>JAINEB010000006.1:22745000-25490000 GCA_022840565.1 Eubasilissa regina | reverse complement strand
GTGAATGTCTCTAACGTTGCATGCGGTGAGTCAACAGATGAAGGAAACCATTGCACATGCACAAGATTCGGAAATATCCGGCAACGGTACTTACTCGAATACCGCTATATATAATATATCGAACGATTCCCATCGAACGCAAACAATTATTTTAAGTCGATGTATTTGAATATAATAAAAAGTCTAGTGTTACGGAACGTATAATTTATGATATTTTTTGTAAAAAAAATCATTTTAAAGAATTAATAGATTTTTTATCCTTAATTAATTTATTTTACATTGAAATAACGTTTCTTTTCATACCTTTGAATAGCAGAAGTCTTTAATTAAATAAATTCCCGATAAATTGACGGATTCTGTTTCACCTCAAGGATATACATCGAATTTTTAAAATATATTTTCTATGCTAAAATGTTATTTGTTGTACATTATAGATATTAAGTCGAAAATATTTTATGGCTGAAAAAATTGCGAATCGAAAGTATTCAAGAAATATGTTCAAATTCTCTACTGTTACAGCAAATATTATCGTATGCGATTTTTGAAGAACCATATTAAAGTTTAAATCAACATACTTTGAAATTAATATTTGCGATAATAGTCTGGCCGATTGAAGTTTTATTTTTTGTATTCAATATTTTTAATAAGGCCAGTTAATTGAAAAAATCGCGTTACTACAACTTTAAAAAAAATGCTTATATCTTACAGCTTGAACATTTTCGACTCATTTCTTTAATATGTATTTATCCGTAAAATATTATGCACTGGATGTGTTATACCCAGTGTGTATAAATGTGCTTGTTTCGTGATATTAAGATTAATAATACTCCTACAAAGTGAATCATCGATTTACAGGGAAATAAATCACAGTAAAACATGTTTTTTAGAGGTTTGTTTTTCGAATTGGTAACACTTTTTCCAGTGACAGCTAATTTGACAGATGACAGTTGATTTATACTCAGCTTGGTTTGTCATTTCACCATGAATAGACTTACGCCAGAACAAATTTTGCAAATTTATTTAGAAAACCGAGGTAAATTTCACATTTCGTGAAACTTACCGATACATGTCCCCAGCTGCATCAAAAAGTGGTAGACAATTGGACTTCCAGATTGAGCTTTATTCGAGCCAGCCGCAGCATCCATATGCGCGAAATCATATTTAAATACTAATACCATAAATTTATCTTTCCAATAAAGCCAATACCATGGCCATTTCAATGATTTTCATGTGTTTTATTTCATTTTAAAGTTCTATACCTCTAAAAATAAACACCCTTTAGAATAAAAAAAGTGTGTTATTCATGATATTTTAAACTTATAAAAGTTATGGACAAATAAATAAAAGGAAACGATAATTTTACATGCATTTGGTATTCACTATTTATGTATGGTTTGATTTCGTCTGAAATTTCGACATGACATTAATGTTTACATCGATATTATGTAAATATACAGATATTCATAGCAGTTGTATACGCTCAGTGGTTCTATTTACTGACGCCGGATCCATGATAAATAATTGGTTTAATGTATTTTATTACAATGACAATTTTATGTCTTTATGGTGTTGGTTCTCTAAATAGGTTTTTTTAAAAGTATTATTTAATAACTTTGAAGAAATGTTACATTTTCTAGTTCCGTTAACTTTTAAGAAATGTAACATTTTCTAGTTCCGTTAATAACATGGTTCGAAAGTTAGTTCAGAGCGTGAAGAATTTATTAAAATATATATCAGAGAAGAATATTTCTCTTTTATGCGTGCTATAATTCTTCGTACTGACTTGTAGCTGTCAAAATCGCTTTGAAATGTTATTTCAATTTATAAACGCCCGGTTACTAATAAGTGTAAAAAAAAATTTTATTACTCATTTATATTTTATTTACAAATAATTTTTTTAACTATAACAAGTCGTGTGACCCAATTATCGTTACGAAACAAATCACAAATATCCGGGCATGAAAATCACACACATGTATTACGATTTTACAGAAAATCTAATTAGGAACCCTCGGTATGAGAAGCTAGCACCTTCCTTACTGACTACGAATATAAACCAAGTAACCATTATGAGTATTCTAGAAAATTATTTTTTTCATTCATCAGTTTGAAAACCTAATTCTGGCTCACGCGAAATCAAGATACGCTTATCCGTTTGGAATGTATACTATCAAATATCTATACGTCACCCTGAATGTGAATGAGTTGTCAAACGAGTTGCTTGATTTCTTACATAGTCAAAACTACTTAAATAAATCATTTATGTACAGTCTTAGGCTTTACGTAATATTAAAATAACAAGCATTTAGCATCTTTAATTAAAATTAAACATCGTAAAGATCATTACATTGTTAAATTGATTATTAAATAGGTAAAATGTAATGTTCGACATACTCCAACATGATGATTCGCTTACGTATTTGCCTGGTGTTTAATATTACGGTGGTAAAATCCAAAAATATTTTACCCAAGTCGCGAATTTGCAAGGTTTTGGTTCTATTTTCAATAATGCTATACAACTATTGGCATACGTTGATGTCGACATTATTGGTCAATCCAGAAACACTTTTATACAAGCTCTCTAGAGCGCAGCCGACCAGAAGGGTCTCAATATAAATATGTAGAGAACCAAGTTTGTACCTGCATGTTTGATAGAGAGACCTTAACCGTAGTTGCGTCCATGTCAGTCCTTCATTACTGACGAACGTGATCTCCTGCCCTCTTGACTATGGACTAGGGCTGTCACTAGAGAAATGCTTGTTCCCTTTTCTCCTTGACCGGTCTTTGGTGGGGGGTCTTCCTCTTCCTCTTTATCATTCGACAAGGCCCACCAAAGCAAGTTTCTCCAAGCTATTTCATTTTCTTCTAAGACGCCAAAATAATTTAAGGATTCATCTTAAGAAAATAGTTGAGAGTGTATAACCAGTATATTAAAAGTTATTACGGAGAACACATTTTTGTGGTATTTTAATTCAAATGAAATGCATCAATTAGAAAGATATATAGGAAAATTCAATTTAACGAAAAAATATTTTTGTTATTACCGGGATGTAAACCTCGATCATTTCCTATCCGGGGAAATGCATTAACCGATTACACCACATCGACACAGTAAATTAACGACATATTTTCTAACTTATATGCTGTAGTTCTTTCAAATAGATACATCTATTATTCCAAATTTAAAATTGAATTTTCCTATTTGTCTTTCTAATGTATACATTTAATTTGTATATTAATAGTCTATGATCAATGAAAAAAGAAACCCAATGATTAATAAGACGGGTTCTGTTAACCAACTTGAATTAGTTGAATGAATAGCATGAACTGAAAACTGGAGCGCAGCACCCTCAAAAAGATCTTTGATCCGGTTTGCGAAGATAATATTTAGCATCGCCATTGTAATCTTTAAGTTTAAATGCTATAAGATGAGTTCGACATCAATGAGCTGAACAACTAGCTATTTGTATAAAAAATTGCTCATTTTACGCGCATCTAACATTTCTTACGAAAGAGAGGAGAGAAGGGAAGAAAGTCATCGATAGACCACGAACCCGTTGGTTAGATGGGGTCTAAAGGGACTTAACGTATACTCGAGGTTTAGCGAATTCAACAGAGGATTTGAAGGAATTTTTTGAAACAATCAAGACTCACCCCCAGCTCTCATTAATTTATGAATATGTGAAATAACCAGTTTGTATGTTTAACATATTTGATGTAATCCGTATATATCTATGGATTGTAAAATATATTTACAAGTAAATTAGATACAGAGCGCAATCGACTGTATTTATTTATAATATATGGATACAGTTTCATCAAAATGTAATACATGTGTAAAATTAAATTTTGTGGAACATAACACAAGGATATTTCCAAGCATAATTTGTCCATTTTGCGTAAAATGTTTGAACGGAAAAGATTTTCCACCGGGATTTGTTGTAAGTTATAACATCTCAGCGCAGTGGGGTTAAATGAGCCAAAAGATACTTAAGAAAGTGTTATAAATTATCAGAGACAAAAGCTCGAGAGCATATTAGGGATGAGGGAAGCTATCAGCATGAGAGGAAGTGTCCCTAGTCAAGTTTCAGAGTAAAAAGTTGAGCTTGAAGCTATATTCCACACCCTATTTTAACCCCTAAATACTAAAAGATAACTCCCTTATATTTTGGTACAGATTTATTCACAAACTCTTACGTAACTCTAAGAAATTAAAAATTCAAACGTTTATATTTTCATCTTTGTTGGTAAACCAACTAAATTGCATTTTTTCTCGGCAGGATTTAGTAAAAAGGATAAACCGTGACACTTTTTTACATTCGCATCTACATTTCTCATTCATCCTCGTTGATTGTTAGAGATTTTGCAGGTGTTCTCTATTATTACGCGTTCAAAACTCGTCTTATATATTTGTTTAACTATCCAGTACTCACACAAACGTTTCAAATGTATATTATCTTAAAAACCTTTTCCTAATTCTTTCGACTTTGTTGTAAAAATATACTAAATCATTTTCTTCACTTAATTGTATAAAGGTTTTCTACTCATACGTCTGAGCAATCGAATTCTGTCCACTTTCATTATTCTTAAACAAACTTAAATAATGTAGTTATTTATTTATAAACGTTGAACCTATTTATAAACCTTTTAAAACTTATCCTGAGTTAATGTTTTTGGATTTGAAATAAAAAATATTTCTCTCTCTCCATCCAAATATATTACACCGCAATATCCACTATCGGGTAATGTGAACTCAGCCCTGTCTCAAATATTAAGTCTTCCAAAAAGCTCTCTTAGAAAATTTCGACTTTTATATTGCCTCGACATTTACCTGTATTTTATAATATACATATACGTAATATTATTTTTCTGATTCGTCCTGCAATATTTTAAAAAACATCAATAGGATAATAATATAATATATTGTGTAAACCATAATTTTATCTCAATCCCTAATAATAGTCCTATCTCTTGAATTAAACCCAAAGCATTATGTTCCAGGACGATGTTGTTTTTTAATAACTAAGAAATGCCAGCGGTACAAATGTGTGCTCTTTTAACCATATTTTTCATAACATTCTCGCACACTTTGCCTGTTATTTCACCAATTTCATTTCGAATATTGTCCTGTAGCATTGAAATTTTTATTGGCTTGTTAGCGTATTATTTCCTTTCAATTACTTCTACAGAAAATTGTCGGGGGCCATCAAATCAGGTGATCTAAGAGGCCAGTCGATATCACCACTTTTTGACATTATGCGGCCGGTAAAAATTACAAGGCAGTGGCACTCTTCTGTTGAAACCACATGTATTGCAGGCCCAATCGACCCGATTCGGCCATTAAGAAGTTTTCCAACACGTGACGACAGCGGTCACTATTAATGGTTACAGAATTGTCTTTTGCATCCTGAAAGAAATAGGGCCCAATGATTCCGCCGGTTCATATGGCGCACCATACAGTAACTCTGCGTGGGTGTATAAATTCAGGATTTTGTGTTATCAAATAAAGACTGCACTTAAAGGACGTCAGAAGATTATTTGCACATTTGTTTGATTTAAAGTCGTGTTATTATTAGCTTTGATGGGTGGGACCGATAAAGAAGCCCTAGCTTCTAAATCAGTCCTGGGTAAGGGTGGATACTCATCCTCCCTCCCCCTCCATTTCAGCTGACCATTACGGCGTCTCTCCTCACAATTGCCGATTGGTGTTAATTCAGATCTGTTATCATAATTTATACAATTTGCGTCATTTTTGTTTTATATCGGTTTATTATGAGGTCTATTTCTTTACTCACTCCTTCTCAACTGGTGAGAAACTCCTCAAAATTCGTTTACCAATATTACAAATGTAATATTGTAATGTTTGTAATTTTTCTTTAAAAAATGTCAAAATTTATTTAACGGATAAATATAATTATAATTATTACAAGATATATAATAAGTCCAATTTTGTGAACTCCAAATAATTTCTTTAATAATTCAGGTACCATTTGTATCTGGTCATCCGTTAAACGTAAATTATCATTTTTATGGTTCAAATAAGAAGATATTAAAAAAATATTTTTCTGTAATTTTATGAAATGATCCAATTTGTTTATCATTCACACCTGTTACAATGAAGTCAATATATTTTTTTTGTTTATTAATCTTTAGTATCTATCTTTTGTTTTTTTCTCTTGCGACTTTTAATAATCTATATAAGCATTATTTTTAAGTAATATGGGGAAAATAATCACAGACCAGTAAATGAATAGACATCAAATCAGTATACATATAGAAGAGGAGTTTGGGATATTAGTTGTGGGAGACAAACATTCTTTGCGGAAACATAAATTCGATAGTTTATGATACATTTAAGTAATAGTAAAAGTATCTACTATTCGAAAATTAAATCTTTGTGTAATCAAGACTTATTTTTTCATTAATGCATATTATGTTAGCAGCATTTAAATTTTCGTAACAATCGAGTCACATATTTTTAAAAAGTTGCGAAGGTATTTGATTGCGTAAGTGGTACCAAAGTGATCACATGAGTGACACCAAAATCAAAATAATGAAACAAGGAATATGCGTCAGTTCATATTTATATATTTGGTGGTCTGTGGAAAATAATACACAATTTGTTCATTGCCTACGGATTTAATGATATATATTATATACATTTAATAAAACTTTTGAACACTACGATATACCAATTATGAAAGTTGGTTGACACTTGAATAGGTTTTCTATAAAATATGGTATTTTATAGAAACAAAACATGCTACTTCTCCATTATAAATCAAAAATGAATTCGTATTACGTATATTTGAGTAGAAAAAAGCCATTGTGAATTGGTTTTATTCAAATAATGAAAGCGATAATGGTCCTGTCTTACATAAATTATTCGTGTTACGTGCAAACGACTCCCCTCCAAATGGGTAGTTCAAGCGAGCTTTAAACAGGCCACTATCTTTTAGTTAGCTTATCATCCCTTACAGGGGAAAGGTAACTTGATAATACGTTGGGACTATCGGTAAAGTTCCTGTTATTATTTCAAAGAGCGCTTATAAATTCAGAGGCGCTAATATCTCATGGATCGAGGAAATGTATTTTTTATTAATCTTTATAATTTAACCTAAAAGCTTAAAAATTATGACATTTTAATAACTATTATATAAATATAATATATAGACTTGGCACGACCAGGTAAACGAGGTACTGGAGGATGGTCATGTTAGAAGCCTCAATAATCGGCGAACTTGTATGATAATATATATGAAAGTGGATGAAGCGAGAATTGTGTGGTAGGACAGAAGAATGTGGCGCTATACCCTCTCTGCTTACCTCCGCATGACGGTAAGATAGTTAGTTATAGTCTAGAAAAAAACGTGGATATATTGTAAATGAAGTAGGATGCTTAGCCGAGGAAATCAGGACATGAGAGTATTGTGAATAAATTATATCGGTGTTATCCGCTTACCTTAACCTGACTACTCAAGAACCAAAGGCGTAAGAGAATCCTTCAGAACAAAGGAGCGTTCAAAATAAGTTACAGGGATATTTAATGTTCAAGACCTGACTATTCTCTGCTACTCGTGTGGGCTGACAGCTTACAAAATGCATGATACGTGTACATTAGGAGTTTCATTTCATATTAATATTCTTTCTCAGTACATTCTCAATTTTTTGTTTTATTAACTAAGAGCTTTCTTTAAGTACAACTATAATCTGCGTGTTCTACATCTATTGCATTATATTTTTGTTATAGTAAATGCATATACCAAATATAATATTTTTTATCTTTATTGACAACTCGTTGTGGTTATTCATTTTAATAATTATTAATTCATTTACTTTGTTTTTAACTACAATAAGTTAATTATATTCATCGTCGGTTTCGAAAAATACCCTTTCCTTCATCAGTGTGATAAAAAACTGATGTAGTAAAAGGTATATTTCAAAATCGGTTGGTGAAATAATTAACTCATAGTGGTTAAAATAACGTTAACGAATTATTTAATATTAAGGTGAACACATTCTTATTGTAAAGCTGTAATTATTTAGTACATAGGTCTGTGATATTTTAAATACAAATTAAATGTATTAATCAAAAAGATATACGTATAAAACCATTTTAATCAAAAAATAATGTTGTTATTGTTATTGTGTCCCGGTAGCAACAACAATATTTTTTGATAAAATTGATTTTATACTTATATCTTTCTAATTAATACATTTAATTAGTATTTAAATAACTTATTATTTTAGTAAAATATCCTATGAAGTGGATAAGTATTATATAAAAAAATATATTGTATCCGTATACAATGTCTACTTTTCATAAAGATAAAAAAAATATCTTTCTGATAGTCTCATGACCTTGGGAGATTCGAAGATTGTTTTATTTTTATTGAAAACAAGAAACTGCGGCGATGTTCAAGTCAAACGAGCGAAAACAAAAATTGAATAACCCAAATTGCCTAGAAAAGCCATTTTTGACTCGCTCTCAATGGGTAGTCTTCCTGGGACAGATATTTTTTTCCATTTACTGTTTATTTTACGTTTTACGACCATATACATATTAGAATAGCCTTTTTCCCAGCAATGCTTGACTTCCACTGCGACGGTGACGCAAGAAATTTTTTCGACGATTATTGTTTTCCAGGTGAATTATTTTCATCTCTACAGTATCATAATGGTTTGATTTATCTAAATTTTAGTCTGCCGGTGACACTGCGTGAGTCTATGTACATTAAACTTTTAAACGATCCCCTTTTTGGACATTACAGTATAGATAAAGTGGGGTTTAAAGTATGCTTGAGGGTTCCGTACCGGCATTTGAGGGTACTAGATGCAATCTCTGCAACCTCCATATATATTTTTTTGGAGATAAACTTATAGGAGCTTGAAGAGAAATACATTTTTAATGCACTTATTATTATTAATGTTAATCATTATAATCTGATTAAAAACACAACATAACTGCAACATCTTTCCAAACCAAGCTAGTTTTTATAATGTCTGTCATTAAAATATTAGAGTTGCGAAGATTGCTATTGGCCGAATCCTAATATAAGTACCGGGGGGTAAAAGCAACTGACTTTGCAACTAACATCGATTTTGAATAATTAATGTACGTTAAAATGAGACAACTTTAATTTGTATAGGATTAACATAATGCGTAAAAGCTAAAAGAGAAGAAAACTACATAAAAAGTTAGTAAAAAAATAATATTGGAGGTGGCTGACTTTGAAACTACTGCCCTGAGACATCTATGTGCAATAAATTTTTAATGAAGGACAACATACTTTAAATCAATATTGGTGCAAATAAATTAAGGTAACAACAGAATTTTGAAACAGCTGTGCAGAAATAAACAGCAAATAAATGTACAAAAAAAAAACACTAGAAAATTATTAAATCATTACTGGCTACGATTTTTTAATCATGACACTTCAAGAATGTGTTTAAGAGTCATTATTATTATTAATAATATTGTTTTATTAATTAACAATTAAATAGTACATAGATCTGTTTAATATTTACTTATTTTATAGATAGGAAATGAAATAATTTTAATCACATCTTAATAATAATAATGACGCTTGAACACATTCTTGAAGTGCTATGACCAAAAAACTTACCTATAATATACTACTTTACTACAAATTGTCAGCTTTTAAATAAGTTGCCAGACACACCAACAGCAGGCAGGTTTTGTAAAGAACAAAAAAAAAATTTTAAAAAAATACTAATCAAGTAGAGCCGAGAAAAGTAAAGACATCTAATCAACAGTCGTAATACTTTCACTGAAAAAATAAACCAGAAATCAAATGATGAAGGCAATGAGTTCAGACATGATAAGATGTGGACAGATAGTAGCACATCTAATACAACTAAGGCTTGGGAAGTTCCTGGTGTTTTCTGGACTCTAAAAACAATCAAAAGTAGGCGGATTCATACTTTTGAGATGTGGTGTTGCAAGCATATGTCGCAAATAGTGTATTCTCATGTGTCTCTGTTCAGCAGAAACTGCACTTGAACCATTTGAGGTGTATACTTGAACTTTTTGGACAAATTACGAGAAGGAAAAATAGCTTGGAGAAGCACTTTGTACTGGATCACTCCGAAGAATGAAGAAGAATAAGATCCTTCACCTATTGAACTGACCAAGTGGAAAACGTAACACGCACTTCTATTATTACAGCCTTCAAGTATTAGGGTATGCCGATAAAAGTTGAGGAGTATCGCCAAGAAGGTGAGAGTTAATGAAGATTGTATTCTCATTTATTAAGGACTGATTCTGCTTGGGTTCAATTTGAAATTCTAAAGAAAATCCATTAATAATTCGTGTGGCGTTTTTTGCAATCTCTGTTCATTGGAAAATATTTCATAGTCATCGTCTCTACAATCTCCAAGACTAAAAATATAGTAAAACTCAAAATAATTCATCGCAAGTAATTAATTCGTTTGACATTATAAAAATGAATAAAATAATATCATTAAAATTCTAGTGATACTATAAATCACAATCAAATAGTTAAAGTAATTTAAATTTAATACATTTTTAAAAATCTAAACCGCTACCATATCAACCTGGATTTTTCTCATTTTTTGATTAGCGATAAAATATGTCACCGGAGGCATCAATATCAATCTGCCACAAGAAATAATAAGAAAAGTTCTTACTTCCCTGATCGATCGACCGTTTGTGTTATCTGCGAAGTTGTATCGGGCCTATACTTACACTTCCTACAGCGGTTCCGTTTTAGCGCATGACTTACGCCCACTTGGCCGGCGGGTGGATAAGGGTTAATACAACAAATAATACGAAATGCGGCAGCAAAAAGTTAACGGTTCAGAAATCAACCAATCATCGCCGAGAACAGTATTCTTGCAGCTTCATCAAAACAATCTTATTTAATCCTAATTATAATTTTAATTATGTAAATATTGAGTTACATCTCATTTGAAATATTTTAATATGTTTTTAATATTTAACGCAATTTATGGTTACTCATTTTAATAAATTATATATTAGTTTTTTATTTAGCTACCTTGAGTTTTATTATTATATAATATATACTCGTATAGCAAACGATTTGATGATTGACTTGATGACCACTAAGTCATTTTTGTTCATCAGATTATTTGTAATACTTTTGTTAATTTTACACGTATTACTTATTTACAGCGATTCTAAATTATTCAAGACAAACAATGTTTACATATAAAATAAACAATCAAAAAAATGTATCAAACGTATGATCATTTGCTAATAAATGTTTCGAAAATTCAGAGAAACCTTGATTAGTTAAATACTTTTAAATCACTTCAATATGATAAAATTTCGACCAGTTTTTCCAATATAGAAAACGTACAATCTTTCAAATAAATTTATAAATACCGGAATTGTTAAATTTTTCAACATTATCATTTGAACTTATGATAAGTTTTTCTATATTATTAATTTTGTAAAATGCAGGTCTAATGTTTATTGGTAGATGTTTAGATATTTGATTCGAAAATTTATTTGTAAATAAAATTATACGCCAATAAACATTAAACTGTTTGATGTATTAATTAGACTTACGGTGGTTAAATATAAATTTAATGCAAGACTTATTATTTTAACATACTTTTTCAAAATAAGCAAAAGTGATCATGTTTTGAAAATAGGAATAGGAATAGTATCGATGCCCTCAATTTGTATTATCAATGGAGGGAATCCTGACCATTACGTCTACCAATACCATTCTATATTTATTTAGGCGGTTATTTTTAAGTTAGTCTTTGTTCAATTGTAAATAAATGTAATTAGATTCTAACTGTCACAAACAGGAATAAAATTTCTTATAATTACTACTTTAAAACAAACAGCTTAAATGAAGCTAATTTCTGAAACCAAAATTAACTTTTAATGTTAAGGTTAGATTAAAAAGCTGTAGAATTTTATATTTTACAACAAATATTTTACTATAAATTAAATACATCTATTAGATAGATATAAATACAGATAAACTCAACTTATCAAAAAAAAATTTAGCTACCACCGAGATTTGAACCAGGATCTCTTCCTATCCGGGAAAGTGCGATAAACCAAATTTAATTTGTATTAAATATCACAGAACTATGTTCTGAAAAAATTAAAACTTCACAAATAATAATGTGTTCTCTTTAAAATATATATAAATTGTATTAAACTATATCTTAAAATTTAATAAAATTAAATTGAAAAATCTCTGGTGCCTTGTAGCGAATATTTCTCAAAGGTATTCGCAATAAAAAGGTAATAGCTTTTAAATAAATGGAATGTAAGATGTACCAATTTGAAATATCTGCAATTCAAAAATTTGTCGTCTAGTTACGAGGCTGACATAGTGTAATTGGTTTATCGCATTTCCCCGGATAGGAAGAGATCCTGGTTCAAATCTCGGTGGCAGCTAAATTTTTTTTTCATAAGTTGAGTTTATTTATCTGTATGTATATCTTTCTAATTGATGCATTTAATTTATATTAAGTATCACAAAACTATGTTCTGAAAAATTACAATTTCACAAATAATAATGTGTTCTCTTTAAAATAAATATGTTACTTGTTAATTTAGATCAAAAGAGTTATATAATATTTAATACAGTTAATTTGAAGTACATAATTCTAAACTTTTAGGCCAATAATGTTGACTATTTTTAATTTAATTAATAATATTTATTGATGTATAAACTATAATTGTCATGAGAATGTTTATTACTAACTCTGAAAATGTTTCCCACTTAACTAATAACTTCAATTCTGTTACCGCCATTAGCTATTTTCATTATGGTCAGCTGAAAGTACATTATTTGAACGAGTCTCGACCACGATTGTTTCAATTTTGGAAAGAGTAAATAAATTGAATTTCTGCCCGCCGCGCTAAATTTTCGAAGAAGTTTATTTATATTGAGCCTTTTATTTTATTTTTGTAAATATTTTTCTATTCATTTGACAGGATTGGAATGGAGCTATCTGTACAGTAATCTTTACTAGAGATCAGGCAGGCTTTAGGTTTAGAGCTCTGCGGATTTGTTTATTCGCTAGGCCTAACATTGTTAACATCAATATGTTTTTTGGATATCAATCATCTGAAAGAATTCTAATATTTATTTTATTATATATTTAATATTTTTGACATTGTTATGACCTGTTTCCATAAAATGATATAAATATCGGAAATTTAATTGAGATCAATTTTTGTATTAATATTATGAGCATGTATTTCGTTTTGGTCCGGAGATCATCTTGAAATAGGAGACAAAAACTCAAACCCGTGTACTTGATGTTTAAGTTGACAGTTTTGACGTTTGACATACAGTATGAATTTAGGCATAAAACGGTAAATTTTTGAGACTACGAGCGTAATCCACGCCTGAGAAATTGTCTCGAGTCAGAAATCTAACAAAAATCTTATCCATAGAATCCGTCCATTAAAAAGGTATGTAAGATAAGCCTATCAATCCTATAATTTTATGAAAAATCACCAAAAAACATGTTTTTTGTGATAAAATATAATAATGATTACTTTTTCAATTCAGTAGGTTTGTTTCCTTAGAGAAAATACTGTTAAGAAATTTTGTTTCATTTTGCACAAGAGTTAGCGCGTCAATTGCAAGAAGTAAAGTGGTTTCGATTCAAAAATGATGAATATGAAAATCACTTCGAAATTGAGCAACTATCATAAATTAGAGCAGTGGAACATCAAAACAACAATAAAGCAATTCATCACCAGAAACCTACAATCAAGACACATTAATATTTCCCATCGAGGGGTGCCTTTGTAAAATCAAAACAATGCCTTTGAAAAAAAAATCCCCGACTGTAATCGGACGTCAAATCTGAAATCATAAATCTTAGTCTAGTAGAAAATTCAAATCACCTATATCCATGCTAAGCTGTTCAAATACTATCCACACGAAAACCATATTGGCCTTTCGAAATTAGAAGTCCTCAGGCGAGCTTTCAAACCAAATAATAGTTTTTTTCTCTCCAATATTCAGATTACTTGGGAACTGGATGGGTGCGTAATAATATATTTTAAAAAAAAATACTAATTATTTTGGAATATAAATAGTTTTGTAAAATGAAATGTACATAATTAAACAATCTATATTGAAAACTATTTTATACTATACCTAAGAAAATGTTTTAATATTGTTTGTTTTCTAACAATATGCCTTTCTTTTTAATCATCCCCATTAGGTATCTTATAAGAATATGTCTTGAATAAAAAAAAATAAAATTTGTGATTAATGAATCGCCTCCATACATCAGTCCATCATATTATGTTTTAAAGAGAACACATTATTATTTAATATATATTATTAATATATTAATACAACTTCAGTTGTATTTTTTCAGAACATAGTTCTGTGATATTTTAATATAAATGATTGCATCAATTAGAAAGATATACCAACATACAGATATTCTCAATCTATCGAAAAAATATTTTTTCGATAAATAGAGTTTATCTTTATGTATATCTTTCTAATTGATATATTTAATTTGTATCTTCATATTATGTGTTCAAATTATTTTAATATTCACCGTTGTTTGACTATTGAAAGTGTATTTGATCAGAGATGAGGCACAGTACTTACTTGAGATACTCAAAATTTATTGACCAAAGGGTATGAATAAACTACGAAGCGGAAAGCAAAATACGAAGTTATGGCGAACGATTTCGTCAGGCTCGGGTTCGAAAATGATGGTTCAGCAGGACGCTCGCATTACAGCCCGCTGATGGCACTAGCTACGTCTGCCGTGTCGTCAACGCAACTTCATAATAAATAAATGGCGCCCGCATTCGTTTTACTACATATATTTTAACACCATTATGATTAAAACAGTAATTGAAAAAATTTATTCAACAAATATGAAATAATCGTATTTTGTCAAATCTAATACTCGCAATTAAATTAAAGCAATGTGTTGCTAATTGAGTCAACGAATTAAAGAAAAAAAAACATTTATACATTATTCATATTATTATATAAAAAAAATATAAAAAGTAATATAAAAAATGTCAAATAATGGTTTTGAACTTGTTTTTGTTTCCGACTTTCCTGACCTATGTTATCAATTTTATTACAACAGTAGTCAAAGTTTTGATGGATACAATTACTTACTCAAGTGCTTAATCATAAATGTCTTACATTAAAACTCCTAGTTTGCCGCTTTACTGGAAAACAAAGTTTTTTTTTACACCTCTTGAAGTAATAATTTACTGTGTTTCAAAAATTATACTTGTGATATATTTGCAAATATCTGTATGTATACCACGTATGTATAATATATTCGCTAGATTAAGAAAATACATCACCTTGCGGTGCGTAATAATATTTGGAAAACATACGTTTTTTTATCTTCCATTAAGCATTCCTACTAAATTCCGAGAAGTGGTGAAATAATATAATATAATATTTATATAACAGACTAGGAGTTAGACGTTATTCTAATATTTTAGAATCTAATTGATTTGTAGGATTTCATTATTTATCTAAATCTAGAAGACCTCGTTGAATTTTTATACAATAATTAATATATCTCTATATATATATATATATTTCAACTTTTATTTTAATGATTAATATAAGCAATAAATGTAAAATATTCATATTTATCCGACTTAAAAATCTCAAAAATCTACTTGTACACTGAGTTTACAGCACCGGAAAGAGCGTTTTTATTTTAGCACCATAAGGAAAATGTTAATGAGACTTTGACATTCATTTGTGCACTGTGTTTTAACAGCAGGTATGTTAATGTTTATATTGTCCATAATTTCATCCCTGACTTCTGCTAAAGTACCGCGATGACGTCAATGCAAAAGACAAATATCAATATTTTTGATAGAAGACCAAATCAAAAATGTTAATATTTGTCTTTATAATGAATATCTTTTTAATAAAATTTGCCTTTCTCTATGTAACGTATATGTTGTTTCTAAATACCACAAGGTCCTCATGCGAGGTATGACAATTTAGGATTTTAGCAGATACAGAATAAATATTATGTTCCAAGTCGACGAATCGATTTCTCGCAAAATTTCAAGCTCGGGCTATGTGTGAGGTGGCGCCGCCTTGTTGAAACCAAATGTGTTGCAAGCCTAATCAAACCAATTCAGCCACCAAGAAGTTTTCTAACATATGATGATAGCGATCACCATTAATGGTTACAGTATTGCCTTTTACATCTTGAAAGAAATAGGGCCCGATGTTCCGTCGGCCCTCATGGTGCACCATACAGTAACTTTGCGTGGGTGTAAAGATTTTTGGCGTATCAATTGTGGATTTTGAGAGCCTCAATAACGGATATTTTGTTTAATAACAAAACCCGCCAAAATGAGCTTCTTCGCTCATGATGATTTTTTACAAAAGTTAGGGTCATCAATATTGAGCTGTAAAACATGTGCGCTTCAATTTCTTCGACGTTAGATACTCAATAATAAATTTTAATTAAATACTCTAAACGATGATAAAATACAAACTGACAAATATCTGCCAAACCAAAATGAGTGAACAAAATCAGTCTGGAACTTAATATTCACCCTGTATAATCTAATTAATTTCTCTGGTGCGGAAAATGTATCCTCAACCCTTAGTATCACCAACATGTGAGCATGTGGAAGACCTCGTTTTTGGAAATTAATTGCATAGTACCAAGGTCTTGACTTACCAAATAAATTATTTACTGTGAAATTATCTATTTATGGCTTTAATTTGGTTCTGAAGACAAGTGTCACCAAATCTAGGCGATCTGCCCACCGGATGTCGGATACCGGATACTAATTTCCGACCAATTTGGATTTGCGGTGAATGTAATTAGGAGATCTAGTGCGCAACGTGGTGCAATGATGTAATTGCTTTATAACATATTTCTGAAAACAAATTATTTTTCACTTTTGAATAATACAAATTTCAATATCACGGTGTGCGCATGAAAAATCTTTTGTGCAATTTTGAGGACCAATCCTATTATTTGTGCACTGGGGAAGAAAATAAGTAAAATACTTCCATACCAGTATAAGGTTACTGGGAGGGCCTGGCTTGATTACATTACTAATAAGTCAAGAGAACTAATAACTATATCAAGAAAAGTTGTATATTTCGATCACATTCTCCACAATGAAAACAATGATATTTTACAACTCGTTGTGCAGGGGAAGATAGAAGGCAGAAGAGGCGTAGGTAGAAATAGATTAAATTAGATTTTGGCTGTATTACCCCAGAAAGTGGTTCTATATCAAAAATGTTGGTGATCTTACACAGAATAAATAATTAACATAATTTCATTTTTCATTTTCAGTGCCGATAAATTGGTGCTTATTTTTAAAACAACATACCTTTAAAGCTTGCATCAGTATAAAAATCCTTAAAATAACCAATACACCAGAAAGTACACTTATTAATACTATATTCCATCTACACGCAAGCATGTTGGCCGCTTCCTACCTCGCTAGATACATATAAAGTACCTGTTCTTAAGTAAATAGCCATTAGGTTCTATAAACTAGAATATAAGTTTGAACGAAGGCAACAAATTAAATTAAATGGATATAATAAGAAAATCAAAAGGAGACAAGTAAGTGAAATGAACAAAGTAAAAATTTTGATTCAGACTAAAGACATGTAAAAAGTAAAAAAAAGAAATAAGCACGGAGCAAACAAAACACGATAAGTACGAAGTACTCGTAGGATGCAAAGACAAAAAAAATTACATAAAATGAGTAGCTTTGATCATTTAAGGAACTCTTCCAGCTGACTTCTCCCAATTTTGAAAAGCCATTCCTTAATAAGCACGTAGAATTTAGGACTCGACGCCATTGCCATCTCTTGTGGTAGCTTATTGTATATCTAAGGTTATATAAAATATGCATGTCTTTGAGCAAATGAGGTTTTGATTAACGGGACAGCTGGTTTTCTTTGAGTTTTTGCCCGACTACCGAATGTATTATAATGCGCAGGGTTCTGATTTCATGAATATCTTTAAGCAAAATCTTTATGAATAATTGCTTGATGATTATCACCTTGAGTTTTTGAAATAGCAGCTCTGATACGTGCTGAAAGGATTTATTGAGAATTATTCTAATTATGGCTATTTTAATTTTAATCAGTGTGTCGAGTATTGTACCCCAGCCTACTATACCATATCCTATGATGTGCTAACAGTGTGCGGAATATACATTACGTATTATGCATACTGCAACATGTTCGCCAACTTTGATAGAAGGTGGTGCACGAAGAAGAAGTCTTGTTAAAATTTTTGTGCGCGCTATATTTTTTTGTGTCTTATACCAAATCGTGTGCGCGCGCATACCCGCACATCGTAAAAATAACATTGATCATAATGATACCACGTATAAAGATGTACAATTTTGAAACAAATCCTATTTTTTTAATTTTTTCAATGAGCAAAAAGGTTGTGTCCGTTTAATTCGCATTTTAATGGAAATTGACACTTGACCCCGATGTAATGAAGCCATTCTTTTTTTTCTCAATGTTAATTTATTATAATAATCAAAATATATTATTTAACCTAGCTTCGTCTGTAAAATACAAGCGAAAAATAATTTCAGCACCCGTGTATTTACATGCCAGCAAAAAATGTTGGCCTATTTTTCATCTCAGTTGACGGGAGGTGAAATCTTAAGATGATGACTGTATAGAAGATCGTTAAGATAAATCGTTCATCTTGGGTTCTATCCACCAAGATGAAATTAACTTACCAATACGTAATTAAATTAATATCGGTAGATTTATACGATTTATTATCTCGCAACAAATTTTATAGGGGTATTAATATAATTACCTATAAAGAGGTTACCCTTAAGAGGTTTATTAATTTAGAAACACACTCGCATGTTGCTTACCGCCACAAAGCTAGAAACTGCTCTCCGTGGGGCAATTTGAACAGCAAATAACATTTCATAGGCATTTAGGACTATAAATATTCTTAAAAATAGAGGTGTTAAAATAAATGTATAAATTCATTACGTAATTATATGATAATTCTGTTTCTATGAAAAAACAGATCAAATTTTAACATGAGAGTCAAAGAGAATTTACGATGTTTAAATATTAATGGTTTTTTAGAATTTTCTAATCATTTATCAGAAAATAATCATATTTTTAATAAAAAAATTGGGATTGTCTATTTTACATATAAACAATTTTGGACTTAACTGAATAATTTAGAATCATTAAAATAAGTGAAGCTTATAAAATTAACCAAAATATAATAAATAACCAACTTAATTTTTCCCTAATAATTTTGTACCGTTAAGTCAATTTCCACATCTTTCATCATCATTATACAATTTAAGTTAGGTACTATATATTATATAATTTAAAATAATATAGTTTTTATAAATAGAATTTTAAAAAAAATATAACAATTTGACATATATGGTTTTAGTTAGTTTATTTGACATTCCGATGAAGAAAATTGTATTTTTCGAAAGCGGTTGGTGTATTTAATATAACTCATAAAGTGGTTAAAAACAATTAACTAACTTACCATCACGCTGTTTCCCCGTGGGAGTAGCAGAGTGGACAGAGTGCAGCATTTTGATTATTCATACATCGATTATACAGGCTTCTAACAGGGCCATCCTCCAGTATCTGGTTTATCTGGTCATGCCAAATCTTCAACGGATGTTCTCTATTTCTTGTGCCATCGACGTCATAAATAATTTATGTTAAAATGAATAAAAACAACAATGTAAAATTTGCAACCAATGTTAAAAATATGGAAATAATTTGATTTGAAATAGTTTAATATTACCTATCTAAGTGTTGGTGTAATAAATACAATTTACTGATCCCAGCAAAAGTACAGACTTGATTATTGTGCGGTGAATCAAAGTGTACATCACACGCTGATAACATATATATAGTCTCATTCAGAGTTCTTAACTATATTTCCACACTTTCACATGCTCAGATTAAATCAATACACTAATAATACAATAAATTAAAAAAATATATTTTTCATAATGTTTATTCTCGCATGAAATATCATTTTTCTTCTCACATGTAAGTACCACAATTGTCGAAATGATAAAATGAATAAATTGAAATTCAGTTTTTTCTGAACCGGCATATCTGCAATGTTTTGTAATGTGGTCATAAATTGCGGAGAAAACTTAAGTATGGCAAAAAAAAGATTCACAGGCTTCGCTTACGTTCTCAGAGAAAAACCATGATAAATTTCATTTTATGCAAATAAACATTATATTTTTTAATACATTTTATGAGTCAGAATATTTTATAATATCGAATATACATATATCGTTTTATATAGGTAAATTTTATAAACATTATTATGTTGTAATGATATAATTCAATATATGATTCAATTGGGTAGAGAGATAACAACATCAACATTTTTATTTTGTCGCTATTCTTAATATTTTATTGTCCCTAATATTACTCTTTAATTTTAATTAAATAACAAGAAAAAAACTGGCTACTTTAACACACACTATTTAATGTACAACGTCTAGCAAAGTAGCTAGGACAATGCTTTTTATCTATTGCATCCCATTCAGTAAACTAGTCTTTTATATTATTGTATGTTCACTTCTGATGTTCTAAAAAATGTATGTCAATAAAGGTTTATCATATCTATCTTATCTAATTCATGTAATTTCATCATGAAGATATTGATTTATAAAAAGTAATTTTAATTAGGTTAATTTATTTGAAAAATGCTCGTGCTAACTTTCAATATTTCTTCTTTTTTTAGTAAGCGGATCTTATCTACATTTAAAGGAAAACAAAAGGAATTTTGCAATTTTGTGTTAGGAAAACAGGAAAGAGAATGTTTCCTGCTAGAGGAAATTATGGTTTTCTTGCTCATTAAAAGTGTAAATCGACTGCCGTTAAAGTCATTTTAACTGAGGACTGAAAAAAAACAATTATCCACTTACCATCCGAAAAGGAGTCCGATAGAGTTTAGTTGGGTCCTCACACATATAGTTCTTTATTTAACAATTATTAATTTTTATTAAGTTAAAGAGTCTACAAGTATTTATAAAATTTATCCTTCTAAAAAATAACTTCCTAACAAAGAGATCATTAAAAATAATAATGTAATTCAAGAAAAATGATTTCTGAAATTATACGCTTTTCTGCGAGTTTTAAAAGAAAAGTAGTTTCCAAAATGGTAAACCTATCTCAAAAAAATATTATCAGAAATCGAAAACGAGAGTCAATTTTCTTTTTAAAAATATGTGCTATTAATCTAATTATAAATATTATATACATTAATGGTAATTGTAAATAAATATTTAAAAAAAAATACTTTAAATTCTGTAAATATATTAATTTACGTTTGGGTGAAGCGAAACAGCTATCTATTGTCATGGATATATATATATATATATGTATAATGTATTCGAAAACAATAATTTAGTAAACATGATTATAATTTATATATTCTACAAACGTTTTACAACATAGTTAACCTCTTGTTAAAGACAATAATTCGCAGATGGATTCTTAGACCAATTTCGTTTACGTATTATATATGCTTATGTGTAACTAGATTATTTAATTATAAATATATTCATAAGCTTAAAATTATAACATATTTTTAAAATAGATAATGGAGTTACAAAACATTGCTGTCATTAAATAATTCATAGACTTTAAATTTTGTATAGAATTTTTCTTGTTTACTAGAAATATCCTCTAACATTTGTTATTTTTTCCAGGTGTTCTAATGAGACTTTAAAAAAACAGGAAGTGCATCCTCACAATGATACTTTAAAAATGTGTGGAATTTTTCATCCACTTAATTGTTAAAAGGTTTCTTCGATGTTGTTGTATTTAGTGATTATTGATTGATTATATTCAGTGAGTATTGGTAAATATTAAATTATGCCGAATCATCTCTGTGGCTGTTAATCGCTATGTTATTATTTAGACACATATTAATGGCGTAATAAATGAAGAACCAAGCTCCCCTTCAAATGAATCAATATAATGATGGATAAGGGTTTGTTAGACAAACAGAAACGCTGCCTTCAATGTGTTTACTCCAAACCACACGTTTTCCCTTTTAAAAATCGAACGATGGAGATGACGTCATTAAACCCTTTACATCACAAGGCGGGATTCCATTAATAACCCACTAGAATCTGCGTGGTATTGTGTTTTAAAGAATAAAAAATTCTTCTAAAAGTGATTGGTGGCTAAATTTCTAAAATGGCTATGGTACTATCTCAAAAAACGAAGATGGTGTGCGGTGCATTGTTGACTTTCATGTTGTTGGGAACCGTGCTAGTGACCGGTTCGGCACTCGGGTGGTTTAGCCCCGGAGGTTCGGGAGAGACATCTGGCGAGCTGGCTGCGAAGCTCAGCCAGCGGAGGCTTTACGGAAATCAGGTTACTACTTTACATATTATTTTATAAATCTAGTGTTAAAAATCTAGGAAATAAAAAACATGAAAAAGAGCACACCACGTATAATATTATAAGCACGTAATATATGTATATGTTCATATATATTTGTATGTATAAATATTTATGAAGTTATTTAGATTTAAATACGTATAAAAATACAATATTCTATTTAAGTACTATATTCGTATTTCATGTTTTATCAATATTTTTTCAGAAATTGCGTCATATCAAAAACGAATATTTTAAATATTAACTTCTGATGAAGATATTATACAAAGCTATAATCATTGTTATACAAGATTCTTAAAGATTTTATTCTTCAATCTTAGTATAATTCACCGAATTTTGATTGAAATAATTTGTTATTTTTCTTCATATAAACACAAATGGTAGGTTAATCGAATAGGGAGTTAGTACTTGAAGTTCACTATACCGAGAATTTTGTGTACAGATGATAATTGTACAAAATACTTAGACATTGAAAGATGTACTGAATTGTGTAGTAAACGGAATGTCAGAGATTTGTCACATATAGTCCATATTAGGATTTTCCACGTCAAATAACTACAGAAATCAATCTATACACATACTAAATTGCAAAATTAAATAATTTGGGTGGTTTAATTTGTTATAAATGTTATGTTATGTTTAATAAAATTGTTAACAATTGATTCTACAACCCTGACACTTTTAGACTATCGCTTCAATATTACCAAGCTCGAATGCGTCGTCTATATAATTTCTATTGTCCAAGCGATCGTATTGATAATTTTTAATCATGCAAATACAATACAGTTCTTTATAAAATTTATTAGTCAATTTGTAAACAATTACTATTCAATTATTATATTTTATTCAGACATCGTTCATTTTATGTCATTCAATTTTATTTTTAAGTGAATATTTGGAAGAGAAAATTCATTTTATAGTGAGTATAGGCCAAATGACACGAACTACAAGAACCTATCAATCGACCTATGCTTACAATAAATATATTTCCGTGGGATTATCGAACAAAATACAATATTCACGTGCAGTGAGTCAAATTTTACTTTTAAATATATTTTTATTTATATATTTGAGTAGATTTTTTTCTCTCTCTTCTATTATAATACTGAGGTTTACAACAACTAGTCAAAATGCTGTGAACATTATTTGAATATACCTACATACACGTAGTCTATATATACATAATATTATTTTTAAATTAATCAAAAACTTATTTTGTTAAAAATGCAGTTTTGGGTTTCCATTTGTGAAATATTTCAACATCCAGTGAAATAACCATTGTTAAATAATTAATTTTTTTATTTGTTTGTTATCATATCTCTTGTAGACTCTTGTTATGAATTATACACATTTTTAGCTATTAAAAAGAGAAAAATATTTAAGTATTGAGCTAACACCTTATATTCAATCAATTCAAACCATGTGAGTACAATTTGATTTGTATTTTTTGTTAGTGGACCTACGTTTTCGGTAAATACACATCTATTTTTATAGCTATTATTTTTATTTGAATAGATGCACAACATTATTATTTGAATGTTAAATGAAATTTGTATTTTGTCAACCTCTTCAAAAGGTCCTTGTCAAAATTTAATTGCCATTTTAAGTATTACAATATACTGTGACGTGTGGTCGTCATAATATGACGCCGTGTATGCACATCCACCGACTTGCTCAAGGTATTATATAATAGGGTCTGGTTCACAGAATTCACCATATCGTCTGCCACTCACTTTAGCCAGCATTCTCATGGAAAAATAAGAAGATTATTTCAAATTTTATAATCACAAAGTTTAATAAAAAAAACAAGAAAACAGAATATTAAAGTAGAAAACAGTAAGCGACTTATCTATAGAATGTGATGTGATGAAAGAGATCAGATTGGCAATTTTGCCACAACAAAATAATGAAATTTACTACTAATTCAATATCAAAATTAATATTAATTTGTATAAGTAATAGTGTGCTAAAACACTTGATTCTTAGTAATGTAAAATCTTTACCTAGGAAATAGCACACATAAATTTGTCACGTGACAGTTTGTCGGGTTAGATGTAGCACAAAAATAACTTATCAAATAAATTGGTTTAATACGAGCAGAAAAACCATTGGTTTTAAATCAAAAATACGTAAAAAAATCATATTACAATATAAAAATCATTAGTTTTAAATCAGAAAATGAAAAAAAAGATTGATACTACAATAGAAAATCATCAGTTTTAAGTTATTTGTGCACAACAAAATTCATTTTTACATTTCACGCGTAGTAAGTGTCCATTGCGGCAGAGATTCACAGTTTTCACTTAGATTTGACTAGTCCGAGGCTTCCCATAAATATTTGTAATTTTGACTCGCCAAAACGTCAGGAAAGGTGGATCATCTACTTGCATTTGGTTCGTCATGGATTTCTTGCGTCTTCCTCTGTTGTAAAAATTATCCCGTCGGGTTCTGTCTAGCGGCAGACTCGTATCCCTCCTTCATTGTTCAGGAGAAATCCTTCCTGTGGTCCAAAGTATGTCGTGGCATAACTCCTTTCCCGCCATGCCAGCCGAAGCCGTCCAAGCAAAAAGGTACAATAAAATAATCATTGAAGTAGTTGAAATGAAAAATAACCAGGAATGAGGGACGAGAAAAGAATGCGTCCATCCTGAAATTACACATATAATTAGCGAACGGAAAGTTAAAATATGATGCAAGACAACACGTATATATGATGCAGGACGTCAAAAATATTATATTATTCTCATCCTTCCTCACTTATACGAAGTCACATTTTCGTTATTTATGCATCGGATTTACCGTTCGTGCAGGTTGATATCTGTCACCGAAAAAGACCGTTGCGAGAATTCCCATCCCTGCGCGATCAGTGTTGCCAATTTGTGAATGTTAATTCCCAACCCATCCCGTGCGCGGTAGGTACCAAATATAACGTAATAATACAAACTAAAATATAATTGACTGTTTCGGTAATTAATCTTCACGTCTGCTTAAAGTTAATAATATAATTTACTTCAAATCGCTTAGCTTTTGTTATCCAGGCATTTAAATTAATACAAATGTTGGTGGTTTAGTCGTTCGCCACTTTTAGTACGCAGTATTTAGTTCCAATATCTATTTATAATTTCCTGGGTCTGGATGTTAAGAACACCTGAAAATTTCGTGAGAACGTAAACCACACGCAAGTATACTCGAATAAAGTACTTCTATAAACGTCTGGCAAAAATCATCGTAATTGGATATGAAAAAATATTGCGACATTCTAATTCATAAAGTTGATGAATATTATTTATTGACAGACAAAAAAATTATGAAAATGGAAATTGAATAATTATAATCTGTTTGGGACATATGTTTATTCTTGAACGACAGTAATGTACTTTGCCTTCCTCCTCCCCTTCCTCTCCACACCCGGCACGCCGCCGCCAGACGAACGGTGACCTTGAACCGGTACGGTAATTAATGAATCGAAGTATAACATTAAATTGAGACGTCGCGTCTAATACAGTGCATTATAAAGGACTAGGACCCCTGAACGAAGATAGCGATAAATATAAATTTACAGTCCACCTTGGAGGTACCAGAACCTCCCAGTCCACCTTGTGAGTGCAAACCTTCTTCCGAATATCATGTTTCTTCCGGCATCTATGCTTTTACGCAACATAATCTATGAAGGTGGCATCAAGTAAAAGTAATAGTGTGAATAAGTTTGATATTTTGTAGGATGTAAATATTAAAAATATTGTAATATAATAAATTTTAAGGAGCCATTTAGAAAATATTGAGCAATTAGCACGAATTTGATTAAAATATAGAAATATTTTTTGTTACAGTTCTCCAGCTTTGTAACGTAAATAAAAAGTCTGATGACAGCTGGTGGCGCCATCTATTCTATGCATGTCTAACATAAGTAGACATTAACTGTCCATGTAGATAGTAAATTAAATTAATATCAAATCCTACTAAGTATTGCGGTAAATTTAAAAATATTTTTTTTTTCCGAAATTTCTCCTTGTTCTAAAATAATACTCAACATTTTCTGGTGACGCTGAGGGTGATTAACTTTCGTGCCACCCACCACAATATTTTATTGCTTTCAAAATTATTCAAAAACATTTCTAGATTTTACACTTCGGGCATGCACTTTCGCAAATTGTATGCACTTCAATGTATCAGAGTTGCACCGAGCCCGCCGCGCTGCGGCGCACCGTAAACCGGCGTAACTTTGTCTTCTGGGGCCGCCGCTAGCGAGCGCAGTACCCGCGGGAGCACGCGTAAGAAAAGTGCATTTTTGTATTTCATTGCATACGGAACACATCATTACTTTTTTTTTAAACGCTCTGTGTGCGGTTTTTCAAAAATACGTACATATTTTGATAAATTAAGTAAGGCTAGTAATTGAAGCGTGAATTTTCAAAAATTTCTAAGACAGAGTTCTGAGATAATGATTTAATTTTACAACATACATGAGAACATTACTTTATTCATTTATGTATTATTTTTAATAATATTAATTAAATATTAATCTAAATTACATTAAATAACTTACATTTTCCTGAATAATAAATCGCGATTAAGGCTAGTGATGATGCGGAAAAGTTTTTAGCAAAAAACTTTTATTTGATTTTGTATATCTGCAAAATGATAAAATTTATAAGAGAAAGGTTATGGACGGTATTGTTTGCTTATAGGGTAAATAGTAACCTTATACACCCAATCGCATCACTACACGAAGGAAGTTCTTCGTGTGTTAGAATCAATAAACATTACAAAAGGTTTAAAACAGGGTTGTGTAATGTCTCTATGGCTGTTCAACTTGTTTATGGATATGTGCGAAATAATTGTAATGTATGAATATAGGAGCGAAAATTAGCGATTTGATTATATGCTGTTTATTGTACGCCGATGATGCAATATTAATGCCAAATAATGAAAAATAATTAGAGTCTTCTAGTGAGTAGAATGTACGATACATGCAAGGAAAGCGACCTTATTATAAATGTCAACTAGTTGAAAGTGATGGTATTCAAGAAAGAGGAAAGCAAAACACCGTGCAAAATATTTGTAGGCAATGAATGTTTGTAACAAGTAGATGAGTTTGTGTATTTAGGGAGTATGTTTGATAGACTCGAAAATTCTCAGAAAGATATCGAAAGGAGGGTGACTTCAGGAAATAAAGTGAACGGTGCTTAGAATTATTTATTATTTATTATTAATTGTTTATTATTTTTCCGGTTCAATTTATTTCAGGCTTGTTTTCTGTTTATGCATAAATACCATCATTGTGCTATTTTTCTGCATGCAGAAAATGATAATTTAGAGTCGCATTTTATTATTCTGACTTTGTTGTTTCTCTTCTTCCATTTCTATTTAGAGAACACGTCAAAGACGTGAAAATAATGTCAAGGACTTAAATTTCTCGTCAGTGTAACATAAGTGAATAAAAAAATCTTTATTAAATTTGTATGCGTAGATATAAACATTATCACTAGAAATGGAAGACATATCCTTTTCCACAAACTTCAGTTAGCCCTAATTATATTTTAAGTTGGTACGCATATGCCTAAACAGACTATCATAATAATTCATAAAATGTTTTATATAAGAAACTAATCGATTTTAGAATGAACTATTATTCCTTCGTGCATGAAATATTAAAATATCTAACCACAACGTTTCAAGATCATATTAGAAATAATTTATACAAAACATATTTAATTAAAATGGTTTAAAATATTTTTAAAATTCAAATAATTTTGCTACGGATGAGTTTGTGTTTACTATTCGTACAATTACTTTTAAAAATGTGCCAAAAGTGTTTTAAAACCAGGTCATCATTTTTTCTCTCGTTATTACTGCGGTCGTCTCCCTCATACCTCGGGCACCCGGAGACCATCTATCCTTCTATCAAAAACTCCAAGGCAAGAATCGCTTTATCTTGGTAGCACTGGTGCGACGAATTCCCATTAGGATAATTAGTTGGATGACGGCTGCTGGCGCCATCTGTGGCCAAACCTCAAAATCTACGTTGGCGGTAAAATATACATTTATCCATTGTTTAAGCAGATAAAAAATCTTGCGACACTTTATCCTGGAAAACTTCACTCGTTATTAGATTTATTCGTGATGAGACTGTTTTTCGTATTAAGTTTTTCATTCGTTACTTCTCGCGAACTGTTAATAAAAATTTACGATAGTAACTATGTAGACTTAAATCATATATAATATGTATTGTACTTACAATAACCAAAAGCATTAAAATTTTTTACAGAATATCAATAAAATAAATCAATCATTTATTTAAAAAATAATTCTGACACAATCGACAATAATTTTATATTTAAGTTAAATTATTGATCACTGTGATGAAGGAAAGAGATTTTTTAATATATAAGTAATTTGTAATATATAAAATACACTCTACAATTTTATTAAAACAAATCTTGCATGTATATAGTATTGGAAAAGTAATTTTAAAAGAAAATAAGGTGAGTACATTTTTTGTTTTCAAAAGGGTAAAGCAATAAAAACGTGGTTGTGTCACTCTTCACTCAGGTCAAAGGGTGTAGCAGAAAAGGCTACCACGTGTTTCCAAAAAATAAATATAAAAAGAGCCTCAGGATAAACCGAGACCATATGTCAAGGAAAGATAAAAACATTTTTTTATTTCTTGAAAGTAACATTCCTCATAGGAGCGTAATAAACAAGGGCCATCAAGGCTCCACGTAGGTACCGGAGTGTTTCACAATTTATTTTCACCATCAAATTTGCGGGACTACTTTATTTGAACAATGTGATTTGAGATAGAAACGTATTTATCTTTCTTTGTATCAATAATATCACCATTGAAATTCTTGCAGTATGAGGAATTTGTAACATTCAGGTTTTCGTGATGATTAAAATATCTATTACTTCAGAATCGTCCCCAAAAATTCTTATAGCTTGTGTATGTTACACCGCTTTCTGGATTAATTAGTATCTGCTGATCAACTAACATTATATATACTTTAGAATCTGTACATAAATATTTTATAACAGTAACAATTTTAATGATATACAGAAAACATCTGTTTCTATCGTAAACATAGGTATTTAGTTATTCGGAATTATTTTTTGTTAAAAATTTAAGATTCCGAAAAATTAAAGACAATATGAGGGGTATAAAATCAAATGCAGCAGTCTTGGAAAAAATTACAAAATATCGTATGAATGCAGAATTTTAGCCAAGTCACTCCACAACCCGTAAACAAACATTTGAATCGCAATATGTAATAAAATATAGTTTTTAAAGTTCACATGGAAGCAAAGATTTTGAATTTAAATTCTCTTTTTATCCTCACTTCCTCTATATAAATGACTATTAAAAAGGTTCTGAATTAATTTGAAATACATTTTATAAGTTTATAAAGTTTTTTTCTAAATCAATATTGTGGTCGAAGACTGGCCTTGCTTCTAAGCCCGTCAAATGTAGTCTTTTGTAAATGATAGATCTATCATTTTGTTTTTAAATAGCGAAAAAGTATTTATTTCCCACCGGGGGTACTCAATAATTTGAATATTGAATGGAAGATGTTCCATATAAAATAAAATGTATTGATTTATCCTGACTTCGCTTAGCTTATAATACTCAAAAGGTTTTTGGGATTCATGGCTTAAAATAAAGTTTCACGGGCCTGAAAATTCATCCCGATACTTTTGATAAATTTGTCTGAGTAACATTACACATTTTTTATTTATTTATTTTAATTTTATAATTAACAACCCACTCATTTCTTAAATACTTATTATTTTTTTATTTTGGTCAAACCTTTTTTATTATACTTACTATTGTTACTTTATTTTAATTGTCTTTTGATGATTTCCTGTATTTATCTACTCCCAGTATATACATTTGTGTAATTAAAATTTATTATTATATACTTGCGTATGTAGTAAATTATTTTTCCATACTTATTAAATGTATTAATTATTATATATATATCAAATCAAAATACCGGGATTCGAACCTGGATCTCTTTCCAAACCGGGGTATATAAATATAATATAATATAAGAATGTGTTCTTCTTAATAGTATATAAGTTGTATTAATGTGTCCAAAATTGAATTAAAACGAATTGTTAATTCTGGCGTCTGCCAACGGTATTTGAGATTCCGTAAGAACAAAGTAGATGGCTTTCAAATAATGGAACGATAGATGTATTAATTTGAAAAATGTAACATATGAGTTCGAAAATTTATCGTCAAAAGTACTGTCGCTGTAGCATAGTTGGATAGCACTTTCTCCGGTATGGAAAAAAATCGAATCCCGATAGCGCAAGAACAATATTTTTCGAAAAAATTAGAAAGATATACATATAAAATCTATTTCATCGAAAAATATTGTTATTGATACCGGGATTCAACATATTTATATGTATATCTTTCTAATTAATACCTTTAATTAGTATTTAAAATATCATAGACCTATGTTATGAATAATTACAACTTCACAAGAAGAATGTGTTCTCCTTAATAATTATTTTTTCCATTTTACTATATTAAGACAGTAAGTCCAAGATTAATTAATTAGAAAACGACCATGTATTTTTTTATTTTTAAAATAACATAATTACTACATATATATTAATTATAATGAGTACTTACCTGATAAATTATAGTACTTACAAAAAAAAAATTCATAAATAATAATATGATACATATAATGTTATAAAGTATAAACAAATATTATTAAAAATTCATTCATGCGTACAATAGAAGGGCCATTTGTGGTTTAAACTTGTTCGGTCCAGAGGGTGGGTAATCTTCCCTTTTCTCTACGTCTTTCTATGTTGCCAACCGCAACAAATTTATTCAGGCTTTCATCTTGTCGCATCTAATTTAAATTTTAAAGATTGAAATTTTTTTTTTAAATCTTCAAACTGACAAAACAATGTTTAATCTTTTCGTTTTCTTCTTCATGTCAGCACTGACTTATAGCGGGCTTAATTAGATGAGACTCGGCCTGTGATGCATCTCCACGAGTCTTTGCAGCTGATGCTAGGGTCTCTCCAGCTGGATCCGACATATCTATCGACCACTGTGACACTTTTCCATGTCTTTTTCGCCCCAAAATTGTACCCAGGATAATCTCCTTTTCTGGGCTGACATTTTGACCCATAATGTGACCGAATCATTAGAATAATATTTTATGAATGGATTTGTTATAAGATTGAGGCATTCGTGCCCACAGAGTACGTAAACATCCTTCACTATTAATATATTTCGAAGTCTATATCTCTGTTGTATATATGAATAATTAGAAAAACGAGAGTGTGCACCAATATAATTCTAGGTGCTTGCTTGATGTCACTGTCTTTTCATATTCTTTAGCTTTAGCTTATATGCATCATTGAATTTTCTGAGTTTGTTATCAGTGCGCCCAAATAAATTACCCCTTAAAAAGCACGGAAAGCATGGACACTTACCGAAGAAATAACATTTATATTAAATAAATAATTTTCAATATAATGTATATATAAACAGTGAAGCAAAATCACAAATAACAGATTAAGGTAATATAACATAAAGGATAACAAAAATAAATAACATTAGTAGAAACAAATAAACTTGTGTTACCAATATTTGAATATGTCCAAGAACACATAATTACTCGATTTTTACCCACAAAGGCATTGTTATTATATAAATATCAGATATCTCATAGAGACGAAGCTATTTTTATTATATTTAATGGAAAATATATAGAAATATGAAGTAATTAAATATAACAAAAAAAGCTTCGTCTCTATAATATATGATATTTATCTCATATACAGCTATTTGGGAAGTTTTTTGTGATTTATGATGCATTAGTATGATCTACAATTTATTTCTTAACCAATCTGCTTGCTCACTATTTTTTGTAAAATGATTTCTAGTTCAATATCTGTTCTGGTTACAAACGTGATGCGATCTGTTTATACGAGGGGGTGGAGAAAATAAGGGATGCAAGAAGGGTGGAAACAATTCGGAGATGGACAGGAATAGGGGACAGGGGGCGATCACCCAGAACCAGAAAACACGACCCACCTATGAAATGCTCGTTTCGGTATTTCTTCCGTTGGATCCACTGGGTCTAGGACACGAAGTACTCTTAGACATACACTTTCGTTGATCGCGCGAAAGTGTTAAACAACACCTTACGCAAGATATACATCACTAAATCGGTTCGCACTGTAGCGAGAAACCGATTACATACAAACATAGCAAGTCCCACATAGCGAGACGATAATTCACAGCAGTCAATGCACTAAAATGGTAAACGCTATCCCGACAGTTCGATGATCCAGCATCAAATCTGGAACTATGAAGAACACACCATAGAAAAGATCGTATTCTGGGTGTATGGAGAGGGAGGTGGTGGATAGGTAATAGAAAAGAATTATATCTACGCGTTCACGTGCGCGCGAGATGGCGATCGATGATCTATACATCATAAATATTGAACACCATAAATGGTTTACAGTAACTACAAAAATTACAAACATGTAATATACCAGTACAAAACTTTTAAGTGATAATCAATTATAAATTGTATTTTTACCTATACCTGTATATATATATATATGTGTGTATATACAAAAGACACCCACCTTTACCGTTATTCATCTTAATTGAGAAACTGGGAGTGCTTTTGCTTCACAACTAGGGGAAAAGTGGAAAGGATAGTCAGGAGGAGCTTTTAATTCAGAACGAAGAAAACGTACCATTAAAAGGGTTTACGGAGTAACGTGTCCAGCATAATTGTTGAGTCGCTTCGTTGTATGTTTAGTCATTACGCTGAAGTACTCTTAATGAGAAGCACAAGAAATGTAGTCCAGGATTAGAAAGCGATTGGTGTACATTTTTATTTTCAAATACAATGCTTGCAATACGAGTTTTTTTTCACCATATGAAGTCGAATAAACATTACAACATGATTAAGTATAGAAATAATACTTTTATTATAAGGTATTTGAACAAGTTTATTATAACTTTTTTGTATGTTAAGTATTGAAAGCTTGTATTTGAATTATATTTTAAACAGAATATTTGGTTTGTCCGCCTTCTGGTATCGAATCAATTAATTATTTTGTTTGATACCAGAAGGTGAATAATTAATACAAGAGAAATCGGTATCTACTTATATCGATAAACAATTGATTAATTTGAAAATAGATCGTTCAGTGAGCAATATTTTTTCATATCAAAGTGCCACACGATTATATAAGTTAATTACAAATTAAATGTATAGATAAAATTAATGAATGTCCGGGGAAATGCGCTGATCATTACACCATGTTAACATAGTAAGGTAACGTCAAATTTTGGAACCTAATTATCAAATTGATACATTTAATTTGAATTAAAAATATCACAGAACTACAATATGTTCTGAAAAACTGTCGCTTTACAACAATAAAGTGTTCTCCTTATAAAAAGATTATATATGCATTTAATGTTGATATTACTCTTAAAAATTTGATATTTATATTTTATTATCGATGTTATTAAACACGATTTCAATTACTGACTGTCGTCTATATTGTAATAATTTGACTGCTATTTTGACCCTCTGAGAAAAGATCGCGAGATAGTCTGTACACCAGAAGATATCTGTGCTCCAATCATTTCTATTTATTCTATCCAAAAACCTTACGTTTTATCACATTTAAATAGCACAAAAAAATACCCAAAATGTACCAAGCAACCTAAATACGTGCTGATTTCTTATGCTATTCGCACTGGCGTTACTTTTATTTCATTAGTCATTCGCTTCACACGGTCTGCCATCCAAGCTAACCCTTTTGCTTGATCCCTATTCGTTCACCTTATATTGTTTCCTTATTATCTCATTTCGTTTTCGGTCATTCATCATCTCACACATTTATCTGTTGTTGCTGTTCTTTCGTTATTTCCGATATATAGTAAGGCCTGTTCTAAATATCAAGTCAAATTTATATTGTGTCTTTTTATCTTAAAACTAAATAAATTATGATATTTTTATTGTTCGTTAATTAATTATTAAAACATTCAGATCATTGTGATACTCATCTGAAATTACAGAATTAAAGAGACAATTTGGATGCCAACATTAATTTCTTTGTCCTTATCTTTCAATCTATTTCTTTATATTTGCCTAAACAAAAAATTACCATGTTTTTATTACAAAATAAATCGATTTTATTGCCTTTAAGAATGGTTTATTTTGTAATGAAATGGCGACACAGTTTTATCTACAATAATTCACGTAGAGCTTAAACGGCCTGACTCGTGAGCTTTTAACAGGCATTTAAACGGAAAGTAAGGCTTTGGAAGCATTAACTGGAATCGGGAGTCAAGAACAAAGGGATATAACACGACACATCCGTTCACTAGAACAACAGGCTAATATTCAGGCTAAGATTAATATTATATATTTAAGGGTGTATATAAAAAACAAGAAACAAATAAATAATGACAATGTTTCACTTCAGTTTTGACAGAAAGATTATTTAAGGTGATTTTATTAATACCATGGCACTATATTAATATGTATACATTATTTAATTGGTTAAATCTAAAACATTTTGGTTTGCTGGATTAGATGTTTATCTTTCATATCATCAATAATAGTGTAAAAAAAAAAATAACTGCATTTTAGTAAATTAGATATTCTTAATTTAAAAAAAAATGGTTATTCCCATTCGAGCATTTCTATATTATAAAGACTAATTGATAAAAGTATAAAAAATATTGCCTATTATCCTAAAATATTTTTTTTATATTAATGTAATTCGATATTCATTCCATATTTTAATATTATTTATTTAATATTTTCTCTCCTACAAAGTTATCAAAAATCCAAAAAGTTTCAATATAAGGTTGCCGCATTGAAATCAAACATTTTAATATTTGTTATACGTAGCTATTTACATAATATTTATTCATTAGTAATATATAAATGTTAATGGAAAAATAAGGAATAGTAAATTTTTCATACATAGCATAACATAAATAAAAACAAAGTCAAAATCCTTACGATCCGCGATAACGATAGTTGGAAACAAAATATTAATTTGATGTGTAAATATTTTTAAAATTTTGGAAAATAACAATTTAAAAAAATATTTAAAAGTTTAGTAAAGGGAGCCGACTTTTTTTTCAGTGGAGATTAATATTTTTCTTTATCATTAAAATTCGTTGATCTCTAGAGCTTAAATTATACATAAATCAAAGTACGCTAGTCTCCACAAGGTAATAAAATTATTTTATTCAATATTTCTTATTATATTATACACATTTTGTATTGTGATGGCTTGCGTTCATCGAATATTGTATTGATTTTATACGATATCAAAAAAACAAATCGATTCATGAACATCTACATAAATAGATTATTTTCATATTTTGCATACTATGTGAGTATTGATTTTAAGGTTTCTTTGTAAACACATAAATTACAAAATAATACTTTTACGATTCTTTTACGGCTCGATTGTTGTCGATTTACAATTTTGTTTGCCGATTTCAAGACACGTTATAAAGATTAAGGCATTAAATCTCAGCGGAGGCGCAAGGGCAACATTAAGCGATACAATCGCAATTTAATGTATAGTGCGAACAATTATTTATTTGAAAGGGGTGTGTAACGATGGAAATAGACTGACCAGGGTGTAAATGATAAGAATAATATAAAGGATATAACGAATTTAAATAAAAAAAACATTTTTATAAATAGTTTTTCTTAAAATTGAAATCCATTTAATGAGTTACATTTTTTTTCAATTTTCACTTTACTTAATTACTATTAAATGTAATCAATAACATTGAAATTTATTATATTATTTATTCCTTTGTTTTTAACTACCTTTATGAATAATTTATTACAATCAATTTATTAGAAAACGATTATAGAAGAGATTGCCTGTTTTACGTATAAACAATGCTGGTCTTAAATTGAATAATTTAGAATCATTAGAAATAGAGGACGTCTGCGAAAGACTTGGCACGACCAGGTAAACCAGATAATGGAGGATGGTTCTGTTAGAAGCCTCAACAATCGGCGAGCTTGTATGACAAGATGTATGAATGTGGATGAGGCGAGAATTGTGTGTCGGGACAGAAGAGTGTGGCGCTCTATCCTCTCTGCCTACCCTCATGGGGAAACGGCGTGATGGTAAGTAAGTAAGTAAGTAAGTAATAAATTAGTACAGCATGAAAAATTAACCACAATATTAAAAATAATCAACTAAATTTAATCAATAATTTTAAAACATTAAGTCGATTTCCACAACTTTTATCATCGTAACAATTTAAGTTAGATATCTACTAGATTTATTTTTAAATAACTTTAAAAAAAAATTGAATTTGAAAATATTAGAACAATTTGACAAATGGTTTTAGTTAGTTTATTTGATGTCAACTAGGAAATGGTATTTTTCGAGACCGGTTGGTGTATTAAATTTACTCATAAAAGTGGTTAAAAACAAAGTATATTATCAAATAATTCTATAAAATTGAAAATTGGTATGAATCTAAGTTTTTAAATTTATATTATGTATATATATAGCAATATAAGCGATCTTATCATTGCAAATCCAAATTAGCCATAAATAAAGGATATTTTGGTATGCCATGAGCTGACAAACGATTGCCCAAATTTCGTATCTTTACGGCTACAAGATTAAACTATATAATCTAGGCAATATATATATAAATAAATATCTTTTTCAGGTCAAATATCACATCCTTATTAGCGATACTGTTGACTGAGGATAAATTTTCTACACGAGAAAAATCTATCAGTTTATATCCGTTGAAATTTCAGCGTTGAACACAAATCTCGTGTAGTCTAAGGTAAAAGGTGAACCTTGTGGTATCTAGAACCAACGAAACACTGCGCACAGAAGATGGCAAAAGTTACCAAATCGTTTCATCATGGAAACCATGTCAAATTATGATGGTTGTCCTTTATGTGACGCCACGAAATTCAAGCAGATGTTAAATGTACAATCAATCAATATATATAAATATAACTATATAATATATATATAAATTAAACTAATGTCTCAGAACATGTATGATTAAACAAATTTATTTTTAAAATTTAGTGATTTTGACAGGATATTTCTGTGAGAGATCTCACACATAATGGGAGAATTTTTCCCTCAGGTGGCGGAAAAAACTGCCACCCCTACAAAGCCTTTATTGTCGGTAATAAGTTACTCGGTTTAGTAGTGCCCGGTACTCGCGGTTCTGCCCATCGTTGAGATTAATGAACCATCAAGCATACAAAGTTGTTATTAATTTTTTTTCTGCTTAAATTGTCGAAATAACGAGTGCATTTTATTAAACATTATTTTCCTGTCTGTACATATATTTAATTTAATAACTTCACAATCTATTTATGTGAAATTATACTTTTTTTAAGAAAACGTTATAAATAGTTGCCTAATAAATTTTCGCAATCCGTGGGATGAATCTCAAATTTTTCTAATCTCTTTGAAGTTTCTCAAAAAAGTTTTTTCATCTCCGAATATTAAAAACTGTAAAAATAAAATACTGCAAGTTTTAAGACTTAAAAATAGAAAATTATTTTTTTTTGTTTACACTCCCTTTATAGTATTTTACTCACTTTCATAACATTCTTCGTTCGAAAATTATTGTTTATCTTCATCACTGTCAACGACAAAAAACATTCCCCGTTAAATCTGCGGCTATGAAGTTAGTCGCTAAACTTTTGGGGCAGATTATCACAACATTACTTAGCTTAATCAATCCAGTAGACAAACTTGAGACATTATCACCAAGATGATGCCAACTTTTGTCGTGCAAACGTCTAAAGGCTATTGGTCTAGATCAGTGATGTCCAATCTTTGCCAGCGGGGGGCCAATATTTTAGCAATTTGATGACGAGTTATGACATATCATTTATTGCGATTAAATTTGAATTACTTTATTACAATTCACCCAGCCATTTTAAAGGAGATTATTTCATTGTTAATTTATGTGTTTTCAAATTTTTTTTTACATAATTTTTAAAATTTTTCTTCGGAAACCTATTGAAACATAATCATAATTCAATTTTAGTAAATGATCTATGACCAAGAAAAACACCTGCAGATCACATGCATGAACGAATACATGTTTCGCATTTAAGAACAAAAAAAGACAAATAAATCAAGCAAGTTTAGGATGTAACTATAAACATTCATTTTGTAAAGCCCTTTTCGCTGCCTCAATAATTCTTTCTTAACTACATATCGTATATATAATATAAACATACTCAAGTCGTTAAATAAAAACGTGTTTTTTATGAATTATGTAAAAAAAAAACAACAATAATTCTTATTAGGATAACACATTATTGTGAAGTTGTAATTATTCAGAACACAGGTCTGTGATATTTTAAGCACTAATTAAATGTATTAATTAGAAAGATAATATAAGACATATAGGTTCGAAAATTAGTCGTCAAAAATAATGCATAGCATAGTTGGATAATGCACCTTCCCCGGTTTGTAAAGAGATCCAGGTTCAAATCCCGGTGGCGCAACAGCAATATTTTTCGAAAAAAAAATTTTTATGTATATTTTTCGATTTAGTACATTTAATAATTCTTAGGTTCATATTGTTATTAATTTGACATTTATACACTTACAAATTAAATATTTGGAAAAAGTTAGGCCACAAACCAGCTGATTTAATAGCGCTGGAGTAGACCATGAAAAGAATGAAAGTGTGGTGGAAAGAAAATATTACTAAATCGATGTTGAAACTGTTGACTTGTAGTTTATCTATCTACCATAAATGATTGACCACTCCATAAATAATAAACACAAGCCATATTTATAATTAATTAATAATTCAAAAATATATTTTAGAATTAAAAATTATGTATTTATACAATTTCCAGTAAAAAATAGCTGGCAATGAAAATGTAGAGATTTAGTAACCAATTTATTTAACCTAAGTATTTTTATTGGAAATTATGAGAAACGTTTTGTAGTTTTACCGCTTGACCCTTCTTACTTAACTAAGGGTTCTGCTTGAGATGAAGTTCCCATACAAATAGACAGATCTTAATGCTCCATGCCCAGCCTCCGAAATCCAACGGAAACAGCGCTGGAAGGATGGTAAGCGAACCTTTTATAATTAACACGAAAATTTACTTAGTACGGTTTGAGCCGAGCAGATGAACTCACCTCGTGGAGAGATTACGAAAATTCAAACATGCGCCGAAGCTTTAAAAATAAAGGTTTAGTATACAACTTTATATAAACTGATGAAGACTTAAGAGGTTTCCAGTTCCGGATGCTATTCCTAGGTTCACATTTAGGTAACTTATTATTCACAATTTTATTGTTCTTGGAATTGCTGCTATTATGCTTTTAGAAGGGCGGTTCTGAATTTTGATGATGCGACGCTGTTTTTTTAAAAAAAAGGTTTGTTGATGTTGTTACAGATAATTCTTTGGTGGACAGCAAACATGAATAAATTTGTATTTTAAATCAGCTTTCGCATTTTATGTCTATTACTATTTTATTAAATTCTTTTCATAAATGTGTAATTAACTTGTGATTATTAAGATTTTAGAACTAGCAATGATCACAATTATTTTTTGAAGAGTTTTTTTTTTTAACATACTTTTCATTATAAATGACAAGTTCGGTTATATATTTGGTTAGAAATTTTGTTATTTTTACTGTAAATCTACAGACTCGTTTGGTACATCAGGTTAATATTTTTCATATTAAAAGATACATAAACAAGATTAGAGTGAGATATATAAGTTTTAAATGGTTCAACTTGACGGGAAATATAAGGGATGAAATTATTAAAGTTCCACAAAATTTTAATCTGACTTCTCGTGCGTAACTAACTGCCGCTAGCGCCGCTTCTTCAATGGACGCCCGAATACTCGGCTTTATAATTATTTGTGAATTTTTACATTAGGGAAATAATTTCTTAACCACTCCAATCAGGTACTTTTTAAATAACAGAGAAATGTAAAACATGTTTATTTTCGATAGGTGTAAGTCAAACATAAACGTTTATATGCGATGCATGGAAGAATGGAAACTATTACAACTGTGCTGGACCTTGTTATTCATACGAAAAAATGTTTTACAGCCTGTGTTCAAGGAATGAAACACGGTGAGAAAAATCTCAATACCACCGTATATGTGTTAAAATTCTGAACTGGAGATAAACTCAGATCTCATCTAGATATTGGTAGAAAAAAACAAAACTAGTGCAAACGACAGTTCGATTTAATACATTCACACAAATGTTACCTAAGTCTCTAGATACTTATTTATTATGAATGTTAGACAAACAAAATTATGATTTATTCCATTTATCTGAGGGTGGAGAGACTCAAATTCACCCAACTGACGAATGAAACATCAAAAACCAATGGACTGACATTTGATGTTTGAGGTACAATTAGCGTGCAAGCGAGGCAAAAAACGACAAATCTCTGAAACATGGTGTGTACACGGTGGACTGAAAATAATTTCATGGGAGCAAAATTTTCATATAAATCTCATACGTAGACACAGGTCATAAGGATGACAAAAAATAATTAAGGAGATAAAAAGGTGGTTCAGAAATAGTGTAGTAATTTTCCAGGCCTCTGTTAACGGGTAGCATAAGATATTTCATAAATTAGTATATATAGACTACCAAATATATAGACATGAATTGACGTAAATTCCTTGATTCAATAACTGCATTTTGGTATCACTTACGCAATCAAATAGCTCCGCATTTTTTATAAATATATGACTCGATTGGAACAAAAATTTAAACGATGATTAATGTAAAAAATACGTATTATTTACACAAAAATTTAATTATTAAGTATTTTTACTTTTGCATAAACGTGTACTATTGGATTTATGTTTCCACGTTTCATTTACTGATCTGTGTATGATAATAAGAAAATAACATGTATATTTCAGGTTCATAAATTTTATGATGTGATTCAAAAATTAAGGTGACGTTTTATTAAGATAGTTATTTGCCAGCGTCCTGAAAACACTGATAATCTGCACAGTTTTTAAACAGAATTATAATTAAATGATGGAAAATATTTTTGAATCATGGATACCTAAATCTGTGTGAATAATATAAATAATAATTAAATAAATTTAATTTAATAATTAAAAATTTTAGTTTATTTCACCTTTTAACATTTTTAACAACTTTAAACAATATTCTTTTTTAATGGCAGTGTGCGCTCTTGCAATTTGATAAAATTGGTCCTGTACTCCGGAAGATGCCCGCCGCATCTCGACACCCCTTCAGAGCAGAGGACTAGAAGTAGAACTTTGAGATTTTTAAACAAGATTAAAAAGACTTCCACTTTCGCGCTTTCGTTCGCTTCCTCCCGCCATACATCAAAGACATTACACCCCGTCCCCCCGGCAATGGATCGTCTTCTTATTTTTATTTCCCACCACCGGAACAAGGGAACTACAATCACTCTCATTAGTTGGGCCGGTCCGGAGATTTACGCTTATCCCTAGGGAACCCGGAGAGAAAGGTTTTTTCCTCATTAAAAAGGTAATGAGGCATTAGCTCGATTGGTGCGGAATCACAGAACTAAATGCTGGACTGTAAATCCCTCTCCTCATGGTTTCCGAACCATCTCTGATACCTTAATCAGAGTTAAACTATTTATCTGCACGAAACATGCTTTGTTTTTGAGTTCAGCTGAGAGGATCGTCGATGCATTAATTTATTCAAGCGGATTAACGATTCTTTATATTTTATTTTAACGCCAAAAAGCGACGTTTTTTTTGCTTTTAATTTTCATCTCTCTAATATATTTATAACAGGTGCAAAAAAATTAACAATACAATTTTAGTATTATGTGTGAGTTATTTTATAATATATTATATTTTGTGGAAAACTTGACACACAAGTGTCTCAATCCTGCAATAAATCCAACAACAGCAACCCTTATCTACAACAGTGAACAAAAGATTCTTCCAATTCTTTGGCCACGTTATTCGGCAAAGTATCTAGAAAAGCAGATTATCTTGGGTACAACTTTGGGCCGAAAAAGACTTATAAAAGTATGGTGGATAGATGTGTTGCATCTGGCTGGAAATACCCTGGAGTCAGCTGTGAGGGCGTCCCAGGACCTGAGCTCGTGGATGTATATTACGAGCCGAGTCTCATCTGATTAAGGCCAATTTATCTCTTATATCACTAAAATTGAAGATATTAGTTGAAATTAAACAAGAGAGGCAACTAGTAAGAAGTTCATGAAGCATTTAAAAAAAAAAAAATTATAGAAGTAGACATTTTATCCAAGTTTAAAATTTCAATGGGAAATATAATATACAGGCTTAAAAATTGAGAATTACAAAAACTTAAATTAATTTAAAAAATTAAAATGAATTTATAGGTTTTCAGAGTACTGAATTCAAAACTCAGATAATTTTTTTTATTAGTTTCACAATATGTATTGGCATTTTTAGCTAAAGCGTTTTTGAAATATATAAATAATTAATAAAATAAAATTTGTTTTATGGCAAACGCTAGATATTTTCAATTCAACTATCAAATTATCTTTATTAATAACTTGATCGTCTTTAAACAGCTTTGCCGGGAAAAGTTCGGTGAAACTGCGTACCGTGATTTTTTATTATATGATCTTTATAAAATTTCGCGAATTAGCATCCAGCAATAATCTCCCATCATATTGACGTTTCACTAACCTTGGTACATCTTTTGCATTACCAAGATTTTGTGAAAACGTTATCCTTACTCGTAGCTCACCGCACAAAGATTTTCAGGAAAAAGGTATCCATTCAAAAAGCAAACTTTTATGCTAATTAAGCAGCTCGAGGGTTTGAATTTTGCTGTTTATTTTCGATGATGTTTACATAATCAGGTTCTTTGTTGTTCCGTAGAATCTAAATATCTACACTTTTACAGGCAGTTCAAGCCTCTTTTTCAACTTCAGACATCGTACAGAGAATGTTTTGATCTAACATTGGCCTTCGTAACCAATAAAAATACTCTATTTTAGCTTCTGATAGATGAGAGAATTTCTTGCTTCGATAAATAAAACAGTTGTTGGGAAAGCTTCAAAAAATAAGCCTATTTTTATGTGTAGGAATGGCAGAAATATTTTGTCCGCTTTGACAAGACTTAGACATAAAATATTCCTGTTCCATATTTAAGGGACCTCCTTAGTGACATTTGTTTTTGCTTTCAGTGTAATTTCTTTCTCTGCTGTCCTATTATGGAAATATGGCAACTTTGTATTGCTAATCTACTGAGCATGAAACATGCTCAGTACCTTCAGATTTCTACAAATTATCCAATCACGATAGCTGCAGTTGATTTTGACTAAACGCATAGTAAAGTGTATCTGTGGCTTGTGAGGAAGGGTAGGTGAAGACGTATTATGACAGATAGTATTCTCGTACATAAATTTCAAACCACAAACATACATAAATGAGAACTATAATGATAAAAAACCTTTTTTATATAATGAGCTGTATAAATTTTATAACGAGTATGGGGACGACAAGGACAATGTGCGTCAGTTAATAATTATGTTTTGCGTTCAAAGTACAGTAGACAACGTATGAGAGCTTGCTCTAAGCTTAAATCTGTAATATCCGAGCCAAAGTTTCAGTCATATACGCGCGCCCTTAAATCGTGGTATTATCACTTTCTTAACTTGCCATGAGATGGAAATGTTTAGCATAGTTTATTCGCGAGAAATACATTCAGAAGTTTCAATAATTACCTTTTTTGCACATAAATAAATATACAATACTAATACTAATAGAATACATTTTACATTAATTAAGTATTAACATACAGTGACCTCAATCAGATGAGATACGGTTCATATCATATCTCTTCAAATCTCGGTCCGAGGTCGCCTTCATAGTTCATTCGAGAGTTTCTCCAGCTAGATTGTTCTAGCAAGCTCCATCGATTGCTTGTGGTTCCCGGGTTTCTATTGATAGTATGACCATCTACATAGTTATAAAAATTGCCACTAACCTAAACGGAGTATCACTGTGTTCCTCCGCTGATGTTGGGTTGGTCCGATGATCCGAAGTATTATTCTGGATCACCGATGCTGTCTCCGCGTATTTTTTACTGATGGAAATTTAACTCTGGAGCGCCGATTATTGAGAGATCTTCACCGGACGATGTACTGACCGCAATTGCCCGTCATAGAAAGCGGTAATCTTCAGACCGTATGGACAAATCATACCAACACACAAAAATTTGGTATGCCAGCCGAAGGAATACCTAATAACGAACACATCTATTCATCACACTCTTCTAGGTCTTCTTCTGCCTGATTTCGTGCCCAGGATAGGTTGTCCCTTTGATGTATAATGTGGCCGAGATATTGGAAGAATATTTTATGCAATGCTATATATAGGACTTGCGGTGAAATGAGTTGTTTCAGGATGTCCACGTAACATCCTTCTCCAGCAATAAATTTCGAAGGGGTCAATTCTACGCTTGTCGACATTGCAGACTGTCTAAGTCTTTATTGGATACATGAAAATCTCTCGTCCGCTGCTGTAGATAAGGCTTGTTGTGGTTAGATTTGTTGCAGAATTGAGGTATTTGTACATCCACGGGTTACGTACCTTCACCAGCAATACATTTCGAAGACGTCCTTTTTCAATTAATGATAATAAATGTTATTTTTTGATTTATTGTAACATTTTAGTCTAATTATTATTTTTTTGAATTGTTTTATTAGCACAATATGTGTAGAAAATCATTTGTGTAATGTGAAAAATTCAATTATTGTTAAAATGGATAGAAAGTAGTTTAATGATAATATTAATAAATACAACCAAACAAATTAGTTTTCCTTTTTTATAAATAAATATACTCGTATAAACAAATGTCACTTGCTATTTTCAAACTATTTGTCCCGCTATAAATCATTGAGTTCTTAGGTCGCCTTCACGTGTGGCCTTAGGCTTTTTGCTGGCTACTTACTTCATTCTACTAAGATTAATTTCGATTTGATTTCAGAAAATGAGCGTTAAATCTCTGTACACGTACGTAATCGTGAGAATTTTATATTTTCCTTAAGGTTATTTATAGCACGAAGTGGATTTATTTGTTGGTAATTTCTGAGTATTGAAAAAGGAAAACTTGTTCTACCTATTATCGTCTAATATTATTATGTCCATTCTGCCTATCGGTCAAAAATTTTAAAATTTAATTTTAGCTTGTGGCATAGTTATAAAAGTCTAATGTGATTATTTAATATTTAATAAAATTAATATTTTTTTAAACATCCAAACACTTAATAAATTAAAAATTTACAGCAAATTTAAATTGAAAAAAAACATCACTTAAAACATAGTTGTGACAAACCTTATTCGCTAAAATAACTAGGTACCAGCATGCAAAGAATTCTAGGAGAGTAAATTGAATCACGCGTTTCATGAATATGAATACTTAAATGTTTTTTGGCACGCGAGCATACGGAATATATGATAATACACATGTTATTTGTGAAGATGGCAACAATGACTGAGTACGCTTTAAATGTACAGAAGAATTTATACAATATTATTCTCTAACTGCTTTGTAAGACTTCCCACGTGGTGCACGAAGTGAGATATTGGATTTCTTGTCATTATAATTTTCCGCTATTTGTTCATGCATTACAAAAATTTATATATAAAATGTGGTCTGTAAAAAATGATATTTATTTCAATAAATTTAAAAAATGTAATAAAAAGGTTTGTTTTATTTAAACAAAAGAAATTGAGCATATTAAAATATTGCGAAACTTAAAACACGCTATTTCTAATGCAGTTTTCGTAACAAATTTTACTGGAGAGTCCGTTGAATTGAATATTATTCAATATTTTCTTTTTTTTTATAAAAAAATAGAGATGCGTACACGGAATACATGTCACATCAATATTCTTACTATTTTCAAACTAAGCTAAATGCTTGTTCTATGAAAATAGGACTAACTTGCTGGTGTCCTGGAACGAGGCGCAAACCCCCGACCACTAAATCACTAGGCCAACGTCTTGACCACCACACCGACAAGCTACTTTAAAATATAAATGTAGAAAACATTATAATTATCAATATAAAAACAGAAAACGATCCATTAAATAAACGTATATGATTATTTTTCTAGAATCATTATCACTGATATTAAAGACACTCATTCTAGAAATAATTATAGTCTACTATTGCTACTTATATTTATTTATATCCTGGGCATATTGTAGATATTATTTAAAATTATTTATATTACTTCAGAAAGCCATTTCTCTAACTTTATCAAATAAAAAGTATATATTAATAATATCTACATTGAGCTAAACAGTACCATATATTTACAAAAATAGAATATAATGAACAATTATTTATAGACGCCTAGCGTAGGCGATGTGACTACTTGACAATTAAACTTGTTGAAGTATGATAAAATTCATAACGACAACTTTCAACTTCACAATTGGCACTGATTGATAAAAATCCCCGCTATTTCAGAGGTGGCACAGTTTCTAAATCCGCCTCAAAAAGTGCCTCTACGAATATTAAATACGGACATTTTTTACACCTGTAACATTGAATTGATTCATCAATGGGATCCCGTGTCGAGAACGTCTCGTATTTAAATCAGGAAGCGGATGCTTTGAAAATATTATTTATCATTCAAATTATGCGAATCTGATAAAATTGATTTACGCGCGGAGCAAAACTTGTTGACTCGTTTCTACTCCGAGTAAGATTTCAATTTCGATGCGCTACGTCGAGTCGCTTCCTTTCCCCTGAGAATTATGGAGGATGTAGAAGCGGCCCACTCGCTTTCTTCAAGTTTCTGGATGCTTTTGCAGATTCGGTTATTATTTTTACGTTTACAGCATCTCACAGCATTAGTTCACGTCGAGATGGAGACAAGGCTCGATCAGATCGTCCGCCATCACGCGGCAGTACAAAGGGAATATTTAATACAATCTCTCGGTTCATTTTTCAAAATTAAAACAACCTACAGCAACTACTTAAGTATGTACTTAAAAACAAAAATTTAACCATTTAAAATTTGAATGAAGATCTTGTTTGGTAAGTACCGTTGAAATACTCGGGGTTCTTCATTGTATGAATTATTTAAATAAATTTATTGAAAAAGTTAAATATACTTATTTAAGGTCAATTTCACTTCGAAAAGTTTAAACGCAAACTAAGTGCCTTGAATGTCAGCAATTTACCAATGGAATACTAATATTGTTAAATATTCGGTATCAAGACTTTGAGTTATCTTAACTATCATATAATATGAAGTAAAGCTGTGATGTCATATAAGCTAGAAATAAACCTAATAAATCTCTTTAATAACCCAAGTTTAATACCTATGTACATTTATGTGTACCTACTTGGGATTAAAAACTAAGAAATTTCTTACTTCATTACACTCCATAGACTTAATATAATTAAGTATCTTTTCTAATGGTGGCCTATTTTTTTCTCCCAAACCGCAGCCATAGAAAAAATAATTATTGAAATTCAAATTATTATCAATTATATTATCCTTATCTTTTTATAAATATTCATTAAATTCATGATTTCTTTATAATTTTTTTATACTTTTATTTATAAGAACACATTTAGTTAAATCTTTCTCTAATTAAAATAGCGCGAGCGAATTCTACATTAATAAAAAAATTTACTTAATTTATCTCATTTTAATGATCCAGAAATTTGAAGATATTCTAGTGGTTATTTAAGACAGGTTTTGACATTAACCATCACGTGCAATCTGCAGAATGTTTAGTGAAAAATATTTTTTTAAATGTTCTAATGCATGGAATGAAATAATATAATGTTGACAATACAATCGTTTAATTATAGGAAAGAGGAAATATCTTCTAAGCATTTTATCATATTCGATTTTGATTTTGATTTATTTATAGATTTTTGAGACAATACACCTTCACTTCTGTCTTGTTTTGTATTAGTTAGACGTGGATAAAATATTTTTTATAATTTGTAAAATGTATTCTCTTAAACCATCTAAAATATGTAAAACAATTTAATTTACAAAACCTGAGAATGAGTAAAAAATTATTTTATATTGTTGTTAAAATATGCGTGAAATTATATTTTATGAACTTTTTTTCAAAAATTTGGGAAGCAAAACATTTAATAGTGGTATTATGTGACCAATAAAAAGTACACGTAAATAAGATCTATAAAATATTATTTTGTAATAAATAATTTCGTTTTTGATTTTTAAACAGAAGTTAAAGCCTTGAAGTATATGTATAAATATAAAATAATACATATTTATTAAGATGATTTTCCCAAAATCTTAATACGAAGTATTTTAAAAATATCAAAAATTGACGTAATTTAAATTTAACGATATAAAATTCAATTAATTTTTTAAATTTAGTACCAATTTTCTTCGTTATCTTAGCTTCAGGTTTATAAGAAAATATATGTTGTATAAATAAAAATATAAGACTATAACTAGAGGATTTTCTGAAACGCTTATACAAATTTAAAGATCATAAATCTTTCAAATAATGCCTTTATTGACTTAATTATTACAAATATTCTACAGATTGTTAGTTTTAAACTAGTACAAATATTTTATCTAAAATAATGTTAAAAAAATCTAAATTATTGTAAAATTTCTCATTTAAATTTATAATAAAAACACAGACTTTCATAAGAAACACAACAATATGAATTGATTTTGAAACTAGCTCTTTAACTAACAAACTCAAGGTAGTAAATATAATTTATGAAAATTATTTATTAGATAGCACAATGGTGATGATAACTTATCATAAACGAGTCTAGGTCTTATGAGAACTGTATGTAAGCAAAGTACATACGTATATTGCGTATCAAAAATATTCAATAATAGCTACAATGGAACTGCCGCGGTGTTATATCCGGCTGAAACCATATCAGTGAGCACGCAAGCCGAGTTCAACACCATAATTGGAACTCTTGATGAATGTTAAGTGAAGCAAGTAATTAAATAAACATCTCAATATCGCACTGTTTACAGTTGCTGTTCAGTTAAACAGGCCGATTTGAGGTGCAGAACTTTGCGTGCAACATGTCTTGGGGAAAACATAGAAAATTCATCTGATATGTTTACCGTAAGCATATTCAAATCAGTAGTCAATGGTGAACAAACTTGATGGCATCTTAGAACTGGGTTCAAATCCCCGACCACTAGATCACTAGGCGAGAATCCTAACCACTAGACAACAAGCACGTTTAATAAATCTTTGCGATTTTAGTCAATTATTGAACAATATCAAACAAAAAATACAACACTTCAATCAATAATGTATTCTTCATTGTAGTTCAAAATTTCATCCCATCTTTCAACCAATTTATCGATGAATTTTCTATAAAAATCAGTTGGTATCGAAATAATTATCGAGCTAATTTATGAGGTCATCATTGTTCTTGAAAGTAACGCCACGCATTTGACTGGAAAGTGATCGAAAAAGGTGATAATCTGACGGAGCGAGGTTGGGGTTGATTAAAGGCGAAAAGAAGTATGTGTAGAAAATGTTAGATTTTTTTCAACTGAACACTATTATTTAATACTTTTAAAATTAGCAATATTAACTTGGTGGTTAAGGTTCATATTTTTTATTTATTATCTTAGTTTTATTAACCACAATTGAGTTTGAAAAACATTTACCGGTTTCGGAAAACACTTTTCCTTCTTCAGGATGTCATAACAAACTAAAAATATAGTATACCACGAGACATTAGACCAGCATTTTACACAAATAATAGTATAGGAAATTTACTCATAAATTCTAAAGACAAAGATGATAAATTTAACAATTCTGGCGTCTATAAACTTAGTTGCAAGGATTGTGCTGCATTTTATATTGGTAAAACGGCTAGAAATTTTAATATAAGAGTAAAGGAGCATTTGAGATGTTTGAACAATAGTGGGTTTTCAGAATTTGCTAATCATTTGATAGAAAATAGTCATGGTTTTGATAAAAAATTGGGATTGTCAATTTTGCATATAAACGGTATAGGTCACAAATTAAATAATTTGGAATCGTTGGAGATAAATAAAGCATGTAAAAGTAATCAAGAAATTCTAAACAGCCAACTGAATTTAACTACGAGTCCTATTCTAAAATTTTTTCCTAAAAATTATTCGACTAAATTTGCATTGAGCAGTAATTTGAGTTAGGTACTAAATTTATTTTTTTAAATAATTGTTGTTTTTTAAAAAATTTAAAAATAGATTCTGGTGAAGAAACAATACTATATTTTTAGTTAGTTATGACATCCTGAAGAAGGAAAAGTGTTTTTCCGAAACCGGTAGATGTTTTTTAAACTCAATTGTGGTTAATAAAACTAAGATAATAAATAAAAAATACTATTATTTAAGCCAAAAAATTAAGAAAAAGTGCAAGATATCGATATTATCAAATAGTATTTTGTCACAAAAAACAAGATAGCGGGAAATTAGCATTTCAAACAAACCTTCAAAAACTTATTAGTCTACCCAATACATGGTGCATTTAATATTACTTGTGAGCAGCCATTATGTAAATTATTTTGCTTTTGAAAAAGAGAATCAAAATTTAATAATTCCTTGCGTTAGATATTTCGATCTCTCTTTTTTCTATACTGGTTATACTTCCTTAGAATTTTATTGATTTTACTGTAAAGAAGCGCCGAACAACGTCAGTGCCAATATTCGTTCGTGTGAATTTTACTTCCATTTCAATAAGGCTCGTTTCGTTACTCGTTTAGAATTCACCTTTGCAATTCTTAATTAAATACTGATTTCATCGATTGAATCACAATCAGAGCTAAAAATATAGACATTTTAAATATAGAGGGTAAAGAAATATTGTAAATAGTAAAATTTTTTTGGAAGGAGTTATAATAATATTGACTTTTTTGTAGACGAGGTACAAACTAGGTACGATATGATGTCGAGTTGCACCGCATATATAATTGGACATTGGAATAGAATCCTTAGAATTACCCGCATGCAATGGTGGATGACTATATAATAGGTTTGGATGATTGGCGTGTTCTAGGAAACTGTAATAGGCCATGTCTGCAATCTGCCGTGAAGCGCTCTAACTTATATGCGCAGAATGCTATCTTGTTAGAAATACGACGAGAATTACTGTTTTGGTGCAAGGCATATGAATTCTGAATATTATATAAAACGTTGGAGTCGGCAAACTAGTTTCTGATTACACTGACGGTCGCAAGGTACCATCGTTTTTGTGTCACGGTTATTTGTCATTAGCAACAAATTAAGGATATAGCAAAAATCGTTAAGTATTACAACAATTCAATAGAGAATTAAAATATTTTCTTTATTTGTCATTTGTTACGAAAATTGCGCGTTAGAAAATGTCACAACACTTTTTATTCTTATTTTACCTATTTTTTATTTTCACATTTACCGATACAGGATACTTTGAAATCAAAAATATTTTTGAAGCGACACGTATCGATCCCGCTACCTCTCGTGGTTATTAGTCTATGGTGTCGAATAATTGTCATATAATTTTAAATAGCTGATTTTTCGTGTTAGAATTTAATATATTGATTAATATTTTTGAATACTGGTATATAATCGGAATATAAATTTTAAACTAATCAATTTTATTTAAAATATAATTACATCTAGTGAACTTTGTAACAAACTAAATTATTACATAGTTTAGTAGATATTTGTAAACGTCGGTTCATGTCTTATTTGTATTTATCGGCAGTGTAGTGGTTACTAACCCTGCGCGTACCGTATAAGACTGGAGTTCGGTTCACCGCCGGGAGGTTTTTATTTCATTATCTGTATTTATTAATATTTTTCGTAAACAGAAAAATAAATTCTGTGACACAGCCCATTTTTTAGTATGAAAATACATACGAAAATATTTTTTTACACCACTTTTGTCAAACAATTTATTATTAGAAACATAAAAAGGAATTGAGGCCATCAGAATTAAATTTAGAAAAATCAAAAACTTCTTATCTGAATGAGTTGTATATATCTTATTATCATTAATTAACTTTAAATCAAATATTATTAGACAATTTATATTTAAAATTGATGATTCTATAATAAATTGCGTAACAAAACTGTATCACTATATAAATAAATCATATTCAGCTTTATTTCGATACGCAAACATTGAAATATTGTTTTTAACTAAAATGTTATGATTACTTTTTCAGTTCACTAATATAATTCAACTTTCTACTTAAATAAAAGCGAAGTAAGTTTATTCATTTATTATTCCCGAGTAATAGTTGATAGACAATTTATAATGTTATTCATTTTGTCTTTACACTGTATTACAAAATGGTTCATTTTTATAACATTCAATAAAAAATAAATATTTTATAAACATTAAGCCAAATTAAGATATATTTTAGAAACATGTTATACCGGATGTCTCATAGTTAGTAGCAAAAACTTCGGGGGAGTCTTCTTCATTCAACTTTGAACAGAAAATATTATTTACACTTTAGTAAAAAATTTACAGGTAAGGGAGTTATGCGACTTCAAAGTTTCTTCAATATTTCTTAATTATCTTTTGTAAAACGTTGGACTACCATTAAAGTAATTCATATCAAATTTTATAAATTGATTTGCTGATTAATTAATTGATAAAACCCTCGAAATATAATACTATTGAAATCTCTGCACTAAAATGTTAAATCAGCTTTACCTTACCTAAGTATACTCTCATAAATACATATGCACATAAATAGGTACTTACATAGCTTACCGAGCTCTCGACTTCCGCTGACTTAATGCGGTGATTCGCTCACTCGTCCACCGAACAAACTTTATTTAAATATTGCGTATATTAATGAAGTTCATAAGAATTTTTAAATAAACGCAAGCACCGTAAATTATCAAAAATAATTTTTAAAAAAGGGAATCAAAATATTCAATGTAAAGCAGAACAAAAAAAAATGTAAATAGCTTACCTAGTAATCGAAAATATAGATCGGTATATTTGTATGTACTTCTAAACTTGTGATATTCAGCAATCGAAGAAACAGAAATGTCGCACGGAATATAATACTAATGCACATCAATGTGCATTAAAAATAATGTTTACACAAAAATCACAGATCTTTTACATATAGTTACGTATACCTCTATGCGTGTAAATAATTATAAATCATAATTTATTTAAATTAGACGATTAAAAATACAATTTTGTATGGAATTTATATAATTTAATTAAAACCATATATAAAATATAATTTTATATGGAATTAATAATACTATATTTTAAGTTAATTATATTAAAATGCAAAAAAGATTAAAGTAAAAACTGAACTAAAATGTTGAATTAAAAAAGGTACATCACAATTCGTAAAAGTAATAATATTTAACATAAATACGATTTATTATAAATATGAAAATATTGCATGCATATTAAAATGGGAAATATGAAAATATTGTATGCATATTAAAATATACATAAATGGGAACTTGCGCGCCTCCATATTTTAGAATCATTGTTAGATATGTGTGAACATCAGCGCGAAATGACATCGCGCTTAGTAACGGATGTTCTTTATCGTAAGTGACATGACGGCGTTCATGACGGCGATAAGCAGTCTTGATCCCTTTTTACTTCGCGTATTAAAATTATATTGCGGAACGTAATATTGGATGGATGTTTATATTTTACAACATTGTATGTAAGTATTGTAAACATTTTTATTTATATTTTTAAATATCAGTATAACGAAAAATATTTTAAGGAATAAATTCGATTTACTAGAATGAGATATTGCTGAGAAATGCTCAAATAGCGAGTAATGGGGGGCTTAAAATATTAGCAAATGTTTATTTATTACGTCATACATAAAAATCTCCTCGAGACTTACGGAATTAATTTTTCAGATGCCGTGTCATTGAATCGAAGAATAAAGATTTTTACTTTGAAAATGTATTTAATTCGGAAAAAAAAGTCTGTTTTCGCACATCTGTGTAATTCAATTTCCGATACTAACATTTTTAAATTAAGTGAAAATTATTTTAATTTCAACAACTACATAGGTACTTATTTATTTTCAAAAAATGAAAATATGCACTTTTAAATAAAAAAAAAAAACTACCGTGTTGTCGATATCAGCAGGTGGTAAAAGTTTCCTGTACTTGAAAGATTCTTTCAGATACAAATTCATGTTAGCGCTGGGCGGTAATGTGGTACTCACAACTCTCGTTTATTTTTATTTATTTGATTTATTTAAAGTAATTATTTGATCAAAGATCTTGTGTTTTTGTAATATTTCATAAAATGCCATACGAGTATAGTAATTCGGAGTACGTAGATATGATTCTGATTTTAGGGGAACCTACAATTTAAGAATACTTTATATTTAGCTTCATATTGACTGACATGTATTTATCAAATCATATTTTAATTAGGTATTTATTTAAAATGCGCTTTGAATAATTGGAAAAATGGCTCCTGATTTGATAACACAAATTAAATAACTGTCCGACAGAAACTATATAGGTAATTTGTAAGCTAATGAGCATAATACTTTCACAAATTTCAGATTATCCTCTTCACAATCAAAGCTTGACGCTGAAAAATTTACGTCTTTTTTATTTAATTTCACGTTTTTACATCTTTTTTATTCAATGATCGCGAGGTAATAACTGAAAAAATAAATAAACGATCTTTCATTACGTGTTACAATTTTCTTTTAAATGTTGTCAATCTCTGCATTTTTTATCTTATATTTTTTCCACCCTGCAAATTCTAGGTCAGTGGGTCAGTATATATTGAGGTCATCGAACTCTCATATATGGAATGTATGACATAATACTTAACCTTTTGAATGCGAATTTTGAAAAATAAAAAAATAGAAAGTTGATAATTTGCCAGGCAGGGGGAAAATCGACAAATTATCAAGAATATTTTTCGTTCTAAATTACTTAATTTACCTATTCTTGAAGTTTGGACAGCTAGCTACGAGACATCCTGTATAAATAAGAAAAAACTGTTCCTCTGCTTTTCACATATTATAAAGCAATTTATTTAAAATTATAATCATATTTCTTAAACAGTACATAGACATTAGCTGCTCGTTAAATAATCAATTTAATTTTTATTCTGCAATAGCCAATTTTGTAACGCAGTATTTTTAAATAAATACGAGCGATGTTCAAATAATTCCCGAAAGTGGTTTTTATTCGTTAACGCCACGCAATTCGACTAGTTTAATTATATGAATGTAAATTTGTTGGGACTTGCAATGTACATTTGCGGCAGTGCTGAATTAAATTCATACTTAGTAACAAATACATCGTATTATAAGCGCTAAAGTGAGTTTTTGAGAATAATGGAATTTTTTTACGAATAGATTTTTAGCGGGTCAGAAGACATTGAAAATGACAGAGGTAGTGAAAATGAAAGATATCAGAATATTGGGAAATCGGTGAGGTCTATTGAAACACATTTAAAATAACAATAATTTATAGTTTATAATAATCATGAGTGCCAAAACTATTGCGTGAAGATCAGCTAAGCAGCTAAGCTCTGATTATACTCTTCAACAAATTTTACGTTAACTCGAAGGTTTTTCCAACAGAATTATCACTAGTTTTGATACATGGATCTATAAATATGATCCTAAGTAAAGTAAATAGTAATCCAAACAGTAGCTGCCAAAAGGATCAAAGGGGGAAGGATTAAAACCAAAACAAAACGATCACATTTGAAATTTTTAGGAAGTACAGGGAAAACTACTGGTTAATTTTCTCAAATAGAAAATAACTGTCTCTGTAAATTTTTATAAATTAGTTATATGAAAATCACATACAGCGTTAGTAAGAAAATGCCGTAAAAAACTTGATGATCAAGCTGTGTTACATACATTTTCTTAGAATCGTTATCACATACTGTATACAGAGTAGATTTGACTTCCTCGAACTTTTTCTTGTTTTTAAATTTAAAGAAACTTAAAAGGAACACGTTGGAAGTCAATGAATCAAATAAAATGTGCTGTTAGATTGTCGTTTAAACAAAAGATTCTGCATTTATCACAGAAAAATATTAGAATTAGTTATCAATAAATTCGTTAAAATATATTTGTTTTTTTCTTGAACTTTTTGAACAACCTAACTAAAAATGAATCGAAAGAAAGTGGTATAAAAAGGGTATTTTTTTTAGAAGTTTGTTTTTCGAATTGGCAAGACTTTTTCCGGTGACACCCAATTTGACAGTTGACAACTGATTTGTGCTCAGTTTGGTTTGCCATTTCACCATGAATTGATTTACGCCAGAACGATGCTTGCAAATTGTACAAATTTATTTTAAAAATTGTGGCTCAGTTCGCGAAACTTACCGTGCGCTACGTCCATTTTACGGTCGACATAATCGTCCATCCGAGTAATTCAAATAATCATTCATCATTTTCGCATAAAACATAATCTAATTGATAATACGCATTTGCAGAGACGTCGTACAGTGCGCACCGAAGAAGCTCTTGTTTCTTCAAAAATGATGCCGGTCAGAACGTTACAGAGCGCTATAGATGCACAATTTTGCGTCTTCAAGATCGTGTGATTTAACACTTTTGGATTAATGTATGAAGTTGCTAGTCTGCACTGATAAACCAGAGACAATAGACAACTTGGAACCCAACATTTGTCGCGTTATGCCGATATACGCCCCCAGCTGCTCCAAAAAGTGGTCGATAAATGGACTTCCAGATTGCGCTTTATTTGAGCCAGTCGCGGCGCCCATATGCGCGAAATCATATTTAAACACTAATGGTATAAAATTATCTTTCCAATAAAGCCAATACCATGGCCATTACTACGATTTTTATTTCATTTTAAAGTTCTTTACAATTAAAAAGAGGAGAGTTAGAGTAAGAAAGTTTTAATTCATTATTTATAATTTATAAGTTATTTTTACTAAAGAAGAACGGAATGTAGAATCATATCTTATTCACACTACGCGGAAAATAGAATCATGTAAAAGGAAAACATACTGTGAGAATGTTTAAACCCCGGGTTGAGAAATTACCAAAAAAATAAAAATTATAACAAGCATGTAATTGATGAAGTATAAACAAAATATAAATACTATACTATGGATGATTCTTGAGGATTTTTTGAAGAATATTTTTATTTTACCTCTTCAAGTATGGTACAGCAAATACCAGTCACTTCCTTTTTTACGAATACTTACCTTACAAATAACAAAATAAATAAAACATTAGATATTCCTGTCCACACTCACGCAACTACTCATATTGAGTCATTTAATAAATCTTTACCGCTTTGTTTAAATATTTAATGTAAAATTAAATTTTTCAATAAAATTTACAACATTTCAATCAATGATGTATTCTCCGTTTTTATTCAGGACTTCAACCCATCTTCCAACTAATTTGTCCATACCTTTTCTATAAAAATCGGCTGGTCTGGTATTGAAATAGTTATCGAGTCAATATCTAAGGTCATCGCCGTTGTTGAACCTAACGCCACGCATTCGATTGGAGAGCGACCGAAAAAGATAATATGACGGAGCGAGGTCAGAACTGTAGGGTGGATGTAGCAGAATTTATTTTTGTAACCTTGATTAAAGGCGAAAAAAGATACCAGTTGAGAAAAATGAACATTTTTGATACACCGTGTCGAAAATGTTCGTTATTTTCAACTTTATACTTCATTATTTAAGCCCATAAATTAATAAAAACTATAAAATTCAAGAAAACGGCGACACTGACGTTTTAGAGTAGAAAAAATGCTATCGAATAGTATGTAATTTTTGGTCACAAAAAAACAAAGTAGCGTGGAAAAGTATTCCGAAGTAACCGCAAATACTGAGAAAATTCATTACATATATTTATATAGGTACCGCATATGTTACTTTATGTTACTTTACAACTTTATGCCGATTGTTAACTATTTTTCATCCTGAAAATATTGTATTTAATTTTCAGGTCGGAAAATGATTTGCACAAAGCAAATATTTTATTAAAAGGACTAGGAATCTCGTAAATAATATGTGTGGTTGGCTGAAGATGTTTGTACAAGATCTGGACCCGCCGTCCCCGCCCGCCGCCAGCCGCCCGCCATCACTGCTCGGTCGTTCTCGGTAACGCTAAATTGGCTGCTTGCCCATATGTTATGAATCCTATTCAACCGAGTGTGTTTTATATTTTTTAGGGTATTATTCTTCGATGAGTATCCTGACTGGTGGATACAGGGAACAGAAAATATTGAGTCATGCCCATACAATAATACAATCCATTATGGCTGAAATATAAGATTTACATATTAGGTTCTTATACATAATATATATTTGTTTTACTCGAATTATATATAAAAACCGTTATTGTTTTCAGTACCTATGGCATCGTCTGTTTATGTACTACCAAAGTGAACTGCTATAAAAATTATAAATTTAAATAAAAGTAACATTCTTTGTTAAATGAATTCATTTTCTTGTATACATGTGTTTCCAAAAATGACAATTTCACGTTGAAAAACAAGCTTTTAAGCATTAATGTATATTTAATGTATTCTTGAGATGCGACCCTGGTGAATTAATTACATGCCACGGCTTCTTTAAGGGATTTTACATTACACGAGTTTTATAATAGCGTTATCCGTTTTCCTCAGAACGCAACAGCGAAAACTTGAATTCCAACAACAGCAAGAAATTGAATGCTAACATAAAATCCATCAAACTGACAGATGACGATTATTTATTGTTAAAATTGAAATATTCTCATAATTTCCTTTTTGAGTTATTATTCGAAATGTTGTAGTGAAAACAAATAATAATTAAATTATAAAGATCATTAATAATCATGGACTATATTGATAACTGCGTTTCATCTTATTTTTCAAATTTATTTTTAAAATACTTATTTATAATCAGTTTTATTAAAATCTGAATAGGTGTCTCCACAACTGACTATATTCCGATGAAGACCTAGATTGAATTTAAATTTACGTTCCGTGAAAATATTAGGCGTATTAGATATTTACGAAGAAAATGAAGTATCAAGAATAAAAAAACAGCATTTCCAATGTATCCTTTAAGGCATACATTAAATACTATAATACTTTGAATTGTTTCTGAAAAGTACAACTATCACATGAATTGCCAATAGTTCCGTCGCCTTATATTTATTTGTCGCAATTGGTTAATACATCTTATTATACTATCGGTGTACATCTTCAGGAAATTGAAGAAAATAAGCCTGTGTATTTTCTTTCTGTAATTGGTTAAGTTGTCACTTGGTAGAGTAATACTATTTTGATAATTATTCATGGTTTCATCATTGAAGATATTTAAAATTTTGGTTTGATGTGATTTAACATACCACATAAAGATTATTCCATTACGCTAATAGCGGCAAAGCCATCTTAAATGCGGAGCATTTCAGCTAAACCAGCCTGATTATATTTGGATACCGCCGCAGACGCAGTATTTTATAAATTAATGTGTTAAAGTTTTGAATTTGAAACATTGTCAGTTTTTTTTACAATATTTTCATCATCAAAATTGGTCGATACCTAAGTAATTAACGTCGTTATTTAATGTTTGTCATTTAAATTAATACAGTTTTTATTAATAATCATACCTCAATAAGTTGTTTAGTTGAGATTTCAGAACAACGTGTAAGTTGAAGGGTGAATTCATAGTAAGATTGCTGTCATGTGTATTCACGCATAATCTCTGTAAAGTGATTGTTTTGCTTTTTGAATATTCTTACCATAATATATACGACTAGGGCTGTGTTGTCTGCAAACAAAATAAATTCAAATACGGAGGCTGGAGGCAGTTTACATAGATAAGATTTTCGACCGGTCCCAGCAAAGATTCTTGTAGTACTCTTTCCTTCTGAGTTTGACAATTGATGAATTGTTCGTTTATTTTAGAAACATTTTTTCATAGTCTGACAGTTAATTTTTAACTGCACTTCGTTAAAATCATTATGTAGCAGAGCGTACCAAATACTGGTAATATTACCAGGTTTTCTCAGCAAGTTTTTCATTAATTAGATTGGTAAAAAATGCCTTTACTATCCTGAAACTTACGCTGATTTATAAAACTTTTCGCCCGTAATACTTAGTAAAATATTTTTTACTATAGATCATATTGAAATTGGATAATAGCTTCCTTATTCATAAACGATAACAATTTTAATTATTCTACTATTTTTTACATGTAAGTACTTTTTAAAAATTTATTTGTTTAGTTATATATGGAGCATAACTATAAATGTAGGAATAAAATAATAATCAAAAAGCTCATTACCGAGACACAAAGTATATTTGAACTTAAATTAAATGTTCGAAATAATGTCCTTTGATGCATTTTTGCAACATTTAACGACTGAACTACCTACTCGAGAAAAATTTTTTCGTCTTCAAATCTTATTTTATTAAAATTTTAATTCATCATCATTTCATCGTAAATTTTATTTTATTAGCGATATATTTTAGACCGAATAGATTTATTAGATTTTTTGTTGAAAAATATCTGTTAATCAATCTCCTATATTAAAAATTATACGTTTTCGTTTAGAACATTCTGTATACAAAATGAGAGTTATTCATCTTTAATTTCCTTGAATAGTGCATACTTTCAAGAGCTCTGTTAGCATTAATCTTAAGTTAATTTTTGAGATTTTAAATTTTACTTTCGCTGTTTCAAAAAATGATACGTAACGAACTATTGCCGAGGTTTTATTTTTCTTTATTCTACAATAAAAAGTAGCCAATGCATGACGACACTTCATTATTAGACATTTTCAAATTATTTAGTACACTTATCTCCAACTTTATATATTTGTCATGGTTGTTTATGGAATCATACTATTTTAATATCTAATATAAGGAAAGTATATTTTTGTTATGAAGTTGCAGTTTTTCAGAACATAGTTCTATGGAATAAATCAAATTACTGAAATAGATGCGTGTATTACTCAAAAGTAATTGAGATTCGTCGAAATATTCAGTGTCTTGTAAAAATGGAAACAAAAGATACATTAATTTTAAAGAGTTATAGAATACAAGTTCAAATATGTAGTAAATCTACTTTCTTGACGTAGCAGAATTGGTATCGCATTTCTCCAGATAGGAAAAGGTCCAGGTTTATCCCGGCAGCAACTAAAAATATTTTTTTCGATATATAGACTTTTTCTGTATATCTTTCTAGTTGATAAATTTCATTTGTTTGAATGGCCTAAAAATTTATTAATTTGTTCTTGGCATAATACTTAATACATTAACTGCATGATATTGATATGAAAATAATAGGTCTTAACATAATTATTTGCAATATGTGAAATAAACCTTTAGTATTACTACTAATTATTTTATTTTTAATACTATGTGCAAATAGTTCTCCATTCAATTTTATATTATACCATATAATATTTATCGAACAATGTTTATTTTAGATATTAGTAAATGAACTGTCATAATTTGGCATTTATTTTTTTTAAATCATGTTTAATTTATATTTTTAACGAAAACACATTTGAAATGTGAAGTTTTAATTTCAATACATAGTTCTATGGTATTTTTTTAACACAAATTAAATTAATCAGTTAGAAGGATATGAAGATAAAAATCTATAAAATAGAAAGAAGTCCATGTTCGAATCCCAGTAGCAACAACATATTTTTTCTGTATATCTTTCTAATTGATTAATTTAATTTGTATTATTATTAGTTTATTGATTTTTTCCGTTAAATTAATTTACACAATTTATAATCCATGTATTCTGTAGGTCTTAATCTGGTACGCTAATTCGTTAATCCTGGATATTTTAGAGTTGCTGTTTTCCACTTGCCTCGCTCACCACTGCCAACTTTTATTTCTCGGATCAAGTTAACTTTCCACGGAAGCTTTGCATTGCAAATGGTTTTGGTAAAGTATTAGACTCGCCTAATTAGGTATTGGAAAAATAAAAAAAACAATCTCTTAACCCCCAAACACCAAAAACATTTATTAATCTATGTAATAATATTTATTGTTACACGTTACTTGCTGGACTTTTAGTAAGATAGTATAATAAATAACTGATTTTAAATTCTAAATAAAAAATATTTTTATTTTTAATATGTTAGTTAAGTTACTTTTTAAGTAATATTACTTCATAGTAGTGTTGATTTTTAATGAGATTTCACATTATTTGTGAGGATAAACAGAAAAAATCTACATATCGTAAAATATAGATATTACCGTTACTCGAACTTGGGACTTTCTACTACCGGGAGAGAGCTTTAATCGATTCAGCCATGATAACCTGTATACTATATTTCGCGGTAGGAATTGGCCTCCTCTACAAGTGCTCTCCACCAACTCCTATTCCTAGCTATTGTTATCCAGTTTCCAGACCCTCCCATCCTTCTCCCGTTCTTTTTCACATAATTAACCCACCTCTTCCTTGACCTGTCTCTAGGTTGCTTCTACTGGGGTATCCACCTGGTCATGGTCTTAGGTGCCCTGTTATCTGGAATTATTTCGACATGACTAGCCTATCGCAGTCTTTGGTGGGACCTACAGAATCTTACAATTGTTCCTTGCTCAATCAAATTTTCGAGCTCACGATTCATTTTTATTCTGTAAGTTCCATTTTCTAGCGTATGTTCACGAATTTGTCTTAATATTTTAGGCTCAAAGACTGTTAATTTGTTTTCTTCGATTTGGGTTAAGTCCCACGTTTCACAACCATATGTGACTACCGGTCATACTATGGTTTTTTATATTAGCAGTTTGTTTTGATAACTTGGTATTTTCGACCCCAGCAGTCTTTTACATGCGTGGAAGCTTCTTTTTTCAGAAGTCAGTTCTTTAATTCATCACTTATTTTGTTCACCGTGTTCATGTTAGAGTTCAGATATATATAACTATCAACCCCTTTATATACATGGTGATCAACGCACACTTCTCGGGGTGCCTCTTGTTCACGTGTACTGACCATTTACTTCGTTTTTGAAGCGTTTACACGTAGTCCAAATTTTTCCACTTCCTTTTTAAAGATGGCAGTATGGTCGATCATTCTTTGTTTAGATCAGTCGTAAAACTAAATCATCAGCATAGACACATATCTGCAATGTTTTAGAGTTAATATAACTTGTAATGCTAATCTTACGAGTTATTACACCAGATTAAAGACCATGGTAGAGAACCTGTCTTACTCCGGATAACAAATACATAAATGCTCAAATTTCAGCCGCATTTGTTAAGTGAGGCATCAGACATATTTTTTAAAAACCTTTGAATAGAACCTGCTAGGTAGCTTTATGACTTCCAGTCAATACAATACATTGACGTAATTATGTAGGTACGTATATTAATTTTGAATAAAACCACAATGACTTAGTATAGACTTATTATTTCATATTTAAAAACTGTATTCTTATCTATGCAAGGCTTGCCATGAGTGTATGTCAATTCCTCTTCACTTTCACTTTCCAGAAAGTAAATTATTTGGTGGATGTATTTTTGTCTAGATGATTCTCTCTGTTTTCTTCCCTTAATTACATTTCTGAGAAATACATTAGGTCTAAGGGTGTGTTCTTTCCATATTTTTTCAATTGTATTATTAAAGTGTTAAAATTGGAAAATCTCAACTTAACTAGTTTTATCTACTAGTTTTATGTGCGCTAGCAAAATAATAAACCATTTTTACTATGAACGTACAGATACTAATTGTATTTAAGTGATATAAGTCCTAATACTAACACTAAAATTTTATTTTTAATCCTTACACAAAAAAAACGGACTATTTTGTTAAGAATATGAACATGCTTGAATTTTTATCAAACACGATTTTATCCAAGGCTTTTTAGAAAAATTGAACATTTCACTCAGACTGGACTATCTATTTTCATGTATAATAGTTTTGAATAACTAAACCTATATTTTTATTATATAACTATATTTGTGGTTTAAAATGTAACACAAATCCTAGTAAATCAATGAAACTCTCTGCTGTCTGTAAAGATAAAATCTGTATGCAGAACCCGGTCGTTTTTAAATATACTGATCGTAAAAAAATCCTATCCAATACCCGAAAATGTTTAGACATAAAACCACCGTGCAACCTCAGAAAAGGGGCTTCTCAGAACGGATTTAATGTTCAGGCAACAATCCAGAAAACTATTTAGGATACAGAGGCAACGTGCGCCATAACACGTCCCGAAAAAACCAGATATGAAAGCACATTGAATGATCAATATTTAAAGCAAATAACGTTTGAAGCTCTGATTCAAAACAAACTTAAAACTAATGTTCTACGGCAAATTATTTATTGACGAATTGATATTTGTATAGTTTGTCTTCATGAAGTATTTACAAATACATATACATACTTGACGTGATTTCGTAGAGATACTGAAAATTTACATAGGTTATTCAATGTAAATATCAACATTTCGCAGTGCCGTTCAAGTGAGGCCAATCGCTTTGAAGATTTTCGATCAATTTCATAGCGCCAATCATCCTTCATCTATGTAGGTGAATAATGAAATACAGCCGCCAATTTGACAGGACTTTGATGTCGAAGGTTTGTATATTATATATACAACACGAGTGTAAGCCTTTGTGCATCTTTAGACGGTTAATAATGCTAATTTTCAAGGCTTGTATAAAAAAATTCTTGATATCTCTTTGATAAGGGTTGTATATCCAAATTTATTTTTCCTCCGACATTTTCAAAATATTCAGGCACATTTTTGACAACCAACCTCAAACGTTTTCTATTACTGGTTACACCAATACTTTCAAATTTTCTCGATATCTTCGAAAGGGATACCGAAAGGTTTATACATATTTTATAGATACTGAGACCGACGAGGGGGTGCGACAATCTTAAATTCAATTTGTTTGCTGTTTAATTATTTTTTATGACAAAATAAAGAGTAATCATCATAAATGCTTAAATTTACCTGGATCGATGCAAAGAAGCTCACAAAAGCAAAATGAGCAAATCGATTAACTCTTTGAATCACGGCTATGAATGTAAGGTGTGTTTATAAAGGCTGGAAATTAATTTTACATATAATATTTACCCGCACCGTTCTGTGGCAAACACCAAAACCAATCTCGAGTCTTGCAGTCTGACCTATTAACAAAATTGGTGTCCCATGCTGATTGGATCCTGACCACTAACCTGACTTTTGATCCCGATTCTGACCACCAACACCAAAACCACGAATTTGAATCTTTCTTTTTATTATCTGTTTTAAACATCTTAACGAGAATACATTTAGGATTTTACGTGATTGTATCATTTTTAACATTAATCAGCTGATTAGTGATCATAATTTAAATCAACAATGTTTTTGATTGATTGACAATGCCCTTACAAAGCAAAACGCGTCTCAAATAAATCAAAAAACAAGTTTGTAGAACTCCGAAATCACATTTGTGAAAATAAAACACTTGTTTTTTTATTCTTCTCGTTTAATTTACTTGAGATGCGTTTCGCCTTGTAAGAGTATTATCAATCTAACAATTTATATTTATATCAAACATTATATAAATTTCAGAATATCAAAAATGTCTCTCTTGCCGTATTGTCTTCTTAGGTTGTAAAATTATATAGCTGTCATTTTCTAAAAATTACCTATGATATTAAAATATCATTAGTGCTGAAACTGAATGATCACTTAAAATAATTAGAAGCATTCAACATGTACGGAAATTCTCAGAATTGTATATCTAACCCCCAATAGATATAAAAACAAGTTGTTGAGTTAAATTATTAGATTGATAATGCCCTTATAAGGCGAACCGCGTCTCAAGCGAATTAAATGAGTTAAATAAAAAAACATACCTCGGAAACAGAAAGAATAATTTTCACACACAGAGCATTAAGAGTTCAATGACACACCACGTCAAAAAATGGTTTATATTATAATTTAAAATATATTCATTAAACCTCTTAAAAATACTCATCATGTGCGTTAAGTATGATACGACTACCCTCCGTAGACTATAGATACTATAGTGCGTATAAACCGTGCCTTAACAATGAAATATAATATACATTAAAATGAGATGTCACAGCATATATCTGAACAATATGTTGAACATATGTTGATCAACATTGTTTATCCCTTGCAACAATGAATCTCATTTGATTATCGCTGTCTTGTAAATAAACATAAAGAATATATTTTTTGGTTTACTCACAACTGAAGACGTAGGTCATCCTACGAGCCATACAAAGGAAACTTACAAAAAATATTAACATTGGCCTGCCGAAATATCGATAATGGACAAGACAATTCCTTTGAGGGTCCGTCTCCAATGACGCATGCATATCAAAAACATGACGCAACCAATTATATAGTACATGAGAAAATGTTTCATTTATGTTTGCTCTGAAATAATAACATTTTATTAGATATAATTATTACGAAACAAAAATTGACATATTGTGAATAATTATAATATTTTTAATGATAATTAAGTTTTGTTGTGACGTTGCAACTATAGAACACATTTCTGTGGTATTTTTAATTCGAATTAACTGGATTAATTGATTGGTTTTAAAAATGGGATTAAATATGAGTTAGTTATAAAATAGAATACACAATATAAGTTCAAAATACAATAGTGACGCGTTTCTCTGGATAGAAAAAGTTTCGGGTTCGGTAGAAACAATTTTTTTCAATGGATAGTTTTTTTCTGCATACCTTTCAAATTGATTATTTTAATATATTTTTTTATACAAATAAAGGTAAATTTATTATCTAATTATATATATTTATTTAAAAAAAATAAAAGAGATGCGTGTCATATCAATAGGTACTGTTTTTTAATATTATATATGCTTTTCAGATCTACGGTTTCTATAAAATTAAATTTATTTTAAAATGTGAAAATAATAAATCTGCCTCTCGTGTGTCTATAATCGCTTATAAATTATTATTATTATTATAGATATTCAAGTAAAATGCAATCTCCAACTTTTCTATATATTTCAAGACATAATTAAGCTTTTAATCAAAAGTTTCAAATTTAAGATATTTATAATCGGACACATGGCAATCATTTAATTCACGGTATATTTCTTAGCGGGATAAATTTATTAAATATTAAGTCCTTCTCATCGTACCGCCATTATTTAATTAAAAGGATAAAGTATTTGCGCTTCAGAAACGGTAACTTGTGCTATTATCGCCGACCATCATAATGGGTTGACGAATAAACTGCCCGGGGCTACAGAATTCTGCGAATTATTGAGAAAGGGTGCTACGAGATATACATAACTACCAAACAGAATATTAGTTAGCCATTGAAATTCTGCCGGGGATTTTCCCGTGGGAAAACCGAGAGTTTTACGACAATTTTAGGATGTTAAAAGATTTTAGAAACTAATAATATTAATAAATTGTACGTGTTAAAATTGTAAGGTTAATTTGAAGTTTAAATTAAAGTTCATTATTTTTGTCGGATACGTGTATGAAGCTTTCAGCGTATATAAAGGTTTAAAATACTAATTTAATGTATTAATTATGAATATATACATATAAAATCAATTTTGTTGAAAAATATTGTTTTTGATGTATTAATTTGAAAAAGTGTAACATATAGGTTCGAAAATTTGTCATGAAAAATACTGGCGTTATAACACAATTGGTAGTGTACTTCCTCGGATTGGAAATAGAGATCCAGGTTCGAATCCCGGTAGCGCAAAAACAATATTTTTAGACAGAATTGATTTTATATGTATATATTTATAATTGATACATTAAATTAATATTTTAAACATCACAGACCTATGTTATGAATAATTACAACTTCACAATAAGAATGTGTTCTTCTTAATAATTATATGAAGGTTATTCGATTTACTTTCACTGTAAAATATAAATAAAATATAAAACTTTTTGTTGTAAATATATAGTTCTACTGTTAACAAATCAAATGGATTTCATCGGGGCTTGAAACCAAAATATATTTTCTATCTTATGTAATATTCCGCGATGTTTTAGAATGTTTTTTATTTTTACATTTTACTACAGACCACTATTAAGGGACGTAAGAATTTTAAATACTTTTGAACAGCTATTGTTTTCATTCAAAAAATCGAGATAGCTAATGAATCTTATGCCGTGATATTTATAATGTTCATTTTCAAGAAAGATACAGATATTGTAAAATGGTCCTGTTAGAAGTCTCAATAATCGACGAGCTTATATGAATATAGGTGACGTGATAATTATGTGCTAGGACAGCCAAATGTGGTGCTCTATCCTCTCTGCCTATCCTTGCAGATAAACATCGTGATGGTTAATTAGTAAGCAAGAAAAGTATGATCGACAGAAAAATTACGTATTCATAAAATCTAATATATTCCACGTAACGTAACGGAGGGTAATTTTCAGGTCTTCTGGCCGTGAGTTTTTCTGCAATAGATAGTAATTCTATCGAAATCTACATAAAAGTGGAATGTACAACCTACCCTTGGGCGATAAAGACACTTTTCTCCCTTAAGAAGTAATTAGTTAGCACTGATTTTGAGGAAGATATCACTAGGGCAGTGGAAAATTGTTTTACTTAATGTTACAGAAGTAGGCGGCCAAGAGCTTCCAGAAACACTTAATTACGAAGTTCGTTAATGTCCATTCCCCCCTCCTGGAGTTCAATGAAAAGCAAAATATGACCGTTATTCTTTAATGTAGAAGATTGTTTTAAGATTACAGGAGCTTTTTTCTCGAGTTGCCTTTCTTTTTATTTTAGACTACACTCTTCAACTTCTGGGGTACACCTACTGAAGAAAAGTTGTCGTCATGAAAATACGTCTAATCTTTAATATTTTTATTTTCATGGAAAAACAAAAAAAAAGGTTTGTCTGCTAGCATGACTTGAGTCCTGATACTCACTTTTGACAACATGGTCAAAAGTGAGTATCAGGACTAAGGATCCCGAGCCAGTTTATACTGTATTTATGAATTATGAAACTAGTACGAAAAATCTCGAAACATACATATTTATAAATAATTTATCTGTCTAAAAAATGTTTAATTGTTATTACTTTTTTGATAAATAGATTTTTTCCTGCATATCTTTCTAATCAATTCATTTTAATTTGTATTAAAATACTGCAGAACTATGTTATGAAAGTGCAACTTCGCATCAAAAAATATGTTATCCTTATTTAATTAATTAATATTTTGGATCATTTCTGATAGAAAAATGAAATCAAGACTAAATCGTATAAATTTGAATCAGTTCGGGAATATTATTAATAATAATACGATCGTTTTACATAAAAAATGATTTTTTGCGTTATTTTGTATTTAAAGATTTCTTGCTTATTTAAATACAAATATGTTACAAAAATGTACTTATTCATTGTGATTTTTTTTATAAATGTAACATTAATGAGAAAATGAGCATTTCCTAATAATCCCAAAATCCTCGAATTGCAATTTTGACTAGGAATTGAATCCAGTAATCCTAACGAACATACAAGCACTGCTCACTATTATGTCACAAACGAGCATGTAATATTTTAAAATTGAAATTAAATGTATTAATTAGAAAAATATACATATAAAATTAATTTTATCGAACCTGGATCTCTTTTTATCCGGGAAATATGCATTAACCGATTATGCTATATCAACACAGTGCATTGAGGAAAAATTTTTGAACTTATATGTTATACTTTTCAAATTGATACATCTATTGTTCCATTATTTGAAAGCCATCATCTTTATTTTTATTTTTATATATTTTTTTCATTTTTTGCTTGCGATCACAATCATTAAATTTATTTTGTATATGCTATATAATACTTCAAAATGTGATGGAATATTGTTGTACGATAATAAACGTTGACATAAAAAATTATATTAGTTTCGTTATAATTTAGAATATTTTAAAAATAAAATAAAGAATATTTAATGTATTAGATTCGTTAGATGAAATAAAATAGAAAATAACCTTAGTCAAATGACAGTGACTTTTTCTATTTAATAAGAAACGAAGAATAAATAAGCATTTCCGAAGTTATTCCAATAATAATGATTGTTCTTGTTATTGATCGTGATATTTATTCCGACACGAAAATTGCTTCGCTTTTCCAACTAACAAAGAAAACTTTGACTTGTTAAAGTTCTTGAAAGGTTTAACCAGGTAATTAATTGAGAACTAAAAAGAGAGTTGCTATTGAAACAGAGAGTTTGTTCAGTTCAATTGATTCAACAAAAATAAAAAAAGTGTTTATCAACCGAAAAAATATTACAGATATTTTAATCAATTAACATTTTAATTTTGCGTTACTTGTGCTGTAAAAAATAATTTTAAAGATAATGCTAGATTTAATAGTTGTTTAAAAGATTTTTTCGTGTATCACGTCGTCTTTCCTTCAAAGAGGCATATCTTGATTTTATTTTTTTACCCCAGAATAACAAATTATATGGAAATTTTCAACATTAATAAAAGATAAAAAAAGAATTTTATCGATTTCTACGAATATTTTTTTGTTTAATGACAGTGTGAGGTGTACTTATTCCATTACTATTACTTATTACTATCATTTGTAAGAATGACACATTGAAGTAAGTGTTGTTAGGTCAACATATTTTTGTGTAATATTACTTCAATGGAATAACTATTCAGATGTGCTTGTTTGAATGGATTATGGGTATGTGTTTGCATAATCTAACCCCAGTCGTAACTTAATCTTAACAAAAAATTGAGATACGCTCTTTTGAAAAATGGACGACGAATATAACTACTAACAAGAATAAAATTTGAAATTTTATTACAATTAAAATTGGAGAAAATGGTTTATTTACTTTGTAAATTAACTTATTATTTTTAACTAGTGTATAGCTTGTCCTAGAATAGTTATTTAAGTTTAAGAAATAAATATGTCCCAAGACCTGATACTTGGATTATGGTAATTTTTGGACAATCGACATTAATCAATCATTTCACTTTAAAATCTTATTTTTCTCTCGATTTATTGTTGAATACAGGCCTCCCATTTCTTACTTTCCATCTCTTGCACTTAGCTTTTAAGTTTATCTAACAATTTTTCAGATATCATCTGACATCACATAAAGTTGTAAGAAAAAGCTGGAAGTGAGACAGAGTGGAAAAAAAGACGATACGTTCGGATACCAGGCCAGTCGTCGGGCAAAATTAGAAGCCAGTCGCAGTTGTGGATAATTAAAAAAGTTAAGCCTGCATTTAACATTGAACGCATATCGTCAGAAGAAGAAGATTATAAAGTAAAAAAATATTGTAGTGTGACTTTAAATAAAATACTTTGTAGTTTCAAAATCAGGATTAATCAAGCATGCCCGTCTTAGGACCGGTAAAAACCTAAAACTCAAGGTTCTACATTAAATGATTAAATATAGTACGTATCTTCTTTAATACAAATTTAAAATCATAGTAAACGCAGGCAATATATATAAAGTTATAAAATCTAGAAACAATTTATTTATTTTTCTACAATATTTGAAAATTGTAGCTTCAGAACAGAAAGTTTCATATTCTCGTGAATGTCTTCTACAGCTGTTGTTCCTGGGTTTTTTATTGATAATATGGTCATATATGCAATATGAAGACTACCACTAACCTTTGATTGCCAGTGCTTGATCTCTGACGTCATAGCTGTTCCGATGTCGTTGTTCTTCTTCCGGGTAGATTTCCGATCGACCAAAATACGCACTCCCTTCGCTCGGATTATTGAGAGCTCCTTATCGGACGATGTACTGAATGTAATTGCGCTCCACTAGTCGTTTGACCGCGCTCCTTAATCTCCGAAAACGGTAATATTCATACACATAAAAGTGACCAATATCAACAACAAGAAATCCCAAGGGTGGCAAGCGAAAGAACAAAGGTGCGTAAACACTTACAAATTTCAAAATATTACGTAAAAAAGCGACTCACATACAAATGATAGAAATTATCCTTAGAGTAAAGAATTAAATGTGTGTTTCTAAGACTCATATTTTTTAAGTAAACAAATTATATTAATTGACTCAGCAATGGTTGATCTATGTAGAATGTATAATAAATTGATTTAATAATTAAATTCTGTAAAATTTACGAGTAACACAAAATACGAAACCTCATCACAAAGGTTTTAATATCTTTTCAATATTTCAAATATATTATTATTATTCTAGTGTCACTGAACCAAAGTTTGACCGAACTTCTCGCATCAAAAGTAATTACAACTTTGGAGTTTGTCTTAGAAAATTTTGACGACTTAGTAATAATAGATTAAGAGATGTTAAAGTGAGATTACTATCCGTGTTCGAATCAATGACCGTATTATCCATTAATCTTGTCCGTTTTGTGAAAAGATCCATTGAATGCAGGACAACAATGGCCCTTTGTAATATGTTCCTTCAATAATATTAGCATTGCATTAACCTAGCTTTATTACATGGTTGCTTGGTTAAGGCTTTCAGTGTTAGTTCACATACGGTCGTCTTATTTCATTCTTGCGGACTCGGATAATGAACATTTTTAGTTTACAATAGAGTTTTTGATTAATTAATTAAAATATTTAAATTACATTGGAATGATGTAAGAGTAAGTCACAAGATCACATATCTATAATTATATTGCCTTAACGTGTGTCAAAAGTTGGTGTACATTACCATTAAGAAAAATCACCAAAATTGCGGGATCGCGTATCTTATGTCGAACGTATTTTTTAATATCTTTAGGTTAAAATTACGCACTAAAGCGCCGCTTTAATTAATATTTAATAATTAAAATTTTAGCGTTTTTTACGAAAGAGTGGGTTTTAATTTTTCATTTATATCGGAAGTTATACGCTAGATTAGACTTTTTAAAATCTATTAGATAGAATATTTAATCTAATTTAAAACTAATCAAATAAATATTATTTACCATAATTAAGACTATAAAACCACTATAAGAAAGACCGCGACCATTAGATGCATTTTCAGCGCGCCATAAAATTGTCTTCATATGGAAAATTCTTGCGGCATGACAAAAAACGCGAGAATCCGCGCGGTCGTAATTTTCGTTAAAAATGCCGAAAATATAGGTTTTCATGGATATTTTATCCACAATACGAATTAATATTTACATCAATATTAGTAGCAAGTTTCATAAATTACATTTTTTTTTCTGATTTTAAGAGAAAACAACATTTAATTGAACAAACTAAACATTTTATGTGCGATATTTTTATGTAAGTTACAATTAATTATTTAATTTTATATAACACTTTTGTCTTTTAAACACTAGCTGTATGTTTCATAAATAGTATATGTAATTATGAAACAGACATATCACGAAAACGGCAACGTGGCGTTTTAAATCGATAACATTAATCAAAATAAAATATATTTTTTTAATTTAGTACATTGATTTAAGCGACCATCTAAATATATGTAGGCACTTTGTCTGATTTCAAAACTTATGTATCAATTAGGTACTCTAATAAATTATTTAATTTTCGATGGATTAATTCAAATGATAACACATATTTTTATTTCATTGCATATATCAATATGAAAAGACTTATTTATTTACAAAGTTATTTTTGACACTTTTATCGAATGCGAGAAAATTAACAATTTTATTGTCGTCTCTTTCTATTTAAACCTTCCTCTCTCGCATAATTTACGTAACAAATAACATCATTAATTATTTCTCTGATACTGATAAGAATTTAATTATAAGTCTCATTTTGAAAGCATATACGATTTGTGCAGAATTTCTCGAATTTCAAACTGGAAAAAATGAAAGCACGCCCTTAAAGTAAAGACGGAATCGGATGGTTATCTGACTCAAGACGTGAAAGATTTGACACCTTTATTTCTTTGGAGGATTTTCAGTAAACAGCTTAAAATATTTTAACAAATAAAAAATATAACTTTGTTCTAGAATCTGATCGTAATTAATTTTATTAAAATTTTAGAGTTAACGCAGAACCCTATCCATATATACTTGCGAGATCCAGAATTATCGTATAATAAATTATCTTTTCAATATTAAAATAATAAAAAATTGAAAAATCGGCCGTGGCTGCGTAGCGGTCAATATTGACCGCGAAGTGACCGCCAACAAAAACTTGTAGTCATTTAAAGTTTGTGTATGATAAATAGCAGTGTTGGATGATACATTTATTAGGTATTAAAAATTTTTAGAGTTGTGTTTTTGGAGTTGTATTTATATATATATATCATTTATGTAACAAAAATTATCTTATTTATGTAAAAAAATAATCTTCTTGAATTTAAAATGTAAGAAAGTAGTTTCTTCTTTCTTTTTAAGGCCGTACCATAATGCCAAGCTAGAAGACGTGTTAAAGTTAACAATTTTTTAGCTGAATTATCACCTGTTAAAAAAGTGATGGAGAGAAGAAATTTATCAAAGTAGATAATGCCAAAGTCATGTTCGCCTCATCCTTATCTGAAATTGTTAAAGCCTTGGCACTTTTTCCGAAAGAACCTCGAAAAATGTCATTCTATTTATTTTAATCTTTCCTATGCGAATTAATAACAAGAGTATTTATTAATATATTTGATTAAAATATCTTTTTTTTTTTTAATTTATTCATTGGAATAAAAAATAATAATAAAGATAATAAATACTGCATGTAAAATAATACAAGAGTAAAGGAAAAAGAACACTCGTGAAGAATTCCCTATCATATCTTAGTCTGTCGACAAGACATTCAGATTTCTAAATAATACTGGAAATACTTTATTGTAACTAAGAGGATCATTACCAATCTTGAAAAATAATGTATGAATACAGAAATGTCATTATATAAAAGAAAATCATTTTTAAAGTTTAGCAATCTAAATGCAAATTATACATATAAAAGATATACATATAAAATCAATTCTATCGAAAAATATTGTTGTTGCAAAGTACAAAATGGTCGCTCAGTAAAAAAAGATCAGATGTGTTAATAAAAAAAATGCTTTAAAATCTGCTTTAAAATTTTGGGCTGAACAATTAGAAGATTGAATGTCATACTGCAGAAGTTTTATTCGAAAAACGACGCGAAAAAATCAAGCGAAATCAGTAATCTTGCATTTTGGGAGCAAATGTAGCAATTTTATGATTATGCCGTTTCTCCGCGGGGTAGGCAGTGAGGATAGAGCACCACACTATTCTGTCCTAATACGCAATTCTCGCCTAATTCACATTCATATATCTTCGCATACAAGCTTGTAGATTATTGCGACTTCGAAAAATACAATGTTCTAGTATCGGGTTTTAATCGTCGTGCCATTTCGCTGACGATTTGCGCATATATACATATTTTGTGAAAGCAAAATCCACTAAATGTTTAAGTTACTGCTGCTAACATAATACATGATATATCAAATATGTGGTTGATCCGTAAAAATATAAACACAAAAGAATTTAATGTATTTCACAGAAATTTTGTCATACAACTAGGTACTGTATCTTTGTCGTGGTCCTTAAAGCTTAAATCTCATCACTGTCTCAAATTTACCCCAATTTTATATATGAAACCTTGAAAATACTTTTGAGATGTGATTAATTCCTCTAAAACGAAAGACACAAATTAAGGAATAACTAAGCTAAGGAATAATAGCGCAATACGTCTCACACATGGGTCGGAAACCTGGAAGGGTGACTGCAAGTTCGGTTGCGAGTACGGTGTTAGAATGCAAAATTATCCAAAACAATATTTTGTTTTTCAAGGATACAAGAGTCGAAGTAAGGGACGGAGGGCAATAAACGTTGGTATTGTTAGATGGACGGTGCGGCGTGGGAACCCCGATAAAAAAAATCCAACGAACGTGACTTTAGTCACGTAGGCAAATGCACCATAAGGGATGCATCACCCTCATGCGTCAGTCTTTCTCCTAATCCCAGCCGGAAGAGATCGCTCCATAGATACGATCTAGTTTTCAATTAGAAAACAAAATACTTATCGTCTCTGATATGTAATTTGTGATTCCAGGGAAAATTCAAACTGTGCGCCTCGAGTATAAAGCTTAGACTGTGATGTTCTCTGTGTTTAATCGTTGATGCAGTGAGAATAACTTGTCGCTATCGAAAAAGATAAGATCATATACGGCACACGCTAATTTTAATTAAGAACATCGCGTCCAGAGTCCCGGTTTGCCTGAATGATTGGACATCGTACGGTGGTTAATCCTGAACTCCGTCACTCTACCCTGGTACCACAACTATTGGCCACACTTCACTTCCAGCACCATCATCCGCACGTGGAAGGCGTCTCCTAAAAGGTAATCCCTTACGTAAGGGACCTGCATAATCAACATCACACAAGAATCGACACAGAAAATTTGGTAGTTAACTTTATGTTGGCATGATGGGCGCATATAATATTAAGTTAATTGTAATTATTTTTGAATTGTATTATTCATAATTAATTAGGTAAAATGCTTTTTTTTAAAACTTTTAATACATGCAAGTCACAATATATATAATAAATTTTATTGTAAACAATGGCATTCTGTTATTTCATTTAATAACCATTTGACTTGATGATAATTTAAAAAAGAACCAGTTAGGCTATATGCCTCCCCCCTGAACATGAAGCCGAGCCAGAATGAAGAAATAACGTAACAACGGGTAGACAGCTCGCTCATGTTTCTTGATTATGATTTCTTATCGACACGTTATTGTAGTTATTTAAATTTGTTTGTATGTGAACCCTTCATTTTAACAATGCCAAACGCAAGTACACTTTTGATGTTACCTTACAAAATGTTAACAACGAAAGTGATGGTATTCGAAAAGGAGGAAAGCGAGACACGGCGCAAAATACTTGTAGGTAATGAATGTTTGGAACAAGTAGATGAGTTTGTGTATTTGGAAAGTATGTTCGATAGAAACGGAAAGATATCGAAAGGAGGGTGACTGCAGGGAATAAAGTGAATGGCGCATTGAATGAAATTATGGCTAATGACAACTTGTCAACTGAGGCAAGGCTTGCGGTTTATAATGAAGTCCTGGTACCGATACTGATGTATGGAAGTGAAGCCTGGAGCTGGCAGAAGAGGAACGAAAGTAGATTGAATGAGATCACTTAGGCGTATATGTGGCAGATCCATTTATGACAGAGTAAAGAATAAAAAAATAAGGAAATAATGTAAAGCTGATCTTAATATAGTGAGTAAGATTAAGAAAAGATCACTTAAGTGGTTTGGTTGTATGGAACGGATGAATGAAGGGAGAATGGTAAGAAAGATATATGACGCAAGTGTTGACGGCTGCAGAAGTAGAAGACGTCCGCGGAAGACTTGGCACGACCAGGTAAACCAGATACTGGAGGATGGTCGTGTTAGAAGCCTCAATAATCGGTGAGCTTATATGAGAACATGTATGAATGTGGATGAGGCGAGAATTGTGCGTCGGGACAGAAGAGTGTGGCGCTCTATCCTCTCTACATATCCCGGCGTGATGGTAAGTTCTAAAAATCAATATTGCGGTAGAAAGCTGCCATTGGTTATATAGCCCTTATACATTCAATCCTAACAACGCTAAAGGTGCTTAATTATAATATTTACCTATATTTTTTTCTATATTTTTATATTCTCACAATGTAAAATTTCTCGATACAATATTTGCAGATGAACATCGTTAATCTTCTTAGTTCGGTATCGGATACCGAAAATGGATATATAAAAAAATATTTTTTGGGGTAAATATATTATCTTCGCAATATATCAGACTGTTGTAGCAATGAGACAACTTATTGAACATTCTCGGTTCACTCTCTCATTTTCATATAGCAGCACTGTCTTTATCCTAGGGCAGTGATGGCGAACCTATGACACGCGTATCAATGGTGACATGCCACAGCGTTTTGGGCGACACGCCAGCGTTCACTAATATCAAATAACACGTGCCCCGCCACCAGACGTCTACCCGACAACAAATATGAATTTGTTGAATTTATCATTACGTACATAGTACATATGTATCTTAACCAAAAAAAATGTAACACTTTAAATTAAATGTATACAGAAACGATACACAATATTGTTGTGGTTTAGTGGTTACTATACTCGCCTAGTGATTTAATGCTTGGGGGTTCGAGCCTCGTTCCAAGAAGCTATCAAGTTAGTCTGATTTTCATATCACAAGCATTTACCTTATTTAAAAAAAATGGAAGAATATTGGTTTGACACGTATGCCGCGTACGCATCTTTACTTTTTTTATGTATTTTTTACGTTTGAACAATAGTGGGTTTTCAGAATTTTCTAATCATTTAATAGAAAATGGTCATGGTTTTGATAAAAAATTGAGATTGTCAATTTTGCATGTAAACGGTGTTGGTCACAAATTAAATAATTTGGAATCTTTGGAGATAAATAAAGCGTGTAAAACTAATCAAAAAATTATAAACAACCAACTAAATTTAATTACGAATCCCATTCCAAATTTTTATCCTAAAAATTATTCCAGTAAATTTGTATTAAGTAACAATTTGAGTTTGGTACTAAATTTATTTTTTAAATAATTGTTCTTTTTTATAAATAGATATTTAAATAAAAGGATTATAAATAGGTAAAGAAACAACAACATGTGTTTTTAGTTAGTATTGACATACTGAAGAAGAAAATTGTATTTTTCGAAACCGGTAGATGTATTTAAATTCAATAAGTGGTTAATGAAACAAAGTTAAAAAATAAAAATAGTAAATATTTTTGAGATGGAGACGAGCTTAACAATTCCCTCGCTGAATAAGTTTGCAGCCTGTTCCTTGAACTGATAGTTGACAGTTTCGTGGGTGCTGCCATTGTTCTGCATGCATTTTCCGCCCAAAAATTCTTTTTATGAAAGATGAAAGTCCGATGGTGCCAGGTCCTGGCTGTATGGGAGAAGTCCAGTGGCTTCCACCCAAACTTTTGGAGCTCTTCTGTCGTGTTTCGTGCAACGTAAGCATTTAAAAACGAATCACGGATAGCACCACGCAATCGGCGGGGGTATTGATAGACACGTTTAATAAAATATCTCAAAGAAATTACGTAGGAAATGATAGGCAGGGTTAAAGTCAACTTATGATAAGTTCCTTACAATGTTTCAGTCAAAAGCGTCTACTTATTTTGTTAATATACGCACGTACACTTTTCTTAGTATATTAAAATGTCAGAAATTATAACAATTGTATATTTATTGTTTCATTTATATGAAATAAATTTGAGCAAAGTTTGTTTTCGTATGAACAGTTACGCATCATTGCGCGAACCGAACCTCACAGACGTATAGACACTTAGTGGAATATTCCTGCCGGGGCACGGGGTGTTTGTGGAGGCGCTTTACTCAACATAAACGTATTATATCTACATAGAAATAGGCACACAAAAAATAATATTTTTGTGACGGCCCTGTTCCGTACGAATAGTATAACTGAATCTTAAATAAGAGTACTGAATACATAACGTTTGTCCACAAGCTTTTATCTAGATATAACCGTCTATCTGTATTTCACGTTAATGTACATATAATATTATAATTAATATTAGGTTATAAAATAAATTCTTCCGCCGCTTTAGTGGCCATTATTTAAAAGCTCGCTTTAAATTAATAAAAATTCAAATGTTTAAAAAACTGTTAACAAATATGATAAATTCTCGAAAACCAAAATTAATAATGATTAAGTGTCTTAGATAAATGAAAATAAAATATACCACAGACCAAAACCGCACCCGCTACACCCGATTCTGATTTCGGCCAGTAGTACGTTGTGTTTCTGTATATCGTATTGGTAGTAGGTATAATATAGTTAAAGATTAATTGTACTATGCCTCTTTTTATAATTTGATATTATTTCTATTCGTAACAAAGTAAAAATAGTACAATGAAAACTTTTTTCTTCACAGCTATATTTCCCTGCTAAATGCGCGCTGTTATAATTTAAGTTTAAGCGTGACGAATCTAATTTGGAAACTTAGCCGCGCCTATACGGAACACGCCCTGTAACTTAATTTTTTTTAATTAGTCAGAAAAATGGTTTTCTTTTCTTGTCTTGTTAAACACGGGTTATTGAATATATATTTAAAATTAATTTATATATTTTTTAAGATTTATATGAAATCGATTGTTGTTCGCTATAACTGCATTTTACATAGGTAGTTAAAGTTTTTTTTCCGTTGTTAAGTACTTGTCCACTGTTAGAGCTCTAGTGCCGCTATGTCGCGCGGAGCGGAATAAATTCCCAGTATTGTAAGAGAGAAAAATGCCTTTATTTAGTGACTAGCGCGCTCCTCCAACCGAAAAATTAGCCCCCCTCTAAAGTTGCCCGGCGCACCCCGGGTATGATTGTGTTATTTTTGAAATTCAGTGGCGTGGCGGGCATATTTTGCGTGTTTTTATGGCGCTGTTATCACGATCCGGCCTGTGTCTATTTGTATGCTGTTTGGCGCATTACAAACAAAGTCGTGCGATTTTGGATCACGTAATGTGAGAAATACTCGTTACGCACACTCTTTATGATTCGTTGGAAATTATGTTACACACGTTTTTTATTAGGATCAATTGTCACAAAAGTTTACATTCCATTGACACTGGTACCAATTCCTAGTCTAAAAAATGTGACAAAAATGTAGACAATTATGATTTAATCAAGTTATAAAAAAATACAACCCCATATTTTACATAAAAGTGTATTGTCTCTTTGCTAAATATATTAAAATATGAATTATACAAATAATCCACTTTATTAGTACCTAATGTTGATGACTGCAGTTCATAATATTAATATTACAGTACAAATTAAATTAATCAACATAGAAAGATATACAGAAAAAATCTATTTATCTATGTAAATAAATTTGTCTGTATATTTTTCCACTTGATTCATTTAATTTATATTAAAATACTACATAATTATGATCTAAAATTGCAACATGACAACAAAAATGTGTTCTCTTTAAAAACTAAAATTACAATTTGAATATCCTTACAAGTATAAGTATAAACAAGTAAGTAACTTATAAGTATGGACATTAACAAATATACACAATTAATAAATGTTGACTTTACGTGGTATGACGTATCTAGTCACGGTAACTAATGATTTGCTAGTACCATACAACAGTCCGCTCGGTTTGCTGGGTTCATGTCATTTTTCCGTATGATTGTTCAATTGAACATCCATTGTGTTCAGTGTGTGAGGATTCACACAAATTTCATGTATATTCCGTTCGATGGGAAAATATTATTTGATAGTTCAGATAATAAATGAAATTTGTTTGGAGTCAAATTTCGATACAATCTAAAACTTTTACGGACGGTTTAATGGGCTAAATGACAAAAGTTATCGGAAACGCGATAACGGTAACACATTGTTTGTTGCTCAATCGATGGCAGTGGCGTAGCTGAGGATCCCGGGGCTCCTTCGCTTCGTAAAATTAACCTACGCGAGATGATTACAAAGTAAACTTTTTTATCCGAAACATTTTCAAATCCATCTAATAATGATTTATTTTATCGGATACCTTAAGGGTTCTTAACGTGCTTAATTTAAAGTTTATTTCTTTTTTTCGACAATAATGCGAGATGATATTTGATAAAGTTTTAAATTCAATAATTTTTAAATATATTAATACGGATTCTTTTACGTACACAAATTAATGTAAATTTTTGGAGGAGATATAAAGGAAACGATACATTGTTTAATTAGCTCGATTTATAATTCTTTATCGTAATAATTACAAAATAGAATTCTTTCTTGTAACAGGTGGCATGTTTTATGATGCATATTTTCACGGATTTCGTCGTATGATAAAAAAAGGATTAGAGCGTTCTGTGTCCAGATTTCAGTCTTTAAAATAATTTATTCTCCGATGTTGCAATAGCCCTTCTAAGCGACGAATCTTAATAAGCGGAAAACGGAGTAATATAAAAATCCGAAAAATTATATCAACTTTTACCAAACTCGTGTGAATGAGCTCATAGATTTAAAACCGCAAAAACTATAGTTAAATAACGAGGGTGTGAAATATTCCCTACCACAGTTTTTTTTAACTATCAAAGATCTTTCAAGATGCTATCAAAAGTCTCTGTCGAAACATTGGAGGAAAACCTAGATACGTGGATGTTTGTATACGTGTATACATCATAAAAATGTATACGAGAACTCTGAAGTACAATGCATACAAACAATTGTAGATTATTTATTAAACACAAAATCAAGGGTATGCGTATGGCCATAATTTTCATTACTCACATACAAAGCATTTATCATAATGTTTCAAGTATTAGCTGGTAGAAGCAGTATTGGATATCAGAAAATTCAGAATAGCAATAGCCTTGAGCATATTTCTTACTTTACTTCTTCCATGTAAGCCTATAACCTGCTTTCAATACAAACTTTCCAACCAAGTTAATAGAAAGAAATGAACGAATCGCATGGCCTTCGGAAAGTTCAGATTTATTTTAATTAAGTTAGAAACAAAATGTGAGAATTACAATAAATTATTTTCTAACTCGAGATATTTTATTCCTAATCATTTAATAATGTAGTAATAATTTTATCATTATTCATTGAGACTTTCATGCCATAAATTATTATTGCAAAACTTTTCAGATTCAAATTATTGTGAAACACCAAAAACAAGTTCGTAATGTTTTAACGTAATTATACTTTGTGAAAATTCGTGCCAATATATTCAAGGAGCGTGCTCTGAATGATAAAGCACAAAAGTAATGTAACTATCATATTTATCCTCTTTGTTTAAGTTCTTCTGAATAGAATATGAAGATTTTTTACTCTGGACCCATCCCTTTCAGAATTATTCATTACAAGTCGCCTTATGAATAAAAACATAATCAAATCTAGATTTAGCTGAATAAACCGTAGGAATGAAAGGTAAATGAAAAGCCGATATCCCGTCTCCCCTTGATTATCGCTGTAACAGATTCAAAGTTGAAAATGGCAAAATAATCTGCGAGTAGAGCGGGTGGGGGTTGCGAGGGTTACAGGGGGGGAGAACCGTTCATCGCAACATCCAAAAGGTCGCAATTGTTCGTCGATCTACGGTGGAATTCCATTAAAATGTCCCCGGGCTAATATTTATTTTCGGCCAGAGAAAAAAGGATTCGGCACTTGACGTAGGGGCTAGCTCTCCAAGGGGTGGTTTCTACCCCACCTGGAGCGGAAACGGCGCTTTACGCCCACAGTAAACAGACCAAACAGACATCGCAGAATGCACAATGGTGTGAAATATTTAAGTCGGTAACGCTGACACGAGAACAGAACCGCCCTTGTTACCGAAGTACACTTTGAAGCTGTGTTTAAGAATTATTAATATTAACAAGTGGAATGTGAACCGATTTTATGGCGTAAGTCCGCAGATTAGCGATATGTCCAAAATCACTTATTGATATTTTTAAATTACAATTACTAGCTGTGATGGTATATCTAATTATATAATGATTATTGTCTAAAATATTGTCATGTAAAATACATGTTTGAATTAGCGATATTTTGATTTGATTTTTACTTACTTACGAGTATGCTAAGAAACTGCGAATAGAACATGGTTTTTACGTGGTTTAATTACTTGAATGCTATTTAGGTGCTAATATTTTAATGATTTATTTTCGTTATTGTAAAACGGTAATATCGGTCACACTTTTAAATGACTGATATCATCAAATATCAATCACACACGGCAGTTGCGTCATTCTAATCTGAGTACAAAATACATGAGGCAATGTATCACACAGTACACTTCGTACTCTACTTTTATGCACTTTAAAGGCGAATCTTCAAATAAACCTTATCTGTGCACACGTACCATTATTGAAAAATCTTTTAAAAGGTTTCATTTTGAACAATAGTTTAATTTTCTCTGAGCGATTAATAATAACAGGCTGCCTTGGAGGGATACAACTCTCCCGTGGGATGGTGGTATGAATAGCAGAACTCGCTTTAAACATACAAATAAGAGGTAGTAGTAGGAGTAGGATTAGATCAAGGCGTGTTCGGGGGAATCGAAACATCGCTCATTAGACTACTAATCAAATCTCCAGGCCCATAGTCACAAAGTACATCAATACAAATAAAAATAATAATTTAAACAGCATCTTTGTGAATTTATAGATAAAAGCATATGTAATCATTTTAACCGAATAATATTTTGTTTTGAAGTTCTATTAAATATACGGTCTTAAATATTAAATTGAGTACATACGAGAAAATAAAACACTTGTTTTTTGATTCTACTAGTTTCATTTACTTGAGACGCGTTTCGCCTTGCGAGGGCATTATCAATCTAACAATTTAACTCAACAACTTGTATTTATAACTATAATATAATGGCCTGTCCGCAAATATGGATTTATAGTATGGGTCATTTTTCTTGCAGTAAAAGGCCCCCAAAATAATAATATCACAATCTAGCGTAAACTACAAATAACAGCACATATGTTAAAAATAATATTTTAGGTTAAAGTATCAATAATAATAGACCTGGAGCCTAGGGTTTATGAGCCAAACCAACGAAGACCGAACGTAAACGAAGTCATGAATATCCGACGGCAACCGAACAGTTTCAGTTTTTTTTTAAATAGAGATGCGTACATGAAATACGTGCATATCTTACTAATTTCAAACTAAGCTGAACTCTGCTACGAAAATAGGACTAACTTGGTGGTCTCTTGGGACGAGACTCGAATCCCCGACCACTCGATCACTAGGCGAGTGTCTTAACCCTAGATCAACAAGCACGTCGACAGGCAAGCAAGTATTTTTTCCTTTTTTTCGCTTTCATTGTTTGCTTCTCAATTTATATCCCTTTTCTATGTGATTCGAGGGCCTTTCAGAAAGTGGAACCCCTCGCAATTGCGACTTGCGACTATAAATCCGCTACTACTTGTTCGTGGATACTGATAATATTTAGGTAAAGAGTAATCAAAATATTAATTAAAACTTATCTTAATTCAGTTATTTATATAAAAATAATAAATAGTACCGAAATACTGAAAATACGCGTCTTTCTGTATCGAGGCGCGATTTAATCAATATTTTAAGAGGGATGAAAATATGTAGTAATATAAAAAAGGTACCAAATTTAATGAAATTTGATTGGTGATTGGTTTAATACTGAAAAGTAGGTATTCATACACCTGGATGTACTTCAAGTATCTTCCGCATGAGCTCGTTATTACTTGGGTACTCTGATACGGACTCTGGCACGTAAATAACCTCAACCTGATAGTCAGTCTGAAGTAATCCAAGTTCTTATCTTGATCGAACAATTTCCTTAAGATTTCCCATTCGTATCCGATGACCTAATAATAGGTTGCTTGGATATTAGAGAAAATTGTTTTAATTTTTTATTCACTATCGTTAATACATCAAATTTGTTTACACGAGTGGGTCAGAAAAATAATAGATGCAAAAACGGTGGAAGGAATTTGAGGGAGGAACAGGAATAGGGAACAAAAAGCGGTTGAAGAACCACCCAGAACCAGAAAACACGACCCACCTGTGAAATGCTCCTTCCGGTATCTGAATCTTCTTCCACTGGATCCACAAGTCTTCCAACTCTAAGACACATACAACGTTGTTTAGCACGAAGTTTACTTGAACATATACTTTCGGTGATCGCGCGAAAGTGTCAAACATCACCTTATCTAAATAATAGACCCATACAGCAGGGCGTAGCAGTCAACGCACTCAAATGGTAAACGCTATTCTGACAGTTCGAAGATTCAATTTTAACTGTCTAAAATACCATAGAGAATACACCACAGAAATAGGTTGTGTTCTGGTATAGGAGGAGGGGGTAGTTGGTAGGTACTGGATAGGAATCACCGATCAACGTATGGTACGTTTACACGCGCGCGCATGGTGAACGGCAATCTATGAATAAATTATAAAGATCGAACAATATTATACTATAAATACCTGTAAATACCAGTCGGATATAATTATTTATAACGGTTTAATTATTTACACATCTTTAAAATTTAACTTTAGATATTGTACTGGTAAATAAATTCCTTCCACAGAAAATTCATTGTTGAGGCACGGTGCTTCAACAGGCATCCGCTTTTCAGATTAATAATAATAATAATACTAATCGGATATCCAGCATGGAAATCACGTAAGAACGATGCGAGACAAAATGATTTTATATTCAATTTCCCTTAGAAGTCATCTTGTAAGTCTTCGGCTCACGTTCGTCGGGTAGTTGAGGTACACAATATATCCCTAATCAATGATATTGTGTTTCGAAGTTGACTAAGGCAAGGAAGCTTCAGGGACGAGAGACTAGTAGCAGGTTCAGAGACTATGATTGATTACCTGTAAACGCAACGCTTAACGTTTCGTCTGTAGAATTTTTTTTTACTTTCATCCCTTTTTCGATCCTTAATCACTCCAGGATTCTGTACATGCTTTTCAAAGCTTTGTCTTTGATGGATAGATTACAACACTTATAAAACATGATTTATCTTTTTTCATGTTCTTAACAGGATTTGTTATCCATCGACCTTAACAAAATTATAAAAAATATTTTTTACAACTGTTCATTTCATTTAAAAATAATAATAAAATTAATAAATGTATCACATGAAACCTTCAATTCTAACGACAATAGTTTTTTCACAAACATAATTTAATGTAAACTCTAATAACCCTGTTGTAATCGTAAAAAAACTAAACATAAGCCAAATATTATTTTCCACAAACAATATTACACAGATATTATTAACATTAAAAAATTAATGTAGATAATAAGCTTGAAGAGAGCGTACTTAGAAATGACAAGAATAGCACAGAAATGATTCTTTACCAATTAATAAGTAATTAGCACAGAAATATTCTGTGATCATTTTTTAATTTTTCCGTTCTATTTAAATGCTTCACATTTAAAACATGCATAATTAAATCTAACTTCAGAAGAGAAAAAAATACTTTAAACTTCTCTCCTTTCTTTAGTATAAAAATTATTACAAAACACATTTTTAAGCATTATATATTTTAAAATTAAAAATGGTATAGTCACATTTAATTAAAGACAAATTATTGTATTCTTCAGTGGCGACGAGAAGGGTCACACAAAGTGGCAATTTCTTTTGTTCAACTCATCCCCACTGCGCTTCGCATCAATTTTGATTTCAGTCATAAATTACACTGCCTTTTCATGTTTTATTTGCATTCAAAGCTTTGTTAGTATGATCTGATTTTGTGTTAAATCAAAAAATGATTCCGTTTCCACATACATTTATATGTCTAATATTTAAAACATTATAAATATATTAAGTAAAAAAAAATACAATTACGTTCCAAAATCTGAATATTGATTTTGAAATGTAATTGTATTTTTTTATAAAATAAGTGATTACTTCGTAATATTTAGAATATATTTACTTTTGAAGTAAAATTTATAATTTTTTACATAACAGAAATCGTCACACATCTTTCAAAAAGTCGTATATCGTCTTTTGTTAAAATCGAGTAACTACTGAGGTTAAATAACCCAAACACATGTCCATAATCTATAGAAACAGGCAAATCTGAGTTTTATTCCAATGAAGAAATATTATATAAAAACATGTTGTTGTAATTACGCTTATTTCGATATGTTGTTCTTACAAATGACGATGATAAGTAATATTTATAGATTAAATACACCTCACACTGTATTTAAATCAAAAAATTATTCCTAGAAATCGGTAAGATAATTATTCAATAGTAAAAATTCAACATAATTTGATAATACATCGTCTCTTGGTAAAATAAACAACGTATTTTTCAAAGAGATATGCCTTTTTGAAATATGGACGACGAAATAGGAGTGATATTCGTTTAACATGCAAGAAAAATGAGCGGTTCAAGTCATTTTATACATTTCTTATACATTACAAATTTATAAATATCATGTACTTAATTTCAAACGTATCTTTAAATGCCACGAGACTAGATATACTAGTTTCCAGTACATGTCTTTAATTACTCACAATTTTTAATTGAATGCAAAACCCATTAAGCAAGAACATTCCCAGTATGCTTAGTACATATGTTAATGTTTTATAACGATATTTATTTACAAATATGCCGAGTGCTGGGCAGTAAAAAAGGCCCACGAATAATAATGAGTACCAACGAACTCAAAACTTTTAGATGAACTGGAGGAATGAAATAGGCTGCTTGAGTACAACATGGGGAGTTTTAAGGTTCCACCCATCATAAAGAAGATAGGAGAAGCCAGGCTGTGATGGTATTGTACCTGTACGGTAATGACTAGACTATATGATTGTATTGTGTCATTAAGAATTATGAGTTACATTTTATGTTGTTGGTTTGGTTGGTGCCGATACTCGTATTCGAGGATTCCCTCGTCATTCCCACTTAGTTACAGATGCTCCTTTCGGTGGGAGGACAGTCCGCGAGACGGCCGCGGCTCGCTGCTCATTTCTGGCTCGTCTAGTCGCCGCGACACTGTTAACCCGAAAGTAGATACTTCTCCAACTCCCGTGATCTTGAGCCACCTGTTCCCAGTCTTCAGGTACTCCATACAAATTCAGCGTTTCCCGGAGGTAATCCTTGAACCGTTTCTTCTGCATTACAGCTTTTTGACTGGCCACGATCCCCCCGTACATGACACGATTTGGAAGACTGTGATCGCTCATGCATCTCGAGTCCGGTCCATCTTAGTTTCCTATCCACGATCATGTCCTCGACAGGTCGACACTTAGAGCAATGTAGATAACTGGGATTACGAAATTATTGATATTATGTTATTATTGGGATTACGCAATTACCGATATTACGCAATATTGCCTCTTTACTGGGATTACGTAATTATTAATATTCGTCATTACTGGTATTACGTAATTATTAACATTTGTCATTACTGGTATTACGCAATTACTGAAATTATGCGAACTAACGAATCCAAGGAACGAACGAAACTAATGAATGAAAGAATCAAATGAACGAAGGAATCTAATAAACGAACGAGTCAAATGAACGAACGAAACTACATGTATGAGTGTGTTGGTCAGAGCATGTTGGATTACAGTAACTACTTACGTTTGCCACTGAATTTATTGTTAAGTTACAGATTAGAGATACAATAATCGTACAAAGAAATGTCTCCTGGAGGGGCTTTCTATGGAGATTTTATCTGGCACTCGGAAGCTAGCCTTCCAGGCGACTGTAGTTATTGTAGTATCGGTACTAGATTTTTTCTTACGGCTATCAAAAGCTCTGTTTTTACGGACTGGCATGTTGATGAGTCGTCGGCGGTGATAATGAATGTGAAGATAATATACCTACACAATTACATCGTCAAATTTAGTAATCATATATTCAAAAGATAGTGAAGAATGCCCGCAGAGGTTAAAAGACTATCCTGGACAAAGAGTCCTGACACTTTCATATAAGAAGAGTCGACCCCGAGTGTTTGGGACTTATTCTTATTGTAATAAACCGTGAATAAACTAATGTTAAGTGCCCCCATCTTACCTTCCATCCCCCGCCGTTAGCGAGCGGTCAGTCGATCGGCGACCTAGAATCGTAACGGTGACAAGTTGTTACCTTATAATTCTATCCCAGGAGAAGCGGATTTCGGTGAGTCCCTTTTTTCTGTTCCTGTATTTTTGACACCTAAAGTGCGATTGCATCACCTAGTAAATGAAAAAAAGGAAAAGATGGAGAAGAAGTTTATAAATATGATATTTGGTTGAGAATGGTGCTTCGTAAACAAATTAACAACTGACCATCGGCTCCCTCCGGCCGGGAAACTATTGTTCTATTTATTGGATGCTGCAGGGATGTGACCCGTATAAGATGCAAATAAATAAGAGCGTAACACGCCCCGAGAGGTTCTGAAGGCGGATTCCCGACAAAAGTATCGATAGCTCTCGCGCAAGTACCTCTCCGAGCAGAGTGGCAAGGGACAAACTGGATTTGAAAAGGTTGACTAATTTAAAATGCGACATTAAATATTTATACAGAGCTGGTACAACAGTACCGTGTTGTGTTTACAATTCGAAGGACCCGAGATCCGGACCTTTAACTACGTTTTAACGCCAAGACGCCAATGCTTGCATTAAAAGATAGCAAACCCGTAACAATTTTGAATGGTATTTTTAATATTTGTTGGAAAATTTTACATTGTGTATTCATTCATAACTTTGTTTTTAACCACTTTGAGTTATAATTTACTTAGCGTACTAGAACTATTTCTTAAATAATAATTATTTTATACATATATTAAATATTTTTAAGTAGAATTTTAAAAGTATTAGAAGCATTAGACATATAGGTTTTAGTTAGTTTACTTGACATCCTGGTGAAGGAAATAGTATTTTCGGAAACCGGCCGGTGTATTCAATATATATCTTAAAGTGGTTAAAACAAAGTTTTAAATAATCTCTATTAAAGTTTTTAATATATTTACTATTCCTGTTATTTATTATTTAAAAAAATATATTATATATTGAACATCAGACATATAATATCAATGTTTACCAAATACGTGATTCAACAAAATATTACTATGAATTATGAAAGATAATCTAATTTTGTTTACAAAATTGTTGATTTTAAAGATCTATTGATCAAATTATATTTGAAATATCTGCTTTATTGTTTACTATCTGGTATGCCAGACATTGCACGAGTAATAATTGAATAATTAATCAAAAATTTATATAATGTAATTTGGTTGTTTTCGATATTAAACAAATTGTATCGCCTTTAAAGCGTGTGGAAGTGTCGGAGATAAATTCTAAGTTTTGCAGAAAATAGCAAAGTTGTATTTTATTTGCAAGCATATGTATATCATTGTGAAAAATCATCACTACCTATAGGCCAAAATATTTAAAGTTCGTTAAAAGAAGAACTGATTGGTGAATTAAGATTTTAGAAACGGACCAATAGATTTTTTGTAATTGGCTTATCAGTACCGTGAAAGAACCATTTTCTTGTTTGTTACTGCATACTTTAACAAATGATTTATACTTGATATTGCATTTATGACTCGTATCTATGGAATAAGACACGATGAGATAAGTCTCAGAGATTTACTTAAGGTAAATCTCAATGCCATTTACATGCATTGAGGTTTTGATCTAGTGATAAACTCAGAAGTTACCGCTTAAGTTGTTAAGACCGATCCATATACACAGTGTTGATTTAACAGCGAGGCTTGCACACAAATGTCAGCTAGAACCATAGATATCTAAAAATATTTATTAAAAAAAGTTGTAGTTAAAAAATATAAACAATGTCATAACTTATTATATTTTAAGACGAAGAGACCATCAACGAACTGTCATTTGATGTTTGCAGTACAAAAAGCTTGAAATGAGGCGCGAGACTAGTAGCGGTGCTTGAATCTTGACACAGTATTTAGAAGTATATTTTATGATCTTATTTAATTATATTAAATAAATTAATATATATCAAAATACCAGACCAATCCACCACTGCCAGTTGCTAGGAAATCTCTTCAAATCTTGAGGGAAAACCTTTGTTTTCCTATACGGCATAAATGCGCCGTTACCATTATAATTTATGCGCTTTCATTTACCTAATGCAGCGCGGGCAGATGAATTCAGGATATCTTCGACTTTAAAAAATGTTTTTCATTACAATTTGTTTGGTCCTCAGAGATTTATCCTACGTCTGGTAACATAAATTAAAATTAGCTAAAAACTATTTTCATATTAGTTAAAAGCTTTTTATTGTAAATTAAAATTATCCATGTGTTATCAATAATTTAATATTTTATTATCAAATAATTTTAAATACAACGGAATTTATAAAATTGATACTATTGTACATATTGAAATACATTTTTTAATATTTATAATATAATATATTTATAATATTTATAGTATAAAAAATGGTATGTACATCATTGCAAAGAAATACAAACATTTCTAAAAAAATTAAAGATATTACGTTATATTCATGAAAATTGACACTTTTCCAAAATACGTATTGATGTGTTTTTTAACGATCGGTTGTACGTATTTTTATGTGAACCTATTGTTACGTTACTTCTTCCTTCTGCCTCGGCTTCATGGTCAGGGGGGAGGCATATAGCCTAACTGGTTCTTTTTGAAATTATCCTCAAGTCAAATGGTTATCAAATGAAATCACAAAAAACCATAGTTTATAATAAAGTTTATTATATGTATTGAAAGTTGAGCAAAAAAAGCAGTTAACCTAATTCTTATTAATTATACAATTCAAAAAATGATAACAATTAATTTAACATTATTTGTGTGTCCATCATGCCAACATGAAGTTAATTACCAAATTTTCTGTATGATTCTTGTCTAATATTGACTGCAGGTTCCTCACGTAAGAGATTACCTTCCCGGAGATGCCTTCCACGTGCCGATGATAGCCGTTGAAGTGAATTGTCGCCAAGTTGTCGTTGAAGTGGTTGTGATGCCAGGGTAGAGTGACGAAGTTCGGGAATGACCACCAGACGATGTCCAATTATCCAGGCAAACCGAGACTCTGGACGCGATTTTCTTAATCACAATTTGCGCGTACCGTGTATGATTTGTCTCTTTTGATATAAATCCACCGGGACCCTTTTTGTACTTCAATATCAACGATTAAACATAGAGAACATCACAGTCTAAGCTTTATACTCAAGGTGCACAATTTGAATTTACCCCGGAATTACAGATTACAGAGACGATCCTAACTTTGTTTTCTAGTTGAAAACTAGATCGTTTTTACGGAGCGATCTCTCCCGGTTGAGATTGGTAGAAAGACTGACGTATGAGGGTGATGCATCCCTTATGGTGCATTTCGCCTACGTGACTAAAATCGTGTACGCCGGATTTTATTGGCGTTCCCACGCCGCCTTGGGGATCTTACAATACCGACGTTTTATTACTAGGTTGTCCCTTACTCCGACTTAGTGCTTTTGCAACCTTGAACAACAAAATATTGCTTTCGATGATTTTGCATTTTAACACTAATTATAATCTTGATTATTAAATTTTATTGATGTAACAATTTTTTTTTTAAGACTTTACAACTATAACTAAAACAGAAACTAATATTTATTATTAATATCTTTATTATAGTTTAAAACACTCGATAAATCATGTTCCGTAGTACTTCGTTAATATCTATGTTAAAGGACAAATAGCATACACATTTCTTGGAATATTTATCAAAAGAAATTAAAAAACCCTTTTTTGTTAGACTAAGAAAAATGACAAAAAATTGGACGAATCTCCTTTCTATGTATATTTTAACCGATTCATCCCGTTTTTGTAGAGAATTATATTTTTTTATGAAAACGATCCCAAAGCGTAAGCTCTTTTTACGAAGCTAGCGGAATTGAGTTAGCATCGCTGTCCCTTCTTACCTGTTTTACCAATTTGCTTATGTAAATAAAACTACCCTCAGGCTTTTTGCCATACGGCTCTTAGGGGAAGTTTATACATACGGTAAGCCTTTTGTATTACAATTCAATTTTGAAAATCGCTAGCTTATTATATAATTGGCATGTCCCGGGTAAAATGGATTTCGTGTGGAATTTTTCTCGTATGTTTTTAGGAAATATTTTTAATACGTCTTTATTTTTAAATTATTTGTTTACACATTACAGCATTTATTAAAAAAAAAATAGCGAAATACTTTGTTTTCCAATTATTTAAAATTCTTGGGTAATGGGATAAATTACAGCGCTTAATAAAATTCGAACAATAATGAATGGTTTCTAGAAGTTTAATGGTTTCCACAGCTGCAGAGATCCTGATTCACGTATGTTTTGGAAACCTTTGTTTCTCAAAGACTTCTACCTAGTGCCTAAATATTTCAAACGGCACGTTCGATTTAAACGTGCGTTGGAAAACGTATAAATCTTGGTTAGATGCTTTCCCATACCGATTGACTGAATGCTTGTTGCTTCGAGCGAGAAATTGTACTGATACAATTTACTTATATCATTACACGTACATGCTTACGCTCTTAAAGGCTGATATCATTTCGTTTGGTGTAATTAATAACGTTCGAAAATTATGTTCTACAGATTTTAATGGAATTGAAATGTGATTGATAACCACACATATCTTATTGAACGAACCATTTCTAATGCTGTATTTAAAAAAAAAATAATATAAAGTAATTTAATATGATGGGTTATCTGCGTGATATATTATATACTACGCTGACGCTTGTAACGTATCGGCGTATGATGTTGCACAGTTTTACATGAATATATTATGGTAATATCGACACATCTACGAGAACTGGTCGTGGCGCAATGCAGTAAGATACTAGATTTAAAAAATCAGGTAGAATCGGATCAAACCCCCGGTCAGCTACTTTAAAAAAAAATAATTTCGTTTAAGACACTGTTAGGTAATTATGGACTTTAAATTTTATGATGCCTTTAATAGCGCACTTGGAATTTTTAATTTGTTTCACTACACACACTACGTTAAATGGGTGTGTTCCCTTCGATCATTTCCCGCGCCATGGTTCGAATGTTGTGCGTAAATTTTATTTATAATCTTTCAAAGAAAGTGTCAACGTAAATAAGTTAATCACGCTAATAAGTGCCTTTATCATGATGTATGATTCTTATCAACCCTTTTGAAAAAAACTACGCAGCTCTCAAGCAATCATCTTACATTTGACACCTAAACGTGTAATAATGTAAAGTATGATGAAGTATCTAAATAATATACGAAGCGTCTTTCAGAGCTTGGTGACTATTCTGGTCCAAATCCAGAAGTATAAACAGCTCTGAGAAATTTGTTATCTTCGTATTATCACATGATCTGTTTTGGAGAGAGATTTTTTTCGAAATTCCAGTAGCTGTTAATTCTAAAAAAATTTGAAGTGTATAATCATAATTAGTGGATCACACCGTTTAAGCACCAGATATACAATCATACGAGTAGGCGTTCATCATCAAATAAATACGCTTATGAATTATCTTGCTAATTTGTTCCCCACGTGGTTCCGAGGCCTCATCTCAACTTACTTTATCTCCACGCCAACCCAAAGCATAAATCCTCGTAGGGTAACGGTCCTTTAAGGCTTCTTGCAGCCACGAGGTGCCCCTTCATCATTTTAAACATACCGAGGCCTTCCAACAAGAACATCACCATTGCTGTGGCCACCGGCGTTATTTATAATTTCTAATACGAATTAAATAGATAATTTAGAATGATATATAGAAAAAATATGTTTATTGAAAAATATGCGGTTTATATCGGGAATCTAACCTCTAGTTTATAATTGATAAATTTATTATTCCATTATTAAAAGGAATCAACTTTATATTACGATTAGTTCCAAATGCCTTTAAGTAATACATGCTAGGAGACGCCAGAATTAAATTAGTTAATTTTTTTTAAACTCTAATTTCAATTTTCAACTTAAGCATAAAAAAGTGTTTTCATCAAAACATTATTATTTCATTCATTAAAATTGGATATCGATTTCAGTGTAATTCATTTCGGCATGATAGCAAGATTATATTAATTCAATCAATAATTCAATTTAACATCTTGTAACTATAATATTTTGGTATTATTCCGTGTAAATTAGTATTATTGATAAATTGTAATTGTATGTTGCTTCAGATAACTATGACTATACTTATTATTATTACGTTATGCTCTGTACTTAGCTAAGTTCTCTACCTATATTTTAAGTACATAAACTGTTAATTTCTTGCGATGTTAATGAATTTTTAATTTCAGTTAAAATTATCATATCTTTACCTTCTTCATAATTAATCTATTTTTAAACAAGTACTTTCATTCAAACACATATCTGTCATAAATAAAAATCGATCCAGTTGCGCTATCCAATGGCGGTCGCCCGGAAATTAAAGTCGTAAATGAGCAAAATGGCCACCGTTGGCTTCAAAGAGGCTACGTTGGTCGCGAAGTAGCCACTACCTAGAAAAAGCAATCGGCTGAATAATATTCATCAATAACAATAATGTGTGTAATAATATACTTACGCAAATATGATCTTTTTTTTTTAAAGAAAAAAACACGCCGTAGTTTGAAATTATAATTAAATAATATAAAGTTAAGTTTTAAACCACATTACGAGTATTAGGTACTTACATTAAAGTCAACTAGTTTTACTTGGTTTTAGATATTTGAAGTCAGAGCAACAGCATATATAACCATATATATATCATAGTGGTCAGATACCAAATAACCAAATTAATTTATCCAATATCCCGATTTTAAAGTTGTTCTCTACCCTTCTCTCCCACAACCTACCTAATATTTTTTCCCACTCTGATAAGCTGTTGCTCTGATCTCTTAACATTATATTAAAATATCTGTACTTATGTTAGTCTATTTATTTAATATAATATGTAGTATTTCATATAATGTGGGCTTCGCCCGTGCTGAGGCACACATTTAAAATTTTTAACCAACAATCATATTATACATAATTAGTTTATCAACTACAAATCTATAATAAGAAAGAAGAAAAAATAAGAAATGTAATTAACAAAATATGATGCAATATTTGAAATTGATAAATTTATAACCTATCTGAAGGATAATACACATTTTAACAAGTTTCAATAATACAGTACAATTTTATTTAACACACACATACTTACTCAATGGTGTTGGGTTTAAAGTCTATACTATATTGTTCTGAAGAAGGTTGAATCCAACTGAAATTAGTTAAAATTAGTGTATGTACATAATAAAGTGATTTAAAACTAAACATTACACTATTTATGTATGATTAAATTCATCAATTGAGGGTACTAGCTGCAAGCTCAGATAGGCACCTACATATATTTTTATTTTGAGGAAAACGTGAAAAAGAGCTTATTAAGAATGATAGTCCCCATAATGTAGTTTAAATTACAAAATAAATACAACAATTGTTTCAAAAACAAGCTTGTTTCTATACTGGCGGCCAATTAAATTTCTGTGTAGCGAAGACTGCAATTGGTTGAATTTTAATATAAACGGCAGCGACAAAAAGAGACTGATTTTGCAACTAACGCAAATTTTCAATGACCAATTTACTTCAAAATGACTGTTCATAAATTAACACAATGTGTAGAAACTATATAAAAAGATAACTGCATCAAAAGTTAAAAAACATTGAGAAGGTTGCTGTCATTAAAACAAGTACCCTAAATTGTTAGTATCAATATAGGTTCTACTACTTCTCATATGTTCAATAATAGTTTAATTCGATACCAGAAAATCGGTACACACTAAATACCATAAATTATTAAATAATACAAATTAAATGAATCGACTAGAAAGATATATAAAATAATATTTGGTCGATTAATAGATTTTTCTGTATATCTTTCTAGTTAATTAATTTAATTTGAATTAAAATATCATAATTTTGTTTTGAAAATACAACTTCACAACAAAAATGTGTTCTCTTTAAATAATAATAATAATGAATTTAACTATAGAAATATAATTACAAATAAACAAAATGCTCATTAATAATAATCATACAAACGTGTATCGGAATGAGAGTTAGCTCATTGATGAAAACATTAAAAGACAATGATAACAAAATTATACTTTTAAAATTACCAATATTAACTTGGTGGTTAAAATTCATTAAAAATTAAACTATTTTTGGCAATGGTGTAAACTTCTTCGCAAAATAATTGAATTGCTTTTTGGTGAAAATTCCCCTTTGGTGCCAGATGCAGAAGCAATATTTTTATATGCATCATTTGCATTTGCCGTTAGAGTGGTTCTTTCCGCCGCGAAACGATTCCATTTATTTTTTAATGCTCTCGAAAAGTAGCTCTATAAAGCCAGCCGAATTATTCGTTTTTATTTGTGTGCATTCATAATACCGTTTTAGCATTGTTTTAATAAAATAATTAAATATACGAGGCGCGTTTTTTTAAGTAAGCATCGGAATTTTTTTAAAGAAACAAAACATCATTTTTACTTTACTTTACTTTCTTCGGACGCTACACACCTTAAACTACTTCTCAACATAGTCGCTACCATTATTAAGACATTTGTTATAAACCTGGCATCAATGTTTGTATACCTTCGTCATAGAACAACGCCGCCTGGGATCAAAACCATGTCTGTACACCGTCTCATCAAAACGCTTACCACCAAGGAACCACTTCAGATGCAGGAAAATATGAAAATCACTTAGCGCCAAATCAGGATAAAACAGGACACACTTAGCGATGAATGTCAGCTAGTTTTATGTTAATGTAACCGCAGCGCGGCACCGGGAATAACCGGCAACGGTACGTACTTAAAAAACGCGCCTCGTATTTTGCTGTAAAAAATATCATTACGAAATATACTGATCCAATTATTTTTAATACATTTTAAACGTATAGCACTGTTTTTAAAGACGAGCTAAATTTTTTTTTCATGTTTGTATATTTCATTTCCATTTGTTTACTATTATTATAAAATGAGTGTTTTGTTTTGTGAAAACTGGCTTTACTTACGTTTTCCGGACACGGAGATAAAACCTTTGACTGTCGGTTGGTTGCACCTGGGGCCACCATTGCAATCAATTAGCATGTGAATGGCAGCGCAATTATTATGCAATAGCGTGGAGCGATAGTCAAATTGTTGCGAATGACAATTATAAGGAAAGAGATTTAAAAAAAAATTGTAAACGTATCATTTCAATACACATTCTCGTAAAAAATGATATTGTCCTCTTCTTATTTTTCACGTTGGCTGTCATCATATTGTTTACTGCGACCTGAAAAAGTTCTACAGTAAACTGGCCAAACCATTATCTCAGGTTTATCAGCCACGATATTGTTCCTTCCAGGACCCCAATTTACAGCATTGTGAAATAAGAGATTTGATAGTTCTCTGGTTGTCTCGATACATTAGCGAGATATTAAAATTTTCCGATTTTTATTGTTCTAAATAGTATTTATTTTTCTTAATTCATCCAAACCATAACATCTTCATTCGTAATTCTATCCATTTAGCTTACTTTGAGCTTTCTTCTGTACACATCTCAAATATTTATATAATTAATATCGATATTGTTCTTTAATATTTCTGAAATCTTGAAGTTTGGTCTCCTGAATTGTCGCCTCAACTTTCTCCCGATTCACGGCGACTGTCTTCCAGTTCGGAATCTGTAGCAGCTCTATTCTGTTCTTTTTTACAGCACTCTCAGAAAAATTGTTATCTATTATCGTTACTTCTCTGATATTTTTATCTGAACTATAGAATTCTTGAAGTTAATTAACAGTGTGTAATAACAAGCCTCAAAAAACAAATAAAAAGGACATTGAGAGATAAGAGTGGGATTGAAATTATAAAACATTACTAATTCAAGTATACAATTATTTATGTTCATTACATATAAATTCTTTAAAATTGTACTTGAGCCTCAGAGTCCCTTCGTGGATTGTTGCTAGTGAACATGTCTCTGTCCCTCGTCAAGTCAATTATTCCGGTGAAAGGCGTTAGGAGAATAGTGACTTTGTTATTTAATAGGGTGCCGAGAGAACTCAAAGTGTTTGACACAATACTAGTTGTCCCAAAGAAAATAACAGAAAGAACGCGTCATGTATGTTTAATATATATTATGTACGTTATGTTAATGTAATTTGATTCAAAATTACCTTAATAAAATATTCATTAAATACCAAAGTATTATTTTAACAATATAGTTAATTTTAATAAAATGAAGACGGTTTATCGTAACCAAAATTGTAAAACGTAGTCAGGGGCATGCACTGCATACAAACAAAGAAGCTGTGTATTACTAAAAATTCTGGGAAGTAAAAATAAATTAAATAAAAGACCAAAGGCCTTATAAAATTCTAGTCGTCATTACCTGGATTAGTGTAACCCACGACTAGATTTTTGGCTATAGATTATTTCTAAAAATTGCGAATTATTAGTGTACAACTTCATGGCCATGCTGGTAGGCAATTTTCCAGTACGTGTGCGTCGGTATGCGCCTAACTTGTTTATTAACTCCGTTTGAGAATCATACTGATATAAATAATTTCTTACTCAATTTCTACTGGCATCTGTATGTCTGCCAATTTTCTGCATTTTTAAAACAATTTGTGCTTCTGTTTTGTTGTCTTCAAAGGGGATGAATCCTTACTGAAAATTGCGTAAATATGTACACCTTTATATTTGTTTTGCTTAACAGACTAAACGTTTTGTTTTCATGGTGTATTTCAACTATTCGATTATCATTTCCAGTTATTCCGTATTTCAGTGTTTGCATAGATAAAATATTCATATATTTATTATCTATTAAACAAGAGAGTTGGTATTTTTGGAATATTATTAAATTAGATTATTGCCAATATTAAATGAAATATTGAAATTAAAAGATTTCTGTTGTGAGTTTCGGCTGTGGTAATTTGTAAAGCTTGTTTGTATGCCCGTCTTGACACAGAATTTCTCTAGTGAGACGGGCACAGTCCAAACAAATTTTTATATGTATTATATAGTTAAAAATAAATAAATAAATATATTTTTAAGTACTTCACCCAGCAATAAAAGAACTTGTATTTTTAAAGTAATAAATTCACAATTATATTGTTCATTAAAATTGATAGAATTGTTCTTAAAATAAAAATATTTTTTTAAACTTTTTTTTGATACCTAGAATACCTATTGTATACTTAGTTAGCATCGTCGGTAACAGCACAATCTAAGTTTGTGCCTACTAAAGAATATACTTAACTGATCTTTAAAGTATTATACTTTATAGGAATGTTCATAATTAAAAATAGTTATGATCGATATTTATTTATTCATAATGCCGGTCTTGACCGTGCTGAGGTACCAAAAAAATTATACATTTTTATACAAGTTTAAAAATATAAAACACACATTTTAAATAATTTGACTTCGGTGTGAATTAAAGCAATTAAATAAGAAAAATAAATAAAATATTGCATTTAATTTAGCAGATGGGATTGATTTGAAAACACAGATTAGTTGTATTGGTCAGTCATTCAATATTTGATAATAAATTTTTAAAATATTTATTTATATTAATTACGTAACAAATTATATATTAATCACAGACTACCAAATATGAATATGAAAATATACATAAACTAACGTAAATTCCTTGTCCCATTTTTTTCATTTTAGTGTCACCCACACGATCACTTTGGTACCACTTACGCAATCAAATAGCTCTACGACTTTTTTAAAAAACGTGACGAGATTGGAACGAAAATTTAAACGCTAACAATATAATATGCATTAATGTAAAAAATACGTCTTGTTTACACAAATATTTAATTTTCGAAGTTGTTGTTGCATAAACGTGTCATAATCTATCGGATTTATGTTTCCGCCAGGAATGTGTGTGGAAAGCCCCTCATTCCGCCAAACTCCTATCCTATATGTACACTTTATTTCATGTCTGTTCATTTACTGGTCTGTGATATTAATATAATATGATCTGTACGCAGCTTTCAAATTAATTTAGTACCCACCGATCTTCGTGAATTCAGATCATCTTTTAATTCCGAAAAATAGGTTAATTCGATGCAAACTTCAAGATAATCTTTTTAAAATGTGATGGTTTGATTAGTATGTTATCGATCATAATTTAATATTCCCAATAGAATGTGCCAACGGCTGCATGAACTCACGGTACCAACTATCAATTATATTGCTTCACCGAGACTATTTGTTAATCCTTACTACTTGTTCATATGCCGGAGTAAAACTATTTCTCATGTCAAACCGTTAGGGTTACAGAGGCCGCAGTTCTACGGGTATGCGGAGGACTTTAATTTACGTATACGTTCACCCGGAGGTATGGGAAATGATTCATATCCAGGGTTTTGTAATCAAATACGGTTTAGCGTTCCAACGCAAAGATGAACTGGTAGGTAGACGAACATGGAGTTATTATTGTTTGTTGCGCCGCGGGCCATCTTTTCGGTATGAAATTGTTGCGAGACTTAAGCCGGAGATGAGATACGCAGATCGACTATTATGTTTTATTTTTTGTCGGAAACAAATGGAAAAGGGTTTTTATCGCGAAAATATTGTGACTGAAAAAGAAATGTTTTGCATTTGTAAACTGTACACATTTTTGCATACAAATTTCCACCGGATTGGAATACTCATTCACTTATGTATGGTGTACAGTACCAAAAATAAAAATCGCATTTAAAAATTTAATATTATAAAAAATAATATGAAAATCGACAAATTGAAAATAAATATAATTTAAAACGATTCACTTTATTTTTGCTATCACCAACCGGTTTCGGAACCACCGTTTCTTCTTCAGGATGTACAAAATACTAACTTAGCGTTACAGAATATAGACAATCATACATTAGTGTCATGAATTAAAGTGACGGTAGGTAATTGGGGAGGGGTAAGTGACTGATAGGGAACATATTTAAGACATGACTGTAGGTTAAATTTATTATTCAATGTAATAATGTATTAAGCAATGATGTACAATATAATACTTTTCAAATTAGCAATATTAACTTGGTGGTTAAGATTCATATTTTTTAATCAGGAAATTCTAAACAGCCAACTAAATTTAACTACGAGTCCTATTCTAAAATTTTTTCCTAAAAATTATTCGACTAAATTTGTATTGAGCAGTAATTTGAGTTAGGTACCAAATTAATTTTTTTAAATAATTGTTGTTTTTTAAAAAATTTAAAAATAGATTCTGGTGAAGAAACAATACTATATTTTTAGTTAGTTATGACATCCTGAAGAAGGAAAAGTGTTTTCCGAAACCGGTAGATGTTTTTTAAACTCAATTGTGGTTAATAAAACTAAGATAATAAATAAAAAATATATACAATATAATAATAATTCATTATTGAAGCCACATAAATTAAAACGTTAAAAATAAGGTACACTTATTTAAAACTTATGAAACTTAAGGATCCTTAATATAATTAAATTAAATTCACTTTGATTTTATCTACCATATTAATTAAATTAAAACATATTTTAGTATATTTATTTATAAATGTAATTTTTTACGGTAATTCAACATTTTAAATATTCCAACTTAAAAAAATACATACGTACATAGAATATACCTACATATTAAAAGAAATGCACTATAAATAATTAATAATAATTATCTTCATGACTTTAAAATAATATATGTCTGATCACCGACTGCATATGACTTTTATATGTAAAATATAATAGCTTATTTAAGTATAATAAGGTTATCAAAAATATGGAACGACAGCCGCTGACCTCTTTCGAAATTGCATTAAGCCCACATAATGGGCCATGCAAAAGGTTTCAAAAACCAAAGCCGGCCAAAGGGTAAAGGTCAGCGAAAAAGATCTTAAAATAATCACTATTATAAAAGGCTGTAGGATGAAAAAAATATTTGTAATGAAATTAATATATAATTGTTAAATATATCTGGTCATTTTATCACGAATAAATGTACGTACAAAAATTATACTAAATGGACCAAAAGACATCGCATTAACAAACTTAACACGTTAAATAAAAAATTCATTTTAATATATTTAAATAGTAATTTCGTATTTAACGCGTGAGTTATATACACACACAAATATATATATATATATATATATTTTTTTTTTTTTTATAAACCTGTTGATGCCATATATATATATATATATATATATGGCGTCAACAGGTTTATAAAAAATATTTTTCCTTACTTACCATCACGCCGTTTCCCCGGGGTAGACAGAGAGGATAGAGGGGCACACTCTTCTGTCCTGACACACAATTCTCGCCTCATCCACATTCATACATCTTCTCATACAAGCTCGACGATTATTGAGGTTTCTATCAGGACCATCCTTCAGTATCTGGTTTACCTGGTGGTGACAAGTCTTCTGCGGACGTCCTCTACTACTGATGCTATCAGCACTTGCGTCATATATCATTCTTAGCATTCTCTCCTAATTCATCCGTTTTATGTGACAAAAATGTGATCCTTTCTTAATCTTTCTCATTTTACTAAGATCACCTTTACATTATTTCTTCATTCTTTACTCTATCATAAATTTATCTGCCACATATACGCTTAAGTGATCTCATTTCTACTGCAATTAAAAATGTATTATTTTAAATTGGTAATATTGTTTTATTAACAACTTAGTGAATTAAAATACATCTACCGTTTTCGAAAAATATCAATTTCTTCTTTGGAATGTTATTGCTTCTTTAACAAAACCCATTTAATAAGAAGTATATTATATAAATATGTATACTACATAATTAATTATAAACCAATTCTAGTACCCAACTACTTAAAATATAAACCTTTTATGATGAAAGATGTGGAATATGAAATTTCTAAATACAAAGTAATTACATAATTTTATTAAATAAAATATTACTTTTAATTAATTAGGTGCTATACAAATATATGTTCCCATAATAATTGCTATTACGGTTTGTGTAAATTACTTACATTTCCTTATCGATTTTTTACCGGTATTATGCAGTTATTGTTTTCAATTTATTAAACATACATATATACATATACATATATATATATATATATATACATATACTAGGCAAATACATAATAGCAGTAAACAATCGATTAGGAAATGTAGTGATTTGCATAATATATATATATATATATATATATATATATATATATATATGTACCTTTGTACAGTTCATTATTTTAAGGAAAATTTTATCGTATTCACTTAACAATCTTTTAAACACACTTTATAACTAACTTTTTGTGTAAATTACTTACATTTCCTTATCGATTTTTTACCGGTATTATGCAGTTATTGTTTTCAATTTATTAAACATACATATATACATATACATATATATATATATATATATATATATATATATATATATATATATATATATATATGTATATGTATATATATATATATATATATATATATATATATATATATATATATATATATATATATAGTATATGTATATATATATATATATATACATATACTAGGCAAATACATAATAGCAGTAAACAATCGATTAGGAAATGTAGTGATTTGCATAATATATATATATATATATATATATATATATATATATATATATATGTACCTTTGTACAGTTCATTATTTTAAGGAAAATTTTATCGTATTCACTTAACAATCTTTTAAACACACTTTATAACTAACTTATTACAATTTATATTTCATTATTCATAATGCAGTAGGTATTAAATATAGATTATTTATAAAAATACAGCCTATCTATTCGTCGAGAAGAATTTTATATATATATATAAAACTTTTAAATTGCTGTTTACGTTTCATCTCAATTTTTGTTTAACTTTTATGCGATTTTTCGAAAGTTTAATTCAAGCTTAAAACTTTTGTTTTAATTAATATTTCTTCGTGGTTTTCAATAATACCGTGAGAGTATTACGTGTTAATTTTTTTTTACAGGATACCCATTTTATTAAAATTTATAAGATTAAAAGATAAAGTATTATCAGAGAGTTTTCGTATTATCTTATCTCTACTTTCGTTAGTGATTCCTACATGCCTTGTAAATGGATTCCCGTAGCCGAGTTTCATAATTACTTAAGTTCCTACAAATAAGTGAAATCGAGGCGAGTAAAGCATACACCTAGAGTACTTACAATTGGCTTGGAGTTTATTGCAATGATGTTACAGTTTAAGAAGATAATACGATGTAAAAAACAGATCGGGTACCTATAATAATAAAAAGTATGTTTATGGAGTCGAGGCTGGTGGCACAGCCAGTTTATGAAGTCGTAGTAAATGGATGTGTACTCTGGTGAGCGTCGTAAGAAAATCGTCACTAGGACTGACTTGCGTCCACTGGATCTGTGTGTGCTCGGTCAGTACGCGCTTTTCCTACTCGTCGCCAGATGGCGACCTATATCCATGTGCATATTACATATTCTTCAATTAAAATATTCAACACTTTTCCCAAACAACCTCGATTTAAACTAAAACAAGCATGTCATATTAAATACCAATTAAATGTATTAATTATAAAGGTATACATAAAAAATCAATTTTATCGAAAAATTTTGTTATTGCGCTACCGGGATTCAAACCTAGATCTATTTTCCAATCCGGGGAAGGTGCATTATCAACTATGCTACAGCGACAGTATTATTGACGACAAATTTTCGAACCTACATGTTACACTTTTTCAAATTAATTATCATTCCATTATTACAACTTCACAATAAGAATGTGTTCCCTTTAATAAGTATGAAATATATAATATTTCATTTTTCATACTTGATAAAAGTTATAAGAAAAGATTAACGTTGAAAAAATACAGGATGTAAATCTTATTTGAAATGTTCGAGTAACGCAAAGATTTCGCTAATTGTGTTGTTTCGTATTATGGCCGCTCTTCTTAAAGGAATATTGTTACCAAAACTCAACGACGCGTGGCAGAGCGTAATATTCCTGTAATATCTAGAAAGTCTCAACAATTGAGAGCACTCCCCGCAAATGCGCCTATCATTACCTCGTAATCTCGTGTTTGTGGAACTTGATAAGGGTAACGTCTAGATCAAATAATAAATATTCAGTTAATAGGAACAGGTACAATGGCTTTCTTTCTTTTGGCGGATTTTTTTTAGATTTCATTCTAAATTATGTGCTTATGATTTATAATAGCTAAAAAAATTTAAAGGTGAATAAATAAGGTTTGTGTGATGTGATCAGATAGGGATACGCGCTTATTATTTTTGTTGTATTTACTTCGATTCTGTTTTAAAAATATATTCTTTCGTTATACACCCGTCGTGACTTCTCAACCCGTCGCTCACTCCGAGGTGCTTGTCTGCTTTTCGGGTTCAGCTGTTTTTAATCACAGAAATGTATCTTAGATAGATCAAATAAATTATAAATACCCGTCTGATTCGGAATGTGACATGGATTATATCACTTTGACACGATTCATTCAAGGAATATTAAAACAATAATATTGGTACAAATTAAATTAATCAACTAGAAATATATACAGAAAAAATATACAGAAAGATATACAGAAAAAAATCTTTATATCGAAAAAATATTTAGTTGCTACCCGGAATCGAACCTGGACCTCTTCCTATTAAATAACAAATATTTTTTTGATTACAACAGAATTATATTCTGAAAATGCAACATCACAACGAAAATCTGTTTTCCTTAATTAATTAATAATTTCAGTGATAATCGTACACTCATATTTAGGTATAAATACAACATTAAAAATCAGAGATGTCATTTAAGTGGGTGTTAAAGTCATGACTCGTCCTATTAAAAAATCTTATAATTTGGATTCTAGTCGCATAGTATTTTCCTTAATTCATATCACCAAATGCGTATTTATATATGTATGTGTGTAACAGTGTATTTAATATATATATACATATATATATATATATATATATATATATATAGTGATATATTTATTAATGCATAAAATCATCAAATATGGATGTATTTTTTACCGAATAATAAAATAATACATCTGAAAGAAAAATAAATACATACCTGTATTTCTTTGAAGATACTGATATTATATTTCATAACCCAGTGACTCTTTTCGATTTGGCAGTTCCAAAATAACAACAGGCACGTGATCCGAAGGAACAAGTCGATGATTGTACATAAAAAATATCTGGTTTGTCCCAATATGTATGAAACAACTGGCGTCAACAATAAAAGTGGGGTAACTTGGCCATACACTCTTAGCCGACCTCCAGATATTGCTAGTCGTAAATTCCACCTTTACTGTATTACTATTTCTGACATAATAATATAACTTATTGCGAAGCATTATTAGAAAGTAGTGAACTGCTTGGCAGTTTTATTTTCTAGTGCGTGAAGGATAAAAATCATAGGTACAACTAACAATGCATGAGTGTATACTGTTATGATCTACAGATAATAATATAAAATTTATTGATTGGCTAGAAAAAAGTTTTTTTTCTACAATGCGTTGAAAGAATATTTATTTTGTATAAATAATATTCATATTATATTATTTAATAAACGCATGCGTAAATGTTAAAAATCTAAATAAAGTGTCAACAAACACAACATTTGTACAATTACAATAAAAATTGTAATTATTTTTTTATACAATATTTTTAGATGAACGATTTAGTATAAAAACTTAATAATAAATATGAATATAAAAACATGAATAAAATAATAAAAAAACATATGTATTATGTGTGTGAACAATGCGCGTTTGATTGGTCTAGCGTAGGAGGTAGTTAAATTTATTAGTGATTTTATTTGGTTGTAATTTGGTTTACATTATTTTTTTTGATGCCAGCTGCAATAAATTCTAATGCGTTTTGAAAATAATTTTATAATAAATAATAAACAATACATGATGATTGATTTTGAAAGGTGCAAGATTTTGCAAAGTGTATCGCTACGTGCCCACTTAACCAGTTACCCAATCAGACATATTTTTAAAATTCTTTACATAATAACGTAATTTATCGTTATGAGGGCACATCGACCACAAAAAGAGAAGGATATTTCGCTAAATATATTGATTTGTGTCTTTGTTAATTTAATTTATTTTTAACTCCCTGGCTGAGGCTTGATTTTGACGCCCCTGGATTTGATTTTAATTTTTAATTTCTGAACCCACTGCCTTACGACCAGTTCTCGCGGACGCATCGATATTGTACAATTTATAACTTTGTATCACGATACGGGTTATATCAAGTAGATAATAAAATTGTTAACTAATCAAGTTCCCAAGATATATTTTTACAAACATCTAATTTAAAATTAATGACTCAAGAAAATGAATTGAAAAACGTGATATTTAAGCAAAATATTAATGTTTTTATTTTCTAATTAATTTCTTCAAATTTGGTAGAATAAATGTATTATTTAATACAAAAATCCGCCACGCTTATCGTTCTCACTATCGTCACATTTCACTTAATACTCGTTGATAAAATATGTGTGTACTGTTTTTTGGTCCCATGGCGCGGTTTACTCGTTTGTCTGCAAATACGGGCTAATCAGCCGACTAATTGCCCAGTTCGGCAGACCGGTTATCCAATTATTTATTTTATACTGAAATAAAATCATATATGATCCATTTTTGTTTGTAATTTATGTAATTTTTTAAAATTATTACGTAATTTTATTTTGCCGGTGAAGGTGCTTACCTTATTTTTTTATCTATTCAGAAGAAGTCAAAAAGTTCTATCGACCGGTATCTTATTTCTAATTTTTTAATACATATTTTTATGGATACATTCTCCTTGCTCCTTGCAAACCGCATCAGTCGGAAAATTTTCAGGAAAAATCTGAAAGTGCCTTCAAACAATGAACATGTATGTACAATAAGCAGATCCAAAGCTTTGAATTTTTAATTTGACTTTTAATAAATGACAACATTTTTTGGATTACTTACAATTATGTATAAAACAAAAGAAACTGAATTGGTTTCTAATTTTTGACAAAGATCTAACAAACTATTTCATGAAACCTAATTCTTTATACAATTCGTCATATACGAGGTAAGGCGAACAGTCCTTCCAAATCCCGGCTCCCGAGATCACTGGTCCTTCAACTAGAACCCTTATCCCCTCATCGACCTCATCCTGTACCACGATTCCTAGTTTCCTTTCACTTCCTTGCAGTGATTCCGATTTACGACCGAAGGTGTCGTATTCCATTAAGCGGGGCGCGCGACCCGGAGTTACGCAGTTCGTTTATTTAGATCCTATTGTCCCGGATTTACAGTTCAAAATCAGTCATTATGACATGAAAGAAGAGAGAAGAAGAATATTTATTAATAAATTTATTTTCTCTAACGCGCCGTCTTATTATTACGTAAAATTGATTTTGAATTCATTGACATATCATATACGGGGTAATATTTCAAGAAACATTATTTTCTTGCTGTGGACAATCCACGAAAAGTTTTCTGTAAGTGGAGTCGAGTATACTTACGTACGTACATTAAAGTTATGTGTGAATATCTCTTCTCTACACCCCCGGGCAAAAGTAACACAACACTTATTTGCACATGAAAGAACGGAGCTGGTGCGGGCAATGCTGAGGCGGAAAATAGTTTAGTGTTGTGACCGAGTCAGGGTTTCCCGGATGCTGTGGAACGATCCAGTTATACATTCAGAGCGTACATTATGCATGGAAATGTTCCCGAGAACCCCGGACGCAACGGACGGCTAGGGTTACGATTTCTCTGGTGGCTGGGGAGTTTTTGTCTTTGTATTTAATTTCTTTACATTCGGATACAGTTTTGTATAATTGAATACATTTTTGAAAATTTTTGAGTCATCACTAATTATTATTATTGTACGTTAACTACTCCAGAATTTCAAGAAATCAGTTTTCGATTATATTGTTGTAATATTTTTACATTAGGTGAATTAAATACATTACAGTGCTTAAAATGGAAAATTCTTAAACATAAATTTAAAAAATGTATTTTTATTTTTATAATAAATGTATTATATTAAGAATAGGTTGTTACAAAAAATGCCATGATTTCAAATATAAAATAAAAATTATGCGGTCGCAAGTATTTAAAAAGTTATAACACTTTAAAGTTTAAAAATTTCACGTTGATAATATTTCACATTTCACACAATTTATCTATGGTGAACTTGTCAGATTTCTGAAAAGGTGTGGTTTCCATTTAAAAAAAAAATTCACATTATCATTTCACCATCATCAGTGTAAATAATATAGATTTCAAACAATGGTACTACAGATATATTAATTTGAAAGTGCAACATATATGTGTTGGTGTAGCATAGTTGGTTAATGCATTTCCGCTGATAGGAAGAGATCCATGTTCGAATCCCGGTAGCAACAACAATATTTTTTCGATAAATTGATTTTATATGTATATCTTTCTAATTAATACATTTAATTTGTGTTAATATACATATATTACAATTATTTATATTATATATTCGCATAATGAATTATATATCGGTAGACTTATACACACAAAATTAGATACCTATCAATTGTTAAATATGTAATGTAAATTCATTCCGGAAAAAATGGACATAATAATTTTAAAAATATATTTATGTATATTTTTATAAAATATTATGTAAACAACTTTTTTGATCGCCTACTATAAAAACAAAGATAAATCAGCAGAAATATTGAATGCATTAAAATAAATATGTATATGTATAACAAAAATAATGTCCTCAATTTCTAATGGGTACAATTTAAAAGAGAATTATGTTAAGAGATATGAGTATTAAAATAAATGCTTTGTTCCATAACCAGAACATAACCTAACCTAATTTTGCTAAATTTGTATTATTTTACTGCACAAGTAATTCGTTCTGAGGAATAGAGTATTTGCTTATTGTACGTATTAAAGTCATATTTTTAATTGACAAAAATATCATAAATAATTGATTGATTCACGAAGCACAATAGCTTATTTAAATATCTGCAATTATATTGAGTGATTTACATTTTGTTTTATATTTTCTGAAATAAAATAATATCATCGTATGATATGAAAATAATTAACGATTGCTTGAAGTGCAAAACATATATTGTAGTCTTTTGAGTATGGTGGGAAACAGTGAAAATGGGAAATTGAATTGGATAATATTACCTGTCGTATAAATCCGGTTCAGTGCAGTGTCCATTATCATATCATGTGAATAGAGCTATTAAAATTTTAGTTTAGAATAGAAAAAAATAGTTGTTGCTGCTATAATAAATTCACCAAATATTAAGCTCTGTCCCAAATTATTATTTATTTATTTTTGTAGTAGTATTATTAAATAATTGTGTACAATGATCCCTTTTAACTATACATTTTTCTAAAGATTTTAAAATGGTTTATTATGACGAGTGCGCCGTGATTGCCCATACATCATGTTTTTGGGAAACTTTGATGAAATTAAATAAATTTGAATTTGAAATAGAAATAGCGCGTTAGAAAATTTCATATTATGTACCTACTCTCAATATCACATTGTATTTATTTTCAATTTTACCGATAACGGGATCGATCCTTTAAAAATAATTTGAATTTGAGTATTGATCCCTTTAAGCGAGCGATGTACCATTTTGATATTTCCACATTAGACTATGGTGTAAAATTGTCATATAAATATACAACGCAGATTTTTATTGTATTAGAATTTAAGAAAATGATATGCTTACTTACATACTTTATTATTTATTTATTCTAAATTGAGAAATAGTTACACCTGGTGAATTTTGTAACGAGCTTAAATATTGTAGCTGATTAATAAACAGCTTAAGATTTTTTAAACGTAATTTTAACTCATTTTTATCCAAAGGTAACACAGTGGTTAGTAACCCCGATCTGTAATGTTGAAGATTAAGAAGTTAATTCGCGAATTTGAACACATACCGAATTGAAATAAACCGTTTTTTTTCGGTTCAGCTCCGTTCTTCATTTTGATAAAAATAACTTTTTTTTCGGTTTCTCGTTTTCGGCTCAGTTCCGGTTCGGAACTCTGATTTGCGATGTATAACTCGTTTTTAAAATTTTAGTTAATAACTCTTCGAACATGTAAAGAGTATCCAGCGGAAAAATTTCAATATTAAATTGTAATTGCTCGTAAAGCATCAGGATGAGGTAAATGGGAGGGGTATTATTCGACGCGCGTGATTTGCGGAATTGCCAGTCACAATGAGTCACTGGTTGGGAGCACACCACGCGTTCGCGGTTGACCAATATTTAATGTTCGGTGAATCATTGGTTCATGCGCGTCACGCTCGTTGTACTTACTTTAATTTCGACGAGTAAGTGATGGGCTGAGCACGCAACTTATCTGGTGTTGGGTTCAAAAGTTCAGACAAGAAGGGACAATGGTTAATCAAACTCCTTTGAAACCATCAACGGCAGCAGCGACGCCAGAACGTTTGGCTCAAATGCAACGTGAAATAATGCGCAATCCGCGTAAATCGATTAGGAAGATTTCAGCCTGTACTGGAAAAAAAATCAACAGCGCACATTATTTTGAAAATAAAATTACAGTTTCACCCATACAAGCTGCTAATCGTGTAGTTTCTCAACGAAAATTACTATTATTTACGTAAAACCTTAGCGAGAACGATTCTGGAACGTTTTGGAATAGCACGAACGCTTAGAAACATATTGTTTACTGACGAAGCATATTTTCATATCGATGGCTATGTTAATAAGCAGAACATGAAATACTGGTACCCCGAAACGTTAAAAAATCTGTCCTCGAACAATTCACGCCCAACATGAAAATATCCGCCGTGAAGTTGCTGCCATTGAACCAACGCTTTGCTCTCGCATGTTAGCAAATTTAAGAGTCCGATTGCAAGAGTGTCTTGAGAGAAATGGACGGCATTTAAACGATATTATTTATAAAACGTAAAATCCGCATCGTTAAACTCAATTTTATATAAATAAAATATGAGAATAACATTGTCTTAAAGAATAACGTAGTTTTTTTATTTTATTTAATATTAAACTTGAAAATTTTCCGCTGGACACCCTTTGTTTTCATTCAGTAATTTTGAATCGCTCTTAAGTATATTAATTATAAATGACCTATATAAATTGAATTATTTCATTATGATTTGCAAAATTAACTATATTGCAATTCAAAATATTGAGTTTTTCAATTATTTATTCAACAAAATCGTTATTATATAAAGTATAATTATTATTTTTTGCATTAATACAATTTAAATATCGTTATAAAAATAATAGAACCTCGTGTTTAATCTAATCTATTATAATTTAAAACAGCTCATCCACAGATGAGACAATAATATGATTCATATGTGTGTATATAGTGCATAATAATTGAATGGATAGATTCAATAAAAAAATATTTTTATTTTGTCAGTGATAACTGCATTTCATGAAAAATTTATCTATAACCAATTTATGAAATGAAACTGAATAGCTACCAAAATAGAACTACTCTTCAATTATCAAAGGACTACTCGAGCTTTTGCTATACTATCTAAATTCGTCGTGTTATTTCTACATTTTATTTTTGTGGATGTTTTAGCTTGAACATCTTTTTTAATAGTAGAAAACTAATGACGCGATGGTTGAAAACTGCTCGATGGTGTGGAATACTTTATCCATTAAGCTTTATCACAGTATCATCGCATTTAATCGTCATTTCAGAAGATGGCACGTGTTACTGAAATGTCGAAGAGATTCAAAGTGTAGTTTCTTTGGGGACCTTATCCATAGTAGATGAGGATCAACGATGAAAATAGCGAGTATTATTTGAGCAATAATCGAACTTCATAATTTACACAGTATATGTGTGTTTAGCATATATATAAATGTGTACACACATATAGATACAAACTAGGTCTTATATAGTATAGAGAGTATAACGCTCAACAATCGAGATGTTGCATCATCCAGTGGTTTTACAATTCTCCCTTTCAGAATCAACCAATATCAATAAATAAAATACGAAAAACGTAAAAATCCCTTAAATAAATAAAACAGAAACCTGTCAAATTTTTCGATTTCAGCCGAGTGGGACAATAAAAACAGAAAAACAATTTGAAATTGTAGAACCTCCCTCCACCTTCTCACTCTTTTCTCTTCATCACGCCCCCACCTTCCCCCGTCCGCGCTCATCGCCAAAACGTCACGACAATTTCCGAAAACCACTATAGGTGGCTCTCTCAGACATGTTATACAATTTACCCCACCTTAACTTTGTATTCCATAGGTGCCAGTACACCGAAGAAACAATATGGAATACGCCAAATTTAGCCATATATGAAAAGACCCGGAATATTATCTTCGTGTCTCTCGGAATGTCATAAAACGGACAACACACGCTACAAAGTGCCGCAAACTTTCTGTCGATTTTTTGTTAGACCTAGACCGGCCTTCACTTTGTTACCTTTTCACCGGTGCTATTGAATACTCCGCCAGATGTCGCGAAGTATATGTGACTACTATTTGTGTTTCTTTGTGAAGTGATCAAAGTAGACGTCAAAACGTACATTTATCGTTTATCCGAGGACGTCAAAACTTGTTCGCGCGCTGAAATCGCGGTGTCATTTGTAAAGCTTCCAATTTGAATTCTTTGATTACTTTTCTCGTTTTCCATATTCATAGAATACATTTTCAATTGGCTTTCTATCGCGTCCAGCTATTATTCGTATTTATTGCAATTTTTGCTTGCCATTTCGCAATAGATATCTTTATATATTCTGTTCCAAGATAAAAAAAATTATGTTGCATTTGAATATGCAGAGCATCGGTACAAAAAACATTTTATTCTGTAAATTGAATTAAAACAATGTTTTATTCCACTATTATATAACGTTAGAACGTTTTCTGGAATATCTTCAAATTATCAATAATACAATTCAACTAAAATTTAAAAAATGACAGACAGTAATTAAAAGTGTATCTGGAGTTAAGGGCGGTGGGGGTGGAGTTCAAACGAATAAGAAAGTTTGATATAAAATGCGTCACAGAGTTTTTTAGTTGAATTGTATTATTGATAATGGGAAGATATTCCTGAAAACGTTTTAACAAAGTGTTGTACTTCTCTTCTAAAAAAAACCTTCGTGTTTAGAAATGACAGAATACCAAATATCTATACATCTAATAAATGTATATATCTAGGATCCTGTAAGTTATCAAGAAATGTAAAAAAATATATATTTTTTAAATATTTAACGCAAACATGTTGTGATTCATTTCAATAATCAATATTTTATTAACTTTGTTTTAAGAATATTTTGAAACACAATTTTATTTAGTTATTTTTATCATCCTGATAAAATAAAATGTATTTTCTGAAAACGGTTAGTGATTACAAATAACTGAAAGTGGTTTTTATAAACAAAATTAATAAACTATTAATTAAAAATATATTTACCAACATTCATTTTATTCATTTAAATTTACTTATTGAACGTTCTAAATTAAAACAATGTACTATGTCTTAAGATAAAATGAAACATGATTACTGACTTTTTCTAATAATGACGATATATAAAAGTGTGCAGTTTATGTATTAAAATAATGTGTATAAATCCAGAAATTCTAGTAAATAAATAAAAATACATCGTGATAAAATTAGTAACGTTATTATTAATTATTAAAACGTTATTTTATATTACTTAAACATAATTTAGATTCTAACATTTTGTAATATTCTAGGGATTGTGATATTCCTATTTAAACTTGATTTATTTCTCAGAAATGCTGCTTGTTTACAGCTTATTTGAAATATTCACTGCACGACTCTGACGTCACGTTGAATGACCAAGCGTATTTGCTTGTTAATATACTTGTATCGCGATGAAGATGTTGAGAAATAGAAAGGGTGAATAGACGAAAACAGGTGTAAAGCTTGTACAAAATCCTTCCTTGGCTGACGTAGCATAATTACACTGTCACTTTTCAGACAATGGATCACTGAAGATCATTATGAGAGAGTGTACGCAGCCAACACACAACAAGGGATGGAAATGAAATAAGGCAAAATGATGACGGTGTGATTGACCACTTTTGACATAAAATCTTTACGTTAAAACTAATATCATTATCATTTTCGTCTCTTTATTTTATAAGGGTCGGTAGTTTAATGTCTCGATGAGGTGCTTCATTTTCTTCGATCTTGCTATCACTTATTATTGACCAATCAATACCCATTCTGTCTTCATGTACTCTGTATAATGTTGCTCATGCTGAGTTTGGGGCCACCTACCGGCTGACTTCTTTCCGGAGTTGCCAAAGAATTACTTCTTGACAGTCATTCTTCGGATATTTGCAAGACGCATCTAAGCCTCCTTAATTGAGATCTTTCTATATGTATAAGTAGGAAATCCATGCCGAGGGTCTTTCTTATATCGGTCCTCTTTCATTCGGTCCAATAATGTTACTCCTACTACTTCCCTAAGATAACTCAATTTGGCAGCATGAAATCTTTTTCATTTGATGACTGTATATCCATGTGGGTATGAACATAATTGGTCTTGACATTTAACTTTAATAGCACAAAAGAGTTACGAAAGTAGGCTGAATGCTGTGAAAATGAGATCTCTTAGACGTATATGTGGCAGATGTGGTAAGAAAGCTATCTGACGCAAATGTTGATGGCACCAGAAATAGAGGACATCAGCGGAAGACTCGGCATGACCAGGTAAACCAGATATAGGAAGATGGTCCCGTTATTAGTTTCAATGATCAATGAGTTTGTATGAGAATATGTATGAATGAGGATGAGGCGAGAATTGTGTATCAGGACAGAATAGTGTCTCGTTATATAATAATATTGGATAATTTATAAAGCACCATTTACGTAAAAACTTTCACCTCAAGGGCGCTTTACACATCAACTGTCTATATTTTTGTTTTTCAAAATAAATTTTTTTATTTTCACATATGAAAATATTTTTTTGAAAATGTGCGTTTTTAGTTTCTTCTTAAATAAAATCTCTGATGCACTGTTTCTTATGACGGAGGGCAAAGAGTTCCACGCTTTTGGGCCTGCCAACGCAAATACCCGTTCACTAAACTTAGACTTCTGACGACTGCTGGTGGCTTCTACAACCCTTCCTGCGGCTGTAGTAGAGCCTAATTTGAGAGTTTGACATCTATCATTCAAATTGTCTGGGATACAAAGCTCTTGAAGATACAAAGTAATGTATCGCCTTGTACATCAACAGGCACAATTTAAATTCAACTCTTTCAGGGAATCGGAGCCAATGTTGCTGATGTAAAAGGGATGAGAGAATTTGGATACTCCACATATTATCCGTGCCACCGCATTTAGAATGGATTGTAATCTATACTGCTAAAAAAATTATCCTCTCTGCCTACTCCCTCAAAGATATGGCGTGATGGTAGGTAAAAAATTGAGTTAGAGGAATTTTAAGCATCACTAAACAAAATTATCTCGAAGTCTACATTGTATTGAAATTCACTAAAAATGATGTCGATATTAAGAGATAAGATAAGGTTTTAATGGTGCTTATTTTTTTTTTAGTAAAAAGTTTTACCTAATAGTAGAAATAACATTCCTACATAGTAATATTTCGAGAAAAATTCAAAGTTTACACATATGTAATAAACATCATATTATTTTGTAATTTATGAATCATGTGACTTGGAGAACATGCGAATATATTCAGCGGATATGATCCTAAATTGCATATATGATATATATATTATAAAGTTTTCCGGCACTAGACCCGTGGTGCAGGGATAGAGAATGAAGACAAATAGTCTGCGCTTCTTGAAACGTATCTTACATGAAACCACATTAAACTAACTCAATTATTTCCGTTTACTTACTACTCCTAAAAATAATTAAATTTACTAAAAAATATTATTTATAGAGATATTCAGTAAATATTTGTTGGCACTCGAGTTACTTTTGTCGTAAATAGCTCTTAATGTGAATGCGTCAATGCACACTTCGTAATGCATTATTAAATTAAACATCAGGTTTGCATTTTATATGGAGAGAATATTGAGGTAAATCTTAGGTCAGATCTTTAAATTGCATGTACTTTTATTACCTATTTTTTTCATATTTATAATCACAATGTTTCTCAAAAAACCTTAAGCAAAACCTGCTAGGTAATAAGCTAACATCTATATTTGTCATGTTCACTACTATTATGGATTAAGCTATTTTAATTAATATACGAGTATATTGAAAATGATACAAAGAAAACATTCCCCACCTCGATACAAGCTCTGATCTAGTGAGATAAGCAAGGAACAAATGAAATAATGAATGTATTGAATTCAAAAAATATATTCATTTCGAATTTCAATATAGCATAATTAGTTAAATCTATCTACCAAAAATATACAGATTCGGGTATATCCCTCGATGGTCAAATAAATGGATAAAGGGTGGGCCAACTTGAGCTGACTGTTTTTAAAAAATTATAACTTTGGTGGGGTTTATTTTTAATTATATATTTTTTGCAGATAATAAAGAATTTATAAAAGTTTATAATGGCTACATACCCAGTGCAAGAGCGCGTTAAAATTATTTCATTTTATTATGTTTCGCGACGATCTATTTTCGGTGACCGGCTAATTTAAAAAAATGCAGAATTTGCTTGGCCTCCCCGTTCCCCAGATTTGACGGCGCCTGATTTCTTTTTGTGGGGCTACTTAAAAGGCCGATTCGTGCAGAAATCACAAATTTGGAGATAGAAACGTCGCCTGATGTAATGCAAAGTACTTTAAAAAGAGAAATTATTTGTCAACAAGAAAATAGAGGTCATTTAAATGGTGTTATTTTCCACACATAGATTAAACAAAGTTAACAAAGTACACTTTAATGTAAAAATATATTTTTTAAATAAATATTAAAATTACAAAAGTTATATACATTTTATATCAGTCAGTCAAGTTGGCTCACTCTGTATTTGTGTTTTTACGAAGATAAATTTTTAAGTGTGTGTATATAATATACATCTATATCTTTAATCGAGAAACTGTATGTTCTGAAAAATCTCAACTTCACAAATAAAATGTTATTAAAATTAATAGACATAATATGTTCAAGTGATTTGAGATAATGTATTTTTGGTATATTGAAATTATTAGTATCGTATTATTTTTCGTTATTTCTTTTTTTTACATTAACATAAACAAATCCTGAACTTTAATAAACGAAATTCTTGATAAATCTGGGTATGCCGCTTGATTTTTACTACTTCATAGCTGCTAATATCTTCAGTACCTACACAAAACTATACTAAATATTTTATTATTACATTTAATAGTTAAAAAGAAATAGAATAAATGTGTTTTCTAATTATAATATAATATTAAGCGTGGATGCAACATCGCAGTGTCACGTTTTTCATTGTCTGCACATATATAAGTAATTAAACTTAATGTACACTGCATTTACTAAAAAAATGTTATACAATTAAATTAATACTAAGAGATAAGCTTGGTTGTTGCTAGGCCATGATAACGCTTTCTCTCTTTGACTTCAAAAAGACCAACCAAAGTACTCGTAGCAATCTGTACTGGTTTGGGAATAGGCTAAGGGGGCTAGAATAATCTAAAAACTCGTAACAATATACTATAGTTAACAGTAATTATTCAACAGTAAATATATATGTTCACCTGTAAAAAATTATAATTAATTCAATTACTTATGAATACGGGACACTATCTATCGGAAATGTTTCGGGTTCGTAACCCGGCAGCAATCAAATAATTTTTTCAATTGGTAAATTTTGATTGTATATCTTTCTAATAGATTAATTTTATTTTATATAATCTTTCTGACTTAATGTCAGCCCACAGTAAGCGTTGAAATAAAATTTATTCATATATTGATTTATTTTATTTCTACATAAGTGCTATTTAAATTTAAACATGTGTGTTAAATTTGACTATAATTTACAGTATCTAATATAAAAAAGAAAAAACGCTCTCAATTAGATATTATAATTAAGCTGTTTATTTTTTTCTTTGTACGTTTATCACTTAATACAATCCCTAAATTTGGAGAAAAATAACTTAATCAAATTAAATAATTTAAAATATGTGTGCATAATAATATTTTTTTAAATATTTAGCAAATTACATTGACTTGTGCAGATTATAATAATTTTAGAGATAATCTGACGTGGCTTCATATTATTATTATTAAATTTCTGGAACACAAAAATATATCCAAGCATTATTTACTCAGTAACAATACCTGCTTTTTTACTTTTTTATATGAAAATTTTCCCTGCAAAGCCTTTGTATACGTTTTAGTGAGGATTAATTATTATTATTGCAATCAGTTTAATTTCAGGGGATTAAGTGAATGTATGTTTGTTATACGGTTAAATTAAATTTTAATTGGAATGGAACAATTTGCTTTTAATTAGATTCATATATGAATTCGATGCATTGATTCATTCTATTGTTTTATTTTTAATTCTCCATTATGGTTGTTTTGCACTCTGTTTTATATATTTACTTGTGTATTAGACGGGTGCGAAAGTAATGCATGAAATAGTAGCTATGAAAAAATATGTAATTATGTCTAAATCTAATTATGTTTGTTATTGAGGTCTAACATCTTCACAATTATCAATAACGCCGACGACCCCTGATCGCTCTTTTCAGATACCTGGCCATAAAGTAGAGCACGTGACAGCCTCAAAAACATTCCAGGTCAACCGATCGGATAACATGTGCCAATAACATGTGCCGGCAGCCGTCCGGGAAGCCGGTTCTTGAGCGCCACTGCTCTCGCGGCTGCCTTCCCGTCAAGATCTTTAGCAAACGCTGCTCGGTGTAGCCTTTTTATTGCATATTTACCAAAGTCTAACTCTGTGCTCAAGCATCAATAAACTTTTGTCAACTTCAAGTAGTTTACCTTATTCAACCTGGTCTAGCGACACACGCACACACCCACATACACATATTCATACACAATACATTGCCGCGATCGTAATCAAATTAACAAATGATTGATAAGTGATTGGGATACTAATCATTCATACCACAGCAAATCCTTCTGATTATTCGGCCACACTTTGACATATATATTCACACCCATACTCCTATTAATTTACTCAATTCCCCATAAAATAATAACTTACCAATAATATTCTGGCGGTTCGAGTTTCATCCCAGAACACCAGAAAATTTTCATAGCATAGTTTAGTTAAAAATATTGTAATGACGTGTATTCCATCTCTATTAACATTACAATAATAAACTTCACAAAGTCACTTCAAAGAAAATTGACAATTATAAATTTTCTTACGTATGATACACAGAAAGACATGGTGATTTTATATTTAAGATTACACATTATTTAAATATCATTTTATGATTAAATGTTTAAATTGTCAGCGAAAGAGCATAGAACAAAAAGGAGGAATGTTAATAATCTAGTTCTTAATTTTGAAATACACTTCAATTTTAACGGTAATCTCTTAATGGTGAGGACTTGAAAATTTCAAAACTCTAAAAGTGGGATTAAATAATCTTATACGTGGACAAAGAAAATATTTCCCTTTTTGGAACCAAAATTAAGAATCTAAAATTCTGTCGGGGAATTTGCATAATTTTATGAAGAGCTACGTAAAGCTTTAAAAACGTGGAAATGCAGTGTTACTCTTGACATTTTGTTTATCGTCGCGGTGATTTGAAATTAGACATAATTTAAGAAAATAAAAAATACACTTTTTCGTATAAAATGTAATTGATAATTCGATAAAGTAATTTAATTTTCATGTAAAATAATCACTAAAGTAATGGGTATTACGCATCAAACGCCCATATTAGTGAAGTATCTGCATTTTTTATACCAAATAGAACGACAACTCGCCAGATGGCTCCTCGTGGCAGAATGGCAGCGCGGCAGTCGGCCTTTGAATTGGAAACCTGGCGGAAGTGTGCATAACGTATTTAAGTATCTATTTAAATCATTTGAGATTATCTGATTAGGTTTTTGTTTACGTTAATTGATTATATTTACTGTGATGGATTTATTATTTATATTTTCAACATTAAAAATAGGTTTTAACCGTTGACCACGAAGCGATTATACAACTAATTGATTTCTGATGTCATTAAAAATATGGTACCGGCAAATAAGGATATTCCTCTTTAACGTAATTTTATGTAGAAATCAACGTTTAAAATAATTCTCGATATATTTATTTACATTGGTGTAATATTTAACTGCGTTTCTCCAAAAATGCAAAAGATTTTGTTAGGTACCATAAATAACTGATTAATCTATCGTATATGTAATAAGTAATGTGAGAGCGAGTCAACAGACAGATCGTTAGTAATGTATTATTAATGGCAAATGATTTTGAGCAAACGAGTGCAGGTAGAATATAATTTCAATGTATATATTAACTACCTACCTGTAAGGAATAAGCCAAATTTCGATGAATAAATATATATGACTCTCTTGTAGTCGATTATGTTCACTCAACTAGGCTAAATATGTTTTATATTTTTTATTTATTATCTTTGTTTTATTAACCACTGAATTGAGTTTAAATACATCTACCGGTTTCGAAAAATACTATTTTCTTCTTTATGATGTCATAACTAACTAAAAACATACATTATTGTTTCTTCACCAGAATCTATTTAAAAAAAAAACAACAATTATTTAAAAAATAAATTTAGTACCTAACTCAAATTGTTGCTTAATACAAATTTAGTCAAATAATTTTTAGGAAAAAAATTTAGAATGGGACTCGTAGTTAAATTTAGGTGGTTGTTTATAATTTTTTGGTTAGTTTTACATGCTTTGTTTATCTCCAACGATTCAAAATTATTTAATTTGTGACCAAAACCGTCTACATGCAAAATTGACAATTCCAATTTTTTAACAAAACAATGACCATTTTCTATCAAATGATTAGAAAATTCTGATTGTTCAAACATCTCAAATGCTCCTTTACTCTTATATTAAAATTTCTACCCGTAAAATACCAACATAAAATGCAGCACAATCCTTTTTTTTTTAAAGTATAAATATGTTTTACTGGAAAACTTCTTTAGTCACGGTGCAGTAAATTCAATTGGTATTCGTCTACTATAACATGATTTACAGAAAGACTGCTAAGAAATCTTATCTAAAAAAATTGTGAACAAAATTTTTGATGGTATATTTTTTTAGATTAAAAATATTATTTTTTTTAAATTTGTAATATCCCGAAATTTAAAGATTAACCTTTTCTCTCCGACGTGAGTTGATATTGTCTCCAATAATGTGAATATATCTTTAAATACACTAAATACAGAGTTCATATTTTAAATATTTCTCCGTAATATATTTATGAATTGGATTAAATAATTACAATATATAAATATTTACCATACGCAACAATAAAAAATATTTTCTTGAAGAACCTGGCGTGAATTTGTCAATACGCGTGTGTGTTCGTATAGAGAGGTGCGGAATGTCGATCGTCACTTTAGCGGCAGAGAGTGCGCTGGCCGAATTACATGTGTCTTGTGCGTCTTTATGTTGTTCGTGATGATCAATGTTTTTTAATGATTAATATAAATAATAAATGTAAAATATTCACATTTTAAAAGTCTCTATGTACACTGAGTTTACAGTACCGGAAAGAGAGTTTTTATTTTGGCACTGTTAGGAAAAGGATAAACTTACTTGTAACATGACATTATAGCAAATACAATTGAATATTAAAAGAAATTGCGATAACTAATAAATGTTAGGTACGTAACTATAATTGTTACTTTATTTAGAATGTGTCTGCGGATACATGTCTTTGGTTCCACGACGATTTTTTGTCACTGAAGTGATTACTTCACGAAAATATCCAAAAATATGTCACAAAAAGAAGTAATAAATTTCTCTCGTTAGTTTAGATTTTCTTGCTAAAATTCATTTTTAAAATTGTGGGAACTTTATGACGTGGAATCATATGAACGCTGGCAGTGAAGAATTGTGCAGATTAAGAAAAAGCAATGGTCTCAATATTATTCTCGCAGCTTTTTACTTTATTATTTTTCAAGAAAGACTTTGTTCCGGAGACATTTTATATCTAGCGGTTGATATTGTATTAAAAATAAACTTTCTAATATGTTTTTTATTACAAAAATATAATCTTACTTTCCTGCAATAAATCGTATTCGGTTTTTCTAATATTAACTACAGTTGGGTATGAAAACCTATCGTTAGACTTCTTGTGTAGATTCAGTGATTTAGTGATTGAGCTAGCATTGGAAGGGTCACAAATTCGAAATCTGGTTTCGAACAAGTATATTTTTAATAATAAAATTTATTAAATTCCATTTGATTTTCAATTAATGTTCGTTGAACAAATGTGTATCACGCAGCCTACGTACAGCGTTTTTTAAAGTTATCATCATGACAGCATAACCTATATCACAAATAATGAATCTATAACCATTTCTGTTGACGTATGAATATGAATTTATATACAAAGTTAAAAATAATATTTTAAAATACAAATTCAAACATACTGCATAAAAATAAATTGATTTAATGCTGGCGTCTCTTAGCGTATATTACTCAAAGGTGTTTGAGATTGGTTACAATGTAAAGTTGATTGCTTCTTCAATACCTTTTAAATTTGCTTTCATATTAGTTCTTACTTATTCACCATTTTATAGTTTTGTTTTTATTTATGCTTCTATTTTTAATTTCAGTATAAATTGTTTCCTGAAGATGATACTATAGGTATCGAAACATGTAAAATAATTAATAAATAGTGGTTTGAACAAAGTATTTTGTATAATTATTAATATAAAGTTAATTGCTTTTAAAAATAATAGATGTATAAATTTGAAAGAGCTACAGAATATAAGTTCAAAAATGTATCTTTCTTAGGTAATGTGGCGAAATCGGATAACGTTCCCCGCATAAATAAATGGTTCAGAGTCGAATAAAATATTTTTTCGATAAATAGATTTTTTCCACATATCTTTCTGGATGATATATTTAATTTATATTAAAAATACCACAGAAATATGTTTTGAAAGTCTGTAAACCTCTCAATAAAAATGTGCATTAGAATATTACTACTCACTGGAAAATATTTTAGATTACAACGTTTGCGATATATAAATATGCATACTATTTAAGAATTTATTTACAATTCGTTAGGCTTAACGTTAATGTGGCGATTTATGGAAAATAACAAATAAGATTTGTCTTGTTTTTATTCTGCTCATAGACGAAAAGTTCTAGTCACCTGATACTGACGGAATATGATATGAAAATATATTACATATTGATTATACAAAACGCGAACATTTAAGTATGGTGCAGTGAATTTCGGTAAGTGATGTGGTAATCGAGGTGTCAATCAGTCATTATTATCGATGTATCCTTGGGAATAAAAAACAAAAATGAGTATTCAACCAAGAAGGGTGGACTTATCAGAAATAATAGTTTCATAAATGGTGTTAAAAAAAATTAATGCATTTCATATATTCGTAATAAAAGTTTTGTCATGCGGATCTTCAATGTTAGACGTCATTTTGAAATGAAACACATTTTATTTGAAGTTTGATTTTAGTTATCGCACTCATCAGTGAATATAGACATTATATCACGTTAATATTTCCGTATTATTTATAGTCTTGCTTTTAATGGATCACCTAATTGAGGTACTAATAAACATACGTATTTATAATATCTCTAGATTATTATTTTTAAAAACATTAATATGTTTTACACGTTTATGGATATACCTATAGAGTAATTATACTATGTAACTTTTCAAATCCTGTCTAATAAGATTATTAAGAATTTAATTTAATTGAAAATAAGGTAAATGTATCTTTCTCATGAAAGAAAAATCTCTATGTGGGTTGCCGTTAAGATATATGTATAGTGTGCACTTAGTTTAAATAGGATGAGAAAGGTTACTTTAATATGATCAAACAGTATATATTATTTGAAAGCTTACATCGGAATATGATTGTGCTTCTTTTATATGGCTTAAATCTGTATATATTCAGTTGCCTTAATAAATTATAAATATTTTTTAAATTCTGACCTTGTTACTCTATTTACAGCTCTCTGACTCTTATGATTAAAGTTACATTTAATATATTGGTGATAAATAATTTTTTCTGTAATTTTTCTAATTGATAAATTTTAATTTCTATTAAAAATACCACAGAACTATGTTATGAAATTGCAACTTCACAACAAAAAATATGTTTTTATTAAAAATATTAATAAAATATGTAGAACCAATATATTTGCAAAATATATAACTTTTAACATAAAAAAACACATCATGAACGAATAATTAGATTAATATTAATAATAAGTAAGATACCTAGTATTCATATTTTTTAAATACAGCATCCATGGTTTTTTAACAAATGGGTTGTGTGACCGACGCCAATCGCCGTTCACAATAGTGGTGATGGAATCGGAAAGGATGAGAGGATGGGAAGCAGATAATCGGAAATGAGGGATGAGGGAATCCTTCGATAGCGGACTAGGATGGCTTACGGGATAAGGAGGACAGCTCGACTCACCTGATGAAGATGCCGTTACCGGTTTATTCTGAAGTTCACCGCAAAAACAAAACTGCCATGGCAAAACTTTGTTGAACTTTACCGTCAACAAAACATAAAATACACAGCGGTATGACACTTCGACGAATTTAATGAAATTAAAAACATGCCAGTCGAAATAATAACGACATACATTTTAGCAATTATATTTTTTTACGCGCATGGAATATTTGTGAATTATCTTTTCACCAATAAAAATAATTACAAATACGGATCAGGTTGTAAAAATATTTTTTTTTTTATTTAAAGTATTTTTAGTAATAATGTGCAGTCAATTTTTAATTTATTTGTAATAAAATTTTGAACGAGCAGTTTAACCCTTCCCAAACCATGTAATAACATAGGTCTATCATTATAATTAAACCTGAAATATTTCGGTAAATACATGCAACATAAAATTCATATTTTAGACAATTCTAAAGAAAATATTAGCGCTTATGAATAATAATTTTATTTTTTTTAAATTGAATGATCAATATTTAGAGTAAATTCATGACATTAAAGCTATATAAGCTAATAAAATCATTTTTTCAAACTGTTATTTACGGTAACACGAGCTGACAGCATGGCTGCGTTCGGGTATTTTATGTCACGGTATGGTAAAGGTTAAGAGGTAGCATCGTCATTTTTAAATAATCAACTCAAAATCAAAGTATTTTAAGCGAGACTTAAATAAAAATTCGTCTTTTGTTACTAAACTAACTTTCGTTCAGCAAAAATTTTAAATTTGATCTTTTCGGGTTGAATTACAGCGTGATATAGCGAAGTACCGTTAAAGCCTTTGCAAAAGCACCATCACCATTCCTTCATACTCGTCGAGAATATCAGCAAAGCGATAAGAGATCTTACGCCATGAAGAAAAATGTTGAAAATCTTTTGATCTTTTTAGGCATCAGTGACGTACGCATAACGTCAAGCCTTCGCAGAAATGAGAAGAATGCTCCAGGTTTGCGGATAACGCTTCATAAACAATATTTAAAGATAACAAAAAAAGTTCAAACCTCGAATAAAAATACCTTTGTGTTTTAAATACAGTAAATTTTCTAATTTTTAAATTTAATTACTAGTCTAGTTAAATAATTAAAATGTTTATAAATTTTAAAAAATTTCCCAAGTAAAAAACTGGTTTCAATTGTGAACTGAAAGTATTTTAACGGATTACCAATATAGAAAATAAATCAAAGCGTATTAAAAATAAAATAAAATGGAATGTATTTATTTCATTCACTGCACTGCTTACTTAAAATTGGTCCACGAAACGAATTCATCTCGTTAAGTATCCATTCTAATGGAAATTGATCGCATTAGACCAGTATTCTACCACTTGTGGTAACACGTAGTCGAGTGAGTAGAACCAATTTGAAGGCATATATTTAGCAACGAATATAATATTTCTATCATAAAGGACATTCTTACTAAATAAACTCTAAAGTTTTGAGATTCAATAAATTATCAATTACGAGCCAATCTTTCGTTAATAAAGGGTTTTTCAATAGGTTTTTCAATAACGCTCAAACTTTCTTTCAACAAGGACAAGAAACTACGCCATATTTCTTCAATTTTTTTTGAGGTTAACACTTGTACTTAGTTGGCAAATTATCATGGAGCAGTACACACCGGAGCAACGCTTGCAAATTATTCAAATCTACTACCAAAATTCGCGTTCGCTCACCGCAACTTTAAGAGCATTACGACCATTTTATCGTCGTCATCACTTGCCTGCCACATCAATAATTCAACGTTTGGTGCAAAAATTTGAAAGCACATTGTCGCTACACAATGTTCCAGTGCCAGTGAGATAAAGAAATGCACGAAGTGAGGAAAATATTGCCGCCGCTAGAGCATCTGTTCTTGATGACCCAAATGAGTCACTAACACGACGTTCTCAACAATTGGGCATTTCTGTGACGTCATTGTGGCGAATTTTGCGAAAAAATCTTGGCCTACATCCATACAAGATCCAGTTGACACAAGAACTAAAGCCGCTTGACCATTTGAAGCGTCGCCAATTCCTCAATTGGGCTGCACAACAATTTGAAAATGATGCTGAATTCCATCGAAAAATCATCTTTAGCGACGAAGCTCATTTTTGGCTCAATGGATATGTAAACAAGCAAAATATGCGTTATTGGGCAAGCACCAATCCACACGTGCTTCACGAAACACAATTGCATCCCGGAAAAATCACTGTTTGGTGTCGATTACATGCCGGAGGTGTCATTGGACCATATTTTTTTGTTGATGATGCTAATCGTCATGTTACTGTGAATGGTAATCGTTATCGCTCCATGATAACTGATTATTTTTGGCCTCAATTGCAAGGTATGGACTTGGCCAATATGTGGTTTCAACAAGACGGCGCTACCAGTCACACGGCACACTCAACAATTGACTTATTGAAAACCAAATTTGGTGAGCGTGTTATTTCGCGAAATGGACCAGTTCAATGGCCGTCTAGATCATGCGATTTAACACCATTGGACTATTTTCTTTGAAGCTATGTTAAATCTTTGGTCTATACCAACAAGCCGGCGACGTTACAAGAGCTAAGAGAAAATATTGAACGCGAAATTGGTGCGATTCGGGCCGAATTATGTGAAAAAGTGGTGGAAAATTGGATTCAACGATTGGACTTCTGCAAACGTGCCCACGGTGATCATGCGAGGGAAATTGAATTTCATACATAATTGCCACTAAATGTACTTCAAAACATAATATATTTTTTTTAGATATATTCATTCGTTTTTGTTTTATTTTTAAAAAAAGTTTGAGCGCCCTTAATGAAAAACCCTTTAGTTTTAAGACTCTAACCCTTCCAAAACCATGCAAGTCTACTACCCCAATTAAAACTGTAATATTTCTGTTAATATATCTAACATAAAATTAATATTTTGGCTAATTCTAAGAAAAATATTTATGTTTAGAACTGACTAGTGAAAAATCAGTTATGTAAAGTGAATCCTACAAAAATAATTATTTTTCAATTCAGTCAGTTATATAATTAATATGCTGGAAAAGATACCATTTGTGGTAAGACAATAAAAATAATAACAAAAATACGAATATATGATCTCTCTTTCTCACTAATTTAATGAAGAGAGATAAGAAAAAAAGTAGTATTCTATAGGACTTGAGGAATATTCAACCCATTTTCGTAATTTATTCTCAATATTTGGAATAAGTTTATAGGATTAATATTTTTATTGTCATTTAAACTAATAAAAGCTTTCTTCACAATTAAAATGTTAAAAATTTCTTACGGTAACATGATTTGACAGCACGGCTGCATATGGGGATTTTATATCACGGTATGGTAAAGGTTAAAATAACTTTTTATCTGCTCTGCCATATAGTGAATGCACCTCTCTCTCTCTCTCGGTAGATGAGCTCATAACTGAGCATCGTGGTCCTCTGTTCTACTTCTACAGCGCGAACTCCTTGCCTCCACTCTTCGCGGTCTTGGGTATTTAGTGCGTCGTATAACGAGGCTCCACTCATGTTACAGACTTGGTCCATCCATTTTATTGGAGGTTGACCTCTCGTCCTCCATCTTTGTATTGACCATTCTCAGTAAACAGTTATTTCTCCAGGCTATCTCCATCTCTCGTAGTACTTTGCCTAAAGTATGAAAGAATTATTTTCCTACATGTAGTAGAAATCCTTTATGTAGTGCTGAAGAATAATGACATTCGTTCGTTTTGCAGTTCATACGCAGTATGTGATGCCAACACCACATCTTGAAGGTGTCGAACACGTTCCTTTCTTACTTTCTCGGGGTCCATGTTTCGATTCAAACAAAGCTACAGGTAACAACAGCGCCTTAGCCAATCACACTTGCAATTCCAATGGAAAGTGTAAAAAGTCATTGGACCTTAATGCAAAATGGAAGAGCCCCCTAAAGATATAGTTTAAATAAAATACAAGAATGAACATTAAATAGTAAAATCAACATTGGTCACTTTTCTTCAATAAACTTACACTTTCATGAAAAAACTCAAAAGTATGTTTTACGGCATTTAAATTATATTTGCACTCACAAGAGAAAAATTGCTTGCTTCATTTTGCAGAGATGGTATGATCCCTAACCAGATATATTAGCAGAATACTATTGTATATTGTTAAGTTGTGATCTGGTTCCGGCGGATCAAACGCCAGGGCAACACCACCGGCTAGGCTCAGTCGGCGGGTGTATGTATGTATGATGTCGGAATGGCTGACTTGGATGGATGGAAATGGTATCAAACAATTAACTTACCTTAATTAACAATACACCCCATTTTCTGCATTGGTACAGTTACGCCACTAGTTTTTTGAGATTCAGCAGTTTATTTACATAGGCAAAGCTTAGGAAACTTCGACATAGAAGACAGAAATTATCTGCTCTACAAAAATGAATGCATAGATTTAAAATTCAGTTTTCTATTTATCGAAGGCTTTCACTTTTGATTTTGGTTGTCCTTTTATACGATTTTTGCAAAAAATATAAGAAATCCGCAATTGCTCTTTTGATATATCATGTTTAAAAATTAATAAACTCAGAAAGAAAATGTTCAAAAAATGTTTTTCATTATTATAATTTTAAATACCTATACATATCTAAATCCCGCGTAAAAACTTTCAAATGATTAAAACGCGAATTTTCGTAAGATGTCATCTACTAGATTGACTTTATTATATTCATAAATTAAAAATTGTAATTCAATTAGTATTTAATGAGCTTTATTGAAAAACATCTGCTTAAAATCCTTCCTAGAACACTGTTCAAGCATAGCTTTTTCTGAACTGAACCTTCTTCCGTATTAATTAAACATCAAAAACGCTTTTCAATAACCAATTAACAAATTATGTAATAATAATAACTAATTAGAAACGTAGAGAAAAAAATTTTGACATTTGAACTTTGAAAAATGATTGTTTGGAACAAAAAGAAAGTAAAAAAAGCTTTAAATCAGATAGGTATTCAATTATTAAATCCTCTTCAATACGTACATGAGCGAATTGAGCGAGCGACTATCCGATGCAAAAATTGGCTGCCACTAGGCGGGGCGAATGTGAACCATATTACACATACAGTTATGCCGATGATATAGTTATACTGGCGCTATTTATAAAAGAGATAAGGAAGCTTTTACAGATTTGCGAAACGTATGCCGGTGAATATAATGTTATATAAAATGCTAGCAAATCAGTCATAACATGGCGTTCAAATATGGAAAAGGGCCCAGCTAATATATAATATATAATAAGCTAGATGGAATAAGATTGACCGTTCAAAAAAAAGTCTAATAGCTTGACCATATCTTCAATGAAGATAGATAAGTCGACTATGACATCGAACTACAGAAGAGATAGTTGAGCGTTCGTATGAATATGTTGTCACGGCGTTTCTACCGATGGAGTAAAGCGGTGAAGAGCATCCTTTTTAAATCATTCTTCGCTAGCACATATACCTGCGAATCGAATTGCAAGAAAATGACGTACAACCGTCTACAAGTTCAACTCATACTGTTTGGGTTGGCGTGTTATTGTAGTGCATCTACAATGTTTGTCGAAGGCCGTGTGCATGGATTCGTTTCGCTTCTGAGACATTGAGTTGCTGTTGTAAAGCTGCGGCTGAAGCTCAGCACTCAGCACCAACTCTCTAGTGCAAGCGATGCTCTCATGTAAGGTTGGCTTTCTGACCAGAGAATGGCAGACTGCAGAGAAACTACAGATTTAATAATAGCCGTAATTGGGATTGGTAATAAAATTGGGATTGTTAATTCTGCATGTAAACGGTGTTGGTCACAAATTAAATAATTTGGAATATTTGGAGATAAATAAAGCGCGTAAAACTAATCAAAAAATTATAAACAACCAACTAAATTTAACTACGAGTCCCAAAAATTATTCGAGTAAATTTGTATTAAGTAATAATTTGAGTTAGGTACTAAATTTATTTTTTATATAATTGTTGTTTTTAAACATAGATTCTTGTAAAGAAACAATAATACAAGTTTTTAGTTAGTATTGATATTCTGAAGAATAAAATGGTATTTTTCGAAACCGGTAGATGTATTTAAACTCAATAAGTGGTTAATAAAACAAAGTTAACAAATAAAAATATTAATTTTTTGTTTATTTGTGTGTCTTTTTTTCTTTACTTCTTTTAAAATAAATATTATTTTGTAACTTGTATGTATTATTTATATGGCGAAACGAATCTTGTACAAGCAATGTGACCATGCTGGAATTTGGAACAAATTTTTCACAATGTTTAATGGATTTTTTTGTTTCTTGTGTACTTTCAGAATAAAAATATCGTATATTCACATTCTAAAGTAAGTCGATTCCTCCTTATATGTAACGTGTGATGGACAGAAAGACAATGGGACTTAATGTACAAGAATACGATAATGACGAGTTAACAAAACAAACGTGTCGAGTCCATAAAACATTTTATAATATGCACGAGACAACATTCGTCAAACGTGTGAACGAATAATGTGATATTTTAGTAACTTACGTGTATGATTCTTACGGTTAGTATTAATTTTAAATATAAAATATTTTGATAAATAAGGAAAAATATATTCTTGATGTTTGTAGAGTTAAATTTGTGGTTAGACATAATTTAAAAATGTATTTATATTTAACTTTATTTAAACCACTGTGTTGTTTTTACGTTCACCGGTTTCGATACTGACGTATCTTCATCAGAACTGGGGTGCATGGCGGACGTAAAAATAACACAGTGGTTTAAACAAAGTTAAATATAAATACAATTTTTTAAATATATTCTTTATTAAATAATTTAAAGCATCATTAAATGGTTGAACATTTCTCATAAATCTAATAAGTTTTTATTGTAATATCGTAAATCTGTGTAATTAACTAGTCTCATTAACTAATTAATTAAGAATAAATAATATGTTTTACGGGTAAGATGTCTCACGAAAACTTAAAAAATCTCATTAACTAACTACTACTACTATTTTAACAAAGAATATTATGTTTTTTTGAAATATGTATTTTCTGATAAAATGCCTCACAAAAATTAAAAAAAACTGTGTAATATTTTATATCTGTTCTGATATGTACTCTTGATGGGGCAGAAAAACCATAAAAACACATTCAATACAGAAAAGAACCACTTCTGCATACCGATGTTATTTATATCTGAGACAGGTAACGCGTTTTCTTATATATACAAGCACAAAAAATGAAATATTTTATAAGTTAGAGAGAAGAGTGACCATTGTTTTGCATAGACTAAATAATAAAGATATATTCGGATATATATATAATTTGGTTCAGGCCTGGGGGTAGTTGTGAACTTTGAGAGTTGAGTGAGGGAGAATAGGGTTACTGTATTTTCGTTAAGGTTATAAATAATAAACAAGCTAAATTTGGAGCTGATAAATATTATATAAAAATATTTCAAAATTTTCGTGATTTCCTTTGTGGAAGTCCATAGTATTTAACTTTTAGAAAAATCAATTAATTAATAAACCAAAACACAACGGGATAAAGAACTTCAGTATCAGAGATAGCAGACCACGTAATATCAAAGGATCATTGTTTCGCCCATGACAACGTAGAAGTACTATACTTATATATAGTGATGGTAAAATTGTTATTTAAATCGTTATTTTAACCGTGATTGTGACTATCATTGTGTTCGATTAAAACGATGATTGATAATTGGTTAACGTAATTCTTCAAGCAATGACTAGAACACTAACAGTTAAATCTCAGTTACCAATCAGTGGCACAATTACAGTCGCTTAACAGTTTACCATCACTATTTATATATGCAAAAGGAAGAGAAAATTAGATATTCTAGAAAATATATAAATAAATAATATAGAAAAGATGATACAGTAAGTATCGAAAACGTTTTATTTTAAATTAATGAACAGTGCTAAGTAAACAACGTTGTGTTTTATTTAATAAATTAATTAATCAAGTTAATTATAATATGAAACACATTTATATCAAGATAACAAAGGAGTCACTATATGGTGCTTATGTTTTTCGCAGGATCTTAAAGAGTAACTATGCAAAATTTGGAGTATATAGTAACATTACATTACATTTCAGCATTCAACATTAAATATATTTATGCCGGAGAGAGGAGGTAGAATGGACAGAAGGAAGTGGGATGATGCTTATGTTTTATATAGGATTCTAAAAGTATTATGATCGGTTAAAGGGTTCATTCAAAATAGAAAGTAGATCATTTAAGTTCTATAGATATAGATATATCATCAGTATCAGCCTACGTGAATCTACTGTTCGATGAAGGCCTCTCCGTGAATTTTTAATTTATCTTTTTTAACAGTGATAATGACATTCTTTACCTTTGTTTGTTCTCTACATATTACAAAATTACGAAAAAATAATAGCAATAAATATGTCATTCTATTTATGCATTAGATACTTTAAAATATTTAAAAATGGCAAAGGGTCATTGTAAGTCCGCACGATTGCATCATTCATAAAAGATAAAATACTGTAATTTGGGTAACGCCGAGTATTATTACAAAATCTGATTTTTTTGCTCGAGTTTTTATTTTAAAATCTATACGATGTAAAATTTTTACAGGTTTTCTCTTGTTTTAAAAATAACTAACTAATTAATTTTATTTAAACAGTGAAAATCTATTAACTATGTACCCACCGTGCTGTCATAAAGCATATTATTGGATTTATTATAATGGTATATCGTTCATAATTAGTTAATATTAGTTAATATTAGTCATAACATATTAATCAAAATTATAAAAGTATTAACAGTATTTAATCATCGTTTTTTTTTTTAACATATATGTACACCAACCGGTTTCGAAACACTCCTCTTTCTTCATCAGGGTAATAAAAAACTAAATCCATGTATTTTTTTTAATAATTGAAAATTAATTAAAAATAAAAAAAATTAAAAAAATTGATAAGATGATGAAAGATACAGAAAATAACTTAAAGATCAGAAATTATTGTATTATTTAATTTAGTTGGTTATTTATGATATTTTGTTAATTTTATATGCTTTACTTATTTCTAACGATTTTAAATTATTCAATTTAAAATCAACATCGTTTACAGTTGGTGTGGTGTATATATTATATAAAATTATATAAAATTCGAGGTGGTTAAATAAAAAGTTACTGTATTATTTATTACAATGTCTAACAAAAATGTTTTTTGTGTTAATTTTATTAATTTCTTGCACAAATAACATATCTATTTTTTTTTAAAACCCTTATTTAAAATAACGTATGAATAAACTTATGAAACTGTCTTGAGAATAATGCTAAGACATTTAAAATTAGATATAGATATAACAATCCTCACTGCGATCCCTCCATACTTCCTCCGCTTTGATCAAGATGAAATATGCGCACAAACTACTCCGGGAAATGGGTTTAGTCAGTTTGCTTACACTATCGATTCACAATAATCCTTTTGTGCTCAATATAATATTCTAAACCATTAAAATGATCACTGAATTCTATAACACAAAGGTTCTACCGAAATACGGATCCAGTACATTCAGTGGTTTTCGAATTTCCTATGAATTCATTTATATTGTATAATCCTTCAATCACGTGTGCAATCGTGTATGGGATGATATTAATTTTTCTGTATTGTCTTCGTTCTATAGTTCTATCTTATTATCCATATTTGTCTCATCTCTAACATATAATCTGTATTAACTGTTAAATTTAAAGATATTTGTATTTTATATCTTTATTAAAATCGTGATTTACTAAATTTTGTTTTTTATTGTGAAGATGCAATTTTTCAGAACATGGGTCAGTGATATTTTTAATACAAATTTAATATATTAATTAAAAAATATACTTTTAAAATAAATTAATCGAAAAAATATTGTTCTTGCTACCGGAATGTGAACCTGGATACCTACCTATCTTGTTCTTGTTCATTGTTCCTCACCAACACAGTGAGTTGACGACAAATTTTCTAACTTAATGTTGCACTTTCAAATTGATACATCTGTTGTTCCATTATTTGAAAGCCATTTTCTTTATACTTACGGAATCTCAAATATCTTTGGTAATTCAATAGAAGACAGCCGAATTAATTGATAATTCATTTTTATTAAATTTTGGAAACATTAATACAACTTATATATTTATAAAGAGAACACATTCTAATTGCGAAGTTGCAATATTTCAGAACATAGGTCTGTGATATTTTTGCTGCCGGAATACAAAAATATTTTTTTGATAAATTGATTTTATTTGTATATCTTTCTAATTAATACATTTAATTTGTATAATTGTATTTTATTATTAATACAAATTAATTTAATTAATCAACTAGAAAGATATACAGAAAAAATCAATTTATAGAAAAAACAAGGGATTCGAACCTGGACCTTTTCCTATCCGGGGAAATGAGCTATCCAGTTTCGCCACATCAACTAAGTTGGTTGACGACAAATTTTTGAACTTGTATGATGTAGCTCCTTCAAATTGATACATCTGCTATTCCTTTTTAAAAAGCAGCAATCAACTTCATATGCGACAAATCTCAAATATGTTTAAATAATATACGCCAGGATTTCATCAATTAATTTTTATTAAATTTTGATAAACTTAGACAAAACTTATGTATTTTTAAGAACAAATTATTATTATCACATTTCATTTTTTCAGAACATTTTTCTGTGGTATTTTTGATACAAATTAAATTAATCATATAGAAATATATACGGAAATAATTAATTTTTTTAGGAATATCTTTCTAGTTGATTAATTTAATTTGAACTAAATTTTACACTCAAAATAAACAAATATATATATAGAAGTATATGAATTCTAATTTTACATAATTGAAGGAGAGGCTAGAGAGAATTTCAAGAATTGTACCTTCGATCATTCAATATCCAAGCATTTTTTGTTAATTAAATGTATGAACTATTTTATGAGAAATATTTTAAATATGATCTCGATCTGATTATTTAAATATAAGTATTTTTTTAAATGAAAACATCTCTAATTTCATAAAATAGTTATGTGATATATTACTTAAATGGTTAACATGGCGAAATGGAAATGCATTTTCCTGGATTGGAAATGTTCCGGGTTCATACCCCGGTGGTAACCAAATATTTTGTCTATTGACAAATTTTCCTGTCTATTGACAAATTTTCCGTTTTCCTTTCTGATTGGTTTATTTAATTTGTTTTGAAATATTGTAGGTAATTTTAATATTACGACAAATAAAATAAAAATTTGACTGTAAAATGTGTGTATAGATCAGATGACAATAAATATAAATCATCATAATTCCTACATTTTTCTAAATTCTACAACCCTGTTATGCTCTCTGCCACACACCGTCCGGGCCAAGATCCATTGTGGCCGATAAGGGATGAAAAATTACACGTTCCTTTTCAGAATGTGGCCCTTTTCCCGTGACTTTAATTAGACCTCCCTATGATTGATATTTCACTCCGAATGTTATCATCTTACGAGGGTGGCAGGGGCCACATCTGTGGTCCGGTTGACAATTACACATGTCCGTAATGAAGCGGTTAAATTTAATGACTGTTCAACACTGTAGCGCGGACATTGACAAATGAGATTATACTCACTGTCATTGCGTACTGAAATAATTATTGTCAGTGCGAAAATTCATCGCGAGCTAATTCCAATTTAGAAATCCCGAGAGTTTATATATAATTTGTTATTCTAAAATATTTTCATTCCAACACGATATTTTTTTTATATAATTAAAAACACAGATTGTACAAAAAGTAACGGTCCGTATCCATGGAAGAGATTTTCGACTCGAGACTTTACTCCCATGAGATGCTTTGGAGACAACCCTCGGCTTTTGTATTCGCCGTGTACACACCGTGTCTTAGAGATTCACTGTTTCGCGCCTTATTCGCGCTCGTGTGTTAAACGTTAAATGTCATTGTCGCCATGTTCGTCTTTTTGATGATTTTGAATCTAATCAGTAGCAGTTAAAACTCAATAAATGTTTGTTATATATGTCAATGACATATAACTTTCAGAATAGATAATTGTAGGGATCTATGGTAGTTCATATGCACGCATCAAATCTCACTGCCATGTGAATGGTTTGAGTTTTTGTTTCTTTCTAACAATCTCGTTAGCTGATATCTAAGATTATATTAAAATCTCATAACGAGTATATGGTATTGAGATGTATCTCTAAGATTGTGTCTTTTCGTGGACATTGTCATGTTGCATAAAATGTCACGGCTTTGGGTCAAGCGCTGGTTTGCAAAAGGCACGATAAATACATTTAACACCCCTCGGGCGGCTGTTTTGAACTCGCCGACTCGGGCTTCGTAGGTCCTCGGCAACGTTCGGCTCGAGCCGTGAGTCTGAACGAGGACGAGCCGAGAGGCGAGTCAGTCAGGAAGTAGCCCGAAGAAGGAAGGAGCTCGAATTGTCCCTGAGGGGTCGTTTTTCTGATTATTATAATCCGATCGGGCGTATCGATGCCGAATCTATATCAATGATTTGAAGGGGATAGAGACGCCAGAATCAGATACACGCGGGTGTACGGCCGTCTCCCGAATTACTTGCAAAACATAGCGTTCCCGATAAAACTTTCGAGAAGCGTCTACGGTCAAGTAACTAAGTTTCCCATTCGGACGCATCCGCCTGGAGTTCGAAAAATACGCAGTGTCTAGTGTCGAGATTGAAAATTTTGCTCGAGTATTAAACATGGAAAGTGCACAGTGTAAAAGTGCGCGAGTCTCGATGGTATAATTTTGACAATTATTATCGCCTCCGCCACGCGCGTTCGCGCCACAGTCGTCCAACCTCATTCTGAGGTACCGCCGAAGTCGATCATCGTTTTGAGACACGGGAATGTCCATACAAAGGTACGCTACAGCCCCCTGTTGATTAACCTGATGGATCAAATGATGACATGGCGTACTCACCCATCTTCATTACCCATTAACTATACTTAAATTTGTCATGATTCTTGATCAAATTACCACGTTGAGATAATAATAAATTCATTTATACTCTTGACCACGTTTTATTTAATGGGTGCAAAACCCTTCCATTGCAATGATACCATCTACCAACGAACCTATTCTCTCGTGAGAAGCCGCCCTGGCTCAGGCGTCCACCACCAGAACTAGCAGGTACTCTGAATGAATCCGAGGTGAGTGCTCTTCATCATGAAACACCTGGAGCTAATACGGAGCTTAAAAACATAATTTTACTATTATCGTTATTTAAGTATTTATATTGTATGTTTCTTATACAAAAATAATCTTAAAGGAAAGCTGTAGTTACAAAATAAATGAAAGATTACTTGATTTTTGTAAAGTATTATTACTTTGTTTAGTTTAATTTGTTTAAAAAAGATTCAAATATCTAATCGTAATTCAAAATGAAGACGAGCCAAAATGATTCGACACTGTGCGGATGTGACGGCATATAACAAATAAAATCACATTGTATGCGGACTGTACCTTCATTCATTCATTCCGCAGCACTGCCTTGAAGTTTACAAAGCAACATCTGAGGTTCTTAACTGGATCAATGGGCTTGAGCTCCTATTGTGCCCTTCCTTAGCTAACAAAAGAAAAGTAGTATAATAATCATGCCTGAAAATTTTCTAAGCGGTCTTTTTCTCATTAAGAAAAAAGATATGGAAATTTCATTATATGTATATATGAAAATATCAAATTAACTAAACTTAACCTAACCAAACTTTCTTTATCCTTTTGGTGATGTAAGTAATAATCTCAGATTTTAATATTTTGATACTATTTTTGGAATATTATTCTAAATTTTACGTAGATGATTGATAGAATAAAGCTGCAAGAAGTTATTGGTTGTTTTTTATTTTCCACAAGAAGTTAAGTTCCCATTAATATACTAATGAAAAAGGCAGACCTACTACTAAAATATAGAACGTAAGAATGATAATACATATATATAATATTACTTTACACTGGAAGAAAAAAAATTCTAAACGCGCGTTCACATACATCAATAAATATGGATTACAAAGGGTTAAATAGAAAAATTTTAATTACTAGCGAATCAATCATTCTGATTAATCTTTAGTATACAAATAATCGATCTGGCTTCACTGGCTCTGGATTATGATGGTTCAGGTCTACTGGTGGGGTTTTGCGTCAGGGTCCCTGGGGCCAGGGTCGGTACGGGCTCAGGGTCGGAACGGTCTCTGGGACGCTTGCCTTATAAATTCTAAGTCCTCTTAGTATGCGTTGACTCTCCGCCAGTAAGTTATGTGGCCGAACGACCAGGGGTCCGTATTAAAAAAATAACAACTACTAAAATTCTGGCATTGAGTAAAAAGTGTCACCATTAAACACTAGTATTTTTATCTTCAATGTAAACGAATCGCCCTTTTCATAAAGGACACACTGATTTACTTTATATTTGAAGGAATGTAGACGGAGTTAATATACAAATTTTAATATTCACGCAACCACGCTCGCCAACTTATCAAATAAAATCCACAGAGGTCAAAATTAATATTCATAATTAATATATTGTCACGGAAGCCTCTATAGGTCAATTGCACTGGTGTAAATAAAAAAAATATACTCTTTTTTTCTTGTTAAACTACTAAACTACTACACACTTACTTTTATCGAAGCTTGCAAATTTGTGTTATATTTACCTTACAAATGCACTATAATGAAACTTTAGATAAGTGTTTGATTCACTGTTCTGCCTACAGTAACAATATTGAAATTTTATATGCAGTTTATAATTCCACAACAAAATCGGTCACGTAAAAAAATCAACAAAGTAATCTTTTACTTTTTTTTAAAGCTACTTATGGCACACTACATATAAAAATAGCTATCAACATGCTCAACAAATTATGTATTCAATACATTGTTAGAATGTAAAATATTTCCTTATTAAAATATTAAATATGGGTGGGAGAAGTTCAAACTCAGTCATCTATAATGAAATTAATATGTAGAGATTTAACAATTTATTAAGTAGCTTTATTAAATTTTATTTCAAGAAAGAATGATATATTGCCTTAGTTTGTTTATGGGTATTGTAAAAAAAATAATTTTAATACAATATGAAAATTGTACGAGCATATTAAAAATATTTTCAGTACCTACATCGTAACGCTGAAATATTGGAGTAAAATCTTCAAAAATAAAAAACTAAATTGACAATTTTGTAATATCGGTATGCGGGAATGGATGTATTTTTTGCGATAAACTGGTATTTTAATATAATATCGTAAAAGTATAAAAATATACGATCAGCCAGATACGTATGTAAAAATGAGAAAAAAATCTTTAAAGAGGGTAATAGGATATATATAAATACACACATATACGTATATTAGTACATCTACATCACAGTAATATTACGACACAGTTTGGTTTTACGGCGACATATCCGAACAGTAAACTATTTCAGAGGAACGATATACTGAAATTGAATGTTTGAAAGGTTGCAAATTACTGTTGGTGACACGACTATGAAATGAAATCTAAATGCGATACCATGTGATTGTAAAATTTGTTAAAATATTTTATTTATACTTTTAAAATTAGCAATATTAACTTTGTGGTTAAAATTCATATTTTTTATTTATTATCTTAGTTTTATTAACCACTAATTGAGTAGAAAATAGTCATGGTTTTGATAAAAAATTGGGATTGTCAATTTTGCATATAAACGGTCTAGGTCACAAATTAAATAATTTGGAATCGTTGGAGATAAATAAAGCATGTAAAATTAATCAGGAAATTCTAAACAGCCAACTAATTTTAACTACGAGTCCTATTCTAAAATTTTTCCCTAAAAATTATTCGACTAAATTTGTATTGAGTAGCAATTTGAGTTAGGTACTAATTTTTTTTTTTTAAATAATTGTTGTTTTTTTAAAAAATTTAAAAATAGATTCTGGTGAAGAAACAATGCTATATTTTTAGTTAGTTATGACATCCTGAAGAAGGAAAAGGTATTTTTCGAAACCGGTAGATGTTTTTTAAACTCAATTAGTGGTTAATAAAACTAAGATAATAAATAAAAATATATATTTTATTTAGTTTTAATTTATTTTATTTGCTGTTGATATTTTTAAAATTTTTTTTTTTAGTTTTCAGATTTTTTTGATAGAGCTTGTTACGTGACATGCTAAAATTCAGGAGCATTGTTTAATGACGACTAAGCGTCGCATGTCGTGGTGTTTGAGAATGATATAGTCGTGACTAAATATCGACCCCTTAGAATAACAAGGTTCCAACTAACATTTTGGGCTAGTTTGAGTTATTATGTGAAATGGGTTCTAAATGCATTATTATTTATTTCTTCTGTACATACCAACCTCAATTAACGGATATTAAAGGAAATAGAAACAGCTGAAAGTTCCAACTGCATCAGTTATTTGTATCAATTTATGGATCATTATTATTAATTTACAATGTTTTATTTTATTTTTAATTTCCCTTATCTTACAGTGGTCATTGATAATACTGAAAATAAGTTGAAATCTTAAAACTGATCATCAAAATATACATGAATATGTGTTGAAATTCAATCAATACTTTTGAGCTCATTATCTCAAAACAGTTTCAGATGGAACCTTATTATTCTGAGGGGTTGATATGATAAATATTGTGAATTTATGTACCTGGGTAGCATATAGACTCAGATTGATATATATGATATTTATCCATAGTATTCATTCTCCTCTTATGTCAATACACTTTGCATATTAGCAGTATGAAAAAAGGGGAGAATATTGTTGGATTTATCCAGATTTAGTCACAATCAAAGATTTTATAGTATAATATTTATTTTTACAATAACGAGTCACTCTGCACACCTACGCAGAGTGTATGACCACCTATCCAAATATAATTCCGTCCAAATTATGGTAAACCAAATTATACGGAATTATGCGAGCGTTTAAACCACAGAGCCAAATCCACTGTCAAGTTTTACCCGAGTTTTTATATTCTACAGTATTTATTTTTATCAGTTGCTTTCAAATGGCCACTAAACCGAATAAAAAATAAAATATTTTACAGTAAGATTTTATTATGATGGAACCCAGTTATTTTACAAAAATCAGCCTAAATAAATTAAGATTTTTTTGGTAATTAAAATAGTGACATGAAAATTAATCCAATTTTAAAAAATCTTATAGATGTTATAAATATATTAAAATTCGAATTTTAATATTGTATCGTGTTTTATATGCTTACAACAACATATAGTTGATTATTGAGGAAATTGTTTGCAGAATAAAACATGGCTTAAGTGCATATGAACGACTGATGCTTTTCACAAGTGATATTCTGAAACAGATCTGAGTCTGAAACGGAAAGTGTTCTACCAATGTATACTTGTATTGCTTATGTCCAGCTGTGAAATATGAAATTGCAATATAGTAGAGTTTTTTCATCATTTTTTCATCATCAAAGAGACTTAAAAAGAAATAAGTGAACAGATAAAAGTATTCGATGTTATAGAATTTGCTAAGAAAGTTAAATAGCAATGGACAGGCTGTATCGCTCAAAGGAGGAGCAAACGTTCGAAAAACGCACTTATCTAATGAGAATTAGAGAAATTAAGGGCCTGATAGGCTACCTGAAAACCATCTGGACTGATAAAATTATCAAAATCTGCGGAAATACGCCACAGTGAATAACAATGAATAGAGAAGAGTGAGAAATTGGAGAAGATATAATTATTTACTTTGGGTTGCATTTTGCAATAACGAAAGAACGTGTAACCTTTATTAGCATGATAAAGATGTTCTGTAATCGTGATCTTAATATAAAATTACGAATGCGAATGATCAGGTGCTATGTGTTCTTTATATTTTTTTATAGAATGAAAGCATGAACACTTACTGAAGAAATAATAAGGCGATTTGAAGCATTTGAAATATGGATCTATAGAAGCGATAACTTCAGCATAAAATGAGACATTCGGAGAAGTACGAGATCTCGCACTTCATAATGCAGGGAAAGATTTCTAGTCGGGGCCCTTGTAAAAGGAGAACATCATGGCTATGAGGACAGACCCACTGCTTACCCAGGACCGTTTATAAGAAAAAGTTTTTATATGGTCCTGCTCATTTGCCGCCACATTGGCATTTATTTAATGCCACTTTAACGATTGTGCAACAACGTTCCTCACATAGGCGATGCTGCACAACTGTCAACACAATTGCTCTCGTAGACCCCAAGAACATCAACTTATTGAGGTATAAACAAAAACATTTTAAATAAATAAATTTCAATATAATGTATATATAAACAATGAAGCAAAATCACAAATAACAGATTAAGGTAATATTTAAATAAAGGATAACAAAAATAAATAACAATTAGTAGAAACAAATAGACATACATGTTAGCAATATATAAGTATGTCGAAGAAGATACAATTACTGGATTTTTACCTACAAAGGCACTGTAATTACCACATACTTCCATATATTTTTCATTAAATATAATGAAAAATAGCTTTGTCTCTATGAGATATCAGATATTTGTTTAAACATTTGTGCGGGGAGTAGAGGGGAAAATGAAAAAACAAAAACAAAAATAAACGCAATCTGACTTGCAATCAGAGCACAACTACCGGCAGATTACAGGCTAAAGAAAAACAAGAAATTACAAAAAGATTACAGATTGATACACATGAAAAATAAAAAAAAGACATGATAAATGAAAAAAAGACATGAAAAATAAAAAAAAGACATGATAAATAAAAAAAAGACATGAAAAATAAAAAAAAGACATGATAAATGAAAAAAAGACATGAAAAATAAAAAAAAGACATGATAAATGAAAAAAAGACATGAAAAATAAAAAAAAGACATGATAAATGAAAAAAAGACATGAAAAATAAAAAAAAGACATGATAAATGAAAAAAAGACATGAAAAATAAAAAAAAGACATGATAAATGAAAAAAAGACATGAAAAATAAAAAAAAGACATGATAAATGAAAAAAAGACATGAAAAATAAAAAAAAGACATGATAAATGAAAAAAAGACATGAAAAATAAAAAAAAGACATGATAAATGAAAAAAAGACATGAAAAATAAAAAAAAGACATGATAAATGAAAAAAAGACATGAAAAATAAAAAAAAGACATGATAAATGAAAAAAAGATATGAAAAATAAAAAAAAGACATGATAAATGAAAAAAAGACATGAAAAATAAAAAAAAGACATGATAAATGAAAAAAAGATATGAAAAATAAAAAAAAGACATGATAAATGAAAAAAAAACATGAAAAATGGAAAAAACATCATAGCTCAAGGACTTAAGACAATGGTTTGGCCATTCTACTGTGGAGCTGTTCCATTCCACGGTAAACAAAGCGATGATATCCAACGTCAATTGAATGGGTAGGGCACAAGAAAAAGAAAAGAAGAGTAGGAGGCACTTGGGGAGGATTTCATGTAGCAGTAGATAAAAAAAATAACTGATGAAGTTGACTCTTCAAGGATGCATTACTATCCCTTTATCCCTTTCACACATCTGAGATGTAGGAGTGAAAAGATATTAAAATTTATTAGAGTACAAAGGCTACACGCTAGATAATTTGGTTTCACCGCCCACTTTAATATTAAATGTCCCCATCACGATTCGTAACTTACTGATGACACACCTTTGGATGTGTGGCAAACAATTCAAACATTCAGTACAGTTGTCTGTTGTATTGGTTCAACTAAAGGCGTACAGGGTTGCAAAGGATCATGGCAGTATGTATTTCCTTATACATGCATATTATATTAGGACATGCTGTGAGTATTAATAAGGGGTAGACGAAGGGGTCGACAGTTGTACATCTTCATCTTGACATTGTTTCTTTCTTATTTTATTTCCATGTTCACTTATTTAATATGTGGTCATTCTAATTGAAGTATATCGATTTCATCTAGGTACTTCATAATTTAATTCATACAATTTTAAATTTAGCAATAAGAGAAGAAAATACTTATTTTCTGTTCGTCTACTATTATTACATTCACGCATATCTTATCTTTTTTATAAATATTCAATTAAATAAGACTTTGTAGATAGTCTAACAAACATTAAAATGAAAAGAAACAACATATAGTTAAGTAAAGGATATCCCACGAAAAAATTTTAATAAATTTAAATTAATAAAAAATACTTCAATATTATTCTCATATTTTATTTACACAAAATTTAGTTTAACGATGCTTATTTTACGTTTTAAAAATAATGTTGTCTAATTGCCGTACATTTCTCTCAAGACAACTTGCAATCGGACTCTTAAATTTGCGAACACGCGAGAGCAAAGCGTTGGTTCAATGCCAGCAACTTCACGTCGGATATTTTCTTGTAGGGCCTGAATTATTCGAGGATTGTTACTGTAAACTCTCGACTTAAGGTATCTCCACAAAAAAAATTACATGGTGTAAGGTTCGGTGACCGAGGTGCCCAGGGTATGTCACCGTACTTGCTGATTAATTTATTGGGAAAAATTCCCCTCGACTTCTCCATTGAAACTCTAACTGTGTGTGGAGTGGCCACGTCTTGCTGAAATTGTGTTCTGTTGTTAAACCCGGGAAATAATTGCAGTTGCTGTACCAAAAATTCGTCGATCATTCGGTAATATACATCAGCAGCGACCGTCTCTTGCTGGTAAAATAAATAAGGGCCAATTATCTCTCGGGCAGAAATTACACACCACATTGTAAACGTTTTTGATGGCATCTCCTCAGGTTTTCGGGGGATCAGTATCTTATGTTCTGTTTATTAATATAGCCACCGATATGAAAATGTGCTTCGTCAGTAAACAATATGTTTCCAAGCGTTCGTACTGTTCCAAGCCGTTGCGGCATCGTTCTTACTAAGGTTCACGTAAATAATAATCATTTTCGTTGAGAAACTGGACGATTTGCAGTTTGTATGGGTAAAACTGTAGTTTCTTTTTTAAAGTAACGTGCACTGTTGATTTTTTTATTCCAGTACAGGCTGCAATCTTCTGTACGCGGATTGCGCATAATTTCATGTCGAACTTGAGCCACATGTTCAGGCGTCGCTGCTGACGTTGATGGTCCCGGATGAGTTTGGTTAACCACTGTCCCTTCTTGTCTGAACTTTTGAACCCAACATCAGATAAGTTGCGTGCTCGGCCCATCACTTACTCGTCGAATATTAAAGTGAGTACAAAAAGCGCGAGCGCACGAACCAATAAATCACCGCACTTTATATTGCTCAACCGCGAATGCGCGATGCGCTCCCGACCAGTGACTCATTGCGACTGGCAAATCACCAAATCACGCGCGTCGAACCATACCCCTCCCATCTCACCGTGATGGTTTACGAGCAATTACAATTTAATCTTGAAATTTGTCCGCTGAACACTTTTATAAGCGTAAACTATAAGCCGAACTGTCTGGAGTTATAAACATTGAAGTTATTAAAAAAAAAAAAAAATTTTGCATAATTGAAAAAAATTGATAAAGTACATGTTTCGTGTACTTGAATATATTATTTAATTACAAGACGTACAGCGTCCAGGCTCAATAATATATTATATAATAATATTTGAAACGTTATTGAGACTCGATTGACTATATATGATTGGTAACTGATTATTCGTCATTCTTCGAGCACACTGGAAACTAAGCCTATAACAGTTAAATCTTTCTTGCCAATCATCGTATTATTTACGCCCGCATAACTATTAACCAAATATTTATAGTGCATATTTGACTGAGTATGTAGGTAAGTAATAATTACATAGCCAAACGCTTATATGCATTATTAAATTGAGGTGCATATGGTAAATACGTGTCGCATTAATATTCTTATTATTTTTAAATAAATAGGTATCACTAGGTAAGTGTCTTGTTACTAGATTAGTTCAACAATTAAGCTTAAAACTTAAATAGTATATTATTGGTTTAATGGTTAAAACGTTGGCCTAGCAGGTCGGGGGTTCGCGTTTCGTTCCAAGATACCAGCAAGTTAGTCTTATTTTCATAGTACAAGCGTTTAGCTTAGCTTGAACATAGTAAGAATATTTATGTGTATTCCGTGTACGCATCTGAGTTTGCAATAATTTTCGTTTTCCAAGTTTGATTATTTGTATACCTTATGATATCCCAGTCCCCATTTTAAAACATGATTTTTTTCCCGTAGTTTATACTTTGTTTCTTATAACAATTTCAAATAAAAGTTTTACACCGTAAGCCCACATCCATACGTGCAAATCGAAGTTAGAAAACACATATCCCGCACAACTTTCGAGTTTGCAGGTCACCACTTCCGGCACTCGACGTAACTTCCCCCCACTTTACCAACACCTTTAGGTAACAACCGGAAGCGTGTCAAACAACGGCTAATGCGGAAACTGAATTTCGACCACAGTTTAATATTTGTTCTTAGCCAATCAAACATTATGAACAATCTAAAAGCGTTATTAGAGTATTTTGACATCACCTTCAACATCACTCTGTGGTTGATTGAAAATGGAGCATTTCACTCAAGGGTATGCATGGCTATTGGTAACAATCAAGCCTCAATCATCTTGAAAATTAATTATTATGTCATGTTTTTTTAGTCAAAATTAGACTTGTCTACATAAATAATACTTCGATAACAGTTTCTGTTTTGTATTAAATTATGAGAGTGAGTTTTCAGATCGTGGACTATCAATTTTTTTACATAAGCGTAAGTAAAAGAAATACATTTCAAATTTTTAAATAGCGTAAGTAAAATAAATGTGATTCAATACCATATTATAATTATTCTGGTGTAAGGTGCAACCTTTATTTGGTTAATTTTAATTCAAGAAAACTATAAGTATATATTTTAAAGTAACCGTTTTTAATATTTTATTAATAATGGTATTTGAATAAAAAATATATACATATAGATAATCCTTAGAAATACAACGACTCGCATAATTTTTCCCAATGAAAAACTCACTAATAATATTATAAGCTCGTATTTTTTTTAATTCTTCTGTTTTTATGAATATTTCAATTAATATATAATTATATTGAATGTTTAACTGCAACTAAATTTAAAAAAAGAGTTGTCTTTATAATTGTTGAAGTCTTATTTGACTATGTCTGCGACTTTATGATACGTTAGTATTGAAACAAGGACGGAACAGCCCAGTGTTTATTTTTTAACTGCGAGTATTAACTAATTAAAATAAACATTATATTTAACCACTGTTGTTTTATCATTTAACACCGACCGGTTACAGAACTCATTAATTGACATGGCGGTTACTTTGTGGTGTAACATAATGAATTTAATTTTCACAACTAAACTTTGTACTACACTCACGTTGAGTTTTTGTCATTACTATAGTTTCGAGAGGTGCGGTCCCTCTCATCATCAGGTGATAACTAAACTAAATACACTATTGTAGTCTATTCGGATAATGGGACGGAGCTTGGGAAAAGGGGGAGGTTTTCTTCGTTAACGGGAAAATTGATAGTAAAGGTGAAGTGTTAGGGAATTTGACGTTGTTATTTAGTGTTTTATCCGAATTTGTGTATGACTATCGACAGAATGGTATGTTTCAGTTGGTTTTTTATGACGTTTTTGTTCCTGAGTGATTTGTATAATTTATTCCCGTGTTTTTATCAAAGCTATCAATGAGATGAGAAGTAGATTCTTGATAAACTATCATCATGATTAAATTACAGGCTACATTTCCAATATATAATGCAAAATAATCATTGCAACTGAGTTTAACTAAATTTAAATACACCTGTCTCGTTTATATGGCAGGCATATTATATCACTGCAGTAAAGCAAATAATATTCTTTTTTCACTTTCTAGAACATTTAAAAGCCTAGAAACATGTTTACATTATCATTTATTAAGTGCGTGATAGCTCAAGGTCTAAAAAACTGATATATATTTAGAAAGAAAAGAATTAATAGTTAAATCGGAATATAGAGACACGAGGTGCGTAAATTCCATATGTAAAGAAACTGAGATAAAGGGGCCAAATAATTGCGCAAGTTGACACGCATATCATGTGGTTTCAATCGATTTAAATGTTATGCGCCGCAATGTCAATACTGCGCCGTAGGAGTGACGCATTTCTAAAATATTAATATTACATTTAATTAAAGCGAGATATACTTATAACACAGTTATTGATTTTATTGTTGTTATCATTAATTTTTGTAAAGAGGTTACCTATATTTTAAATTCTGTAAAATGCAGAACTAATGCTTGATAGTATTATCTTGACATTTAAATTATATTCTACTTGCTGAAGTACATATATATCAAATTTATTTTAAAGTTTATTTGTGATTTAGGTATATTAGTGAAATACAAAATATATCGATCATTAAATATAATGATACAATTATTGTAGAATAAGCCTTTTGATTAATCAAATTATGGTTCGAAAACCACAAAATCACAAATCAAATTGCGACATGTTTTACTATTAAATGTGCACATAGGTACGGAATATCTACATATGTGTAGCCCATTAAACGAAGCGGTTATCGCCATGAAGTTAACCTATCATGAAGGAAATGGACCGTCTGATTTCGATACTCTCTAGCGTCAGGTTGTTGCCAAATGTGTTTATCTGTATCAGTTTTGGTTTAAAGCGTGAATTTTAGATTTAATCCGTAAGTGTTAGTGGCACCCTTAAGTCTTGAATATTAATTAAACCGTTTGTTAGTAATGATGTAACTGTATCAAAGATTGCTAGCTGCCTTTGTTTATTCCTTTGGGAGAATTTTCGGAATTCAGACCAACATTGGAATATCTAACAAGTCGTTTGATTCTAACCCCAACATTGTGAAATTCATATTAAATTAAACTTTCGATTTCGATATCATATTACCTTTTCATTGTAATTTTTTGTGATATCCATATCAAGTGTTGAAATAACATTAATTATTGTTGTGTTGTTTACTGCTACCCTCATTGCATCTTAAAACCTATAACTTTATCTAGATGTATTAAGGGTGAAAAGATTAAAAATGTTAAAATTATCCCTTGAATCTCTGAAAATCATTATTTAAACTCAAAAATATTTATTTAACGTTATTTTAAATATAAAGATTGAATTTAATTTTTTAAGAAATAAAAATAACACAACGCTGGATACAGATAGAGCTCCACCTACAAAAAATGATTTTAAACAAAAAATTTCTAGTATTTGCCAAAAGAAAAAAATATTGGAGAGATCTTTATCTTTCCACCACAGTAAAACAAAAGCATTCTACGAAATAATAACAAATAAATAATATTCTATGACGACATCATATCACGTATCAGTATTATGAAATACCCCAATGTAAATTGGTGTTTTATCTGCGAACTTTTTTTATGAGCTTTCAGTATGATCCTTATTCTGATGAAATTTTTTTTTGAAAAATCGGGGTCGCAATGATAACGCTTTCAGATTAAGGAATATACAGATTATTTAATTTAATCGTATTCTTCATTTTTATGTCAAAATTGTATTGTTATTAGATATTATTACTTTCATTCTTTAAAATCATTTCTGGATAAAATAGGTGACCTGTGACCCTCTTCTGTCCTGATGGATTCGTAATTATGAATGAATGAATTAATGTTTCTGTGAGTGTATATTGACTCCATTTCAGAAGGATTTGCAGATGATGTTGGTGTTGACTCGTGTTTTTTACATACCGTAGAGTGTATTGTGGTTCGTAAGTGTATGTGTATGTATATATACATACACTTACGAACATGAAACAGGTAAAAGATAACGGACTATTTTCTAGGGGAACCCGCGTCAAATAGTACTGAGAAGGACTTTGAAACTCACGACGTTTCGAGTAAATATCATTACTTATTATCAAGGGCCTTTTATTCTGAATCCTGCTCTAAACTGAAGAGTAAACTCAACCGTTTAATGCAAGAACGAAAATGAAAGTGAGTTAAAATATTAGTAGGTGCTTAATATAATTAGTTGACGTCGCGATTCTATCTATCTAATGTATCTAATGGTGTCGAAAGATGACTTGTAATTTAGTTATTGTTTAATAGCAGGCTTTATGCATGCGTTCTTACCTTGCTAAGTAGTTATTTGATTATTATTGGGACGGATTTTGTTGGTTTATTATAATGATGGGTTTTTTGGATGGATGTATTTTCGTGGACAGCTGTATCTAAGATATTTGTCCAGGTGTATGGAATTCTTATGGAGTATATAGTTATTATTATTGTTGCATGCCGTTGGTACCCCGGGAGTTGACGCGAGTACCGCCTTGCTGGGTGTTTTCAGCTACGTTGGTCGGTCTCGGTAATGAGAGTGGAGGCGATAACTCTCCATAATAGTATTTACCAATTTTTTCAAAATTAACAAACCTCACATGTGATTTAACCCGCTTTCACACTCAGTCTGCTCTATTTTTTGGGATTAATACTATATGAAGCATATTAAAATTAATTTAGTGACTACTTTATACAATACACATAGGTAGTTTTTTAGATCCTTTTGTGCAGACTGATGATAGTATTATTTCAATTATTTGGGGTGATACTTACCATACATGCAGTAAAATGTCGTGTTAGTAGTTTAAATGCAGACTCACCTGCCTCCTTAAGAATAACAATGGAATGTCCATTACTTCCGGCAGCTTTACCGTTTTTCGTGCATTTTACTGAATATTCTGCTTCGCTCGATTTATTTAAATTTCTGGAGAGTTGCCAGTTTTGGTTGTGGAATCATGAATCATTGCAATTTATATGTTTCTATTTTCCTTGCATAGGTCACCGAAAAATTTTATACTGGTAGCGTATTTTAGTAAAAGCGACTTATTTCAAACGTCTAACAGTACTAATTAACACAGTTACATTTGCGGATGTCATCTGGAATATTTATTCTCAATGTTTTACAGAGGTTAAAGTTACCAACGCTATTTGTGATTTTATCCAAAGGTTTTATTTTCTTTTTCTGAAAGACCTTTCAAGTATTCTCCGACAACTTGTGCTTTAGAATTGTGGGTTGTTCAGCAATTTGTTTGATACAGTTCGTAAAGGTGAAGAAATTTCAGTACATACGTATACCTATTGCAGATTTTGTAAATGCTCAAAACGGCTTGTTAGGTTTACCTGAAAACTTTTTGCGAGAAGATCAACGTTTATTTTATTAATAACTACAATCAACTAGGATTTTTCTTTCAATTTAAAGTTTGTTTTTTTCTTACCGTATTGGTTTCGAAACAAATGACCATTTTAAGTCTCAGGTCTCAAGTCTCGCTCAATTCTATAATGTACCAGTTGACAAGTTTGTGTTTTTCTTCTTTTTTTTTTATTTTTAGCGCACTTGATCAGCAATTGTACGAGGTTATTTTTAGGTCAAGGCAATTAAATATATTTATCTGAGAAATCTTAGTACCCACTCTTTTTTCCTTATTGCACTAATCGCCATGTGCTGTCATTATTGGATAGGGTTAGCCTCCGGAAAATGAGGGTCGTATGCTTGGTTGTGTTATTTTCATGCGGGTTGTCGACATATTACCTATCATACTTACCGGGTTGATAGTTGGATTTTTTTGTAGAGGTTATCTTCTCTAAGTTGAATGTTCCGGGTATACAGCGACTAGAGGTTTGCCTTTTCTGCGTTGCCCAGTAGAGAGTAGGGGATCGGATTTGTTAAATATATTCTCTCAGTATTTGCTGACTGCGCACATCTATTGATATCTTTATATCATGATAGTTGAGTCCATTCTAACCTTTGTTCACCCTTTTCCCTCCCCCTTGTCAAATTTTTCCGAAAATTCCGAAAGCAACAAAGACATTCTATCAACGTGTCTACATGTTTTTAACTCCGAAACTCTACAACACACTTAACACTAACTGGAAATCATTTTTTTCCAATATCGACTCAATATATGATTCAATTCGGTAGAGATCAGTCAGAAACTTTGCTGTTAAACATTCCAACTTAATCACAATACAATACCTATACCAATAATTCACTGTACTTTTATAATACATTCACTACTTTTTTTTATTTTCTCTATATTTTTTTTATATCTTTCTATCTTTGCTCTTTCTTTCTAGTTTTAATTAAATGATACCACAACTGCATGAAGAAAACTGTTTACATTAACACAGACAGTAGTTTAGCAAAGTAGTCAGAACGATGCTATATGCATCAGAGGAAGACATTTACTGCATCCCACACAGTAAACTAATAAGAGTACAATATTATTGCTTGTTCACTTCTGATTTACAAAAAAAAAACATGTCAATAAAGCTATAATTAAATAAATTCATAAAATATTTTTATTACTATTAATGCTAATGGGTTTCGGATTTTCTTAGAACAATGGTCCTTACAAATGGTAATCCAGTGGTTTTTTTTATAAAATTTGTTTAATAATCCTCTTGTTGAAATAAATTTCCTACATATTTAATATCACCATTTCATTTTTATCACATAAATAATATTTTTTAGGTTGTACTCTCCATTATGAGCTTAAGTTTTTATTTATTTTTGGTGTGTATTGTACTTGTAACAATGGCGACATCATAAACTCTTTGTTTGCTATTCATTTTCAAAGTAACACAAAAAAATAACGGTAAAAATATATTAAGCCTCATCTAGACTCGGCGGGAGTGCATAAATTTCTTAGCTATTGTTTGTGATTGCGATGCGATGTCAAATATCTAGATACAGAGTTCTTGCAAAGAGGGATAAGGCTTGAAAGACTTAGCACCAGCGAGTAATGGACATTATAAAATATTGTTAATTAACAAGATGTGCTCATTGTGGTAGTCTAAGGATAAAATCCTTTTCTCAGTAAATAATGCCGTAACCACTGGAGACCACGGTAGGATAAACAGAAAATAATAGATAATGAACAAAACTGACATTTTTTAAATCATAAAAAATAAGTTTATACCTTTTTCTTACATTGTATAGACGGATTTTTCATATAACTAGGTAACGTTATTTCGTATAACCTTTTAGTTTTAAAATAAAATCGATGGTGACTATTATTTTCGCATTTTATCATAATATATCTCACAATAAAGATAAAATAATTGTAATAATATCAATTTGAATCAATTTTATATTTCGTTAGATGTATATTCCCCCCATACAATTATTTTTCAATTTTGTAAATCTTAAAATTACAATATATCTTGCCGTAAATTTTTTATACATGGTAGTGCTGTTAGTACGTGTCGCTTTTCAACCAGTTTTTGAGGCGTGAAAAGGAAAAAATAAGATGTGATTCAATTGTATATTTTCCATTTGAATCTATCACTACTTACCATCTTTATAAAAAATGTTTTTTTTTTTAAAAGCCAAAAAGAAAAAAGGCAGTTTTTTTAGGGCCTCCATATTCGTGACATATTCGTATCTAAAAATTGATGTAAAAACGGAACAAATGAAAATGAAGAAACGAGATCCGGATAATATGGCGGATGGAGCAATGACTCCCATTTTTTGTGCGGTATTCTTCGCAGAGCGTTTTTTCGCGTTATCGTCGTGCAAGATCACTTGGCGCATATTGAGCAGCCCTGGATGATTTTGGTCGAATTTCGCTTTCAATTTCTTTAATTGACAACTATTTTTGATGACAAAGGATTTTAAGGAACAGTCCAGGGCAACCCAGGACCGGAACTTGTGTAGGTGCATTACTAGCAGAGTTTCATATGTCAATACTGACGTGAACGAATACACGAGAAACAAACGTAATAACGTTCTAAATTCGATTCACCGGTGTGTGTTGCTGCTGCATAGAGATTAAAATTTTTTACAAAATAAATTTCCATTTGAATATAAAAAAATACGGAATTCGGTCAATACTAATAATAAAAAACAGCTTAATTAAGATAATAAATTTATTATTATTTATTGTTTAAAAAATTTTTTTTTCAACTAAAAAACTAAAATTAACTTTTTTTTTTGAGGATTAATAATAATAATAGAAGACATACTAATACTACAACGTTAATATCATATAACCAATTTACCCTATAACACTTTCATGTGCATTGTGGTCATTTGTTAATGATATGAGTTTAAGAAGTCCCATTTATACGTTATATTATCCGGACTATCTATGGTCCCAATTAGTCTGGATAATCGAGGATTCACTGTATATATCAAATAACGGAAATAAATTAAATCTGTTCCAATTTACATTCTTACAAAATATCAATAATATAACAGAAAACCAAGGCGGAATAACTAATACGAACTACACACCGCACTACCGCACTCGACAAAACAAATAGCAATACTGATCCGCCAGTTTTTAGATATCTATTTGATGCAGCCGCTACTATCAAATGTGTTGATCTTAATGTATTAATAAAAAGGCCTGGATTCATCGTCATCAAATCTCATAGATTCTCCGTTTTAGAAAGAAAAAAAAATCTGTATCATATATGACTTCGATTCACTTTCATCCTGAGCTATTGCGGACGTTAAAACTGAATAATTGATGCAATGATGCAAAAAATTGACGAAACGTGCACGCTAGGTTTTTTGTTACGCATTTTTAAACAATGTATAATAATTTTTGCTGTCTATCAATACAATATATTGTTGAAGTTTACATTATTTTAAATATGACTAAAAGATGGTCTATAAGGATCGAACTTTATTTTCTATTCATCGTTTTATAATTTATTTTTTCAAATATTTAATTGTAACAATCATGCATCATGTTTATTAAGAGATAGTATCAGGAGCCGAATATGCCAACTAATGAAGGTACTCAATGCATTCGGTTCTCAAACTTTTTACTGTTTTATTATACTAGTTGCTAGGCCCTAGTGCATTGTTGATTAATCGCGTGACTAGTTTCTCCAAGCAATTTTATTTTCTCACAAGATGTCCAAAAAATTGAAGGATTCATCTTAGACAAATGGTTGAGATTCTATCCTTGATGTTAGTTTCTGTAAAATGGGTACATTTATGCATATACTTATTATATACACAGCATTAATAAAAATGGATTTAACCTAATGAATTAGACAATAGAAAACCATCCTTCTTCTACATATGTAGAATAAATAACCTAAAAAGTAATAATGTTTTCAGTATTTAGTGAAGGTTTTTGGAAAGTAAAACTAGTTTATCTATATATTTAAATTACTTAGCTAGATCAGATATTGGTTATATTCACAAAGTATGTTTTTACAAATTATGAGAGTAAAATCACTAACTTACTTAATTTGGTCGACTATACTCTGGTCTGCAATTCGCTATCCTTTCCTTGATATTCCCGATATCCAGCTAGCCAGTCTCCGACACTTGATCCTATACGATTCAATAATAATACTGTATTTTGCATTTACTGCCCTAAAGGTGTGCAATCCCAATAGGTTCTGATGCGCAGCAAGTTTGTAGCTTACCCATATAAAATGAATGTACATACTCATGTACTGTTTAAAATCGTAGCTGACAATCAAGGCATGTATAAAACCTAAACAGTATCTAGCTGTAGTAGCGGAAAATTTACATAAATTCTAATGTGATATAATAAATTTATTAAATTAAAACGTTTTCCGACGCATTTTGTCACATCTCAGACTAAATCAGTTTATATTCTAAAATTGTGTTAACCATTATTGCATTCATGCACCACGAGATGTTTTTAGATGTTTCCGACGACAGTGTTCCTACTTTCAAACTGATGTCAAAAGGTTAATGCAATGTTCGCACCCACCCACCCACCCATGAGGCGCACTCTGCTACACGTTTCCATAGCAATACCATGAATACCCAAATATACCTAGTACCTGCAATCTAGTTTACCTCTGTTAGGGTGTTTTCTTGTTAGCAAACTGGCAACACCAACTTTTACTACAGGCCGAAGCATTTCTCGCTCTTGCATTCACGACTAGCTTCAATCGTGTTGATTCCGCCCAGTAAGGCCGGACTACACCTATATATTGTAGAAGCATTATATCATTTACTAGCAGTCCGTGTCCGGCGCCGCCCGTATTCAGATTTAGTTATAACTCAAAACTAGGGATTCAAATTTAGTTATAATTTAAAATAGGTTGTCAGGGGAGGATGCCTTTGTTTAACGTAACGATGTATGCAAAAATTTATCCAGGCAGGTTGTGGTTAAGGTATCCGGGGGGGGGAATATACTTTTCTCAGGATTCTAAAGTACAACTGAGCAAAATTGTTGACAGATGGCAATATAATACGCACTTTCACCATTTTGAGGTGGTAAGCGGGGGGGGAGGGGTTTGTATAAATTTACAAAATTTAGTTTAGGTCCATAAATAAGTATAGATTAGAAAAAAAATATAAGCAAACATACATTCAATTCTATCAATTCTAATTAAATGAGTAAACTAGAAAGATATACAGAAAAATCTATCGAAATTATATTTGGTTGCTACCACAAAACTATGTTCTGAAATTGTAACTTCACAACAAAAATGTATTTTTATTATAAAAAGTAATATATGTAACATATTATATGTGAAAGCTACGGATTTTATGTGTAGTTTTTAAATCTAACTTGTTTACTTATTTGAAAGTATAAAAAATGTTAATAAAATAATAAGCACGGATTTTACATGAGGTTTATACACGAGCCATTATCGTGATACGATAAAATAATCCTGATATTCTTGTAGGTATATTTGTTTGTAAATAAGTATTGAAACAGAACTTAATATTAATATGTTAGATCATTGTACTGAATAAATGTATATATATATATATTTTTTTAATTTTTTTTTTAAATAGAGATGCGTACATGGAACACATGTCACATCAATATTCTTCCTATTTTCAAACTAAGCTAAATGCTTGTGCTATGAAAATAGGACTAACTTGCTGATGCCCTGGAACGAGGCGCGAACCTCCGACCACTAGATCACTAGGCCAACGTCTTGACCACTGCACCAACAAGTTACTCAAATTATTATGATCTATGGGATGTTTTCACTGAAAAGGGAGGGATTTATTTCGACACTATCTGTATTTTTGTAAGCTACTCAAATATATATTATATTATTAATATACACTTATATGTTTAAGTTTAAAAAATATAACAATCATTTATTCATGTACAAAATAAATAGAAGCATTCAATTATTTTAGGTCTGGTATTTCCTAATCCTTACGGTGCGTCCATTATTTGCGCGTCACGCGCTACTTCATGAGCAATCAGTCATGCGCCTTTCATTTCCAATGAGCTCAGAAGGGCGAATACATGAGAGGTCGTTATTGTATGTGTGACAGACTAGGAAACAAGGGTGTTAGGAAATAATATTAGTCGAAGTGAGCTCAATAGACAGTTAGAAGAAAAATGATTCGGGTATTCGTAACGTATGTCTAAAGTTCTCTGAAAAAGCTTTAAAACACAACAAGCATAATATGTGATGGCGTTAGGAGAATGTACATGAGTGTGTAATTCTGTGTCCTTTTTTCTACCCTACAGTATACTGCCTGGTGGTGTATTATTTTATATGACACGTAGGTGTATAGTTCGTTTGTTATGATTATGGTTCAGGCACGGTTAAATCTTATGTACATCCACGTAGGCTTCTAGGTGAAAATTTTGTTAAAAATTTATATAAACACTTTGTAATACAAATAGTAGTAAAATATATATATATAAACACAAAAAAATAATACAGCAAAAAATAACATTTTAAATACTAATTAAATGTATTAATTGCTGTACTGTACTGCCGCTGTAGCATAGTTGGATAATGCACCTTCCCCGGTTTGGAAAGAGATCTAGGTTCGAATTCCGGTAGCGCAACAACAATATTTTTCGATAAAATTGATTTTAAATGTATATGTTTCTAATTAATACATTTAATTAGTATCAAAAATATCACAGACCTATATTCTGAACAATTACAACTTCACAATAAGAATGTGTTCTCCTTGATAAAAAATAACATTGATTGATAAAATATAATTGAATAATAAAGCATAATCGCATAAAGCATAAAAAAAATTTACTAAACATTTTTAAATTGACGAAATGAAAAAAAAAAACTCATTTGTAAATGTAATTATATCTAACGGGAACCACTCAATCGAGGCAAGACTAGCGGTTTACAATGGAGTCCTGGTACCGACACTGAGGTATGGAAGTGAGGCCTGGAGCTGGTAGAAGAGGAACGAAAGTAGTTATGTGGCAAATTTATTAATGACAAGAGTATAAAAAATGAAGAAATAAGAAAATTATGTAAAGCTGGTGTTAATATAATAAGTAAGATTAAGAAAAGATCATTTAGATGGTTTGGTCATATGGAATGGATGAATGAGGAGAGAATGGTAAGAATGATATATGACGCATGTGTTGATGGCATCTGAAATAGAGGATGTCCGCGAAGGACTTGGCACGATCAGGTAAACGAGATACTGGAGAATGGTTCCCTCTCTGCCTACCCCCGCATGGAAACGGCGTGATGATAAGTTAATTAGTTGATATTAAAAAAATAGTATTGGAATGGAAAATAATATTTGGATGACTCGAAGAAAATAATGTAACTTTTTAATTGAATATAAATATTTACTGTTACATTTTTTTCGTTTAATTATTTATAATATTCTCGTAATCTGTTATTTATACTTTCACCAAAATAATATTATATTTTTAATATTTATACATGACGGTATTACGTAGTTTCTACTAAAATTCATTACGAACCACTATTTATCACAGTCGGTAAAACCATTAATAATGTGTATTTGTGGTCCTACTTGCCGCGGTAATTCTTGACTTTTAGTGCATTTTTGAAACACTAATTAAAACAGGTATCACGCAAATCGTAAACCTTTGTGTACAGCACATAACTATTAGTTTATACTGGAACCCGAGAGGTATTAAAATATCGCTTATATATTTTATATTAGATCAATAATCGTTTCGGAATATAATATAGATATGTATATAAATAGATGTTTACAAATATTTTCTGAATGTAATTTTAACTATTTATCGTTTAATATTAGTATATAGGTACTGTAAAAAAGACGTAAATCCTGTGCCGGTAGGATCTACCGAAAGAATTGCGCGAACTCCGGGTCGCGCGTCCCGCGGATTGGATTACGACGATTCCGGTCGTAAATCGGAATCGCCGCAGAGGTGGGGAAAGAAGAAAATAAGGGAATCTGGATAAAACGGATAAGGGTCGATGATGGGTAGGGATTCCAGTCGAAGTACCAGTGATCTTGGGGAATCGGATCGGGGAAAGGTGAAGGACTGCTCGCCTTACCTTGTGTATAATATACCTCCGTCACCCCACAGTCGCAGCCTAGATCAAACAAACGGCACGCGGATGCAGAACTCCGATTCCAATCGAAGATGACGATATCACAAACTTCACCTGCGGCATACAAAACAACAAATGACAATCACTGCGCATACAATTCACAGGATATCCAAAACAATACAATGCTGGTGTACCGAAATTGAATAAATCGTCACCGCTAATGGTCTCGCAATATCTAGATCGAAAAAATTTCGTTCTAGTTGATGTCTGCTGACGTCAAGGTCACTATTCACACTGACAAGACAAGCATTAGGAAAGGTGTATTTCCACGGGGAAAAGGTGTCAATAATATGGGTCGCGGCCGATTTGCAAGTTCTAGTAAAAATATATTTTACGAATCCGGTACAGGTATACATACATTTACATTATTATAATGTAATTATATATCTATTATAATGTACCTATCTAGCTATTATAATGTGCCTATCTAGCTATTATAATGTTTTTATCTAGCTATTTTTATAAAATATTCATTTTCCATTTCAATAAAATGAATTTCTAAAGATTGATGAATAATATATTGGTATTTACATACAACGGTAAAACAAGGATTAGATTTTCAGTTAAAATAGTGTTATGTTTACTATTACCATTTCCAGCCTTAATTTATGTGTCCGAATTTCCTCTCTGTTTAGGTACTTACTCCCAATACAATATAGATTCCGAAAGTGTTGGTGCTTGGGTCTTATCACTGCGTAGGCGTAGTCAGAAAGAACAATATTGTTGGAGATTTCTCCTAACAAAGCCAGTAATCACCTATTCAGGGTGTTTGCCTCGAGAAAGCCTCGGATGCTTCTCCCCTCAATAAGGTTCTAGATTTTCTCTCAGCTCCATAGAGACATCTGATTTTCGCCAAATGATAATCAATATTTAAGTTTTGTAAATAAATTACTTCGCTCAGACTTGATTGATATTTCACAGAAATTATTAACATATTTCAACAAAACTTAAGGCGCCACTTTCAAAAGCAATAACTTTTCGTGTTTTTTTACAAATGTGTGGATTTTTATTATTCATTTATATTAAAAATTATACACTAGATTAAACTTATTTTAAATTATTACTTAGATAAGACCTTTACACTAATTTAAAACTAATAAATTGAATATTTTTTGCCATAAATTTATTTATTTATATATATATTGACATACATATTTTTGTTTTAACAGAGGTGTATACATAATAAATAAACATAAGACATTCTCATAGTTTATTGTGTAGGATGGAGTATATACCTCTGATATATACAGCGTTGTCCTGGCTACTTTACTAGACTAAAGTATGTGTTAAAGTAGCCAGTTATTTTTTTTGTGGTGTTAAGAAAAAAAGACTTTTTCTTAAATAAAGTTAACATTTTATAAACGTTATTTTGTGTTAAGCCGCAATTGTATATTTCGTTTATATTGTATTTAACACTGTTGTCTTTTAAACAAGGCAAAATACTACGTAATTATGAAACAAATAGATCATAAAACGGCAACGTAGTATTTTTAAATCGATCTCTATAAACAAAATAATAAATTGAAGCTATCACAATAATTTTGAATTTGGATCATCCAGATGATATATGTAGGTACTTTTGACTGATCTCAGAACATATTTATGTATATATATATATATATATATATATGAATTAGGTACTTAATTAGGTATTTAATTTTCGATCAAATAATTGAATTGACAAAACACATTTTATTTCATTCCATAATATTAATGTGAAAAAACTTCACACGAACTTGTCTCGAATGCGAGAAAATAAACAATCGTATTGTCATCCCTTAGCGAGATTTACGTAACAAATAACATCCTTTAGTATTTATGTGACACTTATCATAAGTTTAACTATCAGTCCCGGCTTTAAAAAGTACTAATTTACGTAGAATTTTTTGAATTTTAAACTAGAAAAATGAAAGTACACCCATAATATAAATTGATTTATGTAACATTAAATGATTTATTTTCTTTAAAAGAAAATGATTAAAATCTATTAAACATACTTCTATAGAGATTGGTTATGATTGAAGGTGATGATTCTTCTCTTTACTTAAGTACTTTCATTAATGTTTGGATAATTGAATATTCACCATGGCTATAAAGGAATAAAAGGAATGGAGACAATGGCGTGGCGTGAACAAAAACTACTTACGTGAGAACGCTTGATTTATTCTATATAGATTACATTACAACACACGTTGAAGAAAAGCACAATTGCAAATTAAGAACGAGATGGAGTATTGGAGTAAGGTGTCAGTTGAATAGAGGTCGGCAGAAATTCTCGGGGCGTCATGAGCGGCCGGCTCGTTACGTAGCGTCGATCGAGGCTACGCTGCTAATTGGGAGTTAATCCGACAGATATCACACTGTGTCCACCTCACCATACTTCAATAGTTAACAAAATATATTTTTATTTATGCATGTCATAATCATTATCATTGAGTATGTCATAAATATTACATAGTCAATGATTTATCAAATGAGGACGGGCACTTATTATCATTGCAAATAAAAATAATTCAAACTTCCTACTGTGTTGCGACTGCACGGGAACACTTGCAGCGAGAGTATACTCAGGTGTGAGCGTGTTGTATATATCCCGGGTATCAGCTGTGATGCAGAAAGTTTGCCAGGTATACCAACACATAATGGCTTGTAAGAAACCCATAATACACTATATGTGCAACTTGAAATATGAAAACTTGTTAAACTTTAAACAAACTGAAATGTCTAAATAATAATTAAGAAATTGTTATTTATTTAAATTACATTACCCATTTATTTTAAATGTATGGCAAACATAATAGAATGTCATAATTAATTTTAATTCTTATTAAAATCTTTAACATGTTCGTCTGCGGGCACATTATTTTAATGAAGGTATTTTGCCTACACCAACTAGTCCCCAGAAATATATTACATTCATTGAAGTACTCGTTCATAGAATCAGGCTCTATAATTTATTAAATGCTTCTCTGTTGTGATTACGTTGCCACTGGAGAGCATTAATTCATATTAATATTTTGGAAAATACCATTTCTTTGAGAATAATTAAATACAAAATACTCCTGAATGTGAAGTACCTACTTAATAGAAACAGTAAAATTTTATGACTCAATTTGTAAAATACCATTTATCCGCACAGAGTGCCGTAACTTGGAAGGGCTACATCGGCAGGGGGTCGATTTCGGACCCGGCAGAGTTGCCTGTGACCTATAATTATATATAATCTTCAGAACGTTAAAATGTTACTAGGAAGATCTTTAAACTGGCTATTCCTCACAGATAATGAAATTTTAATTTGGCTGTCGACAATCACAAAGTATAGCCCTTTATCACACTTTTATGCTATATCACACTTCTATTTGTCAGAAAAGCTTGATGGGACACAGTGAAATCTATGGTCTACTTCAGTGATGGCAAACCTATGACGCGCGTATCAAACGTGATATATCACAGCGTTTTGGACGACATACCAACGTTCACTAATATTAGAATTACCAAAGAACATGTGTCCCACCAACAGACGCCTGTCCGATAACAATATTAAAATTTATCACTACATATTACCATGAATCAATATTTTTTGGATCTTACTTTGTGAAAAAACAATTAATTGAAATAAGAAATTTATTAATTAATTAGATAAAGGAATATGTAAATTATTTATTTTTATATAATTAATTATGTAAAAAAAATGGAGTGGGGTGACACGCCAGCAGAGTTAAGTTAGATTTTCCAAATTTTTGACACGCCAAGCCCAAAAGGTTCGCCATCACTGGTCTACTTAGTTAGTTACTAATAGATTCGTTGAACTAACGAGATTCAATAGGATTAATAATATTTATTATAGAGCAAAATAACGGCTTTTTATATTCAAGTACACACATAATTAAGCCTGGATGAAAGGATTTATACGGAGCAGTTTGATTATAAATTCTTATTAGCCATAAACTCCTAAAATGCAAATTTCTCATTAAAATACACAATAAAAATGTATTATTAATTTAACTATTACCATACCATGATAGAAAATACCATATTGTCAACTCGAACATAAGAAATTAAGAGTTATTTTAGCATTTTAAATGAGAAAAACGCTTTTACTAGCTAATATGTCTTTAAAATAGTTAATGTCGTACATTTACTCTAAATATTTAGAATTCAAATTAAAAAAGGCCATAAAGTTCTAATAGACTACAGATAAAAATACAATATTATTTAAATACTAAATTAATGTATTAATTATAAATAAATACACATAAAATCAATTTTGTCGAAAAATATTGTTTTTGCGTCACCGGGATACGAACCTGGATCTCTATTTCCAATCCGGGGAAGTGCACTACCATTATGCTATAACGCCAGTATTTTTCTTGACAAATTTTCGAACCTATATGTTACCTTTTTCAAGTTAATACACCTGTTGTTCCATTATTTGAAAGCCATCTACATTATTATTTTTTTTTTTTTGAAATAGAGATCCAGGTTCGTATCCTGGTGACGCAAAAACAATATTTTTCGACAAAATTGATTTTATGTGTATATATTTATAACTAATACATTAATTTAGTATTTAAAATATCACAGACCTATATTCTGAATAATTACAACTTCACAATAAGAATGTGTTTTCCTTAACAATATTATTTGTACTTTTGTTATTCTTTTTATTATAATATTAATGTGTGATCTCTTTCTGGCTTACTACATAAATATGGGCGTTATTTTCAAAAGTATCGATTTATATCAAATAAAAAATAATTATTTTTATAGGATTCACTTAACACAACTATTTTTTAGTGTTTTTATTAGAATTAGATAAAATATGATATTAATGTTGCGTGTATTTATGGAAATATTACATCTTTAATTAAGGCGGTAGACCTGTATTAAATGCATGGCTAGGGAAGGGTTAATAATATTTTCATGGTCTATATAATGTTTTTATTTCATTGAAATGTATATATTAAAGCGATGATAATTTTCCTAAATGATTTTATTCGCTGTTTAATTCTCCGTATTCAAAGAAATAGCATTTACGTAGCTTGAGATAGATATCTATGAAAATAGTTATTACTAAAGTTTATCCTGAATTATGAAAAATAAATGTGAAGTTTTTACTTACCTTATTCAAAATGCTAGGTAATTTAACTTTGAAGGTCTTTAAATCCTTAGTCGTAATAATTTTAAAATACTCATATAATCCAAAATTTAACATCTATAAATATTATTCTTGTAAATAAATATTTATTCGCTCAGTTCACGTTTCAAATATATCACATTACTGCTATCATCGTATAAAATATTTATTTAAAAATTAATCTACTAAGTAGGCACCGACATAAATCTTTAATTTAACTATTTTTACTTCAAAGTACCTCTCAATACAAAATGTTGAGTCTTCCAATACTCGTACGAATTATTGTCAAGTGAATTTAATTTTATCCCTCGGAAATAGACGTTGAAAAGCTGATTAAACTCGAGGCATATTTTACGTTGAATTGAAATGTTTCCCAGATTTTGGGCAGTAAAGTAGTTATTCAATTAATTAGATTATGTTTTCGGGTCTAGTTTAAAATATTTGGATATAAACTGACAATGCTTGGGCATGTGGTTAAATATTGTTAAACAATAAGTTTTTTATTTTGTGTAGACTATAAAATATATACATATTTATAATTAGGAATTAAAAAAAACCGTGATATCTTATTACCAGTGATTGCGGCAATGAGAAAAAAATGTTTATTACTATTTTAAAAGAATACGTTTTTTATTGGATATCCAAAATATTAAATTTTATTATTTCTTCGATTATTATCTCCTTAACGGCACCATTCTCAGTGTCATCATCACAGGCATTATTTTTAACAAATTTTATGATTTTAACAATTTCTTCGCCTTCTAAATCGACTGGTACTGGTAATGGAATAAATACCATAGGTACATACATATGGTACAACCAGCATTATTCAACCTAGACTTTTAGATAAATATTATTTTTTTAATTTTTTTTATTACTCGGATCACATATCACATCAATATTCTTATTATTTTCAAACTGAGCTAAATGCTTGTGCTATGAAAATAAGACTAACTTGCCGGTCTCCTGGATTGAGGTTGGAAAACTCGACCACTTGATTGCAAGGCAAGCACCAACAAGCACGTAATTGACTATTTTTCTATTAACTGCTAGATGAGGACCTTCCCAAGTGTGTAAGTGTGTGTGTGTGTGTAGTGTCTCCCAGTTATGACTCCAGCGGGTTTTAGGGCTTCTTGTTTCTTTCTCCTCGGATACTGGATAATCTACACAAATGAATGGCATAGATATTAAAAAAATGAACGGTATCTAATATATATATTTTGTACGGATTAATAATTTTATTATTAAAATTGTTAAGGTATATGGAAAGAAAATATTATTTTTATTATGTTTACTGTTGATATGATGATATGATACTGTTGATATATTTAAATGTAAAATTAAAAATTTCAAAATTAAAATTACCTTAAAAATAATTACTTAATTTTAATTTAGGTTAGAAATTATCCTTGACATCGATAAACAAAATGAGCGTTCAGTCCGAACCTCACTAACTTAAAGTTCGTGCAATTTTCCATAACGAGATTCAATGCGCTAAGCATAATTTAATACAAGGTTTCGACAAGATAAGCACCTCCCCGGTAATAAAACATTCAGGCTAAAACACATTTCGCCAGGGATCACAATACTCTCGGAGAAATTTTCGAAACCGCGTATTCACATATATTTTTTCAAGTGATGTAGCATAGTAACTTACTTCGTGCCTTTCATGAAAACATGCGTCTTCCAAAATGTTATTGTTATTACTAACAAAACCTTATAGTTATAAAGGTGTCCAGCGGAAAATTTTCAATTTAATATTAAATAATAAAAAAAAATTGTAATGTTATTCTCATATTTTATTTATACAAAATAGAGTTTAACGTTTTTGGACAATGCATTCTGTCGTTTTTGATGGCGTTCCACCAGTATCTCATGTTCTGTTTATTAACATAGCCATCGATATGAAAATGTGCTTCGTCAGTAAACAATATGTTTCCAAGCGTTCGTGCTGTTCCAAAACGTTTCAGCATCATTTTCGCTAAGGTTTCACGTAAAGAATAGTCATTTTCGTTGAGAAACTGCACGATTTGCGGTTTGTATGCATGGAACTGTAGTTTATTTTTTTAAATAACGTGCACTGTTAATTTTTTAATTCTAGTACTGGTTGCAATCTTCCGTATCGATTTACTCGGATTGCGCATAATTTCACGTTGAACTTGAGCCACATGTTCTGGCATCGCTGCTGACGTTGATGGTCCTGGAGGAGTTTGGTTAACTATTGTCCCTTCTTGTCTGAACTTTTGAACACAACACAAGATAATTTGCGTGATCGGCCCATCACTTACTCGTCGAATATTAAAGTGAGTACAAAAATCGCGACGCGCACGAACCAATGAATCACCGCACTTAACACTGCTCAACCGTAAACGCGCGGTGCGCTCCCGACCAGTGACTCATTGCGACTGGTAAATCGCGCGCATCCTCCCACTTACCTCACCCTGATGGTTTACGAGCAATTACAATTTAATATTGATTTTTTTCCGCTGGACACCATATACTCATGCAGCATGTAAAATATTCCACTACTTTCAAAGGTGACAGTTTAATTCCTAAAATGGCCGCTTAGTCGCTCGTAACGTACTCGTAATTGTATCTAAACCTGTATTTTAATATATTTGAACTAATATGTATGTACATTTTTAAATGATTTTAAGATGAAAACCTATTGTGATCGCATATGTAATTATACTATATTAATTACATTCACTCGTCCAAATTCAGTCGTTTATTCCATGGCATTCTCTCATCTCCCCAAACCGGTCTCATGCAAAAAAAGCACGTGCTATTCTATTACCATATCACATGCTTTTGTTCCCTTATCTTTCTGTCCGAATTTACCACCCTATCATTTATTCTTGGACTAGAAATCTTTCTCTCTCAAAGAATTTCTCCCACATAAATTCAAATATTTTCTACCTGTTCTAAACACATTGAAAATGATAACTATGTTGTTACATCGCACATACGTATCATTTTCAAAACAGTGATTCTTTAATATATCTCAAATACTTTGAGTTTTGTGTGTAAATGTCAGAAGTGGATGGACTTAAATATTGGAATTTAATTTTTCTATTTTTTTAATGCACATTCGCTCAGCAGACAATAACGTTAATTATTTTATAACAGTTGAACTATGAAATTCTACCGAATTCTCAAAATATCACTTATTAGTGAATAATATGTTAAATGCATAAAATAGGATTAACTTGATGACCTCATGGAATAAGGCTCGAATCCCCGACCACTAGATCAGTAGGCGAATATCGTAACCACTAGACTACAAGCACGTCACATTGGCGCGTACTATACGGTATTGTAATTTTTTATGGATTCCACTACTTTTCGTTCGGACATTTTTTATTAAGGAGAACGCATTCTAATGAAGTTGTAATTATTCAAAAGATAGGTCTGTGATGTTTTAAATACTAATTTAATGTATTAATTATAAATATATACATATAAAATCAATTTTGTCGAAAAATATTGTTTTTGCGTTACCGGGATTTGAACCTGGATCTCTATTTCCAATCCGGGGAAGTACACTACCAATTGTGTTATAACGCCAGTATTAGTATTTAAAAAATCACAGACCTATCTTCTGAATAATTAAAACTTCACAATAAGAATGTGTTCTCCTTAATAATAATATACGTTGTATCAATGTGTCAAAAGTTTAATAAAAATGAATTAATAATTCTGGCGTCTGCAGTCGGTTTACTCAAAGGTATTTGTGATTCCGTAAAAATAATGTAGATGGCTTTCAAAAATAATAGAACAACAGATGTAGTAATTTGGAAAAGTGTAACATATAGGTTCGAAAATTTGTCATGAAAAATACTGGCGTTATAACACAATTGGTAGTGTACTTCCCCGGATTGGAAATAGAGATCCAGGTTCGAATCCCGGTAACGCAAAAACAATATTTTTCGACAAAATTGATTTTATATGTATATATTTATAATTAATATATTAAATTAGTGTTCAAAGGACATTTTTGTTTACCATTTCGAAATATCACTGCCCACGTCATTCAAGTAACAAAATATTTTCAAAGTCTGCATGATAAGGTATAGTGTAAAAAATAATTTTATTGTTATTCAAACAGGACCGCTCTTCAACGTATTAATGTAATCTAATGGAAAATTATGAATGCTTTGAACAAATGAATGAATATATATATAATATAATTACAACAGTTCATATTAATGTTACCCAAATGGGTAGTAAGTTCTTTAAATATGGCAATAAAGAGAAATATACCAAGAAAGTATATGGGTGCTTTGGACACAAATATTGCTAATAGAAATCTGTCATACAAAGCAAAACTAGCGGTGCACAACTGAAGTTATGAAGTCGGAGACTGCTAAACTGAATACCGTCAGGCATGTGTGTCGAAAATCTGTATACGTAGAGTGAAGAGAAAACTAGTGGTATATGTGAAACATACAAGTACAAAGATATTATGTAGCTAGTATGTTTTTCGTATTTATAAGTCACTGGCGAGTACTCGGCATGCGTTGCAATGCTACTCAAAGAAAGAAAATGTTTGTATTTTAATTCTGATTATTGAAGTGTTTTTGGAAACATATTTTTTTTTGTTTTTCCGTCTGATGCGTGTATGAATAAATCAGAAGGTTTTCCAAATTTAGTCCACACATTTGTAGCGATTGTTCCTGTGCTTTGTTGATAATCATTGCAATGCGAGTCGCACTGGAAACTGCAGGGTGGCATAATTGATTTGATAGCGAAAGTAATGCTTTGTGACGACTATTACAAATTCACTTGATCGTTTGATGTAACCAAGGCGCATATCAAACGTAACTATGAAGTCAAAAACAACTTCCGTCCAAGCCATCCCACTGATAGGCCAGCTATCTCGGTAAGAACCAATCATAAATCACAAATAGCTTGTTTAACCAATCTGCGACTGGACGCAAAACCAATCACAAATCACAAATAGCTTGTTTAACTAATCCGCGACTGAATGCAAATTGTTTATTTTGGATTGTTGTTTTTGACATCTCAGTAAACATGACGTATCTAAGACGCCTACAGTTCACACCGAACACACGCGAACTATCGCTAAACTATATGAAATACACACATTTGTTAAATTAAGAGAAGTTGCCAGAAAAAGCGATAATTCTTGAAAAATTCGCCACAGAGAATTCTAAAAATAGCCAATCAACGTGTTTGAATTTCACATTTCACGATGTATGATTTGCCATGAAACCTTTGCGGGCGTGCGCACAGCAACTCACCAAAGTTTCATGGCAATAAACTATATGAAATACATACATTTGTTGAAACGACTCGCGCGCCTCCTTTTGATATATGGTTGTACTAATTCATAAACCTTCGCGGGCGTGTGCACAACAACTCACCGAAGTTTTATTGCAATCGGATCAACGGTATAGGAAAGCATTCGGGACAAACAAACAATCATTCATTTTTATATATATAATATATATATAGGCGTTAAAATTAGTTAATTAAATTATTTTAAAGATAATTTAAAGTTGTAAGGACATATAGCCTCGGTATGAGTGTACAACTTAAATAGGAAAATGTGGTGTATCACGTAAATATTTTTGTTTTTTGAATTTCAAAAACAGAATAGATTCATTAATTTTTGTAAAACTTCTTGAAATAAATAAACGGAGAAAATAACCTTCTCATCGCTTTATTTATAGTTTGAAAAAAAATGGCTAATTATTTTGTAGCAACAAAATGCGGACACTATTTGAGAAAGTTTTCTTGAACCAAGAAGAAAATCAATCAATAAAGATTTGTAACAACTCGTGAGAGTTGCCCAATATACTACATATGTAAAATAATATAAGTAATTTTATAAAAAGAAATTTATCATTAAAACTGTTAATTAATTATTTCATTTCCATTTCATTCATTACATTCGTTTCCATTTCAATTTATATTGTAACCGATTTAGTAGTTAAATGCGAAAGCCGTTAAGCCGATGTCTTAAGTCCTGCAGACTTACTACTTATGGAAAAGTTACATACCTATATATTTTTTAAGAAAAAAAGCCGTTAGGGCTTTGAAGTTCAAGCCCAAGGTGACTTATATACATTCTAAAATAGAATATTATTGTTACAAAAAACAAGCAAAAATCAGGCATTTTCAATCGGATTCTCGTCAGATAGCAAAATACATTTATTTTTGGAGGTTTACCCAATATTACGTAAATTTTGGAGGTTTACCCAATTTTAAGCACAATTTTGTTACAATTTATAGAGTATTTGATTGATTATATTATGTATTATAGATTATTTATTTAATAATACTTAATTCATTAAAATAAATGTTATTATTTCTAACAAAAGCACAAAGATATATATTGCCGCTAAATGTTTGTTGGTTTTTTAAAAAAACTTAGGCCGGTTGTGTAATCAGTGGCAAATTTTTACTATAGTAAAAAAATTTACTTTAGTAAAACATTGTGTATATCGTTGGTAAAAATATTTACTCATCAAAAATGCATTCAACAGTAAGTTAATTTTACCATCGTTTAAATCGTTACTTAAAAATGTCGGATTCTTCACAACTGTTTCAGAAATCATCTATCACATTGATACTTTGAAATTTGCGGTACACGACAATGAATCATTCAGTATTCCGCTATTTTAGTGATGAGAGTTTATCGAATGATGATCGCGTTGTTGAATTTATATTACCACATAGAGGGAAGATTTTTCGTAAACAAAGGGATAGATTTCGAACGTAGGGGTGAATAAAACCATAGATAAAGCATAAAATAGTATGTACTATCAATGGTAAATATTTAAAATATATCAGTTTTGGTTTAATTCACAGGTATTTGATGATTATTGGCCTTGTCACGGTATTAGGCGGATTTAACTTTCACAGTAGTAAATTCAACGTTCGAACAACCCACAAATGTTTTTTAGTGTAGTTTACTATGGTAAATTTTTACTAAACTAATATTTAAAATATTATGTGAATAACATAAAAAAGTACTATTCTTGAATCTTCTAACAAAGGTCATGATTATAAAAGAATACCATGCTACAAGAAAGAGGAATGATGAACCAATTTTTTGTATTATTTACGAAAATAATGGGCCAAATGTCAGTCAAATTCTTATTAGATTTATGGCGTATACATTGTTTATGTGTAACATTAGAAACGATAGTAAAATAATTATAGCATAAAACAGATTGGTAAATAGACAGGTAACGTAAAATAGATTGAAACTTCAAAAATACGTTAAAAGAAACGCATTTAAATAGTTGAATATTTAATTAAAAATATTAAATTAATGTCCTGTTTCAATATTAATTTTTCGTTCAAAAGTACTTGGATAGCGATTTGACTTTTGATTCCCCCACTTCAGAAGTGTTTAATTTTCTGAATAGATCCCGTACATTTTGAATAATCGACGAGGCAAGTTGGTAGAGTTTGCAAGAAGCTTCTTCTTACATTATTTAAATATTCAAGCGGTAATGAGGGTCTTCATTAAAGTCGGTGTGCTGAAGAATATCTCAAAGTAATCACTAAATAGCAAACATTTGTGAGAAAATGTTGTAAGTTCTCGGGAAACAAGCTTAATATTATTATATTATTTTTAGACAATGCGTTTGGAAAAGTATTTCTATAGAGATACCTTCTTCGCTTTAATTTTCATTTTAAAAAAATAGCATTGTTTCAACATTATTGACTATTTGTACTTAAAAACTTCATGACTTGTAACACTAGTTACAGTAGTACCGATATATTATTAACTTGTTTTTATGACGAAATTCACTACGAAATGTTAGAATTTTTCCCTTGTTTTATTAATAATATAATTTTACAAATCTTTGATATTTACTTAATACTCTAGTTATATTCTTATTAATTATATCTTAAAACCTTCGATGTCTACTTAATAATATGTTACTGTAATATGCTGTATGTGTTTTTCCTCAATAAATATAAAAAATATTTTACAATCCTCTCATTTATTACTGTTTCATATATAATGTGTGTTTGATAATATATGTAATATTTTTTTAATTAAAGGACGGTAGTAGATATGCTTATAATACATTATAGAATAAAAATTATAGGAGACTAACATTATTTTTTTTTTAATAGAGGGTTTCATGTTCAAATAACGAAAATAATGAGAACATATTTTTGGACCATAGTTCTGTGGTATTTTAATACAAATTAATTTAAACAACTAGAAAGATATACAGAAAATATATATCTAAATACTATATTCTGAAAATGCAACCTAACAACAAAAATGTGTTTTGTTTTACTTAAAATAATAATTATTAATTATATATCCTTCTCACAGTTTTCTCGCACTAAATAATTTTTCATTATTATATTTGATTTAAACAGCTTAGTTTTATTATTCTTAAAGCTCGAACATGCAAGCAACGATTTTAAAAATTGAATTAAACATCGTAGTATCTTTTAATCATTTGACAGAGAAAAGTTACAAAAATAAATTTTCCGCTCATCTTTCTTGTTACAATGCATGTGATATCGAGAAAATATCTTTTTATATTAAAAGTTTCTAAAATCACGTCACGTTGGAGAAATTTGTCTCATTGTCTTTGAAAACAAATTTTTTGACATATTTTTACTCATATTTCTACCAAAATTCTTTAACTTTAGTTTGTATCTACTTTCAAAACATGAAATATTCGTTTTTATTTTTTTTTGCGGCGAAAAAGTGTCGAATTTTCTATTAAAGCAAATATATAAGATAAAATGGAAAATAGAATTTACGAACATTCGCGGCAACAAAATGCCTTATTTTATGTAATTCAGTAACATTTTTAGGCAACATATGTTGTAAAGTATCTTTAAACGTATTATGCTCAACGCTATTCACTACTCTTTAACAAATAAAACTGTTTGAAGGCTTGACGTTACGTGGTTATTAAGATTTTATTCTTTTTTTATTACTTTACAATATACGTTTTTTACAATACTTGCCCAAAAAACACCACATTACCTCGTGTTTATAATCGATTTCTAAACTAGGAGTACAAATAATATTATAGGTAAGGATGTAGCAATACTTCACCATTCTTTACCTACCACTCTTAAATTTCAATAGTGATGTGTTTCCATGCGACCACGACGAATGAAATGGAAGCCACATTTTATTCGTTTTTCTTTCGAATTTTAATCTTTTATAAAATCAAACAATTTCGTCTTTTTTTACGCTTATGGTGGAAATTTTTTAAATGCCGATTATTATAAAGATTTTCCCCTACAGCTGACTATTAAACACTTTTATTTCTTTGTTTATCCAATGATGTTTACACTGCCTGGCTATACTAAACACCCCCAGATAGGCACGCAACTTTGAAATATTCTAACAGTGGCTGACAGCTTTATTTGTTCGAGTAGCGTAATTAGTTTAGCTTTACACACAATGAATAATAGAAGCTAATTTGCGGGCCGTTTAGTGTTAGTACATCCATTAAATCGATTGAACAAACTTTGATACCACAAAGTTTCAAAAATATACGCACTCCAATGTACGGTCACTATCGCTTTAACCTGTTTACATTTAGGACAAAAATTCTAATTCGATTTGAGCTCTGTAGTTTTATGCAACACAATTATGAATTCTTATTGTGAAGTTGTAATTATTCAGAACATAGGTATGTCAATAAGTTCTCCTAATAATAAAGTTGTATCAATTTGTCCAAAATTTAATAAAAATGAATTGATAATTCTGGCGTCTGCTATGAAATTACTCAAAGGTATTTGAAATTGTGTAAAAATAAGGAAGATGACTCTTTCAAATAATGGAATGATTAAATGTATTAATATCAGGAAGGTAACACATAGATTTGAAAATTTGTCGCTAAAAATATTGTCGCTATAGCATAGTTGGATAATGCACCTTCCCCGGTTAGGAAAGAGATCCAGGTTTAAATTACGGTAGCGCAACAACAATAGTTTTCGATAAAATTATTTTTTTATGTATATCTTTTTAATTAATATATTTAATTCATATTTAAAATTAACATATTTATGATATTCTACTTCTTTCCTCACTTATTTAATTATCGTCACGCCGTTTCACCGCGGAGATAGGCAGAGAAGATAGAGCGCCACACTCTGTTTTGAAACACAATTCTCGCCTCATCCACATTCAAACATCTTCTCATACAAGCTTCTAACATACATATTTCCTCCTTCATATGAGACTGATACACCTCTATAAGTCCTGATTCTGGGTCTCTCCAGCCAAATACAACGTATATATCTCCTTTGTGGCTTTTTTTTTCTTTTTTGACTTTTTTAGCCCAAAGTTGTACTCAGGATAATCTCATCTGGGCTGTCACTATGACGCATAATGTTGCCTAAGAATTAAAACAATCTACTTTTGACGTTATTTTTATGATTTTTATTCTCGTGGGATGCATAGTTTAGTAGGTTACCGTTATTTTCCACGGAAATACGAGACACAAACCGGTCTGAATTCATTGTCTTCATACGCTTTGTTCCGGCACTGATGGATACTGCTGCCCTCCATTAGTGGATCTCATTTAGTCTGACATCTTCGACCTTTCTGTCTGAAGAGGCACTACCGGCAGTCAGACTACCGCCAGTCTTATTATGTTATGTTAATATGTCTTTAACTTCGTGTCCAGGTAACAATTACACATTTATTATAAGAAGTATTTACAGTAATTTATAATTATATAATTCAGAGATAGACTAGTAATTATTGAGAAGAGCGATGGAAAGAGACCCGTTTCCCCAGAGACGGCCTCTTATAATCACTATCCCCCACCACTCATCTACTCACTCTCCTGACACACGCATATCTAAAGTGACAGCTCTCACACATTCACATAATAATTCTTTATAGAATCATAATCAAACAAAGGGGTGACCTGTTCGGTGTTGACCATCCCCTAATCTATGTTTTAATCTCAATTAAATACTAAAACACCGATGTGTTGGGTGTGAACTGGCGATCCAGTCTCAGATATCACAAAACTCAAAGGAATCTTTGTTTCAAGGTTGACTGCAAATAGTTTTATTTGTTTGTAACAAAAGAGCAAAAAATAACGTGTTAGTTGCTTTAAACGCGTGAGAATTTTGAGCACTTCTCGCTATTGTGAGATGAGATTACTTACTTAAATATAATTTATAATATTTAAACACGAATTAATACAATTTTGTTCCATAATTTTGAAAATCGTGAAGGCAGAAACTGAATTTTTGCGCTACCTGGATTTTTCAGGGTGCGTGTACAGGAATGAGACTTTGCTCTCATAATGCACACAAAAGACGGCACATAATTAATGTGGAGCATGCTAAGGCATCCATTGCTTATTATATTTTAAACAGAAAGCAGACTAACAGACTGTTGCATAGTTACTTTTGCCGACAAATCTCTGAGAAGCGAGACGGCCTGTGCCGGCGCAGAATATAATCTCGAGCCTCCTATACAAAGTAATGTTCATTTATTTTAATTTCTTACCTAACTGCACCGGCATTATAAATTATACCGCGGAAAATTTAAAGTCTGATTGTTTAAATAGCTAGAACGTTATTTTAAAAATAGTTTATAATATTAATGTAGCCATAATAATTAAAACAAACAAATTATTTACTGTCAGAAAAAAAAAATGGCCTCCCTTCAAGATGTGATCTATAGTGCATATGTAAGGTGGTAAAGATTATATAAAGGAATAATGATGGAAAGATGCAGGGATAGGAGAAAAAACATATAAATAAATGTATGTTTATATACTTGTGTTTCGTGTGGTCACCCATTCAAATAACCCTACGACCTTGAATATCGGTCAATGTACGCGCAACGAACTTCTTTTTTAATTGATCAAAATACTGCTTCGCATGAACGTTTCATCAGTTAACCCAGCCTTACCGAAGCGAGGGTTCTTAATACCCCAAATCAACATTTATCCAGATAACTCAGTAATTAATAGAGCAATTCAACTCGTACTTGGTGTAATCTTAAATAGATAGATATGTAAATATTTTCGACAAAAATGTACATTTTACAATTAATTACTGTATCTGAACGTGTTGGGTGTATACGTATCGGGTATTATGTTTTGTTTCACTCGTGCAAATACATTAATGGGCCTCGCATTAATGCATGCGAGCGAAAAAACAATACTCACCCCGTTCCTCAAAATCGAGCAATACGTATATACAATATATCAATATTTATGCGTATAATAATTATTACTATGCACTAAACACAATTTTGTTTAAAAAAATATTTTTGAAAGGAAATATTCTTGGGGTCTTTCGTCCTCCTATTCTGAGTGCTAGCAATTTTGTTGTACTTCATACAGAGAAGGTTAAACGCTATGTAAGAGGAAATAATACGGAATATACATTTTTTTTAAATATTTAATAACTATGTTCCTGTAAGTGCAATACTCGCTATGCGTCTCTATCCTGGACACCATTTCATAAGTTGTCTGTATTTGTCTTACTCATTATTTGGTGGATATATTTTTGTCTAGGTCATCTCTTCCTTTAATTACATTTCTGAAGTATACGTGTCTAAAAATATGTCTTTCCATTAACCTCTTCAATTTTTGGTGGTGTTTATTATGGACCTCATTTCATACATAATTCTTTCAGTCCAACTTATGGGGAAAAAATTATGAATTGATGTACAGGTCGATTTTTTACTCACTGTACAGTCAGCCACTGATGAATTTGTTGCTAGTATAATTTGTATTATTATTGCAATATAATAGATTTATTTAATGTTTAATTATTTAATGGATATGAAATTAAATAATATTAATCACATTTTAATAATAATTACCCTGTTGATGCCCTTCATCAGCTGAAACTAGTAGGTGAAAAAAATAAATTTGGATTATAAGTGAACCGTTTATTTTATATTATATTAATATAATGAAATAACCACCAAGAAATTTCTAAAAGTTTTAATAATTATTATTATTAATGTGCCAAATTTACTTTTATTCTGTACATATTAAAGGTTTTATTCACTGCGCGCGGTGTACACGACCGATACCATGTGTCAACTGGTGTCAAATGCATTGTTGTATTACTGTCTAGCGTGAAGCGGTCATATAGCTGTGTCTCTTTCTCGCTTAGATAGCGCTCACGCATACATCGATGTGTATCGATACACAAAAAATTTTTGAAGTGCCGTGACTAAAAATTAACTTATATGTATTGACATTGTAAAGCAGGTATGTTGGTTAATGTAAATGAATGTATGTGTGTGCGTGTATGTTGTATTAATGTGTGTCAATGTTGTCGGAGCAGATTAGAGAACGCGAGCTGCACTAATGGTTGACACTAGTTTATTGTTAAGCACAGTTACAGAAGAGAGGTATACAATATTCGTACAGTGAAAAGTCCACACCGAGGAGCGTTTCCTGGTGATCTTATCTGAATAGCGTCAGCGAGAAGAATGGCATTCAGGAGCCGACCTCCCGAACGACTGCTGATCGCATTGGTTACTATCGCATGTCACATTATTGTGGCGTCGCACCGGGCGTGTTTTTGCGGCTTTAAGACGCTTTAGTTTTACGCATCGGTAAATGTGAGATGCGTTCAGGGATCGTCGGCGGTAATGATAGCTAAGAGGCGATAGACCTCCATAAGCTTCTACTTATCCAGTAACAAAATATAACATACGAATTTTTCAAAATTTTCTTGTGAAACATTGTGAAAAGCCATTTAAAATTATATTTAAATTAAAAACACTGTTTACTTTTACTAATTTGTTATTTATTATGACGTTTTCAATCATCTTCAGTACTGTTATTATTAATGCTAAACTTAAGACTAAATGACTACGTGCTACTTAGGCTTGAGAAGTTGAGAGAGGGGGGGGGGGGGGATTAGAGTTGGGTGGGTGTAGGTACCACCCAGCAACAGTGTTTTTATTTTAAATAGAATTTGTAATATACGTTTACATCTATTAAAAATAAAACATATATATGTACTATATACGTACAATAATTTCTACGATGGATAATAGTAGGTGAGATAATAGTTACTTCTTTAACCTCCCTTCGTCTAGTTCTACGTACTCTCCATTAGATTAATTTTCTCTATTGCGGCTATAATTTTGTTTATTGACTATTGCCATTAATCATCACACCTAAAAATACTATCAACCAGCTATTGTTTTTACGGCAGTCGTCCACTTTGGATAAAATTTACTTTCTAATGGCGGGTGAGTGGTCCCCTACCGACAATTTGTTGTTCCACTTACCGGTCCTCGTATCCCATGGGTCAGACACGCCGTGGAATCCATCAGTCACGTTGGTCGTAAAGTGGTCAAAAGGTAAGGCACAATTGCCTGGGCCTAGGGCCTAGTGAATAATAACCGGCGCTATCCAGTTATTTCTGCTAGCCTTATAAATAAAACTAAAATAACGTACTCTAATGTCTGTTCATCATAAATGACATTTGAATTCGATATTCAAACTTTTTTACCTACTTTTTGTTCTGAAGATACATTTTTTTCAAAATAGCGAAGAAATTTACTGTCAGATATTTGAAAATTGGAAGATTAGGCTATAATTTAATTAATTTATTTATTTATTGGCAGATGGGTGTGGAGGCCCTGCTTGCGCCTCATAGATCCATATAATATAACATTTAACAGCCATATAGTCTGCCCGGTACCCACAAAATGTAGACAATACATCGCGACGGACGAATCCTAGAAGCTAACAAAAACCGATCACTCTTCTCCCACACGTCGCGGGACCGCCTCTAATGAACGTTGTTTATCTTGGACTTAGTAAAGGTGTTTTTTTTATAGGTTTTTTTTAGAATTGGTAACACTGTTTTCAAGCGACAGCCAATTTGATAGCTAACACCTGATTTGTGCTCAGTTTGGTTTATTATTTCACCATGAATAGACGTACGTCAGAACTACACTTGCAAATTATACAATTGGTTGAAAATCGTGGTTCAGTTCGCGAAACTTACTGAGCGCTACATCCATTTTACGGTCAACATAATCGTTCATCCGAGCACCATGGATCATTTTCGGACCACGCATACTCTAATTAATAATACGCATTCGCAGAAGCGTCGTACAGTGGGCACCGAAGAAGCTGTTGCTACAGTAAAGCGTAGTATTGAGGAGCCGAATGAGTCGATTCGTCATTGAAAGCGCCATAAGGTTTATTACGATGCGTCTTGGCTTCTGTAGATAGAACGCCACCGGCTAGACAGTGGTTGACACGAAAATATGGATTCAGCTGGAATTAAGTCCTGTGCACTTACTTTCAACTGACGACCTTTCTTACACCTATGGTAAATTTATATTAGCGTTGTGTAATTCGGACTAGGAATCAAAGCTAATTAATGAAAGAGGTTAATTTACAACAAGATTGTTTAATACAAAATAAATATCCTCCATCGTATGGGATTGTTGTCGTCACGCTATATGTGCCGAAGATTCATCCATACTAAATGGAGACTGCCTTCCATCGCACGTCCCGGCTACTGGCTAGATTAAAACCGAATGCCCTTAGCCCGAGGCCCAAAAGAGGAAATTGTAATTTTTGCATAGGAAGAAAGTATAATACAAATTAGATACTACAATATTCTACAGATAATGCACTAGTATCAACAAGATATAAATCTTACCCTACTATTCCTTCGATAGTGTACGAATGGATTTGCGACTACGGCCGCGCAACGCGCCGCCTCGCGCTTCTCAAGTAGCGCTGTGAGCCAAGCGGTCCCGCGCGTCGACATCGATCGAACTACTTACCTGTAATTCAGTGTTTACAACATATAAACTTGGCGAGTTGTACAAATTACAACTTAAGGGCAATCGGATTTATATTTCCACAAATGTGTGCAGAATGCTCCTCGTCCCGCAACTAATGTTTCAAATTTCTCTAATATGTGTACACTTTATTTTATGCCTATTCATTTACTGGTGTGTGAGGATAACACATATTATTTCTTAGATTAATATTTTTTTTCTGTATATCTTTCTAGTTTTTAATGAAATGTCTTTACATCTCTACAAGCATTAAGGTACTACCAATATAAACATATTATGTTTATTTACAAAAAGAAAACCCATATAACTGTTGTTGCACACAGAGACGTGACAACTCGCTACTTTTGAACATTGTGTAAAAATATATATTATGTCTATAAAATACATTGTAAATTTAATTGTTGACTTTACGCGGCGTGCCGCGGGATTGGGAATACAATAAACTTGCCCACCCGTCGGTACGCCGCCATGATTTTACTAAAAATAATAAATGTCTATTTGCCCGGTGCCGTGGACGCAGTAGAATAAACAAATGAGATAGTCCACGGCACCCATATATGATGCCAGTGCCCCTTCCAAACAGCCTCTTTCAGGGCCGCAAGAGAACGAGCCTTCTGCTCTGCGGCCCCTCGGCCCTTTTCAGGGCTACGAAAAATGAGCCTTCTGCTCATTTTATAATTTCGGCCATTAAAAATGATTATAACTTACGAAGGGGCACTGGCCCCGTAATTCTTGTTTCGGGATATCACGAGGAATAATATGCTCTACCTTGTCCCCTACTCGTGATATCCCGGAAATTTGTCTTTATAATTTATTTTTTAATTTTTGTATGTGTAAAGCCATTTCTGCCGGCCGCCAGCCCGCGACCGAAAAATGAGCCGGAGTTGCGCGCTTCGGCCGGCAGGCGGCGACGGCCGCCGCGTCGCTCGGGGTGCGGTTAGGGTTGTAAACGCACCCTGATTGGCCCGGCGGCCACCCAGGGGGTGGCGGGTGGCGCTAACGGAGCGCGCTCGCCCGTATGAAATAAATACTGGGGCGCCGCAGTACGGAGCGCACTCGTCTCGTCTGCGGCGCACCGACAACAAGCAAATTTTGACTCTTCATTTCTTCCCTTCGGAGCCTCGCCACTGCAGCCGTCCAGCCGCCTTCCAGCCTGCGTCCTCTGCCTAGTGACGGCGTTTTGGACCTGCGGCCACCGGCGATTAGGAGCGAGTGGAGACGCTTGACTGCGGTCGGGTGAATCCTCTCGTACCCTAGTGGGGTTTCTTGAGGCGACCACTTTTTTGTTTGGTTGGCAACAACTGGTCCTTCGAGCCGGATTGCCTCAAGAAGCCGAGCTAGCGCCAGTGGTCCGGAGACAAAATGTCCAGATCCGGGCTGAGGTCCGGCAACGGGAGGTCGGACCGAGAAGAGGAAGAGCCGCCGCTACAGGAGCAGAATCCGCCGCCACGTCACGTGTCGTCGGCCTCAGAGTCCGATGCTGGGGCATCCGACGATGAACGCGGATCGCGCCGAGGATCCTCCACAAACACGGACGACACGGTCCGCCAATTGCGGGCCGACATCAAAGGAGAGAGGAGGCGGCGGCGGATGCTGGAGGAAAACCACCGGCTGGCTCTACAGCTGCAGCGCTCGCAGATGGAGGTGTACTACCGGGACCAAATTCGGGGTCAGCCGTCAGTGACGCCGTGGAGCCCGACGCCAGGAGCGCAGCAGGCAGCGGACCCCGGAGCGGCCGGGCCGGCCGCTCCGCCAGCATCACGGATGGCGCCCGGAGCGGTCGGACCGGCCGCTCCGCCTGAGTCGAGTGTGGCCTGGAGCGCCGCACCGGGAGCGGTCGGACCGGCCGCTCCGCCGGATTTCACGGTGTCCCGGACGGACGCATCACGGATGGCGCTCGGAGCGGTCGGACCGGCCGCTCCGCCTGAATCAACAGTGGCGTGGAACGCCGCATCGGGGACGCAGCCGGGAGCGGCGCTCGGGCCGGCCGGACGGGCCGCCCCGGGCGCCATGGCAACATCGGCCGCGGGTCCCTGGGGCCTCGCTGTAAGCACGCGAACCGACACCGGGCCCGGGGGGGCCCGGCCCGCCGCCCCGCACGCTCCTGGAGGAGCGGGCATCGGAGCGGCGTTCGGCGCGGTCGGCTCATCCCGGCCGGGCGCGGCAGGCACGGCTAGCCCAGGTGCCGCCGCCGACGCATGGGCATCACCGCAGGCCGCCGTCTGGGGATCGGCGGCGAGTGCGGCGCCGTACACCGCGGCATACACCGATGCCAATGCAACACCGGATGAGGCCGCCAGACGCCGGGGAACGAACGACTGGGTGCTCGCGCAACCGATGAACGCGTTCATCGCCCGCCAGTCGAGCGCCAGGGACCTGCCACCATTCAGCGGCGACGCCTTGGAGTGGCCCACGTTCAAGGCCCAGTTCGACCAATCGACGGCGCTCTGCGGGCTAAACCTGGCAGAGAACCTCATGCGGCTGCAGCGCGCCCTGAAGGGGAAGGCACGTGAGACCGTGGCGGCGCTACTGATTGACCCCAACAACGTGCCGGAAATCGTAGCCACGCTGGAGCGCTGGTACGGCAGGCCCGACACAATAATCAGCCATATGCTGGACCGTGTCCAGCGCTACCCTAAGCTGGCTGAGACCTGCCCCGCCGAAGCCCTAGTGGATTACGCTGTGGCAGTCCGGAACGTCGTCGCCACGGTCGAGGCTTTCGACTCGAAGCACTTGGCGTCACCGCGGCTCCTAGCAGAAATGGTCGGCAAGGTGCCGGCCCATGTGAGGACGTCCTGGATGGTGTCGCGGATGGACAGGCCCGAGCTGGACGTCGCCGTGAAAGACTTTTCCGCCTGGCTCACGAAGCTCACCGCGGTGGCACCATACGCCGGGTGTTTAATGGTCAACCCCGCAGGCCAGCCCTCCCGACGGGGCGGGCAAGTGCACCTCGCCGTAGAGGCCGCGCCCTCGGAAAGTGCGACCGCGAACCCGGGTTCGCCCGGGAGTGTGCAGTGCGCGGCATGCCGTTCGACTCGGCACGGGCTCGCCGCGTGCCACGAATTCGTGCGGAAATCGGTCCCGGACCGATGGACATTTGTGAAGGAAGCGGAGGTATGCTTCCAGTGCCTCAGTTCGGGACATCGATCGCAACAGTGCCGGGCGAAGCGTTGCGGGTCGAGCGGCTGCCGTAGGCCCCACCACCGCCTACTGCATGGGGGGCCACGAGCACAAGCACCGACTGCGGCAGGCGCCGCGGCCGTAGGTGCAGTGTCAGGCGAGTCCTGACTGATGAACCACCAACAGGCTTCCGTCGGCACAAGCCTAGTGAGCCTCACGGGAGGCCGGGAGGACCAAGTGCTGTTAAAGGTCCTCCCAGTGACAGTGACCGGCCCCCGGGGGCAAACAAGACTTTACGCGCTACTCGATGAGGGGTCCACGGTAACCCTTATCGAGGCGACAGTGGCCAGTGCCGTCGGGGCCAAGGGACCGGTACGTCAATTGCGCATTCACGGCGCGAACGGAATGTGCTCTTCGGACGACCGGTCCCAATTGGTGAATCTGACAATAAGTGGCGGCGGGGCCGAATACCCGCTGCAAGCAAGCACGGTTCGCGGGCTTGCTTTGCCCTCCCAGTGGACAGTCAAGCATCGGGGAGGGCAACCGCGTGTGGGCCGCGCCGGGGCCATCGAAGTCACGCCGCAGGTGCTGATCGGGCAGGACCACGCCCACTTGATCGTAACCCGCGAGTGTAAAGTGGTGCGGGGCAAAGGGGTCCTGTCCAAGACGGCCCTCGGGTGGACATTTCACGGGGCCGCCACCAAACGCCCGCACGCGACCGGCGAAACCGTGCTAGCACTCGACGCGGCTAGCGGCACCGCCGCCGACACACGCCTGGAGGCACTCATACGGGAGCATTACGCGGTGGATTCCTTGGGCATCACGACCGCGACCCGTATTAACGCGAGCGTGGCCCGGGCCACCGCGATAATGGAGGCGACAACGAGGCGTCTCCCGAATGGACAATGGGAAACCGGGCTACTCTGGGCAGACGAAGAGACCCGCCTTCCCGAGAACCGACAGTGCGCTGTCAACCGCCTGGCCAGCATCGAGAGGAAGATGGCCAGAGATCCGGCCTATGCCAGCGCCTATAGGGCGAAGATGGCCGAGTACCTCGACAAGGGGTACGCTCGCCCCCTGTCAGAGGATGAGGTGGCTCATTTGGGGAGCCACCACTGGTACCTGCCGCACTTTGCCGTATTTAACCCCAACAAACCGGGGAAGATTAGAATCGTCTTCGATGCGGCAAGCAAGTGCCGGGGCGTCTCCCTGAATGACGCCCTGTTGACGGGGCCGGATCTACTGTCTTCACTACTGGGCAACGTCTTCCGGTTTCGGGAGGGACGGGTAGCCCTGGCAGCCGACGTCCGGGAAATGTTCCTGCGGGTCAAGATAAGACCGCAGGACCAATGCGCGCAGCTGTTCCTGTGGAAGCGGCCGGGCGAGGCCGCGCCGCGGACCTGCCAGATGACGTCGATGGTCTTCGGCGCGACCTGCTCTCCCAGCAGCGCGCAGTTTGTGCGCAACCGGATCGCCGACGCCAGCGCCACGGAGTTCCCAGCCGCCGCTGCTGCCGTCCAGACCAAGTTCTACATGGACGACTATCTGGACGCCATGGACACCCCGGAGCAGGCCATCGAGATGACCCGCCAAGTGACCGAGGTGCTGCGCCGGGGAGGCATGCACCTGGCGAACTGGGCCTCCAATAGCCCGGAGGTCCTGGAACACATCCCGCCGCCACTCCGCGCAGTGGAGCCGGTGCGGATCATTAGTGAGGAATCAACTACGGAACGCGTGCTTGGGATTACCTGGGAGCCGGCCTCAGACAAGTTCCTCTTCCAATTTGTCAACCTGCCGGAACTGGAAGAGGAGGACCGCCCGACCAAACGGCAACTACTAAGCGCCGTGATGCGGATTTTCGACCCGGTGGGCTTTGTCGCCTGCCTTTTGATCCGGTCGAAGATCCTTCTTCAACAAGTGTGGCGCTCAAAGGTCGGGTGGGATGACCCGATCCTCCCCGAGCACGCGCACAAATGGCGTGATTGGCACCGGCTCCTCCGCACCAGTCAGTGCGCCGTGCCACGCCAGAGCGTGATGAGTCGGAGAAGCCGACCGACCCTGCACATCTTCTGCGACGCCTCGGAGTCCGCATGCTGCACGGTCGCCTACTTTGTCGAGACAGGAGAGGGCGGCTATAACGTAGCCTTCATCTCGGCAAAGTGCAAGGTGGCCCCGCTCAAGCCATTGTCAATCCCACGGCTTGAGCTGCAGGCGGCTCTGATGGCGGCTCGCCTAGCCACCGCCATAAGGGCGGAACATGTGTGCAGGGCAGAAAGGACGGTGCTGTGGACCGACTCGTCCACCGTCCTGGCGTGGATCCGGACCGACCCCAGGTCCTATTCCACATTTGTCGCCAACCGGCTCGGAGAAATAGACGAGCTGGTTGGACCCGACGGCTGGAGGTGGGTGCCGACGGCGCAGAATCCAGCGGACCTGGGGACCCGGGATGGAGAGCCCCCTGACTTGACCACTGACGGGAAGTGGTTCAGAGGCCCGGCATTCCTCAGGCAAGAGGAATCTGCCTGGCCACGAGAGGCAGGCCGGCCTCCGCCTGACGAGCAAGGCATGGAGATCAGGCCCGAGACGGTGGCAGTTACCCGCCACGCCTCTACACCTGGAGGGTCGATGCCAGACCTCGAGAGGTTTTCATCATGGACCCGCCTCATCCGGACAACGGCGTGGGTCCGCCGCTTTGTGACCAACTGCCGACGACCTCGAGGCGAGGTATCGGCCCAAGATCTGACAACGGACGAGCGGGACTGCGCCGAGCGTGCTTGGGTGCTGCAAACCCAGGCCGCGGATTTCGGACCTGAGATCCAGCTGTTACGACGGGGGGAGGCCCTCCCGCGGAACGGGCGACTGTACCCGCTGACACCCCACCTGGACGACAATGGTGTCATCCGCATGGGGACTCGCCTGACTGGGACGACCGACGTTGACATCACGCCAGGACTGCGGGCTCCCATCATCCTGGACGGAAGCCACCCCTACACCCGGCTCATGGTACGCCACTACCACGAGAGCGCGGGTCATCCCGGCACGGAGCGGACCGTGAGCGACATCCGGGAAAACTACTTCGTGCTGCGGCTACGACCCGCCGTGCGCCGGGTGCAGTCACGATGCCAGGCCTGCCGCAATGGACGCAGTCGTCCCCAGCCGCCGCTGATGGGACAGCTCCCCGAAGCCCGCCTGGCCCACCACATGCCGCCATTCACCCATTGCGGCCTCGACTACTTCGGCCCAATGGAGGTGACCATAGGCCGCCGGCGCGAGAAGAGGTACGGTGCGCTCTTCACGTGTCTAACCACTCGCGCCGTGCACGTGGAGCTGGCCGCCTCATTGTCAGCGGATTCGGCCATAATGGCACTCAGGCGGATGGCAGCCCGCCGTGGACATCCGCGGCACCTGTACAGCGACAACGGCACCAATTTTCGCGGCGCCGACCGGGAATTGGCCGAAGCCTTGGCGGACTTGAGGCAGGAGCCGCGGGTTAGAGAACACCTAGCGGAGGTGGGGATTGAGTGGACTTTCAACCCCCCGCTCGCCCCCCATATGGGCGGAGCATGGGAGAGCCTTGTCCGCTCGGTGAAGCGGGCACTCGAGGCCGCCACCAAGGAGCGGGCCCCGCGAGAAGAAACCTTGCGGACCACCCTAGCCGAGGCGGAGTTCACCGTCAACAGCCGCCCACTGACGCACGTCTCCGTGGACCCGCGGGACAACTCACCGCTCACACCAAACCATCTGCTGATTGGAGCGGCCGGGCGACAGCAACACCTGGCCATCTACGGGGCCCTCGACGAGCAGACCTGCCTGAGGAAGCAGTGGCGGGTGGCTCAGCAGCTCGCTGACATGTTCTGGCGTCGGTGGATGCGCGAGTATTTGCCTACACTCGCCCGCCGCCACAAGTGGCAGGAGCCAGCCCCACCAATCCGCGAGGGCGAGATGGCGGTCATCACCGACGCCACCCTGCCTCGGAACACCTGGCCACGGGGCATTATCGTCGAGGCCAAGCCAGCAGCCGACGGACAGGTGCGAGCGGTGCGCATCAGGACGGCCACCGGGGACTACACGCGACCGGCCACCCGCATCGTCGTTCTACCTACGGAACCTCTCTGTGTGCCGACATAGTACGGCCAAGCCGCACGGGGGGAGTGTTGCACACAGAGACGTGACAACTCGCTACTTTTGAACATTGTGTAAAAATATATATTATGTCTATAAAATACATTGTAAATTTAATTGTTGACTTTACGCGGCGTGCCGCGGGATTGGGAATACAATAAACTTGCCCACCCGTCGGTACGCCGCCATGATTTTACTAAAAATAATAAATGTCTATTTGCCCGGTGCCGTGGACGCAGTAGAATAAACAAATGAGATAGTCCACGGCACCCATATATGATGCCAGTGCCCCTTCCAAACAGCCTCTTTCAGGGCCGCAAGAGAACGAGCCTTCTGCTCTGCGGCCCCTCGGCCCTTTTCAGGGCTACGAAAAATGAGCCTTCTGCTCATTTTATAATTTCGGCCATTAAAAATGATTATAACTTACGAAGGGGCACTGGCCCCGTAATTCTTGTTTCGGGATATCACGAGGAATAATATGCTCTACCTTGTCCCCTACTCGTGATATCCCGGAAATTTGTCTTTATAATTTATTTTTTAATTTTTGTATGTGTAAAGCCATTTCTGCCGGCCGCCAGCCCGCGACCGAAAAATGAGCCGGAGTTGCGCGCTTCGGCCGGCAGGCGGCGACGGCCGCCGCGTCGCTCGGGGTGCGGTTAGGGTTGTAAACGCACCCTGATTGGCCCGGCGGCCACCCAGGGGGTGGCGGGTGGCGCTAACGGAGCGCGCTCGCCCGTATGAAATAAATACTGGGGCGCCGCAGTACGGAGCGCACTCGTCTCGTCTGCGGCGCACCGACAACAAGCAAATTTTGACTCTTCATTTCTTCCCTTCGGAGCCTCGCCACTGCAGCCGTCCAGCCGCCTTCCAGCCTGCGTCCTCTGCCTAGTGACGGCGTTTTGGACCTGCGGCCACCGGCGATTAGGAGCGAGTGGAGACGCTTGACTGCGGTCGGGTGAATCCTCTCGTACCCTAGTGGGGTTTCTTGAGGCGACCACTTTTTTGTTTGGTTGGCAACAACTGTATTTAACCTTGAAGCACTGTTAGCGTCTTTGATGCCCGTCCTAAGACAGGGTGTGAAGAAAAGTTATATAATATTTATCTATGGCGTTTTAAAAATAATACTAAAATAGCACTGTGTGCAGGAAATTATCACAGGAAAATGTTACGAAACGGGAAAATATGATGCATAACTTTTTAACATTAAAACCCGGGTAAGTTTCCTAAGTTGAATAACGTGGGTCTATTCACATTATTTGTTAAATAATTCGGTTTCCTAAAGGATTTACTCAAGTATTGTTCATTAATAATGTGAATAAAATTAAATGTGAATTAATAAAAACATTTATGATGTAATAAAGATGCAAATGTATTTTATGGTTTTTAGATGATGATAAAGAAATTGTAATGATATCATAATTCAGAAAGAAGAGATACGTTTAAGTCCATTATCTATGGTTCACTGAATCTATAGATTTTTTCGTAATGAAGACTTTAAAAAAAAAGTTAATGTGTTGTAATATTTTTGAAACAATGAAACAAGGAAATTAAATTAAATATACAAATAAAATTAATCAACTAGAAAGGACTGACGAGAGGTCAATTAGATCTCTTCCTATCCGAGAAAGAGAGTAGTTCATTTTTGGTATAGCATTAAAATATATTTACGACAAATTTTGAACATATATTCTGTAATATTTCCAATTGAAAACATCTACTATCCCGTTTTTAAAAGCAATCAACTTTATATTACTGTGAATCTCAAATACATTTGAGTAGATCTCGGTGGGAAACGCCAGAATTAAATTAATTAATCCATTTAGTTACATTTGGAAACTTTAATACGACATATATATTAAGGAAAACACATTTTTGTTACGCTTTTCCAGTTCCAGGTCCAGGTTCGTATCCCGGTTGCAACTAAATATTTTTTCAAATTAAATGCAACAACTAGAAAGATATACATACAGATAAAGTCAGTTTACAGAAAAAATATTTTGGCTGCCACCGGGATTTGAACCAGGATCTCTTCCTATTCGGGGAAGTGCAATAACCAATTACACTGCGTCAGCCTCATAAATAGATGACAAATTTTCGAACTTATATGTTGCAGCTTAAATTGATACATCTTACATTCCATTTATTTAAAAGCTCATTATCACATTTTTATTACGAATAACTTTGAGAAATATTCGATTATATATTTTAATAATAAATAAATATTTTTATTTATCGATTATTACGATTATTACGTTCTCGCATACTTTGCGTGTTATTTCAGCAATTTCACTTCGAATTTTGTCCTGTTACATCGGAATTATTATTGACTTATTGGCGTAGATATTTTCTTTCAAGTACCTCCATAGAAAATAGCCAGGAACTGTCAAATCAGGTAATGATGTAAATCAGGTAAAGCTAGTCGATACCACCACTTTTTAACATTATGCGGTCGGGAAAAGTTTCAAGCGCAGCTCGGGCTGTGTGTGAGGTGGCACTGTCCTGTTGAAACCACATGTGTTACAGGCCCAATCGAACAGTTCGGCTATCAAAAAGTTTTCCAACACGTGACGATAGGGATCACCATTAACACATCCTCTACGGTGGTGGGTCAGATTTGACCCGAGTATTTGTAAAAATATGAATTACGCTACAAATATTCGTTTAATGCTGTTTTCCTTCTAGTTAATCTTTTATGAAATATTTCCAAATAATTTTAGATACAAATAAATGTTATCGGACGAGATTCAAATGAGTTATTAATAAAAATGTGAAAAAACGCTCAAAAATCAGTCGCTTTTGCGGAATTGAATCTCAGCACTTACACTGAAATATATATTGTCAACAATTTGAGCGGGTAGATAAAGGATACCAGATATGTGTCCATGTATTTGTTTTGCCTTATTATCATCTGACGGCTCAAATAGTTATATTACTGGTATTATTATATAACTATTTGAGGGGCGTTGCGTATGAGGTTTTATGACACTACCTGTTCGAGTTCCGGCGAGAAGATTACATGCTCAGTGAATTTTTGTATTTTGACTGTAGGGCGTCTGTTGTTGCGTGAGAATATGAACATTATTCGTAATATTTTTAAATTTTAAATTTTAATTTTTTAGCAGAAACATTACGGCACATCATGCCATTTCATTAAATCATTTTTAAAATTAAATATCTATAAAAAATCTCTCACAAAATAGTTGAAAAACTGAAAACTTGAGGTGGGTCTAAAATGACCCACCACCGCCGGACGTGTTTTGTTTTGACCCACCGAGTGTTAATGGTAACAGAATTGCTATTATCATTTAGATAAAATGTTACAATGACTTCAACACATTATTGAAGCGTTAGATGCTCTATAATGAATTGTAATGAACTATTATCTACGACTACCAAATTCTAATTGACAAATGTTTGCTAAACTAAAATGGCGGCCAAACAAAATCGACCTGGAACATAATATTCTGCCAGTATAAGATAGAACGGTATATATTAGATAGTTGGGATTAGATTATGAATGAGATTTGAGGGTCGTACAGACAATAGCAGCGGAAGATATTTGACAGAAAATAAATATTTAGCGCTCTATGGATTGTGTGAGGGAAGGGGTATTTCTTCGAAAGGCAGTGTTTACTAATGCACGGTTGCCTTACGGGGAAGCACCTCGGGGGATATTCGGTTGCTGTTCTTGAGTACCCTACTTCACCAAGATTTAAATTTTCTTAGTCTAAAGGATTTTGTTAGTTTTACCACTATCTGCAAACATCTTGTGTATTGTGATAGTCTCCAGAGGTTTTGCACATTTTCACTATTGGCCGGATAAGCAAAACCCGACTTTATTGCTTGGTTAAAATCATATAAACTTTCATACCGAACACTGCGGCAGGAACAAAATGTTGTAGCATGCATTGGATAATTTATGTTCGTCTGTATATCATCATCATCACAGTTCCATGAAGACATCCTCCACTTTTGTCATAGTAGTCATAGTACTTTTGTATGACAGATAAAACAGAAATATTTAGTAACTTGTGAGGGATGGGTGCCTTACTAATCAGCCATCACTCACGTGTTCTTTTGATTACTGCGGAGTTTATTGAACAAGTGTATGTGGCCAGAGCAGGTTGGAGAAGAAAAACTACTTAAGGTTGATACAAATTTATTGTTGAGCTCGTTTACAGATTTAGAGAAATACAATTACCGTAGAATGAAATGGCTACACGGAGGAGCTTTTTATAGATATGATATCTGGAAAGCGGCAGCAAGAAGAGTGACCCTCGAGAGTCGGTCTTCCAGACAGTTGTGGGCGCATGTTGTTGATTGTGCTTGGATTTTTCCGGATAATGATTATTCCCGAAGTAGATTAATTTGAACATAGATTATTCCAGAGGTCAGGTTAGGTTACGATGAACTCGGGGGTTTAATATTTAACAATTCAAATGTATACGTTAAAATATATATTTTTTAAATACCTACATTATTAAAAATATTTTTTGTACGGATTAATCAGTGTTCGCTAAAACCATGTCTTCAAAAAACAGTGTCCGCAAAAATCATGTCTTGAAAAATTAGTGTTTGAAATAATCAGTGGCCGGAAAGATCGTGTCCGGAAAAATAATCAAACTGTTTGTGGGTTTTGTGATTGACGCTGTCATGAACCCGCCGGATTGCCGGAAAGTAAAGTTTGCTAATGACGATGATGAACACCGCGTAGAAAATAATGTTTGTTTTGAAAACAAGGACCATACCTTTTCGCTGACGTGACGCTTACGTTTTGGCGTGACAAAATAGGGGCTCATACACCGCTATATAGAACCCGCTGGTTCTTACGGTTATTTGGATTCCGCCAACTTCGAGAAGGCTCTGATTTTACCGTGCACTATTCGTCGATATTTGAATGTACACTCCTGTAACCCTCGGAGGACAACGATGTGATACCGAATATTTCGCCAATGCGCGCGCCGAATTATGTGTTACTCGGAAACAATGTCGTGTATGAACCGTATGGCATGGCCGGGCATAAGTATTCTATTCCAAGGCAGCTTCCGGATTGCTGAGATCGAGGCGGCCGATCTTATGACCCCTCTCCGCCACCAGTGCGCGACGGCTTGCGCAGATAGCTAGAAATTGACTGCGCTTCCACGAGAAGTGTGAACGGGAGAATATTTCATAACATGTTATGACACTTGACGTCGGTGCTGGATACATTTTTTTTTATTTTTTATCATCGGCGGTGACGATGAGTGTGGCTGGTATACACTCCCATAACTATGTTTGACTAATAATTGCCCCTTATCTAAGCAATATGGTTTGCTCATAGCTTTTTCAATTTCTCAGCGCATTCTTTTATATTGACTACTAGTGTTTATTTTCTTATCCACCTCTATTTTATTAGAGTCTATAAGCACTGATTTACAACGAAATGGAAGGTCACATTCATGTTTCATCATGTTTAGGTATCTCACATGACATGCCTCCAATATGAAAACTATGAATCGTCCACATATCAGGTCACTTTAATAAGATTATTGTACTGTAGCATATTTTCGTTAAAATTTATAGCTTTAACCGAATATACTATACGCTATACATTTTCTATTTATATTCTAGATATCTATTCTCCATTAGCTTGTGATGAATAAAAGTGGTTTATGTGATACAATTGGTATTTTTACCAACAAACTAGATCAATGGAAACCGATGTGGCTTCGTTACCTTTGATTGGCAGTAATAGTCATAACCACTTATGGCCCATAAATAGATGCTCGAATCTCGCTAAATCCCCGCCTATTAATTCAATTCCATCAGCGATCATAAAGTTTGCTTTGAAAGCTTTTCTGGAATAAACTCGCCCGGTTTTAATATCACAGTTGTTTCATGTTGACCATAAAACTCCACAAATAATTATACCGTCACACTTTAAATAATGTTTATTTATATGAAATAATACATTTTAAACTTATACATATGTATATATATTATCTAGTAGATATTTATTTTGAGCTAACTGGTATTAATTTTTCTCATAAACCTTATATTTATTTTGTCAGAAAATTTGGTAAGTTGTCAATTTATTGTAATGTCACACATTCTAGATTTACTTTAACCGCCCAATAATATGTTACCATATTTTCTTACTAGATTTCATTCTTAAGAGGCTGTCAATTTTTTAGATTCGTTTCTTTATGTTCAGTTTCATTGTGTGGACTAGAAACGGATTTAAGATCACCTATAATACATGGATGCTGTAATAAACCTCATAATTTCACACGATGAAAAAAGGTTTTTCCTCTCCCTGTCTCTGATAATATTTCCTTGGAGAATTCACTGTCGCCGTGCGTGAATTAGTCTATCATCCAAAAACTTATAATAATAATAAATATTATAGTATAATACAAAATTATTGTAAACTTGGCTGAAAAATATATTTTAAATCTCATTAGGATTGTTTTTTGAAATGTACTTTTTTAGCCTCGGTATATTAAATTCAAACGATCTTCACCATTATCCGGATTTGAGATGAAAATGGATAATCAAAAATGCATCTTCAATCGTTGCACTAAAATACTGTTTTCCTTTTAAAAATTCACGCCATCGTGAGGTTGCAAAATATTTTACAGTCGTTATCGAAATGTTTTACAGTAACACAGTTGTTGTTTGTTCTGATAATTTAAAGTTAATTTTTCTTATGAAGATGCATAGAAACTAATAGAATTTTTGAATAATAAATTTAACTTACCAATTAATAATAATCTGACTGTATCAACTATGAAATCAGGAACAAAAATTCATACAATACTTGAAAGATATTTTAATAGTGTGTAATCGTTTACCTTTTTTAAGATTTTTTTCACATGAATATCATTAAAATATTTTTATGTATTTGTTAAAGAATTTCTTTAAATTAAACAAAATTGTAAAATAATGTAATGATCATTATATTATTTAATTTTTTTTACAAATTCTTAGAAAAGTGCATTCATAAAACATATTTCAAGATGCTTATTAACAGGGTGGTATCATCATATTAATATTGAAATTTTTCTAACAATATTATGAATATACTGAATTTTAATAATGTATAATGTATGTAAAATAATTATATTAAACCTACCACTATTTAAGTAGCTAAACTTCAAATTAAATATGTCTAGAATGTATATGTACAATTACTGTACGTACATATACATAGGTATTAATAACCTGTATACCTCTCTTTCAGTCAGTAGTCAAAAATTAAAAAAAAATAATGTCAAGTAATGCACATACAATTTAAATTTTCAGTCTATATATTCATTCAATTCTGTAACACAAATGTACATCTTTAAGATTTTAATATATTATATACATCATATTGAATGTCGACCATGTACACCTATTTCAAGTTATAGTAGATGAAAATATTGTCTCTTGCATGCAAATTGTTCTTCCCCGTAATGCTACTTCTTTGTATCGCAGAGTTTTCTCAAAATAGCTGTTTTTGTTTTAAAACATACAGAGTAATATGTTAAATTTATCTTTATAAACACATTTTAGAGTAATATTATCTTTTTTTAAGTTAGCGCACCAAAATTTAAACTTCTGAACGCATGTAAATTAAATATATAAATTCACTACACATTTTTAATTTACTTCATATAAAAATTTTACGGAGGAAAACTAGAAATTAAATGTTATTTTTTTCAACATAAATTTAATGTTATACTTTTGAAATTACGTATTTTTAATTATGAAATTTGATCCTCAAATAATCATTTTTAATTATGAAATTTGATCTTTGAATAAATTTAACACCAACAGTAAATTGCGGTTTATCATTAAGAATTTAGTCTCTTTAAAATGTAAAATTTTAAACAATTTTATTTTAACTTCAGTATTTAATTCAGTGAAAAACACGGTTTTGATATACGAGCTTGTTTTTTTAGCAAATACAAATTTAGTCTTTAGTCTTTCCATTTTGGGTGCTTATGGTCATGAATAATATTATTTGTGTGACAATCGTCAAAAATGACGTTTCTCATTTGAAAGTATGAACATTGGACCCTGGGAGACGAGTTTTGGGGTACTTTTAGCGACCCGGTGACAGATGGACTAAAGGGATGATGAATAGCCTCTCTCTGCAACGCCTAGGCAAAGCCATCAATCATGCTTTTATCAGACACAACCCCGAAAATGACCTCAGTTTTCCTTTGTTACCCTCACCTCTCCATCAGACTTGGTCAAATATGCACTCGTTAAATACTTCACATATCGACATATTTTCTTTTCTTCCTTTGATATGTATTAAATAATAATTTCATTATACCTTTTTATAAGTTTATAAGTTTTCTGTAACTTTTATTTTTAACAATTACTGGATTTTTAACAATGAATGGAATTTTTTCTTTATTTCAATTGGTCTTCTTAACCCCTCCCAAACCATGCAGTAACACAGGTCTACCGCTCTGATTAAATTTGTAATATTTCGGTAAATACACGTAACATATATTTTATAGTTTAGTTAATTTGAAGGAAAATATGTACGCTTAGAATTAGTGAATTAGTGTAAAATTAATTATGTTAGGCGAATCCTACAAAAATAATTATTTTTAATTCATTCTCAATTTGTGACAAGACAGAAAGAAATCACTCATTAATTTCACAGTGAAGACAATAACAAACATACGAATATAATTAATTGTCATTAATTAAATGAAGATAGATAAAAAGAAAGACTGTATTATACAAAGCAACCTCTTATACAAAACTTAATGAATGTCTCGAATATTACATGTTTTTTTTATATTTAATGCCCAAAACTTAAAGTAAATTTATGGCATTAACAATTTTTTCATTTAAAATCTAATAGAACTCTAATTTCTCATGGTAACACGAGTTGACAGCATGGCTGTGTGCGAGTATTTTATGTCACGGTATAGTAAAGGTTAAAAATGTATAAAGTAGTTAAATATATGAAATATAAAAGTTTTAAAACACTCAAATTAATTTGCACTGGTTTTTCATTTAAATAAAAGTATACATTTAAAAAAAAATGAAATAATTAACATGGCGTGTTGGTAAGGAATCCCCCCCACCCGCCGCAAAGAGAAAGTTTGAAACTCGTGTCCCGGTAGTAACAAAATATTTTTCCGATAGATAATTTTATGTATATATTATGTATATCTAATTGATTTACATCATTTATTTAACAATTATTATTTATTTACTTAGTACCATTTATAAAATAATATTTATGGTACATACTGTAAAAATATGTTGCTTAAATAAATTGATAATTTCCTAGGAATTTAATATTCAATTAAGTCGTAATGTAAATGAGTATCTAATTATATATAAATTCATACATGTATCACCAGTCAAATTATAAAACTATGTATTTTATTAATTCACACGAAATAAGAATAATACATATTTTCATTTGAGTTAGATTTGAAAACTTAAGGTCACATTAAATATTAATTACTATAAAAAATAAATAATTTCTTTCTTAAAGAATCCTATCTTATTGTTTTTGGTTTATCGTTCGATAATATAGCTAGGTACAAATTAATATATATATTAATGTGTAAATGTACCTTCTAGGTGTGACATGACACCTTGTTCATTATATATATCGTATGTACATAATGATATTCTACATTAAAAATGTATTTCAAGTGTTCACTTACTCTTAGTAAAGATTTAAACACATAAGCAAAGGCTCTGCAAAATTACTTGAATTTTATTTACTTAATTAAAATAACTCTTGATAATAAATAATTAATAATGGAGCCTTTATGCATGTTTAGAAAGGAATAAATTATACAATAAAATATTAATTATTCGTCAGGAGTAAGCTACATTTTATTTTATTGTTATAGAGTTTGTTGACAGATACATTAATTACAAATCTGTATACTAAACCAATACACCGATACAAAAAAGATTAATGACTATTCCACCACCCATGGAATCAATCGCCAAACTATTTTCAGGTTATATTTATTCGATAATGCTCGACATGTAATTTTGTTTTTTTTTTTTATTTTGTCGATAGATTTTCAAATATTGGGCTACGATTATCACATACTTTAGGCGTGGTAGATAGTAAAAATCAATATTTGATTTTAAGTAACGCTCATCTGCATTTAACTAAATGTGAAATGGATCCATGTTACGTAGCAAGTTAGTTATCCATATTAAAATAAAAAGATACCGTTAAATAATTGTTAAAGAAATAACGATGTCAATAATAGATAAAAAGAATAACAATATATTGTTCCAAGCATAGTCAATTATTTATGTGAGGTTACATGTTATTATTTCATTAATTTAATATGGTATTCGTAATAATGAAATAGTCTACAGTCGTAGGTTTTCAAAAAATGTATTAACATTAAGTTGTCTCGTTAAAAATAGTTTTGTTGCTGAAATAAAGCGTATAAATTAATTTATTCATTATTAAATAAAAACCATGTACCTATTTATTACTTACTTATGACTACTTGTTTATGTTTAATATAAATTAAATTAATCAACTAGGAAGATACAGAAAAAATCTATTTATCTAAAAACTATTTACAAAAATGAGTTCTCCTTAAAAAATATTTACTTATTCATTGAAAAATATATAAAGGTATGAAAATAGTATAATATAAATCAAGTCCCACGGTAAAAATATTTTTGTGAGGAGTACATCCTTCATAAGAATAAATAAATATCAAAAAGTTACTGAAAAATAGCGAAAGAGCTCCTTTTCATTTTTAAAATTACTAAAAATCTTAATATATCATATATATATAGTGTTTTAAATATATAATATAAAAAATATTATGCTAATTTACTTTCATTTATTGATTCTACATAAATACTCGTAGAAAGTATTAATAAATATTAAATTATTTAACTAGTTATGATTTTATTTTACACCGGCAAAAAGCAAATAGCTTTAGCCAATTGTTGTTGGTAAGCCCCGTGGGTAGCTATTTTCTTGCCGTAGCCCTATCGTACGGTGATCAATGTCTTTGAAATTGATAATCGTAAATGCCATACTTTGCCACCTTTAAATATTAATGACAAATTATGCATCTAAAAAATGTATAATTGATTAATGTATTATAGTATGAATTTCATTAAAATTTTATTTGAATTAGATTCAAGTGCATTGAAACAATAATTAATTAGTTTACAGCTGTAATATAAAGGGGGGTCTATCGTTTTAAGATTACAAATATACGAAATACCGTTTTTATTATATTATATGTATGATTTAACATATTATTTGAGCTAAGACAGCGGGAGTATTAAAAATGTCTATTATATGTGAATGATGAATGATTGTAAGTTAAGTGAACCAACTTTGCCGTAAGAAAGAGTTTTTTGTGTAATTGGTCTTACTGTGAGATAAACGGAAAAGTGCGTGGTTTCGAAGGTTGCGTGACAGACGAGATAAATTCATTTAGCTCTGTAGTTAGACGTGCGAAGATTTAGTAGAAAAGCATATGTACTGAATATTCACCTGCAGGAACAGCGTAATAAATGGGTTTTGAAATACACATAAAATTATTAATTTTTTTTTTTTTAACTTATTATTTTTGATAATATTATATGTATAGAGAGCTCTTTACCAATAAAACAAATCATATATTTAACGTTTTCACGGGTAAAAGATAACGGATTATTTACTAGGGGAATCCGCATCAAATAGTCTTGAAATTACATCTATCAAAAAAACCCATCCTTAATAATAAACCAACAAAATCTCGCTATAATAATCAAAGAACCACTTAGCAAGATAATTACGCATGCACAAAGTCGGCTATTAAAAAAATAAGTAAATTACAAGTCACCTTTCATTAGCATTAGATACAGTTAATCGTACAGTCAACTAATTATATTCCTAATAAGATTTTAACTCACTTTCATTTTGGTTTTTGCTCCGAATGGTCGAATTTACTCGTCAGTTTAGAAATGTATTTAGGATAAAAAAGCCCTTAAGAATGTGTAACAATATTAACTCGAAACGTCGGGACTAAAGTACTCAAAGGTTTCTGGGATTCATTGCAAAAATAAAGTTGATAGTCTTTAAAAATGAAATAATAAATATATAGTTTATAAAAGATTACATATGTTCCAGGTTTGTAACAAATAGATTTTTTTCTGTATATATTTCTGGTTGATTCAAATAATTTTTTTTTTATATTGCCACAGATTGTCGATATTTCAACGTATCGCCTGGTAACAGATGAAAATGTATTTCTTGATTTTTGAAACAACAATTATTTTTAAGAGCTTTAGAAATATACCCAATTGTGTAATTTTTTCATTGAAGTGAAAAATTTATTGAATAGCCATTTATAAGAACAATATTTGATCTACAGGCTGTCGGATCTGAATGATATTTTTCGTAATAATTGAAAAAAATGTTATTTCACGTGAATACAAATCCGGGAAATTACTCGAGACCTTGAATAAATATTGACAAAAATGTTGAAAATTGTATCTCTCTGTGAATTTTACAGAGGTTTATGGGTCTTTGTCTTTTGACAAAAACGTTACTTAAAAGGAAAATACATTTTAACAGAAAGCGATTTCTTGAAAAATATTCAGAACTGTTTTCCGGAACGCGTTCAATATGCATGAGCTCCGAAGTCTCTCTCAGAAACTCAATATCCGGAAAGGAAGTAAAGACGAATTCTAAGTAACTTAAAAAAAAAATTTACTCACAAACTACAACCGGTCTCTAAAGAATCAAAAATAATTTTGAGAGACAAAGGTGATATATTGAAGAAAACGATTATCTTTAAAGCCTAAAAATTCATCTCCGTTACGCAATGATATGGCGCTCAAAAAATATTACGTTTTTAAAATCAAGAGAGAAGCGAAGATATAAAAATATTATTATTCATTTGGAAGTTAGGCTTGAGTGTGTGTGATGTTTACGATATGTAGGTTGATATTAGTCATAGTTAGTTTATCAATTTATATTTGTGTGGTGGGTCATCGACAACGCGGAGTCGGTTTCTTGGTACTATATGAGATGATTGCAGACAGTAATGGTAAAAAAGGTAAATATAATAGAAATAAATATAAATACACTAGTTATATTATTGGTTGGAATACGGTGTTAGAATGTTCGCGGTGGAATGATGCGTTTGAGGTAGGAACCGAAGAGGAAGTGGTGTCCCTGACTACGTTAACGTGAAACGCCAGTGCTTCTGAATTTCACGTGGGATGCCAGTTTGCTACAGGATTGAAACATGTCATCACAAAAAAATAAAGTATTTCAAAATATAGTGTTACATGGGTATATTGAAAATCTTCTTAGTGTACAAAGTACGAAACTGTACCGTTTTTAAATAATGAAAAAACAAGAAGTGCAAGAAAAGATAAAAGTCAAATAAAACGTGGAATAAGAAGAAAACTATCTCCCGGTTGAAGAATTTGGACTGCTGGTTCCGTAGCAGATTACAGTCATTATTCAGAACAACTGCGTCTTATGTTCAAACAGCAGTGATGATTTGCAATCTCCATAGGGTAATGAAATTTTAAGGAGAAAGTGTATCATTATGTAGTTATGCCCATGTTGCATACGAAGAATATTATTCTGGAGAACACATTCTTATTGTGATGTTGTAACTATTCATAACATAACTCTGTAATATTTTAAATACTAATTAAATGTATTCATTATAAAGATATACATATAAAATCAATTGTATCGAAAAATATTAGATGGCTTTCAAATAATGGAACGATAGATGTATTAATTTTTTATAGGTTCGAAAATTTGTCGTCAAAAATACTATCGCTGTAGTTATTGGTAATGCACCTTCCCCGGATTGGAAAAGAGATTCAGGTTTGAATCCCGGTAGCGCAATAACAATATTTTTCGATAATATTGATTTTATATGTATATCTTTATAAGTAATACATTTAATTAGTATTTACGATGAATATTATTAAATGCAGATAATTATAAGATTTAATCAGACATTAAGTGTATTCCTGAGTAATAATCAAAGACGCCGAACCATTCTTACTTTTATTTTGTCTATTCAAAAATATCCAATACATCCAGGTATCTCATATCAATTCTATTCATCGGATGAAAACACTTGGACCAAATCCGCCAGGAGTTCAGCATTCAATAGTACTCTTTATTTTGTCTTTGATAATCTTATTAATGATAAAAATAATAAATTCATGCAAAATGGTTATGTGGACATTTTCATGACACATTTTAAATATTGTATATAAAATATTTTTTGTTATTGTCTCTACTACTTATTGTATGTACTCTAAGAATTGATAATCAAGGATGAAGAGTCACGCCATCTATCCAGTCATTTCTTGTGAATCTGAAAAACATGTGTTTAGTATTTTTCTGACTTAATTTCTGTCATTTTGTTTATTTTTAAGATATTAATAATACGGAGTCAGTTTATAAAAGAAAATCGATCTGTAAATTTGAGACATTTCTTTCCAAACCTGCGTACTCTCTCTGTGTAAGGATAAAACAATATTTAGTGATTTCAATTTTCATTATATTTCCATTTATTTCTCAAAATATCATATTTAAAAATAACACGTCTTGCCCTTGATTTCATTCTTAATAAATTATACCTAAGGTACAGAAATTAAACAAAAGATTTAGGGATATGTACATGGACTCGCGTCTTCTCTTCGATAAACACAGCAATACAATTTAAGCGTATAGTGTGTTAAGATTTGTCTTAAGACTTTCTACCAATGTTACAAATGTCTCTAGCCTTAAATTATTCTATTACTGTTTGGGTTTGGAGTTTGCCTCCTAAATTTGGAGTCGGCATTATACTGTTTGCCAAAAATGAGTTGAGCGAATTTCACAAAACACATTAATTCTACAACAATTGTAGAACTTCTCGTGCTAACGCCACTAACCATTATAATGTTGTATTACTAAACATTATTTATTTATATATTTATTAAGAAAATAGTTATTATAAATAGTTATATTGCCCCGATTTCACTGAACGTTTTTCCATTTTTTTTGCTGGTCATATCGCGAGAAATATTTTTGTCCATTTATAGGTCAAATAATATTAAATCTTCCTTAGTGTATATAAATGGAGTCCCATTTTGTACTTGGGGATTTAAATTATTCGCCATTTTCGAACCATCTGAACTAAAATTGTTTTATTTGACATTTATTATCTACCGGGAAAAATTAATCATATAGCTTTTCAAAACGAAAGATCATGCACATATTAAAAAAAAACTGCGTTATATTGTAAACATGATACGCGAACTTCGTGTTATTTTGGTCACGGGACTACTAACGTTATCAGTTAATTTGAGGGGTAGTATTTAGTTCTTGATACAAAAATGCCAAAAATGAGTGTACCTAAATGTTGACAAAATTCTAAGAACCTCAATTCACCGTCGTTCTTAGCAGCAATTAGGCATTTTCAGAAGAAGTTTGTGGATTTGAATAATATATTTACTAGGGAAAATGATAAAAAAGGTGACAATGGAAAATAAAATGAATTGTGGTCTAAATGCTATTATAATCGACAGCAAGACTAGCGTTGCATAATAAGATTCTTATACCAACACTTAAATATAGAAGAGAAGCTAGAAATTGACTAATAAAGAACTAAAGCAGACTGAACGGGGTGGAAATGCGGTCGTTGAGGAATGTGTAGAGAATCTAAATGTGATAGAAGAAAATTTAAATACCCATTAGGAGTGAATATAGATCTGTTCGTTAAGAAAGGTTCACTAAAATGTGGTAATCCTGCACGCACTTCACAGATATGGTCGTGTAAGGACTCACTTGACAGCTACATAGTGCCGAAACGAACTGACCAATAAGCAAATACCAATACATCGTGACGGACGAGTCTTAAGAGCTACCCGACCACTTCTCCGCAGACCGGACATTCATATACATTGCAACATGCACCAACACTGCGTGGAACTGGAAGAGAGTTAGGAGCTCACCATGCGCAAAACCTTCTGATACGATCACGCAATTAAGATCCTCACTTGTCAATAATATTCTACAACCACAACCCCTACAGTTTAATCATGTGGAACGTATGAGCGAGGAGAAATTAGTAATGAAAATATATGAGACGTGTGTTGAAGGCAGCAGGAATACAGGTCTTTGTGAAAGACTTCACATGACTAGATAAACCAGATACTAGAAAACGGCCCTGTTAAAAGATTTGTAAAGCTCTATCATCTCCACAACCATCAACACCGCTGACAGTTTCTGAACGCACCCGGCAAATACCTGGGTGCAAACCATAAGCTCGCCGGCATATATTTAATCTGTACTTGTGCATCGATCGACCATAAATATCTATTAACTGTTAGTAATCTTTATTATCCCACTTGTTCTAGCCACATTCACGCACACACCGACATGCACGTAATCCGCGACATTATCTTCAAACGAACATAGTGTAGAGCCGGAAGAAGGAGTGCCCTAATTCCATGCATGCAACCTTCATTACCCTATAAGTTTTAACAGTTGAAGAACGTTTATGCGAAGATGTATAAAAGTGGACGAGGCAAGAGTGGTACTCTAGGACAGAAGAGTATGGCATTCTATCATCTCTACTTACCCCTGCGATAAATGGCGTATTGGTAAATTAGTTAGTTTATGCAACGAATTTTAATCAAGGATTTTGAATTTTGTTAGCGTTTACACCCATTGTTCCCGTGAATGACTTTGACAGCTGTTGTTCCCGAGTTTCCTATTAATAATATGGTAATGTATGCAGAATGAAAATTACCACTAACCTTGATTAACAGTAGCCGTTTCTCTGACGTCATGAGTTGGTCCGATGGTATTGACCGACCGAAACGCGCACTCCTGAGGCTTTGATTATTGAAGCGAACGATATACTGATCGCAATTGAGCTTCGACCGTGGTTTGACAGCGATCCTTCAATCTCCAAAAGCGGCAACATTTACACAACATAAATGACTCTAGCAATCTACAAGAAAATCCAGGAGTGTTAGTTGAAACAACAAAAGGTGCGTAAATATCCATACGAAATACAGTTGACTCAAGAACAACGTAACATATAACGATAGGCATCGTAGAATATATGTCGATTGGATCCTATGATAGTATCGAAATATCGCTCTAAAATCGATTGTGTATATTTAATGACCTGATAGCTAGAATAACCAATCCAAATGAGCGCATTTCTTCTTCTCTCATATATGATCCTAACAAATCGCTATTTTAATATGATATGGTGTCACGTGCGTGTAAAATTAAATATTTTGAAGTGTGATCTGATATTAAAATCCTTTTTAAAAGTCTCGTATATAGGCAGTTACCTATAGATTTCGTGCGTTTCAGTAGTAACCTCGCCAAAAAGCGTTCACTATTTTAGCGTAATTGGCCTTTATCTCTGAGATTGATATAAGTTTTTTACTTTTCTTACGGCTCTTTTCCACGGTGCAGTGGCGTGTCCAATCTATATTGACTCGCCCCCACTTGCTACACTCAAGCAACGAACAAATTTATTTTCACCGTATAATCGAGTCACTTGTGCAAGTAACAAACAAAGAAAACGGCCGATTCACGATTTTCCGTAAGCGCTCCGGGCGAACATCATGTCCGTTTTCCGCCCGGCTGCATACGACATTCCTGACAGTACATCGCTCGGACATAATGCTCAGGAAAGCGTAAATGTTGTTAGTAAATCGCAGGCGGTGTCGGCTAAGAGACATAGCATGTTTCCAGCTAATAAAATAGTTTGCACCGGGGATAATAGATTTCACCTTTAGTTTACCAGTTTAGGAGATTAACAAAATTGCCCATTGGTTTTGAAACACCCCCTATTGTTATTAATTCTATTTGCATAATATTTTTTCGTTTAAATCATATTGATTTGTAATTATAAAGGAAGTGACAGAAATTAAATTAAAGATAACGCATTATTTTTTGTGAAGTTGCAATTTTTCAAAACATAGTTCTGTGATATTTTAATACAAAAATGTATCAACTAGAAAGATATACAGGAAAATTCAATTTGTCGAAAAAAAAATTAATATATAATATTTATAGGTAGCAATAAACATATTACGATAAATTGAATTTTCCTGTATATTTTTCTAATCGATACATTTAATTTGTATTAGAAGTTATATGTTTGGGAGTCATAACAGATTCTAAGATTCTAGAATTTATCTCAAGGTACAAGACACGTGAATAAAAATATTGTTTAAAACTCTCAATCTTATCTGGGTTGGATCAGAAGATTCATCTTCACTGAGTTTTGGAAAATAGTATACAACTCTATTATTACATATTGCTTAAATAAACTATTGCAGCATCATTTTATTTATGGTTAATGAAGAATAAATGCAATAATTATCAGTGCTAAAAAATAAAGCTATGAGATTAATATTATATTAGAAAAAATAGATATACCCGGATCAGTATAATGCTGAAAGACCTCAATACGATGATATTTAAACAGAAAATATATTTAAATGTTATATTATTTATTTTTAAAATCCTCACGAAACTAATATCGGCAGACTTTATAAGGTAAACCAACATGAGCACGAACATCACACAAGAGGAAAATATAGAATGGGACTACTATTCAGGAAGAAGACTAAATCTCAGAAATCAACTAAGTACATATTGTGTAATGAAGATGAATGAAAGGAGAATAAATTTAAAAAAATATATATTTTATCTAAGTAAATATCTGCAAGTATAGGTTATCGTAAAAAGGAAAATATTGATATTGTTTATAGAGTATATAAGTATACATTTATTTTATTTTCACCTTGTGTTTTTTTGTGCTTCGGTGTTTTAAAAAATGCTTTAGTACTATCCAGTGTTAAACTAAACTAGACTATCATTGAAGACGAAGTTGTCAGAAAACACGTACTGAACTTCTCCAGAGAAAATAGAGTTTCTTTACACAATGCGTTTTTGCTCTCAAATACTACCCGATGTGCACTCCAACATATTTTCTGGTTAATAGTTGCAGTTGGTATCTCACGTCTTCAAAAAAAACGTGACTCTTTTACTTGAGATAACATATTTTACTAAGTTTTTTACTATGTATTTTCACCGTATATTTTACTAAGTATTTCTGCGGGTTTGAATTTTTTGGGTATATTAAATGAAATGTTGAAATAATTTATTTTTTTTATGCATTTCGGCTTTGGTGATTTGTAAAGCTAGTATATGTTTTTGAAAACTATTATTGAAACACTTAAAATATAGGCATCGTCAGTAACAATGTAACCCAAGTTTGTGCCTACTGCACGCCGCTGGTATTTATTATATATTTCATATTCATTATTTTTATAGTGAGTTTTGTCATAAATTGAGGTTTAAAGTAAAGTGACATTTGATATAAAGTGACTTTTGACACATAAAGTGACTTTTTATTTTAAAGTTGCTTTTGACATACCTATTAATCTTTTGATAATAAGAAATGACTTTTGACAACATCGAAGTGACTATACCAAGTAAACTGGATTATTAACACTGAACAAAAGGATTGACTCTCGAGAAGATACTCAGTTGTGGGAAAAGAAAAAATTATCAATAAACCTTTTTGAGAGAGAAAAATAACCTTACCACAATTACATATACCTAATATTATACTATCTTACTTATCTTGGCTTATAAGACTTTAAATAAATATAGTTCGTGCAAGGAGTATTTACTTACAAAATTTCCTGGATTGAGTGCAGAAAAATTAAAAGCAGGGATTTTTTAGTGTTCTCAGATCAGAGATGGTCAGATGCTATGTGTTTTCGATATTATTTTATGGAATCGAAGCATAGACACTTACCGAAAAAATGATAAGGCGACTTGAAGCATTACAGATGTAGATATACAAAATAATACTCAAAATAAGCTGATTGGATAGAGTAACGAATGAAGATATTATAGTGAAGAAAAATAATTATTTAAAATAATAAAAATCCGAAAATTTCAATATCTCGGACATGTGATGAGACATCCGGAAAAGTGAGAGATCTTGCATTTCATAATGCTGAGAAATATTGCTGGATATCGGGGCCCTGGAAGACGGAGAACAATAGTTTGGCCAGTCTACCGTAGAGCTTTTCCGGGCCGCAGTAAGCAAAATAATGATAGCCAACGTCTGTTGAATGGATATGACGCAAGAAGATCAGAGTGTTCAGTTTTCACAAATTTGATGAATGATATTATGCCTTATATTGACTTGTATATTTTTTAAAACACTACAATACAAGGGACAGAAAACTTTTATTTTTCTTTTGATGGGGTAGTTCTAGTTTGCGCTATTTTAATCATTATTCAGAATAACTCGATTATCACTTACAAAAATGTACATCATCATATGTTTTGATGTTTAGTTAACTACCACAGTAATAGTTATACATGACCTCCCGTACAAGGTATTATGAGGTCCCATAGTACCGACGTGAGACGTTGCTAAATTAAAGTTTGCTAGACCTATTAACCTGACATCAGTAGTCTCAAAAATGTTTTCATTATTTCAGTTGGAGGAGAATTTGTGCAAACACAACGTGGATTAATGTATTTTAGGTAAGACATACCTACGCATTTTCATTACATTATTATAAGAAAGATGTGTCTAATGGCGCACATTACTCATCACAAAAGTTTCATCATTATAAGTCAGATATTAAAATGTTTGCTACTTGTTTTAACTATATATTAATGATGAATATTTATTTTTTATTTTATATGATTATTTAAGTGAAAAATACGTATTAATCTTTGGTATTATATTTTCGTCCTAATAAATTAAGAAGTTTTTTTTTTTATTAAATCTGACATTGCAAAGAAGATTGAATAATAAAATTCAATAATAAAGGTTTTAAGGTTTCGCGATGCCGTTAATACTTTCGATTTAATTTTCTGTTTATTGTAAAGCTTCATTTCTCCTCCACGCTTAATGCTCCGTCAAGCGCATTTTTCTGCTCCTTATGCTCATACCGTTGTGTCGATTAAACCATTGAATCGATAGTATAAGGATCCAATACCATAACAATTATACAGAAATTTTTTTAAAAAAACATGTAAAACAAAGTAAAAATCATTTACTGAAAGTAATTAAGAACGCCCTCGTGCTACAGATTTCTAAGTAGTCATTAATATAATATATTTTATGTGAACAAATATGTGGCGGTGTACCGCTTCCACTTTAATCATCACCGCCCGATGGTACTGAACGCACCCCGCAATACTGATGCAAAAAACAAAACAAAACTCTTTTTAGCCGTAAACATACCCAGTGCTGACGCCATGTAGCAATACTAATGCAGCCAGCAACTGTATGCAAGGCCATTCTTTTTATCGCGCGTAGTATTTTTTTTTGAACAGATTTACTTCTATTAAATAAAATTACAATCACTTTGTATGAAACCACGAAATTTATTATACGTCAACCGGTTTCGCTTTTCTCAAGATTCATCAAGATGTATTTAAAACTGATCATAAATATAAAAAGAGTACATTTATATACACATAAAGAGGAAGATATAATATAAAATTACATGCAAAAGAGAGAGACGGAATACATTTACAGATAGACGGAGCATTAAGGGATGGTAAAATACAGTGTGATGGATATTAAATTGATTTTAAAGGAGACATACCTAATATGGGGCTAATAGATAAATCAATTTGATTATGCCAGCATTCTACACAAACAACAATTTAGGGAAAAAAAAATAAACTCAAAAAATAAAGATGTGATCTTTCATAAACAAGTACCTACTCGAAGAGAAAAAGTAAGAGAAAATAGTTATCTATTTTTTAAACATAATTGGTCCGAAAGCAAAATAGTAACTTGAAAGAATCTACGTTTAAAACCGTTTAAAAGATATCTTCAGCAGGAGATCATCGTATCTTGCTGAAAGAAAGAACGCCCTATATTACAATACCTAGAACTATCTGGCACAGACAGTATTCTTTTGTTTTCCAAAAACAAAATATTGTTTTCCTTATCAAATCTTTTCCAAGAAAGGAAGTAGCAAGTTCCAAGCTTTCACAATTTCATTTGGAATTTAACTTTTTTTAATACAATTCTTGTAAGAAGTTATTTTCTCAGCACATAACGCGCAAACATTTTTAGATTTGAAATTCACATTTAGTCAATATTCTATATTATGTATTTCGTCGTCCATCATTAAAAAGTGTGCATATGCCCACAATTCATTCAAACATGCATATCGGAATTTTTTTCTAATGAAGTAATATAACAATAGTACAATAGTAAATGAGTAACTTGTTGGTGTAGCGGTCAAGACGTTGGCCTAGTGATCTAGTGGTCGGGGGTTCGCGCCTCGTACCATGATACCAGCAAGTTAGTCCTATTTTTATAGCACAAGTATTTAGCTTAGTTTGAAAATAGTAAGAATATTGATGTGACATGTATTCCGTGTACGCATCTCTATTTAAAAAAAAATATACATACAAGCATTTTGACGTAACCATACTCGTAAGTAATATTTATGAAATATATACATTGTTAGGTTATTTCTTCTTTCTGCCTCGGCCTCGTGTTCAGGGGGGAGGCATCTAGCCTAACTGGTTCTTTTTAAAATATTATCAAGTTATGAAATGAAATTACAAAATGCCATTATTAACAATAAAGTTTATTATCTATATTTTATGATATTTGCATGTATTAAAAGTAGAAAATGACCATTTTACCTGATTACTTATTAATGAGACAATTCAAAAATAATTCCAATTAAATTAACATTATTTAGGTGTCCATCATGCCAGCATAAAGTTATCTACCAAATAGTCTGTGTTGATGCTTGTCTGATGTAGATTATGCAGGTCCCTCACTTAAGGGATTACCTCTTAGGAGACACCTTCGTGTAGATGATGGTCCTGGAACCTGGACGTGAAGTGTGGCCAATAGTTGTAGTGCCAGCGTAGGGTGACGGAATTCAGGCTTGTAGTTGATTGACCACCAGACGATGCTCAATTATCCAGGCAAACTGGGACTATGGACGCGATGTTTTTATGCAATTTGTGCGCGCCGTATATGATATCGTCTCCCCTGATGCGACAATTTATTCTCAACCAACCAACCAAATTATGTTGATCGTCTTTTTTTCATATAGATCCACCGGTACTCTTTTTATACTTTTACATCAAAGATTAAACACAGAGAACAACACAGTCAAGGCTTAAACTCGAGGTGCACAGTTTACATTTTTCCCGGAATCACAAATTACAAAAATATTGCTTATTATATCAGAGACGATATTGATTTTATTTTCTAATTGAAAACTAGATCCCGTGTTTATGGAGCGAGCTCTCCCGGCTTGGATTTGAAGAATGACTGATGCATGACGGTGATGCATCCCTTATGGTGAATTTGCCGACGTGACTATGGTCACGTACGCCAGATTCCTTACAGCCGTTCCCGCGCCGTATCGTGCGTCTAACAATACCGATGTTTATTACCCTCCGTCCCTTCGACTAAGTGCTTATCCTTGAAAAACAAAATATTGTTTTGGGTAATTTCACATTCTAACAACACCTCACACTGTCTTAAAATCAAAAAATATCCGTAGAAATCGGTAAGATATTTTTTTGTCATTTTTCAACAGTGATAAATTCCACACAATTTGTTAATATATCATCTGCCGTAAATTCAACATATTCGAGATACACCTCTTTAAAAGATGAACGACAGTTTTAGCTCTTGAAATGATTTGAATGCAGAACCTATCTACAGATGCTATCGTACAGTATTGTATATGTTGTATTTATATAATATGAATATTTCAAAACGTACGTAACGTTGTTTGTATTTTATCTCCGCACGTACCACATAAGCAATAATTAAATTAAATTAATAATAGTTCGAGCTGTTTGAATTGCGGTGAAAATTGAACTCACGCCATTTAACGTACCACACATACACACACAAAGGCAATTAGCAGAACTATTATCGAAAGATCAACCGAGTTGAGTGTTAAAACTTACAAGCGCTAGAAATGTTAGTTTATTTTATCAACAGCGAGAAAGGGATTGTTTCAAACCGGACCGATTGTTAATTGAAAGGGTCAAGTTAGGGACGCAAATACCGTGAATTTGTGTTTTGGGAAAATAGAACACATCTCCGTAGACTGAATAAAAGGTTTTCGATCCCTTTGAGGGAGGAGACAATTAGCAATTAAAACATTGCCTCTGTATTATATTAATCGCGCTTTGTCTAAAGTTTTGATGAATTACAGAAAACAAATATTTCTATACACTATTTTTTTCTTAAAGCGGACGTAAGTCCGTACGTAAATCGAGTTAGCACTGTCATATATTTGCTTGAGAGAAACAGTGAACTGTCTGATTGGAAGCTTCACTCGGTGGACGGGCATCATTCATCACGCTCCGGAGTGGGTTTATTTTCTTTATCTGAAATTAACGAGTAATTAAGTCGCTGCCAATAAAATTTCAAGTTGATTTATTATCTAATTCAAACAAATCCTCGAAACGACCTAGATATTTATATTATGTACCAAAACGTGAATTAACGAATCACAAAAACCTATTGTACATATATTTTATTCATTTAAAATTTGTCAACATTATTATTTAAGGTCTTTTAAATATAATGGGTGTTCTTGAAACACATTTCCGATTTGAGACTGCTTCGAGGTGGGCTTTTAAAAGTTGACTTAAAGGCTTAAGATGTTAAATACTTGACAGATATCATATAGGCAGTACGCCATTACATAAGTGAGCTCTCTACGGTTCAGGAACGATTGTTCATTGTGAAAGAAAATTATTAATATAATTAATGAAATGAACGTAATTATGCAGAAAGCAACCAGTACATAATTTGAAAAAAATTTATAATAGATTGTTTTCATCAGATGCAGTAAATTATATACAAAATATCCCAAAAGTCTTTTTCATAATAAAAATTCTCTAATAAAATAATGGATGGGTTTAATAAAAAAAGGTTTACTTTGCATTTAAGTAGTCTCTGAGAATTTATTTCTTAAAAATGATGTCTTCTTAATGTGATCAGTTAATTTGCTGGCACTCTTCTAAACGGGAGGCAAAATTTCTGAGAACTGCTCGGCACGTATTCTCCGTGATCGCTACCATTTCTTTTCGGATATTTTCTTTTAATTGATCCGGAGAAGAAAGATTACTGTATACCTTTGATTTAAGGTAGCCCCAAAGGAAGAAGTCAATTGGTGTCAAGTCGGAGCTACGTGGAGGCCAGTTTATGTCACGTCATCGGGATATCAATTTTTCAACTGGTAAGGATACGCTCCATAGCAACTGAATTCCAATGGACGTGGCTAGCGAATGAACCAAAATGAAAAAGGCTTTTGAGATACACTGTATTTTATAAAAAACAGCCAGGTCGTTTTCAAAAATTCATAATAATCGCCTTCTGAAAATTTTGATGATCGCTAAAACCCCATTTTGAATCTAAAAGTAATTCGTTATTAGTAAAAATTAACAAAATCTCTAAAATCTACTTTTACATCCTCTTTAAAGCCATACAGATTTTAATACATATGTTTTATTTATCATTTTAATAATGGTAAATAACATTCGAGTTGTCAGTTTGAGTTTTCTGTGATTGGCTGCGCCCTGTATAAACTACGTTGAATTGTGCATCGTGATTTGGCACTTGCTAAGCGAATAATTCAGCATTTAATGGTAATATATAAAGAAACAGGCTTAGTGTTTACTATACGAATATCTACACATCACCGTGAATGACTACCAGATGAAAATGGAAGCTGTTCGTGAAGAGTGGCTGCAGATAATAATATCTCTATCAGACGCGGAGCGCAACAACTGTACCATCACATTGAATTTTGTCTAAAGTTTTTTTATTTTCATAATAATCGACTTTCTTTTATTGAAACACACTTAATATTAAATCTTTCAAAAAGGACAAACGAAGCGTTGAAAATAAGTCAGTTATGTGAGAGTTAAGTAATACAAGAGGAATAAAATACTCTAAGTAAATTTCTTATGATACCTTATTCTTGCATACAATTAATTATTTCTACATAATATACTATCCAAGTATACAAACTCTCCTAATTGTTCTAAGCAGAAGCACTGGTTTTTTGAGGTAATTCACTATTTAAAATCCTTCATCAACTTCTCCAAATCGTTGTAGACTTTGCCAACCTGCCAATTTTTCAGAGAACCGTTGATGTGGTAGTCCGTGGGGGCCTTGGTGGGAGAGAAGGGTGTATGGGGATTCAAATCCCGTATTTTGATAGTGATGAATTCGAATACACGGCATTTGACATGAGGGTGAGCGTTGTCATGGTGGAAAACGATTTGGTTCTTTTTGCGCGGTCTTTTCAGCTGAATGATAGTATACAGGAGATCGAGCTGGGCCAGGTACACGTCGCAGTTGATATTGTACTGCTTTTGGTCATTTCTGTCCGGGATTCACCACTCCCGACTCCTGACGCTCATCATTGTGTTCCACCAATAACAGTGGCGAAAAACGTCGATAAAAAACGGCGGTTAAATATGTATTAACCTGGTATAATAATATTCCAATATTTGAATATGTCCAAGAACACATAATTACTGGATTTTCACCTCCAAAGGCACAGTTATTAAATAAATAATAGATATCTCAGAGGCGAAGTTATTCTTTATTATATTTCATGGAAAATATATAGAAGTATGGGTAATTACGATCTGTTGTCGGCTGGCTTAAGTGATTACTTTATATAAATATATCGTTCACCATTCTCACCCATCATTCTCCATATTTATTAAATTTTTGAAAGTTGTATATATGCTAATATGTGCACTCGCTTCAAGTACCACTATACTATCGCCAACTAAATGTGATAATTCATTTCCCTGAAACAGCATATTTGTCACAATGAGAATCTAATTAGTTTTTTGAAATTATTGTCGTAAGCCCTGTAATTACACATACTTCCATATATTTTCCATTAAATATAATAAAAAATGGCTTCGTCTCTATGAGATATCTATTATTTCTTTAATAATATTCTTGTTATTTTCTACATTTATTCTTATATCTCTTTTTTCTTGTAATTATACTACTTGGTGCAAACATCATTAAATAATCATATAACTGGTGTTGGTGTTGACCAGGCTTTGTTCCTTATTTTCACTTATTCTCAATGTTTGCTTTCAACACGAACACACGTACACATTGATCGAGTAGTTCAATCAGACTAAAGTTTGAAACCACAGCTCAGTTAAAATAGTTGGATCGCTCGGAACAAATTCCACATATTCATGAATTAACTAGGAGGAGAAATAAAAATAATTCAAACGCTCTCGTAATGCAAACAGTACTACGTATTCAGCCGAATGAGAATAACAATGAAAAATTATGAATACTTTAAAATTTTTTCGAAAGCTTTCCCATGTGAATACAAAAAACACTTTTGCTTGTTCTGAAAATGAATACAAAATTAATTACATTCATATTGTGATTGCAAAATTAATGATCGGGATTATAAAACACATTTTTGTAGTCGGAGAAGTAACAATTATTAATATTCCTTCTGTATTATTCTGAATCCGCGACCAAAGCAGTCTTCTAGACGGTCGTTTTGTTCTCAAATCCTGTAATTTGGATTTTCATTTTACACCAGCTGCGTCTAAAGAAGTTTCCACTGTTGCTGGTAGCTGTAGGGTAATGATTTATGTAATATATGTCAGCGCTTTAAGAGATATAAATGAAATAATTTAATAATTGTCTGCGTACCCGAAATACGTTTGTGTTTTCTTAAATGCTCGAGGATTATTCCTGCAATAGTTGAAGATGATTTTCACAGGATAATGTTAGGAGTTTGCGAACGTCTGCTGGGGAGCAAGTCTAACGGACGAGTTAAATGTACTAGATTAAATGGAATCTTCACACGAAATATGTACACTTTGGTGCTATATTCTCACATCCACGCGTCAGAAGCCATGTTGGTGTTCAGCGGGTGATATTCTGCGGACTGCGGAAGAATATTTATTTGTTATAACGTAATAGCATTACTTCTATAAACATTTTAATGTTTAAATCAAATACATTCATTTTTAATAATTAATAGTTTTTTAAACTTTTTTTTAAAGTATTGTGAGTTATTTATATTTAATTAAGAAAACTAACTAAAATAATAATGTGTCAAAATATAATTGTTAAAAAAAATATTAAAAAATAAATCTAGTACTTAACTTAAAATTTACGATAAAAAAATTGTAGAAATAGATTTAATGATCCAAATTAATTGGAATTTTATTTAGAATAGAACTAGTGGTTAATTATTCTAACTATTATAAATTATTAAATTTAAGACCAACATTATTTACATGTAAAACAGACAATCCCAAATTTTTATCAAAACTATCATTTTCTAATAAATTATTGAAAAATTCTGAAAAACCGTTATTATTTAAACATCTTAAATGCTCTTTGACTTTTGTGATAAAATTTCGACCTGTTTTTCCAATATAGAAAGCTGTCCAATTTTTACAGTTAAGTTTATGTACACCGAAATAATTAAATTGATCATATTTGTTTTAATGTTAATAAACTATTAATAATTACTTCTGTTTATGTCACATCTTATAATTAACTACGTGATGAGTTCCGAACACAACACGTGTTACATTTTTATTTGCTTTTTATAATACCACCTTCTCAATTAACGTGACTATTGTGACCTACTATTATGAAATTTTTTCTTGGTTATAATGTTTATAAATTATAATTATTTAACTGTAAAAAAGTATGTACATAAATAAAACCGAAAACAATTAATTTTTTTAGACTTATATTTTTGATTATTTTCATAAGATATTTATTACGTTGTTAGACTTGTTCTTATCATTTCTACTTGACTTATTCTAAATTCTTTTTAATGCATAGTGATTTTTATTATCTTATTAAATTTTAAACTTAACTTGACTCTGATGGTTAATAGATTTCTAACTTATTGTTCAAACGCTGATCTAATACGTGTGTATGTTTAAATAATCAAGGTCAACCTAAAATAATATTTTTTAACAGAAATGAAATTGTTTATTAGGAATTAATTCATTTATGACCGTAAAGCTGAATATTATGCAAATTAAAGTATTCTAAGTAATATTATTTTATTGAAATTGGACAGGAATTTAAATAATAATGAATCAAGGAACAGAAAATTATCTTACGAAATTTCGCTACAACAATTGAATTCAAATTATTAGATTCCTGTGAATGAGAATAATCTGTTTATATTTAATTTAAAGTTTTCAAAACACAACACAAACCATTGGCATATTGAAATATGATCCGCAATTACTTCTGTCAGCGCCAGGCTCGGCTTTTGGAATCATTATTTCATAAGGGAATGCCTCGTAGCACATAGTCCATTTATTATTAATGACTTGGAATATTATGATCGGGAGATGTTTGTTTACTGATGATTTATGTGTCAATTTAATACTCAAACTTGCTGCTGACGCAGACGTCGTATCGCGGGCTTGATGTTAAGTCAAAATAAAAAGTAATAGAATAAAAAAGTATTTGACGAATGGCACAATAACTTATTTATTGTAAAGTAATATAAATGTAGAAATAATTCAATGATAATCTTCATCTTCTTTTAAATGAGTAATCCACCCTTCAAGAGTGATTTGTGCCATTAATCAAGTTAAAACTTTATTTTATAGAAAAAAGTACAATAGTATTATAGAATAGGAAATATTATATTACAAGTCAATACTATTGTCGTTCAAAAAATTTGCTATTATATAGATGAAATGTGATGATTTAAGGGAATGAAGATAACACAAGTTAACCGGGAGTTGAAAATTACCATTGACGAGATTACTGTAAAAATAGCCTGTGATCTGCAATGGACAGGCAAAAAAGATATGGTCAAGGGTTTCCTCCTCGGCACCACACTCACACATTGGGAAATCTATTATGTTCAATCTGAATAAATGTGAGACTACCTGATAATATCCAATTCACATTTTACAGATAATCTATATTGTTCTTTTGGAGACTTTCCTTTTGGGAACCAGGGGGTGCGGGGAATAGATCTTTGAATAATTTTAAGCCGAGTACTCTTATGATTATTTGGATCTATCCATTGTGCAGTCTAAATAGAATTCGTACGTTTTTTTACCATATTAAGCTTGTCATACATCGAGATATTGAATTGATGAGAGAAAACTCCGGAAATAGTGGTCTTCTTGGTCAGTTTATCAGTACATTAATTTCCAATTCGATGATAAAATTATATCTTGAAATTTCCCATATATCAGATTACACATATTCCTTTCCCAGCTGTCATTTAATTATTTACATTCTCTCTATTATCGTAAATATTCATTTTGTAAATTATATCCTAGTTAAAAATATTTTAACTTTTCTATAGTTGACTATAAAAATTTTTGTAAGACGTAGAACGTATACATTTTATAGGAGTTGTTTTTACTCCTTTAGATTGATTTGATTGTTATAAACAAAATTGATGATTTATCCGGGAAAAAGTCTCTAGGTCTCTAAGAAAAGTACTTAAAATATAGAGATAAGTAAGTAAATACAAAAATAAATAATAAAATTATGAAATAGAAATCAAACACAATATGAAAACAAATACTACCCCATCCTTATAAAAAATACTTCTGTCTTATCTTTCATAGCACAAGCTCTTAGCTTAAACTAAAAAATAGTAAAATTTTAATTATGTATGAATGCTCCAATATCTAAAAATAAATTATTATAAAAAATTGACATATTGCACACATACGCCAATAGAAATAGATTAATCAAGATGGGACATCAATGAAATAACACAGATGAAATTTCAATGAAATAACGCAGATGAAATTTCAATGAAATAATGCAGATGAAATTTCAATGAAATAATGCAAATGGGATGTCAGTGAAATTCGAAAAAAATAATTTTCATAATTCGAACAGTAATTTATTGGAATTATGTTGTTTTATATAAACGAGTTGGCGGTCCAATAGGGTACCCGGAGGCTTGAATCAACAAAGGAACAGGAGTACTTTATTATGCAATATACTGAATAATACATATAATTTCAAACTAACCATGCTGTGTTTGGCAGAGTTTAGGTTAAGTAATATGTGCTCACCCTTGCAAATGTTATTATAACAATATCAGGTGTGCAATCAATGTACACCTGTGCCGGTGCACGTGTGCCGCTTGACTCATAGTAGAACGTGGCTCATCCTTCCTCGATACTAGTATATTTAAGTATATGTTATTAGCAATGTGATGTATATAATATTAGAAACCTGTGTACACTAGTATAATGATTTGTAATCAATCGCAAAAAAATAGAAATGATACATTTGGGTTTTTTGTTTCAAATTGCCGATTGAAAAAAAATAAAATTCACATATTAATAGGATCGATATAAATATTATTTAGTAATAAATTATTGTGTTTTTGATATAAAATTTGATTTTAAATAGTAGCTGAAGCCTCAAAGCGTGTAAGTAAATATAATATATTATTTACAATTATTTGTTTTCAGTAACACAAAATGTTTTAAAATTAATCATATGTACTGCTAATTTAATGGTTTATAACTGATAATTTTCAACATTATGCTAATTTGGTTCAATGCATATTTGTCTCCATAATCTTGGCTTTAAGATTATAAGAAAATATATTTCGTACATGCAAGAATTTTCTATATTAAGACTATTTTGTGGCACGCGGAAAATAAATTTAATGGTCGGGGTGTTTCTTATAATGCTTGTATTTTATTAATTATGGCAAATAAAATTCAGTATATTAATTTTATAATTAGTGTAAAAATGTTAACCAATCAATCGATTAAAAAAAGTCTAATCTATTATATGACTTCTGATATAATTAATAATAAAATTCCATATTTTCGTAAAAAACGCGTAAATATGAATTATTTTTGAAAGGGAAGCCTTAATATGTCGAAGAAATCTATTTTGTATTCGTTATAATCTCTCAATTTCATGTAATCTGCTGTGGGTTTCAGATTTGAAATGCGTACTCTAAGTGACTTGCGAACAAATGCGTAATATAGTATTTTGGGTAGGGATTTTTGAAGTATTTACAGACTCCAAGTATGAATCCTAGCATTCTATAAGCCTAGGGGGTAATATGGTCAATGTGATTTTAGAAAAGAAGTATTACTCCTAGGTCTTTAACATCGCTTTTTTTTCTAGCTGAGTGCTGTCTATTGTGTAAATAAAATTAATATTGTTGATTTTTCAAGAGAATATTATTGGAAAACATTTTTTAGCATTTGAGTTTGTTCACCTTGCTGTAGGCTTAATATCATCTTGAATTTTATGGCAGTCATCTAAGGAGTTCACTTTGGTAAGGATTTTCATATCATCTGTGTAAAGAAGAAAATTGCCAAATTAAAGACATGTATGTATATCGTTAATATACTATATTTAAAAATTTAACGACACTCGTACTAAGGAGGTATCCCGCGTGGAACATGACTAATCTAACAATGAATTTCAGTAGTCGCGAATGTGTAGATACGAATAATTGTGGTAATTGTAAATATCAAACAGATCCATTAGCATTCATCCTTAAGTGCAAGTGATGCTGGGATGTCACTTTTTGACTTTACCCCGTCATTGACAATGGTGCAAGTTTGCAAGATTTACTCTGGCGATGTCGCCTAACGATTGTTTGCCCTCACGGAGTTCCCGGCGGGAGACGTTTCGCAAAGCTCCCGAAGCTATTTGTTCTTCCGTTGCACGAGCCCGGCCGGAAGTGTGAAAATAAGTTCAGCGTGTGAAGTATGAAAGGTTAGAGTACAGAAAGCGGCGCTGTCGAGACCAACACAGGTAACATCCAAAGTTGGAATGGTTGAAGCGCAGCGAAGTATAATGAACTATTCGAGATTTGCGCTTTTTATGACCCTGTTTTATGACGCTTTTCTTTATCTAAAGAACAATAAACCTAGTGAACCGTATCCTGAGTAATTGAATTTTATATCGCGAAAAGTTTTTATTTCACTCACTCTCTCTCTCTCTCTCTCACTCACTATGTAATTTATAAAGTTTTTCCTCGCAAGAAAGGAGTGTCTAGTGAAACTTTGATGGGTCGTCAAATACTTCGAAACTTGCCAACGCTTGAAAACAACACCGCTATATATAATATTAAGTTCAATGTGTGCATTTGCGCTTCGTAGTAAATCACGAGGTTTATTCGACTTCTGACAACCTCTCGGAAGATCCTGGCGGACCGACGGCCGTAAATAATCATGAGGCAAAAATCCAACAAAATGTACTGGACTTTTATGTAAAGTTTTCCACGACAATATAAATAATGTTAACTTGTGAATATCGTGTGAGGTACGTGTATTAACTTGCAAGTATATTGCGAGATCACATGAGATACAACAATAAATATCATTTATTCTATAACAATGAATATCAAATAAGATATAACAATAAATATAAATACAAATTAAATTAAAAAATTAAAACCTGTCAACTTGCTATGTTGGTATGGCGTAATCGGTTAACGCATTTCTCCGGATAGGAAATTATCAAAGTTCGAATCCCGGTAGCAACAAAAATATTTTTTCGATGAATTTAATTTTCCTGTATATCTTTCTAATTGATACATTTAATATGGATTAAAATACCACAGAACTATGTTACATACTACAATTTTTCGTAATTAGCTTTGTGAAAGTCCATTCTAATTAACTTTAAAAATTATATTTAAGTTCTTTAAAAGTTAATTACAATTATTGTATTAATCATGACCTGATTAATTGTCAGTAATACGGTATATAATAGACTACATATTTGTGTTAAGTATACATAATGTAGTTTTTATTGCCGTGTTTTAAACAACACGTTATTTAAGTAACAGCTACTATTACTAACGCATTCGTCGAGGCTCTCGAAAGTTTTCCATAACTCTGCGAGTCATTTCGGGTTCAATTTTCTGGGTGATCGTCTCCTTGAGAGCTTCTCATTTGTTGGACCGATGTTGAAATGCCTTGGATTTGAGATGGCTCCACAGAAAAAATCACAGTGTGTTAAATCTGGCGAGCGTGGAGGCCAGCCAAAATCACCGTGCAAGGAGACAACGTGTCCAGGAAACAATTATTTGATGACTGCAAGAGAATAATTATATGTGTGGACCATTGTAACATCTTGTTGAAACCAAATACTTCATTAAAAAGTGGATGCAAAAAAACAAAAGCGCAATACTCACCAGAATAAGCCATAACTGACATTAAAAATGGCACGTACAAATCTGTTCAATGCATCACTCCCACTACTCAATTCCATTCCGACATGTAGTTGTACCTCTTAAAATCTCGGAGATTTAACAGTAAAGGTGGATCATACAAAATGCAATACGTACAAAATATAATTAACAAATATTTATAATTTACTGTCATTATCGCGAGTTTCGAAACAAGAGTTTTATCTGTATTCGCGTACCGGGGTGGGTGGTATTCAATATAAAACATTTATATTCATGAGAGAGGGTGGAGTGACGAAGATAGGGAAGATAGTTTTTATGTTTTGCGCAGAGTCTTAAAAAGTAATAATGCAAAATTAGTAAGAAAAATAGTAAAACTTAGATTGGTCAAAGAGTGTAGGTTTATACAGATAACTGATATTCAGTTTTATATACGAGGTGCTCAAAAACAAAACCGCCAATATCAAATAGATGAAAAATAGACGGTGACGTGTTTAAAAAATATTACTGGCAATTTTATAATTAATAACTTCTGTTGATAATACTATTATTTGTTATAGAAGCATAAAAAATCTTCACTTAGAATATACAATTAGTTACAAATCACTCAATTACAATAATCAGCCACAAAAAAGTATTTTTTAAATATGGAGATGCTTACATAGAATACATTTCACATCAATATTTTTACTGTTTTAAAACTAAGCCATACACTTGTGCTACGAAAATAGAACTAACTTGCTGATATGGAATGTGTGGTTTTATTTATGAACCCTTCAAATATATTATAGAGTTTTGCACTGTACAACTGCATGATAAGAACGGATAATTTCTATACTAGTTCACATATATAAATCACTATTTTTGTATGTGGAATTTGTTCACTTTGATACAGGTGTTCACTTAGTAAGGCGAGTGTAGGACTCTTCTAATTACTTGATTGCATAAATAACAAATAAAATAAAACAATAATATGTTGGTGTATTGTTGTAAATAATATTCTATACTAGGCTAATAAAATAATTTACTCTAAAAAAAATGTATAAACTACTCTTAGAAACATATATTTTGTTGTCATAAATATGACTGTGTGTTGTATGTGAGATATAAATAAATTAAATATTATTCAATGTTGTATCTACTAATAAGGCGCTGCGCCTCTCTAATATAACCTTTTGAATTATGTAGGACGGACCATGTGACCTAGAATGTTAACCCATTCGCGAAATTTATTCTCAAATTTACAAGAATGCAGCGCCAACTGTAGCTGCGATATTGGAATCGTTTTACTGCAAGTTCTGTATTCGCAAAGAAAGGAATTCACTTTATAACACCTCGTTGTATTATATAGATTTAATTCTAAAAAAATATTATATATAATGTCAGATTTATCCGGAATGAATTAAAATCGAATTAAAGCAATTCTGTGTGACGAAAATAATTTGAATCCAGCATAAAATAAAATAAATAAGCAATTTTTCTGAATTAATTTCTAAAATTAACCTAACAATTACGATTCTAGCACAATCAAATATTATTTTTAATTCAAAATAAGTTTACTTAGTTTTACTTAGTTTACCTTACCAACATTTTGCCACATTAACACTTTCTGAGGTCACATATCCAATATAATACCTTTCTACCTACGTCTCTGCTGCCTTCTATCTTCCTAAGCATAATGAGTTCTAAAATGTCCTATTTTAATGACTTATTTATGTGTCTTAATATATTGTGCGTGTAAAAACCGACGTTCTATCCTCTTTAACAGGAACTTTAGAGGAGAACATAAGAATAGCGAGTTCTTCACCTCAGAAACGCATACCAACCTTGATCTATCACACTTTTCTTTCGTCCTAAACTGGTAACATTTATTATTGATACCTGGGAGAAATAAATAAAAGATTTTTCTAATTTATAATCTATATAAAAAATACAATCCTTGGCCCAGCAAAACAGCGTAGGCAGGTAGCGTAATTTATCCATAAAATAAATTATCACAAATAATAATCACAGATGTTGTACCTAAATGCGGTGTTAACTTTAAAAGCATAATTGACTTTGCTAATCCTGCACAGATGGATGTGATAACAAAATATTATCAGTTAAATGTGCACCGACTTAATTGTTAAGTAATTGTAAGTAAGGCGACTCTCAGCAACCGTTCAAAACAAACGTTAAAAAGTCCTTTACAAATAATCAAGATAATAAATCTTAACAAATAATAATGAAACATAACAAGTTACAATGCGATGGTGGTGATGCGCTTCTGCGATAAATTCATGTCTACCGTGTCAAGGATCCACAAGTGGAATAGTTTTCTCGCCTGAATTATCCGCAGCCCTCTCAACTGTCGATCCAAACGTCCTTTCACATGTTTAATCTACGTTAGAGACTCGTTTGGCGACCTCCCTTCAGGTCTGCAGTTACCATAAAAGATTTTGCTACCGAAATTGACTGCGGGAGCGTTACACCATAACGTCTTTCCCGTAAATGAACGAAGGAAATTACTTTCTGTAAAAATAGTTCATCACGCAAGCTAACAGTGAATAATATGACAAGCAGCGATTAAAATGCTTAGTAACATTTACCCTTCATTCATCTGGATTAAAATTCCAACGTGTTGTCACTTTAGTCAAACGATAGCAAAATTAAATTTGCGTGCCGGCTTCCGATGGCGTTCAAATCTCAATATAAAATAGCCACTGCCAGTTACAGTTTGTTTCATAGATCAGAGAGAAAGCCTCACCTCGCCGTACCCGAGTGAAGTTCCCTCGGACCCAAAACGTCACTGATAGAAATGTGGCTAATGCTAATACACAGATGGAATGATTTTGAACATGACGTTCAAATTGTTACGTCATAACAGTAGCTTTATCCTAGCATGGTGGTTTTCTTATGTTCTCCCCTAGCGCACAAATAATGGCATCTGTCCTTAAAATAACACAAAAAAATATATATGTTAATTATTTTACCATGATCCAAACTTACAGGAAACATTGAGTATAAGTAACCCTTTTTTTTCAAATAATGTATTTCACATCAGCTAAAAAAATATTACAATCATTGTTTTTTTTATTTAAAATATTTGTAAATATACACTTCTAAAATATCAATTCACTTAACGGTACCTCGTCATATTTGACTGACTATAGATTATACAATCAAATATTAACGTAAAGTCAGCTGTGGGAGTTTTACATAAACCTGACGTTTATTTTGTCAGAGGATATCTTATATGTTACTACTTAAATTCTAATAATAAACTTAGTAACAGATACGAGTCGGAGCGGTAAATTAGTAAGATCAAACGGGTGTCACCGAGTTCATATTCATTCGTACCTATAATGTTGTATTCAGATTTGAGTTAGTTGTTTGAACCAAGGATAGAAATCCAGAATTTCTGCTTTGATATAATTTAAATCATCATCTGTGGTTTTTCTTTTGAGCTTTCGACGTTGTGACCCTGAAAAGCGAGCTTGTCCCCGAAAGGAAGAGTTTTTGGAGCAAATAGAATCTTCCATTTTACTTCGAAACGTAAAAACATCACTAACCTTTACAAATGATATTTTCGTGTATTCAAAATGTCACCCCTACCGGGCGTGTTATTTCATTGTTAGGTTAAAATAATGATTTTTATTATATTTTTTCAATGAATAATGCATTATGTAGAATATGTAGTTTTTTGTGCACAAAATTTAGTACACCTTTTCAGGTGAATAATATTGAAATATTCGTAATATGAACTTTAACCTGAAACGAAAAACTTGGACGTAATTTATATTATATAAAATCCTAATGTCTCACTTTGTACCACACAGGGAAATTTATCCAATTGAAATGTAACTGTATCTGCGCATTTTTTTCAATATACAATTTTTTTGTCAGAAATTTGAAAACCGGAACACCGTAGGCAGGTAATTATGTAAATTATGACTTATGATGTACGTAGGTATGTCCGATGTACGTTTTTTGCAGCCTTCCTACGACGAGTTTTACAAATTAATAAAATAATAAAAAGCCGATGTGAGCGAACGGATGGAATAATGAAATATTGAATTGTCCGGACGCAACGAGCGAATGATTCGAAATTCAGCAGTTTTTTTTATTTTAAATATCTGAATAAGATTTTTCATTATGGACTAGGATTGCGAAAATTATAATAATTAGTCGTTATGGCTCGTGTCCACGGAATGCGATACTGTGAGATAAGTCTCAGAACTTTATTTGAGATAAATTTCAATATCGTGTAAGCGTGTTGCGATTTTTTTCTTGAGGTATACCTAAAAATTACTACTTGAGATTGGTAGGACTAATATCTAGTACACGGTGTTCGACTTATAAATAGGACTCAACATATACGCACAAACGTTGGTTAGATCTATAACAAAAGCTATTCAATTACAAACATTTTTTCTATTTTAATTGCTGTAGAACAAATTCACCCAACTGACGAACGGAACAGTCATTGGATTTAAATTTTTAACATTAGAAGTAAACCGTGTAGTTGTGCTCAAATCTCAGAGACTTGGACTACGAAAGCCGAGATATCTTCAAATAATTTAATGAAAGCAAAATTCCTATCTTAACCTCATTAATACCCCACCTGTAGATTCGAGCCACTAAACTAATTTCTATTTAATCTAGTCACAACTAAATTCTTATTAGTATAGAAAATAAACATAAACATCGCTTTCTCAAGGATGCTTTATGATATCCAAACAACGGAAGTTGTCAGTGAGGAAGTGAATACAATATCTTTAGGGATATTTCAATACCAGTCTCTCATTTCCTGTGCATCCTGGGTGCCACTTTTGAAGAAAGACGAATAGGATTTTCGAAGAAAATTATGTAACATATTTTGCATAAAATATTTTCTTTAACAGGGTGAACAATGTATAGAAAATTCTAAATATACATAAATTTTACAGCCAGTCACTTGATAAAATTATAAACCTTACAATGTTTTTAAAGAATTTAAGTTAGAGTACATTAATGTAAATAACTTAAAAAAGAGTTTTCTTTTTCAAACTAATTCAAATTTTTTAAAAATGCTTTGTAATAAACACTTAGGAGATTTTAAGCAAAATCAGCATTTTTGTTTATTTCTGTAACCAAATAATTTTTTTCGTAGCTTTCGAGCTTTTATAAGAAGGAGCTCATTAGGTTTTAAAAGATATACAAAAAATCTAAAAAAAATAAATATAGATTATTTTAAAGTCGATCAGCCTAGAATGACAATTTTTTTGAATACTGATACACAGAAGAAATCTTATTTTATCCTTTTCGTATTTTGAACGAATTCATTTAAAATATATTTCCGGTTTTCTTATTTAAAATTTCTTCGGCTGTTTCATCAACTTTTTATTGCCAATCGAAAATGCTTACGTTTTTTACGATCTTAGCGGAAATCCTGACAGAGAATAGTGAAAATGATTCAGCACGTCAATGGAATATCCTTTAAAAAAAATAAGATGTGAAAATCAAAACCTAACGTTTTTTGCCTGATATTTAAAAAAATAACATCTTCGTTTGACATAAAAATTCGCATGTAAATTTTTTTAATAATTCTTTAAGGCTTCAATCAATGATCACTCGCTCACAATGTATCATTAAATAATTTTTATTCCATTTATCGTAATTTATTCAGAGTTCTTTTTAAAACCAAATTTGTTGACATTTATTGTATAAAATATATGGCGTCGGTACGTTATACAGGAATCTTTTGAAATTATCATAAATATACATATATATTTAGGATCCATTTGACATAAAACCAAGAAAATTAATTTAGTGCTTAATCATATTATTCCAGTACCAAAAACATTATGCTTTAACAGTATGTAAATGAGGTTGTGGATTTTTGCCTAATAAGGCCATGAAAGCAATTATAGAAGATATTTATTTTATTGTAAAGTTTTGTATGATAAAATGAAGTCGGGGAAAGGGGGGGAAGCGGTAAAATATCATCGTGATCATGAAATTATTAGTATGTATTATTTTCTCTTACACGTTACAAACTTCATAAATCCTAGAGATCTTTATATTTCCATAGAGAAATATAACCTTTTCATTATGCTAGATGTTAGTCAGTTGGTCAAAATATAATATTATACATACATTGCGCAACATTACTCTCATAAGTCATTGTCGAAGCAACATGAATACAGTGCTCGTCCAACAACAAAAAATAATCATAAAAATCTAGATTAAATTAAGACTAATTAAGTATCTTAAAGATTGTTTAATGTTACAATACAATCACTTAAACGCTTATTTAAAAAATCTGAAAAAATAATTTTAAAAGATACACAGAAAAAATGTTGTCATCACCGCAATTCGAATCGAGACTTCTCAATTCTGGTAGAATTTAACGGATTAACGGAGCTACAACGACCTGTATAAAAAGTCAATATTATCTCTTAAATGGTGCCACCTTGCAGGTACCACTAAAAGATTTTAGAGAAAAAAAATGATCGCTTCTAGTCTCCCTTAGCAAATTTATGTTAATGATATTTTGCAATATTTATATACGGCATTATAGCTTAATCGGTTAAAGCTTTCTAATAAGGTTTCGAGTTTAAATCCTGGTGATGGCTGTATATTTTTTCTAAATAAATTGTGATTTTAATTAAATTTTATAATATTTAATTAAATTTAATTTAATATATTTATAAAATATAATATTTATCTATAAACATCGCTCCTTCAGCATTGATACTTTAGTAATTTAATAAATTTATTTTTATATACAAGGTTATACTAAATTTGATCTTTCAGTTTGCGAGTAATTAATTCCTGAAAATTAATTGCTCACATAGCGCGCCTGCTAGCAGGGCGGGTATAAGCATATTTAGGGATGAAAAATACATTACCAGATGTTTAAATGTGTAATTTTCAATTGTAATTCAAGAATATTTTAAACCCATTTCTGTTTTGGAAATATTGACTGTGTGTACGCATTTAATATTTAAAAAAAATTAAAATACGGTCAAAAGGGTTAAAGATAAAGTGATGTATGCTTAATAGTTGAGTAATAAGACGACCGGCTAGTGTATAAGATCAAACAGTTGGGGCTTCGCACCTAAATATTCATAGTACAAGCGTTTAACTTAGTTTAAAAGAAGAGTAGATATGTAGATATCTCTATTAAGAGATAATAATAAATAATAAAGTTGTATCAATGTGTCAAAAATTTAATAAAAATGAATCGATAATTCTGGCGTCTGCTATCAGATTACTCAAAGGTATTTAAGACTCGGTAAAAATAAGGTAGATGGCTCTTTCAAATAATGGAACGATTAAATGTATTAATATCAAAAAGGTAACATATAGGTTCGAAAATTTGTCGCTAAAAATATCGTCGCTGTAGCATAGTTGGATAATGCACCTTCCCCGGTTAGAATCCCGGTTGCGCAATAACAATATTTTTGATAAAATTGATTTTATATGTATATCTTTCTAATTAATATATTTAAATAATATTGTTTATATAATGGCCGAGAATGCCATAATTATAAAAAATCTCAAAATTGAGAAAAGAAGGAAATCTAAATAAAAATACTTTAAAGAAACATAACTGTATATTTAGTACATATTAATGCAAACGGTTAATAAATAAGCCATGAAACTAGAAAGCTTAGAGTTACAATATTTATTAAATCTGATATTTTGATCACCAGTTTTTCAACTTAAGTTAATGAGGAATTAATTGAGGAATTGTTAGTCTTTAAAAAAAAATAGAGATCTGCTGCTAGTTTCTTTGTGAAAAATCCCAAAAATACAAAACAATTGATTTATTTACTTGTACCACAATAATACATAACATATTTATTAAGTGACGGCAGGATACAATCCTAGTGGTATTTTTTTTTTGGATAGTTAATTTAGTGTATAGTTTTCGAATCTTTTCGTTAAAAATTACAATAATATGTGCTCTTAATCAATTTTATTATGAAAGATCCATTAAATCTTAAAGAATTTCCTTAAAACGAATGTCTTAATATATTGTAACTATCATAACATTAATAGATGCCGACGACTGCGGAAAAAATACGGTCAGTTTTTATAGGCTCCTTTCTAGTTATTATTTAAAATGTATGCGCATAAGTATAATATTATTAATAAGTAAATAACCTATTTAAATAAATCAAAAATAAATCAAAGAAATATATATATTGTACCAGACGTATCTATATGGAAAGACATGTTTTAAAAATGTAAAAAAATCCCTCCCGGTACTAGCCGCAAGAACCAGATAGTCTTCATCTGTCTGAATATAATACCACACATTTATATATAAAGCACTAGAAAAAAAATGAGGTACCTTTTTACTTTAATATTTTTCTTTAAGGCCGACATTAACGGAGTTACGATTTTTTTAAAGGTTTGTACAAGATGACGGATCACGCTCGTTAACGAACTTAATCGATATACCATATTTCAATTCAGAGATCAGTTATTCATAAAAGTTTGATTAAAGTTCGACGAAAGTTATATGGAAGGTGGTTTAGAGGTTTCCTGGTTAAGTTTAAAGAAAGTATATTGAATTTTTTAAATTTGCACCATGAAATCACGTGTAATAAAAATGTGGAATAAGCTTATTGGAATAAGAGATGATGATGATGATTTATGTTGTGATAGCGGCCAAGTATGGCAGGCACGCACTGGTCCTTACACTGGTCCGACCGGTAATTGAAACTGGATGGCGGTGTGTAATGGGCAATTATTGTCACAAACCTTAAATTATTTCACCCTACCATAATATAGCCGTTCGGTTTAGTTTGCGGTCGCGCTTTATGTGGCCGGGAATGTACCGGGCCTCTGCTGCGACCGCGAAGGCAATTCGTTATGGTCGGGGAAGTACAGGTGAAACGCTGGGTAAACTCCGTAATCACGAAACAATGCTTTTCCGTACACAAATTCAAGAAGACGTATTCAACCATTCCTTGTTAAGGCTTGGGCTATGTCAGATGTGACGAATTATTTATTGTTAGCGAAAATAAGTTAAATAATATTTAAAAAAAAAAGATTTTATTAATAAAACCGTATTATCCTTCTGTTTGTCACAAATTGAATGGATAATTCAAACATTTTATTGATGAGAAATATCAAACCTATTTAAAATTTTACATCTTTTTCTAAATAAGTAACAAAACTTACTGTCAGATATGTGAATAAATTAGAACATTGCAATTTGGCTATAAAACGGTTTCAAAGTAATAAGGTGATTTAAATTTTATGTAAATGCCAATATAGGTATTTATTGACGTTGGATATTAAAAAACATGGTATTTAGTTTGTAATGTTTCATTAATATGGAAGACGAACCAATCCAGAAAAAGCACATAGATAGAAAAAAATAACGAGCTCAATAAAGAAACTACATTAAGCAGACTGCGAAGGGAAAATGTTGATAGAATGGTAAATCGTCACGCGCAATAAATATGAAAACAAACGCAAACTAAACTTAAAGCTTTGAAGCGCCCGGGGCGTGGTTAAAATACTAGTAATTATATAGAACCAGCAGTAGAGAGTGAAGAGGGGAGGATATTTTTCTCGGGGTCCTAAATAGTAACAATGCAAAATTTGGAATGGATGAAATTTGATTTAAAACACGTTCATATTAGTAAAAGGGGGTGGTTGACCAGGGGTAGGGAGATGGTGCCTAAGTTTTGCGCAGAGTCATAAGGACCAACTATTCAAAAGTTGGCTTACACCGGTCAAGAAATGTAGCATTGTGTAGAGAATCGAAAAAAATACTTTCAGTTTTATACATGTATATAGATTTGTATGTGTTTACGTGGTGTCAATAATAACTTTTGAAAAACTAATTTGTTGGCTATATTTTGTGATTTATTCTAAAAATTTTAATGTTGGGTTAATTTATATCAATATATTAATCAATTATTTTATACCAATTAAAAATAGTGATAACTTAGTTAAAGCCACGGATTTTAGTGTGATTTCTAAATGTTATCATGCAGAATAAATGAGTACGCTAGACTGCCACATCTTTTTCTCTTAGAATTCAAGTTTTTACTCATTATGATTAATATAAATTAAACACGAGGGTACTTAAAAATTTTTTATGGTAAAATGTAAACTCGTGTAATTAAATAAGTTGTACTAGATTACATGTACTGTAAAAAGTTTATAACAGACTATCTAAATATTTTTTAAAAATAAAAATAATAATAAAGATGCGTACATAGAACACTTGTAATTAATATTCTTACTATTTTCAAACTAAACTAAACGTTTGTGCTATGCAAAAAGTACTAAGTTGATTGTCTCCTGGAATGAGGCGCAAATCCCTGACTACTAGATCACTAAGATAACAAACTACTCAAACGTTAATTGTTATGTCTACACAAAACTCATTCGTCATTGGCAGACTTGCGCACGTAAGCTAATAGTGTGTAAGAATAATTTAATTTAATTAATAAACTTTCGGGCCACACTGTACTTTGTGATGGTCGACTCGGCTATCAGTTATGGAGTGAGTAGCTATGGACTAACTTATAAAACATGTACTGACAAAATTAAACAGTTACAATTAAGATTTTTATAATTTATTGTAGATAACAGAACGAAGTGTTTGAATAAAGACGATTATTACAAATTATTTACAATATGAAAAAGCAAGTACCAGTTGACTAAAAAGCAACATATAGTATAATTTTAAAAGAGATGATTTATTTATTTATTTATTTATATATATTTTGACATCCATATTTTTGTAGTTACAAAGGTGGATACATAACATACATAATACATAGTTTAATGTGTGGGATGGAGTAGACTTCACCTCTGATATATACAACGTTGTCCTGGCTACTTTGCTAGACTAAAGTCTGTGTTAAAGTAGCCAGTTTTTTTTAGTTTTTTTCGTGCTGTTGTGGTGTTATTTGGAATAAAAAATAAATCAAATATGAATAAAAAATTAAGAATAAAATAAAAATATGTGGAGTGAGAGTGTTGTAGGACTAGTGAGTTATTAGTAAAAGAATTGTATACATTATAGTAAATTGTTGGATATCCATGCTTCTGATTCATCTCTACCTGATTGAATCATATATTGGGTCCATATTTGTGTAATCTTAAAGTAATTGTACGATTTCCAGTTGGTACTGAGTGTATTGTATAGTTTCGGAGCTAGGAACATGTAGAATCTTTGATAAAATGATAAATAATATGAATGCTATATACTATTTTATTTACTTAATTATTTAATTTTTATGTTTTTTTTGTACGGACTTTTACTTTAATTACTATGTGAAGGGCAATCCTAGCCGGAAAACTGTTTTGCAGTTTGGCAAAAATAAAAATTGTAATGTTATATCTATGTAATAAAAAAAAAGATGTTAAAATAACGTTTCGTCGGTCTACGGATAAAATAGACTTATTGACCCGCTTTAACATAATGTAATCATAACAAATAAATGTAATTTTTTGACTTATTTATGTGCTTAGGTTCACCAAGCCTACAATTTCGCTTTAAAATATTTTTGTACCAATCGCAAGAAAAATGTAACACATAAAAAAACTTATCTACCAATTTCAAACATGATTATTCTTATGTAATATGTTGTAACTCAATCATTTGATCAAATCAATTACACATCCATAAAATACGTATATAGAAATTGTCAATAGGAAATAAACGTCATATCTTAAATTTCGGAGACCGGTTTTTCGAAGCAGACCGATGATGTAAGACTTATATATTTACCTTGACAAATCAATCTAAGAATATTTTTTTTTAAATTCTATTAAGTACTTGTACGTTGACACTTCTTGTATGCTGATTAGCATTTATTAAGATACCGAACGAATCTTAAAAAACATCACGATTGATATCCTGATTGGGCATTTCAAATCCGTAGATGCGCATGTGCAGTTTGTTAATACGAAAAATTTCAACCATCTTACGATGAATTATTCTATCCATGAGTTAGTTTTGAGAATTGCATATTGCGAATGTTGATTGCAAAAATAGATACAAAGATTTGAATTTATACTGAGGTGAATAGTTAATGTATTTTCAATGACAAAAACATTATCCATTATTTACCTTGAAATAAATATAATATATAAAAAATATTTTGAATTGAATTAATATTTTTGGGTATTATTTTGCCCGTTATCTTCAGATCCATATTCTAAGAGTTGGCAGTTGACTGTCAAGTTAATTGAAAGGATTTCATTATAAATAATTATTATAATATGTGGTAGGGTCAATGATACACAATTTAAGTTTCGTTTAAGGTTTTTTAAACTTTGAGTCTATATATTGGGTCTAAAAATTTACTATACCATATGATTTCATTTTTTGATACATGTATTCTTATATTGTATAAACAAACAAATCTACAATTATTTTTATGAAAAGTAATAAAATCACGATTCGTATGAATAAGGAGATAAAACGATAGCAGAAAATTTTAATGGTGAGACACAGTAAGAAACAGAGAGTCTAACTCTTATTGTTGAAGTTTGAACCGATTGAAACTCTTATTGTTGAAGTTCGAACCGATTAGAGCGGTCAATAGCTCTATCAACCACCCTATTCATTTTTTTATAATATTTAATAATATACATTTTGCATTATTTGGTGTCTACTTGAAGAGATGAATTTTCAAATTAAATGTATCAATATGAAAGTATACTTAAAAAATCAATTTATCGAAAAAATATTTTTGTTGCCACTCAAACTCGAACCAGTAACAATTCTGGCATCTCCTATCGGATTTTACTCAAAGGTGTTTGAGATTTTCCGTAAATATATAGTAGATTGCTTTTAAGTAAAGAAACTGCAACATATAAGTTTGAAAATTTTGTCGTCAATATACAATGTTGACGTTTTGTAATAGGTCAGCGCCCTTTCCCGGATAGGAAGGGTTCCTGGTTCGAGTCCAGGTAACAATTTTTTTTTGGTTGAATTTATTTTATCTGTATATTTTTCTTGTTGTTACATTTAATTTGTATTAAAATATCACAGAACTATGTTCTGACATGCTGCAACTTCACAGTAATAATTTAAAATCAAACTTCGAAAACATAAATAATGGTTATAATAATTTCGGCTGCAAGTATACTGACTTGCATAAAATGCGATTCCAGTTAAGCCTGTAGTGCCGGTCAGTCCCGCCAGCGTTAGTTTCGCGGGCCTTTTGTAAATCCGCACCAATATGCGACATGCGTCACGAGTGACCGCGGAATGTGCATGTATAATTTATAAATAATGGTTGCAGGGAAATGCTCCTGGGACGTTATGCCGCGTATTAATGGCGGACGTGAGTCGCGGGCGAACTTTACTACTGAGCAGGTAGCATTAAATGCTATTTTTATCAGTGATTATCTCTTACACTATTAGATACAGCGCAGAGAATTACATACCTTCATGTTAACAACACCAAATCCAAATTAAAAACCAAATTAGTACGAGAGTGTTGCAATTAGAATAAATATTTTTCCGCGTGTAGAAGAAAATTTTATTAGCATCCGTAACATGTATTAAAAATAAATAGCAAATTAAAGGAAATTAAATCTAGACGAAACTAGTTTAATCCGAATCTTTAAGGTATTAAATTTATAAGGTCTGAGTTACTAAGCGTATTTATGAATTGAAAAAAACTGCTTTTAATTTTATCGTTATTCATGAAGAAGGCTACAAATGTGCTATAATGTTAAAATACACATGTCCGACTTTTGTGACGTGTTAAGATTATACACTCGCACCGAAATTATTTCAAATAAGAAAAGTAGCATTTAAAAAATCCGCTAGATGGCAGTACATCTTTGCAAAAAATAAAAATGAATATTAATATTCATTTTCTATACATTTTCTAGATAGTAATACTAGCAAAAAGGAATTATAAATATTAATTTACAATCTTTTCGCATTGTGTAATAGATGTCATTAAGTTTTCAATATTTGGAAAATTACTTTGTGGCCTCATTTTATATTAATAATTATAGAAAATACTTTGTTTAAACCACTATTTATTAATTATTCTATAGTTTAAGTATTTTGTAGTTTTATTTTGTAATTTGTATTTTTTAATTTCAGTATACATTGTTTCCTGAAGAAGATACCATAGGTATCGAAACGTGTAGAATAAATGAATAAATAGTGGTTTAAACGAAGTATTTTGTATTATAATTATTAATATTATTAAGTCACTCTCACTCAGTGCATTTGAGTCATTGAACAGTCAATGATCATCCTCAGAATAACATGGTGAAATAAGTGGTACTAAGTATACAATCGAATGAGCTTTTACTTTGGAGAGTACTTAATCAAAGCACTCAGCTTTATCTCTTAACACCTGCACAAATACTTCACCGAACGTGTCTCAAATAACATAAAAGATTTCTCCTAATGTAATGATTTTCTTAATTATTGTGATAAAATTTCAACTTAAATAGCGTCAAAAGGTCAATGATAAAGAAAAGTATTCGATTCGAAGTAAAAGGTATTTATGTAAAATAATAATCATTTTTGGAGGTTAAATTTCCGGACATCGGAGAAAATGGTTCAATAAAAAACCAACTGTACATACCCTACATTACTAGGGGATGGGAATAACTGTTGTCAGTAGCCAGATGGCTACCCGTTCTCCCCTCCACCTCGCTAATGGAATCATCTACCTTTCTTCGTCAAATGTTTAACAGTCCACTCATAGATCTTCATAACTGTCCACAATATAATGACTTGCATTACATAAACACATCGCTGTTCTGTTTTTGCAACAGATCTTGTCTCCACTATAACCTATTATGCGTACTCGTCACTTAATATCTGATTTGCCTGCAAATGACAGATTATTTAAGCACATCATGGCAAACGTGTAATGAAAATTTTTCATTCATAAAATATCTATCCTTGCTTTCAAAAATCATGATGTAATCAAGTTTTATCGAACTGGTCGATATACCAAAATATTACCCACAAAACATGCTAAAACAATAGCAATAATAATAACTGTGAATATGTCATATCATCCGTTCAAAGTTTTCTCTTAGTATCTTATAATTTCAATATTTTGCCATATTGTTAGAATTTCTTCTTTCTGCATCTGGGAGGTATCAAGCCTAACTAGTTCTTTTTTAAATATTTTCAAGTCAAATGGTTATGAAATGAAATTACAAAATGCCATTGTTTACAAGAAAGTTTATTATCTATATTTTATGATACTTGCATGTGTCACAGTGGAAAATGAGCATTTTACCTGATAACTTATTAATCAGACAATTCAAAAATAATTAGATTGAGATTATTATCAATTACGTGCTCATCATGCCAGCATAAAGTTATCTACCAAATTTTCTATGTTGATGCTTGTCTGATTTTGATTATGTAGGCCTCTCACGTAAGGGATTATACCTCTCAGGAGAAGCCCTCCACTATAGATGATGGTCCTGGATCCTGGACGTGAAGTGTGGCCAGATGCTTGTGGTGCCAGCGTAGAGTGATGGACTTTAAGCCATTTACTTTAAGACATTTAGTAGATTGACCATCAGACGATGCCCAATTATCCAGGCAAACCGGGACCTACTGGACGCGATGTTCTTATGCAATATTTGCGTGCCGTATAAGATACCGTTTGCCCTGATGACGACAGTTTGTTCTCGCTTCACTAAATCGAACTTTTTTATAAATCCACCGGGACCCTTTTGATACTTTTACATCAACGATTAAACGCATAAAACATCACAGTCTTAGCTTAAAATCGAGGCGCACAGTTTAAATTTTCCCCGGAACCACAATTTATAAACCGCTTCCTTAATATTTTAGACGATATTGATTTTATTTTCTAATTGAAAATTAGATCCTGTCTTTGTGGAGCGAGTTCTCCCGGCCGAGATTTGGTGAAGATTGACCACATGAAGAAATGCCTCCCCCATGGTGGGCGCATTTGCCGCCCTGACATCGGTCACGTACGCCAGATTCCTTATCGCTATTCCCACGCTGTGTCGGTGCACCTGCGTCTAACAATACTGAGTTTTATTACCCTCCGTTTCTTACTTCGACTAAGTGTTTATGTATCCTTGAAAAACAAAATATTATTTTGGGTAATTTTACATTCTAACAATATGTAAAGAATTACTAAATATTTATTAAGGTTTTATTGCGAATTTAAAATACAAGTATCTGTGCATCTCTGCTGAGACTTATTTAAGCACTTTCTGAATGTTTTCACATAACTTAATTAATATTACATCTGATGTGCTTCAGGGGTGTAATACCTAAATATCGTTAATCTATCAAAAATTACATATTTACCAAGAAAAAAGACAAATTTAAGGTATTTTACTATTTGTACTTACTAAGTAAGCTTAGTGTATTTTTCTTGAAAATTTCCATTTATATATTATTTATGTTTTACTTTTACAACTTTAACAGAAACAATTTTCTATTTCTAACTATCTTCAAATCATACTACGTATTTACATCACAAATTAAAATGTAATAACTTCATCATCTATTACTGCATCTCGTTGAGCTGAATTAATTTGAAATAAATTTAAAAAGTAAGACTTTATTTTTTATTTTCTATTATCCACTCGACTTACTTAGTCAAGTATAAATTTTTATTATAAAAAAACTCGTTACACGTATGTCAATTATTAAAAAAAAAACTTTTTTAAATAATTTACGAATTTTTTCGGTAGTATTTATATCTTCACGCTTATCAATACCCAACTCCAAAAAACTTCCGATTCCAAAATGCCTTAGAAAATTATTTTGTTAACTAAAGACGATATCTCATTTATCAAAAACTTTATATTTTGGTATATTATTGAGAAAGTATTAAATAGCCTATTAAAGAGACAACTGGCGTAGACACTAGATAAGTATTCTGGTATCAAAAGAAAAAATCATACATAACTAAAGTCATTATAACCGGTCGCAGTGGTTTCTAGTATCTTGGAAGTGTTAATTAAGCTAAGGATTATACATTTCCAGAGACATTTTGCGACAAATATATAGCTAAGTTAAGTCACCTCGCTACATCTCTGAATGGAGGTCAAGACGTGATTACAAAGTGGATGATCATCCATAATTTCACTGCCCATCCTCCAGCTACTCTAATGAAATGTTTCCTAGAGTAGACAAGAAGATGGGTCACCGAGAAAATGAAAAGGAAGGAATATGTGATATTTTCCATGGTTAATTTTGGTGTAAGATTATACATAGAACCACTGAAAACGTGAAACAAACAATTATTTTAATTATCCTAAATATGATAGACATAATAATTTATTTATTTGATTTATAGACAAAATAATTTATCGATTAATCTTTTTTTCGAGGAAAACTTTCATACTAATGTTATTACTCTCTTTACGCTCTTAATGTTATTACTATATTCTTAATATCACAATGATCTTGTAATATATCAACATGCTGCTTTTAAAGAAAGTTCTATATAAATTAATAATAGTAGTGACTGATTGTAATGACTGGTAACTGATATTTAACTGTTGGAGGTTTAGTTTCTAGTATACTAGTGATCGCACAAAAAATTACAAATAATCAGTTATAAATTATTAAAGTTGAGTTATTGACACAACTATTGCAGTTTTAATAGTGATTTGAGCATCACTAATATTAGAATATTAATATAAATTTACCACAATTTATAATACTTTACACCCGCTTAATTTTCATCCAATCACACGCAGACTTTTAAACGCGCGTAGTCCCCCTCTACCTCCTATACCCACCACTCTCTGCAACTCACTGTCAGTCAGCCACGTTTGAATTTTAAAAGGTTATAATCCTTTCGGAGAATTTTTTTAAAAATCCCAAGTACAATTATTATTACAGGTTTAATTGTGTGGTAAATGGAATTTGAGAGAATTCATAAACAAAGCCGCTCTCGAAAATAATTTACTTCAACATTAAATATACATGTATAGGTAAGAAACCTTAAGGGAAATATTGTGGCAAATAATATTATACAATCGTATAGAAGTAGATGGCGTTTAATTTAATATTAACCATTTCTGGGATCAATGCTAAAATTTGGACGGAAATATAAATAGTTTATGTTTCAAGTGCTGATAAAATAAACGGTTGTAATTAAATATTCTAGCTGGAAACAACGAATTTAGTAAATAAAATATCACTTATATCTAATATCAGTGAAATTTACCATTACATGTAACACTAATAAATTAGAGCGATTTCACTTATATTTAATTGCATATATTATATACTCCACCAGCAAAGATTTTTTTTTTGAGAACTCATTTAAAATTATATGAATTAAAATCACGTAACACAAAGTTAAATATACAAATATATTTTCCATCAAAAATACTTATAATGTGGATGTCAATAAAGCAAATAAATAAACCATGTCTACCAAATTTTTATCAACGTGGTCTAGATGTAAAAGTTATAGTACACTCTAAATAATTATCTTGCAAACACGGCTCAATTATTTAATATAATGATAACGTTAAAAATGAAAACTATTATAATACCATTAAATGATATGGCAGTATTTTCGTGGTGTAATATTTTAATTTTAGAAAACGTATAATTTTTATTTTCACACCGCACACTTTTTTTTTGAGTAATATAACTAGTTTCTGGAAATACAAACCGAAAATAAAAATGATATATTTTTAAAAACTATTATAAAATCTTTTTGTTAACGCTAATCTTTCACTATGAAACAAAATACTTTTTTATAAAAAATTCTAATGATAATTTTATTGTCATCGTTATTTTAAATTATTTTTATTTCAGAAACTTCTACTTATACACCAAAAGTAAAAAAATATATATCACTAAATAGCTACCAAAAAACAATCATTCATTCAATTTAAGCATTTTGGATAATCGTAAGAAATAATTATATTATAAAACATAACATCCATGTACTTATATGACAAATTCAGACGCTGTAATAGAGGTGTTATATTCAAGTAATGGTAAAGTATATGTTTCATCATTTTATATCATGTTATACGTGTTATCGCGTAGAAACTTTGAGGACATAGTCCGTTAGGGAATATTTAAGTACATCGAAAGACGCAGATTGACCGATAAATTAATTACTTCTACTAATTTTTTTCACATCCATGTATGTAAAAGGTTGTATAAAAATTTAGATTATTTCAAAAACAATTTATGCCAAATAGTTATAGCCTGACTTAGCTGTACTTGTAGTACTCATGCATACTATGTTCAGTTAATAATTTTTTCAAGGATTTTGTATTTTGATGACCTAATATAAAATGTATCATTTAACTGAAAACCGAGAGAGAATACGTAAAAATCTTAGAATTTAATATTTACTATTTGTAACTACAACAAAACATTTGAACAATAAATTTTATGTTATAATGTTTGACTAATCAAATATGTTAAAAAATATTACGTGTCACTATATAGCGTTTCATCCTCTATAGCAATTTGTGCAATCTTATTTTTTATAATAATATACAAATCTTTTATCGCCAGATTTTTACGCACAACACGCAAAAAAAATCAAATCGTCGATCGTGAACACGAACACACTTTTTTAAATACATGTCGGTTTCCCTGTCACCTTTTAATGTGGGAGTGAAAATAAAAAGTATAATAAAACTAGCAAAGAAGATGTATTGTAAATTTGAGCACCCTGGGATGGGGTGTGTGGGACATTATGATGAATCGCGCAGATGGCGAACGATTTTACGGATCTTTCCAGATTAGACCGATTTTACCTTGACAAAAGTATTATTTATGAGACTAAGTTATTTATTACTCTCAAACATGACACAACACAAGTAGAATTCATAATGAATATTGTAATTTGTACAGTCTTTCACAAAAAAAAAATTGTCAGTATTGCAAAGGATTCTTTATATTGTAACTTAATATTTCACACACACTTTAAATGTCAGAAGACTTTAAAATTAATAGACCCTTGTATGTTTATACATTATTTACTTTTAAGTTAGAACGAAACGACTAAGAAATAATTGCATTTAATATTTTTGATTATTCAATTTTGTAAAATGTAATGAGATTATTTGTTTAATATTTGGAGAAAAAGTTGTATCACCAATATGGGAAATGTATGCAGATGTATACGTGTGAGTTTGATATGTGTAAATAACTTCAATCATAAGGTTTGAAGTATGACGATGTGAGTGTATTGTATTCCACAATAATCATCCAAATACCCTTTGTTTGATCAATGTTAGATCTGGTCTAAACCTGGTTGGTTTTGGTGCACAGAATTAAAGGGAATTGAAAGAGATGTTAAACCTTTATTGTTTTTAATAAATATATATATATATATATATATATATATATATATATATATATATATATATATATGGCATCGTTAGATATCGCCCTAACACCCTTGTGTTCGTTTTTTAATGCGGAGTGTATTATGGCACATATTTGTGTCAAAATAAGACGATATATGCGGATTTGAATGTCTGATAGGTGGTAGTCACATGCCACCTGTATTCAACGTCTTTATGGCTGGTGGAAGTTGCTTTTCAAGTACTGCTTTGCTGGGTGCATTCAGCATCGCCGTGCTGTCTATAAATGATAAAAATAGAGGTGATGGCTCTCCACCAATATATTACTTAGATTTCACTGATAAATATAACGGAACCTGTCTCCTTTAGCACAGACATCGATCTAGTTAAGAAGTCTTATCCATATGTTTTTTGAACCACTCATTTGCTAAATATTTTATTGATCTTATAAGTATTTTATATATTAATCCTAATGATTTACATTCCGTAGAATAAAGAATAAATTATAATTATTTATCAAAACATTCATCGTCTGGATCTTCGAATATAAAAATATTCAAAACTATTAATAACACAAATTAAGTAAATACTACCATAGTTGTGAAGTAAAATGAGAGGGCTGTGTATAATTGTTATGGATGACTTAACGATTTTATTTATTAAATTAAACCAAACACAATCACTTCGTACAAAACCACGAATTTTATTAAACGTCAACCGGTTTTTCTTAGCTCAAGCTTCGTCAGGGCGTATTTAAAATTAATAATAAATACAAAATTAGTGTATTTATATATATATAGAGAAAGACAGAATGTAAAATTATTTGCGAAAGAGAGAGACATATACATATACATTTAGACAGAACATAAAGTGAGGGAAAAATACAATGTTGATGGATATTAAATTGATTTAAAAGGAAACATACTTCGTATGGGGCTAATGGAAACATTTATTTGGTTATTAAAAATTACACTACCACTATATACGGCTTTTTTTTGTCTCAAGGGTCTCTAAATTGTCCAACTGGAGGCCAAACCCGTTTTTATGGAATACACGGACCCCTGTGCTATTATTAAATTAATCGTCTTTTTCAATAATATGATTGGTAATATTTTTATTTATATTAATAATGATATTCGTAACAGTAGATTGAAAATTTAAAAAAATATTTTTATATGTGTACTTCAATAATAATACTAAAAATTATGATGTACCCATAAAGAAACGAAAAATATAATTTTATATTTTAATACGTATTACTTTGTTCTTTTTAAAGGCATGTTTTCTTTAAAGCACTTATTTGTAAATCCTACATAATGATCGGTTTAAAGTTGCGGCTCTGGTTTGAACCTGTTTCACACGGTAACATACCCTGTCAATGTACCCCCATCAACAATCTCCGCCCAAACGTCCATCTTACACGAGAACCGACGAAGATTTATAAAACATTAACGTTTCTGGGTAGAGACAGATCAATGCATACCAAACTGGCTTAATGGTTATAATGAGAGTTCATTATTGTGTGTTATAAAGGTACTGATAAAATGTTAATGTTTTTTAGGCTTGTCAATATTTAAAAATGTGTAAGAGCCGATATCTCACACTAAGACGTTGTTTTATTTCTGTATCAGCAATTTACTTAAGATAATCTGAACTTTTGCATTGAAAAAATATTTTTCTAAGATATCAAACGGGAACACAGAGAAAACATTGTTAAAAAATACTTTCTGTCTAGAAACATATTCAGGACCCCGTGTAGAGAAAATCATATTTTATACATCCATACTATATTTTTAATATAATATTTCAGTATTCAGTTTTTATGAACATATTTTGCACAACAATTACCACAAGAGTTATCATCACAATCACATAATTACAGATATAATCACGTTACAAATACACGTTTAAAATTAAATTATAGCAGGGCTCACAATTAAGTTGATAGAAGAAAAAAATTACAATCACAGTACATACTTATTTCTTATCTAGTTCACGCTCCTTTGCAAAATAGTTTTTTCTAAAGTAATGCATTTAACAACCAACGATTTTTCCAATGCAGGAAATAATATTCGAAATTGTTCTCCGTAAAGCTGTTTAGAGCACGTATCATAATCCGTTTCGTTCCGCTCGTAACCCTCAATGATTGACTTTCTTGATTTCGAGGTATAGAAAAAGGGTGAAAGAGGTCAGATTAGGAAAATAGGGTTGACGTTCCAATACAATGATTCCATTTTGGGCATAAAAAAGTCTTTCACAATATGGCTTTGTGTGCTGGAGCATTATCCTGATGCAACGTCCAGATTTCGTTTGCAAACAATTCAGGCCGGATACGCCTCACTTGCGGTTATAATCATTTCATTACTTCCATATAGAATGCTGCATTAATGATTTGTCCTTCGAGAATAAATTCCGATGTTATTTTGCTACTAGCACGTTGCCAATGTCGCGGTGTTGCCACATTATGTGCACAAAAAGTATTCTATGAACTTAATTGTTAGTCCTCGTAGTTAAGAATTAAATGAAATAGAGTAATGTAATAGGTATATTAAAAATAAGATCAATTAATTTATTTTCAAAATAGATTATATTGATGAATACAACCAATTTTATTCCAGATTAGGTATATAATTATTTTTATTATTTTTTATTTGTTCAACATTTTTACAATTTTTTATAACATTAATAAGGTATTTTACATTGTTAAAATTACATGGTTTTTCTTTCGCTTACCTCTCCAAAAAAGAGACCAGCTCTTGTGTTTACAGAAGGAGTTACACTACAATAATTTAGAATAATACCTTTTATATTCTATTCATTGTCCATTTGTGTCTTTCAGAAGTGTTCTGCAATATTATTTATTTTACAATTATGTGTTTTTGAAATGTTCATTTAGTTTCTTTCTAAACTCTTTTATGTTTTTTATTTCTTTAATTTGTGTAGGGAGGCTATTGACATTTTTTATCCCTAAATACATAAAATTTTGCTGATAGTGTTTGGTGTTACATTTAAATAAATATATTAATTATTGCCATTTTTAGATTAAACACGATAGTTTTTATTTCAATTACATACATAATTATGGCAGTACGCCCATATTCCATTTAAATATAATGTGCAATTAGTAAGGTCACATAAGAATATGTATTAAAAATACTTATCAGAAATATTTATCTAAAAATATCGACTAAATGGGCTGCGTTGGAGTACTCAACCCCGCCCATGGGCACCCAGCTCACCAGTTATAATAGGCTTTACTTATAATCGCTGTACCTATAGGGAGTGTAGGCAGGTTTGATTAATAAACCTTATTTAGTGCAGGCGGCGAGTTCCGCCTCCTGAGCGCTAAGCTCATTTTAATATTTTCTTGGGACGAAAATCTATAAACATACCTATTACGAGCGCTAACTGCTTATTTGTTCTAGCGATAAAATTCTCACCTAGGGATAATATATAAGATATTCAAACCTTATCCCATGAGACAGGCAAGTTAGCAATATTTTAAGAAATATCGATTTTTCTAAAATAAATATTTGTAAACATAAGACTTCAATAATGTTTTTATATGGATCCCCGATCCCCGTCTTACAAAAATATGAACACGACATATATAATAGTTCCTGTCAATTACTTATCAACTGCCCCCTCCCAGAACACGACCATATTCTATGGTTTTTTGGACCAGTTGATGTTGAAAATTTGAAGTGATAGTAATCGTTTACCAGTAGTATGGTAGGCTGTGAAACTGTGTTATTATCGTCCTGCTGTATGGGGCTGATATTGTTTATGTATGTTTCGGTTTCTCGCTATGCGTGCCGAAACCTATATATGGTGTATGTGGTGCTTGTTGATGACACTTCGCGCTATCACCGAAGTGTTTGTTCAAGAGTATTTCATGCGGAACAATGGAGTACGAGTCCTGGAGCCAGAAGATCTGACGATCCAGTGGAAAATTTATAGATACCTATAGGAGCATTTCACAGGCCGGTCGTGTTTTCTGGTTTTGGGTGATCCTTGAGCCCACCCTGTTCCCTAATCCTATCCCTCTCCTAAATTCTTTCCACCATTCCTACATCCCATATTTTTCTACTCCCTCGTTCAGACAAATGAATATGTATAGAATAATATACCTATAATTATTCCTCCCTATTTTCTCGCTTACCTTCAAGGGTATATATAGGTAATAATTTTCTGATAAATGTAAGAATTTAATAAATGTTTAATTTTCGAAAAAATTATTTTAAATAAAAAATATTATACATAATATATTTCAAAACATAGTTCTATTGTAGTTTTAATATTAATTAAATTAATCAACTAGAAAGATACAAGGAAAAAAATATTTAGAGAATAAAATAATTTTCTGTGTATCTTTCTAGTCGATTCATTTATTTTGTTTTAATAATATATAATATTTTGCTTAACTTAGCATTAACTTAATATTTTGCTTAACTTAGCATTAACTTAATATTTTGCTTTGTCGTTAATTTAAAAAATAGCAGATTGGACAAGGTTTACTCTGTCGCCAAAACCCTTAAATTTTGAATTTCACAAAACTGATGATCAAATAAATAAATCATCATTATTATTATAATTTATAATAAGGTACGCTAAAATTGCACTTTTTTAAATTTAATATTTATCACCGATTCATTATCTCTATATTACATTAATTTATTATAAATATTTCATATTTTATTGGTTCATTTTAAATCTCTAATGACGTTCAACAGTTTTCCACTATATTTTGGCAATTAACAACATTTGTAATTCATATCTTTTTCTAATATCGATTGAACTTAAGTGGCAGCACGACGTCAATTATGTATCAAATAATATACTACACTTTGATCACTGAATTAAATAACGTAAGTTACCCAATCTCAGTTGGTAACCTTTCCTCTTTTTATTATTCAACACCTTTTAAACATCAATCGAACAGAATATAAGCATAATCGATACATGTTTGAACATGTTTTGAGATACTGAAGTTATATATCATAGTCACATTCTAGTATACAATATCACGAAATACAAATATTAAGAATTTTGTATCAGTTTGTTTCGAAGGGTTGTTTGTTGAAGGTTGTTTCACAGGGATGTCTCACAAACTGAGCTGCGACATGTGAGAAAGGCAGACATTGTCGTAGCCAAATCAGATATGCATTATGGCAAGAAAATGTCTCGAAGGAGACTTCGTATTATGTTCATCCTAATTGGACCGTCGACTTTTATGGCCTCAAACTTGACGTCGTACTCCACATAAATTCTACCTATTTTATACGTTATATGTATATATTATATAAACACCGTAAAAAATATATTCAAGCAGAAAAACCTATGAATAATATTTTGTGACATTTAAAAAACATTATTAAATAAAAAATTCGACTTAACACAATTATTCTTTTTGTGTAGTTGAATATTAGTTACGACACTGTAAAAGATCACCCTAAAATATGTTTTCATTATGAATTCTGTGGGTGACGGATAAAACTTATTACGTCATGATTTAACGAAAATGAGATATTGATACCACCTTGTCAAATAGCTGCTTTTTTGCGTATATTACTCACGTTTCATTTATAATTGAGTAAAAGATTTCAAGACATGTAAATTTCATTATATAAAATGTATTAAGTCAATTTAAATGCCTAATAACACAATTAAAAATCTGTTATACTATACAAAGGAAGGAACACACCTGGCTAATAAAAATGAAAAATAACTATAAACTTTTAAGTCATACCGTTTTGAAAATTGCGATGTACATATTTCATCCACCGTTATCTCAGTTTCAGCAAAACTGACATAATAAATTTTACCCGCCAATCACAGAATTATTCTCAGTATTATAAATACCTTTAATAGTTAAATTCTACTAAAATAATTCACACGTAACGCTTATGTATATTGCACTATAATTTTTATAGTAACTTATAAGTTTCTGTAATTTAAAAAAAAAGTTTTATTCATTTTGTGGCGCTGAAAATTATTATTACTGTTATAGGTATATGCAATCAGTATTATAAATGTATCAAAAATATATTTTAATCCACGATGTACTTATAACCTGTGTGCTTTTAATTTGGTCTAGGAAAATTGTAACACATTGGATTTAATTGAAATGATTTGTCAGTAGTCTAATACCTCGCTTTACGGCCTACATACATTCCGGGAAAGTTGGCCGTAAAGCGAAATACCGTGTAACGAATAATTTATTTTTATACAAACCCATACAAATTACATAGAATCCATTCCAATTATACAAAAATAATAAAAAATCTATAATATTTCGTGTTTATAATTAATGACGATCTAAACTGCAAACTAGAAAGTAAGCAACGCAGAAATAGTGCAAAAAGTTATATGTCCAGACTTGAGAAAATATGAAAAATTAGCGGGATTACAATATACGATCATTTTTATTAATTGTATTACGTTAAAAAACTTGTTGGATAATTTTCATTAGATATTTAATAAAATTGACTTCGGAAATATTAAAAGGAAAAGAAAAAATGTATATAATGGTGCATTTACGATCTATTGAAAATTGAGAAAATATTGAACTCCAGATACCAACTGGAACTGGTTTAAAAGATCGTTCCACTCAAAAACGGTGCAGCGGTGTAATTCTCTTGTCGGTTATTTAAATTTAGTCTCGAATCGGTCAGCAGACGCGCGCAACGTGGCTACAACGCGGTCACACCGCGGCCGCGTATTGACATTACACTGTACATATCAGTAAACCGGTACGGAAATAAGATGTCTTCAGGTCCATTCCCCGCTGAGCTTTAGAACATCCGATACTGTGATTTTTGGGGCATTTTTCGAAAGGATTATTTTCGAAGTGACAATTACGATTTCAATTTTTTTAAATTGTTTATGATAAAAACGTGTGATTTATTCATTTCGTTGATGATAATGGACACATTTTCAATTCTCCGTGTGTTTATAAACTTTTAAATAAATAATTAATAAATAAATGCAGAAATAATTTAAATTTGTGCCAATATTTCAGCATGTATTGTTCCTCAAATTAACTTACTTAGTGTTTTTTTTTTTTTTGTATTATAATACATAATTTGTTAATAATAAAATTATTTCGTCAAATAATATTCGAGATTCTTTTCAAAAATTCTCTAGTATATTAGAGTAAATTGTATATAAACACAATAAAAAAGAACATTTCGTAAACCTACGTATTTTTTAATATGGATATTGAGTTGAGAAAAAACAAGAATAATAATCGACTGTTACCTAATATAACGCACATGTTACAGCCTGCCAGCTTAGTATATTTTATCTTGATGGACGTAATCCAAACAGCATTTACTTTTGCGAGATTTACAAAAAATATAGCATAAAACAAACAAGACGATAATATGCTGCCTCTAGCGATGAGCATGATTACTTTACCGATGTCTAAATAATGCTTTATATTTATATTCTAACAATATACATTACATTAATATTATGAACAATATGCTTAAAATATAAGATTTGTAAATAATATACTTCTTAACAATTTACATACACGCGTAATTTGTACCGAGCACAACATTGTTCCCCGCAGGGAGCCAACACGATGTGATAATTAAAAGTTAACAGCGATCATTAAAAAAATTCCTTTAGTATTTCCATAAACATTTTCACAGCAGCATCTTAGATGCAAATGAGTTATAAATTTGAATAAATCTTCTCCGGATTCAGTCATCTCTTTTATTATTGCTCGTATTATTTATGTTGTATTTTTATCCAATTAGCTGATCTTTCGCCGTGATGTCAAGTATGGAAATAATTATATTGATTTAAACTTATCTTTATTACCTTTCGGAGGATGAATAGTTTTGAAATAATGAATCCATAGGCATTATTTTACGATTTGACATTTGTCACTTGTAGTTTTAAATTCAAGGCGTTCCAACCGTAACATTTATAGAATTTACGTATTTTGTTGGATATTTCTAAACACGTGATGACTCATTATCAAATCCTGTTGATAATTGACTCGGTAAGCGATGGCGAAGTGGATACAGATTTAAAGTTCGATTAATTGACGTACGTCACATGCGAATGAGAATGGTTTTATCATTCCATAATCTATAATGTTGTGTATATGTTCGTAACTTGATTGTATGTCCAGATACATATCATATAATAATTCGTGACAATAGTTGAGTGGCAGCATTTTGAATATTATTTTTATAACTGTGTAAAATGACAGATGAACATGAAAAAGTGAAATACGTAGTATTATAACCGAATTTTTGAAGAACGCAAATTATTACTTTATTAAGTTTCAACCATTATATTTTAATATATACGTTATCATTTCTTGTCTTTATTGTAAAAAAAAACTTTAAATAGTGCGCATCCTGATCATTTTAACAGCGAGCACTAAATGCTCGAAGTAACAAGTTGGAGCGGTCACTTTCTGGACGGCGCAATGTCTCGCTGAAGATGGAACTACTTCGCTGGTCCGAGAAGTTTCTGTGGTACTATTGTGTTTTGGTTTTTGTACAGGGATCCTTTCAGGAGTTGAAACTATACGGAAACCCTTCCCAGGCAGAACAACAATGTGCCAACGCTTTCGAGGTATGTACACAGCTCAACATTTATTTTATTTTAATTGTGAGAGACATATGGATGTTCATAAAGTTGTTATTTGATTTTGTGACGCAGTCAAGTATATTATCCCCTCACGGCCTACTGAAATTTTCGTCACCAAATAATACATTAATTTGTTATACTAGAAAAAAAACGAAGGGTATTTTAAAAATATATATTATACATTTTAAGAATATGTACATTCTTAATAATATTGATATTCCATGATTGATATGCCAAGAAGTCAGGAATTCATAAACTTAAATATAACGATTGTAATTATTTTTATTTTTGGAAAATTATTAGAAACTTTGAAATAAGGGTTAATGAATATTTCAGAGCTTTGAATAGCAATAATAACTCGGAATTTGTAAATCATTTATAAGAATACATTCATATATTTATTTGATTTAAATACAGGGTTAAAAATATTACATACAAATTATAAGGTCTAGCAGATTAACAATTTGAAAATATAAGAAATTACAAAAAGCGTGAATATAAAATCAAATAAAATTAATAAACATATATAATTTGTAAACAATCCTTTATCAAATATTTTCCCATTTAACCAATCTTTCCCTTCTAATGACCATGTAATACTCTAACTCCTACTCCAATCCCTCCTTCTTCCTAACCCTCCCCCAATGTCAATTTTTAACTTGAGTAAACTACTCATCTTGAGAAATAGAACATTGTTCTGGAAGCATGCAGATTTTATATCTAATAAAGTAGTTTAAACAAAGCTATTTGACTTTAATTCATATATTATACCAAAACTGAAATAGTCATTTAACATACATTTTTTTTAAATTAAGCATAAATATTTGTTTTTTTTATGTAATATTCATAATATTAACATTGATAAATTGCAATTCATGTGAGAAACTGCCGTTAATGAGACGGGATGTTTTATTTTCAAAAAATTAATTCTAAATAAATGATTACAAAAACAGATTACATAGACAATAAACAATTGTTAATCAAGTTTTATTTAATAATAATAATAATAATTCTTGTTTAATATTTTATTTAAAAAAGAGTTTCTGGTGTTTTCTAGCGTTGCAAATAATATTCAATGTTCCTTCGCCTGGGACGCGGCATCGCCGCTCCGCAATTGGCCACTCGACGACCCAATTGATGACAGGTTGCAGCCTGTTTTTATTAATGTACTCACGCAAATCGATTGTCCCTTGTATATTCAGACCCTCTGCCATTCCGTGTTCTATTCAAATATACTGGTTTTAATGTTATTTCAATTTAAATATATAAAATGCCTATTTTCATTATTAACTTGCATTTACATATTTTACACAAATGTTGATTTTTATGCTTAATTTATATTAATATTTCAACAATGTTTGACATAAATATTTACAATGGAACTAATGAAATCCATAATACTCTACATAAAGTAAATTTGCAATAATTAAGACAATATGGGTATTATTTTTTTAACCTGTTAATTAATTTTCAATGCACCAGTAAACTCTAATGATTCTTTAATGAAAATTCTTATAAACCTAAATATAATAGTTACATTATAATAACAATTAATTAATAAAAAATATATCTAAATAATCACTCATTACATAATATTTTCTAGCTCTAATAAAAAATGATAATTTTAGTGTTTATTCCGTCGCTTAATTCTAGGCCACGGTTGACTTTATAATAAATAACACTATAATTTAAAATGTCCTAAATTTATGGGTCTCCCATTCTTTGAAAAAAAATGGTTAAAACGCAAAGGTTGGCTATACTGCGAGTATACATATATATATATATATGTAAATTTGGGAAATCTGACGGTTTAATACTGAACTTAACGAAAAAATAAGTTTTTTTAATTCTTTGTGTAATGCATGGTTTTGTTAATTAGTCATTCTTAAATCTACCGTATTCATTTATCGACGCTGTTGAAAAAAAAATTATATTAAAAAATACTAACTAAATGTATTAATTAGAATTACATTTAAAATCAATTTTATCGAAAAATATTGTTTTTGTTACCGGGATTCCCTGGATCTCTTTCCAATCCAGGAAAGGTGCATTAACCGACTGTACCACAGCAGACAGTACTTTTGACGACAAATTTTCGAACCTGTATGTTACACTTATCAAATTAATACATTTAATTAGTATTTAAAAAATCACACATGTGATCATCACTATGTTTTGAATAATTACAACTTCTCAATAAGAATGTGTTCTCCTCAATAATATGTTATATTAATAAACTGTTTTGTGTGTTCTTACACATACGCATTAAAGTGTTTGTAGAAGTTAGAAAATGACTTGGTATATTTATTTTAATCCTTCAAAATAAGTCATTACTAAATAAAATATCATTAATTACTAAATAAGCAATAATATAGGTAGTTGCATACATTTTAACTAATGTCAAAAAATATTCATAACTTACAAGAATACAAAATAATATAAGAATTACTTAAATCTCCCTGGATGTTAATAAATATATAAAAATAATTCAACTACATACTGTGTAATCCAAACCATTATTTCATATATGGAATAATTTTCAGATATAATAAATAATTGTGGATATTTATTTAAATATTATTTTTTTATAACAAATATCTTTTGATTTAATTGTTTAAATGAACACAATTCAACACGTTTTTTTTTCGTAACGTGATTGAAAAAATGACATTAAATGTACGTAATGTACGTGAGAAATAACGCGCTTCAAAATATTATTGACGTTGTTTAGAAACCAACTCTTAGTATCAATATGAAATAGAAAAAAAAAAGATCTAAAATATTCAAGTAAAAAGTAGAGTCCATAAATTAAAAGATTTTTAATTTTTGAATGTTATTTTTAACCGTTTTCAAGTCAACAAATGGGCGCAAGAAAATCAAATCGAGCAATTTTATTGACGTCTCCTATACAACCCAAGGGTCTGGTTAAAATATTTACTTCTTTTAATAATTTAAAATTTTCTGTTGAATATTGTATCGATCATTTTGAAGAGCAGCGAGCGAGGCGTTTGAATTATGCAAATCTGAATTAATTGATGTGACATTTACTTTCGCCTAATCGTATTATAACACGGTTGTTGAATTAACACATTCGATTTGTTTACATATCGCAACCTCGTTGTGATAAAATATGTTTCCAAAATTGCCAAATTAACATAACTATATGATTCATTTTATGGCATAGTCCTCGTGAATATTTTTATCGTGACATTTTAACATTACGTCACTTTTTAGATTCAAGGATATCGATACCTGTATGCGTAAGCTAGGCTGTGATAAAAATTTTGATGATTTAACTATTTATTGGATCCTTAATGACGATATAGATACTAAAATAAATTAATGAAGTAATGCTGTCATTAAGTCGATATTCTAAAAGTAAAATTCGGACAAAAAAATGTAATTAAGTATGATTATAATCATTTTTGGAATAGTCCTCTACAGCTCTTCATCATAATTATTCACCAATAGTTCGGTTTAATCGCGGCTCCTGCTCCATATTAATTAAATTATATATTTACTTCACAATTAATATCGGCTTATTAATGTTTGTAATTTTAATTGATTGGTTCCTTGTTTCTGAGTGATCTGTTTTATACTAACATTTCAAACTTTTTAAAATAGTATTATAATGAATATTCTATTTCTATCAGTCATGAGACAAACTTACATAATACATAATTTTTCTATTTGATCTTAGATTAGACATAAAGGCTTTCGATATCTTAATATCAATAAGATTTATTAACTCTGCATAACTTACATTCAAACGAGAGTAAAAAAAATATATAACTAGTATTATGAATGCTGTATTAGGGGTAAGGTTCTAACCATAAGATAAGATGTTTATAAGACTAAATCACATTAGTTGCTTAGAAAATTACGCAGAAAAAATTCATCAATCTAAAAAACACCAAGACTCGAATCCAGAACTATCAATTACCGATTATACCATCGTAAACTTATACCTTCACGTCAAATTCCTGTTCTTTCCAAAGCATGTTAACATCTAGCACAATATACATATTTTTCAAAGGTTTTTAAGATTCATTGCAAATTAAAAGACGACAGTTTTTAATAGAAAATAATAGATGCCTCATTAGGAAGTAAGAATAACTTTCAGCAAGGGAAATTTTATTTTCGAGTTCTGGTGATAACTGCATTTTTTTTTGATACGTAGATTTTTACGTATTTTGATTTATCTAATTTATTTTAATTATCTAAATATTTTTTTGTCGTATATTCTCACTTTTTCCGCTGTGATATCTCAGTAGAGCATATTAATTTTGATTACAAAATATTAGTATGCTAACGTATTTGCATAAATCATCGTCATCACTGAAAATATATGCTCCATAGTAAAAAATGATACTTTGCACAAAATGTTACGCAATAACTACCGACAAACTTTTATCAGATTCTAAATCTGAATAAAATAGCAAGAATTCATTTTAAGAATAGTATTATAGAATTCTGTTATTGAGAAAGTAACCTCAAAAATATATATATATTTATTTTTTATTTTTCTTATGATTAGTGCCTTTTTTTAAAAACATGTTAAGTTAAATCAACATGTTGGGAAAATATGAACTAGCCCAATGTAATATCTCACACGTTACAGGTGCATACAGGCTAATATCCACAGGCCTCACAGGGTATTCTGTTTACTCTCTGAGTCAGCAGTTCGTGTAGATTTACGCCCAGTTTCAAGCGTCGGGATAGATTTGCATAGATTAACAGCAAAACATTGTTTTTACTGCTAGGCCCTCAGGGAGAAACACACGATTTCATTCGCTCTTTCAAATTTATCGCTACTCATGAATCTATTTATCCAATGAACTTCATATGAACTCTCTCTCTCTCTGTCTCATTGATTCCATTACCCTATCCAATACATATATTTATGTGTACGCAATCAAAATTCGTAGAGGATACAATGTACAAGTAATGTATGTATAATTCAAGTCAAATAAAAATACAGATAAAAAATGTACATCCACCCACAAAACGAGCCACAAGTTTTTAATTTAAAAAATATAAAAATTACTGTTTTTAAATCAATTTATTAAAAAAAGTAGTTAAAGACTAATAGTCATAATTGTAATATAAGCAGAAATTTTTTTTTTATTAAACTTATTTTGTATAATTTTGCCATTTATATGTTATCTATCTAATGATGGTAGACGTTATTTTGCTAAATTAAGACAAAAATGGAAAGAATTTATATTCCCACCTGAAGTGCAACTAAAACAAAATTGATCATTTAGATTTATTCCAAATGTTATTTCATTTATTGTATGGATTAAAATATGCTCTGCAAGTTTCACCTCTGTGGTGAAAAATTGCGTTTCCTTTATCTTCTTACTTAGAGCTACTAGACATTTAAATATATATGACCAAGGAAAAAAGAGGTATCATCTGACATTTTGGTCAACATTGACAGTTTTGTATTATATTATTACAATAATTTCCTTTTTATAACTGTGTTTTATAAACATTTAGGAAATAACAAGAATTTTTTTTTTTTTTTAATAGTAGATACTTACTTGAAATATTTTTTTATTGATTTGAATACTGAATTATAAAGCACGATTTTTGTAAAAACTTCGCCTCACGGGCGATGAATCAAACTCAGCTAAAGAAATCGAAAAATGATTATTCAAAACTTTGAAGTTAAATCAAATTTTATACAAATGTCACATGATATCTTGTCTTTCCAAGGGTTCGATATATTGAAGATAAATATTAAATTTATACAAATATGAAGGCTTTAGTCTAGTGTAAAATTGTTTATAAACAAATCTTTGTAATGGTGTAGCGTTACTCATGTTTTCTCAGCCAACAGTCAGTCATGTTGAGCAAGATAAATGCTCGATGAAGATTATGCTTAAATGGCTCAGGTTTGACTGATTACACATTACATACACGCACACACCCAAGACAGGTGATACAAATTAATCTTTTTCACCTAAGGAGACAGAATATCGTCATGTTTTCTAAGTATTTCTGAACGTTCGGGCGAGAAGGTGATGTAAGTAGGGGGGGATATTTCCGAGTTGGTAATGCAGGGTCATACCTTCTCAAGTTATTAATGTTACCGGCTTCCGGTCGTGACGAGATGAAGTTTTGTCATTAATTTGTTCTGTTTTGGAGGAACTTAAAACATGCTTTAATCTCCTTTCTAAACACCGAACACAAATTAGATTAATTATATTAACATTAATCAAAATTACGAAAACAGATTTACATCCATCATATCTTAAAATCTTCAGTTAGCGTATATTTTTAGCAAACCTTGTTAAATTTTCGGGATAACACGAGAAAATAATAATTACTTTATATCTTCATTGAAATCACATTCTTTTGTGAATTTGCAATTTTTAAGAACATAGTTATTTGATAATTAAAACCAATACCATAGATCACTTAATTAATAAACAGAAAAAATATTTATCGTGAAAGTTTTATAGTTACTACCGAGACTCGAATCCGAAACTTCCTCTTGCCGAGAGAATGAGTTACGTATTTAATAAGAAATAATTATCTACATGTTTGTATTGACAAGAGAACAGAATACGCTGAGAAAATGCAATGGAATTGGGCAAGCCACATTGCTTGGAGGGGGGACAATCATTGGACGAATATAGTCAACCAGTGGTATTCGAGGGGAGTCAAAAGGCCAACAGGTCTCCCTAAAACCCGCTGCACTGGTGAAATCATCACATTCTGACAGAGAATGTGGGAGACACTTGGGGAGGCCTTCATCCAACAGTAGCATGAAAACTTTTGATGGTAATAACGATGGTACAGACATCTCATTAAAATAGAAGGAACACAAATAAATAAAAATATTCGAGTTTAAAGATATTGGTCAATACAGTGCAATAGGCAATTCATTCACCCAAGAGAGTGCTCCAGTTCGAGTCTCGGTTGTAAGAATATATTTTCGATAGGTGGATTTTTTCTGTGTATCTTTCTGATTAATTTAATTTATTTGAATTATAAATACTCACATTTAAAAAATATTATATACGAGTAAATGTCAATACAATCAAAATCTAAAGCTTTTTCATTTGTCTGAAAATTATTTTAAGATTTTTATGATAAATAGTTTTATGATAAAAAAAAAATTATTGGTAAATACGTTTTTGATAATTAAAAATATAACGATAGTTATATTTAATGATGGGAATATAAGTTTTCTCTAGCCAATCAATCAATCGCGTAAAACTTTTTCGCTAATTGATATGAAGACGATGATGTTATTTGGATTACAAAATGGAATATAATAAAAAAATTAGATTTGGTACTTCTATCTGTGATCGATCACCTTTTACCAACGAAAACTATTGATTTTTAATTAATATTTGCCAAATACGCCAAACAATAATTGACTTTTATACATTTACAGTTTTAAATTTGAGATATTCTATGAATACATTGTTCTGCCTCACGATAATAAAAACTTACATTTGGTATTAAACAAAATAAGTTTTATTGATTTTTAAATTATAAAACGCATCATCTCATCAGTGTCTAACAAAATATAATATTTTGAAGCTTATTTTGGTTTACTTTATTATTGACTTTTTTCTGTTTTTTACACGAGAGATAAAACAGTGTTTTCTGTTTTATCATTTCCGGAATCACCGGCCGTGGCTGTGAAGTGACTATTATAGACGCCCTAACAAGCAATCGACTAACACCGACGTCGATAATCGGCTAACAAAACATGACGTCGTAATATCGTGAAAATTTTGCGTTTCCAAACTAAATTTATTTTTAAAGTTTCTTTAGAATAAACAGATCTTTATAATCTTGACTTTGAATACATCTTATGTAACGTAATACATATTCTGTATACAAAATATTTTTTCATTACTAGGGAGTTTTCTAATATACTGAAATTAATGGTCGAGGTTTTTTAAATAATTTCAATGTTACTTTATTATAACGAAGATTGTTGATTTATTTTCTTGTAAATATAGCCAAATATAGACAGAAATCTTTTGCATGAGTGTTAACTTTAGAAAAATTTTGATGCACTTTTTTCAGTCATGACTAGAAGATCAAATTTTTGTGAATGTATGTATATATATATATATACACACATTATATCTATCTTTACATCAAGTAAATGATTACTATAAGATATTATACTTTTGTATATGAGGTATAACGGATTTTGTAGACATGATAAGTCCTAATGTTCTTATCTGATTTTTATAAATCTTTTCTGCAAAACGAACAAATCTTACAAACAGTACAGTGCAGTTATGACCTTAATTTTTAATTACGAATGAGAATGATACGATGCTACGTATTCTCTGTATGTTCTCTGTTGTATAGAATAAAATCATGGTCACTCACTGAAACTCACTGAAAGGCGTCTTGAATCGTAAACTGAATTAATAGTTACTTACGGCAACACGTGTGATTTGGTTGCAAAAGGACAAAGATATCTCTGTAACAATAAAAACTCAGATATTGCAATATTTTGGTCAAATCATGAAACATCAGATCTTCCATCTCATCATTCAAGGTTAAATTTATTAAATTATTATGCACGATATTACGTGCCCGAAAAAACGTCTTCATTTAAAACCACATTGTTACAGATTACGATAACCGATCAAGCACTAGAAGAAAAATAGAAACTCTTCCTACCTAAATTCTATAAACAACGTGCATTTTAGAATAAACTGTTAATCGGTATGTACGTATAATTTAATTGTGATAATTATGCAACCGTAAAGGGAAAACTTATTAAATTATTACGCACGATATTACGTGCCTGAGAAAATCTCTTTATCTAAAACCACATTGCCACAAATCACGATAACGAGGCAGTACAAGTACATTCTGGACAAAGATGGCGTTTGGTGGTTGCCATAAGCGCCAAAAGCAGGCGTTTTCCATTCGGTGTTGCCATATGCGCGTAATTAAATTTTGATAAAGGTTACATTTTCGAAATACTTTGGAACCAACCATAACGTACATTACCCCCCACAAACTAGGCAGAGTTACCCATGACATTAATGAGGGCTGCCTAGACGCAAAACAAGTTTCACCCTTTATGAACAAATTAACGGTTAATTGGCATTACTTCAAATAAGGGAGCGAATTTCAAAAATCAATCATGCAACTCCTGCGAAGGGTACTCTATTATGCCTTTTAATGAGTGGATTTGTATGAAAAATTCTTATATCCTAAGAATCTTGCATACCTTTGAATACTTGCTTTGAGGCCTTATTTGAACTCTAGTCCGTCACCACATCTTTCATGAATTGCAGTTCGTTAAGTAATGCAAATCTCAAAACAGTTTTTAATTTAATACAATAATGTATGTTTTGTTTGTAATCAAAATTACAAAATGAAATCAAATAAAAAAAACTTCTTCAGTTTGATAATCGTTGATATTTTGTACATTTATTTTTAAATAAATTTATTTTATCTGGTAGAGTAATGAAATAATTAATGTTTTAACGATCGTATCTTAGAGCGCGTGTGGCTGTCATCATTTTAATTGTTGTGGTTCGTAATAAAAATACATAGTGGTATATGGAATTAATTTAAAAGATTTTAATAATACATGAATAATTATATTATTAAATATTTTATGTTTTTATTAAATATACATACAAATATGTTTAAAATAAAATATTTCACCATTCATTTGCAATGCTTGTCCTGTTGTCAAAAGGCATAAATCATGTTGGTGATAATTATTTTATTTGTAACAACCCGAAATAATTAAACTAGAATGATGGGATGCACGATCTAATATTTATATATATATATCGTAATATTGCAATTTTCATTTTTTTATTTAATTATTTATTGTTCCTTTCGCATCCTGGTCACTAATGACAATGTGATGTTACAACTCACCTATTCAACTGATAGTCTATTTAGCACTATTTTATTCAGTATTCTTGGTTCCATTACATATAAAAGTATAGAGAACATGTTTCTCTGTCTGGTCGATGTACTCATGCATGAGCATCTTCATCCATTCTTACAATTTCCATTCTTCGCGATCTTGGACCTTGTTTAGTAGCGAAGCTCATATTATTTGTCGGACTTGGTTTTCCATCATATTACTATCATTTCTTACATTGACCTCTCGCTCTCCATTCTTGTACATTGCCTCTGATCACAAATTTCTCCAAGATGTCTCCATCTTTTCTAGCAAAACGCCAAAAGTATTATGTTTCTATATTTTTAGAGTGGCTTTTTTTTAGTACGAAATTCCCGATGAACAGGGATATTTGTCCGTTTCATAGTCCATGATGTGCGACATCAATACTACATCTCCAATGCGTCGAGTATGTTCATTTTTTTTTTTTTAGGATCCATATTTCTACCCCCTTACAGCGCTGTATAAACAGGTAGAGAACTTGTATCATTCAATCATTCTAATTCACAATTGTAAATTTCAATCATGGCTGCACAAGTTTCTTCTTGCGGAAGAATGTAGCTCGGACTTACTTAATGTAGTAACTTTCCAATTTACTTGCACCAGTGTGGTGCGTTTAGAAATACTGTCACAGATTTCCTTTGGTGAAATATACCCTAAGAGTACTTTTCTGTTGCTTGGTTGAGCCTTTGTAAGTGAAACTCAATAGATACGGGTAACAATTATCGTTTATTACAACTTTATTTACAATATGTACAATTGTAAATTGAGATATTTAATACTATTATTGTGAAGGAACGATGGGATAAAAGAGCCCTTCCCCGAGTGACGGCCTCTTATATCCCATAACCCTCACCACTCATCTCACACACGCATACACACACACACACACACACATATAAAAGTGACAGTTTTCAAACTTACTTAATGTTCGGGCTTACTTAATATACTCGGACTTATTTAATACTCGGGCTTATTTAATCTGTATTCTGGGTAGATTATTTTGTCTACTCTTTCCAGTCTTATTCCCGCCATTATCCATTTCATTTCGTTCTGCTGTACATCTAATAAAAAATAATTTCCAAATAAAGCATAAATAACATTTTTGTTAATGAAAAATATTGAAATATCGCTCATTGCCGGTGCTCTCGCCCTACGGTCTGCCTCAATCTGATTACGTCGCGTTACGAAGCTCGTAATGGTTACAGAGTTTACACTATATCTCATTATTCCTCTGTACCCGTGTGCTGTCCTCCAGCATGCCGCATGGCGCTCCGGCCGCGTGCGAGCGCGAGGTTGCGAGGAGGCGAATCTTGCCAAATATTTGCCGCATTGTTTCATTGTACATTGTACCAAAATACTGCCGAAGGTAAAGTGCTCTCTATCAGGTAGATGTGGTAACAATGTGTAGTTCTATAAAATATTTTTTAAAATACTCAAATCCTTTGATTAAATTATTTTCACAAACATTTAAAATATCGATTAAATAATGATATTATATATTTTAATTTAATAATTGTTGCTTATTAGTGTAGTGGTTAAGATGCTCGACTAGTTATCTAGTGGTCGCGAATTCACACCACATTTCAGGAGACCAGCAATTTAGTCCTATTTCATAGCACAAGCGCTTAGCTTAGTTTAAAAATAGTAAGAATAAACTTGTAATGTAAAGTGTAATATAAATGATAATAAATTAAATGAAAATATTAGCTTCATATATGTACATTTGTGTTCATAAAAATATCGGTGGTTGTATCGAAAAAATTCACATTTTTTGCCGTTTTATTCCGTACATTATTTGTTTACGTGCATTAAGATCAAATTTACCGTTACCATAATTTACCGCACAGTTTCAAGTGCTTCTATAATTCTATATGGTATGGAACATGAACCCTGAAGGCAAGGCAGCAAATATGGATTGATGCCTTTGAAATGTGGTACTGGAGACACATGTTGCGTGTGCGTAGCATAGATAGCAAAACGCACGAATGTATTTACCTTAAAAATCAAGACAGACTCTCAACCATTTACTTATGGAAGATCCTCCACTCGCTGAACCGACCAAGTAGAGAAGGCAGCATGCACATCTCTGGTGTCAGGAGTCCATGGGGATCATGATCCTCAGTTATGAGGGACCGACGTGGATGAATCACGATTACATACAATGTTTTGAACCCAAAAAAAAATTTTTTTTCAATAGATCACTTTGTTATACAGTCATCAATATATTTTATTTAAGCTAATTCAGATTTATAATACTTAATTTTTCATGATGACTTTTAACAAAACTCAGAAATAACAAAAAACGTTTAAAAAATGAACTTACATCTAAATGCTTTATTAAATATTTTTATTATAAGGTGTACAGGAAATGCAAAAAAAATCACAAATATGTTTATCAATTTTGAGAAATTACAAAATTTATAATTTTTTTAAAAGGATTTGCCACTTTATACTATTTATAGAGATGTTTGAAACGCAACACGCGTATTTTGGATTTGTTTATCACTAACATTATTTGATCTTATTTGGCCAGTGGTATACAACTAAAAACTATTGGTCAGTTTCATTATTGAGCCGTTTGAAAGTTAAATACTTAATTATTAGGGGATTTTACCCAAAATTTAAAGTTTTTTTTTTGTATTTTGCATTACTTACATTATTATTTGTGGTAAAGTATTTGAAAGAATTGCAAGTATCATGTTTTTCTAGTATAGTATTCAAATATACATTTTTTTCAAATTTGATTATAGTAGGGATTGAAGTAAATGACTCAGATGTCAAAAATTGTTTTCAATATTTTTAATATTAAAATTTAAAAAATATGAAAATAATACATTTCAAACACACTCGAATTGAACTCTGAACTCTGGTATTTATTTGGTTTAGGTAATATTATTCGAGAAGAGAACAAAATATGATTTGACTTATTAATATTCCTCGCATGGCTGACTCGCAAATCATGAAGAAACCTTCCCAGCCCACCCCTGTCACTGCAAACCGATAATATCCTAGCATCTGAGTTACAATAGTATTCGTGATCTTAGTTCTTATCTATAGACGTTGTGTTTATAGGAAATCAGATATTATTTGGAATAACTTACTATCATGATCTTGCGAATTATAAAACGGTGAAAATATACAATTTTGAGGTAAATTAAAAAATAATTAAGGACAGGGGTGTCAAAGGGTACCATTTATAATACAGGGTGTGACAAATCTAGTCCATAATATTTTTAGATGGATATAAGAATCCATATCAGAGATATAAAGCATTTAAAAAAAACGTAATTATGTAATTATTTCGATTAATTTAAATATTTTATTGATTCCAATTTATACATTAAATCCAAAAAATATTAAAATCATTGAATTTTGAGTAGCCAGATTAATTTTTGTTAAATGATTTGGAGCCTGAAGCAAAGATCAATAATGGATAAGTTTCGCAAGGCCAAAAGAATATGGTGAGTGCTTATTAACATCCCAATTTAGTTTCTTCAATTTTTGTTGGGTCAGCCGCCGAAGTTGAAGCAGAACCCAAGTTCACCATAGTTTACCATCCATCTTCAACGCGGTCTCCCTGGTTTTTGAAGAGGATCTACATCAATTGTGGTCTTTAATGTATCCTAATTAGCCTTTAAAGATCACTTGGGTTGTACTTTACTCGCCGATTGTATCGAACATGTCACAAATATTTTTACGAAGGTTTTAGACCAGTTAAAACACGCGAGTAAGGATTTGAAATTAATATTAACGAAGTTACCAATATTTTATTATCTTTGAAGAAAGACTATTTCAAAACAAGTCGGCAGATGAACTAACCAACTTAGCCGAGGTAATTACCAGAATTCATAATAGTTTTTATTGAAATTAGGTAAGAAACATGTAAGATATCGTGGTAATAAATTCCGTCATACGCAATATATAATACATATATTTATAACAAAGTTAATAAATAATTCACTTTGTTATAAATATATGCAAACCCGCAAACCGAATGAATAGAGTGCTGCATATTTTATCGTGACGCAATCACATGTTCGTTCTCAATTTCATTTACACGCTTGTTAAACATCACAATTTTTTTGTATATGTAATAATAATAACGTCAATATATTTTTTAAATTTCCAATTTTTTACACGTCGAATAAATTTGTCGAAAATACAAACTTTCATAAGAATTTACAAAACTTTCTAAATCTGAAAAAAGGTGTATATTTTCCATTTTTATTTGTACCACCTTATTCACATCCATATATCTCTCTAGTTGTTTTATTTTATTGAATTTATTTATATGCATAATGTTTTCTATGTAATTATTATTATTTATTATTTATTGTTTACTTTGAACAGGATTATCCCTCAGCCGATGGAAAAATTAACGACTTTTTTGATGTGAGTGCCATAATTATTTTCAAATGTACTACCAAAACTAACAACTGAAATAATTATATTACTAAAGAGATTAATTAATTGCTTTGAACTAAATTTTTACAAGTTACTAATATGTTTAAATTTTATACTAAAAAGTATTTTCTTATAACCCTTAAATAAAATTAAACAAATTGCATGTGAGGTGTCTAATAAAATTATATGAAATTGTTTTAATTACAATAATATTTATTAAATACGTAGCTTACCAGGGTGGAAATTGCAGATAAACGAATATTATACGCATCACATTTTTATATTTATATTTAATATGTAAATTGTTGTTAGTCATGACCATATTTATATAAGATTTGCTTGCTAATTATATATAGGGTCTTTCAACGAGGACGCTCGATTTTAAAATGTAAGTTAAACAGGTTGTGTGTGAGATATTCACTCAATTTTTCTTTCATTTGAAAGTATATTTTATGGCATTAAGTGTGGAATATAACGTTGTTCGAATATCCGCTGCGGTTTTGTTCGGTGGCAGGTTTGGGAGGTCCAATTTTCTATGACTTTATCGCATAAATCTGGCTAAATTTGCTGGATGGCGTTTGTTATGTTGACTTGAGGGGGTCAATTGTTTGCGGCTTATTCGTAAAGACTTGCGATTTAAGATAGCCTCAAAGAAAGAAGTCTAAAGGCGTTAAATCTACGATCTCTGTGGCCAGTTCACGTCACCGCCGCGCGAGATAACCGTGCCCTCAAATCGCTCGTGACTTTGATAATAAAATTTGATGATTTACACACGTTGTTCAACCTTTCGTGGTAATTTGCCGTATACTACTTAACAATTGACAATAAATTTGACAGATGTCACTTTAACAACATGGCTGCTATAACCTAACAAATTTTGAGCGTCCCTATTAAAAAACCCTATATTTTCTCATTGAGGTGAGGTTTGTATCTAAGACTTGTGTTTTAATTTTATAAATATAATATTATACATATTTGTAATTTTTTATTAATGCAAATACAATTAGTAAGCTTCTACGTACTAAGGCATTATGCGAGGTATTTATCGTAATGTTAACTAGTTTCATTTCGAACTCGTTGATTATTTTCCTAATACATCAAAGTTTTTTTATAACAATTGTTTTTTTAAGCATAACTATATATTTTTTGTGTTCCCTTATTTAAAAATAAAATTGAATTTGTTAAAGCTTTTCATTTTGTATTTTGAATTTTGGTGAAAAATTTAATTAAAATTTGTATTAAGTGTAAGTTTTTTCTCGGTGTCATTATTTTCTCTTAAATTTTAATTAATTTATTATTAAGACGAATGATAAGAATTATATCTGATATAAAATTAAATTAATTAAATCTCGGGACGGTGATGGCGATGATAACGCGTCATGCGCTACACATGCTACCGCTCGGGAAACGCCTAACGCTACAGACAAGAGTGAAAAAAGCTAGCTGCTGTTGTGGTTGGCGGTTGTAACCGCATATTCGTCTCCAAGAACGAATTTTAGCCAAGTAGAATTCTAGGTAAGTGTTGGTTAAAAATCTAAGTGATATAATCCACTGCTCTGAAAATCACCCATATTGTCACGTGTTAACAAAGTGAGGCTATGAAAGGTGACAAAATCATCATTGTGTCTGTGTTCTTAAATCTAAACATTTTCAAACATGTTTAAATCCATAAAGATATTACATATTCATGAATGATGGTTATATGACGTTTTTCATGAATAAAAGAGGTTGAAAATATTGTTTCGCAATATCCGAGTTTGAGATGAAATAAAACCTTATAATAGCATTGTTAACAGAGATACAAATATATAAATAGCATTTTTCAATGAACTATGTATTTTAAATGCATTAAATTTATGCATTAAATCAACTAATTTAAGGATAAGATAAACAATGAATATGTTTGTATTATAAAAAAGCTCTTTAAGATAATATTTGAGTTAATACATCTTAAATTTATTTATAATAAATATTAAAACAAATCAGATAAGTCACTTAGAAGAATTTATCAGAAAAATCTATGTATCGAAAAAACTAAGAACTTTATTTTGGCGAGAGAATGAATTACCAATTAATTTAATTGAAAATAATAGATGTCACACAATAATATAAGAAATAACACGTAAGTTCGAAAATTAGACGAAAACGTAGCCTACGGTTATCGTGGTATAATTGGTAACTCAACCTCTCGGCAAAGGAAAATTCCGAATTTGAGTTCCGGCGATACATATTTTTTTAATTTGATTTAATTATCAAAGAGCTACGTCTATTCTGAAACTACAACTACATGGTTTCATTAAAATATTAATAAAAACATAAAGTGCTTAAAATTGCCAAATTGGTTTATACGACCTGTTGTTCTGATATTACATATTTAAAAAATATTAATCAAAATATCTATTTATTTTATCGAAAATTTGAATTGCAATAGTACATAATATTTTTGACACAAATATTTTGTAAGTGGGTAGTAATTTTTTTATACTTTATTTTCTTAAGATCCTGCTCATGACGATCATTTAAAAAAAATGAAAACGTGAAACTGTTTCAATAAGTTAACAAAAACTGTTTGCGATGTTCAGGATGGATTTTAAACACTAGTAAACAATAAATATGATGAAATTCTACAATAAAATCTTTAAAAATACATCCGTTAAGCATATAGAGTTTTGAATTATCTATCAATTACATTTTTTGGAAGCCAATGAATGTGTATTATGTGTGTGTAAATATTTTTTATATGAAACCTTCCATAGTACCTACAGAATACCACGTGCGGTAGGCTAGTTACCAAAATGGTAAATGATAAAATGTTACATACTGCAACGGTATATTTATTATTTTTGATAGTCAAAGAAACTTTGCTACCAATGTCTGAAGCGAGGGCATTGAAAATGAAGGGTTTGGCTCCAAGATGCTTTATTAATCAGCTTCGAGTATCTATCATGCATGCAGACATAAGCAAATGTAGTCAACGCAAGCTCATTAGTCACCTCAATCGACAGGAGATCTCAAATCTTAGAAAGGAGTTTTATGATACCTGTATACTGAGTATATAGGGAACATTATTAGGTATCACAACACAATTTCTCTAAACATTAATTGAATTCTTTTAACAAACATTTTTTTATTCGAAAACTTTTCAATTTCAGTGTGTTTATTATTTTATTATAATGTAGTATTAAATTATGTTATATATTATTTGTATTTCCTATTGAAAATAAAAATAAATATTTGTGAATGAATCGTGAGAACTAAATAGCAAAAATCAATGCTACTTTTGATAAATTGATTCACAAAAATACGGCAGCAGATTTTCTTACTAAATATTTTTGGAAGTGGTGAAGATCAAAACTTTATACCATAATTATAAAAAAAATTGTCTAAAAAATAGTGAAAAATAAGAATATAATTATGAAAAATTATATTTTTTATAATATGAATGATAAATTATTATTTTTATAAAAATGTATCGAAACACTTTTTATTAATTTATATGCGCCATTTTTGGGTATGCACAGTTATTTGTCACGTAAGGTACTCTTTTAGAATAAATTCATTAAAGTATAGCGCGATGTGAATGATTATTTAAAGCAATGAAGTAGTATGACAAAATATTTTCATTTGTAGCAATAGCCCAACGATACTTCATGAAATAATATTTGAAACACAACTACGCTGAAAGATGTTGATTGGTTTTGAAAACTATAATTCTATTTTTATATTCGTTCTTCATAATTTTTTTTTTATATTGTTGGCTATTTTAAAAGACTTATATGTAAAATATTTTGTATTTAATTTTAAAATATTATGATTAGAGGAGGAGTGTACTAGTTGTCACAAAAAAGAGTTTTCTATTTATAGAAAAAAATATTGTATATGATTTTATATATGATTAATGTATATGATTTTTTAAATATATTTTTTAATTTTTATATAGTCATTCTTCACCTTTAAGAATAAATATAATCAAATGGTTAAACATATAGAAAACTGAAAATATAATAGTTTTTATACGGAAAGAAATCTGAGACAACATACCCTTTTGAAGGGGTTAGTTGTCTTAGTGGTTGGGGTACGTTATCAGAAAGGATTAATAGATATTTTGGCCCACGTAATAATTAAAATAAAAGCTTTTATTTACTTAAATTTACAAATTACGAACAAATAAAATATGAATATAATTTTAATAATTATTAAATAAATAAACATTATATTTAAAACAAAAAAGACAGTTTTACAAAAACAAAATTTACATGGATACATAAACAAAAAAATAAAGGAAATGATAATTTTGCATTTAAAATAAAAAAAAAAAAAAATATATATATATATATATATATATATATATATTATTATTATGATACTTTTTAATCATCTTCATTAGTTTCATAATTATTACATCGAAAATATAGAGATTTTTTTCTATCCCATTTTTCATGAGCCCAAGACTTATACTTCGTACACTGGACTTATTTTTCATTCATTTTACTGAAAGAACAGATCTTGACGCATACCAGATAATACCTTTCTTCTTTTTCGCTACTGCTATCAGGTAGAAATACCCGTTTAGTTTTCTGTTTGGCTGCTTATGTATTAGCAGTTTTTTTTTAAAATTGTATTAAATCCAAAACATTTTTCACTGGCGTATCTGTCAACTTCATCTTTGGATTTTATACTCTAAAACATAAAAAATTCTCTATTCAGTGCTGTAGTGTATTAGAATGCAAATTTTCGTACTTCATTTGGACTTAGACTATAGTAAATATCAGAACATTTTGCCAGATATTCTAGTGATTTAATTTAATCTTCTTCTTCAAAAATCTGCCGAACTTTAACATATACAACTTTAAATAGTGGTGACAGATCACTGTCTGTATTTTGAGAGTTCACTTTTTTATAAAAGCGAAATAGTGTTATATAATTTATATTAAGATCCTTAACAACAACGCGCAAATATTTTCCTGGTATTACTTATTTTATGGCGTATATCATAACATCAACAAGTATATTATCCCGCTGAGTAAGCCTTTTTCTATCTCTAAGCACAATAGTCTAATAATAGTCATAATAGTACCTTTATATTATTTTTTAAAAAACTCCAACACATCAACACATAAAGTATATCGGTCACAAACAATTTAAGTAGTTAAAATCAAATTCAATACACTTATTAGTACAAAAATATAACATAACGGTCAAGCTAAACTTCTAGTTCACTAAGATAATAAATAAATTGAAAGATTATTATTTTTTACTCAAAACTATAATTTTTACACCTTGGATGATAGCTTCAACACGCCCCGAACAATGACGCTGAAAGTTCGCCTCGGTGTGACGATAGTCATGTTAGCGGTCTCGCGTAGGTAAAAATATATTCCGTTTACTGGAAATTTAATTTGAGACAACTAGGACACTCCTCCTCTATTGTGAGAATACTATCATTTATAGGATGTAAAAGAAATGGTTTCAGTTAAGAAGCCTTTTCATGAAAAAGAAAAAAAACTTTGATTTATTTAGACAAATAATTTTAGCCACGTTTTGTAACTAAGTGACACAAATCCGCCAGTCAAACATTCAACCCTTATTCTTCACCCTAGGGCTCCTTTAATTTGGGGTAATTAATTTAACCGTCCGGGAAAACAAACCCCAACATCTCGAGGGTGTTCCTGTATTCACGTACTATATCTATCGTCTACTACCTTGTTAGTATTAAGTTTACTGTGCTAATGTAGAATATTATACATATACTACATTTTATATTATGTAGTAAGAATAATATTAGTCTTACTTTAACTACAGATAAATAACATATTAATTTCAATTTCAATGGCAATATGTATATACATGATGTACTAACAAAGTAATAACTCCAAGCATGTTTGATATGAAACTGTAATATATTTTAAGGTAAGGTGAAAATTATAATTTGTTATTTTCCCAAATTTAGTGTTTACTTAAAATGAGTTTTTAATGAAAAATTATAATTTCATTTAATTGAGTTTAATTTGTGAAAATTTGTTATCTTATTTTACGTACGTGAAATAAACGTGACGATAATAATTAATTAAACAGAAAGTCATGAAATAACTATCTGAGAATATCATATTTGATTAATTCTGTCAACGTCATTTTGTGTTAGAAACAGTAGCTAATATTATGCCTTGATATTAATTAATAACAAAATTTACTTAATGATTTGATAAGAAGGTTAATATAATTTAACTTGGAGTACCTGAAAATAATGAACAGATTTAAAAATAATATAAACAATGGACGAGAATAACAAATAAATTAATAAAATATTTTTATTCAAGAACATTCATTAACGTACCATAAATTAATTTATACTTTTAAATGTATGATGAAGCGAACTTATAATACTTGAATTACTTGAACAATTTGTACAATTTGAATATGAAACAATTTGTAATTAATTTAAATTTGCAAATAAGCTGTACACTTGCCTGCCGTCCATTTCTAGACTCACATTCAAATAAAAATCATTATGATATATTATTATAAACAATGTTATGCTTTGTCTTAACCAAAACTAATAATGGTTTAACCCTTATAGGTGGATACGGAGGATGGTGAGGACGGGTCGCCGGGAGGGGAGGGTTCAGGGAGACTGGACTCCGGTCCTGCAATGCCTCCATTCCCACCCCCTCCACCAGGACTGGATGGTAATTATCTTTTATTTTCTTACGCCCAAGTCTATATTGCATTTCCCTAAAATACAAATTTGTTTACTAGTATTATTTTATTTAAAACACAGGTAAAATATACTATATAAAATGTTAATGTTTTATGAAAAGACACTGAATAAATATAATTAATATACTCATAAGATCGAAGTAAAGTAATTCTCTGATAAATTAATTATATTTGATTTTTTCAAGGAACTATTATTACAGAAAAATTTATATACATTGTTATTGTCACCTTTTTCACCGTTAATACCTTTTTCCACACAACGTCAACACTCCTTCGCGCGCGCTTTTTCACTGACAGTTTCCCGCGTCATCCATAGATGATGTCGCACCATCGACAATCCTTTGCCATGGATCATCATAAACCACACGCCCTCCTGATGTCCTCATCACCAATCAACACTCATAATCATTGAGCCACTGCGGGGGCCGCCGAACCCTGGTTCCCCGTCTTGGTCCTTCGGATTTGTTTGGCACATCATCTTCTGCTGCTATGCCTTCATCCAGCTCCACAGCCTCACTGAGCTCCTCATCGTCTGCATCTTCTGATTCGCTTTCTTCACTGTCGTCAAACAGTCGTCTAATGTCCAGCACATGCCTTGGCACACCGTCTATCTCTACGTTGTTGTCACTCACAACCCGAGTGACAATACCAGGCTGCCACCTTGTGGTACACCTTGCATTGGGCGGCTTCAAAACTACAACATCGCCTGGGCGGTACGAGGATTCCTTGGTTTCTTCTAGTTCAGCAGGTGGTACGAGTGGGTGCCGCCACATGTAAGCATGCACAATGTTGGCAGGCGACGTCTCTTCTTGACCCGGGTGGGCAGATGCTAAGTTGTACCAGAATACAGCTTGCAGGGGATCGATCTTGCTCCGTGCCGCAGTCCTCTTTATCGTGCGGTGATGCCTTTCGACTATTCCATTCCCTGACGGTCGATAAGCGGCTCTGAACCTCTGGCGAACACCCCACTCCCTACACAATTCTCGTAGCGCCAGAGAACGGAATGCTCTACTATTATCGAGTAAAATTTCGTCCGGGGGACCTCTTTCCCTAAAGACTTCCTTTAAATTACGGACCACATCTTCACTGCTCTCGGCTCTAATTTCTTTCCACAAGGCAAACCTACTCGGCCCACAATCGATGACAGTGAGGTAGCACTTACTCCCAAAGTGTGTCGCATCAACTGCGATCCTACTCCAATTGCGCTCCACGTTCAACACTCCAGAGTTGTGCCTATCAGGCGCTGGATCTATGGTCCGGCACTGTATACAGTTTCTTACGCATTCCACCACTTCCTCTCTCCGAACGTCCGGGTTCACCAGTCGGTTCAGATGAAGAGTCCTGTCTACACCAAAATGATGTTGCTCATGCAAGCGTTTCACATCAGAGTTTTCAACCACTCCCACAGCCGCCACATCACTTCTGTGCCAGCTGCGATCAACTCTTGTCAAAGGATCTGCCTTGTTTTCTATTGACTTAACAAGAGTGATGGTCAACTCGAGACCATATTCGTCCACCAGTTCTTTTATCAGTCCAAGCCTCCTTTTGACTAACATTTCAGACATACCAGAAACTCTGATCCGGTGATCCTTCGTCAAAACAGACGTGACCCATCCCACCACTGTTGCGGAATCTGACATCAACTCCATAGCTCTTAGTCCCCATTTCAATGCCAGCGTTATTCCCTTAACAACAGAGTCAAGTTCTGCCACATTGATATGACCAACGTCCGTGGTCTTTCTTAACCATGACATATCTTCTACAACTTTCCCATCAATTTCCACCATAGCTCCGAACGCTAATGAACTTGCGTCGCACCACACTCTTCCCGTCGTAAGATCTGCAGGAACATTCCAAAAACCCTTTACGGGATCATCGCATTTTACTTTTTGGATCACCTCACTGAGAATTCTCTGGGCATTTTCTCCTACATGTGAGTCCCATGTATCCCCAGAACATGCTCTTTTCACAAAACTACAAGCAACTCGAAGCCACCCACACACCGGGTAATGGCCAACCAACTGCCCACAGACAGAAAACAATTGCCTCTTCGTGAGCTTTGTAGCTGATTCCAGTTCAGGAATAGTATTCCCACGCCTGAACACCAGAACTCCATTTTCTCGCTCAATTCGAAGCCCGAGAACGCGTCCGCCCTCCAGATCTAATGGTGGCTTTGCTTCCAATCCATACCTCCTCAGGTGAGCCGCTACCTCCTCAGCTGAAACCACTGTCTCGTCCACTATGATGTCGTCAATGTAGCTGTCAGTGCCTCGCTTAACTCTCTCGTTTCTTGACAAGACCTCTCTAACTATTCTTGTCATGATTTTGGGAGCGCTGTTCAACCCGAAACCCAATCTCGTCAAGCAATACACTCTGTCTTCAAATTTCACAAGTTGATATTTCCACAGATCTTCGTCAACGCGGATTTGAAGGTACGCCGACCTTAAATCCAGGAGTTTAAGTTGCTCACCATGTCTTCTCCATCTCCTGAGAGTTTCATCACATACTGCAACCTCTTCCCCCGTGTGACTTTGCACATGGTTGTTTAGCTCTCTATAATCAAGCACTGGCCTGACCTTTCCCTTGTTCTTCTGAATGACTCCCAGTAGTGGTACAACACCCGTGCACTCCCCGGTCCACGGCTTTAACCAGCCTTCCTTCATCCACCTCTCCAGTTCGTCCTTGATCGCATCCTTCACATCGTGCTTGTGAAGACTAGAATATGATGCAATGTCATTCATTAAAGCTACCGGTCCTTCTTTCCACGCCCATCTAACCCACCACTTCTGACCATCAAACCGTGCTTGAAAGTCCTGATCTTCGATACAGATAGTTTCAGGTTCAGCTGCCGCATTTATAACATGGCAATCAAGATTTGTTTGTACACACGAAAAAATCACTTGGTCATCATTCACCGTTACTCCTCCACACATTTTTATGAAATCCATCCCAATAATCGCATCCACGCCATCAAACAACTTGTTCACCACCACACAACTAACCCACACTCCACTAGATTGGGCCCTTCGCTCACCATTTTTCACCCCACACATCACGTCAATGCTGACTACAGCTTCGCCCACACACGGCACTTGACTCCCATCAACACTAATCAACCTGCATCGGTTCCCGCCACTGCGAACGTCACACCTAATGGAACTGGACAGCACTGTTCTTGAACACCCCGTATCCACCAATGCTCGCACCAACTTTCCTCCCACACAAATCTTCACAATCGGTAGCGCCGTTAATGTTGACGAGGAAGAACTACCGGCGCACCAGCTCTTCCTTTCCCGTTTCCCTCCTTCGTGGGGCATTCACGTGACACGTGTCCTGTTTCACCACACGTCCAACACGACAGAGCTTTTTGAGTACAATATCTCATAAGGTGTGGCCCACCACACTTGAAACATTGCCTCGGTGTCCCACTCGATTGTCTAACGACCGCAGCCGCGACGCCCGGATCGTGCAGTTCAGCCATCAACGCCCGCGCCCGTTCGAGCAGGGATGACAGCGCAATCGTCTCTACGCCTGGCAACGCCCTGAGCTCACGTGATATCGTGGCCGGCAATCCCACAACAAATGCTCGTCTGAGCAACTGGTCCGTCACCACACCCGCCAATTTGGCCAACTTTCTCAGCTCAGTGAGATACACGTCGACAGGCTCATCTTTCCACCTTCGCTGGGCCAACTGCTCGTACGCCTGAAACGGGTTCATAGCGAATGAATCGCGCAGGGCTTTTTTGATGCACTCAGCATCTTTCTTGTCCTCGTCTCTCAATTCGCTGTAGACGGCAAACGCGGACCCTTCCAAGAATAGCGGTATGACGGTTGCGAGATCTCCGATATCCTTCAATCTCGCCACCAATTCCAATTTCTCCAACCACTGAATGACGTCTCCTTCACCGTCAAAACATCTCACCAAATCACCAATTTTTACTGTCGCCATCGTTACACGCCGAAATAGCTTGTTATTGTCACCTTTTTCACCGTTAATACCTTTTTCCACACAACGTCAACACTCCTTCGCGCGCGCTTTTTCACTGACAGTTTCCCGCGTCATCCATAGATGATGTCGCACCATCGACAATCCTTTGCCATGGATCATCATAAACCACACATAGGTAGTTAAATTTTTTATATAACAAATATTTATGCTGTTCAACTAAATATATGAAAATAAAATATATGAAAAATTTGAAATCTTCGAATAACCACCCATATTTACTTCGAAAGTGGTGTGATTTTTAATTCAACCTAAAGAGGTCGTTTTATATACTTTGGTTATAATTTTTCATATCTGTATATTTAAAAGAAAACAAATACTTTTTTTTGTACCGTTCAAAGCTCAAGTTCTGCGCTCCAATCGGGACTGCGCCCGGGGCTGCTGCCTCTCTCGCTCTCACACTGTTCTACCCCTGAGTAGATTGTATGCTGACTTGTAGCAATGCTCACAGGTCTTCAGGGAGGGTATACTAAATTTTGCTGCTTCCTATGTGAATGAAACAGCCGAGCAAAGAGCTGCAAAAATTGTTATTTTTGGTATAAAACCCCTTTTCTCTTCAAAATGGTGCGTGATAGGGAAATTCTGCTGTCAGATTCAGAATCAGCGTCCTTGAATTTATAAATTCCTGATAAAATTTCCCAAGGGAGCGAAAAAAATTTTTTTTTCGACCGGTGTAATAATACATCACGAGAATCGCCGGAGTTACTTTTTTTGCCATAAAAGAGATTTATTACAAATATTTTCTATTCATATTGAGAATTTTGATGGATAAAAAACTATTGAACTTGTCATATATCGTTTTTATCCTACGGTATTAATGACTCATATTCGCAAACATGTTTTATTGCATTAAGTACTTACGGTTAATCACAGTTAATCAGAAACTTATTTTCTAATTTAAAATTTTTCACACGGCTAAAATTTGGTAATAGAGAAAAAAAGTGCATCACATGAGATAACATATTATCCACAGTCACCACTGTGTTAGCCTAGGCCATATGCTTTTCTTTTCTCGGGTAGTAGAGCCTGGACCACGTGACACATTTTCACCTCCATTGCTGAATCTAGATCAAGTGGATAGATTTTTAAAATCGAACAAAACTCTTTTTCTATCGAATAGAACGTAAATAATATAAAATAAAAAAGATTCCAAGAAAGAAGTTACCTATTTAAATATGCAAAAAACAATTTTCTTCATCTCATGTCGTATCTGATTACCGAATGATAGCTATAATATATAACAGAACATAATTAAAGTTGATAATCAAAATACAAAATTGGAAAATGTAAAAAAGTTACAATGCGCATGATTCAAAACTATAATACCTAAATGAATGCATTAAATTTTTCACTTCCAAACGTCAACTAAAAATTATTTCTATCAAATATTGAAAATAAATCATAATTTTTGACATTTATTATATATTTTATTAAATCCTAATGTAAACATACAAAAATTCTTTCTAGATGCATGCCTGCAAGTTCCACAATGCTTCTCGAGTGCGTATACCTCATTTAATAATTATAATTAATTGCACCATTTACTTCACCTTACCATAAAATTAACTAAAATAACGGGAATTATACTAAAAAAATTACACTTCAGTTCGATTCTATAAACATACCATTTTATTGACATAATAAAAAAATCATGTTTCGAATTAAATTTTTCTAAATTTTCATTTATTAGTTTTATAAGTATTACATTTATTTTTATTTTTGGGCTGGCAGAAAACAATCCGTCAAGCGGTTTCTTGGAAATAACGTAATTTAAATTTATTTTATTAATCAGAAATTAGAATCGATATCATGTATATGAAGACTAAAAAAAAATTGGTCAGTTACTACTTTATATATAAAAGCTAGTGAAAGTACAAAATTCTAGACACACGTTAAGTTTCTGTAAATATACGAGTATATTCAGAATATTTAGTAATTATGTTTAGTTTAACCAATTACTGTTAATAATATTATTGTAAATTGGATATCCAAAAGCATCACCAATTACTGTTAATAATATTATTGTAAATTGAATATTCAAACAAAACTCTTATTTGAATTAAAAGAAAATATTTTAACATAATCGAAATATGAAAATAAAGCATTAAACCACTAATAAGTAATATACATTGAATCTTGTAAATTAAAAAATCACGCTTAGAAATATCTCTGAAACTATTATCGCAAATGTTCGACATGCCTGTGAAAGTAATTATTTTACAGTTACATAGCTTACAAAGTTAGCTTGTAAGTATTTTGTCATACAAACGATCGCCTGTTCATGGAATACAATAAAAACATAGAATTTGTAGTATATTCCTAGGTTTAACTTCACCCCGACTAATGAAGAACACCGCTACCAACTTGCACAACAATAATATGATATCGTGGTACCGAGTAGTATTTCAACACATTTAATGTTTGGAACCTGATCAGGTGCCGGTTACCGGGTTGCCATTAAAGGGCCAATGAGTACTTTCTGTCTTTTAATCATTTAAATTTATAGTATTCACCTTACCCAGACAGAGCCATTACGTGGTATTGTATATTTTTCGAATAAATTTGCTATAACTTTATCTGCTACAAGTTAAAGTCATCCATAGTGAAAATGTTGCCAGTTATATTGATTGTTCGTATTATCTGATATAGTATTTTATATATCTTTTCAATTTCTATTTCACTATGGATTGATTTTGATTAAATATATAAATGGTGCACGAAACATTTATCTTCAAGAATTGACGACCGCATCCTGCCAACTAAGCCCGACATACCCATTGGTGTATGGACATCAAAATTTGTTAATGAAATTAATTAAGCAGAAGACTGTTCAGTGAGAGAAATTACTGTTAAAAAATGAGAATAATTACTTTTGTAACTTTTCGTTTATTTCTACAAACTGACTTCACTTTCTTAATGTACTTGTTCCTTTCTACCTTTCTATGCTCCGGGTTTATTACATAATAATATTTTAGCGAAGATTTCTGAACCCTCTCTAAGAATCATTCTATTAACAAATTATAAAATATAGTCATTGTTCTGTATGAAACACTTTACTTTACTTATGGATTTGACTTGCACTATACTATAATTATTATTTTTTATTAATATTAAAAATATAATACAATTTGAATAATCAGTGGATGAAATATACATATATATATATATATATATATATATATATATATATATATTAACGTTTGTTTCTTCTCTATGAGAGTAAGACCCGTATACAGAGAAGGAGTATATACGAGTTAATTTATGTTTCAGTTAGTATGTTACATATTTTTTTTACTTCAGTTACAAATTTATGATAGTCCGTAATTTTTCTAATTGTGAGGGGAGATTGTTAAAAAATTTGATGCCTTGATAAATATATTGATTTTGAGTTGCGGTATATTTTAGTTTTGTGATATTAATTTGATTTTTATATCTTGTAGATCGGAATTTGCTCCTAAAATTGAATTAATTTTTAATTTTGAAAATTTGAATTATTGAATTTTTTTGTAAATGTCTACTATTTTTGGTACTTTAAAATCTGTGAAAAGTTGTGTACTTGGATATTCATTTTTTTTAAATAATTTTTATTATCATTTTTTGAGTGATTTCTAATTGTGACATTGAAGTTTTATATGCACCTCCCCATCCAATAATAACGTATTGCAAATGTGACTGTACAAACGCGTAATATAATATTTTCAGATATGTAAGTGATAAGATGTTTCAGAGTCTAAAAAATATTTTACTAAAAGGCGTAGGTTAAACCTTGAATTAAACTTACTTACCATCACGCTATTTCCCCGAGGAAGTAGGTAGAGAGGATAGAACGTCACTCTTCTCTCCTGACATACAATTTTCGCCTCATCCACATTCAAACAAGCTTTAATTACATATTTAAGATAATTAATGATATAAACACGTATAAACACAATATCGTATATTATGAAAATTTGATTATTTTGTATTATCGAGATAAAAAATGTAACAACGTATTATTTTATGTAGATGAATTACGAGTATTCAAAACTGATGATTTATTGCGGTAATAATTATATAACAAATAACCTGTGTTACTTCTCTACTCTAAATTTTCATTTTATTTTACCTTTCACACAAAATCTTCAAAGTTTGTAGAAAGATAATTGAATAAAACTTGCTAACAAAAAAATATTGACAACAAATGTATTACATAGAGAATCTTACTAAATTTAAACATTTTCAAATTCAAATTTGAAGTTGTCTTAAGTACAGTAAATAGATTCTTAAAAATATTTATTTTCTTTAAAATTATTAATTTAATATTTACCACAGATATCATCGTGTACTTATATATATATATATATATATATATATATATATATATATATATATATATCTAATTAGGAAAAATTATTTAACCAAAATGGGTCTACGTATTTCTTAATTGGAAAATAACACATTTGAGATATTTAGACGACTTAATTTCTACTTTAATCTGATATAAAGTGTTCCAACTGACGAGGGATTACTCCAGTTAAATCATTAATTACGTGTGATTTCCCAAGTGACTTGACGTTTATTATATTTATACAAATGTTCACGAAATGAACATGAAATAAGTCTACGGGTAGGTAGCTACGTGTTATTTTCATCTTATAAATCAGTTAATAAGTTATTATATTTGTCGTATAAATATATATATTTTTTTAATATATAAAAATGCTTTTTTTTTCATTCCAAGCATAATTAATTCAGATTAAAATTTTTCTTTTCCACCAATGGTTTCAAGTAATTCTCTTTCTTAACACTCACCTATCGATATATTTTCAATTAATACTAATAAGATGACTTAGAAAGTTCGACAAATTAATAGATCAATCGACAGACCAGTAAATGAATAGACATGAAATTAAGTTTACATATAGAAGGGGGGTTCGGAACATTTTTTTTTTTATTTTAATATTAGAAAATATAATTAATACATTTTTAGAATAATCAGTAGGATATATATATTATTATATATATATTTCTTTTAACATTTATTTCTTCTCTATGAGAGTAAGACTCGTGTATAGAAAAGGAGTATAGAAGATAGAGTTTATGTTTCAGGTAGTCTGTGTACATATTTTTTTTTACTTCAGATACACATTTATAGTGGTCTGTAATATAGTTGCGGGACGAGGGACGTTCTACACACATTATTTGTGAAAACATAAATCCGATAGCTTATGACACATTTGAGCAATAGTAAAAGTATTTACTATATTTTCGTAGAAAGCAATCACTTTGTGGTTTGACATATTAGATTATATAAAATACAAACACTTTGTATGAAACCACAAAATTTATCATATGTCATTAAAAGCCCTCGAAATAAAGAAGGCAGTAAATAGTGGTTCGCCAATTCCTATATCAATAATCAAATAAATTTGCCCATTAGCTTCATATTAAGTATGTTTCCTTTAAAATCTACTGAATATCCACCAACACTATTTTCCCCTCCCTTAATGTTTCGTCTATCTGTATATGTATTCTGTCTTGCTCTATCACATATTACTTTATATTCTGTCTCCCTAAATGCTCTATCTAACTGTAAATGTATTATGTTTCTCTTGTTCACATGTAATTTTATATTATATTTCCCTCTTTATGTATATACGAGGCGTGTCCGTAAAATAAGTTCCACGAATTTTTTTCTCATAAAAAAACTGGTTTAATTTTAAAGAAAAGTATATTTTTGGAAAGTTCAGTCCTTATTTTATTTTTCTACATAATCGCCGTTGCGTTCTATGCACTTCTGCATTCGAGGCACCCACTTCTTTAAACCAGAGTCATAGAACTCTGCCGCCTGTCCGCGTAGAAAACTAACAACCGCATTTTATACCTCTTCATCTGTCTTGAATTGGGTTCCGCCAAGGTTTTTCTTCAACTCGGGGAAGAGATGGAAGTCACTTGGTGCTAAGTCTGGACTGTAGGGTGGGTGAGACACCATTTTCCATCCAAATTTTTCGATGAGGGCTGTGGTTCGATAGGCGGTGTGCGGTCGGGCGTTGTCATGGTGAAAACGCACTCCTTTGGTCAGCATTCCTCTTCGCTTGTTCTGAATTGCACGTCTAAGATTTTTCAAGGTCTCACAGTACCGTTTAGCATTGATTGTTGTCCCGCGAGGCATAAACTCGCACAACAATACGCCCTTTCGATCCCAAAAAACGCTAGCCATGATTTTTCCGGCAGACAGGATTTCTTTGAACTTCTTTGCTCTTGGCGAAGAAGGGTGCTTCCACTGCTTCGATTGCTCCTTTGTTTCCGGTGTGGTGTAGTGTATCCAGGTCTCGTCGCCAGTAACAATAGAGTCCAGAAATTCCTCTTCGGTTGTTCCGTGAAAAGCGAGAAATTCTTGGGCCGCTTCAACCCGCTGCCGCTGGTGATCTGCAGTGAGCATTTTTGGTACCCATCTTGCGCAGACCTTTGAATAGCCTAAATGTTCAGTCAAAATCTTGTCGATTGTGGTTTTGCTGGCCTCCGGAATCTGTTCGCACAGCTCCCTAACTGTAATCCGTCGATCTTCGAGCATTGCCGCTTCGACTCTGGCAATTGTTTCGTCGGAAACCGATGGCCGCCCTGCACGGGCTTCGTCGTGGACGTCTGTTCGGCCATTTTTAAATTCCCTGACCCATCTGCGCACCATCCCGGAGCTCATACACTCTTCTCCATACACTTCACAAAGTTCTTCGTGAATTTCCTTCGCCGATTTCTTCTTAGCGGCCAGGAAACGAATAACAGACCGCAACTCGCAGCTGGCGGGAGACGCAAGAGGAAGCTCCATCGTTGACGGCTGCTGGGCCTAGACTAAACGTCGCAGCGACGCTGGCTTGGTGAGGAATTATAGTGGAGGAACCAAATAACCTGCCTCTGCTGTCTGGTCGCGCATAGAAACGATCCTAGCGCCAGCGGCAGTCCGTGGAACTTATTTTACGGACAAGCCTCGTATAAGTCCATTTTTTTTGTATTCATAATTAATTTTATTAAGGAAAACACACTCTTATTATGAAGCTGTAATTATTCAGAACATATTTAATTGTAATATTTTAAATACTAAATTAATGTATTAATTATAAATATATACATACAAAATCAATTTTGTCCGGGGAAGTACACTACCAATTGGAAATAGAGATCCAGGTTCGAATCCCAGTGATGCAAAAACAATATTTTTCGACAAAATTGATTTTATATGTATATATTTATAATTAATACATTAATTTAGTAATTAATTTTAATTATATTCTGATGAAACTTGAGAAAAGCGAAGTTGGTTGACGTGTAATAAATTTCGTGGTTTCATACAAAATGATTGTATTTTATTTAATCTAAACGTATTTACTTTTCGAAAATAAATTTTTTGTGTAAACAGGAGGTATTTTTAACATTAATGCATATTATATTGTCAGCGTTAAATTTTTTGTTCCAATCGAGTCATATATTTAAAAAAAGTCGCCGAGCTATTTGATTGCGTAAGTAGTACCAAAGTAACCACGTGAGTGATACCAAAATGAAAATACTGCGACAAAGAATTTCCATTAGCTTATGTTTATTGATTTGGAAGTCAGTAAATCTATCGAAAATATATCGCCATTTCACCACCGGGATTCGAACCCAAATTAATATCAGACAACAATGTTAGTGTCATTATAGTTGTCTATCAGCAATATAAAGTCCTGAGTATGGTTCTCAGTGGTGACTGTATTTTTTCGATAAATTTTCCTGTCTGTCTTTCTAGATAAATGATCTAATTTGTTTTAATTATCAAGCATCGACAAGTATGTTATTAAAAATCGTGATTTCACAAATAACGTGTGATTTTATAAAAATTGGTTTTAAATTGATCAATAATCGAAATCTAAGCCATTTTACATGTTTTTACCGAACAATAAATTAATAAGTTATCTTTGAATATACGAGTATGAACTAAGTGCAGCTGTGTTTCATGAAGTATAAGCAAAACTTTGAATAAAAGGATAGTGTACAGTATTTTTACTGTATAGTACTTAATATTAAACTATCTATACTCTTACTAAATAGTAAACTAAAGTCAAATCAAATAACTACATAAATAATATTCTCGACATTTTTTTTACAAACCGTGATTGCACAATGTTTCGAAACATTAACATAATATTATTATAGATATGTACATGTATCCATAATATTGAATTATTTTTGAGATATTCCTGTAGGCATTCACTTATTGGAATTTCGGTATAGTTTAAGTATTGTAATAAATATTTTAGAATACGATTTTGTATTCAGAAACAGATTCATAATAATATTTGGAAACAGAACCCCGATATGACAATCTAATATTTTAGTTTCATCATTCTAAAAATGATATTTGCGATTTTGCAAATTTAATAAAACATTACGACCTCACTAAGAGAAACTTAGAGGATTTAAAATGCGTGGGTTCACATGTACGTGCTTTTTCTTTGCCTATTAAGGGCTGTTTTAATTTTATATTCAACACATGATCATAAATATAATATTCTACACGCAACCATTAAAACCATCCACCCTCTGCAAATGTTACAGTTTTTATAATACTTTTGTATAGTATAAAAGCTCGATTAAATGTCTAGAATAACATAAGGTTACCACAATACAATGTCATTATATATTTGTATTTCTATAACATACACAATTATTTCGTAAAAAGATGAAAACTTTCATCATTTCTATTGAGTTTTTATTTTTAATGTCTATTATACAAAGATAGTTCGCAGAAGGGATCAAAAAATATATGAAAATTGTAACAAGTAATAAATTATGTAAATGATACGTATATTTGTGTTTGTATAATACTTTTATTATGAATATTAATGAATTTCATTACTTCTCTAAATCTATCTTTGAGTTGATATTTGTATAGTTCATTATTTAAATATTAAAGAAGGATAAAATTATATTATATTATTTACTCGCTTAATATTTCAAAAATTCAGTTCGAAATATTATTTTTATTTTATATCATAATAATTATTTCTTATAAGCATTTTATCTTCCGAAATAATTTGAACTTGTTTTATTTCTCTAATATTTTCCATTCGCGCTTTTTGAGGCTACGAAGATTAAAAATGTTACCGGAATTGCCCTTTTTATGCAAATATAGACAATTTCCCTCCAAAAAATTTAGCTTCTAATCTTTTTCGGAGATCTCTCATTTGGGTTAAATTTATGAAAGTGATCTCTGGTTTCCATTTCAATATTTAACTTTTATCGAGACATTTGTCAATATTATCTGTCGGGGTCCCCGTTGACGTAAAAGCACGCAAAGTTTGCAAATCATCCCTCGCGTCGGTGGTATTATTAAAAAAGTTCCATCCATACTCCTTCTCGGGAGCATCTACGCGTCATCCTCCCGAAAGGATCGTAAAGGGTTTTATTACATAAAAAACATTTTCTGCCCCGCGACACCCGAGAAGGTATTTCGATAAGGGCGGGGCGGATACAGAAACAACCGCCGGAATACAGTTACACTCGGCGGATTTTGAATAATTAAAATGGCGGTTTTTTGGTGGCCCTAGGTTGGTTCACGGTGGTTGGATTAACGTTGTTTTGCATTTAAATACAATTATTTCTCTAATTTAAAACGCTCTTTATTATATATACATAGGTATTTTATAATTAAAGGCGAAAAATTTATCTGGTATTTTTTCAAAATAACCTTAATTTAATCTATTGATTCAATTATTAAATGTTTTTCCTTAAAAGTCACTTGTTAATATGCTGAAACTTCAATACGGCAGTGACCTACCTCAGCGATGTTTAACTAACCTTCTCAATATATACAAGGTATAGTAATATTATATTATTCATAAGAACTGCTAATATACAATATATTGGGTTAATACATACTCGTAAACTCGTAACATTTTTAGTAAATGATTATTTTTATTTTATACAAACAAAATACGTGAACAAATTAATAATATAATCTCCTGAATTGTTCTCTGACTTCCATCGTTATGGCAATATTTTGATTGAACACCTGAAGAAGTTCAGTGGTTTGAAGGTGAAGAAGTCATCAAACAAATTTTGAAGATGGGCGTCGTTATTAAATAATTATTAACTTTTCTCAGAGATTGCTAGATCTAGAGCGGAAAAATATAAATTTGGTGGAGCACGATCAGTAGAATATGGCGAATGTGAAACAACCTCCCAACCGATCTCTTGAACAGCTGCTGTCGTAATATTATTATTATTATTATACTTACTTACTTACTTACTTACTTACTTACCATCACGCCGTTTCCCCGTGGGGATAGGCAAAGAGGATAGAGCGCCATATTCTTCTGTCCTGACACACAATTCTCGCCTTATCCACATTCATACAAGCTCGCCGATTGTTGAGGCTTCTAACAGAACCATTATCTGGTTTACCTGGTCGTGCCAAGTCTTCCGCGGGCGTCCTCTATTTCTGGTGCCATCAACACTTGCATCATATAACTTTCTTACCACTCTCTCCTCATTCATCCGTTCCATATGACCGAACCACCTAAGTGATCCTTTTTTAATCTTACTCACTATACTAACATCAGCTTTACATTATTTCCTTATTTCTTCATTCTTTACTCTGGCATAAATATTATCATGCTGAAAAATCACTTAATGCCATTTACATAGTTTTTTTTTTAATAGTGGCCTCAAAACTTGCGAAGTTGTTGGGAATGAACCTCAAAAATAAAGGTTACATTATTCGGAAGCCATTCGTAATAACGCCTTAATAAATAGTTATAACGGTTTCCGATGCCTTAACTTCTATAAAATATTCTGCAGATTATATTTATTATTTCCTGTTTAATGTTAAATAATGATGTAGTCACGAATGCGGCAGAGTTAATCCTATTCACAGAGCATGAATTTCAAAATGAGAACATTTAACAACATGGTTTGACCATTAATTACTATTTGCTGAGTAAACAATGATTGGCAGTATCTTCCACGACACAAATGCTCTAAAATTTGTTTGTACAAATCGCTGATTTTGCAAAACAAGTTGTCCTCCATCAGGGAGGAACACCAACCCACGGCGATCAGTAAGAAAATACATTGTTTGTATATTATATGTACAGCTACAGATGCGAGACATTTACCAGTTTCGAAATATATTTTTTTCTTCTTCAGAATGTCATCAACTAATCAAATACATATGTTATATTGTTTCTTTAACAGAATCTGTTTTTAATTTATTTTTTAAAGTTTTTACCAAACAATAATTATTTTTAAAAAAAATTTAGTACCTCACCATAACAGTTACTTGAGATAAAATTATTAGAATAATTTTTAGAAAAAAGATTTAGAATTTGGACATATGGTTAAATTTACTTGGTTGTTTTTAATATTTTCGATAGTTTTACATGCTTTATTTAATTCTAATGATTATAAATAATTCAATTTAAGAACAATATTGTTTATGTGTAAAAAAGAAAATCCCAAATTTTTATCAAAAGTATGCAAATGGATACATTTAGAGTTGTTGAAACGTATACATAAAATATTTCTAAAACGTGCTTTTTATTTTTTCCTTTTTAACTCTGTAACATGATTTCAACATCGTTTAACGTTAAAACCCTTTCTATCCCAAATTATAAATTTTAAGTGCCTAGCAACTGCATATTTTTTGTAACATAAAATAAGCAAATTGAGATGTAAAATTTAAAAAAATAATCTAGGTAGGTATATAAATATTATTAATTATAATTGGTGGTACTTCTAAGTAGTCAGACCTTACATGACATAGCATATTAGAAAAAATAAGAAAGAAATATTCTAAAACATTAAAAAACAGTTCAAAATTTAAGAAAATAAAAAATTTGTTCAAAATAAGTATTAATAATCACAATGAATTTAAACCTAACCTTGTAACATTGCGCAACTGACATCTCACCTGCCGCAGTGTTGACATAACAAAAAAATAACTGATGTTAGTAGTCTAAGTAAATCGAGTAGACTATTATTTATGTAGACTTAATAGTATCTTCAGAGAATTGACACCGCAGTAAGATACATGACTAGATAAAGTTGATGGTACTTTAAATTACCATTAGCGTACAAAGGGTTAAATTGTTTACGCGCTTTTATTTTTGTGTATGAAATTAAGACGAGAAAAATATTTTTATTGACAAAGTTTATAAAAATTCATCCTCAAGATTATCTTTACAATAGAGACCTTAATTTAATTGCTGTTTGTAATTTAGTTGATTTATTTTGCAGATTACTCCCGAGGAATGAGGGGGGAGAAAGGGGAACGTGGACAAAGGGTAAGTTTAATTGCCGTCTTCTGTGTTGTAAAGGATTAAATACATTTTATAGATCGTGTCTAAAATTTTGCAAATTATGTAAAAACAAAATTTTTTTTAGATGTATATTATTTGATATTTATTGCTTAAAAAAATATTTTAGTCTTGAAAACAAATATTATTTATTCCTCATATCTACGTTTACGTGAGGTCAAAATTCAAATAATAAACGTCTTTCACATAAAGACCTGTGTCCATGGAAGAAAACACCATGAGACAATCTCAATATTATGTGCACGTGTTGTGATTTTGATGTAAAAATAAACTTAGAGATCAGCCTGAGATTAATAAAAAGAGATAAAAACTTAAAAACGACGTTTAATCTGACACTGAGATTCGACATATGCACACAAACTTTACCTAAAATCACCGTAAATCCCTACAACTGTCTATTCTGAAAGATATATATAATTTTCGTAGAAAGTAGTCACTTTATAATTTGACATATTATATTAAATAAAATAACAATATTTTGTATGAAACCATGAAATTTATTATACGTTAACCGGTTTTGCTTATCTTAAGCTTCATCAGGACGTATTTGAAACTAATCATAAATACAAAAAGAGTGAACTTATATATAGATAAAGAGAGAAATACAATATAAAATTACATGTGAAAGAGAGAGACAGAATACATATATAGTTAAATAGAACATCAAGAGAGGCAGAATATAAAATTATATGCGAAAGAGAGAGACATAATATATATATAGATAGACGGAACATTGAGGGAGGGGAATACAGTGTTGATGAATATTAAATTGTTTTTAAAGGAAATATACCTAATATGGGGTTAATGGATAAATTAATTTGATTATTATTGCCTTTTTTATTTTAAGAGCTTCTAAATTGACCAACCGGAGGCCAAACCCGTTTTATGGAGGATATTGACTTCTGTGGTATTATTAAAAGAATAGTATTTTTCAAGAAGGAAGATCATTCACGCAAAAAATTTTTTGCATGAATAATCTTGCTTTTAATGTTAGGCTAACGTTCTACATAAACAACAATTTAGGAAAATTTTTAATAAACTCATAAGATAAAGATAACAAATTAAGCCACTCAGGTATTTATAAATTAAATTAAAATAACTGTCTCTCATCCTATATAAGCAAAACTGCTCTTAATATTAACTTCGTTCGTATCAAAAAACATCTTAAATGTTTAAACAGAATTTCTCAGAATTTTCCAACACATATTATTGAAAAACACATTTTTTTAAATAATACCACAGGGGTCAATATCCTCTAAAAAAAAGGGTTTAGCCTCCGGTTAGGCAATTTAAAACCTCTTGAAATAAAAAAGACAATAAGTAGTGGGGTACAAAAATTTAAAATTAATTTATCCATTAGCCTCATATTAAGTATTTTCCCTTTAAAATCAATTTAATATCTATCAATACTGTATTTCCGCTCTCTTAATGTTCCATCTATCTGTATATATATTCTCTATTTTTCTTTCGCTTATAATTTTATATTCTGTCTCCCTTGATGTTCTATTTAATTATATATGTATTCTGTCTCTCTCTTTCATATGTAATTTCATATATAATTTCATATGTAATCTCTCTCTTTATTTATTCATAAGTTCATTCTTTTTGTATTTATGATTAGTTTCAAATACGTCCTGATGATAATCCATTAGATATTATTTCAGTTTTAATTGCAGTTGGGAAAATTTAAAATCACTCGTCTGACAAACGACAATGGCATTTGATGAACGCGACGAAACGGCAAATCTCTGAGACATGGTGTGTAAACGAGATCTACAAAAACTGAGTGTTTTCTCCAAAAAATCTCATGAAGTAAAATCTCAGAGATTGTCTCGAGTCGAAAATCTCTTAAAAATCTCATTCGTGAACACGGGCCTTAAGAGTTAGGTAGAATACACATATCCATCTCATAATAAAACAGGAGTGTTGGCTTCAATCCGGAATCAAATCCGTAACACCGCAGTAACAAAGCTCACTGTAAGCATTAGATTCTATTACGAGTTCGATGCTCTAGGGAGCGAACGTTTGAATATTCTCAACTCTGCGGATCACATACAAATATGAGACCACAAATACAGCCTTCAAATGAAAACTATAACTGAAATTTGTAATATACTGCTGATGGGGCGAGCAGCGGCCACTGGGTGAGAATGTTAATTATCGAAATGAATATTAGGTTTCGACCTATTCATTTTATTATCATAATACTTTTATAACACATTTAATTATCCTACATTATTTTATACCTGCTACATTTCTGAATTTTTAATACCTACCACATTTTATTTGCAATTGTATTATATATTAAATTAGTTATTAAATTAATAACAAAAAATTACTAATTAGGTAAAATCAAACATACCGTAATCTAATCAATTGACACGATAAATAAAATGTTAATAATAAATTAATATATTATCATTTTTTTTTTTTATTTTTTTTTTTTTTTTTTATAATATATTATCTAATTTTTTTTTTAAATAGGCTTCATTAAATAGTCATATAATTAGTAATTCATCTGTCATTACGTCAAAACTAACATTTAAGAAGAAAAAATAGAATGATAAATTATTATTATAAATATAATGTTACGAATTTTGATAAAATAAACTAATTAAATAGTTTAAACAGAAACCAATATTTTTACATTTATTATATTATTGTAATTCAAACGTGATACAATTTTTATTCAAAAAGACTAAACCCGTTATACTTTAATTATTGAAAAATGTACAAGAGTACCCTTTTAAGAAAAAATTGTTTGATTGTAAACTTATGCGTAACTGAAAAATTTTCTAATTATATTAAAAATATGTCTAACTAATTCTTAATAAAATTCTCGTTAACGTCCAAACAATTTTTAAAACAGTAGATGTGCTTGACGACATTCTCGTTGAAGAAGTCTGTTGCCTGTTTCCTAAAAACTCTGCTGTTGACAGATTCGTGGGGGCCGTCATCAGTCTGCATGCGTTTTCCGTCCAAAAATTTATTTTGAAAAGATAAAAGTGCAACAGCGCCAGTAAAAAAAATGGTCCAGTAATTCACACCTAAACCTCTGGAGCACTTCAGTCATATTCGAGTAACGCGAATCTGCAAATGAATCACCGACCACTCCATGCAATTGGCGGAATTAATGATAAGACATGGTTAATAAAATACTTTAAAAAAACTACGTCTGATGCACTGAAAAGCTGATCGGCAGGGTTACATACAGTAACTAAGTTCCTGACAACATTCCAGTTCGAAGGGCCTATTTGATACTTGTTAAGGGATCCTTACTTATGTATATTTAGAATTACTTTATTACATACCGCATCGATAATTATTCGAACTATGATAAACGCTATGTGATGAGCTTATTTGCTATTTTAATAATTATTTTACATTAAAATATGAATTAAATATATTCATTAGAAAAATATACATATAAAATCAATTTTATCGAAAAATATTGTTGTTGCGCCACCGGGATTAGAACCTGAATCTCTTTCCAAACCGGAGAAGGTGCATTATCTAACTCTGCTACAGCGACACTATTTTTAGCGACAAATTTTCAAATCTATATATCACATTTTTGATAATAATACATTTAATCGTTCCATTATTTGAAAGAGCCATCTACCTTATTTCTATTTTCTGAATAATTACAACTTCACAATAAGAATGTGTTCTCCTAATAATTATTTTATATATTATTATTAGACATACATATTTTTTTTTTAATAATTTTATTATATAAATTTCTAAAAAAATCGATCATTTTATAAATTATAGGATTCACATTAGATTTATTTATCTGCATCCAATCATAATTTTATGGTCGCGGTATTTTCTAGTTTTTTTCTATAAATTCAATATAAACCGTGTTGATTTATTTATTTTTCGCGAAAAATATACCACAAAATTTTAAAAATATAGTATTTTCTAATTTAACAACTTAATTATAAATAAAATAATATGAAAACACACAAAGTTAAAAGAAGCAATCATTGTTACAAAGTAGAAAAACCTTATCTATCAAAAATCGTCACGCTCTTTCATACTTTATTATGGGATACATACCTATATTTAATATATATGTCTTATTGGAATGCACTACTAATTTTAATTTATTAAATTTTTATATAATAAAGCATATTTTGTCTTCATAAGTCCTTCAACGTTATGGTTGAGCTTGAGTAATTAAAAGCCCAATTACTTGGAATACTGGTTGCTACTTGACAATCGCCAGAGTAATGATATTTTCAAACGCCATGCGAAAATCAATATCCCGACGTTGCATTTAAAAATGTACGAAATAGTTAAATTTTCAAATATGGTTTTGGGCGTTGAATTGGTAACATTCCTGTAATAATTGATTTGAATGAAAAAAAAATGTTTACATTTAATCGTAAAACGAGGTTCAATTTAATTTTAATGCCTTCATTATTTACATTGTTCTAAAACATGTCAGAGATCGTTATTGAAATAAACGTATTTATCATGTGCCAATTATTCATAATGATATATCTGTGACATTGAGTTCACGTGTCTGCAGATTGTCAATCTAAAATAGATGTTGATACATGCTTGTATTTATTCAATAACAGAGATTCTATTCCTGAAAAGATTGACGGTGTTTAGCATCTTTCACCATTTCTACAAAAATTGTTAAAATATACTCGGAGTAGTTGCAAACATGGCTTGTGCGTGACTGAATGATGTCCTTCAGAAAGAAATAGTGCACCACGTTAATTCAGAGAACGCATAAACCATCCCTCGATATCTCATATTCTTCATTTTGGCATATCGCAGTAGTTGGTAGTGCTTCTCGTTGGTAAACCATGAATGATAAATGATTCCCACCTCTAAGTGTGACGTGATATCAATTTATTAACATAAAAATTTTAAAATATAAAAAGTACTTATATTTAAATGAACGCGTTATTTTTTATGATCCACACAAAGTACATGAATATGATATGTGCCTCAGTATTAACCAGGTTTTAATAGAAATACTACATATTGCAAACTAGTGACGAGATAAAAAGCTACTTTTGACTCATTGCTGTAATTGTGATTGATATTTGATAATATCAGTGATTGAAAACTGTGACTGTGATCACAGTTTCATTACTAATAAGCATGCATCGCACGATATCATAATACACAAAATAAATTTAAGAAATAACAATTTTGAGCATATTTACTTACATTATTTAAACTTCATTTGCCTAAAAAAACATCTAGCATATATATATATAATTTAATATCATCACAAAGAGAATAAAAACCCTTTAAAAAGGTGAGTTTATTTTTCAGATCAAATTCTCAATATTTCGGGTCAAATGCGTAAAATGTTTTGACAGAATTTACTAGATGGAGCTTATCACGAATTAAAACGTCATTCCTTCATGAATATTTTAATTTCGATGACTTAATACCACAACAGCACGAAAAAAAACTGGCTACTTTAACACAGACTTCAGTCTAAAAAAGTAGCCAGAACAACGCTGTATATATCAGAGGTGAAGTCTACTCCATCCCACACAATAAACTATGAGTATGATTATGTCTTATGTTTATTATGTATTCACTTCTATTAGAACAAAATATGTATGTCAATATATATATAAATATAATAATAAAATTATCATGAATCACGATATTCTCAGATATTCAATCACTGATAATGAGTGTGACTCAAAGATATCAGTGATTAATTCACGGTTTGTGATTTTGAGCTCATCACTATTGCAAACGATCTCATGACGTAACTTCCATAAAATTTCAGTGCGCTTTTTAAGACCAAGAGACCAAGAGATTTCCACGCGTCCACCGTTCCTTAAAATGTTTGTGTATGTACTCATATACAAATATGAACTGGTGTCTCTTCTAGGACATATGGAGTTTTTTGTAGATAGTTTGATAGAGAAAACTCAGGTCATTTTGACATGGCAGACAAAGCCTTAACAATGATACATACTAACCATTACTTTTTTCAAGGAGAACACATTTTTGTTATGAATTTGAAATTTCAGAATATTTTTTAACATATTTCCCCGGACATGAAAAGGTTCAGTTTCGAATCCCGGTAGCAACTAAAATATTGTTTCTATAAATAGATTTTTTCTGATAATTAATTTAATTTGTACTTCATTATTATTTCAATACAACTTTTTTCTGGTAGATATCTCAGTTCAGTTTTATAACTAGCCTAATCTGTTATCTTGTTTCAAAATAGAATTTATAGAAAAACTTAAAAAATATGTTGCTCTGTTAATAATCTTAGATTAAAGAGAATGAAAACGTTCCTCATTCCTTCTTGTGCTCTTGTCTGGTCACAATTTTTTTTTAATTATTATAAAATCGTATTATTATTGAACGTTGAGAAAAAAGTAAAAACATACATTCATCTACGTCTGATTTTGCTGGAAGAAGTGTTTTGTTTTTAATGATACGCAGATTTTTTTGACTTTTTTGTTAATTTTTACTGGTCTCTAATTGGACACGATAAGATACACCATTGTTAAATCTATCATGTCTTCAATACTGATTGATGGAAAGTTTTTGATCTAGAACTTGTAAATAAATGATAGAAGTTAGATTGTATCGCGCGAAAAATAAAAATTGCTTTTTTTCTTATGCTCTTGGGAATGTATTTGATAATCTGACTTTAATAAGACTTTTAATGAAAAGTCTCGCGAACACAGAAATGCCTAAAACAATTTTTCTTCGGAAAGTTTTGTCTTCTCAATTTTATCCTAAAAGCGTGTCCTCAATTTGAGTAAGAAAAGTATTCATTTCAAGAGGAAAAAGTTTCAAAATTTGTTTGAATAAAGTAATAAATTGAAGCTTAAATGTACAAACAGTTTTATTGGACTTCAAAATGCACCTATACACAATAAATAGCAATGACTTAGTGAGTGACAATTTGACTCCACCTTATTATTAATGAATTCCAATTTATTTTATTAAGTAAACCTTATTTATACTAAAATATTGAATCAAAATATTTTCTAAAAATGTAAAAAAAAAATTATGATGCTTTAAAAATATTTACCTTACTTTAAATATAAAATCTTTATTGATGATCTACGAAAAAACTGTGTTGGTAATAACTGTCATATTAATAGTCTTAAAAAATATATAAAATAAAAATTATTATAGAAAATATGACATATATATATATATATTTATTCCGTATGTAAGGTATCAAATAATATGCGTAGAATTATGGACTCTGAATTTGATTTCACTTCTACGTCCTGCAGTCTAAAATTCTTGCATCGTTCAGCAGTGTTAAGAATTTGTTTTTTGCCAGCCAATAATTGTATCCTCAGCGTATTATTTATAAATAAAACTTAGTTAAAATATTAATTTTTCCAAAATGAAGACAAAAATACAATCATACTTTTACCGGAACCGTATTTAATGCATACGTATGTCAAATGATGACTCCAATATTTTCGTATTTTTTTTGTAAAGTATAATAATCATTACTTATTTGATTTTTTTAAATTATATGTATTTGATATATCGTACAAATATCTCAGTAACCTTCTCTTTTGATGCATTTGATACATTTGATGCAATCGAATCTTAGGAGTTAGAAACACGAGAACAGAAAAAGGACTCACCGAATTCTGTTTTTCCTGGGTCTCTCGATCACCTCCGGATGCAGTGTACTGTATATAAAATTGTATCACTATTTCGCCAAAGATCGAAACATTGACTCACGGAGTCCTTCGATGTTGATAACAACGTGTAACTGTTCCGATTCAAGGCCGCCAATCGACTGACCGGTTGCTAGCGGCGGGAACGTGAAGGGAAGATGGGGGCCACTGATCAGTAGTTCGTTCAAGGTGTATCGTAATAAGTATAAGTCCCAAACAATATTTTTTTATCAACTTTTACAGAAACAAGACACCAGTGCTATGAAATACACCTCAAATAAAATTCTTAAATATATTTTTATGCTTCTTGTGTTCGTTTTTATTGTCAACCAGTGGGTAATATTGATAAATAAATAGTCAATTGGTACTTATTCGTCAAGCGTGATTTTATAAAATATCCTACAGATTATCAAATAAAACGAGAGGTGGTATCATATGACATCAATTTCATGAAGAGGTTAAATACTTCATTTGTTTAAAAGAAAAGTTTTCACACTATTTCAAACGTATCAATCCTTAGTCTCATTAAATGAGAGAAATAAAAAATTATGATTTTCATTAATTTTTTTTCGATTAAATATAAAAGATTTCCACGAAGTGGGAAAAAATATTTACCCACTCTTCGATAAGTATATTATCAAACTTAACAGTGGCAGGAACATATTATCGTAAGTTTCTCCAAGATTAATTGATAAAAGTTATCCTTCATAACTTTCGTTATTTGTATATCAAATTACAAACTTGTTGGTAACAGTTATTTGATATTTAAGTTCCGTATTTTACTTTATTTTATTTATTTTTATTTGCGAGGTAACTTTGATTTTATTTATGTGTATATAGAGAAAAAATTTACTTTTACTTTATGGTCTTTCATACCTCAGTTAAATAAAATCCCTAAGTTACTTATAAAAAATTCATTTAAATTATTTTGACAAAATGAATATTCGCAAAACTATTTTTACGAGTAGAATAATAACAGAAAATAAAGTATTTTTAAAAGTACTCACAGGTGCGAAGCAAACGTAAATTTGGAGGGTAGGATGCATTCAATTTTGAATCCACCGGCAACGGAACCGGTGATCGTTGGATCAATTAGCCAATTCTTTATTAGTATTATTACTATTTATTTCATATCATTGTTGTAAGAACATTTTGTATTTTAATATCTGCCTCATCGGGCTTCGCCCGTGCAGAAATCTATCTTAACCACCATTGGGTTTGCTAAATAGTATATATATAATTATTCATGAAATCAGATACTAAAATTGATTATGTGCTTCGCAATTAAGAAAAGAGTATAGTAATTTCTACTATATAAATGATGTTTTTTTAGAGGTATAGAACCTTAAAATAAAATTAAACGCATAAAAATCATGGTAAAGTAAAGAAAGATAATTTTATGGCACTAGTGTTTAAATATGATTTCGTGCATATGAGCGCCGCGGCTGGCTCGAATAAAATGCAATCTGGAAGTCCAATTTTTGAGCACTTTTCAGAGCAGCTGGGGACGTATATCGGCAATAACGCGACGAATGTTGGCTTCCATGACATTTAACGTCTCTGGTTTATCGGCATAGATTAGCGACTTTACAAATCCTAACAGAAAATAATCCAAAGGTGTAAAATCACATGATCTTGGAGACTAATTCACAGGTCCATTACGCGAAATTATACGCTCATTGAAAGTTTCTATCAATAAATGGATTGTGGCGCGCGCTATGTGGCATGTTGTGCCTCAGCTCTTCCATATTAATCTCATTCAATTAGGGAACGAAAAAGTTAGTAATCATGAATTTATTGCTATGCATGATGGCGAATCGACTCATTTGGGTCCTCCGCAATACTACGCTCCACTGCAGCAACAGCTTCTTCGGTGCGTACCGTACGATGTCTCTGAGGATACGTTTTATCAATTAAAGTGTGCGCGGTGCGAAAATGATCCATGGTTATTCGAATTACTTGGTTATTGAATTGCACGATTATGTCGATTTTAATTAATAGCGCACGGTAAGTTTCACGAACTGAACTGAACTCGAAATAAATTTTCACTATTTTCAAGTGTCTTTTTATCGTGAAATGGTAAACCAAACTAAGCACAAATCAGCTATCAGCTGTTGCCAATTCGAAAAACAAACCTATAAAAAAACATCTTTACTTGATACTCTCAAGAATGCAAGTAACCTGTATTATATTTTATAGTTGTGCATTTATTGTATAATACAATATTGACGCGTCTGCAGGATCAAACCCGGTCAGCTTTTAAAAATTTAATTTGGTAATGATAATAAACAATTTATTTAGCGAAATCTCCCTTTCTTTTTTTACCGGAGTACGCGCGTAATTCCCCCGGCGCTATATTTAATTACTATATTTTATTATAGGTTAGGTTAGGTTTGTGTGTTGGGTTGGGTTGGTCGGACTACTACCTTGCGTTGCTGCGCGCCCGGGATTTGGCGCCACCGTAATGACTCACCACACAAGAAGCCCGCACAACCGAACACACATAAACAACCTGCCACATAGGTGGCGGATAAATGTGCGTATCGAGGTCAACGCCCGATCAGTAGGTGGACAATTGTAAAGGGAAATGGAGGTGCCGGCCGGCGGACCGATAGTCGACAGCGGAGTGTCGAACGCAAATAACGTACAAGTGTATAATTTTGCGAAAATTTTAAATTTAATATAAATTCAAAAAAATATCAGTTTCAAAAAAAGAAAAGCTCAACAGGCACCGAGATGAAAACGGTGCCGTTTGTGCACTCTCTGCCGTGGAATTACCTGCACTTTTATCTGACGGAGAAGGAATTCGACGACATCCGGGCGACACGTTTCAAATACACTACAATGCATTCTTCGTCACAGGCATGCTCCTCGGCGGCTCCTTCGTTCGACGTAGACATGTCGACAGGCGTGGCGACGGAGGCACTCATAAACCGCATACACACAAATCTGTTACCGCCCTACAATAAGGCGACCGTCGACAATATTGTGTTTAACCACTGCGGCAACACCGACGCGCCGGCCGGATTCGGACACTCGATCGGCATCGGAATCGTGCCGCTGCTGAATGCCGACGGAAATATCGAGAAATCTGTACTCAATTTCATGGTGAAGACGCACATAACAATAGAGAGCTCCAGTCACGGCACCAATTTGCTGATGGGCAAATCGATGGCATACCCCCAACCGAACATATGTAACGTGAGCGTGGTGGTGAGCAAGCGATCATTCACGAACGCATTCGGCTCAGGCGGCTGCCCGGTGATGGGCAGCAAAGCGACAGAACGCTACGAACCCGCCACCGAGGAGTCGACATAGACACCGCACAACGCGTGGTCGGACAACGTGACACCGAACGCGACCCTCGAGGTGCACGGACAAACGGTGGCGGGACGAAAACGCATAACGGGTCGCATAATCAAGGTGCAGAGAAAAAATGTGGTCGAGTACAATCTGAAAGTGAGGCAAGAGTGGCAAAAGAGACAAGAGTCGATCGGCGCTTCGGTGACGTTCAAGGATGGAGGCAACTTACAGTGCGGCATTCCAGACTGCCCGATGACTATACCGCCCGCCACAGAGAAATGGTGGGACAAAATCAACAAAGTAGAAGGCGATGCACCGACCGAGGTTTACCAATAACAATACTGCACTCACTGACTGTACGCGATCACCATACCGCCAAACGTAAAAATTAACAATCCAGTTGACCTATACGTGTTTACGGATACGAGGCGGACACAACAAAATTGACCTTTAAAACAAGTCTTTACCATCACGCGAGTGGAATACGACAATGCAACAATATAAAAGGTGCACGTTGTAAACAAACTGTATCAGTAGTGTGCAACTCGACAACGCGACAACACCGCACCGAACCGCACACCGTGTCTTTCGCACTAAATCTCTAACACAAGCTCAGGTATGAATAACTCATATTGATAAAAAATTTAAATTTTACTATATAATAACTAAAAACTTGCCGTGAGATTTTGATACGTCACCGATCAAGGGATACCCTGTAATACCACCGAAACCTATCTTTTTAGATTGGGTACGGAATCAGTATGCAGGAGGAGGAGGAAGAGAAAATGGCAGAAGACAACAACACGGTGCCGACGATGATCGAAACGCAGGCAATGAGGACTACCACAGCCTGCAGCAGCAGCAGTAGCACCGCCACCACCACAACCAGAGAGAACTGTGCACACCGCCGGCGAGTCGTTCCCCATCGACAGACTCTTTGAGAGAGAATTTTATGTCGACGACGCCACCAGCGGCAGTGTTACCGCCTTTGGCGGTGACGATGGTGCGCGCGACACGACGACGACGCAATTCATCATCAACTCGGACGACGACGACGAAATCATGCACTGCGTCGACGACGACAACAGCAACATCGACAACACCGCGAGCAAGACCTTCCGATACGCGGCGAACGAATCGACTGGCAACACGTGACCCAAATACTCTCAATAATTCGCAGCTTATCTCCCTTTTGGTTGAAAAGAGGGCTTTTAACGAGGGAATGGCACAAAAAGTTCTATCAAAACAAGCTTCGGGGATCGCCTGTACCCTCGCAAGAATACTGGTATTTCAGGAACAAATAGAGCAACGCATGGAACGAGTGAAACGACTGGACCTGAAGAACGACTCCACATGCAATACGAAAGCCTACATTCTGGCGACAATGGCCTGGCTGGAAAAGTTCTTGGCGGACATCAACATTAACGCGAAGGAGTTCGCCAGAGCCATCCACGATCATTACAAAAGACGAAATCGAAAAAAAACAACCTCTTCTTCCACGGCCATGTGAAGAAACAAATGCAGATGTTGGATGTAATGGTTTTTATTAGACAAATAGGTTTATATACAAGGTATAAAAAGCGAACAGAAAATAAAACATGGACATATAATATAGTGCAATACACATGACGAGGAGGGATAACAAGCTAGCGCAAAAATTGGTGTCGCATAATTACACAACATATCATATATAATTAATAGATTAATAAGTAAAGGTATGCAGAGCGCAAGATTCACGATCTTCAGCTTCCCGCTTCCCGCCGGGATGTCATCGAATTCCTTCTCCGTCAGATAAAAGTACAGGTAATTCCAGAGTGCACAAAGAGCATCGCTTTCACCTCGGTGCTTGTTGAGCTTTTCTTTTTTTGAAACTGATATTTTTTTGAATTTATATTAAAGTTAAACTTTTTCGCAAAATTGCAGTTGTGTGTTATTTGCGTTTGACACTCCGCTGTCGACTATCGGTCCACCGGTCGGCACCTCTATTTCCCCCTACAATTGTCCACCTACTCATCGGCCGTTGACCTCGACACGCACATTTATCCACCACCTATGCGGCTTCCTCATGCCAATGTGAAAAATTGACACGAGTCAAAATTATTCGACATCTAGGAGTACTGATCGATGATCATCTTAACTGGAAAGAACACATATCGAACCTAGCTAAACCCATAAGAAAACTAATTTACTTTTTTAAAGGAATACGATGTATAGTTGATTACAAACTCTTAAGATCGGTGTACTTTGCACTGTGCTACTCCTTAATTAATTATGCTATTTTAGTTTGGGGAGGAGCAGCAAAAATAATATTGGAGTCGGCTAAAAAAGCACAAAAAACAATTCTCAATTGGTCGTCCCTTTAAATATCCATCAGATCTTATATTTAAAGAGTGCAATGTCCTAGATATAAAACAAATCTTTATGTTGAGACTCGTTCAATATTTCCATGCTAACAATAACTCTCCTCAAGCAATAAATCATGGACACAACACAAGACAAACAGTAAACATCTACACACCAGTTCCGAGAGCAACAACGACATTTTATCAAAGATTCTACATGCTTTTAGCTCCGAAACTATGCAACACACTCAGCACCAATTGAAAATCGTTTAATTCTAATAAGATTATACAAATATGGACCCAAAATATGATTCAATCAGGTAGAGATGAATCAGAAGCATGGCTATCCAACATTCTAATATAATTTATACAATACCTTCACTAATAATTCACTAGTCCTACAACATTCCCACTACATATATTTTAATTATATTTTTACTTTTTTATACACATTTGTAATTCTCTTTTTATTCCTGTCGATAACTTAAATAACACTACAACAGCACGAAAAAAAAACTGGCTACTTTAGCACAGACTTCAGTCTAGCAAAGTAGCCAGTACAACGTTGTATATATATCAGAGGTGAAGTCTACTCCATCCCACACAATAAACTATGAGTATAATTGTGTTTATTATGTATTCACCTCTATTAGAACAAAAATATGTATGTCAATATATATATAAATAAATTACTCCAAAAATATATATATATATATATATTTAAAAGCTGGTTTTGTGCCTGCGCAATTGCCACTAGCCATGTTATAGATTATTATAAAAATATATCAGATAAGCAATCAGCATGCTTGCTGCTAGGCCCTGTGGGCGGCAAGTAGTACCACTACGTGGTAGGGTCCAATAGAATACATATTTCAATGATAGAGCTTTCACCAAAACAAACCACACGTAAATAAAATCGCAATGTAATTAAAATTATTCCACCATTGTAAGTTAGCTATCAAAACGAACAAAAATGATCTCTAGATGATGTATAAGAATTGCGAATAGACAATAAGCAACACAAAAATACTATTTTAAGATGAATGTTTTTTCACTTAACCTAGAACATATAAAAAAAATTAGTTGACAAACATTAGGTTGCAATCATAACCAAAAAACTGCCATCAAGGCAGTTTTAATTTTTGACTGTAATGTTATGCATAATAAAAAATACAACATTTAACATTTCGCGGTGCATTTGACAGCGTGACCATATTCTTGAAAAAACTGAGATCATGTTTACATAAATGATTACAAAACACACGTAAATATGTTGACAGGGCGACCATAGAAAAAATTCTTACGATTTCATTCACGGCTTCTATGATACGCCGCGAGATGACTATAGATAACAGAGATGACAGCTCAAAATTCGTACGATTTTGCAATGTTTTGATTTACAATGTATACTTTATTTCAAATTAAACATATATTTACGTATTGTTATTAAAAATATAAATGAAAAAACATTTAAGTAATCTTATTCTAGAGATATAAAAAACACGTTATTTTGAGCCATGACCGCGTCTCACAGACATGGCCGTTTAAGCAAGCACTAAACAGTCATAATGACACCACAGAAACTCGCTTCAAAAAGTCACAGACCTAGACGGGTAATCGTAATTTTATTATGGATACTATTCTATGTAATTCGAGTATGTACGTACCTATATGCGTATGGCTTTCTCGACAAAAAATCATTTCTTAGATGTAATAAACTGTATTATTACAGAGTTCGTCTCATCAGTGTGCTACTTTAGATCTGTGTAACACTGATTTGTATTAGTACTAATTGTATTATATTAAAAATGATTCTATTGTGTATTCACCAATTTTATAAATGATCGAAATTTGACAATTCTTTATTGTTTATGGCTCCACAAATTGAAACACAAGTGGACGGCATCCCGTCACGGGTAGGAATTATTAATATTTTTTTCTACGAATTGGGAATTTCTAAGAAGGCAAACAGATGTCGTTACTCGTAAGGAAAACTCTGTTTCATCTTAGCTGAGAGAATATAGAGATGGATATAGAGATATACAGAATATAGAGATGATTGTTCCTCCGAAAATACTGATTTAAAATGTAGCCACAACTCGTAAAGGGAAAAGATTATTGACATGTTATGGATTGTACATATATATAATTATATGTAGTCGAGGGTGAACATTTTGGGAATATTGAAAAGAAAATACAACTATTGTGAAGTCAACTGATCTAATTGAATGTCAGGCAGAGTTAGAGGGGTAATATTAAATCGGTGGTTGGTACTGCTTGATGGCTTGTGATAAAAATGGTAAATTCATATTAATACACTAGTATGTTGATGATACTTTAAAATATTTTTGCTGAGATGTTAACACACTTTTAATATTTATATAAGTGAAACTAAATACTACTATAATAGTAATTTATAGTGAAAACATGAACTCAATTTTTGTCAATCATCGTGTGATCAAATCATTTACATCTTAAATGGATAATAATCAAAATAAATCTTGAAGTACCTTTTAATTAATTCAGTTTAGAGAAATTTCATGTAATGTTAAATTAAATATAAATATATGAATTAAAAACAATGGTTTACATAAATAATGCAGAAGAAATAATTGTTTTATCTGGCGGACTTTCGCACAATTATCAAGTGATCAGAGGTTCGAGCTTCATCATGGAAGCCTATCAAATTTATCCGTTTTCATAACACAAGCGCTAAGTTTTAATTTTATTTAAATTTACATTCATACATGAAACACATGTCACTTTTATGTTTGTGCTATGTAAATATGCTAATCGGTTTTGGCACGGAATGAAACCTAACTAGAGGCTTGAACCCCCGACCAACTTGACTATTAAGCGAGAATTTTACCAATGAGTTTTGTTTTAAAATAGAAAGATTGCTGATATGATGTTTAATTCGCGTATACAACAATATTTTAATAAAAGAAAAAATAAATTAAATATCACTAACGATTATTTTTGATTCCAACTAGAATTTTTTTTACGAATTCCATTCTGAATTGTCAGAGAAAATTTAATTTTTTTGAAGAAAAAGAAATAGAAGAAAAAGAAGAAAAGAAAAAACGTGAATTCACCGAAATCATTATTGAATACAGCTGTTAAAATATTCGAACACCTTCAATGATCGGAAGGTATCAAGGTTAAATATAAGAAACTAATAAAATAATTCAAATATTAATTAAATGTTTTAATTAGAAAGATATACATAAACGGTGCCCATCGGAAAATTTTCAAGTTTAATATTAAATAAATAAAAAACTTCAATATAAAGGAAAACACATTCTTATTGTGAAGTTGTAATTATTCAGAACATAGGTCTGTGATATTTTAAATACTAAATTAATGTATTAATAATATTTTTCGACAAAATTGATTTTATATGTATATATTTATAAAATTCCCCTCAGCTTCTACATTGAAACTTTAGCTGTGTGTGGAGTAGCCCCGTCTTGTTGAAATTGTGGTCTGTTGTTGCGGTACCAAAAGCTTTTCGATTATTCGGCAATACACGTCAGCAGTGATTGTCTCTCGCTGTTTAAAAAAATAAGGGCCAATTATTCCTCGAGCAGAAATTGCACACCACACTGTTGTTTTTGGACATTGCAAAAGTTTTTGATGGTGTTCCCTTGAGTTGTCGGGGCACTATTATTTCATGGTATGTTTATTAACATAAAGTTCTTGCTGTTTCAAAACGTTCCAAGATCGTTTTAGCTAAGGTTTTACGTAAAGAATAGTCGTTGAGAACCTGCACGATTTGCAGTTTGTATGGGAGAAATTGTAGTTTTTTTTTTCAAAATAACGTGCACTATTGATTTTTTTATTCCAGTACAGGCTGCAATCTCCTTATCGATATACGCAGATTGCGTATAATTTCACGCGGAACTTGAGCCATATGTTTTGGCGTCGCTGCTTTTAAACCCAACACCAGATAATTTGCGTGCTCGGCCCATCACTTACTCGTCGAATATTAAACATAGTTCAAAATGCGTAACGCGCGCGAACCTATGAATCACCGCACTTTAATCATTGCTCAACCGCAAAGGTGCGGTACGCTCCCGACCATTGACTCATTACGACTCGCAAATCCTCAAATCACGCGCGTCGAACAATATCCCTCCCATTTATGTCACTCTAATGGTTTACGAGGAATTACAATTTAATCTTGTAAATGTTTCACTTTATACGCTTTATATATATGTATATATCTTTCTAATTATTACATTTAATTAATATTTAAAATAACACAGACCTATGTTCTGAATAATTACAACATCACAATATGAATGTGTTCTCCTAATAAAATAATTTAAATTAAAAAATATGTATTGTATTACAATTAGATTATTTTTAATTTATTAACAATTAATTAAACAGTTTTATGATATATCATCACCAGTTTCCAATCCTCTGCTGACTTTTTCTTTTGAAAGTATTCCAATGAATTCTCCTGATATTTCAATATTCTGAACTATTATTTGCACCTATTCAACGATCATTTTTTATTAATGAATTAAGGCAGTAATAGCATTTTCTTATATAATCGAAGTTACGGTCTTCCACAATGACTGTCGTCTTCAGTGACTTCTCACCCGCGAATAAAACGATTAATTCATTCGCACAAAGCGGTTTTATTTGGCGCATCATCCCCACAAACTTCCGCTATAGCTTATAATGTCATATCTTTTTCAAACAAGTTTAACCGGAAACTTAATGATCGCCCATACCCAAAATTTGTAGTCGGTTTTCTTACGGGCCGGATTATATTCAAATTGATGTTACAATGTACGAATACAATTCTACACTGCCGCGAACAATATACATTGCAGATGTCGGCAAGTTTGCATGCATTTTATCAACCTAGGAATATTGCGTATTGTTAATGAATTTAATTCTTCACAAATATAAGCCGAACAATGTTTAAAAAAATATAGAATAATGTGTGTGCATAGAAACAATGCGTGGAGATTGGTGATGGAATGAAACGCGTGTTTGTGTATTGTCGTTTATTATGTAAGGGAGAGGAAAGGAAGAGTACAAAAGATAGCGGAGTATGAAGAGTTAGTAATCGATCAGGCCAGACTGAGCGCCGCTTTTCTCGGCAGAAGATGTAGATGTCGCCGGTGTCATCGATCAGATGTGAACGTCGACGATATTGGCGAAAAATAACTCAAATTTAAATATATTGTCAGTGTAGACCAGTTATAATAAAAATTTGTTTATTATTTATTTTATATAGGTATACAAGGATATTTATTAATTTGACATTGTTCTATGACTGTCACACTAGACTTTTCTGTATTAAGACAGGTAAAGTTTACAAGTAGTTGTTTAAGTTAATTTTCCAAATCAAAAAAAAGGATAAGTAAGGTATGAAATAATAATAATAATGAAAAGAAATATAGCATCCGTTAATAATTGAATCAATAAAGAAAATATATTTTTGGTGAAGAATTTTATTTCTGTAAATCAATGTGGCATTAGAATTAGTTAATATTATTTATTAGGTTTGTCTAGCTTGATAATAGATACGATCCAAGTACCTAGTCTACCCATTTTTTGAATCCACATTTAATTTGATATCATCAGGGCCATTAATTTTTGTTATGTTTCGGTCTGAAATTTCTTTGCCCGTAAGCAAGATTTGAAGGATATTTTTGTTTTTGCATGTGGCAATTGTTTAGGATATCTTTAAAGGATGTATTTTTCTATTTGTATAACTCTACATATCATAAGTTTACTTACAGTTTTAGTTAAATTTGTCTATTGTCAAATTTCAACACATAAATGTGAAGTCTACGCTCCCTTTTTGGGGGTGCACGATTTCTATGGCTTCTCTCTGGCTGCCCTCTAAATTTAATGTGACAACGAGTCTCACGTCAAATTGTACAGGTGTGACTCTGGCACAATGATATCGGAGCCAACCCATGGCGGTATTAATAACTGAATTTAATAAAATAAAAATATAATATTGATGAATTGAAACGAGAGTAAACAACACTCAAAAAGATTCCGGGGTAGGGTGTAAATAAATATCATCAAATTGCAAGAGTTGTCCAAAAATTTGAATTAATTTAATAATTATATTTAAATTATCGAAACTTTTGAGTGAAATGAGAAATGAAAAACAATATAATGTATTATATTGTAATTCATAAATCAAATATCATAAATCGTTCTTCAATTATAAACAGTGATTAATGAAATATTTTCAAAAGTAAAGATCACAGCTTCCCACGTATTAAGCTTATGTTTAATAAGGTTATACCGCTGAATTTTACGATGTCGAATGGTTCAATATGGCAAATTATTATCCATCGTAATACGTCATGTATTCGATGTGCCATCCAACAAATTTAATGTTAAACAGCCTCGATATTGAGCAAACGAATGCATAGTGGTATACATCACTGAACATTTATGTTATAAACCCGTTTGATTGATAATAATAATTATAGTGCAAATATTTTACTGACTATTGATATTGATATCTGTCGGGAACTATTAATACGTACATTAAAGCAAATACTTTGTTCCTTAGAACGAACTATTCAAAATTAATAATAGTCAATGAGGCATATTAATGTAAAATGTTGTATTTTCTACCAAGTTAAATAATTAGCATACATATTGCATATTAAAAGGTATGATGTTTATTTGTTATAAAATTCTTATTTACCTTTTCACTTTATTTTGATCTACTTACGATATGTACATACTGTAAAATTTTCCAATTTAAACAAACTAGTAATGTAGCCGTTACTACATACGTAGCTTAAAAAACTTACTAAATATAAATTTCAATACTAAAAAACACATTTTCTTTACTTTGCAATCGTTTCCACAAAAACGACTCCAATAATGGTGGAATGTGCGAGAATGATTCAAGCAAAATTTTACCACGCACATAACATAACAGAAAAAAGTTTCTTACTGAACTGCGTCCATTTTCCACATTTTAGCGAAATCAAAATTGCAGTCGTGTTCCATTCTAATCAAATCCTAAATTTCGATTAATGAAACATTAATTTTCCCTCGTAATTTGGTCGTTCGATGCAGCGATGCGATAGGCCAGTGCTTGTTTGATGTTATGACGTTATTCAGCATTTAAATTTTCCCTTGATTTTCGATGAGTTGCAGTATATGGGTGGTGGAAATTTGACGTTCTTGAGTTGTTTCATTTCGACGTCTTTTTTTTGTGCATCATTAATTGCAAGATTCCGTTCATATTAATGAAAACGAATTCTATCATAGACGCTAATTGTCAATTGTATTATTGTGAACATTTTTTCAGTTTTTTTTTGTTTTTTTCATCAGTAGGTGTAATGTGTCAATTTCTTTTGTGATGAAAACGCAAAAATATAAAAAACAAAAAATTGCTTCTAAAAATATCAAAACACAAATAAATGATATTTAGCAACTATTTAATTGTACCTTCAATAATCCTCAAGTTGAAACACTTAAATTACATAAATTACTTAAATTCACAAAAAATTTATGTCGCATTAATTTTATTATTATTAATAGATTTCGCCGATGTGTATGTCATGTAATATTATCTAATTGAATTAGTAATTTTAATATATTTTTAGTAATTTTTACTATTTTTTTTAATTACAACGATATGCGCAGTATATTAAACAACATTACATTCAGTACCTAATGAACACAAAATTATTTAAAAAATTTAATAAATGAAATTTAATTGCATCATATTTAGTACCTAATTTATCTTTATGTTAAAGTCCTGAAAAAATACCTTTTGTACATAAATTTTTCAATTTACCAATATCAATATTTTTAAATTAACCCCCATTTTTCATTACGTAAAAATGTAATATTATTTAGGCACTAGTAGAAACAAAACAAAAAGTAACTCTATAGTCTATTTCGTAGTGTTTTTTCATCTATGGCCCGTAAACCGGTACTATTTTGTAGGTGAAATGATATAATTATGTGCAAAATATTAAACAATCGAAATAATCTCATTAAATTATATTATGATTGACCGTCCACGATGATATTGTGTTTCAATGCTGGATTTGCTATATTAGATTCCCTTTGAGGTGAAATGGATATAACATGATTTAATTATATGAGAAAATCAACCTCTCAAGTCTCAATTTTTGTGCGATATATGGCACAAAATATGAATTTTTCCCTTCGGGAAATTTCTATAAATGTTATCATCACTATTGACTTTATGACCCCTGGTAGATATTGGTAAACAGAGTGATCTCTGTTTTTCTTTTGTTTTAGAAATCTCTCCATCTTAGATTAGGTCTTCCCAAGCTTCCGTATTATATTGGTGTATTGTGACTTTCATCAGTGACTTAGATCACCCTTTTGAGATGACCAATGAGCAGTCACTGATGTCTTCCTTGTTAACCAAAGTTAACAAGGAAGACATCACAGGCCTGCAACACACGTGGTATTAATAATACGGTGCCACCTTACACACAACCCGAGAGACGCTTGAAATTATGCGAGAATTTTTTTCCGACCGCATAATGTGATATTGACTGGCCTCCTTGATCACCTGATTACTTAAAAAGGAAGATCTACGCCAATAAGCCAACAACAATTCCGATGCTATAAGACAATATTCGAAATGAAATTTCTGAACTAACACGTTTTGTTGTGAAAAATATGGTTACTTTTAAAATTAGCAATATTAACTTTGTGGTTAAAATTGATATTTTTTTATTTATTTACTCAATTGAGTGGTTAATAAAACAAAGATAATAAATACAAATATATAAATATGTATATTGAAAATTATGAATAATATGGAAGACTTCATTAAATTGTTAGCGCACCGCCAAAATCCATTTTTTAAAAACCGCTCTACAAATACGCCAAATTTTCTATTCAAAAACGTCCAGTTTACAATCTTTATTTTCATTCAGTATTCAGTATCCGTGTCTCAGACACAAGATGAATAAGAATCTAATGAGTAAAATTTAGATGTTCTTGGACCGTAATCGATTTATTAATTTATTTGAAGGTGGGAATAATAGCAATCTGCGCTCACTATGCGTTTTTACAACTTTTCTGTAGTTAGTATTGTTACTTGGTATTAAGAATTTACAGTACCTACGTGAATTTTTGCAATGTTTCGAAATTCTGTCTTCCACACAAGAGTATGAAATTTATTGGCAGAACTTACAAGGGTAAAAATAAAACTGACCAACATTTTCTATAAATATATTGATCCTCAAATTGTCTATACTACTAGTATGAGACAACCTCTTTTCATGATTCTAGGAAAAACTCTACTGTTTCTCAGGGAAATCTCATTATGTGTGAAATCTAATGATATATATATAATTAAGTTAAGAGTATGATAATATAACTAACTATACGTAGATGGTGAATATTATGTTCCAGGCTGATTTTGTTTAGGCGCCATTATGGTTTGGCAGATATTTCTCAATTATTATTTAGTAATCATAGAGAATAGTTGATTACAATTTATTATGAAGTATCTAATGCCTCAAGAAGGTCTTACAATTATTAAAACATTTTATCTAAATAATAATGGTAATTCTGAAACCATTAATAGTGATCGCTATCGTCACATATTGGAAAGCTTCTTGGTGAACGAATTAGGTCGATTGGACCTGCAACACATGTGGTATTAATAATACGATGCCCGAGCGACGTTTGAAATTATGCGAGAAATTTTTCCCGACCGCATAATGTGATATTGACTGGCCTCCTTGATCACCTGATTACTTAAAAAGGAAGATCTACGCCAATAGCCAACAACAATTCCGATGCTATAAGACAATATTCGAAATGAAATTTCTGAAATAACATGCTTTGTTATGAAAAGTATGGTTACTTTTAAAATTAGCAATATTAACTTTGTGGTTAAAATTCATATTTTTTTATTTATTTACTGAATTGAGTGGTTAATAAAACAAAGATAATAAATAAAAATATATAAATATGGTTATTGAAACACACGCATTTGTGCTGCTATCAGAGAAGGCCACTTGGCCGATGTCATATTTTATACATAATTGTAATAAACCAAATTTAAAAATTGTGTTTCATTTCCTAGTTATTTAAAAATAACATCGGTCTGGAAGATAATAAACATTCTGTACATATATGATTAAAACAATATTTAAAGTTGATTTCCACTTGATGTGTATGTACACCAGTGACGGTGGTTAGAGTAATACATTTTAATTCACATTTCTGAATACACTGTTGTTCAAAATTCGATTTGATCTTACTATAATTTTACCAGTTCCAAAAACATTTCAACTAAAACACATATTTTGATTAAATAACATATAAATCAATGAACACTTAATAGCTTATGATATTTCACGGGAAGTTATAATAATATTCAGTTTAAATAAATTAAATTAATGTTTGATATATTTTATTATATTCTTGATAATTAATATTGTGTTGCTTGTTTCAGGGTCTCCCGGGTGAATCAATCCGCGGTCCCCCCGGTCCTCCTGGTCCTCCAGGCCCGCCAGGTGTCGCTCTCGAGGTCCCAACCTTCGGCTCAGGATCTGGAGACGATGTAAGTATCTACCTAATACAACTAATACACAAAATACTTTCTAACATGAAATAAATAAATAAAATATAATAAAATAAAACAACTCTGACGGGCGCGTTTACATTATAAAAATGTAACAATTATTTATATCTCTTAATAACGAAATATTTACTATTTTCTATGTTCCCATACGGGGTTCAAAAATAAAACCGCCACTCTCCAAATGACGTATTTAAGTTTATGGGGTTGAAAGATCACCACTATGGAGATTAAAAAAAAATCTAAATTATTGATTATTACATATGATGTTTTGAATAATAAGACATGCTTAATGTGAGTATCTAATTGATAGTCGCACGATATTTTGTGTATGTATATATATAAAACTACTTTCTCTAAATATTAAACGCGTTAACTGATTTTTATAGCTAGATCGGAGATTTTAAAACTGTCGTTTTTCTGATAAAATGCTCCTAAACATACAAACTTGTTTTTAAGGGTAGTTATTAATTGTTAAACTGCCACTATTGTTACTCGTCTTCATCTTCCGTTAATTGGATAGTGGTCAAGTTTCTGAACCTCTCATATATTCTTACTCCGCTAAATGCATTATTATAAAAATATTATTTAACTAATTCATTAAAGCGATTTAAATTAGATGTTAAATAATATAATAAATAGTATATATATTGAAAAAATACCGCTAATCATTTATTTTTTTTAAAGAGAACGCATTCTTATTGTGAAGTTGCAATTTTACAGAACACAAATCTGTGATATTTTGATTACAAATTACTTACTTACCATCACGCCGTTTCCCCGTGGGGGTAGGCAGAGAGGATAGAGCGCCACACTCTTCTGTCCTGACATACAATTCTCGCCTCATCCACATTCATACATCTTGTCATACAAGCTCGCCGATTGTTGAGGCTTCTAACAGAACCATCCTCCATTATCTGGTTTACCTGGTCGTGCCAAGTCTTCCGCGGACGTCCTCTATTTCTGGTTCCATCAACACTTGCGTCATATATCGTTCTTACAATTCTCTCCTCATTCATCCTTTCCATATGACCAAACCATCTAAGTGATCCTTTCTTAATCTTACTCACTATACTAACATCAGCTTTACATTCTTTTCTTATTTCTTCATTCTTTACTCTGTCATAAATAGATTTGCCACAAATACGTCTAAGTGATCTCATTTCCACTGCATTCAGTCTACAAATTAATTACAAATTAAATGTATTAATTAGAAAGATATACATACGAAATCAATTTATCGAAAAAATATTGTTGTTGCTACCGGAATTCGAACCTAGATCTCTTTCTATGGAAATATCTTACTGGGGAAATGCAATAACTGATTTTGCTACACAAGCACAGTAGGTTGACGAAAAATATTCGAACTTATACGTTACGCTTTAAAATTGATACATCTGTCAATCCATTATTTGAAAGCCATCTTTATCCCGGTAGCAACAATAATATGTTTTCGATAAATTGATTTTAAGTATATATCTTTCTAATTAATACATTTTATTTGTATTAATACCTTTCAACAAGTTTTTTTGAAAATGATTGCATACGATTTTTTAATGTGTTTTGGTTCATGTATAATGTATTGATGATTCAGATATAGGTACATATATCCGAAGGAAAAATTATTATTTCTGCGTATCTAACTCGGTCTCAAGGTGTGAACGAATCTTGGTGAAAAATCTTTACTCTTATCAAAACATTAAATTGTGTTAAAACTAAAGTTAGTTTTTAACGGTACGCTTCAGAACTTAACCACGACTCGGTTAAGGAACGTTATTATACATAACTATTACATCCAGGGTATTGAAAGTCAATATCATATAAAAATTGAGAATTTGAGTAGGTTCGCGATCTCTAAAACGTCTACATTTTGAAAATTAAAAAAAAATTAATTATAATTTAGTTTAAAATTAGAACACCAAAAATTATCCGCCTATAATAATATTTAGGTTCACCATTTCTGGTCTAGACTCTCTTCATCACTAAAGCAAAGGCGCAATTTATGTAGAACAGTTTTTAGCTTTGGCTGTATTTTGCATAATAACAGTAAATTAAATAAATATACATCTTTATCATAAATATTTATGCAGGTTGTGTAAGATAAAGTATAAATTATTATTTTTTTAATACATTCTCCTCATATTTTAAAAATTTTATACTCTGAATGGGTCCTTTGCGTTGCGTGAGTTTAAAATATATATTTCCAAGGTAACACTTTTATTAAAATTTGAATTGACTCATCGAAGGAAAAGTTTGCACTATTATATACATACTTTCTAAAACAATAACCTTTAGGAAAATTAATTATTTTTCACGTAGGTTGGGTGAGCTATGCTTACTATTATACAGGTTGGCCCAAAAGAAGTGAGAATATCTCGTTACACATGAGTTATTTCAAAATATAGTATAATTAATTATAATTCTTAATGTAATTTATTGAACGACATTTAGCTAATCAGAAATCATCAAAACATCCCATATTGCATAATCTACTGGGTTTAAATCTGGGCTGTTCGGTGATCACATTCCTGGCTCGATGAAATTAATATTCTCCCGACGAAGTTGATTGTATTTCTGGCTGTGTGAGATGGAGCTCCGTCCTGCTGTAATCTCTATCTAAACTCCAGGTTTTGTTTTAAAACTCTGATCATTTTACTAGCACCCCAACGTTTTTCAATTCGCAAATTTTTGATCAGAATACGTCTTCTGCAGTGATTTATGTCATTCCGAGCAACAATTTATAAAACCAAATATAAACAATGATAAAATTAATAATCAAAGATAGCGACCAGTAATTGTCGAAATAAAACGTTATATACGTAAATAGGTAAGTAAGTAAATTGGTAAACTATTTAAGCTATTGTTGATATAGTTAAACTAATTTTGATTTAATTATATCACATTTTACGAAATGTTCTCACTTTTTTTGGTCCATTCCGTATATGAAAATCACAATCATTTTGATTTTTTGAAATTTGATATGTTCTTGTCGCTTATTTTCTATATATAGTCTAAACATTATTTTTTGTTTGATATTTACTTAATGGGTAGTTCTTTCGCTGTCTCAATTATAAATATGTATACAGATGTAACATACATAGTCCACAATATTTAATGGGTAGATACCTGACTATATTACGAGTCGAAGATGTTCAAGAAATATGTGCAAATTCTACACCGTTACGAAAACTATTATTGTTAGAATTTTTTTATAAAATCATATTAACCTTTAAGTCTAAGTTCGAAATAAATATTTGTGAAATTCATCTATTATTAATCTATATCTTTGCTTCAGGCCTAAATCATCTAACAAAAATAGCGCAGACGCTCGAATTTAGATGACTTCAATATTTTTGTATTCAGTATATAATTTGAAATCAATAAAATATTTCAATTAATCGAAGTAATCGCATAATTATATTATTTTTAAATATGTATATCTCCGACATGGTTAAGGTTAGACACACGTTCCTTGAACATTTTCGACTCGTAATTTAGTCAGGTACCTACGTATAAAATATTATGGACTAATTATGTTACAGGCTGTATATGTATATATACATATATTTAAATTTACATATTGACCAAAAAAATTATAAATATTTATATCAATATTATTCTGAAAGACCAATTCTTCAAGAAAGACACCCACACATTGAATGTGAAAATGTGATCATTAGAAAATTATTTGAGTCTAAAATAATAATTCGCGACTATGCAACTCGATGGCCAACCTTTTGGACCAATCTGAATTACTCACATTATCCTTAGGAGGGCAAAATTTTCACTTTGTCAAACGTCTGTAGACAAACAAATAACAAACAAAAAATGTATTGACTGTTATATATTTTTTTAATTTTTACACGTTTTTTCACAATTTTTTCACGTTTAGCACTTGCGTGCTAAACGTGTAGAAGTTTACAATTTTAAATCATATAGCTCCAACCATACTAAAGAATTCCATCGTTTGTGTAGTGATTTATTTCATAAAGTAACCATCAAATTAAATGTACTGTCTAGGATACACGTGTTATTGAACTTCTTTAAATTTGACCACGTGTATCAAAATCGGATTAGGGATTTTTTGGCAATTTTTTGTTACGTTATAAAGTTAATTTTCAAACCAGCTAATTTACTTGCGTATATCAAATTTTGTAGTAAACTTTTAGGTTCTTTTGGGATGTCAATTAATGTGAGAATTAATTAATAGTATGAATTGTAGTCAAATAACTTTGTTTACCCCACTTTATTACATATAAAATTTACATGTTTCCAGAACAATGATTTTATATCTAATAAAGTGGTTTAAACAAAGTTATTTGATATATATCAGGTATCTCATAAAGACGAAGCTATTTTTATTATGTTTTCTATTAAATATAGGGTGTCCAGCGAAAAAATTTCAAGATTTAATTGTAATTGCTCGTAAACCATCAGGGTGAGGTAAGTGGGACATGGGTAAGTGGGTCGACGCGCGCGATTTACTGATTTGCTAGTCGCAATGAGTCACTGGTCGGAAGCGCATCGCACGTTTATCAATATTTAAAGTGAATTGATCCATTAGTTCGTACGCGACGCGCTTTTTGTACTCATTTTAATATTCAAGGAGTAAGTGATGGGCGGAGAACGCAACTTATCTAGTGTTGTGTTCAAAAGTTCAGATAAGAAGAGACAATAGTTAATCAAACTCCTCCGAAACCATCAACGTCAGCAGCGACGTCAAAATATATGGCTCAAGTTAGACGTGAAATTATGCCCAATCCGCGTAAATCGATAAGGAAGATAACAGCCTTTACTGGAATAAAAAAGTCAACAGTGCACGTTATTTTGAAAAAGAAACTGCAGTTTCACCCGTACAAACTGCAAATCGTGCAGTTTCTCAACGAAAATGACTATTCTTTACGTGAAACCTTGGCGAGAACGCTTGTAAACATATAGTTTATTGACAAAACACATTTTCTTTAATAAAAAAAACATAAGATACTGATGCCCTGACAACCTAAGGGAACGACATCAAAAACGTTAATATTAAACAAAAACGACAGAATGGTGTGCAATTTCTGGCCGAGGAATAATTGGCCCTTATATTTTTAACCAGCGAGAGACGGTCACTGCTGACGTGTATTGCTAAATGATCGACGAGTTTTTGGTACCCCGACTGCAGCTGTTTCCCGGGTTCAATAACAGAACACAATTTTAGCAAAACGGGGCCACTCCACACAACTAGAGTTTCAATGGAGTAGCTGAGGGGAATTTTTCCCAATAAATTAATAAGCAAGTACGGGGAAGTACCCTGGGCACCTCGGTCACCGAATCTTATATCGTGCACCTTTTTTTTGTGGGGATACTTTAAATCGAGAGTTTAAAGCAACTATCTTTGAACAATTCAGGCCCTATAAGAAAATATCAGCCGTGAAGTTGCTGCCATTGAACCAATGCTTTGCACTCGCGTGTTCGCAAATTTAAGAGTCCGATTGCAAAAGTGTCTTGAGAGAAATGGACGGCATTGTTTATAAAACGTAAAATCCGCATCGTTATCTCCATTTTTTATAAATAAAATATGAGAATAACATTTTAGTTTTTTTTAAATTTAATATTAAACTTGAAAATTTTCCGCTGGACCCCTTTATAATAAAAATAGCTTCATTTCTATGAGATATCTGATATATATTTAATAACAGTGCCTTTGTAGGCAAAAATCTAGTAATTGTGTGTTCTTGGACATATTCAAATATTGCTAAAGTCGTTTGACTTTAATTCATTAATTATATAATCACACAGTAAAAACCTACATTTAGAAGAACTAATATTTGAAAAAAATCATTGTACTTAATTAATCGAATAAAATTATAAAAAAATAGTACTAAATTCTCTTTTATTTTTTTCATTATATTTAAAAAATACAATACATATGTACAAAATATGTCATAAATTAAAATAACATAATATAATAACTGAAAAAACTTTGCATACACACGACTAAAACTACAATAATTATAATATTGCGAAAGGCAGAAAGGAGGGGATGAGTGGAAATACCTTTGGATATCGTTATATGGGAGGAGTATCGAGAGAAGAACAAAAGAAGAAGTTATATCGATATTTATTTATTTAAAATTGCCAAATTCATTTTATAAGAATCAGAATTTAAAAAGTTTCATAGAAAGCGGTTTTCCATCAACATACATTTATTCAAACAAATATAACTTCGTGTGTAGAGGTCATTCATTCGAAAAATCGTCACAGGCTTAATTATATCACGAATGTAACTGAGCTTTACGTATTACCGTAATTCTTTTAAACGATTAAAGTAAAAGCTTTTCGCAGAATATTTGCGCGTGGTGTATTTGCATATCTGAACCACTTGCACGTCCACATTATTTTGAAATTTCTAAAGAGTTTGTTTTCTTTGCATCGCTTTCTTCTACAGAGGAGTCGTGTGAAGGTGAGTTCTGTTTATTTTTTAATTAATTTAGTTTTATTAATTTACTTTAGAATGTCTTTGAACGTAATTTACTAGACTAGAGAAAGTCATTATAATTGCTTTTAATTGTATTATATAATGCGATCCGTTAATTTAAACCTGCTAACTGGTGTTTTTGTTAAATACGTCGCCGTATTTAAGTTTTCAAAAAACTTAATTTATATAATATTAGAGTTATTTTTTTTAAATTTTAATTACTGTTCTCTTGTCTAGAGTGATAATTATTATTAAATTTATATATTATAAATAAATGAATCAACAATATTATTTCAAAAAAATATATATACATATTTTGAATGGTTATAAATTCAATATTAATAAATCAAAATTTATGATTTTTATTTCAAATCAAAGAAGATAAAGTATTTTTTATAAGTAATTTGTCCATTCTGGACTATACATTTTTGGTAACCCAAATGGCAAATATTTTGTATTTGGGTATATTACACCTTAATAGCTGGCGTTAATTCTTTAATTTATGTCAGTTTTGCACCATCAACCTTATCTTTAACGTGTCCCGTAAAAAAGGTGGAATGGCGCGAGGTCCGGAAAATGTGGAGCATATTGAATATGTATTTATCTCTTCGACCTATTCATCTGAAGGGCAAGATATTCATCAAAATAGGTCCTCCTACCAGGATGTGCTGGAAATAAAACTCTTCGTTATCAAATAGGCTCATTTAAAAATGCAACGGACGCTCGATTTTGGAACTTCTGTCTCATGTGCATCTTTACATTTTTTTAGGACGCCTGTACTTAACATTATGTCTTGAATAATTAAGTAATTTATTTGATATATCTATAATATTATAAAATATATACATATAGGATTTTCACGATAAACTTTGATGAGTTGCGATCTGACTCTGGCCGATCGGACGCCAGGGCAACGCCACCGGCTAGACAGTGGAAGACACGAAAGTATAAGTTCGGCTGGAATTGAGTCCTGCGTATTTACTTCCGTTGACTACCTTTCTTTTACCTGTGGTAAATTTATTAATTGTTGTGTAATTCGGACTGGAAATCTAACTTTAATAATAATAAAAGAGGTCAATTTAGTAGGTTTGTTTAATACAAAATAAATATCAAAAATATCGATCTCTCCATTCTGGCATCTGTTCACAAATACAACATGACAAGGAAGTGGAACAATAATAATCCCGAAGCATCGTTGATTCAATTCCTGTGGAAAACCTCTCGGATATGAAACAAGGCAACACTTCACTGAAAGATTAATCACATCTTCATGGTGGTGAACAGTTGTTTCCGCTTGATATTACAACTAAGTAAAAATGATGGTCACGTAACCTCGAAATCTGTACGCCGTAATTACCGCACACATTTGACTCCTCCATCCTAAATGGAGACTACCTTCCATCGCCCATCCCAGCTACCTGTGATGCCAACTTCATCTTAGAACCAGATGGCCTTAGCCCGGAGGCCGAAAAAGGAAGTTTTCGTTTCTGCACAGGAAAAGAGCACAATGCAAATACGACAATATTATACAGATGGTGCACTAGTATCTACAAGATATTATTCTTATCCTGATATTTTTTCTAATTGTGTACGAATGGATTTGCCACCGCGGCCGCGCAACGCGTCCGCCCCGCGCGTCTCTCAGAGCCCAAGTGGCGCCGTGTACCGAGCGGTCCCGCGCGCCGGCACAGATAGAACTACTTCGCGCGATTCAGTGTTTATCTCATATAAACGTGGCGAGTTATAAAAATTTACAACTTGAGAGATTAAATTCTTATATAACAACGTTTAAGAATATGACATTTTTTTATTTAGTTGATAAAGTTTTGTAGTCAAATATCCAATGCAGACTAAATTTAAAATGCTAATTCATTTCTTATAACCACTCATTTAGTCATTGACTTCGAGTAAAATAAAAAACAATTCAATTTTCAATTCAATTTTACAACAGATGGGAGATTTCAAAGCATTTATGTAAATTTTATTCTTTTCTTGCGAGAATCAAAAGAAAATATTCCCCTCTCAAGTAATGATTTAGACTTCTACACGCGTTTTTAGATCCCGCCCCTGAGACAGATGTAATTATTCGCTGAAATTTTAATTAAGGGTTGTGTTTTAAGACTTAAAATTTTAAAGTCTCTACACCAAAAAATTAAAATCAGATGCAAAGAAACTTTAAGTCTTATATTTTAATATTTTAAGTTAAGTTAGGTACCTGTTAAAAATTATTCGAAATAAAAACACAATGATCTTCGTGCGATATCAATGTCTTTACTCTGTGAAATTTTAATTCAGATCCTATTAATATTACATCATATGATGAAAAAGATGTGTGCGTTTCTGTTATATACTAGAGAAATAAACACAAGAAATTATTTGGCATTTTCTCTCATTTTACTAAAACAATAAGAAGATGGGTTAAAAAGACATAAGTTCTTCGTTCAGTATTCACTTAATATTTTATATAATATAATGCTGTAAAAGAAATTGATATATACCAGTATTCATGTTAAACACCAAAATTAATTTGTTCTCTGTGTAATAGCTAGACGATTTATTCTTCCATTTTATTTTCCCATCACATACGAGAGTGTATGATGAGAAAAATAAAGTACCATATTTATCACGCTAACGTTGTGTGAAATTTTAATTTTATAAAAAAATCTTCAAATTGTACGATCCTCCCTTAGTATTTTAATGTGTCCCAAAGGGTATGTAATTTTATATTTTCTAAGCATTGTTTTAAATGTTATGGCACTCATCTAAAATAGAATGTTATCATTTGTAATAAATAATAAAATAAAATATTATATTATAAATGTCAATCTTTGATTTTTTAGGAGATCCTGGGTGAAGGTTATGGACCACCGGGGCAATGCAGCTGCAACATGACTCAGTTGTTGCAGTCTTTCACCATGCCCGAGACCCTGCAGGGACCACCGGGTCCCCCTGGCGTGGACGGCAAGACAGGCGCTCCCGGTCTAACTGTACGTTCATTTTTTTCATATTTATGAATGTGCTTATTAACAAATGAATCCTGGTCTTGGATTTTTTTATTAATAATAAGACCTTGTCACTTTAGTAAGATATATCATCATTAATCTGGATAGTCGGCCGATCTCCCAGATGCAATCCGGACTGCTGGCTCTGTCTCCACTAATTCTTAGTGTGCGCCGAATAACTTTCTAGGGCAATTTTTGATAGCCAATTCCTACGGCGGCTGGATACTTTCTGTCATATTAAGTGGCGCTCCACCCATACAGGGTAAAATCAGGCGTACCACCAACATAAAAACCTACGTCTGCCAATCGAAGGATATCAAACACACGCAAACAACGAGTATGTAATAAAATTTTCTATTCTTAAAATAGATGTAAACATAATTATTTATTCTTAAAGTGAGTACAGACAATGGTAAATTATCAAAAATAATTTTAAATTTAAAATTTTTAATTATACCTACCTATCACGTTTTGAAGAAACATATATTTGAATTAGAATGCACCACTTAATAACAGTACTAAATTAATTTTATGTTTGGCTCACTGCATACCAGTTACCATAATTGTTTGATATAGATAACTAAAAGCCACCAAGGCTGGAGAGCAGTTAAAATATTATAATATACAAATTAATATCAACTCATTGACTTTTCAAATTCATTGTTGTTATCTCCCCACCACTGTCTATTAACTCAATTTACATTGTTATCTTTTGTTCTCGTTCTAATGCGGATGATTTAATGTTAACGCATTTACTTGAATTCATTCTTCTAACAAGTGAGGTTATGTTGGGTTAAGTTTTTTTCTTTTGCAGTTTCAAAATGTAATAAAAAGGTATTTGCCATCTAAAGTATGATAATGTTATATACCAATCAGAATCCAGCAAATAACAGGAAAGGTCCCTCCGTTAACTCAGATGTTCGGTTCTAAGACCGTTTAGTGCACAGTGATTCTGAACCATGTTAAAATGCTGGTAAGGTTTACTTAATGGTAAACTTTTAACGAAGTAGAAATCAAGAAATCTGATTAACCAAAAATCTTATTAAATAAAATTTAACTTTTATGCTAAAATAACACATTTCCAACTGCCGACACAAAGCTTTTTAAACGCATAATTTCATTTAATAATATTCAGTTTTAAACGAAAAGTCTGAGAAAGATTTTTGAAACAAGATGATTGCAGAGAAAACGGTGAATTTTGCTTTGAATGCAGTAATTTCCAATGGAAACTTCTCGAGCGATGCAAGATTAGCGGTGTATTATGGAGCCCTGAATAAAAGACAAAATCTGGAAAAGAAGAATAACTGAATGTAAGGCCACCTAAGTAAATGTGTTAAAAGTTCATTTATGATAGAGTGAATATAAAAATATTTTAAATATGTTAATTCCACTAACACGCTCATCTTCATATTCCACTAACACCCTCATCCTCGAATCTTGTTTATTTGAGCCCGCCAGATCTTTTGTAGATGATCTATATTTTTACTCGCGTCATTTTTTGATTTAATCTCTTTTCACTCTTTCATTACATATGCCAGAATCATTTTAGCAACCTTTTTTAATTCCTGTTTACTAGGTTACATTTATTCACTCATATTCTGTTTATACATCAATATTGATTCTTCTGAAAAAATCCTATAAAATAATAGCCGTTATTAAATGGATTAGCGTAAGCCACGGCTAAAGTTTATAATTTCAATAATCTTTCCGCGTACAATTCAATACACCGATGTGCTGTAGTTTCAAGCAATTTGTTCTTATTATAATTTGTTTAATCGAAAGTGATTGACTATGTGGTTTAACTGAAAACTGTTTGAAATTGTACCTTTTACTAATTCTACAGACTAAACTGTTTTTTTTTCATGGTGTATTCCATCGTCATTTCGTAGTCTTATATCACACACCTAGATCAAAACTAAGACAACTCAAATAAAGTGAGTTTTCAGTAGACAAAAAAAATTCTCAGTTTCTTGTTAGTTAAGTTAACAAAGTTATATAAGTTAGTTAAGTTAACAAAATAACATGTTAAGTCATAAAAGTATCCTAAAATGACACTATTAGAGAACTGGGGCTATGGTAAGTTGCGTATATGATAGAATCCGAATACAGTAATAACTCAAAATTCTAGTTTTTTTGAGTTGCCTTAGTTTTGATCTAGGTGTGCTGTACGGTAAACGTCAATTATCTGTCAAGCGATTATGTTTGCATTTTTTGGATCCATTATTACCAATAACATTGAAATATATTTCTTTCAGTTATATGAACATAGTTTTATTCATTTGTAAATCTAATAATAATATTGGATAATTTGTATAGCGCCATTTTTGTAAAAACTTTCACCTCAAGAGCGCTTTACACATAAACTGTTTATAGTTACATTTTCTTTGTTTTTTATAATAAAAAATTCTTATTTTCACTTATGCGAATGATTTTTTGAAAATGTGCGTTTTTAGCTTCTAAAATTTATGACCATTGTATTAATGGATCATTTTAAATATCCGTTGACATAAAAGAGAAACCGTATATGATACGTTAAGGGAAATAGATAGCAGAGAACGGGATGGAGCAATAAATAAACTTGTTTTTACTGGTGGGATAGATCCCTTGGACTGTATCGATTTAAATTACTGTTTAGTTGACGCAACCCATCAGCAAGAAAAGAATAATGGCAGATGGATCTGGCCTACATTGATCTCAGTCCCGGGTTGGACGGCAATTGACACCTTCAGTTGACTTGCATTTTTATGGTGAAGAATAGAGATATCACTGCACTTCAGGATGTTGTAGAAAACCGCTTTTTCGTGTTCTGGATTTTTACGCACGGTAATATTTTCGATCCACAAAAAAAGGCTGTTGACATGTCCGCGTTGAAATGCAATCTGCCCTACCTCAGCCGAAATCCCTGGATATTAGTTGGCCAGAACGGGACAGGAATATTAAGGTTTATTGGAGTGACATAATGCACATGAAGTATTCGACTTGCGTCAACAATCACTTTCTAAATTAAAAATAAATACCCACGTAGAATTGATCTTAAAATTTTAATATTTTTTCTCACTTTTTCGTCATAACCTAAGTGTATATCTACTGCACGCGACAGTATATTCATATTATTTGGTTAGCATTTTAAACAGTGTCACTTTTTATTTTCGAAAAGTTTTAGTTCATTTGAAATGCATCGTGGCCACCCGGCACGAATTAGTCACTCCCACTGCATCATCTACACACCGCAAACAACTGTAGGGTCCAATCAGATCAAGCGTTCTCGCTCCAACTTCAATACAGTCAGATTAAATACAAGTTGATGCGATTGCCTGTACAAATTACAATTTACACGGTGAACCTCAATAAAGTTCAACTTGTAAATTTTCTTATACTTTTAAAATTAGCAATATTAATTTTGTGGTTAAAATTCATATTTTTTATTTATTATCTTTGTTTTATTAACCACTGAATTGAGTTTAAATACCGGTTTCGAAAATACCATTTTCTTCTTCAGGATGTCATAACTAACTAAAAACATATATTATCGTTTCTTTGCCAGAATCTATTTTAAAAAAAACAACAATTATTTAAAAAATAAATTTAATACCTAACTCAAATTGTTGCTTAATACAAATTTAGTCGAAAAATTTTTTCCTAAAAATGCAATTTGAGTTAGGTACTAAATTTATTTTTTAAATAATTCTTTGTATTTAAACTCAATTCGATGTATAATAATTCGATGTATTTAAACTCAATTCAGTGGTTAATAAAACAAAGATAGTAAATAAAATAAAAAAATATACATGTAAATTTTCTGACTGAACGTTGAAAATTAATATTACATTGATTAGGAGAGTTCTGTCATTGTTCAAGAACTTAAACGGTATTATATTACATGAGTTCAAACTAAATATCTTCTGGAAAAGGTGTTAAATATTATGTAAAAAAAAAAAATTGTCGATACTCAACCTTCTAACCGTTAAAGCCATTTTTGTTGGAGAAATTATTTTATACCAATAACAGCTCCTGTGTTGATCTGAAGAAAGCGTTTGACAAAGTATGGAATCCCAGAAGTACTTTCCGTGCCTTTGTTATGGACGGTTATACTTAATGAAATAAATAAAATTTCACCTGCGTTGGGAATTTGAATTTGACATGATTTAACGTCTTCAAATTTATCAGAGTCGCTGTTCAAAATACGCTTGGACAAATGTAAAAAAACAGTCGCTAGGACTATATGAACAGGGAAACAATTTCACATGTATTGGACTCATTCATTTTAAGATATGTAAATTAATATATATATTAGGAAATACGAAAAATATGTCTAACTAAGAACGATGAAGTGAAAAGTCTTATTTTAATTAACAGTAAATCAATAAACACGTGTTATTATTACTAAAGTTGTGTTAAAAACTAATATTTTCTTTTAAAATTAGCAATATTAATTTTGTGGTTAAAATTTATATTTTTTATTTGATAGTATTACTAACCAATGGTATTTTAAGTACCAGTGGTATTTTTCGAAACCGGTAGATGTGTTTAAACTCAATTTAGTTTTTAATAAAACAAAGATAATAAATAAAAAATATAAAAAAGTAAAATAATAAATAAAAATACTAATATTTTCAGTTAAAATACACTTACATAATCTAATCATAATCGTGCATAAATAAACATATGTATTTATTTATCTAAACATGAAAACAAAAATGAGACTCATCAAAACCTTAGTCTTCTCAGTCTTTCAGTGTTGTGCTGAAACTTGAAAGATAGAAATGGAAGAGAAAGAGATTGCAAGAGGATTGACGCCTTGAAATTAGAATATATACGGCAGAACGATTGTCTCAATCAAAGAGGAATTAAACATCGAACAGCGTCTATCCTCAACTATACAGCTCCAAATTCTATGATATTTTGGCCGTGTTACCAGGCATGACGACACTATAGAAAACTTAGTGATCCAAGAATGGAAAAAGGAACTAGATCTCGCTAAAGGTCACGATTAGGGTTTATAAATAAAAAAAACGAATTTTGAAAAAACAGGTTTTCAAATTCCAATATTTCCTAGGATTTACCCGGTTTTCGAAGTTTCACAAAAAAAGGACAATTCAATTAAAATACTGAAAAAAATTTCTAATATTTTAAATTTCGTTTATTTATTACAAACACTCGTTAAAAAATTACTAATATTTTATCCGGTGTTCCTCTTCAGGAAATAAGATTTTAGAAAAAACAAAACGTCCACTGATCTATCACTTAATAATTACATAATTTTTGTAATCAAATTTTCGGAGATATAAAATACTCTTTCACTGGGTAATGAGGTAGGGTATATATTTTTTAAGACATCAAACAGAAGATCCTATTTTTTTTGTTTGATGATCCAAATTCTATTGTTTGAAGACTCGTATATGAAAAATTCGGCCTTCAGTGCTTTTGGCATTCGAGCTTCATACAAACCTTTTCTACCCCAAAACTTACGTGGTATTTTTTTGACGGTAATCACTTGACCAATACGCAATGTAAAATAGAATCGATGTTAACAGGACCAATTATAACTGCCCGGTACTCGAGAAGTACATCGGAGTTAAAATGCACAACAAAAATATTTTCAAAATAAATCTAAATATAATATTTTTAACGCATATATACTGACTATTAAACTACATATTTCTTCTCGTTTTGTTTGTAACTAAGGCGGTTTCAAATCAAAATATTAAAATATGTGAAAATACAATACTTGTTTTTTTTATTCTATTCGTTTAATTTACTTGAGACGCGTTTCGCCTTGCAATCTAACAGTTTAACTCGACAACTTGTATTTATAACTATAATGGAGGACAGCTACATAATTTTATTTACATGAGGTGAAAAGGGACAACATTATTTATTAGAATTCTGAGGATTTTCATAAATTTTAAATAATTCTACAAACCAGCTATCGAATGTCGCAAATTTAGCTAAAAAACTGAGTTTTCAAACCCGGTTTTTGAAAACTGACAAGCCCTAGTTGAGACCTCAATTCAGAGCCTACTCTTATTATAAAATAGAATGCCACGAGCTGAAATATGTTGTATCAAATTATCCTTGCTTTCATCCACAATAATTAGCTGTAGTTCCATGATCACCACTGCTCTCATTGAGAACAAGAAGAAAATAAAGATTATCTGATATTAAAAATGACCTTGAATTTCTTATAAAAACTTACTAATTTCCGATACGTTGCTAATAGTTCATATTTTTTTACAGGATCTCAAGTTCCCATTAGATTAATTTACTATTTATAAGGTTCATGCTTGAAAATAATTACTCGCAGGAATGTTGAGCTGAAGATGATAAAAATAGCAAATTCTGTGTATTAAATAATCTTATAAACCTGAAAGACTATTGAATGTGACGATTGTATCTATAAACATAAATAGTTAAATATACTAAAAAAACTCAATGCTTTCAAAAATGAGCACACATTCACCCGAAAAGCTCACATGAGATTGGAAGGCGCGATTTCCCGGATCCCTGGATCAAGCTAATGAATGCGGATATCAAATAAACATGTTTACGCCGGATGTGTAGAAAATAGAAACGTATGTAAAACATGGTAATATATCCTGAAAGAAAAAGAAGACATGATAATACATAGGGAAGAACGATTAACAACTAAATGCACTCATTTTGAGACCTATTTAAGACTTTGTATGATGATGTATATACCTATTCATATAAATATAACATGAGTTTATTCATATTTGTTCAGTGTAAAAATGTGTCATATTTTCTCTGACAACCTCTATTTGAATATGACATTACTGTAAGTTCGTAAGATTAATGTAGTTTTTTACACTTTACAGTTTTAAACAAGTAGGCCATAGTACGTAACTGCCAGGCACGTAACAGAAGAAATAAAAGTTTGTTTTAAGAATTTGTATGTTTGTATTTTGGTCCTTGGTTATTTAATATTTATATTAAGGATTAATTTACAATACTTCAAATAAAAACGAATAGCTGAGAAGATTGATAATATAAATATTTATAACTTTAAATTTACTTTATACAGGTGAATATTATGTTACAGGTCGATGTTGTTTTTGAATAACTGTTACTTAATTTATTACAATTATGTATGGAATATGACATCGGCCAAGTGGCCGCCTCCGGTAGCAGCACAATTGCGTGTTCTTTTAACTATATTTTTCATAACATTATCGCACACTTCGCATGTTATTTCAGTAATTTCATTTCGAATATTATCCTGTACCATCGGAATTATTGTTGACTTATTGGCGTAAAATAGTCGGGACCTGTAAAATCAGGTGATCGAGGAGACCAGTCGATATCACCACTTTTTGTCATTGTGCGGCCGGGGAAAATTTCTCGGATCAATCGTAGCTCGGGCTGTGTATGAGGTGGATCTGTCCCCTTGAAACTACATGTGTTACGAGCCCAATCGAACCAATTCGACTACCAAAAGGTTTTCTAATGTGTGACGATAGCGATCACGACTAATGGTTTTAGCATTGCCACTATTATTTAGACAAAATTAAAACTTCAGTATGTTGTTGAGACGTCAGATACTCCACAATAAATTGTAATCAACTACTCTCTATGACTACTAAATGTGAACTGACAAATATTTGCCAAACCAAAATGGTGGCCAAACAAAATCGGCCTGAAACATAATACTGTAGATTATTAAAGGTGTTAGTGTGTTTATTCCTTGTAAGAAGAAAATAATATTTCACTTCGTTTTGAATTCATTATATATCTTAATACGTTTATTTTGCCTTAGTATGGTGGTAACATAAAAATTCCTTCGTTCGAATTGACAACAAAAATTGATTTAAATTAAATCCTTGATATAAAAAGAATTCAAAGGTATGTTATTCTTGAACATTCTATTCCTTACTGGATTAAAATGTTATATATATATATATTGAAATTTCTTCTCACGAAATTCTAAGAGTTTCTTACTTATATACAAATGTACAACACAATGAAATATTTGTATAAACTCATTTCGTGAAACTGTTTACACTGAATTTTAAAAACTTACGTATTTATTTGACTATCAAATTATTTTTTAATCCGCAAAGAAATTAATTACACCACACTTATATTTAATTTCATTAAAGGTTAGGAAATTTAAACGCTATCTGAATGACTGTGAGTGCTTTTCAGTGACCGTTGTACATTCCCGCGATAATCATTAATAATATGCAGCGGCTGTTATTCTGACAGATTCTTGAAAATTTGAGGAAATATTCTTTGTGACAGTTTCCAGAAGTGGAGAAAATTTAATTACACAAATTAGGACATTTTCTTTCTCCATTTCAAGACGTCTCCGAGACGTAGTATTATTTCAAAAGTTTGAATATTCATTAAATCGCATGAGACTGTTTTTCAACAAAAGACTGTTAAATAATTTAACTTTACATCCCAGAAAATATATTACAGTTTTTATATTCTGTCATAACTTTTTTAATACTTATGCTTATATTAATAATAAATACACGGCAGAGTTACACACATCTAAAAAAAAATTCGATGAATTCTTCAATAAGTCATTGTAATATATGGAAATATTTTTGTTTTTAACGCCATTATTTAGATGTTATTTTAAAACAGTAATGCTTGTTTTGTTTATTTTGCATGTAATTTCACCCCTATAAACCACGATTCCGGACTCCGGATTTTCTTTAAAAGCCGCGTTGACAATAGCCATTAACTAAACAGTGCTATAGCCTGTTTTAAGTTTACAGGCTGCGTCAATCCCCACTTTGCACACCCTAAATAAATTACAATAAATCATTTTCGTTGACCAACAGCACGCGCTCCGCTTGGAAAATTAAAATAATTAATGAAGCTTTAATAATGTGAATAAGTTAACCGAGGGTAATTTTTATTTTTTATTTAAAGGGTTTTGAAATATTTTTCAAATAAGAAAAAAACATGACTTATTTGATCATTTTTGTCATTTGTGGACGACAGTTCCCAGCTTTTGATGGATTGATCAAGATCTTTAAAGGATACCTTTACTCTATGTGATGTATTATATTTTAAATGCGGTTGGCAGTTAAAAGGTTAAATAAATGTATTATATAAAATGACAAATACTACGGGGTGGAATCGCACCTTAGGTGCCAAAAACACAGGAACGAGAAAAAGGGACTCACCGAATTCCGTCTCACCTGGGTCTCTAGATCACCTTCAGATCCAGTGGACTGTATATAACTATCTCCCTAAAGGTCGACAAATAGACTCACGGAGCCTTCGAGGTTGATAAGAGCGTTTAACCGTTCCGATTGAAGGTCGCCGATTGACTGACCGCTAACTAGCGGCGAGGATGGGAAGAGAAGGCGGGTAGTACTTAGCAGTTCATTCAAGGTATATCATAATTAGTATAAGTTACAAACACTACCTTTTTTTATGTAAATGAAATCCAGTGGATCCACACCAATGATCGTATCTTCACGGGTAACACTATTTGCAATTATATAAAACCAACTAGATCGTCTTACGATCGCCTTCTTTTCATATTTAGAAAATTTTTTAGGAAATAAACAACACGAATACTATGTCAAGATTGCCACTGATTTAATTACACCCTAAGAAAACGAGAGCTGCAACGTGTCTAAAAAAAATTTTTTTCAGTCTCTTTTTGATTTTTTCCCGGATAATTTGGGTTGCGTAAGTGGCGAGCACGGTGAGCGTTTTCATCAAGATATAGCCAGTATGGAAAAGCGGTATCAAATAAAATAGAGTCCATCAATGGTTGCAGATTACTGCTGGATACACTGCAAAGAGATTTCATAGATGTACACAAGAACAAGCCAACTGCCAATCGAAAAGAAATGATTAATTTAAATATCTAAAGATTGACAAATATTGACTGAGCTACTAGGAATTTAGTAACGTAACATAATATATTATGTTAGCCCGTAAATAAAACATTTTACATACTAAACTATTTTTTACATTATTTTATATATTATAAATACAGTCTTCCTCGATAAATTCAGTTTTTATTGAGGGGACCAACTTTTTATTTTCATTTGTTGACCAGTGTCATTGAAGATCCTCCGGGAATTGTTTGGCATGGCAGACGAATGTGGCGCTCTATCCTAACCTAACCTAACCTTATCTAAACGGCCCGATGGCACATTTGTTAGTTAGTTAGATAAATATGCACATTGCCGTCGGGCAGCTGGTGCGCTTAATATTAGTGAGATGGTTTTACCAATACATTTTTAAATTTCAATTTTCCAACTTTCTTCTTTATGCGGATGATATGAAGATCTTTGCCAAAGTGAGCTCCCTAGATGACTGCCATAAAATGCAATATGATATCACCCGCGTTGCAGCCTACTGTAAGGTGAACAAACGCCTCCTGAATGCTAAAAAGTGTTTTCAAATAACATTCTCAAGAAAATTTAACAATATTAGTTTTACTTACACAATAGACAGAACTCAGTTAGAAAATAAAAGCGATGTCAAAGACCTAGGAATAATCCTCGATTGCAAATTTACTTTCAAAAATCACGTTGACCAAATTACCTCCAAGGCCTATAGAATGGTAGGATTCATACTTCGAACCTGCAAACACTTCCAAAATCCATTCTGCTTCAAAATTCTGTATTACGCATTCGTTCGTAGTCACTTAGAGTACGCTTCTCAAATCTGGAACCCATGGCAGATTACATATATTGTGAGATTAGAACGAATACAAAATAGGTTTATTCGACATCTGAATATTAGATCTAATCTATCATTCGGCTCCTATTTAGATGCAGCAAACTTATATAATATGAAGACCCTAGAACATCGACGAACACGTGCTGACCTAATACTTATCTTCAAACTACTGCAAGGCCACATTGATTGTCCCAGCCAATTGGAGTTAATATCTCTCCATGTGCCATCTATATCAACTCGGCAATCCGTACTTTTCCACATTCCCAGAAGTAGAACATCTTACATACAAAATTCACTGGTCATGCAAATACCATAATGAGAAATTTACAGAAATTGACTTGTTCAACATTAGCCTTACTAAGCTCAAAGGGTTCTTCTTATGAACTACCACAATCTAAACTTTGGCCATTCATTATACCTATAAAAACTCACGTTTCTCTCCCTTTACCGCGACGATATTTGCAACCTCCCCACCCTTCTCCTTCTTTTATCTAAATATTTTTTATGGATTTTCTTTATTAGTATCGCATGTTAAATAATTATTAGGTTTATTACGATATATTTTCACTGTCAAAATCCCTTATTAAAAAATAAAATAAATCTGAATAGATTATAAATAGTTTTCAAACAAGTTTCAAATAAGATGAAGATTTTTCATCCTTTCATATCGCTCAGAGATATTTCTAAGCCATCTTTATTTTTAACCTTAATCATGTTTCTTTTTTTATATTTCTCTCGTTATCTAATTATTAGCTTATATCATATATTTTTGCAACTATAATTTGAAATGAAACTTTGTTTCGATTTATCGCAGACTACCAAATATGTAGAAATGAACTGACAGGCATTCCTTATTTTAATATTTTTTGTCATCCACGTGATCATTTTGGTACCACTTACTCAATCAAACAGCTCCGCGACTTTTTTTTTTAATATATGACTCGATTGGAATGAAAATTTAAACGCTGTCAATAAAATATGCGTAAATATAAATAATACGTCTTGTTTACACAAAGATTTAATTTTTTCGATGTGTAAATACTTTTACTGTTACATAAATGTATCTTAACTAATCGGATTTATGTTTACATCAAGAATGTGTGTAGAATATCCCTCGTCCCGCAACTAATGTTTCAAACCCCACTCCTATATGTACACTTTATTTAATGTCTATTCATTTACTGGTCTGTGCAGTGTGTACAAAACAATAAAACATTAGGTGCCTATATTTGGAACAAATACCATTCGCAACCACGTTGTTTAATTACTGTTGTTTTGTTTTAGGGTCAAGCAGGACCGACCGGGGAGCGCGGTGCGACGGGCCCGCGAGGGGACCGCGGAGAGCGTGGGGACTCGGGGCCTACGGGTCCCGAGGGCCCCAGGGGGCCCAAAGGTGAGTCGGGCCTAGACGGTAGGCCCGGGCTGCCCGGGCCCCCCGGTCCTGCGGGTCCGGCCGCACCCCACGAACACACATCTGGTGATGTAAGTATTTTTTATTATTATAAACTATTCCTCATATTTATTATTTAAAAATATTATTATTTTTGCGCAAAATGAAGTTTAATCTGACTCAATTAACAAAAAATTAATGTTTTTTATAAAAATTTTGTTCTAAATTATTTTCCATAAAATATTGACAGGTGGCAGCTCATGAAGTTATTCAAATATATATTAAATATTGATAAATAATGTTTCACGGTATGACATATCTAAATATAATTTATAATTTTACCCATTTATCATTGTCACCTCATCTCACTCAATTTCTCTTCAGTAACTAACTATCTTATTTAGATCTAATTATTCCTAGTGCTCTGTACCTAATAATATTAATTCTAGAGTTATAGAATAATAGCCGGTATGATATTGACATTCAAATTCCGGGCTCGTAAAACTGACCTCATTTTAAACAATTTATTAGAACTGACTCGACTTGAAACTTCAACTTTTTTCTTCAGAACTTGGAACTATTTACATTATTATGTATTATACAGAGTTAAATTGTAAACATATTTAAAATACAACTTTTTCTGTAATATAAATTTATAAATGTTCATTTTTGTATTTATGTATATGTAAAAGACTCGATTTATACTGCACTCTTCATTATTATATCGAGTTACGAGGATTTAAAGCGATAGAATTTACTGAAATGGTAAGGTCTGCAAAAAGATTACGCTTGAATGAGTTTAAAAGTTTATTTGTGAAAAACTTGAAGCGTTTCGCAGTGGAGGAAGGCAATGCCTCGCTGTCCGATCAACCGTACCGAAGGCATCTTACTTTATATATTGAATTATGGGTCATTAATTATTCTCCGTTTAGTGATATTCCGGAAGTGCTATTCCGTCCGAAGGGCTTAGGCCGGCTTTGTATTACAATGTGAGCAATGACTCGGAACACGGCGCAATCAATATTCATAACAAACAATGAATCATCTACGCGTATCGCCTAAGCCAATAGGGCAATAACATTCGTCATAACGTGGATATCAATTTCAAAAACGACCGTTTAGAAGATAATTTTTCAACTTTTTCGAATAACCTAACAATCCTAAGGCATCCGTCAATTTCATGCAACTTTTTTTTTTTTTCATGATCTGTTTCTGCCATCTGTGAAAATTAAAATAACCTAAATTTACTTTGGATAGAGAACGATATGTGCTATTGATAATTCAAGCAAAAAATTCATGTTACATTGGGTGGAGTCTGTTAATTAATCTTATTAACAGATTAATTATCGTTTTTTCTCATCTCTCATTCTCAGATCACTTGATTTATAATGATAATAATAATAAGTTCATTCCAGTACAATAATATTTATATTAAAAAAATTAAAAGAAAATAAATGTATTCGATTTCCCTCACATCTGCTATTCCCCACTCTACTTATTACCGCACATTAGACAAGTGGATACGTAATTGTATAAAGGCTTTATAAATAAATAAAGTTTAAATAATGTAGGCAAAAAAGTAAGTGATTTTATTTTCTATTATATATTCACAATAAATATATGTAATTAAAAAAAATTTCAGGGATGTTTTGATGTAATGATTAATAGATTGTATTTCACACCTCAACAATGATACTCAAGACATCTTACACCTACATATACATCTTAAAAATGATATTCAAGACGTCAAATTCAAAAATATCACTCCAGATATCAAACACTTATTTACATAGAATATAAATATACCTCATAAACGACATTAAATACATTAACGCAACTCCACACATCAGACGTAACCTGCAAAAATACATACGAGTGTGTATTTTTAATAATATACTATTGGGTTTTAATCGATTAATTTAGCAATTATGTATGAACTAATATAATGTGTGCGCACTAAAGGCCCGTGTCCATGGAAGAAGATATGATGGAATAATCTCAGAGATTTAGTTGAGATACATTTCAATAACATGTACATGTGTTGAGATTTGATGCGTATTAAATCGTTAACACGTCACCTAAAACCACTATAGATCCATATAACTATCTATTCTAGAAAATTAGCATTAAGTCATTAAATATGTACATTAATATATGGCGTTAAATTACAAACAATTACAAAAATTTAGTTTTAAATACATAGATTCAAAATCACTCAACATACGAACGACGTTTGACGTACGTTAATTAGATGGCAAATATTTGAGACATGGTGTGTAAATAGGGATTATTAATGCTGAGAGTTGTCTCCAAATTGTCTGAATTGAATGAAAATCTCTTAAAAATATCATTCGTGGACACGGGCCATCAGATATGTAATACATGCAACATAAATTTGTTTATAATGTTAAATTATGATTAATAATACATGATTATTAATAAACGATATATATTAAATATTGAACGTTATATTAAGTTCATTACTATAATACAATTGTATTTGTCAGACAAGCTTATTATATTAAATAATCAATGTTTTCATGAAAATATTTAAAACGCTCCTTTTTTTACATACAAATGACAATTATTATTTTAATTCTCTCGTAAAAATTATTATATTGACCTGTTTATATTTGTACATATAAAAAAATGATTGAATAAATTCGGATTTTATAAAATAGGATTAATTTTAAAATGCAGTTAATTGTAAAAAAGGATCAAATATTTCACTTACTACGTAGGTACATTGATATTTATATCTTCCATTTTAAAAGAATTTATTCGAATACTAATGGTGATTAAAGTGTGAAATCTCATTTACAACATCTTGTAATTTAAAAGCTAATTATACTTAATTGATAAAGGATCAACAATTATTATTTACAAGGATTATTACAATTACAGATAATCTTTCGAGATCAAAAACGAGTAACTTACTTTCGTATAAATATTTTTTGTGTCGATTCCCGGATTGATTTCAATCTACTCATCTAATTGGTCAAACTCATTCGTTTGGTCCTGCCGGAATGTGATCGTGACTCGCCTATCAAATACGGTGAAAGGTATAAAAAGTGAATTAAATAATTAGCAAAAGATCAAATCCAGTTTTGCATTGTGTATTTACGGATAATTGGTTGTATCCGCCAATGTATTACCGCCAACAGGAAATTGGATTGCGAACAAACTGCAGGTCACGGACCGCGGATGAACACGCTAACTGATTCCGTATTGGAGCGCTATTTCTAGCGATCGTAATTTATATTTCCCGACACTTAACATTTCTATATAAATAATACTATTTTGGTATCAGCTTTGATATCTGATCATTCAACGGCGATAAAAATGTAATATTCTTTGATTTTTTGTGATAATGAAAAACTCATAATTCTTTACTTATCCGTGATTAATATAAATAACCATCCTTTGATTATTCGTTATTATAAAAAATATATCATGTATTAAGATTTTTGGTTACATAAAATATAATTTTGTGATGACACAACTTAATAAAAATTAAATAATATTTCTTAGTAGCATGATTTTATTTTTCATTTCAGATATGTAGAAATTTTTATTTTCATACTTTTTAAGTAAACTCTATTTCTAAACTAATCCCGTAAATTATGTGTTCATTTTTTTTTTGTAATATACAAATGCATTTGTATAAAAAATTATAATGTGGGAAATTTTATATAACGTACGTTATTATAATGTTATTTATTTATTTTATATGTGAAATATCTTAAAAATGTATCACTATAATATATTATATATGTAAGAGTATAAATAATTGACTGAAGAGTGACAGTTGTGTGTATATCTGCTCTCTTGGAAATAATTTGATATATTTGTATCAGATATTTATGTACTTTATCTTCATTATTTCTGCTTGTTTCTAAAATTGTAATTATTTATCTTTACACATTTTTGACTATTTACATTTATTCGGTAAAAAAAATTTAATGCTGCATTTCTTTTATTTTTTCATTCTATCGTTTTGACATTGTGTTTAATATTTTTATTTTTGCGTTCATTAAATCAGATAATGAGTAATATTCTAGTGATTCCTCTTTTTCAACTTAAAAGAAAATAAAAATTTAATAAAAGATTAACAAAGACACGGAGCATTCTTTTTATCACTATTATTCCCTACTTTTACCCCAACCATGGCTTCTAATCGTTTTCTGATTATTGATACTTTAACTCATACCCAACTTACGTGACCAAATTCTACTGTTTTTGTTTATGTTTAAAGGTAAAACATTAATTAAAATTAATAAATTAGAACTATTTTAATAATTGTTGATTAGGATACTCTAAACTGACTGCAGATTCTCTACTCGATAATTCAAATGCGGTAAAAATTACTGCTCAAACTTTTCCGATCCTCGGATTAATCTTTTATGCCCAGAACAACAATATAAAAGAACATAAAACAATACAATGTCACCAATAATATATCTTATTTCCAAGCAACCAAAATATTTCAAATGTCGAAAGAATCTTTCACGGAAGTTACATTCTAACCTTCCTGTGTACAAGGCCCCCAGAGGTTGTACCCTTTCCTTACCCCTTTCGCTACAGCTTCCTCTTTCCGGAAAACTATTTATCAATCTCTTAAGACCAAGGTTCTTAGATCCCTGGGATATGACAGACTACACATAATGAATTACAGATTCTATATGTTCCCAACCCGACCAATCGCAATGGCACCTAACAAACACTACATATATATATATCAAAATTTTCCACGTACACACACAACTAAAAATCATATTTTATTCCGATATTAATTACGATACTCGTTAATTTAATCACCAATAGTAATTCCTTACCATCCAACCCTGCTTTTTAATTTCAACTCTCTGCATAATATATAAATCCTACAGTAGAAGAACCTGCCGTTTGTAAAAAATATATAATTATTTATCTCTTACAAATCAATCATATTGATGTAGCGACGATCTTAGAGACCTGGTTAAAACAGAATTATCTGTTTAAGATTTCAGAATTCCAGAATAGATCTCAGAGATAATCGTCCAGGTGGGATGAGTGGGGTTGCTCTTCTTTTAAAAAAATCCATATTTTTCTCCCAAATCTCTTTATTTTCCTTATTTTAAATAGAATGCATTAAAATCAATCATGTGGGATATGTATTTGTATACTACTTTTTTATGTTATATTTAATCTAAATGATCAGACCTTGGTAATCACACTTCTATACACCTTTCTTCTTCATCCTTATAAATTGCAACACTGACTCCCAGTCCCACTGATCGAACTGATTATTTTTAATGGCTACTCCCCCAACGTTCTAGTGCAGTAGATTCATTTAATTGTTCCAATTTATTAGTCTTGTCGACGAGTTGGTCAATACAAGACTATCCATATTCTAGAGATCATTTCCCTGTAACTATTACAACAGCCACAAAATCATATACTCGTAAATCTCCTTCGATTAACGCGACCCCGCGATTTCTTAAAGGATTTCAATTATTCGGTCTGTAGCAGATAAATACATCAAAAATCAAAACCTAAAAAAAAATTCCTTTTCTCCACCCTGGTGGGATAAAAAAAGTTTCTCAATAATAATAATTCATAGAATTCTACTTCTCTGCATGAGTATATGCTTTTTTGAGAAGTGTTGCACGAAAAAAATAATTATTGTATTGTATCATTGTAAATAAATATACATGGTGCGCCGTTAGAATCCGGACAAAGATGCATTATTGCAAAAAGTTGTTTATTTAAGCCAGTATACAAAGACACTAAAAAATGCTGTTTTATCTCCTTTAAAGGATATTTGTTAGGAACTTTTATTCTATATAGCCACCCTGCGTTTCTATCACCTCCTCGATCCTCGCCCTAAAGCGTGAGCGCGCTATTTGCAACTGATCGCGGTTCATAGTCGTAAACGCTGCCTTGATAGCGGCCCGGAGGAAGTTGAAGTTAGGGTGCTTAGACTTGTTGGTTTGTCTCTCGACTGCGCCCAACACTTAGTAGTCCAGAGAGTTTATGTCGGGACTGTTAGGAGACAAAAAGTACTTCAACGAAAACATGTCAACGTTGTCAGAGAGCCAATTTTGCACTAAATGGCTAGCGTGAGCGGATTCTCCATCTTTTGGATAGATATACGGTCTCCCAGAGGCCACAGTCTCCATCCACGGTTTTACCAATATCCTCAAGACCTCTAAATAAACCTCCTTCGTTACCTTTTCGCCCTTCTGGAAGAAGTACGACGACATGACATCACCCTCACTTGAGACGACGCTCAGGATGTGGATATTGGCGAGAAACTCGGTATTGCCCACCACAGGGACGTCCTTGGGATTATGGACGTCCCATACAGTCATATACAGTCAATCTTGGATACCTGAAGAATTAAATAATTTCGGTGGAAGTTCTTCCGGCACGAAGGCTTTCTATAATTGCCGTTCTTCTATCGTACTCCATGCTTGAGTTTACGGACTCGGCCATTCTGAGTTTATGTAAGTCTTACTGACATATTTAGCTAACTTTAGCGCCAACTAGCATCTTAGCGTGAATTAAAATATAGCACGAACTTCAAATACAATTTTGTTTGAATTCTAACGGTGCACCCTGTAGTTGTTAAAAAAACCCAAGCCCAAACCAAATATTTTTACGGGGTTAAAAAAGGAAGGGATGGCAATTGTTTTAGATTACTTTATCCCCAACTATCCACTTTTCCACAGTATTGATAATGTCGGTTTCACTCATCTTTTATAGCCTCAGTTAAACGATACTCAAATCGATTATGGCTAGAAGACTTTGACATCCTAGCTCCTCCGCATGTACCCCGTATTTATGAAATTTCATCCCTAATCCATTTTAAAAGTCTCTAATTATAGTTAGATGCTCCTTTTGACACCGAATATTTAATATATCCTCTTCAAAACATTAAAAACTCTTCTCCGGGCTTGGATAACATGACATATATTATGTCAAACATTTCTCGCCATCCACAGTTCGTCGTCAATAAAATATTTGAAACAGGGCTGATTCTCGAAGAATAGTTCAATTAGTTCTTACCAAATAAAGAACCAGATTTTAGTAGTTCTTGTCGCCCGGTAACACTCTCTTCATGTATATGAAAGTTCTTTGAGCACATGGTGAAAAACTGAATCGATATTAAGTATATATAAAAATATATGTAATTCAAAGTGACAAATTGCATCCTGTAATTATTGAAACTGGGTGACATCATGATTAAAAATATGCCATCAACTGGCTGATTAAAACCATGAGCTGAAAATCCGTAAAATTCGTAACTGTATTTTTAAATCTCAGTTGCACAATTATTAATGACACCCAACTCATCGCTTCTACGTTATTGGTAGGTTCATTAATGGCGTTCATATATGGAAAAGGTCCAGATAAATATCCCACCCGTGTGACTAGATGGAACGAAATTGAGCGTTCAAAATAAAGTCAAATACCTTACCCATATATTCAATGAAGATGGACAAGATGATGATGACATAGAATGATAGAGAAGAAAGTTGAGCGTTCGTGCAAATATGCTGTCATAGTGTTTCTACCGATGCAGTAAGAAGGTGAAGAGGATCCTGTTTAAATTAATAATTGTAGCGCATCTATAATGTTTGCCGAAGGCCGTGTACATGGGTTCGTTCCGCTTCTGAGACATCGAGTTGCGTGCGTAAAGCTGCGGCTGGAGCTCAGCACCAACTCTCTAGTGCAAGCGGCGCTGTCATGGAAAGCTGGTTCCCTCACCAGAAAATGGCAACGACTACAGAATAGCTACAGATACAATAATAGCCGTGACTGAAAAGTAGTATTTAAGTTTATATATATGTGTGAACTTTTTTTATAATTTTTTTTATTGCTTTTCTTTTCATAACATAAATTAATAATTTATTTCATAACTTAAATGTATTATATAATATATATTATATTAATGAAGAAAGGTATTCATAAAAATAAAAAACCCGATTAACGCATTATGATTATTATTAATTATATATTTATAATTATAATGAATATAATAATATAGTTATAATTAACATCGATTAAGTTAAATTATTATATCTATTATATATATATTATATCTATTACTAAATAACTATCTAATCATTGTGCCATTTCTTTGAGGGAGAACAAAGAGGAGAGGAAAAAATAGAGCTTATATTCTGACGCAACTTATTCATACCTCATCTCATGAATGTTCGTAGTTCGTAAACAACAATTTTTTTACGTTAGATCTTTCGCGGAAGTCCTTAATTTCTAGTTCTGTTTCACGTTACTCTCTTCATTTATTGGTTTTCATGAACAAACCACATTATGACCCTATAGTGACTCTTAATTCTTACGCGTATTTGCCTACTTTAATTTCTTTATTTAAATATTCTTTCAAAGGATTGAATAATGGATGTTAAACTATCATATATTTTCTAGTGATTGCTTTCTATGTTCTGAAGAAAGTCAAGTAATTTTTTGATAAAATATAGGAAAAGTCTGTTCTCGACGGAATTGGTGTCACATAAATATTAAATGATTCACCGAGAACCGAACTCTGAACAATTGTAGACACGACGCTTACCAACTATCGACAATTCGAGCCGTGAACAAAGGTTACCATGCTTCACAAAGAAAATCCACCATATTTGTTTTATTATATTTTAGAACCAATATTTCATAAGCCTTTCTTTAAAAGATTTTTTCCTAAAAGTAATACTTCATTCCAATCCTCCAGACAGCTATTAGACCTTCATTATATATTTCAATAGAGTATCTTATGTCGACCGCGTGAGGGAAATATCCACTAACGAACGTAAGGGAACAATAGTGATCGAGTCCCTCGTGAAAAGCGATTTCCGAAACCGTTACGGCAAAGCATAACTTATGTTATTCTTTTGCATAAATTGCCTCAATTTCCACGTACAAAGCTAAAAGCTAAACTTTCCCCCAACCCTTATAGTAAAAACATATTTTTATTTTTAATATTCAGTGTACTTTATATTAGTGATCGTATTACCGTTTCGACAAAAATGTTAATATTACCAGTTTCTTGATCGGAGCGGCTCGAACTTTTCAGTAGCGGTAAACGTCAAAAGTAAAAGTTTCTCATATAAATGATGCCTCGACATTTGGCAATGACAGGTGTTTTCCGGTTCCCTTGTGTTCCTCCATACAAATGCCAATGTGTTTCCTTTTCCTTTGATCGCATTATAAGTTGTGTTTTTAATGCTACTTCCGGACCACATACACACGTTCTGTCACGCTTTACACACATTCACCTTCAACTTGCCATTCAATGCTTTAGGCACAACGTAGAAAGATTACTTTTCTAACCAACTGTTCGAAAAATATGAAATTTATGCAATGTACCTTGTCATTTGGTTCCGTTTAACCATTTGATATACATATTATATACGGCAACTGGGGCAAAAAATATTTACGGATGTCGAAGAATTTAAAAATGTTCGGTACAGTGATTATATTTACATTTCAGTGAACGATTTCATCGATTTGTAAATAAATAATGGTTTCCTTCATAACACAAATCATGATCCACGCGAACTAATATTTTTAGAATTAAACTGAAAAAATATCTCTAGCTTATAATTTTGAGGGGTCATTATTTACAATTAAAAAATAGAACCGTGATTAAAAAAAACCTTTTGATATTGGCTTATTTTCATTTTGTGCCGTATCTATTATCAAATGGATAAAAATACTTAATTCTAAATCATGCAAAAATAATTTGCGGTAATGAGTAGAAATTTATTTTTATCTTACCCAATTAGCATCCCTTGATATAAGTAAACTATTTGAAATAAAAAAGTAAAAAAACATTTTGTAATCATCGTGTTTATTTTCTGTTAAATTAATCGAATGGGATGTATCAAGTATCGTCCGTTATCACGTGCTGGGAATTTGAATAAAAAGGGCCATTTAAAGAATTCAATATGTCCGGAATCAAGGGACCCTTTTCCTGATAAATGCTTCTTCGAATGGGTTGGACGAAATTGGGTCCATTCCAAAATATCACATTACAACTTGAACCATTTACATTTAAATTGATAAAAATGCGTTCAAAAGTCAGTGAATTCGGAAATTGAAAGTGTTTTTAATCTCTTTTTTTATTATGCGAGAGGTGAGCAACCAAAACGTTTTATACGCCAACAACGTTTTATACGCCATAATACCTAAATTTGATTTAATCACCGGCAGCCACTCTTTCATGACATCATAATCCGCCGATATTTCATGACGTCATAATCAGCGGTCGCTGCCTGAAAGTCGGTATGCCAATTAAAACGGTTCGAGTGTCATCGTACGTAATAGCATTCGCGTTTGCTATTTCCGAGGTATTATGTGGGAGTCACGGGATTTCTAGCGAATAAAATAAATAAAACCTTTGTTTAATGTTATTAATATATGGTGTCATAATTTTCCTTTTGTGAAAAACCTCATCCAAAAAAATTGACAATACAACAAGGTTTTATGGTTAGTCACAACTTTTATGCTTGGAGCACGGCGCGTTCAACTTCGTGGTTCACTTTATAGCTTACAATAGGTAACACATGTTTAACTTCGCGGTTAATACTACATTTATCACGGTAATAGATTGTTTGGGGTAATGTCTCTCTGAAATCGTGATACGGTTTGAGAAATTTTTCTTGCTTTTCATGCTTTCCTGATATATTAAAAAAAGATTTGTAGCGAAGAATATTTAACTAAATAATATTTTGAAATACATTATAACATATTTTGGATGAAAAAACTTATTTTTTTCATTAACTTGATATTTCGTGGTTTGAAGAAATGCTTATTACTCGGAGACACGTATTTTTGCTAAATCATTTGTGGCACAGTACTTTCATTATAGAATTTTTATAATACTTCATAAAAGTATTGCTTCACGTTTCTTTTAAAATGAATTTAAAACTAAAATATCATAGCGGAGAATTTTGACTTCTTAGATAGCGCAAAAAAATCTTTTGTTTTTAAACGTACAAATATCGCCTCATTATTATTTGATGATTAAAATATTCTCTGTAAAAGCTAACTCCATCACATGAAAACGAAATTTAAGGTTGTACAGTTTCATGGGGTGCATTCTATATTTTTATATGGTGTGGAATCATGGACCCTGAAAGTAAGGGAGAAAAGACGGATTGATGCCTTTGAGATGTGTTGCAGTAGACGCATGTAGCGCATACTATGAACGGCGAGACGCACGAAATTCTCCATTATGCAGGAACTAAACATCAAGGACTGACTCAACCTGCAGCCTGAGATGAATTCTTCAATTTTTTGGCCATTTTAAGAAAGGATAAGATAGTTTGAAGAAGTTTGTTGTGGTGGGCCACATCGAAAGACGAAGAGGAAGAGTAGATTTCCACTTAATGGACCGACCAAGTGTAAAAGACAACAGGCACTTCAATGGTGATAGCCCTAAGATCTGCAGGATTTTGAGAAAAGTGGAGGAGCATAGTCAAAAGGGTGGCAGTCATAAGGGACTGACATGGATGATGAATGTAAGAATAATCATCGCTGTTGTGCGGAAACTTCGTAAAGTATAGATATGTCTGATATATATCTAAGTTCTTCTTCTTCTGCTTTTAAATAGGCAATCCACTCTTTAAGAGTGATTTGTCCCATTAATCAACTTTGTTTTATAGAAAAAAGTGCAATAATATTGTAGAATAGGAAATACTAAATTACAAGTCAATACAATTGTCGTTCAAAAAACTTCCTATTATATAGATTAAGCGTGGCGTGTTAAGGGAAAGAAGATGATGCAAGTTAACCAGGAGCTGAAAATTACCATTGACGAGACCACTGTAAAAAAAACCTATGATCCGCAATGGACAGGCAAATAAGACATGGTCAAGAGTTTCCTTCTCAGCACCACACTCACACATTGGGGAATTTATTAAATTCAATCTGAACAAATGAGAGGCCACCTGGCAATGCTTAATTCTCATTCTAGAGATATTTGATACTGTTTTTTTGGAGACTTTTCTAATATCTGAGTTTGGTGTATACGTTAACTATTATTGCAATGTTCTGGTGTTTGCAACAATTTTAAGAACACCCATTTTTGAAATTGACATTTTAAGATGCCTGTCATAGACAGTGAGACGTATTGAAGTGGCCGTCAATACAAACACCCCCTTTAAAATGATAAATGGTTTTCTGACGGCAGCTAGAGGGTGAAATACTTCATCCGCGAAAAAATCTGATAATACGAGAGCTTTATTATTATCTAAAATGAAAAAACATTTATCACCGTTTAAATGTTCCGTTAAAAAATCAAATTAGTGTTGGAGAAATTTATCAAATATTTATTGAGCTTCTTTTAAAATTTCGCTGAACACGTTTCTAATTTAAGATATTTACTTTTGATCAATTTTCTTGTGAAAAAAATAATCGGCGACTGGAATGTAAGCACATTAATTCAATAATTTATAAAATCTATTAATCTTTTTCTCCGAATCTTGAATTAATTTACTAATACTTTTCTAAATTCAAGATATCCATTCATTATATCGGACGTTATTTCAATAGTTTTACATAGTACACCGGTAATCATCTAAATCTTTCATACAAGAGCAAGGGATCTTGCTTCAATAATCCATAGCTTCAGATCACTGCGGAGTGTCGAAACATCGCACAACAAAAATTATCAATAAATTAAGATTACAATAGTATATATGCTTATAAAAATAATTTTATAGATATCTCCATAATTGTCTATCTAAAGTATTTTATTTATTGTTTCAAAAGTTTTCAACCCCTTTACGTAATAATACGCTTTCAACACAGTGAAATTGACACCTCAAAGTGTAAGCGTCCCAAGTTTACAAAATAATATACACCACTTCTTGCCAGAAGGATCTAAAAAATTCTCATTCGTTTTTGGGCAATTTGGTCAGACTTGGAAATAGAATAGTTATCATTTATGTAACGGAATATGTGGTGACCATTTCTTCCAGTCTACCGATCACTTCGAAAATTGCCTGAAATGCAAATAAAACATTTTAATTGTTTGTATGTCTAAATCTACTGATTTGGTATGCTCCCGATAAACGTATACATATTATTTAACATATTAAGCAGTAATGTGATCATAAAATAATTGTCTATAACTTTTTTCGTTATAACTATCGGTATCTATATTATATTTGCGCTAACGTACAGATCCATCGTCATCGTATCCATTGTATGCATTGTTATTATCATTGCCAGTTTTTGTAAGGAAATCCGCTAGATGGCAATAAAGATTAGAAAAATAAATTAATATTAATATTAATTTACAATCATTCAGCATTGTTCAATAGATGTCACTGGTTTTAGGTCTCCAATTATTATTAGTATTAAAGCAGATAAATGAATTACATCGCGATGGATTAATACGTCGCTGTTTTATACAATATATTCGATGCATTTATATGACAGTACAAAAATCTAATCTAATCCCGCAATCTAATATTTGTTAAAAAGTATTGTGAATAATACTTGGATATGATTATTCGATCATTTTAGCATTGCAGTTCAAAACGGTTTTACACTAAATATCGTATTCACTTGAGATTTTAAGTTACATTTTTTTACCTGTACATATTATTTTATTTCTATAAGTTCACTATATCTATCATGTTTATGTTTTTAATAACATTTCGATTTAACGATAATCATATCAATTTAAGATAGCTCTGGGTGTACATATGTATGTATATAGCATGTATCATTTTAGTAATATTTTGTTTATTCTTTCTGGAAATAAAGACAAAATACTCTACACGGTGTATTATTAAAGCAGTATAATAAGGGATTTCAGCGTTGAAATATAGATACTACGGAAAGCCTGGTCGCGTTGTGACCACTTTTGGCCACAAAGCGGCTACAATAGCCGTCCGCAGGACCTAGCAGCAAGCAATCAACGATAGCCGATTGCTTTTCTGCTAGTTTTTATGAATTTCGATCGGTTTAAAACCTTCCGCTTTATGTAATTGCATAAATAATGCAAGCTTCACGGAACCTTTCCGTTGAAAACACAGCAAACATATTTTCTTCCATTACTGATTGCAGATTGTCAGTCAATAGTGGACTGTTGTTCATTATATATGATAAATCATGATGTAATACTCGTATTTTGATTCAATATGACTACCCAGCGAAAAATTTGGCGGTAAACTTCACGCTGCCTTCTGGTTGGTCGAGGAGCGCCATTCTTCAAATAGAAAGATTACTTTAAAGAACTCACTTTTGACCAAAGTCAAAAGACGTTTGGTATTTAATATGAAATAAACTTGTTGAGACCTCTGTATATACAGATATTATATTATATAATATTAATTAAATTTTTCGTACAGTCCTAAGGCTCACATTAAATTTAGTGTAATTTTACATTATGAATAATTTATTAATGAATATATCAAAAGTATGTACTTATAACTTAAGATATAAAGTTAATTGTGACTGAAATCATTTCTGAGAAATTCTACATTCGATGGTAACATGTGTTACAGATTAAAAATATAATATTGAAAAATGTGTGATTTTAAATCAGAGCAACTAACATTTAAAATCAATATATGACTTCAAACAGAAGAAACATAAATCTGACGAAGCTTACAAATATAATTTATTAGTATTTTTTTAGATTACTAATTCAAATAATATTTTCACTTTATTCAGCCAAGAAGAAACTTCATTGGTCTTATTTTTATATTATGTATAACGTTATGAGTTATTTAATATTTATATTGTATGTTTTTTATAAATAAATTAAATAAATCCTAAGAAATGAAACGTTCGAATCAAAAACTAATCATTATGGCCCATATCCACAATGGAACAGAGTTCAGCGCGATCATCACTGCATGTGTTTTTCTCGCGGATTAAAATTACGTATCTTAGATCTCAGAGATTATCGTGGACACGAACCATTTAAAAAGAAAACCAACGCAAAATAATCATAAAGAAAAAAACTAAACAAACTCAAAAAATAAAATAATATATATACAAATGTATATTTAAAAAATATTTAAAGCAAATGAATTAATGTGATTTAGAGTGTATTTGAAAAGCAGTCCCCAATTATAATCATAGGTCACATAGGACAGGAAAAAAGGGTTTCATTCTACTGGAGATATAAATGTATATTCTAAATAAAACGTACCACCCACCGACGACACAAATTTATTTTTTCGCATTTTAATTCGAGAAGAATCTACGAAATCTCATTCCGAATATTCGCGGATACTAATTTTATTTACTGGGTGATATCACAAATCAAAAAATCAAACGTGTTCAGAATAAAATCTATCATTCGGTTCCGTGCGTCATTTGCCACTCTTGATCCAAATATATCAATTCAGAAAATGGTAGGCTGATTTCGACAGCGAGACATTGCCGGGTAATTGTGAAACGCTTCCGTAACATTGCAGGATTATGTGTACGTTTTTCATTTATTGGCGGTTGATACTGCAGTGGCTCCGCTGCTGGAAGATCACACGAGAAAGCTTTTAGTATATTTATATTTAAATTAAGAAATTCACATAATTTTTCTCATTTTCACGCCGTCGTATTTCTCTAGCCAAGTTGGAAACCTAGAGGAATATTTAAGGTTAGTAAACCGCCTGCCACTTCAGAATGGGAATGTTGTACATATAGAAAAACAAAGTAAAAATACATTTTTAAACAAAACGTATTTTTATTGAAATTTACAACATTTCTCCATTACTGAAGGTGTTTATGTAATGTGGTAAGTATAAGGTACTTATTTATTTCTTCATATATAAAAATGCGAGAACGACGAGTGAAGGTTTTTTTAATTTAAGTATTTTTAAGAATATAACGATCTCATTTTAAATAAAAAAAATTTCTCGTATTTCAAAAAATTATATAATTTACTTACTAAAGAAAAAAGGAGTAACGTTTTTTTTTTGTTCGTCGTAACAAAAATTTACAAAATTCAAAGATTTATCATTTAAAATAAGTCTAAGTATAATTTTTAATCTCTATAATATCGAGGTAATTCATAGTAGTCGTGCAATTTCAAAATTATTGCGACAATTATTAAATCATTATTACAGACATTGTTACTTGTCATGATTTTACTTATAATGTTAAATTAAATATTACTATACTTAATAATAAATTATTTTCCGCTACTCCCCAACGATTTTTATATGCTTTCTCAGATCTTAAAAAATCTTAATTAATATTATATTTAAGGGAAATTATCCGTGAGAGATAAGCTTTCCTAGACGCGATTACTAAAAAATAACAACTCTGAATTCCGAAATACTCGCCTGAGGTCACCGAAATTAAAAATATTATTTATTGAAAAGGATATATAAAGTTTTTGATATATATGTATAAAAGTCATTACAAAAACTATTGTACTCTAGTAATGTCTTATAAAAATAATAGTTTAAATGTTCTTAGGTAAAAAAAAAAATTTGAAAGCCAGTAAATGATTAACATTTTACTTATAAAAAAATCTATAACTTAAATTTAAGGAATAGAAATGTTTATAGTCTGCAGATTTTCAACGCAAATTGAATAGATATTGTAAAAATTTTGTTTGTTTATAAATCTAGTTTGAAGAAACAAATATGATTTAATAATCTAAATCTATGATGAGTTTTACAAATTTATTTTATCATTATTTTTTAATCAAAGACCTAAACACACTTTTATGTCTTTTTCACCTGTTTTAAAATCAGTTTTATTTTTACCTTCGTATTTACTTTTAGTTTAGGAATAAAATATTGCTATTCCATACATAACAATATTCAATTCATTTGATAGTATTAGTAAAAAATATATCTTCAAAAGATTAACAGTACTCTTATGATATCAGAAATATTTTTATTCTGGCTTAAAAATAAGTATTGTTTATAAAGCTTTGGGTTCCAATTATATTGAAACCAATATCCACGAGCCACCAAATGGCTACAAAAGTGTCAATCAGACTAGCTCATTCGATCTGGGAAACAAAGGCAACTCATCGGGAATTTAATTACGAACGTGGCAATCCGTTTCTGGGACGCAATAGCTAGTGCCATGCAGCGCTGTGTTCAGAGCTGCCCAAACTTTAACTGTTAGGTGCCAAATTCACATTGAGATCTGTGATATCATTTAAATCACACTCCAAATTCTGATGTTGTATTCAGTATTTCACGAACAGCTGAATCGTTTGTTGATACAATACTGAAAATATTCAACCAACTACAAATATTAATATGTAGTTGAATAATGCATGTATTTGAAAACACGCCGAATATTTTTTAACTAATAAGGCGTTTTTCCCCAATATTGTAATTTGTAAAATTTTGATTAAAAAATATTCATTGTATAGTTGTATATTCTGTGTCAGAAAAGACAATCAGATTAGGCAATAGTTTAGTGATAAATTCTCATATAGCCATGTCTATAAACCTACAGAGTTCCTATTTGGTGTCATATACAAAAGTCTTCAAAGTCAAAAGTAATTTTCAAGCACCTTTTTATTTACTCTATTTATTCACGACTAATGAAAGCTTCTTTGCAGACATGAAATTTATTTCTTCAGTTGAATTTAATCACAATTAGAAATTTATAATGAACAATTCCTCAGTTGAATTGTGAAAGCCTCGCCCGATAGTGAAATTTAAATGACTTTCCATAATCATTTATGGTATTTTAGCGACGATTTAATTATGCCAAAGGTATTTGTTTAATTTATATTTTATGTTCATAAATTAAAATAACGATTCTGATTAAAGAATTAAAATTACAATTTTAGAAAATAAAATACTTGTCGTCGTAAATAGAATTTGTAAAATATACGCATTTTGCTTGAAAAATAATTATTTCTTAAAATCTTTTTTGTTTGCAACGATTTTCTGTATTTTGTGTTTTCTTCTTTTAACAATTCGAGTCTTTGAAGGGTCGTATTATCCCAGCGGCCTTTCTCACACCCCAATACCTGCCCTGCGGGTAATCATGCGTTGGATTAGCAGTAAAAATTCTAATTTGTTTGGTCACATATTTTAGATTTGATACATTTAATTGTAATATCTTTCTAAATTTTATTTTTTCATTAATCAAAGAACCACTAATCCATAATTTTTATATTTTTTATAAAAGTAATAAAAACATAAAATAATTATAAAAAAGCGTTATTGTGTTACTTAGATTTTTTTAACAAATATAATTAAATACTAAATTAATATATTAATTATAAATATATACATATAAAATCAATTTTGTCGAAAATGTAACATATAGGTTCGAAAATTTGTCATGAAAAATACTGGCGTTATAACACAATTGGTAGTGTACTTCCCCGGATTGGAAATTGAGATCCAGGTTCGAATCCCGGTGACGCAAAAACAATATTTTTCGACAAAATTGATTTTATATGTATGTATTTATAATTAATACATTAATTTAGTATTTAAAATGTCACAGACCTATGTTCTGAATAATTACAACTTCACAATAAGAATGTGTTTTCCTTAATAAAACGTAATTAATTTGTAATAAACTCAATAAAAATACATTAATCACGTAAATTTTCAGATAAAATAGATAATTTCATTTTTACACTGGTTCTTTGTTTTTGTTGGCAGCTTAGTTAATTTTTTAATAAAAATAAATCTCAAAAGTATGACACTATAGATCATGCATGGTCGTAATAATTTATTTATTTATTTTATTTATTAGTAACTACATAACACATATAAAAATTTGTAACACAATTGTAATTTATAAATTTGTAATTTATAACACCCATCACTAATATTACCATTAGAATAATTCACACAATTTGTATTTGCATATCAATACTGTCGTCGTATACATCATGTTATATAGGCGCTTAAAGAAAAATCTCTTTTGATTCTAAAACCTGTCCTTAAATCGTAGGAATCCGTTTTCGGAACCGGATTTGGTTCCGGCGTGGGACGTCCTGGGACCCCCGGGCCCAAAGGAGAACCCGGACTGCCCGGAAGTCCGGGTCCGTTAGGAGAGAGGGGATTCACCGGACACAAAGGGGAAAGAGGCGATGCGGGGGCCAAGGGGCCCAAAGGAGAAAGAGTAAGTTGTTGACAACCCGCGCGTTTGCACAGTTAATACAAAACATTTAAAAAAAAGTTAAATAACTTGTATTGTTTAAGTAGCAATTACTTCACACGATAATATCTGAGCAGCATTGATAAAACTCTCGAAATTTGTACAAAGAAGAAGAATAATTTAAATTCATTTGAAGATACCAAGATAATTTGATTAATGTTAATTGATGATTAGATCTTGAAAATTCAATATGAAGGGAATAAAATACGCCTCAGTGATAAATTATTCAATTCTTTGAATTTACAAATAAATCATGGGAAAACCCTCAACAGTAGGTAATTCAAATAAGTGTTGTTGGACTTCTCAGTTTAATCTATAGACCCATAAATAGAATTTAACAGCTGACTGATTTCACTGTATTGTATTCTCTTTGGTAGAAATTTTATTCAATCATTGTATTCTCTTAATAATCCAAATAATGTTATATCTTGTTTTACAAATTTGACAAAACTTTAGTTAAAATTTTGCATCGTAAAATATATATATATATATATATATTCAATTGAACTCATATATAAATATATACATATATAAACGGGAGTCCAATTGAATACTGTAAAGAAAAAAAAATATCAGTTCTATATTTTTGTTTTACTCACTGAAAAAAATTTCTGGATGCAAGCATAAAAATATTTTATATTTACATGAATACCAAAAATACGTATACAACTTATTTACAAAATAGAAATAAATTATTGTTCTCACATTGATCAACCAGTTAATAATAAATTAATTATCTTTCTAAATACTCATATTGAAAAACTTAAACGATAATATATGTACAAGGTGTCCAAAAAATCTTCTTCACGATAAAATATCTTTAATAAAATAATGGATGGCTTTATTAAAAAATTGTTTATTTTGCATTTAAGTACAGTCCTTGGAAATTTATTTCTTAAATATTTTCTTTTAATTGGTTAATTTAAAAATGGCAACGATCACGGAGAATACGCGCCGAGCAGTTCTCAGAAATTTTGTCTCCCATTTATAAGAGTGCCAGCGAAATAACGGATCACATTTTGAAAACCATATTTTTAAGAAATAAATTCCCAGGGACTGTACTTAAATACAAAATACACATTTTTTTTATAAAACCCGTCCATTATTTTATTACAGAATTTTCATTATGAAAAGGCTTTTGGGACACCCTGTATATATATATATATATATATATAATATTCAAAGGCTTTCTATTGCATAACATTAAAAATAAATAAATGGATAGAGATAATTATATTTCAATTTCAAAAGCAATTATTAAATTCTTACCGTTACGTTGTAAGTAGGTAGGTACTTGAAATATATTAAAAATAATATTTTACTTAACGCAGATTTTTTTCTGGTTCAATCGACTCGAATCTATTTTTGTGTAAATGCTCACAGCAAGAAAAAAACTAATTCAGGGAGCACATTATTAGTTTTATTCAATTTTACGACAAAATTATGCTTTTCAATTCCTTTTTATTGATCAAGTTGCAGTTTTTCAGAACACACCGTTCATTGATAATCAAACCGAAGTAAATATTTTATTAAAAAATGCAAGAATTTTTTAAGTCTTAACAGGTTCCGTTAAAAATTAAATTTAAGACATTGTATTTTTAATAAGCTGGAGCATTCTACTGGTAAAAATAAATGTGTCACTGAAACGCGATGCAAATAATAAATCTATCTAAAATTATCTAGTTCAGTACGATATACTCACAGAGCAGTCCATCAGCAATATAAAGGTCTCTCGTTCAGTTCGATGTACTCATAGCATTCCATCGGCAATATAAATATAGGTCTCTAGTTAATCCTGGCGGGGGTTGGATAAAAAATTTGTTATTTAAATTTTTTCCATGACATATTTAATTTGGATTAAAATATTGCAACATAAATCTTTATATTTTTAAAGACGACAAACTCTAAAAGTTAACTATATTAATAATTAAATAAAATATTATGTTTATATTTTTTCAACATTAGCTTCATATTTTGAATGTAAATTAAACACTGTGCGATGTAAAAAATCGTTTTAGTGAAGAAAAATATATTTTGAAACACTTATAAAATTCTTTATTTTTAATTTTTATTATAACAATTTTTTTTAGAATATTTATGAAGATTTATGTGAAATTAAATGTACATACTATATAATAATATTATTTTAGCAGTTTCAGATACAAAATTTCTTAAAATGATCTATCAATTTACAAAGTTAATATTATACCTCAATAGGGTCATATTGGACCTCAAGGGCCCCATGGAGTCAAAGGCGAGCGAGGCCCTTCGGGAATGGATGGATTACCTGGTTTACCTGGCGCAAATGGAAAACCTGCTGATAAGGGCGAAAAAGGTAATTTATAGATTTTTCTTGAATTCCTAAATATAAATTTATATATCCAGGAACAAACTCTTAAAATGGCAAAGTTTTAGAAAATTCACCGGTAACTTTTTGTCGGGTTACAAATTATCATTTCGCATTGAAAATGTTATTTCGAAATATATATACCAACTGGGTGTCTTTTTTCGTGGCGTCAGAAACACAATTAGTGAAAGCTGCTGCTGTGGTAGGTTTTGTTACACAACAGTTGAATTGATCTCTCAACTCCTGTCTTCTTTAGACACCAAACAGGCATATTATATACTCTTTAATGTTGAAAATCTATAATTCTAGATAGATGAATATAAAAAATGGAGTATTTGAGAAATTTAAACTTGTATAAACTGAGTTAAATATCTCTATTACTTACTTATCTACCAGTAACATTTTTTTAATATCCATTGGGTTTTTTTGTAAATAATATTTCATTGGAACAAAAATATGAGTTTGATATCAAATTAAGATAACTAACATCACTATTCTTTATTAACTAGAGATTAGCCCGCCATAAGACTGTGTAGTAACATAAGACTAGTTAATTGGGCCCTTGATGATTTTTATAATCTAATTAATTTACAATTGTCTTAAATATATAGACAAGGCGTTTCGATTAATAAAATATGTGAAAATAGATTAATCAAATAAACATACAGTTTGTATACTAATTTAATGTGTTAATTATAAATAAATACATATAAAATCAATTTTGTCGAAAAATATTGTTTTTGCGCTGCCGGAATTCGAACCTGGATCTCTATTTCCAATCCGGGGAAGTACACTACCAATTGTGTTATAGCGCCAGTATTTTTCATGACAAATTTTCGAACCTATATATTACACTTTTTCATTTGAATTTAATTTTCAATTAATTAATAATTCTGGCGTCTGCAGTCAGTTTACTCAAAGGTATTTAAGTTTCCGTAAAAATGTAGATGGCTTTCAAATAATGGAACGACAGATGTATTAATTTGAAAAAGTGTAACATATGGGTTCGAAAATTTGGATTGGAAATTGAGATCCAGGTTCGAATCCCGGTGACGCAAAAACAATATTTTTCGACTAAATTGATTTTATATGTATATATTTATAATTAATACATTAATTTAGTATTTAAAATGTCACAGACCTATGTTCTGAATAATAACAACTTCACAATAAGAATGTTTTCCCTTAATAATCATATTGTTTATACCTAGTTTCACAGCGTTACCTTTATTTTATTTTCTTGATTAATTTAGATTTACATCTCAAACATTTCGTTGTATACCATGTTACGTGTAAATTTACATGCTGAATCAATATTTTTTGTGGGTTCCCTTCCCGTACGTTTACTTAGCCTAGATGTTTTGATCATTTTACTTGAATAATAATATATTATGAGTTGGATTTTTCATATTTTAATCTTCCGCGATTGATTGGACTGATATAACTTTTTTTTCCAATGTCAAAATTCAAAACGGAAATATATTTTTAAAAAACATTCCCTTTATAAATATAGAACCAAAATATCCGGTATCAATTTAGTAGTTATTTTAAGAGAAATTGACAGTTCACTGGGATGTTATGTATTAGGTTTCTTTAAAATCTTCCCAAATAGAAAGCGTTAAACACATAGCTGGACTTTATACATATTTATTCTTATATTCATTTAATAAATATTGAATATCTTATTTATATTCAATGTTTATTTAATTAATAAACGAAAAAGAATTACCCGTTTTTGTACATTTATTACAAAATATAATTTTGTTTATTTTAGGAGAAGCTGGCCCAGCAGGTAAGCCCGGACCTCCGGGACCCCCGGGACCCATCAGTAGCGGCTTCAGTGGGGATGAAGGCGAATTCGTTGGTTCAGGATTTGGCTCTGCTCTCTCAGGTTTGTTCCTTGTTTAGACTTTTTTTAAATCAATTATACTTATAATATATATTATATACATTAAATAATCATCACCGTATCAAAAACAAATCTAAAAATAATAACATATTAACAAGATATTACATAATCCATGTAAAAGATATTGTTATGAGAAAACGTTGAGAGGAATGGAATATTAGAGAACTAAGAATGATTTTTATTCAATTATTTTATTTTTTTGTATTGATTTAATGTATTATAATTATTTGTGTCCAATATTATGATTATTGAGATATTAACGAATAAGATAAAATTATTACAAATACCACTTCAAAAAATTGAAGCGTGTGTCATTCTAGCAGATAAAAATAATTAAATATGTTTCCGTTTCTATCAGGATTCAAATATTTTACTAAAACAAATTTTTATCTGAATCTAATGTGTAAAAATTAAATGTATTAACTAGAAAGATATGAAAAAAAAATCAACTCATCGGAAAAATATTTTAGTTGCTACCGAAATTAATTGATTTTTTTCTGTATATCTTTCTAGTTGATACATTTAATTTGTATTAAAATACCACAGAACTTCTGTAAAAACTACAACATTACAATATTAATGAGTTTTACTTAAAAAAAAAAAAAAAATATATATATTTTACGGGATGTTCGTAAAATATATCTTAAAATAATAAAGTAATATTATTAAGCCGTTAAAATGACTCGAGGTAACATTCTCAATTGCAGATCTAAGTATATCAATGTTATCCGTGATACTGATATCACTAATATTTTCCTCTTTCAATCACTCCCCCTTTGATACGCTACAGACTGAAGTAATCACAAAGGAAGTATCAAATATCAAGTGTCTATCTGACTCGAGATGGTTCAATCTAAAGCCAACTGTTGTTTAGCTGAGTATCTTGCTTTTAGTTTCTTGGAGGAGATTTTAAAAGACTTCGGCTCATTTATCTGAATCATATCTCGTCTGTGCTCTTTTCATCTCTGAACCCTGCTATTTAAACTATCAAAGATTTGAATAATCAGTTGGATCTTCATATTATATATACAAATACATTTATAAATATTAATAAATGCTGGAAGCATGATAGAGTTTAAAAATATTCGCATCAATAGCGCTTCTTTACCAAATAATGTAATGTTTTTACTTAACACAAATTGTTTACAGCTACATTTCACTATTTTTGACAATATAAATTTCTGTTTTGATTTTTTCATGAATGGTGGGCCATAATATAAATTATAAGTAGTTAGCATCAGCTGGAATATTGAAAATCAATAATTAATCAAATTATTACTACAGTAATGTGCCAAACTTGAAAGTACTATTGGTAAAAAAGGATAAAAAATCTTGGCAAAGTAACCTAATAACAACCTAAATCTTTAAGGATTGAAAAACCTACGAAACGATGACAATAAGACATTAAATAAATGGAAGAAAGGTTCTTACGCTTCTAAATTTTCTTCTAAAAGCCGGTTGTAAATTTTGACAATGGTAATCATTTACTATCGTAACTTAGTTTTTACATCGCACGTGATAAGAAACGTTTGCGGGTTGTTCGTACGTAAAATTTACTAGTGTTAAAGTCAATCCCGCCTAATAGTGAGGCAATGCGAATAATCATCAAATACATATAATTTGATGCTTTAATGTGCCTTTATAGACCCCTGCGTTCGAAATCTCTCATTTTGCTGACAAAAAATCTTCGGATAAATAAATTAAACGGCGAGATCATCACCGGGTAAACTCTTATCAGATATTGAATTATTCATTGTGGCATACTGCAACATTCAGAGTATCAATATGACAAATGACTTTTGAAGTAGCCGTGAAAAGTTCGCCATTTTTAACTAACTATTGACGATTTTACCATCGGATATCGGAGAGTAAAAATAGTTTACTACTGGGTGTATATTTTTTACCAACGATCGAACAACCCATTTTCGCAAAAATTTTAGTAATTTTTTTACCATAGTAAATATTAACCACTAATTACACAACTGGACCTAAGAGGTCAAATAATTGTATAAGAAATTCCGATAGAACCAATCGATGAGTACAATGTCTTCATATAAGAAGTGACACACCTTGATAAGACAACCAGTGTTGACGTAATTAAGTTTGATATATTGAAAATTCTTAGTGTTGAAACGGTAGCTAATTAGTTAATTGGAATAGCCACGGATCACCCTGTAGTCAACAACCCAAAAGTGCTCGGAATATACTGCATGACCATCGTAACTAGATTTACCCCAGCGATGGCAAAATTCTTGCCAAATCGCAGCGGACCTCTTGTAAAGATTATCATACTCGTAACATCTACCACATGGATAGCGGAAACTCTGCTTTGACTGATAGGAATATGTGGCGTAGTACACTACTTGCCTAGTCTAGGGAAATACAACGTGGAAATATTTCACCAATCGATTTTAATATAGTCAACTTATCTATATTAACTGAGTAAAAATTCACTTTATCAAAATTCTACGAAGCTATAATTTTCTAGTAAATTATATTAACATTTTGCCTATCTTCAAATTACCTTGTAAACATGTTTATAACGGTTTTGGTGAACTCACAATTCTGAGAAACATCTACTCTATATAGAACTGCTACATGAGAAATTAATTATCAACCTCATCACTGTCAGTTTGAGTCCGCGATTCTTTGCGAAATAATTTGTAAATCAAATAAAATTAATTAACTAGAAAGACATGCAAAAAAAATCTACTTATCGAAAAAATATTTCATTGATCCCAGTAGCAGCTAAATTTTTTTCGATAAACAAATTTTTTCTGTGTATTTTTCTAGTTGATTCATTTAATTTATTAATTATTAAGGAGAACATAGTTTTGTTGTGATGTTGCATTTTCATGACATAGTTCTGTGGTATTTTAATACAAATTAAATTAATCAACTATAAAGATATATAGAATAAATCTATCTATCGAAAAATACTTAATTTTTTCCAGGATTCGAATCTGGACCTAGAATAGTAGATTTATCAATTGTAAATATTACAGAATATAAGTTCAATATTTGATGAAATTGTATTAGATTGCTATTGCAAAATTTCAGAACGTGCTTGCCCGGATAGGAAGTGGTCCAGATTCGAATCCCCGTAGCAGTTAAATATTTTTTCGATAGATAGTTTTTACATTTTCTTTTTATTCTTTTTTATATTGATTTGAACCCAGTTTGAACTTCAAGAAAAACAATCTATCTAGTAAGCATTTCTCTTGGATAAAGATCATTCACTTCGCATATCTGAGTTTATTCAGAATAGTATCTTGTTTTGAGATGTATCAAATATTTACGATACCCGTCTGCACTTAGCTCGGTTATTGCGATCTTAGGAATTGGGGACTAATTGAAACTGCTGTCAGCTGACTATCTGTCTCAATGACAAAACACAATTTACCTGTTATATTAACGATTAAAGTCTCCTCGATATTATATGACTTAGATGATATGCGCGCAAATATAAACCATTGTTTATATAACTTTTTTAAGATGTAAATTTTCGTGATAATATTTGTACTCTTTTTTAATATTACGTCGATAAATTTCACCACGAGTAACTTAAATTACTTATTTGTCATTTTTTTTCGAACCTTCCCTCGAGAACGAGTAAATAATGCGTAAAACAGTATAAAAAAACGTAGGTATTTACTACTAACTCAGTTTTTATGGATTTCTTAAACGTAAAAGAATATTCTACAGCTGATTTCTTTGTATTCCTTTTCCTAACAACCAATAAATTAACCATCAAGTACCTAACAACTTTTATTTATTATTTATCAGCATAAAGCCTCGCTTTGATACTTTTGTTCAGTTTTTCACAATTTTTGTAAAAAGTCAAAGACATCTGTACGAAGTTTAAATTTAAGTGAATGTTATTTCAAACGGGAATAAGAAAATAAGCAGTGATTTTCATATGAATAGTGAAATTTAATAGAAAACTTGTGAAATAACAATGGATTACTCAGCAGTATAGCTACAGATTATATTCACGATAAACGATAAATTAAAAAAAAAACATTATATATGTAATATGTGTCACATGTTATACTTGGTCATTTTCCAAAACTTAACCAATGTCAAAGCAGCTTTATATATATAACGAGTACCTTTTGAAAAAATGCATTTTTAATAAATGTAGCCATTTTTATTTATACCGTAAAATGTATTGTTGTTCGTTTGGTCTATATTTTTATACCTTAATTTTACAATGGTCAGGTTAGGTTATTCATTCGAAATTTGTTTAATTAATATAATTTTCATGTACCTTACTATTGTGTTAAAATTTTCTAAATTTCATAAGTACATAGTTATAGAAATGTTGATTTTTTTTTTATCTAACATATGTTTTTTTTAAATATATGCAGCGCACAATTATCCAGGCGATGAATTGTGGCCGGGAAGAATTGTTTGCGAACAATTTTGTGCGAACAAAATTCCTAGACCTACTTGTAAATACATTTAAAAATATTAATCCGTGTTAATGGTTTAAAAATTAAAAATATTTTGAGTATATTCTTATATTAAAAATATTTTCAAATACCAAACTAATCATTTTATAAAATATACACACATACACAGATGCAAATATCACGATTTTTTTTCAATTTTAAAGCACACAAATGACCCACTCCTTATTAAAAAGAGGTCTGTGTTATCTGTCGGACAGATATTGTGAGGGAGGGTATGACGAGGCTATTGGGAGAGCACAGATAATCGGGTCAAAATCCCTGGAGAAAACACAAATGTCGACAAGTCGTTCAACAACTAAAATATTTAAATTAACCAAATTAGTTTCGCTCCGGACATATATATATATATATATATATTAGGTAGTATTTTTATTTTTTGCCTTATTTTTCAAAGATGTAATGTACCTCACTGCATGCAAGGCACCTTTATAACTAAAAAGGAAGGCATGTAGTATGTTCTTGGAATTTTACAAAAAAATTTTTTTCTATAGAATTGAGAATCCTGATTAAAAATTTTTTTAAATTATCTGGTCGCAAATATTAATAAAGTTATCAAATCTTATAGTTTCAAATTTACACCATAATATATTATGATATTTGAAACACTTTAAACATATATGATTAACTTTTAAGATTTCTGAAAAATGCGTGGTTTCTAATAAACTACGATATAGGTATATGTATTTCAAAATAAGCAAAAATAAACCTCGAAAATATTATAAAAAAAATTTTAGTTTCGTGAAAAACTATAATATATATATATAGTTTTTATATAATAATAATGATAATTCAGTACCATAATTAAATAAAAAATCCCATAACATATTTACCATCATCAATATGTGTAGGCATCATCAGATTGTAAAATTAAACTGACTAACCTAACCAAACCGAACTAACCAATTTAACCCAAATCGTATAAAATTTAAATCAGAAATCGTAGATTTTGTAAAAAAATCTAAAAATTTGGTGTGTATTCATAATGATTTGACTTGTTTATGATTTGAGTGAATTCGTCATATTCACAGATAAATCGTTTCATGTATCAAATAATTTGGTGAAATTTGAATCTTTAAAATATAATAACTTTTTAAATAATTACGACCGGATATTTTTTCTTCTTTATATTATATTGATATTAGCCAAAAAGGTGTAATAAAATATATTGCCATCAGTGTAACGATGTCAGTTTTTGTGCAGTGTGGGCTTACACAAATCATAATTATATTTAAATCTCCTATCTGACATCTGCCATGTGCCATGAGATCTCATACTTAAAATAATGCAAAAAATCATACGGCAAGCTAGACATTTAGAAAAGCTGAAAACATTTGACTACCGAAATTCATTATGGAAATTTTTTCAAGTAAAGGTACTCGGTCAGAACTTTTCTTTATTTATTAACGTCACAGCTTCTACAGTAAGAAAGGCAGAATTTTGAAATTTGAACCAACATGTTATTTTGAACTTGGTTAGGATTAACGAAGCGGTTGAACCAATAAAGTTTTGAATTTTCAACACAACCTCAATATTATCTCGAGAATACGAACTTAAGAACATAAATTCAATATTTGGTAAAATAGAAGCGGATATTGCCTGTTTCTTTATGCCTTGGACATTAAATTAATTTCATTTTTGGGCCGAATGATGTAATGTCAAAATTAGTATATATTTTTTTAAATAGAAATTCGTACGTGGAATACATGTCACAACAATATTATTACTATTTTTTTAACTTAAACGCTTATGCCATGAAAGTAGAACTAATTTGCTGGTCTGTTGAATGTGGGTCGAACCTCTGACCTCTAGACCAAATAAAAGGGCGTAATGTATACTACGCGAGCATTATTAATAATAAGTGACAGATATGTGTTATAAATTAACACATTATATACACACTTTGACCGGCCGTTGTACTTTCCGGGCCATTTAGGAGGTGTCTTATCGGTGAAGTGTCGCTCTAAAATGGCTGTAAGACTCGTCCTTTTAGACCGGCAGTAATATTAGAAGACATAAAAATTACCCCATCCTCTGAAAACAATATTAAAAACCCATTAACATTAATTCATCCAAATTCTACACTTATCACATAAACAAATAACAACAATAATAATTTAAATCATACAATTACCTTAAGCCAAACAATATATCATAATTGCTCTAATTATACAAAGTAAAGATTAGTGATTTCCACCCCCTATGAAATTTACCTGAAACATTGAGACAACAGTGATCCTTCTGAGGACCAAAATACGAAGCTTTCTTTCTGTCACATGTATACATAAATATATACATAACGAAATACCATATATGTTACATAAATATTCTTACTATTTTCAAACTAAGATGAGCGCTTGTGCTACGGAAACAGGACTATCGTGGTGGTCTCTCTGGATTAGGTACGAACTTGTTGATCGCTAGGCAAGTGTTTTACCGCTTAGCTAAATAAGCACGTCAAGGGTGATGGTTTATACAAATTCGAATTGGAAAGGATTAATTAATGAAAGAAAAAGATTCCAGTGGGAAATAAACTTAGCCAAGTAAAGAACTCTTTGTATATGGCGGTGTGTGTATTTTTCCGCAAAGTGAGCAAGATTGAGAAAATGAATATGGTGGGATTTGTAGAACAGTATGCATTTAGGGTGATGAGGTAATTCTGAAGAGACCCCAGCTAATATAAGCCGTGATGTGATCGCTAATGAAGCCATTAATCATTTAGCGTACTCACATCAGAAGCATTATTTGTACATGCTGTTGCTTGTTTATATGATATTTAAATATGTCGAGGGTTTACATTAAACTGAAATAATCAATAAAGTTCTTTTATACATTTAATATTTCATTATTATGCTTTACCTGCTGTTTATGTTTGAGGTGTAACAAAACAACAGAGGTGGAAAGGGTTTAATCGATTATTTTTTTCAGGGGGTTTCAGCGGCAGGGGAGAGATCGGGCCCGAGGGACCCAAGGGAGACAAGGGCGCGGCAGGTCCAAAGGTTCGTTATTTTTAATGAACAACGTTAACAATTTATGAAATAAAAGTGCTTACAAAATATTCCACTGATAAATATTTTTCGAGAAGTAATCATGTTTTAAATGGCGTGCTGAAAATATGGAAATGTACTTCAAATCTTGTGTATATTTAAATTGAAAAGGTACAAAAATGTAATTTGAAGCAGATTGCAACCATGTGGGGGCATAGAGAGAGTGGAGGAATGTAAATGGAACCCGGAAATATTATTATTTAATTTACTAATTTACGTTATATTCAAAATATATGAGAGTGTATTGTATTATACATTTATATTTCCAAATATTTTGAAATGGACTACTGCTTTCTTTCAAATTAAAATTAATTTTTGTACTCACTTTATGCTCCCATTTTTTTCAAAATTTTATATACTACGGAGTGATTTGAAAAATTTTTAATACTACTAATAATAAAGATGTCAAAAATTAATCTCTCCTGCATCGTAAATTTTTTGAATTTTTGATCATATTTTTAATCAATTTTGTCATATTTTAAACATATGCCAGTGAACATAATATTTTATACAATGCCAGAAAATCGGTCATAATGGCGTTCAATTATGGAAAATGGCCAGATAGTATCCCTCCCGTGTAGATAGACGGGACGAAATTGAGCGTTCAAAATAAAGTCAAATACCTTGGCCATATATTCAATGAAGATAAATAAGACGATGATGACATAGAACGACAGAGGAAACAGTTGAGCGTTCGTGCAAAAATACCGTCACGGTGTTTCTATCGATGCAGTAAGAAGGTGAAAAGGATCCTGTTTAAATCGTTCTTCACCACCATGTATATCTGCGAGCTCTGGTCGAAATACAAGCAAGTGACGTACAACCGTCTCCGAATTCAGTACAACAACTTATAAGTAATACTGTTCGGATTGGCGCGTTATTGGAGCGCATCTACAATGTTTGCCGAAGGCCGTATACATGGATTCGTTCCGTTTCTGAGATATCGAGTTGCTGCCGTAAAGCTGCGTCTGGAGCTCAGCACCAATTTTCTAGTGCAAGCGGCGCCCTCATGAAAAGCTAGTTCTCTAACCAAAGAATGGCAACGACTACAGAATAGCTACAAATACATTTATGGCCGTGATTGAAATGTAGTATCTATATTTCATTTATATTTATATGTTTGTGTGAAATATTTTTTTTTTTTTGTTTTTCTTTTCACAACATAAATAATATTTCGTAAATTAAACATATTATTTTTATGGAGTCGGGTCTCAATAAAAAAAAAACCGATCACGCTGGAATAAACGCATTATAATTATTAAGTTCACACGAAACTTTTAATGAGATCAGCATTAATATATCTCTTAAAATGCTTGATATATATATATATAGTAAAATCACATTTTTATAGTAAGATTAGAATTTAATAATATATTTTTTTGATATTTTAAATAAGTTAGATGAATCATTTAAAAACTATCTATCAAAAAAAAAAATGAATTTCCACCAGAATTCATACTCTTGGCGGAAAATTTCGTTATCATTACATAATTATACGACAAATTTAGGCCGTACATGTAAATCCTAAAGTGAAACATCTGTTGAGTAATGCATACTAGGATTTTTGCTATTCACTTACTTATACTTTTAGTCAACATCTAAAATTCAGGCAGATGCCTTATACACAGACTTTTAAACGATTTTTGCCACCTAATTTAATATTAATAGATAATCTTCGCTGGATCGATACCAATCTTGCGAATTGTCATTGCCATGTTTATACCATGTATACAAATGGCAACCTCTTACCTAAACAAAATTATTTTTAAATAATATTATGTCTTAATACAAATTTAATGTATTAACTAGAAAGATCTACACATAAAAATAAATTTTATCGAAAAATATTGTTGTAGCTACCGGAATTCGAGCCTGGATCTCTTCCAATCCATTTAATTTGTATTTAAAATATCTCTGACCTATGTTCTGAATAATTACAACTTCACAATAAGAATGTGTTTCTAATAATATTAGGTTTCATTTCAGTCACAAAGTCATTTACTACAAACAGTATGGACCTTCAATCTTGTATTTACATGTGGAGACATTATTGGACTTACTGAATTTTTTTCATTTTTATTCAATTTGAAATGTGGAGACATTATTGATATTTTTTCCTGAATAAAATTGTAAATAATCTACACTACACTGATTTCTCCAATAAAAGCTTTTTGTGAAATACCAGATCACTATTAAGAAATCTTGATACCACAACAATATAATACTAAAATTCCGTTTCACGTAGGTATAGGTTATATAATTTCAATAATTTCATTAATACTCGTACAAAAAACGTTTCTTCGATATTTTTTACGATACCTTATGTTACAATGTAATAGTTCTAAATATAAGTAAATAAATGATGATAATAATTATTCTAAAGGTTGGTTTTTACTTTGTGAAGACATAATTAATGAATTAAAGTCAAATAATCTTACATCACTTTATTAGAAATAATATCAATATGTTTCGAAAACAATATTCTCTTTCTCACGATCAGTTGTATACTAAAGTTGAAAGATTGACATCGGGATAGACTTGTGGAGAATTACATTATCATTAGAAGGAGAATAATGGTTAAATATTCAATAGAGGATTGTTCACAAATTTTATCTGATTATTAATTATATAAGACTTAATATTCCCACTTTTTTAAATGTCTAATATTTCTAAATTGTTAATCTATCAGACCTTATAACCTGCATATAATATTTTAACCCTGTAATAAAATCAAATTATAAAATTGTGTTATAAAGTTATTTGACTTTAATTCAATTATATATGTATTTTTTTTAAATATTCTGCGTAACTTAACATATATGCACAATAATGTAAAAGTTGTACACCATACAAGAATTGACTATAGTGGATGATTAAATTTTAATTTACACTTGTAATGAGAATATATACTTATATTTATTTAACAATTTTATTGCTACATTGTTTTATTTACCACATTCCGTACATTATGTCATCAAAATGTACTGTAGAGTTAGTAAATAAAGTGCATAAGACGTGAATAATCCTCGAGCAAGTAAATATTATCTCCCACTAGTAATACGTGTTCCCAAAATAAGCTCTGTGTTACGCATATTTCTGAAGAAAACGTATTCTCCTAAACGGAAAATGAGAAGATCCTTTCGCCTTCAATTATTTACTCAAGACCCGTCCAAACATCATATACATATATTACATGATAGGTTCTTACCGAAGTACTTTGGTAAACTGAAAAGGGTGTTTTTGTGATCATTGGATCAGACAAGTAGAATTTAAGAAGATATTTCCGTTCTGTTTATTGAATTTTGGACAATATATACATAATTTTATATTCGTAGAATTTTAGCAAGGTACAATAAATTATGGCAATATTCTTAAACAATTTTATCTTTTTCTTGTTATGCCATCCATCCTATTCTTTTTAATTTCGCTCTGTAATATGAACTGCAGAAGCCATTACTTATCTCAAACTGTGTTCGAAGTAATCTGCTTTTAATGCAACTGATTATTTCTGTTGTTTTGTTAATTTTTCTCACAATTTGGATACAACATATTAACATTTGGATACTTCACATACTAATTAAATAGTTATTATCAGCAACATTTAAAAAAAATGAAATACAGCATAGGTGTTGCCGTAATTACTCTTCGATAGCTAGTCCTGGGTTTTCTATTGGTATTATTGAATATATTAATTCAATCTATGTAAATAAAAATATACCAACCTTTGTGAAACTGGGCTGTTAGATTCCGATGGTCGGTTCTCCTTGCAGTCTTGAATCGTACTTTATAAAACTAATAATCTAATGTTACACAAAATGTTTTTATGTCACCGCCGTAAAAAATATATCCCTCCGATTCCGAAACTGTCTCTCAACAGAAGCAGTTTCGCTTTTGTTTGCTTTTTTAAAATCCACACAAAATATAATGCACATTTTCAAACTATATACCTGCGTATTGAAGTATAAAAACGCGTAAACAATAGGAATCAAAAATTAGATGAGAATGTGCTCTTTAATTTTTTTATAAAGGTGTCTAGTGGAAAAATTTCAAGACTAAATTGTAATTGCTCGTAAACCATCAGTGTGAGGTAAGTGGGAGGAGTATTGTTCCACGCGCGTGATTTGCCAGTCGCAATGAGTTACTGGTCGAAAGCGCACCGGGCGTTCGCGGTTGAGCAATATTTAAAGTGAGGTGACTCGTTGATTCGTGCGCGATGCGTTTTTTGTACTCACTTTAATATTCGACGAGTAAGTGATGAACTGGTGTTGGGTTCAAAAGTTCAGACAAGAAGGGATAATGAATAACCAAACTCTTCCGGGACCATCAACGTCAGCAGCGACGCCAGAACATGTGCCTCAAGTTCGACGTGAAATCGCGTAAATCGATAAGGAAGATTGCAGCCTGTACTGGAATAAAAAAATCAACAATGCACGTTATTTTGAAAAAGAAACTATAGTTTCACCCATACAAACTGCAAATCGTGCAGTTTCTCGACGAAAATTACTATTCTTTATGTGAAACCTTAGCAAGAACGATGCTAGAACGTTTTGGAACAGCATATTTTCATATCGATGGCTATGTTAATAAACAGAACATGAGATACTGGTGCCCCTATAATCCAAGGGAACGCCATCAAAAACGTTTAAATTGTCCAAAAACGACAGTGTGGCATGCAATTTCTGCCCGAGAGATAATTGACCCTTATTTTTTTAACCAGCGAGAGACAGTCACTAGTGACATGTACTGCCGAATGATCGACAAGTTTTTGGTACCGCAACTACAGCTGCTTTTAGGGTTCAACAAGAGAACATAATTTTAGCAAGACGGGTCCACTCCACACCCAGCTAGAGTTTCAATGGAGAAGCTGAGGGAAATTTTTCCCAATAAATTAATCAGCAAGTACGGAGACATACCCTGGGCACCTCGATCACCGAACCTTACACCGTGCGATTTTTTTTTGTGGATCGTTGAACTCCATTTTGTATAAATAAAACATGAAAATAACATTGTAGTTTTTTTTTAATTTAATATTAAACTTGAAAATGTTCTGCTGGTCACCCTTTATTTTATGATGGTCACTGAGTTCTCATTATTTTTCGTAATGTTTAATAAGTCTTCACTGATTTTATTCAATATTCTTGGCACAACACATTCTCTCGTTCTCTCGCCGTACATATTGTTCGCGATCCGTACTTTCATGGTTAGGCCCGAGAACACCATTTATATATTTAAATTATTTATTAACTCTTGTTACTTTTTTGTCAACTAGTAATATTTTGCATATTGTAAATAATATATAATAATCATCTTTATATAAACACTTTTTTCATTCCTTGAATGTTTAAACATCAGCATTGATCATAGACCCTACAATGAGGTCCAAAACGTCTTCCAGAAAGGTCAGGTATACACGGCAGATTAGCACAAAAAACTGTACACAGAAGACTTTAAATGTTTTTTTTTTAATATCATACAAATTTGAAATATATATATGTGGAGAGCTATCGCTTCCATAATCATGCACGCTGAATATACTTCGGTTCAAACAATCGGCGTAGCCGCCCTGGGAGCAGACCATAGTCATTTACTTCTCTCTCTCGGCCGGCTTCCCAAACAGTTCACCAGCAGATGCCTCACATCTCACTGCTCGTATCTTACCTGTAATTGTGTAACCATCTATCGCAATAAATGCTTGTTAACTGTAAGTTATTTATCTTATTTGTCCAACCTCTTCTAACCACATCTACATATACATCTATGTACACACTCTGCAATATCAACATAATCCAAAAAAGATAAAAGGTAAAGAGCTGGGAAATATATGTCCCCAGTTTTCATGCATACAATCTTCTGATCGACACACATAACAACATAACTTATGCCACAAATAAATCACCTGTACTGGTGACATACGCTTTTATACTATATAGTGTTAAAACTTATTCTTGTTTATTGCTAATTACATAATACTTATTTGATCGCGATTAAACACACATAATTGCAATCTCTTATGATGTTCGAATCCTATGACATGAGAGGTTATCGGCTATTTAAAAAAACTAATCAGGGACGAGAATCCGACTCTGCCGGACAACTGAGCAAGGCGACTTTGTAGAGGATGCACGTAAAATGAGTAGTGGCTCGGTGGAGTCGCTCTCAAGAAGAAAATTGCGGCGGCGGAAAGACTAAAGCTGGAGTTCCTGCGGTGGACTCAGAGATTTAAAATAGGCCTTACTCATCCACGGGCTTAGAGGAGATTCCGCTGTAACCAGCTGAGAAGCCGCATGTGAGCGATTGCAGATGGATGGGCTGAACGGACTCTACAGAGACGAGATGACGTCAGGATAACCTCCTGGAGGAGGAGATCAAATTCTGGTACGGAACCGTGGCGGCCTGACATCTGTTGCAACTTCACCCCTTGGCAAGCTGGATATAAATCGATGTGTGCTAACTTGGTAATGTTGTGCGTCCTCACTAAGAGGAGAGTTTAGCCGGAAGAAAGAAGATTTCAAAGACTATGATCGTGCTACAATGTCGGTATTTTCTGTTTCATGTAATAAATAGTGTAATGTGTCACTTCAATATGTGTCCTTAAAACCATTTTCACCCGTCCAAGGTAGCAATATACGAACACCCACACACTTAGAGCACCCAGACTATACTAGATCTGTGACGGTACCTCTGGCATCCTATCCTCTGGGGCCAGAAGGCCCATAAGACCCTATATATAGATATAGTATCGAATGATTCGCAGATGTAATGGCAAGTCTAGTCATCTCTAATCCATACAGACTGGTTTCTTCCACAACACTTGCCAATGCGCACACTGCATCATCAGCCGAGGTAACGAAATGTATTGATTCACTTGTCATTTATAACAGTCTCCTTCGTTTTTCGGTTCTTATCTCATTAGATATATATATACATTCAGAGTAAATGTTAAACAGTGTTGATGACATTTTACTGCACACCTTTTGATGAACACCTCTTTGAATTTTTATTGCTTCAGTTGAATTGCTTTCGATTTTAATCCAAGTACTCGTGGTATAATGTAATGAAAAACATCAAAGTCAATGTCCCCGTAATGTTTTATCAATACATTTATGTTTCACGTGTTCCAAAGTCATTTCGAAACTCAAATTGATTAGGACCTATTGGTTCTTCCCGTTGCTTATATATTTTACCTTTTTAATGCGTAAAAATAACTTGTCTAGACCATAACTCATTAAAATTTTAGTTTAATAGTTATAATCGTTAAAAACATCAATTAGCCATGTATTATGGATAATACCAGATATAGACCAGGTTAAAAAGTTTGACGAGATTATTAAAATTATTTTCGTCAATAAGATGTAGCATATATGTATGTATTTCATTCGGCTCTACACTCAACATATTTACACATAAATGTTCTTCTTGGTTCCAAATTAATAAGATCTTAAATAATTGGTGACATAATTGAAGATTATGGAAAACTCCGTTATGTATTTGGTCAAAACAATTATGCTTTGACCAAATTAAACTAATATTAAACTTGATAAACTTTTTTTTCAGACTCACAACAAGTAATATTTAAATAATATTACTCTAATAACAAAAAAACATATATTTCATTTTTATTCACTAATTTACACTACTTTTAATTTTTTTAAATTCCACATCTATTGCACCACATGTTTCGATCTGTTATGGTAATGATATATTATAGTATGATAATGAGTTATTGACAAAGATAACAGACAGGTATTGAACTATAATAGGTATTAATATTAAGCATCTAGTAAGATTTAATAAAGTTTCCCATTAATTAAAATCATTGTTGCTTGTAAATGCGTACTGAATGGAGAAACTGATTTTTATAAAAAAAACATTATAGATACTCAATCCATAAACACACATGCATTGCTCGAAATGCTAGAACACTGCATTAACATATACAATTCCTAAATTCTGAAAAAAAAAATGCAACGACCTCACCGTGTTCTTAACACTATCTCTCATCGACACATAAGAAAAAAAAATGAATTAACGACATTATTTTACCATTTGTGTTTAGGGCGAAAAGGGCGGCAGGGGGCCAGAGGGCGCACAGGGTTACCCGGGCATCGACGGCAAGCCCGGGGAGCGGGGGGAGATCGGCCCCTCTGGGCTGCCAGGGGTCGAAGGGCCCGCGGGACAGTCGGGCTCCAAGGGGGAGCGCGGGGAGAGGGGGCCTCCGGGACCCATAAGTGTCACTACAGGAAATGATTTCGTCACAATCAAGGTGAGGTCATATTTCTTATTAAAACTTTCGTTTCAGCTAGAAAAAAAATTGTCACATCGTTGACATGTAAGCAAACTTCCCGTCTCAACATAGATTTTTCGTAGCGAGACAGCCATAGTATAACAAGAATTGTACGTAAAAATTGTACAATCGTTAAAAAATATATCATGTAAATATAGGCAATTAGTTTTTAACTATATTTTAATGGGTCATGTATGATATTTTGAATTAAACTATTTATATCTTTACATATTTATTTAGAACTTTGTAATACAGCTACAACTATTTTATTAAATATTTATTAGATTTTGGTATGTAAGTTAGAATTACTCTACTTTGGAAAAGTGATTAATTTTTCAACTCAAAACTAATAAATAAATTTACGCAATAGTGTTTAGTGGTAATAATTTTTGAAAGGCATATTTTCCTTCAGAAATATGAATGTTAATAAAAATTAATTAAACTTATACCTTTTTTTAAACATTCATTATGAATACATTATAGCTTATTTTTTATAACTAGATTTAGTATGTATTTATTACCCTTATAAAGTCCTGGCAGCAGGTCAAGTATAAAACACACATTTTTCATGTAAAATCATTTAATACGAAAAAAATTAACTCAAATCTCTTTTTCATTCATCTTTGTGCGTTTCACCTTTAAAAGTAATAACCTTAATTAACAATACGTACTTTAAATGTCAGCCTTGGTGTTTAATAATTAAATACTAATTTGTGTTTTTCAATGAATTATTTTATTAAAATTTTGGGTTCATTTTTATTGTAATTAAAAATCAGGTTTTTGGTAGTAATATTATTTATTTTTCTTGCTTTAAAACATAAATACTTATCATATAATATTCTTTGCGTAAAATCAAATATAATAATTGTTATCTGAAAAGAATGGTTGATAAAATCATAGTATATTGTTATATCTATGTGGTTATTATATTTGTATATAATGTTTCGCTTTAAACTTTCAATTATTTTAATGGATTATTAAAAATTTTAAAATATGTGTTAATTGAGAAATTTGAATTATAACAATGATTTCGGGACAAATTTTCTTAATAAAATATCTTTTTATAAATAATCGTGGCATTAAAAGATATTCGTGCATTTGAATTTGAGTCATACTAATTAAAATATTTATATATACACATTTAGGGCGATAAAGGTGACATGGGCCAAAGAGGCAGAAGAGGCAAACAGGGACCTCAAGGTATCCAAGGACCTCCAGGAAAACCTGGAATAATAGGAGAAGTAGGATTGCCGGGATGGACTGTAAGTTTTTTCTATTATATATTTTTTCATAAATAAAACATACTAATTATTATAAATCTTATTAAGTTGAGAAATTAATTAACATTTCACTCCATCCTGAGTTTAATTTTTGTGAATAATTATGACTACAATATTTCATTTTAATCAAAACATTTAAGTTTATTCTAAAATCTGTTTAGATTTAACATTTAATATTTAACATAACAAACACATGGTTTAATTTCGTTAAACTTTCTCTGTAGACTTATACAGTATAAGGCTTAGGTGAAATAATTACTTTTGAAAACTTACTCCTCGGTAATCGTTCTCCCGTTTGTTTGCAGAATAAAGTGTATTTGATATTTTCCAAATGATTTGAAACTTGTTTGCTTATCACACACGGACGTGAGGCGCTCGTTTGTTTTGCTTTTCTTGTGTGTGCGAAAATCAAATATGATTTTGTAGCTGATGTAATAAACACAGCCCCTCGGCACGCTCCCTCGGGCGGGGGTAGAACTTAATAACGTACACATTCAAAGAAAATGCTTATCGATTTTTTCGCGAAGAAATATTATTTATGGCGAATCGGGTCGTCTTTCTCGGTAATATATTTTCAATTTACCTGTACTAATGCGGTTTTCTGTTTATGCCTTTCTCGAGAGAAGAATGCTCACAAGGTAAGAATTTTATTAATACGGATCCACCTACGCTATAATTCATTTGGGATTTACCGACTTTGATATCGTGTACAATGAAAAAGAAATTTTCTGGATCTTCGTAATTGCGGATCACTTTCGCGCTACTTAGCGTTATATTATTATATTAAATTAATTATAAATTTTAAATTCTACTGCTACTGGATCCATCAAACTTTTTGTTAAGTAAACATTTTTTTTTTGTGAAATTGCATTTTCAAAACATAGTTCCTCGGGTATTTAATACGAATTAAATTAATCAACTAGAAAGATACTATACAGAAAAATATCATAAATACTAATAAAATGTATTTATTAGAAAGATTAATTAATAATTATTAATTTTATCGAAAAATATATTGTTGTTGCGCTACCGGGATTCGAACCTGGATCTCTTTCCAAACTGGGTAAGGTGCTTTGCAAGGTGCTATGCTACGGCGACAGTACTTTTGCCGACAAATTTTCGAACTTATATGTTACACTTTTTCAAATTAATACATCTATCGTTCCATTATTTTAAAGCCATCCAATATAATGAAAATGAATTGTTAATTCTGGTGTCTACTATCGGTTTACTTAAAGGTATTCAAGATTCCGTAAAAACAAAGTAGATTGCTTTCAAATAATGGAACGATATATGTATTAATTTGAAAAAGTGTAACATATAAGTTCGAAAATTTGTTGTCAAAAGTAGCATAGTTGGATAATGCACCTTTCCCGGCTTGGAAGGAGATCCAGGTTCAAATCCCGGTAGCACAACAACAATATTTGTCGATATATTGATTTTATATGTATATCTTTCTAATTAATACATTTAATTAGTATTTAAAATATCGCATACCTATGTTATGAATAATTACAACTTCACGATAAGAATGTGTTCTCCTTAATAAGAAAAATATCTATCTATCGAAAAAATATTTAGTTGCTACCGAGATTTTTTAAAGATTTTTTCTAGTTGATTCATTTAATTTATATTAACCTTTTTTTTCGTTAAATTTCACTAATATGTATGCACAATCCAAACCAAAAAAAATACATTTTTCAAATACGTTCTTCATTGTTTTATGTAATTCACTTAGTATTTTTAAATGCGTTCAAACAGCTGATACATTGCGAATTAAAAAATACTTTTGATTGGCATACGTAATCCACTATGTATATTTTTTCACACTAAACTAAATAAATTGATTTGTACAGCCAATCCATTTAAACTTTGACTTTTTTAAATGCAAAATCAAAATTTTAACATTTTTTTTTTTATAACTACTTGAAAAACAGCATACATGTTTGGTGTGCACCTGTCGTGTTTTCTGTGAAATCACGGCACGGTCTTCATTAATAATTCACGGTGTCATTTGATATTCAAGTGTCAAATGAAATTGTACAGTGAGCCATTGGAATTTAGAGTTGTGCCTTGTTTACTCGCCGATATGAATTATTGATCAATTCGTATTACGATTGGGGTTGAGTCGATACATATAAACGGTAGTACAACTTTGAATTCATTGGTAACATGTTTTTTCTTCTGAAAATATAGTAGTAATTAATAAGTGACCTTTATTATCATGTTATAATTGCCCAGGGGAAAACTTTGATAGTGAAATTAAATAACTGTAAGTTTTATTAATTAAATAAGAATGAAATATAAAGCATCTTTTATAATTTGTACAAATTTCACAGGAATATAATTAATTGAGGTAAGTAATTAGTGATTCCATGTAATATATACTTAAATTGTTTTATCAGGGCCGACCCGGAGCGATGGGCCCGTCAGGTCCACCTGGGTCCACCGGACTGAAGGGCGAAAAGGGAGACTCGGCTTCAGCGGGAGTTTTCGGTTTTGGATCGGTAAGTGATTTCAATTATTAATTGATTTTTATAATGTGTCAAACATAAAACGAAATGTTATATTTTTCTTGGTAATATTTTGATAAGTTAGCACTTTACCAGGGAAATATTATCATAACCAAGTAATCTTTTACTAGTATAATATATTTAAAAAATATAGATTTTTTCGTGTAGCTAATAAAAGTTCCACAGTCATTTAACTGATACAATTTATTATTTGGGTATAGAAGTTAAATTTACCAAAATGTTATTTCTGATAAAGTTATAATTATAAAATTGTTGTAATAAGATATTTATTAAATATTAAAACGTTTGACTGAGATTTAAATGGTAAATTTTATTTATAATAATTTACTCTTTGATAATTTCACAAAAATATGAGAATACGGGAAGAATATTTTCTCTCTTGAATTAAACATACATTAATTTTGGCTCGATTTGTATTGATTGTATTTGATTTGAGTGTAAATATTGTTGTTTAAATGTTTATTGTTTCTTAAACATTCACTGTATCAATGGTTAATATGTAACACTTGATTAATGATTGTTTATTAATTTGTTGATTAATTTGAGTAGCTTGTTGGTGTAGTGGTCGAGACGTTGGCCTAGTGATCTAGTGGTCGGGGATTCGCGCCTCGTTCCAGGACACCAGCATGTTAGTTAGATAACCAAATTAACTGAAATATTAATTATATTAATAAAATTATTTGATCGGTATTTACACAGTATACTACGAAAAAATTAGAATCCAATAAAAAGCTTGCTGGGAATATTTACCCCAAATAGCGAATATCGAGATGTGTGTTATTGCTGAAAGGGAAAGTTTTGCTAAATTAATCTATATTTATTAGATGTAGCATTTTGTATATTTCACGCACGCACAGGAAACATCCATTTCTCTTCAAATCCTTAATAATCAAAATGGATATTCATCCATTTTGATTATAAAGGAATCTTTATTGCACGTTTAGTTTTATTTTACGGCCTTTAGTGATAGGTGTATGGTTTTCATTTTAATGCCAAGTTCATACATTTAAAAATTACTCCAATGTATGTCCAAAATCGGACTTCTACGACCACTAGACTAACAAAGCATTAATTTACATATAATTGTATTGTAGTGTATTTATATTCAACGATAAATTATGCCCTAGTGAAATACCTTTATAAGCAATATTGAATAGTGTTGATAAGTTCCTAATAACTGGCGTGGAAATTTATTGAAATGAAAATCGATTTACATTTAACAGAATACAATGTACGAGAACATATAGCTATCTAAAATAAATGTATCTACTATTGTGTCTTTTTGCTATGATAATATGAATTTACTATTATTTTTAATGTGAAATCTCATTAACGTACAGTCAACTACACGTCCGAATTTCAGTAATATGATTAGTCAGATATTTCTTGAAACAGTATTACATATAGAATATGTGCAATAAATTTCGCTGGCAACATTACGTTTGTTTCATTCAATATTCAATAAAATTTCAAAAAGAGTTTTTGTGCATTTAGAATTTTAATTCTCGACCTTTATTTAGATCAGTAAGAAATGTGCTAACAAGCACGTCGCTATTTTTTTAAAAAGATTAATTTAGAGTATTTATAAGATTTTTGAGATATTTTCTATATGTATTTAACCATGACCAATATTTATATTATACGGTTCATCATCATTATCATCATCATAGCTAAGGTTTTAGAAGATTTTAAGAAAATTAAATATTTATCACCCGTAATCTTCATATTGTACAATTTTCTTATTATATAATATTTATTTAATTAATTACAGTTTATTATTGCTTTATATTATCGCTACACCCCTAAATATTTCTCGACATTTATCTAAATGATTATATTATTCCTAAAATGAATGCAGACATAATAATACCAATAGACCTTAAAGGCTTTGATCAAAATGATAATTTTAAAAAAGATTTCATATTCATTCACGGCTTTCAATAATGTATTAAATTATATCTACTGTAATTTTTATTTCTTGCTATCTGAGGTACCCGGCGTCGCCCGGGATTTTCGCTGAGTGAATAGACTTCATTTAGGGGGATGAGGGTGGTTTTTTTTTTTTCGAAATCAGATGTAGACAGTAATTTTTCTCTTATTTTAAACGTCAAGTGTGCAAAATTTTATAAAATATCTAAATTCTGTTTGAGGGGGTGGTAGTTTTTAGAAATTTCATGTAAACAATGACCTTCCTCTTGTTTTGAAGGTCAAGTGTGCAAAATTTCATCAAGCTCGGAATAACACTGTAGATTTGTATAAAAAAACAACAAACCAACAGACACTCTTATTTATATAAATAGAAAATATAACGGTGATTTAACGCTAATCTTCTATCATTATTTCAAAATGAAAACATATTAAAATTTACAGTTGGAAATGAGTCAGTTTATTTGTGAATACCTAATTAGAAAAAATTCAATCGGAATCAATTATTTTCATTTACGTGAATTCAATCATTTCGTATTCGACATTTCTATTACGTGATCCGTGCCGCGAGTCCCCTATATCTGTCAGGATCCTTCGAAGAATGTGGGTTTTCGCAAAAGATAAAATACACGTTTCGATAAAACGGGACCCAATTTGCCAGAGTGCTTTGTATCGCCAAATGTAATGATATGTCGCTTTATGATTATTGAACCGTGTTTATCTCAGCACAACCGCCAAACTTTACACATGTACTTGGGTCGTGTGCCACGCCAAGTGCCCGTACATAAAATTACATCTAAATATCGCTCACGCACTATTCAATTGAAACTTTTAAGCCTTGTAATACAAGAAAGGTTATTATTACTTCAATAAAGCACATGTTACTAATGTATTGATAAACAAATTGTCGTTTTATTATTAAAAATGAAATTATAGACTTATTGTATTACACAGAATTACTCGCCGAGGAGGCGCCATATAATTTGTACAATAAGACGCGTGTCAATGATTTAAAGGTATAATCGTCGGCGTGGTGCCAAAAAATCCGTGGGATAGATATCAGAAAAACAAAGACATCTTAGTAAAACGTACAGCGGCGGCTTGCAAATACTTACAAATATGACTATCTGTTGTTATGAATATGAATAAAAATAGAGTATTCTGCATGTGTCAGCCATTCTCGATTTTACCCCGTAGTGTGCCTATATTGGATTTCTTTTGTATTTCATTTCTTTCGACTTCATAATCATCATAATTATCGTCGGTTGAGAGAAGCTGAGATCGGCGAACCACCCTTGTCTACATTCTTGTTTCCTGTATAGAACACTTATGATTACTAAAATATGACAAATATTCTTGACTAATTTATATGAATATCTTGTAAATACTGCGTATGCAGAGGTTTGTGAATAAATTAGATTATTTTAATCATTTGTCGGTTAGGTCAAAAGTTAGCAGACCGCGGCTCGGCTCGGCTTTTTCTATAGGCATTTGCAACTCTTCAACTCCAGCTCATATTTTCATACACAATTATATTTGATACATAAAATAGTTTGCCCGAAACACGTGACACAATGAGAGAACTAGCATTTTCCATTCTCACAACATTAGATCTATCTATTTGTGCGAACAAACATTTTCTTCCATGAATCAGATAAAAAATAAGTTAAGAAGCAAAATAATCGACTATCATTTATAATCATGCCTAAAATTGAACAATTATGTTACTTGTCAGATATAGCAAAGCGATGCAAGATCACAGTTTTAACTAATAAACTTTACATACCTCAAAAAGTGTTTTATTATTTAGATTTTCTTGTTTTATGAGTAGAGCACTGAGCGATTGAAGCTTGTAACTGCCGTATATTTTATTTTTCTAAGTAGCCTACGACTGTATTGTGAATTTGAGTTTTAAATGCAAATCTTGATAATATCTGTTTTATTTGTCATAAAAATATATAGCTACATTGAAAATGTATGTTGTAACTCTACGAAAATGTTGAGATTCTGTTTACTTTATATTTGGCTCTTCTCACTAGAAAGTTTGTCGACCCCTGGGTTAGATGAATGTAAACAGCGTCATCAAGATTGTTTGTTCATTTTCTATAACATGTCGAACTGCCCTTTTTTGTTCTTTTACCTTAGGTGGATCATTTGCAAGTTTTCTATCACTATGTACTTTTAGCCTTTCTGCATTTGATTTTGGAGATATTTTTTAGTAAAGATATAAACGAACATAGCGGGCAAATGCTAATAAGAAATTTAAAATAGTTGAAAACATTAGAAAGTTCTTCCTTCAAACTGATATATCCGAGAATATTGGTAAAAACATAAATTATTTTATTTACACAATACACTAATTAAATAATATGTCACGATTGCGACTGTAAATGCAATCTCGGTCGCAGTGAGTGCAATAAATTGTGCAGACCTATGACATGTGCGTACGAAAGAGAAACCGCGACCGGTGTCATCTTTTTCGCAAGCACTGGCACAGGTTTAAAATATTTCACAATGTTACAACGGTAATCGAAGGGAATTTTTTAAATGAAAACAGTATTTCTGAAAAACATTTTAAGATATATTTTTGATTATCCATTTTCATTTCAAAACTGTGTGATGGTAACATTTAACCGTTTGAATTTACTACACCCTGGCTTAAGAAGTTCCACTTCAAAAATCTGTTTTTATCGAATATTAAACTCAATAAAAAGTCTTTTAGTTCTAATATTTAAGAACTGAAAGTGGAGAATGATTTTTCCTTAATGGGGTATCTCGTAATTATCTTTCTTCCTTCTGAACAGGAATTGTGTTTTCTGTAATGAAAATTAATGGATTGTGCGTGACATAATTGGGTGTGTATTAGGGTCTAGCCGGAGCTCTCGGCCACAGGTTGGGTACGGTATCTGTGGTATTGTACATTGTGCTTTTTGTTTCCACGATAATGGAATTTAGATGTAATAAAGATATTTTTTTAAATGTAAAACAATCTTTAATTCTCTTTTTTCAATTCTCTCACAAGTAACGAAGAATACACAAATGGATACATACTCTTATAAATTAATGTAACACATAATTTTATGATTGTATTTGACTAAAAGCAAAACTTTAAATAAATCACTTATTGTATTGTTATGGCTTGTGTCCACGGAATGAGGCATGATGAGATAAATCTCAGTACTGTATGCACATATTGAGATTCGATCATGAGCGTATGGTAGTAAGTTTTTAAATTGGATAATTTATATGTTAAACAGATTAAATTATGCGAGCAAACCAAATGATCACATTGGTCGTTGGTAAATTATATTTGAACAAATTGGTCTTTGATTGGTTTAAAAAACAAATTGGTCGTTGGTAAATTATATTTGAACAAATTGGTCGTTGATTGGTTTAAAAAACAAATTGGTCGTTGGTAAATTATATTTGAAGTTAATCTGTACTAATGCACAAACTTTTAACTGAACTTTTTTTTATGTTAAGTTCAAATCAGATTAAGTGCTAAAAAATCTATATTTTTTCGAGTATCGAAAAATCTATATTAAACACTGGAGATGTTAAAAAAATCTGAATATTGAAAATGAATTATTTTTAATATGTTGTTTCCTTTAACGTTATACTTCATTTTGGAGAAATAAATAAAATTCTCTTTTCTAGGGTCAGAAGGGCGACAAAGGTGATCGCGGATTTGATGGCACTCCAGGTGTGGACGGCACGCCCGGTACTCCTGGAACTCCAGGTCTGCCGGGTCCGCCTGGACCAGCGTCGCCGCCGGCCAAGGAATTCCTGCCTGTTCCCGGGCCTCCCGGGCCTCCGGGGCCACCAGGCCTGTCGCTCGTGGGACCAAAGGGCGAGCCTGGTATGATGATAAGGGGACACGTGTACGGAGATGCCGCTCTGGGACCGCACGGTAGACAGGGTAAGGAAAAGTAAAATATTATGCAGATATGCTTAGTATTAGGCCTATGTACAAATTGTTTAAGTTCACTCTATAATAACTTCAACCTTCTGATATCACCTGAGAAGATGATGATATCAAAAAGTTGAGTTGTGAATGGTAACCCGCCTTCAATGTCGACCAGTGTTAATATGTAGGTATGTCACTTATTGCTAACGTGTATTGTGTTACGGTACCGAGTGAAATCATTTCTGACGTAGAGGTAATGGAAAAATGAATTAATATTAGATATTATAATTTAAATTACAAAACTTTGGATGTACTTATAAGAACGGAGTGAATATCGAAAGTTGCTGACAGGTCCGAAACAGGGAAGTAGAGTATTGTTCGATCGGGACCGCCGGCTGCGCTCAGTTGCATGCGATACGTGAAGTGACGTCTCCTAGGGTAGCTTGGTTATTCATTCATCTGTACCGAACACTGCTGGTGACAAATCACCATATACTATTTTTATTCATTAATACTGTACTTAAGAAAGGAAAACAATAAATTTTATGGTTATTAAACAAATTTCTTGCAGATTAAAAGAAATTAACATAAAAATTGTCATCACGAATATGTCAGGTGATAAACGAACGATGTCACGGATTATGGTCTACCTATAAAGTCGACCTAAAATAATGAATTAAGATAATATGGAAGAACACTATGAGTTAGAAACGAAGTTATAAAGGAATTATTTGAAGCGATATAAGCGTAATAATTATAAAAATAATCATATTTTCGTAGAAAGCAATCACTTTGTTGTTTGATATATTAGATTAAATAAAATACAATCACTTTGTATTGAACAATGAATTTTATTAAACGCTAACCGGTTTCGCTTAGCTCATGTTTCGACAGGGCGTATTAAAAATAATAAAAATATATTGTTAGTTTTAAATACGCCATGATGAAGCTTGGCTAAGCGAAACCGGTTGGTGTTTAATACAATTCGTGGTTTTATACAAAGCGATTGTGTTTCATTTAAGAAAAATATATTATTTACTTAGATAGTTCGGGCATACGAAGCGTGTAACTGAAGAAGGGATATTAAACTGATATGCTTGTATGTAATGGTTCGTGTTCACGGATGAAATTTATCTAGGAGATTTGAATCGAGTTCTCATAAGGGACAGTACAGTATTCAGGGAGAAGCGATTTATGAATCATCACCCCATATGTTTTGAGCATGGATTAGAATAACGCGTCCAGTTCATATTTACTTTTACTAACTCTCAGAGAGTCTAATTGAGAGATTATCGTGGACGTGGACCTTAAAGCAAAAGTGGACGGTAAAGAGTGTCGTCAGTGACCACAAAACATATATCAACCAAATGGAAGTAATTTTGAAAAAGAGAAATGTCAAAAGCTTAAAGAATTGTGAAGTAAGTGAGGAGTTTTTGTCAACTACGAAGAAATATCGAGCGTCTTGATTTATTTTGATTTATAATCTTACGGAGACAGTTTTCTTATATGCGACGTCATGGGTACTTTCTAAGAAACAAAAAATCATGTTTTATAGTAAGTTTAATGACCATTTACTGTGAACATAACGGGACGTATTCACAATTTTATTTATTAATTTCGACTCACTATTTAAAAACCTTCTATAAATGATGCAAGATCTTTGTTCTCCACTGCTAAAAGGTTAACAATTCATATATCCGTCTAGCTATGATAACCGACTAAATCGGTTGCTACCTGTTATTTCCAGATATACATCAAATTGTAATTTGCCAACTAGGAATCGTTTCTAGATATCAAATAATCATTTGGAATATCGTATTTTGAGATACAAGATTTAATATTTAATATAGATTACTTTATTATTAAAAATATTGAAGTCACATTATTTTCAGTGTAATTTTTAATTTATTTTACTCTATGCGAAAAATGTAGATCCAGTATTTTAAATAATTATTGTTTGTAATTAATCTGATTTTTAATTATATGTTTATCTTTTCCTAAAAAAGTATATATGAATTAGATTTATTTTAGCATAACATTATTTTCTTGCCTAATTTTTAGTTTTAAAAACTCAGTGGCAATTATGCAGTGGAATCTTAATAAATAATCAAAAAAATATTTTTGGTTATTTCATAAATCTCTAACGAAAAGACTTTGTTTTAACCAAATACATACCCGAAAACATAAATGACAATGAATGGATATAATCACAAATATATATATATATATATATTAACGATTACATTTAGAACCAATCTTCCAGTTGTTTAAATTTCGGAAGTAAAATGAAACGCAGTGGCAATTAGAGGATGAGGTCGAGTCATATGTAGGGGTGAATTGAGAAATATTTCTTGCTCTCCAGGGTCAATTAGTGAAGAGATATAAACAATATAATTACATATACAATATATATATATTTTATTTATATATTTATTTAGTAGAGATGGAAACTGGTTGCGCAAATACTTTTATTTTTCTAACTTAGCCAAATAAATACTCATACAATCAAAAAGCGAGCTTGCTGACTTTCCAGAATGAAACGAAGTGACCTTTGGTCTCTAAAGTCACCGTTTAATTTCTATATCATGCTGCTCAAAATTTTATAACTATTCTAATTCTGTCAGTATAATAAATACATATAATATATTCAGTATTATTGTATAATATTTAATGCTATTAGAAACATATTGTCTCTGTTTGTGTGTATATATTACATATGTGTAGATAAAACGTATGTGTGAACATGTTATAACGCCTAATAAAATAAGTCTATTTCTAAACACTTCTCACTTTAACTGCTGCTTGGTAAATTTGAATTCACCCATGTTACGAACAGAAAATCAATTGTTAATGAATATTAGACGTTTGACGTACATTATCATCATTATCAGTTTTCAATCCACTGCTGGGATGAATACCCCTCACTTTTCTGTGTCCATTGAAATTCTCTATCACGTATTTCCACAGAATTTTATGATTTTGTCAATTCAACGGGTTTTAGAGTGGCCTGACGGCCTTGAGTTCCACTGGATGACTGAACATGCCATCTCATTTGCTTTGCATATTTTATTATACCTACTACTCTTGTTATTTTTCTTATCCAAATTTATTTTTCTGTCCCTTCGTGTATTGCCTAACAAATATATTTCCATGCCTCTGCGTTATTTTAAGTTTTTGAATGAGTTTTCTTTGTTGAGAATCCATATTTTGCAGCCACACGTGGGCACTAGAAGTCTGCACTGATTGAACACCTTTCGTTTTTTTTGTATAAAATAGCTTTCTAAAATCATATTCAATTTCTTCAAGAGAGAGATTTGTTGAGCTAGATAATTATCGACTTGCTCAGGCTGGATTCCGTTAACATGAATGACTATCGAGCCAATAAAGCAGTTCATCATTACTGTTGTTTTTGATACGTTTATCTTCAATCCTATTCTGCGAGTGACGTCTGAGTGCATTCTGTTTTGAAGTTTGTCTGGAACGTTTGAGAAGCTCACAATGTCATCTGCCGTAGATGGCTTAAATGCTCGCCATTTATGCAAATGTCTTTCTCCTCCCAGTTTAGTTGACTAAATAGATTTCTAAAGGTGGCCGTCAATAATTTAAAGAGATATTGTATCACATTTTATGAAATCTACGAGATGGTAACTAAAATTAACGGATGCTGTGGTATCACTGTATACGGTACCTTAATAATATTTACGGCATCTACAATCTAACCTCTCTTTCTAGAACCGAATGACTTGTCATAGTCGATGAATCTAACGCATTCTTTATTATTTCTATAATTTCTTGAAAAACCTCTATGTGATCCAGGGATCTTAGAGTGTGCACTAAAGCCGAGAGTTGTTTCCAAAGAATCTCATGAATCATGAATCGAAAATCTCTTCTTCAATAGTTACTCTCTCTCTCTCTCTCTCTCTCTCTCTCTCTCTCTCTCTCTCTCTCTTTTGTATTGTGTGCACTGTAAACATTCTCAAAATGACATATTTTCAATAAAAGTTTCAGTTGTTTATATTGTATTTTTGATTTATTGATTTAAAGAGTTTTAATTTAAATAATTAAAAAAACAAGTATTTTAAAATATATGACATATAAAAAAAATGTGCCAAGTAATATTGTAGAGAACGATTCCTGACAAAAGATTTTTGATTTTTTGTTAGTACAGAAATATGATTTTCTTTGACTTGACTAACATGTCACAAAAAGTGAGAATGGGTGGGGCTTCGAATTCTAATTTCAAAACGTACCGACGGCGAAACCATTTTAAAAATTGTGTGTTATTAATTGTTGAAACGCTAGACCGAAAAAAAATATATTTGGGCTTCGTGTTTAGCTTTAGACCAATCAAATCCAGAGTTAATTCCATAACCGACCGTTTTCACTGAAAATTTATTAAAATAATCAACCAAAAAGTTAGTATAATAACTATCTATGTATATTTAAAAAATATTGTGTGTAGATATTTAGGTTTCCACGTACATTGTCATTAAAAATATACATGTTTGAAGAAATGGTTTAAATATGAAAAAATATTAAAGTTATTTTGTATATGATTTTCAAAAATATACGAATACCTATTTCTATTTCTATTTATTTTACTCACATTTACATGTTGCTGTGCCTTTACAAATAAGTTCTTAAGAATATATTTATATATCTTATAAAAACATTCATATTTCGTCTGTCAGATCTCCATATTTTTTTAACATGCTTTGTATTTTCTTGGAAAGCGTTTAAGTTTAATGATCAAAAGATGTTTATATAAATCCATTTACTATAAACCTTTCCATAAATTTAAAAAATACAATCGTAGACTAAACATCAATAAATATTATCTTATGTAACCAATGGACTGGTTGAAATATAAGAGTCACTGATTTGATTTAATCCATGATTGAAAATGCTCAAAAAAAGGATTTTTAGATAAAGTTTATTTTTATCGAATATTAAAAAAAATAATATTCAATATACTAATCTATATATTTTTCTAATAATATTTTTTGGAAAAAATACATTTGTTGTGTCCCTGAATAAAGAAGCAAGAATATTTTTTGTCGTGTTTAAATTAAAAATGTTAAGCTTACCTTTATTAAAAGTCTTATGTATGTACATTTTATTTTAAATACCGAAACCTTTTTTTCTTTCGCTTCCTGGGCCATGAAATAAATTTTAAATGCGTATAAAGACAACGTTAATGCTGTGTCGTAAGTAAAATTATACAACCGAACAATTTATTTAGTGTTTTGGTTTGTAATTAAATAAATGATAATTGTGTTTAAAACATACCTACTCATATTTTATGAGTATATTTTACTCTGTTTCATGATAATTGTAGTCACCTGCAGTTAGAAAATAAATTTCAGGATTATTTTGTAAATAAATATTATATTTTTACATATATGCGATCAGCACCTACCCTACGTGATATAATATCATATTATTTATCGAAATCTTTAGCTATTTTTATTTTTGGAGTGCTTTATTTTTAACAAATAATATGAAACCATTTATTACAATGATTTAGTTGTAGTTTTCACGATTATTCTAGTATAATTATGGTACAATACCATTGTATATATATATATATACGATAACTGATTAAAAATAATATAATGTTTAAGGTATTTGTTATTAAAAAAGTATTTTTATATTTATTTCTTATTTGAACTATTTAAAAACAGATATTAATTAATACTGTATTCATTGATATTGATTTTGATGAAATACCTTTCCTTAAATCATGTGTATTCTTTTTGTGCTGCTTTTTTACTATCGGAATAACAGTAGCTTCTAAGAGCCCCCTAGATGAACTGAAAGCTCTGAAAGATCTCAAAGATCTGAAAGATTTCAAAGAAGCTGTTACAAATGGTAAGCCTACTTATTTGTCCTCTAAAAAGCCAAGTTTTTCAGTTTTTGTACTCGGAACATAACACGAAAGAATTAAATAATATAACCATGGACTTGTATGATATATTATAATAACTTTTTTTGAGGTTCTTGGAAGATATTTTACTAGATGATTTTATGTTCAAAGACTACAAGTAACATTTAATGTATTTTCATGTTGATGATAAAATTAAAATATTTAAGGCGTATCTCTACTAAAAGTTTCTAGAAATTGAATTATTAAATTAGAATTTATTATTCATGACTAGTTGATTACTATTAATTACTACTCTTCCGGTCGAATTTAACAGTCGAACTCAATGGATCATTCTGCATTCACTCATCTTCCCATACTTGTATTCCGGATTCTTTTTCCTCACAAGCATTATCTCCTCTTTTCTCAATATTTACACTCTTCCTATATGACTCTTTCGTTTGAATCTTTTGCACGGTACTTTGTTTAATATTTAATATTTCCTTAGGGTGCGTGTACACAAATGAAACTTTTCTCTTGAAATTCACGAAAAGACAGTACTGACCGTGCTGCGTTATTCATTGATTTTATATTTTGTACGCATAGCAGACTAACCATCTGATGGATATCATGCGTAGTAATATTACTTTTATCATGACTTCAGTCCATGTTCAAGTCAATAATAGTAGGCGAGTACGAAAATATAATTTATGTGTCAATAGTATATTTTTTTTATTAGTTTCGTATTAGATATTTCTTACATGTCGTACAATACGTCGTTTTATATGTTATTCTTATTTTAACTAAAACTAAATGTAACTGTAGTAAGATTTTTGTCACTATTTGCATATCTATCTTCATTTAGTCTGAATTTCTAACTATATAATAAACGTACATATAAATCTATAAAGCGATAATTTTCAAATATTAAATTTAACTGTAAAAACCATTTGAATTAATAAATAAATACAATTTTATATATGTACCTAATGATAATCTTCTAGACTATTTAATTCACTTGTATCCTTGAGATTGTTAACTGCTCAACGATACTCATTTTTATATACTTGATTAGTCTGGTTTCTGAGAAGCTCACTAATTACAATTTATTCTACTCCTTGACGTTGTTGAAAAATATTGTGAGACTGATTTTTCGTATGTCACCACACCATTGATCTTATATTATAATATTATACATATATATAATTTACGTATGACACAAAAATTTAAAGTTTTTTTTTTTAATATATATTATATTAATTTGTTATTTATTATATATTTAATACACGACAACGAAGAATGGAACAATAATTTCAGGAAGGTAGCCAGTAGTATTTACATTATATTTTATTTTGTTAATCGTTTTATTTATTTAGGCCCCGCTGGTCCACCCGGCCCGCCCGGGCCGCCGGGCAGATCTTCCTCTACTCTGGAAGAGGAACCTCAAGGAAAGGTCGTGCCCGGTGCCATCACATTCCAAAACACTGAAGCAATGACCAAGGTAATGGAAAACTTAATGACGATATGAATGTGACGAGTTAAAGAATTTATCGGAAGCTCTTTGTTATATTCTAAAAGTTTTATTAGGGGAAATTATTGAGAGATCTTATTTCGACGCTTTTAATATAGAGGGTTGTTCAAAATTTTGTTAGTCTAATATTAAGCATCAAAAGAGCATTAAAGTAATGAAAAGAAAAGCGGGGGAAAAACTAATTAGAATTTTGTCGCAGTGAAAAATCCAAATTTAATTTAAAGAAAATTTATTACAGTTGCATTACTCCTACTTAATTTAAGACACGTGTTAAATGTTTGAATTCTTTGAGTGAAAGACATTTATTTATGAAAATTCATTAATTTCTGAAAAACTATCAATTAAAAAATCAATATTGAAGTTAAAATCAAGTACATGATAATGTGTTTACAAGGCGACATTATTTATATAATATATATATTTAAAACTTCCTGTGAGGTGAAAATATATAGGTGAGATTTACAGTTTCAGGAACTGAACCCTCGATCTTTGAGCTGAAGCAATTTTATATCTGTTATATAGGAAGGGAAGACGATAATTTTAAAAATGTGCGATTATCAACAGAGACGAGCAAACCACAAGCAGACACATTCCTCATCCGGGGGTTCCATCCGTTCGGTCGGAAATTTCTCTTGACAAAGCTTAATATGTTGTCGCCGGGCGATAGCAGCCTCCCGACTCCGACCCCTAATCCCAACCCCTGAGGCTTCTTGTCATTTGCCAGCAGGCAAGGGACGAGACATTCCACTAGCGTTTTGTTTTGAAAATTAGTATTTTCCAAGATATTCATTTTAGCTGTTTTGTGTTTTTGAGGTATTCAACCATTAAATAATATTATGTATTTTAACCGATAATTAGGGTATTTTTATATATTATAGATTAAATGTATTTTAGAAAAAAAATTTGATGAATTTGATGATGCTTTCATTTGCAATATTAATCTAAAGTAGATTTAATGAAAATTCTCGTACCGTTTCTTTTTTGGTTGTAGTTAATATCTTAATACGAAAATCAACGCACCTAGCGTGGAATGTCCCGAAAGGAAACGCCTGGCTATTTAAAGAAATCCCGAGTGGAATAAGATCTCGAGAACTATTAAGCCTATCACAGCTCTAGTCCTTTCAGACTTAATCCCTTAGAGAAGCGATGGGAAAATGGGACCCACTAGCTTTATCGTCCGCCCGGAAAATGAGGTGTTAAGTGTTGTAAATCTTAACTTTTTCTCGGCGAAAGCGTGGGCCGTCAGCTGGGCACTGGCACTGTCGCCGCCAGCTTTCAAAGAAATGAAAATAATCGATGTAGGAGTAATATTTATGAACTTCTGTCGCGCGTGACTCAATTTAAAAAATGGATATTTTATGAATTATCACTATCCATAAACGTGAATCGATTTGTTATTTTGTATATATTATGTAAGTATTTAGATAAAACACCCCAATAGCCTTATTTTTTATATTTGTAAATAATCTCACCTTCATGAACACTCAACCCAAAAGCATAATATATAATAGTACATATCATCGGTTAAGAGCAAGTAGTGCCTAACTGCAATGTCATCATTTTGAGATAAATCAATATTTTGATCCCTCCTACATAAGTATAATAAGCAAAAAATGACTTTTTTAATAATTTTAGTATATTGCATGTATTTGATACTTATTTACGTGACAGATATAAAATATATATATATATATTGTATTCTATGATTTAGGTATTAATAAACATAATATTTAAAAAATTACAGCCATTTAAAAATGTATCAAATACCTGCAAAATACAAGAATGATTAAAAATGACATTTTTTTCTTACGATACTTCATATAAGAGTGGTTGACTTATGTCGTTATTTGTAATAAAAATTCAATTTGTCAAAAACACATTTAAACCTTTCATTTTCAACCGAAGCCAATCACTGTACTGCTCATGTTATAAGTTTATGCAATTTTTATTAACAATTAAAAGTCAAATGAACGCGCATTTGTTTCCAGAATTTTACGACATTTTTTAAATATACATATTCACAATGTTCTTCATTAACGTTATGAATGAACGACATTACTCCACACTCGTGCTATGGTATACTACATACTACCGTGTAATATATATATTGTAGGTACCATCCCATAAATTGTAATAATTATTTTGTAATCTTTCCTTCTAGCCAATCCGTGTAATCCAATTGAGTACTCAGCTTGTGATCACAATGTACTGTATAAATCGATAAAAATTTTAGTCTGCTTTTTCAAATAATAATTTACCATTCTTTCGTAAGGTCCATGTCCACAGAAGGAGACAATCTGAGAGATTTAGTTGAGATACATCTAAATACCGTGTACACGTGATGAGATTTTTTTTTGGAGATAAACTCAGAAATTAACTTGAGATTGTTGTAAAATGACAAAAACTAACGCCATTTTACGTATGCTGAACGTTGTCAGAACATATTCTGATAACGAGATTTGATTTGCCTATAAACGTCACCTCAAACTACCATGGATCCCTACAACTATCTATTCTGAAAGTTGATATGTCATTGAACATTAACAAAAGTCGTTAAAATACAAACATTTATTGCGTTTTAACTGCTACTGGGAAGATTCAAAATCACCCAAATGAGGAACATTTGACGTTTAACGTACGGCCGTGAAGTAAGGCGCAAGACGGCGAATCTCATCAATTCAATCAATCGCACGCATCAACACAAAAGTCGAGAGTTATCTCCAAAGCATCTCACGGGAGCAACATCCGTATCTTGGAGATTGTCTTTTCCGTGAACACGGGCCATTAACTGAACTTAATCTGTTTCTTCGAAAGGTTGGTTCAAAGTTCAATCGTCAAATTCATACTACAGATTTTTTCAAGGCATATTCAAACATGCAACCCTCAATAATCTACTATTATCGATTATAATTATTTTCAAATTCAGCTGTATATTTCTATTAAAGAAGTCTGAATTTCTATTTATATTAATTTGTTTGTGATCGAATGATTATATGATAAATATGAGTTATTTAAGTGCACGTTTTGATCATTATATTTATGATGAAATGTTTTTAATAGACACGGATAACAATGGATTCATACTTATTTAACAAAATCTAACGAAATCAAAATCAGACGAGAATTTCGGATCTTTTCACGATTGCTATTAAAAATAATTACCTTTAGAATTTTTATAACGATTATATTGGGGAATTTACCAAAAATAATTGTATTTGAGCGTAAGCTATTTTCTTTGAGTATTAAAAAAACATGTCATTCTCCAGACTACAGCAAGATTTGTCGGCTTTTTCAATGCTGTCCTAGATATTCTGGATGTGGTCTATTTTACTCAGTTTTGATATATCTGGAGCAGCTGAAGGTGTCATCTGTTCTGAAACAAACAAAAACTATAAAACTTTAAAGAATAATGAATTCCATTTTGTCAACGAAATTAAATTTAATAAAATATAACTAATTTAATAATAAAACTAACTAACTTATAATTAAACTACTGAATAATAATTCTATGTGTGGCTTAAGGAGTGTAGAATTATGCACATTTAGAATGTAAACATTTTTTATGTCTTTTTTCATTTTTGCCCAAGTTTTTTTGCGAAAACGGGTTGTTAAATCATTGGTAAAAAAATATTTACTTCTCGATAGTACATCCCGTAGTAAACTCATTTTTCTCTCCGATATCCGATGGTAAAAATAAGAATCGATAGTTAAATATCGCAGACATTTCACAGCTCTTCCAAAAGTAATCTGACACATTGATACTTTAAATGTTGCAGTATGCGACAATTAATCATTATCCCGTTTAGTGATGAAACTTTGACTGATGATGATCTCGTTGTTCAATATACATTAGCACATAATGCGAAAAAACCACCACCCAAATGACAGATTTCGAACGCCGAACCAAAAAAATCCATAGATAATACATAAAATAAAGCATATTTCATGATTATTTGTCGCGCCTACAGATATCTCCATCTTGCTTTGACAATTGAACCTCTTAGAATAACAAGGTTTCATCTAACACTGACAATGTTTTGAGATAATGAACTCAAAAGTGTTGATTGAATTTAAATATATATTCATATATATTTTGTTTTGAGTATCCAAATATGATCAGTTTATTTCAGTATTATCAATTTCCACTGTGAGATGAGAAAATTTTTTAAAAAAACATTGTAGTTTAACAATAATGATTCATAAATTGAAATAAATAACTGATCCGGTTGAACTTTGAGCTCTTGCTATTTCCTTTAATATCCATTAAAAATAGAGTTGGTGTGTATGGAAAAAATAAATAATAATACATTTGGAACCCTTTTCACGCAATAACTCAAATTTGCCCGAAATGTTAGTTGGAACCTTGTTGTTCTAAGTAGTCGAATTGTAAATTTGACGTTCGAATAACCCGCAAACGATTAATCACGGGCGTTATTTAAAAGTTACTAATGTAAAATGTTACCATAGTAAAATGTTACTACTGATCACACAACAGACCTTTAGAATTCATCTTCGAGCTTTTCGAAGTTTTCTTCGTAGATTAAGTAAAAGTTCATTTCTAGTAATATCGTATTTCATTTCTAAATTGGTTTGATCTTTTCGTATTAAATTTTCATTTTAGTTTTTTTACCAAAAATGTTTTGTTGGTTTTAACAAATATTTTATGATTTTAATTATTTTTCAAACTACTTGTTTCTTTAGAAATTAATTTAATTATCTCGATCAATTTAATTACTTTTTAGTGTTCTGTAATACGATAATATAATGAAATGAAAGTTTAATGTACTCATTATATTAAAACTCAAGTGAAATGAAAAATTGTAAAACAAAAAATGTTGCAATGTGTCGAAGAATATTAAATTTATCTAAGTCCACGATTATACATTTTTTTAAATTACGGTGTTTGATTATATTTAAGTAAAAGAATAACTTATATGCAGTCTATGGTTTTGATTGAAAAATTTACTTGTGCATTGAAGTTTTTTTCATAAGAGCTCAAGTCCAAGTAGCGTGGTGTATCATATCAAGTTCGTTTGAGTCAATCACAAGTCAATATGATACTTGTTCAAGTAGCCATTGTCTGTTGTACTTATTGTATTTGTATCTATTGTATTGTGTAAATATCTAAAATACTTTTTTTTCGATATTTTTCGAGTACAAAATTATATTTTAAGAACAATGTCTATAAATTGATAATCTTATTTTTCATCAATTTTATTTCATATGACTTAGACGAATTTGATATTCATCTACACAAATGTGTCCTAGATGAGTATAAAAATTTCAAAAATTTTTAAAACGTATTTTCTAATTTTTTTTAGCCTCTTTTACACTAAAAATATAATATACCTGGATCTAGCCCACTATGTAAGCATCCAATGGTCGATATTTTCATTATTTAAACTAAACAAATAAACGTGGAATGAGCTACCTTAAGGAAGTAAGAATGTGATAAAGAAATAGTGTTAACGAATTTTTGGAGCGTAAAAAGTACATTTTGAAATGCTTGATGAAATCAAAAACCATTTTTCCTAATAAAATTCAATGTTGGTGTATCCGTAAAGAATGATTGTATTGTGATGGGTTTCTTAAAATATTTTTTCACGTATCATTTTTATTACTTTAAAATGTCTCCATCTACCGCGTCGGAGATCATCTCAGATATTGTATTGTTTCTCAATCTTCCCTTTTAGATGTCAGGCTTGAGTCCGGTCGGCACCCTGGCCTACATCATCGACGAGGAGGCTCTTCTGGTGCGAGTGACGAATGGCTGGCAATACATCGCAGTAAGTATTCCATGTACCGCCCATTCTAAAATTGTACCGTCAGTTTGATGGAGCGGTAGTCACCTTTTAATATAAGTTTATTTTGTTCTATAGCTTTACGAGCCGCTTGGCCAATCGGGTAATATATTAGAAGGAAAAACATACATAATAAATAAACGAGTGTCTCTTTATTTTAGATTTTTCAGATATATTGTTGCTTATTATTTTGATATTTTATAAATATTTATCATTTTTTGTTGATGTAGTAAAAATAACAAAAAATTTCCTCGTAAAATAAAATCTAAGAAAACAACGAAATACTCAGTACTTTTAGATAAATAACAGATATATTATTTTTAAATTCCCAAATGTTGTTTTGAAAGTCCTTTAATAATATTTTGAGACGTTCGGTTCCACATTTTTTTCGATTCGATTTAGAGTCTGAATATATACATAGACAAAGGCAATAATGTGAAATTATATTTTTAATACAAATTAATTCATTAATATTTTTAATATCTAAAGCAGAAACTTTAAAGTTAAATATTTTAGATATTTAAATGTTTATTGGTCTAGTGGTAAGGCATTTGCCAAAGGATCAAATCGAGGATTTAAGCCTCGTTTCAAGAGACTAACAAGTTTGTCTTATTTTTATATTGATTTGAAAATAGTAGAAATATTAATGCATCGTGTATTCCATTTATTTCATTTCAATTTTGTAAAAAACTTTGTATTTCACCTTTGTTTTATAATTGAATGCCAACCAATTGCACAATGTCTGTTCCATTATCAGAGTTGTTTTATATTGCCCTTATGGTACCGTATAAAACTATCCCGATAATAGAATGAACGTTCTAAAACCAGTTAAGAATTAAAAAATAAATCAATAGTAATTAAAACTAATTAATATACAGTATATTAATAATAATTTAATACTTATATTAGAAAAAAATCAAATGCAGACAACATAATATAATGTGTTACGGAAATAAATGTTCACAAAAATTATAGTCGGTAAAGAATGTAATTTTAAATAGTCTACTGAGTCAGTAGGAAAGATATATCTCATTCCAAGTTTTTTTTTTTGTAAACTTGTGAAAAAACACATCAAATAAAATAATGTTATTGAATTTATTAAATGGATTGCCAGTATAATTTTACACTTTATATCGTTCCAATGACTGTTTTTAACAAATTTTAAGGTGCAAGATTAGCCTATGTATAGTTCAGGATTAATTATTAACCATATCAATTTATTAATCCCTAATTTATGTAATTATTTGTATTTACGCTTAAAAATCGTAATTGAATCGATAAGTGATTAATTTATAAATGTTATTTAGTATTTTTTGACCCAATATTTGTCACGTGTGCTGTACATAAAGTGATGTGAGACCGTGTCGTACTTTTCTACTCCTCAAATTTTACACTGTACATAGCATAATATATTACATCCCTTACGTAGATAAAATTAACTAATTAATCACGTTCCACCGACGAACATACAATTAAAATGAGAGTACCTTTAAAATACAGACGTTTTCATAAACATTTACAAGCAACCACCGATAAAACCCTGTTTGAAATCGTGGAGGACCTAATAATTTATACTTCATATTCATATCCCATTATTTTATTACTCTCTACAAAATACTTGTTTGTTATTAATATGAACCTTTTTATTAATCTCTTAATGCCCCCGTTACCAGCTGGGGTCTCTGCTGCCCATCACTACCCCCGCGCCGCCCACGACCGCTCCACCCCAGCCCAGACCGCCCTTCGAAGCCTCCAACCTCATCAACAACGTGCCCATACCGGTAGAGGGACCGAGCGTAAGTTACCAAATATTCATGGCTTATTAATCTAATTTATTATTAAATTTAACATAATTCCTCAGCTACCGAGTGGTCTTAAAAAGATTTCACCCTCAAAATGTATTTGGATTTACCGCCTATCTAGTTACAAGGGTGTGCAGTGCATACAAGCAACAAATCCGTGAATTACTGAAAATTTTGACACACAAATATAAATTAAATAATACAAATGTTATAAAAAAATGATTTATTATAATTACGCTAGCACCATCTGTGTACCAATAAAATATTTAAAGGTTTAGTTATATAAACTATCCCGTCACCGCGGCCGGTGCCAATGTCGTCTTATATCTCATTTATTCCTACAAAAGTTTTCTACTCAAGCCATACAATTGGCTATCTACTGAATTAAGAAACTCCATTATCTCAGTTCCATTAACTCATTACCATATGCTATCTAATTGGTTCTTATTTTACTCTTTATATATATATATATATATTTTATACATTGAACAATGTATTTTTTACTACTACCTGACTGTCTGCTATAATACAGTAAGATACTAATGTAGCAGGCAGGGCACCGAAATTTATCCGGTCTTTATTTGCTGCAATATTTATCCTTTATAATATTAACATAATGTACTATGACTCAATAAAAAAAAAAAGATATTTTGATTGTATCTTGAATTTAGTATAGTGCTTAAAACATTTATAATTGCATTACATACGTAAGTATTACGCTGTAACAAAAAACTTTAAATATTAAAAAATTAATTAATTCCATCCATCCGTATTTGACCAAAAGCATACATGTGTGATTTCTAATTGCGAATTTAATATAAATTGTCTAATGGAATTGCACTGATTTACACTGCACCTACAAACCAAGCTGTGTATATGCACAATATTAATTAAAGATAAAAATTCGCCTCAATTAGTGGCGGAAAAGTTGTCGAGCCAGCCGGTGCCTGTGGCGGTGAGCAGATATTTTTTCTGGAAATCTAACATTGAAATTTTCCTAATGACTGATGAACTTTTGTGCAAATTTTTGAAAAGCTTAATTTGTACTTATCTATTGATTAAAACCTTTTCAAACAAAAAGATTCTCACAGAAGAAACTAGATCAATTCCGCTTAAAAGAAAAACAAGCAATACGATAATAATTTGAAACCGACATGTGAAGTTTGCCATGAAACGATTTTGTCTGCCACAATTTCTATCACATTCTTAGATTGAGTTGTGATTTGATTGGCGCGTTCTTTGGAGAATTATCGCCTGTTATTCTATAGGGTAACATTATAGAAAGTTCTGGTTTTCAAGATTTTACAATCCTAACTAAGTTATACACATCTACGTTAAGACTCACTCAGTATTCAAAGACACTGTAAGTAATGTGAGAACAAATTAGGTTGTAATAATATGTTCTCAAGAATTATTCACATCATCTTCATCTCAAAATAGCTCTTATACTAAACTGCCAGTATTATTTTCATTTTCAACATAAAAATTAATATTAATTAATATAATTATTAATATAAAAGTATTTTTGCAAATATTGAAGAAGTAAAAATTTACATATCATGAATAACAAAATGAAGTACTACATAGATGAAGAAGATTCAGCGGAACTTTATAAATATATATATATATTTTTTTTAATCAGATATAATGCTTATCTCAAAGACAAAAGCGTAAAAAACAGGTTTTTCAGAAAAATGTTACATATATTTAAATACCCCATAAGATTTATCGAAGTACAGCATCATATGCCAGACACACATTTCTGGGATATTATTATATTAATTATCGATGATGATAGTAAATTACCCGTTACTAACTAAGAAAACTTACTAAACATTTCAACATTACATTTTCTTGATCTCAATTAATTTAATTTCTTAATCTTAATTATTTTCATTGTGGAGTTTTTTTTTATTATGCCTGTGTTTTCAATCTCTGTGGCCGACGTGATCTGATGGCAGCGAGAATAGCCCTAATGATGGATCCTCCAATGGAATTCGAAACGCCGGCCATAGAGGTCAGAATTGCCAGAAACCTCTACACAAAAGATTCTGAACAACCGTGAAAACATTTTTAAGTGTTTAATTTATTAATGAACTGAATTATCAAGTATGAAATAAGATAAATTCCTTTTTCAAATGCTATTTTGTAAAAAAAATGATATTCGTTAAAGATATATATATATATATATATATATAGGGATGAACTAACAGAAATACTATATTACTCGATTGGAACGAAAATTTAAACGCTGACAATATAACATGCATTAATGTAAAAAATACGTTTTGTTTATACATAGATTTAATTTTCGAAGGGTAAATATTTTTACAGTTGCATAAATGTGTCAAACTATTCAATTTATGTTTCCACCAAGAATGCGTGTAGAATGTCCTTCGTCCCGCAACTAATATTCCAAATCCCTCTCCTATATGTACATTTTATTTTATATATATTTATTTTCTGGTTTGTGGCATGACGCTGTAAAACGAATATGCATATTTTACTTTCAAAACACTGTGAAATAAAATTGAGTAACAAAAATGTCATGCTATACTCGTATATTTTACCATGCCAACATACATTTTGTTTTCATTTAATAAAAACTTTGAATTGAATTATACAAAAATATAAAATTCGACACAATCCAACATCTCCTCCACTAAGCCAAGGGATTGAGTCACATGATATATACGTAGACTTTTATTAGATTATAATATATACGAGGGGCAAGTAAAAAATAAGGTTCCTACATTTTTTTCAGGTATAAGGTATTTTTTATTGCAATAAATAAGTAAACCATCTGAAAGCTTGTACTTTATTCTATTTTTCTACATAGTCTCCTGATTTTTCTATGCATTTTTCCTGACAAGTTATCCACTTCTGAAAACCCGCTTCGAAGAATTCCGCCGCTAGGCCGCCGATGAACTTGGTGACCGCTTCTTTCACCTCTTCATCTGTATTGAAACGTTGTCCACCCAAGTGTTGCTCCAATTTTGGAAACAAGTGGAAGTCGCTGGGAGCAAGATCAGGGCTGTAGGGGGCATGGTCAAGCAATTTCCAGCCGAATTTGTCCAGTAGGGCGGTGGTCTGTCGAGAGACATGCGGGCGAGCGTTGTCGTGGTGCAGCCTAACGCCCTTGGTCAGCCTTCCTCTCCGGCGATTTTGGATGGCTCTTTTGAGTTTTGTCAATGTCTCGCAGTACCTGTCTGAATTGATGGTGGCCCCTTTAGGCATAAACTCGGTCAGCAAGACGCCCTTTCGGTCCCAAAACACCGTAGCCATCACTTTCCCTGCGGAAAGCGTCTGCTTAAACTTTTTCGGCCTAGGCGATTCAGGATGGCGCCATTGTTTGGACTGTTCTTTTGTTTCTGGAGTGACGCAGTGACACCACATTTCATCTCCCGTAATAATGGAGTCCAAGAATTCTTCGGTATTCTCGGCGCATTCTCGAAGAAACCCCTCGGCACACTTGACACGATTGTCTTTGTGGGTTTCTGAAAGCATGTGTGGGACCCACCGCGCGCACACCTTGCGATAACCAAGTTTATCGGTCAAAATGTTGTCGATGGTTTTTTCACAAACCTCAGGAACCTGGACAGCAAGCTCCCGAAGCGTTACTCTCCGATCTTCGAGGAGAATGCGCTCAATCTTCGCCACGACTTCGTCCGACACCGATGGCCTCCCACTCCTTTGCTCGTCGTGGACGTCTGTGCGTCCTTCGGAGAACTCCCTGCACCATTTGCGGACGTGTTGGACGCTGATGCAAGCTGTGCCATAAACTTCTTCCAACTGTCGATGAATTTCAACAGGTTTAAGCTTCTTCGCGTTTAAAAATCGAATCACCGAACAGATTTCACACCTGGCGGTAACGGCGATGGCGGGTTCCATAGCGGATGGCTGTCAGGCCTTTACTGAGCGTCGCAGCGTTTGCTCCCGGTAGTGGGAATGTAGTTAAGGGATCAACAATCAAGTCAGTGTTGCCGGATTTCGCCTAGCATCTCGCGTGGCGAGTGTACAGCGTAGGGAACTTTATTTTTTACTTGGCCCTCGTACTTATAAATTAAGGTTCCTTTGACACTTTATTAAATTATTTGTAGCGTATAGATTTAAGTCGCATATAGACAGTGGCGTGCAGTAGATATAGACTTAGGCTACGCTATTACCAATGATATTATATAATGATATATATAATATGTAATACAATATGTATTGTGCATAGGACTATGAACTTTCGTATAACCAACGTCTTTAGACAAAATTAATCCGCCGTTTATACGACCCGAGCATGTATTTATTTGTAATTTTTGTGTACAGTTAAATTGTGTGTTTTTAAATTTTAAGCTTTAACGTAAAATAATTAATACCTTCTTATCCATTTCAAAATCAACATAAAAAATGTGTAGACGTTTTTAAGAACACTTTCTTTGACTGAACTAAATTATTTTATTGTTTAAAAATCCTTCACGTAATAACTAAAGGAAATAATTATTTTTATTAAAGGTTAACGTAGGAAACACTTCCGCCAATTGCTTTTTGTTTTTCCCAAATCAAAAATAATTCATAAAATCAATGAAATCAACACGTTAAAAACAGTAAGATAGTAAAATTTGCGAATTAGTAAAAGAAGAAGTAGATACTTCAAAGATTTGCACGCAGTTGTAAGCCTTTCACATGTTATTCTGTTAATAAACAGTATAAGTAACAGCGAGTAATGCACTAGCTTAAAAATAGAAGATAGTAATATGAATAGGTACAATCGACGCATTGTAGCTACTAGCGCTACGGCTACAGCGGTGGGTTGTCGTGGAAGTTTTTAGAATTAAGCCAATAAACTTTCTATTGGTACACAGTTGGCGCTAATTATGATAAATCCGTAAATATACGTTCACGATCAATATTATAGATTATTTAATTTATATTTGATTCCCAGAATTTTTAGTATTGTGCAGCTTTTTTGCTTGTGTGCACTGCACGCTCCTGCATATAGAATACTATATTAGCTTAAAGTAAGTTTAAAATAAAATAATAATACATAGTATAACAATAAATATTAAATTATTATCAATTAATATTAAATATTTTGATGCTGACGCCAAAGACGCTCCTAAATGTCAAAGCTGTCTGCGGCATTTGACTACCGCTGTAAGCACGATCTGCATTCAGTATTGCATTTGCACCTCCCGTGATTGTATTAAAATTGCATTGTCAGCCTGCCGGACACTTCGATGCTGGACTCTTGAGGCATTCACGTATCGATTGTATCTATATTTAAATCATTGTAAAACTGTCGTATTTGAAATTTAACATTTTATCACATATAATACTATAGTATTTTGTGGTTTCAATATTGACAGATACGTTCTAAATAACGTGGTTGTTGCGTGATGTCCCAACAGCTAGTTTTATTTTTAAATTAAGTATTTATCTAATTATCGTTTGAGCCCGTGTCAACAAACGAGATTTTTGACTCGAGACAATCTCTAAGACAGGGATTTTGCTCCCATGAGATTCTTTGGAGACAATTCGCAGTCCACCGTGTACACAAGTATTAGAGATTCGAGCACCGAAACTTATCATCGCGACTCACTTTACGCTTGTTGTATATCAAACGACAAATGTCAGTCTATTGACCACTGATGTTTCGTCAGTTGAGTGAATTTGAATATTCCAGTAGCAGTTAAAACATCGTCAATTTATCTAAATTTCCAGAATTAACAACAGAATATATATTGTTTTAGGTGACGTTTGTGTGTACAAGTTTATCTGCAAAATCGAACGTCGTGTACACGGATTTGAGTTTTAGTTTATTTTTATCCATCTCAAGCTGATCTCCAAGTTAATCTCAATTTTAATACGTATATATATGGTACTGAGATTTACCTCAACTAAATCTCTGAGATTTATCATTTCGTGGACACTGGCTATTAAATTTATTTATAATATTTTTTCAAATAATAGCGGCGATTTTAATCATTATACTTATTAATGCACATTATTTTCAAGAATTAATTTACAATTATAATAATCCCTATATAGAAATGTATATTTGTCATGTTAAAATAATATCACAGTGCCTACATATTTAGTAATAGCGAAACATATTTTGATTTTAGATTTACAAAATAAACAGAACAAAACGCAATAAAAACTAACCGTTCTATTTGAATTACTTCACACCTGACTGTATTTATCGGCTAACAAATAAATTATTGATGTTTATTTTACCGCGATTTTGTTTTACTTTGAAACAAAATTCCAAATATCGTACCATCCAACGTTACTCGCGTGCCAGGCTGCAGAACAAACTTGATAATGTAAATATTTGTCCAAGTGACAATAAAAAGCACCTACGATGAAATCAATTCGAAGCAGACCTTTGTCACAGTTTGTTCGCACTCCAAGGGCGGGCCGCGGCGACCCCATCCCGCACAGGACGCGAGCACATAATGACGTGTAGTATTTAAACAAGCCGCTTTCACCCTTAATACGGTGGTCTTTAATAAAACATACCTCTACGGTACAACTTTACTACTCAGCTCCCCAAATGTTTCCTGAATAATATTATTTTGGTGCTTATTTTGTTGATTTCTTATATTTTATAATTCTTATAGTTTTAAGAGAAGTTCTCCATCTGTTAAAACCGTTGTAATAAAAACTATAAAATATGTTAACAATGCTTTGAAAGTAAATGGAAGATGAAAATATTTACAACATAGTTAGGGTTGAGTCAATCAATATGGGTTCAATGGAAAGATACAAATTTGAACTTGTTTATTAGAAAAAGGGTACAAAGTACGAGTTAGTATTTTCAATATTATAGTAGTTTGAAGACCTCCCTGTCCAAGGTGGTGCGTGAAGGAGTATCCGGCACGGTATCAGTAGCAAACTGCGTCCCCTCAGTTAACAGATGATCGAGGTCTAGGTAGCAGACTGGCCGAAAGGTGGCCCTGAAATAGGCCTCTCAAGAACTGTAGTCTCGGCAGTGCGCCTAGCGGCTCCAGCTTGGTGAACGGATGGATTCTGTGCCGTCATTTCCTATATTCAATGCCACAATGCACTTTATTGTGCTTTATATGGCGATCGTCGATATTTTTTATTAATTATATTTTCAGGCATAGTTAAAACAAAGAGATTTCTAGTTGATGATGGTTTAAATTATTGAGCGGGGTTTCGATCATCACATAAGTCTATATTCAATTTATTAATAATGAATCATCTTAACTCCACTACGGATGACTGATTAGTTTTTACATTCATTAGCACTGTGTTGTTTAACTTCAGTAGCTAATATTTAACCCCAGGTACTGGATATGAAGCCTCTTACTTTAACTACTAAAGTATAGTGTATTTAGGTGGTAAACCATCCTACAAAAATAACAATATTTAAATAAAAATTTATGTTTTTAACGATAAAAGAACACTGTGTTATTTTGTAGAATCTAAATGGCATATTAGTGTTGCTTGTGGTCTAGTATTTACGACAATGGTCGGGAGGTTCGAGCCTCATTCCAGGAGGTCATCAATTTAGTCCTACTTTCAAAGCAGAAGCGTTTAGCTTGGTTTGAAAATAGTAACAATATTGATGTGACACGTATTCCGTGTACGCATCTTTATTTTTTTAACAAGAGAAAATGTTTTAGCGACACTATATATAACATTAAATAATTTATAAAGAGCAATTTTCTTTAAAAAAATTCACTTCACTTTTATAGATAGCATACAGACAAATTATTACTGTTATTTTTCGTACAGACGTTAAAAGTAAAATAATATCAAAAATTGACACTCGCTGTTTTCCTCAATGAGCAGAAACTGCCGCCCTTCAAATGTAACGGCAGTGATTGGTTATCCAAACATTATTTATTATTTCAGCCATGGATCAAACTCTACATTTTTATTATTCAGAAATGTATATTTAAAATTTGATTTCAATGCTCGCTGTATTTACATAAATCACTGAACTCCACCGCCATCGTATCATCGATAATTCCCCGACAAATAAATGAGCCAAAGCGGTTCACAGTTTGAATGTCGTCGTGAACATAAAATGAACTGAAAATGGACAGAGGCGGTGAAACATTTTTTACAGAGTGTAAATAAATAAAACCTTTCTTTTGTTTATAGAATCGTTTCATAAGCGGGGGCCCACACCTTTTCTCCTACTTTAGGGTCCCCTCTGAATCATTCATTACAATTGAACCATTGTTTGTGAAAAGAATGAATTTATGTGTACTTTTATGCGGGTAAAAGAAATTTCCTAAATTAATGACCTTTTTCATGCCGCGGTACTTAATTAAAGATTCAAAAAAAGGTTTGTTGAAAACGATTTGAACAAAGAGTGTTTTTTACATCACCAGTCACAACTCATTGTATTTTACCCGACACCTTTGTTTTCTACTATCGAAAAATGTTTTCATATTTACGATTGACTTGTCATTTATTTCAATTTTCCCTATCTGTCATTTTAGGTCCCATTTTTGGATCAGTTACATAAACATAATATATTATTTTACCCTACGTGGACTTATAATACATAACATTGGGCTGTCTAATAAGTAATTGGTGATTTTGTTCAATTATTTATTATAAAATCAAATTTTTAAACTAAAATTATAACATTTCAATCAACGATGTATATCTCTACTATTATTCAGAACTTCATCTTATCCTAAGCAATTTGTCAACATCTTACAATACAATAAGGTCAAATACTTTCAACATATATTCAATGAAGATAAATAAGACGATGATGACATAGAACGACAGAGGAGACAGTTGAGCGTTCGTGCAAATATACTGTCACGGCGTTTCTACCGATGCAGTAAGGAGGTGAAGAGCATCCTATTTAAATCGTTCTTCACCAGCATGTACACCTGCGAGCTCTCGTCGAAATACAAGCAAGTGACGTATAACCATCTGTAAAACCTTGATTACAGAAGTATTTGTCGAAAATTTTCGTCAAGCAACTCCATTATTCGAGGCCAAAAATTAAAGAAAAGGAAGAAAGGAAAACTATAAAATACACAAAAACGGCGACACTGACGTTTTAAAAATCCTATCAAATAGTACGTCAATTTTTTTCAACAAAAAAAAGCGAGAAAATAGCATTTAAAAAAAAACGCTAAATCTTATTAGACTATCCAAAACATGGAAAATATCCCTAGTTTGTTGGAGACAGTTTTTCTTCCACATTGTTAACTCTATATATAATCATGGGTAATATTAAAAGTCACTAGATTATTAATAACGATTTTTTTTTATAATACTTAATAAATAATATCTATGGATAAATTATTTAAATGTAAATTATTTAAATGTAAATATTAACACCTCAGAATATGTGAATCGGTTTAAGTGTTGCGTCTTGGGTTTATTATATAAGCATAGATATGTTGTATTTTTTAACAACAAAGGTTACAACATTTACATAGATATGAAATTATTGAATAATTTGTACATCTTTTTGATATTGATATTGCTATAAGATTGTTACTTATTCTATGCTGCTCGATGTCTAGTGGTTCCCGAAAATGGTAAGAAACTATAATTTTTATTTTTTTAATAGCATATATGTTGTCTAGATGAATTAAATTACCGATAAAATAAAATCTATGGCGATAAATAAAAAATAACATATGAAGTCCTTATTAACAATAAAATGTTATTGATACCTACCGTAGATAAATCTTTCAGTTTCAGAACTCTTTCAATCTATTTTAATAAAATTTTGGTTTTTTGAACTGTTTTATGATGTCGTACAGAAGTACGATTCAACTGTTTATATTATTATTTAATGGAACTGAAGTATTCCAAACATGGTGTATACTCGCAAGTACCTACCTACGTCTGAATATTTTGTGTCATGCCATTATAGTAAGATGGCTTTAAGTGTATTTTCTGTATATCTTTAAGTGGACTAAATGTCAATCGAGACTTTTTTTTTTAATTACTTAGTTTATTTTTTAGTTCTAAAGTAAGTCAATTCATAAAAAAAAATATTTTTCATAATGAGACTTGTTTAGCATAAAACTTTACAGAAAATCATGCATTGGATAAGAGCAGTATCTTTGTTAACTACGAGTCGGTCGAGGCTTTCTTACCAGCAGCGGAAGATGTTCATCCGATAATCCATAATTATTACCTCATATATGATGCAATCCCATATGACGTATGAAACATTCATATACATATGTTAAATTTTAAATAGTACCTATCACTTATTTTGACTTCGTCACTGAAAGGTTCCATATTGTTTAACACCACAAAGGTTGCTGATAATCATTCAGTTCAGCAAAGTTCAACTTCTCTGAATGTGATAATCTGTTCTCTGGACCAATATTTTATTTTTGATGACTCCGCATGTTTTGTTTTTTTCGAAAAGTATAATAACCACTGTTTTTTTAAACATTTTTTATTTTAGTTAATATTAATAATCGGTCATGCATTTTCCAGTAGCACCAACAATATTTTTTAGATAAATTGATTTTACATGTATATTTTTCTTGTATTTGTATAACAATAATCAATTATTTAGTTTAATTGAAACATATATAATTTAATATTTTTCAAAAGGTTAAGAAATTTCTATGAAAAATAACATGATGTCCAATATTTTTGTGCCAATACGAATTAAGATAACTTTTGTCTATTTATTTATAATCTATATTTTTATTTATTATCTTTGTTTTATTAACCACTTAATTGAGTTTAAATACATCTACCGGTTTCGAAAAATACCATTTTTCTTCTTCAAGATGTCATTACTAACTAAAAATATATATTATTGTTTCTTTACCAGAATATATTTTTAAAAAACAATTATTTAAAAAATAAATTGTAAAATAAGAGTAAGGGAGCATTTGAGACGTTTTAACAATAGTGTGTTTTCAGAATTTTCTAATCATTTGATAGAAAATGGTCATGGTTTCGATAAAAAATTGGGATTGTCAATTTTGCATATAAACGAAGCTGGTCACAAATTAAATAATTTGGAATCGTTGGAGATAAATAAAGCGTGCAAAACTAATCAAAAATTATAAACCAACTCAATTTAACTATGAGTCCCATTCTAAATTTTTTTCCTAAAAATTATTCGAGTAAATTTGTATTAAGTAACAATTTTAGTTGGGTACTAAATTTTTTCTTTAAATAGATTCTGGTAAAGAAACAATAATATGTTTTTAGTTAGTTATGACATCCTGAAGAATAAAATGGTATTTTTAGAAACCGGTAGATGTATTTGAACTCAATTAAGTGGTTAATAAAACAAAGATAATAAGTAAAAATATGAATTTTAACCGTAAAGTTAATATTGCTAATTTTAAAAGTATTTATAATCTCCCGAATAATGTATAAAAAGCAGTGCAAACATCAAAATCATTACTAAAATATTTAATTTGTGTTTGGAAATGTTAATAATCTTTAGATCTAAAAATACTAAAATGATTTGCTGAGCTTAGTTCTAACGTTAGAGAAAGCTCAGTGCACAAATCAACAAATTAACTCACCCCCTGGGCGATCCGGATCGGTGATCCTAAGTACTTGATAAACCTGCTGGACTCTGTTAAAAAAAAGGTTGATTCGTCTTTTGAACATACCAAAAGCAACAACCGGGACCGTGTAAGAAGATTATCAACTATCTCCAAAACACTCTCGAACTGTGGGAATGTTATATTAGATTGTTCCAAAAAGTATTACTGATTTAACTTTAGAATAATTGAATTATAGCCATTTGATTATGCGCATTTTCTCAGCTAACTAAGAGCTTATTATGTATTCCTGTAGAATAAAACCCAGGTCGATTAGAGTCCAATAATTATCTAACTGCATTTTCTGCCACTTATTTTGTAGTAAATAGTTGCTCGAAAAAAAATTGCCGAGAAGAAAGATGCCTCCTCATGGATTAATCAATGTTGGTTGTTTGTCGCGCGTTTTATTCTACTAAAGATTTAATTCGTCGTTTTCGTCGTCATAAAAATTTCGCCGATAATCGAACCAACGTCGCACTGTTCGTTCAGAAATGGTTCCTTCACTCTGTTCTTGGATAACATTGCGTCCCGTTTGAAATTAATAATTCCCAAGTTTAAATTATTAAAGAAATGCAAATTTTCCCGACTCAATAAATAAGTATTGCAGATGCCTAACTGTTATACGTAAACAAATGTACTCATTCCTCATTCCTTTTTTGACTCTTCTACACTGCTAAGAATATTGAATAGACTTTTTCTTAATTGCTCTATGAATAACTCTACTTACGCGAAAGTTAATTTAAATACAAAATCAAAGAAAAACCTCACTATTGACTATACGAATACATAAGTATTTATATAATTATATTTAAGTTTTCCGTGAGAGTTATTAAACCATATTTAAAGTTTTGAATATTCCCTAAATAAATTTTAAAATGTTTTTTCGACAAAGCTATCCCTAACAGACATACACACCCTTGTCAGTTCTAAGAGTGGTTTAAACGATTTACCGAGGACACCATAATGGTTAAAAAAAGCTGTACAACTTAGAATTTACATGCTTTCGGTTTTTCAGACTAAGAGAAAACATTTTTAAAATCCTTAGTTAATACTTCCTCTAAACCATACATATTGAGTTCAGTTATTTTAGTGTTTTACTGAGAAAAATCTTACTGGTAGATATTTACAACTGTGACAGCATATTTAAAAGCATTTTCAAACGCATATTAGCTTTCTAAAATTGGTACAATTTTATTAGTCATGAATTTTATTTTATAGCGAATCGTAAAAAATCTCATGTTCCAAGAACCATGAATTTAAATTGATTGAATAAAGAAATTCAGTTGCGTTGTGGTTCTTGAGATCTATTTATAGGTTGTTGACGTTGTTATCATCTGGTGATGATCGTACAAATTCAAGATAAGTTAACGAAGAATTGAATAGGTGCAGATTCAGGTCACATCTTCACAATAGGTAATGTTTTATTTTTTAATATTTTATCATATTGTATTTGATATGATTTAACATAACATGTTTCATTGATAATTAAATCAATCACTTAGAAAGGTACACCGAAAAAATCTACCAATGAAAAAATGTAACCACCTCTAATAACGTATATATTATAGATGGATGTGACGACATTATTCATTAATTTGCTTAATTTTCGGGTTCAAGTCCTGACTATATTTTTTCGATATATAGATTTTTTTCTATTCATCTATTTTATTTTACTTTCATTTGTGACATATTTTTAAAAAATATTCTCGGAGATTAATCTTCACAATATTTAATTAAGCTTCAGTTTATTACAACACTTTTTTATGCGATGCAAATGTCATTTTCTAAGTAAAAGCTCAGGAAATGTTTTGTCAATAGATATAGAAGTCTTTATGTAAACTAATGTTTGTACTACACACTTTAATCACTACTGCAGTTTCAAGAGGTGAAGTTCCTTTCATCATCGGATATAAATGAAAACTAGTAATTAATAATGATAAATTACAACTGCAGCCATCTTAAAACCTGATTTCCTTAAAAAATTTCTGATGTATCAACTAAAACAATTCATTACACGTATAAAAAAGTGATTGTTCATTTATATGAAGTTCTAAAGTATTTATTGTGTGTGTTGCAGCTTCGCATGGCGGCCCTGAATGAGCCCGTGACGGGTGATATGCACGGGGTGCGAGGAGCCGACTACGCCTGCTACCGCCAGGCACGCAGGGCCGGACTCCGCGGCACCTTCAGAGCCTTCATTTCTTCAAGGTAAACATTTAAAAAAAATTCTAACCATTTTAACACCTAAAAAAGGTTGAATTTTTGTAATATATATATATATGTGTGTGTGTGTGTGTGTGTATGTATGTTTTCCTCCAGTCAGTCAAGAAGTCCTTGAATTTTCTCTACGATCTGAGAGGTTCACCGTTTGTTATTCTCGCTGTTGTTCTCACATAGATGTCTGACTTATAGAGCTCCCCAGGCAGTATTTTCGTTTATCAACGATCTCTTAGATCGCAGGCATGTGGGCACTACTGTGGAGACGAAGGTCTTCAAAGGCATTGCGCGTTGTGATATTTATAAGGCTCTTCATATTACAGAAAATGATAATAATTATTTAAATTAAATATTTTTATTTTAACACGATTGTAACATTATTATAAAGTTAAAATAAGTTAGAGGAGGGGCATGATTCTATCGAACTATAAATATTTTGTAAGAAAAAAAAGAGTAAATATATTAAACAGTATATTATTTAAGAACGGATATTAAGCGGGTGAGTTTTTTTTTTCACCACTAAACTTTGTTAACTACGAAACTATGAAACTACGAAATTTATTATACGTCTACCGGTTTCACTTACCTCAAGCTTCGTCAGGATATATTTAAAACTAACCATAAATACAAAAAAAGTACACTTATATATATACATGAAGAGGGAAATAGAATATAAAATTACATATGAAAGAGAGAGACAGAATACATACACAGATAGATCTATAGTTATCTATAGATTTTGAAAATATTAACTAATTTTCTCACTTTGTAGCTTACTCGATAAGTTTTCATCAATTGTTAATCCGAGATAAATTATGGATATACTTTCACAATATTATTTTTCTTTCATTTTGATTGAGTTTTGAATATAATTATGTTTTAATGAATTGCAGTACTCTATAATATGAAAAAGGGATTTTAAAATGCGAAATATTTTCCATTCTGTTCTGTTTAAATATATTTTTATTATGTTCACAGAATCTTGATATCAAAATTCTGTGAACATATTATTAAAATGCAAACATTTTTATTTATAATATTTATGTAAACAGGAATAACTTTCAGTCACTAGTAAATATTTTATATTCATTCGCTACCGGTAAATATTTATTTCCTGAAATTTAAAATTTAGTTTCAGAGTTGTCGTTTTGTTATAGTAATTAATTTTATTTATTTGAAACCGGAGTAAACCGAAACACTGCTTCAGTTCGTGGTATTCTCGAAAATATAGCACCGGTTCGTGGGATACTTTCAATTTTAATTACAGCTCCAGGTTATTAATATGAATTCAATAAAAATTATTTAAAAATCTAAATATTATTAAATATAATTATTAGATAATTTTTCTGTGGAATTAAGTTATATATAACGATTTTCAAAGTTTATTTTAGCTGTCATTCGAGTATTAAATCAATTAATCAATATTGTAAATTTGTGTAACATTTCGAATATTACTAACCGTTAAATTTTCCATTTCAAGTCCTAGTTTGATATTAAATAAATTAACATTGTTATGTCATTTATAGGGTATGTATTTTATGACTAAATAAGGAGTATATACAAATGCTGTACGGTTACGTAAAATATTATTTTATGAGATTACAGATTACAAATATTATTGTTCGAGATTACAAAATTATGTAGACTACTGCAAAATAAATATTTGCTAAATTAACCCATTATTATACTATATTTTTGCTTCAGGCCATAAATCATTTAATAAAACAATCTGCCTACTCGAAGTTCGATGATTGAAATGATATTCAATTTATAATTTGAAATTAATAAAATATTTTAATTAATTGAAATTATCACAAAAAAGTGCTTTCAACAATTCTTATGTCTCTGACATGATTGAAATTAGGCGCATGTACCGTAATTTGACATATCGACTACACAATATTTTAGGGGTGTTTAATTGTTTTATATGTTACTTCTAAAACATTGTGCAGTAGGTTCGCATTGATTAAAACGGTGAACCAACAACCAGTAAAACTACAACAAAAATAAAAAATGGTTTATTAATTATTAATTCATATTTCGGTTCTCTAATTATTTTCTGGAATTTTATTTTTAGAATCTTTTCTCGCAGGTGTACCTAACTAACAAAAAATAATGTTTTAGTATATTATTAAAATGAATTTGTAGTTTTACTGAAGTCAGTTATAGGAAGCGATAAACCGCATAAATTAGCATTGGTCATGGAATTCAGAATAATAACATTATATTAATGTATCCGTACAGTGGTTGAATCAGTAATGATGATCAGCAGTTCGAAATAGGAAGAGCTACGAATATCTTAACAAAGGTCGTCGTCCTGCCCCAACTTCTCCAACCAGTGTAAAAAAATAAGCGGAATATACATAAAATTTATTAGAAGCACACATTCTTATTGTGAAGTTGCAACTATTCGGAACATAGTTCTGTGATATTTTAAATATGAATTAAATATATTAATTAGAAAGATATACATATAAAATCAAAATACTGTTGTGTTGATTTTTCGATAGAATTGATTTTATACAATTAATTATAAATTGTTTCTTACTATTGAAAATTTTGAAAAAATATTTGAAAAATATTGTTGTGTTGATTTTTCGATAGAATTGATTTTATATGTATATCTTTCTAATTAATATATTTAATTCATATTCATAATATTTAAGTGTTATAAATTAGTGAGGAAAAATTTCGAAATATGTACAAACAAATAAAATGTATCAGAATGTAAGAAACAATTTGGTTTTTCTCTGATAGATTTATTTTACAAAAACGTACAAAAAAATTAATATACTAAATTGATATTGCAAGAGGTTGTAATAACAACCCCTACTTCTATTATTTAGTAAATATATGTGTATGTATGCACGTCTACAACGGTGTAATTACAAAAATTGGGCCCCAACGTAGAATGGAAAAAAGGACCCCCTAAATTAGTATCGCATACAAGATATACCATTAAATAATAAGAATAAAATTAGTCTAGTTTCATATAATATTTACACTTTGCAATTGCGATGGGTTGGTCTCTAATCCGACGTATTAGCGGGGTCTTAATGTTTACATTAATCATCTTTTTGAAATATACGTAAGAAATTATTTTTAAAATTTTATAATTTAATTTCTTGGTGTGAATTATTATTAACGCTGGGAAAGGTATATATACTTGCAAAAATAAAAATTTCAAATGGATTGCAGGGGCGAACTTTTTGGTCCCCAATGCACCGCATTGACATAGTTACTCTGAGTTATCTATTCAATTAAAATTGTGAAATAACGCTCCGTTAGTCGCACTAGAAATGAAGCAAGATATGTCACAGCCAGTTACGTGCAGAAGGTATAGATTTAGGTTATGTTGTTACCAGTGATATTATACAATCATATATAATACATGTATGTACTTTTGTTTAACCAACGTCTCTAGACAAAATTAATCCGTCGTTTATACGACCCTACCATGTATTTATTTATAATTTTAGAGTACTATTAATAGTGTTTTTAAAGTAAAATAATAGCTTTTTACCCATATAAAAAATATATGGACGTTTTTAAGAACACTTTCTATGACTAAACATGATTAATTTATTGTTTGAAAATCCTACACGTAATATCTAAAGGAAATAATTGTTTTTATTAAAGGTTAAGGTAAGAAATATATAGTTCTGCCAATTGCTTTTTGTTTTTCCCAAATCAAAAACCAATCCATGCACTAAATTTAAAGAAAAATCATTAGTTAATAAAAGATGAAGTAGACACTTCAATGATTAGCACGCAGTTGTAACCCTTTGTAATGTTATTCTGTTAAAAAAAACAGCATAGGTAACGACTCCATGTAAAATGTGTCAACCGAAAGGAAATTTCCTTTCAGTAAATAGCTATTTATATGACTTGAGTAATTCACTAGCTTGAAGACAGAATAAAGTAATATAAATATCTCGATGTGGCGAATACAAAAGAGCGTCATGGGTACAGCGGTGAGTTGTAGTAGTAGTTTTTAGAACTAATAAATTAAAGTCTACTGGTACACAGATGGCGCTAATTGTAAAATATTGTTTACGTTTATGTTAATCCAATTATTTAATTTATATTTGTTTCCCATAATTTAAAGTAATGCACAGCTTTTTTGCTTGTCACAGAACGGCACAGAATATCTAAAGAATGTATTTGTTTTTAAGATTTTTGTAGACTTCCTGTTTAAATCTTGAAATCTAAGAAAGAAGGTACGTGCATAATATTTAGACAAACTAATACGTGCATAATATATATATATTTCAATTTAATGAATTTATAGAAAGGGTTCAAAACAACACAAAAAAGATAAATATTGTTCATGATTAGGTCGATTCCTGACGTAACTTAATTCGTAACTTTACACGTTCTCGAGAGGAATTTCTCAACATTTACAGAAGTCCCGTCAATGAATTCAAACAAGGCAATATACTCCGATACAATATATAAGTGTCTTCCATCTCAGCAGTCATGCTTTCACTGATTCGGTCACAAATCGACTATTTGAGGGAGTCGGTGTCTAATATGTTCAACACGCCTAACTAACATCACAATCTCTTACGCACCCTCACACGTCGGGAATTCAATCTTGTATCTCGGAATCCCTGGCCAGTTTACAGTAGTACATATAATTCAAAAACTTTTGATATATTGGATAAATTTCCCAAAATTACCCCGGTACCGAAATTTGATGAAGCTGATATTGCGCAGGCATTCATAATAGTTAAATTATTTCTTATTCAAATTATCATTTGTCAATCTTGCATATCTGTTCACGTTATTGTTTACTTACTTACTTAATTATAAATATCGTACCTACATAAATTGTATTTACCTACATTATTCTTTCTGACATTGTTTTATAAGTGTAATATTAATTAGCGGATGTGCATTTTATAATCTCAAAACTAGTCCCGGGTCATGAAAATTAAATCCCAAGTATGCAATTTTGTATCGAAATTGGATTCACTACTCACACATATCGCACACCTAGATCAAAATTAAGACAACTCGTAAAACTAAATATTTTTAATAATTATTGTGTTCAGATACTCTGTCATATACACAACTAACTTAGCCCCACTTCTTGAATAGTGTCATTTTAGTTAATGTTTTCAATTGGGATTACATCTTAGTGCTCTTATAAATAAATATTGATGTGACATGAATTTCGTGTACGCATCTCTATTTTCTTATAAAAATATATATATATACATTTTAGATTTCACTTCAGAAACATGTGTCAGTTTCATTTTGTAGAAACGTAAAGCTATCAGTTCGCTTTTTAACATATTTCAACAAAGTTCTTAAACACTATTCTTTCTCGAACTCTATCGGACAAACTGCAAACTGCTAACATAAACGATGATTAATTATTATCAGGGGCGAATTTACTGTGAATAGCACAAACGATGACGAATTATTATCAGGGTCGGATTTATGGTGCAAGGGCCTGTCTCACAATATATTTTGAGGGCCCTTGACTTGAGACAGGGGGCGTCTAAAATAATAATATCAGAACACAATGTAAAATACGAACAGGAACACAAATATCGATGGCTTAAAAACAATAATATTATATTCGAAAAATGATCTAAATGAGTTCGAAGTAAAAAAATAAAACAACAATGCAACACCTGAAAAATCATTGTTTTAATTTAAAAGAGAAAATATCATTTACATATTATTTAATTATTAACAGTTTGTTAACATTACTTTAAAACCACTGTGAGTTATTTATATTCACCAACCGGTTTCGGAAAATAATATTTCCTTCATCAAGATGATAAAAAACTAAATAAAAACCATGTGTCAAAATATTCTTACGTTTTCAAATTCAATTTTAAAAATATTAATTATGAAATATATTAATTAAATGCATTAATTAGAAAGATATACATATAAAATTAATTTATCGAAAAATATTGTTGTTGTCGAACCTGCATCTCTTTCCAAACCGGGGATGGTGCATTATCCAAATATGCTACAGAGACATTATTTCTGACGACAAATTTTTGAACTTATATCTATCGTTCCATCGTTTGAAAACCATCTACTTTGTTTTTATATGTATATCTTTATTTGTTAGTATTTAAAATATATTACAGACCTATGTTCTGAATAATTATAACTTCACAATAAGAATGTGTTCTCCTAATAATTAAAAAATAATTTAAAAAACAAATCTAGTACCTAACTTAAATTGTTGGTATGATTAAAGATGTGGAAATTGATTTCATGATCCAAAATTATTGGATTTTTTTAAAGATAAGATTAGTGGTTAAATTTAGTTGGTTATTTATAATATTTTGGTTAGTTTTACATACTTTACTTACTCCTAACGATTTTAAATTATTAAATTTAAACCAACATTGTTTACGTGTAAAACAATTTATATTCTCTATAAAGTATGATCATTTGCTAATAAATGAACAACAACGTGTTAAATATCTAAAATATGTATTTATCCATTGCTTATTATAGGACACATATAAGGTAAATGTGGACCATATATATGTAGAATAAACATTTCAACTGCTGACCAAAACACTTTGGCTCGCTATCAAATTCTTGCCAATCGTGTATCTATTAATTCTACGATAGTATTGTACCTATATGTAGATAAATGTATATGTCCCAAATACAAGTATTTATATATATATATATATATATATATATATATATATATATATATATATATATATATATATATATATATATATATATATATATATATATATATCACAACAATATCTGATTATGCACCGAAGTAATGTGTGTGAAAATTAAAATGGTCCAAATAATTGAGGTACATATATGGTATATTACAATATATAGATACATATCTACATTTTTGATTTTATAAAAGCAAAAGAAAAACAATCCTGGTTCTTCCTAAAAAAAAAATATGTATTATCTGAATGTTTCAATAATTTTAAAAATTTCGATGTTTCAGGGTTCAGAATATTGATTCCATTGTAAGATGGGCAGATCGGGAGCTTCCCGTAGTCAACACGAGGGGCGACGTACTGTTCAACTCATGGGCCGAACTGTTTGACGGAGCTGGAGGATTATTTGCACAGCCACCACGTCTGTACAGCTTCAGCGGCAAGAATATCCTAAATGACATTAGCTGGTTAGTAAAACATACTTGCCCATTTATCATAATTTGATTATCAAGAATAACATATTGCATATATAAAACGATCTAATATTAATGACATCTAGTGACAAATTACGTAAACTAATTTCAATTGAATAAGTTGAATTTTTTTCGATGGAAGTTTTTGGACTTTTTGGTACACAAAAACGTTAAAAAGGTTCAGATGTGTAGTTATTTTTAAAGTAGCTTCTGGTAAATATCAACAGATATGCAGAAGATGTCCTGTTTCCACAAAGTCGTCGCCATCCACAGTCCACCAGGATCACATTTAATTTATGTATATTGTAATAATAGTCAAGTCACAGACCGCCAAATAAATAAATAAATATACCGGAGTAGCAAAAAAACTGAAAATCTTAGGATCTTACAATCGTTACAACAAATTTTTTTCATATATTTACGCAGACGGTTAAAATTTGCTTCCCATGTTTAGGAAAATACAAATACATTATAACTCTATTACTTATTACTGTCACTATTTTACTTGAAGGATTCCAATAATTATTCCTAAAACGAAATAGGCATTTAAACTAAAATTTTAGAGAACACTTTTTAGGACATAACACAAATGTTTAACAGATGAGCAATGAAAATGTTCTTTAATGAAAAAAAAATTGATAAAATGGTATAATAAATAATACCCAAAATATTCAGATTAATTTTATCGATAGTACCTACCATAAAATCATATGAGGATTTTGACCAAACTTTGCCACAGTGACAGAACCTTCTGTAGAATGTGATAGTCATACCAGTATAGACACAATACTTAACTTTTTATATACGTATGTACTTATTAGATATCTTGGATACAATACATAATATGTCTTTAATACAGCTGACAGTGGACTCACCGATGACTGTTCACTTTTAACATTTAATTATAATTGTGTGCTCAAAGATTAAACTGATGTATTATTTTATAAAGTGTTGTCTATAATGATTTCATTTTTAATAAAACTTTAAAATACACGCTTTATGAATTAAGATTAATATTTTAATGTTTCAGGCCCCAGAAGATAGTATGGCACGGATCACATCCCCAAGGAGAGAGAGCGATGGATACCTATTGTGACGCCTGGCACAGCAGTTCCCAAGATAAGATTGGTCTCGCCAGCTCACTACTTGGTCACAAACTCTTAGATCAAGAAAGGTTGGCATAATTTTTTTTTCCTCATTAAAAACCAAAATGCATTATTTGATGTTTTTTTATACTTCAAATAATGCATTTTGTACAGTAAAGTTATTTGTCTATTTTCAAACAGTAACCAATGTTCCTTCTGAAGTGTGTGGATGTTTGACATCATAACCCGCACAAGAAAATATACTGTGTACACAATTCTTAACAAGACTTCTTCTTCATTTGCCACCTTCTATCGAAGATTGGTGATCATGTTGATTTATCTTGTATAAGATTACCAACATTTTCGACATTGTACCATTTTCTGAGATTATATTATATAGTTAGTAATAAAATAAAATTAATAAAATATCACATTTTTCATTGCGGAGAATGTGTCCGAAGTATAAGCTTTTTTGATAGTTATGTGGTGGCCCGCTTGTATCTTGGTCCGTTATTTCTCCCATATGGTATTATGCCGTTACGTGCAAACAAAGGGAAAATATTCCAATAATCTCGAGAAAGGACCAAATCATACACCCCGATCTGCACCACATACGTGCACTGGAGTCTGCATTCTGTGCCCAGCGTTATGTTGACCAGATCATCAACGCGCGCTCTGTTTTTATTATTCTGTCCATCAAGTTCTACTTACATTGCATTCCATAATCTCATTCTGTCATTTATACATTTGTACCGTGTTCTCGCTTTCAGTGGGTTCTCCTCGGCCAGAATAAACAAATACAAAGAAGAAACAATCGTTCACGAACCAACCTTCCAATAGTTGTAATTAGTTCTCTTGACATGCAATGTAATGTAATGTAATGTTTTTCTTATTTTCTTCCCCTGTGCGCAAATAATAGCATTGGAAACATTGCCTGTGACTCCAGGCAATGTTTCCAATAGTGTTTATTAGTGATGAGAAAAAATGGTACTCTTGACTCACTGGTGTGATTATGATTGATATTCGATAATATCAGTGATTGAAAACTGTGACTGAGATCACAGTTTCATTATTAATATGCATGCGCCGCACGATATCACAATATACAAAATAAATAAAAAATTTTAGCATATTTACTCATATATTAAAAACATATTCTAGCATATGTAATTAATATATATCTAATTTTATATCATCACAAAGAGAATGAAAACTCACAGAGAATGAAAAATAAAAAGTCAGTTTATTTTTCGGGTCAAATGCGTAAAATGTTTTGGCAGAATCTACTAGATGTCGCTTATCACAAATTATAATTTCATTCCTACATTAATATTTTCGTTTCATACGTATATGCGCCGAATCACGGTTCACAACCAAATATAAACAAAATAAAAAAATGAATCACGAATCACAATATTTCCAGATATTCAATCACTGGTAGTGAGTGTGACTCAAAGATATCAGTGATTGACTCACGGTTTGTGATTTTGAGCTCATCACTAGTGTTTATGATTGATTCACGATTGACTTGTATGGTTGACTTTATTTTATATTATACAGAACATTAATATGCAATAACAATAATGTGACTACGAATTATGTATTGACGATTAAATATAATATACATGAAAAATCTGAACAAATTGCAATTCAAAATATATGAAAGCATAATATAATGGCACTCATAGTCTAGCGGGCATGACACTGACTTCTCATACTGGGAGCTCCGGATTTGATTCCTGATTTTCTCAAGCCTGGTTGTTTCTGTGTTGTATTTCACTATAGTAATTGAGTCTCATGGCCTGTTGTAGCATTAAAAAATTTTATGAAAAAAATTATACAAATGAGCATAGTAACATAAAGGAAAAAAAAAATTATAAACAAATATTTAGCACCAACATATACAAACACTTTAAAAAAAAAAGTGTTGTGTAAAAGATTTTTGTAGCTTAGTAATGAATTGGAGAACACGTCCAACTCATTTACCTTGTTAATGTCATTACACATTATACGGAGGAACCTCTATATTTGTCATTAATCCATTCCTGAGTGCTTGACGAATATGGAACCTGACAAATATATAAACAGTTTTTCCCATAACAAATAACTGAATTCAATTAATTCATTCCCAGCCCTAAATTTTATGTCAAAACTTTACCTTTATTGTACTGACGAGACATGATGGTAGAAGCGGAAGAGAAGGAAAGTTACTAATATTTGGAAGAAGACAATTTAAACATCAGTTTAAACATCACCACAATTAGAGTTTAAATTTAAACAATTTAAACTCTAATTCTAGTGATGGTTTACGTTTGCCGATGATTCTGTGACATTCGATTTAACAATGAACTTGCCCAATGTTGCCTGTTTCTGTTTAACCTTCATGAAGTAATCAATTACATTACCATTGAATCCATTACCATTGACTATGATAACATTTGGGTGCCACTTTACAACCATATTTTGCGTCTTAGCCCAGTTAGACAGTATTGCCGGGCGGTAGAAGTGACAAATATAGAAAATATTAATGAATATGGGAACATTAGTTTGTTATCAAAATTTGACAAAAATCGAACCAGACGAATATAGAGGTTCCACTGTATAATGCAATATTGCTGTGGTAAGCATGAAGACTTACAGCAGCAACTGCAGGAATCGAACTTTCGAGTCTTTGGGGAATACAATTAGTAAACACTAAACCAGTAATCCATCATTTTACTCAATGTTATTATTTTCCTGCCCGAAGATCATTGGTTTTTATTGTTAGTCTCTTTCCTACTTGTATGTATGTATGTAAATGATTTCATTGCGGTAGAGATAATTTAACTCACACTTGCTTCCGATAGTAAGTGAAGTGAAGTTGAAAGTATTCAAATAGTGATGAGCTAAACGTTATTGTGACTGTGATTATGCGTTTGGTATTTCTTTTAAAACAATGATTGGTAACCGATATTTAACTGTTAAAGGTTTAGTTTCCAGTATATCAGTGATTGCTCGCTGAATTATGAATAATCAGTTACTAATCATCGTTAAAATCAAACACAAATTTCACAATCACAGTAACAATAACGTCAATATATTCAAACCATTTTTGTGAATGTTACAGTTAGCACATTATTTTCAGGTATTCTTGCAACAATCGCTTTGTTCTATTGTGTGTGGAAGCAACATCTCAGATCTCGAGAAGAAGAAGGAGGGATTTAGAAAGGTAATTTTTGTTGTCTAGGTATCAAAATCTGTTTATTTCCACCATTTGATTAAATTTAAAACATTATAGAATTTTAATCAATACATTTTTTATGTAACTACTTTTTACATTTATCCTTTGAAATATTCTATACATATATGTACATTTATATATTTATTGCACAGTAAACAAATTTAAGCTGAAAAAGTAAACATTAATACAGATTATATTCCTCCAGATTAATTAGATTATAAGCTCCATCGGATATTTAAGTCATATTTTAAAAAATATAATGTGGTTTATGACATAACAAAACATAACTAGTGAAAAAGTAAAACACACGTGAGAGATTTAACAAAAACAGAAAATAATAAAATAAAAGCCTAAAACGTTAGAGAACGTTGGAGTCAGCCATTTAAAGATTTTAAAATTTTGTTGTTTATAGATAGTTAAAATTTCAATGTTGATACAACCTCAATATTTTTAATTCAAATTAAATTAATCAACTAGAAAGATATTCAAAAAATCTCAGGATTCAAACTTTGACCTTCCTATCTGGGAAAATGCGTTCACCATTATCGCTATAGGGATCGAATAATAACAAATACATATTTTTGTAGACTTTCTCCTTTACATTATTGCTTGTTATCATTATTGGCCGCTACAGGCCATTCAGGATTAAGGCCGACTGCATAAACATTATCCAGCATCCAAAACATCCAATCTATATGCACCTTTCTTCACTGTATCTGCTCTTTTAATGGATAGTGGTCGGGTTCCATGTGGGGTTTCCTCAAATATCTTTTGAAAAGAGTTCTCACTTCTACAACTTAACCAACATGATATATTTAGAAACGCAATTTTCTTTTCTTTGGTAGATTCTCTTTTTCTTGCTATTCCTTATCTTCAACACTATCTCTTCCAACTTGACGACCTGAGTCATCTTGACGCTTGAATGTCGGTCAATGATTTTAAACAACTTCAAATTTAACTTTGCTTTTTCTTCATTTAAATATAATACAATTCAGATATACATATGTTTGTTTCATTATTGTTGTAATTATGTTTGTTTCATTATTGTTGTTATTATGTTTGTTACAGTGTAAATGATACATCAGCAGGAGATGAAGTGTTAGATGCCGATGATTACCAGGACTTCCTCGCAGAAATTCTGTCAGAGGATCTCAATTAAGTCTGAAGTTTCTGGAAATATCTAGTCAAATATCTTTATACCATCATCGTATTATAAAACATCTTCTTGTATCGAGCATTTATGTTTTTATACATTACTTTAAATAATTTGAGCAAGTCGAGTCCGGTTTTAAAATATAATAATTGTGAAATATTTTTGAATAAAAATGCGATTAAATATTATATCTGTCAATAAATTATTAATATAGATAGATGTTATGTCTGTAATATTCTACTTGAACATTCATGTACTGTGTAGTCATTCTCAAATCTTCATGAAAAATATTAAATAAACTTTTGACTTATGATTGTGATCTTGGGAGGTTCTCTTTAGAATCTTTATGTTTGCTGTTCAGAAATTGGTGTTCTTTTGAACTTAATAGATTATTCATAACTATTTTTAGTGTACATTTTTCAAATCACAAGCCAGTTGAATAAATAATAAATAAATTAAATTCATTTCTATATACCTACATACAAAGAAAATGTATTTGTTAATGGGTATACATAATACAAATAATGTAATTTTGACCCACTCTCTCAAGGAGTGGCGTCATCTATTAGTATGTCCCGATTCATATGTTTGGAGTTACAAATGATCCATCCAATAACATCTAAAAAATATATTATTTGTCCTTTTACCTGACGAATAATTTAATTTATGTGTGTTTTTTTTCAATTCATGATCATTATCATTATATTATTTCAGTTTCTGGTAGTTTAATATCAATTAATTATATTATTATTATGATAATAATTGTCAATGGTTTTATATTTTTATATTTAAACGACTCCAAATTAATGAATCAGTGTGTTCTCATTTTATCATTGATTCAGCACTCGAAATGGATTTTTTTAAAGGAAATGCTTGCTTTAGTAGTGAAACATAAAGTGCTATTATAATATATACTTTTCCAGTTAATTGATAAGTTCACACACAAAATAATATTTACATATATTGTTTTTGATAAATGCTTATGCTACCAGAGATTTTTTTTCGCAAACTAATATTTAGTTACTACATTTTATAATTGACTTTATATTTGCCTTCCTTCCAGGTTTAATTTATTGTTTCGTCTATCTTGAATGTTTATCCGAAAATCTAATAAAACACAAATATAATATAACTCTTTCATTCGTGTTTTGAGTATTGATCATATCAATTTTGGACTGAAACAGTATTCCAGAGCATTTCAATTTATTCCGAGTACTGCATTAATTGATTGATTGACCCATTGTTGATTGACCCTATTATGTTATTAAGTATCACAAAGAATTAAGAACCAATTTACAATATACTTAAAAATATCTTTCCCGCGAAGCAGATGATATCATTTCCAAACTTTATCAATAAGTGTTTTACAATAAGAATTTTGCTCTAAGTGTAAAGTTTAGATAAGTTTTTTGATATTATACATGATAATAGAATTTTAAGAACAGTACTTATCTACCACTTTTTGTATTTCACTTTTTATTTTTTGACCAGTTAAAAACTTACCATAATAATAATTCGTCAACAAGATTTTTTTTTTTTTGCGTATAATGTTCACATGGAAACATAATATATTTTAGTTATCTGACTAGCGATTTTTCTTTAGTTTTTGTATTTAAAATACTTTAGTGTATTGGTGGTTTTGTATTAAAGTTTTTTTAATGATTCTTAGTTTGAGAATCCAGATAGTGTAGTAAAGATGTATCAAGAACGGCTAGCAAGCTACTGAGAGAAACAGAAGAAATCACTGCTTCCAACTGTCAACTTTTTCAAGTTCCAAAATGATTATATTTTATGTACCTCCAAGGCAAATGTTTTATATTATGTATAGTTGAATTTTAATTCAATAAAAATATGAAATTTAATACTTTAAATTCAATTAGAACTCATCAAGTCTGTTTTTATTGATATGATATTTGTTTATGAACTCTTGTGTCAAAAACATCATATTTATCATTGTTTCAATAGGAAGCAAACAACTTTTGCCTTCTATATACTTGTAATAATATTATTTTAAATATCTATATGAATATACAAAATTTTATCTAAACATATCCATTGCAAGAAGTCACAAAAGAGTGACCATAAATAAACTGTAAATGGGGTTGTACCACAATGTGAGCACAAATGTTGCTCTATCTTTATACATGTTATATTATCTGCTTCATACAAGATTTTAACCATTGGATTTTTTTTTTAATAAACATTTTTTCAGCGCTATTCTTTGTTTTAATTTAAAAAAGGAAACAGGTACAGATATGCACATACATATCAGAATCTAAGAAAGAAAAAAATATTTTCGTCCTCGTTCCAAGCATTTGACTAATAATTTTTTTTTTCACTGCCTATATTTGGGTCCAAAACTTAAGAAAAATTAATGCTACAGTGTGCACTGACTCACTTTCTAGTACGGTACATGACAACTATTCATATTACATTACACTGATGACTCAATTTCTAATATGGGACCTCACATTTCATATAACATTTAAAAAGAAATTTCATTTTTTTCATATCAATACGTATTTTTGCGTACACATATATCCGTTATTAAAGACACTGATTTTATTTACTAACGCTCCAAATATACAAATCATCTGACTGAATCACTCTTTATTCTACCAAATACTTTCACAACACTGATATATGTATTTAATTCACGAGGACTAAATTCACCTCCAGGAAAACGAAAGAAATAAATGTGCTTCGCACCGTTTCTTAAGGTATCAAAATTTCAAAATTAATTTGTTAGAATGAAACTGATGACAAGAAATTATTTTAGAAGTTGCCATATGGGTAAATTTAAAAAAAAATTATAATAATATACATTTTTTGTGTAATAGCATGATGGCCCGTATCCACGGATGAGATTTCTCTTGGAGATTTAAATCAAATGCATGTAATGAATTATTCAGAGTTTAGCATGAAACGATTTATGAATCATCACATCATATGTTTGCTCGCAAATCAGAATGACGCATCCAGTTGACATGTACATTTACCAGCTCTCAGATATCATTGAGAGATTATCGTGGACATGGGCAATGGAGTGAATGTGAAATAACTCTTCTCCGTTGATAAAATTACTCTTAAATACTGGGACTCTTTAAACTTAACTTAACTCTGAAAGAATTAATTGAATGTGACGATACATGTGTGAAAACATTTCAAGATAACCATAACCGATAAATTTAATATTTATGATTGTAATATTATCCAAAATAATTCATATCTACACATATATAATATGTAACAGTAAGCTATAATACATAAAATGTGGTTGTGTTAAAATTAAATCAAAACATTTTTCTATAAAAACAGAGTTTAATAATGTTTATTCTAATTTAATAATATCATATCACAAAAGTTATGCTGAAGTAATTGTGTCGTATTACATATCTTTGACATGTGAGTTTTTATATTCATTATCATTAACATTTTTCAAATTATTTTTATGTACCTACATTGCCAACTTGGTGAGTACACCTTTAATTGCTTGGTGGAATATATTTTGGAGTGTGTGGCATGCAATGGCTAATTGAAAATGTATTTGTGGTACACAATTTTTGGTAATAATTTATTTTATTATGAAAGCAATGCAATATTGTAAACAATATTCACCACAGTTTGAAATATTTATACCAATAGTTTTCTGCACCCAAATTTTGGAACTGTTCAAAAATAAATATGAAGTGGTATTTTAAGAAAAAATGATTCCATACAAACATGATCTACAGTCATCCTCAATGCAGTTATTAAGTAGAGTTTTGAGAGAGAATTTGAATTCATTGAAGGCAACTGTCAATTTGCATTCGGCTTTACTTTTCTGCATTTATATTTGTTAGAAATGTTTTGTCAGAACATGCTTAATATTCTTCTTACGCATCCCATATTGTTTTCTGAATAACTTTCATACAAATAATTTGTTGATTCACTAAACATTATTCACATTCTTAAATCGGTAATATCAATTTTTCAGATTAGTCAGAAATAGGGCGTTGTTTAATGGACAAATACATTTTTTTTACTAGGTACTGTTATAAATAGATATCTCCAGTATTTATAGATAAATAATTATTCCTCTCTTCATGGTAAGTTTCAACTCTTACAATTTCATTTAAGAAAAAATAAAATACTCTGTAAAATGTACGATTGACTGTGTATATTTATTGAAAAAAATACTTGTAAGTAGAACTTAAGATTATTAATAAAGATTAAAGAGATGTGCGCCTGTTTCCAAGTACCCTTGCCTACAATACAGGCTACTGAAACAACATCAAGCGCCTCCTGTGTTTTGTTCTCTGAAGAACTTTATAGAGAAAGATTTGAATAATAAAAAGGAGCCTGCAAATTGCTATCATCTTGATATAACTTCGTCCATCTTTCAAAAAGGTGTATCTGTTGATTTTACAGCATATGATATATTAACAAATTATGTGGAATATTTCACTATTGAAAAATTATTAATAAAATAATCTTACCGATTTTTACAGATATTTTTTGATTTAAAAATAGTATTAGGTGTATTTATTCCATAAATATTACTTATTACTGTCATTTGTAAGAATAACACTTTGAAATAAGAATGGTTAGGTTAAAATGTTTTTTGTACATTTTTTGGAATAAAATTTAGATATGCTATTTGAAAGGATTATGGACATGTTTTTGGGCAATGTAACCCCAGTCGTAATTCAACAAAAAAAGAGATGCGCCTTTTTGAAAGACGGATAACGATTATAACCGTTTAAATTATGAAAATGAGTGACAAGTCAAAATATTGATGCAGCGGCTTCCAGACTTTATCATTCATGAAATCATTGACACCTAATTGTCGTTTGTACGACAAATATGTAGTTGCATACTCATTACTTTATCCCAATTAAATATATCAAAGTGCAGTTTTTATTTGTCTTTCAGTTAATTTTTCAGTACATTGTCACTCTGCTCCATCCATATATAAACAAAAAATCATTTTATCCATCCATCTAGAAACAAAAAGTGATTTATGGTGACATTTTGTTTCACAACTTTTGGAAAGAGAGTATTATATGTGTGTTATATGTATACAGACAGTGGATATTTTATCAATTATAGCTGTAATTTTTTTAAATAATGTACTTTAACATTTCTAAATCTAAAGAAAGTTAGTTAGGTTTTTTGTAATATAAATTATGTTAGTTAATCTATTGTATCTGAAAATAATATGTTTTATCTCAGTAGGGATGCTTGCATACACATTTGCTAACATATAATTTGAAAGGTTTTGGGCTAAACAATACCCTATTTCAATTTGACTTTATCCCAACTAAACACCTTAATACATACTAACCAACATATTGATCATGACTTATTGTTTTTTTTAATAAAATATAAATTGAATGAATTTATTTTGCTTATGCAATTATTTTACAGAAACATATATGTTATTATAATCTGAAACCTAAACAAAACTATTGTTTGACCTGAAAATGAATTTATCTGCAATGCATATTTGAAAATACAAATTATTTTTCAACAACAACCTCAGACACTGTATATTATTTTACAATTTGGCCATAGATATTACCAATAATAATAATAATATTTTATAATACAGTATACTCCTTTATCAAAATTGTTTAATAATAAACTTGAAAGAATGTTTCCTTTTTGTGAGTCTTAAACACTGTCTGTTGGTTTAATTTAACTACCATTATTTTTGTATTTGTAAAGGTAGCCATGTTTAAATTGCATAAATTGGATGCTGTAAATCTGCGATAATATGAAATATAATAACTATTGAAATGAAATGGTTTTATTCATTGAAATAAATCATTAATGTTTATTTTCCCATGAACTAATATAGGTGTAGATTTATCTAGCATTACATATATGCTTGACGCTTTATATATTTTTAATCAAAATTTTAAATTACCTTTTTCTTAAGGAGAACACATTTATTTTGTGAAGTTAACAGAACATGGTTTTCAGAACATGGTTCTGTGATATTATTAAAACAAATTAAATTAATCAACAAGAAAGATGTACAGAAAAAATATATTATTTGTCAAAATAATATTTAGTTGCTACTGGGATACAGTATATATATATATACCCAGTATATGTATATATATATATATATAGGTTATATCAAACTTTATTGAAATTTAATAAAATTGATTCAATTTAATCAGGTATTTAAGATTCACTGCAATCCATAATAATATTACGATTACCTTTCCTATTTCTATGACTTTCTGACCGACTAGGACGTCCAGGACGTAGTGGTTGTATTGGATCCATATGGCTGTGCGCTCGATTAAACAGCCAGGTCTTTAATATCTCTAGGTTAAGATTACCTAATTTTTTTCTCTTTTAGATACTCAACACTACGTAAATATATATCCCCCGTTATATATATATATATATATATATAACACTACGAAAATATATATTCAATTTGAAATGAAGTGTACATTGTAAATCAAAACAATGCGAAATTGTACGAATTTTAAGCTGTCATCTGTCTCATCACAGAAGCTGTGAATGAAATATTAAATTTATTTTTTAAATAATTATAGTTTTTTAAAAAGAGATACTGTTAAAGAAACAATATAAAATATGTTTTTGATTAGTTAACGACATCCTGAAGAAGAAAATTATATTTTTCGAAACCGGTAGATGTATTTAATTCATTAAGTGGTTAATAAAACAATTAAGTAACAATCTAAAATAATGGATTTTAAAAGTTTAATTTAAGTTGATTTTGCTAATCTTAAAAATATTAATTATTATTAACTACAAATATATTATGTGAATTTGGGGATCACTGATCGGGATAGCTCGCCCTTGAACTCCTGCCTGTAAACTTGAAAACTGAGAGTCTAGAAATTCACCCATAATGCCTTTGAAAAATAAACGGACCAAATGTACAAATTAATGGATATTTAAAAAAAATCTTCTATTCCTTGATGCAAATGTAGTATACGCTTCAGATAACCAAATAACTTATGTAAGTATAACACAATAGCTGTCTGTGATTGTGTCAGGGCTCTTGTGTAAGTATTATATATTCCAAATAATCTTCAATCATGTGCCCACATGCAATCATTTATATCAACCATGCGCCACTATAGAAAAAAATATGCATAATACAACCTCATTTTTAGAGGAAGACACAAATTTTCATGCTACAAATGTATTATTCATTGTCAGATTTAAAATACATCCTTATTTTGACGAATTTCAAAAACCATGCTAAAACTATGTCATGGATTGAATTTTTGAAATTATGTCAGTTTTTGTTTTTATTGATTCCTTTGAGACTAAATCCTACATGGCCTACATGGACATTTAAAGATTTTTCTGACATCTGTTAACGAGTGCAATAAGCTTCTAAGTAAACTTTTATAATACGTAATTTTGTTATTTTTACTTATCAAGAGATGTCAGGAATAAAAATTACTGATATATTTAAAGTATGAAAATTTACTTTACTTTTCGTTGACAACTTGTCAAGAGATGTCATTAACGGTTAAAAACTACAAATATTAGAAATTAATCGAATACTTTACACGTGAACCTTAAAAAATATTAATAAAGATGCTTATAATCTGTTACTTTGCGTAAAAAAATACGGACACGTGTATACCAATAATTGAATATAAGCCGGCTTAAGATTTTTTAATTAAAATAAATATAGTAAATAATATGTGATAAAACTGATACAAAATAATAAAATAAATCTTCCAGCACAATTCAAAAAATACGCATGATTTCACTTATACGCTGGTTAGCGAATTAATGTTAGCAGGGGCGTGCAGTACATACAAGCAAAAAAGTTGTGCATTGCTGAAAATTCTGGGAAACAAATATAAATGAAATAATGGCATACATGACAGGACGATAATGACAGCTACCGAAACAAAATTTGCCTTCCTTGTCCCCGGCTGATTCACTTTATTAGTAAAAATGATAATATAAAATAATACAATTCAAATAGAATGGAATAACATGGATGAATAGTTGACAACGAGATAGACAAGGTGTAATAAGGCCGGGGACCATTGAGAAAATGAAGACGCACTCCCTTCCGAGAAACGAGATGGCAGAAAAGAAAAACATTTAGGAGACTTACCCTACACGCACCACTGTCGGCAGATTTAACCCACAAGATCAGTATTATAAAGAGACGATTTACTACAATTCCGCTGGTGACATTCGTGTACTAGTAGAATCTTTAATTGTTTAGTTCTAAAAACTACCATGACCACCCGGCGCTGCAGACGTAGCGCTGTATCGTACTATGCAGCATTTTGAACTATTGAAATTGCTATCGTCTGTTTTTAAGCTATCGTTCTACTCAAGCTATATAATTGGCTACCAACCGAATAGAAAATCCTTTTTGGCTGATCCGTTTTGTACGGAGTCCTTATGCTGTTTTTTAACGGAATAACAATTGAAATATTTTCAGCTTGGCTTACAGCTAAGTGCAAATCATTGAAGTGTCTACTTTCTCATTTACTAGTTCGCAAATTTTACTATCTTACTATTGTCAGTATGTTGTTTTCATGATCGTTATTTGCGTTCTAGGTGTATGATGTATTTGTTTTTGATTTACAAGATCAGAGCGGCTCTTTGCTGGTGAGTTGCAATGCCACGAATTATATCGACACAAATTTCTACAACATACATTTCTTTTCATCGGCGAGTACCAATATAATTTGAATTCAATAGCTTAATCGATGGAATTTGAACCAACACTTCCGGTACCATAGGCTCTGCCCCGCTGACTTTACTTTTTTGTTCTGTGTTTCTGAATTTCTATGTCATCCTCTTTATTTCATGGTTCGAAATAAAAATTTAACGAACTGGAATGAACCAGAACGATTATATTAGATTATATCCGAAATTTTATATTTATTTTTGATTAAAAAGTATACACTTCATTACAATACAACAATCCGTTTTAGGAGGATTAATTATGACTTGAATGCTAATTAAAATAAACTCTCAATAATGATATATATATATATATATATATATTACTTAACTCTATTGCAAGACACGCATTTATTGATAAAATCTTTTCTTGTAGGGTTTTTCATGAAAAACATTTTCTTATTTTTTTATTAAATCCAAAGTTCACATGAGCTGTAACTGAAATTGAAAGAATATCATGAGCCAGTGTTCCGGTCAACTCCGGGCCCTGGTTTATTTAGAGTGCTACCTAAGTCGTGCAAATATTAGTTATTTAATTCCATAAATTTTTGGCTAATTTAATAACTCTAGACTTCTAGAATGTTCCGCTTTTTACTGCGCGTTGAATGGAGGAATTTGATTAAAAAAAAAAAAGTATGCATCCGATGTAATTGTGTGAGTGACAATAAATATTTTAAAATTTTAGCTACACAAAAGACTATGTTACAAGAAATGATGTTAAAAGGAACATTGAATATATTAAGTAAAAAGTAATTATATTAGTAACAAATTAAACATTTATTTAACTTTCCAAATTGGTAATCGTGAAAAATTTTTTGGGCTAGTATGATATATTAAAATGCTAGCAGAAAGCAACCGGCCATCGCCGATTGTTTACTGCTAGGCCCTGCAGGTGGATATTGTACCCGCTGCGCGGCCAGAGTTTCCGTGGAATCTATATTTCAATGAGAAAATCCTTTGTTATATTGCTTTAACAATGCACCGTGTAGTATACTTTGTCATTATTTCCAGTAAAAAAAAATAACATTTTAGTAAATTGATACATGTTATTACATATGTACATCTAGAGCTATCTTAAATTCATATTAATCCAAGAATTAGTCACAATAATTTTTAACTAATATTAGACATCAGTGACATCTATTGCACAATCGGAAAGATTATACATGAATATTAATATATTTTTTATTAATCTGTACTGCCATCTAGCGGATTTCTAAAAAAATGGATGCCACTCACATAGGATGCAATTGATACTAAGCGCATTATAATAATATATACCAAGTATATAGATAGAAATTGCAAAGAATTTGGGGATTCCACATAATAATTAGCATCTATGCAACTTTGGTTGTTACGATAGTATAATCATTAAATGATTAATTTTGTTTTGTTTGTTATTTTCCATCGTATGTCAAATCGGTGTACTAAAATTGAAGTAATATTAAAAAACAATGCTTGAATATACAATTATACAATAAAACAATTATAAAATAAAATTAAAACCCGAATTGGGTAAAATAATAATTTAATGGCCCGTGTCTGTGGAATTAGTCATATTGAGATAAATCTCAGTACACGTGTTGAGATTTTAATTTTGAAATACACCCAGAGATCAGCGTGAAATTGGTAGAAACAGACAAAAATGTAAACACGCGTAGACCCGTTGTCATTTATATGAAACAAATGTATCACTGTATGTAACAGCCAGTTTCAAAAACATGCAAGTAATATATATATATTTTTTAAATATTAAATAAATACATGGTGCCGGGAAACCCGTAGGAAATACCCATACAGAGCTCAAATATTCATGTACACCGTTTTTTTGCGATATACATATATTATATGTTTTTCATCGTCGTATATATGTGATAGAAATAGGGCTAAGTATATTTATGTACAGAGAAAAAATGGTGTATTAGAATATACTTATAATGCTTTAAGGAACATTTATTTTTAATATATGGCTTTTATAGTGTAAATACGTAGTTATCACAGACCAGTAAATGAATACGCGTGAAATAAAGTGTACATATATGAATATCAGTTGCGGGATGAGGGACATTTTATACACATTCTTGGTGGAAATATAAATCCGATAGTTTATGACGCATTTATGCAACTGTAAAAGTATTTACTCTTCGAAAATTAAATATATGTGTAAACAAGATTAAATTTTCGTTTCAATCTAGTCATATTTTTAAAAATAGTCGTGGAGCTATTTGATTGCATAAGTGGTACCAAAGTGATCACGTGGGTGATATTAAAATAAAAATATTGGGACAACGAATTTACGTTAGTTAATGTCTATATATTTCGTGGTCTGTGGTCGTTATATATTAATAACACGGGAAATACCAACAAATGAATTAGACTAAGACAATAATGCAAAAAGACAAAATTTAAAAATTAACAGAAAAAAACACAAGTATAAATATTCCAAATTTACAAAATTCAAACATTCCGTAGGTACCAATTTTTTGTGGATACCGTGTTTTTAACTAATATCAAACGACACTTACCAATTAAAACGCAGAGCAGCATCAGTACACTGTTATAATGTGTACATTACTTATGGTATTTCTCACTCTAATACAATTGATCTTTCTAAATGGTAAAGTATTTTACACGACGTTTGATTTGAAAGTAAGTCTCGAAACGTGCGCGCAAAGATTACCTTGAACCGTAGACCATTTATTCTAAATAGTTAGACAAATATAAGAAATACAATTATAAATATTTACTCCATTTTAAGTACTACTGGGGTTGGTAAGTACTGGGTTGATATTTGACGTATAACAAGTGTGAAGTGAGGCTGCAAGACGGCGAATCTCTGATGTGTACGCGGTGGACTACGAAATCTGAGAATGTCTCCGAAAAATCTCATGGTCCCTATAACAGGCTCGCCTAGTTGGGCAATGTATTTTAAAATCTGTGTAAAATATATGTAACAGACTATCTTTTTTTAGTTGTTATGTTATATGTGTTACGTAGTTGTTTTCTAAGCACGTCTTCAATGTACATCTCGTAGTGCGAAGGTCCAAGAAATACTATTTGTGACAATTACACGTTTATTACAGTGAGATACAATTTAGTTACTAGTACACGTCAAACGATTAGGCTGATGGACATGCAGAGAGAGAAGCGCGCCTGGCGCGCGTCGCCCTTTATAACTCTGCACACACACACAACTATACAATCCCAAAGACATCACAATATGTATTTAAATAAAATAAAAAAACATGAGATTCTCTGTCTCATGGATGTACCGAGTAGTAAATTATATAAAAATCTTGTCCGTGGCCACTGGCTATATATAACATAAATCTAGTTATAAATCCATTACTCCACATTAATTTTTGTGTGCATATTTACCGTTATACCTACGTACTACCATCCTTATAGAAATTATTTTTGTCTTTGTTGTTTAAGTATTTAGCGAATTCCTGTGATCTGAGAGGACATTTTAGATAAGCTAAGTGATTGTGGAAATATTCCTAGACGATGCGGGCAAAGGGTTCAACAGGCAATAACTGCCTGTGGTATGCGCAAAAGGATTCCACAAAGTTTATTGCTTACCTGAGATGAAGCTAACCTCAAATAAATCTTGTTTTTTCGGGCCTCTTATGATAATATAATAGAGAGCACAAAAATAATTACTCTCTCAAAATGAAGAATTACGTCATTATTTCTATAACAAAATATATACATTCGTGCTGAATAAGACGACTATTTTGTTCGTATTGTTTCGTGTTGATTAAAGTTCTCTATTAGCAATATATATCTAGGTTTTAGTCTCGGTGATGGCAATATTTTTTCGATTGATAGATTTTGAGTGGTTTATCTAAGATTTGTCTTAATTATCGTGGAACTGTGTTCTGAAAAATCATAACCCCGCAAATAAAATGTTTTCATTACAATTAATATATTAAAAAAAAACACAAAATTAACTTTGTGTGTGGTTAAAATTCATTATTTTTATTTGTAGTTTTGTTTTATTAACCCCTTATCGAGTTAAAATACATCTAGCGGTTTCTAAAATAAAATAAAATAGATTCATATTTTTTTATTTATTATTTTAACCACAAAGTTAATACTGCTAATTTTAAAAGTATTAAAATAGATTCAATTAAGGAAACAATAACATATGTTTTTGATTAATTATTAACATCCTGAAGAAGAAAATGATATTTTTCGAAACCGGTAGATGTATTTCAACTCAATAAGTGATTAAAAAAACAAAGTTAAAAATCAAAATAATAATTAATGTATAGATATTTCCCGACAATAATACAGGAATGCAGAAAATAGACATATCGACTTAATTATTAATTAGTGTTGACTGGCATCGTACAGAAATTTACAGTGTAATCGTAATACTTTAAATAACTATCTACCATATTTCATAGCAGAGTGCACTTCGAAATAAGTTCTACGAAATTTCTGCAAAATAATTCGAATTAAAATATGTATTTCGTAATATTCTTATCAATTTGTCAATTGATTTGTGAAACACGTGGCTTATATTCGACATGTCGGAACTTTCATGTTTGTATACTTATTTAAATGGATCCCGAGTAGATTTTATAATTTACAGGTTTTACTGTCAATAAAATATATAATATTAAAATATACACTTATACACATTATTTAATCAGTGTGTACTAACGTTTTATTTTCTCATTGAATTCTAGATTTTTTTTCGTTTAGGCCCACACGAGAGACGCACAGTAGTAGCCTAATGTTGGCATAATGTCTGATTTTAATTACTATTTACTCAAGTATTTCAAATCTTCATGACGAATATTTCAGTCGAAATAATGTTCACTGTGAAATGTGAGTTTAATTATTATATATACATTTTTTTTATACGAAGGAAGATATTTCTACTATATTGTATTAGTATATGCTACGTGACTTTAAAAAAATCTTATAATTATTAATGAAATAAATATTGTTTATTTAAGTGGTGACAAAACTAGGTTTTTTTTTTTCAATCGTGTAACTAAAACATTTTTTAAATATTTTTGTTGTATGATTACATGCCTGATTCAACTTGTCGGTCTAGTGGTTAAGACGCTCGCCTAGTGATTTAGAAGTGGTCGGGGTTCAAGCCTCGTTCCAGGAGCCAGCAAGTTAGTCCTATTTTTGTAGCGCAAGCGGTTAGCTGTATTTGAAAATAGTAAGAATATTGATGTGACACGTATTCCATACGCGCATTTCATTTTTAAGAAAATATACATATTATTATTTCTTGTACACGATATGAAATATGTTTAAGAAATAATTTTATATAATTTAAAAAAAAATGCAATGCGCTCATGGAATACGTGTCACATCAATATTCTTACTACTTCATGGGAGCATATATATTTAAAGATAAAAAACTCATTTGTGGACACTGGTTGTAAGAGAATTGAAGGCAAATTGTGCGATGAAACTACGTGAAAATTATCCAAGAAAGCAAACTTAGAGTAAATTTATCGCAACAGAATAATAAAGACCGCAGATAAGAATTGATTAATGAAAAGCATGTTCAAATAAAGAAAAAACGAATATATTATTTCGATCACGTGATCCTCTGCCCGCTTCATTCTTAAGGTTACGTTTATCGATTCGGTCTATATGAGCTTTCAGTTTCTACTGAAAATGCCTCTCTAAATACATATCCAAAATCTTTAATTGTACATAGTATGTAAAACATAGGCATCAATGTATTAATATTCCACCTGTGTGATGATTCGTTTCATTATTCAGCGTACAAAGCTGACGCGTGCATTTAAACCAAACCTAAGCATGAATATAGACATGTAATAAATAAGACGCTACTGTCCTTCTATTCATCACAAATGAAAATTGAATAGGAAATTCATATATTTCATTATAAGGAAATGTAAAATTCCTTTGAAAGTGTACTCGTATATACGATCTTTAGCTTCTGGTGGTACATTTATTTCAAATGACTAAACAAAAAAATGTACTGTTAGGTATTTGAAATTAAATTTTATGAATTTGAATTGATATGTGATTAAATTAATACGGATTTAAATTTTATATACGTACCTAGGTAATAAATATAATTATTTAATATTATTAAGGAAAACACATTCTTATTGTGAAGTTGTAATTATTCAGAACATAGGTCTGTGATATTTTAAATACTAAATTAATGTATTAATTATAAATATATACATATAAAATCAATTTTGTCGAAAAATATTGTTTTTGCGTCACCGGGATTCGAACCTGGATCTCTATTTCCAATCCGGGGAAGTGCACTACCTTTGTGCTATAACGCCAGTATTTTTCTTGACAATTTTTCGAACCTATATGTTACATTTTTCAAATTAATACACCTGTCGTTCCATTAATAATAATTATAATTAATCCATTAATAATGTAGATGGCTTTCAAATAATGGAACGACAGGTGTATTAATTTGAAAAATGTAACATATAGGTTCGAAAAATTGTCAAGAAAAATACTGGCGTTATAGCACAAAGGTAGTGCACTTCCCCGGATTGGAAATAGAGATCCAGGTTCGAGTCCCGGTGACGCAAAAACAATATTTTTCGACAAAATTGATTTTATATGTATATATTTATAATTAATACATTAATTTAGTATTTATAATTATTTAATTTTCTTGACGTTTCATCTGATGTTGAAGACAATCGAGAAGATAATGAGAAATTGGGTAAATCATCACGTGCAAGAAAGGTAGAAAAAAAACACAAACTAAATGTGCGGCTGTTGTTATTTGCAATGCCAACCGCCCTATGTACGTTTTTGGCACCCGTCCTTGGACGGGCTTAACACTAGCAATATAATATTACGTAAACACGATACGCTTGAAGGTTTGCACTGATTTTGTCATTTTATATCGAGTATGTTCATTCCAAACGAGATGAAATGAAGTAGATATATGAATAATTCATAATAACTTATACATAAACGTAAGGAAATAATATTTACTTATGTGGGATTGGATGTACTTTTTTAGTGTTTAAAAAATAATTTTATAATGTCCAGAAATACAACTAAAAACATCAAATCATATCCGCTTCCTTGAAATTTATTTATAATGGTAGCGATTTGAGTAATATATATATATATATATATCACATGATTCATAATAGTCATAATTTGAATGAAAAATGCCACGCAAATTATTATGATTAACAAGACGTTTCAAAATTAACGGAAAATTAAATATTTTGCGATGCATAATTCAATTATAGATTAATTCAATTAGAGATAACATGTCCTTTTTCTACATAATCACCCTCTTTTTCAATAGGCACACTTCTCAACAACTTCTTTATTTTATCAGAAAATATATTTTTGGTTGTGCCTTCAACCAGGAAAGAACTGCTTCATCGATATCGTTATTATTCCCAAATCTTCAAAGCATTCTTCAGGTGTCCAGACACATGATAATCAAAGGTGGCAAGGTCTGAGTTATACGGGGGATACTGTAAGATACTAAATCTCAATATTCAAATAGGGTCAAGGGATGCAATTGCCGTGTGGGAGCATGTGTTGTCATGAAGCAGAAAAATGTCTTTAGACAAAGTCCTCGTAAAGGCTTCGTATTGCTTTAGAACCTTCTATAAAAATGCGCTGTATCGGGAACTATTTACTGTATAACCCCTTTCTTTGATAGTGCTCCAAAATTGAACTATTATTATATTACTAAAGTATTTTAAAATGATTACATTTATACAACCAAAAAATTAATTCAGTCATGATCCGGTGGCGAGACAGCGAGAGACTAAAAAAAAGTAATGAAAATATAAAACAATACCATATAATTGTAAATTTGGAATATTTTCATACGGACTTTTGTATCAAATATAAAATTACATGAGTTATGTTACAGGATTGTATTTAATAGTAACGTTTTGAAAGGTTCTTATTATATATTTATGTAACACGCTTTTAAATTCACTATCTCTGTCTAAAATAAATGAATTATTCTCACACAAAACATGGGTATCCATATTCGCAAAACACGTAAATATTCATTCATCCCCTTCCAAACTGGGTTGTGGTATTATCTGCATGTGGTCAGTTTCAACTATTGTGTTTGTTTAGCCGACCAGCGCGAATACGTATTACGTAAATGGATTAAACTATGTAAAATAAATAAACATATCGAACAAAATTTCATTATGGAACCTTATTTGAATACAGGATGCAGCTTTTCGCTACGACGACACGTTGTATAATACATACAACGCTCTGAATATGCCGAGGGTAGCATTCAGAATACTCATTGACTATGTAAATGTGATTACTCCAAAGATGTATATACTTGTATGCAGGTTTATCTATTTTTTATGTCCTTACTGTGATTAAACAGATAAATATTTTTATATTAATAATTAGACAAAATATTTTGTTCAAATCACTATTTATTTATTATTTTACATGTTTTCTGAACAATGTATACTGAAATCAAAAAATACAAACATAGATAAAAATAAAACTATAAAGTGGTGAATTTGTTTTCATATTAGTTCTTACTTATTCACCGCTTTATAGTTAAATTTTTATCTATGCTTGTATTTTTTAATTTCAGTATACATTGTTTCCTGAAGAAGATACAATAGGTGTCGAAACATGAAGAATAATCAATATATAGTGATTTAAACAAAGCATTTTGTCTAATTATTTAATATAATATGAGGCCACAAACTAATTTTGCAAATATTGAAGAAATATTTTTATAATTAAATTCTCTCAGGTTTAGATTCAAATAAATAATTTTAATTTTATGTGATATCGTCCTTAGGAATTGAGTACAATTTTTAGGGTAAGCTCAATCTCCAGTAGGGGTGGATTTATGGTGCAGGAGTTTGTCTTACTGGACATTGAGATGAGGGGTACGCCAAATGGTAAAAAAAACACAACATGAACTACGAATATCAGCACGACGAGAGCGAGCCCATCGCTTACCCAGGACCGCTTTATAAGCAAAATATCTTATATCGGTCATTCTCATTCTCCACCAGGTTGGCATTTATTTAATGCCACACAAGTAACCATACAATAGCGTCTGGGACAACAGTGGCATCACCGCACTACTGCCATACAAAAGTTCTCGTTGTATTCCGACGAAATCAGATTTATTCAAAATAGGCAAAAATATACAATTAAAATAAACAAATAAAATATAGAGACCTAAAAATGCCAGGAAACAGAGGGGATTAATTAGTATACCTAACACTTCCTTTCGGGATAACATTACAAATCACAAAGTAAGAATATAAAACACAGATATAAAGACGATATTTTTTATTAAACTTAACAATAACAGATCTGGAAATCCCGAGCCTTGCCATAATTTTCCGATGAACAGCCGAAAACAATCGGTTTTGCTAGTATATTTGGAACTAAAACAAAGTTTATAGGTCTCATGTTTTTTAAACAAATTATGTGAGATCTGTAGATGAGATATTTGGCAATAGAATAAATATTTGATTAGACAACTAGAAAGATATACAGAAAAATATATATTTATCAAAAAATATTTGTTGCTACCGAGATTCAAATCTAGACCTCTTTATATCTGGGGAAACGTTATTTGTATATATTTACATTAATTATTCCATTTTTTAAAGCAATTTACTTTATATTGCGTTAATCTCAAATACCTTTGAGTAAATCACTCTAGGATAAGCCAGAATTAAATTAATCAATTATATTAAATGCGTTCTCACAACAAAAATTTATTCTCCTTAAAAATATTTGATTAGCACTAAAAAAGAAAGCGATATTACGTTTAAATTTTATCCTTACTTTTGAAATTAGCAAAATTAATTTTGTGTTTAAAATTCATATTTTTATTTATTAACTTTGTTTTATTAACCACTTAATTGAGTTTAAATACATCTACCGGTTTCGAAAAATAAATAGTCATGGTTTTGATACAAAAATGGGATTGTTAATTTTGCATATAAACGGTGTTGGTCACAAATTAAATAATTTGGAGTAGTTAGAGATAAATAAAGCGTGTAAAATTAATAAAAAAATTATAAACAACCAACTAAATTTAACAACGAGTTCTATTCTAAAATTATTCCAGTAAATTTGAATTAAGTAATAATTTGAGTTAGATACTAAATATATTTTTTAAATAATTGTTTTTGTTTTTTTAAAAATAGATTCTGGTAAAAAAAACAATAATGTATGTATTTAGTTAGTAATGACATCCTGAAGAAGAAAATGGTAATTTTCGAAACCGGTAGATGTATTTAAACTTAATTAAGTGGTTAATAAACAGAGTTAACAAATAAAAATATAAATTTTATCCTTTTAATCGTTTTTTTTAGTTTAAATTGTTTGCAATGAATTTTATTTTGGTAATTTTCTCTTCTTTTTATCTTTCTCCTGTTAAGTTTTACATCCATTTTCTCGATGATTCGGACATCTTCTGAAAAACAGGGGTCCTTGCAATTATTTAATCTTGTGCGACTCTATAAATCCGCCACTACATCTTAAACTTTTATGTTCCTATCTATCATCCATCAGCTGGTGCTGAATGTTATTCACATCGCAAAACCTGCCAGTTCTTGTTAAGTTATTCTGTGTAATGAGAAGGTAAATGTGATTACGACTTAACGATTGCCCGGCCGACGGCGGTCCTGCACGCTCCGTGCGAGATCTAAGAGAATTGCTTAATTCTAATTTCCCTCAACGTGGGGCTGGTCGAGGCGGACTACATAATACATTTACCCGACACAGCCTCCCTCGATTATCTTTTGTGGCGCTGAAGGAAGGAGTTTGTAATGCTACTAAAACGGCTTGTATATCAGCAAACAAGATTAGCAATATGGAATAATAATTTTGCATGCGCGTACAACGTTTTGTGTAAATAATATGCTTTTCTTATATTTTTTCAATTTCTTTTTAACAGTGTACGTGGTAATAAAATATTTTCAATATCAAAAATTTATTTACTATATTAAATTTAAGCATAATTAATTCGTACAACTTTTAATACATAAATTAATTTTCGTGTTCAAAAAAACGAGGCGCTGTCATTACAATGTTTAAATTTATTATATAAAATACGAGGACATTTTTAGAACATGATTTTTTTGGATGTTTTTTTAAAATTACTTACATGATTAAACTTTGTACTGGTTCTACAGGTAATACATACATTAGACCAAGAATGTAAATATACATCAAAAAATATACTTGTATGTCCCTCGAGCCTGCTGTGTAATTAATTTTTTCTTTAAGTAGGTATTATTTGAAAGGTTTTGGCTTTGGGGCGATTTAAAAAAGTTTGCCTTACTTTTTAGTTTACTGTGTTGCTTAAAAATTCGATACACGTTCATGTAGAATTTTTTTCTCCGACAATGTTAACGTTTGAGTTTCATTAGATTTCGTATATATATATATATATCAGAAGAATCCAAAAATTAGTGACATAACCAAAAAAAATGTGCCAAGACCGTTATTCTTTTGATATGGTAGTTTTTTTTGTGATATTTTACTCAAATAGTACTTTAGTGATCATTGCTAGCAGAGCAAGTGTGTCTAATGTATAATGATAGTATGGTATAATTTATTGAAAAATTCTCTACTTTATTTTAATGTTTTTCTTTCGACAAATTTATATGAAACGATCTTTTGTCGCCGTGTAAAACGATACTTTATAAAAAAAATAATTTTATCCACATTATCAATATTTGGTTAATTTACATAAAATGCGAAACATAAAAAATGTTATTATGGACGCTTGTTGATGAAAAGGACTTTCGAGAATATACTCGTGATAAAAATAATACACAGTTGTGTGTGTAGTACAAAATAATTTAAACTTATCAATGTAAGTTTTAGTAAATTTTTAATTATGTTTTCCTTGTTAGTAAATCCTTTATATTTTGTTATAAGAGATTTTTTAGTATTGTATACTTAGCTTTTATTATCTACGCTTGTTAATCAGTTTTCTTAATACATTTTATTTTACCGTTTCAAGTTATGTTGCATTTAAATCTATATAAATATATATTAATGTATATATAGTATGTCTATACCAGGAAAGTGTACACAAATTACATCAGTATGTCATGATAAGTTCAATACGTACATGGTATCGGCTTGAATATGATAATCCATAGTATTCAGTACAATTAAGTTTCATTCAATTAATCCACGTTGGTCTCCATTAAGCTCTGAAATTAAGGCTCAAATTTTTTCATGTGATTGTTTATCTGGTTGTATTTTTTCCAATACCTTGCTAAATATGCAATGCTTGGCTACAGGTCAATAATTTTTGATATTACTTCGTTATCCATCTTTGAATATGGTTTAAATAAATGCTGTTGCTAATCAATTTTTGGGTACGATATCTTTCTTCACTCAAGGACCGATTATAGATAATAGAGTAATGACATTCCGTGCAAAGCTATATGTAAAAAAAGGATAGAATTCCATTCGAACCCGCACCATTATAACGATTAAGAAAATTGTTTTATAGAGGTATAGAACTTAAAAATGAAATAAAACTCATAAAAATCGTGGTATTGACCATGCTATTTGGTTTATTGGAAAGATAATTTTATGCCAATAGTGTTTAAATATAATTTCGCGCATGTGGACGCCGCGGCTGGCTTGAATAAAGTGCAATTTGGAAGTCCAATTTTCGACCACTCTTTGGAGCAGCTTTGACACGACAAATGTTGACTTCCAAGTCATCTATCGCCTCTGGTTTATCAGTGTAAACCAGCGATTTCACACATCTCCACAGAAAATAATCCAAAGGTGTTAAATCATACGATCTTGAAGGCCAGTTCACAGGTCCATTATGCGCTCATCGAATGTTTCCTTCAATAAATCGATTGCGGTGCACGCTGTGTGACATGTTGCGCCGTCTTGTTGAAACCAGTGCAATTTCACATTAATGTTATTCAATTGGAGAACGAAAAAGTCAGTAATCATAGATCTATGGCGTTCTCCATTGACTGTAACGTTCTGGACAGCATCCGCTTATTCGGTGCGCACTGTACGACGTTTCTGCAAATGCGTATTATCAATTAGAGTATGCGTAGTGTGAAAACGATCCATGGTAATTCGAATTACTCGCTCGGATGGACGATTATGTCGACGATAAAATGGACGAAGCGCACGGTAAGTTTCGCGAATTGAACCACGACTTTCTAAATAAATTTGCACAATTTGAAAGCGTTGTTCTGGCGTAAGTCTATTCACAGTGAAATGGCAAACCAAACTGAGCACAAATCAGCTGTCAGCTGTCAAATTGTTTGTCGTTGGAAAAAGTGATGCCAATTCGAAAAACAAACTTCTAAAAAAAACACTTTAATAATATTTCAGTTTAAAACATTGTATACTTTTTTATCATTTTTGTTATATACAAAATTGAAGTATTTCGAAAATATTTTAGAAAAATCTGCACCATTTTCACTATTCTCCTCTAATTATAGATAATTTAGTGAGTTCTTGTAATTGCTTATATTGAAATAAATTTCAATGGATAATATGGAATAAATGCAGAAAAATAACCGAATAAAAAAAGCACATTCGTTAATATCAATTCAACTCAATGAAGTCTGCAGTCCAGTTACTAAGTTAATATTACCTTTTTTACCGCTTGGACTTCGGATGAAATTTCATAATATTGTTTCATTTTCCTGGAAAATGTATTTCTACTTTATGTTTTTTGTAAACATACAGTAGGGAAGGTATTACTTTGTTTCCTATTATTTTATTTTTTGTGTATGTTATTTACTTAGTATTTGGTCTCCTATTATTTTATTTATTTGAATATGTTATTTATCTACCATTTGATTTCATTTTTTTTTTATTTATTTCCGGTTTCTAAATCTTATTACATAAGTTACATTTTTTTGGTAGTGGAATAAATAAAGAGATATTGGAGATTATATAAACAACTTTATTATTTAGTAGCAGTTCCTACCCGGCGTTACACAGAATTCAGATTTAGTTATAATTTAAAATAGTGTTATAGGAGGAGGGAAGGGGTGTCTTTATTTTAGGCAGACCCGAAATAATAACAGTGTATTCAAAATTTGGTCTAGGCAGGGGGAGGGGTAACCATATTTTCTTCAGGATCCTAAAGTGTAACTAAAGAAAATTTGTTTGGCGTTCAATATAATACACATTTATATCGCTGGAAGGGGTGGAAGATAAGAGAAGGAGGTTGCGGAGCTGTGGTTTGAGCAGGATTCTAAACAGTAATTGCGCAAAATTTTGATGGAATTCCTTACTATATGAATATCCTTAATGAATATTATTAATACTCGTATGTCATCGTTTTGCCTTTCGCCATTTCATCCATTAGAATATAGAATACTTGATACTTGCAGAAAAGGGAGAAAATTAGATATTCTAGAAAATATAGACATTAATATTAACAATAAAAATGTACTTAACACACAATCACCCCTTATTACATCTCCTCTCCTGTTTATATTAGCCCCGCTCACAACCACTCTCATTTTTTACCGAAACCCCCCTTTCCCCAATAATGGTCTCATACCACTCCCTCCCCTATTTTATTGATAGTCAATCTTTTAGTTTAAGTTTTAGTTTATTACTGACGATGACGCAATAAGCGTCGAAAACGTTAAAATAAATATATAATTAAAGTGTTGTATGAAGTAAGTTAATTATTAATTTATCCAAACATTTAAATATGTCATACTTTTTTTTGGCTGCTTTGTGTGATTTTGTAAGGTTAATCAAGCGAAACAATCGCTAACTCGTATTTAATAAAATAAATGGTTTTTATATCCACATACGGGAAATATAAAAATGATGAAAAGTTTTTCACAATCGTACTTCTATGTGTGAATGTTAATTACTTGCACGGTTTGTTTTCTACAACAGAGGCGCAGGCGTAGAGTTTCCACGCCGTTTGATATTAACATAAATCGACTAACGTCCGTATGTACATATATTATACATGCATGTTCAACATCGTACTTATTTGAATTATGGTGCAACAGTATAAATAATATATCTAGATCGTGGTTTTGTCACGCTTTGCTCTCATTATGTTTCTTCCATACATATTTATAGAATCGAATGAAATGGTGCATATTAATAATAAATCAACAAAAACTCATTTAAAAACATTCCGTCAGTAGGAAATATATTTTTATGAAATGCTTTGTTGCCCAACAAAATTTTTAACAAAACTAAATTTTTAAATTTAGAATTGTTTCCGTTACAACGATACTTATTCAGATAAAGTAAATGGTTATACATTGACTTAAAGCCTAGCCTTCAGCCCGTTTCCTTTCAACTTCGATCGTGTAACAACAACAAAAAAATTCTAATGGCTGAGAAGAAAATTCATTTGCGATATTGTATTATTTCAAAAAAGAAAATAATCTAACTGTTGGAACTAATAATATTTATTCAGTGTAAGGTGGTTCAGCAAATTTCAGAGAATTCATCGCTGGAAGACGAGCCTCGTGTTAGACGTCCCATCAAAGTTTATGATTGACTCCGGACCGTGGTGGATGCAGACCCTCAACTAACTTCAAGAGAACTTGCAATTATAACTAATAATAAAAGTTATGCAATTGACTAAATAGACATTGTATTTTCTTTTATATTGAAATATTTTATTTACAAAAAACGGCAATTATTATACAGTTTGTTCCCAAAGTTTTTTTCTTTTTGATTCATTCGCTGCACTGATGCGATGAACGGAAGAGAGCGAAGGATATGCCGATCGCTAGCCGCGTCCTTGAGCATTCAGTTGCTATGGAGCGTGTCATTACCAGTTGTTCATGAAATTTTCCCTGGAAAATTGAATCCCGACGAGGTGACAAAAACTGGCCCCCACATAGCGCCGACTTGACACCAATGGACTTTTTCCTATGGGGCTATCTTAAATAAAAGGTATACAGTAACAATCCACCCTCTCTGAACTAATTAAAAGTAAATAGGCGCGTGTGTAGATGTTTCACTATATTTACTGTTCCTATCTGCCCCCGTCCCCCTATACCCTACACCTCAGAGCACGAGTTTCTGTGGGTATCGTATGTGACTTTTGAACTGTCAAGAAGAGTGGATGTCCCGCTAAATGCACGTCACTAACTTGAAGTTATTTGTAAAGTTACTTATTGCTAGTGTGTATTCGGTTCCTCGCGTGTGCGTGCCGAAGCCGTCATTATGTATTACAGTGCTTCATGCTGATAATAGAAAAAGTTTTCTGAAATTCAGAAGCTGTGACTGCAGGAGAGAAAATCTAGGTAAGTCGTGTTCTTCCTGGTTGGTCCTCGAGTCATTATTGTCCTGTTACTATACCAAATTTCTTTCGCCCTTCCTACATCCCATATCCCGACCTCTTGTGTAAACAATAATTAATAAATTATTTAACACAACGTAAAATAACATTATAATAAATATTTTATACTGTAACTAAATAAAAAAGGAGATCTAATACAGTATGTATACATGTAAATATATATTCGTACTTACCTAAAAGTTAAAATTATACTCTGAAAATAATTTCTTTCTTTCTTAGATAAATGGACGATTACATTTATTGACATTCATATTGTTTACATACAATGAGTATTTTACTTGTTTGAATTTGGCAGAAACTCAAGATTTCCGAGTGTTCAGCGATTTGGCTGTAATCCAATCTGTTGCTTCCTTGAATGGGGTACATTCATTTCAAATGTTAAGTGAGTAATGATGAAGAAATTATCTTCATTTTATATACTTTTACTTTTTAAATAGTTTCCTTTAATTTTAAACGTAATTTATTACGAGAAAAGAGTTTTTTAAAATTATAATAGTGTTATTTTATGATAACATTTTTAAGTACGTTTATAATATTATTTTTTATTCGCATTGGCTAGTCATATATAGATCCATCATATACAGAAGGTCTATGAGGGAAAGCCAACGGGAACTCGGCCCTTGGGAAGCTTAAGAATGAGATGGACAATGTTCGAAAGTATGAAGCGAGACTACAAATTCCCTGAACACCACAGCTCAAGGCAGTAAGGGTTGTGCGGTCGGTCATGGGCCGGAAAGGGCTTAAGAGCCAACTACTAACAAAAATGAAATTTGTATTGGTATGTATTTTTTAAAGATTATGTTTAGTCTGAGGTTATGGAAGTCTGAAAGGTTGTTCAAAGTAACAACGCATTTTTTAGGCAACAGCCTATGGGTACTCACTTTTACGAATTTATTTAGTTTTATGAAAATCAAGTGAAACCTTAAGATGCAGCCTTTTTTTCATCTTCGTCTACTCTCTGCTGAACGTCGTAGTCCCCTGGAGTATCTGGCACCCAGTGACGTACACAATACGTCTCTATTCCTCCCGGTCTTGAGCCATGCTGATGGCATTGTTCAAAGAGGACCCAGTTTACTCCTTTATTGGTCTATCCATCTTGCAAGAGAGGGTTCTTTCACTCGCACCCCCTCAACTGTCCCTGGGTTCACGAACCAAAGTATATCAGAATTATTTTCTTGCACGTTATCGATAGACATTTTGTAATTCTTAATTTTTGGAGGATAAAGACATTTGTATGCGTTATGTATCACAGAATACACACCATCCGCTTCCAGCACCTTGAAAGTGTCTAATATATTCCTTTCCTTCTTTCTTAGTTTCCATTCTAAATAGTGCTATAGGAAATAAAGGATTTCATGTTTAATATTAAATTAAATTAAATAAATAAAAAAACCAGTTGGTTTGTAAACCCCCTATTTTATAAGAGCCTTAAACAATACTTATGTACTAGTCTGAAAGACGCTTTGATTAATATTATACATTCATTAAAAATAGTAATTTCAGAATTTTTTGTCGGCTTATATAAATTTTAATTAGCTACTTGTTTGTCGATAAAAGACTACATATAATAAAATATATATTAGGCTTTCAACTGAATTTTTTTCAATTTTATTCATCTTGAAAGGTTTATTTTTATATATAATTTGTAATATTATATTTTTAATTTTTTTTATTGAAAACACATTTTTGTTGTGAAGTTGTAATTTCATAACTTCATGGTCATTTTAAAACACAATAAATGAATCAACAATTAATACAGAAAAAAACAATTTGGTGATAAAATATTTGCTAACGGAATTCGCATTGATCTTTTCATATTCCGAATCCCGGAAGCAAACCAAACATTTTCTATAATAGTTGATTAATTTAATTTGTATACGACCAAGTTTGTGGTATGAAAAATTATAGCTAACTTACGCTCCGGGTCCACGGTTGAGATTTTCGACTCGAGACAATCTTTGAGGCAGGGATTATGCTCTTGTTAAATTCTTTGGAGACCACATTCTCCACCATCGCAGTTCACCATCTCACGTCTCAAACGTCATGTTGTGCGTCAAACTTCAAATGCCAGTCCATTGACCATTAATATTCCGTTCATTAGTTGGGTGTGTTTTAATCTCTCCAGCGGTAGTTAAAACTAAATAAATATTTGTATTTTAAAGTTTATGTATGCTTAACATTTCATAATAAATAGTTGTAGGTATATACGGTTCTAGTTTGTCGTTTGTGCGCGCGATTCTCATCTCACAGTCAAATGAACAACTTGTATACGGGTTTGTTTGTAACAAAGACCGATTTCTATTAAAATCTCAACATGTGTGCATGGTACTACGATTTATCTCAAATAAATCTCTGAGATTCACCTCATTGTGTCTCATTCCACAGATATGGACGATACTGATATTTTAGGATGAGAGTCAAAGTCTTAATCTCAAATATTTAAATTATGTTTTCGTGGGAAGTTTTATATATCAACACGGGAAATGTTCCTATCAAAATACCCAACCTGAAGTGGAAGTGAAAATCTAATCGTCACCCTTATGAGGGTAAAGCACACAGAATTGTACCTCTTGATATAATATGGGACAATGGCTATGTGGGTCGGAGTTTAGGCATTTTACACTTACTCAAAGCTTTTATCGTAATCCTGAGGGAGCACACTGGGGGCAAATGAGGCATTACGCATCACGACCACTCGCAGAAAGCATTTTCGCTTTGGAGTGGAAAGTTCATATTTGAGAGGAGGTTATTTTAACATTTCATGAAAGCTTTATCAAGTCCCCGGCTACTATTTTAATCCCTTACATCATCAAACAAATAAGTGAGTTGTAATTAAACCATTTAAATGTGCGAAATATTTATTACGACAAAAATAATTTTAAGAAAAATAATTCTCCCAAGTTTGATTTCCTTGTCAGTTATATTTAACAATATTTTAACAATATCCCCATCACGATTAGAAAAAATTACAGACCACTATAAATTTGTATCTGAAGTAAGAAATATCCACACAGACTAACTGAAACATTAATTCTCGTATATACACGAGTCTTACTCTCATAGAGAAGAAATAAATGTCAAAAGAAATGATATATATACCCTACTGATTATTTTAAAAATATATTATATTTTCTAATATCAAAATAAAAAAATGTACATAATAACCAATTTCTGACTAGACATATTATGTTTTGTTATCAATGAATGAATTTAAATGAATTTTTACAATTTTTTGTCTACGTTATTCATCAAAGTGACAGCCTCGAAAACGCCACAGCGGTGGATATATGCGTTGCATCTAGCTGGAGAGACCCCAGAGTCAGTTGTGAGGGCGACCCAGGACCGGGACTTGTGGAGGTGTATTATGAGCCGAGTCTCATCTGATTGAGGCCACTATATCGATCACTTAGAATAGCAAGAACTTAGAACAATTAACATTTTGGGCTAATTTGAGCTATTGCGTGAAATGGGTTCCAAATGCATTATTCTTTATTTCTTCCACACACACCAACTCTATTTAACGGATATTAAAATAAATAGTAAGAGCTCAAAGTTCCAACTGCATCAGTTATTTATTTCAATTTATGGATCATTATCGTTAATTTACAATGTTTTTTTTATTTTTAATTTCCCTCATCTCATTGATAATACTGAAAACAAGTTAAGACTTTAAAACTGGTCGTATTTGCATATTCAAAACAAAATATACAGGAATATATATTGAAATTCAATCAACACTTTTGAGCTCATTATCTCAAAACAGTGTCAGTGTCAGATGGAACCTTGTTATACTGAGTGGTTGATATGTCAGTTCTGATAAGAAGGAAGCGAGAATATTAAAAACTTACTTCAACTTGTTTTGCAAATGGTTGGAACAAGATTTAATAAAAATATTCTACACATGCGCAGACTACCAAATACATAGGCATAAGCTAACGCAAATTCTATGTCCCAATATTATCATTTTGGTGTCACCCACGTGATAACTTTGGTACTACTTACGCAATCAAATAGCAAGGACGAGAAGAAGAACGAGGCAAATTTGACTCAAATATACAGATTTTTTATTATTTATATTATACATTCATATTTATATTTAATTAATTAAATTGATATATTATTTTTTTATTTTTCCCGTCTCTTATATTTTCTAGACTTGCTATAAATGCAAATTAAAGCCGCTTATTTTAAATTTAAATTATGATTTCTACGCTTTAAAATTCTTATCATTAACTACACTTTATTTTTTTACACCATCTCTGTTTTTATTAAAAATAACTCTCATATATTTTAATACACAACGTCACATAATAGTGTTTAAATGGAATGGGCCCAGCCAAGATTTAGCATAAATACAGTGTATGTTAAACGAATTCTACCAATCTTACCAATACACTAGGCTGTTTGATTATTTTATAAATTAAATCTGTTCTTTTATTTACTCGTTAACCTTTCCTCTCCGGTGATGTAAACTAAGTTGACATTGCCTCTAATTATGTGAATATCTCTGTAAATATACTAAATGCAGAATACATATTTTAGACATTTATTTAAATGTAGGATAAAATAATTACAATATATAAGTATTTACCATACGCACCAATAAAAAATGTTTTCTCGAAGAACCTGACGTGAATTTGTCAATACATATGTGTACATACGTGCGCCAAAGTGCGGAAAGCGTAGGACGCGGGGCGCGGGGTGCCGGATGCCGATCGTCACTTTAGTTAGTGGCAGAGCGTACGCTGGCTGAGTTGGACGTGTCTTATGCGTCTTTGTATTGTCGTTCCGTTTGTACCAAAGTTTTTTCTCATTATATATATATATGTATATATAAATATATATACACAATTTTTCTACTTATAACGGACCATATAAAGGGTTATTGATGTATTTTTATGTTTACAATCACATATTATTTATAAAATTTCTCATCGAGTTTTCATTTTATTGTTTTTAAAATCAATACTTATAAATAATATAAATATTTCAGTGAGGTAATATTTAGATTTTTTTTTAAATAATTCGTCATAATAATTGTGAATATTCAATTCGAAATATTAACGAATGAAATTTCCAAAATAAGTATGTGATTAGCAATATTTGAATATGTCCAAGAACATACAATTACTGGATTTTCACCTACAAAGGCACTGTTATTAAACAACTAATAGATATTTCATAGAGACGAGGCTATATACTATTGCATATACTAGTCAAAAAAAGAAAATATATAATAATTGAAAAACATTTATTTTTCAGGTGTATTTTAGTACAATGTGTTAAAAACATTTTACAGATAAAGATTTAAATATTTTTTAAAAATAATTAGATTCTCATTGTGACATACATGCTGTTTCAGGGGAAATTAATATCAAATTTAGTCAATAGATGGCGATAGTGTATTTGAAGTGATTCCACATATTGACATGTACACAAATTTTAAAAAATTGATAGATATGGAGGTTGATTGGGTGGAATGGTGAACGTTAGATTGTGTAAAATGATCACTTAAGGCAGCTGAAAACAGGTCGTAAGCCTTTAATTTACCCATACTTCCATATTTTTATATTATTAAAAAGTAGCTTCATCTCTATGAGATACCTATTATTTGTTTATGTGATTATTTAGGGTTTTAATAAATCATAATATATTTATTTAAACTGAATTTAAAAAAAATAAAATATATATATATATATATATATAATAAATGTTGTAACTGCAACTAAACAATTATATTATTGAGGTAAAGAAACAGATGTGTATTAAGGGAAAAGCTTTTTATCGACACGTTATTCTACCGAAGGTGTGTATAGGTTTCTTATAGTAAAATCATTAATTATTTATCTAATTAAGCACACCAGATGTTGTCTAAGCAGTCCCTTGCAAACAAACCCCACTGTCTAGTTGGTTGCCGTCCAGGGCGGGTGGAGTTAAACTAATTTACAAGAAACTAATGAAAAATAAACTTGGATTTACTCTTAGCGAGGATAGTCTAGAAAGGAAGAAACATCCGGGTCAAAATAATTAAAAACTTATTAATGTATCCATTTATTTTAACTTCACATTAAAACGAACATAAAGGAAGACCTATGCAATTAATATTCAGTTTATTATGACTAACTAACTGTGATAACTCTTGAATTACCGCAAATTCCCTTGGGGTTCAGTCCTCTGATTACTGTCTAGTTTCTTGGGTCCTAATTCCTTGTAAGTGAAACTTAGTCTTATCCAGGTAACAATATTCAGTTTATTAATACACATTATTACAGTCAATAATAATTATACACTTCAGATATGTTATTCAGACTTCAGAGATTTGTTATTCAGAAGAAGCTGTGATGGAAGAGAACTCTTCCCCCAGAGGCGGCCTCTCATAAGGCTCGCCTCCCACCACTCATCTACTCACTTTCATGACACACACACACACACATATACATTTACAAAGTGACAGTTTTCACATCCCTCCCCACTTAACTCAATCACCCCCTTACACGTCACACCCCAAGTCCCTCTGACGCTGGTGGCTGTGACGATGGTGACACCCGGGGCAGGAGTCCCTCCTCGTCTCTTGGTTGCACCTGAACTGAACTGCAGCTGAAAACAAAAAATACTTCGTTAGCCGCCAGCGACCGCTACCGGTCCAACCCGACTGCGATTCATTGACCTCAGCCTGGTACCGAACCATCAACCTCTTTATCATTGGACCAAGACACCTGTTTATTCTTAATCTAATTTATGTGCCTTTTCGAAAGTTGGTGTGTATGCTCGATTCTAACTAAGTAACCCGTAGTAGTCTCTCACTAAACTAACTTACCATTACGCCGTTTCTCCGCGAGGTAGGCAGATAGTATAGAGCGTCACTACTGTCTTTGATACAAAATTCTCACCTCATCCGCTTTCATATATTTTCTCACATAGGCTCGTCGATTATTGAGGCTTCTAACAGAACCATCTTCTGGTTTACCAAGTTTCCCACTGACGTCTTCTATTTCTTGTGGAATCAATACTTGTGTTACATATCTTTCTTACTATTCTCACCTCATTTATCCATTCTATATGACCAATCCACCTTAGCGATCCTATTTTAATTCTATTCACTATGCTTAGATCAGCTTTACATTCTCTCATAATCTCTTCATTTTTTATTAAGTCATAAATGAATCTGCCACAAGTACACCTAAATGATCTCACTTCCACTGCATTCAGTCTACTTTCGTTCCTCTTCTACCGGCTCCGAGCTTCACTTCCATACATCAGTGTACTAGGACTTCATTGTGTACCGATTTATTATCACTGTCAATTTGTGTCTAAATGAAGCTTAAATATAGAATAGATAATAGCATAGAATAGCGCACATTATGTTTCAATCGGCGAAGAAATGATCTGTTATTTTAATATTTTATCATATGAGTTCCGCGCTTGTTTTAATTATGTCAAAAAAACTGAATTTACCTGTAGAAAAGTTTTTTTTGCGTTTTTTAATTATATTACTTCTATAATTTTAAATTAAGTTTACATTACTTCCCTTTGAAGTATTGCCACAACTATCCAGATTCATCACACTAACATGTTGATATAAAGATTACACGACACCTCAAAGGATCCGTAATTAATTATGATGGGATGGTAATTGGTTAATGGGCAGAAGGGTGAAATGAGGGTTGAAAGGTGAAAGGTAAACCATGAAAAATGATTCCATCAAACATATCTCTGAATATAAATATTTGAAAGTTAATTACAAATTTCTTTGACAATGCTTCATCTGTTACTATAATTTAATATTCTAAAGTCAATGAGAATTAATCACTCCGTTCAGTTAGAATAGAACTAATTAAATGCTATACACACAAAGTTTTTGAACATTTTATATTGTCTTAAACATAAATATGAATCAGTTTTCTGTATATACAATAATAGCAACTAAAACACTGAACTAAATTAAACAGTTTATATGGTTATTAATTTCACAAACATATATTTCTAATATTCACTATATGGACCCAAGAATGTCTGATATTTTTCGACTGCTAAATTTTGGGCTATCGTAGAGGCATGTTTGAAAAAGTATTGGAATATGTGTGCTTGTTTAAATAATTGTTAATTTATAGTAACGTACCATAGCCGCTCGTAGGGTCTAGGGTCGTAGGGTCACGCGGACATCGGTGATCGCTGCGTGGTCAGGGTTGTTTGCTTCCTGCAAGGCCCTGCGGGCGGCTATTGTGGCCACTACGCGACCTTTGATGACCGCTACGTGGTAAGGTCTCAATAGAATCTATATTTTAATGATAGAGCTTTCCCTAAAATAAACCACGATCTAATTAAAATTATTCCCCCTGTAATATTGCTCTCAAAACGAACAAAAATATCATCTAAATGATGTTTAAGATTTAACACAATAATAAACACAAAAATACTATTTTATCAGTATATTGTGCATTTAAGTAAAGACAAATGGTTTTCTCCCTCAACCTAGAACACATGAAATTTTTTATTTATGATTAATTATTCTGGCGCAGATTTTGACAAATATTAGATCGCAATCACAACCAACCATTATTAACACCAGTTTTAATTTTTGACTGTAATTTAATACATAATAAAAGAGACAACATTTAACATCTCTCGCCGCGTTTGACAGCGCGACCATATTTAAAAAAAACTGAGATCATGTTTACAAAAACGATTATTAAACACACGTAATAACACGTCGCATCATTCTTTAACAGTGCAACCATAGAAAAATTCTTCTATGATACGACGCGAGATAGATAAGGGAGGTGACAGCTCAAAATTCGTACGATTTCGAAATGTTTTGATTTAAAATGTACACTTCATTTTAAATTGAATATATATTTACGTACTGTTATTGAATATATAAAAGAGAAAACATTTAGATAATCTTAACCTTATTTAAAAAACACGTTTGTTTTTGTCCTGCTAGGGTCTCACAGACTTGGCTGTTTAATTAAGCATTATATAGCCATGAACACTACATTTTAGACGTCCAGAAAGTCATAGAAAATAGACGGGGAGATGTAATATTATTATTGATGTTACAACGGAAATAGTAATCTCGTGTAACTATATTTTCCGTTAGGGCGGAAAGCCATCCACTAAATAATGCCGTATAACAATGAATACTTATTTATATAGCTGGGAGGCGATTATTAGATATTAATAATTTCCTCAAAGTGGCTTTGTGCAGTATTTCATATTCACCAAGTTCATTTCATGTTCACCAAGTTTTTAGAAATCATCTGATCTCGGTTTCGTCCATGCTGACTCTGACAACTTAGAGCAATTTATTCCATGCCGTTAGACTTGTTACACTAAAGGCAATATGAAATGCTTTGTAAATGAACGTAATACCTACATTAGATATTCACTGTATAGTTTTTGGTAAATTTGTTGTTTCAAAATTTAAATTATTAGAAGAGATTAATGATAGAGAATTCGGAATAAACAGAAAATAAGTTTTTGTTTACATTTGATTTATATTTATTAATTTTATTTACATATAATATAAACACATATTGCAATGATATTGTTTTTTTTTTATTTAAGTATAATCTATTTATATTTTATATATAACTTATTTATATAGTACAACGATCGATTATAATGTTTATTTGAGAGTATTATACCACTGTTAAATGTATCTTGAAACGAAATTTTAGTGTATTATAATATGTAGGTATTATTTCTTAGACATTCAACTAGCGATGAGCTAAACGTAATTGTTACTGTGATTGTGCGTTTGGTATTTATTTTACAACGGTGATTGGCAACTGATATTTAACTGTTAGAGTATACCAGTGATTGCTTGCCGAAAATCAGTTACTGATCATCGTTAAAATCGAACGCAAATTATAGTATTTTTAAATATTTTTTAAAGTAGTTTTTAAAGCTCATAATGTTGGTTGCGTGGCTGTATGGGTGCATATTATCTCATTTGAGTCGAAATCTGACGGTTACATCTATAGTACAGTAGATTAAATCAAATCTGTTTACTAAAAATATTTTCAAAAAATATTTTTTTTATATTTAATAATTTTGACACTGCTTTATATATAATATTAATATTAAACAAAGATAATTTGATTTGATATAATATTTTTTATAGATACATATATAATAAATGTAACCAAATATCTATATTGGTAAACCTCATAACCGTCCTATACGGTCATTTGTCGTTACTGTCTTTGTGTATAATTTGCCAGATCATTAGATTCATTTTTTTAAATTTTAATATTAAAAAATATAATAGATTTTAAAAATAATTAGTAGGATATATATATTTCATTTCTTTTAACATTTATTTCTTCTCTATGAGAGTAAGACTCGTGTATAGAGAAGGAGTATATATGAGAATTTATGTTTCAGTTAGTCTGTGTACATATTTTTTTTACTTCAGATACACGTGTATTGTCTGTAATTTTTCTAATTGTGATGATAATTGTAATTGTTAAAAATGTGATGCCTTGATAAATATAGTGATTTTGGGTTGCGGTATACTTTAGTTTTGAAATATCAATTTGGTCTCTAAATCTTATAGATCGTAATTCGTTTCCAATATTTAATTGTTTTTTATTTTGAAAATACTATAATTATAATAATTATAGATATAAAGACAGTGTACATTATTTATTTATTAAAATTTTTAAATAGAAAAAAGGTAATATAATTTAAGTGCTGCATGTATATAAAGATGGATGTGACTAAGTAAATATGATGACTTTAAAATGAAAATAAATCAGCTTACGTACAGTGGCGTAACTATGCCAATGCAGTGCATTGGGGCCAGCGTTAAATAGGGGATCAAAAAGTTCGCGTCATTCAATCCATTTGCACGATATTTTTATGAGAATCGATACTTTTCCCAGCTTCACAGCAATAAATAGAATTTTTAATATATATATTATATATAAAAAATATATGAATATACTCACGTATATTACAAAAACACGTAAAACATTTTAGATGAATGCGGTAGCAGTACCCCGCTGCTATGTCAGGTTGAGGACGAGCCCATCGTAAAGTGAAGCAAGTAGTTTTTAAATTGAAAGTATTTATAAATATCTAAAAACACGTATTTATTTATTTTATTTATTTATTAATAACTATATAATTCATATAAAAATTTGTTTGGACTGTGCCCGTCTCCGTATGTTTGTTTCCTGAATGTATGAATATTATATGAAACAAGAGACTTATTTTGTTCCTACTATTTATTGAATAAACTTCGCAGTACTAATATTCGTATATTTTCAATTAATTTAGGAGCCCTTTTTTCATTCTGTATTAGGGGGCAATTTTTGTAGTTACGTCACTGCTTACGTGTAATATCTAAGTCTATTTTTCATGCTATTTCTGATGCTATGCCAATGATTTGTAACAGAAATATTAGCATCGCCTAAAAAGTATTATCTTGCGGCTAGTAGTTTGACATCAAACAAAACACACCCTCAAAATTTTCGTGTGCAGGGTTTTTAGTTTTTAGGCGTAAAAAGCGTAAGTAGATTTCAGGATCAATACGATGTCTGTCGCTCCCTTATAAGCAGCCCGTAAAGACTGACATGAATTATGTTAGATGACTAGCAAAATTTTCGGATTGTCCCTCAGATCACTAAACACTTGGACCAGCTTACGCGCAGATTTTTAAAATTGTGTTCAATCATGATACCCAAATATTTGATGTGAGTTGCTCTCAGACAGTACCGGAATAATTTCAATTTCTTATTCATATAATATATTACTAAAATAAATACTAAAAGAAAAAAATAGTTTTGGAACTCTGGAGAAAGTTTTTTTTTCTATAATGTTACCTTACATGACAACTGACAACGTAACGAAGGTTGCCGCTAAGTGGAGGAATCCAGCAATATTTCCCGTCGTTCATGTATTTCTTTATGAAATTGCGGTCATACGGTACATCTCGAGTACCTTATAGATATCCACATTGGTCTCGAGATATTGATTTTTGATAAATAGGACAGCACATATATTGATGTATAATTTTCAAGAATAGAACTATCATCATCTTTAAACACTAGACATACAAAGAATTAATTTCTTGAGAGAAAATCAGGATGAAAAAGTGTATGAGTGGAGTTAGATATAATTTTGTAATACAAAATTAAATTAATCAACTTGAAAAATGTACAAAAAATATCTATTTATCGAAAAAATATTTTATTTGTTACCAGGATTCAATCCAGTTTCGCCATATTAACTAAGTAATTTATTTTATGAAAATATTTAGAACTTATATTCTATTAGCTGAAGTACCCGGCGTTACTCGGGGTTTGAGCAGAGTAAAGAGGCTTCATTTAGGGGGAGGGGGTTAGTTTTTTTGTTCATAACCAGATGCGGATAGTAATTTTTCTCTTATTTTGAAAGTCAATTGTGCAAAATTTCATCAAGAAGTATCAAAATTCCGCTTTAAGGAGTGGGAAAGCAGGATGGGGGTGGGTTTTCTAAATCTCGTGTAGACAATGACCTTCCTCTTGTTTTTAAGATCAAGTGTGCTGCAAAATTTTTTAGAGCACGGAAAAAAACTGTAGATTTGTATAAAAAGCAAAAAAACCCACAGACACTCTTCTTTATATACATAGATAGCTTTTTCAAATTGATACATCTGCAATTAAATTTTTAAAGGCAGCAATCAAGTATATATTGCGACAAACCTCTAATACTTTTGAGTTATACACGCAGGGATATGCCAGAAATAAACCAATTCATTTTGATTAAATTTTGATAAACTTTGATACAATTTATATATTTTTACGGAGAACACATTTGTTGTGAAGTTGTAGTTTTTCAGAACTATGTCCTGTGAAACTGGATAATGCGTGAACGGATTGGAAAAGATCCAGGTTTGAATCCTGACAGTAAATAAAATATTTTTTCGATAAATAGATTTTTTCTGTATATTTAGTTGATTAATTTAATTTGTATTAAAAATGCAATAAACTTTTTCTGAAAAACTATAACTTCACAACAATAATGCGTTCTCCATAAAAATAAATAATTTTGTTTTTATTCAAAATAATTTAATTTATATTATCTAATCCATATTAGGTAACCTGCTCTATTATTTATCACGTAAGTATGTTTTATTTATTACATTATGCGTGCGCAGATATCATAAAATGATTATTTCTATAAATATTTAGACTTTTAAATAATATGACATAATCCTTTAGAATATTATATAGTTTTTAAAAATGAAAGTAGCACAGAGCGAAGCAAGATGTCGCTAGCGAACTTTAGTTGAGAGAAAATATATATTACCGTTACCGATTAGGAATACAAAGAAAAATGGAAAACACTTTAGAGGTCTTTGTCCAGCAGCGGATATAAAATAGCTCATGATGTAAACAGATATTATGAAAAACTGACTTAATGTTTAGTCAAAATTTAAATACAAATTTAAAAGCGGATCTCGTTGCTGTAATCTTGAGGATTTAGATTGAATTTTGCGTTCGGATTTCCAACGTTGAGATTACTTCCTTTGTGGTAGTTAGTTAAGAAATATGCCAGGCGGTAACAATAATACTCGGAGGCTATCGGAGCTGTAACTTATTTTGTCCCTTTAACGCCATAAATTCAATCCACATTCCAGTTGATATTATAATGAGTTTCAGAAGAAAAAGTTTTTTAAAAGAACTTTATTTGAGCCAAATTCGTAGCAGCAACGTCATCGGAGTAGTTACAAAACTTGACAAACTTGAAAACTCATGTTAAGTAAAATAGCAAATACTTTAAATTTAATTTCGTATGTTTGTGAGATTAGATCAAAAGTGTTTTCTGTTTTTCTACCGTATCTTTTCCATCAAACCCTTTTTAGTGTATTGAAATTATGTAATATTATTATACCTACATATTCGGAAGTAGGTTTCGAGTATTAAAGATAATTTATTGAAAAGTTTTTAATTTTTGAAATCCTTTATGGCTCTAATATTTTACAAATTATTCTTTGAATCCAATATATCCGATGATTTATTGGAGCGGAAAGTAATGTTTTTGAAAAATTCATTATAAAAGCATTGCAATGCCAATTGTTTTCTCTACTCATCGAACCAATTGAATTTAAATAGGTATACTGTATGCTTTCCATTACCTTTTGTGTAATTTCTTATATTTTTCGCAATTCTATGGATTGTTTTTCATTACAAAAAATTATACGATATGCAACCTTGTAACTAATTTAAATTATTTTTTCATTATCATTTTTTTAATTGTCACATTATAAGTGATATAAAATCAATATCAATATGTTTTCAATAAAAAAATAATATTTGGTAAATTTTCTGTCGATTTTACAGAAAATCAAAATAAATAGGAATTAAGAGGGCAAAATTAGGGCAAAGGTGCTTTTCACATAAAGATCAATCATAATGAAATATTTAAAATAAAATTCCTCTGTAAGCAATACAAAGCAGCTGCATTGAAAGGACATAGTTTGTGAACTTAATAAAGAAGTCAACATAGTGGCGTTTAAATTTGGTATATTCAGACGGCTAGAAATTCACAAAAAAGGAAAATGGCCACCTTAAATTATTCAACTTTAATAATAATTTTTTAAAGAATATGTTATTCCTTGATAATTAAACAAAGTAAATATGGTATACTGACCTGCTACTGGAACTTGAACCCGGATTCTTTCTATTGCTGCAGACTGTTTTTCAACTGAGCTATGGCAACATCCAATTTCTTTTTTTTGTAGCCTTTTCAGGGATCATTTCTTTTTTTTTTTGAAGAGGAATCAATTCATCTAATTAATCAAAATTAACATTATTTTTTATTACTAAAAATTTGATAAACATAATTATTATTAATTATAAATTATAAAAAGGTAGGCTTATCATCATTTAAATAAATTTGTGTAATAGAAAATGTGAGATGAAAATAATATCTACTTTTTTTTTCCCTGGGTAAGTTTGTAGAACTCTATAATCATATATATGTGAAAATAAAACACTTGTTTTTTAATTCTACTCGTTTAATTTACTTGAGACGCGTTTCACTTTGTAAGGGCATTTACAATTGATATTGCCCTTGCAAGGCGAAACGCGTCTCAAGTAAATTAAACGAGTAGAATAAAAAAACAAGTGTTCCATTTTCACATATACAATATTTGTTACCAATTCAAATAAATTTTATTGAAGGACGGCAATGTCAAAGACTATAAAACTAATGATATTGTGTTATAGGGATTGGCATATTACAAAAACAACAATTACGATTTTATATTCCCTAAATACACAATTCCTGAAAAATGTGAAATATCACAGATATTCGATCAGTTTTATATTTGTAAAAACAGTCACTTCTCCATAATTGATATTAATGTTTCGTTGAATAATATTATTTCAGGTTGTAATATAAATTCGTTTAGAAACTCACTTAAACGGAGGCTGTGTGCTAAACAAAATGAATTCATTTCCATTCCTGAATTATTTAACGATAACTCAAATAATGTATAGAACGGAAAAATATAGGAAACGGTAATTCCCCTTTCCTATATTATCGTCCAATTGACTGACTGTGGTGACATGTTTTAAATATAAATAGTTTTGTCATTAAATATAAAAAGTTTTGTTATTTTTCAAATAAATCATGGTAACAAAAATAATTAATTATAAGAAATTAAAATATATAAATGGATTAAATTTTACTTAATATAATTTTTGTTTTTGTTTTCGTAGTAAAAAATAAATAATAACAAACCTAATTTGTAACAAGGTGTATAATTGCCTAAATTATTAAACAAAACTTTTTATTATACCTCATATTTTGTTTTCCCCAGCCAATGTTAATCGTCGCAGGTGTGTAATAAACTTTTTTATATCATTTTACATCCCTTATTTAAGAACGGCTACTCCTAAAATTAATCGAATTGTTCCTACAGAATTTATTTGTAGAACCTGTTAAAAACTGATAAAAAATAAAATTGAAATTAAAAAAATATAAATGTAAACTGTCTCTGATTTAATACATCAGTAATGTACTATAAATCAATTCTTAAATTAGAAAACTTATAAGGTACAATCGTTTATTTACAAGGGCATCAGAACAAGCATTTAAAACTTTTATAGATATTCAAATTATAATATATAAATATCTAGACCTGTATTTTTTTCTGCACTGGTCCTGGGAGGTGATTGATAATTTGAATTTAAAAAAAAAATCTCGTAAGAAGTGACGTTTCGAGAGCATCCCCGCGCACAAATCGATACTCGTGTAAAAAATTATACTTAGTATAAAACATCGCTTTTAAGAGCGCTATCTGGTGTACGAAGAGCGGAGGGTGGCGAGTTCTAAATAGGTCAAACTGTGTAAAGTCGTGTTTTGTAGTGGAAATAATGGGTGTCATCATCATTTGTATGAGCTTTCACATTAATAGGAGTGCCTCAGCACGCAACGTAGAAAAAATATTTTGTCCAAACGATCCAATTTGCTCTTTATTAACGACTGAATGGCCCGAATATCTCGAATGGTAATTCTCGCGATAGTAATTCTATTAAGAGAGTTTTATTTTATTTGAAAAGTTAAAATTTTATTGGAAATTAACATCGATCGGTTAACAATTCTCGAATAACAGCTATACTAAAATGTTTCGACTATCACAGATTTATGAAAAGGTTTAATAAAAATAAAATAATAGGGTTATTATTCATTCTAATTTACACAAAAATATAATCGTATGCACTGTGAGTGTAAAACACCTTCGACAGCGCTAAATCCTGGTGTTCCGTATTCGTAATAATTATTTTTTTAATAGGTGAACACATATACTTCCATAACTTGAAACAAATATTATTGTAAAATGTGGTGTTATTGATACCAGTTTTAGTTTTGTCCCTACCCCTTGGCTCACTCCCAATTAGTACGCATTGTTCCTTTGGCTCGACTGGTTGTTTTTGAATTCGTAAAATTCGTAGAGATTTGGGTGAAGAAGTGTTCTCAATTATTTGTTAGATCATTAGTTCATGTACCGCTGTGATTTTAGTGTGTTGTGAACGTTGAAATTCATCAGAGTTTTTTTGTGCCGTGGCAGTTTCGTACATTATCACGGAGACGGCGTCATCAACCAGATGAGTTGAGCTGTCTTTTTGGTTCCGTATGTCTATCCTTCCCTTATCCCTATTTCCATTCCTTCATTTCCGATTCCCTATTTCCCATCCATCCATCCATCCTTTCTGATCCCATCACCCATCGCCGTGGTCGGCGACTTGCGTCGGTCACACCTGAGTTTTCTATTGATATTATAAAACCACGTTACTCTGGTAAAGACAGACTACTAACCTGGACAAAAAAATATATTTGTTTTACTCTCCGTACGGTTTCAAGTTTTTATTTTTATTTAATACCTACCTAAACACAGACCCTAAAAGTGAATAAAGTACATTTCAATTTTAACAATTTTATATTACTCTTACTTTAAAAAAAATATTAAGATCAATGTGTTACACTTTGCCACCTTTCTGTAGTAATACATTTACTATTTTATCTTTTTTTTTTAATTTAAAAACTAAATGTAGATTTTATACAAATCAATAAAAATATGTAAAAAAAAGAATCTCTACCAATATATAGGTACAAATGCTACTAAATATACGAGTAACACACTGAATTATGTTGCTCATATGCTCAAAATCGTTTATTTTTAACTGTAAATTTACCCTGTTAAATTAAAATAACCATAACCGAATATTGTAAACTACTGAAATATCCATTATCGAAATCTTGATATCTTTGAGATATTTTTTCTTTTTTTATATTTACTTTTTATGACCCAATTTTTTTGCAAAAGTACACTCCACAAATTAAATCAATGACGAAAAGTTACAAACGATAGAGACGAAGAGTATTTAGATTATTCAGATAAAAGTTTAAGGAGAGTATCTAGATTATTCATTTAAAATAAAAGTTCTATCAAATACTTGACTCAATATAAACTTTTGTAAATCTATCCGCCTATATGTTATTACTAAACTGTTAATTTAGACTTTATTTTAGATGACTTATCGTACATTGTATACTAGTAGTTTCATCAGGGTTGGACTGGAACAAGGCTAGGTTCTAGCACCTTCAGAACTACCTGCCCACTTTTACTAACTGCTGTGAAGTGCTGACACCCTTTAAAACAATGTGGAGTATGAATTAAAATAAAACATTCAGAAATGCTCAAATTTAAAATAGTTATACATGTTGTGGTGAGTGGGGCACGGTTTCGAGCACCCGCCAGAGCAGCTGAACGTATCCGCTGTGCTGTACCTAGAGCCGCAACTGAGGGACGTCAACGCAAAGACAGTTGTGTCGGCAACGAACTCCAAATTCCACATGCATTTCGACCAACATAATATAAGAATATTATTTTTGTAATCCTAATTGAATTATTTTAGTGTATACAGTAAGTAAGATTTTCTATTCAAATCACCATTACTGCCATTATTACTTGCCTACCTTCACACACCGGGTGATACACCACGATCCACACGAACACTAATCCTTCTGATATCATCTTATTAAAATCATGAATGATGTGATGTCTGAAAGATAAGATACGATTTAAGTTCCCAATCTTTACTGAGACAAATAAACTTCAGAATGGTAAGTCAGGCTCCGCACGTGGGGATATTTCGATGTGCCTCGGTGGTCTACCGGCCCTAAGGCATTTACCCGACGACCAGTTCGCTCCGAGTCCCGTAGATACCATTATGTATCCTACGCCCACATTACACAATAAAATAAATCAATTGGACGTGTTGGACACAATATACATTATCGGGGTCAATATTAACTCATTACTGTCGTTAAATAAACAACATTGGGATTGTAATTCCTATAAACCACTGACCTGTAAGGGTCAGGTCCAAACCTCAATACAACACTTATTATTGATTCTATCATTTTTGAACAGAATTTGATAACTTTTTATTTAGTTTCAAATAGTTGTTATTCTTAATTATTGGCTCGTTCTTTTATGCTTTGTTAATGTTTACAATTAAAACAATTAAATGACCATAAACGGTTTACAAAACGAGTGAATAACACGATTTTTATTTTCTGTGAATACTTTGTCGCATAATATTATATTATTTAAAAAAATATATATTTTTGAAAGAAATTTGTGATGTGAAATATAAATTTGGAAACTTTTAATAAATATTCTTTTTATTTTTTATCGGAATTAATATTATTTTTAAACATTTCACATAGTATGAATATATAACAGTTTAATAATAGAATATATATTGTAATAAATTACAGAATAAATGGTTTTTTGTTTTTAAAAAGGGGGCACTGTCTGAGCATTGCAAAAATCTTTGTAAATATTATCAACACAAAGCAACTTTCAAATAATCAAAAACAAAAAAAAAATATTGCGATCAAAATTCATTTAGAATAGAAAATTATAGTAATTTTTGCTATCAATTGTTTCTAAAAGAGATCGCATTATTGATACATGTCACTAATCAACAACAAAAAATATATAAAAATGATTTGTTGAAATAAATATTGTTAAAAGCAATTTATTGAAGGACTCTGTATAGGTAGGGTTGCTTTATCCGCGACTGATCGACATGCGGGGTAATTTATTTATTGATTGCATTGATTGACGGATTGCATGGGGTAGTTTTAAAAACATGACATGATTTGTTTATGGGTAAATCGGCACGAAACGTGTCTCGCATCAAATTACAGGTCATGAGAATAGTTTTTTGTTTAAAATATTATAAGAAGTAATATCATATTTTTAATCATATGATATGTATTACATTTGAGGACAAATTTTTGGGTCATTAAAATAATGTTTCGACTGTTTTAGTAAAATAATTTCAATTAATAATTAATAGATAGGCATACATAAAATATATAACATTGTATATTCTTTCTATTCTATTTTAAATATCGCAAAATAAAATGCGCTTCTGATATTAATTTCATTTATCAATTGTACCACCTTTTTAATTGACAATTACAATTGTATATCATTTATAAAAAATTCAAAGAAAATTGTTGTTATATCTTATGATTGGCCATAAAAAAAATTGTTTTCTCTAGTTTTACATTTTAACATAATCATTATTTTATATAACTTGACCATTAATTTTACAGTAAATTACTTTAAATGACTTTTTATGAGATTTCTATGTGAAATATTTATTTAATTCAAATAACAATGTTTAAAACGTATTTGCAACGCACCATACAAAAATGCACTTCGTGTAAATAACGGCGATTTCATAAACATTTATGAAGGTACAAAAATTTCAGTAATTTTTTTTATTTTAGTGTACTAACCTAGAAGTCGCTACCTATGAGTTTTTGTGGCAATTAAGCCCTCATTGTTGATGAGCTGAACGAATTCCTGGAATTGGAATCGAAAGGAGAATATTTACATTTTGTTTCGATATCATAATTGAACCAATTCAAGAGTTCGTGAAATTTATAAATTTAAAAAATGAGTGTCTACATTAGTTTTATATCCCTTAAGTTATATTATTATTTTATTTTATATTACTTACGAATGTGTTAAACATGACATATGATAAAGTATTTTCGTAATTTTTGACGAGTAGATACAAGTGCTTGAAAGAAACATTATTTTATCTCGATAATCGTTGTATATTGATAATATGGAGTACTGTGTTATTGGAAAAGTAGGTACGAGCCTCCCATTATCTGGTGCATGAGGCAATTTAAGTGCAGATTATAGTCAGGGGCAAACGCTTGGGGGGCCAGTAGTTACCAGATGCGCCACTGTGAAAAGGGTTGTTCCACAACTTAACGCAGAACCAAACTGGAAGTCATGGTTGTAGTATAAATATTACGATGCTGAGTGGAAATTGCGACACTAATAAATATTGTATTTTACGAAAAATAACTTACGAAAAATACATTGTATAATTTATGGAAAACAAAGCAAGTTGTAAAATAATTATTTTTAAATCGCCGTCAATACATGCACATATTAAGTTATTAAATAATAAATACATATCACATACACGTACATATTTGTCTGCTTTATGTAAATACCAATTGTACACTGTTACGTTACTTCTTCCTTCTGCCTCGGCTTCATAGTCAGGGGGGAGGCATATAGCCTAACTGGTTCTTTTTGAAATTATTCTCAAGTCAAATTGTCCTCAAGTTAAATGAAATCACAAAAAGCCATAGTATATAATAAAGTTTATTGTATGTATTGAAAGTTGAGCAAAAAAAGCAGTTTACCTAATTCTTATTAATATACCATAATATAATATAATATAATTCAAAAAATGATAACAATTAATTTAATATTGTTTGTATGTCCATCATGCCAAAATGAAGTTAATTACCAAATTTTCTTGTCTAATATTGACTTTGCAGGTTCCTCACGTAAGGGATTACCTTTCCGGAGATGCCTTCCACGTGCTGATAATAGTCCTTGAAGTGAAGTGTCGCTAATAGTTGTGATGCCAGGGTAGAGTGACGGAGTTCAGGATTGACCACCAGACGATGTCCAATTATCCAGGCAAACCGGGACTCTGGACGCGATTTTCTTAATCACAATTTGCGCGTACCGTATATGATTTGTCTCTTTTGATATAGATCCACCGGGACCCTTTTTGTACTTCAATATCAACGATTAAACATAGAGAACATCACAGTCTAAGCTTTATACTCAAGGTGCACAATTTAAATTTACCCCGGAATTACAGATTACAGAGACGATCTTAACTTTGTTTTCTAACTGAAAACTAGATCGTATTTACGGAGCGATCTCTCTCGGTTGAGATTGGTAGCAAGACTGACGTATGAGGGTGATGTATCCCTTATGGTGCATTTCGCCTACGTGACTATAATCGTGTACGCCGGAATTTATTGGCGTTCTCACGCCGCCTTGGGGGTCTAACAATACCCATTTTTATTGCTAGGTTGTCTCTTACTCCGACTAAGTGCTTTTGTAACCTTGAACAACAAAATATTGTTTTGGGTGATTTTGCATTTTAACAACACATTAAATTAACTGAAAATTAGCTAGTATTATAAGTTACAGGAAATTTTCATTTTAGGTTAATGGAAACATATTGTGTAGGTTTTTGATTTAACTTATTTAATTAATTTTCAGACAGGTTTGAAAAGATTTAAAATTCTAATAATTTTTCTCGCATTCCAAAACTATTTTTCAAAAATTATATGTATGTTTACGGTAAAAATGATAAAGGGAAAAGTTAACTCAGAACTGCTATATTATGGAAATGATTTTTTCGAATCCTGAGAAGTCCTCTTATCATTTCACGATACAATTCAAAGGTAATGGGCGATATTAGGTGAGAAAATTTGTGAAACTTATTACAGTTCTATTCATGTGTAAAGACGACAAACGATACCGATGAGTCAAGGAGGTGAGAATTTAAATTCATAAATATACATCAGGAAAAAATAAGGGATGGCCCGATGTTATGATTACTCCACACAAAAAAGATCCGCAGAAGAAATATTACAATAGATAAAAGTTTCAGAATAATTGATAATAATGATTTAAAAAAATTATATTCAAAATATACATTATTAAGGAAAACACATTCTTATTGTGAAGTTGTAATTATTCAGAACAGACGGTCTGTGATATTTTAAATACTAAATTAATGTATTAATTATAAATATATACATATAAAATCAATTTTGTCGAAAAATATTGTTTTAGCGTCACCGGGATACGAACCTGGATCTTCATTTCCAATCCAGGGAAGTGCACTACCTTTGTGCTATAACGCCAGTATTTTTCTTGACAAATTTTCGAAACTATATGTTACATTTTTCATGTTCCATTATTTGAAATGGATTCCCAGATTGGAAATGAAGATCCAGGTTCGTATCCCGGTGACGCTAAAACAATATTTTTCGAAAAAATTGATTTTATATGTGTATATTTATAATTAAAACATTAATTTAGTATTTAAAAATATACAAACTAAGCAAATAAACATACCATAATAGGGATATAATTGAAAATGAAATTTTGACATATTGCAAAAAGAGAGAAAACATAATGTTATGTCTTTGAAAGTGGTTTGATATTATTGTTTGCAATTCTTTCAACACATTTTATCGATTTTTTGTATCAAATAAGATTTTATAACAGTGAATTTTTAAATAACGTGGAACGACAGATATATTTTTAGTTACTGAAGTTTAACATGGTTACTTTTTAATAAAAATGCAATAGATTTATATAATCAAATAAATTATTAATAATAATAATTGCATAATTAAAATAATCAATAGCTAATGATTCAAAATCATAAATTGTCAAAAATAATGTCATTGATAATTATCAAGAATTATAATTCTTCAAGTAATGTTAAAACACCCAATACGTCCCCACCACTTGTAAAGTTCCTTCTTTAGCCGCCTCCCACCCCTTTAATGACCATGTCGTCTAATCTGTACGTTTTAGATTCGTGTTTAAAAATGCTGTCTTCAACATGAGTTTAAAAAAGTTAGAAAACGTATAATACATTTCATTATTACATTGCAACAAATGAAAAGTCTAGCAAATTTACTTCGTTAATTTAGTACTATGTAGGTTGTACTAAGTATTTATTTTATAATTAAATTTAATACGAATTTATTATTTCCGCTGGGAACACGAACGGTAGATTAGATATTCATGTTTTTTCTAAATTTCTGCTGTGTGTTTCGCCCATTATAAGAGTGCTGGTCGTTTGCGAGCCTTGAATTATCCGGCTGTGACCGATTATGTGGTATCGTTACATTCGTGTTATCGCTGTTTCCAAGTAGGCTGTTGTTGCTAAGCAAGGAGATTTCTACTATCGTTAAGTACCGCTGTGATGGCTGTGAAATTCTTGCTTCGCTACTAAAATTGTTTTTTTTTAAGGTTCCTGTTTTGTCTAAGGTTTCAGAGAACCCAGAGAACTATTTAAAAAATTCAAAAAAGTACAACTTTCTATTCTACTTCATTCATAAAGTAAGTATTTAATTTTAATGTCCTCTTTTATTACATTATTTAATAAAATAAGGCGGCGGAATCTTTCATGTCAAAGGCATGTGCACTGAAGACTGAATATGGTGAAGCCCTATCCAAGTCTATTTTGTATAATAAGTAATTAAGAACAGAATCCAGACAAGTATCTTGAGACGTTGAGACTCGTCCAATATTTTCATGCTAACAACGACTCACCCCAAGCAATAAATCATGGACACAACACAAGACAAACAGCGAACATCTACACGCCAGTTCCGAGAGCAACAACGACGTTTTATCAAAGATTCTACATGTTCTTAGCTCCGAAACTGTACAACACACTCAGGACCAACTGGAAGTCGTTCACTTCCAATAATATTACACAAATATGGACCCAATATACGATCCAATTGGGTAAATATCAATCAGAAGCATCGCTCTCCAATATTCTAACATAATCGTTATCCACACTAATAATTCACTAGTTCTACAACAATTTCACAACTTTTTTTTTATGTATTTTAATTTTTATTCCTGTCGAATCTTTATTTTTCTTAAATTAAATAACACCACAATAGCACAAACAAAATTAACTACTTTGACACAGACGGCAGTCTGGCAAAGTAGTCAGGACAATGCTGCATATATCAAAGGTGGAGTCTACTCCATCTCCACACTACGAGTATATACTTAATTGCAATATAATTGTATTTTATGTACACCATGTTATATAATAATATAATAACTTCTGTTACAATAAAAACATGTATTCTAATATAAAGTCAATTAAATAAATAAATCAATACTTGAAAAAGGTATCTCGGAATACAATACGTACATTCCTTTTAATTAACTTAATTTATTTAAAAAAAAAGATTTGATCTCATTTATTACGTTTATTAATTTATTACGATTATTTTAAGAAAAAAACAAACATTTGGATGACATAAATAAACGCATCCTGTTGCTGCTACTGTCACAGAGTTGTATAATTATTACGGGTCCACAAAAATACATACCGCTATGATTGAACAAGGATGGTCTTCAGACAGTTTTGTATAAATTACAGTTTTATCTTCCATTATCATCAACTATATATATATATATATATATATAAAGAAGAGTGTCTGTTGGTGTCGGTTTATTTGTTTGTTTGTTTATTTCCTTTGATGAAACTTTGCACACTTGACCTTTAATACAAGAGAAAGGTCACTGTCTACATAAGATTTTGAAAAACCACCCCCATCCCCCTTTCCCATCTCTTAAAGCAGAATTTTTGGTACTTTTTTATGAAATTTTGTACACTCGACGATGATGTTCCACATTCAAAATGTGTTAGGCAGATTCAAGTTTGCTTTTGTTTAAAATTATTTATTGCAATATTGTTGATACAATGACATGTATGTACGCGGATTTGTGGATGTGTAATAGCTATTTATATAAAAAAGAGTGTGTGTGGATGTGTTTGTTTTTTAAAACGTTTTAACTATAAAATAAATGAATTGTTACTAAAAGCGCCGTGTTCGTTTACTCTTTAGAACTGTGTAGAACCTTCTAGAATAGTGTTAACGACGTAATCGATAACAAAGCAAAAACTCAACTCTCCAAGACAACAAATAATTGATCGACGAATAGATATTAATTCATATCTATAGAAATGCCGCCGAATTGGTCAGAAAAACCCTGCAGCTAAAAGACAAAAAGCTATTCGGGCGTCAGAAATAACTGAACGACGGGAGCTTCGTCTAAAGCAGGAGCATATGAAAGCTTCTACGTCTGGGTCAAGGGAAAATTCGAAGGAAAGAGCTTCATCTACAGCAGGAGCGTATGAAAGCTTCTACGTTTGGGTCAAAGGAAACTTCGGAGGGAAGAGTGCTGCGTGTACAATGAGATCGACGTAGAAAAGAATAATCAAGCATTGTGAATCGACATTCAGATCCCAAATTAAGGGAATTTAAATTAAGGGGGACGGTTGGATATTGTATGTAAACATTGCCATGCAAAGAAATATAAATTCGAACCAGCGGAAATGTGTTGCTCCAATGAAAAATTGAAGCTACCGCCTCTTAATGAGCCTCTAAAGCCACTGCTATCTTACAAAATAAGATGAAAACTACTTTTTACATCTGATATCGAAAAAAACTATCTCCATCCCACTAAATGAAGCCTCTTCACTCTGCGTAAAGTTCGGACTGCGCCGGGTACTTCAGATAGTATGAAATAAAATTTTAGAATACACTTAAATCAGGTGCAGTGTATTTATCTTATTTTATATCGCCAAAAGGTGGAGGGTTAGATTTCTATATTTTCCTCAGGGTCCTAGAGTTTAATTAGACAAACTAATTTAGAATGGCGTTCTTGTTGAACGGTGAATGGTTTGAGCAGGGGAAGAGAAGAGAGGGGGGAACGAGAGCGAGGTGCTAGCGAGGTGCTAGCGAAGTGGGAAGGGGAGTGGGAGGGGGGTCAGATGGGAATGTCTTGCATAGTGTCCCTAAACTTAAAAGTAATAAGAGGAAGGTCACTGTCTACATGAGATTTCGAAAAACAATCCTCATTCCCCTACTGCCTTCCTTACTGTCAACACCTGATTTCGAATAAAAAACTACCCCTATCCTCCTAAATTAAACCTCTTCATTTTGCGTAAAGCCCGGGCAACGCCGGGTGTTTTGGCTAGTTTTAAATATTTTTAAGGAATACAATGTGGTAGCTTTCTCTTGCTTTCATACCATTGTTTCAAATTCGAATATACAATAGTTATTCGGTCTAGACCGCAGCCAGCTTATACCGCTTTCGGCCTCCATCCAGTACTGGTGGCGCCATTAGTCACCACCAAAATTGGTTTCATGCGCAATTTAGAACTAAGTCTCGATCTCGTTTACCAAGAGGGCTCCTTCGTCTATAGGCGGTGGTCTTCGTGGGGTTTATACTTGGATTACTTCACAATTTAATTAAATCACTAATCATTTGATTATGTCATTACATGTACATTATTTTTAAGGACACATTTTTGTTGTAAAGTTATATTTTCTGAATATAGTTCTGTTTTTTTATTAATACAAATTAAATTAATCAACTAGAAAGATATACAACAAAAATTTATTTATCGAAAAAATATTCAGTTGCTACCGGGATTCAAACCTAGACATCTTTCTATTCGGGGAAACGTGTTAACTCCAGTAATCGATTCCGATTACGATTATAAATGTATAGATATAAGATATATATAACTTATATCTATACAATTTTCAAACATATATTATTATTCAATTAAAAAAAAGAAATCAACTTTAAATTACGTTAATTGCTTTTAAAAACAGAATAATAAATGTATATATTGCAAAAATATACAAATATATAAGTTTTACATTCATCGAATATGAAATCAGTTGCTGTAGTGGAATAAATAATGCGTTTCCCTGGATAAGAAGAGGTTCAGATTCAAATTCTGGTAGCAACTAAATATTTTTTTGATAAATAGATTTTTTCTATAAATCTTTCTTGTTAATTTATTTAATTAGTATCATATACGTTATTAAATATGAATTAAATATATTAATAAGAAAGATATACATATAAAATCAATTTTATCGAAAAAAAATGTTGTTGCGCCACCGGGATTCGAACCTAGATCTCTTCCCTAACACGTTCATGCTTAATGCACCTTCATTATCCAACTATGCTACAGCGATAATATTTTTAGCGACAAATTTTCGAACCTTCTTGATATTAATACATTTAATCGTTCCATTATTTGAAAGAGCCATCTACCTTATTTTTACAAAATCTCAAATATCTTTGAGTAATCTGATAGCAGACGCCAGAATTATCAATTCATTTTTATTAAATTTTTGACACATTGATACAACTTTATTATTAGGAGAACACATTCTTATTGTGAAGTTGTAATTATTCTTAACATAGATCTGATTTTATATGTATATCTTTCTAATTAATATAATCCATATTTAAAATATCACAGACCTATGTTCTGAATAATTAGAACTTCACAATAAGAATGTGTTCTCCTAATATACGGTATTGTTTAGTAAGAGTATTATGTGAATACAAGTGAAAAATAAAGTCCCTTTCTTCATAAATCAAATCGATTCGAGTCTCAGAATAATTGTGACTATTTTTAACTGACAACAGAAGATTAATGGGCCTTGTTTAAGTATTACGTTCTTAGTCATTTATTATTCTCTTAACCGTAAAATTTGAACGAACGAGAATTATTACGACACATACTCATTTTTATGATGACATAAATATATTAAGTGCATAGTGCGTACCTGTCTGCGAAGTGTCGTGTTATTGACAGTAACTTTGATGCCTATACTTATATATTAGGTGTTTCAGAAAGTTGTGTCGTATTTTCTTCTAAGAAGAACAACACAATGTAAATATAGTGTATTTATGCGAGTAGTGTGTAAAAACTTGTATACTACTGTTTTTGAATCAACTGCCATAAATATTCGTACATACCAAAGATGGTTTGCTAAATTTAGAGGCGGTGACATGGGTCTCGAAGACAATCCCTTCTTTGGAAGACCTTCTAAAGTTGACAATGACATTTTACTGGAAATACTTGTAAAATACTCATATTCAACGAGATTGTAAATTGGTGAGGGACTCGGCATAGTACCATCGAGCGTGTCAGACCAGAGTACACACGGATTTATTTTGAAATAATAATAATAAAATTAGATCATTTTGATTGTGCCATTTTTGTTTAAAAAATTCACCTCAAGAGCGCTTTACACATAAACTGTTTATAATCTTTTTGAAAAGGTTCGTTTTTAATCTCTTCTTAAATAAAGTCTCCGATGCACTATTTCTTATAACGGAGGGCAAAGAGTTCCACGCTTTTGAGCCTGCCACCGCAAATATCCGTTCATTAAACTTAAAGTTCTGGCAACGACTGGTCGGTTCTACAACCCTTCCTACGGCAGAAGTAGAGGCTGACCTGAGAGTTTGACGTATTCTATTCGTATCTATGTATTATATTTATGAAACACCTAGTACATTCATTATGATAAATGATCAATAAAAATAAGTATGTATTTGGAAAAACAACTATCGAATTATCTTTTCTATGGAACCTCGAGAAAATTTCATAGTTTGTCATAAAAATAGTATATTAAGCTCACGTGCGTCAATATCGTGATCATTACGTGTTGCCTTACATCCATACGATGTCGATCAATTATGGACATGATGAGATAGATCTCAATACCATGTACGCATGTTGAAATTTTGATCTGTAGATTAACTCGTTGAACTTGAGGTAGGTAGAAAGAGACAATTTGACAGTGCGACTATCAACGTGTGCACAAACGTCACCTAGAACCAATGCATTAGTTATTTAATTATTTATTAAGACGTAATGTACAGTTCTGGTGGTAACACGACACACGTTCGCCGTAATTCAGAACCAAAGCCCGACTGCGGTATCGACATCGCTTAGGGACAAATTATATAGACCTTCGTGCGTCGTACGTTAGCGCTTACCAAAGGGCAACATTTTTTTAATAGTCTAAAATATTTATATTTTTTATCGCTAATTTCATTGCTATGATCGCCATCAAAATTCACATTATAATTGAAAAGATAATTTTTAGCACTATTTGATTAGTATATTAAGGTTATAGCACAAATTCAAATTATTCTTTATCATATAATTATATATATATATATATATATATATATTTAATTATAAAACAAGATTAAAGCTTAATACAAATATTCAAGTAAGATTTATTATCATATTTATCAATTTTAATAACAATAATGAACATGTAATAATAAAATAATATTATACACATATTAGAAATAAATTGCTATTAAATTTACAAATTTATTTTGTTTTCAGCGAGATGCAGTAGATGTCACCTCTGATAAATTCAGCACCGTAGTTTCTTAGTAATTCGATTAAGTTATCCCAGGTATTAAAAAATGCATCAAATTTCATTGCCTTTAAGTTTACCGATTGAGTTCCAATAAAGCAATTATTCACGATCGATATATAATAACATGGTTCCATTTTAGCAAAATTAGCCTTTTGTACTTTGCATTATTTTAACAGAAGTAATTTAAACTTGTAGATGTGTTTCGGAAACTGGGAAAAATTTAACATAAATTTTCATTCTACGAGGATAAATTGAATGTTGCCTGCGGCAAGGAAATACTAATAATATGTAAAGTATTATTTGTAAAAACGAAAGAAGGCCCTGTCCGCATGTTTTAGGGGTAATTATCTATTGTTTACTAAAAGTTAAATCAATGACCGCTGTATTAAATATAATAGACTTAGCAAAAATTTTCGCAATTAGTAAAATAAAGTGCTTTGTTTTTCGATATTTGGCTCGCAGGCACCGGTAACTTTAATTAATTTTGCGTTGTTTTGTTTTTCATTATTAAAGTCGTAGTGGCTCAACTTTATTGAATGTAATTATAGATATGGTATTATCTAAATATGAACTAAATTTTTATGTTTTAAGGTCGGTTTGTAGGGTATGGTGAGGACCACACCCACCGCCCATTAAACTCGTGTATCAAGCACCCGTACGTCATTTAGACTACACTGGCTTCTTTTTAGATCTTCTACCAGCGTAGCTTCAATCCAAACTTGACATGTTTTATTTTCTTATTACTATTACATTCGGCAACCAAATAAAATTATTTTTGGTGCCGGATAAGTAAGAACTGATTTTAAATATCTGTAATGTGCTGATTATAAAAATACCTGGCTTTTCTTCGTATCAGCTCTAGTTTTTGAGATACAAGATAATTGATTTTAGGTCTGGTAAAAGGCAAACATAATTGAAATTTCGTACTTAAAATTAAAATCAAGTAGTTAATTTCTATTACTTGGTATTATCCATGACCGTATAACTCGACAATACTATATCTGGGTGACCCCCACCATGAAATAATTGATAACTCATATTACCTCTGCCTAACCCAATTCAGTTTACTATAATTTTGTGTAAAATTTAAAAATTTAATTTAATAAAAGTAATAAAAGATTGAATTAAAAACATAGCATCTATAAGTAGACGTAGGTATGTAAATCATCTAGACAGTTTTGTTATGTATGTGCCGAATACACTTTGACAGAATGTAGAAAACCTATTTCTGGCTTTGTGAAAAAGGCTCATCTAGCCTATTTTGGGGTCCACTTGGGAAACCAGGATACATCTCAGGGCTCCACATTTCATATGTAAAATATGTATTGAACATTTGTGACAGTAAACAATTAAAAAACGGAAGTGCCTAAAGTTTGGAGGGAACCAAGAAACCAAATATGAAGAACATCAGTGGGTGATTTGTGTCGGTCTAAAAATGGTAAACTTCCTCCTTAGACAGCAAAGTAGATATCAAAATATCTTGTTTTTATGTCTTTGAGACAGCTGAAGTAAGGATCAGAACTGAGTTAACAAAAATTTGCCTTTAAGAAAAGGAATAATTCAAGGAAAACAAAACTTGGTCAACGAACTTTGGTTGCGAGATAGAAAAACATATTTTCACCCTTGCATGTAAAGTTGGGGCTTACGAAACAATTTGTGAAGGCTTTAAATCGAGATGAACTTTGTTTTAGCTACTTGACACAAAAACTTTCTGGGATAATCACAGAAAAATTGAAAACCGGAATATTTGATAATCCTCAGAGAAGGCAGCTTATTAAAGATCCACACACATCCACATTTACAGCATCAATGAATGGGATAAATCTACCGCTTGGTGTTCATTTGTTCAAGTACTAAAAATTTCTTTTGGAAATTATAAGTCAAAAAATTACATAGAATTAGTGGAAAATATACTTTTCAACTTTAATTTTCTCGTTTGTAATATGAGCATAAAAGTTCACTACCTCCACAACACTTAGATCGATTTCCAGTAAACTTAGATGATTTTAGTGAAGAACAGAGGAAAAGATTCCATCAGGATATTAAAACTATGGAAGATCAATCAAGGAAGATGAGATAGGCACAAGATGGCTGACTACTGTTGGAGTCTTCAGCAAGACTGTCCCGGTAAACTCCATGTAAGAAAATCGTATAAAAGAAACATTTTAAGTGAAAAGTGATGAAGCTATATTTATCTACTGTGGGAAATAAATACTTTGTATTATTTGTTTTTTTAGTTAACAATTTGGGCAAATAGTAATAGTAACAATGTTAAATGTACATAAGTTAAAAATAATACGATTTTATTCTAAAAGAGTGTATCTCATAAACTAGATCAGAAGGCTCAGAACCAAATCTGATGGCTATTTTGGAGTCTGCACCCAAAAATTACTTAGAAACAGTAAAACTATCGCTGGCTCCAAAATGTGTGTTGCCCAATGTTATTATACTTCATTACTCAAAAAAAAAAATTGTTTAGCCATCGTTTTAAAGATAGTGTGGCGATTACGACACAGTTCCGAATGCACCCAGCAGATCAGTGAGCAACCACCACTAGAAGATGTTAGCGCATGGCATGGCACACACCAAAATGCAGCCTGTGGCCACTGCGGCGCCAAAGCTTCACATTTTTCACCGCCCGGGCCTGTTAGCAGCATTCGTTTCTAACTTCATGCAATTTCAACATATATGTCGTCTAGTAAACATTTGTAACCTTGCTATAATTAATTCAGTGTAAACATGTAAGTATGCGTTTCTGTTAAATTACCAAGCACTGGCTATTCTTGCTCAAAACCAAGTTAAATCTTGCGATCTAAAGCTCACATGGCCTAATCTGATAGAGCTCATTTATCTAACATATCAAACACAATTATTAATAATTAATAACACAAAATTAATTATCTTTCTATCGCATTTAAGTGAATAGTACATGCAAATTGACCTTCTATTTATGAATAAGGACGAGGAAAATGAAAGAAATTGAAATGAAAGTGAGGTCTTCGATCGAAATACGTAGCAAAATACAGTAATTTATCAACACGCTTCGTTGACATGGAAAGTGGTGTTGCATCAAGGGAAAAATTATCACATCGGAGAAAATTTATTCTTACATTGTTTGTATTAATGAAAATGTGCTCTTTCCTTCTGGAAAAATTAAATTTATTAAAAGTATAAAAGATCTGTAATCCATAAAAACTTACAATAACAGATTATTTCAATTGTTCAAGATTACTTTTCAGTAACGAACCTTCTACATAATATTATCACATTATTTATCAAAGCTATCTATCTACCAGGTAGCGAGGTAAGCAGTAGCCGATGGGCTTGCAAAAATTACCTATATTCGATTCGATATATGGATTTCGCTGCTATATTTTGTATAAAAAATACGTATAAAAAATAAAATATAAGTTGTTAAATGCTCTTAAAATGTTAGCCTAGTTAGTTAAAATGTTTTGTGCAAACACAAATCCGATAGTTTATGACACATTTATACAACAGTAAAAGTATTTACTCTTCGAAAACTAAATCTTTGTGTAAACGTGACGTATTTTTTTACATCAATACAAATTATATTGTTAGCGTTTAAATTTTTTTTCCAATAGTAATATATTTAAAAAAAGTCGCAGAGCTATTTGATTGTGTAAGTGGTACCAAAGTGATCACGAGAGTGATACTAAATTGAAAATATATATTTTTTTATTACTAGATTATTACGTTATATTTGGTACCTACCGCGCACGAGATATGTTAGGAGTTGACATTTACCAATTGGCAACACTAACCGCGTAAGAAAAATTACTTCCGTGTTTTCTTTTGACAAGTATTGACGAGCACGGGCGGTTGTTCCGATGCAAAAATAACGGAGATGTGACTTCGTATAAGTTAAGGAAGGGTGAGAATAATCAAATATATTTGGCACCTATGCTGTCTTGCACCATATGTAAGTTTTATTTGCTAATTGTTTGTATAATTACAGGATAGACGCATCCCTTCTTCTACTTCTTCTTCTTACTTTGACTAACCTTACATGACAGGAAAGTGGTCATGAAATGACAATACTTTCTACTTCAGGAAGGATTTCTCCTGAAGAATGAATGTTAGGGATACGATTTGATTTCTGCCGCTAATCATTTCACAACTGGATTTATTTTATAACCGAAGATGATGCAAGGAATTCATGGCGAGCTCAAACGCAAGAAGATGACCCAGCCTTCTTGACGTTCTGATTGGTCAGAGATACAAGTATTTACGGGTGTCTCGGACAATCAAATCTGGATGAAGACTGTGGATCTCTGCCACATGGACAATTACCTCACGTTTATAGTTGTAAAATAAATTTTGATGTGAATTGATAATATTGTCATATTTTTTTTTTTCATATTTAAATTTTAAATTAATAACTTTCTAATCATGTTGAACAAATTTATATGATATGATTTTTTTGCTACATTTAACCTTTCTAGATTACATTTAACCTTTTTGCCCGTTTCGACACAGAATTTCTCTAGTGAGATGGACACAGTCCAAACAAATTTTTACATAGTATTATATAGTTACAAAAAAAAAAAAAAAAAATGAACCTTGCAAACTTGTCAGATGATAAAATTTGTGTAATGTTATTTCCTAAGTGAAGATTTTCACATTGTAATGAATAAAGTGTATCACATTATTATTTGTGTAACAATCTGGTAATTTAGATATTCAAATGGTAGTAAAAAATGTATTATTTTGATTGAGATAAGAATTGCCAATCTAATATTTTCATCTAATCACATTCTAGTAATGGATCTCTTACTACTTTTTACTAAAAATATTCATATGTTTTCTTATCTATTAATTAAAAAATTATGTTATCATAAAACTTGAATTAATCTTATTATTTTCCCTGAGAATGATGGCTAATGTAGTGGCAGGTAAAATGGTGAATTCTGTGCATCGGATCCACGCAAGTCGGTGGACGTGTGATAAACGAAGTCACAACATTTTTAAATATAATCAATAATCAATAATTATCTAATTCCTTTTAAAAAAATTTATTGTTTATGAGAGTCGAGACTCTCATAAGGATGTGAAAGAATATATAGTATATAATTTATGTGTCTACTAGTCTGCATACATATTTTTTGATTTCAGATACAAATTTATGATAGTCTGTAATTTTTCTAATTGCAAGGGGGGGAAAATTAAAAATTTGAAGCTTTGATAAATATATTTATGGTTTTGGGTTGCGGTACGTTAAGTTATGGAATATCAATTTGGTCTCTACATCTTTTAGTTTGGAAATTGCTTCTAATATTTAATTTGTGTTTAAAATTTAGATTAAAGATTTTTCTTTGCATATGTCTAATATTTTTGGTACTTGGAATTCTCTAAAGAGTTTGACACTTGGATAGTCTTTTTTTTAAAAGTTATTTTAATCATAATTTTTTGACAATTTCTAATTGCGATATTTAAGTTTAATATGCTCCTTCACATCCAAATTGAAACAAGGAATTTGCGTTATTAGAGCATGTCTATATATTTGGTAGTCTGTGCTTAAACTGAAAGTTTTAAAAGAAAAAACTAAACCCAGTAATAGTGTTGGTAATTAGAATTTATTCCGAACATTAATGCTGAAACTGAGTTTAATTTGCGACCAACAAAACAGGGTCAAACTATATCACACGTGTATACATACGTCTACACGTGTGATAACCAATGTCGGTACCATAAGCCAAACGTGTCCTATCAGGCTCGCTGCATCTCTCGAGTACCTACCGACAATACCACCCTAAAAACTCCAAACTAGATCCCTTCACTGCCTTGTGCCTCTCTGTCTTCGACACACAAAGTATTACAACGCAAGAGGGATAGACGAAAATTGCTTCACACGGCTATTGAAGGAAAAAGAGAAAGCGCGATACTAAAACGCTATTTCCTTCTGCCACGTAGATTGCTCGAACGGGACTGCGAAATAAATATTGAGTCTGCTCTTTACTATATAATTTTGAGGGAGTGAGAGAGGGATGGATGTACGTTATAGATTTGCAAAGACTTTTCTGTATGGAGGTCGTATCTGTTGCTGCACAAATGGGCCGTCAGTCGCTTCCGCGAGCTTGTAGAGAACGGTCGGGAGCGAGGCTGGATATTTTCTTTTTCAGCGAGTGACGGGAGTGAAAAGATACCGATAATAATTAACCGAAAAGTCTACCGGAAGATATTGTGTCTGTAAGTTTTTTATACAAAATTATCATTTCTATGTGTATTTATATTGTTTTGTTAAAATTAACGTAATGGCTGTACAGTATTTTTCTTCGATCCTTTGTTTGTGGTGACTTCCGGAGTTTAAAAGGATTTGCACAGCGTGCATTTGAAAATAAAATACATGAAGTTATTGAAAAACTTATACCAGCCACGCTAGCTACATACATAGCTAAATACATATATTTTAATGCAATAAAATAAACAGTTCACTCTAAATAAATGAGTGAAATATAATTAACAAATGTTATTAGAATTTCTCATTTACTTATTTATTAATTAATTACACACGATGTTTCAAAGATTGACATCTCGATTTAGTTAGATGTTTTCGAACACTATCGAGGAGACTGACAGGCTTTGTGTGTAATTGATTTATTTTTATGTATATTGGTAATAGTGTATATTTGTAACATCATTTCTGTATTCTTGAATTGTGAAACAGACCTTTATCAAAAATATCTTGATTTTTTATTACATTTCTAATATAAGATATATTACTAATAAACCGAATAATAAAATATATTTAGATTGCCGAGACACAAATGTCTCCTTGCATAAGCTTTTGTTAGTTTTTTTAAGAAAAATTGTTAACATTTTGAATAAATTATTAAATAATCTTTAAGTTTAAAAACAACGATATCAATACGAATACATGTCACATCAATCTTTAATGACTAAAGAAAAATGGTTGTACTATAAAAATGGTGTTAATAGAAATACGAGCCAGCAGTTGAGAACCCCATATATATATAGTAGAAATAGAAATAGCGTTTATGTTATGAAAATTAAATTATTGTTGTATTTTTATTGTAAAAAAGGAAATTTTAGAATATAGTTTTTTAATAAATAAAACAAATTAGAGGAAAAATAATTATATATTTAATAGAAAGAATTAGAGATCTCACTAAAATATAAGAACACATATAAATTTGAAAATTTTACGTGAAATTACATGCATAACATAATGTAATTGGTAATTCATTCTCAAAGTTCTAGGATCGAGTCCCGATGATAACTTTATTTTTATTTGTTAGATTTTTTCTGCGAATATTTGTAAGTGATTAATATAATTTATTTTAAATTGTTATTCTATCCTTGCTGCCGCTTTGAATCAGCTCATTGACTATGCAAGCTAGACAAGCATTCGATTTAAATTGTTATCCTCTCGCAAACAACACTTCATTTTTTATTTATTTAAATTTAAAAGAAAATATGTTTTTTTGTATTTTCGTTCATAGTATTAAGTGTTCATTGAGACTCCGCAAAATATAAACAAAATATTTTTATCATTATAATAATTCAGCAATAAATTCACAATTTGCAGCCGCATGGTATCTGTAGGAAGCAATTAAAATATTTATTTTCTAGGCGAATAAATTTAACTTGCTCCACCGCCGCGCCGGCTACTATCAGGATCACCCCTGACAGTATCAAATTATTTTCATAGAGGTGGTTGTATAACTACCCTCAGAGAAGTTGAAAGCATATTTTATAAATCTAGATTCGGGTTTAGGTTTTGGTTCACGTTTGATTTTAAATAAGACGAGGAAGCGTATTTCATTGTACATGATTTTTAAAATAAATATAAATGATGTCTAAATAAAAATATGTTAAACCTTTCAAGGTAAATTGTATTTGCAATTCTATGGAATGAGATGTTAAAAAAAAAAACAAGTTTGTTTCGATCTAAGATCGAAACGTGTTGAGACTCGGATTTTAATTAATTTAAGAACTCTTTACAATTTTAAACATCGTTCACAAAAGCGATCTTTTTGCAAACTACAACTTATGAAGAGACTTCCCGTACTGTGAAGATTTATCTGCGCATTGATCCTTGGACAAGAAGTCTCCCGCATGCGAGTGTTGCCGCCAAACATGATGACATGACAAGACAACCGTCCATCCAATAGATGGTCTTACCTCCGTTTCTTAAGCCCATCCAGCGGTCTTCCAAATCTGCAGGGCAAATACTATTATAAACATAAATAAACTCACTCAATAATAATCAAGTCCACAACACAAGGCAGCGAGTGAAAAACTTCACACCAGTACCAAGAGTAACAACGACTTTCATTCAATGCTTTTATATTATTATATTCTTTGAAAATATACAATATACAATACACTGAACACTAATTGTAAATCATTAATTAATAGAAAAATAAATATTATATATACCCAACACAGGATACTAATGGATATAGATCAGTCGGAAGCAACGCTTTTTAATATACCTACTTGAAGTAAACACAAACACTAAAACACACCAATTTTAAGATATTCAACACACATTTTTGTATTATATATTTATAAATTTATTTTTAAAAAAATGACAACTGAACAGTTCAAAAAAATTGCCCACTTTACCAAGGCCCAGTAAGGCGGCCGGACCACACTGAATTAAATAAATACCCTTTGATAACTGACATATTGTAACGTCAAGAAAAGGGTGTGATGTATAATCTTTGAAAAATAGACATTAAGAACAGGATATATTTTTTTAAAAAGGTGTTAAATAATAATTACCAACATACAAAATAAATATTTATTTCAGAAATATTCCCGTTGAATTTCCAATTTAAAAAAACTTTGACAATTTTTAAATGGATACATTTTTTTTCAGTTTTATTACTTACATTATTATTTTCAATATTTGCGATACTGAAGAACGATTTACGCAAGGATTGGCCTTCATATACTAATTAAAGAATTTTCATCAACAACAAAAACGTTAGCTTACTATTTTGAAAAATTGTAACTTGAGAACATTTCTCTTGAATGAAATGTAAGAATTAAATTTTTCGTTTGTAACGAATAAACATTGGAGCACTTTAATATAATAATTTTAATTAATTAATAATAAATTTTTTTTACAATTTGTCAATTCATTGAAATTTTACATTCAGTTTGGAAGTAAATGCTCACAGAATTAGAAATAATGATTGTAACAGAATTAGTAAAAGGTGTACATAGAAATAATTATATCACGTGTATGTTAGTTAAAAATTAAATTTGTATGTAAGCAAGTTATATAAATAATTTATGACCTGTTTTAAAACATGAAATAGGCGCTTACATAACCCCCCATTTGGAATAACTAAGTTTGTATAAACATGCTAACGCAAATAATAGTTGGGGTTTAAAACAGTAAGCAAACAAGATTCCCCTATCAAAATATTTCTATTAGTAACCAAATAATAATAATTTTCTAGCGAGGACATTGTATAAGTAAAGATAAAACTAATCATGTATAATATTATTTAATTTATTGAGTTTAATCAATAAATGACAACCGTTTTATGAACATTTCTTTTCCGTACATATACAAATAAAAATATGCACATTTTTCTTTGGTTCGCTAATTAACTAGGTATCCAATTTTAAAATCTGCAAGAACCGCGTTTATATTAGAGGGTGTGAAAAATACATGCATATAAGTATCGAGTATAAGTGACGTCAGGGTTAGGGAAGTGGGTCATAACGGTACGAACGAGACTGAAGTATCATATTTATCGGAAAAATTCTTAGATTTCGGAGGGTTGTTAATTTGAGTTGGTTATTTAAAATATTAAATATTATTTTAAATAATAAATCCCAAGTAGTTTGTCACAAAATTTGTATATAGTCATTGAAATATCTATCCGTAAAGTTATTGTATCAAATATTACAAATTGTACGAGTATTCATTTAGGTTCAAATCAAATATGACATAAAAGTATTTTGAAAACCATTCGATACCATTCTAATTGTTGTTCACTTCATTAAAAATATTTAGTATCCTTGTTCGCGTGAATCAAATGTTGATACCGTATTATGTACGCCATGAAAAATGTTGGAATGCCAGAGAGGATAGAATGTCGTACTTTTTCGTCCTCATTCACTCTGTGTATAAAAAAGACATACGAATGTTAAATTATGTTTTTAATTTTGAAGAAAATGTAATATAACTTAATATTATTTCAATGAAATCGTTTTGAATAATGCCAGACCGTGACCAAGTTGGCAAATAATTAAGAATCTTAACCAAAATAATGTTAGCAACGGAAAGAGAACCTATCTACTTTAAATATTTCGAAAAAAACACTTCGTACAATCAATTAAGTAAGCGTTAGTTAATTAAAATTAACGATACGTATTTTACACATTCAGCTGCTTAGTAATGAATATTTAAATAAATCAGATGTTAGTAATAATAATTATTAAAAATGATCATTAATTTAATATTTATTTGCAAGTACGTGGTAACATTTAAAATGCTGGCCTCACTGGTCGTGTCTAGAAAAATAGCTTACGCTATTCATGACGTAGAACGTAAAAACGATACAATGCAATGATAAACAAAATATGTATAAAATTAAGCAATACTTTTGTCAAAAATAAAATTCCGAAAAAAGAAATAAATAAATCTATTTATTTTATTTGCCAATAATTTTGTTATGATCAATCAATACGCATTGTCTGGTTCTAGGACGAATCATTAAAATACACAACATGTATTTGATTTCGAAAATTGCTGAGATAACTATTTTACATCAAATTTTACAACACCAATCTAGGTTTTTTTCTCTCCCCTACCCAGAATACATAATTAGTACAACGAGATTACACCGATTAGCGCTAACTTGTATATATATTTTTTTATATAAGCTCAGTTTAAAAGCGAAATTCCATTAGCACGGTTAATAGCCATTCTAGCGTAAAATGCATGCTTAATATTAACCAAATTCGTACTGTATATTCGCCACGTGATCCGACATCGTTGACTTTAGAACTCATAAACTTCTGTATTATGATTTTTTTAATATCTTGTTCATTCTTCTTAATTATTGTTAAATTGTAACGTATCTTTTCTCAATAGTGTATATAATTTTTCAACCCCAAAAAAGTATATTATGCAAAACATTATTTCTCTTATGTTTAAAATAGTTTTTCCTTGCACTTAAAAATCATTGTTGGACTATCTATCAGAGTCATTAACAACATGTTAATAAATTGAATATTAAAAATAAATAAAATAAAATAACAACTTTGTCATCATACTTTATTAAATTTTTTAACTGAAAGACACTACTAGAGATTTACAGATGACGAAAATAAATTGTCCAAGACTAGCTTACTTAAGTACCCATATTGCTGGTTCCAAGTCATATATTTTCAAATGAAGTCGGATCTGTTTCCAGTGGAAAGTTATTCATGAAATTTGGGCCATTCAACACCCATCACTCATTGCTCGTATTAAACATTATTCAACATTATCCAAACGTAGTCGGTAACACAGCGAAATCTAAAAGGGCCTTTGAAATATATTACGTTGATTTAAATTGACCATTCTGTTTTATATAAAATGTATCGAAATAATGGTTTGACATTTTTAAGTTTTCCTAAGTAAATAAATTTTTTATGTTAATTGTAAATTCAGACCAAATGGCGGCGTTCTATGAGCGATATTTATTATAAAACAAATTACAGAAAGTTGATATCCCAAGCTTGAATTTGGACAATTATTCGTGATGAACAATTCATCGAAGTCATAGACAATTATTTATAATGGATTTTAGATCAATTTATTACAACTGTTTTGTTGTGTACAGTTGAACGTCTATATTCATTTGGTTCGATATTCATCACATTTTGATACCAAACAATTGTTTCCATATTCGTTAATATTTTCTATATTTGTCACTTCCACCGGCCGGCAATGCTGTCTAACTAGGCCAAAATGCAGAATATGGTCAGAAAGTGGCACCCAAATGTTGCCATAGTCAACCAAAACATAAATAGATTCATTAGGAATGTGATCGACTACTTCATGAAGGTTTTAAAAAACAGACAGAAACAGGTAATATCGGGCAAGTTCTTTGTTAAATCGAGTGCTACTGAATCATCGGCGAACGAAAACCGTCACCATAATTACAGTTACCTGATGCTTAAATTGTCTTCATAAAAATATTAGTAACTTTCCTCCTCTTCCGCTTCTACCATCATGCCTCCTCAGTACAAAAACGGTATAGTTTTTACATACAATTTATTAATTTGTGTACTATTTTTGAAGGCTGGGGACGAATTAATTGAATTTCAGTTATTTGTTGTGAGAAAACAGACTAATAACGGGAACTCAGGAACAGACTAATAACGAACATAGATGTTCCACTGTGTATCTTTTCCATTTTCATGAAAAACAAGAATCGTTGCGCAATTATAGTGGTTCAAAGAAAATTCATATCAAGTGAAAGTAAATTAATTAATACATTAATTCGATAAGCTAACCTTAGAGTTATTGTATACCGATACGTGATCTTTATACAATTCATTAATGAAAATTCATCCTTTCGTTTTATATAATTTTGAATATTTTTGCTTTTGTTTTATATTTTAATTTTAACTTGTTAAACTTTGTAATAATTTTATAATACGTTAAATAGATAATTACAACAGAAAGAACTGTAAAATAATATATGTGTTTTAACACAATAAATAACTGAGTATAGAACGAATGAAGTAGGAAAGAATGGTAAGGAAAATGTATGACGTGAGTGGCACCAAAAATAGAAGATATTCGTGAATAACTTGGAATGTCCAGATAAACCTCTTACTGAAAGAAAAATAACTTGCATGAAAATATGTATGAATATGGCTAAGACGAGAATTATGTATGTGGTGCTTCATGATGGTAAATTAGTTAGTTATATCTGATTATAACACCGATCAATTTTATCTGAAATCTAACTCGTAGCAATTTTTAATTTATACGTGATGAATTGCGTAGGCTTTGAATTGTAGACCGTGAACTTTCCGGTTAGGTACCATTTTAGGTAAAGTGGTTTATTTGACATAGCATTATCAATCAATCTGACTAACTCGAGAGTTAGGGATGATCGCTTTTGACCACAAGTTGTGAGTTTGAACACCAGTTTACAAAATCAGTTCTCTTTTCATAGCAATCTGTTTGATCAACAATTGTAAAAATAATGTTTTGTCTTAGCAAGTATATTTATAATATTTTAAAAATTATATATAATTCATAATATAGTATTTTGAACGCTATGTAAAGACACTAAATGCTGCTATCGGATTACTCAAAGGTATTTGAGATTCCGCAAAAAAAATGTAGATGGCTTTCAAATAATGGAACGACAGATGTATTAATTTGAAAAAGTGTATCATATAGACTCGAAAATTTGTCACGAAAGGTACTTGCGCTGTAGCATATTTGGTAATGCACCTTCCCCGGATTGAAAATAGAGATCCGGGTTCGAATCACTTTAGCGCAAAAACAATATTTTTCGATAAAATTGATTTTATATGTATAGATTTATAATTAATACATTAAATTAGTATTTAAATATTTTTAGTTTTTAAATTTTAAATGTGGATAAAAAAGTCTCGTGGCGAGGTAAAATTAAAACCGTTTTAAAGTATCTAAACTGAGCAATTTGAGATTACCAAGTAATCTAGAATTTACCCTCCGTTAAAATATTAAAGTGTATAATACTCTATAAATATGTATATATCACATAAGTGACATCTATTCCGGGTTAGATCGAAGTTTTTTGAAAAAATGTGGATATAAGACTCTAGCAGTAACTTATGTTCCCCGTTGTCACTTAACTGAGTCAAAACTTATTGTGTCGAAACTTCGGCCTTGGTTTTCTCAAAAATGCCACTAACACACGCGATCTAACCCAGAAGAGATACAAGTTCCATTTACTAATGCTCACGTAAACCTCAAAAAAAAGGATCTGTTATATATCTTAGTTAGGTTCGGTTCGTTAAATAGCCTTATCCGCAATCTTATTCCAAAATGGCGGTAGTTTAAAAGCTTCAAAAATTCGTAATATTAAATCTAGATAAATAATAAAAAATACATACACATGCATCTTTTTTTCATTAATCAGCGATGTTTAATTGATTAATATTTAGTTAGGTGTTAGGACATAGTAGTGGGTACTCGAGCAAATGATGTTATCATCCAGTAGAACATGAATAAAAAGATATCAAATGTGATATTTCTTCCAGATTTATCGAATGGTCATCCAATTTCACGATCGACTTCCTCGCCAATCACTTATAACAAGTTTGAATATGGCTAGGAGCCTGAGATTCCATTTTCACATAATTCAATCATTTCCGATCACGAAAATATTTCGTGGGTCTGAGAAATCCGAGCTATGCACGTGTTAGTAATTTGTTATTTTACTCCTGTTGAAATTTTCAAATACCAAATAATATACACTTATGTATTAAGATTTTTTAGAATCAAAGGTAGCTATTCTGAAAAAAATTGACCAAATAACGTAACAGAAATTTAGAGCAAATCATTCTACTGTTTGTAAATATACATTTGAATCAAAAACTCTTCATCATATAATAGAAAAACCAGTTTTAAAGTTCACATTAGAAGAAAGGACAGCAATATTCATTTAAAAATGGCCCGTTAGTATATTTGATTATGTTAATATGTTAGTATATTTGTTGTGTAATTTTTAATTAAAGTATTAATATTATAATCCGAGTAATTTAAAGATGGAATATCATTGTATGTAAATCTAGTACTCGAAAAAAGACACGATGCCCCGAACAAATCTTGCATTTTTGGGAAGAAATATAGCAATTTTGACATTTATAAATCAAAAATATAATACTTTTAAAATTAACAATATTAACTTTGTGGATAAAATTCATATTTTTTATTTATTATCTTTGTTTTATGAACCCCTAAATTGAGTTAAAATACATCTACCGATTTCGACCTAACTAAAAACATATATTATTGTTTCTTTACCAGAAAATGGTATTTTTCGAAACGGTAGATGTATTTAAACTCAATTAAGTAGTGAATAAAACAAAGATAATAAATAAAAAATACAAAAATATAAATAATTTAATTTTAAAATTGCATTTTATTCTTATTTCTATTATTACTTAAAAGTTCATGTTTCTTCAGTTTCTAGCATTTTTTCTCAAAATCAGTATTATGATAGAACCTTTGCTTTCATATCCTTAAAATATATATTAATATAAACATAAATATTATTATTATGTATACTTTTACACACATTGTAATCATATGGAGCTGTTGATATCAATTTACGAGAAGAATTATAATCATAATATATTGTGAAGAAAATCACGTAATAAGAGCGTTTTGTGTTAAATTGGTGATGGGAAAAAAGTGATTGGTGCTTGTTCATCTGTAAGATATTTAGAAATATATTTTTGTGAGGTCGGATAGTCTGGTGAATAATATTTATTGGTTCGTATGTCGGGCGGTATTATTTTTGAACCATAATATATTTTTAATAATAACTGACCTCTAGATCTAGAATGTTAATTTAATATTGTTTTCGATTTTTATTCATAATCTTATCTTAGGATGGTCGGGAGCTCAAAGTCTTCACAAGGCGCTTCCATCTTCAGTTATCTTGCGCCGCTTGTTAACTAAGCAAGACTCAATCTTCTTGATTGGTGAAAATGGGGAAATTCACCCTTCAGAGTTGCAAAGAAGATACATCTTGGTAGTAATTTTTTGGACATTATAAACACGTGTCCAAGCCACATTAATTTAGATATATATCGAAGAAGTGGCTTCATTTCGAGGGTCCCTCTTATGTCGGTCCATATTGATAGCCTGGATTCTTGAACTTACTCTCTTTGCAAGGATTCATATTTGATGACCATATATTAAAGCAGGCACTACACGTAAACGCCTCAAAACGAAGTATGTCAGTACACGTGAAAAAGAAGCACCCCAAAATATGTGCATTGATCACTATGCATATGAAGGGGTTAATAATGTTACATACCTAGGCTCTAACTTGAACACAGTAATATAATATAAGCTTCTATGCATGTAAAATAACTGTTGGGAACAAAACACTGAGTCAAAAATATAAAACAATAATAAAACCAGTGGTCACATAAGATTGTCAAATGTGGTGCCTAACCTAAAGCGAATAAATTAAATGGACAGTTTTTCAGCGTAAAATATTAATAAAAATTTATAATTAGAGAATAAAAATGAATCACGAGTTCGAAAATTTAATTGAGCAAGAAACAATTGTAAGAATCTGTAGGTCTCAAAGACTGCGATTGGGTAGCCATGTTGAAAGAATGCCAGATAACGGGACACCAAAGATCATTACCAAGTAAATATCTAAGTGAAAGCGACCTAGTGGTAGGTCAAGGAATTGGTGGGCTGACTGCGTGAAAGAGAAGTGGAGCAGAATGGGAGGGCCTGGAAACTGAACAACAATGGCAGTTGGTGGAGAGCACTTGTTGAGGATGCCAAATCCCACCCTAGGATGTAGTGCCGAGGAAGAAGAAGAAGAATAATATTAAAGTGAGGATATACATATCTTTGAAAACAGCCAGTTTGATAATCACGTGCATAGAGAGAACGTTAAGTATCACCAGAAACCCCGATTCTCCTGTCGATTTGTATTGTATCGATTATTGTTTACAAATTACGATGTAAATGCGACTATATTATTACGTTATAAGCTATACACAAACAGTATTTTAAGTATCTAATGATATAGTTTGAAATCGGTTCTGAATTCAAATCTGGATCCGGACAAGAACCAAGCATCTAGGAAGGCATCTTAGGTCATTGAAGTTGTCAATAATTAACATAGATTTATACAACTTCAACAGCTGACTGAAAGCATCAGCGATAATTAAATCAGTAGTTTTGTTTATGTATGTAAGTTAACTAAAACAAACAATGACGCTTCACTGCTCACATCTTAGATAAAAGAACATTTGTTATACACTTAATGAGAAAGTTAGTATCATTAAGAGTTTACGTAACTTTGATATATAGATGTAATTGATTTATTTCGCAAGTCTGTCGTTGAAGTAAGTTTTGAGTTTTTTTATATATATTTCTTTTAGATACCACCCACACGAGTTTATCTGTCGAAAATTGTCGTCCTCTGAGATAAACTAACCGATGTCTCAGAGTTTTGTTACAGATCATTAGGTATCGTGTTTTTATTAACAAGTTTGTAAATAATCTAGCAACTGCTAGTAGTAATCTAGCGACTGCTAGTAGTAACACATAGTCTCAATTATTATCGTTTAATATTTATTGCATCTTATGTTGAGAGTGTCAATAATTGTCCGATTTGAATTTTATTTTAACATACGCTTGTAATATTTGAAAAGTAAAAGTTAAGACATAGATTATACCTATAATAGCTATTTAAAATAAATAATATTTTACGTAAATTTACTTACTCTTTTCGTATAATTCAAAAACCTTGTGTTAAGACTGTTTTGGATAGCTAGTATCAATATTTAAACACTCGATCACGTTGTAAAGAAGAGCATTCTGATGACTATGCACGCTTTTATTATGAAATATACCGTTTTTAAGAAGAACTCATTTTTGTTGTGAAGTTGCATTTTCAAAAGATAGTTCTTTTGGTATTATAATACAAATTGAAATAATCAATTAGACAAATATACAGAAAGAATCTATTTATCCAAAAAATATTTAGGTGCTACCGGGATTCGAGCTAGGACTTTTTTCTATCCGGGGAAGCGTGATAGGAAAAGGTCAGGATTCAAATCCCGATAGCAACTAAATTTTTATTTTTTATTTTAGTTTTATTAACCACAATTGAGTTTAAAAAACATCTACCGGTTTCGGAAAACACTTTTCCTTCTTCAGGATGTCATAACTAACTAAAAATATAACATTGTTTCTTCACCAGAATCTATTTTTAAATTTTTTAAAAAACAACAATTATTTAAAAAAATAAATTTAGTATCTAACTCAAATTACTGCTCATGATAGATGTTTTTTAAACTCAATTGTGGTTAATAAAACTAAGATAATAAATAAAAAATATGAATCTTAACCACCAAGTTAATATTGCTAATTTTAAAAGTAACTAAATTTTTGTTCGATAAATAGATTATTTTTGTATATTTTTTTATTTGATTAATTTAAATACATCGTTATTGTTTCGTTCTTTGAAAAAATGTTAATTTCCAATAATTATGTTTAGAGTTTAATAATGAAATGACTGTTTTAAATAACAATGTCTGCATTAATAAGAAATAAAATGAAAGTCCATCTATTTTGTTCATTTCAGAAAGTAATCTGTAATACAATTTGTTTCTGTGAATTCTAAACATTTTTTTGTTTTCTGAATAGATATTTACGTCACCGATCTCCGAGCGTATCAGTTCCTCTCAATCTAGTTACAGTCTCATTATCTTATCACCTGAGTCTGGAAATCTATCTAGATTTCCTGAGCGAGCATTATAAAATTTAACGATACAAAACCTTAGTACTGATTGAATACCAAGAATCCGGAAAAGTAAATTCCAATTTTGCTTAATCTAAGATATTAATTATTTTTTGAGGCATAATTTTCAGAGAAAACTGTTAAGTAACGATTACGGTATATTTTTCTCTGATACATATGTAAATAATAAAAGCAATATCTTGTAATACAGGAGGTAATAGATTAAATTTTATGTAACAATTCCACAATAAATTTGTAGTTATTGTAAATTACTTTTATAATCTTCGCTACAAAATATAAATGTTACCGGAAAACTGCTGAAAACGGTTACAATGCAAACTAACCAGTACATATGCGACAGCTTCATAAGCATCATGGGTTCTTACTAGTAAGATTTAGAAGTAACTAATATGGCTAGAAAGGTTAAAGACGTTTCAATTTGGATATGTACTTTTATCAATGTATAATAGTTAGAACGGGCATCGACCAAAAGTTACAGTAAATTGTCGATATTATCTTTTCATTCATCCCTAACCACATTAGTTACATTCATTCCTAACCACATTAGTTACATCCAGATCTTACCAGGATCTTATCTAAATATTATTTAATAATATCAACTTATCTTTATTTATTAATAAATTATAAAACTATAACCGTGTTAAAATTCATTAGACTTTCAAAGAGTGTTATTATTTTATAGTTTCCATTACGTTATGAAGTCTGAGTAATAACCGTTAACCCAGATATGATCAAAAACATATTTTTAAATTCCTTAAAAACATTTAAATAATTATTTTTGTTCTTGTCGGAACAAATATTTGAACCGTCTGCCCGTTTAAAAGCCACGCGGGAAATCTATTGGGTAACAAGCAAGTATTAGGGCACATCACCGACCTGCACCACGAATGCCGCAAAAAAAATTTCACCAAAAATAAACAGACCAATGTATCTTTTTAAACTTATCTAATGTTACGATATATTTTTGGGGTAACTCAAAGATATCTCGTACTTGAATAGATCTTTCAGTAATCAATATAATATTACATTACAGTAAGCATATATTAATAATGATTGTCAATTTTATCAGAAATATACTTTCATAATTGCGTGTGATTTTTTATCTCTGTCATTAATTACTGAAATAATTAATTAATAGACTTTCTCACAAAATGAAATTGAGACAAACAAAACTTGCACTTTAAATTTTTTTAAATCTTTTTAGCACATCTGGCACATCCGTTTAAAATATGACTGAAGTTTTTCCTTGTTTTTGAAAAAAATCAAAACACATTTCACCGTGACAAATGCGGACAGCTTTCAACTGTTTCAGATTAAAGTTGGCGAGCGACATTTTCCTTCGGGATTACATGGGTATTAGGGGTAAGTTAGTTCAGGTACGCGAACACCTGGGGTCGGAAGCTATCGTCCATATATCACCACCTTCCCCTTCAACATCGGGAGATGGATTTATCAAACCTTACTCTGAAATACATCAGAGATTTTTAGGCTTTTCGAATAACGAACAAAATAATAATCGAATTTTGATTAGAATGAAAGCATTGCTTGCTCAAATAAAACATGAATATGTGTACGCAATCACGCCGAATTTCTGAACATATAGACATAAAATATCAAATATTTCTTCATATATGAATTTCACTTCTTGCACATTCATATATAAAGGATGTTCCAACGAAACATAATTGATTTCTTTTTATAACAGTTATTTTAATTAATACAAACATGAATATATTGGTACGCCCGTTTCATTTTCAAAGAAAAAAAGTTCTTCCACAAAGTGCACCAAACAGTGACTGAACAAACGTTTTTTTCTGGATGATACGTGGAGTTTTCAATCCGGGATTTCTATTCATTCACTAATCCATTGAATTTCTTCCAGGTGCCAAAGGGCAACCATAAATTGCACACAATATTATTTCAGTACTCACAATTGATTCGCTACTCTATGTCCCATTATGTAACGGCATACTATCTAATATACATGACAGCTGTCAAGTATTAACTATTTCAAAAAGCATCGCTAGAGAATTAGTGGTAATTTAAAATCGGCTACCTTTTATTGGGACAACCTATGCAATCTTACATTCGCCGTCGTATTTTAAGGCTATGTCACTTTATGCGCTATGGACCCGACTTATATTTTGTATACTTCCTACATGTAATTATGAAGATATCAAACATATTCTCATCTAATTATTTGTTTCATTTGTTGTATTTCATTAATTTTTTTGGTTGGTAAAAACTCGTTAATTATTATGCGAAGAAAAATCCTTGTCGTCAAAGTGTTCATAATTTAATTTACCAGATCTATTCAATAAACTTGTGAAAATTCGCATAAATTTAATTTATAGGGATAAATTACATTAACAAATTTAATTTATTGATTATTTAAAATTCATTGAAATGTTTGCAAGGTTTAAAGTATTGTAGCTCATTGTTTGTGTAAACGAAGTAAGTAAAAATAATAATATAAGTATGTACCAAAAATAAAATTCTGATTAATATTTAATAATTAGGGAAATTTAAAACCAACATTCTGGTTAATTATGATTTTATCGAACCGGGTGTGGTTCGGTTAAGGTACGCGATTTTATTTCGTACGGTATTTCGATAAATAATTTCTTGGCCAAAAGTAAGTCTGTAGAAACTAGTACAGGCAGAAAATTATATGAAGCCTCAAAATAAACATACTGGAGTATGGTCAGAAACATTTTTATTTTTCAATATAACCTCCTTGAAGCTGAATGCATTTTTACCAACGATATTTTAAAGCTATTTCCCAGTTTTACAGAAATTTTATAGACGTCAAAGTATATTCAAAATACTGCTATACTGGCGCTACGATAGCACCGTTTGAGTCAAATTTTATTTCGCTAATTTTTTATTTTTGAGATTGGGGGAAAACGTGGAAGTTTGCTGGTAATTAAGATAATTGACTCATGCCAATGATGTTGGATGGCAGTGGCGTGCAGCGCAGCCACTGCCATCCAACTTTTGCGTTGGGAACCAATGCATTGCACTCCTGACGTAATTCCAGGTCATTGCTTTTTGATGTTTTATACAGGAAACAAAAACTGTTTTTGTAGGGTGGTTCGCCAATTCACTCCTGTAGCTCAGGCTGACGATGTTTGTGGTGCGCAGGGTCCAAACATTAGTTCAGTACAGCAGCTAAGAGTCGAATCCGAAAGTTAGCGTAGAAGCACTGTCAAATGAAAAAATAATAATGAACTCCCTCGCCCGCCGACGCACTATTTATTACCCGTCAAACGGACCCGGCCGTGACAGGTCCCCCATCTCACGTCGGACCAATAGGAGCGGGCTTTCAACCATAGCCACGCCCCCATGTGATCTGGCTTGTTGACCAACTGGCGGCTAAAGGGAAAAACTGTTACCCAGTCGAGGGTCGTAGCGCTCGGGCCAGCAGATTCTTGTTTGCGTTTACATTTTATTAAATAACAAAATTATTCCTATACCTCGAGATATTGCGAACATTTTATTTTATTACCGTATGTACCCGCGATGTCTTATGTGTTACAAGGTCGAACTATCGTTCGAGATTAATTTATTTCGTTTATAAAAATAAAATTTTACAAAATATATATACACAGTTTATATTACACTCCTGCTCGGGCGATCCCCTCAACATTCTGTATCATAACATCCTTGGCCCAGAAACTTCGTGCTTCCGGAATTTGGCAGTTTGTAGTCGTGGTCTTCCAAAAAGGCTCTTTCCAGGGCCGCTTCCCGGCATAACTCCCTCGAGCGTGATCCTTTGCGGCACACTTGATTTCTTCTTTAAACTGGGCTGTGAAGGTAGGTGCTGAAAAAGATTATGGTCGCTTTGATGATCGTACATTGTATAAACAGATGTGTATAAAAAGGTAGCAGTAAAGTTGAATTGCGACGGATTCGTGTCGGATCAAGTGCCGGGATGAGACTGACTGCGACACCCGTCGACAGGAGCCTGGCCCTTGGGTCAAGATGTCGCCTGTATCATCGGTCAGCTGGTAATGGTGATAATGGCAGTGGATTTGAATCGTTACTCTTACAGCGTTATGAGGCTGACGTATTACTGTTTGTTCATTGCTTTACTCTAATCTAAGCTTCCTAACAACCCCAAAAAGTGATTCCGTCACCTTGTCAGCAGCTACACTGACAATACTGACTCAGTCTTCTTCAGTGGCACCGCTATACGACTTATTAGTTATTTTTCAGACTCGCAGAACACTTCTACAAGTGTAATTCTAATGTTAAAACGATTGTCATATAAAAATGGTGAAATCTATGGCATCTTTGCTATCCATTTAATAATAATTCATTTAACTGCAAAACCCAGTTCATGAATTTATTGACATTTTATGGAATTACTGTAGTTAATGGCCTTTCACTGCGATGATTATCTTCAATATCCTATCCTCCGTATTTAAACTAGTAAACTAGGTTACCCACGTTATAACCATTTTATATGGTATGCCTGGCAGACTCCGACAATGTTTTCGACATATCTTTAAAGATTTGTTTCGATCATCACGGCAAAGTAACCGAAAATTCAAAATTAAGTTATATGTTACCCGTAAAATTAAAAAGGTTAGAATTATTGATAACATAATAAATTAAGAATGATTTGTTATTTTCAGGTTGCAAATTTTTCACCCCACCCTCGTATACAACGTGATGAATACAATAGTGGCTATTTTTTCTGGCTGTGTTTGATTTCAAATAATGGTTTAAGGATATACATTGAATAAATATTTATTTGGGAGAATTCGTTTTAATAATACAATTGTCCAAATCAAATACAATTTGAAAACATTCGAATATTTAAAGGCACTTTTAAATCACTAAGAAGTCCGCTTGTATGTCATTATATAAGTCAAAAAATAAACAGTATAACTAAACTAAGTTTCATCGTTTTTGACAGGTTTAACAACAGTCTTGTTTTAAATTATTTAAATGTAGTTTAATCCTTGAAATATTTCACTTATACTATTTATCACCCAATATATATAACAAGGTGTAACATACCAAGTGCATAATATTTTAGGGGTAGAAACATATTAAAAATATGATTCGATATTGATTATATAATAATTTTGAGAAAGTCTTAGTTTTGTGATTATTTCAATAAATTTAAATATTTTATTGATTCCAAATGAATATTATATATTAAACACAAGAAATTAAAGGTCATCGAACTTCGAGTAGCCAGATTATTTTTTCTTAGATGATTTAGGGTTTAAAACAAAGATATCAAATAATAATGAGTCAATTTGGTAAATATTTATTTCGAAGTTCGTAGACGTAAAGCTTGACGTGATTTTGTAAAAATGTCATGCGAAACGATTTTTCATAACGCTTAGAATTTGTACACACTCCTTGAACATTTTCTACTTATAATTTAGAAAGGTATCCAGCCATTAAATATTGTGGACTAGGTCTGTTACATTCTGTATATCGTATGTTGATATAATAAAAATAACTTTTATAAATGAAAGGTTCACTGCAAGACCGTTGAATGTCACGATTGTTTTTGGAGCTAAGAATATATAATAGCTTAGTTTTTAAAGTAACTTTATTCATTTCTAAAAAATTTAATATCGCTCACAGTCCCGAGAAAAATGACTTTTTCTAAAGTGACAAACGGCTAGGCACGACAATATGTTTTATTGGTTATATAATATAACATTTTATGTAATTTTTTTATTGGCTACTATTATGTGTATACTTTATAAAAAATGTTTAAATATCTCAAAATCACTTTTCACGGACATTTTTCGGTCTTGAAGTGGACTCTTCAAATACTCAAATACCATGCGAACAAGATCTGTAAGATTTTTTTATGCCCGAAGTAATGATCGTATCGACATCGAAAAACGTATTTTACTTTCATTAGTGAACACAACAATTTTTCAGACAAATATGTGACTCATTTTAAAACAGGTTTATTTATTAAAAAATTCTTTCGACGCTATTGATTGCCCAGCTTTTCCGAGTAGAATCGATATCAAGATACTATATATACAATCACATACACAAATGAATTCTAAAGAACCGTTGCCATTGTATTCACATCCATTTTTACAAGGCAGTGATTATTTTATTAATATATAAAAAGTATTATTTCCTTCACTACGAAAGCTCAATTACAATACTTTTATTACTTACTTAATGAGAAAATACTTATTACTTAAATAAATATTTTAATAGGTTCTTTTATGTATTTTGATTTGTTTGAACTGCTTATATAGTTTTTTCTTTACTTAACTAAGTACTTAACATAATGATCTTTGATGTATTATTTTAAACGCTATGTGTACCTGTCATTAGAATACTCAATACTATGTGATTTTTGTCGGTGAAGTAAATGATTAAATATCAAAACGTTTTCAGACCATGCTGAAGGTCCAGAGGGTTTCGAAAGTTATCGAAGAATCGAGACCCCTTAGAAATGGACGGAGTATATAATGTGTTATCGATGAAGTGTGGAAACTAGACATTGTATAAAATTCTTACGTTTTTAACTTGAAACCATCAGGCAAAGTGTGACGTAAGGTTATTGATTATTATTTTATATTTTATCTATGTAGGTACTCTGTACAACATAAGAGGTTTTAAATGTTCTGATTAATTTTTTTTTAATATGAAAAGTTCGAAAATAGAATTTCATTAGTAATTGCAATACTTAATAAGCTGATTTGTTAAGGATATACTTTTTGGTCGCTCTGAAACCGTTTTATTTATTTCACTTTCATTTTAAATACATATAATTTACACGTTTTAATAATTGGGTTAAAATGTTGAAAGATAATATTAGTTTCATCCCATTCTTACATTATTAAAAATAAAATGATCGGGTGATAGGTAATGTAATATTTATTTCATATTTTGGTGAACTGTTTTGGTCATGGTTTGAATTACCTAGGCATTTTTATAATACTTTTTTATAATTTTTTCTCACTTTGCCTCCATCATCATTTAGAAGTATGCGCTAACTTGGCCATCTTGATAAAATTACGTTAACCGAAAACTTTACAGAAACCAAATACTTGTTTGTCTTCAGACCTGAGTTCGTCAACAGGCTATCTTCGCTAACCTTTTGTTGTCTTACAGCGTATTAAAAATAATAGGCTGACAAGTAACCTGAACAAAACATTCGACGCAATCAGATTCAATGATAATAAAAATTGTTTCTTAATGAAAAATTTAGAAACATCAATGCAGTTGCTCTTTTTTATTTTTATGTTTTAAAGAATAATTGAAATGACACGCTGATAAGGTGGAACTAAAATACGAACTCTATCCCCCAAAATTTGTACATCACTGGCTAGTTCACTGAAATGTCTACAACAGCAAAATCTTACCCCGGATATTGTTGAGGGGGGGAGAGATACATAGTTGAAAGAGGGGGTGAGGTTGATTAAATCAATATTAAGGGGCGATGAGACCGAAAAATTTAAGTAAAATATGTTGAAATTTTACCGCCGATGTCTTAATTTGAAATCAATAATATTTTGATAGGCATCTATTGCGCATGTAGCAAATAATCAAAATTTACCTTGCTTTTTCAAACCGGCAAGGATGATGGCGACCTCTGGAACTTAATCTATCTATCACCAACATAATATGCGGATGCGTAATTGTTCTTTCTTAAATGATTATACACCTACTATAATTTTAATTGTTGCTAATTTCATATGTAAATCAAGTTAAATAACTTACTTACAATCACGTCATTAATCCGTCGGGATAAGCAGAAAGGGTGAAGAGACGTACTTTTCCGTCCTGACACAACTCAAATATCATCCACATTTATACGTCTTCTCATGCAAGCTCTTCGATTGTTGAGGCTTCTAACAGAACCACCTTCCAGTATTTGGTTTACGTAACGTCATAAATGCCATGTATCTTTCCTACCATTCTCTCCTGATTTATTCGTTCTACTTGATCAAACCATCTAAGCGATCTTTTTTAATATTATTCACTGTTATAAGATCAGTTTTACATACCCTGCTAATTTATTAATTCTTTACTCTTTGAATAGATTTGCTATATATACGACTATAATTAATTAAAAATTACCATAATGTTAATTAGAAACATAGACATAATTTGTTTAATCAAATATGATCAGCACCTTCGAGATGCGATGATGGCTTTGCATGCCGTGGACTGCGAGCGAAAGAATATTTCAATTGATCAGAAACTGAATATTAAAGAAGACCATACGCAATATTTAGAAAAATAATTCTTAAGCATGTTAAACATACTGCAAGAAGTGATGGAGAACCGACAAGGCGGACTGATCAAGATTCAGAGAAATTACCTTAATTAATTAATTAAATTAAATTAGAGTCTTGATACGTAGTGCTGCGAATAATCTCCAGAACCAAGAGGAGACGAGCATTTGGTAGTCAAGATTTTCAAACACGTAATAGAGTACATTCTGAATCATTACGATATTTTTTTAAATACAAAAATTAAATGTGTTAATTAACAATATATTTCTAATTAAAACATTTAATTTGTATTTTTAAAATATCACAGACCTATGTTCTAAATAATTACAACTTCACAAAAAAATGTGTTCCCCTTAATAACATTATGGTATTATTGATATTGAATATTTATTAATTAATTGTATATTTAGTTCAACTAAATGAAATGTTTAATAGATTTAGTTATTTCCGATATATATTCTGCTTTCCTCATGTCTTATGAATCTTTAATTTAATTTCTTTGAATTGTAAGAGGCTCTATCTATGCTTGTAATTAAGTTACATTTCAGTTCAACACATATTATAATAGTTGTGTCGAGTTCAGAAATTTACAATCATTCCATACAAATACCACTTACAACGATCACCTTTATCTCTAAGTAAACAATTCATGAATTTAAATATATTAATAAATCTTCTGAACTTCTCAAACATAAAGTATAATATTTTCAAATTTGCTATTTTTAAATAATTGTTTTTAAAAACGAATGCGTGCATAAATGTGTGTCACATCAATATTTTTAACCTACTTACTTACCATCACGCCGTTTTTCCGTGGGAGTAAGCAGAAAGAATAGAGTGCCACACTATTCTGTTCTGACACACAATTATCGCCTCATTCACATTCATACATCTTCTCATACAAGCTCGACGATTATTACGGCTTCTAACAGGACTATCCTCTAGTATCTGGTTTACCTGATCGTGCCAAGTCTTCCGCGGACGTTCTATACTTCTGGTGCCATCAACACTTGCATCATATATCTTTCTTACCATTCTCTCCTCATTCATCTGTAAATATATTTTTTGAAATAAATTTAACTCTCATTTTATTTATAATACATCAGGGAAAATATTATAAAGAATAATAAATATTTAAATATTCGACAATTCTATGACGTTTTCAAAAACGATAATTCAAAACGATGTGGAAACAATCGTTATAATTTGTAATATTTGAGAGAAATATAATGAGAAATTTCATCTTCGAAATTTAACTTCTAGATTTTGGAATAAAGAACATTGTTTATTGTATGCAGAATTTTAAAAGATATTTTGTAAATATTAAAAAAAAAAAGATTATTTAGTTAAAAGATCCCATAAAATATATATTTCATTCGTATGCGTTGAATCGCCCGCTTCAATCAACAATAGAAGCTGGAAATATTTGGAAATATAATGGCCATATATCCTAAATTAGACACTACATAATTTAGTAATTGTATGTAGTTAAAAGTGGTGTGTCCACACGTTGCCTCATTATGTTAATTGTTATTTTAAACTGTTGAATTAAATAACTTACTTCAAACTCGAGACTCTTTTGGTCCGATTGTCTCAGGGTAGAAATGTGTGTTTAGATGGAAGAATTAAAAAATTTTGGATTTAGGGACGAAATGGGAAACCTACTGTTCAACATACACACGTACGTAGGTGGAGTGATAATTATAGGTATATTATATTTACATATATTATTTAATTTCTCATAAAATACGTATAAAACGAAGATAGGTTGACACGAACGAAAACCGTTATTTTCGTTAAGTAAATTTACAAGAAACACGATTACAATTATACGTCTTCCGTTTGTACTTTTAAATTAAATAAGTTTAATTCAAGTCTTGCTGTCTTGTTAGACTTTTGGAACAAATCTCTAACGAGATGAATTTTACAAAACATACCATTATTTATAAGAATGAAAAAGCCTAATTAGTGTTGTGATGTGGGTGTCTTAGGTTTGTACCTCACGCGGAAGGCACGAGCCACTTTCATCTTAAGCAGGATTAACAAGGAGCTCTGACATTTTGACTCAAAGAGTTTGAACTAAAAAAAAAAAATATTTTTTCTTTTTTGGTCTATTGTGTAAAAAAATACGCCACCATTAAAAGGATTTGAAAAGAATAATACAATTAAGAAAAAGATTGTATAATCTCTATTTGTTTTATCATTAATTTTAAGAATATTCCAGATTCTTTTTCAGTTATAATAAAAAAGAAAAACAAAGTTAGAATAATTTCAGTACATTTTAATTATTAGAATATATACATTCTTTTCATTACGATATTAAATAAATATGTACATTCAATAAAAAATTAATAACTTGGTTCACGAATTTTTCATTAATGACCAAAATAAAATAGATGTCTCATTAATAGGGTAAAATATGTAGATGAAATCTGACAATATTATATTTATTTTATCATCATAGCTTAATTATTTAAAGTTGTCTACCGGCAATAGAAAATTCTGGGATCGGGTAGACATTTTTTCGAAAGACAGATTTTCTTAAGATTCATCTAATTTGTCTAGTTATCAAGATTACTATTTACTACTCGTATTTTCTCAAAATATTCATAGGTTTTCACAGCCGTTTAGAATATTCCGTGCAGAAAATTCATAACTCCACAAATAAAATGCTATTTCGGTATAATTTTATATTAAATTTATGACAGGTGGTAATAATTTGGTTTTTCTACTTAGTACCATTTTTTTACTACTTAGTACATCAAATTTTTACTAAAGATTCAACAACCATAAATGTTCTTAGGTTTTCACGGCCGTTCAGAATCTTTTGTGTATAATTTTCTGGGCCAATATTCCGTGTATACCTGACTTATCGGGCCGACGTATTTCAGGGTACATCCCTTAAGACCCCGCAATAGGAGATCATACTGATATACACGGCAGATTAGCCGAGAAAACTGTCCGTAGAAGAGTTAACAACTTCGTCATAAACCAAGTACATCATAAAATACTGCAACAATTGTATTAAAGTAGGTACCCACTATAATGCGTATAAAATTGAAAGCATCATATATTCTCAAGTACTTATACTTACATAGTAACTACAAGTATAATATTATACGATGGTAACAAAATAAAATACTAGACCGATGGCATTCAAAATTCATTTATATTTTTATCTCTTCTTTACCGCAACAAATCATATATTATATACACATTTTTTTTGCAATTCCTTATTTTTTTACTCACCGTTATAACTCTACCCAACTGATCGAATAAAAATATCGCCCTACTAAAAAAGGGCTACCCATTCTAATCACGTAGTAATTTGAGAATGCTCATTCGGAATAGTATCTACTTCATTTAGAGGTGTACCATATGCTTGCTACGAGATCCATTAGTATTATGCCTTCACGATCTCAGATTTTTAATATTCTGTTTAGTCTGCTCGCATCCACGAAATGAAAATAAATTTCATAGATTTAGTTGAAAATAAACAATCATTACATGAATTATTTTGTAAAGCATCGCTTGCCACTGGGATTGATTTTACAGTGGTGTACACCAAAATCGTATAGAAGTCTTTTTCTAAAAAACTACCGTCGTCCTCCGAAATATCACTGATAATTATATAAAAAAATTACTGAAACGATTAATTTAATTGTAAAACTATTAATGATGATGATTTTGTTTTCACAAAATTTTTATTTAATTACCAGGGGTGTTTTATTTTATAATGATAAGAAAGATGTATGACGACAGTGTTGAATGCACCAGAAATATAGGATGTCCGTGGAAGACTTGGCATGATCAGGTAAACTAGATACTGGAATATGGTCCTATTAGAAGCCTCAATAATCGAAAAATTGTATAAGAAGATTTATGAATGTGGATGAGGCGAAAGCCAGGACAGAGAGTGTGGCACTCTATCCTCTCTGACTAGGTTGGTAAGTTACTTAGTTAATTTTCAATAAATTCTTGTGATTATTGTTCCACGTAAATATTTCTAATGTAGATATTTAAGTGTCATTTATTTGTTTTAAAGATCAGAAAATTAATATGCATATTATATATTAATGTTTTTCATTTGCCCTTAATAGTTTCACAAAATCCTAAACGGTGTGTAATCGACCATAATTTTTAAATACGGTTTTTCAAAGTTCCGAATGACAACTACCATTTCAAAGATTGATATATTGTATTACGCCCCTTATATTCCGCTTGAAATCGAATCGATAAATAATGTCTACTTCACCTGATGTTATATCGGTATTGCTATTTTTATATTTCGTTTGTAAAGTAACATGCAGTGGCGTAACTAAATGTATGCGTATTTCATAAGATTTAAGAATATTAAGTAAAACTGTTTACACCTAGAGATTCAATTGGGTTTGTGTGAGTAACAGTATATTCCAAAAACATGTAATACTTTATTTTAAAATGATAATGTTGTACAAGTACAACGCATATATAGGTCAAATTTTCATACACATTGTTTTTTTGCGAAATATACATGTTTACATTTTTAGTAAATGGCTTTTATGGTGTAAGTAGATAGTTGTATATTTGTTATAATGTAAAAGCCAACAATTATACTCGATTATATCTTGATAATAATATAAAAATATACATAGACAACTAACACATTTAAAAACGATGAACAACATTCCTAATTTACATCAAATTCATAATAATATACATTAAACTTCAGTCATTTCTTAAAATTTGTTTGTGGATTGTCTAATTGAGCTGCACCGAACACTATTACAATTATTACATATGGTATTACTAATATCAACCTAATTGAATCTTATATTAAAAATATATTATACTACCTGATATTATCAATTTAAAAAAAAATCAGTCTACATACATAAAAAACAAGAGTGTTTTGCAGGTATTTGTATATACTAACAACTAAAAATAAAAATGGTTCGCCTTATGGTGATTATGTCATATATCAAGAGAGTTGGATGCAATTTTTATGATAAAATTAAATTTATTAATTATCGAATTAATTCGGTTATTTATTGAGTTTAATTTTTATTACAGTAATATTAAATCAATTGTACAAATGAAAACTTAAATAATTAAATGGTAGATATTATATTTTTGTGTACATATAATACAGAGCGTGTAAAATGTTTTCCTCATTATATAAATAGCACAGTACGACTAGTATTATAAATATAATTGTGCTTAATTATGCAATATTTACAAGACAATTGTCAAATTACATAAATAAAAAATTAACACAATTTACAAAACATAATAATAAAAAAAAATCTTGCACGATTTTCTGTCTTGTGTGTTGTGAGACTATAATAATTTTCTAACGAAGATTTTTCTACCAAATTATGTAATAAAAAATAACCACTAATACTCCAAAATGATTTACGCTCACTGAACTACGGCCATCTTCACAGATAGAGGGATATTTGATTTGGGAATAAGAATATAAAACGAACAAGAAATTATTTCTTATTTCAAAATTAGGAACCATTCTGTTTCAGGTAAAAAGCTTCTCCGAACGAAGTTGGATAAAATTAATTTGCATTTAACCATCCTAGGTTTGAACATTGCCCTCGGCACACATTTTACAACGTTTTTTGAAGCCTTTTCAGCTTTAATGGGAATTTTATGGAACGATTCGAGAATGTTATCGCTTTTATTTTATAAAATACATATTTTAGCTTATTGAAAAGCTATATAATTTCCCAGAATAGATTACAGTACAAATAACTTAAAAATAATTTAATAAAAAGCAAACAACTTAACGGTAGTTAATTAATAGAAAAGACTCTTGCTGTACAGTTTCGTGTTTATGACGTTTACAATCAAAAAAGAATTCGGTTGAAGGTTATCGACGTATTTTACACCCGTCTGATTGGTGATATGACTTTAACTCTAAAGCTTATTTAGATTTATATTAAATTTAGGGATTATATTAATGATACTAAATTAATGTATTAATTATAAATATATACATATAAAATCAATTTTGTCGAAAAATATTATTTTTGCGTCACCGGGATTCTAACCTGGACCTCTATTTACAATCCGGGGAAGTACACTACCAATTTTGTTTTCCTTTATAATATATTAATGGTTATATCTGAAATCAACATTTTACAATTTCTTCCCCCTATAATATTTATTATCCTGTTGAATAAGAAGATCCCATACATTAAAATGACGGGGAGTAAACATAAAATAATAGACAATTTCATTACCTTCTTCACCATCGGGAGAAAATTTATTGAAAATACGTTGGTAAGTCTGCACATTTGAAGTACTTCGATTCTACATTTTTGTCACATAATATTTTATTGTCATATTGTTCATCGAACGATATTATTTATAGTAGTAGAGTATACGTGCAGTTGCAACTTTTTGCCAATATTTCAATTATTAATTTTTCAAAATTTATAGGAATTCTGGCATAAAAATAGACGTAAAATATAAAGAATAGTTCGCATGATTTGGAAACAACTCATATCATTTCATACCACTATATTGAGACCAAATCGTAAAAGAAAAGTGTCATATTATGATCTTGAAAATGAAAATAAACCGTTTGAATAACTAGCAAAGTTATCATATTAATAAGATAAAATTAAAGCCATCTTCTTTATATATTATTTACGGAATCTCAAACACCTTTGAGTAAAATCCGATAGGAGATACCAGAATTAATTGATAATTCATTTTTATTAAATTTTGGAAACATTATTAATACGACTTATATATTTTTAAGGAGAACACATTGCACGTTGCAATTTTTCAGAACATAGGTTGGCTTTTAAACAATGAAATGTTAGATATACCAATTTGAAAATACAACATATTAATTCGAAAATTTGTCGTCAACTTACTGTGTTGGTGTAGCATAATCGGTTATTGCATTTCCCCGGATAGGAAGATCCAGGTTCGAATCCCGACAGCAACAATAATGTTTTTTCGATAAATTGATTTTATATGTATATCTTTCTAATTAATACATTTAATTTGTATTAAAAATATCATAGACCAATGTTCTGAAAAATTACAACTTCACAGTAAGAATATGTTCTCCTTAAATAAAAAAATATACATATATATATTTATTGTTGTTCATTCTCCTCAATTGTTAAATGGCTTTTATATATTTTATTTTTAACCATTCTGAAATATATTATTCCCCATAATTTGTTATCTTAAATTGTTGTCCCATTGTACCTTAATCCCATATGGGACTATCTATCAGGATCATTAATGACCTGTTGATAATTTGTACATTAAAAATAATTATTTAAAAAAAATAAGATTTATGTTGTTGTATGTAACCATAAATAGCAAGTTTTTTTTTGTTTTTAACCCAAAATAGTAAGTTTTAATTAATCTATCCTTTCGTGTCAGTCATTAATTCTACGGAATTATTATCTCCATACTGTAGTAAAAGTATGCAGACTTTTCAGATACTACGAGATTGTTGAATTTGATACTATAGTATAACTAATGTACCCAAGCCCCTACTGGAAAATCAACAGAACCGAGTATACAATTTTTATTCCTGTGCTTTTCTTCGCTATTATACCTTTGAGTAGTTCGATAGGAGACGCCAGAATTAACAATTAATTTTGATTAAATTTTATACACAGTGATACAACTTATATATTATTAAGGAGAACACATTCTTATTGTGAAGTTGTAATTATTCAGAACATAGGTCTATGATATTTTAAATACTAATTAAATGTATTAATTAAAAAAATATGTAAATAAAGGTATTTGAGATTCCGTAAAAATAAGGTAGATGGCTTTCAAATAACGAAACGATAGATGTATTCATTTGAAAAGTGTAACATATAGGTTCGAAAATTTGTTATCTAAGTACTGTGTGTTGTAGCATAATCGGTTAATGCGCGTTCCCCGGATTGGAAAAGATCCAGGTTCGGGTCCCGGTAGTTTCGATTAAACTGATTTTATATGTATATCTTTCTAATTAATGCATTTAATTAGTTCTTAAAACATCACATACCTACGTTCTGAATATTTTTTTATGTAACGTCAAAATAACAAGTCTATTGGGAGAAGATCACGGTTTCGAAGCGGTGTTTCATCCGTTTCACTGCCCAGGAAAAGGGGATTAATTCCGTACGTTGTTAACAAAATGTGGCGGAGCTTCGATGTGTCAAAATTTTGGCCAGTTTCTGAAATAAAAAATTCTAACAGTCTCTCTGTCCAAATAGTTACAATTGCTTAATGTTTTTGCCATTTTCTGTTAAAGCCTAAATCGATCCGACAATTTTGTCGCATATAAGATATGCCATTAATGTTCATTTATTAAATGCTTATCCATAAAATTTCTATAAAATAATTAAATAAAAATATTCACGAAACAGTTTTAAAAAAACCGTTAAAATCCTACCAACAGCTAACCTTTAACCTTATTTTTGGAATCAACACAGTAAATTGTTTAACTTTTCTTCAAGTTTCATGGCATTTTATTTACCATTTGTTTTACTCCAGTAAGTACTCTGCAATAGTGATGTGTTTAAATGAAAATATTTTTTTCTGTATTGACTGGTATTTTATACTTTTTATTTTCAAATTCACGAGTTTTGCTTTCATGCGAGAAAACTTCTAAATTCATTAATAATTTAGCTTGCACGAAGAGTAAAAAAACGCAATTTACGTGTTGGGCGCTATACATAAACTTTTTTTAACTGTTTGGAAGTCGATGCTAGTTTTACGATTGCTTTTTGTTGTTATGAAATATACGAAAGCATTTAAACACTAATGTAAATTCTATTTACGTTCATGGTTCGAGTGTAAGCAATTCTCATTAGTTACGCAAACCGTAGAGGTAATTGAAAACCCGTATATCCAAGTTTTTTGTATTTTCCTGAATCAATAATAAGAAAACTCAGATAACCGGAACCATATTTACTTAATGAGTAAAAAAATATTGTATAACATTCTATTTCTCAGTATTAAAAATGGAAGTATCTAAGAGCTAACGCACACCGCGTAGACTTTCTGTCGTAAGACAGTTCTCTCGTGATGGCTAGAGCTATGAGAATGTATGGCAATGCGCATGTTATAATCTGGCTTCTTACTTGATACTAAGCTTATAAAATTATATTCAATTTATACGAGTTTAATTTCGTACATATTCTTATTATATTCATTTGTTTTTAGAGTAACATGTCAAGTTAACGAGCACGTTGTTTACATTTAGCCCCTCTCGAGATCCCAGGTTCCAGAACAGAGTGGTTGATATTTATATTAACCATCTAGTTCAATGAACTTATAAATACTGTTTAGACTAGCCTAAAAATCGTCCCTTATTGTTATTATGCAATGTTTGAAATGTATGAAATAATGTAATTGTGATATTTCTGTTTGTTAAATATTGCAAATAGTTATTTTAATTTATTCACAACAAAAACATTATATTATACACACATTTGGGTTATTTTTACTACTAGTTTCGAGAGATGCAGTCCCTCTCATTATCTACTCAAAGCTAAGATAAAATTCTACTCAATTCAAAATCAGAAATTAATGTATTAAAAAAAAATCGGAATATATTAAATAATTTGGAGTGCGATAAAAATATATAGGTCAAACCGCGAGAAATCTAAATTCGAGAAAAAATTAACATCGCCGCTGCCTAAAAATAATAACTTTTCAGAATTTTCTAACATAATTGAAACAATCCACTCTTTAGATAATCATATACTAAAATTTCTTCACTCGGTACCTTATAAAAGATTAAGAATGAATAATTTTGAAATCGTTGAAATACAAATGAATTTAACAACATAACATTCCCTAATACTTCGCCTATTTTGTTCATATTCCCGTTAACGATTGAAACTTCCCTCCTCTTCTCAAGCCCCACATTTTTTCCCTAATAAACTACAATTCTGTATTTAGTTTAGTTAACACCTGATGATGAGAGAGACTGCACCTCTCGAAACTAGTAGTGAAAATATCCCAACGTGTGTGTTGTACAAAGCTTTCATTGTGAAAAATTTAAAATAATCATGTTACACCACAAAAACCCCACCATGTCAATTAATTACATTATTGAAAATCACTTCTATCTATCCAATGCAATGTTGTTATGATGAATAAATGATAATACATTTTTTATTGGTGATATTTTTAACCTAGCCGCTTCAAGTCATTAAAATAGGATCTTATCTTCAGCGATAGCCGATATTGATTTTGTTGAAATTAATGTTGGGGCAGTTTACTCGCGATAAGATGTAAACAAATGCACCTGCATTAAATCATATACGTAGCAATCTTATAAAAGTAAAAACCTATAATTTATTATAAAAATTTACTAATAATTTTGTATCATAAAATCAATTTTCACATGTTTCATTATCGTAACAATTTAAATCACGTTTAGTTATTTTAATTTTAAAGAAAACACATTATTATTTTGAATTTATAATTTTTCAGAACTGTGATATATTAATACAAATTACTTAAATGCATCACTCAGAAATATATACATACAGATAATAAATCTAATCTCGGTTCCTGGTTCAAATCTCGGCAGCAGCTAAAATATTTTTTTGATAAATTGATTTAAATCGATAAAAATTTAATAAAATGAAATTGAAAAATCTCTGGCGTCTCTTAGCACATATTACTCAAAGGTATTCGCAATGAAAAGTGACAATTTAAAAAAAATAATAGTAGATGTATCAATTTGAAAAAGCTGCAACATAAAAGTTCGAAAATCTATCGTCGATTTACTAGGCTGACATGGTGTAATTAGTCAGCGCGCTTCCCCTGATAGGAAGAGTTTCTGGTTCAAATCCCGGTGACAGATAACATATTTTTTCGATAAATTGATTCTGTATGTATATCTTTATAATTGATGCATTAGATACTTTAGTAGATTTAAAAAAAAAACAATTGAAAACATAAGAACAATTTGACACATGGTTTTAATTAATTTTGTTGTCATCCTGATGAAGGGAAATATATTTTCCGAAACCGGTTGGTGAATATAATTAACTCATAGTGGTTTAAATAATGTTAATAAATAATTAGTTATTAAAATGAACATACGCAACGTGTTTGCGTTAGATAGGTATTTTAAAAATGAAATCAATTCTAATACGTTGTTTTAATTCAAGGTTAATTAATAATTGTGTAGTTTATTAGTCTATTGGATCGCCTAGTGATCTAGTGGTCGAGGGTTCCAACCACCAGATTAGTTATATTTTCATAGTACAAACCCTAGACTGAAAATTGTTACAACATTCATGTGACATGTATTCGGTGTATACATCTATATTTTTATAGAAAATAAATCTTTGTCTTGGGTGGTACCCAAAGATAATAAATTAACTAGAGGTGAATTCAGCTCTCGTACGCAGTAAAATATTGAAGCCGACTGTGAAGGTCGGCGGGAATGAGAGTCGAGTTAGGGTTTGATGAACAATATTTAATAGCATATGACACTATTTGAATAATTTAACCAATTAAAAAGTACATGACTAATCAACGTACGCCAATGTGATTTTATTTTGTCACTGCTCGGGCGTCAAATCACCGCTCAAACTATTGCATTTATATCTATTTATAATACATTTTTATGTCATAATAATTTAACTAATAAAATTTTATATTTAAAAAACATTTTCATCATTTATATTTTTCTTTAAATTTCAATACTGTGTTAATTAAATTAATTCTACATACATTTTTCCTAATTAACCTTTGTAAATTTCACAATTCGAAATATTGAGTCTTGAATAAATTAAATTAAACAGTCGTACAATAAAGGTTTATTTAAATTTTATTAAAAAACATATTATTGCAGAGTATTTAATATAATTTAGAGGATGACTAAGGTAAATTTAAGTTTGAAGGCTTAATCTCCGTACCGCGCATGGACAGCCCTAAATCGATCTTTTGTCAAAGCGGACCACAATGAGGCCAAATTTAAAGGTTGTAATAAAAAAATAATTTTCGTGTAAATCAAAATATAAATGGGTATATTTTTAGGTTCTTATCATTTATTTTTCCAAAAAAAATTGTCTGAAAAGTTCTCCATCTGTTTAAGTAGTGATTATTTATTGGAAAAACTATTAGATAACATACACCGTATGCCTTTAAATTTTGAACATACAATTAATTATATTTGGAATAATATTTTCATATAATACTGCTACTTATATTATTATATGTGTAATCTCGCCGTCAGGCTTTTATATACAATACTTACTATAGTGGAAAATAAATAAAGCGGTGTGTGTCTTTGCTAAATATCGCGTGAATAGTATTATATTCATCTACAGAAAGTGTTAACACAACGCACATACATAGACATAGGTTTCAATACTTTTTAAAATAGATGCCGCGCAGATTACATACATTTAAATATGCTCGAACAAATTTACTGGTTTATATAAAATGTATATACTAAACAAAACATTCGTGTAATCACACTATTTACACAAGGGGGTGGTGAAAATGGATGTAGGAGTGGTGATAGAAATTTGGTATAGGAACAGAATAATAAGGGCTGAAGGACCAACCACGAATAACACGACTTACCCGGATTTTATTGCTGTATTCACACATCTCCTGAACTTCTTCGACAATTAACTTTATAATAACTTCTGTCGGGTACGATTACGAGTAGGATGTTTAAATTTTTTTATTTTATTTCTACTTTATTACATATATATTCATTATAATTTTTTTTTTTGCCAAACTGCATGGCAGTTTTATACTAATAGTTCACAAGTCATAGATCGGACATAGAAAAATTCGTACTCTGTGGTAAGGGTAATTGGATGAGGGGGGGGCAGATAGGCATTAAAAAGAAAACGTAGATCCCACGGCGATAGGATCTACCGTAATGAAATTGCGCGATCTTCGAGTCGCGCGTCTCGTAGATTGGAATACGACGATTCCGATCGCCGAAGAGGGGGCGGGGCGGTAAAGAAAGAAAGGAAGGAAATAAGGGACTTGGATTAACGGGGATAAGGAATGATGATGGTATGGGGGGTCTAGTCGAAGGACCAGTGGATCTCGGGGAATTGGGAATCTGAAGGACTTCTCGCCTTACCTCGTGTATGACGCCTCCGTTACTCCCGCAGTCGCAGCCGATATCACGCAAACAGTACACGAGCGGGTAGATCTCCGCTTCCGAGTTGAAGACGGCGATATTATTTAAACGCCCACGGCACACACAATAATCACAATACAGTACTGGTGCACCGGAGTTGGACAAATCCACACCACTAGTGCAATCGCGGCGTCGCAACCAAACAAGTATCGCGTCGCGTTAACATCTGCTGACGTCAAGGTTGCTATTCACACTGGTTAAGCAGTAAGAAAAAAATGATGGGTGGGAGTTTGTACGTGAAAAGGTGTCAATAATATGGGTCGCGACCGATTCTCAAGAAGCGCCAAAAATGTGTTCGATGAATACGGAACAGGTATAGTAAACCTAATGGAGCATCTGAAATAAATACCAAACACATATGTTCCGTGAAATCAACGGATCTGGACGATGCTTAAATTAAATAAGGTGCAGAATATAGGTACAATAAGTTTTAGCAAGAACATGAATTACAACGTTAAATTTTTTTCTGTTAAATTTCTATTAAATCTTTAAAAATTCAAATTTTATCAGTCAACTTACGTTAATTTTACTCTTTTTATATTGCCACACCATGAACTTATTTATTTTCTTACCCTTTTATTCTGTATTTATTGTATTAAAAGATAAATGCAAATGTATATTTTTTGTCTCCTTGTAAAATTTTATCGTGATTTATATTTAATTTTAGTATCATATATTACACTTTATCACGGGGTGCGTGTTCATGGTCCTCCAGATACGCTAAGAGTAATGATAAAGTCGATTCGCAACGGTTTGTCCAATTTTGCCTCCATATGATATGCAATATACAACGTTTATACGAATGACTCAGCGCTAGCTGCATTACCACATGCGATATTGATGTTTACATCGCATGTGATACAGTAGTTGATTATTACACATTCGTTAATTGCTTGGGTATATCTTCAGTGATGTGAATGGAGATTTACAGAAACTGTGTTTTTGGGTTATTTCAAAACATTCTTAAAAATACGATATGTTTATCAATGTCCTGATTCTAATATTCGATAACTCGAATCTAAAAAGTGACGAAAAATAGATGTTTTTGATGTTTGATTCTATCCATTGACTGATTTACAACTGATTGGAATAATAACTAAACAGATTTGAGTGCGAGCGAGCTGTTACTCTCCGAGACGAGAGATAAATATCTCATAAATGCACGCGCACCATTTTTCTACAATATTTTACAGGTAGATATTTGCTTGAATCTGTAGAATCTAAAATATTCAAACTGTTAAAACTTTCGTACCATTACGGCGATTATCAAGATTAATTTTTTTTAAATTAGCAATATTAACTTTGTGGTTGAAATTCATATTTTTTATTTATTATCTTTGTTTTATTAACCACTGAATTGAGTTTAAATACATCTACCGGTTTCGAAAAATACCATTTTCTTCTTCAGAATGTCAAAACTAAATAAAAACATATATTATTGTTTCTTTACCAGAATCTATTTAAAAAAAAAACAACAATTATTTAAAAAATAAATTTAGTACCTCACTCAAATTGTTACTTAATACAAATTTAGTCGAATAATTTTTAGAAAAAAATTTTAGAATGGGACTCGTAGTTAAATTTAGTTGTTTTTTTTAAATTTTTTGATTAGTTCTACACGCTTTATTTATTTCCAACGATTCCAAATTATTTAATTTGTGACCAACACCGCTTATATGACAATCCCAATTTTTTATCAAAACCATGACCATTTTCTATCAAATGATTAGAAAATTCTGAAAACCCACTATTGTTTAAACATCTCAAATGCTCCCTTACTCTTATATTAAAATTTCTACCCGTTTTACCAATATAAAATTCAGCACAATCCTTGCAACTAAGTAGATGTATTTAAACTCAATTAAGTGGTTAATAAAACAAAGATAATAAATAAAAAAAAATTACCAAAATTTTCCACCAATATTGATAAAAACATGTTAAGTATCTCTCAGTGATGTAATTCTACTAAAATATAATTAAATTGTCAAATAAATAGCGTAAAAATTGCTATAAAATTAAATATTTTCAAAATATATTAATAACTATACTAATTTGATGATTAAAGACCCGTCAAATAAATAATGAAGGGCCAAGTTTCTGGTTCAGTACAATCTTTAAAACTAGGTGTATTATTAAAGAAGTTATTTGAATTATTAAAATAATGCTCAGCGTAGAATGGTGTTATTGAATCAATTCTACTTATAATTATTAGAGTAGCCGTATTTTATTTTTAAAGAGTGTTACTTACATAATGCGTATTATTTTTGTTAATTATCGCGATACGTACGTGGTTCTAAATTCAATTTATTAAAGTCCAATCGGTGTTCTCGTTCCAATAGGTATTGAGAATTGGGACGTTATAATTGAAATACATCTGACATTGGAAAAGTCCTAGTTAGGAAATAGTGAGATTAATTTATTTTTGAATAACTGCCTTAATCAACATTTTCATTGGATAATCACATTTAAAAAAAATATTCATTAGGAAACTTTTGAGGCACTTTGATTTAGCTGAATATTTAAATGTTAAAGCTTTATATAATATTTTTCGCGAGGTATACATACGCGAAGAGTTAAAACTTTTTTTTTTAGAACTTATATGGTTTTGCATCATGTTCGTAAATTGAATATGTTTGTTATACAAAAACCGTATTTAATAAATAAAACTAAAACATGAATGTATTAAACTGAGTTTACTTTTATACTATTAGGTAGGTACTGACTCATTCTCATTTATAAATTAACGGTATAGTATCAAGTCTTGTTGGGTGACACAAATTATAAATTGTGTTAAAAACGTAAAAAAAGAATGATTATGTATTAAAATACAGTAGTGTTTCGGAACTATTCTTTATTGTGATATTTTTATTTATTTTTTAAGTGTTCCAATAAAGTTTCTTATAAGTTTAGATACTTAGCAAAGAAATACCAAAACATCAACAATACCGATAGTGAAAAATACATTTTAATTAATCGGTAAAATTTTAATGAAGTTAACATTCTGAGGTGTACGCACTCTGTGTAATGATACAATAAAAACACGTTCTGAAATAACCTGCGACCAGTTGTAACTTCGGCAATGTCACGGTAGCGTGTGGAACGGTCGCGGCATGAACGGCATTAGCGGACCCAGCTCGGCGGACGCGGCGGGCGCTGCGGGCCCGTCGCCCAAGCAGCGGCAGACCAAGAAGTGCCAGTTCGCGGCCGCCGAGTGCGGCGTGCGCTTGGACAAGTGCGCCGGCTGGCTGTGCCGCCGCGGCGGTCAGGACCTGGATGGCGCCGCGGCGGAGGCGGTGGCGCCACCCACCCCGCCCGCGACTACCGCGGCGTGCGACGACTCGCAGCCGCCGCCCAAGAACTGCTTCAGGCTCGTGATGCTGGGGTGAGTCAGCTTCCTATTCAAATACATTTATTAAAAAACTAGCAGAAAACCCTTTGCTATGTAGGTCCTGCATGTGGCTGTGGTGTGGCTTTTTGGACGATATTTGTAATTTAACTTTCAATTCACAACCTTTGACCTCTAACATTATGATTTTTTATACAAGGGGGTAGGAATTTCGTATAGAGACAGAACAGTTAGGGCTATAGGACCAACTAGGAAACACGACTTACTAGATTTTCTCTGTGGTAATCACAGCCTCCTAAACTTCAGAAACAGCTTCGCCGATTCGCATGAAACACTGTGAACACAATAGTAATTTTGGCACGCACTGTGAGAAACCGAAACACACAATAGAAATAGTAACTGAATAGTAATAGAATAGTGTAACGATCTCATAGCAGGACGATCACACTTTTTGACAGTTCAAAGTTCATAGACAACACCACTCAGAAAAGTCGTGCTCTGACACTACTGACATGTATTGCCAAATGATCGACGAGTTTTTGGTACCGCAACTGCAGCTGTTTCCAGGGTTCAATAATAGAACATAATTTCAGGAAGACGGGGCCACTCCACACACAGCTAGAGTTTCAATGGAGAAGCTTAGGGGAATTTTTCCCAATAAATTAATCAGCAAGTATGGAGACACCCTGGAAACCTTGGTCACCGGATCTTACACCGTGCGATTTTATTTTGTGAAAATACCTTAAGTCGAGAGTTTACAGTAACAATCTTTAAACAATTCAGGCCCTACTTTAAAATATCCGCCATGAAGTTGCTGCCATTGAACCAACACTTTGTCTTGAGAGAAATGGACGGCATTTAGATGATATTGTTTATAAAACGAAAAATCCGCATCGTTAACCTACATTTTGTATAAATAAAACTTGAAAAATAACATAGTAGTTTTTATTTTATTTAATGTTAGACTTGAAAATTTTCTGCTGGACACCCTTTACCTATAATAAACTTCGCACTTAATCACAGCATTACAAATAACTCGAAAATTGTTTTGATATATTTATTGTACACATGAGCAATAAGTTTAAGTATGAATATAGTTTAAACTATATTATATTTTAGGTTAAGATAAAGTTTAATGACAATTTATTACGGTGTTTTATATGAGATAATATAATCAAATAACATCTCTATCCAGAATAAATTGCTATTTTAGATTACTTTTTTTCCTTTGTGTAGGATACAGAAGGTATTACCTTTGACAGCTATTCACTCGAGCTCTGGTTGCTTTGCTAGATTTTCGTCTGTGTAGTAAAAAACAGTATTTTTTCGATCTGTTTATATGACGTCATTTTTTAAATAAATATTATATAGATACATAATGTAATACACCAGTAAACTGCCCGTTACTATATGACAATGAAAATGCTGTAAAAAAAGAAGTAGTTTAATGATTCGCCATTTTAATCTTTTATTCGCAATAAAAAACAGTTTTTTTTATTTTTGTCAGCCGTGAAAAAATATCAGGCTCAATACGTGGTTAGTAGTGGTGAAAAAAAAAATTGTACTATTGACTCACTGGTGTGATTATGATTGGTATTTGATAATATCAGTGATTGAAAACCGTTACTGCGATCACAGTTTCTGATATCACAATACGCAAAATATTTTTTTTAAAAAACATAATTTTGAGCTTACTTATTTATATTATTAAAACATATTTTAAACAAAAGACATATTTTAGCACAAATAATTAGAATAGTTAATAAACAATTATTGCACATACATACACATTCCTACAAAATTAAAAAAAATACGAACAAAATATCATAAACATTACCAACAAAAACAGATTCCAACAGATGGCGCTGATCAAATTACGGAAAATCCTGTTGATCGTGCTGATTCAAGTGATAATCGATTTAAATGGCAGTAAGAAAATCAGTAGAATTTTTGACAAAAAAAAAATTTGAATCACGAATCACGATATTCCCAGATATTCAATCACTGATAGTGAGTGTGATTCAAAAATATGAGTGATTGACTCACGGTTCGTGATTTTGAGCTCATCACTAGTGGTTAGCAAACAAACTAAATTTTATTTGCAAGTAAACAATAGCTTTAATCAGGTTAACATTTGTGCGTATTCAAAATAGTCATAAAGCAACGTTATTACTTGGTCAGCAGGATTATAAAATTGATCAGTAACAAAAAGGTTAGGTTACGTGGACTGTATCGATTTAAATAGCTTTTTAGTTGACGCAACCCGAATTGGAGCAAGAAAGGAATAATAGCAGATGGATCTGACCTATCTTTATCTAAGTTCTGGGTTGGACGACAATTTACACCTCCAGTTAACTTGCACTTTTGTGGTGTAGAACGGAGATATCACTGCACTTCATGGATGCTGTAGAAAACCGCTTATTTGTTGTTAGGATTTTTACGCACGGCGAAATTATTGATCCACAAAAAAAAAGCCTATTGACAGATCCGCGTAAAAATGCAATCTAGTTCCACGTCGGCAAAATCCCTAAGTATTAGTTAGCCAGAGTGGGAAAGGTATATTAAGGTTTATTGGAAAGACGGAATGCACATAGAGTACTCAACTTGCGTCAGCACATTGGTATGAGTATGATTTGTATTCTATCGATCAGTGACCGAAAATTGTGACCGTGATCACCGTTTTACGAGTACATAGTATTCAATTTTTCTATTATATGATTATACTAAGCCTTTCATTCATTTAAAAGGCATATTTAATTCATAGTTTCCAAGCATAAAAAATAAAAAACTAAATCAAAATATAACGAATCATGAACAAGTTAACTTTGTAATAGAGTACTCGACTTGCATCAACACTCTTATTCTCTAATAATGTTTTTGTTGCTTCTCCCTAAACTAATATCCTATAGTTAATTAATGAGTAGCAGAACCCAAAAGTTAACCGTACTTAAAAATTAAGAATCAATTATGTTACGTCCCACTAGGTTCCTAATATAATATGTATATGCTCTTTCCAGTTAAGATGATCATCAATCAGTACTGCTCAATGCCGATAAGTTTTGACTTGCAGTTGCTCGTGACAATCGTTTTCTCGTTTACAATACTGTTGTTGATGGTGAGTGTAAAATTTTAATATCGTAAATTCGTAATACAAAAGCATAAACATTATTTTGTTGGATTCAGCGATAGAAGATTCGTATCGAGCTACTTTTTTGCCTTGTCCAACCCGCACGAGTATTGGCTTGTTCCCAGGTCTTTCCCTCGAAACAGAACGATGTATCATCCGCTAAAATAATTATTTTCCCTTTATTTAGGATCATGTTGCAATAATAGTTAATATACACTAGAAATAAGATTGCGCGTAAAATGCTTACCTGTGAAACACCGTACATTATCACTGATGGGTTACTGAATTTTTAATCACTCTAATAATTTGAAACCTATTTATGAGAAAATCCTCGAACCATTTATACGCCGTACATTTTATGCCTTATAATTCTAATGTTTTATTTTTAGCAAAATTGGGGTTAATTTATTTTGCAAGATGAAGAAAATCTCCACGTATAATGTTTATTTCCTTTATCTAGATTTGATACGATGTACTCCATGAGAAACAAGAGGATATTTTTCTTCAGTGAATTATTTTGAATTAAAACCATATTGTTAATGAGAAAGAAACAATATTCAAAAAAATATCTAGATTGATGATAATATTGTGGTTAGTATTCCTTGAGTTAATTATATTTTTCCAATCTTATCTTTATATTTCCAAGAGATTTACGAATAATTATCAAAATGAAAACACTGTAAAATTATTTGAAAACATTTCTCGGTAATATGTTTTCATATCTTTTCTCAAATAATAATTTAAAACGTTTCTTGGTAGTATTTTTATTTATTTTTCTCAAATAATAAGGTTGCGCCTACCGACAAATCTGAGTACCATTTTCTATTAAATATAAATTGTTGGGCAGATAATATTTCAGTTTATAATAGAAAATAATTTCTTTGTTCCAAGTGTCCACTCACCGAGAAAACGAAACAATCAAGCTAGATCAGTTTAAAAATGATAATATTAATTAATGAAGGGAAATCAGCCTCAAGGATAGTTAAGTTAAATCAAATCGTTGGTAAAGTTTTATTTAAAATTAACACATATTTATCACATTGCCCAACCTCTCTGAGCTTTATGAATAACGTTATATTATTCACTCGGTTCACGAGTGTTGGACCTGGAACTTAAGAGTCTTGCTTCATGTGACTAATTTGTTTTAGCAATAATTACATTTAGAGCACTATTCATATATATATATATATATATATATATATATATATATATATACCAAACATACTTCTTAAATACGCAAACTCAATTTCTTATTTATTCTTTCGTCTCTCTCAAACAGCATCACTTTCGATTTGCTTTGATGTACATTCATATGAGAGTTCACTCTCCATGCAGCATCAGATTAGCTATGATTAAATTAATAGTCTCTTGGAACATGGCTCGAACCTCCGACCTAGATCATTTGGGAATGTCTTAACCACATGGACACAAGCAATTTATTGTAGCTCGTAGTGTATATTTTGTTTTGTATACGGTTTTGACATTAAAAAAAAACAAAATTTACGATATTGATTTCTTTTGTTTGGAGAATAGAATTCGATATCACTTGAATAGGTCCATTTTCACTACCCAAAATGTTCCAATTTATTCCCGTATTATTGATTGGTCAGTGTCACGATTCACAAACATCATTAGATGTTTCAAAAGGTCTTTCATTTTTTATCCATGAAAATTTATTTTACAAAGCAATTATTCAATTCAAACCAGTTTTAAAAAATTACGAAATTAGCTCGCGTCACGAGATATGTGTAAATAGGACAGTGTAAATTATTTTGCTCTAATCTAACGTAACAATCTGAAACGCCGGCAAGAGAGGCCGGAGACACCCAGAAAACTTAGCAGCTTTTGCGTCTACCGAAATATTCCTGATCAGATTCATGAAGATCAGTAAAAGTATTTAGCAAAGTAATTAGGTACGACGGAGCAAAGAAACCAACATTGACAAAATATTTTGTTCATACCATATATTGTCTTATAGAGTATGGCCATTGGAATTTCTGCCACGCGTATTCGGCTGATTGGGTTGAATATGTTAAAAAACGATCTGATACAACAACATGGTCAGATTCCCTTGCAAGCCAAGCGGTGAATAATTTAAATGAATGCTGATTGGCTTCATATTGGACTAGGCGACACCCCTTCTTTAACCTTTTCTACCCCGAATTATTAAATGTAAGTGCTTAGCAACTGTGTATTTTTGTAGTATTCTTCAAACATAAAATAATCAAAGTGTGATAGAAAATTTAAAAAAAATCTAGTTATTTAAATATTATTAATTATAATTTGTGGTACTTCTAAGAACAATCAAACCTTACATGACGTACAAAAAAAAAATATACAGCAGAGTACAAACATATGAAATAAATATTTTAGAAAGATAGTTAAAAAATAGTTAATAGTTATAAAAGACAGAATAGAAATTTTAAAAAAAAATTTTGTCAAAATAACTATATAACTAATCACAAGGAATACAATGGCGTCAAACCTAATTTTGTAACAATAACATTTCACCCGCCGCAGTGTTGACATAACAAAAAAATTACTAATGTCTAAATAAATCAAATAGACTATTATTTACGTAGACTTAGTAGACAATTCTAGAGAATTGACACTTCAGTAAAATATATGTTCAGATAAAGTTGATAGTACTTTAAAGTACCATCAGGAGAGAAAGGATGCTTTTCTACGCATATAATTTCAGCCGCATATTTACAGTGGCCATACTCTTATGTATTTACTCTACTCTTCTTTTTATTCCTTCACCATTTATTTGAAAGGCAGTTCAATATATCTCGATTATTATCATGTATTTACTTTTATATATCATATTCACTACCATGTATGTCCAATAGTAGCTTGTGATGTATTGCTCAAGATGTTGGCCTAGTGATCTAGTGGTGGGGGGTTCGCGCCGCGTTCCAGTGCACCAGCAAGTTATTTCTTTTTCATAGTACAAGCGTTTAGCTTAGTTTGAAAATAATAAGAATATTGATGTATCCTTATTGATTAAACTATTTTAACTAACTTTTTGTTCTTGTATCAGAAAAAACACTACCTAACTTGATACAGACTATGATCTAGTGAGGTGGGCAGCGAACAAATAAAAAAATCAATTAATAATAATCAAGCAGTGGCATACAGTTATTATAGATTTAGGTTATGCTGTTACCAATGATATTATACAATCATATATACTATATCTAAAACAATATATGTACTTTTGTTTAACAAACGTCTTTGGACAAAATAAATCCATCGTTCATACGATCCTACCATGTATTTATTTATAATTTTAGAGTACTATTAATAGTGTTTTTAAAGTTTAAGTTTTATCGTGAAATAATACTATCTTACTAATATAAAAAATGTATGGACGTTTTTAAGAACACTCTCTATGACTGAACATGATTAATTTATTGTTAGAAAATCTTTAACGTAATAACTATAGGAAATAATTATTTTTCTGCCTATTGCTTTTTGTTTTTCTCAAATCAAAAATCAATCCATGCATCAAATTTAAAGAACAATCATGAAATCAACAGGTTAAAAACAATGTGATAGTAAAATTCGCAAATTAGTAAAAGAGGAAGTGGACACTTCAATGATTTGCACGCATTTGTAACCCTTTCTAATGTTATTCTGTTAAAAACAGCGCAGATAACTACTCAATATAAAACGGATCAACCGAGAGGAATTTTCGATTCAGTAAATTGACATTTATATGACTTGAGTAGATCACTAGCTTAAAGATACAACTGAGTAATATAAATAGCACGATGCAGTGAATAAAAAAGAGTGCCATGAGTATAGAGGTGAGAGTTCGTAAGTTTTTAGAATTAAGCAATTGAAGTCTCTACTGGTACACAGATGGCGCTAATTACAAAATAATGTTTTCGCTTATGCTAATTCAATTTTTTAATTTATATTTGTTTCTCAGAATTTTTAGTTATGCACAGCTTTTTTGCTTGTAAGCACTGCACGCCCCTGTAATAAAGTATTAAATAAAATAAATGAATTGTATTTAATGTGGACGATACAAATTCCAAAATTTTTATTTACTATATTTTTTTACTTTTTTTGGTGATATAATTATTATGGAGTTGATGAAGAGTATGTAGTGATATGGAAGAAACTTAATAATAATTTTTTATGTGCGTTTAAAGCATAGCAATAAGATCATATCGATGAGAAACTCTTTATTTTTTCAATTTCAATCAATTCAATTTACTTCATACAAACCATGTCTCAATTCACTCATTCGAAAAAAGTTCGATTTTCGAATTATTTGAATTACGAACTGAACTAATGGGTTTATCAAATTTTGTAGTGTACTTATTACTAGTGCTTTTCTGGTATATATGTTACATGTGTATCAACACGATAATAATCAGTAATACTTGTTCTATACCCTGTGAATTGAATATTGTATATTGTTTAATATGTTTTTCGGTTAAATAAACATTTAAAAATGGTTACTTGCTTTTGTCAAAATAAAATAACTAAATAAATAAAATGTGAAAAAATGAACAACGATTATAATTAACAAAGAAAATTTTGTTTCATATTTGGTTTACTTTTGAATGATAGTTGTCGACAATAATTATTACTTCAGAATAAACACAAGTAACGAATACCTCCAGAGGGATGAATATTTATTTAGTTTGGAACTGGAATTAATAATAAATGTAAACCAACGCGACAAACTGCGCCACTGGTATCCCCGGTTCAGGACTCGGTATTGGCATACAATTATTCATGAATATATGTCGATCTTTTTGGGGATTGTGGTCAAAGGTTTTTTTTATATTACGTGAATGTATATGTTCAATACAAATTAAATAAATAAACTTGAAAGATATACAGAAAAATCAATAGATATATCGAAAAAATATTAAAGCTACTATCAGGATTCAAACCTAGACCTTTTTTCTATCCTGGGAAAACGCGTTATCCAGTTTCGACAGTTTTCCAGTTGATTAATTTAATTTTTATTAAAAATCCCACGTTTTTCATAAAAATGTGAATGTTATTCATTCTATATTTCATTTACAAATAATCAACACATCGTCCGATAGTTCTAATAGTAAAAACCAGAAGGTATAACTTTTAAGTCAATTAGGGGAATAATAAAAAACACTATTAAAAATGAAAAAAAAAAAGGTTTCAAACTTACAAATTAGTAAAAAAAGGACAGGCAAAAATTGCGTTATTTTTAAATAATATTATTTTATTATTAAGGAAAACACATTCTTATTGTGAAGTTGTAATTATTCAGAACATAGGTCTGTGATATTTTAAATATTAAATTAATGTATTAATTATAAATATATACATATAAAATCAATTTTGTCGAAAAATATTGTTTTAGCGTCACCGGGATTCGAACCTGGATCTTCATTTCCAATCCGGGGAAGTGCACTACCTTTGTGCTATAACGCCAGTATTTTTCTTGACAAATTTTCGAAACTATATGTTACATTTTTCAAATTAATACACCTGTCGTTCCATTATTTGAAAGCCATCTACATTATTTTTACAGAATCTCAAATACCCTTGAGTAAACCGATTTGCAGACGCCAGAATTATCAATTCGACAAAATTGATTTTATATGTATATATTTATAATTAATACATTAATTTAATATTTAAAATATCACAGACCTATGTTCTGAATAATTACAACTTCACAATAAGAATGTGTTTTCCTTAATAATATATGTTGTATCAACGTGTCCAAAATTTAATAAAAATGAATTGATAATTCTGGCGTCTGCAAATCGGTTTACTCAAGGGTATTTGAGATTTTGTAAAAATAATGTAGATGGCTTTCAAATAATGGAACGACAGGTGTATTAATTTGAAAAATGTAACATATAGTTTCGAAAATTTGTCAAGAAAAATACTGGCGTTATAGCATAAAGGTAGTGCACTTCCCCGGATTGGAAATGAAGATCCAGGTTCGAATCCCGGTGACGCTAAAACAATATTTTTCGACAAAATTGATTTTATATGTATATATTTATAATTAATACATTAATTTAATATTTAAAATATTATTTTACCCCACACACTTCAATATGATATTCCGGTGGCCCGAACAGGTCAATAAAACAGAACGCGTGTAAAAAAAAATATACAGAGCGCCGGAATATATCGATATAACTTAAACGCGAAAATCCCATGCCCTTATGTTGCGATAAAAATTTAGTAAGTGCGCCTCTAAAAATATTTGAAGCGAGTGTATGATTGTAGGTGAATTATCATCATTAAATATTGTGTATTCGAAATTGAACCCAAAATGTTAATATAATTTATTTTAACAAAACTGGCGAAATTATGAAAGTCGCAACATCCACATAATTAAAATTAATCATTATTATTTGGGGCTCGGGGATAATCTTTAGCGCACTTATTTAGTGTTTATTTTTGGAGCAAAGTGGGTGGTATTCAAGATAATAATCCTTGCTAATAATCTAATATTGCGAGGTCTACGTATCACCGTTTACCGAATATATATACTGGATGGAACAGACCTAGTCCACAATATTTATATGTGGACTTGACGAGTCTAACATGTTCATGGAATATGTGTAAATTATTGTTTGAAATTTTTATACAATCATATTAAGCTTGAAGTCAACGTACTTCGAAGTATTTGAGAAATTGTTTGGTTATTAATTATATATCTTTGCTTCAGGCCCTAAATCATATAACAAAAAATAGTTTAGCTGCTCGAAATTCGATTAACTTTGATTTTTTACATTCAACACATTATTTGGAATCAATAAAATATTTCAATTAATCGAAATAATTGAATAATAATAATGCAAATCTCTGACAAGGTTCAGATTCGGCACATATCCCTTGAACATTTTCGACTCGTAATTTAGACAGGTATCTACCCATAAAGTATCATGGACTAGGTCTATTACAGCCTGTATATACAGTTTACTGGAAAGGACGAAATAAATGAAGATGTATATGTTATTTAACATTGTATTTTGTATAGGTGGATACTAGGTGCTAGAATTCAAATTATTTTCGATCATATGATAATAATATGTAAGTTTGACGTTTATGTCTACTGTATAAAAAATGTAGTCACCATGGTAATGAGTATGATGTACTTATTTGGTTAATTTTTCTTTGATTACTAAGAGCTGAAAGTGGTGTGGGGAGGGGGAGCTGACACATTTACACGTCAAAAACTTATTTTCTATCGTATAGTGAAAAGGGATGTAAATTTTTCACGAATTTTTGGTGGTGGATACTTTTATGTGAGGCAATTGGGAAAAGATCGATCCGAATCGAAACCGAGAGCCTATTATTAAAAAAAAAAACTTTAAATTAAAATGGTCCAAATGTTCTTTCCTCGAGTTGGGTAAGGCAAGGAAAGTTATGATACTCATTTCCAACTGGCATCCTGCTCTTGTAGCAGTGTATTCTGTGTTTGAATTCTTGCTGCCTTCTCTTTTGTAAAAAGTTTACTAGATTTTAAAATCACGATGGGAAGTTAAAATTCTTTTGGATTTTCTACCTAGTGTTGAAAATATTACAGCGTTATCGATCACACTCTCATTACGAATATAAAAAGAAACATATTTGTGTTTAACCTTTATACAAGACGCTATTTATCATATTAAATGTTGTAATAAAAGTTTAAATAGAAGGAAACAGAATTTTACCTGCATATTATACAAGTATTATACAACAGTACACTTTACAAGAAATCCAAAACTTATCATTTTGTGTTGAATGGTGGTTTAGGGATTTTGTTGTTAAAGACTGTTGTAGACTCGATAAGGTCACCGATAGAGATTATTTGTGTCAGAAGGATTTGTACTGTGAAAATCTTTCTCTTCTTGCTTCTCTCGTATGTACATATATGAAATGTTAAGAATTATGGTGATTTAGTGTTTACGTGTTAGCAAGAGCGGGTAGATTATTGCAGTGAAATAGTGCTTACGGTAGTTGGCGTTTATTTACAAATTGAATTTATACCTGTTTGTTATATTATAAAAAGTATAAGAAAAACGTCGTTCACTGGGGGCGGTGCGAGTAGGTGTATCCGAGGAGCTGGTCAGAAAAAGAGTGGATGGTTTTAGGCTTTCTCTGATTGGTTGTGACGCGACGTATTATTGTCTGGCTTGGTGGATACCAGTCAGACTGTATGACTGTTAGGTGATTTATATGGGGCGCGAGCAGGACCACCACAGAGGTATTACTGCAGAGTGATAAATATACTCCATACAGAACATTAAATTAATAATATACTCATATATTACATGTGTATATAGTTATATTAACCGAATAATAAAATTCAATATATATTTGTTTAAAATACACTTTTTCATTGGTAAAATAATCTCATTTGTACGCTAAATATTAGAGAATATATTATTTTCTAGAAAAAGAGAAACGCTAAATGCGGTTAGCCCTCGATAATCCTTGACTGACGATGGCATTATAGTCTCGCTTTAAATACAATCTCGTGGTTTGAATTAACAATTTTGCCTCACTCTCCTATTAAAATATTATATAAATTAAATTAATCAAATAGAGAGATATACAGAAAAAAATCTAGCTATCGACAACATATTTAGTTGCTATCGAGATTCGAACCTGGATCTTCTCCTATCCAGCCTATTCACCATTTCGTTATGACAAACTTTGAACTTATATTCTGTTATCTTTCCAATAAATATATATTTTATTCCATTTTTAAAAGCAATCAACTTTATATTGCGTTTAATCTCAAATATTTTTGATTAAAATCCGCCAGAATTAAAAAATCAATTTTATTAAATTTGGAAAACTTTGATACAACTTGTAAGTATATATTTTTTTAAGAACACATTTTTGTTATGAAGTTGCATTTTCAAAAAATAGTTCTATGGTATTTAATACTAATTATTACTTATTAATTGGAATTTATCCATGTTCTGAAAATGAAACTTCATAACAATAATCTTTAAAAAAATACATACATATACATAAAAAAAAATACGAAAATATCCTTTCGCTGTCATTTGAAACTTAATTAATTTTTTGCGATAATTATTAATGGCAGTTTTCAATTTTCATATCTCTGAGTTATTAATTTCATGCACAATATAAATACATAGAAATTGTTTTCATATAGACAAATACATCGATAGACGGAAGTATGGAAGACGTTATCGTTTTCGTTCTCCCTCGTTATTCTAGAACAGAAATTCGAACGTATAAACATCTCTCCAGCCTGAACCCAATGGAATGTTATTATAAGGCTATTCAAGTTCCTAAGCTAAAAACAACATTTGTAATATTATACCTCTTAAGTTTATACTTTAATTTTTGAACACAATTTATACTTTCTTGGAAAGCAAATGTTTATGTTGGTTAATTAACATTTCCTCTCCGATGATTTTATTTTTTTATTTTTTATTTTATTTTTTTTTGGAGAAACAAACAGTGTAACAATAATAACTGATAATTACATAATATATAAAAATAACACCAGTGAAGTTTCTTCGGAAATTAAATACATAGTACATAATAAACTAAAAAATAGCAGACTGATAAACAAAAATGCTTTTACATAAAAGTAAACATAATAAACTAAAAACTAGTATATATTAATAAAAAAATAATAATATTTATAAACTGAAAGAAGAAAAACAAAAAAATAAAAGAGTGATTTTAAACTAAACATACGAAGAGGAAAGAGTAAGGAGGGGAGGGAAATGGGATGCAATATATACAGTTTATGTTAATAGTTATTGAAAAGTTGGCGTAGTTTAAATTTAAAAGGAAGCAATTTATCGTTGAAAATGTCAATGTTATTAGAAAAATTTACGGCATTATATTTTGAGGTAGAGCGGATAATAAAACAATTTTTTATGTAATTAGTTCTACTCAAATTTGGGTAAAAAAGATTATTTGATCGTGTTTGTCGCGTTGGACAGTTGAAAGTTATTTGTTCTAATAAATAGGGCGAGTCAACTAAGTTATTTAAAATTTTATAGAGGTAGGATAAATCTTGAGTGTTTCTTCTATTTAAGAGGGGGGGTATTTTATGGTAACACTCACTTTCTGAATGAGATTTAATGTCTAAGCGAGCACGTGAATTTAATATATTAAAAAATTTATGTTGGACATTTTCAAGTCGGTCGCTGTAGGTGGAATAATGTGTGTTCCAAACTACCGATCCGAATTCAAGTTGACTGCGTACAAATGAGAAATATAGGATGATAAGAGTAAAAGGGGATTGGAATGGGTTAGACGTTCTAGCAATGAAACCGAGGAGTCTATAGGCCTTAGCGATTACCGACTCTATATGCGGGATAAAAGTTAATTTAGAATCCAAGATGATACCAAGATCCTTCACTTGTGTGCAGACACTGAGTATGTTACTATTAAGTTGATAATTATACGACAAATTAGATTTTTTCTTTGAAAATGAAATGATGTGACATTTAGCAATATTTAGAAAAAGTTGATTTTTTTGGCAGTAGATTGAAAGTCTATTAATATCATCCTGTAGCAGGAGGCAATCAGTGGGTGATTTAATTTCTTTGAAAATTTTGGCATCGTCAGCAAATAGTGAAAATTCAGAATTTAAGAAACATTCTTTAATGTCATTAATATAAATTAAGAATAAAATAGGTCCAAGGTGTGAGCCTTGTGGAACTCCAGATGGGACATTTTGGAATATGGAACTAAACCCTTGGATCACAACTGCCTGACTTCGATTTTTGATATAGGAAGTAAACCATCTGTATAGGTCTCCGTGTATACCGAGACATCGCAACTTTCTCAGAAGTATTCGATGATTGATTTTATCAAAAGCTTTTGAGAAGTCAGTGTACAGTGTGTCTACTTGTAATCCTTTGTTCATCGCCTTCAAAATAATGTCGGTAAATTGTAAGAGATTTGATTCTATAGACCTCTGTGAAAGAAACCGTGCTGATTGGGGATAATTATAGGACGCACACTTGGGATGATGTAAACTGAGTTAACATTTCCTCTAATTATCGGAATATCTCTGTAAATATACTAATACAGAGTTCATATTTTAGGTATTCCTCCGTAATATATTTATGTATTGAATAAAATAATTACAATATATTAGTATTTACCATACGCAACAGTGAATGGGACCCCCAACTTACCCAGGACCGTTTTATGAGCAAAAGCTCCTGTATCGGTCCTTCTCGTTCGTCGCCAGTTGCCATTTTTTTAATACTACAAAGGAGACCATGCTACGTCTCAGAGCTGCACAGCAAGATGGAGGCGTGGCACGGACATTAAAACCAACACCATTCACTGTCCAATTCAGCGCTCATATCCAAAATAATATATTAACATTGCATATATTTAGTTATTGCACATATATAAGATTGAAGCATTTAACAGTGCACAGGAATAGAACAGTAAAGATGAAAAACATAAATCAAAGGGAAAAGAAAGAGAATGGACTAAACACAAAAATAAATACATTTTCTTCCAGCTAGGAAACCAGGACCGGCAGATATCCGATCAAAAGAAGGCTAAATTGTAATTGTAATTTAGCCTTCTTCTGATCGCTCTTTTGATCCTCTGAAAGGGCGAACTTTCACCCTCAATCGCAGCATTTGTACGCCTCAAAATCTTCCAGCGGGTCACCCATACTCCCACAAACTTTCGAAAGTATTTGAAGTTCCTTTCATTCCTCATAAGGTCGACGTTCATAACAGAACGATGACCGGCCACGTCCAATCCCGCAATCATAACTTCTCTCGTGTCCCCCATATTATCACATTTTCAAAAGATACAATAAAAATAATACATGCAAAAATAAAAAACGTTTTCTCGAAGAACCGACGTGAAATGTCAATACGTGTATGTGTACATGCGGGTTGATGCGGACGGCATAGTGCGCGAGGCACAGAGTGCCGATCGTTATTTAGTGGCAGAGCGTGCGCCGGCCGAGTTAGATGTGCCTTGTGTTATAGTTCACGATGATCAATGTTTTTTCTGGTTGTAGCACTTTTACACAATAATTGATATAAATTTTCACTTATATATATGTCAACTATTATTTTAAAAATTAATATAAGTTATAAATTGATATTATTCATATTTATCCGACTTAAAAATTGCAAAAGTCTACATGTACACTGAGTTTACATCACCATAACGCGCATTTTTATTTTAGCACCGTAAAGAAAATGTCAAACAATAGAGAAATATGCTGACCCTTTAAAGAATAGCAAAAAAAAAATGATAAGTAGAGTTATTTGAAAATATATTAAATATTTTTTTATTTATTATCTTAGTTTTATTAAGTGAATTGAGTTTAAATACATCTACCGGTTTCGAAAAATACCATTTCCTTCTTCAAGATGTCATAACTAACTAAAAATATAGCATTGTTTCTTCACCAGAATCTATTTTTAAAATTTTTTTAAAAAAACAATTATTTAAAAAAAAAAATTTAGTACCTAACTCAAATTGCTGCTCAATACAAATTTAGTCGAATAATTTTTAGGAAAAAATTTTAGAATAGGACTCGTAGTTAAATTTAGTTGACTGTTTAGAATTTCCTGATTACTTTTACATGCTTTATTTATCTCTAACGATTCCAAATTATTTAATTTGTGACCTACACCGTTTATATGCAAAATTGACAATCCCAATTTTTTATCAAAATTTTTTAAATAATTGTTTTTTTAAAAAAAATTTAAAAATAGATTCTGGTGAAGAAACAATGCTATATTTTTAGTTATTTATGACATCCTGAAGAAGTAAATGGTATTTTTCGAAATCGGTAGATATATTTAAACTCAATTCAGTGGTTAATAAAACTAAGGTAATAAATAAAAAATATGAATTTTAACCACAAAGTTAATATTGCTAATTTTAAAAGTATATATATTAAATAAATGAAAATTTAAAAAAAATCTGGGGCGTGTATAATATGAGGACAATAATATTGTATTCCCTATCTACCATTAACGCAGAGTAACTTGTTTGTTGCAATAATTAATATTGTCAATTGTAACATTTCAATTTCTTATCCACTTTAATGGTTCATGTTTTATCTCATCCTGACATTTTATGCTGGTAAATTCACCTTCATATTAGCCTTTTTTTCTATTTTATCTTCTCATTTTTAAAAATATATCTTATTAGTAATACTATCTATTAGATAATATAATAATATAAAATATATCTTATTAGTAATACTATATATTAGAATCATAAACGACCTGTTGATAATAATGTTTATTGTTTAATAGACTTTCTTACTTGCATATAGAAATGAGAGTTTTTTATTTAGTGAATTCAGCCTCGTGTACTTCTGACCGATTTTAAATATTAATGTTATATTATAATTATTAGTACTAATGCTATTTAAAAAAAAATGTTATATATTTATCATCATTATATTTATTTCTTCTTCTTTATATAACAACCTCAATCAGATAAGATACAGCTCGTACTACAAATCCAGAAGTCTCGGTTCATGGTTGTCATCACAGCTGACTCCAAGGTCTCTCCAGCCAGATGTAAAGGATCCATTCACTTTTATAGCATTCTTTTAGATATTTTTCGTCTAGAGGCGGACAGGAGGGGACATCTGGCGGCACGCAGAAGAGACGCGGTAGCCGCAACACATACGTGGGAAACTTGAGGGCGCATCCGGTAGAGTGGTGCGGTAGAGATGAGTGAAGAGCCGAGCGCGAGCCATTATATTCTCCGTACTCCGTTTAAATATTAACTAAACCAGGATATTTTCTTTTACAACGATGAAGAATTGGAAGAATCTTTTGTTTATCACCGTAGATATAGCTCGTGATTGAATTTGTTGTAGGATTGAGGCAATAACTTTCTCCAGCAATTCATATTGAACTACATCTACGTCTATTTTACATTTGTCGCTGTTGAGGACTATTCAAATCTTTGCTGCGTACATGAAGATTGGAAAGACTGCAGTATCAAACAATACAATTATGGTTGCTTATATAATGTCACTATCTTTCTATATTACATATTTATATACGAATAATCATTTCATAAAAATGGTTTTCATCATTTTTTTCTGAATATAAATCTGTATTTAAGGTCGCTTTAAAAAATTCTTCAAAAAATGGACTAATGTAGAAAATTAGTCCATTTAAATATCAAAAGGTGTATAAGAAAGCTACACAATTTAGTATAAAATTATTCTCCTTTTGTTTGATGTCAAGAAGTTGAAATGTTTACAGAACAGTACATTAAATAACTCCAAAGAACGTACATAAATATAATATCGGCAGAGCTATGTATTATCGCTGAAATGGGAGGCTAGCATTTGGCATCTGGAGCATTCTGCGATAAAAGCAATAAAAATATTTTTATGCGGCACCGCGGGGAAGAAAAGCTACAAAAACTGAAACGCGAATGTAATGGATGGATAAATTTTACACAGATATTTTTATACCAAATTTGAAAAGGAAAAACATTATTTTCTTCTAGCGGCTGACCAATTAATGTTCTAGCAAATTTCTTCAAAATTACATAAAAGTGCTTTCGAATAAAAATATTATATTGTATATTATGAACATGATAAACTAAATGAGACTCTAGCCATACTTTTGAATAAGTGAAGAATAATTATGTTTTTAAAAAATATATAAAGAATTCTGTAAGTTTTTAAGGTGAATACATCTTCGTTGTAAAATTGTATTTTCAGAATATAGTTTTGTGATATTTTTAATACAAATTAAATTAATCAACTACAAAACATACAGAGAAAATACGTTTTCCCTGGATAAAAAAGTTCAAATACCGGTAGCAACTAAATATTTTTTCAGCAATGTTTAAATATGTCTAAGAACGTATTTTTCATTATATTTAATGGAAAAATATGAAAGTATACATATTCCACATTTTTTCATTAAAATTAATAAAATAGCTTCGTCTCTATGAGATATCTTATTTGTTTAAAAATTTTTTCGATAAATAGATTTTTTTCTGTATATCTTTATAGCTAATTCATTCAATTGCTATTAAAAATACTACAAAATTTTGTAGTTTGTTATAACAAAAGTGCGTCCTCTTTAAAAATATATAAGTTGAATCAAAATTTATCCAAATTGATTAATTTAATTCTGGCGTCTCAAAGGTATTTTTATTTACTCAAAAGATTTTATCTGTATATCTTTCTAGTTGATTAATTTAATTTATATTAATTCGGTAAAAAATTAATATGCTTCTTTTTCTTAACATTATTTACTATTGATTATAAAGTCACATAATTTAAATTGACAATTTCATAAATACATGTTGCCAAACTTCTGAAGATACCTACGCCGTGTTACATACATGTTTTATATTTCTATTTTCTCAATAGGTGCTACTGCCTCAATGATAATTATTTAAACATTAAGAATATTTTATAATACCTGCTAACATTTTAATGAAAATGATCTACAACTTATTTTTTTTTTAAATCTAAACTTTACGTTTCATTTATTTTAAATTTTCATATACAGACTATCAATAGGTCGTCGACGACCCTAATAAATAATTTTAAGGCATAATATATAAGCATTAGAGACAATTGTGGAATTAAAAATACTGTAAAAAGTAATAATAAAAGTTTTATAAAATAAAAATCAAAATAATATATTTAAAACTACCCCACAGAAAGAAGTACGCAAGTGTGTGGGTTTCGAGGTCAACGAAATCAATTCCCTATGATATGCCTATGCCAATAGTCTTCGGCGTTATAGGCGTTGAATTGAGCGTATGTTATGAAGAATATATTCATATAACCGATGAGATCTATGTGTGGTAATTCAACATTCTAGGCAGAGGTGAGAAATATCCTGGATTGGTATTATCAAACTTCATTCCTCATTATTCATTCACCTGTAACAAAGATACAATTTATCCGTTAATTCCAGAAAAAATAATACATTTTGTACAAAGTAATATAAACATCATTAATATATGAGAAGTTCTAAATTAAAAATTGATCAAATTGAGATAAACATAAGTCTTTTTATAGCCAGAGCGAAAATTTTAAAATTTACATACTTTTGATATTATTATTACTTCTTAAACGTATGCAAATATTTTCAGTATATACAGTAAATGGTGACCCACCACTTACCCAGGACCGATTTGTGAGCAAAAGCTCCCAAATTGGTAATTCACATTCACCGTCAGGTTCACATTTGTTATCTCTACTCGGCAATGCAACACGGGTATGGCTGCCAACCAAAGACCATTTACTATCCGTACAGTGCAGTTAAAAACATTTATTCAATAAAACAATATAAATGAACACAACACAATAGATAAAATATACTCAAAAATAAAGGCACTGAGGGGGGGCAGAAAATGGGTGTTTACAAGTTCCTCATACACCCCTTAAAGGAAAAAAAAAGGAAGGCAATACACAAAAACAAGAAAGGTTCTTTCCGGTAAAGGGAAGCCAGGACCGGCAGTTATTAAACCTAAGGTTTATTTAATTTTTTTGAGCAAAAAGTGGAAGAGCGGATGGCCCTCGCCCTCTAAACACCTGAACGCTTCAAAATCTCCCAGCGAGATACTCACACACCTACGAACACCCGGAAAAGTCCAAAATTCCTTTCATTCCTCATCAGTTTATCGTTCCGAGTTAAACCTAGACCATCTGCACCGTATAATGATCAAACGCCGAATGACATCTCCAGTCATTCTCTCTCACAGCCAAGGAAGGACGGGGAAGGAAGGAGTGAGTCTTTCATCTTTTCGTCATGGCTGTATCCCAACTATCTTGGAATTTTCCTAACGTAATATTCCTATCTATTATAAGTATTAGTAATATTTTCAAGAGCAGTTATCGATTGTAAAACTGCCACAATTGCCAGATAATCATTTTCAAACACGTCATCCTCTATTTTCACCGTTAATTGAATGGTGGCGGTTTTAATTTGGCATTTGTTACAATTTTAAAACGGCGTGATGGATAGGCAACGCCATCTTTGGCCCGAATGGTGAACTTAGTTTAACTGTGACCTTAAGGTCAGTAGGAGCGTATATCGAGCGGTCAATAGAGGTCGCACACTCGCGGCGGTCTGAACCGGTATGATGGATAGATGGAAAACGTCGCGGAGTGGGGAGAGAAGAAAAAGTTGTCATTCTACTTTCTACTCTAAAATTCTTCTAATATTTGGAGTTATAGTAATTTATGAAGCTAGTGAAGACGCCGAATAGTTAACCTGAGTCAACTATTCGGCGTCATAGACCGCCGCCACATCAGTAGCATCCATTACCGCTAAATTGGTAATCGCTCCGCAGACCAGCTTGTGTAAATTCTTATTGTGGTGAGGGTTATTTGACTACCATCTGCTACATTGGTGAAAATATATATATTTATACGATAATACGATGTCTTTAAAAATTGATCAAATTGAACCAAAGTATGTTAATAAAATAAAGTAATTTTTTAAAGATTACATTTATTTTGGAAATATTATTTTACTTATGTTTAGTATCGTGAAATAGAGCATTCAGTACAGAACGATAAATAATTCCTCTCTGAAACAATTCATTCACCAACACCGCGTCGCCTCATTTGTCCCATTACGCAGTCATTATTCAGTATTATCGCCCTTTACTACTTTCTGGCCGCACTTTGTTCTAGTGCCCCGCGACCATGCCCTTTCAAACAACCACCATTATGGGACCATTAAGGTAAAGATTTCTAACCCCGACACAGCGAACAAGAATTCGGTAAAGTTATCACGGTTAACGCCATCGCACAGTAAATATTTAATTCGAACAAATTATACTTGTTACAAGAAATAATGGTTTATTTCGAATAATTCTATTGTAGGTAATAAAATATAAAAAATATACACAGTGCATGTAATAAATTAATTCTCAACTTTAAATACTAGCCGAGAGATAAAGATAATATTTGCTTGAAACCTTTTATAAAAATTAGTTTTAAAAAATGCTTTATCTGAAATATAATCAAAACAAATTAGATAAATCAATTAGAAAGGTTTTCAAAAATAATCTGTTTAACGAAAAACTATTTGATTACTACCGGGAAGCAAATCCGGAACTTTTTCTTTCCGGATATTAAAATTACAACTTTACAATAAAAAGTAATTAAAATAAAATCAATTATGGAATGCATCCCTATTTACTCAACTGCACATATTAAATCATGAAACATTTAAATATATGTACCAATAAATTATTCCATTAAGAGACGATGTACAATACATAATAGATCATTATTTTAATTGGCGTTAAATCCGTTTCTTAAGTTCGTAATATTATATCTTTGACGAAAGCGAAGAAAATAATCTATGCTAAAACTGTGTTTAATATTCCACCCGACGCTTCATCTTGATATAATTTAAATGTAAAGAATGACACATTTTAAGGTTTTTTAATGGTGTTTAAAAAATATTGTGATAACGGCTTATTTATGACAGAGTAAAGAATGAAGAAATAAGAAAATAATATACAGCTAATCTTAGTAAAGAGAGTAAGATTAAAAAAGGATCACTAGGGTGGTTTTGGTCATATGAAACGGATGAATAAGGAGGGATTGGTAAGAAAGATATACGGCGCAAAAGTTGATGGCATCAGAAGTAAAGGACGTCAGCTGAAGACTTGGCATGACTCGGTAAATTATATACTGGAAGATGGTCCTGTTAGAAGCCTCAATAATCGGTGAGCTTGTATGAGAAGATGCATGAATATGGATGAGGCGAGAACTGTGTGTCAGTACAGAAAAGTGTGCCTCTTCAAAGGCCTACCCCCGTGGGGAAACGGCGTGATGGTAAGTTAGTTAGTTAGTTATGACTGATTAATTTAATATTAAAATGACGCATATGACGTCCTGCACAAACGTAATTGAAACGTTATATCTATTCACTCTAATTCACGTATTCTGGTACTTTGATCGTCGTGAAATGAAATACCTTAATAAAATAAAATTCAAGACTTTTCCTACGAATGTAATTTTTTATAGTTTTTGAATACGCTGAACTTGAAATTACATTAAGAGACATTTTTGAAAAGTAAGTAAATGGAGAAATTTATAAAACAGAAGAATCGCAATGGCAAAAATACCGAAAAACGTTAATAATTATATTTGACGATGAAAAATAGAATTTTTTTGTTATTCACGTTGTATTGCATAACTTATGCTCAGAATGATTTATTACCCTCGAATAAAATTATCGTTATACTTTTCGGTCTGTTTTGTTGTCTTTGTCGAATGATTGTGTTAACTAAATAGCGGTTACGTAAATTGTTCTTTGGGGTTCAGATTGAAAGAGAAATGGGTTGAACGAATAGTAAATATTTACAAAGCCTAAGTCTCCACTTCAAACTGCCTAAATGCCGCGGGGTGCGAAATAAAACCAAGTCCCGGATTAAAAAGGTTAACTTTTTCCAATGTTTCGACAAGAATTGTGGATCGTGCTAAGCTTATTTTTCACAAAATACCTATATACTTGTGGCTGCTTCGTTTCGCCTAGAGAACGGAAGTGGATTTCCCAAAATATTGTATTATGTCTGGTGCGAAAATACTAAAACAGGCAGCTACAGGTTACAGCTTTAGATAAGATTTTTCGCTCAACTTTTGCAACCTTCATTTTTGTATAGGATAAATAACGTTGTTCATTTAGCTACTAGTCAAGAAAATAGTCAACATTTTAGTATTTAATTAATTTATTTATTTATAAAATACTGTGCCATTTACAAATACTTATATGTAAATATGTGTGTAAAGTAAGCAATTACCTATAGTTGTAAAAATAAATTATCAGCCGCTTTTTATCCACTGCTGGATAAAGGCCTCCCCAAATGTCTTTTCTATATCCATTATTATTCCCTGCTACGTATTTCTGTAGATTTTGTTAGTCCTGCAGGTTTTAGGATAGCATGTCAGCCTCTTGATATACCTCCGGTTATCATTATCCACGTCGGTCCCTCGTGACTGAGGATCGCGATCTCCATGAACTCATGTCCTCTTAACTATGTTCTTCCAATTTTCTCGGCATCCTTACGACTGTTACCAGAGAAGTGTCTTTTCAACTTAGTCGGTCCGACGGGTGGGGGATCTTCCTCTTCCTCTTCGTCCTTAGACATGGCCCACCACAACAAGCTTCTCCAACCTATCTTCCCTTCTCATAAGGTGCCCAAAAAATTGAGGAATTCATCCAAGGCAAATAAATGGTTAAGAATCTGTTTTTCCGCACAAGATTGTACGGCTTACATAAAACAATACGCAGGGGTGGTCGCTGCTTTACTGTACGTAGTGTATTTATTCGTACGTACACAAGAAGGTTCCAGAAAGGTAGTGCGTAGGGAAGAATAAGTAAAAAAGCCAGTTAGCCGCAGCGAGGACTGAGTTTCTGCGTGGGGCGCTCCGTCTATAAATTTTAAAAAATTCGCCAACGGGGCGAGGTTCACAAAACCTACCCCTCTCCTTTCAGCCACCTGCGGCGTGACCGATCCTAAGCGGCCGGTTCGCTATGCAGCGGCTTTGAACGTATTCGAATTCGCCCGCCAAACAATGTTACATAAAACAAATAATATATATATATATATATATATCTCATAGAGACGAAGCTATTTTTGAATTATATTTAATGGAAAATATATGGAAGTATGGGTAATTACAGGGCTTACGACCTGTCTTCAGATGACTTAAGTGATCACTTTATATAAATATACCATTCACTATTCTCACCCATAATAATAAAAAATAGGTTTGTCTCTATGATATATCTATTATTTGTTTAATAACAGTGCCTTTGTAGGTGAAAATTCAGTATGTAGATGAAAATTCAGTATGTATGTATGTATGTTATTGGACATATTCAAATATTACTAATCATATACTGGTCAAAATAAGAAAATATATAAAATTGAAAAATATTGAATTTTCAGGCGTATTCTAGCATAATGTATTAAAAACATTGACAGATAAAGAATATTGTTTTAAATAATTTCAAAAATTTGTGACATATATGCTGTTTCAGAAAATGAATTATCAAATTTAGTCCATGGATGGTGATAGTGTAGTTGTACTCGAAATTTCCACATATAAACAACTTTCAAGAAAATTTGATAAATATGGAGATTTATTTATTTATTTATTTATTTATATATATTTTGACATCCATATTTTTGTAGTTTAGATTAGTTAGATTGATGAGTGAGAATGGTGAACGTAATATTTATATAAAGTGATCACTTAAGTCAGCTGAAGACAGAACGTAAGCCCTGTAATTACCCATACTTCCATATATTTTTCATTAAATATAATTCAAAAAAATAGTTTCGTCTCTATGAGATATCTATTAATTGTTTAATAGCAGTGCCTTAGTAAGTAAAAATCCAGTAATTTTATGTTCTTGGACATATTCAAATATTGCTAATGTTATATAATTTTATGCTCAGGGAAAATAAACACGTAGTTGGTGGTTGTGGCAGGTATTAATATTTATTATCAAAAACTAGCCCCGCAACGTTCACCACAATAAATCAAGACATTTATTTCTCATAAACATATACACATGGGGGTGGGCGGTCGCCCGTAATTTTTCATACACGTTATTCCGCGGGCGACTGCCCCATATAAACACAATACAGTGAGTGGATATCGCGACATTAAATATCTATTATCAAGACCAATTCCGTGAAATCCACCACATAACAGGAACCTGAAATACAATATGTATGTCGACCGTCTGCAATTTCAACCGGCAACGCTGCGAACGAAGCCCCGTTGGGTCAGGCACCGGAGCTGGCCACTCGCCCGTCCGAAGAACCCCACCCCGCGCGCGGGTCCTACATCCACAAGCGAACCCAGTAAAACCAATTTTAAGTTTGCTGTGCGCTCCACGCTGGAGAGCTGGTACCGCGCGGCGGCCCTGATATTGGTCTTTTTGCGTGTGGCTGCTGGCGGCCCCGCCGCGAGAGGCTACCTGCTGAGTCCGTCGCGAGTTGGAATCCTATGCGGCACATCTGTCATTGATGTTCAGTTCCTATAGAATAGAGACGTCCATGCGTCTCGCCGTCCATGATATGTGCAATATTTGTCTCCAGCACCCCATAGTCTCCCTTGTCTGAAACAATGATATAGATTAATAATGATACATTTGTAAATTATTTTTTCGAAATACATAGACTTAAAACTTTACCTAATTTTGTAAGAATTTCAACAACAATATTTTTCGTAACGGTGCAGAATATACACATATTCCTTGAACATTTTCGACTCATAATTTAGTCAGGTTTCCGTCCACCCATAAAATATTGTGGACTAGGTGTGTTACATCCTGTATAATGATAATTTCATACTAATCGTTTTGTAGGCTTTTACACAATTCTATTTAATCAAATCAATAAGCCACGTGATTGATATTCTTTTGACATTCGAAACGTGTCAAGGAAAATTCCGCGTTGTCCCATTGAAAATGATCACTTCGCTAGCGAAAAATCTTCGATCGGCGTGCATTGGATGAACTCTCATCACTAAAATAGTGGGATTATAAAAGATTCATTGTCTTATACATCGACTTTTAAAGTATCAATGTGATATGACTTTTGAAATAGATATTAAAAGTTCACAATTAAAGCTTTCCTTTCAAAAATAATTCATATTTTTACATTTTTTACAAAAATGTTAATTTTTATTATTCATTTATATCAGAAGTTATACACTGGATTTGACTTTTTTTAAAACTATTACTTAGGTAGGACCTTTACACAAATGTAAAACTAATATAGTGAATGTTAGTTGCCATAATTAAGAGAATACAAGCATTATCCAACATTGGACGGTAAAATGTTCCATGTTTAGTTTACTATTGCCGTCTGCTTTCGACAAGTCAATTTTTTTGCCGTCTTTTCAACAACTCATTTTTGCATATTTTTTTTTACTTTAGTACATTTTTAAACTTTTATTACTGATCAAACGACCAGCCCTTTGATAGCAGCTTACCTGAGACTTTTCTGAGAGTAACTTGTAAGTATCAGCACGTGTGCGAGTGTAAGTGTACTGCAATAAAAAAATATATTTTGCTCTTTGACTACGGTTTGTATTTTTCTGTTTGGAGCTCGGAGCATCCGTAATATTTGCAGACTTATTCTTTTATCGTCTGCCTGAAAAGTCTTGTTTTGAACTTCCAGATATTTGACTTGGATTACCGCGATGTTTCTTCACGAATTTTTTTTTCCATGAAATATAAATAAGAAACTGAAATACCTATATTATTTTTGAAGACCTGCTAGACATTATATATTAAACCACGAGATCCACTCTTTTCAAATAATCTAAAAAAACTATCATTTTTGTCGGACTAAAAAACGATTTTCTTTAATATTTATTATTAAATTATTATATTTTCATATTACTAAAAAAATATAATTTATAATACTGTTACGTGAATTAATTCTACTTAGTGCAAGTGTTCAATACAGTGATATTATTTAATTGACAAGAACGAATGTAATCACAATATTTAAAGTCAAAATTGCTCGCTAACCACAATTATAAAAAATAAGAAAGGTACATTAAAAAATTAATTTATTACGTTGGCGTTCGAAAAAATGCAAAGCAGCCCCTTATTAACATATTTTTTTATGGTTTGGCATCAAAATTTACCGAATTAAAACTGAAAAAATAAAACCCAAAGCAATGAAAATATCTTAATTAAATTATTACTACTGTGTTACCATATTATAACGGTCTCTAAACCCTAGCCAACATTTTCCCTAAAAATTGGTATTCAAAATGTATCTACCTGGTACTAATTGACAATGTAGGCACCTGAATTCAGGGGTTTATATAAATAATTGTCAATGAATGTTTTCATACTCAACAATTCAGCCGAGATTGGGTACGATAGGCTGGGCCTAACATCACTCGAAGTAATATATTCCACAGGTGACCCTTTTCAGTATGTAAAATGATAAATACACATTCACCCATTCCCTCGATAATCCATTGGATAAATTTGACTTTGGTTGTGGAAGTTCTCATTTGTAATGAAGTTTGGAATAAATAGATAATATTTTAAGAAACTATTTACTACACTATAAAAAAAAGTGCTCCTAGAAGGTTTAAACAAATTTTTAAAAAAGAGGTTTAATTATCTTTTAAAACTTAAAAATTTTAATCATTAATTGTTTAAAATAACTTTAATTAACTAAAAAAGTCACTATCGTAAAAAAGAAATGTTTTTAAGTTGAACTTCATACAAATTTGTGATACAGTAGGTTAGTTAATTTGACAAGGATATTAGTACAAGGATTGAAGAAGTCTCTTTACCGATGTTCAACAATATATCTCCAATACTTCCTCTAAAAATTTGGATGCTTATATTTTTGACAGGTAAAGGTAGCTTTGTGATTGATGTGGTTGACTAGGGTGAGATTAATCAAGGATTATTGGAAATCTCTAGATCTCTGGATGTCGGATGACTTCTTTTTTGCTTTGAATATGATTTTTCGAAGATAATTTCAAATTTCGGAGCCGACAACATTAAGCTATAAGTGTCAAAGAATTGAAAGAAAAAAAAACGCACCACGCAGATGATCATCGAGAAAAATTCCATTTTCAAATGGAATTCAAATGGAGAAAAATTCCATTTTCAAATGGAATTCAAATGGAGAAAAATTCCATTTTCAAATGGAATTCAAATGGAGAAAAATTCCATTTGAAATAATAAAAGCAAAGATTTCATTTCCATTTCCTTTGAGGTATATTAAAACCAATGCTGAAAGCATAAGCAAAATTGAAAAAACTAAAGTATTTCAATCAAGTTCATCTTATTTCATATACATTAATCCTTCAGACTCTTATAAAAGTGCTAACAAAGAATATATTAGTTGACGACTGAAATTAAAAAAAAAAAAAACATCTTTCACTTCTTGAAATTTCTCAAATTCACATAAGATGTTTATTGTAAACTGAAAGGGTTGTATTTTGTACAACTCTGGATGGTGTCGGGTAACAATTGCGTGAGGGAATTTTTTTTTTCTTTTTAATATATTTTAATTTAAAATTAATTATCTATATTTGTTTTTAATTTCATCTTAGGCCAGACGTTATATTTATTTGTACGCATGACCGACTATTTATGAGTATTTGTGTATATTTTGTTTATTATATATAAAAGATAAGTTTTGGTAAAATTATTTTATTGCATGTAAAGATAGATGAAAATAAGAAATATCGCCTTATTTAGTTTGAAAAAAAAACATATATATTTTAATATAATTTTTATTTTGATTATTATATATATATATAATATTATTATCTAATAAAATATTATTTTACGTATTATAATCCCTAAATATTTTTTTTTCAGTAATAATTAAAATATTCAGAATTTCGCTCTGTGATGGTTTTGATAATGGCCGACTTTACTTCTCGGCTTACATTTTAGTAGGTCAGAATGTCTCCCGAAACGCTAGCAATCAGGAGTAGAATATCCAGAATATACGTATTCATCATTATTTTCACACTATCCTTTACCCTTCATTAAAAGCCTTCAAATTGTAGTAGTTTTAATGAGAAGGTCGAAGGTTTCTGTTTCTAATGCTCTGATAATGAAATAAAATTATATAAATGGAATCATAGGTCCGATCCATATGGTCATTGAACATTAGTGTATTTTCCGGGTAATTATGCTGTAGGTCTATTTTTGTCTCACTTGTTGGGCCAGTTTACATCAAAGGTTAGTAAACAAAAAAATTTAGAAGCTTATTTATAAAAAGAAACTATTTTTCTACATTGAAAGATCTATAGAAACGAATTTCATTGATACTATTTTGCCTGATAGTATAATACAATATTCACAGAAATGTTGATTTGATTTGAAATGCTTTTCACGAAACTTCGCCGTATCTCCGACCCTATTCCTATTACTAATCAACCCTACGACACCTAAAGTTATTGTGGAAAATATTATTTGAAAGTAATATGTCATTGAAAATATCATAATAAATTTATATATTACGCTTAACGTGTATTATAATAAGAACTGGGTATACGGTGAAAATATTTAATATGTAAAACGATATGATTGTTGGCGTAACCAATATGTACGATTAAAAACAAAATTATATGTCATGTAGAATTTGTTTTATCCTTTCGCGATTAAGGAGTAAATATTATTTTCATTAAATATTAATATAAATTTATTTGACCATAACCAAAGAAAAATCCAAGTGTTTCTTTTGGGACCTCGGTATTATAGAGATGTATTAACTGTTTAATTTGTACAAAGGATTAAATTTAATTCAGCAGAGGCTACTTAATCTAGGGAAACTAATTTAACTCTGACAGACGGAACGGCTTGTCCTATTGCGAACTTTTCTTTAAGGTCACCAACTATACTACCAGAAATGCAGAATAAAACAAAGAAATTTTAACATTGCGTATAAACATTGCGTATAATAACATGAAATATTTCTGAAATTATATTAAAGTACAGATTGATGTTTGAAAATTAAAAAAAAAAAAATTAAAATTAAAATTATGTTATTATACATAAAAGATTTTTATAGGTTTATCACAATATAGTTTAAGTTATTGGCGGCTACTACGCCAAACAGGGGTGTGCACTACATATTAGCAAAAAAGCAGTGCATTACAAAAAATTCTGGAAAATAAAAATAAATTAAATGATCCTTATTTGATGAAAAGTCCCTGCAAAATTTTAGCCATTATTGATCGGTCTATGGCGCAACCCGCGATTTTTGTCTAGAAGTGAATTATTCAGAAAAATTGAGAATTTTTTAAACATTTTTTTGATACCTATTGTATATCTCATCGGTAACAGCATAACCTAAGTTAGTACCTACTACACGCCACTAACGCCAAGGTACCTACATCGTGGTTCAGTGCGTTAACTATCACTACACGGCAGTTTAATATTTAAATAATATTGGTACCTGCAAAAAAAAGTAGAAGACTTTATATTGTGAGTAGAATTGTATCACACCATAATGAAAAATGCTTTTCTTTCAAGTTTTAAAGTTTTAGGAATTACAATTCATGCATATATTTTTATTCTGTGGTTACGAAAACCCATAATAATGAAATCAGCGTAATCGTGACATAACAAATTAATTTGAAAATTGACTACAATTGAATATTTGAACAATTGATATACAATAGTTTTGGATTAAACAGAAGACGAATATTGTATGATAGTAATGAAAGACAAGACTCTATTGTGAAACTATCGTGAGATTCACAACAGTATACAGATCTGACAGATAATACACAAAATGAAGCACTTAAAAGCGCAGATATTTTAAAATATAAAAAACAGGTGCTACATCTCCACCGAGACCAGAGATTTATGAATGGGAAATTTCCTCGAAATCGTATCCTAACTCAAGCCGCGTACTGTGAATTGAAATATTTAGGCCGACTTTAGATTTGGTTGGTTATTTCCTTCAATCAGCTTTAGGTCTAAATATTAATTAAAGTCACGTCCTTAAAGTCGGATTCTGAATACATGCCATACTCAAATTCCTATGGCAACTTGTCGGGAGATGATACAATAATTTGGTTAGACATTTACTTTAATATAGTCTTACATAAACTGAGTAATTTTTAAACCTGTTTTATAGTTTGGCGAATGCTGAAAATTGTAATTTGATATGTATACAGGGTGTAACAGACCTAGTTCACAATATTTTATTGATGGATACCAGACGAGGTCACTTAATACATGCTTTGGATGCTCCGCATCCCTTGTGTTCTAGAGTTAAAAACCTTTGGATCTAGCCGTAAACAGCACTGCTGTAAACAGAGATCAGTCCATAATATATACTACGACATGGCGCGCGCGTGGAACGAGAATATACATTCTCATCTTTCGAACATCTATGATTTAAGGTCTTAAACAAGATATGCATTAATAATGGAACAATTTCTAAATTATTTATTTCGAAGTATGTATACTTCAAGCTCGTAAAAATGTCTAACAATAATATTTTCTGTAACAGTAAAAAATTGCACATATTCCTTGAACATTTTTAACTTGTAATTTAGTCAGGTGTCCACCCGTAAAATATTGTGGACTAGGTCTGTTACACCATGTATAATAAAATTGAATTAAAAAAAAACAATGTAAATGAAAAATATAAATATAAAGCCACTGATTCTAAGAACAATGAGTACGAATCGCGCAATTTTCACAAATTAAACCACAAAAAGAAAAACATAAAATGTGTTTTTGGTTTAGAGATTTTTGATTCTCGATATATTCTCAATTACAGGTTATAAAAAATACAAATTTTTCCAAGTTACGTATCACATTGCGTTTTTAAAACCGAGATATGATTGATAAAAGTTTTCGAAAATACGTACACGATATATAACAGTACATAAACGATATAATAACCAGCCAAAATAATTTACTAAAAACAGTTGATTTAATACATAGATTAGAACTTAAAAAATGTTTTTTATCAATCAATCTAAATCAACAGACAAATGTAGATACAATAGCATAGATATTGTACAATTTATTATACCTTAGTAATATTTGAGACGGTTATTATAATTCGAATTGTGCGGTTTTTGCCTATTTTGAAATCGGATACACTAGTGAGTTCAATTTCAATGTAACATATTAGACAAGAAAATAAATATATAAAATATATGTTTATATTAAGATCAAAATTCCCCCGGTGAGAAAAACCTATTTTCTGATGAAAAATATTTTCAAAAATTTTATGCGCACGCGTCTGAATTACCAGAAATATTTTTCTTTACAATTTTTTTTAAGCTTTTATAGTCATTACTTATCTAAGTTATGCAATATAAATTCTGTCACCAAAATAAGATTTTACATATATTATATTAAAGTTTACGCATTAGATAGGAGGGAATATATATTTCAAGGCACGTTTTCCATTTGTCCACGATACTACCCGCCATACAAATGTATTCTGCGCGTATGTTCCCACCCCCTGGAGTAAGTATGTGTAGATGTAGTGTAAAACTTTTTAATATTTCTATAAAAGCGGGTCCAACAAGAATTCATAATTCTGTTTAAATATTTGATTGTTAAACATTACAATCATTCATTCATTGTTCTATGGTACACAAAAAGTAAAAAAGTCGCATCAATTTTAAAACACGTGAAATCACGTATAACGTAAACAATAAATAAATACTAGGTGCTGAAAAACCTTACATTGATTATTGCAATAACCTTAAATGTTTACCTGACACAAGTGTTGATGGCACCAGAAATAGAGGACGTCTGCAGAAATCATAATCACTATATCACTACATTATCATGGAAAATCAGCTAACTCCCAATAATATTTTACAATTTTGGTTAAAAATATACATAAAAACTCAAAATATTCCCTATAAGTACGAGATAAATCAAAATATTAATAAAATTTCTCAGCTACCTTATTTCTGCATAAACGATCTACCAAGTTTTGGAATTTTTATAATCCTTTTAATTACAAAATTAAACAATTTTTGTTGCTCCTGAACATTTAAAAAAAATTGAGTTAGCTGCTTTGTAGGTTAAGGTATTGATGTATTTGTTTTTGAATTGATTACGGAAAAATGGCAATCGTACATGAACACTGTCAGTATTTATTATCCACAAAATGTAGATAAACAACCCATAATAATCGAGAGTTATTCGATTTGAGAGTATTGAAGCCAAATACAACACCGGGTGAACTGAATTTCCAATTTCGAGTACAAATAGTCATGTTCCAATAATTACAGTGGTCGAAATGTACTGATGAATCTATAAAATATATGGGAATACGGGGCATAACGGAACACTTAAGGTAAACTACCTTCTAATTAACTACATGTATATCTTTTCTTCTTTCAACAAAGGTTCACTATTAATCAAAATAACACATTAAGCAGTCATTGCTGTTAGTATATTTAATGTTTCAAATAGATATGACTCTATTTCATTTTTTATTATATGAATGACCTCAAAAGTCAATGTGTCAATTAAATTATTTGGAATGTGAAATGATCCTCGATATCATCGTCATCTTCGCCAGCATATAAATATGTTTAAGGCAAACACGAAATATTTATTGATTCTGTGAACCATTTTTGATTGTGTATTTTTCTACAATTAATATGGAAGACCAAAAAATTGAGCATACTTAATTTCATGGTCTTTACAATCGAAAAATAATACAAATATTAAAAAGTATGATATAAAATACCTACAACTCTGTAGAATTGCTCACTTTATTATAGCCAAACGTATAAAAATGATAATTTTTTTTATTTATTATCTTAGTTTAATAACCACAATTGAGTTTAAAAAACATCTACCGGTTTCGGAAAACACCTTTTCCTTCTTCAGGATATGTCAAAACTAACTAAAAATATAGCATTGTTTTTCTATTTATCCAGAATCTATTTTTAAATTTAAAAAAAAAAAAAAAACAACAATTATTTAAAAAGTAAATTTAGTACTTAACTCAAATTGCTGCTCAATACAAATTTAGTCGAATAATTTTTAGGAAAAAATTTTAGAATAGGACTCGTAGTTAAATTTAGTTGGCTGTTTAGAATTTCCTGATTACTTTTACATGCTTTATTTATCTCCAACGATTCCAAATTATTTAATTTGTGACCTACACCGTTTATATGCAAAATTGACAATCCCAATTTTTTATCAAAACCATGACTATTTTCTATCAAATGATTAGCAAATTCTGAAAACCCACAATTGTTCAAACATCTCAAATGCTCCTTAACTCTTATATTAAAATTTCTACCCGTTTTACCAACATAAAATGCAGCACAATCCTTACAACAAGTTTATAGACGCCAGAATTGTTAAATTTATCATCCTTGTCCTTATAATTTATGAGTAAATTTCCTATACTATTATTTGTGTAAAATGCTGGTCTAATATCTCGTGGTAGGTGTTTAGATATTTGTTTCGAAAAGTTATTTATGTATAAAATCCTACGCCAATTATCATTATTATCATTATGTTTCATCTGTGATTTATATAAAAACTGATTATTATATTCTTTTAATTTATTTTTTAAAATAGTGTCTATCAAACATGTATTATACCCATTATTAACTGCTATTTTTTTAATTGTATTCAATTCAATATTAAAATTGGATGTTGACATAGGAATATTGACTAAACGATGTATCATGGAGTGGAACCCTGAATGTTTATGTGATAATGGATGATTAGATTCATTGTGTATGATAGTATCTGTAAAAGTTGGTTTTCTAAAAATTTTGAACTCAATTTTATTATTATTTCTAATCAATGTTAGATCCAAAAAATATAGGGTAGAATTATTTTCCATTTCTAATGTAAATTGTATTTTATTATTAAACGAATTAATTAAATTTAGAAATGTAGTTAGTTGACGTTGTGAACCCGTAAAACCGTTTAAACTCAATTGTGGTTATTAAACTAAGATAATAAATTTAAAAAAATATGAATCTTAACCACCAAGTTAATATTGCTAATTTTAAAAGTAGTATAAAAATGATATTAATGAGTTATAAACTTAGCATCCCATATCAAAAATATAACGCTGTTTTTATTTTTTAAATAAATTTCTAAAATAATTAATATATGTGTAAATTTACCAAAAAGGTTAAAAACTTTACAGCTTCACTTCCAATTAATAAGTCCGATTGTTCTTTGTGACAAAATACCACTCTTTGCTAATATTATTGATGTTTGGATTTACTATTTAGTAATATTTTTGATATTTGGAACAATCTTGAAAGAAGGGTGTCCTTGTGAGTTTGATATTCCCCATATTCCTATGGGAGAACCCCCATAATATATGACGTCACGCCCGACATTGGCATATATCTTTCCTTCCATTCACATTTATATACTTTATTACGCAGTATGCCATATATTACCCACATTAATGAATTATTTGTCTGAATATCAGATCATCTTTGTAAGAACTTCCCACGCTTTACGTATTATACTTTTGAAGTTTGAATTTGAAAAAAAAAATTAGCATTCGTTTTCCCAAAAAAAGTAATGTCCAATATCACTATAAAAATCACATAATCATTGAGGATATTATATAATGATTTTATGAAATCCCTTAAGAGGAGAAATGATTTATGTTAATCTGTCCATTGAGCTTAATGTATTGTCAATATTTAAGAGCTAAAGTTAAATTGAAGTTTACCCATTTTGGGGAAAATAAATTCTGAAATTCGATTTGCATAAATAAGAATCAAAGTCCAATGGCTAAAGGATGTATCAGCTCATTTTGTGAGCAACATTGTGTTCGGTTAAATGGGCTGTGAATAATTTTGAAAAGCTGGGAATCTGATGGAAAACGGTTTTTTAAGTTTCTGAATGGAAGCATTCAACCGCTTTTCACAATAGGTCCTTTAATATTTAAGCAAATACCGCCGTTCATAATCGATTACATAATAATGGCGACTTTTGTTACCTAGCAAATTAAAATACAATATATAATATAAAGTCATATTTTTGTAAATATTGGAAAAATGGATGAAGTGCCACACAATTCTGTTCCGGTATACGTGATCGTATTTTCCTAGAACTTCCGGTAGTTTTTAAGGGTGGATAATAATGTATTTACCTAGTCGTGACAAGTATTTTTCGATCATAAAATTTACCGAACGAATTTAAAGACTAAAGGTGAAGTATTGTATGGAATAAACAATGAGTGTTGAAACTGGAGTTATATAACAATTCGCAATATATATAATGAGACTATCATTTGGTAACATGCTGAAAAAAAAGGGATTTTAACTGTTTATATTTACTTAAACTACCATTTTAACTCACTTTACTGCGCGCGTCTAAACTATCTAGAAAAATCTTTGTATTTTAATCTCAACTCAATCTACTTTTTTTTAACGTCGCTCATGTTCCTTCCGCATATCGTGGTTCATCTTTTAAAAGAGACGAATATTGAATTTGTTGATTTTACAGCATACATTACATACATACATTAACAAAGTATGTGGAATCTTTCACTGTTAAGAAAAGAAAAAATCTTACCGATTTCTACGAATATTTTTTGATTAAAGATAGTATAAAGTGTATTTATTCCATAAATATTACTTTTTACTGCCATTTATAAGAATGATACATCGAAATAAAAGTGGTTACATCAAAGTGTTTTTATGTAATACTACTTCATTGGAATAAAATTCAGATATACCTGTTTGAATGTATTATATGTTGGAGCGGTGTAACCTCAATCGTAACTCAATTTTAATAAAACATGAGATACGTCTTTTTTAAAGATGGACGACGAAATTTGGCTCGTTATCGCATTCACTTTAATCTTATCCCTTGCAGTTACTAAGTTTCGTGATTATAAAAAAAAACGATAACATTACATTTTGCATTTAGGTGGAACACGAAACGTTCTTTTCAAATAAAACATTTATTTTTATCTTTTCATAATTATTTTGTTACTTGAATCAATTATATTGTATGTACTATTTTTATAATGAATCAGACATTGCACAAACAACCTGATTACCTTGAAATAAACTTATTATTATTATATCTTTATTTTTTACTTTTCTTCCATTACGAATGCATCCATGGATATAATGTACTGATATTTTTTTTTAACCAAGACATTAAAATTCAATTTATAATTTAATATCCCAAATATATTCAACACTGTTTTCCTAGTCATCGATCTTACTCCCTAGCACCCCGAACCGTTTCTCAGTTGATCTTATTCTGTTTATTAAAAACATACCAGGAGGTCCAAATAGTTCAAATTCAATGTATAAAAATGTTGATTGTTTCTACATTTCAGTTTTCTCTGAGAAATATATTGAGTACTTCCACTTTCCACCATATTGTGTATGTCTCCATGGCTGTTCAACTTGTGTATGGATAATTGTCTGAAAGAACTAGAATGTATGATGTGGAAGCGAAAATGGGCAATTTGATTGTATGCTGTTTATTGTTCGCCAACGATGCGGTATTAATGGCGAATAATGAACAAGAATTACAGTCTAGTGAATAGAATGTACAATGTATGCAAGGAAAGTGTCTTTATTATGAATGTCAATAAGTCGAGAGTGATGGTATTCGAGAAGGAAGAAAACAAGATAACGTGAAAAATACTTGTAGGTAATGAATGTTTGGAACAAGTGATGAGTTTGTGAATTTGTAAAGTATAAAAACGGAAAGGCTGAGAAAGATATCAAAAGGTGGGTGACTGCAGGAAACAAAGTAAACGGCGCTTAGAATGGAATTACAGCTAATATAAACTTGTCAACCAAGGAAAAACTAGCGGTACACAATGAAGTCCTAGTATCGACACTGATGTAAGGAAGTGAGGCCTGGGTGTGGCAGAAGAGGAACTAAAGTAGACTGAATGCAGTGGATATGAAATCGCTTAGGCGTTTGTGTGGCAGATTCATTTATAACAGAGTAAAGAATGAAGAAATAGGGAAAGAATTTAAAGCTGATATTAGCATAGTGAGTAAGATTAAGAAAGTATCACTAGGTGGTTAGGTCATATAGAACAGATGAATGAGAAGAGAATGGTAAGGAAGATATATGTCGCAATTGTTGAAGGCACCAGAAACAGAGGACGTCCGTGGAAGACTTGGCATGACCAGGAAAATCAGCAACTGGAGGATGGTCCTATTAGAAGCCTCAATAATCGCCGAGCTTGTATAAGAAGATGTATGAATGTGGATGAAGCAAGAATTGTGTGTCAGAATAGAAGAGCGTGGCGCTCTTTCCACTCTGCTTACCTCCGCGGAAAACGGTGATGATAAGATAACATTGTTTTAGAATCATATCAGATCATCAGATGATTAGAATCATTGATAACATACGGTGTTCCACAAGGAAACACTTTAGGTCCTATATTATTTTTGGTATATATTAACGACTTTAAATAATGGAAAAAAAATCACTTTCGCCGATGATACAGTGCTTTGCTTTAAGGGTAAGTCCTGGGAAGAGGTCAATACTCATGCACAGGATGGTTTGGACTTGGCGAAAAAATGGTTTAATACGAACCTCCTATCACAACACAAAAAAATCAAAATATGTATTTTTTTATGTTAACTAAAGAACATCGCTACATCAAAGTCCTACATTCATCTTACATGATTGCAAAACAAACAAGAACACAGTTTCCTCACGTCAATGTGAAAAATTGACACGAGTTAAAATTATATTATAAACATATATCAAACCTAGCTAAACGCTTAAGAAAAGTAATTAACTTTTTTAAATAAATACGATGTATAATTAACTACAAACTCTTAATATCGGTGTACACTCTGCTACTCCTTAATTAATTAAGCTATTTAAGTTTGGGGAGGAGCAGCAAAAACAATATTAGAGTCGGCTAAAGAGCACAAAAGACAATTCTTAAGGTAATAAATGGTCGTTCCTTTAGATATCTATCAGATCTTATATTTCAAGAGTACTATGCCCTAGATATTAAACAATTTTTTATGTTGAGACTCGTCCAATTTTTCCATGCTAACAACAACTCACCTCAAGCAATAAATCATGGACACAACACAAGACAAAGAACGAACATCTACATGCCAATTCCGAGAGTAACAACGACATTTTATCAAAGATTCTACATGTTCTTAGCTCCGAAACTATACAACACTCTCAGTACCAACTGGAAATCGTTCAACTCCAATAAGATTAGACAAATATGGACCCAAAATGTGATCCAATCGGGTAGAGATCAACCAGAAGAATGGCTATCCAACATCTATACAGTACTCACACTAATTCTACAACACTCCCACTTCATTTTTTTTTATTCTATACATGTATTTTTATTTTTATTATCTCTATTTTTGTTTCTGTCGAATCTTAAATAACAGCACGAAAAAACTGGCTATTCTAACACAGACTTCAGTCTAGCAAAGTAGCCAGGATAACGCTGTATATATCAGTGGTGGAGTCTACTCCATCCCACACAATAAACATATTACAATGTTAAATAATATAAAATATTAATCTCTGTTATAACAAAAATATGTATGTCAATAAATAAATATAGGTATCGAAACATGTTGTTTTATTAATAAATAATGTTTAATCAAAAAAAATTTTTTTTTTCTTATCAATCCTCTAATCTACTGACACGTTCAGCTTTTCATAAGTTTCGTAAATTCGAACAACAACTTATTTAGAAACGCAAATAAATGTTGATAATTAAAAATCTATGTGGGTACAAATTATTTGTATAAATAAATAAATAATGCTGATTAAGTAAACACAATTTACATAGGATACATAGGATTTTTAGAAGTGACGGATAGAAGATACAAAAATAGAGAGAGAATTATGATCAATTTAATTTGTATCAAAATATTAATTGGCTTCTATTAACTACTAATACTACTCACTATAAATACCGTGGACTACCTTGCTACTAGTGTTTACGAGCAGATAATAATTTTCTGTAATCTTTATCATTAAATACACTACCTTCATTTGGAATAATGATGAAAATCGACCACAAAAATTACTCTCCTATCCTATTTGAAATACGAGTATAATTTTTGATAAGACTTCGTTTCGTAATGAAACAGCTCAATTGAAAATGTTTAATTTTGTATACGTTTCCATCACCACATAATCGTACATATCAAACACGAACCTTAAACTATAAATACGTACAAACTATCTCGCTACATACTCGTAGGGGTAGATAAGGATAGTTCGCCAAAACATCTCCTGTTTCTTCCACATCGATCCTTCTCGCATACTCTCGTCGAATTTTCATGATTATCATTTAAATCTTGACCGATCTGTAAGTTAACTGGTCCGTGTTATCGGACTATATTTGAAATTGATAATAAAATAAACTTATCTCTGTACTACTGTTAATGTTATCTTTATTTTGTGTTTTATTTGACGGCAAATAGAAGAATAAAAATATAGCGTCCCAATGGAACAATTAAGTGTTTTCGCCTATGTGTAAAACAATACTGGGTGCGCGCTATTGTGGTTGGATGGTTAGAGACAAGTCTAGATATCTTTATCAACAGTATCACATTATTTTCTGTTTTCGTGAACATTGTATAACATTTTATTATTTAATACACTCGTACATTCAAAATAAACAGTTCGTTACTTTTTTAAATAAACATAATATGTGACATTGCAGTTTGTTTCATGTAAATAAATAGTCATTTATTTATATATGGTATCACTTTCACGTGTATGAAAATAAGACACTTGTTTTTTTATTCTACTCGTTTAATTTAATTGAGACGCGTTTCACCTTGAGGGCATTATCAATTCCTCCATCCAATCGATTGATAATGCCCTTACAAGGCGAAACGCGAAAGAACAATTAAGCTCAAGAAATTTGTTTAGAATTAAAAAAATAAGTGTTTTATTTTTATATGTGTGTACTGTAAACTTACCTCGGAAACAGTAAATAGGTATCATTAGAGATTTAAAGGATAGTTCAGCTTTCAACGTGTAGTGATGAAAACCATTGTTATGAAAGTGGTCAAGTCATGTTTCTTTCGTTTCGAGATATTTAAAGGTTTGCGTTTGACTTGGTTAAAAAATATTTTTATATTACACAACACAATTTATTTAGTCTACCAGTTTCATAATTTATTTCGACATATAAATTTTGCATGTAGCTTATAAGGAAATAAAAAATTTAAGATTGAAATGACTTACTCTATTATCAAAATAAACACTTGCGGAATACCGTTTTTTTTTTCATAATTGCTACAATTTGGATCGTATTATATTAATTTAAAACAATGTGACGCGAAATAATTAATATTCATTTTTTTCAATTTCTTGACTTATACGACTTTCATATGTGAATCATCACTCCATATGTTTTAGGCGCAGATTATAATGACGCAGTCAGTACGCACGTACCTTTAGCAACTCTCAGAGATCAAAGTCTCATTGAGAGATGCTAATTATGTATATATGTTTGTAAAGCTAAGCGTTGAATATTAAATATTATCGAAAGTATAAAAATTTAAAAAAAATGCGATAGCGAAAATCTTCTAAACTATTTGAAGTCTACACCCTTTAGTTACTTTTTAAAACCTTACGCAAAACATAAGTATCATATTTGCAGGTTTTTTTTCAGGGATGCAATTCAGAGCAACTTGCTTATGCATGAATGATAAATTGTACTGTCCTAATAATATATTTCATGGCAGTCTATCAGAAAACGGAAGTCTGTATGTTGTAAAATTGTAACCCCTACGACAGGGTGAGCGAAGAATATGCACTTGAAAAAAGTGTATGTACACAAATAAATACAAATATTATAAACAAGTTAAATTAAATTGAAGAAGAAGAGAACAACTTACTTACGATCACGCCGTTTAACCCCGTAGGCAGAAAGGATAGATCTTCACATTCTTCTGTCTTGACACACAATTCTCGCCTCATCCAAATTCATACATATTTTCATAGAAGCTCGCCGGTACCATATTCCAATATTTGGTTTACCTGGTCGTGTCAAATCTTTCGTGGATGTCCTCTATTTCTGGTATCATCAACACTTGCGTCATATGTCTTTCGTACCTTTCACTCTTCGTATAAGTTGTATCAATGTGTCCAAAATTTAATTGTCAATTCTGGCGTCTGCTATCGGTTTTTTTAAAGTTATTTGAGATTCCGTGAGAACAAAGTAGATGGCTTTCAAATAATGGAACGATAGATGTATTCATTTGAAAAAGTGTAACATATAAGTTCGAAAATTTGTCGTCAAAATTAGTCACTCTAACATTTTTGGATAATGCACCTTCCCCCGTTTGGAAAGAGATACAGGATCGAATCCCGGTAGCGCAACAACAATATTTTTCGATAAAATTGATTTTACATGTATATCATTATAATTAATATATTTAATTAGTATTTAAAATATCACGAACCTATGTTCTGAATAATTACAATAAGAATGTGTTCTCATTAATAAGAAACAATTCTCTTAGCACTTTCATTAATTTTGCATGTTAACATTTAGAACAAGTTATTTGCGATAAACACCTTTAAATTATTTTTTATGATAATTTTTTTAAAAATTCAGAACTTAATGCATTTATATATTTTTTTCAATTTGGTATTAGCTACTTTAGAATCAGTTATATATTATTGTTGTGCAGTTACAAAAATAATCGACCTATATGTACTGAATAATTATTAAGCATGCTTTTAGCAGACTTACCTTTGTGAACCGGCACTTACACCCGACATATAAAATGTATGAAATAAAGGAGGTTCTATACATATTTCCTCGCCCACATTAATCATTCATTTACGTGACGCACCCTCACTACTCTAATAAAATAAATTCTTTTAAGTCAAAAATTATATTTTCTGATATCGTAATAAACATGGATATGTAAATATAACATATAATTATTGTATTTACAAATCCATCGAACTTTTTATTTTAGTTATTGGTATAGGATTTCGGTATTGGTCGATTTTTTTGTCATGACACTTCAAGAATGTGTTCAAGAGTCATTATTATTATAATTATTATTAAGATATGAATAATATTATTTCATTTCCTACCCATAAAATAATTAAACGTTAATCAAATCTATGTACATAAAATAAAGTTAATGATTATAATGACTCTTGCACACATTCTTGAAGTGCCATGACCAAAAAATCGACCTGTACAATTTAAATATTATATTTTACATATTTTTTTAATGATAATATATTTATGTAATAATTTTTTATTGGTTATACATTTTTACAATAAGTCATCACCATCACTGGCCGTTATTTATTCACAGCTTAATGGAGGTCTCCCTAAATCACGTTCGCTTTTCTCTGTTTATTGTTATATCCGCAGTTTGATTTTATCAGTCCAGCGGGTTTTAGGGCAGTCTGTTGGCCTCTTGATTTCCTTCGAGTACTACTGAATGACTTCGTTTGTTCAATGATTTTCCGTCCTCCGAGCGATGTGGCCTGCCCATTCACATTTAATTTTTTTAGTGCTTTCTATTATATCAACCATTCTTATCCTCGCGTATTTTTCCTATCACTTCGTGTGATGTTCACTATAATGCACTAATGTTGTAATATAGGTACCCAAAGAAGCGACGAAAATGAAATGATATAAAAGTGAATATTTTACGATGTCACTTGTTAAAAGTGAATGATAAACTTATTTACAAAAATAAAATTGCTATTTTAATTATCTCTACTATCTTAACGCTATTTTTTTAATAAAAATAACTGTCATTATTAAGGAAAACACATTTTTAAAACACATTTCTATTAAATTGCTAATACAAATTTAATTAATCAACTAGAAAGATATACAAAACAAATCTATCTATCAAACAAATATTTAATAAATATCCCGGTAGCAACTGTTTTCAGTCTCACTCAGCCATTACCAAGATAATTTGAATGTCCTTATAGACACCCCATTATGGTTCGTTACTTCTGATTCTCTCGAAAAATTCTCGCGTAGGTTTTACAGAAAAGGGTTACTTATTTTCTCATATCAACCATGTATAAGGGACAGCGGTTCAAATTCACTGCCTTTCCCAGCTGGCATCGATACCAGCGACATCATCCTAGCCGGCAGCACAGTGCTGCCTCCACAGTCTGGCCCGATCGCTCACCGATGACACATTTTTCGTTCCGCTGCCCCGCCACGGCGCCAGAAGCTGGCGCATTTCTTGCTTCTCTACATTTCATTTTTTACACGCATACCTCTGTATTCTATGTTCTATCCTCTGTCACAAAAAAAAGACTACTTCAACCGCGCGTTTCCATTTCGTTCTAACCACTTACCCCTACACATATTTCAAATTCTTCGCAGTCTTCATTTCATCGATACATCATATTAAATGCTCTTAATTGTTTCAAAAGTTCAAAATTCTGTAAATACCTCCTTTATCTTTCTCAAAACATTTAACTATAGATTTATTAATTAGTCCAAATTTCTTACAGGTATCATGGATCTTACTTACCGAACGTTCTAAATCGCCCTCACACCGCTGAAGTTTGAAGTTCTCTCCCCCTTCCCTTACTGCGGCATTTTCGATTTAAGATTTTCAACATCTGTTTCAGTTAGAACATCTCTAGAAATATCCCAGAGTTCAGGTGAACAGGGCGAAAATATTTTCTCAATATTAAAATACTCGCTATATTACGACTATGCACTGTTGGGGAATAATATAAATTAAAGTTTAATTAATGTGTTTCTGCAGAAAGAAATTGTTCAAAAACCGCGCAGTTTTTTTATGCCTTTTTATTAAATCCGAGGAAAATGAAGTATCTAGCGAGAAAGTTTTCCTCCTCTGAGAAAATTACCTCTATTTTGTACCGAGATACTTTTCAGAACGACGTGAAAATGGAGGAACTTCAAAAATATGTATCCAGGAATATTATTAAATTCCTTTTGTTCTCTTTTATTGTTGTGTTAAACCACGTTACTTTTGATATATGCAAAAAAATAAAATGTTTCTAGAACAAAGAAGTCTTCAATTTATAATACATGTAGTATTCTCTTTTGCGTGCAAGCAATGAAACAGTATTTTAGTATTTTATTATACTATACTATATTTTATTATACTAATTTATTTAAATGTTACTAGTTTTAATTTCAAAGCAATCAATTTCGACGATACTGTGTAGTGTATCTATAACGTACTTTGCCTAACACTGCTAAGTTTCTAAGATTTAATTGAACTAATCAACTAATTAATTTAATATATCAAAAAGCTCGACTTTCTCATACCCTATTAATGTAATAAACTGTAAGTAAAATACCAATAAATCTAGCCACTTACAATTCTGAATTATTACTCAATATTCATAGATAATGACAAATAAAAAATAAATACATTTAGACTATGTATTTTTGATTTTTAAAATTTTCTCATCTATCTTCACGTGCCTTAAACAATCTAATTGTTATTTCTATTATATATTCAAATAAATAAGACATACGTGTAAAGTAAAAAAAATATTACTTTGGCATATTATTACAATAAATAAATGTGCAGAAACTCTGCCTCGAGACAGGTGTTCGCTTGATACCGACTGCATGGATTTATAAAACATAAAAAAATATTTAATTGTATTTGTAATCACTTTTTATTTTAATCAAAAGCAATATATTGATTTTCAGTAAAAGATAACGTTTTGGCTTTTTTTTATAAAAACGAAATTATATTCCTGTAAATATTTTTTTTTTACATATTATTCTATCTCTGTAGATAAGTATGGTCCGAAAATAAACAATGCTGTTACACACTTACGATAAAGTTTCGTCCGTACTCGTATATCGATACAACTTCGGTATCGTAGAAATAAGCACTGACATTTATAATAATTTATATTGGGAGTAGCTCGATAAGAGTATAAACCTCTACTACAAAAAACCTAAATATACTGGGTGAATATTATGTTCCAGGCCAATTTTGCTTCGCCACCATTTTAGTTTGGTAGATATTTGTCAGTTGATTTTTGAAGTTGTAGAGACTAGTTGATTGTCTCAAAAACGTGTTCAAGTCATTAATACATTTTATCTAAATAATAATGGCAATACTGTAACCATTAATGATCACTATCGTCATATGTTGGATAACTTCTTGGTCACCGAATTAGGTCGATTGGATCTGCAATACATATGGTTTTAATAGGACGATGCCACCTTATATACAGCCCGAGCTTTTGCGAGAAATTTTACTCGACCGCATAATATCAAAAAGTGGTGATATCGACTGGCCTCCTCAATCACCTGATTTGACGGCTCTTGACTATTTTCTGTGAAAAAGAAAAAGTTTAAAATTGCTAAAATAACATGCGAAGTGTGCGAGAATATTATGAAAAATATAGTTAAAAGAGTACGCATTTGTGGCACTGCCGGAGGTAGCTATTTGGCCAATATTATATTGTAAAAAATAATTGTAATAAATCAAATAATTTATTTATAAAAAAGAAATTAAAAAATTGTATTTTATTTTCTAGTTATTCAAAAACAATATCGATCTGGAACATAATATTCATCCTATATCAACCGTTTGTTGCTTTCCAATGTATTATATCTAGCAGAAGACTTATGACAAAGGTGTGAAAATTATCCATCTAGTATTGAAATCTCAACAATGGTACTGTCAGAATTAAATCCGGGATAGGACATTGTTTGATTGTCTAAAACATTAAAGCGAATTTCAATACGTATTATCAGCCCGGTGCCGTGGCCAGTTTGACATTTACTCCGTGTTGATGGTACTATTGTAGGCCGCGGTAATACAAACATTTGAATAGCGTACACCGAAACATGGGATCCATTTAAATGAGACTTTGGCTCACTCTGTTTTGTCAGTCAGTTAAATGAAACAATCGCTCGGCATGGAGGGGATTTCGATTTAAGGGAAATTCTAATAAAAAAATTATCAGATTCCGAGAATCTAATGAAGTTTGAAGGTAAGTGACAGCTGAAGAATTTGTACAATGAGAGTGGGAGAAATTCGTTTGAAGGGTGCTCGTGATATTGAAAGAGGGATGACAGGGGTGCTACGTCAAAAGTATTCCGAAAACGGTTTAATAAAATTATTAGTACTACACATATAAGTCTGACCTAAATAAAAGTTGGGATTTAATTTAACGCCTTTAAAGATTTTTTAAAAGTTTTTATATGCAAGCTCTGAGGCATTTAAATTAAAGATGAATTATTTATTAGTATTAAACATGGCGTATCATCGAAAACAAAGCCTTGCGTAAGATTTACGGCCCAATACGTAATAATCTAACAAGAGTTGAAAATAATGAACGAATGAAATAAATAAAATGAGAAGAAGGTGAAAGCATAGAGATTCCAGTGGGCTAGATATGTAGTGAAAGCAGATGAATCCCGTTACACCCACAAAGATCTCATATACAAGCCAACAGGATCGAGACCGAGGGGAAGACCAAGATTTGGATTTAATGCCAGGATAGACCTGCGAGGAATAGGCGGGTGCCCGGCGGATTGAATTACGGAGACGGTGTTAAGGGATGTATGGCGCTCCCTTGTGACTGCGGTTATAGACTTCCGGGTACCATGAGACCGTTAAAGAAGAAAAAGAATAAACACGACAATTATTAAAAATGTATTATATAATTAATTTTACTACTAGTATATTTTGAATCGTAGTTTTTTCATTTTCCATACAGTTAATTATATATTTTATTTCCAACATTTTTTAAACTTATGTATGAATATAACATTCATATTAAATAATGACGCACCCAGACGCGATACTTGTGCTAGAAACTCCGAATTATATGTTGACATGATATGAAGCCGCCTCGTTTAAGAAATATTTACCTGTTGATCACCTGTGATGTAAATTATCAAAATAGTTCACGGTATATACCGATTTGGTTCAAACGACTTCTCTTAGTATATTTGGGTTGTTAGTTAAATATACGATCTTCATCTCTGTATAATGGTCTGTATCGGTATTATTTATTGACCATAATATATATATATATATCGATTGACCATAATATAAATATATAGATTGACGAATGACAATAATCATCGCTTAGGATACCTTTTTCTTTCTTCCTTACAAGAATGAAGGGGAACAAATATAAATTATTTTTGTATATGTATACATAACATGATCACAGAATAATCCAGAAATAAATAAATAAATGGTAACGGTTTGGTATAACAAGCATTTTGTTCGAAATTTACTTTTTTATTATATATCACAAATCTAACAAATTTTTATTTTTATACTGAGTTACAAATATATTAGTAGTTTAATATATAAATCAATTAAATAAAGTTATATTTTAGTAGCACTGTTGATTTAAATACAAATAAAATGTAAGAGTAATATTAATAATAATTCTGATACAAATTAAATGTATCAAGCAGAAAGATATACAGAAAGAATATTTTAGTTGCTACCGGGATTCAAACTTGGATCTTTTCCTGTCCGGAGAAATGCGTTACCAGTTACATCATGCCAATCGAGTAAGTTGAAGACAAATTTTCGAACTTATAATTGCAGCTCTTTTAAATTGATACATCTGTTATTCCATTTTTAAAAAGCTATCACCTTTATATTATGATAAATCTCAAATATCAAATATAATATAAGCTAGGAGATGCTAGAAGTTAAGTCAATTAATTTTAATTAAATTTGGATAATCTTTGATAAAACTCATATATTTTTAAGAATACGTTATTATTGTGTAGTTGCTGTTTTTTCGGAACATAATCGATAAAAAGATTTTTTTTAATGTCTTTCTATTTGATACATTTAATTTGTATTAAAATACCACAGAACTATGTTCTGAAAAAACTGCAACTTCTAATAATGTGTTCTCGTTATAATTTTTTTAAAAAAACTACTCGACTGTGGGAGACTTATCTCCTGCGAAAAAAGTATGATTGTACCAAAAAAAATTTAAACAACATCTTAACAATAACACGTGTTACTATGTCCAAACGTCGGCCTAGGTTTCCCCAAGGAAACCATCTACAAAAACGCAATCTAACCTAGAAGACGCACCAGTTCCATACACCAGCGCTCGCGGAAACCTTAAATCAATCATATATTTTGTAAAAATTTCACCTCGCGGGGCATGAACGAAATAAAAATATTTATATTGTAAACTTGAAGGCTCGATATCTTGTTGTTTTGGTGGTACGACATGTTACAAATAAATTTGATACTAGCAATATTTTAATATGTCTAAGAAAATAAAATTACTGAATTTTTACCTACAAAGGCACTGTTATTAAACAAATATCAGATTTCCATTAAATATAATTTAAAAAAATAACCTTGTCTCTATGAGATATCTGAAATTTGATGCCTTAATATTCTACTCATTTAACAGATTTTACTTTAACTTTTACAGAATTCATTTAAGGGAGTTGTTTATGAACTATTTATAATTGTATTATTATAATTTTAATATAATTCAAAATATTTCAAAAATTTCATGCAAAATCGTAATTTATTTTGATGTTAATTGAGGCTCGCCACGTCATTTTTTTTTTTAAAGATGTCAAAATTAAATGTCAGTTATTTTATTTATTTTCATTTTATTACGTGAGTGACATCACCGCATTTGAAAATGCTGAAAGAAATCTACGTATAAAAGAGTATAATATTAGATCTAGGATTACTTAGAAAACTGTGCGAAGACTTTCGTTTATATTATATTCTTCATCACCTGCTCGCTGCCAGGAGTGTTGTAAAAAAATATAAAAAATGTATTGAGAAATACACTTATTCTTGTCGAGGAAAATAAACCTTGAATATTATGTTTGTATCAGTTCGCTATCGTTTAGCATTTACGTATTTTATATTATATTATTTATGTGTATACACGAATTTTTAAACAAAATTATCGCAGAAAAAGTTGCGATTAATTTGGAAAATATATTAATCATTTTAGAATTTACTTAACTACAACTAATATGGTACATTTTCAAGGAGAAATATTAAAAAACAGTGGTGTACGTAAATACATTAAAAAAAATACAATTATTGGTATACAAATAGTTTTTATATACTTTACTGATAAAAATATTAGTCATGGGCAGCTATCGAATCACTAATTTGTCGTTACGTTAGATATTTATTAAAACTCACTTATTTACTAAAAAAATATAAAAAATCATGTATGACAAATATAAATAATGGACGAAAAATAAAAAATAAAACGTCACTCAGCACAATCACCAAAACCTAATTAACTGAATGTCTCTAAACAATCCTACATTATTTATCCGATCTAAATCAAATTTTGCAACGTTACACTATAGAATCCTGCTCGAAACATAAATACTATCTCCCCTCCCGACGATATAAAATATCACATTAAATGTCTTCCGTTCCAAATTGTGTATAGTTAGTCTTTAAGATCCTTCGCAAAACATAGAACCCCTTCCTCTCACTTTATTACCTCATCCCCTGCCTCTGATGCAATGTGTATAATAATAAATGCCATTCATTTTATTCTAAAACTATTGTTCGGTTGCACTCTTCAATCTTGAGGAAAATTTAGTAATCTCACCCCATTTCTCCGGATATCTCATTCACCTCCTAACTGGACCAAATTTTGTACATTATTTAGAGTCTGCGCAAAAAAGGAATTTCGCTTCTCCTTTTCCACTAAATCTCAAATTTTAAATGATGTTATTAACTTGATCTAAACCGTGGGCAACACTGGGTTGGGAACGCTAGTTTTTTATGTATAAATGTTATAAAATATATGTTTAAATAATAAGCAATTCTAAATTACGAATAAATAATTATGATATTAAGTTTTTAGGTAGGTACGCGAAAATAGCAATGGTAGGTATACTTATTACACACCTTGTAATAGCGTGTTAGGCAATACACGCAACTACCGGGATACCATCTGTTGGATGTTTGATGGTGCTATCAAACGTCCGGATCGTGTAGCACAGTCATGGTGTTAAGCACACATTTGTGTTAAGCGGAGTAGCACATCCAGTATATTTACTTGAAATTTTATACTCACATATGCAAGTACAAAACATTATGAAACATAATTAATTAATTATTACACGCAATTAATTATAAGACAATTTATTGATACTTTATTTACAACTAGTTTTTCACTTTAAAGGTAAAAAATATTTTAGTCACTCAACATTTTTTTTTTTTCAAAGGCATTCATTTTCATTTTTAAAAAATACGTGTAATATAGCACGTACAAAGTTTTTAATAAAAGTGTACTATTTTTCATATCTTTTCTAATTTCCAACCTGTCTTTTACATTTATTCTAAGCACTTTACGTTTTTTGCATGTTTAATTTGTTTTTGATCCATCCATTACTTAATTATATCTCCTGAATAATTTTGCATATTTTCGTTATTCTGTGATTATATTTATATTAAAGCATTGTTTTTTTATAAATGAAGTGTATTCTTCCAACTTATTTAAAACATTCGTTTTTTGAGCTCAAGATTAGATAACTAGAAATATTTGTTTTCTATACAGAAAAATAAAAGAATTTGTATTATCTAAATCTTAAATGCATTAGTTTTAAAGCAATTGCTTTAAAATATACTATTATGATCCACCATGTGGGGTAAAATTATTTTTTTGTTAATAATACTTTTAAAATTATTATCTCATGGTAAAAGTAAAGTACGAAAAACATGTTCGTAAAAACTTTTTAGAGAAAGTTGTTTGTTGGATGCAAGACAAATTTATATGCAATAATTATAAGAATACTTTATAAATAATATCACAAGCATAACTGAGTAGCATACACATATTCAATATGCTCAAAAAATCAGTCGAAACTTTCCGAAAATGCGAAAAACTTTTGACTAAGGCTTTCATGTATTCCTGGTTCCTAAGCTCTATAATGCGACCAAACATGAATGCAATTAACTTCTCGGAAAGGATCAATAGCCAGGTGACTAATAGAGGAGGGACAGGAGAGTTCGGAGCCACTCTTGGCCCATATTATGAGGTGACTGTTGGATAAGTTTAAAAACTTAAACATGTATCTACATTAGTATTATTTGGTTTTTGTAACTAATATTTCCATTAACATCTTATATTTACCATATTCAATACCATGTATTTACAGTCTTAATGATCTAGTTATTGCATTTATTCAATAGTGTATATATAACATTGCTTATAACCAACATATTTCAAATGATACAAAAAATTTGATGTAAATTTTAATTTATTTTTTATTTATTCGGAAAACATAGAGTTTATCAGTAAATATGAAAATCATAATAAAAGCTAAACAATAATTAAACCAGTTACATGTTTTCTCAGAAGATATAATAAACTTTATCAGTGAGTACAATTTAAAATTTGAAAAGGACTATGATACAGAAAAATAAAAAAGGACTATAATGCAGTAATTGATCCAGAGAAAACACTGTCCATATCGATACGAACTCTGATCTAGTGAGGTGAAGTTTTTAAATAAATAAACATATTTATAATTAAATTTAATGTATTAATTATAAATACATACATATAAAATCAATTTTGTCGAAAAATATCGTTTTTGCGCTAACGGGATTCGAACCTGGATCTCTATTTCCAATCCGGGGAAGTACACTACCAATTGTGTTATAGGGCTAGTATTTTCCATGACAAATCTTCAAACCTATATGCTACACTTTTTCAAATTAATACATCTGTCGTTTTATTATTTGAAAGCCATCTACATTGTTTTTACGGAATCTCAAATACCTTTGAGTAAACCGACTGCAGACGCCAGAATTATCAATTCATTTTTATTAAATTTTTGGACACATTGATACAACTTATATTATTAAGGAGAACACATTCTTATTGTGAAGTTATAATTATTCAGAACATAGGTCTGTGATATTTTAAATAAATAAAATTTTATTTATTTAAAACATCACAGACCTACGTTCTGAATAATTACAACTTCACAATAAGAATGTGTTCTCCTTAATATTTATAATTGCTCGTGGTTTTAAAAATACGTTAAAATATAAAAAATAATTATATTACTTTCTTTAAAAATATATTATAAAAATATATATTATATATTATTCACAAAATTCCCTAGTCGTACGATAATGAAAATGGATACATTTCATTCTAGAACGTATACCTACCTACCTTGTTTTAATTGTCTTATATTGTTTCAGGTCGGCCCGCGTCGGTAAAACGTCACTCGTGGCCAGATTTCTAGGGGCAAAGTTTGAAGACAGCTACACCCCAACTATCGAAGACTTCCACAGAAAGTTGTACAGGATAAGGGGGGAAATTTACCAGTTGGATTTATTAGACACTTCCGGAAACCACCCATTTCCTGCAATGAGGAGGCTTAGTTTCCTAACAGGTGAGAGAGAAATACATCTTTGTGGAATGTATAATATTTATTCATAATATTACATGGGTGTATTTGAAACGTAAATCATGCACCAAATAGGATGCAAATAAACGAATTGCGATCTCCGGGTCGCGCGTCCCGCGGAATGGAAATACGACAATTCCAGTCGTAAATCGAAAACACCGCAGGTTAGGAAAGGGAAGTAGGGAAACCTGGGCACAGGATGAGGTCAGTGAAAGGATAGGGGTTCCAGTCGAAGGACCAGTGATCTCGGGAACCGGGATTTGGAAGGACTGCTCGCCTTGTATATGACGCCTCCGTTATCCCTTCACTCGCCGCCGAGATCACACGCACGCGGATGAGCCGATCTACGATCCCAATTGAAAACAGCGATATCATAAGTTCACCCACGGCACATAAATCATTAAACAATACGTGATCAAAAACACAATGTCACCAAATATAGTGCTGGTGCACTGGAGCTGAAATGTCCACACCGCGAATGCTATCGCAATGTCGAGATCGTACAAATATCTGTCAAGTTGACGTCTGCTGACGTCAAGGTCACAATTCACACCGACAAGACGAGCATGAGGAAATCTATAGTGTATTATGTAGTTTCATTGCACTCAAATAAATCGATATTGAATACAGGGATTAAAGTGACCATCCATCTATCATGGCACTACAGCCCGAGATGAACCTTGACTACCCCAAGGAGATTTTTCCTCTTCTCTCTCGTCTTGTCTCGCTAATCATCGACCCTGAAAATATCCGTCTATGCGCTAATGGAAGACTCTTCTATCCAATTCGTTGAATTTTAATAAACTTGATGATGTCAGGCTCATTGTAATCAAGCACCTGCAATTTTAGAGAGTTGACAGAGCTTAGAGCTTATATTTCTGCTCAGCATATCACCACTGGACTAATAAATGTTTTTAATTAACGAATTTCGGTTTTACGTGATACACGGATGAACTTTAGGTGTTTTTGTAGACCAAAGTAGTATATGTTATCTAATAGAATGCATTTTATTATTTTACAAACTCTTCGTGATTTTAAGTATACTAATTATCGATTATACACTGCTCCGGTTGATTCAATGTCATACCATTATCGCACATACAGAAATAAACTTGAGTTTCCTCGTATTAACCATGAGACTCGTTTGGTCCGCTGCACACTGGGGAACTATAAAAGCTTGTACAATAGTTTCTTTAGATCGACCGATGATGTCTGCATCATTTGTATATGCTAATAGCATTGAATAAAAATTGAATAAAAATAATGCCAAAGTTGTCAGCGTAGAAAATTTCTGAAAGTTCGTTCTGTATTTTGACACCATATTCAACACATTTCATTTCTCTCATTCAATTTAATCATTCTGATGATCTTATACGGAATATTAAAATTCGAATAATTTTTTAAAGATGCTTTCGAACATAAAAATCGGTTTGGAGTCCACGAATATATGAAAGGTATCGATATTGTACTTCCAAAATCTATCTTTGTGAGTGTATTTGATCTCTAATGGAACATATTTTCATAAAACTGCATTAGTTATCACCGATAACGCATTATAAATATGGTAGTTATTTATCATATACTACATAAGATAATATTTTGTATTCCTTTTTTTTATTATTTCTACATTTGAGTATTGGATATATCGTACACCTAGATCAAAACTAAAACAACTCAAAAAATCATTTTTCAGTAGACAAAAAAATAATTACATTTTCCTCCATTTTTTGTTACTAATGTTATGAACTAAATAACATTTTAGGTCATAAATGTATCCTAAAATGACACTATTTGAAAACTGTGGCAAAGTTAGTTGCGTATATATCAGCGTATCCAAATACAATAATAACTCTAAATTATCATTTGTCTTAGTTTTGATCTAGGTGTAAAATATGGTTCTCTTGTTTCAATCTTTAGACAATTTTTCATTCTACTACAACTTCACAAATACAACAAAGATAGTTTCTGACAGAGGTTCATCAATTTATACAAACATGTACGTGAATATGGTGTTCAAATGCGGGGTTCGAAATGTCAATCTAAATTAATCTACAATCATCGAGACAAATCATGTATAAATTATATATCATTAGATTTCCCTATTTTTCGCATTTTATTAATCACTAGGTCCCAGGACACCTAATACCTAATACCTGTACAGGGTGTAACAGACCTACTCAACTTTACTAAGTCGAAAATGTTAACGGAGTGGGTACAAATTCTGTGCCGTTACTTAAAATGAGATTATATGAGATTTTTACAAAATCGCGTTAAAGCTTTACGTATATATCTATTATCTAACCTGGCTGTTCGAATTTACGTATTGAAATCAGTACATCAATTAATCGCATAAAATTCTAAATCTTTGACATGGTTGACACATGCAGCTTGAACATTTTAGACTCACTTTTAATATGTCTACCTCTAAAATATTAAAGACTAGATGTAAAATATTTATATATAATAGAATTATAAACCAACTTTCTAACAGATAGACACAACGTCTTAAAACGAGCTAATCCCCAGTATTATAAATTAGTGACCAATTTGTTTCCCTCCCTGGTTTTGATTCTTACAATGTTGATATTATGAAGACAGTATAATATGATATATTCGTGGGGCAAAGGAGAGGCCTAAAACTTTAATGATATGCGGCTGTATTTAATATTTCAGAACTGATGGTTCCCTAGGGGTATTTAGCATGACTAAAGAGACAGAATTGAATTATATTCCGCTAAAACTTATATTTGTTGTATTATATAAATAAGCTTTAAAGTTATATACAAGTACCTAATAAATATTCAAAGAGAATAAATCAGTATTCAAGAGCTCGATTTTTGAGATGCATTATTCCATAACATGATTATAAAACCATCTCAGGAATCTAGCTCCATTGAAGCCTGAGAAACGAAACATTCAAAGGCTTGGTGAATTATTCAAAACCTACAGATCTTTTAGCAATACTCGTTATAAATCACACGCGTATCCAAAATTCATCGAATTTATCCTTTTCATTTGAAATGTTGAGTTGATGAATAAATTCTTAGAATATACTTGTGATTAGTTTATGCACTTTAAACAAAATACATAAACTAATCAATAATATATTTCCGCATTATTTAAAATTGACTATCAACGTTCTGATAGTTTTTGGTGTTCGGTTCTTGAAGGATATTTTTGTAAATGCATTGAATAGAAAGTGTAAACTATGAAAATATGATGGATTTGAAATAATCTCCCGACCGAGCTCATGAATAACAACTTTATAATGTATAGACTGAAAAATCACTTGATGTCAGTCATCTTTCTTGAATTGTGTCTTCAAGGCGATGGAATTGTTGCTTATATTCCTCGGAACAATTCATAGTAAACGGTGTTGACGGCCTCCGATGCCTTAACTCATCGGTCAAACTCAGACAGAAAGATAAGTCGGAAATGTATTTTTTTAGACTTAACACTCTTTTCTTTAGCCAACAACTAATTCGAGCTTTCTACAAATAAAACACTACAGTAATGACATTGATATATAAAAAATGTATTTTTAAAACATTTTTGCCATGGAAAATAAAAACTACATGAACTTTTGCATCAACCAAATAGATTGAGTCTTTAATAAGTATAAATAATACACATAAAAAGAGTTACCAGAAAAGTTAGCAGTTGACAAATAGTTTTGAAATAACTTGAAATATGTATATTTTATTTGTCTAAAATGCTTCGAGTACGAGTACGGTTCACAACACTGATATAACACAACCGATCGCTCTTTATATTGCAGTAACCAGTGGATAACATTACATTGCATATTCTAAGCCCAGAAAACTTTTCACAGAAGATTCTGAACGGTTGTGAAAAGAAATAACAATCATTAAAACATACAGGATGAATATTATGTTCCAGGCCGATTTTGTTTGAATAACTAAGTTTATAAAAATGATAATTTTTTAATTTAGTTTTTACTTATCGATTATTTGGTTTATTACTATGGAATATGATATCAGCCAAGAAGCCGCCTCTGGCAGCGGCACAAATGCGTGCTTTTTTAATCGTATTTTTCATAACATTCTCGCGTCATATTTCGAATATTGATCTGTAGCATCGAAATTTTTATTGGATTATTAACCTTTCCATTCAAGTTCCTCCACAAAAAAAAGTCGGGAGCCGTCAAATCAGGCGATTGAGGAAACCAATCGATATGACCAATTTTTGGCATTATACGGGCGGGAAAAATTACAAGCGTAGGTCAGACTGTGTGTGAGGTAGCATCCTCCTGTTGAAATCATATGTGTTGTAAGCCCAATCGATTCAATTCGGCCACCAATAAGTTTTCCAACATGTGACGATAGCGATCACCATTAATGATTACAGCATTGCCATTATTATTTAGATAAAATGTTATTATGACTTGAGCACATAGTTGAGGCGTTCAATGCTTCATAATAAATTGTAATTAGTTACTATTTACGACTACCAAATGCAAATTGATAAATATTTGCCAAACCAAAATAGCGGTTGAACAAAATCGGCCTGGAACATTATATTCACCCTGTACAAGTAAGATTGTTTCCTTAATATGATATTATAGTATTGTTTTCAATGCTACTAAAGCTATATGCTACAAAATTGTTTAATGCTATAAAATTGTTCAATGCTATAAAAGCAACCTTTTCTGTAAAATAAACTCAAAACGGAGAGAAAACCAAACGTGAAAAGGGTTATCAGAATATTAAAAATCAAGAAACGTTAAAATTTCGGACATTTGAAGCGCAATGTGAAAACAGGTCTTTCGACTTTTTTCCATAGCCAACCTTTTTTAATATGAATCTGTTCGCACGGTCGACCGAGAGCCGGGGATAGGGGATGATTCTGAGCGCGAGTGAAGGCTCCCTTGTTTGCTTAATTTGAAAGCACGGATCCATGAGGGGTGCTGTGCCGCTCGTACTATTCTGTTTGCGTTAATGGTTTCTGTGACTTTTACGCCCCGTACGTGCTTTCTTTCCCACCCTCTTTATACGGCCGTCTCCACTTGCCTTTGTTCTTCAAGAAATGTAATTTTATTTTACTCGTTTACGTGCTCGCATGACACGTGCATGGAAATGATACCACATTATTGTTTCGTGAATGCGGTCTCCCCACGATTATATATTGAATTTTGTGATTTGTTATAGTTTTTTTCTTAGATAAATTTACATTTATGAATATATGTATATCTCTTTTGATTTGTTTCAAGAATTAGTTTATGTAAAATACAATAAAATAGTTGAGATGATTGATAAACATTGTATTTGTATATGATCGGTCGATTGTTTGCGACACCAACATTAAATTATTTATTTAGAACAACAACTGAGGAATACAAATGTATAAGTTATATATATGTATAAGTTATATATAAATGTATAAGTTATATATATGTATTCATTCAACAACATAATATGCACCCCCAAATAAGAAAAATCTTGAATTATGAGGGTGGCTATCGACATTAATATAAGAACAAGATCAACAGGAGCATATAAAACTTCAATATTACAATTAAAAATCACTCGAAAAATGATAATAAAAATAATTAAAAAAAAAAGTCTATCCAAGTATACAACAGATTTCAAAGTACCAAAAATAAGAGACTTGTATAAAAAAAATTCAATAATCCAAAATTTCAAAATTAAAAATCAATTAAATATTAGAAGCGAATTCCAATCTACAAGATTTAGAGACCAAATTGAAATTCTAAAATTAAAATATACCGCAACCCAAAATCACTATTCATAAAATTTTATATGCATCATATTTTTTAACAATCTCCCCATCACAATTAGAAAAATTACAGACTACTATAAATATGTGTCTGAAGTAAAAAAATATGTACACAGTAACTGAAACATACATTCTCTATATACACCTTCTCTATTCCCGAGTATTACTCTCATAGAGAAGAAATAAATGTTAAAAGAAATTATATATATATCCTACTGATTATATTTAAAATTAATTATATTTTCTAATATTAAAATAAAATTTTAAAAAATTAAAAATCTATAACAATGGAATGTGAAATTTAATACCAAAATAATATTTTATAAAAAATGTTGAGAAATTGATCAGATTAGAACTTGGGAATAAGAAAGATGTCGAATAGATAATTATTTATTAAGGAAAAAACATTCTTATTGTGAAGTTGTAATTATTCAGAACATAGGTCTGTGATATTTAAAATACTAAATTAATGTATTAATTATAAATATATACATATAAAATCAATTTTGTCGAAAAATATTGTTTTTGCGTCATCGGGATTCGAACCTGGATCTCTATTTCCAATCCGGGGAAGTGCACTACCTTTGTGCTATAACGCCAGTATTTTTCTTGACAAATTTTCGAACCTATATGTTACATTTTTTCAAATTAATACACCTGTCGTTCCATTATCCCGGATTGGAAATAGAGATCCAGGTTCGAATCCCGGTGACGCAAAAACAATATTTTTCGACAAAATTGCTTTTATATGTATATATTTATAATTAATACATCAATTTACTATTTAAGATAATTATTTATTTTGAAGACCTTTAAGCTATTTTAGAACCTCTTTTTTTGTACATATTTATATTAGCTGCTAATTTAATTAATTTTAGCAGTTGATTATACAGTCTAAGAGCAATGCCCGATGTATGTAACTGTCATCTTCCTAATTTGGTCATATTTAAAATGACATGTTCATTAGTTTTGCTCCGAGTCCGATAGTTGTGACGGATTTTTATTTTGACCTCTTTAAAAAACTGAAATATAACAGTTTTTTTAATATAAAGAAGATAAATTTTAAACAGGAAAATCTATAAATACTTGTTTGGTTGGGTAATTTTTATCCTTTTTAGAATTATTTTTATTATTATCTTTTGAGTTATTGGTTTGAGATGTATAGGATAAGTTCATCCCCAATCTAGTAATTGTAATAACAGTATAGTAATATTGAGTTTGAAAATTACAGTATTGTCTAAGGACACAGAACTAGAATAAAAATGTACGTAATTTATTATTTAAAAGGGTTAGGTGTTCTTTGTAATTTAAATTGTAATCTAAAAATAATCTTAATATTGTTTACAAATTTATTAGCGTGAAATTCAGAAATAATCGTTTGCTTAGGCAGACTAAATACTAAACGTGTTTTTAAATAAGTATAATATTATGGCGTACGTACATGAATGAGATTTTTCTCAGAGATTCGTCTCAAAAGCCAGTGAAGGAGACACGAGACACGAGCTTGATAAAATTAACCAAGAGTTAGTCCCATGCAAGGAGTATAGGCAATGCAATTTTTCAATCTAAGAACGGTAGAATAGTATATTATAAAGTAAATATCAAATATCTCAAGTAATTTTTTTATTATATTTAATGGAAAATATATTTATTTATTTATTTATTAGTAACTATATAATATATATAAAAATTTGTTTGGACTGTGCCCGTCTCACTAGAGAAATTCTGTGTCGAGACGGGCACCCTCACTCACCCCTCAATCTTCATATAATGAAAAATATTGATTTTTCAGGAGAATTCAAGTACAATATGTTAAAAAATATTTTACAGCTAAAGAATATTGCTTTAAAATAGTTTTAAAAAAAATCAGATTCTCATAATATTGACATATATGCTGTTAAGAAAAAGGAAAAATAAATTATCAAATTTGGTCCAAGCGATTTCACATACTAACATATATACAACTTTCAAAAAATTGATATATGTTGAGATTGAAAGGTGAGAATTAATGAACGTTATATATGTAAAGTGATCACTCAAGCCAGCCGAAGACAGGTAGTAAGTCCTGTAATTATCTCATACTTCCATATATTTTACAACAAATGTAATAAAAAATAGCTTTGTCTCTATAAGATATCTGATATTTGTTTAATAACTGTGCCTTTGTAGGTAAAAATCCAGTAATTGTGTGTTCTTGGACATATTCAAATATTGCTAATAAATTAAAGTAAATATTTTCCTTTTTAAAAACTAGTCACTCCAGAAAGTTATATTGCATGTTGCGAACAAGGCTTACAATTTTCCTTTTCTGATTTTTATGGATAAGGGAATCACCAAAAAAAGTAGAATATACTATTTATATATGACATTTTTGGTCAAAGGAAAAATAAAGAATGTTTAATAATGTTGGATTTATACTGACCGATGTTTATGAAAATTTTAACATATGTGCAAAATATGCGTATACTACTAGTGCATAGTCCTACTATACCATACTAACACTTACAATTAAGAAATTGTCATATAAATTAACGAATATAATATTATAAAAAGGTGTATTTTAAGTTTTTTTTAATGTCGTCTCTGATGCACTATTCATCATCATTTACATAATACATGATAAATAAAACGATTGTCAGTTTCAAATACGACCGAGAAAGATATTTTGAAAGACTTTTTCATAGTCCTGTGCAATACAATTTAAGAAAACAACTTTATTATGAATGTAGATGGTTTAAAAAAAATAAGGAAAAAAAAGTTAAGAGAACAACGAGTCGCTCCATCCACGTGGCTTTTCTTACGAGAATATAAGTATGACTGTATTTACGTAATACCTATGCCTCTTTAAATAACTCAAACACGAATTGAACCCACACACGGTGTACAAAAGGTTAAAACAAGTGTATCCAAAAGAAAACTGTATTATTGAGTAGTCACCGGGCATGGGGTGCTATGGGGGCAATCGTGTCTTCAATATTCATGGCTCCCGGGGCGTGCTCGTTGCTCTCGTATTCAACATTCAGAATCGAGTGTGCATTCAGCACAAGACTTATCTTTACAAACCGTTTTAATTCTACGTGAATTTTCGAGAGATCAATGTTGGGTTCAGTAATTGTTGCTCGACAGTTTATCTTACGTTATAGTATATAATATATTGTGAATTTAATATCTCTCTCTCGGTCGATATGCTCGTGACCGCTCTCTATTCTGCTTCCGCTGCGTAAACTAGGGCATGCAAATTCACCGAAAAATGGCATTACCGGTAAATCAGTAAAACTCTGAATATAATACCGGTTTATCGGTTATTATGAATGTGTCAAAAAGTGAATATAATGGCATTATATTATGATAAAATAGAAACAAATTGTTACATATTGATTACATAACAGCTTATAAAACAAAAAATAAAAATATATATTTTAATAAAAAGAACAATGTATAGTGCAGCCGAACACTAAAAAGTATTTTTAATACGATAAAATAACTGCCAAGGGATGAATAATAATTATATGATATATACCTAAATGATAATAATCAATATAGCACCATAAGCTAGACTAGTGATTTTTGGTATGGTGTCCCCAACGCATCTGCGCGCGTTATATTACGCCAGAGAAAATTCTTTGAAATTCCAGGTAAACGAACCATACAACAAAACACTCAACGATCATGCTTTCTGCAAATATCGTCACTTAATATCACAGTTTAAACATATTATTATATAATACATTAAAAAGTGAAAATAATTTACTGAAATTTCCGCTAATTCGGAAATGGAATTTAATCATATTTACCAGTAAATTGGTTTACCGAAAACCGAGAAAGCCCTAGCATGAATTGTTTGCCTCCACTCTTTACGACCTTGGTCCTGTAACGTGTAACAAAGGGCTGGTCATGTCTCGAACTTGGTCTGTTTATCTTATTGGAGATCGACTCGAATCGATCGACCATCGAATTTAATATACGGAACGGCAATCGAAATGAAAGCAAGCTTTAGAAAATTTGATCATAATATTATTTCATGATTGGTTTCCGAAGCGTAGTTAATATTAACAACTAAAACCAATGGGAAAAATTCGCAAAGAAGTAAATGTAGGAGAGATAGGAAGTTAGTGTTGAAATTGTTTGTTAAATTTCTCGAGTAGCGCTAGATATTTAGGTCCTTTCAGTGATAACTGTCCAACCGTTGTTCGCTGACATTTCAGACCGCTACCCGCCCGAGCCTTTTTAATAGGATGCGGTTGAACACTGAGTATTCTTCGTCAATATTCATGCTAGCAATTAATTAATACACGATATTACAATTAGGCCTGAATACGCCAATACAGAGCAATGCATTAAATCGGACAACCGCTCCAGCATGACGGGTGATTTTTTAAAACCGTCGACAGGTAGAAAATCGTCGGACCGGTGACCGCGGACCTTTGAAAGGTGCACATCTAAACTAATGTAATTATCACTAAGTTGGTGGCCGCTCGACTTATAAACACTTTGCACTAAGCCATCAAATTCAAGGAGAAAAATATAATTAAGTTTCTTACTGAGAACACTTAACAGGCGTAACCTGCTACCCGTTGCTGGCCAAATACTTAACGACCGTAGTTCCCCCCCCCCACTGAATGCGCGCACACACCTACAGAATACATTACGTCCAATAATTTGTGACAAATTTTCCGAAAACATGTTTGATAAGGATGTGTTAATGTACTTATAAATTATTTATGCAGAAATATAATTAAACTATGGTCAAATTAATTATTTTTCAGTTTGTTTAAGAAGTTATTTTTAGTAATTACGATGTACTTAATACTTTTTTGTCTAAATGAAACATACGGACGTGTTACTAAGAAATTATATTTTTAATTAAAACACATTTAATTGTTAAGATGCTTTTTTATAATACATGTGGTTATTTTTAATAATTAAAACAAATTAGACGAATTACTTAGAAAGATATAAACAAAATATCTGTCAAAAAATACATAGTTATTGCCAGGACTCGAACCTGGAACTTTCGCTGGATGCATCTAATTTATGTTTGTATCAAATAAATTGCATTAAAAAAAATATTTTAATATGTTGAACCAAAATATTCCTTATTAAATAAAAATGAATTGAAATAGTTTTTAGTGGGAAATAATAAATTAAATACAAAGAACATATATTAATATGAATTAAATGAGAGATTTGTGATTCAACGCAACATAAAGATGATCGCTTTTAGAAATGAAATAATATACAGATATAAAATATAAATTTAAATAGTAATACGTTTCTCCTGATAGAAAGAGATCGAGGTTCTAATTTCGGTAGCAACTAAATGTTTTTTCGGTATATAGATTTTTCTGTGTATCTTTTTAGTTCATTAATTTAATTTGTATAAAATAAACCACAGAACTATGTTCTGAAAATGCAATTTTACAACAAAAATGTATTCTCCTTAAAAAAAAGAATATCTATATATTATACAAACTCTAAAATTCGGCGTGAAAGATAAATAGAATTCTAATGTGTATTTTTTTAAGGGATTTACATTATATAATTTGTTTTAACGACCACATAGAAATAGATTTTATTTGGACCTTATTAAATAAAACTTCTAAGAATAAAAATCATATACCTATCATCTAAGAATAAAAATTATTCCAGCAAATACAATAAGCGAAATTGATGAATCGAGCAATAAATTTGCTGACTCTGGAATGTTAGTTCATGTCTATCGGGACGTATTGGAAGTGGGAATATCGGAATTTCATATGCTTTGGATCACTTGAAATCAGCCCAGCGGCATGAAAAGTCCTTGAGATTAGTATTCAGCTGGCGTGCTCACGTAACCTAAATATTCTCCAACCTACCACATCTTTCAAGCAAATTGAGTGTTTTTTTTTAATTTCTCAAGGTCGAATGAAAATTGAATGTCGAATGTTCAATGTCTTCATATTTTTTATCAAGTTTGTAAAATTTTTAGATCATAATATTTGACACGTTATTTGGCTAGTATCGTAGTTTTACTGTAAAGTATTAGAAAAATAACATTAATCATTATAAAAAACTTATTCTTGAAAAAATCAGAGTATGTCCTTGAAAGATCTGGCATGATAGGATAAATCAGAAACTGGAAGAGAGTCCCGTTAGATTGCAACTAGGTTGTGACCTAATATCGTCACGTCTATAAATCCATGCGGTGATAATTAAGTTATTTGTGTTTTTTTTTTAAATAAAATCAATAATTTATGATACATTTTATAAAAATATTTATTCATAGGTAGCCAAAATCTTCTACTGAGCTTGAATTTTAAATTGAAAAATTAGCTCTCTCAGCTTCGGTTTTCCGGATAAAATTTAAAAATATTCACGTAACGTATTCATGCACCTTGTTCAAACACGTGATAGCAGAAAATTTAAGCTTTTAGCTCGTTGTTTAAGCCCAGTGAACAAATGAGCTTTGTGACTTCGCTCGAATCGAACAAAAACATTTGTATTTTGCCTAAAATTGTAATTTGCATAGTTGATTCACGCCAAAGCACATATGGATTTCATTTATAAATTACATTTATAATAATAAGAATTTACAAGAGTATTTTTTTTTTGTGAACAATGTTTTTTTTTAACACCAAAGTTTTTAAATGTACAATATAAGATTTATAATTGCGCAAAATAACATAATAATGTGTTTTGTAATTATTCAAAATTTATGATTCCACAAAATGTGAGGTATCTGAAAAACTGATTTAAATATTAATCACTTATTTTTCATGATTTTTTATTTACATTATTTGACAACATAATGGATTTGATGTATTATAAATGTTCACTACTATGTTCTTATGTTCATTACTATCAACCTGCTCTCCAATAATGAGTTCTTACTATATGTTTATGTAATAATTAAATTCTGTACAACTAAAAAAGTTAAAAATTCTAAATATTAAAAAAAATTACAAACGTATTAAAAAAACTACGAACAAATTTAAATTCCAAGTTAAATGATAAGTATCATACAATAGTTATTTCAATTGAAAAATGTATTAACATTTGCTTAATGCCAATCGCTTTTACAAACTCTGGCGAAGAAATTGAAATGTAAATAGGTACTAAGGAAAATAATTATGTGTTTGAGGAAATAAATTATAATATTATAACTCTTTAAACTTTTTATTTATTTATCTAGAACAACAACTATTGTATAGATATTAACAATAAAAACGTACTTAACGTACAAACACCTCCTATTAAATCTCTCCTGTCCATATTAGCCCCGCCCTCAACCACTAGTCGATAGCCTATCGTCTAGTTTTAGTTTATAACTGAAGATGACGTGTTAATCATCGAAACCGTTTGAATTTTTAATTCAAGTGTATTTATTTTAATGAATCATTAATTTTTTCAAAAAGTTAAAAATGTTTGTTATAAGTTTTTTAAAAGTTAATTAACAACCATTAATTTGGGTACATACATATATAATGTATGAGTTATATATATCTACATTCATCAACATAATACAACAATATAATTATGCACCCACCAAATAAGAAGAATCTTGAATTATAGAGGTGGTTATCGACATTTATATAAAATAAGATTAATAACAAAATAAAATATTATAAAAAATATTGAGAAATTGATCAGATCAGAAATGGGTATAAGAAAGCTGTCAAAATCCCGGGTATCATGGCAATATGGCCAGGCATGGACCGCTAGTTGAAGATGTAATATTTTGACACATAATAAGAAACGGTGGAGAGAGAAAATGTCTCAAAAGAAGAATTTTTCATAGTCATAGAGGCTTTTATTGGCCGTAAAAAGTTTAAAAACAAATATTATAAAAATAGACAAATTTATATGCAAAATTGCAGAAAACCTAAAAAAGAACGTAAACCATTAGATGTTGTTACATACATAGATAAGTCTTCTAAATTTCTCCAGATTCCAGTAGGAGAAAGAAATGCTAAATAATTTTTGTTATTGTCTGTCGCAAATTGACACTATTACCATAAAGTACACATCGCCCCATTTCTAAAGCAGCGTAATTAAGGATGTTTAACGTGGGGGTGACGAGCGTGCTCGATTTTCTATACAAAATTCTCTTTAAAATTGCGCCTCATAAAATTCGAACATGAAAGAAAGACGAACGATTTATTTATATTGAAGAAACGCTATAATATAAATAATATAAACACTATTGTGAAATTAACACAATTTGAAATTTAACACAATTGTGAAATTTAACATAATTCGAAATTTCTTAATGTAAACTCTTCTAAATGACCGTTAGAAGAGTTTACTATAGATCATATAATAATATATCGAAAAACTAAATTTTCAAAATAAAGATTAATTGACGCCACTCTCACTACATGTTCTCCATCCAAGCTTCTGATCATAGTATTAATATTCACTCTGCAAAATAAACTACCAACATCAACAATTCTATGGCTTAATAATCCTAAAACCTATTTACAAAAAAGTGTTTTTGAGTTAAGTATGCAGATTTATTCAGAGATTAAGATTAAGATTCTATACGTTACACAAAAAAATATTTTCCCTGGAGCAATAAATGACATAATCTAAAACGTATTATTGGATGGGAGGAGCATATAAAACTTCAATGTCACAATTAGAAATCACTTAAAAAATGATAATAAAAATTATTCTAAAAAAAAAGCTATCCAAGTATACAACTTTTTAGAGATTTCGAAGTATAAAAAATAATAAACATATACAAAATAATTCAATAATCTAAATTTTTGAAATTAAAAATCAGTTAAACTTTAGAAGCGAATTCCGACCTACAAGATTTAGAGACCAAATTGATATTCCAAAACTAAAATATACCGCAACCCAAAATCACTATATTTATTAAGGCATCAAATTTTTTAACAACCTTCCCATCACAATTAGATCAATTACAGACTACTGTCAATTTGTACCTGAAATAAAAAATATATATTCACAGACTAACTGATAATTCTAAAATGTATCATATTTTCTAATATTAAAATAAAATAAAGTAATAAAATGACTTCGAATTTAAAAACTTAACTATGTTTAAGTTCTGCTTATTTTGCTACTTATACTTATACATGGTTTGCTTATTACTTTTAGTTAGCTAAAAATCAATAGTCGTAAAAAACGGTTTTCCTCTCTACTGAAAACTTGATAATTTGTAGATAGATTTATTGTTATTAAGTTATCAAATTAAAGACTGAAACAATTAAATTTTGACTAATTCAATACTATTTTCATTGTACACGTACTTTAGTTATGTTCGAAAATATTGTAGAAAGAGAATTGTTTCGTATTGTTCCTTGGTTCTTTATTCTTTAAAAATAATAACTGTAGAATACATTTTGTTACTTTTCTTTTACAAAACAATAATAATTAAACATAGAATATTGAGTTTATGCCAAAGAATAATTAAAATTAGAATATTAAGTTACGCCAGTTTACAGAATATTATTTTTTCATTATTTTATTGTAAGTCTTGGTTTTTTCATAAACTTTTAATTTTAACATTAATTCTATAATATAAATTCGTATTATTATTAATATTTTTTTTATGTTATACTTGAACTTTCAAATAGCTATTATTTTATAATTATATTAAATATCTTTGGGTATTTTAGCACGATTTGCTCACTTGTAATTAAATTGTTAAGGTCAAGCCTGCAAAAAGTCGTTTCGATTCCGGTAGCGGCTATGCAACCATATCTTTATTTTTCAGTAAGTTTAATAACCCTTTTTTATTATTAATGGCAGAAACAAAGTGTTGCCTTATATCCGAGAAATGTTTAATTCATGCCCTACAGCGGTAGTACTTAAAAGTTTATATTTAAAGAAGTACGGTTTTGCTAAAATTTTGTTCTTTTAGTTTTCAACGGATATTACAACTCGGGAATATAAAAGTGTCCTCGTACCATATTTAGTGCGTCCTACTATAGGTAGGATTCACCCTCAATATCCCCAGTCTTCTCGTTCTTCTTCGTGACTTTGTGACTTACTGAGCCACGTCATACGTAATGTAAAACTTATTTATTTTTATTATTTAAAAATATATATATTTAAGTCTCTTACAGAAATTAATGAAAGTGATTTTATATCTCTTGTTACGTATACATATATCTGACAAGTTTTCACAAGTTAAAACATTATTGTAGAATGCTTGGAAAGACATACAAAGAGTGACAATTAAGTTCGTAGAAGAAAAAAAATACAATTACATAACACACTTATTCGTTATCTGGAATGAGGTTTCCTTCATAATAGTCGCTCCTAAAGCAATACTTTGGTTCAACTTTTCAAAATTATTTTCTTTGATGCTATTTAAAGCACGCATCCTAATCTATTCCACTTTCACTCTTGGCTGTGTATGCTGGAGCAATGTCTTGATGCAATATATTGCACCTGTATACAGGTGTCAGTAATCAATTTAAGCCGGACACGCTTCACTCGAACTCGTAACACATGCATTACTTCCAGATAGAATGGTGCATTAGTGGTTCACGGTTCTTATTCAACTCATGTTGCAGTTATATTGTGCACAGTTATTTTATGAACTTAATTGTCAGCTTTTGTACATTCGTGCAAAACAAACGTGTGTATTTTTACACATTTTTAATAATAAACGAAATTAATATTACATTTTTTATTTATTATTTTCCTTTTATTAACCACTTAATTGAGTTTAAATACATCTACCGGTTTCGAAAAATACCATTTTCTTCTTCAGGATGTCATAACTAACTAAAAACATATATTATTGTTTCTTTAACAGAATCTATTTTTAAAAAAACAACAATTATTTTTAAAAAATATTTAAAAAAAAAAAAAATTATTACCTAACGCAAATTGTTACTTAATACAAATTTAGTCGAATAATTTTAATCTTAATTGTATTGTATTACGTCGAAAAAAGATTGTCTAAAATTTGTGTGACATCATAAGTATATTAATATTGAGCCTCAGTTAGTTAAGTAAGTAGTTAGTAAGCGGGCGGTATTATATTATATTATAATATAAATAAATAATTTATAATGAATAATCAAATAATAACCAATATAGCTTCACATGAAGCTAGTCACCGATCGCTGCATCATCCAATATCCCTTAATTTTAGTTTATCGGTTCCGTCAAAGTTAACCACGCAGGTCTCCATTAGAGCTCCAGGGTACGACACTCATCACAATGTAATTACCACAGATTGGTTCTTGTTATACACAAAACTGTGTCATTTCCTTTAAAATGATTAGTTGATAAAATTAGTTTCATTTAAAAATACAATTATTGATAGAAAAATTAAGAATAAACCGTGTTTAAATTCGTAATTTTTTATTAATTTAATAATTATTTTATTAAAGTAACTTTGCTTTATGTTAATGTTAATAATATTCACCTATGTTAGGTGAATAATATTTATTATACACATATTGTTTGTTATAAAATCAGATATTACATAATTAAATGTACTATTCGGTAAGGCGCTCGATCTAAGTGTACTAATAACCCACGTCTACGGATCTCTGAGAGTAAGTAAATATACATATGTACTGAATGCGTCATTCTAATCCAGGAACGAAACACATATGATGATGATGAACACTTTGCGCTGAACTCTGTCCCGATCTTCACCCGGCGATCGAGAAGAATAAAATTAGTAATATCATTTTATACACTAATTGTGAGAACTGTCACTTAGTACATGTGTGTATTAGATGAGTGGTGGGGTAAAAGAATTATGAGAAACCGTCTCTGGGGGAACGGGTCTCTTTCCATCGCCACTTCTCAATAGTTACTAGTCTACCTCTGTGTTATATAATTGTCAAATACTGTAAATACTTATTATAAATAAAGTGTAATTGTTACAATTGAACAGTTATTATTACAAGGACTCGACTCAAGTAACTTGACAGTAAGAAGAGAGGATAGAACCCCGAGGGAATCTGGTGGTACTCGTAAAGTAACCACACTAATAAAATCCCAGTATCAAAAAAAACACTAACTGATCTCACTTCAGTACTGTTTTATAGGGCACCGTTTATACGGTGTACACTAGAATATCGATTGCCCACAACAGAGAAGGTAAATAAAAAAAAATCTGCATTGTTCCGTCAACAGGTGGTACCAGTAGTCCGCTACATTGTTATGAATAAATTAATCCTTTATTTTTTAACCAATCGATAAATTTATTTTTACTAGTAACACCTGATATCACTTGAAATTTTCGTTCATATTTGACAGCTGTTTGAAATTTCGTGAAAAATATTCAACTGTTATTTGATAACTTTAAAAATTAAATGTCACGACGTCTTTGAACAGATGCCGGAAACATTGTCCGTCATTTAAAAATTTTAAGTTTAAACGCGCGGAACATAATATTGAAGGTCATCCTCGCAGATGAAGGTCACCAACCGTGGTGAGGTATATAGTATATCAGTTTTATTCACAAATTAAAGGTACTAGTCGCAGCCTCAATTTTTTTTTTCTAACTTTGAATTTAGTTGTCTTTTCAAGCAGTTTTTGTGCATTGTGTTAATTTATTAACGATCAAAATTATTTATTTTTGATATAATTGGTCATTTGTGTTAGTTGCAAAGCCAGTTGCTTTTGCCCTCTGCCATTTATATTAGAATTCGACCAATCAGTGCTCGCTACTCAATACGGCATCTAGCTTATTTTTGGTAGAATGTATAGCATTTATTTTTTATTTAAAATAAGATTACAGGAATTATCATTCATAAGAATCAATAAGAAGTGGATTAATAATTATATTGTTCTTCTGTCTCCTAATTTTTTCAGGTTTTTCTCTAAATAAAAAATATTGATTTAATAAAACAAATCGCTTTGTATAAAACCACGAATTTTATTAAACGCCAACCGATTTCGCTTAGCTCAAGCTTCGTCAGGGCGTATTTAAAACTAACAATAAATACAAAAAGTATAAATTGTATTTATTATTAGTTTTAAATACGTCCTGAGGGTTGGAGTTTATGGTGTAAAATGTTTTATTTAATCTAATATGTCAAACCACAAAGTGATTACTTACTATGTAAAAAATAAAATATTGAGATTGCAGCTATGTAGTACCCTCAATTATCTCTTCCACGTCGGTCCCTCGTGACGTAGGATCATGATCTTCATGATTCTTAAATTATCTAGATAATAATAAAATTAAACATCTAACAAACATTATGTTCTTAAAAAAACACTACAATTATTCAAGTGTATTAGTGTACTAATTCATCATAAGCAGATTTTTGTCCACAGCTGGATGAAAGCTTCCCCAAGCGTCTCCTACTTTTTCTATCCCTGGCCTGTGGCTTGCCTTTTAATTTTTAGCGAATTTTATTATATCGACTACTACTGTCTGTTCTCTTATTGATTTTTTTTTTCATATTTTATTTCAGGTGACTTGTTCGTGCTGGTATTCAGCATGGACAGCCGGGAGTCATTCGAGGAGGTTATCAGGCTTCGAGAGCAAATTCTCGAGACAAAAATGAGCGCTGCGGCCAACAGCGGTGGGAGAACAAGTAAGAGACACGTGCCCAGGGTACCCATGGCAATAGCTGGAAATAAATGCGATAAAGAAATCAGGTATTATTCCTTTATATTTATTTTTTCTTTTTTATATAGTTTTATTAAAAAATATATCAATTTATTTTATAAATACCTATATATTGCAGTGGCGGTCGGTGAATACTTGTAGAAGGGATGCTGGAAAATAAATTTATACCTACTATCGAATATACAAATCTATTGACAAGCTTACGAACAAGATGCGACCACTGATAAAAATAGTCTGTCAAATTAGCTCTATAAATCCTTTACCCTCCGCAACATCAATTACACATATTTTTTTTAAAATTTAAACGATTAATTAAATAGATATTTGAATAATTTTCAATGTTTCAATAATTCGGCTTCAAATATTCGAGCCAAACTATCAAAAAAGCGTCATACAAACAAATTCCTCAAAACAATTCATTCGCTTCGAAATGTGAATGCTATTATGTGCACTAAACCCATAATCATTAATTTCGTTTTTTGTACGTTGGGTGCTATTAATGAATGCGTATACAGTATTCGAAGACCTTGACAGGCAGAATTGAATGCGCATGTTCGAAAGTCGAATACTTTCACACTTTGTGGATACGGAACTAATGATATAATCCATTGTTGCTGGTATCTGTGTATTTAAGCGAATCATAGAAGTTCGAAAGTTGAGAATGTATATGTATTTCATCGAATGTTTCCTTCAATAAATTGATTGTGGTGCATGCTGTATGGTATGATGCTTCGTCTTGTTGAAACCACAGCTTTTCCACATTAATGCTATTCAATTGGGGAAAGAAAAAGTCAGTAACCATGGATCTATTGCTGTGCAAGATGGCGAATCGACTTATTCGGGTCCTCCTCAGTACTACGTTCCACAGCAGCAACAGCTTCTTCAGTGCACACTGTACGACATCTCTGCGGATGCTATTATCAATTAGTGTATGCGTGGTATGAAAACGATCAATGGTACTTCGAATTACTTGCTCGGATAGATACGCACGGTAAGTTTCGCGAATTAAACCACGATTTTCGAAATAAATTTTCTCAATTTGCCAGTTTTGTTCTGGCGTAAGTCTGTTTATGGTGAAATGGCAAACTAAACTGAGCACAAATCAGCTACAAGCTGTCAAATTGGCTATCGCTGAAAAAAAATGTTGCCAATTCGAAAAACAAACCTCTAAAAAAACATTCTTTACATCTAAGTAACGTCTTCTTGTATTATGATACCTACTTGCAATTTACTTATTTCTATTGTACTAATATATTATTAATATCGGTTTATTATGTTAAAGGTGAATACTAAGATTGATGAAACTATTTTTCGACTAAAAACATCAAGTTTGTTAAGAAGCCCTTCCATCGAGATACTTATGTCTCAAGAGTAGCAATAAGAGAAGCAGACATAGAAGTCCTTCGGAGCTACTATAGAAATATTGTCTACATCTAACTGAAAATCTTTAATATTTCAGCATTTTGAAATTGTTTTCAGTGTTTTATATTTTTGCTCTCATAACGATGATTGCTAGACTTGCGAAAAATTTTATTTGGTTCATAATCAGCACCCTTATCGCATATTTATATTTTTCACGCGTGTGATAAGATAACATTCTTTACATGGGCAACCATTTTACTCGGTAATATTTAGGGCGATGAATTGACGAGTATAGTGACAAGTATTTGGCGATCGATGTACATAATAATCACTTCGCTGTTTAGCACTTATAACTATTGTATACACGATGTTTTGTAAATAGTGGTCCAAACGAAAACCATCGATAACTGAGACCGTGCGGTATCAGATCAGAATAATCCATAATAGGTCTAATGAATGTCACACGGTTTTCGAGATAATTGAACTTTTATAAATTTTCGAATAATTGGTACCCTTTGTTACTTTTTTAAAGTCATTTCCAAAACTTACGAAAATATCGCTTTCTGTTTATTGATTATTTCCCATGAAATATGTGTCACTGTTTTTTATAACTTTATATATTTTTAACATTTTTCAAAAAATTGAAAAACTGACCATTGTTATATTAAAATTTTCCGAAAAAATAATTAAAATTTATTAATATTTTTTTTTAGTAAAATTAAAATAAATCAATGGCAAATTTTAAAATTACTGCACATTTTAGCATTATTGCAAGTTTACACCCGAAGTTAGGGCTGTAATTTAAAAAAAGATTACCATTAATTTTTTCACAAAATTAAAATTTCATTAATTTTTTTTCTAAGTACAAATATTTTTTTTTTCCTATTACTAAATTGGCATTAACCGTAGAAATATTCAAGCTAATGGGCACTTAGGTCATCATTGTTTATACACCACAGTGCTTTAAACTTTGTTGAAAAATGTTAAATGATCCAAATTCGCATTTTTAAACATTTAAGGTGATTATGTTTTTAAAAAACAGTATCACACATTTCATAGAAAAACTTATCTAAAATAATAATCAAGTAGCAGAAAGCGATATTTTCGTAAGTTTTGGAAATGACATTAAGAAAGAAACAATGGATACCAATTATTCAAAAATTCATAGAAGTTCAAATATCCCGAAAACTGTGTGATGATATTAGACCTATGATGGATTATTCTGATAGGGCATGGTCTCAACTATCGATGGTTTTCGTTTGGACCACTATTTATAGAACACCCTGTATGTTTAGTGAAAATAGCTGACGTGGAATTACCTACTAATCGAATCTTTTCATTATTGTTATTTTATTTCATGAAATCACGTTATTAAAACGACAAACTATTAAATATATTTTTTAATTTTTAAAATAAGAATATTTCTCAAATCAACTTTCAGAAACAGACCATATTAATCAATTTTTGATAAAGAAATGAATATTGAATTAAATAAATTTTTCTAATTAAAAAATATATTTAATAATACCTGACAAATAATCTTATATTTAATATACTCTATTTAAATGCATTTTTTCTATTTTTCCACCATGATTGCGACCATGCCCCCGATAATATATATTTTTTTCTTATTTATTTAATGGAATACCTATTATTCTTATGAAGATACAATGATATCGGAAACGGTCGACGTCAAAGTTATCAATGTGGCTTATACTCGTACAAATGAAATTTGTTTTAATTAATTGTTTAAATTTGTAATCTTAGTACGTACATTAATGTTTCATTTAATATAGGGACCGTGATAAAAAAGGTTCATTGAAAAATAATGTTTTAAAAGAAGACTTCACTTTTATAAAAACTGCCTATTGTATCGATCAATTCAAGAGGTCAAATCAATAAGGTTTTTTTTTTGTAAAACTTCTACACAATATTCATACAAGTCATTGAACATCTTTATCGTTAAGAAAACTCGTTAGGATTGTCTTGCAATCCTCTCCGAACAAGTTTGGATCAACTTTTTATCCTTATTGGCGAATAACGCCGACAACACTTGAAATGGTCCCCTGCGAACTTGGGAAACTCGCACAAGAAATCTACATTGCGAAAATACGAATTTAATTATAACGACTTACAAATTTACATTTCATCGGATTATTTACTTGCCAGTATTTATTTACAGAGTTTTATTTTATTTCCTTTAGATTTAATACGTTTTAATTCTTTAAAGCGCTTTTAACTCTGAATTGAATAAAGTTAGAAAACTGAAAATTTTAATTATCCAGATGTAACCAATCCGTACTGCATTTAAACTGTAAACATCGCACATGCGAAAGTAAATTCCTCCAGTATAATAAACAGTTTAGATATCAATTCTCAAAAATTATTATTCTGATATTTATAAAACATCTGTCTGCATGTATTAATCATTTCTATAAAAACTCATTATATTTTTTACTAATAAATGAACATATATGTCTTTAAATGTAACTACTTACTTAATTCCAATTCGCAAGGAAATCATGTATTTTAATAGCTAAAAGGACACGTGCATGCTGTACTTATATGTACTCGCGACTGAATTTCTACATTGCGTCGTACCTAAGAATATTTGTGCTTAGGTACAACATAAAGGCCTATTTATGTCACGTCCGCCACATAAGTAAATAGGAGGTTCTGCTTATGTAAGGACACGGTGAATATTTTAGGACCAGTTATCTTTAATAAATCATTATCAGTCTATTAAAATCACATGAAAATTTAAACAAAACAGCATTTGAAAAGAAATATAGTCCTTGTTCTATATGTAACAAATTGTTAGTTTACCGTCAATTTCAAGATAGAAAATCAAATGAAAATATTCATCATATTTTGCTGTATTACTTCCGAAAAAGAAAATATGATATGTATAGTGAAGATTCTTTAAAACTACTCTTGATGTTAAAGAAGAACCATACTCAGGAAGACCAATCACAATGACAATGATAAATTAAAGAAAATTCAATTGGAATTTCTATGAATCTTAATTTATTGAAATCGAGTGTAAAAAAACATTAAAAACAACCTAGGTACGTTAGTGAGCTCGATATTCGAGTACTAGATGAGCTAACATAAATTCATCTCATCTGCGGTTCTCTCTCGATACGTTAATTCTATTCATTTTTGAAACGTAAAATAACAAGCAATGAAAAATGGATCATCCACAATAACACGAAATAAAAAGATCGTAAAAAGCGCGGACTCGATGAACCTGCTCAAAGTACTTCAAAAACAGATATTCACGAAAGGAAGGTTATACTGCTAGTCTGGTAGAATTTTAACGGAATAGTGTATTTTAAGCTGCTTCCAAGAATGTATACTATCGCAAACTAAATAAATTGTTGTTGATTCATAAAGTTGTTCTGTTTCACCACGATAACGCTCTATCACATACAAGTTTTGTCACTCGCCAAAAATTGTTACAGCTTATACAGATGTAACAGACCTAGTCCATAATACTTTATAGGTGGATATCTGACTAAATTATGAATGAAAAAAGTTCAAGAAATATGTGCCTATTCTCAACCATGTCAGAGATATGAGCATTTAAAAAAAATCGTAATTATGCAATTAGTTCTGTTGCTTAGCTTAGTTTGAAAATAGTAAGAATATTGATGTGACATGTATTCCGTGTACGCATCTCTATTATTTTTTAAGAAAAAAAAAAAGGAATTATTTTATTAATTCCAAATTATATATTGGATTCAAAAAATTAAAGATTATCGGATTTAGAGCGGCCAGACTATTTTTTGTTTAGGACCTGAAGCAAACAATTTCGCAAATATTTATTTAGAAGTAGGTAGACTTCAAGCTTAACACAATTTTGTAAAAATTTAAAAGAATAATATTGTTTGTAACAGTACAGATTTTCACATATTTCTTGAACATTTTCGACTCGTAATTTAGTCAGGTAAAATATTATGGACTAGGTCTGTTACATTCTGTATATCCACCATATTCGCCAGACCTGGCACCATCTAACATTTGTTTCGTTATTTTCAAAACACCTTAAATAATAATAGCCTTCACTGGTATTGAGGATATCTAATTGTTCTTCGAACTATGTTTAGTCGAAAAAGACGTGATTTTTTTTTGGATTTATCAAAAAGCTGTCTGAAAGATGTTAACAGATAATCTAACAAAATCTAAAATACATAATAGTTCAATGAAGTTTTTGTGACCCATGAAAAATTTTTTTTTTCAATTACATATTATAAAACGCAATTACTTTTTGGACATCTCAATATAATTCTATAAAAGGATTTAGAGGTTACCACTTTGGATGTTATTATGTGGTTAATGTTTGATTAGACTCGTTGAGGTCACTGATAGGGATTATTTGTCAAATGGATTTGTACGGTAAAAATCGAGGCCCGTATATCTCCTCTCTTCTCCAGTGTGTGTATGCTATGCCAAAACTTTTAATGATTTGTGTTTGCGTGTATAGCTAGAGCGGATAGGCTATGGCAATAAAACGGTACTTACTGGTTGGCGTTTATTTAGAGATTGAATTTACGCTGATCGTTATATTACAAAGATTGACGTGGTACACTGGAAGCAGTGCCAAGGTGCGAGTTAATGTATCCGAGGCTGACCAGGAGAAGTAATAATAAAGTAAGAAATAAATATTAATCTTCAGTAATTATTTGAAGCAAACTTAAAGACATTCGGTTGATTAAAAACACTTGAATATAACATATCGCACCCCTAGTCAGTGGCGTAGCTATGTTAATGCGCACTAGAATCCGTTTAGCATTGACATTTTTGCGAGTATTGATACTTTTCTCGGCGTTAATAGTAATCCACACCGTAAAATATAAAAAAATATTTTTTATGTGTATCACGAAAACGCTTGAAAATATTATCGATGTATACTATAGTGTCCCTATTATATCATGATTGCTGAATTAGAAGGAATACGTCATCGGATCCTCAATAACGATGACATATTAAGAAATTAAAGGAATCTTGGATATTTCTGGGAATTTTTTAGGGTGTGGGTCTGCCACTGGGAGTTGCTGGGATGGATGATGCTGGGAAAAGCAGTGGCTAGAGAGGCCTACATAGAATTTTACTAGCTCTCCCTCGCACCTCTCATGATCTGAACAGGATGAATTTCTGCCGGACTGTGAACGAGTTCTGCGACTGCAACACATAAATGTGACGTCTACCCTCCCCTTTTGGGGGTGCATGATTTCTATAGTTATATATCAATAACTGAATGTAATATTGATGAATCGAAATGAGAGTAAACAACTCTCAAAACGATTCCGAAATAGGGTGTATATAAATAAATATAATGTCCAGACTATCGTCGTAAATCGAAACAAGTACTTTTTAAAATTGCAAGTGCATAAGACACTTAGGTATGTTTTTTTTTTTTGAAAGTGTGAAAATTACGAGATAAGACTTTGTTATTACTATTTGATGGATAAAACACATAGTACTAAAATTCATATAAATTGTATACACTGCTTATTTGGGCGGCCTTTTTTCTGTTCTGCTTGGGGCCCAATTTTTGTAGTTACGCCGCTGCACCTAGTTAACTTTTACTTTTGAGATAAACGACTTTAAAGTTTTTGATGCATTTATTTTACTCTAAAAAAATCTGTGCTGTATTTAGTTTATCTTTATTTTCTTTTGTCAGTATAAAGAGATATGACATTATTTGAAAAGATAATAATAATAACTACTTATATTTTCAGACTATATTAATGCTTCTCAAATTCGTTAATTAAAAATTCAGATATTTTAACTTGTTTTAATCTTTGAGTTTGTGAAGATTGGTGATGAAACGAAACTAGGGTTTGTTTGTGTAATCGTTTATTAGATATTAAAAAGACTTTATTAATGCTTCTCAAATTCGTTAATTAAAAATTCAGATATTTTGATTTATTGTAATCTTTGAGTTTGTGGAGATTGGTGGTGAAACGAAACTAGGGTTTGTTTGTGTCGTCGTTTATTAGATATTAGAAAGAAGAGTACAGAAGGTAGCGGAGTGTGAAGTGTTAATGGAGCGAGTAATCTCCGACTTGTGTCGATCTTTCAAAATCGGGCGAGACTGGTCGAGGCGAGTGATGGAGCAAAATTGTTCACGGCTTCTCTCGGCCTGGTTCTCGGGTCTAGATGTTGCCCGTGTCTTCGGTCAGCTGGAAGCGGCAATACTGGCGGTGAATTTGAATCACCGCCCCGCAGATTTAAAAAGGGGTGTGGTATGTGCGACATAATTTCCTACAAACTCATATTAGGCAGCAATCGTAAATTCAGATAATACATCTAGGATATAATATGTTTAATAAAAAATTATTAATTGTGCCAAATAATAACAATACAACATGTTGGGAGCAAAACACGCACACAGAGTAGGTTCTACAGCGCAGTAACTAATTATGTGATGTTTTCGTTTCTCAAGGTTTAATTTATTTTCAAATGGCGACGTGTTTTCCACAACTTTCAAACATACAAAATATTTTAACGATATTTATCGAAAACACAACGACTGTGTCTTTCACTGAAACAATCATTATAAAGGAAGGATTCTTGGCTAATCGGTTCCTAAAATCTTATATAATTACTTTCAAAAATAAAATACATTAAATGTTACATAATTTTTGAAACAAGATTAAAAAAAAAATGTAATCATCTCAAGATTCAGTTTCAAAATTAAAAACGTGTATTCAAGTTCTTATTACAGTTTATTAACGTTTTACGCTTTGTCTGGTCTATCCAAAGCGATTCAAGTAGTCTGAATAGAGACTAACGTCATGTTTAATGGGAATATTTTTAGAATTGCACTAGTCTTTAAATTAGCAATATTTGAATATGTCCAAGAACACACAATTGCTGGATTTCTACCAACATAGGCGCTCTTATTAAACAAATATCAGATATCTCATAGAGACAAAGCTATTTTTTATTATATTTCAATGGGAAATATATGGAAGTGTGGAGTAATTATAGGGCTAATGCTGTTTAACCGTTTGAATGCTACGCGTCGCAAAAGCGCTGCGATCGTTTGTATCGGAAATTGCTTAGCACTTAAACGGTTAAAAAAAGATAAAATGAATTATCAACCTTGGTTCATAGATGGCGAGGGTGTAGTGGTACTCGAAGCGAGTCCATGTACGTTTATACAATTTTCAAAAATTTGATAAATGTGGAGATTGAGTGTTGAGAATTGGTGAACGTTATATATATATATAAAGTGATCACTCGTACCAGCCGAAGACAGGTGTTAAGCCCTGTAATTACCCCATACTTCCATATATTTTCTAATAAAATATAATTATCTGAATTAAGGCATTTTTTGTTTAAGTGTGAAATAAATAATCCCATATTTTTTCAAAGATGTGGTCCGTTTGTAATAAATGATGAATGAAAATTTTGAAAAATTCTCTCCTTGCAAATCTTAAATGTTCTTTGATAACAATTTTCTAATTTGTAATGCTAAAATTAACCTTATATTATGTAGGAATTAGAATAGTTATTTAAATTGGTTTTTTTATTTTAAAATTTAATTTATTATTTCACATGTTTAACATATACATTGTATGCTTTCATAATTTTATTCTTATGTGGTCAATAAATACGAGCTATAATTTCAGGAAACATAAATATTTGGTATTATATATTAGACAATTATTTTACTTTTATATTTTTTAGTCTTCAATGGCCAAATCAGTTTGACATTTATATGATTTATTAATGTCAGAACATCTAAACACCGATAAAATATTTATTTTTTGTTAATTTATTTTGTTACACTACGCCTGTCTTACTGAATTTGTTTCTAGACAATTAAACTAAATACTATAATTAGAATATAAATCAGCTAACTATATATTTTTTTTCAATATTTACCTTCCATAATAAGACTTTTAGGCAATACAAATATATCATTATATATTTAAAATAGTTTAATTAAAAGTTTTCTTCTTAAATATCCACTTTGACAATTCTAATGATTATATTTTTACGAAATATTTTACATGACAGCTTTTTTACAGATGCCGCCAAACAATTAAAAAGTTGTTCCAGTTTATTTTGTGATCTGTCATTGACTTACACCTCAGATGAATAACATCGTATTTTAAAATAACTTTAGGAAATTTGTTCATTGGTTCTCAAGTTTCTTTGAAAGTTTTCTTTGTAAACCGGATATTATGTATTACTTGAGATTGACGCCGTCGTCCGCTTTTCTAATAAAACAATAGCTTTTAACCTCACTTAATTCAATAATGTAATTTGATTTAAAGAAAACCTTGACCTTACCTGTGACGTCGATATCTGAATGAATGATTTCAAATCGATTAAAGAAGAAACAAAAAAATATTTTGTAAATTGAGACAAAACTCTGTTTTATTCCACTACACTTTTCATTGTGTTAAATTATATATAACATTTTCGGGAACATTTTCTCATTATCAATATTATAGTTCAACTAAAATTAAAAACACTTGTGGTGGTGTGTTTGGAATTAACGGAGGTGGAGTTAAAATGGATAAGAGAGGGTAAGTAATGGGCGGTATATGAATATTAATAATGTTTTTATTATTAAATATGTATTTCTAAATTTTCTATAATGTCTAATTTTCGTCCTTTGGCGCAACTATGTGTAAGTTATATATCACAATTAAAAGTGTAGTAGAATATAAAACGCTGTTTTGACTCAATTTACAAAATATTCATGGAATTCTACAAAGTTTCACCAAAAACCTTTAAGCAGTTATCAATAAAATTACATTAATTTATTATTAAAATCATTGGATTAAAATATGGATTAAAGTATTTTATTTTTCGATTACACTGAAAGATAATTTTTATTAACCACATACCAAATCAATTGCACGTCATCATTCAATGTTAATTAGATTAATTTAGCTCATTTATATTATTATCGATTGGCTAGTAAAAACTCGATTCGATGAGATTATTTGAAATAAGCATATTTTATTTAGTTTCTACATTAAAATATGTTAAATAAGTTTTTAAAAGATTTTTATATATATTTTTAGAACTGTTCAACCCGAAGAAGCTGCTGCGTATTGTGCTACCCAAGATTCCACTTGCGTTTTCGTTGAGACATCCGCCAAGAAAAATTTGAAAGTGGACGACCTATTTTACGATCTATTTGTCGTAGCAAACCTTCCCTTAGAGATGGCCCCCAATCATCACAAAAGGGTGAACACAACGTTCGGGAGCCCGTGCACTCTGCCGCCTCACGTTCCTACCCACAGATCCAAAATGTGTACGCTGTCCATCAAGAGAAGGCTGTCGGATGCGTGCGGGGTGGTGGCTCCCAACGTCAGGAGGCCCAGCATCCGGACAGACCTGATGATTATGAGGACTAAGACTTGTTCTATGGGAGATGGCGAGGGACCAGGGGGCAGTCCAGGGTTCAGCCTCAATAGGCTAGTCAGAAATGGTTCTCAAAGCGATGGAAAAACATGTGTTTTACAATAGTTGTACATCTAATTTATTTCAACATATTTAACTTTTTTCTTAATCTACAAAATATAAATAAAAAACATTATTACAAATTTTATGCTGTATGCAATAAATAAATCAAACATCATACACAAAAAATATTACAAATTATAAAAAACTTTATTCTGAAATTCACATCAACTTTATTACCACAGTTGATCAGGGAACGTAAATAAGATTTTTAAAATAAAACATTATAGAATTTATCAAATGAAAAAAGTACTGTTTATATTGTGTTACAAAAAACACTAAAAATTTAATATTTAAAAAATGTACATTTATTCTTACATAGATGTTCATTTCAATGTTGTAAATATTATTTTGCTCGTTAAAAAGGTTTAATACATTTAATACCTATACCTTTAATACCAATATTATTATGTATTCGAAATATAAATTATTAACTCAATACACACTCGAGAAAATGTTTAACTAAGCCACTACTTAATATCAATCAAAATCTTCTTCATTCTTAAGAACAAATTAGGCCTAACAAAGAAAATAACTTCAGAAAGCTTTGAATAGAATTTATTCATAAGTTTTATACTTCCATTCATATCACAAAAAGAAATTAATAACCATAAATTAATTAGCTCATTGTTTTTTTTCGAAAAGACTTTCGAAAATATTTTAAAATCTCAATACACATAACTTTGTTATAATTCTCTTTTAAGTATACAATTATTTAAATTTAAAAAATATTTTAAATAATGTTTTGATGTCGCAGATTTAGCATCTTCAAGTAAAATAATATACTGTCGCATAAATACGTGTTATGCGTACAAATTTATTTATTTATATAGCTAATAACGAAAATTGCCCTCAAAGACCCGGGATTTACATTTCACGTTCGAACGTAAATTCAGGATCGTTGAAGACAATTATATATTCTCAAGAAAAAATGTTCGTCTATATTCTTCACAAGTCTACAAACCAATACTGTTCCGAAGAATGTCAATTAATTTATTTTTGACACATGAGCTAAAAGTAAATAATAATAAAAAACTAAATTTCGATATGGCACGGTGACTAGAGTGCCTTTTGAGAAATCACTTCATTGAATTTATTTGATTCCCTGAAAGAGGTAACCAGAAACCTGCACCGCTGTATTGCGGCCACCGTGTTCTTGATCTAAGATTTGAAAAATAATTATTATGTTTTTATTATAAATAATTAATATTATAACTTCTAAAAAATATTTTATGACACATAAAAGAATACTGTATTGGTGTGTGTCTGTAATTTTCGAGTTTTCGGTTAGAAACATGTGAGATATCATAATACATTTACTTTTGCTAAAAAAATGACACGTTTCTTATTTAATTAAAAAAAATAATCACTATTTAAGTACAAAAGGGTAAATAAATTGTTTAATTATGTCGAAATAACAATGTAAAATTACATAATTTATCCGCATTTTTTAATATAGACATTTTGTTCCTAATGTGCAGTGATTTGGTTATTCATATAAAATATGAGCATTTAATAATTAAACTATTGACTGTCAATAATTTTACGACGAATTTGGTTTTGTGGTTCACAATCTCGTTAATTTACAGATAGGTATAAAAGTTATTAGTTCGTGTCCCGATACCAACCAAAAATTTTTTCGATAGATACATTTTTTCTGTATATCTTTCTAATTGATTCGTTTAATTATATTAATCTCTTTTGACAACAATGCTCGGAATTTGAATTAATATCCAAGTCAATTTATTTCCGTAGCACTAGCTTTAGAGTTAAGTTTTAGTTTTAAAACACTCAGAATATAGATGTGACATATTTTCATGTTTAATTCTCTAAAAACATTATCTAAAACATTACTTACAAAATTAATTATAATTACGATTGGAGTCTATTATGCATATTCTATTATATGGTATATTATTACCTGCATGATATAACTGTCTTCTAGGGATTAAGCAGTCTATCTAACACTATGTAAAAATATGCGTTATCGAAATAGAATGTGAATTACATCTAAACAACAATGGTTTATCGGGGAAATTGATCTAGGCATAAAGATTATCTGAATTTTATACTAAAATAACGATTACACGACCATTTTGTTAAAATAGCGAGTTGAAAGTATTGTCGCTGAATGACCAAATTTGATAATAAACTTCAAAAATAGTTGATTTACTATCTACTGATGTTTTACTGTAATATATTAACATTATTGGTATACTTCTAAATAATTCCGTATGAGGTGTTAAGTATGGTTGAATGATATTTTTATAAGAAAAATGAAATTTATAATTAATACATTAATTTAGTATTTAAAATATCACAGACCTATGTTCTGAATAATTACAACATCACAATAAGAATGTGTTTTCCTTAATAAGAAAAATGAAAGATTATAAAAGTGTCGAGCTGACGAATAATATAACCACTGATGAAATTGAAATAAATTAGAGTGTTCAGATAATTCAGGAATCTACGTTTTATCTAGAATCATTTCATATTTATGTAAATACATGTCAAAGGTGATGGAAAACATTAAAACGTATTTTCCTAGTCCAACACTTTACCTTTTGAATTATGAATTTAATCACGATTTGGGGACTCCTCACATTCTCACATTTAAACCACATTATTGATAATCTAAAGGATGTATTAGAATGTTTTTATTTTTCAAAGAAAATATAAATTTCTCTCCTAAAATATTTTATGTACTTCATTTATTTATCGATCGGAAATAATATTTTTGGTGTATTTTTCTTTAAAAAGCACATAATATAAACTGATTGGTTATATTATTATCAGTAACACGAGTTTATCGTATATTTTTCTAACAAAATCAATTGATATCTCACTCTCATGAAATTACGCGTGGATGGTGGGAAACCAAAACACAGCTGTCAAAATAAATATTAACTATTTATGGATATCCAACATTTCGAAAAATAAAACAAATGACAAATTGTCTTTGGAATAGCAAAGTATTATCTGACATTTACATCAAACTGAGATATTGAGCAATAACGTCTGGAATGTCAAATTTTTTTGGCGGAGTTTGGTTTATCTCCCATGAGGTAAATTTTTTATAAAAATAGCTTTGTATTATAATAAATATTAAAATATGACTCATACATTGTATTTTTTTTCCAATCAAAATTTTCTTGTTATCTCTTAAATTATTAGCAAATTTGATAAGTTTGTTACACAGTTTTAAGTAAGAATGAAATTGTAAGAATTTCGATACGAAAAAGTAAGTTTTTACAAAAAAAAATAGATTATACCTTGTTGTTCCAAGGTCACGAAATCAATATTAAATGCAAATAAGAAAAATAATATCACAATTTATGTAGGTATTTTAAGTTATAATATTACAATATCTGTAATGTCTGTAGCTCGTATGTATTTCAAAAGTGAACTAAATATTCCTGTTCTTTTAGCCAGCTCAAAAGTGTGTTATTTTATATGCTTGTGGTGTACATTATTTATTAAAAATATTTCTAAAAATAAATAACGTTTTCTTTATTGATAATCTTTTATATATATATATTCTTTATTGAATATTTAAATTGATCTGTTGACAAGTTGCCAAAAATAATATACTTGTATTTTATATTTTTAATGACCTCACATTTTTATTGTAAATTTACAATTTTAGAACATAGTTATTTGATGATTAACACAAATTAAGTGAATCACTTAGAGAGGTAGGCAGAAAAATTTAACTATCGAAAAAATATATGGTTACCACTGGGATTCGAAACCAGAACTATATCATGCCGAAAGAATGTTACCTACTACACTATGTTAACTATTTACTGTAACCTCAAATTTTGATGAGACATCTATTAAACATCCTATTAAATAATAGTTTTTAATGAAATATTGTGAAAAACTAAAGTGAATCACCTAATTTGTTTTTTACATCTATTTTATAATTTTATCAGAATTTCATGTACGAAACTTATATTGGTATTTGTTAAGTGCACAGATATAATCCAAATTTTATTTTAATCATTAACTACCTAACTGGTCAAGGCCTGTATTGAAGTGGTCAATTATACATTAAAATTAAAATAATATTGAAAGAAATAAAATCTAAAGCTCGTGTGCAGAGTAGCGTTCGTATAATTAACAAATACTTTATTTAGTTAAAAACTATGTTTGGCAGCTAAAGAAAAACTTTCAATTTAGAAAATACTAACTCATCATTTATTTATAAGTGTTTCAATATTTAGATGTGTATAATAAAAATGTGTTTTATCGTATTCACAGTTAAATAAATATTACTTTTATTATTAAAATATAAGTTGTTATAGATATAACATTAAATAGTAATTATTTATTCTATTACATGTTTTGTCCTTTACATTGCATTGCCGGATGCGCTGGTATCAGCGAAATATGACGGGCCCAAATTAATATAAGAATATAAATAATTAAAAATAATTGTTTTACAAATTGTTAAAAATCTAAAACATTGTTTGGCTTTATAAATAAAGTTATTTAAATAATATTTGAAACATCTTTTATTGACTGTCTTTCTTTCCACAAACTTAATACACTAATTTAATTGATAAAAAAATAATCATGTGTAAAAATTATTTAAAATAGATAGGCATAGGTGGAAACATAAATTTTATTGATTTTTTTCACGTGTTTATTTTACATGGTATTCTTTGATGCGATTAAATAAAAAATGTTTACTTTGCAAAATGTAGTTTAATTTATAGAAAAAATGCTCAACACGAGGTAACAGAGCGCTTATTTTTTAACAGTGACCAATATATGTATAAAAACAAATATTAACTTAAAGCCAACTTACGAAACAAAAACAATAGGTGCGTTCAATGTAATGCATTGATATACTTTTAACATTTTTATAAGTGGAAAAATCTCTCGGCTAGGAACCCTTAATTCTAGCAGTAGTAGGAGTTTAGCTTACCTACTAAAAAGCTCTAGGCTTAGCTCTCTCTCTTTCCTTCTTAATATTATGGTCATTGGTGAAGATCACGATCTCTAGTATTATGTGTCTCAGCAAGTTGGAAGTCTGGTATAAAGATTGAGGTATGTTGTTCTTCGAATAGAACAAGTATCCTCAGGCTTTTACATTGTCGTGTTCAAAACACTACATTATTCTTTGTCAGCACACAATTAAGAATGTAAATTTGAAACCCTTGGCTTGTGTATAGAGTTCCGGAATCAATATAACACGACGCGTCCGTCTCCATCATTACATTTTAAATTCATAGATTATTTGTCTTTCACTCAGTCATCCACGACTTAATGTTGAAATTGGAGAAAACGAATGTCTCTTTTTTCTTTCTTTTAAAGCTTCCTGAATATTTCCCTGTTTTTACATTTTTTTGTGTAGCGTTCTTTGCCATACCAATTGTGTCGTGGTTTTGTTTCATTTGCCAATCAATCACCTTAAATACATTAAAAATATAAGAATATAAATTATTTAAATAATACTCAAAATGTATAAATTTTTGTTGATATCTTAAACATAATTAAAAACAAAAAATAATATGGCAGTATTTGGTTGATGATATACATAATAAGTTTCTTACTATTTTTAAACCAAGCGCTTTTGCTATGAAACATTAGATTTGTTTGTTTGTCGAACCTCTGACTCTTAGTAACCAGGTGTGGAAAATAGGTATATGTGTATTTGGGCTACCGCTTGCTTAGCGCCTTCTACAGCCTTATAAAGAGAACCCATTGGTTGTTCCTTAATCACTTAAGCTCTTAAGAATAACAACAAACACAGAAAGAGTGATTAGTGTAATGGCTTGATATTTATTTTCGCTGAACTTACAATTATAGAAAATATATTGTATTGTAAAGTATTGAACAACATATTCGATAATAAAAATATACGAGTGAATGGAATCAAAGTGGCGGCCCCCAAGCTGTGGTCCTGTATGAGCCCATACCCTGAGAAATGTGGAAAGAGAGTGGCTGGCATCATGCCGGTCCGCTTTTTACATAATTTTTATTTAAACATCTTAAATGCTCTGTTCCGCACAGCAAGGCGGCCGCGGATAAAACCGCGGAAAATGTTTAGCCAAGACACGAACCCGGCCGCGGAGAGCGCGGCGCCCTGGCCCGCGCAAGCGTTTAGCCAAGACGCAAACCCGGCCGCGGTTTCGCGCCGCCGGGTGGTCGCGGGGGGCGCAGCGCCCCGATCCAAACACGCGCCGGGCCGAGATGTGGACTTGGCCGCTTCATACCATCTTCGCGGTCGCCACACTACGCCCGTGGAAAGTCGCCGCCCCTGGGGACAGCGAGCGGTCGCCGGGGGAGCGGGGAGCGGGGCGAGCGGGCCGCGGACGAGGCCACGCCCCGACCGCCGCCAGAAAATGTTGATTATGTTTTTGTGTAATAACTCATGTAAAAAAATTATTTTCAATGTAATAAGTATACGAATAAAAAGAGAATTGAGAGGGCGATCGCCCGGGAATGATTTAATGCACCTCAAAAATCCTTTGGTAATAAAGAATGATGTTTTAAGGTTTGAGGTGCGTTTACAAATTATCCGGGCCATCGCCCGCTATAAAAACTACCAGGCATCGCGAGGCAGGTCCATGTTTGTATTAAAAAATACTCGCGATACCTGGGGCATGTCATGTTTCATAAATATATTAAGAAATGTACGACATATCAGAGTTCTGCCGCCCCTTACGGGACGGCGGAAAAAATGGCCGCTGTTGCCAGTTTTCGCCGCCGAGCGCTGGCGGCGCGGGACCGTATCGGGGTGGCGCGGGGCCTGTCCTGGCCCCCTGATTGGTCCCTGAGTTTGCTGGAGCCTTACGCTCCAGCACAAAAGAGTTATCACATAAATAAACGATCCAGCGGTTGCAAGGGCACTCTCTCTCGCACTTCGCTGCACCTGCACCGCTGGACAAGACCTACACCTGCCTTTTCTTTGACCCCTGCCTACACTTTTGGACTTTCTTCCCCTGGGATTTCTCGACTTGGCTGTACACTTGGACCGATCCTGGAAGAACACTACGACTCTGCGACTACACTGGACACGATTTGGACCCCCTTTTGGACAACTGCGCACCGGCCATAATCGTCGTTCGAGCAACGGAGCAGCGACCCTGAACCAGCACCTGAACGATTACTACAGTCTTGTTCCTGTACTGAACATGCTCTTTGACTATTATGTTAAAATTTCGACCTCTTACCAATATAATAATAATAATAATAGTGCGTTTATTCCAGTATGATTGGGTATTTTTTTATGAAGATAATACATGTTATATAATAGAATATATTTAAGTTATAAAATAATATTTATGTTATGAAAAAAGGCAAAAAAGTTCACACATATACCTATATACGAGTATAAACAAAATATAAATAGTGCATTTCAGTCGTAGCTATTATTGTATCTGTAGGCATTCTACAGTCGTTGCTATTCTCTGGTCAAGGAGCCAGCTTTCCATAAGAGCGCCGCTTTCACAAGAGTTGGTGCTGAGCTCCAGCCGCAGCTTTTACACGCGCAACTCGATATCCCAGAAGTGGAACGAATGTATGTACACATCCTTCGGTAAACATTAGAAACATATAGAAAGTACATGTACAATCTTTACAGCTATGTTCATAAACACCGGAATTATTAAATTTATCATCTTTGCCTTTGGAATTTATAAGTAATTTTGATATATTATTATTTATATGAAATGCCGGTCTAATCTTTTATGGTAGGTGTTTAGATATTTGATTTGAATTATTATTTATGAATAATTCTCTACACCAATAATCATTATTATTATTATTATTATCTATGAACTATATAAAAATTGACTAGTAATATATTATTTGAATATATTTTTTTAAATTGTGTCTATTCTATATTGTACCCGTTATTAATTGCTATATAATTCAATATTGAAATTAGATAGTAACATAGAAATGTTAACTAGACGATGTATGCTAAACACTGAATTTGTATGTGATAAAGAATGATTATATTTACTATGTATCAGTAAAACTTGGTTTTCGATAAATTTTTAATTCAATTTTATTATTATTTTTAATTAGCCTAAGATTCGAAAAAATTAAGGCCGTTTGATATAAAAACGAAGGAAATTATATTTTTCAAAACCGGGTGGTATATTAAAATAACTCATTGAGCGATTAAAAATAAAGTTAAATAATCTATATCAAAATTAACATGAGCCAAAAAGTACAATTTGAAAATGTAACAAATATTTAGTAGTATACTTTAATATTTCTATACATGGCTAAGAAATACAGCAGTCTGGTGCCGGACGGTGTGGCGGTCGTGCAACACGGTAAGTACAAGATTGTTCCGTGATAGGGTGTATTTTAAAAATAATTACCTTGTTTATGAAAATAACATGTTTTTAACCTACAGTGAACCCAGTATCGTGCCATATGGATGACAAAAACAGTATATTTTCTGATATTGAACTCTCTTATCTGCTACCGCTTTATCCTACCTGAGTGACCAACGATGATTTATTAGAATACTAGACTAATAATTAAATTTAAAAAAAAAACCTTAACAAAACATACTTATCCACTATCAGTATGTTCCGTAAATATTGTAATTTTTTTTTCTACGAAATTAATTGTCGATATATATAAACTAACCGGATGAAAATAACTTCGGCTCTAGTTTTAAGATTTAGGAAAATCGTGTGGATTTTATTTTGTCATGTTTTCTATTGAACTGTGTAAACATCAAATCTAGTAAAGTAAGATACAAACTTCCTCGATCTGTCGTATGGGGATCGGCCATTGTATCAATTCTCACTTGTTTAAAATTCGCATTCGGGACTCTCCTATGTGTGAATGTATGAAATTTAAATAGTGTTTTTTAAGATACCCTATCAATGACCATTATCCAAATTTAATCCAAGATCTTTCTAACAATCAAATTCCATTTCCCATCAACATACCAACTTTGTTATCATCTAACAATCAAACCATTTTTTAAATATTAACGAGGTTCCTAAACGCCAATGAAATAAACCTGTAAAAATTAAATATATCCAAAAGAAACTTCATATTAAATACAATTACTCAGTAATGGCAAGAACACTGCGTAGGGATGAAACGCCAATTAAGATATATAATATATTAAGGTCGATGAAATGATGCGAAATAGTAAACTGGAAAATCTCATCTACTGCAATTTTGTGCATAAAGTATAAATTTATTATTAACTATAAGACTTTCTGGAGATGGGTTATTAATAGAAAGATTATGAAGGCCTTGAATCAGACTTCAAATCAAAGCATTTGTTTAAATTTTGCTCCAACCCGAATGACCAAAACAAGTCGATTCAGGCTGGTAATGAATAGTTTATATATTTTAGTTCTAGATTGGTCTTCAGAAGTCCTAATTTGAAAAAATTTATGTGGTTAACGAGTGACCAATTTTCAAATGTATGTAGATTGTGCTATGTACGATGATTGCCGTTTTTCTCATTTAAAGGTATAATGTGAAGGCTCGAAGAGGATACTCAATTTTTTCAATGTTTATTGATTATGTATTTTTAGGTCGCTACAGTGTTTAAACTGTAAGATGCCGTCAGAATCAAGGAATGCTAAGACAGCTGTATTAATAAAAAGTTCCACAGAGAATGTGATTTTTGACGAGGGAACTAAAATTATGTTATAATTAATAACCAAAATCAAAAAATTTTAAAACCAATATATTTTAATTTAAAAATAATATATTTGTATACAGTCTAAAAATATATGCAACCTTGTTAGTTCAATGTGTTTTTTTGCAATATTATCTTTTAGTTATAATTTAAAATAGAGATATGAAGAGAAGGGGAGTGAGTCACTTTGTACTGCGCAGGTTCTAAATGCAAAATTTATTATATATATTTTTCTGACAAAATTTAGATGACTTTCAATTTAACACACATTTATATTGCGGTGAGGGGGTGGGATGGCCAGAGGATGTGCCAGACTAAAAGAAAATATATATATTTTTTCATTATTGAATAACCAAGTGTATCTGTCAACATAAATGTTGATTTTAAATTCATTTTACCATTTCGATTTATCTTTTTATTCCAAGAATAACAAAAATTTAAAATACATAAAACAATATAATCTACACATAAAAAATCGCTCATGAGATAAGTTATTATTATTTTTCCAAAAATTCTACTGTTTTATAAAAATCAACAATTTCAAATTTACATATAGTGTTGAATTTTCCTTTGAATTCGATGAAATAAAGATAGACCCAGTTCGAATTTTTCCCTGGAGCGTTGTACTTATTACGTTTTCTGAAACGTTTCTTTTTCTCTGTATCAATATTCTCCCTTCCTACCCCTATATTTTCCCTTCCCTATCTCAATATTTGAGCTTGATTGACAGGTGTGCGTGAAAACTCTCAGCGAATAAGTATGAATTTTATTTTCCGATTTGTGAAACTGTGCGGTCTTTTTCAGAATATATTATCTGAGTACGAAATGTATTGAATGATTGATTTCATTTCATGTATTTTTGAAAGTTTATGAAATTATGTTTTAGTTTTAGATTTATGGTTTTATGAATTTTGAAACTGATAATAATAATTTGGTAGGTACATATGAATTAGGGATTCTGTGTCGATATAATCCAGGAATAAATTCTCTGGATTTAAAAAAAATAATAACCCGAGAACCAAGTTATTTTCATAATTATTATTCATGTTACACAAGTTGAGTACATGTGTAAGCATATCTTTTTTTTAAATTTAAAGTGTCCATTGTTTATATTACGGAGAAATTAGTCCTTAAATATTTACTACTTAAAAAATATTCTGAAGTAAATGGTTTTGTCGGTTAGTTAAAACAGGGAATTATGTTTCATTGTAAAATGTGATCTTGTTTTTATAGAATAAATTAATGTATTTTGTAAATAATATTTGTATGGGCAGAATTTATTTAAAAAACTTTATTAGAGGTCTTCAGTTGATTTAAGCCAAATGCGTTATTGTCTTCCAACATGTTGAATTACACATACAATACATAATTAATTGTTCTTTTTTTGTAAGTTTTTCATTAATTTTTAAAAAAAATATTTTTGTTTTGTAATTTTTATAAATGAATGTGCTTTTATATTCAATATATTATACGTAAACTTTATTTCATTTTAAAAAACTACCTACTACCACATTATGGAATAATAAATTTTTCGTCATACAGTCTTTATGTGTTTATAAAATTAATATTAACCTATTGTTTTTTTACACAGATAATATCCTTAATAGCTACTGTACACCATATATATACACAAGTATTTATTAAAATATATTTACTTTTTAATTAAATAAAATTCATGGTCTTGATTCCCGGGAATTCCCGGAATTCGAAAGTTTTGAGTCTGGAATTGAAACCGTTTTAACACGGAAATTGAAAAAAGTCGAGAAAAAAGAATCCATAATACGAAGTCTTGAATTACTAAATATAATAAAATGTAGTAGTATGTTTGTAGTAGTGGTTATTTATTAGAAGTCTCATCATTCTATTTTTCTCATTTTCTCTATAGTGCTAAAATATGGACAGGGAGCAGGAACGCAGAAGCTCACAGGACGAATGCCTCTATTATCATTGGCAGCTTCTTTTCTCAACAATACGTATTCGAATCCTCAGATATTTAAGCCGCACTGCTAGACATAAGGACACGAAGGAAAAATTGGTGTCCCAGGGAGGCTGAAAATACCCAGATGACGTGGAAGGGCGCCAACGTGATGAACAGATCTGGTCGGAACATTGATTCTGAGCCCGCTCTTGGACTGCACACGACTGCTCTCACTGAGAATAAAATGAATATAAAGAAGTTCAAAAGGTCAAATAATACAAATGATGAAAAATACATATACCGACAAGTGTAAGTCTTAACGCAAGTCGAGTACCTTCTCCATTTGCATTGTATCCTCCCAATAAACCTCAATATACCTTTCCCGCTCTGGCCAACTAATTACTAGGGATTTCGCCGACGTGGAACCAGATTGCATTTCGACACGAAACTGTCAACATCTGTGTTTCTTTTAATGTTCGGGCGTTGCGTCGTATGTAAATTCCGGACCCACGAAAAAGAAGCGGTGTTCTGCAGCATCCGCAATGCAGTGATATCTCTGTTCTTCACTACAAAACTACTTTTTTTTAAAGAATTTGTTTTTATTATAGATTTTTAAATTTAGATAAATCATAAGGCTAATTATAAATTATTTTTTTTTACTAATTTACCAACTCAATATTGAAATCAATTCTCGTGTTTAAATTGGGGAGTATAGTCATTTTTAGTTTTTATAAGGTAAAGGTAGGTATAGAAGTAATATGTAATATTTAGGTAAATAATAAACTTAAAAAGTATAATATTATGTTATACATGATCTTAACATAAAGTAACGGTATCTACAAAAATTTTAATATAGAAATAAAGTAATAAATACAAACGTAGTAGAAATATAACTTAATTGTAATAAGTTCAGTTAATTGGTAAGTATATGAGAGTTTGTTCTAGTTTGTGATTAGATAATATATCGCAACAATAAGTGCATATATACGAGTATTTTGATTTCATAATTTTAGCTATGTTTTTTTTTGGTTATTTTTTAAATTACTAAATACACATGAATAAATATAATCAAGAGTTATGCCAAATTCAATGAAATAAATTAGAACTTGTAATTAGCTGTCGGAGATTTCTAATAAATTTTTGATTTGTGACTTGAAAACGCATATATAACAATCAAAATTTGAGCTACGAGTATCATTCGATATTTATTTTATTTTATACACAAATGACTAAATGATACACACCGGCCGACATACCTCACCGCCATAATCATTCATTCAATCTCATTCTCCGAGAAACAAGAACAAAGTTTCATCCACACTTTATGGATAACACATTTATCATCTATTCTGTTTATTATTCTCATCAGAATTTTATCAAACTTTTCAGATTTTTTTGTTCATTTAATTAGTGACTTTTTAAATATCTCGGCTATATTCATGAGCTAGCCATGTTTAAATTACAACTATGCAAAACATGTTAAAATTGTAACTTTGTTAATATTGGTTCAAGAGAAGAACGGAGAATTCCTTTTTTTAAACGCCTATAGACGAAATGAAGATAATTCTTGTGGTCAGTTCCATGAAGGACTTTTAAAATTCTTTGCATGACATAATGTTGGTAACCTGCGATATTTTTTAACTTTCACATAATTTATTATTTAATTAACTCTTTAGAGAAATACCAAAGTATTGCTAAAAAAAATACTGCTTACCTTTATTAGAAAATCAAATAAGATATTTTTATAAGAAAAGTATTTAACCGAGTATACATTTTATATTTAGACCAGCGGTATATAATAAAACCCTGGTACCAACACAGTGACGCCTGGACCTGGCAGAAGAGGAATGAAAGTAGACTGAATGCAATGGAAATTAAATCATTTAGGCGTACATCGGACAGATCCATTTATGAATATATAGCTGATCTTATTATAATGAGTAAGATTAGGAAAGGAACACTTAGGTGGTTTGATCATATGGAACGGATGAATGAGAATAGAATGGTAAGAAAGATATATGACGCACGTGTTGAAGACACCAGAAATAAAGGACGTCCGCGGAAAACTTAGCATAACTAGGTTAACCAGATACTGGAATATGGTCCTATTGGAAGCCACAATAATTAAGTAAGTAAATAAGTAATTATTATTTTTTAAATTAATTCACTATTCCTTCGATATTCACTTTCAATAATTCAAATTCTAAAGCAAATATTATATGTATTATTAAGGAGAACGTATTCTTATTGTGGAGTTGTAATTATTCAGAGCACAGACCTATGTTCTGAATAATTACAACTTCACAATAAGAATGTGTTCTCCTTAGTAATATATATATTGTATCAATGTGTCCAAAAATTAATAAAAATAAATTGTTAATTCTGGCGTCTACTAACGGTTTACTCAAAAGTATTTGAGATGCCGTAAAAACAAAGTAGATGACTTTCAAATAATGGAACGGTAGATGTATTAATTTGAAAAATGTAACATATAGTTTCAAAATTTGTCGACAAAGGTACTGTCTGCTGTAGCATAGTTGGAAAATGCACCTTGCTCGGATTGGAAAAAGATCCAGGTTCGAATCCCGGTGGCAACAACAATATATTTTCGATAAAATTTATTGTATATGTATATGAATACATTTAATTCGTATTTATTATATATATGTTTTTTAAATAAAGAGTTATATATTTATTTAAGTAAGCTGTGAATTAGTATATCAGTATTATAAAACTAGTTTCAATTGTAATAAAAACTGTCACTTATCTTATAAAATAATTGTTTTATTGAAAATGATCGTTTTCATTGGTTTGAAGTGTAAATTTTTATTAAAATATAACCTAACCTATCCTAACCTATTTTTTCTGGAAGTATACTATTCAAAATAGTTAATAAATATTGTCAGATATTTGAAAAATGAATTTAAAACTTTAATATTCTTGATGTGAATATTGTATATGTAGATAATATAATATATTATTATTCAATATCTATACGATTTACCACGATCTACGTCTTTTTTTAAACATTCTTGTTTTTTAATGTTAAAATGGCAAACAATGTTTGCAACGTTTTAAAAAATAGTGGCTCTTAACGTTCCTGGGCGGGTTTTAAATACAAGTTTTAATAATAATAGCTACAAATCGCTGATTTGAACTATTTTATTGCTCAGATGATATTAGTTGTCAAAATTCTTGATGATAATGAAATAAAGGAAAGAAAATGCGATTCTCTTCTACAAAGATTCTTTATCTACAAAAATGAATAGAATTAGACCCAAAGATTCTTCAGGAGAAAGTACTACCGTAATGGGTTCGTAACGGCGTTGTTGGAATGTAATACCTACCGTTGGTTTTTTTCCTACAGAAAACCTTGACAATTTTGCTTACACTCGGAGTGGCGCGAAAAGAAAATAAACATAAAACCACGAAGTTTTCTGTCAGGCTTTAACGGTAGATGGCGCAGATTCTAGCCGAGATGAACATGTCGGTAAGTATGTAAGGAAACGCATTGAATAAATAAAAACATTAAAAAAATATATTTACAATGATATAAAAACAAAGTAAGTCCATATAAATAGATTCATATAATATAATATAGTATAATATAGTATTTGATCCATAAATGACTATTTTAAAGCAAACAACAAATGATATATTTATATTTATATATATATATATATATATATATATATATATATATATATATATATATATATATATATATATATATATATATATATATATATATATTTATTTATTTATTTATTATCATTATTATACACGCCATATTAAGGCATTAACATAATTTGTAAAATAATAAAAAATTTCATCAGAAGTGCAATACACAAAAAAAAAATATCATCATATATTTTAATAATCAAAATAAAAAATATAAAGCAAACGTGTATACGTCACCAATGAGTTGAGTCACAAAAATTGTAATAATGTAGTCCTATAAAGAGTTAAATTTTCAGCAAAAATGTTGACTACCCCCCATATTCATTCTCCAAAGAATGCAATTTGGGGACTACAGAGTTAGCTAATGCATGTGTTTTGACATTACCACTGTAATAGAACAATGAATTGTGTCTCGATAGCCTCAATCATGCGTGAAAGTCCAACAATTTGGGGGCAGTCTATCATATCATTGATGATCCTGTATAAAAATATAAAGCCGGACATCATAGGTCTCACAGATAATTTTAACAATTCAGTCTACTAAGGAGATAATCATAATTGATATCCTCAGAGCGTATATTTAATTTTAAATTAATGAATCTTAAAAACTTTCTGTGGAATTTTTTAAATACCTTTGAGTTAACAGTGTAGTGAGGCGACCATATGATCGAATTATATTCTACCTGAGGTCTGACTAGAGAAGTGGAGAGGACTTTATAATTGTGCAGATTTGACAAGTTTTTTACAGTCCGCAAAACAAATCCCAACATTTATACCACTTGTTCCAACATGCGCATAAACATAGGCACCCTCCCCCTCCCTTCACTTTAGATACCCCCCTCAACCAATGTAAACGGCGTGCTTGTGGTCTAGTGGTTACGATACTCGCCTAGTGATCTAGTGGTCGGAGTTCGAACTTCGTTCCATGAGGTCATCAAGTTAGTCCTGTTTTCATAGCACAAGCATTTAGCTTAGTTTGAAAATAGTAAGAATATTGAAGTAACATGTATTTCGTGTACCTCCCTGGCATCTCCACCTCCTCACCTGGTAAATTATGTAGATTGCCTATTTTTTATAATTGATCTTTAGTACCCTGTGCAAAATGCATCCCATTTCATCCCCTCCCTCCGGTATGCGTGAGTATATTATAGAATGCCACCCAAGTTTTGTTCCTGGATCCTGTGTAAAATGTAATCACCACATCCCCTATCCTCCAAACATCTCACCTCTCTCTGCCTGCGCCCAAATATTGCATACATTATTAATCTTGTGCAAAATAAAAGCACCTCCTCCCTCCATCCCTAAATTTTAAATAAAAACAAAATGTGAATCACGGGTAACGCCAAACTTGGACTGCTAGTTAGTTTATAAAAATCGTTTATAATCGACCATTTGAACAAACTAAGCATAATGCTGTTGCCATGCTAAGTATGTTAAGTATCTTGGAAAAAACTTACATAAATAATTCAAATTCTTCATCAGAATATGATTAATATATTCATGAGATTTGCGAGAATATTAGTAATTAGAGCTTGACAATTATTTAGGATAGTTCAGTCTATTAATTATATTCCAGATCCTTATACGTTGGACCTGAATTTTTACTACGGTAAAAACTTTAAAATCTATATGCTGCATGGCATCATTTTAATTTATATTTGTATGCTATTTAACAGAACAATTTACAATTTCTGTATATTTTATTTTAATAAAACTTTTACATTAATTTCATACTAACTACTATACCGAAAATGCACTCTCTGCTATAATACAGTAAAGTACTAATGTATTAGGCAGGGCACCGAATTAAATGTTTTTACTTTGCTACAATAGTGCTCCTTATTTTTGTAATAATATAGCACTCTCCAGTATGAATTAATAATGATATTATTATTAGTTTTATTCTATTAAAAACAACTAGTCCTAATGCATAATAATTTAAGCAAACATCTACTTAAATTAATGGGTTTTACATTTCAGACCTTATTATTTGCAATATATTTTTGGCATTTATTTAAATATATAATAATAAATAAATTGTTAACATTTACCTGATAAGACAACCGATGGATAGTGAAATTGAACAATGTATTCTTCGTAAAAATGAAATATTCTTGATTATGAATTATGAGATAAACAATGAATAAAAATTATTTTACTTCAACTTCATTGTATATACACACCTATACATATATAGAGCTGATGAGAAATGAAAGACTTCGCGAGAAAACTTTGAAAGGAGTAAAAAAAACAAAGATTTTAAATATAGAAAAATATTCCTATAGGATCAGCGAAGTCAAAAAAGAACGACTCGTATTCTAAGAGTATCGAAGAAATACACAAAGTAATCATCTTTCGCCGTTTACTGTTGCTAGGTCCTGCAAGGGATTATATGCGTATAACAGAAAATAGAACTGAACTAGAAATATATACGTCCTCAAACCAAAAAAAGCTAAACCAAAATATGTTTAAAATATACATTTACAAAATACTTCGAAGTTGATGTATTGCCTTTTATAAATTTAATAATTAATAAAACCTATTTCTCAATTTTATTGTGTTTACTTTTTTCAAAGATAAGTTGTCTTGCTTTATTTAAATGATATATATATATATATATATATATTTACGATACAAAGACCTTTACTACAATAAGATGAAATCAGATAAACACTGCAAACAAATCAAATTTTAAAAAATTAATGAGAAATTTTACAATGTATAAAAAAAATAATGTACATACCATGTTAACAATTTTGTCTTCAATTTATATTTAATACAAAATACTTTTTGAAAAATTGCGTTTGTACTATTTGAATCATATTAAGTAGCAGGTCGAATGCTACGCCATACATTTGGAATCTTTAATGAATTTCGGTGTACCATTAATAACAATGTACAAAAACAATAATAGCCTAAAAGTAAAAATTACATTATTTGCATATGGCATGCATTTAGTAGTCTTCTACAATTTATTATGGAGCGTCTAACGCTTCAACAGCGTGTTGGAGGCATTGAAACATTTTATTTAAATAATAATGGCAATATTGTAACCATTAATGGTGATCGCTATCGCCACGTGTTGGAAAACTTATTGGTAGGCGAATTGGGCCGATTGAGTCTGCGACACATGTGGTTTCAACAGAACGGTGCTACCACACACACAGCTAAGCTTGAAATCTTGCGAGAAACTTTTCCCGGACGCACAATATCAAATAATGGTTATATCGACTGGCCTCCTCGATCACCTGATTTCACTGTTCCCGACTATTTTCTGTAAAGGTACTTAAAATTAAAGATATTCTGATAAGTCAACATCAATTCCAATGCCAGAGGACAATATTCGAAATAAAATTGCTGAAATAACACGCCAAGTGTGCGAGAATTCATGAAAAATATGATTAAAAGAGCACGCACTTGTGCCGTAGCCAAAGACGGCCATTTGGCTAATTTAATATTCTTTACATAATTTTAATGAATCATATAATTGATAAATAAAAACAAAATTAAAAAAAATTATTTTATTTCTTAGTTATTCAAAAACAACATCGGCCTGGAACATAATATTCACCTTGTAGTTCTTCCGATCTACCATTTATAAATAAATATATAAGATTTATTTTGTATTCCGGTAACTTTATATTCCATATATCAGCAATATTTGCATTCTCTTTACCTAAGTTTTGAATTATATGTTAAACAGAGCAACCGTCACAGTATTGTTATAGTAATATATTAAAATAATTCTAGTACTTCCGGCAGGTACATAAAAATTGATTAACCGCAATAAATCGGGGCTATCTATTTTATGATGTATAATTTTAAATTGACGTATTTGATCGAAAATTATTCTGCTTTCTTATTTTTCATTTATTATCTTAGTTTTATTAACCTCTGAATTGAGTTTAAAAAACATCTACAGGTTTCGGAAAATACCTTTTCCTTCTTCAGAATGTCATAACTAACTAAAAATATAGCATTGTTTCTTCACCAGAATCTATTTTTAAATTTTTTAAATAAAACAACAATTATTTAAAAATAAATTTAGTACCTAACTTAAATTGCTGCTCAATACAAATTTAGTCGTAAAGGTATTTTCCGAAACCGGTAGATATTTTTTAAACTCAATTAAGTGGTTAATAAAACTAAGATAATAAATAAAAAATATGAATTTTAACCACAAAGTTAATATTGCTAATTTTAAAAGTATTATTCTTCTTTCATTCAACTTTAATAAATTCATTAAACATAAGAGAAAATCATAATTTAATTACTCTCGTGGTATATTCAGTTTATAATTAACGAATCTCAGAGATTTATTTTGTACTCTTTCAATTGTGTGCATTATAAAATGATGACCATACAGTTGTACTACATACATTCTTTTCTAAATCCTAATTGCTCAGGGGGTTGAACTCCTATCAAAATCTTTTCGTGATCACTTTAATAAATTAATTATTGTAGTTAGATCTGTATAGGTTATGGTATCTGAAGTGTTGTAGGCCTTTATATAGTTAGCATCATTTGTGACTCGAAGTTCTACAACAAAACCATTAGATCAGAAGCATCTTTTTAAAATATACATAATTTTGTAAAGGCTGAATTCTAGTTTTAAGGGGCTAAAATCTTCTCTTGAGTGTCGTATCAGACTGGGTCATGTGTCGACTCTCATTAACCTTTTTCCTTTCACTGATATTTTTATTTTATACCAACAGGTCGTTAATAACGCTGGTATATAATTCTAGGGATAACATTAAGGTAGAACATTTAAGACTATTACGGTAATAGTATGTCGCACTTTTTTTATGATTAAGAAATTAAAAATACTAAAAATTTAGAGTAGAAGTTACGTAATAAACTGTATGAAACCAAACTAATAGTTGATAAGAATAAATAAGTATATTTAAAACTACCGCACAGAAGTGCGTGGATTATAAGGTCAACGAAATCAATTCCCGTGATATGTGACAGTCCTTGGCGTTAAAAGCGTCGGTTTATGGTAGGCGCGTATTACGTGTTCGAACGGCTATATATTACCCATAAATAATATAATTTCATTCTTGAATTTATTCTGTATCATGAAGAATATATTCTTGTTAGTTTTAATTAATGAGATCTCTTTGTAGTAATTTAGCATTCTAGGCAGAGAAGAAAAATGGCCTAGATTGCTATTGTAAAACTTGTGAAGAGGGTTGGAGATTTCATTGATCGGATCGGGATACTTAGGAAAGGGTGTCAAATTAATTATTAATTATTTGACACCCTTTCCTAAGTGGAGTGTTATTAGGTTCTACATAAAATGTTTCAACTTCGCGATATACCTTTTCTTTTATTGATACTGTCCTTCAAACGTTCCAATCTTCTGTTTCAATAGTTTATAGATGGCACAATTACGCTATGATGTTTTTGTTCAAGTGAGTTTAGCCTAGCGAGCTAAAGGCTGTTACGTTATATTGCTTTCTCTACTAAATGTCACATATGCACCTACGAATTTATTCAATTCAATATTCTGATCAGTGATACCTTACGATAGCATCTGTTTTTTACAGTTTTTGTTTATTTGACTTAGTTTTGGTCAATTCTGTTCTAGCAATTGATTTCAGAGATTCGTCGAAGTTTAAATACGCACGTTCCATATTCAAATCATTCTAAAGAGTCAACAGTTCAATGTGTTAATGCACATTTATAGCATTGGGTGAATTTAATATTTTATGTGTCTCATTATATATCTTGTCCTATGAATACTATTTAATATTTGCTCATTTATTTGTTATATTAAAAACGTGTGTTATTGATATCTGTTTGGTTTGTATTTACATATTACTAGTTAGTTAAATTGAAAGATTCACACGATTAAATACGAGTAAAATCATTGGATAAACGATTTATTTCTCTTAAAGAACCATTGTTGAAAGGAGAAAAAAAAATTCAAAAGATTTTGCCTACCTATAAGTTTTTCTGATATATTTTATGTAAAAATATTAAATTGAAGAGAAAATTCCATTACCTTGTTCACTTGAGTACGCTTTTGAAATAACATCGTTGTTAGACATATTGTGTTTTGAGAAATTTTGATTTTATTTTCTGAATTGTACCTTGTGTAAGGAAGTTTTACAAGAATTGCCTATATTGTAACGAAAAATAAATATGGATTTTCTTTGAATTTACATTACATTTATCGAAAAGATTGATGAAATGGTGGTATTTTTTTTTTTGACATCGTCGTTTAAATTCTTTATTGTATATAAAATATTATTGTTCATTTATTATTTTTTATTTGTACACTTACACTTTTTTAAGTTTACACTTTTTCGTAAACAGGCATAGTCCTCGAAATCCGGGTTACCACTTCATACCTGGCACAACCAACAAATAAATGCTAAGAGTCTTAAAAATGAACTAGTACTCAGAAAAGGGTTCACGTCTACGAGAAGAGATAGATACGAGACACAATCACATTTCTTCATTCGTGGTAAAAATATTAGTCTGCACTCTCCTTTTTTAAATATTTAATACAAACACGTTGTGGTTATTCATTTTAATAAATAATTCAGCAACTTTGATTTTTACAACTGCGAGTTTAATATATTCATATTATTACAACCGGTTTCGAAAAATATATTTTTCTTCATCACGGTGATAAAAAAAAACTACAATCATATTTCAAATTATTGTTGTGTTTTTCAATTCAATTTATAAAAATATATGGAAGCGGATTATATATGATATTTAAAAAAATAAAATTAATTTAGTATCTGACTAAAATAAATTATAATCATGATGAAAGATGTGGATATTTTGCTTAACTTCAGTTATTTCTAACTAAGAGCCAACATTGTTAACAGACGATTCCAAATTATTATCAATAGTGGCCGCTACGCGGTCATTGATGACCGCTCCGCGGTCAGGGTCTCATCGACTATCGCTGATTGCTTGCTGTTAGTCTCTGCGGGTGGCTAGTGGCCGCTACGCGGCCTTTAGTGACCGCGCAGAGGTTAGGGTCTTAATAGAATCTATATCTATCTATATCAAAACAAGCCACAAGTAAATAAAATTATTCCACCTTTGTTCACAAATAGAAAATAATAAACACAAAAATGCTATTTGGAATAGGGTGAAAAACATAATCAAAAACATTGTTTTGACATTTCGTTAGAAAATATAGATACGAAAAAATTAGAAATGTCACGTATGTTTTTTTTACACGTAATAAAGACAATGTATACTTCATTTCAAATTTAATATATATTTAATTTCTGTTATTAAATATATAAAAGATAAAACTTTTAAGTAATCTTAACCTAGAGATATAAAAATCACGTTGGTTTTTGCCATTCTCGCGTCTCACAAACCTTCCCGTTTAACCTAGCACTATACAGCCATGATGACACTACTGAAGCCACATCCAGAAAGTCAAAGATGTAAATGGGGAAGTGTAATATTATGATGGATAAAAAAATTAATCCAATACAAAACAATTAATTTTGAGCATATTAGTGTATATAACCAAAACTTTAAAAATTTTGACTTGGGCCGCTCTACCGCAGTGCAACTCATTTGTTGTTTGACGTACAATAAGCGTGAAGTGAGTCGCGAAGCCAGTGGCGGTGCTCAAATCATTGAGAGTTGATATGTACCCGTTGGACTGCAAAAGTCGAGAGTTATCTTAATAATTTCATTGGAGCATAATCCTTATCTCATAAATCTCATAAAAATCTCATTCATTGACCCAGGCCATTAGATCTTTGATATTCAGAGTGTTTATTTAAATATTCGTTAGTGGCGTATACTTATATTTGTGTACAAGTTCATATTGAAATTCCTGTCAAACCTTTTTTTATGCTATTTTCATACAAAATGCTTTTCTCAGCTGGATACAGATAATATAAAATACATTTAAGTTTAGCGTCGCTGTGCCGCCAGGGGTGGCGCAAACTTTTGCCAAAGTCACTTTGATGGAAATTCCTTTCATTCTTGGGATGTCGCTGTACGTCGTAAGAAGAAGGGTATGTATGTAAATATCATAAATAAATATGTACACGTACAAGTATATACATGTATTTATGTATTACGTTCATGTTTTAAGAGTAAATTTAAAAGGGTTTTGGGAGAGACTAAAAAATCTCAAAACTAAAAAATTAAGTTACTTTTAAAAAGGTTTTAGGGGAGACTAAAATATCCAAAAATAAGATAATCTTACCAATCAGCTGTTCACATACCAAAACTATGAAAAAAATATCTGTTATGGTTTTAACTTTTTTGAACTGTATTTGGTGTATTTTGCGAGGCGCAGTACCTTTACCGAATATTCCAGGTGTAGCACTGTGGTTGCCATGTTGCGCATGCGCAATGGTTTCGTTAATCTGTTGACTCACCACACGCGACGAAAGAGACATTCACATGGGTGGCCATCTTGTAGTGAGTGGATCAACCCGTCGACTTTGAGATACGATCCGTGATTCGTTTATTGAATACATTAAACATGAAACCAGCTGACATACGTCGCCAAGTGTGTCCTGTTTGGTCCTTATTTGGCGCCAAATAATTTCCATGTTTACCTTCATCTGAAGCAGTTTATTGGTGGCAAACGTTTTTATGACGATGATGAACACATAAACGGAGTACAGACATGGTAACAAGTGCCTTAATAATGGTGGCGACTATATTGAAAAGTAGTTTAAAATAAAATACGCCTCGAATGTATTTAAATAAATTAACGTTTCGAAAATATTAATCAATGTATTTTTTCTTCTCCTGTTTGTATTTTTCTCTTAAAGTATAGAATAACCAAATTGAAACGTTTTGTTAAAATGTACAATAAACGGTTAAAACTTGAATTAGATATCTAGTTCACAAAATAACTATTTCAGTTACTCCATGTCAGTTATTATTGCCAACTTAACTTATTTATGAATAACTAACATTTTTATTTTTATGTTGGTACAGATTTCTTATACCAACTGCTGGAGCGAGCTTGATGTGGAAGCTATAGGGAGCCGAAGTCCTTGGATGGAAGTGAATAATGCTACAGCGTCAAGTGAAGAATCATTGTAGATTAATAAGAAGATGTGCGTATTCACAAAAATAATGTAAATATTATACAAAATCTAGTTAGGAAAATAAATAAAAAATTTCGGAATTGAAAAATTCTCACATAATTAAATAAAAAATCAACAATGTACATATATGGTAATAAAATGAAATGCATTCAAAATATATAAAGTGTAACAGGCTACAAATGAAAATAAATTGTAATACAAATTAAATTAATCGACTAGAAAAATATACAGAAAATAATATGTTTTTCGAAAATATTTAGATGCTACCGGAATGCAAACCTGGATCTCTTCCTATCCGGAGAAGCGTATTCTTCGATTTCCCTATAACAGTAGAATATATTTTCGACAAATTTCGAACTTATATTATGTAATCTTTTTAATTGTTCTCAAAAAATAGATTTTTTTCTGTATACCTTTCTAGTTGATTATTTCAATTTGTATTAAAATACCACAAAACGATATTCTGAAAATGCGCGATCACAACAAAAACGTGTTTCCCTTAAAAATATTAAATTGTTCTTATAATTTTTGATATCAAATGTTCTATACATTTTTAAGCCGAGTTCTTCATGCTGCAAAACTATGGAGTAGGTAATATTTCAATCCAATTTCTTTCCATTCATACTAAATTCTATTATCGGCAGTAGAGATAAGAAAAATACTAGATGGGTGGGAAGGCGTTGTTTCTGTAGGAGGTCGAAAGATCTTTACTATAAGATTCGTAGATGATACAATGCTACTAGCCAATGACGAGGATGAAACGGCTTAGCTTCAAAGTAGAAATAAACACCAGTAAATTTAAACTAGAAATAAATAAAATCAATATGAAAGTCCATTGATTCAAAACTCTTACAAGAAACAATTATTTATGAGGCAGCAAAGGTATACATAGGTACTATCATATTAAAATATTACGGATGTGATGTACAAATCCGAAGATCAATTCGAATAGAAATATTAGGGATAACCAGTCTGATAAACACATGGAGAATGAGAACCAAAATATGTAAAGTAAAATCTCTAGTATTCTCCATAGTACTTTATGTAATGGAAACATGGGCATTGAAAAATAATAAAAGGAACACGCTAGATGCCAATTTGTCTATCCTTGAATAATTAATGATTACTGAAAGATTTTCGACAACATATAGGAGAACGATTCTTGCATACTTAAAACATGTTTATTTATTCATTAAAAATCAATTTTATCGAAAAATATTATTGTTGCGCTACCGGGATTCGAACCTGGAACTCTTTTTTTATCCGAGGAAGGTGCATTACCAACAATTCTACAGCGACAGTATTTTTAACGACAAATTTTCGAACCTGTATATTACACTTTTTCAAATTAATACATCTATCGTTCGAATCCCGGTAGTGCAACAACAATATTTTTCGATAAAATTGATTTTATATGTATATCTTTATAATTAATACATTTAATTAGTATTAAAAATATCACAGACCGTCCGTTCTGAATAATTACAACTTCACAATAAGAATGTGTTCTCTTTAATAATTTATTTATTGGAAATGATACAGATATAAATATTGTTACGGTGCCTTTGTGCTCTAGAGGGTAGGAAGCCATAGAGGCCGCCACCGATCTAGCTCAGTTTGGGTTCTCAAGTGTGTGTGCTTTGGTGCTACCCGCTACCCCGGATGGGATAATAATTGATTCAAAGGCAAATCTGCTTTTCACATTATATATTTATTCACAAAACACAATTTATCTCGATATTGGATGCACGAAAAATGTTATTTAGATATTCTTTCTTCAGGTTAACTTTCTTCTGAGGGAGATCACTTTTATATATTTTATCTATTTACGGAGTTTACCTACTTGCCAACATCAGCCAAAGCAACCGTGGGGTGCCGATGCAGCTGAGGACCCGAGCCGCCACACGTCCGCGCCAGGATTCATCTTTTACTCCAAGAGATAGACAGGATACCATTCCGTCTCGGCCTTGTCCATAACGCTCATCTATCAGTCATCGCTCACATGCCACCTCTTTACTCGTTGCTGCGGGGTCTTTTCTCAACTCGCGGGTGGACTAGGGCCATACATCGCTGGATCCATCTCGGTGATCCCACTCTTAGTCTACGCCATTTTTCGCCGCTATATTCCTACGGAGCGTAGCTCCACCGATCCGCTTCCTCTTTTTGAACGTTCTCACTTAAAAATGACGTCTCGCCACTCTCGCCAGAGTCGGATTCTCATCTCTGATTTGTCTATTTAGACAGTCAATCATCATAAGTCGGCAAAGTAGGCTACCCAAACCTCGGTGACAAATTCAAACATCACATCATATTGTTAGTATTGGACATAGAAAACAAAATAGTTAAGTTAGTAAACAAAACAAAATAGAAAACATATTGTTAGTATTGGACATAGAAAACAAATAACTGATATCTTAACATATTTCACATGGATAGAAAATTACACGAAAAAAGGCATAGTTGTACATATTTAATCGCGGAATATTGTTAACTAGATTTTTAAATGTAGGTAATGAAAGAGAAAATATATCAATGTCGGTGAACAAATCAGTAGTTTGACTTATAGGAATGCTGAGTAGGGGTTGCGATCGTGATACTAGCAATGCGACATGAAAATTTATTAATGATAAAAGGGTGAACAATTAAACTAGATTCGACAGATTTTATACAAGTTTAAAGTATCAAGTGCTATTCGTCTGTTTTTTAAACTAAATAAAATATTAAATTTGTTCAGTGAATCTACACAGTACTCCTGGAGTAATTGGAATTTATAGTTTAGTGTTCGCTTGAACTTTTTTCAAATAATTTCCCATGTATTGCTAGAAAGAAAGACGAAAGTTTCAAACTCGTGATCACAGGGAAAAGCGAGCGAGAGGAGAATCTCTTACAAGATGGATCGACTTAATAAAGAAGCTAACAAAGTCCTCTTTAAACATGATTCGGGATCAGGAAAAATAGACGTATTGTACACGAAATACCAAGCAGATCAAGATGCTCAACTTTGGACATACGAAGAAGTAGATTCTACTAAAAAATATATTTTTTAAATATATAAAAATAATACTTTATGATTCGCATTACATTTATACATAATTTACACAAGGTGTGGGAAATTGAGATATAGGAAGGGTGATAAGAATTTGGCATATGGACAGGACAATAAAGACTCGAGGACCAACCAGGAAGACTTACTTAGATTTTCTCTCCTGTAGTCACAGCACCTGAACACCAGGAAACTTCTTCGATGATCAGCATGAAGAACTGTGATATACAATAGCGGTTTCGACACGTACATGCGAGTAACCGAATATACACAAGCAACAAGTAACTTTACAATAACTTCAAGTTAGTGACGAGCACATAGCAGGACATCCACACTCCTTGACAGTTTAAAAGTCATAGACAATACGCATTGAAAAGTCTTGCTTCGAGGTGTAGGTTATAGGGTGAGAGGGAGGGGCAGATAGGTACAGTAAAAATAGTGGAGCGTTTACACAAGCGCACGGCGATCCGTGAATCTGTTATAAATATCGAATAAATGGGTTATATTATATTCAGAAATTATTTAAAACCACAGCTTTCATAGTTTTTCTGTTTGGTCCTCTGGATGGTAGAAATACAGTGCAGGCGAATTAATATTTTACTGTTTCTATTACCTGTTTTTAAGATCTATAAATTTTTATGATTCCTTACTTTTTTATCTAAAAAGTTATGGTTGAACAGAATAAAAGTGAGAGTGCTCTAAAATGTCAGCCTTCAGGACTCACATCAAGAGTGATGGAGTCCACAGACGCTTAATTAAAAAAGTCCATTTATATATACTACCATGTTTCATGTTTCAAAGTTCAAATCGTTTATACGGGAATGGTGCGTAAATAAAGCACTTGTTTGTATTAAAAATATTTTAAAACATAAAATAATTAAATTCTATAAATTATTAAAATTACTAAGTAAATGCGACTACATAGCTTATAATGTAATGAAGTTATGTTTTAAATATATCTTGTTTAAATATATTTATAGTATTGTGGAAGTCTATCACCTCCACTCTCGTCATCACCATCCGGCGAAGCTGAACACGCCCAGCAAGTACTGGTCACAGAACGAATCTCCCATCAACCGTAAAGACAGCACTCAACTCAGTACCGACGTCATGCAACAATACAAAGGCGGCTGGAGGCGGTTAGGAAGGGCGTCGTCTGACCTTCACTCTTCTTATCTCCACCTTACAATCAAAAGATCCGTAATGTAGTAACGTCATTGTACTACAATAACGTTTCTTTCCTGCAGCCTGTCACTCACATATATACTATATATATATAGTATATATATTCTGCGGCTTTCAAACGAACACGAGAGAGATGAAATAAAATATTGGAGCATCGGCTACTCTCACACTAATCACATCATTTACAGCATAACCTTCAAAATCCAATTAATACAGCTTTATTCAACATTAACCGCTGTAAGAAAATGACAGCAAAATTAAATTATTACTTAGTCCTTCGGTTTGTAAGTTAATTAAAACAGACAATGACGCTCCATTTCGTATGCCTTAGTTAAAAGACGTTTGTCATAAACTTAGTAAGAAAGTTACGATCATTAAGAGTTCATGTTACTTTGATAACATAGATAGAATTGATTTATTTAACAACTCTTTTGTTGAACTTAGTTTTAAGTTTTTTCTGTATTTTTCTTTGATAGCACCATTATGAGACTGACAGACGAAAAATGTCGACTTACCAGATAAATTGACCGATTTCTCAGAGTTTTCTGAATTTTATTTTATTTATATAATCATACAATATTTCTGAGGTTATTAATTTTGCTTCAGCCCGATATAAAATAGGAAAAATCTGTTTATTTTACAGGCATAAGTACTGAATATTAGTTTTCTACATATTTTACTAACTTATTTCGCTAAGAAGCAAATTGATTTGATTATGGTCTTGATTGAACAAATTGATCAAATACTCATTTTCACATCGTCGGATACCATTAAATAATCAATCTTTCAGTTCAGCCTCTCCATCCCCTTGATAAGTTAGTCATGGACCATATTCTCCTTCGGTACTCTTTAACCCCCGCCCTAGCCGCAAGGATGAGTACACACAGAGAGCTGCCGAAGTAATGTTTCAACAACCGAAACCGAAAAACCGCCCCCGCCCTTCGGATAACATTTTATGGAAAATTAAACACCGACCCATAATGGCAGCAATTTTCGATAGTAAACAAATTTCAATTTAGTATTTAATTAAAAAAATATAAAAACAATTTTTTTTTATTCCGTTTTGGGATCTAGTATCGATGATACACAGTATTTTGCATTATGAAGGTGTGGATTACTACTTCATTATAGTTGATTAGGTAGAAAGTATTACATAATAATCCCGCTCCTATTACTAACAACCTGCAAAAATATGTACTTAATTGAAAAAATAGTTTTTTAGGAATATAGCGATAAATCAGAGGCGTGCAGTAGGTATAGATTTAGGGTGTGCTATTTATTACCTATGATATTATACAATCATATATAATATATGTACTACAGAATATGGTGTACATAAGATTATGAACTTTGGTTTAACCAACGTCTTCAGATAAAATAAATCCGTCGTTTATACGACTCCACCATATATATATTTGTAATTTTAGAGTACTATTGAAGTTTAAGATTTCACGTAAAATAATATTTTTTTACTCATATAAAAATCAATATAAAAATGTATGGACGTTTTTAAGAACACTTTTTATGACTGAACATGATTCTTTTATTGTTTGAATAGCGTAATAATTAAACGAAATAATAATCACGCACCAAATGCACCTCGAACGCAAAGAACGGCCATGAAATCAACACTTTAAAAACAGTAAGATAATAAAATTCGCGAATTAGAAGAAGAGGAAGTAGACACTTCAATGATTTACACGTAGTTGTAAGCCTTTTTAATGTTATTCTGTTTAAAAAAACAGCATAGGTAACGACTCCATACAAAACGGATTAACCGAAAAAAATGTTTAATTCGGTAAATAACCAATTATATGACTCGAGTAATTCACTAGCTTAAAGATAGAACAAAATAATATGAATAGGTTAAGGTGGCGAATGCATAAGAGCGCCATGGATACAGCGGTGAATTGTCATGTAAGTTTTTATAACTAAGCAATTAAAGTCTCTACAGGTACACAGATGACGCTAATTGTAATATGATGTTTCCGTTTATGTTAATCCAATTATTTCACCACCACCACTTAACCACTTAGTATATTCAACAAAGGTTTACATTGGATTGCGATAATTTACTCATAATAACCCATTCCGCTGCGTGCTGCGCGCACCGCTGTGTCGTCATTTAGTACTGTCACTACGATATGTTTCATGGCCATAGGTACTAAATTTCACTTTATGTACGTTTGATTATTTAGTTGGATTATTTAGTTCATTATATTAATCACATTATATAGGTGAGTTAAACAAAAATATGTGAAAATTTAAGAATTTTGGTGAAATAATGGTGAATTCATTAATAAACGTACTTTAATTAAGTAAAACAAATTATTATTGTAAAGTTATAGTTTTTTTAGAATACAGATATATAAGTTTTATCAAAGTTTACCCAAAATTTAATAAAATTTAATTAATTTACTTTCTACGTCTCCTAGTGAATATTACTCAAAGGTGTTTGAGATTTTCGCAATAAAAGGTGATAGCTTTTAAAAAAAAATTGGAATAATAGATGTATCAATTTGAAAGAACTGCAAAATATAAGTTCTAAAATTTGACACTAATTACTAAGTTGATGAGGTGTAATTGGTTAACGCATTTCCCCGGATAGGAAAGGTTCTAGGTTCCGGTAACAACAAAAATATTTTTTCGATAAATTGAATTTTCCTGTGTATCTATTTAATTGATACATTTAATTAGTATTAAAATGTACTTAGTATTTAAGGTAGTTAATTGTGCAACTTGTAGTAGTAGAATAAGCGGTCTGGGCTCATGTAGAGTACGAGTAGACTCTTAAGGAATAGGAAAAAAAGCCGTAAAATTCATATATATCTTATATGATATTATATCCATAAAAAAATTTTTGAATCATAGCAACGGAAAATCTTATGGATTTGAACAATATCTTGCCAATTTAGAAGCAAATTTTATCAACATTCCTTCAAACTACAATTTTTTTCTATTCAAATCGTGTTTTAAGGCACGTACACGAAACTTCTTGTGTCACTGGATACCTCATACATTTATTCAAAATGCGCGCAGCAAAAGGTTAAATACATTCTGTTCGGAATTTATGACAGGACCATGTCACCGGTCGCCGTGCGCGTGTGGATGCTCCATTAGGTTTACTATACCTGTCTGCCTTTCTCCCTTTACCCTTACCAAAGAGCACGATTTTTTTCTGTGTGTGATATATGACTTGTGAACTGTCAAGAAGTGTGAATGTCTTGCTACAAGCTCGTCACACTGACTTGAATTATTATTGTATTTCGGTTTCTCGCATTGCGTGCCGAAGATTTACGATCACTATTGGGCGATACATCGAAAAGGTTTCCTGAAGTTCAGGAGAGCTGTGTATCCAAGTAAGTCGTGCTTCTTGGTTGGTCCTTGAAACTTTATTGTTCTGTTCCTATACCAAATTCCTACCACCCTTCCTACATTCCGTTTCCCTACCCCCTCGTGTAAACATATTCAATACCTGTAAGGAATACTATTGCCCAACATAAATTGTGCTATCTTACTAGTATAGTGAATTGGCCTGGCGTTAGTTATTAGTACCTTGGGTCTTCCACTATTCGTCCTTTTTCAGGTGCGAAATATTTTCCGGTTGGAAGAAAATAAATGTTATTATGTTATTGGTTGTGAGGATTTACATTGAAGCGAGCGTGAAACATACTTTAACTAGTTTAAAATAGTTATAGTTTGACTAGTATAAAGTAATTATAGTTTGACTAGTTATAGTTTTACTAGTATAAAGTAGTTACAGTTTGACTTTGATAAAGTAGTTATAGTTTGACTACTTTAAAGTACTTATAGTTTGACTAGTATAAAGTAGTTACAGTTTGACTTTTATAAAGTAGTTATAGTTTGACTAGTTTAAAGTAGTTATAATTTGACTAGTATAAAGTAGTTACAGTTTGACTTTTATAAAGTAGTTATATTTAGACTAGTTTAAAGTAGTTATGACAGTGTGATGTGCCCGGCGATTAGGGTGACGCGAATTTCTCCATATTATGGAGAAGAAAAAAAAGCACTTAACGTTAATCCGAACGCGGTGCATTCCTTAAGGGATTATTAGCATGAGTAACAAGGATTGAGTGAACGTGTTTGCTTTCTTAGGGGATTTAAGGGACATTTTATGACGGTCCAACCACAAGAAATGCATCTAATTCTAATTGTATATTGACGGCGACGTACCTTTCCAATAATAATAAATGACTGGGAAAATACGTACCTACGACGGCCGTAATTAACCAGCCGTAAAATGCACCTGTTTCGAGGAAAAGAGAGCACCAATCACTGTATAAGGGGACGTGTTACGGATATGCCCCGAGGTCCGTAAAAGGCCGGACGCGGCGGTGAAGAAGACACTTGCAGTTAGACACTTACAGTTAGTCACTTAGTCACAGGAAGACAGTTAAACACTGGACACTTGGACTTAGTCAGTTAGTCACTCAGACACAGTTAAGGGGAAATTTTACCCCGGATCAGACGGAACTTAAAATAGTGTAACTCGAGCGGAGGTGGAAGAAAGCAGCTCGGAGGAGCTGGTGAACGAGGCCGCCCACCAGAAGGATGGAGCTGCAGAGCGGACTTGAAGTCATAGTTCCGCCCAGATCGCGTCCGCATCCGCGCGGCGACATCGATCACTGAAGCCCGGACCCAATCACCACCAACTTAATTAAGGTAGATTTAAGATTAATTTAAGATTATAATTATGTAGACCGTAAGATAGATTAAGAGTTTGGCTTTAATCTATCTTACGGTCTCTCGTTAATCAGATTAATAAAATTATAAATATTGTATTTAACCATTGCTTATTGATTTCCATTCCCGCCTCCTTCTCAGTGACCAACGATGCATTGACGATACGATGATTGGGCAGGGAGGAAAGCCCGACGCCATATCAAGTGGTTGGATTACCCAGGGCTCTCACTTATAGCGGAGTGACGAGGGTCAGAGCCCGCACCAAGCTGTTACGTCATTGATGATGATGATGCTAATAACTATACTATGCCTTCCAAGGTAGGCAGGTAGTTAATATAACAGATGTTTAAATAGTGAAGATCTCTGTAATTTGCATTTTAACCCATGTACTGAGTTGTGTCTAGTTAGAAGCTGATGGATTGCTGAGAACATGTATACAGTAATTAGTAGTTGGTAAAAAATGTGTTTATTGTAAATAATTATTGTAAAAATGTGTTTATCATAAACGAGAGTGAATCAACGAAACTATAATTTTCGCAAGACGAAAGGTTTATTAAGGTAGTATGAGAACCTGAAGTAACCTTCAAATTCTTGGTTCCGAAGGTAGAGAAGTAATGCACGCCATTGAAAGCCGAGTATTAAATTTTTCCATTATATTTATTAACTTGTTAATCTTAAATAAAATAAATTTTGTGTTCACAAATATTTCAAACTCTTAATATATTATATAATTTGAACTTCAGGCAGAAATCTCATATTTTCTGTTTGACAGAGAAAAAATTATATGTTTGAAATTGATTTATGATTCCTTGTCAAATAAGAGTATTAGGATTGTATTTATTCGAGCATTAAATTACTTAAAAAAATTGAGGTCCCGTATTGAATATGACATTAGGTATATAATATAAATGCTGACAAATAACAAGCAAAACTCAAATAAACGTTATAAACAAACATTTTCTATATTGTTGTTTGAAAAAATCTTTTTTTTACTGAATGATGAATAATTGTTGTTCACACATTGGGAAACGAGATGTAGGAAGGGTGGAAGGAATTTGGTATAGGGACAGGGCAGTAAAGACTCGAGGACCAACCAGGAAGCACGACTTACCAGGATATTCTCTGCTGTTGTCACAGCGCTCCTGAACTTGAACTGGAAACTCTTCGTTGATTCGCACGAAGCACTGGAATATACAATAATTGTTTAGGTATGCACCGCGAGAAACGGAATACACACTAGTAACAGTAACTATACAATAACAGATCAGTGTAATGAGCGCATAGCAGGATGTTCACAATCCTTGATAGTTCAAATTCAGATATAAAACATACAGATAGCTGTGTAGCGGGTTTAAAAGGGTGACGCGTGCCGAGCGCGCTCTCTTACTCAGCCGTATGTCTTCGTGAACAGGTGTATATTATTGTACCATAGCAGTATTATTGTAATAAAGATTGTAATTGTCACCTGACGAGTTTCATTATTGGACTGCCAATAACCTTCGGTGAGGTACACAACTGTAGGAAATATTGACCTCTAAAGTACCTAACAATTAATCAATGAAACAGTACTGATATTTGACCAAGTAATTTGATATTTAACGACAAATTTCATTAATTTTTTGTTTTATAAACCACAAATTAACGAAGTGTATTTATTATTTAATACTTAACAAAATGATTCGCAAGCGAACGCTGGGTTATATTTATTTTTAAAAAAGTAAGAACTTTGATTGCCTTTTACTTAGTTATTACTACTTTGGTTCAGCGAAAGAGTACGGACAAAAGGTTGACTGATTAAAGAAAGTAACATTATCTGAAATAATTAAGTAATACTTATTAAATTATATTTTTCAACAACAAAGTTCTTATAATTAAGTCTTAATGTAATATTTTATCTTACCACGGTTAATAATATTAATTATTAATGGTGTAACGACATTCTTCAGGACTTAAACTTAATTTACAGACACACATTTAGATACATTAAGAATTATTCAAAAATATTTATTAATTAATAATTGTTCGTAGGTATATAAAGCGGTGAATGATCTGGATTACTTAAATAAAAAAAGGAACAGAATATTTTTATTCAGCGGTGATTACTGTACAATTTGTCACGAAAATTACGTTAGAACATTTCGTAACATTTTTATATGCTATCTTGTGTTTTATTTATATCTTTACCAGTACCAAAATCGATTCTAGGAACTTCAAAAATCTTTTCAAAATCAAAAAGATTTTGGTGATCCCGGTACCTCTCACATGCTCAAGTACATTGTCGTATTACTGTTCCCCTAATAGACTATAGTGTCAAATGCTCATATAAGTAAGTGATCATGATTTTTTTGGCGTTAAAATTGTATATATCAATTTACTTATATACTTTATTATTAATACTATCTTAAAGACAAAATTAAAATAAAAAAATAATTACACTTGTTGAGCTTTTGTGGAAAAATAGTATTAATAAAGGGACTTAAATATTTGTAAACTATTAATTTCTAGGTAGGTCATTGGTTATATTTTAATTTTATTAATTTAACTGAATTTATGAATATTTATGAGATTTTTTTTTTGTAATAAGTAATGTTCTTTAAAATATTTATACACGTGTATAAATGTACCATCATTATTATATATTGCGCTTCCCCATATATTTCTGTGACTTTCTAGATGAATTGTATGTATTAAACAGCCAGGTCTGTGAGACGCGAGTAGGGTAAAAACATTTTTAATATCTCTAGGTTGAGATTACTTATTATTTTTTTCTTTTATATGTTCGATAACAGTAAGTAAATATATATTCGATTTGAATAGCGAAATCGTACGAGACGACTGGCATGTATATTGAGATCTGTCATCTTTTCTTATCTATGCCATCTATGGTAAGGGAGAAATCTTACTATAGAAATTGTCTATCCGCGATTCTTATATGTCATCTAAATGTCATTTTTGTTCGTTTTGACAGCTAACTTACAAAGGTACAAAATTTTTAATTATATCGACATTTTATTTACGTGTGATTTGTTGAATTGAGATATATATTATATTGAGACCCTGACCGCACAGTGGTCACCAATAGTCACACAGTGGCCACAATAGTCGCCTGCTGAGCCTAAAATTGCATAATACATTTTTTTTAATATTCTTTTTTTTTTTTAATTAACACTAGACTCACACAACGTTTTGATAGACGTTTATCTTCAGGTAAATTTGTATCCATTTGTTACATTTAATAAACTCCAAAACATAACAATTAATCAGTCACCGTTTAAACAATTCATACCATTCTTACAGGTAATAAATTAAATTAAATTAAATTGCATTTTACAAATAAATATACAAATAAAATTGCAACACAAATAAAGTAATACATCGATATATTTTTTACTTTTCTCTTTGATTTGTGTCATTAAAAGTTTCACGTATCGCATTGTGTGTTCGTGACAAATCGTGACTGAAAAAGACACAGAAAATGCACAGACTCGTATAACTCGTGTCTAAAAGTTTCCAAGATTCCCGAAGAAATCCACTCAACTCTGTTTCGCCCCTAACGGTTTAGTATCTTATTTACGAGAGGGTTGGGATTATTATATTACAAATTCAATGACGGAAAGCTTTTCGTTTTCTTCGGATATAAACTTTCATTATATAATGAGTGGGATATTTATGGGCAAAATTGACCTCTTTGTACTGTAAATGAATTTCATTTTAATGAACCCTCGATAATGACCACTACGCAATCTCTAAACGAATTTTCTAAATATTGCAAAACAAGTTATTGAAATTCTTAATCAACATCAACGTCGTTCTTCTCGTCGGTGATCTTCACGAATTGCCGCCCTCTTGACTATGCTAAGGGTTGTTACCAGAGAAGTGCCTGTTGTCACTTTGCTCTCCATCAAACGGGTGGGGAATATTCCTCTTCATCTCCGTCCTTCGACGTAGCCCACCATGTCAAACTTATTCAAGCTATCTTACCGCAAGATGCCCAAAAAATTAAAATATTCGTATTAGGTAAATGGTTGACAGTCTATCTTTAATGTTTAGCTCCTGCAGAATCGAAACAATCGCGCATCTCACCGTCCACGGTATGCGCAACATGTGTTTCCAGCACCATATATTTTCTGGGACACCTTCAAATTCATCATGTCCCTGAAAGTCTAAAAAAAATATACAATTATTAATTCGAAGAGAAAAATGTCTTTGGGTTGAATAATATGATAAGAAATATATGAAAAAGCCTTGTATCGAAGTAGGTGCCAGAATTGTATTAGAAATTACGATTGTGCCGGTAAAAGGATTGTGAAAAGCTTGCGGAGTGTTTTGTGCGATAGTAAAAAACTTGTTACCCGAGAGGCCTGTTATGTAAGGACCAAAGAACCCTGAAAAGCTGTAGAGATTTATTCCTTAAAAAGAGCCTAGAAACATCTGTAACTTTTTAATACAAATCTTACAAAAAAAAAGACAACATATTTCTCTTAAATCTGTACCTTATTAATTTATATAGGCTTCTTTTTTTAGATGAGGTAAAATAAAAATCGTTAGTTCGAAAAATTTCACATTTTAATTTATTATTACTCAAATTTCATTGAAGCGATCCTATAAGGAAAGTGGTACATTTTATGAAAATAATATTCATATGGAAAAATAAGATACGATCATACTTCAATGTTTAAGAACGAATTTTTTCAAATTTTGGTCATGCCTTTGCGTAAAAAATATTTTATCTGTGTAATAGTGCCAGACATATCTGAAAACGTTTCTGGAATAAACATATTTTATTTTAGAATACGGTTGTAAATTATTGTAAAATAATCGCCAAAACCAACCAACCATTTTATACGATTTTCGCATTTTCCCCGTTGAAAATTTATTGTTTCATTTTCTATTCATAGTCCATAAAACAGAATTTTGTACGAAAATAAAGTTGGTGAGCTACGTGTGTGACTTAAATAGTGGCGTGAATAATAAAAGTATTTTTATTTTTAGAAGGTTTCTCAATAGTCCACAAGTTTTGCTAAATAAATTAAATCATAAATCAAGAAAAATAATAAAGATTTTAATGTACGTGATCATAATAAAATTTGGTATATCGAATAATCATATATATATACAAAACTAAATATTTGTTTGTATATTCCCTGTAACTACAATGCAATATCCTTTGACTGATCTAAACCAGATTTTGCACACTTATTCTTTAGGACTCTGCGCAAAACACAGGCATCCTCCTTTCAAATAGTGTAGGTATTATATTGAATGCTATCTGTTCCAAATTTTACATAGTTACTCTTTAAGAAATTCATTTACCAATCTTGCTATTTCCTATCGAAATCTCCCCTTCAATCCACGGATATTTCATTCGACTCCTGCTTGGACCAGATATTACATTATTATTATTATTAAGAGTCTGCACAAATCAAAGACATCCTCATAATCGTTATCTTAAATTATAACTATATCTGAATCCCGAGCAACGCTGGGTATGGCCCGCTAGCAGTTAATAATTTTTGAATTATGAAGACAGACATGGATTTCATATCTTGCAAATGTACTTTAATTTACACAAAAGAAGCTTAACGCTGTTTAATTGCTAATTACTAATTACCGACTCGTCTTCGCATTGTGCCAGCAATAATGCCTAACCACAAAGTTTTTTGCAATTAATCCGTATAATATCTGATATTTTATGATTCGTTGAATTTGATAATTTAATGAGTTTGCTTTAAAGTAATTTTTTTTATTTTTCTCCTTTGAAATATTTTCGTTCAGACCTCATTAATTGTTTATATATATATTGTACTTTTCAATAATATTTTAAAATAATTTCTGGAGTTTATCTCGATTTGGTAATTTGATTTCAATTGTATTGTAATTCAGATTATTCATGTGTTTAAATTTACGACTGTCTGTTAATCGTATTAATTAAGACCATAAATTTTTTATCATGTGTATTAAATGAAGGATAGTAAATTTTTCATTTTCGTAAACGTTAGTGGGAAAATTATTAAAAGTTAAGATTGAACGAAAGAAATGGAACATACCAACTGAATGTATTCGTGAGATTCCAAGAGTAAGTCTGTTGATTCTACATGCACTTATTGCATATGCCACATTCATTCAGGATTATGCGCGTCGTAAATATATTCACTCGTCTTCTTCTTCTTTTAAATAGGCAATCCACCTTTCAAGAACGATTTGTGCCATTAATTAAGTTAAAACTTTATTTTATAGAAAAAAGTATAATAACATTATAGAATAGGAAATATTATATTTCCAAAAATTTGCTATTATATAGATTAAATGTGGCGAGTTTAGGGAAAGAAGATGACACGAGTTAACCGGGAGTTGATAATTACCATTGACGAGATTACTGTAAAAAAATCTGTGATCCGCAATGAACAGGCAAAAAAGATATGTTCAAGAGTTTCCTCCTCGGCACCACATTCACACATCAATCAATCTGAATAAATATGAGGCTACCTAGCAATGCCAAATTCTCATTCTAGAAATATTTGATATTATTCTTTTGGAGAACCAGGGAGATATATTCACTCTCCTCGCAGTAGGAGAGTCTGGAGAGAGATGGCATATTGTCATTCTTGTTTTAAATTTACCACAAATTTAAAAAAAATCATATATGTGTGAAAAAATATCTAAGATTGATAAAGGAGTTTCCTTTCCTCGAGTCTTTCAGACAAAATAAAACAATATCTCGGACCTAACGAGACATCTAGAGAAGAACGAGATCTTGCATCTCTAGTATTCAATTATACGAATACCTATTTTTTAAAATTCTAAACAAATTAATTAGAAATACATATTGAAAAAATCTATTTATCGAAAAAATATTTGGAACCACGAACATTTTCTAGTCGGGGAACTGTATTAATTATTTAAGGTACAAACCAATATATTCTTTTCTAAGTCTGCCATTCACAAATTCTCTAAAAAAAATTATAAATGTCTCAATTTTGTATTTCTTATATCCCAGCTGTCCCATAATTCTAGCTACTTCTAAAATATTTTTACTAATCCGGTGAGGTTTCTTAAGGTAAGCTTTTCAATATGCGGATTTGGTATTGAACATACGTGGCTTAATTTGAAGGTGGTTTTGTCGAGATTCTTATAAATTGAGTGCAGAAAATAGTTGAGGGTCTCTCAGATGGCTAAGTGGCGCTACAAAACTCCGAAGGCATCTCGACATAAGGTCGTCTCACTATTTTTAGATCCCCGAGGGGAAGTATTTCCTTACTTATGTGTAGAAACAACCTACCCTCCGCGGTGGAAAACCTTTAGGGCCGCTGGAGGTGCAGTACTGATTATCTCACATCTGGTTAAAAGTAATATAAAGTTTGCGTAATAATAGGTCTTTCGAGTTCTTGTTAAAAATATATTATCGTGTCTTAGATATCATACCTTTTAATATAGTATTTTGAAACTACATTAAAAATATGTGGGGACAAATTTGAAATCGCATGGACAGCGGTTGTCCTTAATAAAATAAAATGTACTGAAGTGCTATTAAATTTGCCCAGTTGTGACCGACGCAAGTCGCCGGATGATGATGATGGAATCGGAAGGATGGGTTAGATAGAAAATTGGGATTGAAGGATCAGGGGGAGGGGATGGATGATGTGAGGAGGGTTACCTTCGATAGCAAACCAGGATGAACTCACGAAACTAAAGGACAGCTCAACTCACTTGGTTGATGATGCCATTACGTTGCTCTTCCAAAATTTCACCCAATTTAGATAAATTACACATATAAATAAATAAATAAAAATAAGAAGATAAGATGGATAAAAAGATAAATTCACAAAACTCTGACGGGTTTCACGTTCACAATAATACAAAATCACAGCAGTGTGTGCAAAGTTCTCATATGATTCAACGCGAAATCATATGAGAACACTTCCTTGCATCGACTTCCAAAAAGACAACCAGTCGAACCAAAGGAACAATATTTACTGGGAAGAATAGGCTAAAGGGGTGTGAATAAACTGAAAACTGGTGACAATATACTAAAGTTAACAATGATATGAATGAATGAATAAGGATGAAAGTATGTGGGTTCACCTACAAAATAATAATTAATTTAATTTATTATGAATACGGAACACCAATAGTGTTAGTAACAGATTAAAGATCTAAGAAATCTTATATTTCTAATTGATTCATTTAATTTGTATTAAAAATACTACCAAAGTTCTTTCTGAAATTGCAACTTTACAATAAAAATGTGTTTTCATTTTAAAAAAATCGTAATAAATACCATCGCAGAGGATGTGTTAATCTAGATTTTTTCTCCACAAGTAAAGGAGATACATTTTGTTAGTTAAAGGTAAGTAAGTAATTCTGATATTGAGTATCCACATTTCTTAAATCTCCAATGAAGCTGTCGTTGAAGATCTAAGACCCGCTGTCTCATCTCTTACAATATATCTAATGTGAAGTTGTAAAATATAAATTATCTTTAAGGTATCTTAAATTATCATAATTCAATATATTATACTTTTCATACCTGCCAGTTATATGATGTCTGACATTAATCAATTTGCATCTTCCTATATATCCATGTGTGTGTATTTGTGATATTTAAAAAAAAATGTTATTAAATTTGTTGGGAAAACGCGAGAGTAGTTTTGGAAAACTTACAAAAACGATAGAAATAATTAAGTCATTATTATCAGGTTGATTTGTCACAAGAGTAAAAAAATATCATACTTATCAGACAAAAAAAAAATTATAATATTCTCATAGATCATGTTTGTCCATTGATTAATTTTATGATCATAATATTTTACTAATATTAAAATGGGGCATTATTTAAAAGTTCATGTACTTTCAGTTTAAATTTTGAGTTGAATAATTCAAAAGTTAAAATACTGCGCAACCCAATACCTAGAACTTATTTTATTATTATGCGAAATCTAATATTTTTAAAAAAAAACACCCTTCAAACTTGAAATAAAAACCTGTCTCTGAATGTTATAAATGAAACATATTAAAAACTCACATTCACTTGAAATAATATACGTCCGTGGTAAAAACGACGTAACAGCATAATGTAGGGAACATCACTAAATAATTAATATTTCAATAATCCACGATTGTACACTCAAGAGTTGCGTGTTTCCAACAACGATAGCGTCGCAATTATATACTACCCTGTCAGGCCCGTGCAGATATTTCATCGGAAAACTCCGTACTGGATTTATCCACAACAGAAATAAATTCAAACTTTCTGCGAAATCGGGGAAATTGTAAATAAACCGCCAACCGAATGCTGAATTTAGATTACGACAGTTGTTGACGAAAATTATCGTGTACTTTGTTACGTTATATCTTTAATCGATGATGAAAATAACCACATTTTGCTAGCGATTGTATCCAGTGGCGGCTGGCGCTTAAAACGTAATACTGGGATATCTAACAGGATTTTTTAAATAGAAATACGTACACGAAATACGTGTCACATAAATATTTTTACTAATACAAATTAAATGAAAGATATACAAAAAAAAATCATCAATCAAAAAAAAATTTTAGTAGCTAAAAATTATATCGTTAGGAACTAAAATATTTTTCAACTAATGTATCTTTTTAGTTTATTCATAAATTTTTATTAAAAATCACAAAACTATATTCTAAAATTTTAACTTCACAACAAAAATGTGTTCTTCGTAAAAATATTCTTACTTACTTAACATCACGCCGTTTCCACGTGGGGGTAGGCAGAGAGGATAGAGCGCCACACTCTTCTGTCCTGACACAATTCTCGCCTCATCCATATTCATAAATCTTCTCATACAAGCTCGCCGATTTTTGAGGTTTCTAACAGAACCATCCTCCGTTATCTGGTTTACCTGGTCGTGCCAAGTCTTCCGCGGACGTCCTCTATTTCTGGTGCCATCAACACTTGCATCATATATCTTTCTTACCATTCTCTCCTCATTCATCCGTTCCATATGACCGAACCACCTTTTTTAATCTTACTCACTATACTAACATCAGCTTTACATTTTTTCCTTATTTCTTCATTATTTACTCTGTCATAAATAGATTTGCCACAAAAACGTCTAAGTGATCTCATTTCCACTGCATTCAGTCTACTTTCGTTCTTTTTCTGCCAGCTCCAGGCCTCACTTCCATACGCCAGTGTCAGTACCAGGATTCCATTGTGCACCGCTAGTCTTGCCTCGGTTGACAAATTCCCGTTAGATATAATTCCATTCAAAGCGCCGTTCACTTTATTTCCTGCAGTCACCCTCCTTTCGATATCATTCTCAGCCTTTCCGTTTCTATCAAACATACTTCCCAAATACACAAATTCATCTACTTGTTCCAAACATTCATTACCTACAAGTATTTTTTACGGTGTCTTGCTTTCGTTCTTCTCGAATATCGTCACTTTCGACTTGTTAACATTCATCGTGAGGTCGCTTTCCTTGCATGCATCGTACATTCTACTAAAATATTCTAACTATTTTCAAATTAAGCTAAACACAGGTATAACTAACTTGATACGTTCACGCAACAAGGTTCGACACCCCAACCACTGACTAGATTACTACGGGAGTATCTTTATCAGTACACCACAATTTGATACATGTGATTTGCCTGGCGTGGCAAAAAAACCAGTGTACGTATTTTTTTCGCATGCTGTTAGGTACATATAATATATTCATTTAAATAATATATTGAATGAATGAAAAATGATACATAAAATAGGTGATCTGTGCCAGGCATTGCCAGAATTTATATTTTAATATAATTTAGGCGGAGAGATGAGTGTTTGTATATTGTGGAGGCCTGAAAAAGTAACGATGTATGCAAATTTGGTCCAGGCAGTGGGATGTACGGAGGTGGGTAGAGGGAGTGATTTTAGAACCCAGGGTCCTAGAGTGCAACTGGGAAAAATTTGTAACGAATGGCACTCAATAAATATGTATCATTGGGAAAGCTTTATTCTGAGATGCGGTGGATACGGGAGGTTTGAGGTCCCTGATCTATCCGTATCATGGACCCGTTCCCAGGTTCGAGGTAGGAGGAGAATCTCGACTTGGAGCTGTGCAGACCGGCATGGGAGAAATGGAACATCACTTATTCAATTTTCAAGTAATCTCTCAACCTTATAATAACTATAAGATTAGTGTTAAATTCATAACAAACCTCAAACAATGTCCTCGCGTGGAGGAAAGAACGATGTCAAGTGAATAAGATAAAAATACTCAAATCGTGCAAATATATTGTCGGGTATTTATTGTGATTGTGAATAAATTGTATTATGTGTTTCATGTGTAAACCAAGTTTTTAATTTGTTTAAAACCATTCCCATCCATCCGAGACTCACTCAGCCACTCTGACACATAACACTAGAGACACCCACAGACTGAGCCAAGCCGGTGGCATGATGTGCTGGCGTTCGATTCATCGGGAGTAGCGCATTACTTAACACCATAAACAAAACTATCAATACATCTCAAAGAATTTTTTTTTTTAATGTGAGGTTACAATTTCAGAACATAGTTCATGAATGTAGTGAATTAATAATTTAAACGATTTAAGTGACTCATTAAACAAAAAGTAACCATATAAAATCTAAAATTTGATGTGAAAATAAATGATTAACTTAGTATAATAGATAACTCATTCTCCCGGCAAGAAAAAGTTCCGAGTTCGAGTCCCGGTAATAACTATCTATAGTTTCGATAGATTTTTCCTGTGTAGGTATCTATCCCCATGGTGTATAGTGATTATTAAAAAATAACATCAATATACTGATCTGTAGATATTTAATATATTCGAGCCTGCTGTACGATGAAATAAATTTTTATCATACACATCTAAATATATAAATAAATAAAAGACGAATATTTTCTAAATTTATTGCCTGTTTTCCTTAGCTGCCAAAAATAGTATTACTATTAATTTATTATTTATTATATGTATTATAATTATACGAATTCCAGTCTAGCATTCGAGCTTTAGATTTCATTTCTTTCAATATTATTTTAAAATATATTTGATCACTTCAATACAGGCCTTGATTAGTTAGGTAGTTTTGTAATGATGAAAAATATAGTTAATAAAACTATGTTTTGGTTACATTTGTGCAATTAACAAATACCAAAATAAGATTCATAGATGAAATTTCGATAAAATATTTAAATAGATGTAAAAAAAACAAATTATGTGATCCAGGTAGCAACAAAAATTTTTTTTCAATAAATTGAATTTTTCTGTATACAATATCTTTCTAATTGATACATTTTATTTGTATTAAGTTATTCACTTCATTTTATCAAGAGATATTGTTTAATGGCAAATAATAGATGTCTCATCAAAACAGAAGAACACAAATGAATTTGACAATTTGAGGTAAACGATTAACATAGTATAATAAGTATCTGATTTTCCCGGCAAGAAAAAGTTCCGGGATAATTCAATAATTTATATTTTTGTAGATTTTTTCTGTGTATCTATAGTATAGTATATTTTTAAAAAATAACGTAAATATATTGATCAGTAGATGTTTAATATATTTGAGTCGGCATGACTTAATCCGAAGCATTATTTTTGGAGCAAACATTCCTTGTCCCGAAAATCAATTGCAATAACTACTGTCGCAATGTAAATATTGCATAATCAACATATCTTACCATAAACCTGACTATCGCCGGGAGGGTCGATAAGAAATGATTCTACAAGTGAGGCTATTAGTAATACTTGCAAATTGATTTTTTTTGTATTATAAAACTATGCAAAGTAAATGAGAACACATTATTATTTGTAAAGTTGGAATTTTTTTCATTTTTTACTTAAATATGAATACAAATTAAATGCATCAATTAGAAAGATATACATATAGATAAACTCAATTAATCGAAAAAATATTTTAGCTGCCACCAGGATTTGAACCAGTACTCTTCACGATAAAAAAATAATAAAATGAAATTGAAAAATCTTTGGGGTCTCCTAGCGATTATTTCTCAAAGTAGGTATTCGCAATAAAAATATGATAGCTTTCAAATAAATGGAACGTAAGATGTATCAATTTGAACTAACTGCAATATATAAGTTTGAAAATTTGTCGACTATTTACGAGGCTGACGTAGTGTAATTAGATATCCCCGGATAGGATCTGGTTCAAATCTAAAATATTGTCAGCTAAAATATTTTTTCGATAAATTCAGTATTTGTATGTGTGTATATTTTTTGCATTGAATTTGTTTTTGATATTTAAGTAACTAAAAAACGTAATCCAAACATCTCATTTTTAATCTGAAATTAAAGATTAAGGAAAATAAGGAAACGTATTCATTTTTACATGTTTTTTTCATCTTAACGGCGATATTTAATCATTTTAATAGAGTGAAAATATCACACCACTTTAGAAATATTTGTATACAATTATTTAGGAGTAATGGTCAACATCTAAATCGTCCGTTGAAAAAAACGTTATTAATTTTGGAGCACTGAATACAAATATTGGGACCAAAATTCTCCGGTGCACATAATTTTTGAAAAAAATTGGTTGGCTTTTTTTGTTAGTAAGGCATAAATGTATGTACTTTGAATATAGAATGTATTATCCATAAAATTATATATCTTATTTGGATTCAGCTTCGGGCATATGACCAGTGATAGTAAATCCTGAAAATCCAAGTGCTCAATTGAGATGACAGATTTACATTTAATATACCTCAAGCATCTGCATTTTACTTTTTCTAAGAAATTTATATGAACGTGATAATGTGGTGAGTTTGGAGAACTATAGGTAGTATAGCTACTAGATATTTTTATTATTATAAATCAGTTGCTTTAATATTTAGTAAATGTCTATATGTGCAAACCTACATAATTTATTTTTATATACGTGTAATATTTCTAAATTGCGGAATATGATTATTTTTATTAAGAGCAAATTATATTTCTATTGACAAGGAGAAATTAACTATTACATAAAATAAGACATCCTTTCGTATAATATCTAAAATATAGAGGTATTATTTTAATTTAAAAAAAAAAGAATTCAGGAATATATGCGAGCTACGTGATATATTCCTGTGTGAATTCCAGATATAAACAATTTTCAAATAAATACAATAAGAAAAATGTAAAACTTGATTAAGAAAGAAAAATGAAAGAAAGAAAAAAAAAGTAAAGTAATTTACATTTTTCGAAGAAGATGATTGAGATGATTGAGATGACCTTAATGAAGCAAATCAAAATGGTTTACCTTGCTACGGTAATTTGTCCCGTAAATGTTATCTTAAATACTGAATAATGAATGACATACAAACCTTATCTTGAAAATTTTGATGAAAAATACGAGAAGAGATATCAATATACAATATATTGTAAATAGTTTCATTTGTGTGAGCGAACTAAGTGTAAAAACTTTTAAACGACGTATTTATTTGCAATTTTAATTACCAAATTGTTCAAATTACCGCTGATGAACCGCGGCTCTGTTCCAACGACCTGGATAAAAGCGATCATTCATCCGAAAAAGAGCGACCCCATAAAATTACCGTTCATCGCTGCTTCGGCCGCTACCACTGTCATCGAATGGAAGGAGTGATCAACCAGGAGCTACTCGCAAGCTCGGACTTGAATCCATATTGCTTTCTTCTAGTTAATATATGCCACCTTCCAAGTATCCTACAAAACCCGTGTAGTACTTATGAAACAGGAGGTACACAAATAACTAAAAAAAATCTCAGACACACGTATCAGAGCACCCCTGCATGAATATATTTTCTGGTTCTAAAAAATATTCATAATTTAAAATCAGCTTACCATAAATACTAACCTGCTACAAAGTTCAGGGGTAACTTTTTTTAAATATTGGTATTAAAATTTCTTGTTAAGAACGCATAAATAAAAATATAATCAACCTTTATAGTCTAACATAAAAAAAATTGCAGTCTAATGGGGGAATATCAAGATGGAATAAAGTACAATACAAGCTCGCTTAACACGCGAAAGGTACTTTTTTATTTCGACTTTATTACATGTATATACATTATAATTTTATTTTTTATAAACTGCATGACTCAAAATTGTTTTGATTTGACCAAAATTATTTCACCGAAAAATATGAAAATTAAACACAAGGGTAGTTCACAAGTGAATGAATATAAACATATTAAAATATTTTCAAATGCGCCATTCCTAACGCAGTTTTTCAACGCTAATGTTTTTGGGCTAGTTTGCAATTGACGCACATTGATCGATGAGAGAAATTGAGTCGTTACAAGTTTATTTTACCATGGAAATGAGACAAACAATGCATTTTACTAATATATTTTATTATTTTCGTTATTTCATATTCAGTTGATTGACTTATGTGGGACATCTTTTCAGCCGTTATAAGGTTATCCCCGCTTTAAGTGGAGTGGAATATGTTGTTTTGGTCGAGTTTTCCTAAACAGTGATTCTATTATTCTCGGCAGATTCAGTGATTTTAAAGTAAAAGCATTTGAAGACATAGAATGTTAAATGACGTTATTTTACGCAAACTGTCCCTGAAATCTGTATAATAATATCTCTCAAGTATATAATATCATATACGATCAAACTCAATTGAGAGGGTTATCAAACTCTTTAAGCGAATCAATACTTTGGATAATTAAACAATCAAAACTTTGTGGTAATTGGTAGATAGGCTGAATTTAAGGTGTTTTGTTTCATATGAATATAAGCCATTCTTGATTAATGTATTCCTTGCAAGCATTTCAGCGGTTCAGAAATAAATCGATCTAAAATGATAATACCCGTTGTGGATTCAACAAACTTTCCAAATATCACTATGTGAGGCAGTTTAATAGGCAGTTTATTTGGGCGCGCTGATTACGAACACACAGTGACGGTGGGCAGGAAATTCGAAGATGCATATAACTAGCTAAAGTTGCTAAGATCCAACTGTAGAGAATATGGAGAGAGATTGACCAAAATTACTTTGTGGCCATATATTATACATACAAATAATAAGATGAAACACTTTTTTTAAACCACTATTTATTAATAAATCATCGTGTTTCGATACCCATAGTAATTTATTCAGGAAACAATGTATACTGAAATAAAAATACAGTACCTAAGCATATATAAAAACCAAAGTATAAAAATATAAGTGATGGGTAACTAAGTAGGAACTATTATGAAAACAAATTTAAAAGATGACTATTTGCAAAAAGGATTTGGTTATTTTATTATATTTAACTTGCTATTAACACTTTTTCTTATTTCTAAACTTTATAATTTATCTAACTATAAACCCTTAGTACTTTTTTGTATGATTTTTAAACCCTTGTTAATGTTAACAGAATGGTTTATTTCCAAAAGCTGATTTGCGAAATCAGAATAGTTGTTGCTATTTAGGCATCTCAAGTGGTCCTTAATTCTAATATCAAAATTTCTGCAAGATAATTTGTAAACCCCTATTTTTTTTAAATATCCTTATCCTTGTTATTTAATAAATAATAAATAAATCATTTTTGCAAATAGTCACGTTTTAAATTTATTTTCATGGTAGTTTCTACTTAATTACCCATCACTTATATTTTAATAGTTTAGTTCTTATCTATGCTTGTATTTTTAATTTTAGTGTATATTGTTTTCTAATGAAGTATTGAAACATGTTGATTCATCAATAAATATTGGTTTAAACAAAGTGTTTTATCTTTTTATTTCTTTAATTATATTGGTTCATACTCTTGGCTTTCTTGAATTGGACAGTTCCCAATAACGACGCCTTCGACATATATTGATGTTTAAGGATGTAATATGTTCTATAGACAATTTGACGCACAAATCGCCACAATCCTGCAACAAATCCAACCACAGTAAGTCTTACTGACAGCAGTGTACAAAAGATTATTCCAATTCATCGACCACAATATGCATCAAAGTGACAGCCTAAAAAATAAGATTATCCTAGACAAAATTATGAGACGCAGAAGAAAGAGTGCCACAGAAATGGATAAATACATTGCAACTGAAGAGACCCTGGAATCAGCTGTTACGGCGATCCTAGACCGGGAGTTGTGGAAGTGTACTACGAGCCGAGTCTCATCTATTGAGGCCACTATTTGACTATACTGTCATGAAGAAGGAAAGAAGAACAAGTATCGTTTTTATGTGATCCCTGTGCGTCGCTCAATGCAACAGTAAAATTTCAAAAGAAATTACTTTATTTTTATTTATTTTCTCATCAATAATTAAATAATACAAATTAAACGAATCAATTAGAAAATATACGGAAAAAATCTATCTATCGAAAAAATATTTTGTTACTACTGGGATTCTATCCTGGAACTCTTTCTATCCGGGAAAGAGCGTTCTCAGATTATGCTATAGCAACCGAATACATTATCGGCAATTTTTTAAACTTATATTCTGTAATATTTCAAATTAATACATCTATCATTCCATTTTAAAAAGAAATCCTTTTATATTACGAAGAATCTTAAATACCTTCAAGAAAAAGCTGATAGGGGAAGCCCGAATTTATTATAATTAATTAATCAATTTTATTACATTTTCAAACATTAATACAACTTATATATTAAGGGAACACAAAATTTCTATCAATTTGAAATATTACAGAATATAAGTTCAAAAATTTGTCGATAATGTATTCGAAATATTGCGAAATCGGAGAACGCGCTTCCCCCAATAAGAAAAGGTCCAGAATCTCGGTAGCAAATTACAATTTTTTCGGTGCATAGATTTGTTATACATATCTTTCTGGTTGATTAATTTAATTTGTATTAAAATATTTAATAGTAATTTTTTCTGTTTCTTTGTAAGTGATTCACACAATGTGTTTTAAATTGAAAATAAATTAAATACATGTAATAGAAAAATTGAAATGTTAAGTCAAGGCAATTTTAAGTTTCAAAAGTATTTTCAGAGTTTGGTGTGTATCAGTGTTTATAAGATTTCCACGAAAATTTTCCGTTTTGAAACTAAACTAATTGGTGCCTAAGGGTTTATTGAGTCATATGATGTGAAATATATCGAGAACGTATTTATAAAATACGTTTTGAACATTTTGGATGGGCCGAGCAATAAATAATAAATAATTAAATCATGGCGTTCGAAATGGTTTGTCATATTGTACTTAATTTTGACTAGATAGGAAAGTTTTCTTTTTTCACGATTACGGCGCCCCAAAAATCTTTTTCATAATTTTAATTCTGTAATAAAATAATGGATGGGTTTAATAAAAAAAAATATATTTTGCATTTAAGTAAACTCATAAATTTATTTCTAAATAATCATGTTTTCTAATTGTGATCCGTTATTTCTAAACGGGAGGCAAAATTTCTAAGAACTGCTCGGCACGTATTCTCCGCAATCGCTGCCACTTCTTCTCGGATATTTTATTTTAATTGATCCAGAAAGAGAGTATTGCTACTGTATACCTTTGTCCATTGGTGTCAGCTTATGTCACCTCGTCGGGATGTCAATCATCCAGGGAAAATTTTACGAACAACTGGTAAGGACAAATTCTATAGCGACTGAATTCTCAAGGACGCGGCTAGAAATCGGCATACCCCAGCCCCTTTGCCACTTGTTGTATTGGTACAGCGAATGAACCAAAATGAAAATAGTTTTGGGACACTCTGTATTTTACATCCTAAAAATATACTCGCTGCGCAGAGATCGATTGTGTTACCCTTTTATTTTTCCCACAATCAACGATCTCTTTTCTGTGTTCACAGTGTAAACACAGTCCAAGATGGTTTTTTATGTAACACGTAATAAGTAAATTTTAAATAATTACTTCCTTATTGATGAAAGTTGCGTGATTACTATCTTATACTTTTTATCTAATACGTTTTACCCAACTACTGTACGAATTAATATTTACTTTCTTTTACATTATTTGTATGCCAACGTTAAAATTGAAATACCAGTTTACACGCCCTTAGTACCGATCATTTATAACGCCATATAGTTTTGGTTGGATATACATTATTTATACGGTAGTCGTTAGACACCGGATCTCCGAACGTGCCTTCACCGAATAACGTGAATTGATGGAAGAACGTACGCTTTTCTTCCAGATAAATTGAGGGAAGAAAAATGGCGGTCCTTCAGATTACGTTAACAAACACAATAATGCTTTTATATTATATGGGCAGTATAATATGGACAGTAGATTTACTGAAACTATGATTAGCCGATGACCAAAACAAGACCTGGGTATTATTTTTGATTCCCATCTGTGCTTTCACATATACATTGTTAACATTATCAGCAAAGCTCAAAAAATGAAGTTTACTGAGTTGAGTAGTTCATTCTGTTATGTTCCAGCATTTGATAAGGCTATTATCATCCCGGGGGGCATAGAATGCACCCGGCGAGATTATTTCAAACTGGTCTAAGTGACAATACGCTGGTTCGAGTATCATAGATAGTTCATTTTTTCTTAATGTAATATAAGCCCGTATCAGATATTTCCGACTTGTTCAATCTAAGCCTAGTTGTATTTTACCTCACACGTATCTATACTGTATTATTTCTCAATAAATTCTTCAAAAATTTACAAGTGTTTCCATGTGGAATCGATGCATTGAGAAGAAGAAGAATGCCAATCGCCCTCTATTGTCTACAAAACAATTTGTTCTACTCTTAGGTGCAACACTTCTACTAAAAATATTGTGGATCTTCAAACATATCATCTATCGATCCTTACTCTTAACCGACCACAACTTGAATACTCGTTCAGCATCCGGAATCCTGATTATAATATATATGTTGATAAATTGGACAATGTTGAAATGAAGTTCATGCGAACTCGAAACTATACATTTCAATTACCCCGGCAGTACCATGTTGATTCTCTGAATAAATTGAATATTTGAAGTTTAAAAAACAGACAAATTGTAGTTAATGCTTTGAACTTATATAAAATAATATATACATAATACAAGATATACTTGAATCAGTGCAATGCTGAAAGATCTGAATATGATGACTTTTAAGCAGAAAATATATTTTGATATAATAGTATTTATTTATAAAATCTTCACTAAGAAAATATCGACAGAATTTATACGAAAAACTTATGAAAATTTACATGAGCACGAACATTATACAAGAGGAAAAGATAGACTGAGACTGCCATTCAGGAAGAAAGCTAAATCTCAGAAAGCGATGATGTACAGCGCGATGAAGATTTTTAAAGAAATGCTATAAAACATAAATCTATGTATTGAAACTCGTCCAATACTTCCAAGCTAACAAAAACTCACCCCAACCAATAAATCACGGACACGACATAAGACAAACAACGAACATCTACACGCCAGGTCCGAGAGCAAAAACGACATTTTATATAAGATTCTACATGTTCTTAGCTCCGAAACTGTACAACACAATCAGCACCAACTGGAAATCGTTCACTTCCAATAAGATTACACAAATATGAACCCAATACATGATCCAATTGGGTAGATATCAATCAGAAGCATCACTATCCAACATTCTAACATAATTATTACAGTCCCCACACTAATAATTCATTAGTTCTACAACATTCCGACTTTCTTCTAGTTTACTTTTCTTCTTTTTTTTCTCTATTTTTATTTTTACTCCTGTAGAATCTTTATCTTTCATGAATTAAATAACACCGTAACAGTACGAAAAAAACTTGCTACTTTAACACAGACTCCAGTCTAGCTAAGTAACAACTTAGTAGTCTACTCCATCCCACACAATAAACTACAAGTATTTGATTGCAATATAATTGTGTCTCATGTTTATTATAATATATTTACCTCAGTTACCACAAACACATGTATGTTAATAAAGTTAAATAAGTAAATAAAAAAAAGTGGAGAATATACATATATTCAAAATGAAACTAAGCAAATATATGAAAGATAAGTTGTAGTAAAAATAAACGATTTTGATCTTGTTTATATTAGAGCATATATAAAAATACTCATCTACGCACTATATTAAGAATAAATAAATATTTGTCCACCTTTTTATCATTAATAAATGTTCATGTCTTATCGCGAGTATCACGATCGGAAATGATGTACTGAGCATACAATTATTTGTTCACTGACATTGATATATTTTCTGTTTCATTACCAATATCCAAAAATATAATTAACAATGTTCTTCGATGCAACATGTAAATGATTTTTCCTTGTTTAACTATTTTACTTAGTAGCTACTATGTTTTAAAATATGTTAGGATATAAGTTATCTGTCATCATTTATTTTTTCTAAGACCAATGTCAACAATATACTTATACATATTTCCAATAAAAAAATGAAATTGGGTTCATAACGAATTAAAGGTTTTCATAACAAAAGATTATCATATTTCAATAAGCTGAGATTTACTAAGTAAGTGTGGGTAACTGGATGGTTGCACATCCACTTTAGGATCAAACGGTATTCAATATAGAAAACAAGTATCTACTTCTATATATGTACTCGTACATGTAGAGTGCGGGTGCTTCGATATTGTTATATTATTTAATTTATACATCTCATTATTACATATATATGCCATTCTATCTGCGCGCTTATTTACATTAGTTAGCACTTCATGCGAGGAAATAATGTTTTGAAAACTAGTCATCTAAAATGTAATGTATTTACCTAAATAATATGTGAATAGTTTGGTCATGAACCTTTTTAATGCTCATTAGAGGAAATGTCTAGTTTACCTTTTTGAAAGCAAATACATATACACCAAAACCTCGCTACATGGCTTATTGCTTTGACGTCCTGTTTAAATTGTAGCTCAGTTTCGTTTAGCGGCCCGAAATTTTTTAATATACTACCAAAAAATATCTAAAATGTACGTTAAACACTTTCTCATTTCGAACCATGAGTAAAAATCTTAGATCAAAGTGATCCCAATGAAGGTATCTTAATAATCCTTTCTTGGATTTAAAAAAATATAATTTTCTTACGTAATTGAGTGTACTGATTTCAAAAATTAAAAAATATATTAAATAAATTACAATCACTTTATATGAAACTGCAAATGTTATTATACGCCAACAGGTTTCGCTTAGTTCAAGCTTCGTCACGACATATTTAAAACTAACAATAAATACACAAAGAGTGCGCTTATATATACATAAAGAGGGAAATAGAATATAAAATTACATATGAAAGAGAGACAGAATGCATATACAGTTAGAACATCAAAAGAGACAGAAAATATGTACAGTTAGACGGAAGATTAAGGGGAGGAAAAATACAGTGTTGATGGATATTAAATTGATTTTAAAAGAAATATTCGCAAAGAAGGGCTAATAGATTAATTTATTTAATTATTAAGTGTGGTAACTTTCATAGTACCACTAGCTTCCCTCGGTGTTCTATCCTCTCTTACTATCGAGTTACTTGGGTTCAGTTCCTTGTAATAATAACGTGTCCAGGAAACAATTACACGTTTATTATAAGAAGTATTTACAGTAATTTATAATTATACAATTCAGAGATAGACTAGAAATATATTGAGAAGTGGCAGTGGAAAGAGACCCATTCCCCTAGAGACGGCCTCTTATAATCATTGTCCCCCACCACTCATCTACTCACTCTCCTGACACACATACATATCTAAAGTGACAGTTCTCACTTTAAGAATTGGTGTACCACTATTTATTTATTTTTTTATTTCGAGGGTTTCTAAATTGTCTAACCGTGGGCCAAACCCGTTTTATGGAAGACATTGACAATTTTTCAATAATACGGTTGGAAAATTCTTAATGTTCTATCTAACTGTATATGTATTTTATCTCTCTCTTTTAAATGTAATTTTACATTCTATTTTCTTCTTTATGTGCATATAAGTGCACTCTTTTTGTATTTATTTTTAGTTTTAAATAGTCCTGACAAAGCTTGAGCTAAACGAAATCGATTGACATATAACACAATTCATGGTTTCGTACAAAGTGATTGTATTTTATTTTATTTAATATGTCAAACCACAAAGAGATTGCTTTCTACGAAAATAGATAAAATATATATTTAAAAAGTTATTATATTTTTAAGTATCAAATTTTCATTAAACATTTTTTACATTTTCAGGTGGAACTGATGACAGAGTAATGTCACACGATTCCTCACGTTCTTCTTCAGTCTCCTATTGAATCCGTTCAACATTTTATTGAAAAAATTATTTTGACTAGTGTTGGTATTGGTTTAAAGATACATTAACAGTGATGAACTCGGCTGACTAGCCGTAAAAATAATTATCAATATCCATTAGTTACAATTTTGGTGTAGGGAAAAATGACATTTAAGGTGTGTTAAATAAAATAATCATACCTTGGGGTAGTCAGGTTTATTGCGATCCACAGTCAGAACATGCTTTAATTTACAGGTAGTTATTAAGTTCGCAAGTTATAAAATAATTCACGGAATATTAAGAGCATACATTAAGAGAGAACTATTGAGAGTACCAGCCACGAAAGCAGAATAAAGCCAGCAGCTGCACATTAGCGCCACGTCCCTCTGTCGGCGGCTACCGCAAGCTTACACGTACTCGATCTGCGAAGAGGTAATGTGCTTCCACGTACCCTTGAAAGGTGTCACTATGAGTCTGCCACATTATTCATATTATACATTGCGATGAAAAGATAATATGAAATGAAATAAAAAGTGAAAAACGCATCTTCTATAAAACTGTAATGGATATTATAATTTATTTTTTTATAGGTTTTATTAAAAAAAATCGTTATATGGCGTTTCGCTTTACGCTTTATAGGAACACATTTAGGCCGTAAAGCGAGGTATTGGTATACATTTGCATATAAATTGTAAATAGTGAAACGTATCATAAAATGTTAATATTATTCAGAAAAGGAGAAGAATTTTAACAGTGTAGGCTATAAGAGAAATAATTAAAACTCCTTGTTGGATTAATTATTCTCTCATTTCCTACGAACACTCATTATGCGAAATGTTTTACAGCGACCGAAGTACTTGTATGATGTACATGCTAGTGTGTTGTAATATTACGTTGTATGTTAATGTAAATGTATAATTTTAAAGATACTGTGGTCTATTTTATCTGTGATCCGATACACTTCTTCTTCTTCTTTACCGGAGTCGTAATAGAGCCCTAGTGATCCAGTCTGCTGGGCACTAGTTTAACAATACTTAAAATAGCCGATGTTTAATGTATTACATTGCTTCTAGATGTCCTTATGTGTTCAATGGAACATTTTTGTGAACGATGCTTTGAACGATTATCCTTCATGCTTCATACGTGCACATTTTTTCCTGTTACCGTAATTATGCACAGTTCTTAATATTTTTTATTTTGTACCATTAATTACTTTAGTTTCAATCCAGTGTTCTGTTTTGAAACATGGAATTGAAGCGAAAAGAATAGTACATATCATCTTGGAACACTTCACTCTTGCAATCTAAAGTAGGCAAGTACATTTTTCAGCTATTGATATTAATTATTTTACAGTGTATTGCGTATTATTACATAATATAAGCATATTAAGTAACATTCGATTGTTTTAATAATTATTATAAGGGTGATACAAAAATCCGCCCTAATAATAACTCTGAGATTAAGCTAATCCCTTGTTGTATTGGCAGCCCTGCGCCGTCTGAGGTGGTATTCCGTCCCTGAAGTTTCAGGATCTTTAACCTCCTCTGACTGACACCAGGAAATTCGACCGTGCATAACCCTCTGACCATGAGGTCAAAGCGGCTAACGGATGGATGGTGAAGGGCGAGTATACGAAGGTTTAAATCTGAAACATCTCAGCAAACGGAAGGAAAACTCCAACAGTAAAACCTCGGTTCTATGAATTGGTCCTGTGCGACCGGCTGATACCCTCCTACCCAGGTAAGTCAAACGTCAAGAAACAGTTAACAGAACCAACATTATACATTAAATTCTGAATAATATAATATATTTTTTTAATCTTAGCAAAATTACAGTGGCAACATATTATATAAATAACAAGACAAAACACTTTGTTTAAACCACTATTTATTGATAAATCAACATGTTTCCATACCTATGTTGTCTTCTTCGTGAAATAATGAATACTAAAATTATAAATACAATCATAGATAAAAACAAAACTATAAAGTATAAGTTGTGGGTAACTAAGTAGGAATAACTATGAAAACAAATTTAAAAGGTGACTATTTTTTTTTTAACATTTCATGTAAATCTGTTTAAATTAAAGATTGTTTTATTTTATTTTATTTTACTTTGTTTTTTCTTTTTATATGTTATCTTTAAGAAGTACCTACCTATTTACATATAAATATAAAGTCAGAAGAGTTTGTTTTCTTCTCTTGAATATTCTTTGAAGCATCCGAATTTTAATTAGCGGGAATGTTTATTCTTAGGTCTTCGATAATTTAATATTGTATGCGGTAAAGCGGTACATTAACACTATTCATATATATCCCGATAAACGAGGATGCCAAAAAAAGCGAGCGAAAATAAGAATAATAACAATAAAACAATCAAGAATAAAGACCGCTACATAGAAATGAATCGATCATTATAGATCTCGCCACTACTAACTCGTTTTACTCTCTTATCTTTTGTTCTCGTTCTAAAAAGTAATCCATCTGGTTTATTCAGTCACCTTTACATATTTTTTTTATTCTTCGTGTATTTCTTAAACAGATTCAAAATGTTCTAAAAAGTTTAATTAAAAAGTATTTGTAATATTTAAATATGTCCAAAAACACACAATTACTGGATTTTCGCCTACAAAGGCGCTGTTATTAAACAAATAATATATATCTCATAGAGACGAAGCTATTTTTCATTATGTTTAATGAAAATATATGAAATATTTAAAAAAAGTATTTGTTATCTAAAGTTTCATTTTACATATAAATCAAAACCCAGCAAATAGTGGCAGGCAGGTCGTAGGAATAATTCAAATAGGATTATTTTACGGACGTGTTGTGTCGGCATTTATTTACATTACCATTTTTATTTGAAATAGTAAGGATTTATTCATTAGACTGACTTAAATTCAAATGGGCATTTTACACTTGGTAAGGAATTTTTATAATAATCATTTTTATAGCTTTTATTTCGTTTAACTCTATTTGAACCCATTTTCGCGGAGTTCTAAATCACAATAAATGTATTACTTTTTGCGACTAGATTAAGATTTAACGTGTAAATAATATGACTTATTTGATTAGTTCGAATTCCTAACTATTCAGTCCCTACGCGAGCGTCTTACTGCTACACTGAATAATGTTTCAATTTTTTAGTGGCTCATTTTATTTCAGCTAACCTCGTTCCTGTAGTTAAATTTATTATATTACTTTATACACTCAAATGTACGAGTAGTAGTGTATTCAGTATGTTTATTTAAAAAAAATACCATTTATGATTTCTAAGTGTTTTTTAAATTATTTTAGTAGGTACCACAACCGTGCAGTAGGTATAATTTTTTTTTTTTTTCTCTATTTATTGTGGCCTTCGCCAATTAGGCGTAACTAGACATTACGAGTACATACAAATGAAATTATATATTTTTTTAAATATGTAACCAATTAACATAAATAAAATAACGATGGGAATATTATTAATATTGGTACTAGTATTTGGTTTTTGAAATCTAATTAACACATTAACATACATTGATTTTTTTTTCTTTTTATTTTTACGTACATTACGTAACATAGTAAAAAGAACATTTATATTTGAAAGTAAAAAATGTACAAATAATACCTCTTTTTAAGTGAAGGATAAATTCAAAAAAATATATATCTAAAACAAAAAAAAAACAATATAGAATTTTAATTCATATAAAGTATTAATTTAATTTATTTAGAAAATTGTGCAAATATATATTATACTTTCACATTTCTCTTAATTTGGATAGTCAATATAACGTTACCAAACATAGCAGACCAAAAAGCAAAAAACAACTAAAATTAACAAAACTTTACAACATTACTATTTTCAAAGATAAAAAAAGACAATTCTTTTAATTGTAATATAATAATATTAATTAACATCAAAACAATATTGTTAATGTATGAAATTAATTATACATTCACAACATTAATATACGTAAAATATTAATTATAATCTATAAATTTGGTTATACTGTTACCGATGATGCAAACTAGGTACATACAGGTAGGTATACTAGCAATAAATAAAAATTTGAAAAAAGTTATTCTAATTTTTAGAAAAGTTCTATCGATTTAAATTTAGAAAATAATTTTTAATTCATTACAAAAAAGGTAAGTTCTTTTATTGCTTCGTGCCGCTATCTGCTTGCGATTTCGCTGAAAATGTTATCTATAATTAAATTGACGTTTTAAAATTATATTCGGATATTTTCTCATTAAGATATTGACCAACAAATAACTAACTAAATAAATAAATACCTAACTTTACTAATTGCCATAACCAAATCTCTTATACGAGTACATCGACATTTAATATTTCAAAATTATTTCTAATAATCATCAAAAAATGAAAACTCACTCATTTGACAGATATAATCTACGAAATGAAAAAATTATTAGTAGAATTATTAAAATTTGTGTGTAGTCATTAATTAGCATTGCTTGAAAACCGCAGCAAATTGACAGACGTAAATATATACCCATCGTAACATATTTTTAGTAATATTTATTTTAATATTTTTTTTAATTTGATACGCGCAATTGGATACAAATTGTATAAGCATTGGTATAACGTGATATACACAAGAATTGTTGGAATAACATTATTTGAAAATGAGAACTATTAATAAAAACACATTAGTCTTGTGAAGTTACAATTTGAAAATATAGTTCTGTGATATTTTTAATACAAATTAAATTCAATTAGAAAAAATACATCTATCGAAAAAATATTTTGCTTGCTACCAAAATACGAACCCAGAACTTTTCTTGTCTAGGAGATATACGGTTGATATGGTGTAATAATAGGTATATCAATTATAACAAATATCACAGAATATATTCCAAATTTATAAAACGTTTTCGGTTGACGAATGTGAGGTAACGCGTTTTACCAGATAGCCAAAGTTATGTTATGTTATATAGTGCACGCTTCTGGTAGGTACTCACGTTCCGGACCTTCCCTTCGCTTCAGGACACTCTTTACAGGAATCCCCCTCGCGCGGGCCTTTGTTTCTGTTACATTTACTCCGGTTGCCGCGCGACAGCCTACATAGGTAGCTACTGCTTTGTTGTAGCGTAATGATAAGCTTTCATTGTGAGACCACCCCAACTGTTGCGCCATTCCAGTGGCGCACAGATGCTGCGGGCGGACTTCCGCAGACAGGAAAGGCATCAAAATCCTGAACAACCCTTATCGTCGAGCTTTTTAGTAGAATCAAGCACGGAAAACGCATTTAATTTAAGGATGTAATCTAACTTCATCCAATGTGTGATCACATCTTTGTTATAAGACATATATTGTTAGTGACGTTGATATATCAGCACTATTAACGAGCAATGAAATGTGCTATTGCTACGAATATATGTTGCTGATCTATTTTTCTCCCTGATGCATAGATGTCGAGTAGAATGTCAATTAGACGGTTAAAAGGATAGAGCGATTCAAGGTAGAATATGTAAAAACTTCTCTCGTAACTGGTCTGCAAGATATATTTCGTCTGTTTGTGAAAGTGTGTGTAAATAGTATTAATAATTATAATTAATAAAAATAATAATAACAATAATGCAGTAATTCCAGCGTAATCGGGGTTTTTTTATGAAGAACCGATTTGCCATAAATATAATATGATACATTTATATATAAAATACATTTAAATTACAAAATAATATTTATGTTATGAAAAGAAAAGCAAAAAAATTATTTTAAAAAATCACATATATATATATATATATATATATACGAGTATAAACAAAATATAAATACTGCATTTTAGTCACAGCTATTATTTTATCGTCGTTGCCATTCTTTGATCACGGAGCCAGCTTTCGATGAGAGCGCCGCTTTCACTAGAGTTGATGCTGAGCTCCGGCCGCAACCATACGCCAGCAACTTGATTTCAAAGAAATGGAACGATTCCATGTTTATGGCCTTCGGCAAACACTGTAGATGTGCTATAATAACGCTCCAACCCCAATAGTATTCTGTTTGAGTTATTGTACTAAATTCGGAAACGGTTGCATATTACTTGCTTATATTTCGATCAGAGCTCGCAAGTGTAGATGCTGGTAAAGAATGAATGATAATGTAACGAAGTTACAAATTCAAAAATTATACATTTTTTAGCAATATTTGAATATGTCCAATGTTCAGTACAGGAACAAGAACTGTAGACAATCACTCAGGGGTGGTTCGCTGGTTCGCTCTGGGCTCTCGAACGTCGATGTCTGCAACGGTGTACAGTGGTCCAAAGGGGTCCAAGTCGTCGTCCAGTGTAGCAGCCAAGTCGTGGAAATTTCCGGGATCAGTCCAAAATGTGTAGCCAAGTCAAAATCCAAAAGTAGAAAGTCCAGGGTGAGAGCAGGGTCGAAATAAAAGTCAGTAGTAGATGAGAAGTCCAGCGGTGCAAGGCGATCGAGGGAAGTGATTTCGCAACCGCTGGACCGTTTATTTATACTTGAAACATCATACCCGGAGCGTATGGCTCCAGCAAAACTCCGGGACCAATCAGGGGGCTCAGACAATCCCCGCGCCACCCCGATTCGGTCCCGTGCCGACACCACCTGGCGGCCAAATTCGGCAACATTTGTCATTTTTCTTGCCGTCCAGTATGGGCCGGCAGAACTCAGTTTCGTCTGACTTTTTCCTTAATATTCAATTTATTCAACATTTCCCAGGCATCGCGAGTACTTTTTATTATAAACATTGACCTGCCTCGCAATGCCTGGCATATTTTACTGCGGGTGATGGCCCCCGGGGAATTTATTAATGCACCTCAAACTTTACAAATCCATTTTTATTAGTACAGCGATTTTTGAGGTGCATTAAACTATCTCCGGGCGATTGCCCTCTCAAAACTCTATTTATTTCAACATTCATTTTATCTTTAAAAATTTTCTACAATGAGTTATTTACAAAAAACTAGTAATCATATTTCGTAACGGCGCCGGGGCGTGGCCTCGTCCGCGGCCCGGCTCCCCTCTCCTCGGCGGCGTGGTCGGCTCAGCGGCGGCGGGTTTCCAAAGACAGGGTGTGGTGGACGCAATATTCCCGTAAAGCGGCCAAGTCCGATTTTTGGCCCGGCGCTTTCTCGAGCCGCGGTCCGCGCGCTCCGCGGCCGCGTAGCTGTGCGGAACATCCAAGAACACACAATAAATGGATTTTCACCTACAAAGGCAATGTTATTAAACAAATAATAGATAATATAATAATAATATACCGATCAAAATAAGAATATATATAAAATTTGAAAAACATTAATTTTTCAGGTATATTCTAGTATAATGTGTCAAAAACATTTCACAGATAAATAATAATTTTAAAAAGTAATTAGATTCTCATTGTGACATATATACTATAGGCAACTGTGCAGTAGTATACAGCGATATTGTAGTGGTATTCAAAGTGATTCCACATATTAACATATGTACAACATTAAAAAAATTGAAAGATATGCAGGTTGATTGGGTGGAATGGTGAACATTACATTCTGTAAACTGATTACATAAGCCAGCCAAAGACAAGTTTACCGAAGGCCGTATACATGGTTCGTTCCGCTTCTGAGACATCGAGTTGCGGGCGTAAAGCTGCGGATGGAGCTCAGCACCAACTCTTTGGTGCAAGCGGCGCTCTCTTGGAAAGCTGGTTCCCTGACCAGAGAATGGCAGCGCCTACAGAATAGCTACATATACAATGGCCGTGACTGAAGTAGTTATATAAGTAATATTTATATTTTGTGTGTATATATGAATTGAATTGAATTGAATTGAAACTAGAGTTTTACGTTTGAATAACAATACGTTTTTACTGTCCTGAGAAAATCTTCAATTTAGATTATAAAAACAACACAAAGTAAAAGTAAATTTTATCACCAAAATTTAATGTGCCAATTAAATAAATGTGATAGTGTATTAAATATACCCTCATTCATTAATTAACAAGTTTTAGATAATTAAATTAATAAGTTTTAAGAAATTTTATAAATTAATCAAGGGATAATAGAAGAAGCGGTGGATGGATAGAAATAAATTGTCTTACTTACATGGTTACTGAAAGATGACTGGTCTCGGAATCTAGAAGTTGCCAAGAATAGACATCAGTTTGAACAAAAGGTAGATGTGTGACACATCAGCCCTGATATGTCACATATCAACCAACCCTACCTACCTTGCAATGAAATCCAAAACGTTGACCAAAAATATGAGATGTTCACGGTAAATTAACCAAGAAAACTGTACACGTAAGATTCTTAACGACCATTAAAACTTAAGAACATTTTAAAAATATAGATATTTAAAATGAAAGAAAGAAAATGTTTTTTTTAAATTAAATTAACCATTAATAAATTACACAAAATGGAATTGATGTGGAGAAACATAATAAAATACATTTAAAAGAATATACTTCTAACTCAAAACCCCAATCACAACGAGCACTGATGAAATTTTTAATAAATTCGATGTCTTTTATATAAGACAAATATATTCTAATACTATTCCTAAATACATATATAAATACAAACAGATATATTTTAAAACAACTCAAAATATAATTTCCACACGGACAAATACAAATAACCTACAAACCCCAAGAGCACATACAACATATGGCCAAAGGAACTACAAATATTTTGGACCTAAACTATTTAATATAATGCTGAAAGATTTTAACCAATTGAATTATCGCAAGAACATGAATCCAAATATTATAAATTGGATTCGTTATATGGGTAGAGCCAGTATTGGTGCACTCACCCAAACATATTGACTCATACCTTTATTAATTATTGCTACAAATTTATCCAAAATAATTTATTTGAAGGTCCACTTTAAAATTGTTTTTCATATACACTTATATATAAAGTGATTAATGTTACTTCTATCTGTTACTTGTAATACTAATTCATTGTACAATTGCTTGTAAACTATGCCCGTCTCGACACAGAATTTCTTTAGTGAGACGGGCACTGCCTAAACATACATTATATAGTTATAAATAAATCAAATAAAAAATTATAAAGGTTCTTAAATTATTTAAATAATTTCTCAGAATCTATGCTGGGTTTATAGCAAGACTGGTTGATGAACGTTGGAATGGTGATACCGTGTACGAGCGGCTAAGATTGGAAAAAAATTGTAAAAGTCGACGACAAATACGCTGAATAGACGCCGTAAAGAAGACCGATGGATATCGGTACGCAATCGGACTAAGAAAAAAGAATCAGTAGGTAGTTATTAAATTCAATAAGAAAGATTTTCTTTTAAATCCTGACGACATATTTGTAATGACGTTGACAACATTTTAGGTACACTTGAAATTGTCACTTGTGTTATCTATATTATCTGCAGGTGGGATAAGATTAAAAAACTGTGTTCTCGACTTTTTTTAATTTCCGGGAATTCCTGGCAATCGAGACCATAAATTTTATTTAATTAACATAATATGTATGATATACAGTAGCTATTAATGTGTAAAAATATACATCTACGTTTAAATTAATTTATTGAAACAAATGAAAACTGTTTGATGAAATATTTTTTAATTTGGTAGTATTTTATTAAAATGAAATTAAGCTTACGTATTATGTATTAAATACAAAAATACATACATTTGTAAAATTTAAAAACACATCGGAAAACAAATAACGTATGTATTAGACCAAAGTCAACTGAAGTCTCCTAATAAAGTTTTTCAAATAATTTCATTACATCCAAATTTTCTTTCAAGAGATGACATGAATTTATCTTAAATATCATATTTTATTAGGAACCTATTTGAACTGACAAAACAATTACTTTTTTATAATATATACTTATTACGCATGCACAGATCGTCGCTGAGTCTCTGCCTGCTGCATGGCAATTATCAGATGGAAATAACTCAACTTGTTTAAAATGAATAATATCAAGAAAACTGAAAGTCTCGAGTCTCAGGTTACTTACGAGTTCTGGGATTTGAGAGAGCAAAATTATGGAATTTTCTGTAATTTATTCCCGGGTTCTCTCGACACAGAATCCTTAGATAATATGAAGTAATACATGCATTTTCAATTCCAATTCATAATGATTCGCGCGATGTTTATCGCACGTTTTAGTGCGGCTTCACTCCACTGAATCCTGGATCCTGGATGTAGATGCTGCTGGTGTCGGTATTGATCAACTAGGGATGGCGTTGCTGGCGGTTGATTTGAATTGTCGCCTCAACGAATATGACGAAAAACATATTTTTTTAAATATGTTTTTAAACTTATTTGCGAGGAACAAACAGTACAAATATTTAATAACTCGTGAATAATACATAATATAAAAAAAAAAATCAATGAAGTATCTTCTTAGCTGGGTAAAATAAAAATATCATGCAAATTAGTAAACCAAAAACTTGTACATACAAATATATCGAAACGAAAAGATGAAAATTTATGAAAAACTTCACCACACGTTTTTAAGAAAATTATCTCAGGTGCTGAAAGTTTTATAAACGGTCAGTTGCAAACTTTTGTATACAATTTGATGTAGAGATTATGATGGTTAGGTTGGTTTTTGAAAAAATACACTGTGAAGAACAGTACATCACAAAACCTTCACTTTTTCAGTTTCTATGATTTTTTCAATGCGCGCGTTTCCAGATCGCGATTTTGTTGAAAAATATTAATATTAAAAAAAATACAAATACAAAATACAAGTTGATATAACAGTTCGAGTTAAAAATATCGGGATGATATTATTGTTTTTGTGAAAGAAAAATTTGATTTAATTCTTACCCGCTGCTTTTTTTAATACGTTGTAGTAAGTGGTAGTAAATAGCGGAAATTGTATAAAAATAGTAGACACTCAATCGAGAATGCCCGTGGACGATAAATCAGTCGGAACCTGACAGTTCAGGGGTACAGGTTGAGCTAAAACGCTCGACGATGGTCACGTGATGAAGCACTCTAAAATTATTTTCATGTCTACGTCTTCTTGATACCTACTCTGAATCGGTCTAGTCTTCGAGTGAAGCGATGACAATAGTACGTCCAACGTAGCACAAATTTTCAAAACCGGCATTGTCGCAGATTTAGCCCATCAACCCGGTTAAACAATCTGTTCTAATAAACGAGGTTCCGTGAAGATTACTATTAATACCTTTAATCGCGGACCTGACCAATTATTTTACGACAACAAGCGGTTAGGAACGTGGATGAAAAAGGTATAGGTATTAACCGAAACGTGGTTAAATTCCGATGTTTTTAATTCACGTTAATTTGTATAAAGCTTACTCATATTATTCAAATTTGTTAGGTATTGTGCTATGCTATCTTGTTAATATTAATATAATAAATGTCCTCAAAATATAATACATTTGTAGATATGAAGTAGATCTTCATAAGTAATGTTACTGAACAAATAAATAATTTGTTAACCCATTGATCGCGTTCATAAGTACGCATGACATCTTTCATACGCGGCTCTCTCTGGTGGCATTATAATTTACGACTTTACACTACGATAATGCAACAAATTTATAATTTGTTTTTAAGAAATCGATAGCAAAGTTTCTCAAGTATCCTCACGAACATAAATAAATACAGAAATCAAATAAATAATTACCAAATATCGTAAACAAAATTACCCATGAGAAAAAACAAGAGTGCCGTACACCAGCGCCATTTGTGGTGATATTCGTATGTACTAGTGTGAAGTAGTGATCTGAGCAGGCGCTGATTTCTGAGACTAATGCACACTATTTACAAGTTTTTAAATACTGGCATTAAATTTAACTCTATAGTTTGATACGCATTATATTATACACGTATAAACTGAGTTTGAGAATTTGAATAACTGATCGATACTGGTGTTTGTTTATAAGATACTAATAATCCTTGAGAAATATCGACAGACGTCGGTAGGATAAATATTATTTTAAAAATTGGTACGATTTTCATCGCTTTTCAGTGCGTATGTACGCACTAACGGCGGATGAAACACGGCGGCTCATATATGAGTCACCCGCGGGGAATGGGTTAATTAAAGAGAATACATTATTATTGTGAAGTTTCAGTTTTTCAGAACATAGTTCTGTAATATTTGAATATAAATTAAATGCGTCAATTCAGGTTCCAGTTGAATTTTCCTGTATATCTTTCTAATTGATACATTTGATTTGTATTAAAATAAATAACTGATAAATTTTAATAAACTGAAAATGCATTTTAAAACATTTTTTAAAAATATTTTTAAATAAAAATAAATCGCATTGCGCAAGCTCATTCGACTTGGCGGGTTTTGTTAATAACAAAACAGTCATTATTGGGGCACTAAAAATCCTCAATTGATACAATAACAATCTTTACACTCACGCAGAGTGACTGTATAGTGCACCACGTGGCGTATATGCCTATTTCTTTCAGAATGCAAGAGGCAAGGCTGTAACCATTAATGGTGATCTCTATCGTCACGTAGCCGAATTGGGTAGATTGGGCTTACAACACGTGTGGTTTTAACAGGACGAGGCCACCTCACACACAGCTCGAACTAGGCTTGAAATTTTGCTAGAAATTTTACCCAGTCGCGTAATGTCAAAAAGTGATGGTATAGACTGGCCTCCTCGATCACCTAATTTGACAGCTCCCGATTAATTTCTGTGAAGGTACTTGAGACAAAAGATCTGCACCAATAAACCAACAACACGTCCGATGCTGCAGGACAATACTCGAAATTAAATGAAATAACACGCGAAGTGTGCGAGAATGTTATGAAAAATATGGTTAAAAGAGCACACATTTGTGCTATTGCCAGTTGGTCGATGTCATATTCCATACATAATAATAATAAATCAAATAATCGATAAATAAAAACCAAATTAAAAAAATTACGTCATCCATAAAGAATCTGTTAGATGTAATATGTTTAAAGGATAAATCATATATAATTTAAAGGCATAACAATTTCTCTTAAATTTTATACAAATCAAAAGAGACTCATATTGACCCTAATTGATGTATAAATGTTATAAGTATACTATTCAAAATACATTTATTATCTAAATTATGTGTATATTTAAAAAGATTAACGTATTAAGGTTGCGTACTAAACTTCTATAAAATAATATGTAAAATACCGTGAAAATTAATGGTACAATATTAATATTGTAATAAATATTAAACACATTATTTATTTTAATAAAACAAAGTATTCTGAATATTTGAGTATTCTGAATATATTCTGAGTATTTGAATGTGTCACATTAATATTTAGATTGTACGGTGGTCTCCTAGAACTAGGTTCGAACTCGTGAACTAAGCGAGTGTCCTACTGCTACTAGACCAATAAACACGTTACAATCCTAATATGTAAAATGTCTGTTCAACATATGTAATATCATATATTTCACATAAGTATATGTATTTCCTGCTTACTTATAACACATAGTGCCTAGGGAATATGGATACATACTAATAATTTTCAACATATGTACGAATCTTTTTTTTTTAATATCGGACATTAAAACATTTAAAAAATATATATATTTAGAAAAATTTGAAAATAAACAGACGCAATTACATTTGAGTTATGCATCAATTTCTTTTCAAATCGAATTAAATATATTTGTGAACTTTTTGTTCTATTCATATTTATCAAAAAAAAAAACAACGACTTCATTTCTACTGTCAGAAAATTCAAAATTAGAATTTTGTGGATGGATTGTATACCTTCATATTTACAGAATATTTTATTAATAACGACATAATAAACGATCAAGTTTAATATATCTGCCAATGTATGTATGGAACCCACCTTTCCGAATTTAGTTACCATTTTGTAAATCATTTCATTATATTAAGTAAAAGCTCAAACTAGTTTTAAGCTATTAAAATTTTGTTATTGTTCATTTAAAATTATTTTTAAATACATTATCAACTTTTAATTGCCTTTTTCTGCCAATCTACGTCCAGAGTACCTTTATTTTTTACAGCTTTTCCTTTTCACAGCTCACTTTCCCTTGCGCATAGCTTCCAATTTTGTCATTTTCTTATCTTATCTGACCATTGGGCCTAACAATGAGTTGGCTAGTTAAATATAATATTGTACAAGAATTATTTTAAGTAATATTAAAATTTACACCCATAATTAAAACATAAAGGTAATGAGTCTATTAATACTTTACACACCAATATTATACATAATAAAGGCGCGTTCAAAAATTATCTAACTTCTTATCGGTTGAACGTATTTAACAACTAACCGCGTTCTAAATTACGAAACACATTTTGTATCGCCGAGATGAGTTTAGCCATAAAATGCCCATAAAAATCTCACAAATGAACGAAATTGTTTTTTAACTTATTTTTTAGATTTTTTATGCTTTTCGGAGTCGTTTGCACACTTTTCTTAGTTATCATGTCGTATGATCTCGATAACCAGCATTGCGCATTGCAGCATTATCGTTCGAAACGTTGACAAATTATAAATAATTAACGGATAAACATCACAACGGATTTCTGTATTCGGATCCTTATTAAAACTACATTAATTTGATTATATTGGTGGCTAAAATTAAAAAAAATGTTCCTAGCTCAAATAACAACAGTAATCAATGGTATGCACTGACCACCAAATATATAAAGATGAACTAACGCAAATTCCTTTTCCAATATTTTTGTTTTGGCGTCACCCACTTTGGTAAGCAAATAGCTTCGCGACTTTTTTTAAATATATGACTTAATTGGAATGAAAATTTAAACGCTGACAATATAATATGTCTTGTTTACACAACGATTTAATTTTCGAAGAGTAAAAACTTTTTCTGTTACATAAATGTGTCATAAACTATCGGATTTATGTTACCACCAATAATGCGTGTATAATGCCCCTCGTCCCGCATCTAATGTTCCGAACCCTTCTCCTCTTTGTTCACTTTATGTCATGCTTATTAATTCACTGGTCTGTGATGGTGTGTAAGAACTAGAAATGACATAAGAAATATGACCATAGTTATCAAATATCGAAAACGAAAATTTGAACGATAAAATTTTTTGTCATGAACGTGATATCGCTGCCTCTGAATCCCACTCTTTCGATTCATTAAAATATGTTTTCGTCTTATTGATAAATTTATTAGTTAATATTACAGCATATTAAAATATACATATATCACATACCTAATCTTGACAATAGGAATATAATAATACAATACTAAATAAGCATTGGTTTAAATCTTGTTCTTTCATATTATTCCATAAGGATACTTACTTAAATATTTGATATATTTCAATTACGAAACTCACTTTAAACTATAATACTTAACTTTCCTATAATTACGCTATTTTTTTGTAATAGATTTGTATGCTAACAAAAAACTATTGATTAAAAATTCCACTGTATTATTTCCTGACTAAATTATTTGGTTAAGTATTCGGCAAACTTATTCGGTCAAATTGAACGTTCAAAATAAGGTCAAATACCTCGGCCATATATTCAATGAAGACAGTTGAGCGTTCGTGCACATGTACTTTCTGTTCCTGTTTAAATCGTTCTTCACCAGCATGTATACCTGCAAGTTCTGGTGGAAATACAAGCAAGTGACGTTCAACCATCTCCAAATTCAGTATAACAACTCATTCAGAATACTGTTCGGATTGGTGCGTTATTGTAGCGCATCTACAATGTTTGAAGAAGGCCGTATCCACGGGTTCGTTCCGCTTCTGAGACATCGAGTTGCGGGCGTAAAGTTGTGGCTGGAGCTCATCACCAACTGTCTAGTGCAAGCGGCGCTCTCGTGGAAAGCTGGTTCCCTGACAAGAGAATGGCAATGACTACAGAATAGCTACAGATACAATAATAGCTGTGACTGAAATGTAGTATTTATATTTATGGAATATATGTGTGAACTTTTTATTTATTAATATTTTTTTGTTTTCCTTTTTATAACATAAATATTATTTTGTTACTTAAATGTATTATCTTCATTAAAAAAAACCCCGATCATGTTGAAATAAATGCATTATTATTATTATCGTGTCCTTATGGTATTATTTCTTCAGAAGTAAACATACGAGTTCTAAGAGCTATTTGTTCAAATACAATTTTCTCGAAAGAAAAAAATTATATCATGTACATCTTTGTACAGATTATACGCTACTGACCCTCAATTAAATAGATACTGTGATTTAGTTTCATATTAAAATATTTTATTTTTTTATTTTTTTAAATTGATGTACTTTCTTGTACGTAACAAAGCTTTTATTCTAAATATGAACATTCATAATTAAATTATGAATATCACATCAAAAGAGATAATGGCAATATGTGATAGTTTAATTTATAGGTAGACATGCGCGACGAAAGCGCCATTAATTACTGATGCTTTGTCACCAGTATGGCCCTGCTCTAATTGGAACCATATCGATACTCCTTTGACTGGGACCACACTGAAGTGAGGGCCTAATTTCATCAGTCTGTTGGTGAATTAGTTCACTTCGCCATATCATCAGTTCCGAATTAGATATAAATTAAATAAATTTTTGTCAATATTGTATTTTTTAAATTATTTATTTTTACGTCTTAACTAATTCATATCACGACGTTTTCTCGCCGGAGGATAGAGCGCCACACTCTTCTGTCCTGATATACAATTTTTTTCTATAATATATAATATTTGTTCTGTAACATAGAATTTCCGTAAATTCTTAATATTTATTACCTACATACTGTAAATAATATATATTTTTTGAAAATTCAAATGAAACATTAACGTTGATATGAAAATGAAGTTGATTATCGCTTTGACTACCAAACTGTAGTTTTCAAACAATAAAAAAATTCTAAATTGAAAAATATATTTTGTTTTGAAGAAAAATAGTACAAAGTCAACACAACATATTAACATCAAGTTAGTAGTGATATATTTTAGCAATTTGAATGTACTCACATACTATTTTGTTCCAAACAATGCGAATAGGATATACTATCTTTATATATTTTTACGATTAAATCCAAATTAAAAATATAGTAACTAAATGTTCACGAAGTAAAAAATCTTTTTAAAAAATATACATACTTAAGTATCTTCCAGAAATATTGAATTTTAAAATAGTGTAGTTGTCTTTTTAAACATTATTGAAAAAACTTGTTTTTAATAACAAATTATTATGATAAAACTTTAACACAAGTTCTCACTATATTAGAGAGCGCTTAAAATATAACATTCAAGTCAGATACTTACTACGTATATCTTCAATTATATATCTAATGACGAACATATCACATTTCTAATTTGTTGCACAGGGAAACTTTCATAAGATTTTCTACGGTCATGAACACAATCTTCGATTATGAATGCGAATGGTCAAATGCTATGTATTCTTAATATTACTTTTTGAAACAGATGCATAGACAGTAACTAAAGAAATAATAAAGCGACTTGGAGCATTTGAGATGTGGATCCACGGAAGAATGCTCAAAATAAGCTGGATGAATTAAAGAAAATATCTATTTAAAACTGTTTAAGCATGTTTGATATCCTTCAATTGGTAGCCCTTGGTTTTATGTTGGTGGTACGTTTTTTTTTCTGTTTAGGCGAAGTACTGCTACTGCGGCAGAAGGTATCCACCGCCAACGGAATCGGTCCGCTATCAAAAAACGCTCTAGGAAGTTTTTCAACGCAAACGATTTACAAATTTGTGGAGACAGATCGAGAGAACATGCAACATCAGGAATCAGCAGAGGATTAACCAGCAAGTTAATACTCTAGGTTATTGGTGATCTGTCTTTTAAGAGCGACACGGTCTTATTATCAACAAAACACCCAGGAATAGGATTTATCGCCATCGAAGGTGTTTAACACGCACAAAAATAATAAAAATTCGAAAACTTTAATGTCTCGGACGTGTGATGAGGCATCCAAAAAAGTATAAAAACTTAACTAACTAACTTACTAAATTACCATCAAGCTGTTTCCCCGCGGAGTAGGCAGAGAGGATAGAGCGTCACACTCTTCTGTTCTGACACAGTGCTCGCCTCATCCACATTCTTATATTTTCATACAAACTCGCTGATTATTGAGGCTTCTTATAGGACTATCCTCCAGTATCTGGCTTACCTGGTCGTTCCAATTCTTCCGCGGACGTCCTCTATTTCTGGTTCCATCAACACTTGCGTCATACATCTTCCATACCATTCTCTCCTCATTCATCCATTCCATATCACCAAACCAGTTTAGTGATCCTTTCTTAATCTAACTCACTATTCTAAGATCATTTTTACATTATTTCATTATTTCTTCGTTCTTTACTCAGTTATTTATTTATTTATTATTATTATACACGCCCTATTCAGGCATTAACATAATTTGTAAAATAACAGAAAATTACATCACAAGTGCAATACACAATGAAAAAAATTACATAGTGTCAACTGTATTTACATAATCAAAATTAAAAATAAATATAAAATGTGATGCAAAGCAATTTATCCGTCATCATTGAGTTGAGACACAAAAAATTGTAATAATGTAATCCCATAAAGAGTTAAATTAACAGCAAAAATGTCGACTACCTCCGCATATTCATTCCCAAAAGAATCCATTCCGGGGACCGCGGAGTTGCTAGTGCATGAGTTCTGACATTACCACTGTAATAAAATAATGAATTGTGTCTCAATGACCTCAGTAATACGTGAAAGCGGACCAACAATCTGGCGGCAGTCTATCATGCCATTGATGATCCTGTATAGAAATATAAGGTCGGTCATCGTACGGCTCACTGATAATTTTAACAATCTCAGACGGCTAAGAAGATAATCATAATTGATATCTTCAGAGCGTTTATTCAATTTAAATTAATATAGTTTAGAAACTTTCTCTGAATTCTTTTAACCGCCGTCGAGTATACAATAAATAAATCTGCAGTCATGATCTCAACCACAAATTCTACGAATGTGAATGGTCAGATGTTATGTTATCTCGGTACTGTTTTATCGAATGAAAGCATGGACCTTACCGAAGAAATTATAAGGTGACAATTTTTTAGATATGAATCTATAGAAGAATGTTCAAAGTAAGCTGGATAGATACTACGAATGAAGATATTACGCTTCGCTAGAAAAATTAGTACATATTTAAAATCCAAAAACATCAATAATTCGTATATGTGATGAGACATTTAGAGAAATATAAAATTTGCACCTCACAATGTAGGAAACGATTGCTGGAAGTTGGGGCCCTGTATAAACGAGGACATCATGGTTGAAAAAGCCTACTGTAGGGCGGAACCCAATGACCAACGTTCGTTGAATGTATAGGACGTAAAAAAATGAGAAGGAAAACTGAGTTTTTTTTTCGTTCGTCAACGTTTAACATCGAAGAAATTCTAAAACGGAATGCTATCCTCGTTCGGCCCTGCGTGTCGTTCCAGGCACCCACACAAAATCTACTAAAGCTTCCAAGCGGATGGCGAAAATGTTTCATTACCAGACAAAGGGCTGAGTTCGTTAATATTGTAGCATCGCGTGAATGTACGTAATATCAAGAATGCGATTAGCTAAAAACAGATCTTTTATTAGCATAGACATTTATCATATTAGTCACAATATCCGGTTTACGTCGTAATTTATTACAGCCAACTTAATCGATGTTTTGCAAAAATAAATTGAAATATTATTATTTTAACGACTTATTTATAGATTTAATAAAAATGTTAATAGCAAATAACCGACTCGGGTAGTCGAGTGTTCAGATCATCTACATTGATAGCAAATATCGATAGTTTGAATGTACTCAATTTGGTGCTATTTTCGTTTTGTTTATTACGTTTGATAAAATAAATAGTTTAATACAAATTAAATGACTTAACTAGGAAAAATGTATTTATCGAATAAATATTTTAGTTACTACTGGGATACGAACCTGGACCTTTTCCTTCAGTTTCGCCGTATCGACCAAGTATATTTACTTCAAACTTTTGTACTTATATTCTGTAAATCTTAAATATTGATATCTTAATTATTCCATTATTAAAAGCAATCAACTTTATATTGCGAATCTCAAATACCTTTGAATAAGAGCGAGCGCATACTGAGTAGAAAATAGTCGTACTTTAGTTCACCACCAACTGTTTTTATAGTTTGAAATTGTTATAGTTAGTTTTGTGGTCAATATTGCCATACATTATCATAGCCTTCGCTATCACAACAAAAACTGTCGTACTACAGAAAGTCGTCGGTCGAAAATCGCACTTATACACGCTAGGAAATACAGGAATTAAATAAATTATTTTTTATTTTATTTTCAAGGTCGACGAAATATAATCGTACCTACAGTACAGTATCATTACAGTATTCCAATTTTCAAATTTCTGACTCTATTATCAATACTTGTTTTGGGAAATAAATTTATTTGGTGTATAAATATTAATTATTGAACGAAAATGATGCACTATGCCTCCCCCCCCCCTTCCTGTCCCTTCCCGGCCAAGCCGCCGACCAGTCGATGGCGACCTTACACCAATACGGTTATACGTGTACGGTAAGGAATACAATATTATACTAATTCAAGACTTCGCGTCTATCCTGTGTCTTTGACGAAATAGTGAGTTAAAACATAAGTCCACATCTTTAGAGATGCCAGCAAAATTGCGAGTACCATACTCCTTCCTGTCCTAAATTTCTTCCGGTACCTATGTTTTGTACGCAACACTATTTAAAAAAATTAAGCTTCAGATATTTCATAAGAATAATATTATTTAATTCCCATATGCGACACACATAAAAACATTGTTGGTATTTTATGTATATTATAAGAATTTACTAAGCTAAATATTCGATTACTTAGTTATTTTTAAAAGAGGTAGTTAAACAATTTAAAGGAGAAGCAATCTTCTAGCTCCTTAATTATTCTGTAGCGCACTTCAAAATATTCCACCGTCGATCTTTTGTGATTGATTAAAAATACGCAGTGATGATGATGGACCCTGCGATAGTTATGAGATGCTTCAATCTAAAATAATTCTGACATGACTGACCAATCTCCTATTTCACAAAATATGAGATACAATATTTGTCGGAACACTCGACATTCTTGTACTTCCAAACTGCCTCAAATATTTAGCGGCCAAATGTCAGCTTTAAGCGAAGGCTACAAGTTACAACTACGCGGTCGGGCGGGTGGGGTTTTCGGAAACGAAACAATTTCATTTGGCTTTTTTCTTGTACGACGTATTAGGCACATTTTATAATACAGACAACATTATTTCAAAAGCCATTTTGTTTGGATCAAAGATTAGATTATTTTTTTCTGATTTGTGAGTGTTGTGTTTGAATCATGCAATTAGTAGAAAGTCCAATTGTAAGACGAATATATTTTTGTGCGATGATTAAATTTGATGTGAATTATTTATTTTTTTAACATAATAATATTACTATTTTACACACGCCCGTCAATTTGTTTATATTATTATATATTCAAATTCATTATTTTAATGTAGTTATTATTATTAATAATAATAATAATAATAATAATAATAATAATAATAATAATAATAATAACAATAACAATAACAATAATAATAATAATGTGTTTATTCCAGCGTGATCAGGTTTTTTTTTTAAACCTGATTCGCCATAAAGATAATACATATTATGTTATACATTAAAGGTTATGAAATAAATATGCTATGAAAAAGAAAATCAAGGAATATATTATAAAAGTAAAGGTTCACATATATATATACACAAAATATAATTATTACATGTATAACTACTTCAGTCACGGCCATTGTTGTATTTGCAGCTATTTTGTAAGCGCTGCCATTCTCTGGTCAGGGAACCAGCTTTCCATGAGAGCGCTGCTTGCACCAGAGAGTTGGTGCTGAGCTCTAGCCGCCGCTTTACGTCAGCAACTCGATGTCTTAGAAGCGGAACGAATCCATGTATACGGCCTTCGGTAAACATTGTATATGCGCTACAATAACGCGCCAATCCGAACACTAACGTAGACTAGTGTTTAAACTTCACCGTAGGACGGTTGCCAAAAATCTACGCGCAGGACGGTTGGCATGGTAGACAACATCAGCTACAACTAGGCCATATATCGAGAATATGGTCCTTTCTCGAATTTTTGCGAAAAATATTTTTTTTGATATGACTGAGTGCCCTATTTCAAAAATACAAAAATAAAAATATATCCGGTCGCGAGTATTTAAAAAGTTATTCTATTTTAAAGTTTTAAATTTTCACCATTCATTTAGACATATCGATACCTTAATTTGCAAACTAGCTATTTCCCTTTAAGTCAAATTTTGAGGAGCAACAGAAAACCGTTTAAAACTAACTGATTTTATGATTAAAAGGATAATGAAAATTCTGAAGATACTTTCATGACTTGTTGTTTGTATGTGATCATTAATAATTTTTTACTGTATGTTAGTTAACTTTTTACTAACGCCCGTAGTAAAATCCTTCGCGGGTTGTTGATACATCAAATTTACTACTGTCAAAGCATAGATGGAGATGTCTATAGGCGCGACAAATAATCATAAAATATGCTTTATTTTATGCATTATCTACGGATATTTTGCCTAGTTGGTGGTGAAATTTTTTCGTGTTATGTGCTAATTCATATTACTAAATACTGAGATTTTGACTACAATAGCGGAAAATTGAATGATTAATTATCGTATACTGCAACTTTCAAAGTATCAATGTGTCAAATTTGGAACAGATGTGAAAAGTTGGCCATATTAAACTATTACTGCGGTGTGTACTTTTGAGAAGTAAATATTTTTTTAACAACGATTAAACTACCCGTTTTCGCCAAGCAATGTACTTTAGTAACTTTTTTATTATAGTAAAAAGTTACTACTGATCACATAATCGGCCCTTAGTCTTAAAAATAGAGCACCTATTTGAATGACAAGACATGATAATGTTCTTCATGTACGCAATGGTATTTTTTTAAAAGTGGTTAACATGTTATCAGTCAGTCATATTTAAAAAAAATTGAATGTTTGAGATTACAATTTTTCAAACTACAAAGAAACAAGTGGATTCGCCGACAATTATTGTTTCCCGCCACCCTTTCAAGCCCTTATTCTCTTAACTAATGTTCACCCTACTGAAATTTCTACCTGACCACATAAATTCTCCCCACCCCTTTAAAAGAGTTGATTTTTAATCTCTATTCTGTATCAAAGAACCTGCTTGATAAAATATTGGACCTTACTTTTACTGGCGCGTGGTATCGTTTTCAATCTAAGTCTGGTCTAATCGGTTTATGGCTTCACCACTTAAAGGTTCTGATGGTTTTAATTGGCCCAAAAATTAAAAGGCTGAATTTTAATACATATATTTTGAAGTTTTTAACCACATTTTGCAGGTAAATAAAATATTTCATCAAAAGTAACAGTCGTTTACATCCCAGTTTATATATTGATCAACGAGTTGCACTTGGTATTGATTTAAATTATTATATACCAACACTACTAAACTACTACTAAAGGATGTCTCAAAAAAATGTACACACACTTTGAAGGGTTATAAATTTAATATTGAATAAGCTAAATTTATATTTTTTTTATTTTAAATCAAAGAAGATAAACGTAGATTTTTTTATTATTGCAAACTTTTGAACTTGTCCATTATCCTAAACAACTACTAAAAATAAGCTGAGTTGATAGGTCACTAATAATGTATGTTGATTATTATTACATTGATTAATGGTGTATTCTCCATTATTGTTCAGAGTATTAGAAGGTACTGACTTTATTATTTTATAATTAATAATTGCCCATATAATATAATTTCCATACTAATTGCCCAATAATTAATAATTATTCTCAAAGACTTATTAGATAACCCAATTTATATAATAGTAAGAAACGATGCTAAATAAATAATAAAGCAATCGATTTAAAATCGTGCCCCTGTTGTTATATATTTCTCATATTTTATTTATTTACTGGGTGAGGCTTTAATAAAGTAAGTGTTAAATTTAATAGTAGATTTAAATGGACTAAAATTAAGAAGAATAAACTTCTTGTCAATTTGATATTTAAATAAGTAACAGCGATTTCCTGGAAGGTCTAATATTAGGAACATCCGTATGAGTGACGACTTGCGGCAAGCCGAAGTAGTGTCGGTTATTTTAGTAGCTATAAACCTACTTTGGAGAACTGGGTGAGATGATCGAGCTCCAAGTCTGATCAGAAGGATTATATTCATATTAGTGTAAGACTCTATCCAAAGTCAACATAACACTCGTGCTCTTGTACGTCGCGAAGTCTTATTTGGTTGGCAGGTAGTAATCGCAGTAAAGGTGATTTGAACAGTATGTACCTACTGTTTTTCTGAATTTATTGACGCAAGATTTTAAAATGTTACAACTACTGGCTACGTTCTGCTGCGCGACTGATGTAGATAGTGACTTCATAGCGTACTGTCAAGGACGTTTAATTACTCTATATGTGCTTCTTACTATGGCCCGCTCAAAATATAACATACATTTTTAGATTTTCTTTTATTACCCAAAATATGTAGTTACGTTCAGTTCTTTTCAAGCTTGTATGCAGTGCGCTCTCCTGACACTAATATATCACACTAGACTAGATCTACCAGCAATTCATTAAGTGGAATAAAAAGTGCACAGATTAAATTTAGAACTTTTTTTTTTTAAATAATTATAATACTTAATAAAAATATTCTGATTTAGAAAGATACAAATTTGTAAAAGTGTCAAAGCGTAGAACGCTGAAGAACAAATATAAGTTACATTCCGAGTAAATCCTGAGAAATTGGCCGAGAAAACACATCACACCAGATGATTGCTGTAATTCCCTGAAATGGGTTATAAAACGTCTTATCAAAAAAACTGCGGTGTATAACCAATTAATCTATTATTCCTGAGGAATTATCACGTTATTAGTTATCGTCTCGAATCACCAACGTTTAACCTAAATAGATAATAATAATAATACATATTTCTTCCTTACGCCAACAAAGACTTTTTTCAAAATTATTAGTTACCTGAGGCGCCACCTACAAAAAATATTAATAAGTACAAAATAAATCGTTCCATCATCATCGGCTTCAAAATTGTGACGTTGAATTTGATAAGATTTATTTTTCATCAGTAGACGTATATTATAAATTACTTTGGTTTTCTAAATTCTTATTATTAGTTCAAACTACGCACCTGACTTTTCCAAAATACAATAAATATTTACCAATTATTCAAACTCTCAATTTTTTTTTATCTTAAACGGCAATTTTAGACAGACAACACGATGGTTTATTTTATTATTGAAGCAAAACAGATAAATCGACCAAATTTCTTGAATAAAACATTATCCATGTTTGCCATTGGATCGGTCTCCGAAGATAAAGACAGCTTTTCATATACGTATTGTGTTCAAGTTAACTTATTTTAAATCATATTTTCTCGATGCATGGTGGATTAAAATCGTTGAGTGAAATGAATAATGCACACAAAAATTAGTTTGAAATTATCAGGAATTCACATTTGAAAAGGTAGGTTTAAAAAAGTCTAACAAGAATGATCTGTTTATTTAGATCTATACGGTTACCTAGTAAGACTTCTGAGTTTTTAATTATAATTTTGGTAAGTCGTAATACCGCCTTACGGATAATTCACGTAAGAATTTAAAAAAATTATCTCAAACGACCAAATTAATACAACTAATGTGCAAATTGTATTTAATATTATATATTATCCCAAATCACTTGAGTACTGAGTTGTCTAGTGCATAATGTCATCTGTACTGCGGTATTATTTTTATGATTCGTCAAAGGGCTTTTTTGAGTTATTAAATTAGATATGGTACGTCTTGTTCACACTGCGAGAAATTATTAAATGAAAAGTATCTGTGTAATGTTATTATTATTTAAAATAGTGTATCTTAATATGACTTGTGATATTAAATACATGACACTGTATATAATCAACTGACCTGTATATAAAAATGTGTGAATACATACATGACACTGTATATAATCAGCTGACCTGTATATAAAAATGTGTGAATGTACGTTTATATAAATGAACTGAAAATTAATTATAAAGTTGATACAACAAATGAAAATGTCTCCCAGTATACGTGAGAATATAAATTCTTAAATTTATACAACATTGATGTATAATTGGCAATAAAATCCATTTGTGAAGTAACGGGGCATTAATTATGTAAAAATAAATCGCTCGTTAATAATATTACAAATAAATTAGTCACTTGTTTCAGTGGCGGAGCCTAAGCTTTTATTTTATGGAATTTTATTACATGTGTCAATCTAATATAATGTATTATAATTAAAAATGAATAAATAAATGTTATAAAACGCAACAATGAATTAGAGACGTACGGCCCATTGAGCGGCGACATTCCACGCAGCCCTTAAAAATAATAATGAAACTAAAATGTTAATCAGAACGACATCTCAAGTATCGAATCTAAATTCGTTCTATTTGTTAAAAAAAAAACGACGAACTGCATAGCGATCAGATTAAAAGTCTGTCGAGATTAATTGGAGTTCGTAGGTTAATCAAAATTGCGCCCACATAATCAGAATTCGAAACCGCGAGCCAATAAAAGTCCAATTCCCTGACATTTCGAGTACGGGGCGTGTTGTGACGGCTAATACCATCAGAACACTCGCTCCATCAAGGAGATTGATGGTCGCACTCCACATTCTACTTCCACGACTATTTCCGGGATCGCAAAGAAATTTTTTATTTTTTTATTACCCTTTAATGAATAGCTTATTTATAGACAAAATAAATTATAGTATAGTATATTTAAAAAAAATATTAATAATTAAAATGCGAAACATGAGACAATAATAATTTACTAATTTTTTCAAGGATCTCGCGTAGATTGCCACTAAAGACTCTGATTACTCGACATCATCAACTACTCGAGTATCAATCTTAAAATACTCGAGTACTCGAACATACTCGAGTACTCGAACATACTCGAGTACTCGAACGTACTCGAGTGGTTTCCAATGTACTAAAATAACTATAAATAATTCAAATTCACGCACATGTAATAAATAAATATAAAATAAACGACATTTCAAATGATTTAACAACCCATTATTTACATCCAACGCTTTTACAACATTTATTATAAACAACGGGTGACTTGAGCTTCTTGACATGGCTAAAATATTATACATTTTCTCGGCCAGTAAATGCCGAACGCAGGACGCAGTTAAATATGTACTTTTTTTTTTAAATATTTCATCATTAATAATTTACGAATATTACTAGAGTATTTTTCAAAATACTGAATTATCGAGTACTTAAAAAATGAACGAGTATACACGAGTACTCGAAAATGTAAAAAAAATAAATTTTTAATTAAACTTTTCAATGACCCCGTGGTAGTGGAAATAACGCATTGGGCACATACATATGTATGTACTTGGCGCGTTTAGAAATGTGTACGCTTCGTTTCAGAAATTTGTAAAGCTAATAGTAAATGAGGAAATTTGAAAAGCTTGCTAAAATCTAATAAATAATAAAAGCATATTTCACATTCGAAAATCTCAGGGATATAAGAAAAGTTTTACAGGTAAACCCAGTAAATAGGTGCCAAGTTAATATGCTTTTTCACGCAATATATTAAATTTTGGATGTAAAACATCTGAACTAATAAATTATGCTCATTTTAGACCATTTTTATTCATCATATATAATAATATATACAATTTATACGCGTAGAGAGATTTCAAAGGAAACTGATACATTGCATTGGAATACAATATCAATTTCTTTTGAAATACACAGATCTCGTGAAAATGTAATCTATTTGTTCTGAAGGTAAATTTTTCAAATGGAAAACAAACTATTATCAGAAATTATAAAGGTGCTGTTATATGTTTTTATAACAACATAACGCTAGTTATATGAGGCGCGTTTTTTAAGTAAGTACCGTTACCGCAAATGCAAAATGCGTTGCAAACGCTTTGCCGCATTTGCCGTTGATGCAAATGTTCAAAACAATAGATCAGCCCGGCGACTATGAGATAAGGTCCGTGATTCGTTTCTTGAATGCACGAAATATAAAACCTGCTGACAATCATCGCCAAGGTGTCCTGATTTGACGCCAAATGATTTCCACATATTTCTTCATCTGAAGCGGTTCCTTGGTGGTGGATGCGGTTCATGGAAGAATGTGTAATTGAAAATAATATGTATTACTTTAAACATATTAGAAAAAATATTTATAGGCTCTGTTAGAACGTTAAAAGCGTTTGAAAATTTCGGAACGGAATTTTTATAGAAGGTTTGTGGGTTGACTGTAATATAAAAAAAAAACATTGTTACGGGTGTTCAGTATCTTTGTTAACTTATTCTAGTATCAAAATATCATATACATCACATATCCTTTAAACAAATCGTCGAGAAGTGAAAAAAATTATATTAAAGCCAAAACGAAAATGCGCCATTTTTAAAGCTAAATAAGTATTTTTTGTCACAGGACATTAATTTTTTTATATTGATGAATATTAAATTGATATATTTTTGTATGGAATCGACATGTGTTACCGCGTAGGAATCGCAAATCCTTAATCCTACTGTTTACTACGGAGAATGGCGAACAAGTGGTCCTATTGAAAAGAGACAATAGGCGGCATTCAAAAAGATGCGGTCAACAATCTTTAATACGATTTTCAAGGGACTCGTGTTTACTTGTGTAATATGAAATAAAACGAATCAGTGGCAAATTTTTACTGTAGGAAAAAAAGTTACTAAAGTAAAAAAATTTGCGATAACGGATTGTTAGATCGTTCACTAGAGAGGATCCTGTAATTGAATGTTGAATAATTTTTTTTAAACGTTACTTCACATTTAATTGGATTGTGAAAGTTAGTTAGATACATTGAATTTTCTGTTAAAGTAATACTCATGTTAATGTTTAATGTTCGTAATTCGCTCGTGTACAGATTTACATACATATAACACTCCCCTCCCACATCTTTACCGTACCCCTCCAATATCAACTGATAAATAGATATATTACGGGGCGTTTTTTTAAGTAAGTACCGTTGCCGGACATTCTCGGTGTAACGCTGTGGTCGCGTTGTTGCGCATGCGCAATCGTTTCTTTTTTCTGTTGACTCACCACATGCAACGTTAGAGACATTCATATAGAGTGGTCATCTTGTGGTGAGCTCTTAAAATGTCCAACGCAATAGATCAGCCCGCCGACTGTGAGATACGGTTCGTGATTCGTTTCTTGAGTGCAAGAAACATGAAACCAGCAGACATTCATCGCCGAGTGTGTCCTGTTTCGTCCTAATTTGGCACCAAGTGATTTCCATATTTTCCTTCATTCCTTGACGCGATTCCTTGACGGCAAGCGTTTTTATGACGATGATGAACTCGGTTCATGGTTTTCATCCCAGGCGGCGTCGTTTTATTTTTATTTATTTATTTATTAGTAACTATATAATACATATAAAAATTTGTTTGGACTGTGCCTGTCTCACTAGAGAAATTCTGTGTCGAGACGGGCATAGTTTACAAGCAATTGTTCAATTAATTAAAATTACAAGTAGATAGAATTACATTCATTAACATATATATGAAGAACAATTTTAAAGTGGACTTAATTTTTGGATCACTTTGTAGCAATAATTAATATAGGTATGAGTCAATATGTTTGGGTGAGTGCACCAATACTGGCTCTACCTATATTACGAATCCAAGTTTTAATATAAAGTTTCATGTTCTTGTGACAATTCAATTGATTTGTCTTTTAGCATTCTATTAAACAGTTTAGGTCCAAAATATTTGTAGTTCCTTTGACCAAATGTAGTATGTGCTCTTTGGGTTTGAAGGTTATTTGTATTTGTCCTTGTGGAAATTATGTTTTGTGTTGTTTTAAAATGTGTCTGTTTGTATTTATATATGTATTTGAGAATAGTATTAGCGTATATTTGTATAATATCAAAGACATTGAATTTATCAAAAATTTCGTCAGTGTATATGTCGAAAGTATACAAAAATTGGTGTCCCGTTATGACAAGTGCCTTAATAATGATGGCGACTATGTTGAGAAGTAGTTTAATGTGTGTAGCGAAAGAAAAGTATTGTAAAGATGTTGTTTCTTTAAAAAAATCATTCACTTACTTAAAAAACGCGCCTCGTATATAGAAGGAACAAATACAAGTTTCTACTAAAATTGAAAGTACACGTAGTGGGTGAATAAAAGAACTACTTCCATCAAAAAAAATTGGGTGAATCTTCAAAACCCATTTCAAGATTTTTCAATGTAAAAAAAATATACAAGTATTAAATCGTAAGGTCATCCATTTTTGATATTGTAAAGACCTTTTAAGACGCCCTTGGGGCGGCGTATAAGGAACCCCTATTCTGCAGATTCTGTGATCTTGCTACATTAATCTTAAGATAACAAAGGGGAGGACACCCTTCTTCAAAACTCGATCATCCAGGGATCCACTTTGTTTTTGGATGATTTAATAAAATAAAAGATTCAACTCTAATCAAGATTCATCGCTCAGCTTTTAAGTATAATAGATTCATTTAAAAATAACTACCCACAATTTATTCCTATAATTGATGATAATATTATCGACACCGTTTTTAAATGTATCCAAGCGTACATAAATATAAATAGTATATCCATTTATGAAATACTTTTATAAACATTATAATGAATTTAAATCAAATCTTAGCAATTATTCATTTTAAATTGATATTCGAATTGTTTAACTGTAGAAAAAACTGTAAATTAATGAGAAATGAATAACAGTTAAAAGTTTGCCTTTATCAGTATATGACCAAAAAATCTAACTTCTATTTTCTACCTCGCATTTCTGCCTTTCACTTGTTTCGTGGATTTAAATTGACATGGTAGGTACTGAATTAAAATTTTGATAAATTTTGTAAATGTTGGTGTACATAAATGACTAAATTTGATACTTAATATGTGTACTATAAAATACATAAATAAGAAATTGTTCAATGTATACTAGCTAGCACCTTATATGTTTTTAAATCTTTAAAATACCCATCCTGAAAAAAAAACTAAATATAAAAAGAATCAAACGAATATCAGATACCTCATAGAGACAAAACTATTTTTTATTATATTTAATGGAAAATATATGGAAATATGGGGTAATTATAGGGCTTACTTACGTCCTGTCTTCGGCTGGTTTATGTGATCACTTTATACCATCACCAATTTTCACTCCTCCATCTCAATATATATCAATTTTTTTAAAGTTGTATGTATGTTGACTAAAATCAGACTCTCATAGTGACGACATATAGCTGTTTAAAAAAGGAAAAATTAATAATCAAATTTAGTCCATAAATGGCGATGGTGCAGTGGAACTCAAAGCGAGCCCACATAATTAATATATGTACAGGGGGGTGAGAATTGGTGAACGTTGTATATACATATAAAGTGATCACTTAAGCCAGCCGAAGACAGGTCGTAAGCCTTGTAATTATCCCGTACTTCCATATATTTTAGATAATTTTTTTTAATGAAGTACTATAAAACATAAGAAAGGAGGAGAAATTGAATAGATTTAAAATGAAATTGACCAAATATGGAAAAGGTAAGTTTTATTAAAAGAAAATACTTTAAAATTGTTTATATTAGAGCATATGCAAGAGTGCTTATGTATGCACTATGTTAAAAATTAAATAAATAAATAAGTATTTTTCATTAAATATAATAAAAAAAAGCTTTGTCACTATGAGATATCTGATATTTGTTTATTAACAGTGCCTTTGTAGGTAAAAATCTACATATTCAAATATTGCTAATAAAAATAATCGTTTGTAAAAATCTATGACATGGTTTTAGTAAGGATATTCTCATAATTATGCAATATCGTTGAAACGTAGGAATAGAAGAGAAATAATGAAAACAAATTGAACGAACTGAAATAGTACTTTTAAAATTAGAAATATTAACTTAGTGGTTAAAATTCATATTTTTTATTTGTTATATCTGTTTTATTAACCACTTAATTGAATTTAAATACATCTACCGGTTTCGAAAAATACTATTTTCTTCTTCAGAATGTCATGATATTATTCGAGTAAATTTGTATTAAGTAACAATTTGAGTTAGGTCCTAAATTTATTTTTTAAATAATTGTTGTTTTTTTTTAAATAGATTCTGGTAAAGAAACAATAATATATTTTTTTAGTTAGTACCCACTCAATTAAGTGGTTAATAAAACAAAGATAACAAATAAAAAATATGAACTGAAATATTACGGTAAATTTCCGTATAACGTATTTTTCATTTTTGAGAATAATTTAAATACATATCGTCATCATTCCGGTGACTATAGCTTACTTTTAAATAATCAAATATTGATATGGAGAGGTTTGAGTCTTCGCTAACAGCATTAAACTCATTTTTGAGAAAATATGTATAGTGGGAATGTGCTGAGGTTACAATGATTTGTTCACCGATATTGATATAATTTATGTTTCGTTACCAATATTTAAGAACCTAATTAACAATATTCTTCAAAGTAATATGTAAATGATTTTTACTTGTTTATATTCTTGTGTTCATAACTTTTCTTTAATAGTAGGTAATATGTTAGGATATGAGTTATTCATCACCATGTCCAATGTCCTTATATGTGTTATAGCCAATATGTAGACTTTAGTTTGAAGATAATTTTGATGTGCGTTTTGTAAAAACAACACAATTTTTATTCAGATGCTGAATTCACTCTTGAAGAGATTTTTTGTGATAGTTAATTTGATTTGATTTCAATTGCTGGATAGCTCACGAAACACCGTAATAATTCTTCCAAAATCGTCGCTTAAGCAGGTGAAATCTATATTACAATATCGTGGGCTTCTTGCAAGGATATTTAATGGCAGTTACTGTAATACAATTATGTTCTATAATGTCTGCTTTAATGGTAACGTGTATAAATTTAAAAATTGCTAAACATTATGTTTTACTCACTTTTATTGAAATCCTATAATATCTTTGTATAATTTTATGCATTGATTACGAAAAAATAGAAGCTCTTTTATGTACATAGCACACGTTAGTTTGTTCGTATAAAAAAATGTGGATTTCGTAATAGGATAAGACATTTATTGGATGTGAGAAGGTTGTGTCCTTCGTGAGATGTCAGTCTCTGTAATATGGGTATTGTTAGAAGAAATATCGTGGGATGGTTGGACCACAGTTATAGTTGCTTTTCTAGATCTAATATGTTAAAATAATCAATAAACCTATCAAGAAATCTCTTTGTTAACTTATGTATACATGTTTTTACCATACCTTGATGAAAATTTTGAGTAATTTAATGGATGAGATTATGGTTTCAATTAAATATCAAATATCTCATAGAGACGAAGCTATTTTTATTGAATTTTTATTTAATGAAAAAAATATTATAAAAAAAGCTTCGTTTCTATGAGATATCTGATATTTATTTAATAACAATGCCTTTATAGGTAAAAATCTAGTAATTGTGTTCTTGGACATATTCAAATATTGCTAAAGAATATGGTTTCATTTCTTTTTCTATTATCACTTGCTTTCTTTGCGTTTCATTATTTTTAAAAATATTTCTTCTATATTTTACATAAGTCTAAATACTTTTATAATATGAATAATTAGTAACAAGAGCTTAGGTGCTGAAGGCGACCTTTCTCGCCTATCATTAATTACATTACTTGAGAAATAAATTTCCAAGACATTTGAACATAGTAGGTTTGCTTCACATATTCTGGGTATCTCGTTTAAAAAGTATATCGGTGAAGGGTACTCACATATATTTATTTCCAGATCCAAATGAGATAATATTTTTTTGATATCAAAATAGGGTTGAAATTGTTTCTCGCGCATAAAAAAATGTTATTCGTCGTTATTATATTATATATGCAGAGTATACGAAAATAAAAAGCTGATGTATTATGTGTTTTTTTTTTGCGTAGTTAATATGTGCATCTAGGTGTGCTGTAAAAATTGGACAAACAATCCTCATGACTGCCATTTACGCATCACCTAACTGCCACATTACTAAAATAATCGAATTTATTCATGAAGCTCCACATATGCAGATATTTGCAAGATATTTAGTTGGATTACAGTAAAGAATGTTTTTTAAAATATTTTAGCTATCATAAGCAGCGGTGGATTTTGGGGATAACTTGTTTTTGAACAAGGGACCCCAAAATGATATCGTACCTAATATAACGTGAACTACAACACAGATACAGAGAAGATGTTTTAAATTAAATCGACAGACTGAACATACACGAAATCATGAATATCCGACAATACTTACTCAAGGGCAATCGAGCATAGTTGGATACGTCAGTATTTTTGGAGATAAACCCTAAATTTACTGACTTTTTTATTAAAAAAAAAATCCTTTTATTTTTCGCTTTGTCTGTTGCTCCTGGCTTAACTTTTCTTTAATCAGTCATTCGGAGGTTCTCTAAAAAGTGGGACCTCTCGCAATAGCAACTTGTGCGATCATAAAGTAAATCAGCCGCAGATTATGTCTACAATTTTATTTTGAAGAAATGATAACGCCTGAATAAAAAAATATAATGATTTATCAATCTTTTGGTATTGTATACAAAGTAATTAAATAATAATAACCTTTTTGTATTTTGCGACATAGAAGTTCAATTCCCCTAGTCGCCTTAGTGCACAAGTGTAATTTGGATATTTTTAATAACGTAAGATGGTCCAATCCACACTACTAAAGGTATTATAGTTTAATATTATAATATTTTTTAATATTTCCGTTAAATATACTTCAAAAAAAATACTTATGAGACCTCTTTTGCCGACCATATCAAATAAACGACGAGGAACCTAAGAAAGCAGAAAATTCATAACGAATTCTGGATAGATGATAGACTCTGGAGGCCTTTAATTTTTAAAGTGACATCTTTTAAATTATTATTTACTAATCGTTATCGTCGAAGTCGCCATTTTACGTACATATAGTGTTTCAAGCATATTTCGCGAGATGGCGCATATTTTAATATGCCTGACTCTTCACAGATGGCAATACAGTAACCGTCTTCGAGTTTCGCCCTTCGTAATGACAGTTCGGTGAAACAAAAAATAAAATAATGGCCGCCGATTCGATAATATTATGTATTGTTTTGTGAATAAATTCCTCTTTTCTCCACCGTTGTGTATTAATGAGTGAAATTTGGCAAGACAAATTTATGAGACTGTTCACATGAAAGATGGCATCTACCGAGGAATGCTATGGCAGATGATAATACGCGAAAGGTAAGTGATATACCTTTTTAGGTCAAGAGTAATATATAAAACGTCTTTTGATAAGCAAATCGGAGGTCAAGGCTTTTAATATTTAAGTTTTCACACAAATTCCACGTAACATGCGTTCTGTTTTATTGCGATGTCTGTCAAATATTTAGGGGTTATGCTTTGTTATTGTTGTATTACTAAATCATCTGTATTTTTAATAATTTGATTGAAATAAAAAATTACTTATCACCACAACATCTTCCATCGATTTTTAGATAGATTTTTGAAATATGTTTGAACTGTATTTTGATTTATTTTTTAACGTTTACAAATAAATTAATTTTAATATCATTCATTATAAATAACCAAAAATATTATATTGTGAAATTTATTTTATACTTAAATACGTTATTAATTCGTAAAAATATCATTCATATTTATTGTGTGTCGCGGTCATTTACCTTTCGTCCTTGTCAATCGCGTGCCGCCATGATGAGCTATAATAATTTATATTAGATAAATTATTTATCCATTGATGATGTACGCTCGCTGTCGATTTTGCGCGAAAATGGCGCGTAATGTTACACGAATGATATAATATGACGTAGTTTTGATGTTTACAAGTCACATGATCTCGTCGATAAGAGGACAATTTCATTACGTAGCTTTGCGCAATTCACGCGTGAAACTACATATTTATCTTCTGTACAATCGCATTTTGAGAGCGTAATAGTCGTGTATGTTCTCGAACATCGCATTATTACAATCATGGTTCAAAATGATATCTGCAATCAAATTGATACCGGCACGCGATTTCTGGTAGGAAGCGAATTTTGAATAAACGGCCGTGGCGCCAGCGCTCTAGATAGCTGTAATTTGTAAACCTGCGCGGCGAGAAAACAAAGCTGATAAAGACTTTATATTTCGCCGGGCAGATGGCGTGACAAGTAAGAAAGGTTTCAGAAATTGGACTTTTTACGTGGATATTTTTTGTTTTATTTTACTTTTATACCAAGACTATTTTTCAACACAGGCATTTCTCATTTATTGTTTCATCCAAAAAATGTTATTCATGAAAAAGATTTTAGAGCCTCGGGATCCATACAAATTTGTGGTTTTTACTCCTTTTTTATCATGCATAAAACACAAAATATCTTATTTTTTTCCAATTCCTTAGAGTCTTACGATACTCTTTGGATCTCTTTATTTTGCCACTTGTATTAACTCCATTATTATTATAAATATCATCAGTATTTATATTGATAGGACACGAAATGGAAGAGTTATAAAAATCCTCAAAACATTTTACTGCAATTTATAAAATATGAACATTTTATATACACTGCCGTCTTATTCTATCATAATATTTACAGGTAACTAAAATAAATTACACTACACTTAAATATTATTTTTTTGCTGTTGTGTGCATCGGGCACGTCGCAACAAAATATCGCAGCTACTTGAGTTATCTTCTGTACTGGCTGTTAGCTTAACTTGTTTAAATTAATGCTTGCGATATTTTTCCAAGGAATTCGTTCGTTCAAGCATTGGTTCTGGCAAGTTCACGGTTCCGGTTCACAAAATGTATCGGTTTAGATGTTTTTCAGGTTCAGGAACCTGGTTTTTCTACGCTACGGTGACGTAAGACAACGGCGTCTTTTGTACACGTGTGCTGGTAACCGGGGGCGTGGCTCGCGTGAGTTGTCTCTGCGGCTCGCGAGCACGTGCCAATTGTGGATGTCTCGCATCCGCTCTTATAGCATTATACTCGTAGATATGTAGACAGCGAGGAAAACCGGCCTGCTATTTTAAGCCATATTAAAACTTAATTTTCTTTTGTTTTGATACGTAAGTCCCAATAGTTAAATTGTACGAATTAACGTTCTAAATTCTAATGCATTATTAATTGTTAATTTGGGTGTTTTGTCACTGTGATGTATCTATTTTGATTTTTTGATAATATTTTATGACCCCCAATTATACTATTGTGACTACAAAATTCTGAACAATTATATGATGTACAATACATTGTTGCATTTAAAAATGTATAATCCAATGTATTATATTATTATTGTTTCATCTTAACGAAAGATGATAGTGCTGTATATTTGATTATTTAAAAAAAAATTTTTTTTACATATTTATTTTATTTTTTAATGTACAGATTATCAACAGGTCGTTATTTACCTTAATAGTCCTATTATGACATTAAGGAACAATTTAAGTCAATTAGGGGATGACATTATATTGTATGTTACAAAATACATTTTTTTATGTATAAGAAATGAAAATAAAACTTAGTCTATCTACTGTCTGGGTATATATTCTTCGGCTACACATACACTACCAAAAAATAAATCAATAAAATAAAGAATATATCGCGGTACAAAATGAGTCGTGTAGCTTAAATTGTACATATATGAAATTCTATAACAATTATCTTTTTTTTTAAACAATATATCAGCAAGTTATTTAAACATTCACTACCTGAATCAGCATAGTGAACCTATGTGAAAAAAAATTAAAGCTGGTGTTATTATACGGATGAACTTAATTCATCGGCCGAAATGAGGAATTGTTCGTCTCCTCTTTCAGGATGCTCCGAGGATACAAACTACAACCAGTTTTTGTTTTTGAACTCCGTTGTACAGTTTATGCTACATTGATTATTACATTTTCATTTTCAAATAACTACGTATATTATGATGTAGATGTTCTCAAATACAAAGTGCACGAATAACTTAATATTTTTTGGATTTTCGAATATAAAAAAATATAAAAAATAAATGCTATGCACATAAATAGACTGCATATGGGAGAAATCGACCTAATTGCAAAAGTTCTTTACATACCTACCATAATATTATTTTATGTTTACAAATTAATATTGTCACTTTTCTCTTTTTTTTCGTTTACACCGTAAATGATTATTGTAGATGAAACTAAGAATATTATATATCAGTTTCAATATTTAGTGTTGCCGAGCTGAAAGTGTATTTTCTTTCCCTTCTCAGTATTCCCACTTCACCTTTTCTAAATTACATAAAATACCGATAGTTATTTTTTCAATACAGTTTACAGTCTGGTAAGCAAATTCGGATAATTATTTTTTTATTATTGTATGTATTTTGTCAATATGTTTATCTCGGCAAAATTCTTAAACTGCCGTCGAAATTAATATGATTACTAAAAATAATATAGTTCACGTTTAACATATTATCGGTTTCGCGAGGGTACTTCACAGTTAGAAGTTTGTTAAATTCTCCCTTTTATTTAAATTCAGGCTTTTAAATAAATTTAATCCATTAAATTGTCTTCGTCGCAAGATTCTTCCGGGTTTTCCATCATTACCACCCTATGACACGGAGAAAACTCCCCGGTATTCCAGGAATGAATCACCTTCATTCGGGGTATAAATTACGAGGTTTTATACAAACCTCAGTCAGAGGTAGTCGTCGGAGAGGGAGGCGTGTTGTCAAATTCGTAGTTTGGAGCTTCGAGGGATATACAGTTTTCCAAGGTAAATTCAACCCTTATTTTAATTCTTTACATCTACTATGGTTCATGTTGTGAATGCGATTAGTTCCGTGTTTTGATTCTCGAGCTGTGATAAAGCTGATGTTATATAAGAGAAAAGTTTCGCTATAAATTACTCTGCTCAGAAATGTTAGTGATGATGAGAATTAGATTACAGAAATATGGATATATGTATATGTATACCTACATCCAATGTATGCGCGAGAAAACATTTTTCAAATAAAATATACTGTTTAATAATATAAAAAATGGCACCAAATTTTCGCATTAACGTCAAAATGTATGAATGATTTTTTTTATAGTAAAAATTCATTATTCAGTCACTTGATACTTATCATTAAATACTCATGTATATTATACTTTATTAAAGTTATTCAATCGTTGCATATATATATATATATATATATATATATATACTTAGTGCTGCCGAAGTTTTTTACGACCATCTTAAAATTCGATTTAAGTGCCTAATACGAATTTTGATATCACATTACTCAATTCAAGGTATTCAAATATCGATGTCCACTCGAAACAATTCTTCTATATTCTATTATTGTATATAATCATCCGATATTTTTAATCTCTATAACAATTCAAGATATCCTGAAATCATTTAGTCCTCTCAATTCAGACTACAAAAAAAACAAATATCTCGCGGTAAATATAAATATTAAATTTTAAGTGATTTTGAAAACTTTTTGATTGGAAGCGATCGTGTGATTATTCCGCGTATTGTAGTGCGCGAGATCGCCCGCCATCTTCAATTCCGTGTTATGCAGTCCCCCCCCTCCCACATCCACGGTTCCCCGCGAACACGCGCAAGGATTTGCCGGGAAAACATTTTTCTCTCATTTCTGCGAAATAATATCCTGAGCCTCGGAAAGCCGCGACAAGGATTACCGAAAAAGTTTTTCGGGATGAGGCTGAGAGCGGCGAGATCGTGCGTGGGATGTTTGATTCCGCCATCTCTGGACCGCGAGAGCTGCTTCGGATAAATGTTGCTTTTAAATTAAACTTTCTGAATTTTTTTGCTTCATGAGAATTATTTGTGTTGACTATTAATCATCCTGTCTCTTCTCTTGGCCCCCTTGCACCGCGGCATTTCTCTCAATTTGTACAACAAGCAATTTATATTACGTAGAGCATATTAATATAAATGAAGCGTGCTTTTCGCACTTGGTTCGCTGGTCTAGATGCAAGCGTTAAAATACTTTTTCTATCATGATTTCTCGTGTATTTGCAGAACTACAGATTGAGGTATTTAAAGTATAATAAATTTAAAAATTAATCATAATGGTTAAAAGGTATGGTGGTGGTATCTTTTTTTTACTCTGTGCGTAATTATACAATGTTATACATGACTTTAAATATGAATTATGTACGAGTGAAGCTGTCGTCTAGACAAGGTACAGTTGAGAAGTGTGGCGTCGGATGAAACGCCCGCTGACTGAGCTGCAAATGTCACTCCACAGCGTGGTGCACGCCGTCGGGCCGCGGTTTACGGGCGCGCAGCGGACGTCGCGGTGCTATCGAAAGGTGCCTCTCCGAGAGAGATGTCATCTCACCATAGACATATGATATAATAATAAGAAATGAAAATGAATGATTGAACTTCTAACGCTCCTTTTTTTAAAAAAAAAAAAGAACAGCTGGAGGGGGGGGGGGGCATCCGTTCCCGGGACCTGTTTAGAAGCTAGGGCTTCCTTGTCAGTCCCACTCATCAAGACTAATAAAAAATTCGCGACTTTAATTCAATTACATTTTAACAATCATAAAACGAAAAAGGAGAAGAAATTCAATACAGTTATTAACAATTATTTTTTTATTTTTTTTAACCCTTCAGTGATGTTTTTATTCATAAAAAATCATTTTACATAAATTCATAAAAAAATAGTGTTACATGCAGATGGAAAATTAATGTGCAGTTGTTCAAGGCAGACACTCGGAGATCAATTCATCAAAAACACTCCCAAAAGAGGGACAGTGGACGAGACACAAAAAATGATCGAGTCACACTTACACGGACAGACTAACGGAGTCACGAACTCTCCTACGAAATGTCATTAAATTACCTACATTATTAGTTATTACATGCTTTATTATTGTATTATTACGCACAAGTGCATCAGAACAGTATTATTACCCGTCATATTAGCGCATCATAAGTGTGCATTGCAGTTGGATACAAAATTAGCGCGACTATTAATTCTTGGCCCACGGTCTTTATTTTGCAACATTTAGAATGTCACGGATGATGTAAACTTGAATTTATTGTCTTTTATTTCGACGTCCTAAAAAGCTTATCATGCCCCATCCCCGCTTACTTGTCAAATATCATTACGTTTTATTTTTTCCTATCTTCACCCTCGCCGAAGGGTATCGTCCTGCTGGCTCTGTGCAATGCTGATAACGTACCGTTTCCAAGCTCGACTCACTGTATAAACCGGAATGTAGAAACGCTAACGGGATACCTTTTTATTATTTAATAACCCGAGAAGTTCGAGAAACAATCCACACGTATAATTTTTTATAGATTTATAAAAAATGATTTTAATTTTTTAATTCAAATTATTTTACTAGCTGTTCATATCCGACGTTGGCCAAAATGATTTAGTTAAGTTTTTCGCAACTTCCACTTCACTTTGTCTATTCTTCCATCTCTTCCTTTCTTTTCCCCTTTATAACCTTTGCATTATCATTTTCGTTAATAATGTGCATGTCTCATTTTATGTTCACCACACTATCGTACTCCTTTCTTAAATAAAAAATCAAACCGTGAAAATCTGAACCATAATAATTGAGATTCGGTTACTTTTTTTTTTTTTACTAATTAAGTACTTTAAATATATGTGTTGCATATTCCCACATTGTACATTGATCTTTAGACAGTCGATCGTTTATAACGTGAATAAATATCATTGATTCAATCACATGCTTCTCTTTGCATAAGTCGTATTATAAGTGACTGTATGATCAAATGATTATAATCAAACTATTGAATTGTTTGGCAAACGAACCCCGATTCGGGTGCCATTTGCCAGGAATCCATCCGCCATTTGGGTGCGGGAGCTCGGAATTCTGCTGTATTAGGATTCCACGCGATATTGGATACGAATCGTGAATACCTAATATGGTTTGGGAGGGTCGCTTTCATGCCAGGAAATGTCGTTGCACCCGGGCCCTCAATTTTTAACTTCGACCCCCGCCATTTTAGCCACTGCGAAAAATGTTTTATTCTAGCTGTGCAAAAGTCCTCTCATCGTCCGGAAATGGATACGTTTACAATAGAAGCGGCCATGTTTGCGTTAAGGTTCTTAAGTTGTTTTTATACGATCTCTTAATTTATTTTAAATGTATAATTACGTTATTAGTCATAGCGTGATATTTTTAAGTGGAGATGTATAGCTTACGAAGTCGTCTTTTAGTCGATCACCCAATGTCCGAGACCGACGTCTGGAGTGTCGTTCATTTTTTTCAATTAGTTGAGAGTATTGATTGCAAACTCAGCAACCTCCGCATTTTTTATTTATTTGGAGAAACACACAAGAAACTGGTATGTGCCTGAGGAACAATATATTTATTAATGAACTTCTTATTATGAACGATAACCCCTTTAATTTGGTTTAAATAAATTCAACACTGATATTTGTCGAATCCTAACATAAATGGCGGCGTGCAAAAGCAAGTGATAACTAAAATCAATTTTGAACGATCAATTTACACCAAAAAGAGCTATGCATTAAAAGTTAGAAAAAAATAAAAATAGAGGTTGCTGATTTTGCAACGAGTATCCTCAGTTAATTTAATTTAATTTCCATACCAAAACCATATAGCAAATTTTTATTGATTGTACTTTGCCAATCAAATATTTTTTTCCTGCGCATTTCGGTCATTATTATAAATATCTTATCAAATTATTTAATAATATAATTTGTGTAAGTACTTGTGTTGGATTTCACTAAGATGTGTGTGTACCGAAACCATAAACGCTTTACAGCGCCGAGCCGTAATGCCCACCTCCCGGCGTGTTCGCAATATTTCTTATGTTTCATTACTCTTAATATGGCCCGACCGTCATAATGATCGCCGGCGTCGACCTAGCCACCGTGCAAAAAGGGGTTATTCCGTCCGTGGCGTCTTATTCCCTCTGCGGCTACCGTAATGTCTCCGTCGCGAAGACGCACAGCAGGAGGACCGTGCCCCGCGGTGTAAAAGCTTTCTATAAAATTTGCTTCGAACCTCTTTCAGGCAGCCGCCACGTGAAGGGTGAAGTGGGCTTTCAACAACACTTCCAATGATGATGACATCAAACATTTAAAAAGGTTTTTGAAGGGATTAAACGTGTTTTACATTTCTCTCGTATTTATGCTCTCTCGTATTAAAATAGGTACTTATTATGTTTATTTTGAGAGCGTCGACTCGGTGTATTTTCGCTTGTCTCCAACTTCGTTTGGTACCTTTATTTTATACTCGTGTCTACCTACAGTACACCTACATAAATATGTTCACTTATATATTAGTGACCTTTATTTTCTTTTACGTATCCGTCTTCTTGGCATACGCATAAGAGTTATTAAGGATATCCTTGGCTTCTAGAAATGAAGTCACAGCCATTCCAATTTTAGTCGAGAGCCAGACGGTGTCTTCTTGCTGTATCTCTGCGTCGTTCCAAATGTTATTTCCGTGCGTTTTTTTCTGCTTCGGGCACCGTTCGTTACCCAGTCACAACATGACCCCATGACCGGTGGGAGTTTATTTAAGTCTCCCTCCGGAGGATTCCGCCTCCCGGTTGTTATTCTCGTGTCAATTCTCGTATCATAAATAAATGCGGTTGACATTCTGCGTCGCGGTACTCCCATCGGCGTACACCTATCCGCATACACGCGTTGGCGTACGGCGGCACCGTAATCGTAGATCGGCTCGGTGACTAATCGGGGATTGGCGTACTAACCCAAAGGGCGAGAGTTCAAACCCTGCTAAAATCTAAAAGTTGATCCGATTTTCACGTCAGGATACTTAATTTTAAAAAAGTACGAAAATTAATTCGAAGTACGAATTTTTTTATTTTTCACATTTACTTAAATGTATGATATTACAACTTTTTTCTGACAGAAATTGTGCTTATTTATTCTACCGGTAATACGGTAATAAACCGAATGGTCGTAGTCTTATTTTACAAAGAACGTTGAATTTTTGAAAAATAGTGTGCATCTATCTGTATTTATTTAAAAAAGTTATCAATTTAGCTAATTTGTAAGAATGTTTTCAAAATTAATTTTACATCTCTACTTCTAAAATAGTGGATTAAAAAATAATAAATTTGTGTTTTGTCATTAAGATAAATTTTATAAATATTTCGTAGTGTATTTTGAAACTTTAGTAATTAAGCTGTCGGTAAACTAAGAAGCTTACTTCATTATATAAAATGATGGTTGATCCTGTCATAATCTGCGTCATATGTTTTCCTTGTTCGAAAGTAAATTCAGAATGTCTATAAATTTTATGAACCTTGCTTAGTTCCGAAGTAAGGCTAGGATTTTTATTTAGTTTTAAAAAGTAGTTTTTTCAAATCCAAAATTGAATTATTGTATTTATTATTAGTTTTAATCATCAAACATTTTCAATACAGTTAGCTCTACTAGACATATCATCCCCATGACATTTACATTAAACTGTTATATTTAGCTTCAAATTAAAAAATATTCATGTTTATAATTTTTTCGGCGGATTTTGGTTCATCTTTATAATATAGAATAATAAAATATACCGATTCCTGATTTCGGACACGTTATGCAATATAACTAATTTACTCGGATACATTTTATTTGTTTTCAAGTCGTTGGTTGTTGTTCTAAAAAAGAAATCCTATTAAAACATAACTTTGTTTTCTTGTTATCCTCTAAACTACTAGGAAATACTGCATACTTGTCTTGTAACACAGTTTTAAGAAGAAAATAATGTAAGAAATTTTATAAAAAATGTCTATTTTGACTAAAAGAAGACCAAAATGTTGTTCCAAGGTTGTTCAGCAAACTTCGACACATACATCCACCTAGAAAATTAGACACAATTATTCCAATTTGTGTACACTGAAAAAAAGGAAATAAAAAAATGTCACATGTTTCTACAATATATCATCGGCTCTATTTATCGAAAAAATATTTCGTTTGTTCTGGGATTCGAACCTAGACCTTTTCCTATCTGGAGAAACGTGTTACCAATGTTACCATTACACTAGATTATTTCTGTATAACTTTCTAATTGATTAATTTAATTTGTATTAAAAATACCACATAATTATGTTTTGAAATTGCAACTTCACAATAAAAATGTGTTTTAATTTAATATTAAATAAAATTGAGTAAAAATTGATTAGTTTATAATTTCTTTTAAATATCTCACATTTCTTTCATAATTATCCTTTAAAAGTTAGTAACCCCATTTTTCAATTGTTCTCAAAACACTGAATTTTAAGGTGAAGTATCAATTAAATGTTTATATATTTAGATAATCCACCGAACTAAGCTATTCAATATTCGTTTTAAGACCAATGCACTATCACTCATAAATGTGATTCTATAGGGAAACGAGTCTATACTATCAATACACTATCGCTCATAAATGTGATTCTATAGGGAAACAAGTCTATACTCTATTTGTATAAGAATGTCAAATATCTGTAGTAGTACTGCTAATTTCATATTTTGGTGTCATATTGTTAATCGTAGGTCCTTGTGTACACAGTGTTTTCCTGTACTTGTGTTTTCCTGTACTTGTGTTTTTTTTATTTCTTGTTGTATTGACTCTTGTGACGTAAAATTACTTTTTATTTGTTGATTTATTAGAAGTGAGCTTAACCTTTTCGTCGGCTATGTTTATTTGTTCTCCCGTTAGTCCGCTGTTATTACTCGGTCTTGTGCCATGCCACCGGTATTTAGATGTACGACCGAGTCAGTCTATTTTTAAGCGATGTTATTTAGGCGAACCCATATTAAACCTCTGTTCGTCTATCGCTAAATATATCCTCTTCTTAGATTGCACTGGCCAACAATTGACGCCTGGGATATTAAAAGAATTATCTGATTACTTTGTACACGTAATTACAAGAACCATTAATTTACTCTTTTATTTCTAAAACTATTAATTTCGTACTCACTGTGTGTGTGTGTATATATATATATATATATATATATATATATATATATATATATATATATATATATATATATATATATATATATATTGCTATTGTATTAAAGATTTAGTTTTTAAAATTGTAACACTTAATATAATACATCGTCATTATACTGTAAAAGAAAAGTAAGTAGAGTAAAGCAAATTACACTATTGAAAAAAAAATCGTTTAATCTGTCTGGAATCTAATTTATTGTTATATATTTTGTAACCCTGCACTGTGTACTATACTTTGTTTTTATTTCCAGTAATAAAAAGTAAAATTATACATGATATATAGACCCACTTAGAGCTGCTTAAATTTGAAATATTAAACATCAGTGACATCTGTTGCACATTGCGTAAATTGATAAATATAGTGAAAAATTAAAAATCAGTAAACATCTATTACACACTGTGTAAATTGATAGATATTAGATATCAGTAACATCTATTGCACAATGCGGAAATATTGTCAACGTATATATATATATACATATATTATATGTATATACATTATTATTTTTGCTAATCTGTACTGCAGTCTAGCGGATTTCTTAAGAAAATACATTAATAGGTACAATGGATACAAATATAATGAATACGAAAAGCAATATTATAATATATACAGTATTTTAAGGAGAACACATTTTTGTTGTGAAGTTGCATTTTCTGAACATATGTTGCTACCGGGATCAACTAAATATTTTTTCTGTATATCTTTTTAGTTAAACGCAATATTTTAAACAAAACGAAAACTTACTCATTTTCTTAATTTAACATTAAATGTAATATTTACAAGTACATGCCGTATCATTTAGTACAAGCCGCTTACTATTTACTTCATTATTTCCGCCTCTAGGTTTGGTGACGGCATACAAGCGCTTAAGGACACCCGTAATTTTTTGTTTAACGTGGGAATAATAAATTCCAGCGTCCTCGATTCATGCTTGTTAATGATTTTATGAATTTTTACTCACAAATTCTTTCACGTGAAACAATGTTTTAATGTATTAAAAAAAAATAGTAACAACCCGTGAAAGTGAGAATGCTAATGGATGAGTATAATCATTTCAAGCCATGGTGTAATTATAATGCCTGCAGGCTTACATATATTTATTTTTTTTACTTTGGCTGACTGAAGGTTTTAGATTTGCTCTATCTTAATGTACAAAACTGACCCCGCTATCTAATGCCATACCTAAATATCGGCTACACCAAAGAAAAAATAAAATTATTTGTGATAAAGACTTCGGAATTATTCATTCAATTTTGTAAAATCCACCTGACAATGACCTTAGACCTAATGAATACTTTTAACGGAACTTTTCTAACTATGTAGCACCTAAATAAACTTAAGTTTACCTAATAATTTAAATGGAACCTGCAAATATTAACTACTTGTAAGTTCAATTTGAAGTATTCAATAATTTAATCAAAGTATTCGCGAGACTACAATTTACTCGCGAGGAATAAATTTATTTTATGTCTCTGAAACAATTTTTTAATTTATTTGAATAAAATGTTTATTTTTGATTTCATCATAGATTTGTTTTTCTCGTTTTGAAATTCTTTATATTCCAGTTTGTTTTTTGTTGGTTTTGCATGTGGCTTTTTTTTTTATCTAATCCATTTATAATCCCTTAATTTTATTTTTTTCGCAAAATTTTTATCGTTATTTTTTGTTATAAAGACTGTTCAATGTTCTTTTAGAATCATATATATATTTATGATTCAACATATGTATCTATTATATACATATAGATAAATATGATTCAATCAGGAATTTTTAAATTCATTTTACACAACAGCTTTCCTGGAAAACACCGTGTGTGTATTTTATGTAGTAATGATTCGCTAACATATTTTCATACGACAAGATAAGTTTGTCTTCATAATCAAAAAGATTTAAATTACTAATATCACCAAAAAGATATTTACCTCATTTTCACTAAAGGATTTCAATAGATTATCTAATTGGTTGATACAATTGTCTTTGTGGAGCTCTGTGGCCTATAAATAACGATAATATTGATGTCGAAATAATTTTTCAAAGTAATAGAGCCATGTATGTTCTCGAATTCATTACTCAATTTTTATTTTCATTCAATCGATATACTCGTATATTCTTAATAAACAACAGAACGCCTTTTCGTTTACTTAATTCTTTACACACAAGAGTTATTTAGAATCGCTTTAAGGAAACCTAGTACTTATTTACATATTTAATGTTTAATTGAACAGAATTAATTTCTTCAATTTACCTGTTTATTAGCAGTTTTCCCAGAGTCGGCTTCGTCGTAATCTATGAATCGATGTTTATTTATATGAAATATTAAATCTTAGATTAGAAGGAAAAATCAATCTTATTATTGGTATTGAAGAAATCTGCAGTTTTCCAATGGCTGCGTGACCTATTGATACTTTGATGGCATTAGATTATTAAGACAAATATGCATTTATTTAGCCATAAAAAAACAATTTTTATTTTATTAAATATTAGCAGAGAGCCCGGCTTTACGCGTGTGTTAATATTAATTTATGATTTATCTATTGTATTGGGATATATGAGTATATCTTTTTAAAGTAAATAAGTTTTAGAGTTAGCCCTAAATCACATAGTGCTTAGATAAATTCCTTAGCCACTGTATCAAAGTTAACGTGCCGCGTTCATGATTATTTTATGACTGGCGCAACAGTTGCATGGCAACAAATTACCGGGCCCCCGGGGCCTTATCCGCCACCCTTCCAAAACACATCTCGTTTTACTTTTTTTAATTACTAGAAGATAAATTTACTGTTAGTACCTACCTTTAATATTGTTAATGTGAGGTACAAATAACTCTTTCTACTACAACTGTCGTAAAACAACTTTACCTGTCGATGGTACAACGAAATCATTTACTCATAAACAAGTAAGTCACCAACGCTGTAATTTTTACGATAATTGAAAGTTGGCCTGGTGATGGCTACGCCACTGTTGCGCAACATTTTTCTTCATTACTCAATATTCTTGTCATACCGTGATACTATATAGCTTAGTAACAATTAGCAATAAATTATAATGCAGGTCCTGCAAACTATGATGGGTGGTGGCTAAATAAGCCAGCGTATTCCCACGTGCTTCTAACCGTAATGTATTTCATTAATTAGTTGAAATTAATCATATCAAAAAGTGAGTAATTAGTTATAGTTTACCTAATTATTAATATTTTTTGTGACGGTGACATAAATTGCTACTTCAGGCCCAGGAAGTGACTATCCGATGTCCAGAAACATTATTAAGTTATTGGATGGATTAATGGGAATCTTAAGACTTACAAAAATTCATTTAATCTTACGAACCTTGGGGTTATAATATTGTAAATTGGACAAGTTTAATGAAAAATCTGTTAATGTGTATGGTATGGCTACATTCATTAAATTCCAGTGATGAACTAGAATTTTATGTTTCTGTCATGAACAATAAATTATCAGTGGCGTTACAAGTTAACTACAAAGTTAGAAGAATAATTAATGGCATATCATGTGTAGGTATTTCGGTGAATATTTTATTAGAATATTAAAATTCAGAGAAAAATTAGGCATGTTCTTCTAAAATAGATAATATTGTTTAAAAAATTAATTTTACGTATGAAAAGTGAATTTACGAACTTGCAGACCTGCGTCTAGGGTGAAATTTTGTGGGTCTAGTTATTAAGATGGAGTAGACAAATTTTTTTTTCATACGTTAGCTGCATTTATGAATATAGACACGAGGGTCTAAAGTGATATTGACCTTGAACTGAAAAAATCTGCTTGTCTTTACGAATTTTGTTTGCTTTTAGTCTAAACGAATTTAGTTTGCTTTTAGAATTGTTTACAATGTTAAATTTTTTTTCGTAGAGACAATAATAGTAAAATAAAACCTTTAATGTAGTTTTTAGTCTAGAACTATCCTTAATTATATATAGTTATCCGAAAAGTAAGTGTTAAAATTTTAATATTATTAATCATTTAATAATATCTAAATAACAAAATTATCTTTTATTAAATAATATTTTAATTTATGTTTTTTTATACATTACCCATATCATTTAGTAGCTATGTTATATTATGTACTTTAAACAGTTCATCCCCGATAGTCCAACGGTAGAATACATGTCTTGGGGTCAAGGTTACAATAAATAATACAACTTTTTTCGAATTCGCATTGCGCTCTGGGTTTTAGTGTTATGGGTCATGTTATTTGTTGCGTTTGGACTCTCATAAAAACTGAGTGTTGACTTGTATGAACTACTAAACAAAAAGTGGTTTTACTGTTATTATAAATCATTACAATAAGCAATATTTATTTTATATAATATACAAAAATATGCATAATATTCCACGTTTAATTGTTAAGTAAATTGAATAAATGAAGTAGATTGTTTTTAAAAAAATGAAATAACAGATGTATCAATTAAAAATTGTAGCATATAGGTTCGAAATTTTGTCGTTAACTTACTATGTTGACATGGTGTAATGTTCAGCGCATTTTCCTGAATAGGAACAGTTCCTGATTCGAATTTCGGTGGCAACAAAATATTTTTTCAATAAATTGATTTTATCTGTATATCTTTCTAATTAATACATTTAATTTATATTGATCATTGAATGTTTTTTTATAATATCAATTTTTATGAATAACACAAAAGAGTGTTGCAATAAGAAATGTCGATCTTCTTTCAACGTGTTATGCTTAATATAAAAATATTCTCGAAGTCTTCAAGTTCTCAAAGAATGTCCATAAAGTAATTTAATTAATATTTTTTTCTTGCAATTTCGTGGTGGTATTGTATTCTTTCTCTGTTTAATTAATATAAAAATCTCGGAAAATATTGTTACCTTTCCAGTGGATTTTGAACTGATTCGTATATTTTTCTAGCGATTAAGCTCTTCATTAAAAAAATCTCATTGATTAAATACTAATTTTGAAGTGATTGAGTCATCTTTGTCGTTAGTACATTAATTATTCTGATGCATTTTCAAATTTGATATAATGTTATCGAAATTTTTTTTTTCTTGCGGATGGTCATGGATAGCATGTACGTAACTGCATGTATGGACAGTTAATTAATTGAAGAAGCTGAAACATGAATAACATTAGAATTTGAATATGTTCTGTAATTTTTATTAAATCCTAAACAATAAATAATGTTATTAAGGAAAACACATTCTTATTGTGAAGTTGTAATTATTCAGAACATAGGTCTGTGATATTTTAAATACTAAATTAATGTAAAATTATAAATATATACATATAAAATCAATTTTGTCGAAAAATATTGTTTTTGAAAATATTATATCCCGGTGACGCAAAAACAATATTTTTCGACAAAATTGATTTTATATGTATATATTTATAATTAATACATTAATTTAGTATTTAATAAATAATGTTCTTAAATTCTTGATGAGTCCTAGTTTTTTTACATTAAAATACCGACATTGAATAAAACTTAATGTTTAAAATTATTTGAAAATGCGGAAAATTACATTTTGGAACCGGAGAACATAGCTAACTTTATAAAAATGTCCTAATTATGCTGAGCATTAGCGTCATTAACGAAATCCACCATAGTGAAAGACTCATTATAATGCAATGGGAGCTGAAACCTCAGCTAGAGAGGTCGAATAATAACTATCTAAACTAACTTACCATCACAGAGAATGCCACACTCTTCGATCCTGGCTTAGGACTCTCGCATCTTTTCGGTTGTTGAACTTTTTAACGGGGCTGTTCTCCAACATCTGTTTTACCTGTTCGTGCCGAGTCTTTCGCGGATGCCTTTTGTTATGCCAAAAGATCTACATTCGCTCCTAATTTGTTCATTCCTTACTATATCGTATGTCGGAGACACGTGGCAAAATATACTAGGAAACTCTACACCGAACATTAAACTATTCAAACACAATCTAATACTATAATTTCATCAACTTTATAAATTTTTACTCTTAGATCTTAATTACATCTTAGATTTTTAATCTTACATCGTAACGTATACGAATCACTAAAATAAATAAAAAAGTAAATAAAATTGTATTCTGTATCTTTATAACTAATTCATATGTTACCTATTCAACTGAAATGTTTTCGATCGCTTATACCTCACTGTTAATTTGTCCCGATTACTGAAATATGTTCAACTGATACAAGCAAACTCTGTAAAAAAGGACAATATCTTACGTGACACAAAATATTGAAACGACGCAAAAGGTTTATACTTTCTTATTACGGTTATATATTCGTAAATAACTATTTCTGGTGTTTGTAATTGTTTATTACGGAAGCACTCGACGTTCATTCAAATATTAGTCTTGTCTCGTTCTAACACTCGGCTTTACGGACATTTGTTATGCTTTTTTTTCGATCTGCGTGCAAATCTGCAACTGGAACTGCCGATATTAGTATCATGTTACCAATACGGGAGTATAGGGTTGTCTCTGAAAAAAATATAAAAAGGCTGACTCAATTGGTATGGATATGTGACACGAAGAGATGAAAATCACATGGACAGGACGACAGGAGAAAATCAGGAAGACGGGGAGCAACATGGACAGCGTCAATCAGGAGTGTCCTTAAAGATTTGAACGCGATCAGAAGTATAATCAGTAGTGTAGTGCTAAATAAAAAGTACCAAGGTGGTGTTTAATTTTAACCCCCTCCCCCATTATTTTTTCTTCCTCGTATTTCCACGGAAATTTGAAATGTTAGAAGTTAAAAATAAGTTATTTTAGCCAGCAATAAATTAGCTTTTGTAAACGTTATATATGTCAAAAAAACTATGTAAATTTATTTAATATTTCAAATTGTTTGTGATTTACTTTGTGGAAGACCATTGTAATTAACTTTAAATTAATTAATTTTAGAACAATTAATTAATTAATCAAATAAAACGCAACGTTGTTTACTTCACACTTAATGTTTTCAATGTTTACTGCATCATCTTCAGTAATAAACTAAAACTTAATATAAATCGACTACATGATGGGGGAACAGTTTGAGAACGGGGTTCAGGAGGTGGGGGTTACGGTAAAAAGTGAAAATGGTTGTGGGCCGGACTAACATGGACGGGAGGGGAGATATAATAAATGATTGTGTTTTATTTGATGAATTAATTAATTTTGCTAAAAGTTAATTCTTAAAAATATATATATTTATTAAAAATACAAATTACGTGTATTAATTAGAAAAATATTCATATAAAATCAATTTTATCGAAAAATATTGTTGTTGTTATCGGATGTAAAATATCACAGACCTTATGTTTTGAATAATTACAACTTCACAATATGTTCACAATGTGTTCTCTCTAATAATATTTATTTATGTTGAGATCACATATTTCATCTGTCTCCAAGTCCATGTGATCAACGGTTGTATATCGGCGCGCGCCCCAATAATTCAATTCTTAACTGTTCCGTACAGGAAACAAGAACTGTATTCTAGGGGTAATTCGCCGGTTCACTCTGGTATCTTCGGTCACGATATCTGCAGCAGCGTGCTGTGGTTCAGGGGGGTCCAAAATCGTCGTCCGGTGTAGCAGCTAAAGTCAAGAAGATTCCAGGTTCGGTCCAAAGTCGTAACAAAGTCGAAATTCCAGAAGGTCCAGTAGAAATAGCAGGGTCAAAGCGAAGAGATGAATAAAACACAATTTTAACTTAAACGAGCACAGCAGCAACAAGAGAAGGAAGAATGCTCTTTGCAGCTGCTGGATCAGTATTTATTCAGATAAATCTGGGTTAGGCATGTGAGGCCCCCCGTTTCGCGTTGGACCAATCAGAGTGGGCAGATAGACCCCGCGCCACCCCGATTCGGTTCAGCGCAGCCACCCCCTGGCGGTCAGAGTCCACAACTCTCGCTCATTATTCTGCCGTCCCATCCGAACCGGCAGATCTGGAGTTTCTCGGTGTTTTTCTTTATGCTAACTCCAATTTTTATTCTCCTGGCATCGTGCGTATTTTATTTTACAGATCTTAATCTACCCTATCTTAATCTACGATGCCTGATACATTTCAAGCTGGGGCGATGGCCCGGGAATTTCATACTGCACATTAAACTTATAAACTCTCTTTTCTTCCCTTAAATGATGTCTAAGGTGCGTAATATTATCTCCGGGCGATCACCTTTTTCAAGCTCTCTTTATTTGTATTACAAAAACATTTGTACATGGCATATTAAACTAGTTATGGAAAAAAAAACTATACTCTAATCTGTCTCGGTCGAGCGGGCGGAGCCTCGCGTCGGCTCGGGACCCCCTCCACCCGACGGTACGCCGAGCGCAGGGGCGACGAGTTTCCAGCGGCGCGGGGTGACGGCCGAAAAGTGTCCCTGGCGCGGAAAAGATCAGAGCCGCATGAAGTCTTCTCCCGATTGTCGCGATTTTCGCGATTGTCGCGGCCCTACGGGCCTGTAGCTGTGCGGAACATTAACAAATAATAAACCTATAAATTTTCCTCGTAATTAACTTTCACGTTTTGAATTCTCGTAATATTCGCCCATTGCATGATATTTGATGTACAAAATTAGATGCAGAATATTTTGAATCAATATATTTTTTTAATGTACTTGCAAAGTATGTTCCGTATCAAAATAGCGGCGCCCTGGCCCAAAAAACAGTTCCAGGGCGCCGCCCTGGCCCCACTGCACCGCTGAGTGGAATAATTAGATAAAGTGAGGACTAAGAAAAATAAGAAGTACCTATTTATTAGATTTTTTTAAAGTTAAAGTTAGATCATACAATCTCAAAATTAATAACATTATATAATACATGTATTGACTTACTTCTTTGGTCAAACAGTAAGACGCTCTTCTAGTGAACAAGTTTTATGGATATTCTATTTTATCATGCTTGCTCCTACGTGCTTTCTTAGTTATCGAAGTTTCCCATTTTCCCCAAAAAAAAAAAACATTTAAATCATAACTTTCATAACTGCTAGATGCAATTGAAAATTTCTCAAATTATTTATTGTTATTTAACTTGGAGAACCACTGGCCTATTGTATTTAAATCGCAACGTTTTTTTGTGCTATCAATAATTTAAAATGCTGATCAGATATGTAAAATAATTCTATTGAATATAAATAACCTTCACTCTCAATGTGTTGAATGTTTCAAGGAATGAGTGTATGCAGTAACGATGATTTTCTTATTTGAGTGCAAAGAACGACCGACTTATTTTTGTGGAGATACTTTCTACTGATTTTTTTTTATTTTCTTTGAAAAAATAAACGGAATTATTTTTATATTTTTGCATGTAGGTACATGGACAGTTACCCACTGAATATTTTTTAAAAAATAAATTTTTACATAAATCTGAATTGATAATATCACTATTTTACCATGTTTGAAATGTTCGGGAACATTCTATATATAGGAGAAAGGTACATTAGTTGCGGGACGAGGGGCATTCTTACGCACATTGTTTATTGGTGGAAAAATAAATCCGAGAGATTGTGATACTTTTATGCAATAGTAAAAGTATTTACTCTTCGAAAATTAAATTTGTCTCTAAATTGATTGTTAAGGGGAGGAGGGATAAGGGTTGAGTCTTCTTGTCTCAGACATTTGAGATGACAGCAACGGCGTAACCCTATTGACGGGGAACGTGGTGATATTATTTTTTTTAATTTCAGGTAATTTTAACTTTGTGTATAATTATATAAAGTAATAGCAAAAATGGGTAAAGTTTTTTATATTATACATTTTAAAATTTATTTTATGTTTTGATAATTCTTTTTTTGTTTGATTTTGTTGAATTTTTACATTTTTTGTGAAACTTTTTATAAATTTTGTTTAATAGGTTCAATAACAGGATAAAATAGTGAAATGGGACGAAGATGATAGTGATCTAGGAAATTTAGAAGATCAATAGTGTGTGTACCGTTTGAGTGAAGGTTTGTTTAAGTATCTGTGAATTATTGTGTCGTTGACAAACCAGGGTGAGTTTGTGATTCTCTTAAGGATGCAGTTTTGTTTGGATTCTATAATTTTTGTGTTACTTGAACCCCAGATGCGGGCTCGCGTATGTGAGTATAAGACGGATGATAGCTTTGTTCAAGAGTAATTTATTTTTAAAGGATAGTGAACTGTAGGAATTTAAGAGGGGGGTATAGTCTCTTATATAAATCTTTGTGTAAACAAGACGTATTTTTTACATTATAGCATATATATTGTTAGGGTTTAATTTTTTTTTCCAAACGAGTCATATTTAAAAAAAAAGTCGCGGAGCTATTTGATTGCGCAAGTGGTACCAAAGTGACCAAATGCTGGAATGAAGCTGCAATTGTTGCTCTATTTGCAGATAGTTAATATAAATTCCCTCTAAGAAATGTATTTTTCTATCTTTATTTATTTTTAACATACAGATTATCAACAGGTCAATCGATGACTCTGACTGATAATCCTGGTATGACATTAAGGTACAATGTAAAAACATTTTAAGACAATTAGCGGAACAACGTGTTATATAAAACACTTTTTTATGGTTAACAAATTAGAAACAATGTAAAAAAAAATATGTTACGAATTGGCAATAGAAAAAAAATTAAAAACATTTTTAAACTACCGCACAAGTACAGGAGTGCGTGGGTTTCAATATCAGCATAGTCAATTCACTTGATACGCGATAGTCTTCAAAGTAATTTTGGCTTACGAATAGCATGTTCAAATGATTATTAACAATGTAAAATACAATTTCGTTTTTAAACTGAAACTTAAAACTTTAAACTGCGCCATGAAGAATAAATATATCAAGGTTTACAGTTAATAGATGAAATTTTTTTGCAGTACTTAAGCATTCTAGGCATTAGTGTTGTAAAATATAGTTAGAGATCACATTTATCGCACGGGGATATGATATAATATATAAGGGCTTCAATCCTTAAACTTGTACCCAAAGATACATACATATGGCTATGGTATGGAAACAAAATACAATAATTGTATTATTTACCGTGATGTCAAAAATTGTACATTTTTGTAAGTGCAGAGCGCAAAACACTTGTACTCGTCACGCGCATGCGCAAGCCATTAAGCAGCTGACAACAATCGATTAACTTAATTCACTTAATATTGAAGAAGACGTTTGGGTTGTTTCCGATTAATTTGATAGATAATAAGTATATAGTGGCTCCCGTTACCCGCCGACTCGCATTACCCCTCGCTCCCCTACAATGTTTAGAGTTGGTTTAGAGTTTAATTCGGTAAACATTTAATCTGATACCATATTTAAGCCCACTTGTGAAAGTATTTAGTACATTACGTTACGAAGAAACATTTGAAAACAGCCTGATGTATGACGTCAATCAAAACAATGATAAAACAATATGGAGTCTTACGTCACAGTGTTGCATTAAATCTGGCCTCGACGACGATAGTTGTAAAAAGTTGCCATTTTCTCAAGCTCCATCCGCGAGCACCGAGCACTGAGCACTGTTACATGACTGCATTTTTAATGGTTTGTTTTGTTTATGTTCGTACATTGAGTGACGTGGCGTTGGGTAACCCACGCGGAAATTCGTACAGGTAACCGTGTAATCTGGTTGGAACAGTAGTGCCAGCAATACAGCCTTGAGGAAGTGGAATGTGTGAATGGAGAAGTGTGCCATTGTCTCATATTTGTCAATATTGCAACATACGTCTCAATTAATATTGTCCCATGCGATAAGTGGGTTAACTGCGTTACCTTCGTTATTTATTACGTTTATCTGTTAATTATGGTTGTGTACTCAAATGTTCAGTTCATCTTCAAATTATTATGTATAACAATTGATAAACATTTACACTAAAAATCAATATTTATTTAGTATAAATCCATAAATATATTTTTATGTGCTCTAATATAAACAAGATCAAAATCGTTCCTTTTTACTAAAACTTATGTTTCACATATTTGCTTAGTTTCTCCTCCTTTCTTATGTCTTCTGGCATTTCATTAAAAATATTCATCCCACTGTACATTGTCGATTTCTAAGATTTAGCCTACTGTATGATGTTCGCCCTCATGTTTATTTACATCAACAGAAATACGTTAAAATCTACGATCACAGCCATCTATTTTTTTTGTTGTTTATTAAATGTATTTATTAATTTATTTCAGTTAATAATCAGTAACGTAGCATCAAATTTCTGGGGCCCCTGGCGAGCGTGCGTGTATGCTGGTTCACAGTGGTGTCCATATTAATTATATTATTATTCACTTCATTACTATTATCGCTCGTTAGAATGATTTTTATTACGAATAAAGATTTTAACATGTCCGGGCAGTACTCGCGTGCAAGTTGTCTAGTAGTACATAATATTATTAACTTCTTTATAAAATTTTAAAATATGTGCCATCTTTTTTTTTCGTATTATTAATGAAAATAACATAAATTCTATTCACGTCTGTTAAATGTTGCAATTTTAGATATTTGTCATAATAAATGAACATACGTAGACAACTCAAACATAATTTAATAGCTGACGTGGCGTCGGCATTTAACAAAGATATCTGAATGTCACGTTTTGGTACATCACGAATAATTAGGTTTCAGGATATGAAAATTTGACATTTTTCTTTTTAGTTTTGCTTAGTGATCTTGTTCAGCGATTCCGGGCCCTCCTGAGGTCTGGGCCCCCGGGCGGTTGCCCAGGCGGTAGCTACGCCTATGTTAATAATCGTCACCAAGATATAGGAAATCTATGCAATACGAATGCCATTAAACGATTAAAGAGTACTAGAGCCTACTTCTCAGATGTATGTTTATGGATATAATACAAAACCCGCCCACGAAACACGTATATAGGATGGTTTCGTAATTTCCATAATGCGACGTAGACTACAAAATAAAATTGCTTATTATTAATACTTACGTAATAACATCATATTTAAGCAGCAAATTTATATTTGTTTGATAAATGAATCTTATCGCTAATTTCAGCCAACGTTTTTTTCTCTCTTTATGTTAGCCTTTACCAATTAGGCGTTATTAGCCATTATAAGTATACAGTTACCATAGTATATAATAACTGAAATGTAACAAAACAATTAGCATATATTAATCAATCGGAACATAATTAATTTTAAACGTATTTTGAAACATTCCGAAATACCTACAGTTTTACTTTTAAATTTGAAAAACGATCGTTGTATAATAATAATTAGGTACCTACCCATATATTATTTGTGTCTGAAATATTATTGTTAGAATTTTTAAATTTAGATAAATTTTCTTTATATTTAAAAAAAATTGGCCATCAAAGCAAAAATATCACGCATCACGATTTCATAAGAAAATTACGTAATATATAAATTTCATTACTTGCGACGCACAGAGAGACATTGAGTTTTATGTATAAGAATAGTAGATGAAATTGATTAATCTTAAATACCGAATGGTGTCTCCTGAGCGGTATGTAATCATCTTCATCGATATAGAAGCTTGTCAATTTGTTGACAAAATATACATACTTATTTCTCACACATGGTGCCAGTAACCCTTTTGGATCGTGCGATTTAAAAATATATAAAAAGACATTACGCTAAAATTGCGTTTTAAGAAAAGCGAAAAGTTAAGAAAATATGAAAATCCGATGGAGCAAGATCAGGAGAATAAGGAGGAAGTGGAATAACTTCCCAACTAGGGGGCCGCTTTGTGATTACTTGATCCCATCTTCTTGGCCGTGTTTCTTGAACTTATGGTCTCATTGTTCTTGGCTATAACTTCAACGATGGTTACATTCCTTGAACGCAATTCATAATAGAATTAGTAGTTCACGCTTTCATTCCTTAACTCTTCGGTTAAATTCAAAAAAATGATATGTCGGAAATGTTGTTTTTTTTTTTTGCACTTCACACTCCATTTTTTTTAGCCAACAACACTATCAAAAAATTTTAAAAAATCAAAACTGATTCAATAAAAGAATACTATGTAATTAAAAGGACTTTTTAAAAAAAATTCCTTTCCAAAGCACTCTTAACTTAGACCTCAACCCAATAAAGGTCTTAAAATATAAAAACAATAATTTATTTATACATTCGACAATAATTAAAAAAAACAACAGTAGAGTTAAGCACCCCCAAATAAGAATGATCTTGAATTATGGGGGTGGCTATCAACATTTATATAATACACAATCAAGATCTACTATATATAAGAATTTGTTCTCAACAAATAAAAAATGTATATACATACATCTTTAATAATACAATATGAAAATCAACTAAATATAAAAATGTTGGGAAATTGATCAGATTAGAAATAGGGTAAGATTTCATATATATAGTTTGATAATTTTGAACACCTTTAATCCATTTTAGAACTTCTTTTTTGTTAACATTTAAATTTGCTGCTAATTTAATTAATTTTGGCAGTTGGTTATACACTTTAGGAGCACTTTATGATGCATGTCTCTGTCTATTCCTAATTTGGACATTTTTTAAATAACATGTTCATTAGTTTTGCTCCGAGTCTGATAATTGTGGTGAATTTTTATTTTATCTTCTTTAAAAAATGAAAAAAAATAGTTTTTTTTTTATATAAAAAAGATAAATTCAATACAGGAAAATCTTTAAAAACTTGTGTTGTTGCGGATCACAGGTTTTTTTTGCAGTAATCTATCTCGTCAATGGTAATTTTCAAGTCCCGGTTAACTTACGTCATCTTGTTTCTCTTAACTCGCCACATTTAATATATAATATCAAATTTTTAATGGCACAAATCACTCTTGATATATAAATATATAATATCAAATTTTTAATGGCACAAATCACTCTTGAAAGGTGGATTGCCTATTTAAAAGAAGAAGAAGAAAAGTTGTGATTATTGGTTTGAGATGTATGGGACAAGTTCTGCCCCAACCTAGTAATCCGTATTGTAATATTGATTCAACCAATGTATGGTATATCATTTTAAGAGTTTGTAAATTACAATACTGTCTAAGGATATAAAAGTAGAATAAAAAATTAAGTAATTTATTATTTAAGATGGTTATGCGTTCTTAGAAGTTTAATTTATTATCTAAGAAGTTTAAATTGATGTAATTATTTTAAAGGATTTCATTTTACGAAATTATCAAACTTCTTTGAAACTCTAATGAATACAAACCCATGACATGGATTTCGCCACACGAGAGAAGATGAAATAATTGATTTGCCCGGATATCGGTCACGTGGCCAACTTTCTTGTTGTTTGTTGTGTTGAGACGCGAGCTGTAAACGAATTAAACTAGTTTCTTAAGGAATACTTGTCTGCTCCTAGCTTCGAGCGTAGGATTTGCAAGCGGATCCGGCCAAATCCGCATTTCGTAATGAACCTTGGTGGCGTGCTTTGTTGTGGAATATTAATAAACACCATTACTAGGAACAAAGAGACTGGCGCGACAAAAATAGACTCTGTCGTTCCGGCACGATGCTATTTTTACATACAAGTTTAGGTTTAGCAAAAAATATGCACACTCTCATTACGCTAGTTTTCAGTCTAATCGTTTTACTTCCGCAATTTACTGCAGTTATTCCACAAAATAATGCGTATCCATAAGTATTTATTTTATTTTATTTACAAATAGCTTCATTTATAAAGACTATAAAATTTGTCGAAAACATAAATGATTGAATACTAAATTAATGTATTAATTATAAATATATACATATAAAATCAATTTTGTCGAAAAATATTGTTTTAGCGTCACCGGGATACGAACCTGGATCTTCATTTCCAATCCGGGGAAGTGCACTACCTTTGTGCTATAACGCCAGTATTTTTCTTGACAAATTTTCGAAACTATATGTTACATTTTTTCAAATTAATACACCTGTCGTTCCATTATTTGAAAGCCATCTACATTATTTTTCGACAAAATTGATTTTATATGTATATGTTTATAATTAATACATTAATTTAGTATTTAAAATATCACAGACCTATGTTCTGAATAATTACAACTTCACAATAAGAATGTGTTTTCCTTAATAATAAATGATTGACTTGGCGAAATAGTAACGCGTTTCGCCGGTTAGGAAAAGGTCCAGGTTTGAATCCCGGTAGAAACTAAATACTTTTTCGATAGATAGATTTTTTTACTGTTTCTTTTTAATTGTTATATTTAATTTGTGTTAAAAATACCACAGAACTATGTTCTGAAATTGCAAATTAACAACAAAATGTGTTTACTTATAAAATATTTTATAAAGAGTTATTAAACAAAATATTATATTATATTAAACAAAAAGTAATATTTCTGAAACGAATCTTTTGTGTGTAATTATTATTTAATACTTTCTATTTTAGAATTATCCCGTTCATAACGATCGTTTTTCAAAGAAAGAAGATCGTCAAATTATTTTTCTCAACATTTCAATACGTTATCCAAAAGTGTTTGTGGTGTTTGATTAATATAAAAGATGATTCAATTCAGAAATAGTGACACTTGAACGATGTTCTAGTTTTAAATACTAGTTTATTTTAAATAAGCGGATAAGATAGGATCGAAGGACTACCCAAATTTGTCTGAATAAATATTGTATTATTAATTTTAATGGATCCAAAAGTTTGGACCTCGATTTCCTAATCATCTTATACATCCTAGCGCTGTGGTGTAAACATAGTTGATGTAAATTACTTAGACGTGATTTGTAAAGGAAGACACCCCCTCGGGTGGGTGTTACAGATTACATCTGCGGACCCGCTCAGCCGTCAGAACGGAGGCTCCTATTCACTCGGCGTTGTTTGAATTAATTTGAAGAATAAAGAATCTCTTCTTTAAAATTAATTTCAGTGGAGTTCCGCTTTTGAAAGGATTCGCCTTTAATTAGTAGAGAGAATAAGGGGAAATTATGAAACATCCCCAACATCGGCATTCTCGAGGAATTCTCCGCGTTAAACAATTAAGTAAGCCCGGGAAATCTTTCCAAATCTAATTACTATTGAAATTTATTTGGAAAGTTTTCTTAACCTTGAAAATTTTGATTGTCCCAAGTTATTCGTAATTGTATTTCGCTCCACTTTTTTAAATAATCGATTTAAATTAATAAAATTACTAATAATAAGTACATATTCGATGAAAAAAATTTATTATTTGTTGAATGTGCAACCCACCTTAAATTGGTTGCTTTTATTTTAAATGTTATGAACTGTTGTAATTATTCATGTTGAATTTATAAAACGGAATGGAGTGGAAAAGTTCAGATTATTTTTAGAAAAAAAAATTATTTGATTAAACGCATTCATTTATTCTGTATAAATTTGCATTATTTTTATAAAATTTTATATAAAACGATAATGATGGGTGGACAAATCCGAACTGATCAGACTGTTAGTTTAGATTCTTCATTTTGTAAGGTTGTTTTATAATTATTTAGTTTGGTTAAACCTATTGCCGTTGTTCGCTATATACACGATAACAAAAATAATTATGAAATATTACAACAAAAAAATTCGGTTCGTTAGATGTTTATTATATTAATGGAATATTGCGTAATGCTTTGAACAATTATGAAGCGTAGAATCGTGATAATATTTATGAATACACCGAGTATTGTTAGACGATCAATGTTCTTCCGTTAGACTGGAATTGAATAACAGGCACATTGTCTTAACACATTATATGTCTATTCACTTGAGCAGAATAAAAGGGTCGATTATACAGACGCTTAAAGGGTCTAGCTTTAATACTCTACATCATTTTCAACTTTGTCTACGGCCCGAACACTCCATTCGATTACCTTTTTAACCCGTCTGCTGTCTTCTCATCTTATCAGATGTCCCGCCGGTTGTATTTCAGCTTTTCCACCAGGTGTCCTACGTCTTCGAGTTTGGTTTAACTATCTATCCATCCACTCATTTGTCTTTCGCTCACTTAGCAAAATCTCCAAATTGCATTTTTTTACGAAAAAAAATATTTTTCATTCAAATATATGTATGCTATATAATGTATCTACTATATTAACAAAAACTTGTATAAAATCTTGATACTATTTTATTATCTATCACAATTTCTACTTTCTAATGTTTACTAATACACTTAATACTAATAACAATACATTTTAATACTAATTAATAAATAATAAACACACATCTTATACTTATATATAATAAAATATATTTGTGTGATTCATAATTGCATGAATTAATAAATAAAAAAATGATTTCGAGTATCTTGCACTGATAAGTTGAAATAAACTCAACACACAATAATAAATAAAGTATTATTAAGGAAAACACATTCTTATTGTGAAGTTGTAATTATTCAGAACATAGGTCTGTGATATTTTAAATACTAAATTAATGTATTAATTATAAATATATACATATAAAATCAATTTTGTCGAAAAATATTGTTTTAGCGTCACATAGCACAAAGGTAGTGCACTTCCCCGGATTGGAAATGAAGATCCAGGTTCGAATCCCGGTGACGCTAAAACAATATTTTTCGACAAAATTGATTTTATATGTATATATTTATAATTAATACATTCATTTAGTATTTAATAAATAAAGTATACAATTATTTTTATAATACATTTGGTGGTTTATTTTTCTTGCCTTTTCTAATTATTAGATTAATTACTAATTATGTTCAGCCTGCACTGTGTTGTACCGCAAAGTAAATTCGGACGCTCAACTTGTTTCTTATGAGCACTCTTCAGTTTATCCTCTTCCACGCGTCTTATTTTCCACGCTATGAATGAAATATTTTCTGCAATACGTAATTCTTCTGCAATTTCTCAACTACGTACTCTGTTGAAGCAAAGTTTCAAAGCGCTGCGGTCCAGTGATTTCAAAAATAATAAAGCTAAATTTTCCAACACGTCTAAGAGGTTTAGCTCCAGGCTGTTTAAAAAGTACTATTAACTGAACTAAACTTTTTTTTTATATTTCCTATTCAAAATTAACTTTGAAATGAGTCAAAAGCATGCACCTGGAGTATTTTTCATAATTAAATATATAAAAGAACAAACGACGTAAATAAGATTTTTAAAATTTCGTGAAATTTTATGTATTTCAATAATAGCATATGAATATTTTCTATACTCTAGTAGTAATCCGTAGCAAATTACATATTATAAGAGAACATTATTGAATATTTTATTCCATATTTTAAATCTCTACGCAATCATTTACCAAGTTCATAATTATAGTTCAAAAAATAGGAAAAATATCCAAGCTGTTGTTAAAATCGTACTAAATTAAGAATGTGCAGTTGCCCTTCACCTTTTCACTTTTTTTACTTCTCAGAAAAACCCCCACATTCCATTGATGGATTCCTACACTTCTAAAAATCATGAAAAGCTTTAAAATTATTTTGTTAAATCGTGTTTTATACAATCTATAATGGAGAAGAATAGTATTTTTAACTGCAGCCAATGGATTCTCTTGAAAAATTCACTATTAATTATCTTTAAATTTCACCCATTATAAAAAGGGTACCTTTTATAAAAAGCGTGTTGAGTTATGTTAACTAATTTATTTTAGCCCGCACCTGAAAAGTATTTCAGTCTCAACAGTGATGCAAGGAATAAGCAGTATGTTTTCTATAATTAAATTGTTAATTTTTTTTTGTAAATGCATTCGTAATACTACAATGATTATTATGTCGGTGCTATAAGTCAACTATACAGCTGCATAATAATTTCAAAACTATCTCTCTATTGTAGCCATGAGCCAAATAACTCGAGCTCTGGCTGCCGCCGTCTCTCTCTTCGTACAAAGTGACTCAATATTCGCGAATGCTTCACAATTCCGCGTACGGTTCCTCGTGTGATGTTCAGTTTACAACATAAACATCATGACGAAGGTCACATTTTTAAGTGGAAAAAATCACGAGAGACTTGCAAACTTTTTATGTGCATCTATTTTTTATCCGTACGAACTCCAACCTTGTATGTATTGTATTTCCGGTTGCGTCATTGACAATTTACTTTTATTAATACAAGCATTGTTTGCGGCCACGCAGATGGAAATGTAGTTATTCGACTTTTGTTGAATATCTCTAGGTTCGATTTACCGGATACTCGGATCCCGATGACCTTAATGTATATTTACGTAGTTGGTTTTCCCATTGCAGTGTCCGCTCTAGATCCCAAAGTATTGTCAACTTTAATTTTGATTTAGCGAATACGTGATGTTGTATTGTTTGCATATACGGTCTTCCCATTATAATGCCCGCCCAAGGTGCCAACATATTGGGAACTTTACAAGGTTTGATTTAGCGGATAGTCAGATCCCTACGTGATAACTGACAACTTAATATACGTTGATGTATGTTTGCGTCGTCGATCCTCCGATTATGATGCCAGCTACCCGCTCTAGGCGCCGAAATGTTGGGAACTTTACAAGATTTGATTTAGCGGATAGCCAGATCCCCACGTGATATGTGACGACCTTAATGTATGTTTGCGCAGTTGATCCTCCCATTTTAGTGGCCGCTGCCTGCTCTAGATACTATAATGTTGGGAACTTTACAAGGTTTGATTTAGCGGATAGTCATATCATCATTTGATAAATGACGACCTTATTGCGTGTTTGCGCCGTCGGTCCTCCCGTTTAGTGGCCGGCCCCAGGCCCTAGGCCCTAGGCCCTAGGTGCTACTGAACATTGATAAGAGCTTATTGTTTATGTAACTCGTTCACATTAGACGATTGCGTAACTTTCTTACGCTGACACAGAAGCCCCTTTGATCGTAGACTTGGAGCCGGCGCGTCCTATTTACAGCCGTGTACGTTCATTCAACACGGAGGCGGTCGTACTTGCCGTCTTGGAATGGTAATTACAACAGATAATTAAATGCAACGGATAGCTTCCGAAGAGACGCAACTCGGAGCCTCGCAAACGTGATGCTAAAACCGTTACAAAATTACTGACGAAAACAGGAAATGACGTAACTAATCGCGCCTTTAATATAATTGTCTGGAATATTTCTGTATTTTATCATTCTCTTAATGTTTATATTTTGGCTCGTGTAGTCGAGCGAACAGCTCGATTTTGAAAACAGGGTTCTTGTTGGTCTTATTATCCTTTTTTTTATTGATTTAAAACACAATTTAAAGTCGCAATTTCAAAACGTAGTTCTAATTTCAATATAAATTAAATTAATCAATTAGAAAAAATTTATTTATCGTAAAAATATTTTAGTTGCTAAATACGAATCCGGAACTTTTTCCTATACAGAGAAACGCGTTACCATGTCGCCATACCGACCGATTTCGTTTTCGACAAATTTTGAACTTGTATTCTGTAGTATTTTTTATAATACATCTAATATGCCATTTTATAAAAATAGCGGCCAAAGTAGTCCTGTACTTAAATTTTGCCGTTGTCTTACAAACTTATTGTGATTTTCATTTAATTAATTGTTATTTATTTCAGCAAACAATAAAGAAAAATTATTTATTTTCAGTGAATTTGAAAATATCTCGTTCGAAAATTGATACCTTTCATATTGAAGATCTTTTTTAATAAAATAAAAACTACAAAATAAAAAATTGAATTTTGATCCCAATGAAAGTATAGAAATAATAAAATATTTGTGTTGCGGCCAACTGTGGACTGTTTGATTGGTGGACTGATCAAATAAAATTGAATTGATTAATGAATTCCGTCATATATATATATTGTATTATAATGTATTTTTACGATTTTATTATTTAAGAAATAGTAGATCAGGACCGTTCCTGTTAACTGCCCGCCGCTTTATTGTTATGTTCTCGCCAATGATTACACTGTTATCTTTTGTTCTCGTTCTAATATGGATAATTCATTGTTTAAACGTCTACTTTTGAGTTCAGCATTCCGTGTAGTTAGGTGAATATATATTTTTTCATACATTAAACAAAATGTTTTAAAATGGATGTATTTGCTCTCTAAAATGTAATTTGATGTACCAATAACCTAGCAAATATAGCAAGCAGATAACAAGAAAGAATTTTGAACGGTTAACTTTATCCCAAATCTTGCCAGAACGATTCGTATACTTACATATACTGAGATATCTAATGTATTCGGCTTGAAAAGTATGTGTACTATATATATATTTAAAATTATACATTGACCCATATGAATCCAGACCTGATTTGAAACTGCCCTAATTTTTCTCACATATTTATATTTATCCCCGAAGTGTTTTTCACGTTGCATTCGTAAATATACCTCATCCATCCGGTGTAGTGTTGATTCAAAGCATATTTTAAGAAATAAGTAGTATCGTGTCTCTCGCGGATTGCATGACGTTCGTTGCGCGCGCATTGCAGTGTGTTTTCTAAAGTTCGTTCAGATTAACCAAAACAGACTGGAGTTTTGATCTTGAATTATTTGTAAGGTTGCATTATTGTTAGAGATTTTAAAATTAAATTTATTTTTCATCACATAACTTGGTTAGGATAAATCATGTATTTCTCGACCGTGCCAATTTTATATTAATTAATTATACGATTTGCTAATATTTTGTTTAGCTATTATTATTACTGTTTATCGTCGTGTTATCTTGACTTTTGTTTATTACTCATGTGCGATCTCCGAGTCACGCTTCCCGCGGAATGGATTACGATAATTCCGGTTGTTAATCGAAATCACCGCAGGGTGGGGGAGGAATATCGTCAGACGCGGTACAGGGAGACGTCGGCGAGAAGATAGGAATTTAGAAGCGTCAGCGATCTCGGGGAACCGGAATTTGGAAGGAATGCTCGCCTTATCTTACGTATGACGCCTCCGCAATCTCTGCCGTCGCCGCCGAAATCACACAATGGTCGATACGAGGATGGTGACGATTTCCGCTCCCGACTGAAGACGGCAATGTCAATGTTCATACACGATACACGTAAACATTATACACTGTGATCACAAATCACAAGAATCATAGTTCTGGTGCACTGGAGGTAACTGTCTACACCGCGAATGGTATCGCGATGTCGAGATCAAACAAAACAAATTGATGAAGTTGACATCTGGTGCCATCAAGGTTATACGCAAATAGGAAAAAGGGTCGAGGGTAAGAATTTGGACGCGGAATATGTGTCAATAACATTCGTCGCGGCTGATATTAAAAGACGCGCCAAAAGTGGGTTTACGAATTTGGAACAACTCATATAGTTTTTTTTAAGATTTATGGTTTATAAGCTTATTAGGTTAAAAATTAATTTTGATGAGATCAAAATAATAGGAAATGAGCAAATTTACAGAACCAATAAGATTGGGATATCAGACAACAACATTGACTTTGTTCTTTAAAATCTAACAACACTGCTAGGGAGACAATCCTAATCATAAAGTGACGCATTCAGCTGGGGTTGGGGAACATTTGGAAAGCTTGTGCGTATCCTCAAAAAAATATAGCCACAACCGACCCCAGTACTTAAAGTTGCCTAAAGAGCAATGAAAAAGATTATGGTTAAAATATCTCTGAGAGATGGAATGTACAAACTCTCCAATAAATCAAGGTAACAAATTTATCTCACGCTCGTGTGGCAACGAGCTGGTCTGTCGAAGAGATCGTGGACGGTGGAAGAAGTTTTAAACGTCTTCAAGTTCGATGAAGCGATGACTTCAGAAGAGTGGCGGACAACATATTAATGAGGAGGCTTTACTGGGAGAAGAGAGATTTGATGATCCAAGGGGGAGTCCTCAATCCAGCTGTGGAATGATAAACTGATGAAGTTGAAGAACCATTTTTTATCGATTATATTGTCGAAACAATAAGACAAGCCTTTTGTGTTTTTTTATTAAAGACAAATTTATTTATTAACATATTATACATATGTATAAATCATACATTATCAACAATATTATACATATACAAATAAAACAAACATGTCTATTCTATTCATAATGTAAGAGATGTTCACTGTCTTTTTAACTAGACCGAAGTTTGTGCTAAAGGGGACAGGTTTATATATACATTGCATATTATTATGCATACAATGGAATAAACAAGACTATCAAATAATTCTAATAAATTTTTTTTTAAACAAAAATATTATATATATATATATATATACACATATAAAATCAATTTATCGAGAAAATATTGTTGTTGCTACCGGGATTCGAACCTAGATCTCTTCCTATCCGGGGAAATGCATTAACCGATTATGCTACACCAGCAATGTTGAACTTTCAAATTGACACATCTGTCATTCCATTATTTGAAAGCCATCTTTATATTTACGGATTCTCAGATACCTCTGAGTAAAATCCGATAGGAGACGCCAGAATTAATTGCTAATTAATTTTTATTCAATTTTGGAAACGTAAATTGATTTTATATACATATCTTTCTAATTAATACATTTAATTTGTATTAAAAATATTCTCACCTGCCCATGATTGCAACAATACAATGAAGGTAGTTTGAAATTAAACGAAAAGAAATGTAGTTCCGTTCATGCAATCATTTATATTTGAATGTTCAAATGATAATAAGCAGAGCGAAATTGTTGCTTGTTAAATCTACGATATATGTATTTATTTTTTAATTTAATATACTTAATTTAATAAAATAACTATGCATATGAGACGCACGAGACGTGTTCGGTTCGACTCGAGGAGTGAAAACGATCACCAACAATACTGTGGCCCCGTTTCGGTGCTGCAACTCGCGCGCACTTAAATGGGTTACTGCGCGTCGGTTTTTCTCGGAACTCCGATAGTAAATAGATAGTAACCGCATTATGGCAACACTCAACACTGTGGCAAGGTCTGTATTACCATGGTACACTACACAACACGCACACAGCCTGGAAACATTCCTATTTCATCACATTTCGTAAACTATTTTAAGAATGCCTTTTACCGTGTCAATGTTTTAGGTTTGATGCGGTTTCGCAACGGACATTGCGGATGTGATTCATTACGAGGTTTATAACTTTAATACGTTTATCGGTGTTGTTATTTAATTGAAACCATTTTTGGCGCTACACGTTTAGTTTTGCAATGGGCAGTAAAATATTCAGCGACTATTCGATGAATCGAATTTTTGGAGTGAAAATTCTTTAACCACGTGTTGTTTCAAAATCATTGTATACGATGTTTATTATTAAAAGAATTTAATTAAAATATTAGTTTTTTAATTATTTGATGAAACTGGAATATTGAATAGCGAATTTAATTTATAAAATGACATTTATGGGAATATTTATTAAAGAGGCAGGAATTTCTAAGTTTTCAATAAGAGTAACATACTTTTTGAAGCAGATAGCGTATTAAACAACCATTTCATTGATAGTGGAAATCTAAAATAATAATAATAGTATCACTAAAAATAGTTAGATTTGGCTTAGCCTCAATCGAATTAACTTTTTTAATGTTTTTGAAAAACCTATGATTTGGCCAATGAAACTTATATTTGGCTATTCGATCCATCCATCTTTGGATCCTGCCCGACTCTACCGTGCCTTTATTATCGAATCCTTCCAATGCCTTATGATCTGTTCGGAGCTTAAACTCACTTAATATTAATCGATATTCAAAACTATCGTCACACGCATTTGAAACTAACATTATATCGTAATAATTTTAAATATTTTACAGAAAGGCTGATGTCGCTTACGGCGTTGTAGCATTGTGAAATATTTCAAATGCATTTTTTTAACCCTTAAATTGTTAAACTAAAATAAACCGTTATTTCCATGGGAACAGTGAAAATTTTCAATTGAGTGCCTTTAGACTTCTTACAATTTTGTTGAATCTTTTGTCAGGAGGAAAAAAAGGTATAAATGTCTTTTTATGTTTTTTTTTTCAGAATATATTTACGGAATTTTTGTTAGTTATTATAATATTGTTATCTCTTTTTAACCGTCTACAGATTAAAAAAAAATATTAGTCATTTTTTAAATTAGTTTTTTATTTTTATTAATGACCAAGTTAACAATTACTCCAACTCTATTAACCACATAAGTAACAACTATTTATTTAGTATTTGCATGATATTTAGATAGATTACTGTCAAGAATGTTTATATCATCGGTCTAACTTAATTTCTAGATTGTTTAGAAATTGAAAAGTCTGTATATAGAAATATTGTTGTTTGTCAATCTTTTATTAATGTAATGTAAAATAATAAAAGATTGTAACTGTGATTGGCAGGTTTGCGTTCGATTGGAACGATAATTGATTATTCATAATTTGGCGAGCAATCACCAGTACACTAGAAACAAAACTTCTTAACAGTTAAATCTCTGTTACTAACCATCGTTACAATCGAATAGCATTTACACAATCACAGTCACAATAACAAAAACATTGTTATTAAAAAAATTAAAGATACCTCATACAGACGAAGCTATTTGTATTATATTATATGGGAAGTATGAAAGTATGGGTATCACAGGGCTTACGACTACCCAATCAACCTCCATATCTGTCAAATTTTTGGATGTTGTATATATATTACTATGTAGAAACACTTCATGTATTAACTACAGCTTTACTGTCGCCATTCATGGTCTGAAAATTTGATATTAATTTATTATCATAACTTTTATTATTTCTAAAAATAAGATTCTCATTAATGACATCTATTTTTATTTCTACATCAAATATTTCTATACTTTCATACTCCCCATATAATATAATATAAATAGCTTCGTCTCTATGAGGTATCCTTAATTTTTTTAATAACAATGCTTTTGTAGGTAAAAATTTAGTAATTGTATGTTCTCGAACATATTCAAATATCGTTAGTATGTATATATTTTGTTTTATGATAGTTGTATTAAGTTATAACCCGAAAGTCTCACACATCTTCAGTACTTATATTTATTCCAAATTTAAATTACTTTGTCTAAGAATATCAACTGTAAACAACACATTTTGGCCCAATTTCGTTTCTCTTCCTCGTTTAGCACAATTAACCTTTTGGGTCATTTACACCTGTCTATGTCTTGCGCCGCCTCCCATCAATCATTCGGTGTGTCTATTCTTTCACTTGTCGTATGGTCAACCTATTATCTGTAGCGGGTCGTCGCGCGCCCCCGCGTCGGCCCGCCGCCCCAGCCCTGCGCCCATTCAAACAAATGCCAAGATGGCCGAGACGGTGTCATGGAAAATTGTACAGAAATGTTCCAGGGCTACCTGCACGTGGCGGTGCTGGTAGGTGCTGGATCACACCAGTAAAGAAAACTATCGATCTGCATGTGACCTTTGGTTACGGCTTCTTCACGATATTAGAGCTGTGTATTCCAACTATTATATGTGTATATAGCTTTGTTCATGTACACGTATTAATTCAGCCATTGGCATGTGAATACATAATTACAGGATGTTTTACCGTAAATATAAATTATTAATGTATAAATTGGAAAGATGTATATATAATAAAATCAATTTTATCGAAAAATATTGTTGTTGCTACCGGGATTCGAACGTGCATTAACCGATTATGCTATACCGATACAGATACATTTATCGTTCTATTATTTGAAAGCCAACCTCTAGGAAGAGATACAGGTTCGAATTCCGGTAGCAACAAGAATATTTTTCTATAAAATTGATTTTATATGTATATCTTTCAAATTAATACATTTTATTTGTATATTAAAAAATATTATAGACCTATACTCTGAATAATTACAACTTCACTATAATAATGTGTTCTCCTTACAAAAATGTTACAAAACTTACAATCGGGACAATTAAAAAAAACACCCTTTCAGAGAAAGGGTTTTTTTTTAAACCTATGCTTTTGTAAACCTATGCTGTAATTGTTGTGATTGTCAAACTTGTTCAGCGATTCGGGGCCTCCCTGATGCCCGGACCCCGAGTGGCTGTGCAAGCGGTAGCTACGCCACTGAATGTAACCCCGTCGACGTGGTTGAAGGGTTGGGAGATATGATATAAAGTACCGTGATTCAGAAGTGTCACCTTGACACATACGGTCACCGGGGACAGAAAATGGTCCAGGATTTTACTGCAGTCGCTTTTCTCTTTCCATTTGTGGTTCTCATTAACCCGTGACGACAATTCTAAAACTTTCCATACTGTTCGAAAGACACGTGTATTCATAGAATGACTGTAATCTGTAGCTTTATTAAGGTTATTATGGTAGTGGGTGAAGGTTCACTAATAGATGTTCCACCACATGTGCAACAGTTAGCTGTGGTGGTTAAATGGATTTTTTTACTAAGTTCCTCGTTCTTCACCGCGTTTTGGTCGCCTTTGGGCCCGAGTGAGCGTTAGTAGGTTAGTTGGCTGAGCATTTTGTGTCAGGGGCGCGCGGTTTTAATTCTCATACACTTACACCTAGCTACGGAGAGCGATTACGACTATTTTGCACGAATACACGGATTCTGATTATGCATATTTTTCTTGTGTTTTTTTTAAACTGCGGAAAAACCATTAACAATGGGATTCTTGCAAAATGTTTTTAGTATATTAATGTTATCTAGTACTAATGAATATTTTGTTTTCTATCCACGCATCCTAATATTTGATTCACTAATTTGTAACGAAAAATATTATTTTTTACTGAGAACAAATTATTGTTGTGAAGTTGCAGTTTTTCTGTGCTATTTTTAATACAAAATAATTTAATTAACTTGAAAGATATACAGAAAAAAAAATTTAGAGTTTTTTTGGAGGTCCGTGTTCGAATCACGGTAGCGACTAAATATTTTTTCGATAAATAGATTTTTTTCTATATATCTTTCAAGTTGATTGGAAACATTGTGGATATATGCAAAATATATTATGAATTATACTCGAAACAATTTAGTAAGTAAAAAAAAGAAATTGAAGAAGTAAGAGAGCTTCTCATTTTTTTTTAAATGGGTGAAACTTTCTTTTACCACTTTCGTAGACAAGAGTATCTCAAAACATAAGAAACACTGTTTTTTTTGCTTTAACTATCATTATTTTGGGAAAATCCCAGTGAAATTGGCCTTAATGTTCTCTCACTGTGTGTAATATATAAATAATCATACCGAGATGTGCGAAGTGTCTGAAACATTCAGTTGAAGAATGTTCCTATTATTTTTTTAACGTGTGGTCAGAACAGAATGTAACCAGCTTTGTTTTGTGTAAGTTAGCGGATCGCTTGGCCGCAATCTGGTCACTTGCACCGCAATGTTAACAAACGTTATTTTTGTCAAAAATTATGTCGGTTTTTGCTACCGCGAACATATACACAGCCGCACACATTCTCTTTTATTATTTAAGATTGTATTACAAACAAAGATTTATTCTTCTCCCTTTTCCGTTATTGTCGACAATGAACATTGTGCTAGACGAGGTCTTCTTGCTAAACAAAAAGTATTAGTTAATCTTTGTATTTTACTTTATTATCGTGGTTGTTACAAGTAACACTATAATTGCTCATCATTAAAAAATTTTTGCACGGTAATATCCTTATTGAAATTTAAAGGCATTAATTGATTAGGTTCGGTTAAAGTTATTTATTATAAGAAAGTTATTAATTCGATTATCGATTTTAATCGGTTGAAGTTACATTATTATAAGATAGACGATATATAATATCCCTTTGAGCAAGCTATGTACTTACCGTTTCTATGTTAATCATTATTGTAATTTTACGATTTAAATTTATTATTATTATGTGTTTTAATACATAGATATGTTAATAAATTTCATATTTAATTGATTAATAAAATTATTTAGATAACTTAAACTGGATTGACGTGAACGTAAAAATAAAACGCTTCTTTACATTGCCATGGGATTGTCAATTTCATTTCGTGAATTAAGTAACTATGTTGTTTAGTTTAAAGTTGATAACAAATGATGTACACATACGTTGACAATTGTAATCCTCGTTTATAAAAGACAGTCACATTTTAAGATTTTTCCTTATCTATTAAATTAAAAATAATATATTTTGGACATATTACATCACATTAACAACAGAATAACTGTTTATTTTATTTGACGAATAAATAAATATTTTGTATTAATAATTATGCAAAATACTTTGTTTAAACCACTGTGTATTAATTATTATACATGTTTCGATACCAATACAATAATGATGTATACTGAAATTAAATAATCCAAGCATAGATAAAAACAAAACTGTAAAATGGTAAATAAGTAAAAACTAATACGAAAACAAATTAAGAAGGTGATTATTTGAAAAGATTTGTATTTATCTATCTATTTATGTATCTATTTGTATTTATCCTAATTAATATTTCTACAATAATTTATTTTAGGATATTGTCTAATAATTGTGTTTTATAGAAAACACAAATTTCAAATTAATGTTTAATTTTTATTCAAAATATCATGGAATAAATTTTTTTTCTATGGTTTTTTTCTGTACTTTAATTTATTTATAAATGAAGGTATTTTAAAAATTATAAGGATTGTTGGCATTGTTTGATACCTTAAGGATTCTGTTATTATTGCAGATTTAAAATGATACACCCCCATTATCGTATTGATATCCCTCCTTCGCTTTGGTACGTGATGAGTTAGTTTGGGCACAATTCAGGCAACACTGCTCCTGACGGTGTTCACTACAAGTGACACACGCTCCGGCGCTGGAAAACTATATTCGTGAATTGAATATTTGCTCATGGAAAAATTATGCGTCGCTAAAATGTTTGACATTTGAAGCTGTCATTTGTACAAGGCGGGTTCAAGCGCCTATGCAAATAAACAATATTTTGGCCCATTTATTTTTCTCGGAATTGGCCTTTGTCCATTTTGAATAATTCAGGCCACGCTGCCAAGAGTTATAACTAGACTATATGAAGAATGTGGTTCGTGATGAGATTTGCTGTTTTCTTAATTCTTTCGCCCATTTTATGATATTTTTAAATTTATACTAATTTATCAACGGATGGCAGATACTTCCAAGTGATGAATACGATGTTTCATAAAGAAGGTCATTTTTTTATTTCGTATTTCCTTTTATTATTTATTATTTATTACCGCCTTATATTTTGATAACCGTGCCAACTTGCGGTTATAAGTTTCTAAATACTGTGAATGAATTATCCATATAATATATTATTCTATAATTAAGCATCCGTTGTTGTTACCCACAATTAATATACTATACATTGTTAAATTTTTAGTAGTACCGATTTACGTATTGATAGCTGTGACAGTATTTTAAATGTAAATCTCAATAATGGATGTCTTAATAATTTTTTGATTAATTTTTATGTTAATATTCAATTTTCGGTAATTCAATTCGTGTCTATATATAAAATTATTTTCAACGTATTATCTTACCAAGTACAAACTGATTAATAATATTATATTATTTCGTAATAAAATATTGTGTTCCTATACAAAACTATTATATTTTCATATTTTTTATTTATTATCTTAGTTTTATTAACCACAATTGAGTTTGAAAAACATCTACCGGTTTCGGAAAACACTTTTCCTTCTTCAGGATGTCATAACTAACTAAAAATATAGTATTGTTTCTTCACCAGAATCTATTTTTAAATTTTTTTTAAAAAACACTTATTTAAAAAAAATAATAAAAAAAATAATAAAAAAAATAAAAAAAAAATTTAGTACCTAACTCAAATTACTGCTCAATACAAATTTAGTCGAATAATTTTTAGGAAAAAATTTTAGAATAGAACTCGTAGTTAAATTTAGTTGGTAAATTATAATAAATATAATATATATAATAATAATAATATATATAATATAATAATATAATATATATAATAAATTATATTTTCATTCAGTATCTTTTAAATTTTAGAATAGTACTCGTAGTTAAATTTAGTTGATAAATTATAATAAATATAATATATATAATAATAATAATATATATAATATAATAATATAATATATATAATAAATTATATTTTCATTCAGTATCTTGCAATATTTAAAATCTTACGTAGATACAACTATGAATTGAAAGAAAAATATATAATAAAATATGACGTTTTCTGTATATATATATATACAGAAAACGTCATATTTTATTATTATAAGAAAACATTATAATTCATGCGATAATAATAAAAAAATATTGAATTACTCTAGGTTAATACCTAGTTTCTGATTTAATTTATGAAATAATTAGAAAATCTATTTTTCTAGTCATTTGCGTTTATAATGAGGGGATTTTTCCATTTTTAATATTAAAAATTAAGAATATCTAGTGACAAATACTTTTTTTTACTTAGAATTAAAACATTTATGTTACTGTATACGAGTATATACCTCTTACATTTTAGTATTATTATCACGCAAATTTTAATCCCCGTCCCTTCTTTCCTTTCCTTCTTCCTCTTATTCCCTCTGGAATTACTTCACTTTTCAGTTTATTCTCAAAACTTTTAAACGTTTTTAATTTTTTTCCTCTCTCATGTAATTGGCTTAACTTCTTGTTGTATTTCTATTATAGTTTTACTTATGACTGTACACCTCCATGTTTTCAAATAAAATAAAATAGATTAACGATTCGTGAATATTTTGTGTCAATGCAAAAATATCACAACATATTTATAATTATTATTTAAATAGATTCTCTACGTGGTGTTATAAGAACAACAATTTATTATTAGGTTGGCGGTGTTAACTACTCTCGCGTACTTTATTGTCTCGATACTAATATTATATATATATATATATATATTTTTTTTTTAAAGTCCTTTCAGTCAACTTTTCTACTTCCTGGGGGACTGATCATTCAAGACTCTCCCGATCATTATAATTTTCGGCTCGATAGATAATGAACAGTTTTGTTCGGTCGTTAAGAACCAACAATAATTCATGCGTGACATCAAACGTCCTAAGGGGCCCCTGGCCTTACTCTTGTGTTTAATTCATAGAATTATAAAAGTGTGTCCAATTAACTCATTTAGCTGCCTATTTCACCGATCTTTAAACCATTGATAGTCCGTATTTACTGTCATGAAGGTTGTGTAAATTTATCAAAATAATTTTGTTTCGCCATTGTTATGTTTAGCTTAAAAAAAACATTCTTTAGGCCGGTTGTGTGATGAGTAGTAACTTTTTACTTGAGTAAAAAAGTTACTAAAGTGAAATTTGTGCGATAACCGATTATTTGATCGTTGATAAAAAAATATTTACTTCTCGAAAGTACATCCCGCGATAAACTCATTTTACTCTCCGATATCCGCTAACAAAAACGAAAATCGTTAGTTTAATATAGCGGACTTTTCACAGATGTTCCAAAAATCATTTGACATATTAATATTTTAAAAATTGCAGTATACGATAAAGTGACAGATTTTGAACGCAGAGGCGAAAAAATCCATAGATAATGCATAAAATAAAGCATATTTCATGATTATATGTCACGCCTATAGATATCTATGCTTTGACAATACTTAATTTGACGTCAAACAATCCGCAAACAATTTTAACCACGCGCGTTAGTAAGAAGTTACATAATAAAAAATTACTACTGTTCACATAACCGGCCCCTAGACTCATATGGAGTTTTAGCCACATTGTTAGCTCGTTAAATTAAAAAAGTTAGATTTGTCATTTAAGTTATTTACATAATTTACGGCATAAAAACATATATATTTTTTAATTATTAATAACTACAGGAAATATATGAGTGTCCACAAAAATCGTTATATCCCATATGTGATCAAATAAAGCGCATTGAAAATGTCCAAAAGTAACATCATGCTCTTTAATAGGTAGGCAGTATTTCTATCTAAATTTACTTAAAATCGAACATCTGGGACGGTAATTATGTAAAATATTACGTGGGTACCGTAGGCACCGCCAGCCATGTTTTCGGATGAAGACAGTTCGGTAAATATATATTACAGTTCGTATTAACTGCAATCTGTTCACAATATTATTTTGCATCTCTATAAAGATATTCTGAATTATCAGTAAATTAAAATAAAATTCTATCCAAAAATATTGTTGTTGCGTCACCGGGATTCGAACCTGGATCTCTTTCTAAATCGAGGAAGGTGCATTATCCAACTATGGAGTATTATGGTTTGGAAAGAGATCCATGTTCGAATCCTGGTGGCGCAACAACAATATTTTTCGATCGAATTGATTTTATATGCATATCTTTCTAATTAATACATTTAATTAGTAGATCTATGTTCTGAATAATTATAACTTCACAATAATAATGTGTTCTCCTAGTAAAAATGTTTATAGTTGCAACTATTACATATGTACCTATATATCTTATGATTTCTTTTTTTGGGAATATTGTAAGGGAGTCAGTTATAACGAAACCTTTATTACGATTCAAACGAGCATTATTATGTGTTCTTAGAAAGATTTTTCGATTTTATCGATATATGTTATGTATTCAGTATTCTGATTACATAAAATATCTAGGCTTGTCTAGACTCCCACGCAAAGGTAAGTTTTCCTACCGAAATAGAACGATAATATCATGTCTCCAGGTTCGGACTAACGTATTATTATTAACCTATTATACATTGGATTTTCAACATAAGCAAAGTTTAATAGACTTAAAAATATAAATAAATAAATATAATAAATATAATAATATAATAAATAGTAAATAAAAAAGCAGCACAAACAATTTAACTCTTTAATGTAGTTCATGTCGTCGTTATGTCTAAAAATATGTTTTATGGAATGTCATGTATTAAATGATTGGCACCAATTCCTATTTTTGCCGATTGCGTCAATTTTAGGCTCGTTTATGGTATAATCGATACAGCCTTAATATAAATATAATACAGTATAATAATACATTTAAAGTTCATAATTATAAAGATATTTCTGGAACAGATTTTAAAAAATATCAATAGAATGTTTTATTTTAAACCACTTTATTTCGTACATACACCAAAGTTAACTAATTTCAGATGGACCCAACATTCTTCAAGATGATATAATTAGTCTATACAATATTGTCCTGAAGAAGTTTGGGTCCATCTGAAACTAGCTGACTTTAGTGTATATACGTAATAAAGTGTTTTAAAACTATCTTAAACATTATATTATTTAATTATAATGTCAACCCACAACGTGTTTGCTTTCTTTGAAAATTTATAATTATCTCCCTTAAAATTTCTCAAGGTTATATACGATATAATCATCAGTTACAACAAAAATAAACTTTTTACTATGTAATTTCAAAAAATTGTTTTTTCAATGTTGAATATGATTTAAATAAGTATCATTATCATTCCGGTGGCACACGCGCAACCTGTCGGCGATTGTTTAAAATACAAATTAAATGTATTAATTAGAAAGATATACATATAAAATCAATTTTATCAAAAAATATTGTTGTTGTTACCGGGATTCGAACCTATCACAGACCTATGTTCCAATAACCATCGAACCATCACAGACCTATGTTCTGAATAATTACAACTTCACAACAAGAATATGTTCTCCTTAATGATTATTTAAAAGTCTGCTTTTAACGGCTTTACGTAAAATCACGCTTCGGTTCAACACTAAACCATTTTTTTTAATTGAATTTATTTTAGAGGTTTAGAAACATTTTTTGGTTTCTTTATTATCATAATACACTCCTTGTATTCTAACCTTGTTTTATATTTCCTGATTGAATCTTTTTCGTGGTGAAATATCCTGCCATCAACTTCCTTATAATTATTTTTTACTTAATCTATAATCATTCTTAGATTAGTTCTTAGTTCCTAGATGACATTCGAAATATTTACTAAACTTCAAAATTTTACTTAATGATTTATAGATATGTTGTTAGAACCGAAAATTGTTGATCGTCGAGGTCAAATAGTGCCGGTTCGACCCTGGACCTGGACCTCTCGGTGTTTTTCCTCTTGGCCGGACGATGCGATGACGAGCTATTGGATCGCGTTTTAGGAATTCAGCCCACGTGCTTCTATGCTCGTGGCTTCTAAAACAGTGTTGTGAGCTAAAATTCTTGAATGCTTCTAATTTATTTGTACCTAGCTCGTGTAGTCATGTGATAGACGGATTTCGCACCGAGGGTTGAATATTTCATCACTCCCTTGATTCTGTAGGAATTACTTACAACATATTTTTCTGGAAAAAACTATAACTTATTTACTTACATATATGGACATGCACTGACATCAAGAGAAATATCCAGTCTTGCGTCTCATAACAAAGGAAGAGATTGCTGGAAAATTGTAGAGAAATCGGAACCCCAGAAGAAGGAGAACATCATAGCTCAGGTACCTGAGGTAACGATTAGGACAGCCGTCTGCAGACCTTTTCCATGCTGCATTAATGTGATGATAGCCAACGTCCGTTGAAAGGATTAGGCACGAGAAAAAGTAGAAATTGATTTATTTTAAAGTTATTATATTATATTATTTATTTGGTTACGCAAACCCTTTTTAATATTCTGCATTATTTCAAAATATAAAAATAATAATTTTTTGAATGCACCGTCATTGTTGAAGTATATATATGATAAAGACATGAAGGAGTTTGCATATATTCAACTCTTTTTAACTTTTTAATATTTATTATATTCTCACAACATAATTTCCTTTTGTAAAATATGTAATTGGCAATGACTCCGATTGCAATTTAATTTTACTGCAAGTACCTACCGCTGTTAATACGTAAATCTTTCAAAGCGGTATCTCACAAATATCAATAAAAATTATCGTAATAAATGCCACATTGTGGCATTGAATTCAACTTGTTATAAATCTACTATTAACACCATTTTTGTATTTTTTTTTGTCATTAATGAAAACAGTTGGCTCTGATGAGATTTAACCTTCGCTCAAGAATGGCATTCGCTTATTCATAACTGAAGTTCTAATCGAAAATGAATTATTTGCTAAATTTTTTATTGCAATTAAATGAAATTAAACATTCATTTTTCAGAGGTTGTTTATTATCTTTTTGATACCACATTCCTTCTTAATTTATTACAAATCTTTTAGACAATATCTGTATGATATTTTCTAAATAAATATTTAAATATAGGTACATCATCGGTTGCTTCAAATCTACAGTTATTATTTATTACATTTTAATTATGAGTTGTTAACTTTTATAGTAAGCCTACCGGTGAATGATTGACGTCACAAAATCCTAGAAACACTTTCGCATGATATCTAAACAAACCGTTTGAAAATAAACCGTGTGGACCACTTGCAAACATTACGTAGCTTCGTGGTGCATCACGTTAACCGCACTCGAAAAACGAGTGGCAGGAAAGTGTATAAAATTAAGCCGCCGTGTAAAAAATACCATACACGTTGGTGTTCCACGCTTTTACCATTTCAATTTGAACGGTCCATCTTTACCGAGTGCCGAGTTGCTCGCTCGGATCCTCGGCGACGTCTCGGCGCAGCTTGACTGGCGCCGCTTTTCTGAATGGCAAGATCTATTTGGAGCTTGGATCGTATGGCCGGTTCACATGATCCGTCTGAGGTGTAAATAAACCATCGCCTGAGTCACTCGTACTGCCCACAGCCCGCAGAGCGCCGAGGGCCGATTCGCTCGACACTGGCTATGTCCATATCCATTGCAGATGGCACACGGCACACGCCACCTCCTACTTGGGAATCAGATTTTTTTTTAATGAAATTTCTGAACTGTACGTGATGTTATGTTTATTAATTTATATGAATCGTCACTTTTATTACACGTATTTTTCTTTAATGAGATTGAGTGCGTGCGGCGGAGTTGTGGCGCCAGCTGACGAGTGAATTAATTCACCAAAGAAAGCAAAAACAAATAAAGTCAGGTCGTACAGGAACACGAAATGGACAGAAACAAGTAAAAATCCGAGAAAAAACCGGCGCAATGGCCCAAAACTATGTTACAGGTGAGTATCTTATTGTTGATGTTAATAAAAGAATGTTCTCCGATAATGATTGATATTTTAGAAATGTATCTCTCTTTTTTCCCTTCCCCCTTTTTCTTCTTAGATTCTCCGTCTCTATCATTTTTCTTCATTTGAATATACGCGTCGCAATATCAAGAATGTTTTGACTCTGAGTAAATATTCCACCTTCGATTATATTTAATTGAGATGTGTAGTTTCTGATCACCTTGACGAAATTCCGTTTCATTTTAAGGTCGCCGTTTTTTTCTGCTCCGTAACTGAGACATACAGTTTTGTTTTGAGTCAGCACAGAAGGCTTACGTCACCAGTCATAATATTTGTGTATTGCATCATATTTTTTACGCATCAAATACTTTTATCTAATCTGATCGGATTTTACCAGTTATGTGCCGTCAACAATTTTATTTTACATCGTAACAATCTAGCTAATGATTACCAGTTGTACCTACCCACACACCTAGTGTGTTCTTTCATCATATTTTGATAGTCCTAATGAGTAACGACAGACATCGCAATTTCGTCATATACAATATAATACTGAACTTCTTTTTGCACTTATTTTATGGTAACATGGAAAACTGACCCGTAATTGATGACATCATGTTAATTTTTTTAGATTTCTCTTGTAATCGATACATGCGATCTAGTTGTTTATGCCGTTGAGATGAACATCGATTGATTCGCAGATAAATCGTCCATTACGGACTATGATACCAATAGTGGACTAACTCACAAGGTTTTCACACATGAGTAATGACATTAAATGACAATGCATTTGAAATATTTTGTTTGCAATTGTGGGCCAACTCTGACTATGAAAATAATACCTTCATGGCAGTGTCGCTAGCCTAGTTTTTGCGTTTATTTTATTATATTTAAAACACTGCTGCTCAAAACAAAGCTTGTCAGAGGTATCGAAAATTAATAAAATCAAAGATATGCAATCACATCCAAACACTGAAAAATAGAACTGAGGGCGAATACTTTACGCTCGTGTAACATTTCTATTCAAATAATTCAAAATAAATTTGAAAATTGTAAATATATTCCAAAATTGGTACCCTATTAAATTTGTGCGCGTTTTATTTTTTAAAATATTCATGATTCTCTTTGAAATCTCAACATCTAATTAATAACTGAAGCTAATTATTTTTTCTTAAAGTATAACAAATGTGTTTTAGCCTTCAGTAGGCAATTTATGAAGAAAAATTCAATTTGGACAAATTTCCATATTCCGCGTATCTAAATTAAATCTAATGCGAAACATGGTAATTAGTTAATCTTTTTATTTTAAATTAAATAAATTCATCATAAAGATTGTAAAAAACACAGTTTGCTATAGTTTTAGAATCAGGAAAAAACAATACTTTACTAATCGCTGTTTTCAGCCAATTATGTATATAAGAATACTAGTAAAAATTTGCTGGTATGGCCATCTCACGCCCAGTGTAACCGTAACACCATTTTTTTTAAACGTTGATAACATTTAATGGATTATCATGTGGTCTACTTCAGTATAACTACTTTACCAATTAACGTAGATAAATACCCAATCAGATATTTTCTTAAACTTATTTAAATACGTAATGTACCATTCCGGCAGTACACATGACCGCACGTTTCATTGCCGACTGCCGACATCCGACGGCACGTATGGAAATAATAAAAAAATACCAATATGCCAGTAAAAAAAAATTTAAAGCTCATGACTTGAAGTCCGATATCCCGAGTAGCAGCTGTCGGGAAACAGTAAAATTAAAATCAACCGTATGTACCTACTTTGTAAGGTTCATATCATATCATCTTATCAGATAGATTATTATTTTTTATTTATTTCACAGAATTTCTAGTTTATTTTTGCTGATACGCAGTGCACGCCTCTGCTGGGCGAGTAAAGTGGATTTCAAAATATTTTTAAATATGTATTTTTTTCAAAACTCTTTAAAACGTTTATATAAAAATGTATCTTAATTATTCACTCAAATATTATGTACAATAAAAAATTGCCAATTCATCTAACACACAGGGTCCAAGGTGTACATATACACGAGTCATACTCTCATAGAGAAGAAACAAATCTTAAAATATATATATATATATATATCCACCGATTATTCAAATTGTATTATATTTTTAGTATAGTAGTAAAAAAAAGAAACAAAACTAACAAAGCTCTCAGCTCGTGGAAAAAATATTCCAAACACTTATATATTTGTCTAAATTAAATTAAATGTATTAATTAGAAAGATATACATATAAAATCAGTTTTATCGAAAAATATTGTTGTTGCTACCGAGATTCGAACCTGGATCTCTTCCTATCCGAGGAAATTGTATTAACCGGTAACACAGTGCATTGACGACAAGTAACGCTTTTCAAATTTTTATATCTATCGTTCCATTATTTTAAAACCTTCTTTATTTTTACGGAATCTCAAATACCTTTGAGTAATCCGATAAGAGACACCGGAATTAATCATTTATTTTTATTAAATTAAAAATTCTATCAATTACAACTTTACAATAAGAATTTGTTCTCCTTAATAATATATATTTATCGACAGAATTGTATTAAATTAAGTAAAAAAAAAAGTAAATTTCGCGAAACGTGAATATGATTATACTTCGAATTTCTGTCGTTAGATGGCGAGACGTCCTCCTTCAGTGAAGACATCGTGTATTCCAGCAGGTGTGCAGACGCTGTTGACTGCACACCGCTTATATTATTATTGAGTGATATTATTAGAGTGCATTTCCTGTTTTTCCACTGTAACGACGGAATTTTCTCCGTCATTCCATTCGATGAGATTGATAACCGCGCGGCTCACACGCCGATGCGATGTTATTACGATGCATCACGCGACCGTCGGTCAAACGGACGGATGTCGGTTAGTTATTTATCCGATCTCCGCTCGGGAAAATAAATTACCCCATTTTGCTCTGTATTCATTCTTTGTTTCTAAAAATTGTCATTATACTCGTTCACGATCGACATTTCTCATCTCGCACAGACGAGTGTCGCCTTTGTGCGGTGTCACGTTGTTTGTTTACTTCGCGAGGCCGATGAATCGTCACAGTTGTTATTGTGGGTAACCGATATGTTGCCGTAAATTTCCGAAATCCGCAAGAACGCGAATTTACCAGTTAATATGCAATTTATAACGAGCGTTAGTAATTTAGCGTTTTTACTAGTAAAATAACAAATGAAAATATATGGGTATGACTTAAGAGGTAATAATTTAATGATAATAATTGAATTTAATAATTAAGAGGTAATTGAATGAGAGATATGCGCATTAACACAAACTAGCAAGATAGTAATCGGATACATTGTTCCATAAAACGAATTATTTGTGCATTACAATATTTAAAAAACTAGCATGGCGGCCATTAGAAACCGTTGTGCAGTCAGGGTCTCAGTAAAATCTATATTTAAATTCTGGAATCTATTATTATATTAATGCTTTTTAATAGAGATATTAAAAATACGTTCGTTTTCGCTCTACTCGCATCTCACAGACCTGGCCGTTTAGCCAAGCACTTTACAGCCACAAACGACACTACGTCCGAATCCAATACATCCATAAAGTCATAGATGGGGAAGCGCAATATTGTTATTTTTTTAATATGAAATTTTTACAATTTTTTTATAATATGAGTTATTAATTAAGTGTTATACATTATTAAAATGACATGTTTTTTATTCGCTTACCTCTCCAAAAAAGAAACTGAAAATTAAATAAATATATATTTGTTTAATAAAAAAATACCTAGGCTAACCTTTTTTGCTGATTTTTTATTATTTTATTGCAAAAATAATTCGTTCTAAGGAACAAAGTATTTATTTTAATGTACGTATTAATATTTCCCGAAAGATTATCGGTGATTTATTGCAACTTTTTGTCAAAATCCGTTCTTACCACACTGGTAATTGTAAATATCCGAATTGATTATGAATTTTGTTATAAAAATCATTCGTTTAATCTTCTTATCTTTCAAATCAATCATTCTTTTTCGCAAGATACCTAAAAAATTTAATGATTCGTCTCAGTTAAATGGTTCAGAGTCTGTCCTTGAAGTTCACTTCTATTTTTTTCTTTGAAAATGATGTATATATAATTTTCCAAAAAAAGCCTAATTTGAAATCTGACCTAAACTAACATAATTTAAATTTAATAGTGAATATCTGAGTTGAAATGTTCGATAAGAATAAAAAAATACGGTTAGATTAGTAGGTAGGAATACCGTTATACCGAACAATTCATACACGTCTATACTGCAGCAAAGTTTTCTCGGTGGCTAATTTTGCTTTTTTAATTTCATTTAATATATATCTCTAGTCTATAGGTCTATATTTGTATTATAGTTAAAATAGAATATTAAATAGATATACGACTCAAGTGTTGATGGCACCAGAAATAGAGGACGTCCGCGGAAGACTTGCCACCACCAGATAAACCAGATACTGTAGGATAGTCGTGTTAGAACCCTTAATAATCGGCGAGCTTGTATGGGAAGATGTATGAATGTGGATGAGGCGAAAACTGTGTGCCAGGACAGAAAAATGTGGCACACTATCCTCTCTACCTGGTGTGATGGTAAGTTAGTTAGTATATTTAGAAAACTTTGCCTTTTTTCTACTTAATGAATCGTTTTAATAATTATTAAGGAGAACACATTATTATTGTAAATTTGCAGTTTTTGCAGAACGTAGTTCTGTGATATTTTAAATACAAATAAATGTATCAATAAGAATTTACTTAAAGGTGTTTGAGTTTTTTCGTAAATATAAAGTAGATTGCTTTTAAATAATTTGAATATGCAACATATAAGTTAGAAAAATTGTCGTTAACTTACAATGTTGACGTGGTGTAACGTGTCAGCACACTTCAATGGTTCCTGGTTCGAGTCCGGGTGGTAACAAAAATATGTTTTCGCTAAATTGATTTTATCTGTACATCTTTCTTATCGATACATTTAATTCTTTTTAATAATCTTAATAAATTTTTCTTTTCACACATTCAACATTTTTCATTATTCATCCTATCGATCGTTTCAATTCAGATATTTAATAATACTCGCGGGGATTTCACGAGTTTCACTAGTAAATTCTCATTCTAATGAATTTCGGTCGTTTACGGTAACAGATACACCAAATCAGTTCTACTTTTGCAATATAAAAACAGTTTACTCGTGACAAATAAAAACTGTCGTTTTGTCCTTTCCGAATTGAGCGCGCTCATACATACGTCGGGAGGGACATTGTTTTCATGTGAACCAAATTGTAAGATCAATATTTATCGCTTTCATCTTCATTCGCTTGCAAAACATGTCAAGTTTGTTTTCGCCAAAACAATTTAATAAACCGGCATGTTGCATTACCTCCCTGCGAGTTCACGATACGTCTGACCTTTTTCGATATCAAATGTTTTGGTAAAATGTTCGATATATTTAGATTCACATTTATATTTAGACTTATCATATTTGTTAATGTTGACCTTTATGTTGAACACGCATCCATTTGATAAGCCATATTGTGTTTTTCAATTAAATTAATTATTCTTGTTTACCTTTCTTATCAAAAATATTAATTATAGTGCGAACGTGATATTTATTTTGCAAGAATTATTATAACCATAGAGTTTATGATTATTAGAAAATGTTCTACAATTTTTACATAATTATGTTACCTACGTAAATCGCATGACAAAACATTAAAATGTAATAAGAGTCAATTCATTCAATAATTGCCTATGACGACATTGGACGTCTATTACTGACGTCAAACTCAGAGTACGGTCGGATCTATTGCAATCGAAATCCATTAACACATGATTCTAATGAAATGTTGTTATTCTATAGAAAGTTTATTGAATGCTTATCTGATTCGTTTTAATATTTTTCTGATTTTATATTATGCCTTTTACCGTACATCATATTTTTTCTGGAAAATATCAGCACTTTGCTAGTTTTCCTCCGTTGCTTTCAAAAAAGGGAGACTTTTGAGAAATCCAAGATCCACCAGGAGTTCTAGAGATAATAGGAATAAGGAATGCTACTGTGTAGTGGATTCATCGACGATGAAAAAAATTTTTGTCTAACTAACTCACGATCACGTCGTTTCCCCGTGGGGATTGGCAGAAAGCATAGAGCGCCATACTCTTCTCTCCTGGCAAAAAATTCTCGCCTCATTCACATTCTTACATCTTCTCATACAAACTCGTCGATTATTGAGGCTTCTAACAGAACCATCTTCCAAAAACAACTCACTTTCACTTTTCGACCTTACATTTTATTCCTTCTATAGTTGGACACGTATTATTTCAAGCTGTTTGGTTTAGAAATAAATCGGTATAAAACTAGAATACTGGTTATGGTTCGTGCTAATGCATCACAATAATCTCCCTAAATAGCAGGATGTGAGGTTGCTCAAGTTGCAATTTAATTGGGCGCGCTCATCACGATCACTGTTAACAGTGGGCAGGAAATGCGAAGACGCATCTAAGTATTAAATTTGCTATGAATCAACTTATTAGAATATGGAAAGACGATGACATCAATCAATCAACTAAAATGATATTAGTTCACACTTTTGTCTTTCCAATCTTCATGTATGCAACGGAGACCTGGACAGTCAGCAATAGCGGCAACCGTAAAACAGACACCTTCGAAATATATTATTGAAGAAGAAGGTTATGTATCCTGTGGAATACACTACGTATCCTGCAACATATTCCACCACAGCATGCCAGTGGCGTAAGTGCAAAAAGTAGGCCCCAATTCAAAATGGAAAAAAATTATACATATAAACCCTATATAAACGGCAACCTATTATTTATTGTATTCTATTTACAATACTAGTACTGATTACCTAAATAATTAACTTTTACAGTGATTTTAGTTTTTTTTTACCATAAATATCAGTTATACTCATATGCATATGTTTTCTTTGCGGCGATGGTATGGTTCCTAACCTAACCCTATCTATTAGTGGAGGTATAGGTATAACGATAATATTTTTATATATTTTCTTAATACAGATGAGAAATAATTTTCTAAATTTTATTGTTTTGTGTGATTTTGAAAATTCCATATATAGAAAAGTATCAATGTCAAAAGTTTTGTGGGGCGCAAAACTTATCGGCCGTTGTCCAATGTGGGCCCCAATGCACCGCATTGGCTGGATTAGCGTAGTTACACCGCTGCGGCAAGCCCTATCTACAGCAGTGAACTTCTTCCAAATCTTCAGCCACATTATGCGTCAAAGTAACAACCTAGAAAAGGCTATTATTCTGGGCACAATGTTGGGCCGAAAAAGACCTGGAAGAGTGCCACAACCCCCAACGGTGTATAGATGCGTTGCATTTGGCTGGGGATACCCTGAAGCCAGCTCCGAGAGAGACCTAGGACCGGAATTTGTGGAGGTGCATTACGAGCCGAGTTGCGCTTGATCGAGCCCACTATATGGCAATACTGACACGAAAGAAGGAAGAAGATGTGCACATTTTTTTCTTTATATCCTTCTAAGATCTAATGCACACCTATGATTTTCTGTTACGAAGGACAAGGCTATGAAGATATGCACTCGTCATATATTATACTACTTTCGTTCGCAGTCATATAATATATTTTCATAGCCTTCTGTCATTACGACAGAATTGTCGTACGATAGAAATAATTGATCTAAATTGTTTTGAATCTGCAAATAATATTGAAAATATGTATGTATTTTATACAAGATTTGTACTGATAATTCGATACATTCATTTAATGACGCAAAAGTAGGGGTCGTAAGCATTCGATTTAGCCCCATATTGCCATATCCAAATGTAAACCGTTTCTTAGGTACTTTGAATTAATTTTTTTTTTAAATAATATCCAAAATTGTAACTTCAAAGATAAATTTAAAAAAACTGCACCACGTATGGTTGTATTTTTTTTTTCTCATGCTTAGTCAATATGCCCACACGTTATTATGAACCATAAAACAGTACAATTTTCTAATAAGTTCGAGGAGCACATTAAAACTCTACAGCGTTATAAGAAAACTTGATTTTTTTTCCGGAAATAAGCAAATTTCTCAAAAATTTTACTAAGCATGTGTACAAAGTAATATCTTACGACCTCTACATGTATCGAATTACCAGGAACTCTATATATAGTGTAGAGAATGATAAAATATGTATGAAATCACTGTTTTGTAATATGTAATGTTTACAATATTTTTATGGATTTGACAAACAACAGATTATTTTGTGTTTTCTTTCCAATTCCTACGTTATGAATATGGCATTTCCCCCACACGTGCAATTTCATTTAACCTCCACACGCGGCTCCCTTTTATTCTCGTGATTGTTTTGTTTACAGCGCAAACGCTTTTTATGTCGGTACCTCCGCGCGCACTTCCTTTTGTTCGTTTCAAATCATCCGGACCCCGGCGATAAACAACAAAATTACATTCATTGAGAAACATTGAAACGTGTTGCACGGAACGGCTACATTCGACACCAATGTCCTTGTTTCTGCATTCGTACCTTTGATACTACGTACTCGATTTCATTTATATAATTGCGATTTGACATCTACGTGCATTAGATGGATAATTAATTTCTTATTATCTTTGACCCGCGATTTTTTAATGTTCATCTTAGATCAGTTTTACGACTCGGTTATAACATTGCGCTATTCTTTATATTATGACTTATCGTAACATTACAAACAGGACGTTCAATGTACATATTATATTTATCTCCTAGTATCCAGCACGGACCACAGTCGTGTTTTATTTAATTAATTAATTTCAAGCTTAGAGTATTATTGTTATTTTACGTACTGAGTGCGATGATAACCTTTATTTATCTATTTGTTCATTGATCGAATCGCGTATGACCTTTTACATTGATACTTTTTTTTTTTTTTAAATATATCTATTTTCAAAGCATATAAACATCAATACAGTTTAATTAGCAAAATATTATTTATTATATAAAGTTTTTTGATCCTAATCTCATTTCACTGAATTTAATAAAGTTTTTAATATTCATAGTTAACTCCAGCATTTACAAATATGCTACTGACGAGCTTTAAAACCCTACGCAATTATATTATTATTGCAATATATAACATAAAAAACTTACTTTATTTAGGCAAGGAACTAAAAAAATATTGACAAATCGAGTATTTGAAGATTGTTATTAAATAAATATCAGATATCTCATATTATTGAAATATTGACACTACATGAAAAAACTCTACTGACCTAGTACTTCGAGTAGGTACTCGGTACGATATCAAAACAATCAAATCGAGAACATGCAGCTTGCTATTTACTATTTTATATAATATAATATCATTAAATGGTTCAAGGATGTTTGACACGACATATTGGTTAAATGAAATAGTAAGTTCGTTAAAAAATCTTAATTGATTCAAAGAGTATAGATAGTTTAAAATTAATGAAACTTAAAATTTACGTTGAACCCTTACATCGTCCAATTGTTGAACATTATAAAATGGGGACCAAAAAATTGTATTATAACTGAAGTCATGAATAAAATGAATTTAGTGAATACCGTGAAGCGACCAGTACAGAGACCAGTGAAGGTACACTCTTGAAGATACCCACACAGGGCCCATACAGAGTTATAGAGCCAGAGATGATGATGACGCAAGGATATTTCATAAAAACCTTATTTTGTTGAAAGTTTTTACTTTCGTTAATGACTAACTTTATATTTATTGTATCTTTTTATGGAATATCAATGAACATATTACCCACTCATTGTTACGTTCATAGAAATATATACTGAACACGCAAACTTACTAGCAAAAAAAAAATATTACGAAAATGCAAAACTTGAATAGCTCGCCATATTTATTATTTGTTTTAAACCCCAGCATGAAATGTAGACATTACTACCGATAAACCTAAACGTGTTTACGAAGTCATCTCACGATTCTGAATACCATATTTCATCTCATTTACCGCTGTGAAGTTGCGAACGAAACCTATAATTATTTGATATTAAGTATTGTGTCTTATTTCGTGCTGCCTGCAATCGTCCGTGACTTATTTGCCTTGACACACTCGACAATTTTTATCGTCAACATAATTATATTTTCAAGTTTATTACTAATTTTACTTTAACTTATTTCAAATATTTATTTATAGCCCTATCTTGAACGTATTTTACCTGGTGGAATTCGACTGGCTTAGCAGTAACTTCAGTCGAGAATTTCTGAATTTATTCCAATTAATTATTTTATTTCGCCACTTGCTTGTATTTTTTTTACATTTATTAGAAATATCCCTCGCTAGAATGATCCTGTATTGAGGTGGGCCATTATTTAAGAGTTGTTTAAGTGTTTGTATTTTTAAGGATAATTGATGACTTATAATTTATTTATTTTTATTAATTATGTGTTCATCGTTAGTACCCTTTTTAATATTTCTTCGTCTAATTCTATAATCCATTTTTTAATTATATTTTGAAATATTGTTCTATTTCTTGTAACTTTTATTTCCATAGACAGTTTGTTGTATAATTTTGTGGGGTAATATTTAATGGTTCTCTGTCCAAATATAGTTTTTATAGACTGTATTTTGTAGTTCTTATTTTTACTGTGAATTGGAAATTAATAATTAACTTAATTTGTATCTTTATAGACTTGAAGTAATATACAAAATCACATATAAAGTTATCTCGATTATTAGTAAAATTCGTATGAACAAAATAAAAGTATACGTATAGTATATGTTTATATTCAATATAGTATATGTTTATATTCATTTAAATATTTACGATAGGTAGAATGAGCTCAAGCGTGGTGCACAATGGCATACATTTTAAATATGGAATAACCCTCGTCACCGGCATCACGCCGATGACGAGTGTCTCTGTTATGACAGTTATGTCGGTGACATCATGATAGACGTCATTATCTTCGTCAGCATAAAAACGTGTTCAAGGTGAACCGTACTGCAGTCAAACCATTTTCCACTAGACTCGATTTTTCCTAACCGAACATCTTCAGTGGTTTTGCGCATTGAAATGTTTGCCAAGGTTTTGCTCTCAGATACTGCTTTTCGAGTGTGATTTAACCCTATATTACTTTATACGATACAAAAAATTAATAAAATAAAATATGCAGAGAGGACTGTAAATTATATTTTATCTCTTAAGCTTTCATTAAAAGTCATTTTTAGTAATAATTAATAACAATCCTTATTGATCAATAGTTATTCTAAAAAATACTAGAGCACATTAACATTTTAATTCTAAATAAGTGGTAACGGAACCAGATATTTTTGTAGAGAGCAGTGTTTAAAAGTTTATCAGACTGTTCGATGAAACTGCTTAATTATTTATTTATAATTTAAAGGGCGATGGGGTACTTTTGTTTTGCGGAAGCTCTAAAAATTGTGGATGCTGAGTTTGATCCAGCCATGGGGAGAGTGATGTTTCTGGAAGGGTGGGATTATATTGTTTTTCTCAGGGTGTTAGAGTCTAAATGAACAATATTTACAATATTCAATGAAAACTTAAATTGTGTTTTACAAGTAATTGTTTTAAAAATATAAAATTTATGTTTTTAACTAATGTCTGGTTAGAAAGTCCCAAATATTAAATAAAATATTGAGTAGCTGACACCAAAATAAGTGAGAGTAATAGCAATTTTTATGTGAAGTGTTTAACGTAACAACGAAGAAATAAGCGAACAATAGGTTTCTTTATGGGTTAATTTTTATAAAATTGTATTTTACATATAAACTCATGAATATAAATTATAAACGACTTCGCTGATTTTTTTATACACGTCACTTGTAATATATTCGACCATTAAAATGTAATACAGTTGGTGTTTATTTATTTCTAGAAAATCGATCAAACTAATAAAATGCATGAAAACTGACGCGCGTGTTATAGCGGCGCGTATAATTTCAATAGGCATTACGCTTATTAATCGCGTATTCTAATTTATGAACACTTTAAAATCGACATAATCATTTGTAAAACACAATCCTTTCTAATGTAACAAACATTTTTACTGCGTATTGGCCAGGTAGAGGTGCCTGCACTCCTGTCTTTTGAGCAGGTCCTAGATCGGTTAAAATTTAGTTTAGACCGGGTAAATAAATTAGAATAGGATTGTATAGAGAACGTACAGACAGACATTCAATTTTATATATGTATAGATTTGCACATGTTATATTAATAAAAATAGCTTTTATTTTATTTGTCAGATCCGGGAAGCTTATCTGCTATATTTGTTTTCCTGTGCCATATCTCGTGACGCCACCGCAACGACACCTGTACGGACGTATTTTATACGCAGCAATTTGATACTAAGGTTTTTCCAATCTATTAGGCAAACCCACAATATTGTGGTACTTCTGGGAAAAGTTACACTAAAAATGTTTGAAAAAAAAACATTGTACAATTTAATCAAACTTCTGGATTAAAATTACTTATTTAATGAGGCGTACTTTATCTAATACCTGTCATATCTGACCTGTAAATAATGACCAAAGAGGTTAAATACATAATATGTTCTCTGTCATGTGATAATTACATATGTTCTCTTGACGCCTAGAATTTTTTCAGGACGTATTTTTGTTGTGTCTACGTTAAAATAATAATTTAAATGAATACGTATAAATCGTAGTATTTTCTCATAAAGCTGCTATAACATATTTTAAAATACTAATAATTAAATCAGATTATTATTTTTTGCAAATTAAACTTTATGGTTTATTTTAATTTTAATGTAGATTATTTAGCTTCCGAAAAATCGAAAACTTTCGGTTTCGGAAAATACCATTTTCTTCATCAGAATGCCAAATTAACTAACTAAAACCATGTATGTCAAGTTGTTCTAATGTTTATAGAAATGTATTTAAAAAAATAAATTTAATAATTAATTTTTTAATAAATTTAGTACCTACCTACCTAATTTATATTGCTACGACGATGAAAGATGTGGAAATTGACTTAAATATTGATAAATGATCGTAAAATTCTGAAAAACCATTATTATTTAAACATATTAAATGCTCTTTGACTGTTATGTTAAAATTTCGATCTGTTTTTCCAAAATGCAACTAAGTTTATGAACACCAAAATTATTAAATTTATCATCTTTATATTTGAAATCATAAAAATAAGTAAATTACCGGTTGCTGTATTAAATACAGATCATTAAGTGGTTAAAAACAAAATTAAATAATCTATATTAAGATAATTATTTAATCTCTTATTAATAAAAGTTTATTATCTTATTAATAACATATTTTTATTTGAATTCTTGGCTGTGATATTTTTTTTTTACACTTTTTATCCATTGCGTTCACTTACAACAAGTTACGTTTTTAAATTTTATGTTATTATTATACAATAATATAATACGGTGGTCTGGGCACTTAGGTGATCCCATGGAATATTTCGACGTAATCGGTAGTAATAAAAAATAAGTAATTCAATTGGTAGCGATAAAAAATGAAGTCATTTAATTGGCAGCGATAAAATTAGTATTTTAAAATCATGACGGTGAAAGAGCGGTGATACCCACCCACTAATTGCTTTTCTCCTTCCGCGATTGTGGTCATGGTCTGAGCCTTCGAGACTCTGTAGCTTATCTGCCCTAGATATACTGACTACCAAATTTGCACTCCATGTTCCGCTTTAAAATAACGCCCGCCTTTTGTTAAAGGTGGGCTTTATTATTATATAATGGGGGTCCTAAATCCACAACGGCCATGCAAGTTCGGCCTATCTTATTCGATTTTATATTACAGACTAACAAACTTATCATCATACCGTTTTCCGCGAGGGTTGGCAAAGAGGATTGCGCGTCACACTCTTCTAACCTGACGCACGATTCTCGCCTCATCCACATTCATACAAACTCGTCGATTAATTAAGAGTAGGTTGTTGGTGTAGTGGTCAAGACGTTGTCCTAGTGATCTAGTGATCGGGGATTCGCGCCTCGTTCCAGGACACCAGAAAGTTAATCCTGTTTTCATAGCACACAAACGTTTAGCTCAGTTTGAAAATAGTATGAATATTGATGTGATATATATTCTGTGTACGCATTTCTTTAAAAAAATTAATGAGGTTTCTAGCAGAACCATGGTCGTGCCAAGTTTTCCACGTACTTCCTCCATTTCTGGTGTATTTTTTCTTCCAAGAGTGACAATGACCTCAAAAAATATCGGCATTAGAGATACAAAACTAGAGAGAAATGAGACGAAACTGGAGGAAAAAACTTTTGTGGAGTCCAAGATCAATCTGCCAGAGATTGTATAGCCGACAGTGATAATGTGAACCAAAATATTTCATAATCATTTATTTTTATATTGCTTAATTTTACGTAGGCGTATTTATATTCTCTATCGTTATATCACAATGTTAATCAAAGATCGCGCGAGCAGGACAGACGCGCCTCATAGGTAGGGTCTCACAGCCGCGGGATCTATTATTAAACATGTTTGAAATGTTTTGACCTTGTATCTAAATACGGAGCTCGATGCGTTTGCAAAACCAAACAAAAAATTTACTTAATTTGTCATGCATAAATATTTTTATATTTTGGCTTCCTGCATAAACATATTGAATACCTACGTCAGCAGTGTACAGTATAATTATTTATGTATTTTATTTTCCTGGTATTGTTTGCTAACAATATTATCCGTTCGTCTGTATTCAAAGTGAGTGGAACAACATCATAACGCCGAGGAAGAGAGAGAGAGAAATAAATAGATTATTTATTTTTAATACGAATAAAATAATTACATAGAAAAAATCTTGGATGTGTCTTTCATTTCTACATAATAAATCATTGGTATCTTTCATAAATTATACCATTGAAGATATTCATATTAATATTTTAAACATTATTTATATTTACTTCTAGCTAAGAAATATAGATGCAAAACAATATAAACGAAATCTTATTTTTTAATGTAATCAGTGACATCTTGCGATTATATAAACTTATTAACGTTAATTTTTAAAGCCTTGCTTATTTGGGTCCTGTGATGAAATTACACTAGAAAATAATTACACAAAAAATACACATTCTAAATTTCACATAAAAATACAGTGTTTTAATTTTTATGTAAATTTCACATTAGCAAAAAAAATACAAGGAATATGTTGTTTGGTTAATTAAATAATTAAAAACTTTTTTTCGTGTGTAGTTTTTTTCTTATGTAATTTTTTTCTGCGTTATTTAATTAGGTAACTAACCACTATTTTTACTAACTTATTTATAGCTGTTTTCATTTTCTAATTTTCGACTACCTCTTCAATGTTTTTGAAAAACTATCACTCCTATTTTTTTTATTTTATACGAAACGTTTTAACCGATATACCGAAGTAAGACGAATGGTGTTTCAGATTGGTAATGTGTGATGACGCCGTTGGCAGAATGTGATATGGCATACTTTTATCATATTTAGTACTTTCTATGTATGACTTTTACTCTAAAACAAAATAAAAATCTTCTAACTAAACATTTTCTTTAGGCCTAGAGTGTATTCTTACTGCAAAATGTAAATGTGTTTTCGTTTCTGAATAATCGCTGATTTTTTATCATTTTTGTGACTTCGTGTAATTTGCTTTTCAAATTTGTAGCATTGGAAGATCTTCACAATACAACATACTGATCAATGAAAAATATAAAGAAATTCCTTACCGTCGGGCCCAACCCCATAAGCCCAATTTTTATCATTCAATGGGATAATATTCCAATATGTTCGTCACGTGTTACGGATATCTTGTAGGAAATAAATAAAATTGTCTCAAAGACTTGATTTTCATATGCTATCATATATAAGGTTTTGAACCTCTGAGTCAAATAAAAGAGAACAAGGTTTGTTTTATAGTTAACTTGATGTTAAATTTGAATAACCTCTCATGACGTCCATGAAACGTATATAGTATAAATATCGAATAATTTTTTCTGTACATTGGATTGTAAAAATCAGACGATTTCAATACCAACCCCTAACTTTCGCGTGCGTCTATCTGTATGTTGAATATAGATATATGGCTCACGGCACACGTAAAGCATAGAGTATGAGCATTCAGTCCATATATTTTAACATGTCACCATAACTCCCGACCACAAAGATAATAGAGAAATGATGGTATTAGGGAGCTGTTATTGGGTTTTATTTCGAAAAGCTGCCCCGGAAAGCCCCTTTGGCCTTTTAGGATTTAAACGGACGCCATCTTGAACAGGAAGGGGAAGAAAATGGAGATGGCATTTATTTTATTGCACACTCAGGTGCTTATTTATGCGAGTTTTTTTCTGCGAGTTTTTTTCTGCGAACGAAATAAGGTACGCGGGAGACGGAAAACATATTTAGGGGTAAATATATGTTATGATAAACACATATTTCTTCATCCCCATTGCCACATGAATTTCTTATATATGTGGTAACAAAATGTTAAGTAGAAAGCCGTTCCTATAGGTTCTACATATTTTATCATTGAGGGAGTAATTTATCATTGAGTAAAAACATTCATAAATCGACTGGAAAAAAGTATAATTTACCTTAAAGCATTATAATAGAACCAATCATTTTAAAACAATGCACCTATTTTAAATAAAAAATCTTTGCTTTGTTTTACTTGCATAGATACGTAATGATATGTTTTACTTGCATATATACGTATTTTATCTGTTCACTACACATTTTAAGTCATTCCGGTTTTAATATTTATTTAATTAATTCTAACCTTCTCATATATATAATTTTTAGTGTATGCTTAACACGTATTTCATTAATTTAATACTTGCTTTCACTATAGACCGAAGTGCAGAATTGCCAATGCGTTGTTTACTCGAATTTAAAATCAGGCTATAAGGCAATATTTATTCTTAAGTATTTAATGGTAGGTAAACTTAAAGTGAAATAAAATATTTTGAAATGTTGGATTTGGGTCATATAGACATTTTAGGATAGAAATAAATCGAGTGGTAATGGAAGAAGATTTAAATTAACCATGTTATAGAACCAATATGTTTGGGTTATGTCCATAAAAATCTAGCTTAAGGAGGTGGATGACGTAGACGTTGAATCCTTATCTTCTATTTACTTTAAATACATTTTAAATTGTAGAGTAATTTGTCTACAAAAGGTTCTTCCTACAACCATTGTAATGATTTTCCCCGTTCACCGGTTGCTATTATTTCACTAAACATAAATACTTAATATTTTTCATAACATCACGAGTGTGCCCAGATAAGTTATCAATTTGTTTGTTTATTCAATCAGATCCACAATAATGATCTTACGTACTTCTAAGTATATAAATAACAATATTATATATATATTATTTTAAATACATACATATTTTTCATTCGATAAAAATCTTCCTTTGTCATAATGCTCCTTTACTGAATTTACGTCGTTTATTTCGTAGTTTTTATAAAAAATATATGTAATAAATAAATAAAATCTAATTTATTAAGGAGAACACATTCTTATTATGAAGTTGTAATTATTCAGAACATAGGTCTGTGATATTTTAAATACTAATTAAATGTATTAATTAGAAAGATATACATATAAAATCAATTTTATCGAAAAATATTGTTGTTGCGCTACCGGGATTCGAACCTGGATCTCCTTTCAAACCGCGGAAGACGCATTATCCAAATAATGGAATGATAGATGTATTAATTTGAAAAGTTTAACATATAAGTTCGAAAATTTGTCTTCTAAAGTACTGTCGCTGTAGCATAGTTGGATTATGTACATTCCTCGGATTTGGAAAGAGATTCAGATTCGAATCTCGATAGCGCAACAAAAATATTTTTCGACGAAATTGATTTTATATGTATATCTTTCTAATTAAAACATTTAATTAGTATTTAAAATCAAATTTAATTATTGTAACTCATTTACACAAATATTTCAAAAATTTCCCTGAAAAAAATAACAGCGGCAACATAGTAAATATTAAGGATATATTTTCGCCTCGGGTTATATGCAGGTGCAATTGTTCCAAACAACTTAATTCTTATGCAATCTTGCTCGATAGACTGTAGATATGTATACCACTGCTGCATATGTGCACCTTATCAGGGTTGAATTTTTCGAAAGTATATAATTAATTTTGTGACTGGTTATAATTTTAATTTATTTATTCTTAATGGAACACACTGTATGTTGTACTTGATGACGTGGTAAGCTTGTTGATTGTTAATTGTTTTAAACATATTATATACAGTTTATTATTTAATGTTATGTATGACATCAAATATGGTATGCGATATATAACATTGTCATCGGGATTCCCGCCCACTCGCTACGGCCCTATAATATTTATTACATGTAGATTCAAGGCCATTTTATAAATAAAGCATTCTACGTATTTGGTACCTATTTATTGCTCACTTCGCTCAGCAAACGTAAAGAATTCAACATTGACGGCCACAATGCAATGCCGTGCATTTTGTCATTTTTTGACATTTATATATATATAAATGTCAAAAAATGACAAAATGTATATATATATATATACTATACTATGTATAGTATTTCATTTCCTAAATAATCACAAACTTAATGAATATTACAACAAAGTTTCCCTTCGTGTCTTTCTTCGTATCTTTTTTACTAAAAATTCTTATTATAAAAAAATGAAACACAATTTCCGTACGTATTAAATCCGATTCTGTGTATTTAAGCATGTCTAGGTCGAAATAAAGAAATGATTCGTTTTGATATAAAGACTAAAAGTAAAACGAATAGCTGCAGGTATTGGGGGCTACATTTGTTAAAATGTTATCGGAAAAGTATTAATTGCACCAAATATTGAAATGATCGTCGACGTGAATTCGAAATGATCTAGAAGCGTGGTTTATATTACAATCATAATTCTCCATGGGTGGTAGAAATTTTGTCTTATGTCTTATTCATGTAAAATAATAAATACATATTTAATTGAGCCTTGCGGTTATACTACTGAAAAAAAGTTACCTTTGATCGCCAATCTTTCGATTTTTATTATTATTGTTAAGTATAGTACATATTTACATAGGTACTTGAAAGGATCACATAGGTGATTTGGTCATATGGAACGGATGAATAGGAAGAGAATGGTAAGAAAGATATATGATGCAAGTGATGATGATACCAGAAGTAGAGGACGTCCGAGAAAGGCTTGGTACGACCAGGTAAATAAGATACTGAAGAATAGTCCTGTTAGAAGCCTCAATAGTCGGCGAGTTTGTATTATAAGATTTATGAATGTGGATGAGGCGAGAATTGTGTGTCAGGACAGAATAGTGTGGCGCTCTATCCTCTCTGCCTACTCTCACGGGTAAACGGCATGATGGTAAGTTAGTTGAATACGCTATATATAGTTGAATGCAAGAACTCATCATCATACTGTATTTTCGGTAACGAAAATCATCCATCTCTTATTTCCATTAAATCTAATGTAATCGTATGTCTTATATGTAGATTATCTACAAAATATAACAAAATATTGTTTATTGACGTTGATCCAATAGCCATTTAAGAAGGGCCATTTAAGTAAACTAAACTAAACATAAAAACTAAACATCTACAGTTTAATAAATTATATTTTTAATATAAAAACTAAACATCTACAGTTTAATAAATTTTATTTTTAAACCTTCCTACCGGCATGCGTTTGAATATCTTTCATTTGAGGGTGGACCCACCGCTTTCCCAAGAGCGATGCAAAAAACTCAAGGCTCCTATCTCTGTACTACTCATTCGCCGCCTGGTTGGTATTTTGTAATGCTACTAGGCAGCTGTGCGATAGCGCCCCGCATACCGCACAGTTGTCAAAACAAATTTACCCTCATTGTCCCCGGTTGACTCACTTTATTAGTATATAATATTTACAATACATGACATAAACATAATACAATTAACGAGGCCGAGGTGTAGAGGGGAAGTGAAGTGGCACTCCCTTCCGGGAAACGAGACGGCACTAAAGAAAAACATATAGGAGACTCACCCTCCACGCACCACTGCCGGCAGATTTAACCCACAAAAACAGTACATCGCGGATCATATTTGGGCAGAATATAGAAAATAAAAATAACAAAGTGAACAAGAGATATTATCAAAGAGAAACAAAATATCTTCCATCTGTTACAGACAAATGAATTAAAGTCGAAATTTATCCAAGATCAGATTTATTTAAACGACACCTGGAGTTATTATCTGTCGCCAGGTGTCACGTATGTCGCAGGAATGGTGTTACGTTATCGTTTATTTTTAAGAATTGTCTTGCCATTTTAAAAAGTTTTATTGAGAAAAACCTACTTGCTATTTTTTATTCTTTCTTTGTACTTAACGTATATTGTATTGAATAAAATTAAAACTCTGTAGCCACTACGCCCGTGGACAAGTGACGTGTGTTTGTTCAGTTCATACGAGTGTTTAACTGCGTAATAATGATATAATTATTGTTAATTGTTCTTGAAACAAGTACTTCCGTGTGGTGATTATCTTAATACGTTCAACATTTCAATGATCGAACAAATAATAATTTTATGTCATGCCACAAGTTTACTGCGGCTCGGAACTCATTTATATTATTACACTTATTTCATAATATTTATATTTATTATGCACACAAATATCATGCGCATTATATAACACAAGTCGGTTTCTAGTAAGACACGTGATTCTTTAGTTTGTTACATTGTTATCATATAGTTATATATAGTATTGTTATTGACGTGATATAATATTAAACGAGAAATTATAACTGGGCAATGCAACGTAAAATACGTTTTTTGTCGTTTCGTTCGGGTGACAAGTCTATTCAGGGCGGCACCCTCGTTTGTGTCGTGGAATGGAACAGGCCTTTATTTAACGAAAACAATATGCTTTATGAAAACGTTCAGTTTTTTCGTAAAATTGTTGTTTTTTAATTTATTTTTCTGCAAAGTTTTTCCATTGAGTGTTATAAATTAATTAATTATTTTTTTAAATGTGAAAAGTTAATATTTTATGTTTTATTCTGTCGCCATTTTGATCGCGTCTCCTACAATTTTCCCGGAAGAACTGTAATTATGTAAAATATTTTGATGAAATTTTCCTGACGACCCATCATTTGATTATTTTCTTTCAGTGAAAGTTCTGGAACCAAACAAAATATCGTTGTAACTATAATTGTAACTAATCGTAACAATCGTAAATAGCTGATATAGCAAAATTAAGGTGTCTCTAACTGCAAGATACATAAGTACATTTTTAGGAACTAATCACCTTTAATATATCTTTTGGATAAGTACAAGACAATATTTAAATTGACAAAGCATAACTATGCCTGGGTCATGGGAGAAAGATTTATTTACGGCATGCTGGAGATGCTGTAATTAATGTTCTCTAAGTTCTCACTGCAATATAATCCACTTCGTATAATAACGTTGTCAAACATGACTGGACCCTCAGAAGCTAAAAGCGCAAGAGACTGCTTCTCGATCCGATACATCTCAAGTAATCTAACTAATCTCAATGATCTCGTCAGCCGATACATCTCAACTAATCAAAAGTAGCTGTTCCGTATAGGAAACAAGAATGTAGACAAGGGTGGTTCACCGATCTCAGCTTCTCTCACCCAACGATGATGATGATTGTGAGGTCGAAAAAAATGAAACACAAAAGATGTTCAATATAGGCACACTTCGGCAGTAAAATCGAAAATGGCTTCCGCCAGCAGAATACTTTTGTTTTTATTCAAATTTATAACAATACATACAGTCATATTTGCAAGTACCTACATGGCGACGGGCCGCCGCTTATGACGTTTTACTAAGACGTCTTTGTTTTCTTAAAATCTATCCCACGGGTTTTTTGGCGCCACGCCGATGAATACACCTTTAAATTATTTACACGTGTCTTATCATATCAATTATATGGCGCCTTCTCGGTGAGTAATTATAGCCATCTCTCAGTATCTGAATCTATTGTTCATATTGCTGATGTTTAGAGTACACGCAACGAAATGAACTGGTTATTGTACTTGTAGTTTCATTTCTTCCCTTAGGCAGTTTTGCCCATGAGATTTCGTTGAAATAGTTAATATAAATTTATTTTATTTTTACAAGTTGTTGCCGCGCGGTAAGAACTTTTGATAATTGGGGCAGCCGGGTCACGTGATAGATTCCTGCGGGTGGGCGCCATGTAGGGCAAGCAAGGGTCGGGTCGCTACGCCCCTACCGAAACCCGTGCCCGAGGGCCGCGCGGTACGGCGCATTAGGGTCATCTATCGATCGGCTTTCAAAGTTCACCGTGTCACACCAGCGGAATCGTTTTGAAAACGAGATTAGATATACTTTTAAAATTAGCAATAGTAACTTTGTGGTTAAAATTCATATTTCTTATTTATTATCTTTGTTTTATTAACCTCTTAATTGAGTTTAAATACATCTATCTTCTTCAGAATAAGAAGAAAATGGTATTTTTCGAAACCGGTGGATGTATTTACACTCAATTAAGTGGTTAATAAAATAAAGATAATAAATAAAAAATATGAGATTAGATACAATATTGCATGAAAAAACGAAAACCTCAACAGCTTTCCATGACCATCGCTTCAGATTAGTGCAGTTTAAATCTAAATAGTTTGAAAAATTGAGATTTAAGTTTTCAAATTTAATACATTGTGAGAATATACAATGATAAATATACTCTTATTACGGAGAACATTATTGCAGTTTTCAGTACATAGTTCTATGATAATCTAATACTCAATTTTTCTCGAAGGTGTTTGAGATTTTCCGTAAATATAAAGTAGATTGCTTTCAAATAATAAAATAACAGATGTATTCATTTGAAAGTGCAACATATTAATTCGAAAATTTTTTTTTCAGTGTTGACGTCACAGACCACCAAATATATTTATTTTTTATTTATTATTATTATTTATTATTAGTAACTATATAATACTATATAAAAATTTGTTTGGACTGTGCGCGTCTCACTAGAGAAATTCTGTGTCGAGACGGGCATAGTTTACAAGCATTTACATTACAAGTAGATAGAATTACATTTATTACCATAAAAAAGGTGTATATGAAGAACAATTTTAAAATGGACATGAACTAACGTAAATTCCTTGTCCCAATATTTTCATTTTGGTGTCACCCACCATGATTGTGTTGGTACCAGTTACCCAATCAAAAACTCTGCGACTTTTTTTTAAATATATGACTCGATTGGAACGAAATGAATGCTGACAATATAATATACATTAATGTAAAAAATACGTCATGTTTACAGAGATTTCATTTTCGAAGAGTAAATACTTATAGTGTTGCATAAATGTGTCATAAACTATCATATTTAGGTTTCCACGAAGAATGTGTGCATCCCGCAACTATTGTTCCAAACCCCTCTTCTATATGTACACTTTCATATTCATTTACTGGTCTGTGGTTAACTATAATTATTTCACCTAGTCAATCGAGTCCATTTGTCGCATCGTTAATATGGCTAACATTTTTTCGGGAAACACGCCTCATTCTGATGATATTATCATTGTTTTAATATTTGTGTATTGCCCCCTTTTACAGGCGTTACGGTGGAACCTTTCTATTGTGTGCCGGAAGCGCGGTGGCGCCCACGACACCCCTTGAATGCACAGCGAAGGCGTAACTTATTTAACTGCATACTTTCCGCAAGCCATTAAAGGCCGGCGGCGCCGCGGCGCAGCGGCCCACGTAACATGTCGGGGGGGCACCAGCTCAAAAGTTACCGTTTTCCCGGTCGTACTCAAAACCCCATCACGATTGTGCTGTGTGCATTTTTCTCCGGGGCCTCCGCAACACGGTTCCGCTGCGGGTGTCTGACGTCGTGGGCGGGTGCCGCAATGGCCATTGGTGCAAGTGCCGTTTAAAGTATTGATTGAGGGGAGAATGCAACTTTTACAACGCAATAAAGCAAAAAGTTGGCCGTCTTGTCAGACGCAACATCCTAATTGTTTGAGGAATTTTTTTATTTTAAATAAAAAATAGAGCTGCATTACACGGAATACATGTCACATCAATATTCTTACTATTTTCAAACTAAGCTAAACGCTTGTGCTATGAAAATAAGACTAACTTGCTGGTGTCCTGAAACGAGGCGCGAACCCCCGACCACTAGATCACTAGGCCAACGACTTGACCACTAAGTGCGACTAATTCTCGTCAAAAGTTTTGAGCGACGTGTGTGCGAGCATATAGGAAGTGCAAGCATTATTGCATATCTACTTATTAAATTTAATCGTAATTATTATATACTACCGGCTCTTTTCCGGGATTCAAGGAGGTGGTTATGGAGGAGGGGATAGTTGGGGGTGGTTACCTTGTAATGATGCAGAATTTGGTCCGGGCACGGGGAAGAATAGGAGGGAGTGGATTGGGATAACTATATTTTCTCAGACTCCTAGAATACAACTGAGATATGTATATCTTGGGTTGAGGATTGACTAGTTAAGGGGAGGGGGGAAGATGTATATAATTCGTGCAGGATCCTAAAGAGGTATTATGCAAAATTATGAACGAATGAACTTACGAATTAAAATACACATTTATATAAGGTGAATAGTACGTATGTTTAGCGCAGACTTCTAATATTGTATATTTGAAATGGATGAATTTCAATATAATATACATTTATATCATAGGAAGTTAGTGGAGCGGTCAGGGGTGAGTACCTTTTTTGCTCAAGTTCCTAAAGAGTAACTATGTCAAATTTGATTTAAATCAGTCAAAGAGTTGTGAGATTGTAAAAAGAACAGAGAACATTAATGACTTGATTATTTCAGATTTGAAGTAAAACACACTCTCGTACCAAGATACATATCCTCAATTTTTATTTTTATTTTAATGGTTCATCGGTACAACGTTAAAATGTTTTTATTTTAATTATTTGCGCGATTTATTATGATTTAAATCAGAGCGAACCCTATTGGCGCAAGATGTGTGTTGCCTGATGAAATGTTCCTCGTTAAAAAAGTTGTTTGTTTTGATTTAGGGGATGCATTGACTAACGTGTGAATCGGCTTAGTTTGAATTATAAAATTACGAAGCTTTTCCTCGAGACAATAAAGTAAACACAGTAGTATATTTTCATCCCCCGCCTTCACCCCCGATCGATGGGCGCAGCGGCGAGCATGAACGTAAATAAGGCGCCGTAAACGGGCGCACGCACACATGCGCATACACGTGCTGCAGCTGCCGTAAGTGGGTCACTTGCACAACGGTTTGTTTGGGTGCCGCCCGCCGCCCGCCGCCCCCCGCCTCCGGCCCGCGCGGCTGCAGCAGGGGCGGGCAGGCGCACGGCGCGCGGACGGCGCTGCACCGGCCCCTACGCCCGGATCAATATTCCATAACGACGCGCTGCGCCAAAACGCAGCTAACTTCAGTAAAATGGCATGGACATGCGGCGTAATTTCTTACAATCTTATATAATAAAACTCTAACGTGTCACTCTGTTTGACAAAAATTTAAATTAAATGACAAATTCATTGAAGAAAAGTGTCGAATCACCTACTTTTTTGGTGATGAAGATATTTTTGAAACTTTTTTTGAAGGATTCGATCATACTTTAAACAATATGGAAGGAAGAAGAAATAAAATACAAAAATTAATAAAACCACCCCTAAATGATTACTAACCATTGCAGGGGCTCAGGAAGCCCGTACCAAATATTAAAACTCTACGTATCATTTTATTTCCTCTGCTTAAGTTTTGTAGCCAATAAATGTGCGTTTATTTCGATATCTGATTTAATTTATCCTTCAGCTGAATATTTTGTTTTAATAAAATAATATGGATAGATACTTAAATAAAAAATTGTTATAAACAGTTCTATATCATTATTAAAATACTTTTTTAGTACCTATTCCTATACCTGTACCTTATAATGTAAATATCATAAGTAAGTTATATTTATTAACATTATATATATATTATGTAAATTATATATGGAAAATATATACTTCATCGTTTTTGTAGAGATGTGACTTCTCTGTTAACTTCAAAACTGTTTTTTGTTTTATGATTTTGTGCTGAAGAAGTCCCGAGTCTCGATTATGTTAGAACTATTAAAAATACGAATTTCCCGATGTTACGCACCATTCATATTCATTCAACCGGCTGTTTTTATATTTACCGAGAAATACAACATGGTCAATAATGCAACATTATTTAATTTTATTCGTGTATAACAAAAATTAATTGTTTTTAGCGAATCTCGCGTTACGGTGTACTATATATTATTTTTATCAAGACACTTTTATGGGGTGTCATCACGTTTGTAATATAAATGTTTTTTTTTTTTTTAATATCTTTTTATTTTAATGTACCTAATTTTACCAGCATAGCATTTGTGGATTAATTTATTCGGATTAAAAATAAAATTGACCAAGACTATTATACACCATTTGTATAATGTATTTATCGTTTATTTTATCGAACCCAAATTTTGAATGTAATTTTTCTCAGTATGTACATGATATATTTTTTTAGTTATATTTTATTATTTGTGAACCGCAAAGATATTTTATTTCAATATTTTCTCAAGATACGTAGTTTATAAAACATGAAACATTAATAACTAGTAAAAATATTTATATATAGATTTAATTTCATTCTGTTCTTCTTTATCAGATATACTACTATGATATACAGATTTATCAGATATACAGATTTACTATGTATAATTAATATTGAATCGTTCTAGGTTTTTTTACTTAGAATGAAATTGTGTATTAGAAAAAAAATCTCATATGAAGGTAAAAATGCTAATAAATAAAGACGTATATATGTATTTCATTTCAACGTGTATTATTATTTTTAACGTACACATTATTTTAAGGTTATGATTTCAGAACATAGTCCTTTAAAATTTAAAACAAATGTACAGAAAAAATCTATGTATCGAAATAATATTTCGTTGCTATCGAGATACAAACCCGGAACTTTTCCTATACGGGAAAAGGCGTTACCATTTCGCCATATCAACCAGTTAAGTTTTCGACAAATTTGGAAATTATATACTGAATTATGTATACATGCGTTACTTTATTTTTATAGTATCAGATTAGTATCCCAGTATCAACCAAATATTTTTTCGATAGAGATTTTTTCCGCATGGGCAGCTTTCAATTGACTCATTTAATTTGTTTTTATGTATTATTTTTTGGAATTTATAATTAAATTTTTTTTTGTTTATTTTTCATAATATTTATATTGTTGTAGACTAACACTGTATAATTAATATTTATTCTTAATGCGTTGTTCGTGTGGTTCTCGTTAGTTACTAAGAGTTCTTACAAACTCTTTGGAGAAAAGACATAAACATGACAAGTTTGATGACACCACAAAAGGTTTATAACAAATTAAACACACCTTCAGTACTTTCACAAATACTTAAATCATAAATATAATTACTTATATAATATATCCTTGTCTCTAACCCTGTTTTACAAAACCAATCAAGGCTTTTTCTCTCTATCTATAATGCTTAATTAACACCCACCTCGAACCTTATCCATTAACCTGGATATATCATTCATGACGCAGGCTCAGTTTAAAATAAAAATTGTATTATACTTTTAAAATTAGCAAAAAAAAACTAAAAAAAAAAAAACTGGTAGATGTTTTTTAAACTCAATTGTGGTTATTAAACTAAGATAATAAATAAAAAAATAAAAATAATAATTGTATTATATATGATTAATAGTCATTCGAACGTGTAATACATGCTTACCGTAATCCAAATTCGTACTATTCGCCAAAGCCAAATTTGTACTATAGCGTGTCACGTGATTAAACTTCGTTTGACCTTGGAACCCTCGCACTTATATTTTTTAATATTTAGTCAAAGTTTATAATTTTTTGCAATGTTTCTATTTTCTCATCCACAAAAAAGTGTATTCTGTAACATGCATTTTACATTATTTGTAATACCTTAATGTTATACTAGGACTATATATTAGAAGCACTGATAATCACCTATTGATAATCAATCTGTATATTAAAAATGTATTGTGCTAATAGTGTATTCGGTGCAACCTATATGTAAAATTTTCTAACATTCCATACTATTATCTAGATATTATTTTAATGATTGAAAATCTTTCAATTAAAATATAAGCAATCGTAAATCATTTGTTTGAATTAAATTTAATTGTTAATTTATTTATTTTAAAAATTATATATTACACAGAGATCATAAATCTGCATTAATTGCAGTGAAGTAATGATGGATGGTAGCCGTTCTTGAACCAACTCTCTAGAAACATTTCCGTCTTGTGTCGGGTAATTACTATTATACATATGTATGTAATCGTACATAACATACCTATCTGTTTACAATCTACAATAAATAATTTGTTTTAAAACACAATAATTATTGTGCGCTAAGATCTCGTATTCGTTAAATTAGTTTCAATTGCATTGAATAAATATAAATTTATCACAAGTTAATTGTTTTTTTTTTAAATATATTCAACTGGTAAATCGTGAAATTGGGTAAACTGTTTAGTTTTTAATCTCACAAATCTCATAACATGTTTTGTATTACATTAAGTTGGATTTACATTGAATACAATTTGTAAAAATATTTTTGTTCCTATGGTAGTTATTTTAATCCGCCCTAGTTAGGTGAATTCAGTTATTTTTATTTACAATTGTATTATAAATTTCCAATTGATTAGTCACCGGTTGCTGATGATCTGAACAGACCCCTGTAATTCATCAGTATCATAAATGATATATATTATTATGTTATTAATTTTAAATAACTAGGATTATAGACGAGTAAAGTTAAATAAATGGTCAGTTCGTTAGCATAAACGTTTTACATATGAGATACTTCATTGTCAGTTTATCGTAAGTATAATGTATTACATTAAATTCTTCATATTTCGTATAACATATTTATAACGATTTGCCGGAGACGTTTCGTCATACTCATGTTATTTCAATGGCTCCAGAGCTATACTAGATGCGTCCGTAGTAAATATTGTCGCACTAAGGAAAATCGAAGGTGTTTTAAGTAAAGGTAATAAATCCTTGACACGAAAACGTGCGTGATCAATAAATAAAATTGAATGTTTGTGTCTACTTTTAATGTTGACCTGACGTTATAATTTTCTAAATATTCGTAAATGCCAATCCCCTTCGATGGATTCAATAGCATTGCATTAGGATTCTGTACATAGATATTTGCGCATTTCGCTTCGTCCCTTTCTTTTTGATTCCAAGACATAAGTGTACCACAGTTTCTGAATACCAGAAATCAACTAATAAAATCTATGTAAAACAGCAATAAAACAAGAAGCTGACCGTCATGACTGGACGATTCGTGAAGATCTGATATGTATGTTCAGGGTTACCAGATTATTTTCTGTAAAAATAAGATTGCAGAATAAGAAAACATCACTGGGAGCAAAAACAACGGCCGAGGTCCGATGAACTTGACAAAACAGAAAAAATATTTCTGGCATTCGTACATTTAACAGTGTTTTAAAGCTTACCCAAATACCGGAAACCGCATCGGCTACCTCTGTAAGAAACTCTCTCACCCAAAAGAAAGCATTTCTGTTGGTCCCTCTTCGATGCCTGTCGACAATTATTGAAGTCGAAAGAGGGACTTGGGTCGCTTATTGTTTTTATTGCGTTTGTTTGGAGCAAATATCCAGAAAACAACAAAGACCCTGTGGACTGCGTAAACATAATTGAAAATATGCCGCAAGTATTCAAAGCCTCGGGCAGCTTAATAAAAATGAAAGTTCACTTTTTGCACCTAGATTTTTTTTTGCTGAAACTCTTAGTGCAACTCAAATTTCGCGTACAGATCTAAAATGTGTAGTACAAATTTTGTGCACAGATCTGAAAATTGCAAATAAAACAATAAGGAACCTACTTCGAAAAATATTTTTAGAAAATTCTTAAAATTTTTTTTTAATAATTAATTTAGTTATGTAAAATAAACCCACTCGAAAAATAAATGTTGACTGCGATGCAATGTTTTAACGAAAATAAATTTATTAGTACGTATGTAAAATTTTGACGGCAATTTTTTAGGAGTTGTATTGTATATCATATATTATACATATATTGATTCCTTATTATTTAACAAGTTCCGAATACGGATTTTGTAATAAAAATGTAGGTTCATGTTTCAACATCATCATTATAAGCCGTTTCCCATCCACTACTGGATGAAGGCCTCCCCAGGTGTCTCCCAGTATCTTTTCTGTCCAATGCTATTGTTGCTATTTATTTCCACAATATTTGACGATTTCGGTAGTCTTAACGGATTTTGTGGCGGCCTATCGCCTAATTTTGATTCTCCTGGGGTACCTGCATTCGTCCAACAATTGTCCGTTCTTCGAGAAATGCGCCCTGTCAACTGCCATTTAATTATATCAACTACCTTTATCCGATCTTTTATCTACGTTTCCATGCATTTATTTATTTATATGTACGTATTTATACATGTATAAAGCAAATCACTTTTTTTTTAACAATGAAAAATAGATAGTGCAACATGCGATGGTCTCAAGTAGTTTAAATTTGTTAGATTTCTTTTGTACGTATGTAATGCTATATTTCATACATCAACGATGTCTGCGTACTTGTTGCCCGAGTTTTGTATTCTATGTAATATTGAGAGACCGTCCCAGTATTGTTACAATAATATATATGGTAATATAATTCTAGTATTTTAAAGAGATTCATGTTTATATGGAAGAATTATAATGGAAATATTTTACTATTTCTTTTCTACGCTACGGTATAATATCTGTTCGTCTTTCAAATTCGAAGAATTGGAGAAGAATCGTCGTCTTGAATGCCCTTGAGTTCCCTGCGCCCTAGCCGAAATAGGTTACACAGCCCTCGGTGACCTAGAATGGTGTAACGGGGTGCGCCACGTGGTCTCCCGTTACACGGCACGTGGAGGCAGCGTGGCCGTCTGCGCCCCCGCCCCCGCCCTGAACGTATAGCGCGCCCCCCCGCGCGCGCAGCCTGAAGTTGTGGGCGGCCGCGTCTACTATTTTACTCCACTAACTTGGAGCTGTATGTATAGGCTTTACAACTTCGCGACAATTACTACAGCAGTCAGTCATTCATTATTTAATATTTTGCCTTATAAAGTATTTGCTTGCTCACAATATAAACGCAGCCCTTGAATCATGTAAAATATTTTTCTGAAACCAATTCAAAATGTTAATCAGAAATATTAGAATATGTCCAAGAACACACAATTACTGGATTTTTACCTACAAAGGCAATGATTAATGGGTGAGAATGGTGAACGTTATATTTATATAAAGTGGTCACTTTAGCCGTTCTAAGACAGATCGTAAGCCCTGTAATTACCCATACTTCCATATATTTTCTTTGTCTCTATGAGATATATATTATTTGTTTAAAATATTAATCACTTGTAGTATTCTCATAATTCATTAGTACTTAGCTACTATGTAATAAAAGTAGGTACATTTAAATGGGACAAAAAAATGATTAAGCAATTTTAACACTATCGAGTATAATAAAAATACTGGTTGATATAAAATCATTCTAATGCATCACAATAAACTTCCCAAACGGCAAGATTAGAGGTAGTTCAAGAGACAATATATTTGGGCGCTCTGATCATGAACGCTGGTGACAGTGGGCAAGAAATTCGAAAACGCATCTAACTAGCTAAAGTTGTTATGAACCAAATCAACGATGGCTTTACAATTTTTATGTATGCAACGGAGACCTGGACAGACCGTAATAGATGACCTCAAAATGTATTGCTGGAGAAGGATGTTGTGTATCCCGTGGACAGAACGTCGTACGAGTGCCTCAATTCTGCAATAGATCCAACTACACAATGAACAAAAGATTCTTCCAATTCATCAGCCACATTATGTGTAAAGGTAAGACACCAAACTTGGTCTTAGTCGGTAGTCTTAGAGTATTATTTGTCTTCAAGATGTTGAGTACATTGCAGTAGATGGACATGCACCAGCTTCAAACATCGCTGCGTTCACGTGGACACCTCGCTGCCGCTATCGACCGTGGCGAGCGGCGCGCGCACGCCTCTGCAGCCACCCCGGCCCGGCGAACCTTCTCCCTTCCCTCCACAACCCCTCCCTCCAACGACCTACTTCACCACCCTCTGCTGTCACATACACGAGACTGGCCCGCTAATGCCGGACTGAACCGTCATACTCCGCGGAAATGGATTCAGCGGGAGAATATGCTATTGCGAAGATGTCCGCGTGAAAACTTTTAGGACTACTCTTATTATGGAATATTTGAATTCTATAGCATATTCTGTAAATTTTATACTTCTGTGTATCAAAAATGAAATTGAATTATTCATGGTCAATAGTTGTTTGTTATATAATACATGCTTACTATAAACCAAGTTCATATTATTCGCTTTTAACGTCATGATCCGTCGTATGTCACGTGATTAAACTTCGCTGACCTTGGAACCCACGCACTTCTGTACCTTGTGCGATAGTTTTAAATGTACTATTCATTCTCATAAATTGTCAATTTGCAACATAACTTTTATTTTCATTATATTAGAAGTATTTTTAACTTCTTAATCGTGAAAAATGTGTATTTTGTAACATAATTGTCACCATAATTTCTTTAAATGTTTTCACATTGCGCCTTAATACCATATTAGGACTGTATATCAATAGGTACATAAAAAAATAAATAGGAATACGAACTGGTGTTGTATCTGAGATAAGTAAAAATCCGGATCTTCAAATTCTACCAACTCGAAGTCGTTTAATTTTGTGTTACGTTGTATTTGTACATTATTCAATTTTATTTATTTATACCCATAAATGACAATAAAATGTTAATGCAGAAATTATCTAATATGAATCTTATTAAAATAACATTTTGAATCGTTCATAATGTTGCACTAGGGAACAACCAGTTCGAGGATAGCTGGGTAAATTAAATTTTATCGTTAAATCTTACTTTATATTGTATTTTAAGTGATACACTGTCCCAAATGCGAAAGTAGTCCAAACGAAGCCCACGATTAAGGTACATCACATTGAGCGTCGAATAGGGTTAACAGAAATTCAACGGTTCAGAAATTATTCGAACTTTTGTAATTTTCAGCGAATAAGTTAAAGTTTTTTTTTTTCATTAGCCGGTAAACAAATACCTGTGATAGTTGTATTGAAATTTCATCACAATTGGTTGGGTATTTATGGCGCAGTGCTCAGTTTTGTAAAGGCAAATTGTAAAATTCTCGAAAATCACACAAAACAATTTGAATTTCGTATAACCTATTTTACGCTCAATCGTTTACTAGTAATATCCCCTAAGCGCAGGCTCTGTTTAGACTATTGTCTCTTGGACAGTTAGTCTCTTAGAAGATAAGCTGTACAGGTCTATATTAGTTATTTATGGATTGATAATTCAATTAATGGAATTATTAAAATGTTTTTTTTATTCCGTGTTGTAATTAAGAGTAACAATAACCGCCTGTAATAAGGATAACAGCAAGAAGACTATCGCCGAGAACCAACCAAAGCATTTAATGGGGAAATATTCAGAAGGCCAAGGCTAGTTATAGCCTGCAGCACCGTTGAAGAAGAAAAAAAATGAAAATATGGATAAAAAAAAAAAAATTAATAGATAGCTGGTATTTATTTGCATTGAACGATTAATCAAAATTTTCTCAACTCAATTTGAATTTATAAACATGTATCATTAATTAATTTTATTTTGAAATACTTATATACGTATAATATATTGTATTATTTTACATCTTTCTTATGACCTTAAGATCTGCGTTCAGAGAATTACGATATTAATGCATGTTCTAAAAATATGTTATAAAACTTCTAAACTTTCGAGGAACACTCGAATTTGTCTCGTCATGTAAAAGCCTTTTGTGATTTAGTGAAAGTATAAAAATATATATATACAGTATGTCCCAAAAGTCTTTTTAATTTCGGTTCATTCGCTGAACCAACGCAACGAGCGGAAGAGGGGCGGGGTGTATTCCGATCGCTAATCGCGTCATTGGTAATTCAGTCACTATGGAGCGTGTCATTACCAGTTGTTCGTGAAATTTTCCCCGGAAAATTAATACCTCGACGAGGTGACATAAGCTGACCAACACGTAGCCCCGACTTGACACCAATGAACGTTTTCCTATAGGGCTGTCTTAAATCAAAGGTATACAGTAACATCCCCCCTCTCTGGACCAATTAAAATAAAATATCCGAGAAGAAACGGTAGCGATCACGGAGAATACGTGCCTAGCAGTTCTCAGAAATTTTGCCTCCCATTTAAAAAAATGCCAGCGAAATAGCGGAACACATTTAGAAAACATAATTTTTAAGAAATAAATGACCAGGAACTGTACTTAAATGCAAAATAATCATTTTTTTATTAAACCCATCCATTATTTTATCGCATAATTTTTATAATGAAAAATGCTTTGATACCTACCTTGGATCCATTATCGATATATCTACTAGGTATATATTTTGGTCATGGTTCTATTAAGTTAAGTCGATTTGATTGTGGTTTTGTCTGTCTCACCAATACCACAAATTTTTTTTTTTTAAATATTGTATATTGACTATCTCAATTATTTCATATCCTTTTGTGGTTAACGTCAGACGTATTGCCGAGTCTCAAGAAGATGTAACCTGGAATCAGTGACGTAGCTACCATCTGGGCAGGTGGCGAGGACCCAGCACTGTTGAACAATTTCAACAATCGTAACTATTGCAGCATTTATTTAAAAATCTTCATAACGAAGGAGTAAGTAATAATATATCTTAGGTATAAATATAACATAATTCGTGGTACCATTGAATAGTATTAGGTTTTGAACGTCCAACCAAATAAACCCATTTTAAGATATTCAGTAGTAATGACAACTATGTGTTACTATTTTAAATGTATGTAATTAATAAATATGCAAATATAAATAAACGTATGAAAATACTTTTCTTTTCATTATTTTCAATTTTTTTAAATATAAAACTCGGTGTTTTATTGAGGAGTAAAGTGGATCGGTAATTTCTTACTACGGCACTGCTTGTGATAATTGTTATTTGGAAAAAACAAATGTAATTGGTATTTGGAATACTGATTCGAAAGTGAATATATCCGAGATTTTTTACGTTATCTTTGAGACAATGAGGACGCCTTCGATTACGAACAAAATCTCTTTCGTTTTTACAATATTTTTAAACAAATATCAGATATCTCATAGAGACAAAGCTATTTTTTATTATATTTAATGGAAAATACATGGAAGTATGGTGCCTTTGTAGGTAAAAATCCAGTAAGTGTGTGTTCTTGGACATATTCAATTATTGCTGATACAATATTTTTATTTAGAAGCTAAATAAATGTTAATACGTCTTAAATAAATGTTAATACGTCTTAAATAACGTCGTACCGAGTTATTATAATTTATCCAGTATATGTATATATATATACGTATATATTATGTAACCGCATTGCGTAACCGACCTTCTTGGAACTCTTATTTAACTACCACGATACTTGTGTATGTACCTTAGGTATGATCGGTACATTTGTGAATGCATTTGGAATTAAGGACTTTAGTCTGAATATGTTGACCATTTGTACATTTCTAATATGCTCGATGAATCTTAGTAGTTAAAATTATTAAAATTGACATCCATACTGGTAATTTCACATTAATTTTTGCAATGTTTCAATTAACTTTTTAATTGATTCGTTAATGCCAGCCTTAGCATTAGGTTTTCCTTGTCCTAACACAAATATTCTTCAAACCTAATCTAACACAAATATTCTTCATTATTAATATGCGCGTATTATTTTAATTATAAGAGACATGAATTCAAATCTAAAGTAGATTTAATTAATTATTTAAAAATCATTTTTGTATATCGTGAAAATGTGTAACAATTAATGTATAAAATTACGGTATTCAAGTGCATTATATTGATTTTATTTTTAAAATATAAATAATCTTAATTAACAGTTATTATCTTGAATAAAATTGGTAAATAAGTAAACATTTATATAAATAAAACATATAACGTGTGTATTAGAAAATCTTTTTTTTATTTTCTTTTATTTATTAGGTACGTATTTCGATTTGAACCATCTCGTATGTTGATTTTATAGGTATTAAATATTCTTTGATAATTTCTGTCGTTTTCTTGTCAACACTTCGGTAATCCTCAGGTCTGTCTACGTGCGCCTGAGTAAGTAGTGTGGTACTGCAGGTGTTTTCTTGGAATAAATTTACTAGTGTCGTTTCTTTCATTCTTGATTTTTATTATTATTAATATTATTATGACGCCAATATCACTAAACAAACATATTAATTACTAATTTACATCTATAATCGGCTTTATTCAATAATTATTTGGTCAAAATGTGTGTTGTACGTGCAAAATTTTAAGGTTAAATAAACGTCGCGGATGTAATTATGTCGGCTTAGTTAACTTCGATTTATTTTATTACTTTATACATTTTCGCAGAAATTGAAATTTTCCTCAGGAGGTTTTAAAACTGTCAACAGAGTTAAATTTACCACTGTAAGGCATAGCACGCACTGCGGTCAAACGCGCGCGGTTTTTACTAATAATGGGACGATTCTAAAATTTTTACAGATTTTGATGCAATTCCCGATACTTCTCTAAACTTCCGATTCCTATTCTATTCCTATTTATGGTCTTGTATATAATTAAAACTTACGTTCATTATTTTTGGTAATAGTGGTAAAAATAATAAATTTTATATACATTTTTACATTGCGTCGGTAAAAATTTTGGAATCATCCCATCACTAGTAAACCGCGCGCGTTTAAACGCAGTGCGTGCTGGACCTAATAAATATTTTTGGAATTCATGATTTTATTGAATATAGTTTAATAGACCTATCTAATAATAAACTTTGTATTTAACCTCGGGAGTTTTGGAAAAAATCTCTTTAATCAGTGTAATAAAATACTAAATAAATATAAACATAAGCTGTCATCAAAACATCTTTTGTTTCAAAAATTACATTTTTTAAGAATAATTTAAGTACCTGATTGCATAAAATATAAAATTATTATGATTATGAAAAATGTTAATAAAATTACCACCATGTTCCGAAATTATGAAAAAAAAGTATAGAATTTGTGGTTAACTAATTATTATTTAGTATTTTAGTTATTTTTACACGCTTTACTTATTTCTGACGATTCTAAATTACCCAATGTAAGATCATAATTTTAATATACAAAATAGATAATCCCAAATTGTTATCGGTTTCATGTTTTAATAAATTATTCGAAAATGCTCTTAACTTATATTTTGTGTATCGTGAATGTAAATAGAGAAAAAGCTAACGAACAAGGAAAGGACCAAACTTAAACTTATCCCGGAAATGGTACTAGAATTGGATAGAGGAATAGAACAATAAATTGGAGAAAAAGCGAACGAATATCCAACGGAACGCAAACTTGTCCCTGCAATTCCAAGAATTGGATAGAGGATTGTAAATTATATAAATAATATAATAAAATAGCCAATGAATAATGATCGGATCGCAAATGTCAACATGTCCCACCTATTGCAATTAGATACATGAATTTTAATTAGAGAAAAGGCGAACGAACATCGAACAGAACGCAAACTTCAACATGTCGCGCCAATTTCAAGAATTAAATAAAGGAATAGCAAACAAATAACGAACGGACGAAGAATGTCAACATCATCTGCCAATTTCAAGAATTAGGTAGAGGAATAGCAAACGAATGGACCGCGAATGTCAACATCTCACTCAAATATATTATATAATAGATTGTCAATATGACCATTTATTTAATGATATTTACAAACAAATATGCTATGCTGTGAAATATATATGTTCATTCGCGGTATTGCACGACCGATAGTGCCATGTAGTTGGTACACGTAGTCCTTATTCTAAATAACGATTTAAATTTGTAATTAAGCCTAAATGGTATGAGGAGCTACGGGGCAATATCCACTGGTTGGTATTTCACAACCAAATTCATTCAACTCATCAAATCTAATCACATCAAATCATTATGTTAATTGCCGTATTCACACGAACAGGTCGTATACACATATACTGGATTCCAAAAGGCCGATGATGGAATACGTTAGGTTCACGTAATTTAATTAATGTTTCATGGAACAGTGAATTTTTGTAATGGGTAAAAACCAACAAAGAGGAACCTGCACGCTATTTGAGGTGCTCCCCAGTATTTTATTCAAGGATCCCTTTTTTTAATATTTGTTACGCATATATTAATTAATTATTAAAGTGTTCGCTTCCGGACTAGCCACATGCCTGCGTTTCTATCTAATTAATTTAACCATAGAAATGGTTATAGATAAATTTTGACAGTAATATAATAATAAAACGGTTTTCTAATTTTTTTTCTAGAGTACCTATATGTTGTTGATAGGTATGTAAATGTCTATCATTATGTAAGGATTCTACGGGAATTATAAAATAATTCGAAGTAGAAAAATTAGCAATTATCAACTATAATACGAAGTTAGAAAAAAAATATATGGATCGAGGACATTAGAATTTGTTGTTCCTACACTGAAATATAAACTACCTCGGTCGTTACGAAATAGTATGCTTTCTCCCAATTTGAAAGAAGTGATAAAAAAGTGGCTTATTAATAATAATTTATCTTACTTGTAAATATGAAATGGATTGCTGAACCGTGTCACTGGTTAGTTTTTGTGTTAGATTATATTTAATGTAATAATTGATATGAATGTACTTTCAGACAAACATCTCGAAAAATATTTTGTAGGTCAAGTAATAAGGTGAAAAGAGGTGAATTACCTCTAAAATTAAAAAAAAAAAAAAAATGCGATTTATTTCATTCGATAAAGTTTTGCGCGATAGCGGGAAGAATGGAAATATGAATTATTAACCACATAAATTCAAAATGAAACTTTATTTTTACACAGATTCGGAGAAATCTACATGATACTTAAGTACATTTCTGCCTACGCAAATGAATGTAAAAATATCACAAATACAAAAATTTAATACGTGTTTTTTTTTTTTTTTGTAAAATTTATTTTTAACATTACTGCGAAAATACACACCCTCCCAATGTAAATAAGGCCTCGTGTGATACAACGTGATTAATTTAACAGGAAACGACAAGGGGTTGTGTGGGGTAACGTCGCGTACTTCAGTTGTTTTCTCGGAAATGGTTCGTTTTCCATCGAGTTTTGATTGACGAGTGTGATGAATGATTTTATCATCAGGTAAGTATGCGGTGTCTCTCTATTTGCAAAGCACTCTAGATAGAAAAATTGGCAATAAATATTGAAAGTCGTGCACGACTGGGCTTGCTGAAAAAATTAACTTTCGTGATGCGCAATAAACAGATTCAAAATGTTTTTCTTTAATGTACCCTACGCTTTATCGAAATTCGCTGTCAACCTGATATGTTCTATCCCTGAAAATAGATTACATCATTATTATGCATACGTGGAGGGTGAATACAAATCGAAAGTGATCGGTGTTGTGAGAGGTGAAAGTGCAACTAAATGTTTTAGTAAGTAATGGATGTATTTAAAAATATTATAATATAAAAAATAAAGTGGTTGTTGTTTTGACTACGGCTAATAGAAATCCCAAGCAAGACAAGCGATGCGTAATTGAGTTCTGGTTCCAGCACTAATCTAAGCCTACAATTGGAAAAGTAAGAAATCAAGTAGATAGTTAAAGTGGTAACAATTTAGTCACAGCCGTCTGGGTAGAAATAAATATATTTTTATAAAAAATTCAAGATATTCCAAGGATGAAAGAATTTTTTTACGCTATTGAAAGGGAAAAAAATCCCACTAATCAAAAAAACCTTGTGGGATTTCTTTTGAAAACTAAAATCAATTACAAATAAATACATTCATCTCTGACAAATTTGGTCTCAGTGGTTATAAACGCTGCCATTGCTACAATCTGATCACCTAATGTATGGAAATTAACAAAAAAAATCATCATCATATCACAGTCGAGTATTTTCTGCTTCTCAGGTTTTGATTAATGTTGTTTTGATGTAAACTGTGTATTAAATATAATTAACTCCGTAGTATTGTCTTTTTTATTTATTTAATGATGCCTTTATTAATGTTGAATATTTTCTTATTTCCATTAATTATTTATTTATCTAGCAAACAAATTACTGATAAGTAATAAATATATTAAATTTTGTTTAAGTACGTGCTTTTACGGTAGTACCATGTAATAATCTTGGTAACCAACTTCAATTTTATAAAAAATGTAAATGAAGTATGTTTTATCAGATTAAGTAAAAGAAAATAGAAAGTTATTGACAGGTATAGTGAGAATAAATGTTGCACTATGCCCACTTTCGGTTAAACCGTGTCATTAGGTTACGGTGTTCAGATACAAATTTTCGGGGACACAAATACAAAACAAAATAATCAAAGTGCAAGCGCAGAAGCAGAGACACCGCCCTGAAAGCCTTGCATAATTCCGTATTACTCTACGGGCAGGTAGGTACAGAAAATCGCCACGTGTAACGCACACCGCCCCAAGGTTACTAATACTACGACAATTTCCGTTCTCGTATAGGTTGTGAAAATGTACCTGTGTATTTGTGCATCGGCACGCTCGCGTACACGACCACACCGGCCGCGGAGGCTCTACGCTGTAGACCTTCCGGCCGTACTACGGGTCGGATCGTTACCGGCGCCGCGCTACGTCAGCGCCGATCGATGCGCCGCGCCGCTCGGAAGCGCGCGTGTAATGAAGTAGGTCACGGTGCGCGCGCATCGACCCATGCCTGTGACGCTGCACCGCTCGGTGCACGGGGAATCACCGTCTACACTGCGACGCTGTGACCTTCGCCTCGTGTCGTGTGCGCTTAAAGCCCTAGATGCACGGCTCTCACCCGCTGCTTTGTAAGTGCTTAGGTACTATTTAGAATAATGAACCTGTCAATATTTGACCTCTAACTCATAAACACAGCAAAATAAACAAAAACTGTTCTTATATAAAAAGTCGTCAAACTTATTTCTCTCTTTTCCAAATTATTACACTCACCATATTTCTAGGATTATGTCGATTTATTTTGAAATTATTCGTGATATTAAATTTTTTCTTTTACAATTTGTATTAATTTCTCAACACTGGAAATTTTCACCTAAATATGTAAATGCATACTCCAATGAAAAGAAGAGATCAAAATCTATTTTATCGACTGTATTACATTATACTACTGCTAAATTCAAATCAAATACAGCGATATCACTTTACTAGTGCGAAATCTGTACATGAATGTTATGCATTGAAATAAAAAAATTAATATCGATTGTTTACCAGAAATATATATTTTTTACGATAAGTCTAATAATTTGGCAAGATATTTTGTTTTTTTAATAGTACTTTTTACGCAGATAAATAGAATACTTAAAAGAAATGTTCAATACCAAACCAATTTAAGTATTAACGTTATAAAAAAGTTGAAACGCTTTGCTTGATTTAAACATAATAATAACATTTATTTAAATTAAAATTACAATATTTATAACCTCTGGTGCGGTGTAAGGTCATCAGTTATTCTCCAGGTTTCGCGAAATGAGGCAGATCAATGCTTAACGAAACAATTGTTGTATTATTTGCCGCCCGTAATACGAAACATGCGAAAGTACTACCTTGCTAATTGCTATAAATGGAACTTTGATTTGTTTAAAATCTTGCATGTAATAAGACCTTATTGAAGCATATTTATGATTAATTAATCTAAATATGATGATACAGATACGCAAGAATGTACGTAAATATGTACATGCAGTAAAGGAACAAACTGAATTCCTAGGGCTTTACGCCTACGTGCACAGGGATCGGGGTATATACGACCATCGTCCTTAGCAATTTCTCTTAAATATTTATAAAAATCAATAAAAGTGTGACAGATAAACTGATATTAAAATTAATAAATATATTATTTGGTTCGATGCACAATGGAATCCTGGTACCGACACTGATGTATGGAAGTGAGGCCTGGAGCTGGCAGAAAAGGAACGAAAGTAGACTGAATGCAGTGGAAATGAGATCACTTAGACGTATTTGTGGCAAATCTATTTATGACAGAGTAAAGAATGAAGAAATAAGAAAAGAATGTAAAGCTGATGTTATTATAGTGAGTAAGATTAAGAAAGGATCACTTAGGTGGTTTGGTCATATGAAAAGGATGAATGAGGAGAGAATGGTAAGAAAGATATATGACGCAAGTGTTGATGGAACCAGAAATAGAGGACGTCCGCGGAAGACTTGGCACGACCAGGTAAACCAGATAATGGAGGATGGTTCTGTTAGAAGCCTCAACAATCGGCGAGCTTGTATGACAAGATGTATGAATGTGGATGAGGCGAGAATTGTATGTCAGGACAGAAGAGTGTGGCGCTCTATCCTCTCTGCCTACCCCCACGGGGAAACGGCGTGATGGTAAGTAAGTAAATAAGTTATTTGGTTCGATTGTATAAATCTCCGTATAAACCACTGTTTACACATTTCGGTGTCACACGTAAAATATTATATTCGGTACGAATACCTAGAAATTCGGTGTTCCCATAGGTACCGGCATGTCAGCAACTATATCAATATCTAATGTTTATAATGGTCTGGAATTCAACATAACACAAGAAATTGACTTAGAAATTTTTTACCGGTCTTCGCACAATGAGAACATTCTTAAATCGATTTGTCGAAGGGCAAATTCGTGTGTGAACGTGATATTAATATTTCACTAACGGTATTTCGAATCAGAATAATAGAATTAAATAACACGTGAATCGTATCACGAACATACCATATAATAAAACAATATTCAAAAATATTTAATGGTAACGTCTGAGAATAAAGTTTTTGACATTTTATTATTGCGTAACAGGATGACATAACTTTGTTTTCTTCTCTACCTACCCAATAGACTAAATGAACTAATTAATGACAACTTTCAATTTCGGGGATATATAATTACATATTGAATTTTAATTTTTAAAACTACGATATTAAATTGGCATAAACATTTTTATACCTACTCGTTATCATTTTTATACAATCACGTCCGTAACCTATTTCTCATAATCCATTCTTCAAATCACACAGAATCCAAATCAGGGTATTTTAAACAGGACTAATTGTATGTTTGATCTTATTTATCCGAATTTTCTCGATCAGCGATCATAATTTTTTTGTATCTCAGTTTAGTGCAAGGCTAATTTCGTTGCTCCTAATATCTTCAACACTGTTTGCTTGTAATATTATATTGTAGTATTATTTTTTCTTGCCCCCAAGATTTTCTGCCCCCGAGAGAATTCTTACTCTAGGCAGTTACCTACTCTGGTGCTCCGAGCATAGTTATCGGCAAAAAGAATTTGTCAACAGAACCGAAACCAGCTGTGAATAATAAAGTTCCGGTGCCAACATTATGTACGGAAGTCAAACCTATTATTGGTAAAAGAAGAATTAAAATACATTAAATGCGGTCTAGATGCGATTGATTGAATAAATCAGGAGCCAATGTAGATGTATGTAGTTTATTAAAATATATGAGGCGAATATTAAAGGCAACTTGGTACGATCAGGTAAACCAGATAATATATATGGAGGACAACGCTGTTGTTCCTTCAACAGACGAACGCATGAAAAGATGTATGAACGTGAAAGATGCAAGAATGTTGTCAGAACATGGAGTGTGGGGGGTCTATTCTCTCCAAATACCCATGTGGTGAAACGGAGTTTATTACGTCTTAATTCATGTGCGCAGTACGGGTTCAAAAGTCCTCTGCCGATCATAGTAGGTCAGTAAGCCTTACGTTATTCAATGCGCGCCAACATCGTACGTCGTGGCGCAGCATACGTAGCTACTACGCCGCGCCGCGTCGCCGGAAAAATCGTTACTTTGCTAATGCGTATTGTAAATTCTCGTTATTATTTATAAAGGTTGTTTTCTTCCGACGTATCACGACTTCAGGTGCTACACTAGTTAGACTACGTATTGCTTCGTTTGGGTAAAATATTAACATCAGATTAATAATTATTCAGATCCTTTATATACATAAATACGAGTATATGGTCTAGCAGTGCGACACTCGCCTAGTTATTGAGTGTTCATGGGTCCGAATTTCGTTTCTGAAGACCACTGAGTCCTATTTTTATAATACAAGCATTTAGCATAGTTTGATAATAATTCTTATGTATAATGTTGTATATAATACGTACTACTAAAACTCCTCAATAAATAATTTTAATAAATAGTTTACCGCAATTATTTCACACTTTTTTCATGGTACACAGTCGGCCGTACACACAATATTCAGTATTTTCTCGACTTGCTTAAATAAATCATATTATCCACACCGTCTGCGATACGGCATCTCTATGATGTAGCACGCTATAAAAAATAATACGAACAGCTGTACTGTATCTTTATATAGTGGTAAAATATAGTAACCTTAGCCGTGTTCCATCCGCTCCAACTCATATTTGACGTAGGACTTTCAAAAGGTTGGAGTTCACGGGTCGAAATTGGTTGACATTTACTAGTGTAGGTCGGGGCCGCCCGAGGAGGCGATATGGAACGTTCTCGTTACCTGAATTCAGGGAAGAGCTGGAACCTACCCACGCGGTAAAAGTGCCTAAATAGAGAATGTTTTTGTGAATATGAAAAAGAACGCGTCTAGAAGTGATGGGGACGAAAGAGATGGATGTATAACTATTCCCGTGGACAATCTATTGAAAAATTGTGCACGCCTATGACGTAGTATGGAGATGTATTTATTAGAAGTATAATATATGGGTTACTTTTTTTATATTTTTTTTATTATTTATTTTATATTATCGACCTCTCAGAATACCAAAGTTCCATCTGACACTGACACTGTTTTGAGATATTGAGTTCAGAAGTGTTAATTTAATTTCAATATATGTTCATATATATTTTGTTTTGAGTATGCAAATATGATCAGTTTTAAGGTCTTAAATTGTTTTCAGTATCATCAATGACCACTATGAGGAAATTAAAAATAAAATAAAACATTGTAAATTAACAATAATGACCCATAAATTGAAATAAATAACTGATTCCTTTAATATCCGTTAAATAGAGGCGGTGTGTATGGAAGAAATAAATAATAATGAATTTGGAACCCATTTCACGTAATAACTCAAATTATCCTAAAATGTTAGTTGGAACTTTGTTATTCTAAGGGGGTCAATATGACGACGAGCATGACGCAACATATGCCAGAAAAAATGAGCTACATTATTGACAATGAAAAATGAAATTCAATAAATATATAAAAAATGAGATGTTATATACATATTGTGATGTTACATTTCAAATGCGAGGCATACCGAGCGCTGCTTTACCGACCGGATCAAACGCGGTTGAAGAGAGAGAAGGCGAGCGTAGGGGGGAGATTCTTTGACAAGCGGCGGAGGAGGTCGGGCGCGCGAGTCGGGGCTGCAGGATAAAAACAATGGCGGCAGTCGCAGAGTTATGGAACATGTAGACTCATGGTAAATTGGGAGAATTTGGTCCCCGATTTTACACGTAGAGTAGCCAACGTCAGGATGGCCCCGACGAGATGTAAGCGCCAAATTTGACCAGTGGCAAGGAAAAATTATCGCACGGCCGGCATCTGGAAGGATGACGCAGATGGATCGGAGTTCTGGATTATGCATTGAACGGTTGCCAAATGGCCATCACCACTATCCATGTGATGCCGGGTCAGTCAATTCTACAGCCATGCCGATGGGAGTTTGCTGCAATTTGTAATAATAGTTTATATTAAATATAGTGTAATTAATATGTGAATCACTGTTGTTATTGTTAAAGACCATTCCCATCTTTCCGAGACAGGCATATCGACACCACACACTCCTTACCCACATACTAAGTCTACCCGGTGGCGTGGTGCGCTGGCGTTCGTTCCACCTGTGCCAGCGCACATTGTAAATATATATTTATATACGAACAAATTACAATGAAATACATGAGAACGTAAAATAACATAAGCATAAAAAACATTATTTGTTGTATTTTTTCCTTTCTAATGAGTTAGCAATAAATACTGTATTTTTTTTAACCCATCGGGACTTCATTAATATCTGTGGTTTCTTTTGCGTAGGTTCGACTCTGGAGATGCGTGGGTTGGATGACGCGCATTTTTCGCCTTTGATATCCTCCCCGCATTTTCACGCCCACGGGTGCACTATGCTTGGCTCGGAAAGATTAAATAATCCTTTCTAGAGGTTTCTCAAGTTTTTAGATAAATTATAAATTCTACTTAGATTATGTAGAACACTAATTATTAATGTATATCTAAAGCATTTAACGAATTTAAAACTAGTTAAAGCAATTTTTATCATTTTATGAAAATCGTTATTTAAGCTCTAGAGGTCAAGCCGTTTTTTACGGAGATTTTTTTCAAATGTATTTCTTTTTTAATTTACTTAAAACTTTTGATTATACGTACTTTTACTAATTAGATTATAAAGTATACACGTGCATACATATATATACACGTACGCATAATATCCAATCGGGACAATAAAACCACTCTAGCTTATCGGTACTCAAAGCTTTTGAAATATCCCCATCACAATTTGTCTTACTTGGTTATCCACATTCTACCCCACATCTTGTACAATTCGCACTTATCTTATTCTTCTTAGTCTTCGCCTGTTTATTTTCGTTATTCATTCGATTTAATTGTCTGAACTATCCACTAAAGATTTTTTTTTTCTTTCACTTACTTCCGCTTTACGTTGTAACCTCGTTTTCATACTAGTTTCACTGTGGCCAGTCTGTCATTTACACGTCTCGCTAGCGTCCATTTAATGTGTGCAACAAAGTATGGCGACGCTCGTTACTACCTCGAGTGTAGTATTATAATATTCCTCTTTCCTCCTTCTTATCAGTATTGACATATAGTGGCTTCAATCAGATGAGACGTGGCTCGGGTGTCCATCCGGAACTCCGATCTCCTCAGCTGCAAAAAGAATCTGGAATTGTTAAGGACCTTTGTGAGAGTTTGGGTTTCTAGGCAAGAATTACTTCGGGGTATTAAGTAGTATTACCAATATCAGTGCTTTTTTTTGTCTGTTTCTCCTGTAATTGTGGACGAATGGCCATCGATGGTGCTCCTACAAGTCAGATCGTTATTATTTTGTTTTCTCTTTTTCCCTTTTTTGGGGCGTGTTTATTCTTTCTTTTCTCTCGACTCTCCAACTACATCTCCATTTACCATGTTGTCTCCCTGTTATGGTTCTGAAATTATGTAATTCTAAAATTTTTATTAGCCATTTTTTTTATTTTATTTTATTTAATTGTTCTTTGTATGTTAGAATTTTTTTATGTACTATGTTTTTTGTGATGATATTCTTAAATGTATTTTTTTACTATTCTAAATAAATGAAAAGGTCGGGGACAGTGAGGGTGCTTGTGATGGCTGTGCCGCTCCGTTTTGTCACTTAAGTGACAGACGGAAATGCACAGCTGCCTATTAGCATTAAAAAAATGCCAACCTGGCAGCGATTGAGAAAAACCATATATTTGAGCTTTTGCTTATAAACGGCCCTGGGTAAGCGGCGGGTCCACTCTCAGATGAGACTTGGCTCGTAATTCACCCCGACAAGTCCCGGTCCTAGGTCGTCCCCACTCTCTGGAGCTATTCACTGTTGTGAAACTATACCAAGTTTTCATCGGCTCAAAGCTGTGCCCAGACTAATTTCTTTTTCTAGACTGTCACTTTAACGCATAATATAGTCAAAGAATTGGAAGAATCTTGTGTTCACTGTTGTACAATAGATAATGCTTACTTATGATTAGATTTGTTGCAAGAATTAGCCATCATGCATTGTGCCGTTCATGACACAACCTTTTATACCACCGTCTTCTCATATTGTCTACAGTCGGTTCATAGTATAGGTTTAGTTGGTTGTATGCGTCTTCGTATTTCCGTAATTTCTTCCGTAACTGTCACCAATGTTTGTGATCAGTGCGACAAAATAAATTGCCTCTTGAAGTACTTCACATCATGCTATTTGGGAAGTTCGTTGTGTTGCATTAACATGATCCATTATCACTATTAAGAATTTATTTATTCATTTATTTTACAATATAATATAGATATATAATATATAATACTGGCTGGTTTATGACGCCATTAGGGAGACTTATATTCTGTTAACTTTCAAAGTTTATTTATCGTAAAAGCAATACTACGTTTATTCATATTCTACATTCTGAATGTCAGTTAATGAAACAAACCATTTTCTCCACAAGTTTTCAAGTGTTCGAAGTATTAAATGCACTAGTGTAATATTCTTTATGTGGTATTTGTGTGCTTTTAATAAAAGTAAATAGAATGTGACATGCCCTTATACTAAGAAAAACAGTAACGGTATATTTATTCTCGTTATCAATATTGCAATCGCCCCTCGCTACTTGCGGAGGTTTTATGTAATGTTAATGTTCCTGGAATATGTCTAAATAATAGATAATAACAGTTGCCATTGGCGCCAATCGATGACTGATACAAATCAATTCAAGGAAATTTGTCCGTGAAACGTATTTTCCACCGTGTAAATAAATATACTTGTGATATCTTTGTATAATGTTATATTTTTCGTTAAATATTTTCACATCTACAATTTCATTAAAATATCAAATGTTTCCTTATATCATTATTGTTTAAGAATATGTATTTTAATCAATTATAATTTTAAAGTCGTCTAAAAATATAAACATTATTTCAAAATTGCACGAATTTTTCACACAACTAGAATAGTCTCGTACACGAGATAATTGAATAATAGAATTCAGGTGGCTGTCATGTACACTGAATTCAGTAGAGCCTTTACTAAATTAATTGTAAAACTTGACAAGAACTCGACGAATTATTTCGAAAAATTTTCAGGAAACCTTTTCACAATGACAAGCTACTGAGATCTGAAGAAGAATCCCGAACCCACTGATATTCTGCATTTTGATTAAGACTTTAGTTCTTTAAACGAAATATTCCAAATACATTTAGTTATATCATAATATTATAAGTTTTAACAATTACAAACCAAACCATACGACTGCGCAATCACAACATAACTGTGATAACTTTGGTGTTCTATCCTCTGCTACTTACCTGGTTATCTCGTGTACGGATTATTGAATGATAAACTCGGTCTTCTCTGTAACTGTTTTCAGTTTATTATAACACGTGAGTACAGAGGTTAATATAATATGTACACTTCAGAAGTAATCATTATAATTGGAAGGAGCCGAGATGAGAGAGAGCTCTCCCTACTAAGGCGGCGACTTATAAAAGTTCGCCTTCCCCCACTCACACTCTCACGACGGACACACATACACACATTCACACAAACAAGTGACAGTTCTCACAAGGACATAGCCGCCCGCAAGGACTAGTGACAGCGATCTGAGGCAATCGGTTGCTTTCTACTTTCTAACCGGAGTGATCCTTTATTTACTTTCCAAATTACCATAACCTAAATTCATATAATAATAATAAACATATTTCAATATTTAATATATAAAAAAATATTATTACTTATAATCGACTCAAAAATGCAAACTATACATATTTGAAGATTGTCATATTATAAAAAAAAGTTTATTTCGCAGGATCAGTAAATGGTGCCATTGCACCTAGTTTCGTTCAAGATAATCCCTTTCGAAAATCCTACCTATAGTAAGAAAAAATTGTTTAAAACTGTAGAAAATTGGCAAACATAAAAATGCCCCTAGCATGAACGTGAATCCTCCTAGCATCTGTATAACGTTTCATACAGAAAGACTGCCGGAATTAAAAAATCTAGGCATATCCTAGTAGTACCAGGTATATGACCTTTTCAAAAGATTTTAATTATTTAATTTTAATTTATTTTCCAAAATCTTTAGTAATGCGCAGCCATTTTGCTTATATGCAGCGCACGCCGCTGAGTCACTGAGACCCTCACTTTCTTTGTATGTAAAAACTTAAAGAATATATTTGTTGAGATTGTGGGTACGTTATTTATTGAGCGCGACATAAATTTGTCTATGGCGCCATACAGATTGTTATCGTTGATTTAAATTGATATTCAATCGGTGGCGTTTTATTATTATTTTATACTTATACCTAAAAATATAATTTACGTCGTAAATAATAGGTATACGCTATAACCGCATACACGTGTTCACAATTTACGCACGCGTGAATTCAATGCCAACAGTTCCAATGTCTTAAATAGACATAATTATTGTGTAATGTCCTCTCATGGAATAACGTATAAATACATATAATACTAATAATACTACGAAATTAAATGACCGACACGATATGTACCCCGGAAATTGAAGTCCAGAGGTTCGATTCCACTGCGCCAAGGATCATCATATCAATACATTAGGCCAATTTTTAAAATAATTCTAATATTTGAATGACATATGATTGTTCGAACCCTTGTCTTTTGAGTATATTATAACTATCAATTTTGATACTTTTATTTTTAATAGCAAGTGAAAATTGTACTTGCAACTAAATTTAACCTCGTTTTTTTAATTTATCTCCGAAACATCATTAAATCTGTGGCAGGACATGTTTAAGGGCTAATTGTGTGATCAGTAGTAACTTGTGACTAACGGCCGTGGTTAAAATCGTTTGCGGATTGTACGAACGTCAAATTTACTATTGTCATAGATGGAGATGTCTATAAGTGCGACAAATAATCAGGAAATATGGTTTATTTTATGCATTATGGATTTTTTCATTGGACTAACTCTCATCACTAAAATAGCGGGATATTGAATAATTAACTGTCGTATATTTCAGCTTTCCAAGTATTTATGTGTCAGATGACTTTTGGAACAGCTGTGAAAAGTCCGCCATATTTAATTATCGATTCTCATTTTTATTATCGGATATCGGGGAGTAAAATGTGTTTACTACGGGATATACTTTCGAAAAATAAATATTTTTTTACCAACGATCAAACCCGTTTTCGCAAAATTTTAAAAAGTTACTACTGATCACACAACCGGCGCTAAGTGGATTCACAGTAAAGTTATATACATTTGATGGCGCGAGCGCCAGCCGACAACTGTAATAACGCTGCGTCATCTTCCGCGGCACCTTGCGTCACTGAAATTGTTAAGTCATCTCGTACAAGTACCGGATTTTATAACATACTAGAATATTCCATTATCACTCGACGCGCTTGTAAGTTAGAAATATTAAAATATTTAGAAAGAACAGTTCCAGGCAGGTATGATCTAAAGATATCGAAAGAAGGTTGACTGCAGGGAATAAAGTGAATACAGTAATTTTCAACGGAAACTTGTTAACCAAGACAAGACCAGCGGTACACAATGGAGTCTTGGTATTAACACTGATGTGTGGAAGTGAAGCCTACAGGTGGCTAACGAGGAACGAAAGATCGCTTAGGCGTGTATGTTGCAAATTTATTTATTATGGAATAAAGAATTGTGGAGGTTTATTGCCTCCACAGCCATCATTATATTATCACCGACGATCCCTGAATGTATCTCACATTTACCGGTGCATAAACTTGCACTTTTGACAATCGCAAAACACGCCTGGTACCGACGTCGGGTGCCAATATCATGCCCCCACAGCCGCTCCTGAGCGCCACTTCTCTCGCCGCTACTTTCCCGTTAAGATCTATAGCAAATGCTTTTCTGTGTAGGCTTTTTATTATATATTTCTAAACTGTTACTGTTCACTCAACAATAAACTTGTGTCAACCGTAAGTAGTTGTCAAACGAACGCGTGAACGCTGGGTGAAATATATGGGGTACCCAGCGCTCACACACATAACCTACATATTCATACAGCATATATTCATTTTCCCTAAACTGGTGGTCGTAATTAATATCTCCATAGAATGAACATATTCGGAAAGAATTGTAAGAAAGATATATGACGCGAGAGTTGATGGAAGCAGAAATAAAGGACATCCGCGAAAGACTCGACATGACCATGTAAACTAGATTATCAAAATGCTTGCCACCAAGGAACTGCTTCAGATGAAGGAAAATATGCAAATCACAAATTAAAACAAAACACGACACACTTGGCGATGAATTTCAGCTGGTTTCAAGTTTAGTGCATTCAAGAAACGAATCACAGACCGTATCTCACAGTCAGCGGGCTGATCTATCGTCTTGAACATTTCAACCACTCACTGCAAGGCGGCCACACTATGCGAATGACTCTAACGCTGCATGCGGTAAGTCAACAGATGAAGGAAACCGTTGCGCATGCGCGACATCGCAACCGCATCGCTACACCGGGAATATCGTATATATTTGGATGTACCATATGTCTATTTATCAATCGATTGCGGTGGGGTGTGGTGGAGATGCGGGAGGGGGGTGTTATATGTATGTAAATCTGTACACGAGCGAGTTACGAACATTAAACATTAACATGAGTATTACTTTAACAGAAAATTCAATGCATCTAATTAACTTTCACAATCCAATGAAAGCTGTACGCGTGTATGGCGTAACATAAAAAAATCCATTCAACGTTAAATTTCGGAATCCTCTCTGGTGGTTACTACAATATTAATGATTATTCATTAGTAGACTTTATTATGTTTTGTGTATTAATAATGTGTTCGTTCATTGAGACTAACCAATCAAATCAATATTACCTTAATATTCTATATTATCTAATGAGGAGAGTGATGAAAGTTATCTTTTTATGTTTGGGCTAATGAAAAATATTTTTTTTCTTAACAACCATCGTTTGTGAAATTTTAATCAAATCTGCAAGTCATATTAATAAATACATTTGATACGGCTCTATCTTGTTGTGTCAATAGTTATATTTCTTTAATGATACGTTCAAGTGCTTACGCTAAATTTACGATACGATGCTGATAGCGCCATTACTTTATTTAATTTTCGGGCAAAAACTACATCGTTTTAAACAATTCAAAGTTGTAAACAAAATAATTTTGATAACATAATAAAATATATTAATACTTTAGAGTAATGTATTATTAATATTAATATTACAGTGGTAAATGTTTGTTATCACATACCAGTAAAAGTGTACATATAGGAGAGGGGCACTCTACATACATTCTTGGTGGAAACATAAACATTTATGCAACAGTAAAAGTATTTATATTTATATTATATTGTCAGCGTTTAAATTTTCGTTGCAATCGAGTCATATTTTTAAAATAATCGCTTGATCACGTGGGTGACACCAAAATGAAAATATTGTGACAAGAAATTTGCGTTAGTTCATGTCTATATATATATTTGGTGATATGTGTTTGTTATTTACTTTTTTAATTGATATTGCAGATTTTTTATTTATTTATGATGAATTGATTTTTCGGAAGAATATTTATACCGTACTGACTAATGCATTATTACCATTTTATATATCTATTAATCATTCAGACATATAAACAGATCAATTTTAATTAATGATTGTGTTCTTACTTAAAAAAACTGATTATTTATAATTGCAATATGATTATTCTCAACTGACCTATCATTCCAATAATAATGTTGGCCAACTGGAAAATAATAAGCATTTTATATGATAAAAGTGTTATTGAAACTGATTCAAATAAACCTATATACATATTAAAAGTATTGCACGTGTATCTCCGAATTATTCATTATTTATACAGATTGTGTGGTCAAAAAGTCTCTAAAATGCACGCAAAGTTATTCAAATTGTATATTACTCGTCTACGTTCTACAATGGTCGGATGTAATATAAGATGCACGTTGCCTTTCTTGATTATCTTTCATATGAATTTTTACAGTTAAAAAATAACTAATCAGTATTCCTGTACATGTGCTGTATATTATAGTAATTAGTGCTGTGTTTATTTATTTTCTAACCGTACATAAAAATTAAATTTCATTTCACTAGAATTCATCACACTGATCAATCATTTCGTAAGATTTATGGCATTTACCAATATTTACGTTTTATTTTCTTTAAGTAATGGTCGTCATATATATTTTTTAATGTTCCTACCGCGCATCAAATGTATTTTATAACCTTATTAACTTCCATTAAAGTTAACGGAATATGTGAATACATACAATTAATTATTTGATTAGTCTTAGTGAAGTAGCTAGGAGGACACTCGTCTCCGACAACCGTCGGTCGGGGTTCAAATCCATACTAGTGGCCATTCACGTTATACAGGCGAATATTATGTTCCAGGCCAACGTTGCTTTTGAACAACTAGGAAATTAAACACAATTCTTTAATTTGATTTTTATTTATCGATTATTTGGTTTATTACAATTATGTGTGGAATATGCGTGCTCTTTTAACCATATTTTTCATTACATTTTGTGTGTAATTTTGCGATTTTATTTCGAATATAGTCCCGTAGCATTGGCATTGTTGTTGACTTATTGGCGTAGACTTTTCCTTTCAAGTATCCTCACAGAAAATAGTCGGGAGCCGTGTAATCAGGTGATCGAGGAGTCCAGGTCAATATTACTATTTTTTGACATCAGATGCATTCAAAATTTACTTGGGGTTTTTAGAGATTCTCGATTTAACTAACTAACTTACCATCATGACGTTTTTCCGTGGGGGTAGACAGAGAGGATAGAGCGCCACTCTGTTCTCTCCTGACACATTCATACAAGCTCGACGATTATTAAGGCTTCTAACAGGATCATCTTTCGGTATTTGGTTTATCTGGTCATGCCAAGTCTTCCGCGGACGTCCTATTCTTCTGGTACAATCAACACTTGCGTCATATATCTTACTTACCATTCTCTCTTTATTTATCCGTTTCATATGATCAAACCATCTGAGTGATCCTTTCTTAATTTTACTCACTATGCTGAGTCAGATTTTCGTTCTCTCTTTATTTCTTCATTCTTTACTCTGTCATAAATGGATTTATTTGATAAAAAATGTAATTATTATTTTGTAGTTGGTTAGATACTTATTACAAGATTGTTTTCGACAAGATGAAAGCCTAAAAATTAAAATGGCTTTCTAATGTTTATTTGGGTCTTAAATATGGCTTACAAACATTTATTATAATGTAATATTATATAATAAATTGTATATTGATGTCACTTTGTTATGTGATATAAATAATTTACCAAGAAGCATTTAAAGATTTTTTCTTAACATACTGTGAAAATATGATAAATTTTTATATTAGCTTATTAGTTGAGGTCGAGGTAATCATAATTGATTAAATTGTTATGGTAACAACGAATGCGATTAAATTGTTATGGTTACAACGAATGCGATTAAATTGTTATGGTTACAACTAATTGCTTGCATTTTATTTATTTGAAATATTTCTTATCCCATTCTATTTTTGTCTCGTGGCTTAATATATTTTCTTAAATACGCTTGTTTGTTACTTCATAATTTGCTTTGTATATTTTAAATATGTATAAGAACTGTTTAAGGTTTTGCTATAAAATTGTATGTATTATAAATCGTCAATCTAATATAAAACATTTTATAATTGTTATCTGTTTCTGAAATGAAAACTTTTACTGTATATAGTCATCTCAATATCGGGTGTAGGTACATGTTTCAAAAAAATAATAGGCTTTTTTAATTTTAACGTATCGCACAACAATATAACAAATTACAATAGATATGTTGTTTTGAAATATTTGTATTAAATTATAATCGTTTCTTATATTATTATGAAAGCCAATGGAGCGTTCTCTGTCGGTACAGTATATTTACGGTATCATTATACTATATATAGTTTTTTCCTGAATCTTAAGTTTTTACTTTCGATTCGATAATCGAGTCAATTTCAAGAGTACACCGGCTTCTTGTATCTGCTAATGTTTTTATACTATTGTGTTAATCTCATACGTGAATGAGAGTTACGTGTTTGAATATTATATTTTTTTACCTTAAAACACGATTTTTATTATTATCATAGATGTTACTTCTGTGCACGTATGAGATTGTGTTTTCGATTCAACCTTGGAAAATTTCACGGTTAGATAATTTTTATCATCGGTTTTATAAGTAAATATTTATTTAATATAATATAAAGGGTCATGGGTGATCCAAAATCAACCATTATTTTAAATGTCGCTTTATTTTTTATCTTTTCAGATTATAAATGTTATATATGACATCTTTCAAATAAAAACTGTATCATTAACGAAAATGAGTCGATACGATCAGCGCGTTGAAATTGTGAAAATTCACTACAAAAATTGTGAAAATTTCGCAGAAACAAAATTTGCGTTTGGACGATGTCTAATTTCAGCAGGATGGGGCACACATCGGAGACCAATCTAGATATTGTATCAGAAATTTCCTGAATGACTAAGACTGAGACTTCGTTTTGGAGACATAAGTTGGCTGCCCAGAACGGGAGATTTAACGCTTCTGGTCTTTTTTCTTTGGAGTTATGTGAAAGATATCGTCTACGATAATGCTCTAAAAACGATCCGAGCACTTAATATCTATATCCGAGCTACTCTTGGTGAAATGGGGCTTCAATTGTGTAACACAATAATTCAAATAACGATTGAGTTTGAATCATGCCTTTTATCCTTTTTTTTCGATTTTTATGACTGATTTATCAGCGAATTAACAGCCTCATGACGTTTGATTAACTCTCCCTCTTATACCGCTTCATTGATCGAATACACATACACAAATAAATTATTCTCGCTCGCGATGTGCCTGCGGATACCTTAACCCCCGGTCCCGGAACGGGGCGACCGTCTTTGATTCGTGGAACTGATACCGGGTGGGGCCGATTATCGGTAATCACTGGCTACACCCATTTAGGCGCCATCAGTTTATCGCATCGCACCAGAACCTACCTAGGTTTTTTTTGGCCACACTACCAGGAGACCTTGTATTGATTGGATCGTATTAACCTTTTCATGTTTACGAAACCTATTTTTTGACGTAAATAATATTTTAAAAAGAACACATTATTATTTGTGAAGTTGTAAGAACATAGTTCTGTGATATTACAATACAAATTAAATTCATCGAAAAAATATTATAGCTATCGGTGGAATACTTTTCTAATTGGTACATTACAACTTCACAAATAATAATGTGTTATCTTTAAAATATGTATAAGTTTTATTATAGTACATCTAAAAATTTAATAAAATGAAATTTAAAATCTCTGGCGTATCCTAGCGATTATTTATTTTTAGCTTTCAAATAAATGTAACGTAAGATATATCAATTTGAAATGACTGCAACATATATAAGTTCTAAAATTTGTCGACTATTTACGAGGCTAACGTAGTGTAATTGGATATCGTACTTCCCTAAATAGTATTATTTATTTACAATACAATATTATATTATTATTATCTAATAATTTCCAAGTGATTCATTCCTTACGGTAAATATTATCTATTTATGCCCGATATCAATATGCAAATCAACATGAGCATCATACAAGAGAAGAGATAGAATGAGAAAAAGTTCAAATCTCAGAAATCGATGATGTACATTGCGATATAGTTAAAATTTTGTATAAATTTCAAAATAAACTCAATAAATATGTGCTTTATAAGTTATACTTACGTTTTAAAAATGGAAATATATGTTTATATAAGAACAATTAAGAAGTAATAAATATGTCAATATTCGTCTCACATACATCAATCACTAATATCACCTTCCCGTCTTGTCATCCATTCTATGAGAACTATACCGCAAGGTATTAGACCAGCCCAATGAACAAGATAATGTCAATGCAATACTCCCATTCAGTGGGTGTTCAAACTTCTGAGCCTTAATTGGATTGATTTCAATTTTGATTGTATATTCTCGGGTTGGTTATGGATAATGAAGGTACACCCCAACAAGTAGTATCAGTTCTCCAGAGTGACCAGTAAAAAATACACAATATGTATTTTCAACCGTCATTTGTATTTATAGTTTCTCTACACGATTGATTACATTCCATAAAATATACAACTATTATATGAATTTTATTTAACTTTTGTTGCTCTGTAGTATAAAACCCTAAATTAAGGATGCAGATAATATTCTGTCCCGTTTCTTTTTTTAAATTAGAAAAATCTGCATTTTGTATTTAACAGGTCGGCATAAAATTATCCCATTAAAAAACATTTTATTTTTTAAGCCATTGAAGGACTACCTAATTTAAATAACAGCAAGGTAAATAACTTTTCACCACTTTTCATCTAATGTAAACATATTGCACCTGAACTTAAATACCTTACATTGCCTACCTTAGGGATTTTTAATAAGCCCTGAGGTAGGTAAGGTAAGACAAATTACCTACATTATAAATATTCGTAAATAATGTTTCAAAAAATTCCTGCGAAAACGTTTTATATCTCACGTATAAAATTTTGTTGACTAAATCCAATAGCCACAATTTATTTTCAAAATACGCTGATTTCAGAAATTAATAAAATTTAACTAGTCATTAAGATTTCAATAATCGTATACACTTACTTATATTGTATTCGCGCCCATATGGGCTTTTACAAAATTAACTATAATAAAACTTGTGCAGCTACACAAGTAGCATGTAATATATATAAAAAAGAAATTGAATGAATTTATTTAAAAGGAAAAAAATGGGAAATTATGCAAAAAAAAACAATTAAAATTTAAGTTTAACACAGCAAAAATAAAAAGTAAGATTTAACATAGAATGGCCGAGTACCAAATTCATTTATACCTTTGACTGAAAACAACATCAAAAACGTCACTCTTATATTTAAACATTGGAATATATTTTTTAGACCAAAATCGTTCTCAAGCCTGTGAAGTCTTTGTGTGGGTGCATTCCTATAAAAACAAGCCAACAACCTGGTACTCCGCGCGGGAACGTGATGTACAATCAGTTCAGTTAAATTAAGGGCGTCCAGCATGGCATTTACTATTTTAAATAAAAATTGTAATATAAATCACTTAAAGATCTTCTAGACGACAAGTTACTTAAATTAAGAGCGCTCACTAGAAAATCATAATTCAGCCGTAAGTTTTAAAAGTAAGCTTATATCGTATAGTGTTGTCCAGAACTGTCTTAAATTTAATTATTATATTTGAACAAACACCTATTTTTCATATTTTAGTAATTATTTTTCTGGGTTGCGTTTTCTAATAAGTATGGAAATTGGTTTGTTTACAACGGCGAATAGTTTAATATGCTTCTCGCAGACACTTCATAAGGCATTACATGATTTCTAACGTTTAGAAACTACATTAACTAGCGATCCGTGTCGGCTTCGCCCGGGAATTACATTTAGTTATAATTTTAAATAGGAAGAAGGGAAGTGCTCTTGTTTTGCGCAAGCACTTGAGAGTAACGATTGGTGCCGGAAAAGGGTGAGATGTCCGAGAAAGTGCGACTGCATTTTGCATTTTCCTCAGGGAGTGCAACAGAAATTTTTTTTGAAACAAATGGTCTTTAATATTTTATATATTTAACGTAGGGTGGTATCTATGTTTTATGCGTTTTACCGGTATACCGCCCGATAACCATATACGTAAGTAAATTGAATCAAAAAGGTTATAATATTATATGTGGACAGCTATAGGAAATATTATTACTTATTATTGTAAAATATTAATATAATGTACGAGGGCACGTCAAAAATTATCTACATTTTTTGTTCTACGATTTATTTACACAAACTTTACGGAAGCCAAGCTCATCATCGATGATTTGATGGACAGAACCATGACTGATGTTCTAAGAAAATGCTGCCTCGCCGATAGTAACTCGCCTAATCGCTAGAACCATCTGTTGACCTTGTTGAATCTTGTCGTCCGTGGTGGAAGTTGACGGGTCTCCTGCTTCCTCTTCGTGCGTCATACTCGTCCTGTCACTTTAAACTTCACAATCCACAAATAACTAATTTTACGTGATAAAGCACTATTCCCGTTTTGTGATAAAAGCCTACAATAAATTTCAACCCCTTTCACACCCTCCGATCAGAGATATTGGATCACTTCTCGTTATTCATCCTTGATGCAAATTGCTAGCGGAGCGGACATGTTTACACTGTAATATCGGGATCAAATTTCGCAAATTTTATTGTAGTCGTACCAACTCTAAGTACGCAGAAGGCAGTAAGACAATCTTGAAATGTAATTAATTTTTGATTCGCCCTCGTATATTATTATGTTTCCATGTCTAAAATTGTAAAACATATTTTTCTTAAGCAATATTAGGTAGGTACGTTGTCTCAACAAATGTTCAACGTTCTAGTGTATTCTAATGAATCACTTTTTACGAGTATTTATTGCAAGTTACATATTCAAATACCAATTCCAGATCGGCGTCATTTAAGTTGAGTAAGAATCTTGTCAGAATCTCGCATCTTCAAGTCGATCTTCAAACTAGAATTTAGCCACAGTGAAGAAAGGTGCGAGATTTTTACAAGATGTCTTGTAAAGCAGCACCCATCTAGTTTGGTACCTAGTTGTCACCTTCTACTATAATAACTTATAATATGTTGATATGTCAGCTGTTCGTATGACTTTTCGAATATAGTTGGGCCATAAGTCACGAAGAGATTTCAAAATTTAATAATTTGTCGGTTTATTTTAATAAAATATACAAACTGGACTAATTGTTTATGAAAAAGAATGTTGCGTAATTGTCTTCCATTTTTGGTCTCGCAACGACGGGCTATAGTCACAGTATTTTCCATACAGCGCCACCGTTACCCACAGGCGGAGGAGGCGCCTTCCTATGATGGCCAAATCAAGGGGCGACCGAAGGTTTATTAGTTATTTCCGAATAATGCAGTAATTTATAGTTAACACCTAGCGTCCAGAACGTCTTTTGGTAAAAGCAACCTTTGGGCAAGTTTGAAAATGTCGGCCTTACAAAATATCGCCGCTAGTGTGTGTGGCACGATTGAGATGGTTTTACAAAAATTGAAAACATCATCTTACTAGGGCGGAAAAAAACAATCTTGCCAGTGGCGGCAAAAAGTCTAGCGCCGGTACTGTTCCCAAGATAGATATGGCGCTTGGATTCCCGTGCGAATGTTGTTCTTGAGTTGGTGAATTATCTGAAGCTTACTAAAATATATTCGCTCTTTCAGGAAACCTCAAAGAACGTTTTCAAATCTAGCTAAGACGACGTCAATTAATTCCTGAATTTCGCGAGATCATTCTCTCGTTGTGACTCGGCTCTACTGTTTAAGCGGTGGCTCCATCTTGCACCACACTACTACTTACGATATTTATCAATATCACCCGCCGGTGACTGTTACTGTATTGCCATCTTCGTTCTCAAAGAAATAAATAAATAAAACTCGACGATCCTTTCTGACCTTTCTGACCACGTGACTTATAGCATATAAACAAATAATTATATATATATTTATTCAGAGCATTACAGTTTAATGATGCAACATGGGTTAGAAAAATTATCTACCTTAAAAATACAGTCATTAAACCTCTCAAAAATGCTCATTACATGCGTTTACTTAAATGTGACTACCCATCGTAGCCTATAGCAATAGATACTACAGTGGGTATGACTTAAACTTTTTTTTTTTAATTTTATTTATTAATCTGTTACAATTACAATGATACAATACAATAATAATTTATTTTTTTTAGTTCTACAACTTCTCTAAAAAGTGCAGAGAAGAGGATTACATATTAATAATTATTGTTTACAATAACTAGCTTATAATAAAATACAGTATATTAATGGCAACGATATAAAAATATAAATTTCGAGGTACATGTTTATCTTTATATATATATATATATAATGATATATATAAACATGAGATGTTGCAGTGTATATTTGAACCAATTACCGTGCAAAATGCAATACATGAAATAATAATATTAACAAATATTTAGCACCAACAAAGTTTCGTAGAAAATGTCATGTAAAAGTCATTTTTGTAGCTTTGTAATGAATCATAAAATATGTCTAACTCACTTACTGTGTTATGTCATTATACAATTTACACATTTGTAAAATCGAATTAAAGAACGCGGTACTGCTGTGGTAGGCATCTAGTTTAAATGTTTCGTGCTTCTGTAACCTTTTAACTGTCAACTCTATTTGAAATAGAAGATACAACATTGGGTAAGACTGGGCTTTTAGGGTCTTGACTTTTCTATCCAAAGACCTGTCGTCAACAGATAGCAATATGATTTAAAAATATGACTTTAATCCTTGGAAGTTTGCAAGGTCCAGAGTGCGTGTTAACACGCTTATGCCTCGGGGTAACATACAAAATTTAACGTGATAACCTGCTCATGGTAGTTAAAAGGTTAATTATCTGGTACTTGCGTGAATTTTTGCTTCTAATATGTTATCGATTAATAATCAAACTTGTACAGAAACAAAAGATCAATATCGGTCCACATGTTGAGGCTTTTTAATGTATTGTTTATTTACTTTTCTCATTTCTGCTATGATTGATAACAAGAAAAAAAGATGATACAGTTTTCATAATTATTACAGTATAAAACAATTCGCAAACAGTGCACATTGTACCTAATCTTTATCGCGATTTCATCTTTCGATTAAAATCTGACTCCGTCTGCAACTAAGTTCAAATTAAATTTTAAATTCCACAGTAAATATACTCTGATTTGCATTAATTCGAAGAAATCTAAAATCTGACCACACGTCAGTTCTTCAGAACGTGTAACGATATATTAATTAATTTTTCCTATTCACGTTCTAATGATATTTTAACACAAGAATAATATGTCACTATATTCAATGTTTACGTACAAATACGATATATTCATCTGTACATATCGTAAAGATTCAAAGTCAACATCTGCGGAAAAATGATTATTTTAAATGTTATCGTAAGCTACCGGAATGAAAAAAAAATTGGCAACAGTTAATTTTATAAAGAAAAATAAGGCTAATATGAATTCCAGAAAGTGTAAGAATATTGGTAAGGATTCACGATTTGACAAAACCGCAGTGAATGTCAATGAAATCAGTGACCGATATGATATTGAATTCGCAAAATTCAGAAAATTACCATTGACAAATATATAAATCAAGTGTGGAAAATAATTTAATCTGTTCTGATTATGGAGGGTGGTTCGATATTGAGTGCATTCCGAAATACCACAAGAAACATATAATGTTAACGATGATATGTTTTTATGTAGTAAATATTTTCGTCCAGAAAGTGATACAGAATCTGATGATTTTGAATCGTCCGATGTGTCTATAGGTGAACTGATGAAGGTAGTTTAAAATAATTGTGATTGTGGCATAATTATAAGAAATAAAGAAGTTTTTTTTAAATCCGATTTTGTTAATTTTTACTTATAAGTTCTTAATTGCAATTGATGTTTCCGAAATGAGAAATTATGCATCCAGGAAGTTACTGACATGATAATTCGGTATTGTCCCGGCTTGTGTGGCGCATAGAACTATCCTGTTAAAAATAGACATCGTCCAAAATCAAATGTTGTTTATGCGAAATTTTCACAATTTTTGTATATATTATATATTATGCTGCTCAATTGTGTATGGACTCATTTTCGTTAATTGTATTGTTTTTATTTGATAGATGTCACATGCGACGTTAATAACCTTGATTGTGTTTGGATCACCCTTTATTATTAAATAAAACACCTAACGCGTAGATTAACGTTGCTCTTGTAGTAATAAAACAAATATTAACAATCGAAATACTATTTTTTTTACCTTGATTTAATCGAATCGTAGACTCACGCGACGCAGTTGTGTGCGTAGAGTGATGTCGGTCCGTCGACACTTCGCGGGCTTCCCCGTGCGCGGCATTATTCGGAGCCAACCAGGGAAACCGCTATTTCCGCGGCGTCGCACGTGACCGTCTCGACGGCGCACCGCCGCGCCGCTGGCCCGTGACGCTCGCAAATCGCGTTTCAACACGCGAACGGCAAATATCGCCGGTCCTTAAACAATTTTCAAATTTTCATTAGCGTAGCAATTTTATTTTGCTGCGGTTGATTTTTTTGTGAACACCATCAAAATCTTATAATTGACCGTACATACGTCGTTCATATGTAAATAAAATGTATATATTTATTATGGCCTTTATTTTCATCGCGAAAAAGTTAATTAATTTATTTAAGGTTTACCAGATCTTAAATTTGCATTAATATAAAAGTTAAGGCATTTTTACGCATTTAACCTACCTTATGCACAATTTAACTGCTTGTATATACATGTGTTAGGAGAACACATTCTTATTGTGGAGTTGTAATTATTCAGAACAGATTGTCTGTGATATTTTAAATATGAATTAAATATATTAATTAGAAAGATATACATATAAAATCAATTTTATCGAAAAATATTCGAACCTGGATCTCTTTCCAAACCGGGGAAGGTGCATTATCCAACTATAAAATAAGGTAGATGGCTTTCAAATAATGGAACGATTAAATGTATTAATATCAAAAAGGTAACATATAGGTTCGAAAATTTGTCCCTAAAAATATTGTTGCTGTAGCATAGTTGGATAATGTACCTTCCTCGGTTTAGAAAGAGATCCAGGTTTGAATCCCGGTGGCACAACAACAATTTTTCCGATAAAATTGATTTTATATGTATATCTTTCTAATTAATACATTTAATTCATATTTTAATACACATGTGTGTTCATATCGAGTAATTAATTTCTCTTGAAAGTATTGTTGCATTTTTCCATTAACGTATCTATGATAATATCATAACTATAAAAAAATAAAAATAAATAGATAACTGAAATCCCATCGACAATAAAAGCCCACCGTGGTAGTTTAATGTTTGAAATAAAAATTAGGTTTAGTATTTTTACAATAACTTGTTTACTTCAAGTCAATACAAGTTTTTATTTTCTTTCAGTACACCCAGTCTTTATAATATTTATACAGTGTGTACATGGATTGTTAATGCAGTAAGTATACACACTTACTAGTGACTGTACATATAAACGTTCTAATTTGATAAGTAAATGTATTCACAAGCAATAAAAATATATGTTTACTAGTAAAAGCGTACATTTTCACACCTGACTTAGTAATAGTATGAACAAACAAAAATGCAACAATTTAAATGAACCCTTTTGCTAGCAAATGTATGACCTATTTTGAAATCACGTTTGTTTGTAAATGTTAAAGTGAAGATTTTTATTGTAACACATACAATATTGAGCATACACTGCATTTTGTCAAATATAAAAATAAAATACATTCTTTATAAGCAGAAAAGAAATATAATTCGTTTAAACAAATGTAGTGGGCAGAATATTGAAAATTTAGGAAAAATGTGCCAGAATTTATATTTTCGTCCGGGAGTCGTGCTCCAAAAACAATATTTCCGGTCTCCGAAATATACATATTTGCTCTATTAGTTTAAATTATTTTTGACTTTAGCTAATAAACAATGTCAAGCTCCTTAAAAATTATGAATCTGTCTCTAAAAGAACCCACGCACTTATGGTTTATAGAATTTTCATTATAATAGTAGGCATTTTTTAATAATTACGTCGTGCGCTGTCACCAGAGGAATGCGAGCGCACCACAGCTAGACTCAGTCTGTGGGTCAATAAAGTTTGGTGACGGAATGCCTGTCTCAGATGGATGGAGGAGGTCTAAACAGTGGAAACACTTTATGCACTTTGAACAATTTATTCACATATAAAACACAAAGCCCGACACTGTAAGCACGGTTATTGTCTTTAAGATCTCCTTTCTTCCCGTCACGCTCTTCTCCTTGTGGGGTCACACCGTGTCACCGATTTAGCGATTCGACCACTGCCCAGTTTGCCACGTCCCGTTCCAGAAGTGAACTCTTCTTCCCGAAGGTCACCCCGATGCCATCCGGTCACTGTAGAGTCCCTCGAGCCCATCCGTCTGCCATCGCTTACCGGCAGTTTCCCCGCCAGTACTCGCGAACAGTCACGCGCGGGTAGATCGATGCTTCGACCCCTCTAATTCACCACGCCTCATCCAATATTTGTGTTTTATCCTTAATTTCGCCATACCGCCTGGCGAGACGCCGCCACGGCGCTCTACCTCCAGCGCGCGCTCGCTACGAAGTCCTCCGCTACCTTCCTCCGACCTCTCTCTCCACCGGCCGCGCCTACTCGCCTCGATAGATGGCGCCCTCGGTCTTGGCGCGTATATTTGAAATGTCACAATATAATAACATAATATGTTTAATAACATAATATATTTAGTTAATTGGTAATTAACAATTTGTTGGTAATGTGTATATTGAAAATAATAAAATTAAATATTCTGTAATTTTTCATTTTATTAATCGTGGAAATGAATTGTACAATGTTCTGTCCACAGAATACTTTCTCGCACCTTCGTACATTTCCTATTATTATTTTACTATTTTTCCACAATACTTTAATTTAAATTACACCAGATGAGAGCCTCAATGATTTTCAAAATAAATACACACTTAACCTTTACAATATCGTGATATAAAATATCCATATGCACCCATGCTGTCAACTCGTTACCGTAATAAATTCTTAACATCAGTATGAAGAAATCTTTTATTAGTTTAAATGGCTTTAAAATTATTAATCGTATAAACTTACCCTAAATATAGAGTATTAAAAATGGTATCGATATCCTAATATAATTCGGAGCATTCATCAAGTCCTATACAATGCTATCTCTCTTACCTTATCTCTCTTCATTAAATTAGTAGGAAAGAGAGATCATATATTCGTCTATTATGTTATTTTTATTGTGAAATTAATGTACCATCTCTATTTGTCTTACCACAAATGATATTTTTCCCAGCGTATTAATTTTACAACTAACTGAATTGAAAAATATATAAAGAATAATTTTTATAAGATTCGCTTTACACAACTGATTTTTCACTAATCAGTTCTAAGCATAAACACTTTCCTTGGTTTTAACTGAAATATGAATTTTATGTTGCGTGTATTAACCGAAATATTACAGTTTTAATTGAAGCTGTAACCTATGTTACTGCATGGTTTTGGAAGGGTTAAGTATTCAACAAATGGGAAATTTAAATGACAAGAAACTTTAAAGGCGTTATATGATAAATCAACAGATAGTTCAACAATCTAGAGTGAATGATTAGTAAAACACCCGGGCAAGACCGGTTTTTTGTAGTTTTATTCGTTGTCTACTTTTTCCTACCATTCTCATACTCGTGCCATTCTGGTAATCAAAAATAAGTTGTCATTATTCTAATAAATAAGTTTTAAAATATACACATGTACGGTTATCTGTATATTATTATATTTTTGATACATATTTAGCTTATAATCAAATAAGTTATTATAATATAACGGAGAATGTACCGTAATAAATAACATTGGCAGACGCATTGGTCAATATAAGATCAGGTGTCAGAATTAATTAATATGTTGTATTTGACATCATACTTTTGTATATATTTTTAATTGTTTCTGGAGGAATGTTTTCGTACATCAAATAATTACAAAAAAATCTAATTTATCTTAAAATATTCGGTGCTCTTCAAATCAGTATGTTCATTATTCGTTTTTGTTGTAGGTAAAGAAAACTCCCTGACTTGTGACACAAAATTGTAATACTTCGCTTAGAGAAAAATGTTAAGGTTAACGTTTTTGTTTTTTCCTCGTAAGTATTGCTGTAATTGGATATGTCAACACCTCTGTGAAATATAATAACCTAGGACTCTTAAAAAGTGCTAGTCGGCCGCTGAGTGTATGTGGGTGCTTAATCCTTCAGCACCTAACAAAATATTTTACATGGCCCAACCGCCATTAATCAGATTACGTACACGTGTTTTCTTAACCTATTAGCATTCAAATAAGTTTTAGCTCTCTCTTTTTTGCACAGTTTATATAGAATTTAAATACATTTACAGTTACCCGCACGTGTCGCCTTTATTTTAACATTAGTAAAAACAAACATCTTGTATTGGAAAGGATTAATTTAATAACTAGAGGTTGTAAAAAAGAGAGGGCAGCCATGGCCGAAGACGCGCTGTTCTATACTTCAAAAGTACGATAAAATGTTTCCATGACAACTGCACGCAATCAAGTGCCCACACAACAGGTGCACAGACGGATAACTGCACACAGTCAGCTTATTACTTTACTGCCGTGCTTTTGTATTAATATTCGTATTGTGAACCTAACCCAACCTAGCTTAATGTACTTCGTGATTACTTCGTGGTGTAAAAAAAATTATATAATTCTTATTGAATTGTGTGTGTGTAGTACAAAGTGTTAATGAAAATTATATATATTTTTTAAAATTATAATGTACGTTCTCTCAAAATATGTAAGCAATTGTGAGATAACTTAATTTTAATTTACTTTGTGTGCAGTTGGGCATGGGTGCCCTTGTCGTATGTACAGTTTTTATATGTGTCTTGTTCGGAAAGGGTAGTTCGTTCGATCGTGTTTACTCTACAGGATTAGAATCAAGAATGAAAAAAAGAAAAAAAAGGCTTCCGATACTTTTGAGAAGTAATCTTAAGGATATATGATAGATATATGATGTGTATATGTATATTATAAAACTTTGCTATTAAAAATATATTAACTTCGCATGTTTATCCATACCGCCAGGTTTGCAAACAAAAAACATTGTTCCAAACATCTGCTATTTTAATAACTTACAATTTCATTGTAAGATAATCTACAAGTGTCTGTAAACCTGTTGATTGTCTGTGTGATTAAAAATACAATAATATATGGCATAATGATGACAATTTAGACAATCTCCTGGTCCGTGGACAGGACATTATGTATGTAGTACAACGATAATGAATTCTGTTGTCACTTTTTCAGCAATACAGACCTATGATAGTTGAATGGAGAAAGCAGATGGAACGTTAGAAATGGTCTTCAGTAATATGATGAGATACTGTTTTATAGATTTGATTTTGACAAATTATTATCTATTTTTATTTAATGTTTGCATTTGGAAGGTAGCAGGTAAGATATGATAAATAATAAATCTCGATTATTCAGATCTCAAACCTTCCATAGTAAAGCATATTTCGATATTCACTGCTATTATACTTGAGATTTTACAACTGGGTAGTTCATTAATATTTTTAACTTTCAAATTTGGCAGTTAATACCTATGTGTTAAAAACCTGAGAAGAAAGAAATATAAAACAATACTAGATGTTTTTAAAAACACATCATTATTGTGAGGTTGTAGTTTTTCAGAACATAGTTCTGTGATATTTTTAATACAAATTAAATCTATCAATCAAAAATTAATCAAATTGATAAATAAATTTAATTCAGGCATCTTTTATCGGGTTTTACGCAAAGCTATTTGAGATTCTTCCTATATTATACATGAAGTAGATTGCTTTTATGAAATGGAATAACAGATGTATCAATTTGAATGTGAACATATAGGTTAGAAAATTTGTCGTTCATTTACTATGTTGACATGTTGTAATGATCAGCACACTTTCCCGGATAGGAAAAGTTCTCGGTTCGAATCCCGGTGGCAAATTTTTCGACAAATTGATTTTATCTTTATATCTTTCTAATTTAATTTGTATTAAAAACACTACAATTATTTGAAAAAGGATCCTTAGGAGAATTCTCGGAACTGTCATGGAAAATGTAGTGTAGCGTGTGCACTGTAACCAAGATCAGACATAAAATTATAAAATTGAAGGCTAAGTCAGATAGAACTTATGAATGATGCGCAACCTAAAAGAAGACGAAGAATGAGTAGACCCAAAATGAGGTAGTAGGACAATATAATTGTTGATGTCAGCAACCGAAGGGAAGCAGCACAGTGCCAGACCCGTGGAGGTGTATTCTTGAGGAGACGAGAACCCATGCCGGGTTGTAGAATCAGGGATGATGATGACACCAAGTTTTAATCTCAATTTAACCTAAATCATTATAAATGCTTGCTTTTAGAATAGCAACATCTTTACAATAATATTATAATCTCAGCTTCTGAGTGGCAATCGATTTCTGAAAGATCATTGGAAGGATTTGAAATAAATATTGATGAAGAATTCAGCGAAAGTAATCCTATGAATAAATTGTCTCGAGTGTTATTGCCAACGAACATGACCTTGGCCGTGGTGGGGCAGTCGGAGATCGCAAATGAATTCTCGTACAAGACCACCGCAACATTGTTTATGCTAGTTTATTTATATTTATTATCACTTGTAACGTGATTCAGAATAATTCAACGTTTTACTTATTCGCTTGTGCGCTGCCAAATGTTTTGCTTATCCATTCTGACCGGGGGCAAAGTTCGTAAGAAAGAAAAGAACAAAAATGTATATTTCTCGTTTTTTCAATGATATAATTTATCTGTATGCACATTTCGGTAAACAGTTTCAAGTTTTATACGCTAGGCGTACAACAGCGGTAGCTTTTAACAGTGTTATTTTTTTGTCACATCAAACACAGAACTACCCAAAATAGGAAATGCAGAGTATCAATATCTAATAATAGCGCAATGATGAATGAAGATTAAAATATTGACATTGTTTTTATTACATTGTGTGAAGAACGGGAATATAATTAATTGTACGTTAATTAATTGGGTTACATCTAATTATAACATATTACGTAAGAAACGAGAAATAAACGACATTGTGCCCATTATTATAAAAATGATCTAAGTCATGTTTCTTTCTGATATTTAAAAGGTTCGCGTTAGAATTAATTAAAAATACTTTTATATTACTCAACACAATATTTCAAAAATTTATTTAGTCTACTAGATTTATAATTTATTCCGACATATCAATGCTGCATGTAACTTTTAAAGAAATAAACAATTTAAGTTGAAATGACTTACTCTATTATCAAAATAAACACTAGCGGTATACCGTCGAACGTCGTAACAATACACTGAATTTTTCACAATTGTTACAATTTGCACCATATTATATTAATTTAAAACAATATGACGTGAAATAATTGGCAAACTCTTTTTTTTCAATTTTTTACTTAGACCACTTTCATAATAATGGGCGCCATACATGATTAGCTAAATTTCTTTTGACTAATTTTTACCTAGGCCCATAAGTCAAACTGTTACCAGCTCACCAAATTCACTTCTCGAGGTTGATATATTCTAGCGGCAAGGTATATATATATACATATAAACCCTAATGTCTCTCTATTCATCACACAGGGAAAATTGAATGGGAAATTGATACATTTTATTGAAGTGAAGTATCAAATTCTTTTGAAATGTGGATATTTGATATTTTTGTTCTGAAAATGTATGTTTTCAAAATAGTAAACAATGAAGTCTATTGTCAGAAAAAAAAAAACTATTTTCTTCAGTGATAATTGTCAGGAAAGAAAAATAAATTGCAATGTAATAGCATGCGGTGCAACGTACCGCAGATTATTTAAATTGATAACAGTTATATTTTGTATAGATATGTTATAATTTATTTTATAACGACCGGTTTATACAATTATTAGATCAAACTATTTTATACCATATTGACTACAATGCATCTTACAAGACGTTAGTTATCGATAAATATTAGTTTTATTTCGTTTTTTTTTTCTTTCATTAATATGATAGACCGTCCAGTTCTAAAAACGACATTCAGATAGAAAAAAACATTGCGTAGGGCAAACGTTGATGGTTCAATTATAAATCGCACGCAAGAAAGATGGGAACAAATACAAAAACTATTAAATATACATACATGAACTAACCCAAATTCCTTGTTTCAATATCTGCATTTTGTTATCACCCACGTGATCATTTTGGTACCACTTAATAATCAAATAGCTCCTCGACTTTTTCTAAATATATGACTCGATTGGAACGAAACTTTAAACACTTACAATATAATATGCATTAATGTAAAAAATTCATTTTGTTTACACAATGATTTAATTTTTAAAGAGTAAATACTTTTACTGTTGCATAAATGTGTCGTAATCAGATTTATGTTTCCACAAAGAATGTTTATCGAACACCCCTCGTCCCGCAACTAATATTCCGAACCTTTCTCCTATATGTACACTATTTTATGTCCATTTATTTACTAGTCTGTGCGCAAAACTTTGAAACACGATTTTGGATCTCAAAAAGTGTTGGTACTATCTTAACAATGTAACGAAGATTCAGTTTAGAAAACGTGAGGCTTAAGCGTTTTAGGACGAATTTTTAGTACTAGTCGAATGTCTGTGGGCAAAGGTAGTTTTGAGTATTAACGCTAAAAATCTTCTTGTATATTAGACTTAGTATATTTAGAATGAAAGATATGGACATCTCGTTTCATTTAAAACAAAAAACATTGTTCTCGAGTCTATAAAGTGATCGCCGCATCTTCCCAAGCCATTAGCGAAAATGCCACAATATGGGTTGTATCATAAGTGGTATTAAACACAGAGAACTTTAATAGCAAAGCTAATCTCATTTTGCAAATATAAGCTAACAGAACCATCATTTAATTTGATTGGATATAAAAATTTAAGTGTTAGTTGTTAAATGCTTTTTAATTTTTTTTTATTCGTTATAGTAAAGGTTTTCAAATATTATTATACCTTTAGTGTGTTCGAAATACCAGTCATAAATATTTCTCTTACTATGGTCAACGTTTACTTACCTACAAGGAAAGGATGAAAAAAATATTTACAAACAAAACATCGAAAACATTAATCGTAGGGAAGGTTTGCTTTTTGGAAAAATTTTTAAAATTAAAACACTTCCGAAAAATGACGTCGTTCTTTCTGGTACGAACAACTTGCGTAGAAAACTGAATATGGGGTGTACTTAAACTGGGTCCGAGAAGCCCGCGCATGCGTTATCTGAAAGTTTAGATATGTATCTATTACATATTTGTGGTCATTGTTGTACATGAAAAGTTAACCCATATTACGAGACTTAATTCTTAATATTATTATTTTTTTTATATTTTCAGTGCCAATAAATCTTTGTTTATTTTTATAACAACGTTCCTTTATAGTTTGCATTGATATAAATAAAATAAAATATTATATATTATTAAGGCTTCCCTTTCAAAGATAATTCATGTTTTAAACGTGGGTGGGTAGTTAGTAATGCTAATAAACCCAAGTAAAGCTATAACATTGTTTCATCCATTATTATGAAAGTCGACAAAGTTACCTCCGATTCTATTAATAATATAATAATGTGGGTTTTTAATATTTATTCCTATCAGAAGTTGTATACTAGATTTGCCTTTTTTAAAACTATTACTTAGATAGGACCTTTATACTAATATAAAACTAATAAACTGAATGTTATTTGCGATAATTAAGAAAATACAAGCATTATAAGAAAGACCGTTAAATTCATTTTCTGCGTTCCACAAAATTGCCTTTATATGGAAAATTCTTGCATACACAAAATATATATTCGTATAATCTTGAAGCCAAGATTATTGAGACGAATTTCAGTTGAGAAAAATTAACAAAATGTTAAAAATTAATAGAGTTATAAACCATTCAATTTGTAGGACATATTGTCAATTTTCAACGTTTTTAAAACACTTTTGTATTAGTGACAAAAAAAAATTAAATAATGTATTGTATTTACTTAAGTTTATATCAAAAACACAATAAATTCTTACTAAATAATATTTATGTCGATCCTATTAACGTATGTTTTTATTGGGGTTTTTTCATTTCATATAACGCGCTTTGAAATAAAAAAAAAACTCAATAAAAAAGTATAGTAGTTTAACAAGTAATAGTTTTAAAAATAGTTAAATCTAGTGTATACCTTCTGATATAAATGAATAATAAAAACCTACATTTTCGTAAAAAAAAAAAGGGAAAATATTATTATTATTTTATAATTTATTATTTTTCAAAGGAAAGCCTTAAGGTGCTTATATTTTTTGTAATTTCTCTCTATATATTTTTTGCGTTTCTAATACTTATTTATAAATAAAAAAATATGTATACAAACTTATATTTTAATTTGGTAATCATGATTTTAATACTTTATATAGAACATACTGGTGGCTTTCCCTCATATTAATATAATAATACATACAGTTTGTTGTGAACAAGCACGCTCCTTTAAAGTTTTAGTAATACACCGAGTAAATGAGGCCTCACTAATTTGAAATAATAATTTGTTTTTACTTACTTTGTTTCAGGTAAGGAACCTTGCTTTTCATCTATGGCGCCCTTTTTGTGCTGTAAGTAATACGTCGTTTTTCATGATTTGAATCTGTTTAAAAAATATATATGGTTCATCATGAAAGTTTTTTCCCCTCAGTTGGAGCACTTATTTATGAATATAAATATTTCATCTGTCACCCCTCCACTAGAGATGTACCGCTTGATGAATCTGTCCCAGCCGTACAGTACCCTAAAATAATACTTGCGAGCTTTTCCGTTACCTTGTACCCGAAATACCAACTTTTTTCTTTATCTCGATTGGCGCCTTTCCTCAACTTACATACATTTGTCTGGTGAAAATGTCAAAACCACAATGCTTCAAATAAACAAACAGCGATGGTAAGTGTGGGTATGTACGTCACTTTAACAATATCAAAACCATCTAGACTGCTTAAATATTACGCACTATCTAAAGATTTTTATTGACTTTGTGTGAATGATCATGTAGACTCGTTAGGGTCACCAAGAGAGATTATTTATGTCAGAAAGATATGTTAGTGAGAATCGAAGGCCCTATACCTCCTCACTTTTCCCGTACGTATTTGAAAAGTTACCAATTATGGTGATTTGATGTTTGCATGTACAGGTAGAGTCTGTGAACTGTGAGTGAAACAGGACTTACGTTAGTTGCTTTTATTTACAGATTGAATTTACACTGTCTGTTATATTATAAAAAATATATCTTAAATGTAGTTCACTGAATGCAGTGCCAAGGTTCGTGCGTTCGAGGAACAGGCCAGCAAAAAAGTGGTCGGTTCTAGGTTTCCTCCGATTGGTTGCGGCGCGACGTATTATTGATTAGTTTTCTACGGGTACCAGTTAGACTGTATGGCTGTCAGATGAATGGTTACGCGGCCATGTCTTTGGGTTCACCACAGATTCCTAATGATTTAATGTGGGTTATGTTCCGTAACGGTAATTAATTGGCAAGACATACGTCGGCGATATTGTCGATTGCGATACATTGTGAAATGTCCTCCCGAAGTCTTAAAAACTTTTCAAAATTATTCGACTTTTTCGTGACGATATGAAAGCAGCAGTCATCAGTATTAATTAACTTTTGGATTGAAGCAGGGCTACATTATCGTACCAATACTGTTTTCATCTTAATAGCGGGGGAGTTCGTCAAAGATCGACCACATTTGCATCAGTTAATCATTTTTTTTTTTTTAAATCAAACGTGGAATACGTCCGTCCAAATAATCAATATGATAGAAAGTTGACGGAAAAACTATTCTATTACAATAGTTATACAAATTTTATGTGTACACTTTGCAACACTGTTTACTTGCAAATACACTAATTCACTCAAATTATTATGTTACTAGTGAACAACACGTTACTATGTAACTATGAAACCTTAGGAAATACTTCAGCATGAAAGAATGTATTTTCGTATCTCAATTTTATTTCAGAATTATTTATTAATGAAACAAATAACCAAGTATAAGATGAATTCCTTTTTTAAAGACTTTTGTTAAATCTTAGAAATCAGTTAGTTGTTCTATTTTGAGAACAATTTGGCTTGAGCTATGGTACAGCGTCACATTATTATCATATATATGTAATTAGTCATTTTCAATTCTTATTTTTAATTTATATATTAATATAATAATGATGTCGCTTGAAAACAGTAGATTAACTGCGACTTATAACTTTTCAACCCAATTGTGTAAAAATGTACCAAAGTACCCAATTGTGTAAAAACGATTTCTATTTTTATTTTCCTTATGTAATATATATTTTTTTAATTTAAAATTCAAGAATATATACATACATCCACTGAAGTGGGGACTGTCATATGTTTAATCAATGACACTGTATACATTATATATTCATACAAAGTCTAGTCCAAAATTAAACAAATTTGTATTATTGATTACAATGGAACATAATATAGCATTGACACTGACTTGGTTAATATATAATAATATTAGATATTTTCAGTACTGTTTTTCTCAATATATTGAGAGTGATTTTATAGTATCGAGTCAATAATACGTTTAAAATGCTTTTGTACATAATGTACTGAATATTATCCGGACATTTTAGATATTATCCATTAACCTTGATTTACAAAGTTCAAATTTTTTTTAAAAATTTTCTTAAATCATATGTTTAGCTAATTAGTTCATTTAATTTTACATGTTATAAATATAATAATATTAATAAAATAAACGAAATCGCACGTTCCATCGGGCACGTTCAATACGATAAGAATCAATAGAAACACAATGTTGTTGTGTTTTGTTAGTTCAAAATAGTCTGTTTTGAAAATAATAAAACGTCGACCAGCATCTGAAACATAGGTTTAACATAATTCCTAGTACAGTATTTTGTTCCATGAGGATAAATTCTAAATCAACAATTTTTTCACATAGAAAACGTGTTATTGTTGTATAACTTAGTCTCTTAACTAAAATGTCTATTCTCATTTCTAAACTGTTGTGAAACATTCCATTAATATCGTTACCGTGATTACTTATTAAGTTCTCGCAGGAATATGCATGCATGTGTACACGTACATGTGTGTCATATGTGGACTTGAGATGACAAAACAATTCGACTACTTGAAATATATTTTTAAATTCACCAGTTGTCAAGTGTTTTGTTTTTAGATTATTATTATTATTACCTATATTTTTAATATTTAATCACTTAAATTTTTGATAATTAAGTCAATTTCCACATCTTTCATCACCACGACAAATTAAGTTAGGTACTAGATTTACTATTTTACAATAAAAAAAATTTTTAATTGAATTTGTAACATAATAACTTGTTGATACTTATGATTTTAGTTAGTTTTTAGTTAAAAAATGTATTTTCCGAAACCCAATGGTGAATATAAATAACTCGTAGTGATTTTAAAAACAAAGTTAATAAACTATTAACTATTTAGGGAAAGAGAGGTGTAGAAATTGTTCGTATTTTTTATTTTATTAGTCTATAGATTGCGTAAGATTTAGTGTTCATATCAACGAATAAGAGCTGAAATTTATTAAAGATTATAAATCTCTCTCTCGGTCGATGTGCTCATTGCATTGTGATTCTCTATTATGCTTCCACAGCGCGAACTGCTTGACTCCACTCTTCGCGATCTTGGGCCTTGTTTAGAGCTTCGTATAACGAGGCTCCGGTCATGTCTCGGACTAATGTCTAATTTTTCTAAACTGTCTCCTAACTATAACTCTTCTGACAACATCCCTAATGTAAGTAACAATTATTTCCATGTATGTTGTAGAAAACCGATTAGAAAAGATTATAAATAGTTCATGAAATTTAATATGGATATTAATTATAGTAGTAAAGAATTTTAAACATATTATTGGATCAATATTATGAAATCACTTTTATAATTTGTTTTGGGTATTCTCCAAGACATTGATAAAATAACTGTTTTGTGGATTCCAGATAGATGAAGCATGTATTTTCATACATTTTTTAAAAATAGAAATGCGTACACGGAATACACGTAACATCAATATTCTTATTTTTTTAAAAAGAACACATTTTTATTGTGAAGTAAAGTTGATTGCTTTTAAAAACGAAACAATAGATATAACGAAATGTTGAACGCGTTTTTCCGAATAGGAAGAGGTCCAGGTTCGAATGTCAGTAGCAACTGAATAATTTTTCTGTTGATAGATTTTTTTTTTAATATCTTTCTAATTAATTAATTTAATTTGTATTAATATTCTTATTATTTTTAAACTAAACTAAACACTTGTAGAATCTCCTGAAATGGAGCTCGAACCCTCGACCAACTATATTACTAGGCCAGCGTCTTAGCTACTAAATCAATGAGCGACTCAAATCTATGCATAGCTGATGCAAATATTTCAGAGATTTCAAACTTTTATAAATTGTTTTAAATTTGATTTCGTATTAATTCTTACTTATTCACCACTTTATAGTTTTGTTTTTAACTGTGCTTGTATTTTGAATTTTAATATACATTGTTTCCTGAAGAAGATACCATAGGTATCGAAACATGTTGAATTATCAATAAATAGTGGTTTAAACAAAGGTATTTATATAAAATGAGGCCACAAATTAATTTTGCTAATATTGAAGAAGTTTTATATTTTTAATGTATATAATTATAAATGTAGCCCCTTAGATTCATCTCCCATAAAGGAAATGTATTATTTTGTATATTTCCCTGTAAACTATATATATACTAATGATGAAATGTGATTCGATTCGTAGATAGCTGGTCTAGTTGTATCCCACGCCGCAGAACTGCTCCCACGAGCTAATTACTCGTCCGTTTGTTTATGCCAAAAGTGCGGTGATCCTTTAAATATATAATCCATCATGTTGTACGTTTCCATTTAATATTTTCAAAGAATCAGTTTCAACTCGTCATTGACGCCATCCGGTATTCGAGTAATGTACAAAAATCATCATTTTATTTTTAGATTGACATTTCTGTTGCTTATTTTAAAAAAAAATTATTCTATTTCAGTTATCACTCGGAGCGCCAAGTGTCCCCTATGTATCCTTGGTCGCGTCTTTTTTTACATATTTTGAGGTTTTACAAACGGATTTGCAGCGTTTTTTGGACCAGGAAAACCTTTTTTCTGCATAAGCACACATGATTTGCGTAATGCCACCAGCTTAATAATATTTACACAAACTGAAAGAACACCCGAGTGTCAACAATAATTACGAACGTACACGCAGGCTTCTGCGCAGTATCGATTGCGCATCGCTTGTGTGCTCTACACTTTGCAACTTCCCCGTCGTCAATGTCCCAATGTTGTGGTGTCATGTTCTACGCAAACACGACGGGTCTCTTCTTTTTTTTTATTCTGCTGCATAATAAATGCGTAAATAAAAAAGTACTGAATCTGTTCTCTATAGACCGTTATACATTATAAATATGAATATATATACAAATATACTGATCGTTCAAACATACCTATTCCATTTAAGATTCATAATGTAAGAAGATGTTTACTGTTTCCTTAACTAGACCGAAATCTGTACTAAAGTAGATTGGTTCATCCGTTATATATTTTCTATCAATACACATATGAAATCTTTATTTTAAATCTAAACCAAAAATATGTATTTATTCCCATCAACGCCCTGCCCTTGTGGGGTTTTACATAAGAGTGATAGTTTATTTAATTTGAATATAATATTACATTTCAATATAACAGTTGTAATATAAATACAAATTAAATAAATGTATTAATTAGAAAGATATGCATAGAAAATTGCTACCAGGATTCGAACCTGGATCTCTTCTAATCCGGGGGACGTGCATTATCCGATTATGCTATACTAATACAGTGGATTGACGACAAATTTTCGAACCTATATGTTACACTTTTTAAATTAATACATCTATCGTTCCATTATTTACGGAAAATATTCTCGCTATCCCATGATTGGAACACAATACAAAACAGAAAATGTATACTAGGTGGCCCAGAATTCGCGAACCAGTGTAAACAATTTATAACTTATTAATTAGGAAAAAATTTCAGGTGATGATGATGATGATAATAATAATAACTTAAAGGGAACCTTCTATAATTAATCATGGAAAAATGCGTTATGGAGCAACAAACAAAAACGGTCGAAATATTTTTTTACAAAACAACAGTCATTTGTTGAAATTCGGCGTGCATATCGACGTCCTTTTAATACTGGAAACTGTCCAACGCGATCGACTATAGGGCGATTAATTCAACGTTTTCGAGCACAACAATCTGTCCCGAACCGGAAGGCCGCGAACAATTCAAATTGCTGCTACGATTGAACGGGTGAAGGACAGTGTTGCTAATGATGCAACGACATCAACCAGGTGACGATCATCACAGCTTCGGTTGTCCAGAACATCACTGCAAAGAATTTTGAAGAATCTCCACCTTTTACCATTCAAAATTCAATTGGTGCAACAATTGTGTCCAATAGATCTAGGAAAGCGCCTTGAATATTCCAGTAGTTTCCAAGATTTTGTCAGACAAAACAATAATTTTATTCACACACTCGTCACGAGCGATGAAGCTCATTTTAATTTGAGTGGGTTTGTTAATAAACAAAACTGCAGGTTTTGAGGTTCGGAGAATCCAAGAGGGGTTCATCAGCATCAATAGCATCCACTTCGCTGTACAGTTTGGTGCGGTGTTACGTCAGAAAGAATAATCGGACCATATTTTTTGAGAATGACTATGGTCATACTGTAACCATCACAGGCGATCGATACCGAACAATGAATGAACACTTTCTGGTGCCAACTGTTACCAACACTCCACTGATCCGGTTTCAACACGATGGTGCAACTGCGCACACTGCTCGAGCTTCAATAGACCTGTTGCGCACAATTTTTGGAGAACGAATAATTTCGAAAAATGCGGACTTTTCTTGGCCACCACGTTCGCCGAATTTAACAGCACCCGATTTTTTCTTTTAGGGGTACCTGAAAGAGTGTGCCTACGTAAATAAGCCGCAGACCATTCAAGCACTAAAACTCAATATTAAGCATGAAGTTCGAGCAATACAGCCCGAAATACTACGGAAGGTCATGGAAAATGCAGTGAATAGAGTAGTTTTATGCGAGGCAGAAAATGGAGGTCACCTATGTGATATAATTTTTTCCAATTGATTTGTTAAAAAAATTTATTGATTAATTAAAAAAGTCCAAACGTCATTTTTATGTTTTAATTAATATTTTAGAAATTATAGGGTAAATAAATTAGTTCGCGACTTATGAGCCACCTAGTATAAAGAAATGATGTTCTGTTTATGTGATCGTCTCCATAAGCTTTTGCTCAGTTTCCTTTCTGCCAACACCTCAACACCCTATAACCAGCTCCTGAGACGGTATTTGAGTTTGTCTATCGACAATTGTTTAATACTATTTAGCTAAATGTCAAATTGCCAGACCCTTTGATCGGTCTAAATCAAATTTTATTCTTTAGGATCCTGCACAAAATATAACCTCCATCCCACCTCGAACTGACCACACCTTCACCGAATTTTATTTAAAGCCATCCGTTTCAAATTTTGCATAATTTCTCTTTTGGACCCTGTTGAAAATATAGTAAGACCCTCCCTCCTCTAACTTCCAGACATCTCACTCTACACCTGCTAGATCAAATTTTGCAAACATCATCATTATTTAGGGTTTGCACAAGACAGATGCACCCCCACCTAAACCCTTATCTTAAATTATAATTTAATTTGTATCCCGGGCAACGCCAGGGTAGGGACCGCTACATACATAAATAAAAGTGTGACAATTCGGTATAGGTGCTCCAGCAGTACAATCCATTTTCTCACGGTGTGTGGATAAGACTTATCTGACTTTAATAATTAGGAAGTTTAAACTTAGCTCACAGAGATCGAATTCGCATTGAGCGCGAGGCGAGTATGACTCACTTTTTGTTGTATTTTGTTCGCAAAGTAGAATGACGCAATTCACACACATTGATCTATACCGACAAAACTCCGAGACGAGAAATCAAAGTCTCACCATTAAGGCGAGAAACAGATTGTCAGAAATGAGAGAAAATATAATTTGTGTAAAATGTCGACACCAGGGCAAACAGTGCGTGGGCTTCAATATGTGTGGATACTGAGATGTGTGTATGCGTGGATGTATTTTTCGTTGGCGACCCTAGCCAACTGGCTATGTATTAGTGTGTACGTATGCACACTTGTGTAAAACGTTATTATTTCATTGGAAAACTCACTCCTTACCCCCCTCCGCCACTGACTTTTTTCCCCCAGTTTCTTGTTTACCAAGAAGCCGAAAATATATTCCTTCTCTTTATTTTATAACATTTCTACATGATAATAATTTTGATTTTCAATTTGATGTGTGATTTTGTAATGACGTTTTTTTTTTTAATAATTGAGGTACAACAACATATTGTATGCGTAACATGTGCATTGCCATTCAAGACAATCAATAGTTTTTTTTTTTTTAATATTGAAATTCTAGGTACTGCTAGTGTTTAGATGGTTTTAATTTTTTTGCGGTTCAAAGGTATTCCACAATCTTTAATGATTGATATAAATATACACTTAATTCTATTTTACACAATTTTGATACAACACGAATTAGCCGTGCCGTTCCAATGAGATGTATCCGCTTGCATGAGAGTCGTACAAGGAACTCACTAAAACAAAATCGCAGCGATATATAACATAATTTATGTTCAAAACTAGTGACCTTGTGAATTTGATACGAAATACGTCATCGTTGAATATTTCAAGTGATGAAAGCGATTTCACGGCAAACGTACGTAAACGAGTACGTTCGTACGGCAAACATGCGTAAACGAGTACGTTCGTACGGCAAACATGCGTAAACGAGTACGTTCGTACGCCAAACATGCGTAAATTAGTACGTTCGTACGGCAAACATGCGTAAATGAGTATGTTCGTACGACAAACATGCGTAAACAAGTACGTTCGTACGGCAAACATGCATAAACGAGTACGTTCATTGTCAGACAGTGTCGGTGAATAAATTTAAGCACGATTTTTTTAAACTTGTGTTTTTTTTTAATGAAATTTTCATATAATATGCTCGTAGAATAATGTTTTTTTTGACATCCTGGAGTGATTTTTATACAACGGATCTCCCATTTTCCTACACATAATGTACTATATTTTTTACAAGGTTTTCTGTTGAACGTATCTACTATCCACCGTGTAAAAACGGAATTAAGTGTATATACTACGTTGCCGTTTTGAGGCCTGTTTATTTTATAATTACATATTAATTTTTTTCTATTTAATAACAATGGTGTTAAATATATAAAACTAAAACATTTTATCAAAATGTGTTCTATAAATTGTAAAACAATGTTTTCTCTTAATATTACGACCGCATAATTTATAAATTGTGTAACTAATTTTCAGAATAGGTACAATATTAATTCATATTGCAGCCAAAATACGCAGTGAACATATTTTTTATCAGCATTTTTCTACAAAAAGTGAAGCAACAGATTTCATGTCGTACTGTGACCGCTAGAGTCGGCGTTGTCGGCGAATCAAAAGAACAACAAGAAATGAAAATACGTATTAAAAAAATATATTAATAGGACCGTTAAAATATTATTTGCTAAGAAATTGTGTTTTTGAAACAAAATTTAGTATTAAATAGTAGTTGAAGACCTAAAATCAGTAGATATAGAGTATATTAATCAAAACCGTGTCTTTATACTAATTTGATGCATTTTATAAACATCAACAACTGACATTGCCTTATTACAAATTTAGTATTAAATAGTAGTTGAAGACCTAAAATCAGTAGATATAGAGTATATTAATCAAAACCGTGTCTTTATACTAATTTGATGCATTTTATAAACATCAACAACTGACATTGCCTTATTACAAATTTAGTATTAAATAGTAGTTGAAGACCTAAAATCAGTAGATATAGAGTATATTAATCAAAACCGTGTCTTTATACTAATTTGATGCATTTTATAAACATCAACAACTGACATTGCCTTATTACAAATTTAGTATTAAATAGTAGTTGAAGACCTAAAATCAGTAGATATAGAGTATATTAATCAAAACCGTGTCTTTATACTAATTTGATGCATTTTATAAACATCAACAACTGACATTGCCTTATTACAAATTTAACGGTATTATTAAACGCTATCAATTTTTCGCATTGTTGTTCATTTATTTAGTACACATTTATCTTAGTAATCTTGGCATTGAACTAATAAGAAAATATATGCCGTATATATAATAATTTTTCATAACTGGTGAGTTTTCTGGAACACTGTAAAGAAAACTAATGGTCGCGGTCTTTTAAATAAATCCCATATTATCTTAATTATTTCAAATAATCTGCCGTTTATTAGTTTTGTAGTAGTATAATTGTATTATCTAATAACGATTGATATTATTATTATGTATAATTTCGGATATAAATGAATAATACATATTTCTCTCTAGATTAGAACTGAGTCTGATAGTTTTTTTGCCTTGGAAATCCGATTAAACCCCCGACTAGTTTTCACCTACTCATTAAACCACTCAGTTCTATAACCTTGTGGATAACAATTGCGGATTATAAATGCACTATCTACTTTAAAGTAGCTAATTTGTTGGGCGTTTATCTCATTCAAAGTTTTTAATTATTTGTTAATGTTAATCTTTTATATTTTTCGGTTGTTTTTGTTGCAGTATATTTTACATGCATTTAAAAGTAGTAACATAAGTTTTTTAAAAGTGTCTACTCATAATATCAAAAGGTTAAAAAAGAAACACGCTGTAACTCGCCCCCCGAGCAGAATAGCTTTATGCATTTTTATTATGCCTTTACACTGACGTATGAATACGCTCGCATTTTTGAGTACGTGCCACTGTTTTGTAATCCGAGCGCACTCGATCGCTGCGGGTATACGTATGAGTCAGAGCTCCGCCCCCGCCTTAGCCCCGGTTCAGGCGAGACGATTACATAAGGTCAGGGCCACGTGGCACAGCTGCTTCTCTTATATCCCCAATTATTTCACTGTTTCGTAATACTCTGGCGGTGTATTTTTTTTTTCCGCAGAAAGAATTTCACTTGGAGCGGCGCAGCTACCGTGGTAGAGCAACGCTCGCGATCCCGTGCGTCTCCGTGCCGCGGGTAAACAAGCGACACTAAAATATCTTCACTGTATCTTTTTTGTCTCTAAAGGCAAGATGATTATTTGCAACTTCTAAAATCATTTCATATTTATTAAACAAATAATAGATATCTCATAGAGACAAAGCTATTTTTTATTATATTTTTAATGGAAAGATATGGAAGTATGGGTGATTACAGGGCTTGCGACCTGTCTTCGGATGGCTTAAGTGATCACTTTATGCAAATATAACGTTCACCATTCTCACCCATTAATCATCCATATCTATCAAATTTTTGTAAGTTATATGTATATGTTAGTAATGTGGAAAAACTTTGAGTTCAACTGCATTATCGTCATCTATGGACTAAATATAATATTCATTTTCCCTGAAACAGCATAGATATTACAATGAGATTCTATTTTTTTTTTTAATTATTTAAAACAATATTATTTACCTGTAAAATGGTTTTAATACATTATACTAGAATATGCCTGAAAAATCAATTTTTATGTATTTTCTTATTTTGACCTGTATACTATTAGCAATGTCCAAGAACGCACAATTATTGGATTTTCACCTTCAATGGCACTGGCACAATTAAACTGTCGTTATTATTAGATTAATTAGTGGGTGAGAATGGTGAACGATATATTTGTATAAAGTGATCACTTTTGCCAGCCGAATACAGATCGCAAGCCCTGTAATTACCCATACTTCCATTAAAATTTAATACAAAAAGAGCTTCGTCTCTATGAGATATTTATTATTTTCTTAATAACAGTGCCTTTGTATGTGAAAATCCAATAATTGTGTATTCTTGGACATGTTGAAATATAGCATTTCATATTTATTTGTAACGTTTTTAATGTCAAAAAAATATTTTATTAGCAACGTCTTATAAAAATGTTCATGTTATAAAAACAAAACCTCTCTCTACGCGCTAGTTATGTTCAAATTGTTTTTATAATTTTATTTTATTGATTTCATTTTCCAGCATACGCTGGTTGTGGGGGATCATCTCTCGCGTTCACCAGTGCACACATAATCACCACAATTCACTCGCATGCAGTACCAGCCCATCTTGAACTATGCTTTAGGTCAAAGAAATCAAACCTCTCAAATCATACAACATCATCACCATCAGCTACGACAACAACAACATCAACAACAACAACAAGCAAGAGCAAAAAGTTAACATATACAACATCCAAAACAGCTATAGCAACAGAGACAATAAATACAGCAACAACAAATACAAATAAAGCATCAACAGTTACAGAAACAAATGTTACAGTAGTAATAATTAGTTAGAGTAACATCAGAGACAACCAGCAGCACAACATAATATTCAACAACAAAGTTTTATGCGACAGCATGAGCAGCTCCATCATCTGGGACGTATGGGTAATTTGCGGGTGTCATCCCCTCAAGTGGTGATAATGTATATATTAAATACTAAATTAATGTATTAATTATAAATATATATAATATTGTTTTTGCGTCACCAGGATTCGAACCTGGATCTCTATTTCCAATCCGGGGAAGTGCACTACCTTTGTGCTATAACGCCAGTATTTTTCTTGACAAATAAATGGAACGACAGGTGTATTAATTTGAAAAATGTAACATATAGGTTCGAAAATTTGTCAAGAAAAATACTGGCGTTATAGCACAAAGGTAGTGCACTTCTCCGGATTGGAAATAGAGATCCAGGTTCGAATCCCGGTGACGCAAAAACAATATTTTTCGACAAAATTGATTTTATATGTATATATTTATAATTAATACATTAATTTAGTATTTAAAATATCACAGATCTATATTCTGAATAATTACAACTTCACAATAAGAATGTGTTTTCCTTAATAATGTATATATTGTTATAAAATAAGTTTACTGGTTATTCCGCGTCGATAAAAGACGCGGGACTACCAAGAAACTTATTTTCTAATATTATTCTCAACCCTCGAAATCTCAAAACCTCAAATTCAATTTATATATATATATATATATATATATATGTGTGGATTCTCGCAGTAAGGCTATTTTGGGAGGATAAGAAGAGAAGTGTAAAGAAATAGTTACTTAGTTAGATCCACGCCTTAAGATATGTACGTTAAATACGCAACCAGCAAATCAACACTACTTTGCGTATATCTATTAAATTCCATATAAGTTAATGAAGTCAATCTTCGGATATGATCCCCAGGATTCTATTATTCCGGATTTGGGTCCATATTCAGAATATCCACTGTAAGCTATACTCATGTATAATGCTTCATTTTTTTACCAAGAACTGAATTAAGATGAAAGAAGTAGCCGACCTCAGATGAACGGTACTAATATTTCTACGAAATCAATCTAAAATACGTTAGTTTTCAATCCTCGATTTTCCCCAATAAAATGTTTGCATTTAATTTTGCGTTCGAAAAATACCTTTAGCAAAATATGTGGTTAACTAGAGCATGTTAAATACAAATGTGGGTCGCCGTATCAAATAGGAGCATCGAGCATTTATAGAAATTGCCTAAACCTCACTGCAATCGTCTTCCGTGTTGCATTATAGTGGTATGGCATAAGCTTATCTCAGGAATGCTACATAAAATTCAGATAAATTAATTAACAATTTATTACTTACGTGTAAATATTAATTTAGTTTAGAAAATTAATTTTAGATGACGCTTTTTCCATCTCACAAGGAAATGCCTGCTCTGAAGGGTACGAATATTTATTTGATTTATGTTTTTCCTTTTGTTATTGTAATAATCTATTATAATTATATTACTATAGATACACATTTCTCGTATTTAGCATGATTACCGTTTTGCAGGGATCTTTCCAAAATCTAACTATTCCCGTAAAATCATATATAACTGTAACAATATTTTACTGAGCAGATTGTTTGTACTGTTGTAGAACCTACGTTTCAACGTGCTTTCTAATCGAACACGCATGTATAAAGTGTTCAGTCACTATATAAATAGGACGTATTAACCAAATCTATTTTATATCCTCTAATCCGATACCTCTAAAGTAAAATATTTTCCATCCATGCGTTTAAGGAAAGGAGCAATTTTGTATTTTTATTTCCTGTTTTTTTTTTCCATTATCATTATGAAACATTATAATCGCATTATAATATTTACAAATGTGTTTTTCCGTATGAGGCGGAAGGCTACTATTAATACCTGACGTCTACGGCTGGAGTTGACTTTCTATGCATGTACAACAGCAAGTCTTATATTTAAGAGTTCTTTTTCTTCTACAGAGTGGGCCAACTTGGACTGACTAATGTAAAATGCATATAACTTTTGTAATTTTAATATTTATTAAAAAAATATATTATTACATGAAAGTGTACTTTGATAACTTTTTTATAATCTATGTGTGAAAAATAAAGCCATTTTTTTTGTTGACAAATAATTGCTCTTTCTAAAGTATTTTGCATACATACGCAACGTTTCTGTCTCCAAATATGTTATTTCTGCAAGAATATTTTTTTTAAACTCCTGAATTATTGCTGGTTTGTGCATGTGAAATCGGCCTTTTAAGTAGCCCGACAAAAAGAAATCAAGCGCCGTCAAATCTGGGGAACGGGGGTGCCAAGCAAACTCTGCATTTTTTTAAATTAGCCGGTCACCGAAAATAGATCGTCGCAAAACATAATAAAATTCAATAATTTTAACGCGCTCTTGCACTGGGTATGCAGCCATTATAAACTTTCATAAATTCTTTATTATCTGCAAAAAAATATATAATTAAAAATAAACCCCACCAAAGTTATACATTTTTAAAAACAGTCAACCCGAGTTGGCCCACCCTTTAGTACTTAACCGCTCAAATAACGTTAGCGTTTACATTCTGCTAGTAATTTTACCATGAATTATGGGATACAGGACCTGATGTTTTTTTGAATTTCGCATGACATGGCAAAATATTGCAATTTCAGATTTTTACTGCTTTAAAGATTTATTTTTCTCCTCGCATCCAAATCATTACGTTGTCATCGGTGACCATATCAATCCAACTTACTGTTTTACAGTTCTTATTAATAACGATAGATTTAAGACTGACTTGGTGTGCACGATATTTACTTAGTTAATTAACGTAACTCTAAGGAAACGGTGATTAAAATATTATTATTTTTGTATTTCAAAAATCACCAAAATGGGATAGGTCATAATAATTAGTTGATAAAATTAAAAATATGTCATACCTAGACCGTCACTAGTGTTATGATGTCACTCCTGTTCCGGGACAAAATAGATCAGCGCGTTGGTGTGATAGTTTCAAAACATTGATGTCACTTAAAATAGTTAATACAATTAATGAATAGCGGGACTGCAAATTAAAAAATAATTACTCAAGTCTGAATAGTACATTTACGTAAATCTCGGATACATCCAAAACACGTTCTTTATCCATTTTTCACGTCACCATTAATTAACTTTTTCAATAGTATTTAATTATTTTAAATATTTTTTCTACCCATGAAGTTATGTCTCACTATGAAGGTTAATAATATGTTGATTTGCATTTTGTATGCACATACACGCCATCAGAATATGCTTACTACACTTTTATTTAAATTTTAAAAAAAAAAATTTTTTTGCGTTTTTGGGTGTTAAATATAAATATATAAATAAAATAAATAGTCAATATTTAATTGTTAAATAAAATTTGGTGGAAATTCTCTTGAATTTCCACAAATCAAAAAGTTACTTGCGATTTATTCGTATAATCATCTAGTTACAAGAATAAGAATACCACAGCATGTTGCATATATTTTATATAAGCCGCATTTCCTCATTTTGGCGAAATATGTGTTGTGAAAGTAATTAGGGCACACCAACATACTAAAGAATAATAATATTTTATCTTTTATAGATTTTATATTTTATTATAATTTTTGTTTTTGTGTATAAAAAATATATTGATGGTGAACCATTATGTGACTGTGGTTGCGACGATTATTGGTAACTGAAGTTTAATGGTGATTGGGAACTGACATTTAACTGTTGGAAGTTTACATTCTAGTATGCCAGTCATTGCTCAAAGAATTACAAAATAATCATCTTTAAAATCGAACCAAACCGTGATAGTAAAAATAACGGTTCAACTAAATAATTAAAAATCTTTTATTAATATGTTTTCTCTACGCAGTTAAAAATAAAACTTCATGTTTCGTTTAATATTTTTATATCATATATCAAGAAAAATAAAGCTTTGTTACACGTATGAAAAAATATTTTCTATTTATTGTGCCGCGCAGTGCGATATTATTAAAAAAATTAAAAAGTGAAGCCTAAGAATTGTTCAGCCGATGTGTTCATTCTCTCGATTGATCAAATTCTCTAATTTTGTTCTGATTACAGTATACGCATTTTCAATTTCGTTTTCCAAGATAAAAAAAATCTAACAGACATAAAATCGATTAAAAAATAATAGTTTGGCACGTAACAAATTATACTGACAAATTGATATTCACATGAATAGTTCTCCATTGAATTCACTTTCATTCATCGCCGACCATATCCCCGGGTACACTAGCACCGGAGCGCGACCTCGGCCGGACACGGCCTTGCTCGCCGGCCCGGCTGGCGGAGAAGACCCACGCCAGCCGGGTTTCCCAGCGAGAGGTTCAACCTTTAACAACTGCAACCTCAACTTTATAATCTCACATCGGACAACGATAACACGTATATTTCAAATTGGCACGTTTTAACACGAAACAATCGGATTCCGGTCTTGTCTATTTATATGTAGGTTTAAAATTGTTTACATCGATATTTTGGTTTATTTTCAGATAATTAACGTAAATCTTTGAACTGTAGGAATTTAAAAAAAACATAAAGGCTTGCTAGATGAACTGAAACTTAATCTGCCGCAGTCATGGTTCTATAATGTTAGGTACTATGAGTGTTTTTGTTATTTCCAGTATATGACTCACCGTCTAAGGAATGATTAATTTCGTGAAATTAAATAGTGTTTAGCGTGCCTTTATAGGAAGGAATTATGACTTTATGCTTTACGAATTTAAAAACGGTGTAAATGTGGCAGACCATAAACTGGAAATGACATATTACACGTAAAGGATGAATATTATGTTCCAGGCTGATGTCGTTTCATTCATTCAATCGTAGCTCGGGCTGTGTGTGAGGTAGCACCGTTCTGTTGAAACCAAATTGGTTGCAGGCCCAATCGACCCAATTCCTCTTGTCTCTTGCACCTTGAAATAAATAGAGCCCAATGATTACACTGGCCTACGTGGCGCACTATTCATTAACTCAAAAGTCAAAACGAGCTTCGTCGCTCATGATGATTTTTTTACGAAAGTCAAGTTTGTGTTTATTTAAATGTTTTCAAGCTGCTATTGAGACGTTAAATGCTCCAAATTAAATCGTAATCAACTACTCTTTATGACTACCAAATGCGAACTGACAAATATTTGCCAAAGCAAAATGGCTGTCAAACAAAATCGACCTGGAACATAATATTCACCCCGTACTACTGACATGAGATGCCTGAAATATGTATGATATACGACCTTGTAAAAAGAACGCAATCCCACCAACAACACATTCGAAACATTTTTTTAAATCTAACGGGTTAAAGAGATGCTATCTAATAAGCTTAATGTTCAAGGTACTGACGCGTCATGAGAAAACTAGGAATCATCAAAAGAATCATTTTTCCAACCATGAATAGTTTTAATGATATTTGAAGAAAATAACATCTATAAGGCACGTAATGGAAACTACCTCTGAAACCAGCTGTTTTGGACTGTTTTAAGCCAATTATCAATCCAGTAATCTTTTTTTTTTAATAAAAATGCGTTTACAAAATACAGAGGTGTCATATTAATATTTGAACTATTTTCATATTTTAAATTTTTAGTATTTAGCAATATAAAACAAAAATATATGTTATTTTTTCAACTTTATTACATACATATGTGTATATTATAATTTTTAATATTTGACAAACTCTAGAACCGTTTTACGGCAAGGATTACCCTTCACATTAACAGTGTATAATTAACAAAAAAAAATTAAAATACAACATACATAAAGAAAACTAATAATTAATTAAATAATCAGATAAAACACTATATTTAATCCACTATTTATTGATAAAAACAACATGTTCCGGTACCTACGGTATCTTCTTCAGAAAACAACGTATACTTAAATTAAAAATATAATCATACGTAAAAACAAAACTATAAAAATATGAATAGCAACCACTGTTTTGAATTCTTCAATCACCTTTTGGAAACAAACCATTTTTTTGACATTAACAAGGGTTTAGAAATTATACATACAAAATACTAAGGCTTTATAGTTAGGTAAATTTGAAATTTTATAAATAAGAAAAAAAAAAATTAATACCTCGCTAAATATTTTTAATTAACCAAATCCTTTTCCTACTTAGTTACCCATCGTTTATTTATTTTTATTTTTATTTATATATATGCTTGTATTTTTAATTTTAGTATACATTGTTTTCTGAAAAAGATACCATGGGCATCGAAACATGTTGATTTATCAATAAATAGTGGTTTAAACAAAGTATTTTATCTTATTATTTATGTACGGTCATAAAGTTATTTTGCTAATATTGAAGAAGAAATAATTAATTAAATGAGAATGTGTTTTTTCACTTTATATTTTAGGGTGCCCACTGGGGTCTCATTATTTTTCATAATATTTAATAAGTCTTTATTGATGTTATTCAATATTCGTGGCTCAACACATTCTCTCGTTCTCTCACCGTACACATTGTTCGCGATTGGTACTCTCTTGATTCGACCCGACGATCTGGTGAAATAGCTATGGTGAGGATTAGTATTCATATTTACATTATTTATCATCTCTTCTATAATTATATTACACGTTACTTTTTATATGTTTATATTAACAAGATCTGCTGTCAATTTTATCACGTAAGTGTGCGGTAATCGAATAAAATAAATTTGCTATTATATTTACGTTGACGTTTTAATTACATCATGGTTACATAATTATATAAAAAATATTAATTTCCGATTAAGTTGTAATATTAAAATAAATTTCGTGCATAACAGGGTGCGCAGGCTACATGAAAATCTTAAAAATAATTATTTTCTGCGAATTTTTGATTCTCTCATGTATGTATTACTATTTTTAAAGATTTTACTGCATTTTATTTGAAATATTCTTACAGTTTTAATTTTATTAGAATTTTTGAATGGTAATTTTTTAGTACCGCAATAAAGAAAATGTTAATTTTGAAGCGCATCATAAGAAAAACTTGTTTATTTATTGTTGGTTCTGTTAGCCTAGTCTCGTAACTACGTCATGATTACAATAATGTACCGGGAAACTTCACTCACACCCGTAACTACTTCGCCTTCTATATTCAATCTATATATATATACACACACGTGCACCATGCACCAACACATGCTGTTACAATAACAAGAAGCCAGATTTGTTTGAGCGTGCCTCATCTAAGATTGGATTTGTTGCGTAACAAACTAGTAGATCCTTCATACTTCTACATGAATTCGAATTTTAAGAGGTTTAATGCACGAATACTAAAGTATTTTACATTTATATTTGATATCTCTATTTTAATGAAAACACGTTTTTGTTGTGACGTTGCAGTTTCAGAACATTTCTGTGTTTATAATAAAATTGATTGATTTAATTTCGTCGTCACCTAGCGTGAATTAAGTACTTAAGTTTATTTGGAATTTGACGAATATAAAGTCGATTACTTTTATAAATGGAATAATTGATGTATCAACTATAAAAAACTCCATAATATATGTTAAAAATTTGTCGAAAATGTAATTCCTTGATATAGCAAAATTTGGTTAACGCGTTTTCCCAGATGAAAAGGTCCAGGTTTGGACGCTATCAAATATTTTTTCGATAAATAGATTAATTCTATATATCTTTCTAGTTGATTAATTTAATTTCATATCTCTATTCACAAAAATATTAAGTAAATTTTGTTCCCCCAATCTACGAAAGCATTAAAATATGATAATATATTTCTATTCCAGTGTTTAATTTATCCTATTTAAAGATGAGAAATAATAAGTAAAATTTCAATTAGGGAATGAAAAATCCTATGTCCATAGGTCAGTCAAATTAATTTATTTGTAATAGATCTATGACGTTAAATAATTTCATTGTTTGTGTTTGTTTATTTTGTTAGAATTTGTGAGAATATAAAAAATTTGATAATAATTTTGAAATTATTTGTTGTGAAATTTTAATTTCTCCACAATTATAGAAACTTAATATGTTCCTACCTTAATGTTCAAAACATGTCATGAAATATTACAAAAAATGTACACGTAGTAACATGTCTCATCAATATTGTTATCTTTCTACCAACTCAACTAAGTGCTTATTACGAACTTACAGGGTGTTTCAATTACAATAGTCCTATCTACAGTTTGAGGACAACACTAGCAAACCCATCAAATATGGTTATTTAAAATTCAACGGTTTAGAAGTTACTCAAACTTTTGTGATTTTTGACTGAAAAAACTACTGTCTCTGGGTCTTCTCACTGTATTTACGGCTTTACTAGAAATTCTTAAATTTATTATGATTATTTTTCTTAGGGCCGGTTGTGTGATCAGTAGTAAATTTTTACTATGGTAACTTTTTACTATGCTAAATTTTTACTTTAATAACGTTTTACTAACACTCGTAAATCGCTTGCGGGTTGTTCGAACGTCAAATTTACTATAATCAAAGCATAGTTAGGCGCGGCAAATAATCATGAAATATGTTTTATTTTAAGCTTTTTCTATGTATTTTTTCACCTATCCGTTCGATATCTGTCACTTTGGTGGTGACATTTTTTTTGTATTATATGCTAATATATATTAAACAACGAGATCATTATCGGACGAACTGTCATCACTAATATACTGCATCTTTCAAAGTATCAATATGGCAGATGAAGTCAGCCATATTTAATTGTCGATTCTCGTTTTTACTATCGGATATCGAAGAGTAAAATGAGTTTACTACGGGATGTACTTTCGAGAAGTAAATATATTTTTACCAACGACCAAACGACCCGTTTTCGCAAAAAAAAAATACTTTGGTAACTTTTTTTACTGAAGTAAAAAGTTCACACGACCGGCCCTTAGCTTTTTTTCCTTTTTGATGTTTTACTGTGTATTTATATTAAATCTTCGTTTTGTTTTGAAAATTCGGAACAATAATTACTCATGATCATAGATATTTTATTTTAGTACATCGGAAAAACATAATAAAGACACTTGTTCAATAATATGACTGAATACAAGGACGATATTGATTTTCCTATTTCAATAATACTTATTTATTACGTAATCGATGTTTCCTAGAAAAATATTAATAGCTTTTGTGCCAGTCAGATACTCGGCGTGGTTTTGATCGAAGTATGTGCACAGTGCAAACAACAACTTACGAGTCAATTGCATGTTATGCAGTGGTTTTTACTGCACGATATTAAGTTGTTTTTTTCATTGATTTGATTTTTTAACAGTAATAGCATAAAACATTACAATTCGATTTTTGATATATATATAATATTAAAAATAGGCGTAATAATTATTAAATATGTTATTCACACACTATTCAGTTCTATGGGGATATGTGAAATGGCTGGTCTACGCCTATAAACCAGAGACGATAGACGATTTGAAAGCCAACATTCGTCGCCTTATTGCCGAAATACGTCTCCAGCTGCTCCAAAAGTGGTCGAAAATTGGTTTTCCAGATTGCTCTTTATTCGAGCCAGCAGCGGCGCGGCGCCCATATGCGCGAAATTTTATTTAAAGACTAATGGCATAAAATTATATTTCCAATAAAGTCAATACCATGTCCATTACCACTATTTGTATGTATTTTATTTAATTTTAAAATTCTACACCTCTAAAAAAAAACACCATTCAGTAGATATACATATTTTAATATTGCAGAATAAGTTTTGTGTCTCCTCAAATTATTTTCGATGAGTAATTAAATTTGATCGCAATGTTTTGAAATTAAATGTTACTGTATCGAAATATAATACGGAAGTGTTATTATGTTATTTGGCGACCTTCAAACAGTAATAATTAATTTACCCGGAAATGCACTTCTAGCAATTTTATTACCGTTTTTTTTTTTATGTACATAATGTATTTTTAATGCAAAAAAATTCATATCACTAATTGCAGTAGGTAAACTGTATGCTAGTGATGCCAACCAACTTGCATCAATGTTAACATGTTTTCAGAAGGCACGCCTGAGATATGTAAATTCATGTTCATTTTCAACCCATAAACAACTGGTAGCTTATTTTTAATTATTTAGTTTTCACGATCACCTGAATAAAATATTATTATTTCCAAAAGTAGAGAAAATTCTTAGGTCATTTTAAGTCTTCCATTGTATGAAATCTAGCCTGGTGAGAATAGGATCGGGGAATCCAATCCCGAGATCCAAGATCTCTGCCCAATTTACAGTATTTATGAATTTATGAAAAATAATCCCGAAACTATGCTTTGCCGTTGGCTTCAAGCATTTTATTAATTCCAATAATGGAACGACAGGTGTATTAATTTGAAAAAATGTAACATATAGGTTCGAAAATTTGTCAAGAAAAATACTGGCGTTATAGGACAAAGGTAGTACACTTCCCCGGATTGGAAATAGAGATCCAGGTTCGAATCCCGGTGACGCAAAAACAATATTTTTCGACAAAATTGATTTTATATGTATATATTTATAATTAATACATTAATTTAGTATTTAAAATATCACAGACCTATGTTCTGAATAATTACAACTTCACAATAAGAATGTGTTTTCCTTAATACATTTTATTAATATTTATAAAATTTTTTCACATTAATAAATTTATATGTATAACATGTATTATTATTTTTAACATACCTTAATACAAAAATAATGAGTATCTTCTAATTCTTGGACTGATCCCGGGATCATCCAATCCCTAAACCCCGGTACTGCAATTTTAGCCGATGTTTGTTATCCTTCTTTTAATTGTATCCGTCGGGTGTGAACAAATGTATACAATCATCTCGGTCATTTTAATATATTTTATTTGATAGCTGTCCGTAAGAGAGATTCGAGTATGTTTATAAACTAATTGCTATTATATTTAAATGCCACGCATTATATGATGAGGCGCAGTGTTTCGCGCGTATCTCGGGTCTCTCGTGACTTGTCCAAAGTAGGTTTATTATTTAAGAAAATCACTTCCGTGCCTTGTGATGGTGGGTGGGTATATGCAGAACATACTCGGCGTGCGGTGGTATTTTTAGTTAATTTATCTCGCTTGGCTAAGTATTTAATTTAGTAGGAGAACACATTCTTATTGTGAAGTTGTAATCATTCAGAACATAGGTCTGTGATATTTTAAATTTGAATTAAATGTATTAATTAGAAAGATATACGTATAAAATTAATTTTATCGAAAAATATTGTTGTTGCGCCACTGGGATTTGAACCTGGATCTCTTTTCAAACCGGGGAAGGTGCATTATCCAACTATAAAATGAGGTAGATGGCTCTTCCAAATAATGGAATGATTAAATGCATTAACATCAAAAAGGTAACATATAGGTTCCAAAATTTGTCGCTAAAAATATCGTTGCTGTAGCATAGTTGGATATTGCACCTTCCCCGGTTTGGAAACAGATCCAGATTCGAATCCCCGTGGCGCAACAACAATATTTTTCAATAAAATTTATTTTATACGTATATCTTTCTAATTAATACATTTAATTAGTATTTATTGTTATTGTGATTATATTATGTTTTCTTCCTTATTTTATTGCGTCTTTATTCTTATATGCATAATACAATATAAAAAAGTCTGATCCATGATTCCATATTTTCTACCTTACCTTACTGTTATGTAATAAAAACAACCGGTAAATTCTATAAAATTAAATATATTTTTAAATGCTTTGTTGTTGTTTGTTATCCATTAATTAAATTGATGAATAAGCTTTAAAAATTAATTGTTACGTATACGTTATTTTTCTTTTGAAACATATAATCCTTACCTTGCTGTTGTGTAACAACAACAACTGGGAAATTCTATATAATTAAATATATTTTTAAACGCTTCGTTGTTGTCATCCGTTAATTTAATTAATTAATAAGCTTTAAAAATTAATTGTGACGTGTACGTTTTTTTTCTTTTGAAATATATAATTCAGCTGTTCACATTCTTGTTTGGTATCCTACAATTTGTTCTGACACAGTAAATGAGAAACATTTTAACGTATTTAAACAAGATTCCTTTATTACTTTTTATTAAAAGTTGGTTTTATTAAATTGTTTGAACTTTACAGATTCAAGGGTGCCTATTCTAAATTTTATTGCAAATTCGCCTCGCGCCCACCATTTTGAAGGGAAAATGGGTTTTATACCAAAACTAAATAACCTATTTTTTTATACGCGTTCTGTCTTTTGCAGAAAATAGTAGTACGTCAACATTTTCCATTCAATATGTCGCTATTTCATTTTTTTTTTTAATATCCTAACGGAATCTCTCTCCAAATCTAAATCAAATTAAGATAAGAAATCCAAATGTGAAGGCAAGAAATGAATTTTGAGGGACATTGAGCAGTTTACAACCTGGTATAAAGACATCAGCTCTTCCACGATTTCCTCAATTGTCAGCACCTACATCTCGTGTCGTATTCTATATTCTTCGTCACATGGTTGCCGTTACTCGCTTGGCCGTTCCGTTTATATGGGAAACAGCAAAATTTAGTACACCCTCCGAAGAGCTGTAAGCAATGCTTCAGCTCACCACATTCCTTCCCCTTGTCCTCGTTATATCTTATTTTATCTAACAATACCTTCATGCTCTCGTTTGTTTCTGTCATATGATCTGCAGAGCAACAAGTACGAATGGAATTTGCTTACTTAGTGAAGCAAAACTGCCTTCAAATTGAACTTCAACAAGTTCTTCTAGTAAATATAGTATGTCGTTATATAAAACTAAATTATCACCCTTTAAAAATGTCTTACTCCCTTCTGCAATTCGATTTACTCTTTTTTTTTTTTTCAAGAAGGTTCCTCTCTTGATTAGCCAATAGGTTATTTTTTATAACCGTTCATTTACTGAATAATTGATAAAATAATGAGGTTTTGTGTGTTCATATTTGAATCGCATTTTTAAAATATTTTAAACATGTTTATTGGAGTCATATTTCACTGTTTTGAGCTAGCAGTCTGAACCAACCGATTTATTTGATTTCTTTGTTTTTTTCATTGTAAGATAAATTTTTTTCAAATTCAAATTTTAATCGACTATCGGAGCATTGTTGGCGCTTGCTGCATTTTTTGCATATTACAGATCTCGCCCTCGAGGCGATGTTGTGATGTGTCCACCCAGACTCAGGTCTCTGGGCGTTCTGACGCCGAAAGGTCACGCCTGCCCAAATCTAGCATTCGCGTCTAGGTGAGTTTTTTCTTAATTCAGTTTGTTTGGTTGGACCGCCCGATGACTAGATTTCGGATTAACTAATTAGGCAGCGTTTATCTGATGGTTCTTTTCTGTCTGTAGTCTATTTTTTTATAAGTATTGAATTTAAAACGTTTATATTTCATGTATTTTAAAATTATTTTTGTTTTTAAGAAGAAAACATTATTACTGCAGTTTTTTTCTATTCCGGTAGCAACTAAAATATTTTTTCGATAAATTGCCTTTTCATGTAAATCTTTCTAGTGGATAAATTTAATTTGTATTAAAATACCATGTTCTGAAAAAAACTACAACTTCATAATAATAATGTGTTCTTCTTAAAAATATATAAGATGTGTCAAAGTTTATCCAAATTTAATAAAAATTAATTGTATCAATTTATTGTGTCTCCTAGCGTATATTACTCAAAAGTGTTTGAGATTCGTCGCAATATAAAGATGATAGCTTTTTAAAAATGGAATAACAGATGTATCGATTTGAAAGAGTTGCAGGGTACAAGTTCAAAAATGTGTCGTCAACTTACTCGGTTGGGGTGGTGTAACTGGTAACGCATTTCGATTATATTCGCAATCATATTCGAAAAAAATCTTTTTTTCTTATATAAAGGGTTTTTCATTAAGGGCGCTCAAACTTTTTTTTAAATAAAACAAAAACGAATGAATATATCTAAAAAAAAATTATTATGTTTTGAAGTACATTTAGTGGCAATTATGTATAAAATTCAATTTCCCTCGCATGACCACCGCGGGCACGTTTGCAGAAGTCCAATCGTTGAATCCAATTTTCCACCACTTTTTCACATAATTCGGCCCGAGTCGCACCAATTTCGCATTCAATATTTTCTCTTAGCTCTTGTAACGCCGCCGGCTTGTTGGTATAGACCAAAGATTTAACATAGCCCCAAAGAAAATGTTAATGATGTTAACAATGGTGTTAAATCTAGGCGGCCATTGAACTGGTCCATTTCGCGAAATAACACGCTCACCAAATTTGGTTTTCAATAAGTCAATTGCTGCGTGTGCCGTGTGAGTGGTAGCGCCGTCTTGTTGAAACCACATATTGGCCAAGTCCATACCTTGCAATTGAGGCCAAAAATAATCAGTTATCGTGGAGCGATAACGATTACCATTCACAGTAACATGACGATTAGCATCATCAACAAAAAAATATGGTCCAATGACACCTCCGGCATGTAATCCACACCAAACAGTGATTTTTCCGGGATGCAATTGTGTTTCGTGAAGCACGTGTGGATTGGTGCCTGCCCAATAGCGCATATTTTGCTTGTTTACATATCCATTGAGCCAAAAATGAGCTTCGTCGTTAAAGATGATTTTTCGATGGAATTCAGCATCATTTTCAAATTGTTGTGCAGCCCAATTGAGGAATTGGCGACGCTTCAAATGGTCAAGCGGCTTTAGTTCTTGTGTCAACTGGATCTTGTATGGATGTAGGCCAAGATCTTTTCGCAAAATTCGCTACAATGACGTCACAGAAATGCCCAATTGTTGAGAACGTCGTGTTAGTGACTCATTTGGGTCATCAAGAACAGATGCTCTAGCGGCGGCAATATTTTCCTCACTTCGTGCATTTCTTTGTCCCACTGGCACTGGAACATTGTGTAGCGACAATGTGCTTTCAAATTTTTGCACCAAACGTTGAATTGTTGATGTGGCAGGTAAGTGATGACGACGATAAAATGGTCGTAATGCTCTTAAAGTTGCGGTGAGCGAACGCGAATTTTGGTAGTAGATTTGAATAATTTGCAAGCGTTGCTCCGGTGTGTACTGCTCCATGATGATTTGCCAACTAAGTACGAGTGTTAACCTCAAAAAAAATTGAAGAAATATGGCGTAGTTTCTTGTCCCTGTTGAAAGAAAGTTTGAGCGTCCCTATTGAAAAACCCTTTATATGTATGTGTGTATTTCTAATAAACTCCACATCTACAGCTTAGTAGTTGCAGACACGCCTACGGCCCAGAAGTAAAGTTTCGTTTCTAACATCATAAAAGTGAATTATATTCAATATTATGCTTTTCTACTATCGTGCTGTTAACATTTCTTAAAATAATTAATTAATTAAAGATGAATTGTTTCGGCGAATCGTGAGTTCTTAGAAAAAATCTCTATGTATGAATTAATTGATCTCCAAAATCCAAATTTTCAACATACTAATAAAGAGGTATTTTTCAATAATAATTCTTTATACCTTCCGACTTTTGTTAAACTGATTTACCGATATATATATATATATATATATATATATATATATATATATATATGGCTCAATTCCATTACCTATAAGTACCATATATTTATAACTACCGATATTTTGTCAATTTAAGGAAATTGTATTTTTTTTCTTTTTAATTTAATTATATAATTATATTTTTTAACTGCCAGATTATTTAACGATATGTGCAGCTGGCAGAAGCAAGTTATAAAACAAAAAACAAATTGTCTACTGGATAGTCAACCATATAGTACACGATTTAGCAAAGGCAGTAAGAAGAGAGTTGGTACACTTCAATCAAGAAAAAATTCGAGGGACATATTTACAACTGGCATTTTACATGTTAGGTTTTTAAGGACTCATTTTAATTCTTCTCCTGAAGGACAATTATTTAAACATCATCATCATCATCCACTCTTTAACATCATCATTAACGTGCCCTACTCTTTACATTAATATCTCGAAATTGTAAAATTGTTATGGTTAGATAAATATTAAAATAAGCCAATTAAGCAGGCTAACTATTATATTAATATAATTATTCACTACTCTATTTATGCATTGCACATTGCACATTTTGCAAATGAGTAATCATTGTATGTTAGCCTCGGTGGCTGTCGGCCTAGTCGTGCTAAGAGGGCCACCGGTGCATTGCTTTCAACATTTCACTGAATGATTTGTACTCTTTGTTCAACTGCTTTCACGGAATCAATGTTTTTACTTTTTTAAATAAATATATCCGTTACATGAATGCCACAGTCGGTGTTTACGTTAAAGTAAACTTAACCGCTAACGAATTTATACAGACTTCCAATAGACGGCATTCGAATATGAAATAAATATATAAGAGGGTTGTTCAAAAAAACTCCCGTTAATAATATAATTAATAGCTAGGTACGCAATATAGGTACTTAGTTTGATAATATTAATATAATTATTCATATGTACATACATAGTAATGAATTTAATCCTGCTCGTAAGAATATGGATGCTACAAAATTAGAGTACGACCGATCTTTAAGTTTCTAATTAAAATTGTTTGAATAAGATGGGATATTATAAATTTATATGCATGCGATGAGAGATTAAATAAAAAAACTCTTGTCCAGCATGTATCCAAAATACCCTCACCCCTGCGAGCTGATCAGAAACTGAATAGTGTGTGTGATTGACAACGTGACCCATGAGAGACTACCGCGGGCACTACTTATTTGGTAGTTATTATGTAACAAAAATATTGTATACTTTGCACAAATATTTGACTGTTTTGAAATGTACAATGCCACAGCACGGACGAAGCCCAATTAGGGGGACATCAAAATAATTTAATGTCAAAAAAAATATATATGCTATAGTGGAAGTTAGTGAGGATGGTGCATCAAATAAAACCGCTTCGTACGAATGGATCGTCGATTTAGATATTAAAGTCAACAGTCATCGTAGAAGACTGTCAACTTCGATTAAATGAGAAACCGTTATTGCTACCTGTTCACTAATAATAAATGACCTTCGAATAACGGTGCATAATAATGATAGATAGCTTCGAATGTTGAATGTTGTCGGTATGTTGGATGCACTGAAGTAATTTTGAAAGAAAAATTAAATTATAGTCAACTGTCATCTCGCCGGGTGCCAAGACTACATGAAAATCAGCCAGCGTTGCGGGTTGACCCGTGATCTTTAATTTGTTGTTGATCCCAGAGCTTTTTTCGACAAAATCGTCGCTGGTAATGAAACTAGAATCTACCAGTTTGAAAAATAAAGCAGACGATTAGATCTGTTATTTATTATTAGAATTTTCAGTGAATTTTTTGAACACTATAATATGTACACGTTTTAAGTATTCTAATACTCTATTTTATAGATTTTGTATACATATACTATTAAACTTGATCGACATTATGTTACCTACATTGTGAGAGTAAATCTATCATATTATTAAGGACAACACATTCTTATTGTGAATTTGTATTTATTCAGAACACAGGTCTGTGATATTTTAAATACTAATTAAATGTATTAATTTGAAAGATATAAATTCAATTTTATCGAAAAATATTATTGTTGCTACCGGGATTCGAACGCGGATCTCTTCCAATCCGGGGAAGGTGCATTAACCGACTATGCTATAGCACACAGTGTCGATAAATTTTTGAACCTATATGTTACACTTTTTAAATGAATAGATCTATCGTTCCATTATAAATGGCTTTCAAATAATGGAACGATAAATGTATTAATTTGAAAGTGTAACATATAGGTTCGAAAATTTGTCGTCAAAAGTACTGTGTGCTGTAGCGTAGTCGGTTAATACACCTTCCCGGGATTAGAATGAGATCCAGGTTTGAAACCCGGTAGCAACAACAATATTTGTCGATAAAATTGATTTTATATGTATATTTTTCTAATCAATATTTAAAATCTAAAATAGCTCAAAAATTGTGTATCTTCTTATGGGGAATTTTCTGGGCTATTCTGCCATGTGCCCTCGATCTCTCCGGCCGGTTTTACAAGGTCCGTCATCAGTGTTTATTCATTGATTATCAACGACGTCCGAAACGCCGCCCAGAGAGGTGGGAGACACACGGCAGAATACCTCAGAAGGTTCTGAACGGCCGTGAAACGGAGAATTTTGTATATTAATGGTTATTTAAAACTTCCTTCATGTGTACATATTTACTGGCAGTTTAGACATCTAACTGCAGATGAACATTATATTCGTGAGTAAAATTGTTACTAATCCAATATGACATTTAATTGCCATATCGCTTTTAGCTGTATTTGTACACTCGTTTTTACGTCTTATATTATTATAACCTTGTCCTGAGTGTAATAATCTTCTCCGTCGCTTTATTGGTAATTGCTTCTGAATGAAATACTAATTTATTCTTTAACTCTATGTAACTTCATGTTACTTTGTAATATGATTCTAAAAATGTTGGTTACCTAATGAGTTTTAAAAAAAAGGAAATATCGATGTAAAAATTTACATTTCGCGGACACCAACATCGTCAGTATTATGTTCTTTTAATTTCATCTTATTCACGTGTTCTAATTAACTGTACGTCTTTGCTTTGATTTGGGAAATTATTAGTATTAGAAAAAGTTCTCGCTTTTCGAATTCAACTAGACACGCAGGTTGATTTTTTTAAAGTATATTTATTGTTTATCAACATATACATTATTATGTATAATTTTTTTAAAGTTAAAAAACGATTTATTACGTATATTTTTTAAATTGCATTACCCAACTTGGCAAGCCTGTTTTAGGTCAAATTGGCAAACAAATCATATTTCACAAACCGAATAAATCAATATAACTCATTGAAAACATAATTAAATACAAAATTAAAGTACACACAAGGCAAAGGTAAAAGTGAAAATATATAAAATCAGAGAATACTAATACTAATTTGCAATAAAATATTATTAAATAAGATGTAAGCACATTCAAGGCACAGAATTCGTCAGATCAGTCCAAAAAAAATTCCCATGATACTATTATTATAAATATTGTCAGTATAATCATATTTTGAATTTAAAATGTTGCGCGTCTTCTTCATGAAGTATTTTTGAAAAATGTCTTCGCAAGCACATTGAACGACTTGGCCTGATATATATCTCAGTGCCAGACGTCTGTATCTTGAACCAACATAATCTATTCGGAGACAGGAACATAGAGGGCCTCCATGACTCTCCTCACGCTGTCGCTCCACCTTAATCTGGGTCCACCAAGATGTAGCAGTTCATTTGGGATCTCTCAATAAATACGGTTCACAACACGTTTCATATGTTGTCTACCCATCTTACCCTTTGCAATTTTAGTGACCTGACTGATTATTACTTTCGCCGGCTCATATATATATTCGGAAAAAAGTTATTTAAAAACATTCAGTTTCTTTACCGATATTTGTGTCTCACAAGCGTATATATATATATATATACGTACGCTGCTATATATCAGCATGGCGTATTATTGTGTAGTAGATTATAATTTTTGATTTAATGGGCAGGAGTTTCGATTTTATGATTTTCTCAAGGGCAAAATAATAGCAATTAACGCTATGAATCTTCGGCTTGATTTCATTATGTAGTCAACGTGACTTCAAGATATTTACAATTATTGACTGTTTCAAAATTGTAATTGCCAATTTCCACTGGACCAAGTTGTTTATGATATTTGATCGTCATAATATAATTGACGTAATATAATACGCATGAAATGGTGGATTTAATGAAATCCTACGATGTCAATATCATCCGCATTAACTAAATATTTTATGTTTTCCGTTTTCTATATTCCAGATGCCTTAATACCTGCTCCAGTGACAAGTTTTTTTTTTTTAAAAGGAAACATTATTTAAAGGAGTATAAAATAAGATTACATCTCATAAAATTATACGGTAACATTGTATTTAATCACGTGAATTTTATACATGAAATATACTATCAGGGTGATAAAAAATTGATTAAAAAAAATGTTTTTTTCGCAACCGGTTGGTTCATATATAAAACGAACGTGGTTAAATATAAAGATACTATCCTATTAACTAACTACAATGTTTTTGCAATAAATATTAAAAATGAAATTATTATGTTAGTAATAGAATACAATATAGGTTAATTAGTATGTGCTATTGAAATATATTTGGCATTTTGTGTAAATCCATCTTACTTATTTTGACAATTTTTGAGTGCTTGATGAATGTACGCTTCATGTGGATATAGTTCATTTTGCCCAATCGAAATCATCTTATTATTGGCGATTCTGTATTAATTAAATCGAACCGCAACCCGTTGGGTGTCTATCGATCGACAGTATGAAACGTTTCCCGATCAGTTTGAGCGCACATACAAGCGACTCGGGCCGCGTGAAATATCGTTTTACCGCTGCAAATGATTCAGCGTTACTCGATACAGTTATTCGCATTTTTTGGTTTAGTTTTTTATTTGCAATTTCATTATTTTCCAACGAGTCGTCTGTACAGCTGTATCGTCATGAGAACTTTTGTAATTAAGCTTTCGGATCATCGGCACAAGATAACTATCTCGGTCGGTATACTTAAATTTAATTACAGCATGATAAATGACTGTGTCCACTTAGACTACCTTATTAAAGTAACAAAGTCGTCCTTTGTTGTCTAATTTCAACTACTATTACTATTTCATCCGAAAACACTTTTAAAATATTGGTAAAATGGATCGTTGTCGGTATTTTTTGTTCGTTTTATAAACTTTTAGAACGTCATTTTTTTTTTATTGCTTTTTGAACGTCATTTTTTTTTTATACCTTATACACCATTACTGTATATTTTGATAATTTTCGCAAAACGTGTCTATGTTAACGTAATACAGCTTTCGATTAAAACTTTGACCATTACCGGCAGTCACGTTTCATTCCGATTTCACTTTTCACTCTAAATGAAAAGCCCACATCTAAATAAAAGCAGTGAGATCTTTGCCAATCTCTGAACAATTATAATTTTTAAACTATACGTATTTTTTTCTGTTTCTCTGTGTTCAAATAATTTTAAAGATTATTTTTTATTTGTACTTGGAATTTTCAATGGTCCATTTTAAAATTTTTGATTATATACAAATTCGCAAGATCTATTTATTGAATTTATGTATACATATATGTATAATACAATTTAAATTGTTATTACCGAGGAATCTTGAATGTAATTTTATTTTAATATTTAAACATATATACATGCCAATTTTCAAATTTATTTTGTTATTTTTTAAATTTATTGAGTTTATATTGATCAGAATTGTTTAATCGATCATCTTTTTCTATAGTTAATTACAAGTTATATACAATATACAAAGTTATTATTTTTCTTAGTTTGCAAAACAGCTTTTACAGATAGGCCACACGATTTTATACCAAATTATTATAATATTAAAAATAAGAAATATAATCAATTAAATCTAACATATCGCACACCTAGATCGAAACTAAGATAACTAAAAAAAAAACAAGAATTTTGAGTTATTATTGTATTCGGATACTCTGTCATATATGCAACTAACTTAGCCCCAGTTCTCGAATAGTATCATTTTAGGGTACATTTATGACTAAAAATGTTATTTTGTTTCATAACTTTAGTAACAAAAAATGGAAAAACATATTTTATTTTTTTGGCTACTGAAAAATGTATTTTTTAGTTTTGATCTAGGTGTGCGATATATCTTTTTATTTAATATTTTCCCTATTTAAGTACCGTTACCGTACCTTCTCCCTCTCACCGTGACTATGGCCTCGCTCCATCCGTTGTGTTATTTAAGGATCAGTATACGTCTGTCCTGACGAAGACACAGCAGTACCGAAACCAGTCGACTTCAAAGTTGTTAATGTGGTTAATACAAAGTTAATCCATTTTTAATATATATATTTATATATTATATATTATTAGTAAGTAAGTAAGTATATAAATATATATATTATAAATAAACTGGTGCCCTCCAGTGCCAAATAATATATATTTACGTATTTTTATGTTGACACATGACCAACTAACTAACTTATCATCACGCCGTTTCCCCGCGGGAGTAGGCAGAGAAAACAGAGCGCCATACTCTTCTGTCCTGGAACATAATTCTCGCCTCATCCACATTCATTCATCTTCTCATACAAACTCGCCGATTTTTGAAGCTTCTAACAGAACCATCCTCCAGTATCTGGTTTACTTGGCCTTGCCAAGTCTTCCGCGAACGTCCTCTATCTCTGATGCCATCAACACTTTCGTCATATATCTTTCTTACCATTTTCTATTCATTCATTTGTTCCATATGACAATAATATAAAGAATAATTATAAACAATGACATGCTTGTGGTCTAGTGGTTACGATACTTGCTTGGTGATCTAGTGGTCGGGGGTTCGAGCCTCATTCCAGAAGGCATAGTTAGTCCTATTTTCATACCACAAGTGTTTAGCTACGTTTGGAAAATATTTAGAACATTTATGTGGCACGTTTTCCGTGTACGCATCTCATTTTTTTTGCTTATTTAAAAAAAATATAAAAACATGACTATCTTTTGGTAAACTTGGTAAAATTTGTACCTTGTTTTAATATTCAATATTATTTTTTAAATATATTCACTCTACAATATGTGTATCTCTCGTCAACAAATATTAAACCGACCTTGAATTTTGTACGCTTTGCTGATTCGCTGAAGACCTGTAAGGAATATCATAGCTCATAAAATATTACATTTTCACACAGTTAAACGTTTTCGTGTAGTCGGTGTCAAATTTCTATTGTTTATTTCCCGTGTAAAAGAAAATGAAATTGTCCCGGTGTCAGGCGGTTTCCGCGTGGAGCGCGTCGCGCCGGGCCGATCCGAAAACAAACATGGCGGCGCGTCACATTCCGCGCGCGGCCGTGGGAAACGCGAAAATTTCAATCTGCGGCCGCGGACAACAATGGCCCGCCGGCGGCGAGCAAAAACAAGGACCGGACTTTTTGTGCTGGCGCCGTGGCTCACCAGTACAGTGCACCCATTCGCTTTCCGGTATTTCGACACTTATCATCAGCTGAACAGTAACGGCCGGTGTTTCCGTGAAACACATTTTTTAATGTTGATAAATCGTTGTTTGTGACTTTGATTGCGTTCGATTGTAAGTATTATAAGTTAACTAATTATTTGTAATTTTTCGAGAATTGACTGGTACACTAGAAAGTAAACCTCCAACAAACAAATCTTAGTTACCGATCATCGTTAAATCTCAATTACCAATCACCGTCACAATCAATCACTTAACAGTTTACCATCACCGTTGAAAATATAGTTTATAATTTTTTTTTAATGTGAAGCGTTTTACTACGTCACAATTTTACTTAACCCTTTAATTTAACTTAACGCAAACAAATACCCAATCAGACATATACTTTAAATGATTTAAGTAAAATATCATTCCCGCGACACACGTGACACTGCCTAAGAATTAATAAGATTCACTACATTTACTCATTGTACGAATTCACACCAAAGCTCACTCAAGAAGACATTTGTGACCAATGTTGATCAATTAAAGAAAAAGACTGTATCCAGTACTTAAAAATTATAATAGATAACAAACTCAAATGGAAAGAACATATTACTAATCTTATAAACAAAATAAGGAAAACTGCCTACATATTTGTAAGACTCGTAAACATCCCATTACTTACAAATCTGTAAAAAATATATTACCCGTTAGTGGTCACATTTTCAATAATTGGATGAGAAGGAGCATATAAAACTTCAATATTACAATTAGAAATCACTCCAAAAATTATGATAAAAATTATTCTAAAAAAAAATGACTATCCAAGTATCTAACTCTTCACAAATTTCAAAGTACCAAAATAATAAACATATACAAAAAAAAATATTTAAAATTAAAAATAAATTAAATATTAGAAACGAATTCCGATCTACAAAATTTAGAAACCAAATTGATATTCCAAAACTAAAATATACCGCAACCCAAAATCACTATCAAGGCATCAAATTTTATAACAATCTCCCCATCACAATCAGAAAAATTACAGACCACTATAAATTTGTATCTGAAGTAAAAAAAATATGTACACAGACTAACTGAAACATAAATTCTCGTATATACTCCTCCATACACGAATCTTGCTCTCATAGAGAAGAAATAAATGTTAAAAGAAATATGTATATATCCTACTGATTATTTTAAAAATGTATTATATCTTCTAATATTAAAATATAAATGTACGCCAACAAAGAGTATGTGTTATATGACATTTTATTCCTTACTCTTAAAGTATTGTAAAAAATTTGAAATCGCCCGTCCTCGATCCATCCCTGCGTGTCGAAAAGGTTCGCAACCCGCCACGGACGATTCCTGGAAGGCGCCTTTGTGGGAGCCGATGCACTCTGCGTCGGCGGCAAAAGTGGCCGCTAGTTAATTCTGACCCGATCTGGAGTTGCGCTTCTCGGAAACTGTCCAGCACCAGTGCATCGCGAAATTAATCCGATCGCGGAGTAACATTCTTTCTTCATTTTACTATACCTATTATTCATACAACTGGAGACGGCAGCGATGGAGAAGCACCACCCGCTCGCGTTATTAAATCGATATAAATTATTTATTATCACAACATGCAAGGCAGTGGTGTAGCAACAATTTGCCGAAGAAGCATATAAACTGGATACCCTCCCCCAAGAACACAGCTTCGCAATGGTGTCCATTTTATAACTGTCCTTGCTTATTAGACTGATTTTAATATCTCCGCCTTACTGCAAGTACACTGTTAGGACATAATTTTTTACAATGTATATAACATTTCAAGTATGTGCTATCTCCTGTTTCATATTATTAGCGTAATGAACATGATTTGCGTGTTGTAATTTAATGTAATCGAGATATAGAAAAATATATAATACTTTTAAAATTATTAGCAATATTTACTTTGTGGTTAAAATTCATATTTTTAATTATTATCTTTGTTTTATTAACCACTTAATTGAGTTTAAATACATCTACCGGTTTCGAAAAATACTATTTTCTTCTTCAGCATGTTAGTTATGAAATCCTGAAGAAGAAAATGGTATTTTTCGAAACCGGTAGATGTATTTAAACTCAATTAAGCGGTTAATAAAACAAAGATAAATAAAAATAAGAAGAATATATAATAAAATAATATAGGTAGAGTATGGCCAGTGTAAGAATGCGGCTAAAATTATCTACGCAGAAACGTATTTGAAGGAGCGTCGTTTAGTCCAGTATGACTCCAATCAGCATTCATTTAAATTATTCACCGCTTGGCTTGCAAGTGAGTCTGACAATTTTGTTGTATCAGATCAGCTTTTAATATATTCAACACAATCAGCCGAATGCGCGTGGCCGCATTCCTACATTGGCCGTACTCTACGAAGAGTTCTTTAACAAAAGATTAATAGTTGACGTTGCGTCGGTATTTAAAAAAAATATCTTATCCCTTTTTAGTGCGTCATCAGGAGTAAATAGGCTCAAAATGATGAATGTTTGATATTTTTTATTTTGAGTTTTATTCAGTAATTCCGAGCCAGGCTGCACTGGTGGTGTCACTGATTGAAATGTAATATGCTAGAAAAGTTAAAATGCATCAAATGTCTTGGTATTTGAATTAATCGACAATTAAACTTGTCTGACTATATTAACGCATTTAGCAATACGTTACGAGAGCTGACATTCTTCTTCAGAAACAGAAACAGTTTCTTAAAACCGTACATCTTATTCTCTACCAAACTCTTATTAAAAATCAATCTTGAGTTAGGGTGGAGTGTGAAAAACCTTCCTTTAACAATATTAACGATATTATTCATAAATCCACCCATACGATATTGGTACAGAAAGCCATATATGTATTTTCTTTCTGATTCACTGTCTGAGTAATGTCAGGTTCTTGAACAGACTAGCGAAACAGGGTGAATAAGCTATAGAGTCGAATATCTCGTGAAAGTTTCATCAGTGAACCCGGGCCTTCAAAAAACGTAGTGATGTCCTTAAATTATACGCGGGGTTATATCACGTTTACCACTTCTATAATCGATTATTAACAGATACATAACCAATAATAGCGAAATTTAATGCTTAATCTATTCCCAAAGTTATGGTCACTTTTTACCGCTACCTGGATAAAATTTTGAATTATGTGTTCTATGTATCTTAATAGATAGATTATCTTCCGTACGACTCTAACTTAAAAATTAGGTCGTGGAATAAAAATGTTGAATAGATAGATGTCTTGCACGAAATAAGAAATGAGTATTTCACCATCTGAGCTGAACAGTATCATTATATTTATTATGTACGAGTTCTCTTGTTTGGCGGCAAGTTTACTGCCCCGCGTTGGTCGGCAATGAATATACCCTGACGTTATTTATTGAACATTGTGTACTGCCGAATTGGTTTGAACGTTAATGAAAATACCTGCTCGTTTATTTTTTCTTATTGCGTTCTGTGATTCTCGCAATACACTCGCTGACTATTTTTTCTTTTCTTTGGCCTTTCTTTTCGAACTCTCGGCAGTTTGAATTCTTATTTGTCCGATCAACTTCGTCGCGGCCATTCATTAATAAATGTGTCATATTTATTAGTTGCTTTTACAATACTTTTTAATGCTAGAATAATCTTCTTTTTTTTTTATTAAATTCAAGATTTTCATGCGAAGCCTGCACGTGTGAAAATGAGAAATGTTAATGAAATGTATGGTACTATTAAAATAAAAACGCACTATGTCTCAAACGCATCTTAATATTGTGCATACATAAGTATTTTTATATATGTTCTAATATGAACAAGATCATAATCATTAACACATTCTTATTGTGAAGTTGTAATTATTCAGTATATTGGTCTGTGATGTTTTAAATACTAATTATAAAAATATTGTATCGAAAAATATTGTTGTTGCGCTACCAACTATGCTACGACGACAGTACTTTTGACGACAAATTTTCGAACCTATATGTTACACTTTTCAAATTAATGCATCTATCGTTCCATTATGTATCCTGATTCCAATCCAATTCAATCAAAAACACTTCAATCGGTGCTATGCCTACTACACTAGTATTTTGCTGTATTATAGCAGACGGTATTTTTCTTGTATAGTAGTTAACGCAATGAAATTAATGTTAAAATAATACAAAAATAAATTATAACTAAAATAAAAATGATACGAAATATATAAATACGTTTTTTCTAACGCTGTTTTCGTGACAAATTTTACTGAAAAAACATATTCTAAGTTAAAAGATCGCTTAGTATGCATATCGTTTTAGTGAATAAAGGCAAATTAAAATATTCTGATATAGCGACTTGAGTACGAACTGTTTATTGTTTTTTCGATGCTCATTAAGGCTTGCTTGCGGAGATACTCATCATAAAGGTACGTACCGTCTTACTTGTGGTTACATACGGCGAGACGTTCATCATAAAGGTAATATCTTGATTGTGCAGTTATACAGGGTGAATATAGTGATAGAAAAATTTCAAGTCTAGCTCGGGCTGTGTGTAAGGTGGCACCTTCCTGTTGAAACCACATGTGTTGCAGGTCCAATCGACCCAATTTGGCAACCAATAATCCACTATTAATGGTTACAACATTGCCTCTTTCATCTTGAAAAAAATAGGGCCCAATAATTCCGCCGGTTCGCATGGAACAACATACAGTAACTCTGCGTGGGTGTAAACGTCGTTGGTGTATAAATTAAGGATTTTCAGTGCCCCGATAACGACTCTTATGTTTATTAACAAAACCCACCAAGTCGAAATGAGCTTCGTTGCTCAAGATGATTTTTTTTCCAAAAGTTGGGTTTGTGTCTGTTTTAATAACTTCAACACGTTGTTGAGGCGTTAGATGCTCCATAATAAATTGTAATCAACTACTTTCTACAACAACCAAATATGAACTGACACGCCAAACCAAAATGGCGGCCAAACAAAATCAGCCTGGAATATAATATTCACATGTACGATTAGGTGCTCTGTTATTATATAATTTTGTTTTATTTTACTTTTTGTATGTTTTCACTTCATCAATACAAGACTGTACATATTTGGTCTTAACTCTACAACATTTCTATATAAATAAATAAAAAATATGGATGAGTGATGTCACGCAGCTGACGTGACGTCACTCAACTGAGAGTCAGAAAAAGATGTAGAGTTTGCGTAGCGGATATCTAAATTCTTAAAAATGAAACGACCACCAAAGACTAAAAAATCACATTTATTTTTTGATGTAATTAGTTTACTTGTACTTCCCTAAGAACGTTTCAGTTCTCGAATATTGATTTACCTCTTTGGTTGAATGCGTGTTTTAATTGATAGCCAACATAAATTATAACATCGTTAACATATATAATTAAATACAACGTATTAACTTACTTAAATTAGATTCGCGTGTCAGTAAGCCAAGTAAATTAATAGGTCATTTTAAAATATAACTAAAACATTTTTCATGCATCGTAACACCCCGGCATAGATATGTTTTCCTGACTCGAAGAAAACTATCATAAATTCAGTCAAATATATAAAATTAAAATCTCCTCGGCAGAGAAACGAACGCAAGTCTCCCGTTATACTGCCGAAGAATCAAACAATATGTGAAAATATTTGTACATACACAAATATAATCATTTATTGTTGTTGTGTTTAGTTTATAGAACTCCATGTTTATTTTTCAATGAAATTTAAAAACAAATATAGCTCTTTATTTAATACGGACTTTTTACAAAGTTCAAAAGGCGTAATATTTTATTTAGTTAATTAAATACTAATATTAAAGTATGTTATTAAAAATGTATATCTTTTGCACCTTTCTCAATCCGACCACAAAGACCACAAACAATATTTTTTGGATGGATATAAATGAAACAATGTTATTACTCTACTTGATTTATTAGCATTACTCGAGTTTCGAGAGAACAGTAACTCTCATCGACAGGCGAATTATTAAACGTTAAAGTATTAAAGTCTCTTGATACTCAAGTAGTGCTAATAAACTCAAGTAGAGTAATAATATTGTTTCATTTGTATGACTCCATTATGATGAAACTCTACAAAGTTAACGTCGATTGTATTAACAATATAATATTTGTCTGATTGGGCCCTCTCGTTCTCCGCGCCCTTGTTCCGTCTCTTGTTCCGACAGTGACATCGGCGGTCTCATCGCACAATCCTATTCCAAGTAGGAACATATCGTATTTTGGGCGAGGCGGTCCGACTTTTCAATGTGACATTCATATTTCCAGATATTAGCCGGCGGCGAGGTTACACCGGTTCGCCAACACTTTTATTTATTCCCAGGAATCGCATTTTTCCCTTTGTATTTGCATCTCGTTTACGCTTCTATGAATTTCATCTCGAATGAAGTGTGAAAATCCCATGTTAAACGCTTTGTGTCCATAAAATGTGATGATTGTTCTTGGAATATTTGCCATCATGACTTCTGATACTTCGCGACTGCTAAACGAGAATTACTATAATTCTCGTTATACAGCGTGTTCACAAAAAAATATTTTTAAATCCTAGTTTAACTTAGTAATTAAACAAATATCAAATATCCAATAAAGAAAAAGCTGTTTTTTATTATATTTAATGGAAAATCAATAGAAGTATGGGGTAATTACGTATATGTTGTTTAAAAAAAAAGCAGAAATGAATCATCAAATCTGATCCATATATGGCGATGGTGTAGTGGTGCACGAAGAGAGTCCATATACTAACATATATACAACTTTCAAAAATTAGATAAATGTGTAGATTGAGGGGTGAGACTTGGTGAACGTTATATATATATATATATATATATATATATATATATATATATATATATATATATATATATATATAATATATATATATATAATATATATATATATGTATAAAGTGATCACTTAAGCCAGCCGAAGATAGGTTGTAAGTCCTGTAATTACCCTATACTTCCATATATTTTCCATTAAATATAATAAAAAATAGTTTTGCCTCTTTGAGATATCTGATATTTGTTTAATAACAGTGCCTTTGTAGGTAAAAATCCAGTAATGGTGTGTTCTTGGAAATATTCAAATATTCCTAACTTAGTTAATTATTTATATCAATCATGCGTGGTATAGGTATAGCACCTGTATAAATTACAACTTATAAAATATCAAATTCGTGTACTTAAAATGGTTTACTATTGTGCTAATTAATATTAACCTATGAAATCATAGGGTGGCGTAGAAATCTGTAATTTAGTGTGAATAAGAAAAACCTTATTACAGCTGAGCAACGTTTCCAATTATTTGATTTACTAAAAATTTATCATCTTTACTCTATGTAGATCTGCAATTAATTATTATCCCGATGACATTTCGCTGCCTAATATATCAATACTTGTGAGAAGTAGTGTAATAAAATGGGGAATTGTTTAATGATGCAACTATAAAAATCGTAATAGGTACAAATTACTACAAACAAAGATTATTTTTCGATAAAGACCCTTCTTATTCTTAACTACCCAAAATGTATAACGATTTGAACTCCAACACAAAGAAGTCACTTGCGTTATTCAAAAAATAACAATTATTGATTAATTAAAGTCAAATAACTTTGTTTTCACCACTTAATTAGATATATAATATACATTCTTCCAGAACAATGTCAGGATGAGTTGTATATTAAAGTTAAAAATTGACACCAAAATTGGAGTAGGAAGAGTTAATTAGAGAATTACGTTGTCATTAGAAGGGGATGAATAGTTAAGTGGGAAAATATGTAGTAGAGGATTGTTTACAAATTTTATCTGATTATTAATTACATTTGACTTCATATTTCCACTTGATATTTCTAAATTGTTAGTCTGCGAGACCTTATAACTTGTATGTAATATTTTTAACCCTGTATTAAAATCAAACGTGTGGTTATATTCTTCTGATTGACTAAGAAATAATGAAGAAGAGTTGTTTCGTTTCCTAAAAGGAAGGATACTTGGTTATCTATTATATAATATTGCTTGTATATATACTATTTATTACCTGTGTAGGTTTCGTGTACCCTCTACATTTTTTTGTCAATGCTACTATGTTTGTTTTAAAAAAAATTATTCACCAAGAAATTAAATTATTTTCCATCAATTACACAAAGTTTTCTAAACTATACTACTGTACTGTTGAAAATATTTTTAAATATTTGGCGGTTTCCCTTGATGACTCCCAACCTAAGTGGGAAATTTTTAAAATATCCTTTGCGAACAAATAAAAAAAATACAACCCATGCCGCTGTCAGAGCATTCCAGTCAGAGTATTCCCATAATAGCAGGGTATTCCCATAATAGAATGCCACTCATTCTAATACACTTGTTCGTCGGTTCCATAGGCTTCTAACATTCCTCTTCTTCGCAAAATGTATTATTTTCTGGCATGCCAGATCGTACTCCGTCAGCTTTTTGCATCACCTTATAAATTGTACACTTTTTTAATTTACTAAAAGGTCGGTATCTTAATGTATTTAATATTTCAAAATTTTCATAATTAAGTTTATGGAAGTCCATTGTAATCAACTTTTAAAAAATCTTTTACATAATTTTTAACTTTTTGAGAAAAATTAATTAATTATTATAATAAAACATAACTTTTTTTAAATAAACTAAAAGATAGACTATCGATGATAGTCTATCTTCTAGTTTAACAACGTTGTGTTTTATTTTAATAATTAATTTTTTTTTTTCAAAAAGTTACAAATTGTGTTAACCTTTTTATTATTCTCCTTATAAAATCTCAGATATTTATCTTTATATTTGAAATTGTTCACTAAATAAGTTGGTGCAGATCCTGATGGCACTAAAGTACATCCACTATATATATGATCAATTCAAAGAAGTTATATTAATATATTGTCGTGTACTCTGTATAAACTAATATTTAGTTTCTTCAGAATACTCATGCGCAAAATGTCATCACGGAGCGTCGTCATCAAGATGAAACAGTGTTTGCAAAGAAACCTTGGAATAATAATTAAGCGAATCTCCCGTGAAAAACATTTTATATTTTCTGAAAACTTTCGAGACTCGATGGGATATCTGTATAAAATACATGTTCGGGATTTTTCTTTATCTTCATCTTTTGTGTCCCGCTTCATCCACGACGCGGCTCGCACGCCATCGTATCAGGTTACTTCTTTGTAGCGCGTGTTGTTTTCTTAAACGCAGGAGACGCCATGTCAGACTGCGATCTATTTCATTACAAATGCTACCCAAGTGAAAGTGAGAAGACACAATGTAAGAGTGTCGGAGAAGAGAGATTTTTCGTATAATAAATTAGTACTTTTATTAATATATTAAAAAAAAGATTATAGATCGATTCAAAATTACTTCTTGTCAGGATATTTTTGAGATTAAGCATTATTTACATTATGCGGATGTGATATATTTCATGGAACGATGTTAATTATAAGAAGTTCAAAATACAAGGAAAAAATCACATTTCTTTTTATGGTTTATTAAAATTACCCTATCATATTTGGTTACATGTCATGAAGGTAATCTCATTTTTTTCTTATTTTACTACTCTATGTTGTACTCTGGTTCTCTACTTATGCTATCTGACTCATTTGTGTACTTAAATCATTATATAATATAAATTATTCTTGTATATACTGATTTGGCACAATTTCGCTTTTTCTTTATATAAATTATATTGTTTTATTTCCTGCTTCTACATATTTCCGTCTCTAAACACGAGATTTTTCTCTTATTAAGTGATAGCACGTCACTTAATAAGAGAATATACGTTATATATATATATATATATATATATATATATATATATATATATATATATATATATATATATTTAAGTGACGTGCTATCACTTAATAAGAGAAAAATCTCGTGTTTAGAGACGGAAATATGTAGAAGCAGGAAATAAAACAATATAATTTATATAAAGAAAAAAAAAAAAAAAAAAAAAAAAAAAATATATATATATATATATATATTATTTCGCACTGTAACACGTGCCATTGTCAAGGCGTTGTCTTATATATATATTACTGTATCGGTGTAGTGTAATCGATTAACACATTTCCCCGGAAAGTAAGGTTCCAGATTCGAATCCCGGAAGCACCAAAAATATTTTTTCGATAAATTGAATTTTCTTGTATGTCTTTCCAATTGATACATTTAATTTGAGATTATTTTAGATTTGTGAAGTACAAGTAAGTGCATTTTAAGTAAGAAAATCTTATTAATACAATATCTAGTATAATTAGTCCTTTCCTTCGTCTCTGGGTATAATTTGTTGAATATAAAGTAAAAGTAGGTTATGACAGTAGAAAAGTAAAATATTTGAATATGTAACTGCATTCGCGTTTCAGAATTTTAAATGTATATTGCGAAAATTGCAATTGGAAAGCTCGCAAGAAAGAGAATGTACCGGAAAAAGCGGCTGGCCTCTGTCGTAGCAGAATAGTGGTGTCTGTATTCACGGGACACCGTTGCGTCACAGTCACAAGGCCTCGCGTCTACTCTCTTGCTCTGCACGTTGTGCCGCTTGCCGCTGTCCTTCCGCGGGACACGGAGAAAGCTGGCCGTGTGGGACCTTTCCCTCGACGACTGCTGAAACAGTGGTGTCTCCGTAATATATTTTAAATGTATTTTTAATATTTACTATATTTGTATACACCCACCATTTTTAACACGCCTATAAGACTTACTATATGATGGAAGACCAAGGGGTCCAAATGGACCCGGTACTCTGATTGCAAACAGATCAAATTCAAAGTATAGTCAAAGTAAGTATAAAAATATTTTTAATAAAATAATAATTTTATACCGCAGATCAGTAAATGAATAGACATGAAATAAAGTGTACATGTAGGAGAGAGGTTTGGAACATTAGTTGCGGAACGAGGGATACTCTACACACAATAGTAAAAGTATTTTCTCTTCAAAAATTAAATCTTTGTGTAAACAAGACGTATTTTTTGTATTATCAGCTATTGAATTTTCATTCCAATGGAATCATATTTTTTTAAAAGTCGAGGAGCTCTTTGATTGCGTAAGTGCGTAAGTACCAAAGAATCACATGGGTGACACCAAAATGAAAATTTTAAGACAAGTAATTAGCATTAGTTCATGTATATATATTTGGTGGTCTGTATTTTATACCCATTTTACTTCATTACCTTTTTTAATATTTAATTTTTGAAACAAAAGACAATAATTTGACGATTAAGTTTAGTGTTTTAGCACCCTGATAAAGAATAATGGGTTTTCCAAAACCAGTTGGTTTTTCATATAAAACTTGTGTAGTTAAATACAAATATTGATCAAAATATAACCAATTTTTTTTCATAATCTATCACAGCAATCTGTATAAGTAATATGATATTATAATTTTTGTAAAACATGTGAGTTTTGCTTAAGTCAATAATGTTTCTTCATCTTTAACATTATCTGTTCTCCTTATCAACATACATTTTCATAACCCACCTGAGAACATTAATGTTCTTTACTAACGTAGTCATTTTTATTTTACTGTTTTTCACCTTAGTTGTGAAAGTGTACCGAAGATATGTTTCATATTTAATTTACTTGAGTAGTCTGTTGATCTAATGGTATGACACTCGTCTTGTGATTCAGTGATCGATTCTTGTTCCAGAAGACCATCAAGTTAGTCCTATTTTCATAGCACAAGCTTAGTTTGAAAATTGTAATTATATTCATGTGATAGATATTCTATTTAAAAAAAAACAGCACCATCGTTTTGTCTCTTTATAAATTAGTTATTTATTCGGTTTATCGCTGGCCATTTCGGAATTTGTAAATCTAATGCCTCCTAATATAGCAAAACTTCGATGCTTTGATTCAAACCATTAGAGATATATTTTACAAGTCGTTATACTTTTTGATATTAAAAAATGATCAATTTTTTATTCTGGCTACTTCGTGTCAACCGCAATCTATTATATTAGTGTAAGCTATTATTATACAAGTAAATCAGAATTCTCTTTCATCTTAGGTTCTTCTGACGGCTGACGTATTGGCTTCTTAAAAGACTAATGTTATTAGAATTGTTTGGCCCTTGGAGTCTCTAAATATATTTGATGAGTGCCACCTTAAATAATTATTTCGATTATATTGTCTATACTTTAGTGTTCATCTTGGCTTATAGTAAGAATTAAAGAGTTAACTCAGTGGCGTATCGTGAATAATAGAGTACTTGATTTATATGATCAAAATTACAATACTCTGCGACTGTAAATAAAGAATGAGCTGCGAGTGAAAGCTATCGACTTGTATGCGTGAGAAATTTCAATAAATTGTAAACACAAAAGCTACTAAACGTACATTAACGATATTTTTTTAATAAAGTCAAGGACGAATATAGTGTATATTTAATATTTAATCCGTACTTGCTCTAGTGGCCGATACCGCTACGCCCCTGAGCGGTTTGATTTTGCGCAACACCTCGCGTCGCGAATGTGAACCTCCGCGCGGCCTAGTCGCCGCATTGTTGTGGCTGGCTGGATGTGTGTCACCTCCGCCGCCTGTACTAGAGGTGATCTAGATACGGGCCCCGCGAAGGAGGGGTTTGTTTGTTTCGACAATACAATGTGGCAATCGCATCGCCGAGTTTCCGATGAGAGCTGATTAAATAAGAACAAGTGAATGTATGTTGCTAATTCGCGTTTTAAGCCTTTGCATTATTCACTTTCCATTGCCGGGTCATACTTTCTCTTTCGTAATAAGCGAAAGTGCCTAGAGTCGTAAATATAATCACAATCATTAAAATGGGGTCAATTTATTTTTAAGGCTTGTTTAGATAAAATGAGATGCCACCCCGAGTAAAGAATTCGCTAAATATTTTTTTTATTTATGAATTTATATTATTTCTTAAATCATCCCCTTCATTCCTCCGGTATAAAATATAATTCGCTGTGAAAAAAATTTCTGGATTATTCTTTTATGCATTTTTTGAAATATTTTTTAACGTAATGTATGTACGGTTTATCAAACGGCGAGCAGTCATCTCACATTCTAGTAATTTTACTACAGCGGTATAGATAGATTGAGTGAGACAGGAAACAAAGGAAGATATAAAAATAAATGGATATTTGTCCAGACATCCTACTGTTCAGATTTTCAGATGACAGCAGCAACAACGGAAAACAAGGTAGGTGCCAAATGGACCAAATGTAAAAGAATTTATTTAGAAAGCAAAAAAACAAGGGTTATGACAACAACAAAATAAGAGCAGGTCACCTCGAACATCAATATCGAAAAAGACCAAATAGAACAAGTGAAAACCTACAAATACTTAGAAAGTAGAATTACATATGGCGCCAGCAGCTCAATGGAAATTAAAACCAGAATATTAATTAACAATTTTTTTTTTAATCACATATGTTTGTAAACAGAATGACGAAAAAAAAATTCATTCAAAGTTACATCTGGAGTTATAACTACAAGAAAGTTAAACCTGGGCAGTTGACCGGAGGTTTGAAGCATTCGAGATGTGATGCTGGAGAACGTTGGAAAGAATAAGCTGAACTGAAAGAATTGAGGATGTTCTGAGAAGAGAGCAAGAAAAGAGATATATAATAAACACCATGGAAGGGACGAATGTATAGGATACATGCATACACAACGCATACCTTAGAAATGTACCTAATCGTGAGAAAAGGTAAAAATACATCCACTAAATTGAATGTACACACCCATAGACAACTTCTGTATGATGCACAGGGCGGAGTGACATTGTTCACACTACTTCTTAAATATGAATGGAGAAGAATATTTTGGCATTAAATAATACAAGAAAAAACGCCACGTAGGAAATACGAATGACCTTTTGATTTTTCAGAGCGAACATCTCTAATTGTTGTTTTGCTTTTCGAATTACAGCTTCTTTAATTAATAGAAGTTTCTCAATTTCCTCGGCGTTTTATATCGACCTCGTTACCTAAAAACAAACAGTTTCCCACAGAGTGAGTTGGTTACCTCCGACACGAACTTTATTTTGTAATATTTTTAATTAATTTCAACTCTATTGTTATTATCCTCTAAATTTCATAATTTTAATAACGATCATGTTTTTTTATTTTAAGTTTCGTCTCATCACTTTTCTTAATCCTAAACTAAAGCTATTAATATGTTATATTATATGTAAATAGTGCATTTATCGACGATAAGGTGTCGTGCGCGAATTTCTCAATTATTATTATTTTTTTTAATTGCGTTCATAAATAGTTACATAATGAATAAAGAAATAACGTAGACGATGTAGGCCATACATCTTTTGGCCTAGATTCGTGTACCGCCGCGCCGCCTTGGCAAATACGGACAGCATTCACCTTTCACTGTCGGGCGTGGGGCTCATTAAGCGGCCCGACGATAATTGAACCGACGGGCCGCGATGGAGTCTGGTGTCATCATCGCCGTTGAATTTGTACGCGCAATAATTGCGCAATCAAAACATCATTACTCTGCACAATTTACAATGCGGCCTTGCCGTATGAAAAAGTTTCATAGATTTGCAGCAAAAGATTGTGGAGAAAAATCAGTTCTCCGACAGTTTCAGTTACCTATTATGTACGTGTAAATTATTCGGCAGCCATTGAATAAAAATCCCAACTTTTCCGCAATCTCTACGTCTTGATTTTGAGTTGACATTAGACCTTATTAGGTACCAAACTGCTAAAATATTTTTGAAAATTAATTCTAAGTAGCTACATGGATGGCATGTGCTGATGTTAAGTACTAATTATTATGATCCAACGTCAAAACATTCGTATCTTGAAATTATTATTATTATTAATTTTTAAAAATTCGTTTGGTAAAGTGTCGTAAATTTTTCGGAGGTATTTGGGGGTGTGTTGTAATGTATTTTTATGTTGTCAGTATGATGCGTTTGTTCATCTTATAAATGTGTTATTCTCAATATATTATATGGCAGAAGAAGAACGAAAGTAGACTGAATTCAGTGGAAATGAGATCAGTTTGCAAATCTATTTATGACAGAGTAAATAATGAAGAAATAATGAAAGAATATAAAGCTGATGTTAGTATAATAAGTTAAATTAAAAAAGGATCATTTAGTGGTTGTTTGGTCGCATGGAACGACTGAATGAGGAGAGAATGGTAAGAAAGATATATGACGCAAATATTGATGGGATCAGAAATAGAAGACGTCTGCGGAAGATTTGGCACAACCAGGTAACCCAGATAATGGAGGATGGTTCTGTTAGCCTCAACAATCGGCGAACTTGTATGAGAAGATGGATGAATGTGGATGAGGCGAGAATCGTGTGTCAAGACAGGGGTGTGGCGCTCTGTCCTCTCTACCTACGATGTTAAGTAAGTAAGTAAGTAATTTATTATTTTTGTATTATTTACATAATTGTTCAATCTCCATTCCTTATGTAATTCATCATAAACTCGTGTATTTCAAACACAAATATTGTTCCCTTTGTATTTTCTTTTTACTCTTAACCTATCCATCCTACACCAATTGTTAATGTTATTTCACTTTTCTTAAAGTGTCTTGATGTTTATTTATATATACATTTGTTTTTATTTTTATTTCGTGCCCGTATATCACATCCCATTGACAGTCGTGGGTTGTCAAAAATATTCAAATTTTACAGTAACTGAATATCATTTCAAAACAACAATAATCACGATTTAAACTAATTTCATTCATTAACATATTGCGTCATGGGTATGTTTTTGTGGTTTTTGTTAATATCAGTATTCCGTTTAATATTTTTATAATTCGTTATCTTAATTTAAGTTACATGAAATTTAACAATTTTCCACGCGTCACAGGCAAATTGCGGTTTCCTCAATCTTTATTCGGATAAACTGGCAGAAACCATACACGTTGTTACCGCTAGGTCCTGCTTCCAAGAGAGGAGGTACTGTGCCGCCAAGCAGACCAGGGCTTACTGTCATCATCATAGTCACACTTTCCAATATTTCACTCATGCCTTACTAGCAGCGGCGAAACAAGCGGCTGGAGGAGGTATCAGACTCGCATGCAGACCGAATTGAGAAGCGGAACTGGACCTTCATTGAACGTGCAAAAAATAAAATAATTACATTTTCTTATGTCGAGAACAAGTGATGATTTAATATTCAGACTTATCAGTTTATGAAACATTTTTTAGAAGATTATAATATGTCAAATGTCGAATATGGCGAATTTGTTTTGACTGCACCAGGCGCTACGTTGAGTTTCCGCCCTTACTCGCCGATATTTGTTCACACCTCTGTTCAGATGTATTCTTCCCAAATCCATGTACCTCATCGAATCAATTCTTCAAGTTTACTGCTCTATTATTCAACCTTCGTTCTCTCTTCTGCTCTTTCACTTAAAAGTGCCGTCACTCCAGAATCCACTTCATTTTTCCTCTGATGTTTGATCCAATATCCCGCATGACTGCACATATCCTTCTGACCCACCCTTCCCCCCAACGAACTATCCAAATCAAATACTAAGTCGTCAGATCTTCGAATATGTATACATTTATGTAAATATTTTGCCATCAAGTCAATACAAGACACAGTTTTCTTAAATCAAACAGAATCCCCGAAGTGCAATATAGGTAGATATTATTTTTTTTATATTGCTTCGATACAAAAATTGCCACAAACCTACTTTATGCTGTGTAGAAAATATTCCTTATTGATCATTTTCGTAGAGTAATTATGACTTAAGTGATTGCTAGAAATTCTTTTGAAGTGAATTCAATATATTATATGTAGGTACTCAAAGAAATCACTCCCCCTGCGATTAAATTTCCCCAATCAAAATGCCCAAACCGGATGCTATCAATGAAGTTATTTAGAACAAAAATTGCATTCGTGACATTGGAATCAGCGAACACTTCCTCGTATCTAGTAAAATCTCAAGTTAACACTGGCAATTAGATGATATGTAGTAATTCATGTTTATGGAATATGTGGAATGTTTAACATTGATACTAAATTAATGTATTAATTATAAATATATACATATAAAATCAATTTTGTCGAAAAATATTGTTTTAGCGTCACCGGGATTTGAACCTGGATCTTCATTTCCAATCCGGGGAAGTGCACTACCTTTGTGCTATAACGCCAGTATTTTTCTTGACAAATTTTCGAACCTATATGTTACATTTTTCAAATTAATACACCTGTCGTTCTATTATTTGAAAGCCATCTACATTATTTTTACAGAATCTCAAATACCTTTGAGTAAACCGACTTGCAGACGCCAGAATTATCAATTCATTTTTTATTAAATTTTTTGAAATATCACAGACCTATGTTCTGAATAATTACAACTTCACAATAAGAATGTGTTTTCCTTAATAATTTAACATTGATATTTACATCAGAAATAAACTATTCACAATGTCGTGTGCGCATATTTTTAAACAGTTTCTTATGGTTAGGTGAAAAGACCCTGCATTGTTACAATAACGTGACGTCTTTGCGTATCCTATTCCTGTATCGTTTGTTTGTTTGTTGCAGCTAGACGCCTCTCTCTCCTCTCTCCGCCGCGCAAACTGACGTCTCAGCTACTCCCACGGGAGTCCATAATTACATCCGTGGATTTCCTTGTCACGTTTCATTTACGTCAACGATTCAGCATTATTGTGTCCTGTTTCCTATTACGTTACGGCATCTGGTCCTGACTACTAAATGAAGTCCATCGATCCAATTTGCGTTTACAATCGCGCGTTTGACTTTTTAAGTAGGTAACTCTCCGGAACATTTTTTCTCTTTTGTTAACCAATAGCTATCAACATTGCCACGTAATTAAATTATTTTCCCCTTCATTAATGTATAATTTCCCTCATTTCGTTTCAGTAGATTTTCTTAGAAGTTATTATTTCTTTCCTTCCAATTATCCAATGCTGTATATATTTATTATCATCGAGCAATTGTGATTCTTACATCATTATCTAACAAAAAAATATTTATTTTTATTAAAACTCTCACGTAAGAATATTCACACATACTTTTAAAACTGTGTGGATTTCGAGTGAATATTAATGTTTTCCCTAATGGTGCAAAAAATAATGACCTATCGTCATAATTATACATAAATTCTTATAGAATATTAATCATTTCATTCAATTATTACTTTTAGCTTAAAATCTTATTAGAACACATACTTATTGTGAAATCGTAATTATTTAGAACAGACGGTCATACAGTACTTTTGATGACAAATTTTCGAACCCATATATTACACTTTTCAAATTAATACATCTATCGTTCCATTATTTGAAAGCCATCTGCTTTATTTTTACGGAATCTCAAATACCTTTGAGTAAACCGATAGCAGACGCCAGAATTAACAATTTATTTTTATTAAATTTTTGGACACATTGAGGCAATTTATATATTATTAACAGAAGAACACATTATTATTGTGAAGTTGTAATTATTTAGAACATAGGTCATTGATCCAGGTTCGAATTCCGGCAGCAACAACAATATTTTTCGATGAAATTTATTTTATATGTATACGTTTCTAATTAATTAGTATTCAAAATTTTAAATCAAAGTTATCCATTAAATACTTTGATGCAGAAAAATGCTTGTTGTTAAGTAACCTTCACAAAGGTCAGTATCATTATGTAAATGTTGAGTTTGTATAGTTAAATTATGTTTTATTTTCGATAATTTACAATAGAATGTACCTGCTGTATATGTGTATTGTCGTTTCACAAGACAATAAGGTCAGCATATCAATCGGTCAGTAGGTTTCGATAATGGACAGTTGCGTAACGATCGCTTAGTGAAACTAGAACGCGCCGTTACTGTTCTTCGTATTGCACTGATCGAGCCATTACTCCTATTAACATTCCCACCTCCCCCCCTTCCCTCCCTTCCCTCCTGACGATTCAGTTCTGGAGACTCATCTGCTTTATTCTCTACAAGGCGTTTCTTATCTCAAATACAGTATCTTTCATTCCGTGAAATCAAAGTTTTTTTTCTTTCATCGAGCATATTCAAAAACATTTAAATATTTTATTTTTTATTTTATCGTACCCGTTAAGACACATATACATATATTAATTATTGTAGTAATTTATTATTTTAGTAATATATTATTATTTAGTAATCAAAAGATTGATCGCATCGATATCATTGACACCATTCTGTATACACTCATTCATTCAAGTGCCATAAAACTGTTCTACAGTTTAGCAAATATTGAAAATTATGTATAATATATATATATGTAATAAAGTTGGAAAAAAATTTTTTTTTCGTAAATAAAACTGTGTGCATCATTTGGATGACTTTATTAAAATGTTGGTTACTTGTACTTGTAATTCACTGTTAGAATAATATAAAAAATTGAAGGTATATAAATAAATCAATTGGCCTTGAAATGGCTGGTGAAAGTAAACTTCCCTTTGTATCAATAACAGTAAAACGAAACAGTACAAAATTCTGATTTCAAGTTAATGTAATTTTATACATATAGGTATTTTTTATAATAATAAATATTAATTAACTTTGTTTTTAACCACTGTGAGTTTATTATATTCATCAACCGGTTTTGGAAAATACGAGTACATATTTCTTCATCCGAGTGATAAAAACTAATTAGAACCTTTTATCAAATTGTTCTTATGTTTTAAATTTTTTTTTTTAAATATTAGTAAATTAATGTTAAAAATAAAAAATTTATCTAGTATTAGGAAAACAATAATGAATAATAAATAAGAATGTGTTCTCCTAATAATAAAGCTGTATCAATATGTCCAAAATTGAATAAAAATGAATTGATAATTCTGGCGTCTGCTATCAGATTACTCAAAGGTATTTGAGATTCTGTAAAAATAAGGTAGATAGCTCTTTCAAATAATGGAACGATTATATGTATCAAAAGGGAAACATATAGATTCGAAAATTTGTCTCTAAAAATATCGTCGCTGTAGAATAGTTGGATAATGCACCTTCCCCGGTTTAGAAAGAGATCCAGATTCGAATACCGGTGGCTCAACAACAATGTTTTTCGATAAAATTGATTTTATATGTATGTCTTTCTAATTAATATATTTAATTCATATTTAAATTATCTAGTACTTTACTAAAACTGTTTTGATGATAAAGATAAACTCACTGTGGATAAAACAAAATAATTGAATTATTTATTATTAGAATGAATAACCACAACATGTTTATGTTAAATATTAAAAATATGCATTGTGTTCAGTATAATTGATATAAAATAAATATTTATTTTCAAAAAATTATTCAGTCTAGAGGTCCCATTTTTATGTTATTATTTTTATACGAACCTGAGACGTTCTCATATAACTATTTTATGTAGTGTCTCGACAGATACCAACTAAAGGTATGTTATCAGGTGCATGATTTTACATTTCCTAGGGCGGGTTATTTACAATATCGTGTACATACTTTTAATTATACTCTCAATAATAATTTGTCGGTCGCACGAAGCCTGAATGTGTTATTATCTACAAGTCAGGAATTGATTTACATTTGGGAAAGGTCATACGATCTGCTATACATCTGTTCACTAATTATTCAAATGCCGAGTGACTGGCGTTCTATTCTTAGATCTGCGTCACCTGAATTGTATATTTTTATGAGTAATTTTCTTCAGAGCTCAATCTACATCATCAGTGATGAATCCGTGTTTTTCTGATGATTACGTCGATATTTCCGTAACACTTTGTAAATATGTTTACTGCCTTCCGTCGTTCGTTTAAAAATACCCTGTGAAGATTTTTCGGAACGCGAATAAATCGAGCTTTATGAATTAAGTTTTAATATTAATAAACCGCCCGTTGATGTGGCAATTTGAAATTTGTGTCAATAACGGTGACCTCTTTTAATTTTGTACACATCTATTTTACTCCGATGAACGAATATAAAATATTCATTCGAAGGTTTGTAAACACCAGTGGCGTGCAGTAGATATAAATATAGGTAATGCTGATACCAATGATATTATACAATCATATATAATATATGTAATACAATATATGTACTCTCGTTTAACCAACCTCTTTGGACAAAATAAATACGTCATTTATACGATCCTACCATAAACTATTATCAGTGTTTATAAAGTTTAAGTTTTATCGTAAAATAATACTTACTTACCCATATAAAAAATTTATGGACTTTTTTAAAAACACTTTGTACGACTGAACATGATTATTTTATTGTTTAAAAATCCTTCGCGTAGTAACTTAAAAAAATAATTATTTTGATTAAAGATTAACGTAGGAAATAATTCTGCCAATTGCTTTTTGTTTTTCTCAAATCAAAAACCAATCCATGCACCAAATTTAAAGAACAATCATGAAATCAACATGTTCAAAACAGTAAGATACTAAAATTCGCAAATTAGTAAAAGAGAAAGTAGCCACTTCAATGATTTAAACGTAGTTGTAACCCTTTATAATTTATTCTGTTAAAAAACAGCATAGGTAACGACTCCATATAAAACGGATCAACCGAAAGGAATTTTCAATTCAGTAAATAGCCATTTATATGACTTGAGTAATTCACTAGCTTAAAGATAGAACTAAGTAATGTAAATAGCACGATGTGGCGAATAAAAAAGAGCGCCATGAGTACAGCGGTGAGAGTTCGTGATAGTTTTTAGAACTACGCAATTAAAGTCTCCACTGGAACACAGATGGCGCTAATTGCAAAATAATGTTTTCGCTTATGTTAATCCAATTTTTTAATTTATATTTGTTTCTCAGAATTTTTAGCTACGCAAAGCTTTTTTGCTTGTATGCACTACACGGCCCTGGTAAACACTCACCTATAAATGTACGCAAACGTGATGCGTTTATATAAATTTTTGATTATGATTGATTTAGGTGTTTAAGATTTAAAATAAATTACTGGCCGGTGCACATTAAAGTGTAAATGTTAAAGATATTGATTAGGTTCTTCAAATAAATTTTAATGTTTTTTTTGCAATGTTTTATTATCTGTAATATTTTATAAATCTCGTTTCTTTTACGTCAACATTATAAACGTTTCTTGTAGATAAAACGCTCCATTAGAAACACTATTGTACCGTATATGTAAATTCCATTATTTTTAAATAGTCTTAAATAATGAAGTACCAACATAAACTGTTATTAATTAAACCCATAAAGATATGAATTAATCCGTTTTTTTATTGTTTTTGAATACATTGCACATTTCGTATAAAAGTGTCAAAAAAAAGTCAATTTAATAGGAAAATGAAGCCATTTTTAAAATTTTACAACGGAGCTGTTGTTTGGTATAAGTTTTTGTTTTATTTTGATTGATTAATAGTAAACTGATACACTTATGAATGAATTGACACGTGCTACTAGGTATGAATCACAAATTTTACTATTTACTACGGGGAAGGATAAACAAGCCGTCCTGTTGAAAAGAGACACTAGGAATATGTAAACAAGCTTTATTAGAGAATTGTGTTTACTTCACCATTTCGAAATATGTTAGGTATCAAAGTGTGACTGACATCTTCTCCATTTTTTGACAAAATGAGTTATGAATGTAGTTTTGTAGATTATAAAACTTATGTTAAGCCTATAAAATCATAACATTATTTATCCGTATGAATTTATATCATTTTTAATTGTAATAAAGTGTTACGATTTCATAGATTTAACAGAAGTTTTATAATCTGCAAAATTATATTCATAACCCATCTTGTTTAAAAATAAAGATGTCACACTTTGATAGTTAACGTCATATGTGTAAAACGTACATTTTTTTTTTTTTACTTTTTACACCTTTCTATGGGATGTGCAATATTCTTGTGTGAACCTACTTCAACCGATTAACAATCAAAACTTCCGAGGCTTTATTTTTCTATTTAATGCTGACTGGTTTCGGTTTTGGACCAATTTCTTCCTTCCTTCCTTCCTTCATCAGAATAGTACAAAACTAGTTTTCTTAATGTTTTATTCCATCCCTGCAAAGGAGATCGAAATCAAACACTATCAAAAAAAAAAATAATAACCACTGATTTTATTCAAAATTATCCTAATTAAACCGTTTTAAATGTTTAACGATAGTGTGGCTGCTTCAAATATTTATAATAACCGCTGTGATTGTGATATATACGCTGTCTCGAATTGTTTTATTGATTTTTACAGTACCCCAGAGATTATTACTTTTATTTTACCCCGTTTTCCAAATGCTTGATCCACATACGTCAGCGTCGTAGTAAGATAACGGAGCGCGCCGTAACGGCGTAAAGTGTTCTCCGTTTGCTATTGCGTCACACCACACTTTACGCCGTAACGGCGTAAAGTGTTCTCCGTCGGCTATTGCGTCTACCACGAAGCTGCGCACTTTTCTGATCATCCAACCTTGCACGTATGCCTAACTTTAATCGTTTTTTTTTTTTTAAAGGCGGATGGGCATTTTAGTATGAGACCAGTCCCGTGTTTGTAATGTTACGATGACATAATCCTTGTAAATAATGTAGTGTAATAGGTACTTTTCACCTCACAGTCCGTGGGTATTGTGACTCAGTATTGTACTGCGACCTTTCATTTGAAGTATCACACTGTCACAACACTCGGGACAAGACGCCCATTCTCCTTTCTTTTTTTAAATGTATGGCGCGGAATGCTGTTTTTTATACAACGCGAATTTACAGATTTTTAATTTTGTCAGATGAGGAAAATATTATATTGGATTACATATTCAGAACGCTTATATAATATATATTATTAAGTAGAAAACATTATTATTGTGAAGTTGCAACTTTTCAAAACGTTGTTGTGTTATATTTTAATATAAATTAAATGTATCAATTAAAAATATATACAGATATATGTTTCCAAAATTTAATAAAAATTGATTAATTCATTTAATACTAGCACCTCCTATCGGATTTTACTCAAAGGTTTTTTTTTGATTTTACGTAAATATAAAAGTAGATTGCTTTCATATAATGGACTAACAGATGTATTATTTTGAAAGTGCAACATACAAGTCTGAAAATTTGTTGTTAATTTACAATGTTGACGTGATGTAATAGGTCAGTGCACTTTCTCGAATAGGAAGGGTTCCTGGTTCGAGTCGGGGTGGCAACAAAAATTGTGCTATCGCTGTTTATAGCACGTGCCATTGTCAAGGCATTGCCTCAAAAATTACGTCACAAACGTACTTTTTTGCAGGATATATAAATCTTTCACAGTTGAAAACTGTGTAATTTTTTGAAGCAACACTTTGAAATTGGTACGTGTTATCGCGCCGAAACGTTGGCGGTCATCTACAAAAAACGTAATCTGACCCAGAAAAAACGCCAGTTTCATATATATATATTAAGTAGAGATGCACGCACGGGGTACGTGTCGAATCAATAATCTTATTATTTTCAAACTAAGCTAAACGCGTGTGCTATGAAAATACTTAGTGGTCTCCTGAGCGAGCGGAATCTTTAGTCACGTGCTTAATTTTTTTATTATCAGTCGTTTCCTGTCCACTGGTGTACGATTGCCTCCCCAAGTGTCTCCCAACTTTCTCTCTATTGTTATTCACTACGACGTACTTCAGCAGAATTTGATGATTTTGTCAGTCCTGCGGGTTTTAAAGCAGCCTGATTCCTCTCGGTTACCACTGGATGAGTGCATTCATCAAACGATTGTCGGTCCTCCGAGCGATGTGGCCTTTCCATTGCCATTTCATTTGCATAACGTATTAAATTAAGATTAGTCTGTCAAGTTTAAACAACATTTCGTAAATTATTGTTTAGCTTACTAAATTTCATGCGATGTACACACGCACAACGGGAATGACTTATTGTGATAATTGAATGGATTATTATAACAAGAGTCTTAAACCATTTATCTTGTGTCATCTACTAGTCCAGTCGTGATTTACTCGTATCGAGAATATAATTATTCTGCACGGTCCGGTGCGCTGACTGCTTACAGTAGTTATTCCATTTAATTCCTTAGCCTCTTCCCTATTGCGTCTGTCGGTAACGAAGCGTGTCCGCTGGCACCGTGCTGGTGAGCATTAGATGTTGCACATTGTACTTGTGCAGAATGGGTGACCCTTTTTAGGTCATACATCGTGCCTTTTGGACCGTCTACAGAACCATACCGAGAACTGTATACAGACCTCGTGTGCATTATTATTTAGCACACTTAGAGACGATTGTATGATCTATAGTAAATTTTGACCGTGGTAAATTTTGACTATAGTAACTTTTTACCTTCGGTTGAAATAAGAAAACGTTTACGGGTTGTTCCTACGTCAAAATAACTACTGTCAAGGTCAATCTCGCTTAATAATGTGGCATGGCGAATAATCATCAAATATCTGCGAATTTTACCAAAATTGTTTTATTTTAAATATTTACTATTAGCAATGCACACAATTGTATGCTTTATCTATAGCTTTATTCACCCTTGCGTTCGAAATCTGTCACTTTGCTAGCGAAAAATCTTGGGTAATACAAATTAAACAGCGAAATCACCAATGGACGAACTCCCATCACTAAAAAAGTGGGTTATTGAATGATTTATTGCTGTATACTACAGTTTTAAAAGTAGGAATTTGTCAGGAGCTGTCATTAAAAGTAGGAACTTTTATAACAGCTACAAAGAGTCTTTCAATTTTAACTAACGATTGACGGTTTTACTACCGGATATCGGAGAGTAAAATTCATTTACTATTGTACAAATTTACAATTTGAATCAGTTACCGGGTCTAGGGAGCCGGTTGTGTGATCAGGAGTAAATTTGTATAATAGTTAACTAATTTTAATCTCTGATATCCGATGGTAAAACCATCAATCGTTGGTTAAAAATGAAAGACTCTTCGTAGCTGTTTCAAAAGTCATCTGTCACATTGATACTTTGAAAGTTGCAGTGTACTAAAATGAATCATTCAATGTCCCGCTATTTTAGTGATGATAGTTCGTCCGATGATGATATCGCTGTTTAATTTATATTTCCGAAATTTTTCGCCAACACATTGATGGATTTCGAACGCAAGGGTGAATAATGCCATAGATAAAGCATACATTTGTATGTATTGCCAATGGTGAATGTTTAAAATAAATTAAATTCTCAGATATTTCATAGCTATTCAACTTGCCACGCCATTAGGCGAGATTATATTTGACCATAGTAAATTTGACATACGAACAAAACGCAAACTTTTTTTACCACGGGCGATGGTAAAAAGTCACTATGATAAAAATTAACTATTGATCACACAACAAACCCTTTCTTCGTATTAAATACGAATCTTGTTTTGTCATTAGTTGCCACTCAAATTCACACGTTTCGAGAATATTTTTTTTTATTTGAATGAAATTTAATAGTTTATTACTTTTCCGGCTATCGCGTGGTTTTTTAATATCGTATCGAGTTATCTTACATAGTTTATATAAGATATTGTTTTTAATCATGCAATACTATTATTACCATCTTTCCGCAAATTTTACATGTGTTCCTGGAAGTATAACAACATAATAAAATATATATTTTCAATCGAAATACCTTTATCTTGTTTTTTCGTTAATTTTACATTTTTAAATTTAACGTATTTTCCTTGTACGTTATACATATATTATTTATTGTATGTATTCAATATTTTACGTTTTATCAATAACATTAATATTTATTGATTTTTAATACACAGATAATCAACATGCCGTTCGTGACCCTTAGTGTGACATTAAGGTACAATATAAAAACATTTTAAGGCTATTAAGAAAATAACGTATTAGAATACTCTTTTTACGATTAAAAAATTAAAAATAATACAAAAAAATTTAATTTATATTGAATCTATCGCGTATGTGCAGAAGTGCGTGGGATTCAAGGTCAATGAAGTGTAATTAATTAATAATTGTATGTTTGTTAAGTTATGATTTATAAAATTTTGAAAATTGGTGTGTAGTTTTGGTAAAAGTAGGATGCCGAGAAAAGCGAAACAAGATAGTCAAGAGGGTGGGAGTTCACGTAGATCATGATCCACAGTCATGAAGGGCCGATGTGGATGATTTTTGCATTTATATTAATCAATATAAACACAAGATCAGTGCGTGCACAAAGGTTGTTTTTTTTGGCCCGATAATTTGTAAATTACATTCTATTTAATCCCTGCGAATAAACTATTCTGCCGTTCGCAAAAATTTATAATTTATAATAAAGAACTTTTGTTTATCTCAAATTTGCTAATTTATTTAGAGTAATTCTCGCGTGTGCCCGTTTTGCGGGAATAATAAGTGAATATGTAATTTGTCTAGCAGCTCACATGACTCGGCGCCATTGGTCGCCGACCGCGGAACTGTAGCGTGTACTCGAATTGTCCAGTTTGGCCAATTCACGTTTTGTCTGCGTTTCCCATTAATTGGTTTCGCGGAAACCATTTCACGATCGTCTCTAGTCAGTCTGCGAGTCAGTCAACCCTACCCACTGTTTAGAATCATGGTATATCCGATAATTTGCCTAATTCATGAATAAAGCAACGGGCTTGTACTTATCATGAATTAAACAATTTTTTACCTATTTCATACATCATATGATCGGTTCATGGACCAATAATTTGTACATATTAACTACATTGTATAAAAACTTTTTGTATAAATTTAGTATTTGCGAATGATGCGTTGATCTCTTCGAGTACTCGTTACGAAAAAAAATATTTTCTTAAAATATGTTTCAAATACCTCTGCATAAATTATGTTTTTCTGGTTCGAAAAATATTCATAGATTCGGCTAAATAAATTAAATAAAAATAAAAATATTCTATCAACGTCAACAACTACACTACCAACGAATACGAATCAAACGTGAAAATAGATATATAAAACAAATTTATTTATTATTTTATTACTTTTTTATAAAATTTTCAAATAAAATTAAATGTCATTATTTCAAAAATATTGGATATGTCTGGTATCAATCCCAGTATCGGTAAAAGTTAAATAAAATACAAAGTAAAAGTAAAATCGTATAAAAATATTGAATTTGTGTGACAAATTCTATTATGGTACCCGCTGAATAAACATATTACAAAGTTAAAATAAAATGCTGATCGTAAAATATGTTAATAAATTTATTAAAGAATTATACAAACATCACATGTACATATTTTTACAAACCTTATTTACATTTATTATTACCGTTATCCAGTTCTAAGTGAACCTTATATTGTATGGACAATAAAATATTTAATTTTAAAAATTTATTACGGTGAAACAAAAACATTTAGAACGTTTACATATTAATATTATATCATTAAGGTACTTAATGGAATGTTGGCCGTAAATTTATTAATTAATATTAAAAAAATTGAAGCATGAACAAAAAAATTACTTTCACACAAATAAAATAAACGCACAAAAGTCGTTAGTTTATCTAAAAAGCGATGCGTGCAGACTAAGATGTGTGGGTCGTAGAATCCAAGTGATAACACGGCGATATAGGGAAGAAGGATGATTAAAAGTAAAAACTGGAAGATCCAGGATGAAGTAGGCAATAGAGGATGGGCAAAGGCAGATCCAGCCTGAAAAGCCCATTTTTCTGGACGCAATCAACATAAGACATACACACTTTTCGATGTTGCGTCGGAAAATCCTTCTCACAGAAGGCCAGTAGCAAAACAAACCTCTCACAGGGACACCAAGATACTTCGAAAACGTCTTCTCAAACAGAAGGCTTTAAAAGATACCCGCTATTGCGCATGGATAGCAATAGTTTCACCAAAGCACTATTAAAAGTGGGTTCATATTAAATACCGAACACGTAAGTATGATGAAAAATATTTAAATCCATCACAAACAATACATGCTCCCAATGGGGATGCGAAAATTGCCACAACATTATTTTTAATATACCCTCGGCCTTGACCAGAAAAGTTGCAACGTTCATCAGCAACTATCTTTTCATAAGGAATGTTAAATGTTAAAATTCAAGGCTTCATTTATTCAAAGTTATCATTGTTTTATTAGTGAAAATATCTATAACGAGTTCCATTGAATAAAAAGAAAGCAAACACTACGAATAGATTGCTTGCTTAGAGAGAGAAACGAATGGTTAATATACAATGAGATAAAACTAGTAGAAACAATACGATTATACCCACATCCAACACGCGCACCACATCTGTAACCTTTTTAATACATTCTAGATGTATCTCTAGATGTATTAAATATTAGATGAAATCTAACATCTACATATTATAAACCTAATTTTGGTTAAGTGTAAACAATGATAATAGATATATCATACATTTTCCCGTACAACAGACTTTATTATGGTCTTTGGTTGGTTTGTGTTTTCTTGCTATTCTTTCATGATATTAAGTATATTGTTATTATCTTTTATTTATCTCCATGTTTTACGTTGAGTTGATACAAAAGTTTGTGACATTTTTATTTTTTCAACTATTGTATGGTATGTTTTCCTGCGTTGTTTACAATTAATTCCCAACAGTAGTCATAGGCAGTTTTTCGATTTCACATCGCAAAAAATCAGATAGTTTGAAGTTGAAGATGTCGTCAATTTAGCTAACCAATTTTGAAAACCACCTTAGTTATTAAAGGAGATTCTTATAAGATTTTTCTTTAAATAGAGCTGTTTATACGGAATACGTGTCACATTAATATTCTTACTATTTTCAAACTAAGTTAAATGCTTGGGCTATGAAAATAAGACAAATTTTATGGCTTCCTGGAACGAGGCTCGAACCCCCGATCACTAGATCACTAGGCGAGTATCGTGACCACTGGACCACAAGCACGATGTTGTTATATAGAGAGCAAAAAATATGAAAATTTGATAGACCAAGATCAGGAGAATATGGCGGATGTGAAAGAACTACCCAAACGAGCTTTGGAATAGTTGCTTTTGTAATGTTAATGGTATGCGGACGGGCATTATCATGCTGAAAAAGACTGATGCCATCTTCCCAGTCGTCGAAGACGAAATTGTTGACAATAATCTTGAGAAGTGATGGTTACATCCTTCGGAAGCATTTCATAGTAGTTCTCAGTTCATGTCTTAACTCCTAACAAAAAAATTTGTCGAAAATGTTCGTTTATTTGTACATGAAAGATACAAACTTTTTATAAATTGAAAAACTCAAGACTTATTCTATAAGTCAATACTATGGCATTAAAATTACTTCGCCATTGACAAAAAATGTCCGTCGACAAAAATGTTTTTCCAAACCACTCTCACTTTTGAAAACAAAAACGCTACGAACTTATGCTCCAACCCAGTTATTTTATGTATATTCTTTTTTGTCATTTCATATTATTTTATAAATTTTTTACATTATCAGCTAATGTAAATATCAAATTTATTTTGATTAATGTATGAATGCGGACAAATTATTGAAAATGTTATTCATTTGTGGTAAATTAATCATGTATTTATTGTTTTAGTAATTGTTAATTTTTTTTTTTTTTGAGACTAATTAATGAACAATTAAATTATATTTATATTGCTAAATTTGTGCTTTTAAAATGTATAATGTATTTTTACTAGTAACATTTGAATGTACATTTCTTTATGACTTTAACGAAATCGCTTTAATATTTATATAGGTAAATGTAGGTTTGTTGAATTATTTGTGCTTTCGTTTTGGATTACATTAATTAAATTCTCTGAGCCATAAAGTAAACTCGAATATTTTACGTGTCACGGCGATTAAGGGTAGGTACTGCCCAAACCCGTGTGGTAACAATTTCATATTTTAATTATTACTCTGTTTTACGTTACGTATATTTGTTTATTCTAATTATTTAATTATATTAGTAAATATCCGCTATTGTTATTTTAATTTATCAGCATGGCTGAATAGGGGTTAACATAATTATATACAGTATCGCGTGTTATCGTTATGATTTTGAATGTGTAATTAGGACCTCTGCTCCGCCCCTGTCGCGCGGCTACAAGTAAAAGCTTTCCAAATTAAGGCTTAATTATCGGAGGCTTTATGCGAATCCCGTGTCGTACCCGCAGCCGATCGAACCGTGGCTCGCACGTCGTTACTCCTTCGCCCAGCCCCTCACGTTGCAAAGGTCAATTGGTTCCCGGAAAGGGTCGATACAAACATTCCCCCAGACACACGAGCTTTCACATTTATTTTATTTGATTTCAAATTTCACACTGCAGGTTTTTGCTCAATATTTGAAGTTTTCTTTTCTTTTCAGTTTTTTTTTTTTACGACAGTATATTTCTCAGCCTCTAAGATATGTTATGTTTATTTGTGAACGTACTAATATTATTGTCATTTAATTTGCGAACTTGGCAATTTATTTATTTTTAAAACAAATTTAAATAAAGTACGGTCGCTTTCAACAGGAAAAAAGATATCTTACTTAGTAAACGTTCACAGATGAAATTTGGCGTATTTTGTATTGGTTTATCAGTTAATTCTCACTACCAGCAATACAATGTCCAAAATTCGGGTCCATATTAAACATTTTTTCGATGTATCATTTTAAATTATTGTTTTAAATATCACGGAATAGTTCCGAAAAATTATATTTTCACAAATATGTATTTTTTAAATTTTATAATATTTCTAACAATTTTAACACGTCTCGCCTTTATATTATATATTATTATATTAGTGAATAGATTTTTAGACACTATTTTTTTTTTTACTACATAATAACTGCGGTGTTTGGTTCTCTCTAGATACAGGTAAAGACTGCTAATAATTCAGAGAATTTGTTTAAATTTCTAATATTTTTGCATTCATTTTCTTTACAGTGATTAAATAAAAAGTTTTTTAGATATAGTGATAATATACTTAATCTTTCTAAACTATAATATATAATTATACTGTTATTTCTTGTCTCATTTCATCTGACACATTGGTAAATATTTGTATCAATACACTGATAAACACAATTTAGCACATGACAGTTCTATTGTATTTCTAAAGTAACTTTTCACGCTTAACTCAGATACACCATTAGATTTTTTTCTATCGCTCACAGTTTTTATGTAATAACATTTTTAAAGTATTGCTGTTGTGCTACTCGATGTGAACAGTTCAACTCTTAATACTCAGTGAGCGGCATATACAGTTAAAGATTAAATCATTTTTAACATGTGTTGATGCGTGATGATTCATTTACTACAGGTTTGTACATGTCAGTAAATCGAAACACATCGTGCAGTACCCAAATTTACCGTCTGCTATAAGGCCTGTGTCTCATGGAGATGACTTACATGTAGCGCAACCTCCAACACGTATAACTTTAGAAGATTAATCGGAATATGAAATAGCCACTGAAGTGTAACAAGAGGAGCAAAATGATTCTGATTTTGAAGCATAATCCTCTGAGCGTGAACCTCATCTGATAACTCAGGGAGAATCAAACAAAATTGTTTGAGATTTGCATTTGTCAAAGAAACAATCCGAGCTTTTGGAATATAGACTAAAAAGTTGAAATTTTCTATACACCGACACTAAAGTGTTTCAAGATTTATATTCTCAAGAAGTTAGTTTAGTGTACTGTAACAACATTTCTGCTGTCATAGATATAATTCATCGTGATTATAAATCTACGTAGTGGAGACTGTTCATTCATTCTTCGAAAACTAGTCTAAAGGCTGTACTTTTGCACAAGGGTAACAAATTTCCTTCAGTGCCGGCAGTTTATGCAACTAATATGAAAGAAATAATCGATAAGGTCAAAATCCTGTTAGAAAAAATTCAATACAACAAGTACTGTTGGGCAATATGTAGTGATTTAAAAGTTGTTTCGTTATTAATGGCTTTCCAGCTACACGAAATTTTGTTGATTTTTATGTGAATGGGACAGCAGGGACAGGACAAATCAATATGTCAAGAAAGAATGGCCGAAGCGTGAACTGCTTACGCTTGAGCAGAAAAAAGGTGTAAATCCACCACTTGTTAACTCGAAAATGATTATTTCACTTCCACTCCATATAAAATTAAGACTTTTTAAAAATTTTGTTAATGCGATGGATAAAAATGGTGCTGGATTTCATTATTTGAAACAAAAATCTTCTCGTATTAGTGACGCTAAGATTAAGGAAGGAATTTTGTGGGTCCCCAAATAATAACTTTGATAAAAGATAGACAATTCGAAGAACTGTTAAGCCAACTCGAAAAATCAGCGTGGAGGTCATTTAAAAGTTAACTTTTTAGGAAATCATAAATCCCTCAACTATCGCGACATTGTGGGTGGACTATCACACTCGTACAAACGTGTGGGCTGTAATATGTCTCTCAAAATTTATTTCTTGCATTCATACCTGGATTTCTTTCCGGACAATCTCAATCATAGAAAACAAGTATTAGCAACAATGCAGTTAGACACCGATAATACAGGGATATTGATTCTCCTCGTCCATCTTTGTTTTGATGCTTGATATATTTGACATTAATACATAATTATTATCTCAACAGACATGGGATGGAAATAAGCACTGTTATTACTGAAAGTAGCGTGGTGCATTATACAGCCACAAAGTTAACTGGAACCAGTAACCTTATTCCGTGTTTCGCTTCAGCGACGCATATCCTTAACGTGAGCAGTCCAAATATCGAGAACATAACACAACAAAAGATAACGTACTCGGATTGCACATGTTAACGATGTACGCGCCGGGGCGAAATTCAGAATAAGACAGTAGTGTCAAATTATGACCTACGCTCAGGGCAAGATGGAAATTGAATAATTTATCGAATACTTTTTCCAAAGTTTCAATAAATTAAAAAACGCTTTTGACGTCATTGGAATATGTTTATCTAATAATAAAATCTATTCGTAGACTGGTCATACGTACACATTTGATTTCTTTGTTTTTGTCGCCATTCTGTGGCGAATTTATTAATTTAATTATAGCCTTTGTAAGAAAACAATATTAAAAGGCAAATATTATGTAATAATTATTGTTAATTTCGCACTAAATGATTCTATATATCAACTTAATAATTCGTCGTGTTCTTCACAATCATATAATATTGTAGAAAATTTTTTACTTATTGACAATTACTTAATATGAACATTCTAATGCCCCTAAAGTAATGTCAAAAATATTTATAGGTGAAGGATAATATAAGAATCAATATGGGTTTGATTCTCTTAATCTTCCCCTGACAGAATCTACAGTTAACCATTAATTAACAGTTCAACAGGATCAGAACGGATCTGTAGTACTAGACGTCCAGGCATTAGTCTATTCATTAGTCCTGCGGAATGCATCACGGATAACATTGCATAGAGAATAATAATTAGTCCTAAAATGTACGTATTTGTATATTTTATTATTTTTTTAAAAACAGCATAATTTATGACGCATAATTTCTTTAATACAACATGTAAAAAAACGTAATATAAGTATTCTATGAAAAGATAAATAAGAAGTAAACTATACATTTTGTTAGATCCCACGGTTTACGCGCCCGCTTATCTCATTTCTAGGAATATTAATTCTAGACAGAAATACGGTTTCTAAACCGGCTATTTTGCCTTTTTTTTTAAATCTCAAACTAGTTAATACTTGTTATATAAATATCTAATATTTATATAGTATTTTATAATTTAATCGGATTAAAAAGTGATGTTTGCAAATAGTTACCACTTACACTTACTACACTCGAATATTTCTACCCTTACTTACTTACTTACCATCACGCCGTTTCCCCGTGGGGGTAGGCAGAGAGGATAGAGCGCCACACTCTTCTGTCCTGACACACAATTCTCGCCTCATCCACATTCATACATCTTGTCATACAAGCTCGCCGATTGTTGAGGCTTCTAACAGAACCATCCTCCATTATCTGGCATTTCTACCCTTTATATATAAAATGGAATAGTAATAGTGAAATTTCCGTTTCACTTATCAATCACCAGGTATTTCACGAGTAGTAATTTTTTTTTTCATTAAACGCATACATTGATAGTGATCGTTAACTATGAGAAAACCACCAATTATGTGAAAGTAGCAATAAACAATTAGTGTTTATATGAAAAGTGTATTCGGATAAAACGTTGATTGGGGCCTCGCATACGATTCAACGGCTTAATAATAATATGTACGCGATATAACAATTTACCGCTCGGTATTTCATCTGCCGGATTGCGGTATCGGGGGGCTCCGCCGACGGGCGGCACGTGCAGCTGAACAGCCAATAATGGGCCAGTGACCGGTCAGTGTCAGTGTCAGTGGCCGGCATTCAGTGCCGTCCGGCGTCCACTCAAAATCGGCTGACTGTGCTCCATAATAAATCCACGCATTCCCAAGCGTGAGAAAGCAGACGAGTCAAATTCCGAAACACTAAAGTCAATGAACACGATGTCAAGGGTCGCCGAGGGAATTTATCGTAAGCCCGCAAACGATGCGCTGAGTGGCGAAGTGACCCAAATGACATTACCGATTGGTCAAAAAATGTAACATTTAATCAGTCGACACGTTTTGTTTAAGGACATCATTTTATATTGCATATTTAACATTATTGTATCGTAAACGGTGGTTCTTTTTCACTATTTCCTTTAAAATATTTATACATCACCACAAACTTTGCTGTTTATGCGTTTTTTATATATGTTTGTAGGTTAAATACACTTGCGTGGATCATAAACTCATGTAACTAACTTATTTTCTGAGGTAGGCAGAGAGGATAGAACGCCATACTCTTCTGTCTTTGCACATCATTCGTGCCTCGTTATACATCTTCACAAGCACGATTTTCGGTGGTCGCCCTCTGTTCCTGTTGCCTTAATTACTAGCCTTATATATATACTTCACCATCCCTTTTTCGCTCTCAGCGTCGCTTTCTTTATTATATGTAATCTTCTACCCCACAAATATCCATCTCTATATCCAGTCCTAATTTGTTACTTACTCGTTCGTACAATTGTAAACCCGTAAACCATGTAAATCAATAAATATCCGGGATAGTGTCCATACAATATGCTGTATATTATATATTACAAAATTTAAATAAAACGTCACTCATGAACAAGCAATGCTTAGTTGAGTGGTGACATCCAATACGTCCAAAATATTATCTATATTACCTAGTATTTTTTCTGCATAGTTAAAAAAACAATAAAACTGTAATTTACAATATCAAATTTTACAGAGTACGGATGTACCGTACCTACCCTTGTGTATCTGAACCGTTATTATTTTTATGAATTTTTCGATATTCTCGATAAATTGATTTTATCTGTATATCTTTCTTATTGATACATTTGATTTGTATTAAAATATCACAGAACTACGTTCAGAAAAACTGCATCTTCACAATGATTATGTATTCTACTTAATACTTAAATTTTCATCTTAACGTGAGTCGACGTTTCCACGGTTATAAATCATTACCGTTTTGGTTAACGTTTGATTTTTAGAATATTTTTAAAGTAAGCTATATATATCAAGAATGTAGAAAAACGATTTTTATTTTTATAAATTTATACATATAACTTTATATATTAACACTTGAGATTAATATTAAACCGACCATACATTAAAGTTTAATAATAAAGTCATGTAGTTTTATGTATACAAAGTTACTTATATAACTTTATTAAAATGTCTAACCACAAGATTTTTGTATCAAATATTAAAAATAGTTTTTATATACTAAATTAATGTATTAATTATAAATATATACATATAAAATCAATTTTGTCGAAAAATATTGTTTTTGCGTCACCGGGATTCGAACCTGAATCTTCATTTCCAATCCGGGGAAGTACACTACCAATTGTGTTATAACGCCAGTATTTATCTTGACAAATTTTCGAACCTATATATTACATTTTTTCAAATTAATACACCTGTCGTTCCATTATTTGAAAGCCATCTACATTATTTTTACAGAATCTCAAATACCTTTGAATAAGGTTCCAAAATTTGTCAAGAAAAATACTGGCGTTATAACACAATTTGTAGTGTACTTCCCCGGATTGGAAATGAAGATCCACGTTCGAATCCCGGTGACGCAAAAACAATATTTTTCGACAAAATTGATTTTATATGTATATATTTATAATTAATACATTAATTTAGTATTTAAAGTATCACAGACCTTCTGTTCTGAATAATTACAACTTCACAATAAGAATGTGTTTTCCTTAATAATAGTTTTTATGTTTATGTACGTCACAATATTTCCACGGTTCAGTGATCACGCAGTCAGTCCAAAAAAAATTTAATACTTTTATCTCTTAAACAATGAAATGAGGTGGTTATTTTTCAAACCGTGACATTTCCGTTACTGGCAAGTGATCATTTTGTTCTTCGATTCGTACACAAAATGTTAGGTTACATCCAAATACGGCATCCGAACCTGACTTGAATTCCGATCATAAAATGCTTTCAAAAACGAATATTTACATCGAAACGTGACAATTTCTCACTTATATGAAAAACAATAAACTTTATTAAGTATTTGTATCTGTAATATTTAAAAAAAATCTCTTTACATTTTTTCCAATTATTAAAGAGTTACATTTATTTATTTTTCTTTTGATTTTTAATAAAGAATTATTCTTGTAACAATTTATTATTACTAAATTCATTAAAATTTCGATAGATCGTTCCTCGAATGATCGTTTTCCCGCATGTATCGTTTAATTCTTCCAGTCTCGAATTAATTTCATAAACAACACCCAAAAATATATCGCATGGATCGTTCCTCATCCATCATTTTACCGCATTAATCGTTTAATTTACGCAGCATATTTCGTAGCTAAATAAATGCCTGGTTTCGATTACACAATGTGAACAATGAGCGGAACATTCGAGAGAGAGAGAGAATGCTGCTACTGACTGCCCCTTGATATTACACAATACAAAGTTACATTTTTTTTTAAATTGTTTCTGTGCAGCTTTCTAATATTATTTTTATTTAAACACATTCATTTACATGTGAAATATGTATCTTATTTACAATATGTATTAAATATTTAAGTATGAAAATGTAAATTTTTCTATATACCCGCATTCATAGTTTATTTCAATAGGTCCCTTCAAAAACGATATATAGAGGTTTCACTGTAATACGTTTCAAATCGTGCTTTGATATTTTTACACGTCACATTGAATTATAACATGCTGTGCTATTTTTATTATCTCACAGGAAACTCTATTTTTTCCATTTAAATTATATGCCTTTCATTTAAAACTGTTTAGTAAAATCTGCCATTTAACATCTACATCTACGATATATATTTAACACGTAAGATAATTAATCTTCTTGCTGAGAGATTGATTATGTTCAGAATTATATATTTTTGTTTACTTGATAAACATGTTAACTTTTTTTAAAATCAAATGGATTTTAGAGTCGCTGAGTAATGATCATTGATTTATATTTTTGATATACATACTTTATTATTTATACATTTTTAACATCTAATATAATATTAATATTTTATTTTATTTTAAATAATTCTTGCTAATATTTGTAAGAAGCCAGTATTAATAAAGAGATTAAAATATTTTGTAAACTGTGTTGTTTGATTCCCCAACAGTCAAGTTCGGTTTTTCGCCTGGGAGATTTTTATTTTATTTATATATTATTTATTATACGTATGTCTTAGATATTTAACGCGCTTTATTTTGTTGTATAATAAATTATCAGTGATATCGTAATAAGGATTAGTAATTTGTTGTCGCATCATTGGACAATAATTTTAAATTGTCAATAACCTTGCTGTGTCAGTATATGATTCTTTTAACAATGATATCATCAAATGATTTCCCTTGTCGATTCCTTCTTATGCATTTACTACCAAATATCCCGTAGAATTAGAATGGTCAATTCACTCTGACTTTATTTTTGTCCACTAGTAGAATCGGTCGAAGAATGCCAGAAATGTCCTCGTATTGTTACACATTACCTATTTTTTTACCTTTGAATGGCTTGTAATTCTCCCTTATTTCAACTCGTCTTGTCAGCTTGAAGTTTACTATTTGAACGTGTTTATTTTCATTTTCTTGTTGCGTTTTTGCTATCTTGTAGTTGCTGGAATTATAAAATACACACATGAGTTTGTATTTTATATTAACCCTGTTGCTACGCTCGTATTTTTCAGGGTTGCCTGAAAGCTTTAAGTACCCTTTTTGAAAAATTTTAAAATATTACACAAAAATAAAATATGACGGAAACGAAATTTATGAATTGAAATAATAAGTTCCATGATTGTTTTTAAGGAAAATCTGATGTTTCTTTCGATGTCGGAGAATTGCCAAATTAAACTCTTTTCAGTGCCATCGTTATATAATATAGCACATCCTTTACTTATTTTTAAGACCATTTCTTTACAATACGACATCTTTCATACTATTACATTATATATAAGCACGAAAAGAGAAAATATTTTACGATATCAGTCATATCTAGAAGAACATGGCACATCAAATGCACGCAAATCAGCCGAGTGATAATTAATTATTGATTTCTTTTCCCTTGCTGTGAATATTTCTCTCTTTTATCTTCTTATTATATTCCACTACTTTTGAAAATTAGTAAGGTAAACATTTTTAAGGTATTATAAGATAGTAAGTACATTTCAAAAAATATATATTTAAGTATTTTAAGCAGCCCATTCATTTACAGGCCGCCGGCGGTTCCATCGTCCACAGGCTTGGTCTCCAGAACTCGACTGACCGATACCATACACAGCTCCCTCTCCCCAAAAAAAATAAATTTATATTTTACTGAAAAAAATATATAGAACCCATAGTATTTAATTTTATGTCAATTAATTAATTGCTTATTTCAATTAATTGGTTTTTTTCGCAATGTGGGACCCAAAAGTGATACATATGTAATATGTGCGTAATGATAAATTCGAACGTGTTCTTTGATATTAGTGAACACAGGCGTGTCATCTATTCCATTGTTTATCAATGTTGTAATCGTAAATTTCCCTTTTATTTTTTAAACTTTTATAAACTCCATAACAAAAGTAATCTATTAAGGAAAACACATTCTTATTGTGAAGTTGTAATTATTCAGAACATAGGTCTGTAATATTTTAAATACTAAATTAATGTATTAATTATAAATATATACATATAAAATCAATTTTGTCGAAAAATATTGTTTTAGCGTCACCGGGATACGAACCTAAAACAATATTTTTCCCGGTGACGCTAAAACAATATTTTTCGACAAAATTGATTTTATATGTATATATTTATAATTAATACATTAATTTAGTATTTTACAAAAGTAATCGTTTTATCAACTATAAATGTTACAAAACTCGATCTCAACATTAAATCTACAGTTCTCGGCAATTAAGAATTGTCTACAGGTTCAAATCTGACGATGGACTGTGTGTGTATGTATGTCGAAAACTGGACTGCAGACATGCGGCCGGCTGGCGGCCTGTATATGAATGGGTCGCTTTAGAAACAGACTATTAGCCTGTGACAAATATTGCAATATTTTATAAATCTCGGCTTACTTAATGGTGACTCGGGTGATAAGATGTTGTATAACCGTCCTCAACCTTGAATACTGTGTTTTCAAATCACCTAGTATTTTTATATTTATTTTTTTGTAGATTAATTTATTTTTAAAAGTTGGCATCGTAGCAGAATCTCAGTCTGCGTGTGTGTCTAGCCATAAATATCTATTTATATTAATTGTATCCAAGTCGACTTGCCGTGCATTCCGATCCCGTGTCTGCTTGCCGAGATAAACTCCAAAGCTTTATGTCTCGGTCCCGAACGAGTGCATGAACAATAAATCTTTTTGCACTATTGGAATAATGTGTGGTTTACCCACCGAGCCGCAATTTATGTTCACCGTGCCTATAAATACGACCATAAAATGTCAAGTTGATTTTCGGAAAACCAATCCACCAAATTATAATGTCTTATTTTGGATTTGTATTCCCATAATTGCATACGAGCGTTGACGATAATTTCAAGACTATATTAAAATTATTTTTTGTATTGCTTTAGTAATTGCGCGTAGAACATTTTGTAAGATTTTAAAATATGCACACTCACTGTTACCCTGTGTTTTATTTTCGTTCTTACCAGTACCGGAATCGATATCAGGCTCCAAAAAATATTGATATTGCCCTAATGCCTAGAATATAGCGTCAAATTGTGGTATAAGTAAGTATGGGGAAAGAACACGAAGAGGTGAATGCAAGATCGATTCATAAGTTATATGAATACGTAGGCTGCTTATGTGTGAGCGGTGGATGCCCCAACAATAACATACCGCTCACGTGTTTGTTTGATGACCGCGGAGTGTATACAGTAGGTATATAATTAAATGTCTAAACGCAAGAGTTACACAGGAGTTTCCTGGAAAGCAGCGGTTGAAAGAGTGAGGCCCGAGAGCCGGTCTTTAAGATGGTTGCGGGTGCATAAGTATTGACACCCTACGTTGGTTCTGGGTGCGTTTTTACGACTTTAAGGAGTTCTGTTTCATATACCGATATGAGCAAGGTGAGTTTAGAGTTGTCGGCGGTGATGAAAACAGTGGAGGCGACAGACCTCCACATAAGTATATATGTTGATTTTTTGTGTTAGAATCAAAAGCACATATTGATGTTTTGATATACTTTTAATACTATATTAAATTTATTTTAAATAATATAGTTAACCCTATTGAACTTTATAAGAAGCAAGTGATAATAATAATTTGAAGTTGAGACACTTCTGATCTACCTTTTCACATCTCATTGACTTCTCGGCAACGTAATGGTTAGTATTCTCTCTTTTCATGAAGGAGACCCAGTTCACTATATTTATATTTTATTTATTTAACTGAGTGTATGAATATTGAATTTGTTATAGGCTGATACACGTGTACCGCGTTTTTTTTTCAATATTGGTTTGAAAATTTAAAAAAAAACTCTTGTTGGTTCAGTTCTTGCCGTTTCGTATTGGTTTTTCAATAGATTCAAGACGGTGCTTGTAAATTTTCTCTTACTCACAAATATATTACTTTCTAAGAGTTTGTTTCGATTCAGCGTCCCCTCCGTTTGTTGTGCATTCCATACTTTCAAGTCGTCGCCATTCTCCGTGGAATGTATTATACAGTGGAATTCTTTGATGTTTGTTTTGCCACAGCTAAGTTATTTCCTCTGATTTTGTGTTACAGAATCGCTCGTAAAATTGTTCGAATTCTGTTGCTTGGAAAGATAACAATCCTACTTGATACATCGCTGTATTGTTTTGGCTTTCGTTCATTTTCTTATTTTAGATTTTGAAACTTAAGTGATAGCCGATGGAAGCCGAATTTTTTCCCTTTACAATTACTGCGATAACGAAGAAATGTATTACACAATATTTCGTATGGAATACTAAATTCACTAAAGCAATTTTAAATTCATTACTCGTAAGATTCACGGAAAAGTGACTGCGACAAAAAAATACATCCATACTTTTTTTGTACCCAATTAACTTGGACCATTAAGTGCGATTAGTCGTTTGACCATTTCATCCAAAATCATAATTATTTGACTTTCAAAATTTTGATAAGTACATTTTTTATATTTATTGCCATAACTTTGTGGTTAGTCATTTTTAATAAAATTGTATCAATCAGAATTATATATTACTAATTGATTAATTTAATTTGTATTTAAAATACTTCAGAATTATGTTCTGAAATTGCAACCTCGCAACAAATGTTTGTATTTAATCGCGTAAGTTTTATTTTAAAACTAACAAATAAACGTGGTTTAATGCAAAGTTTATTGTTAATTTTATTAAAAATATTTTTTTTACACTGGAGTTATTTATTGATCATAGTTGAAAGATAACATTTTTTCTGAGTTAATTTGCCTCTAAATTTATTTGTATGACAGTTACTATGGAAATATAATTACGTAAAAAATAAAATAATTGAATGCGTTGATTCAACAGAGAACTTTTAATATCGGTTAGAACTGGAACATTTTACGCGTCAAACAGTACAGATTCAATTATTTTTTTTATTGTACCAGCAAAAAACACGACTTTTCTCGTGTGTACACAAACAAAAATATTCAATTATAAGTTATTTATTCATTTGGGATTTGTGCCTTTTTGGACTTTTTTGTGTAACTCTAAATACTCTGAAAGGTTATTTCAATATATCTCTTATATATTTTTTCAGAGGTTTTCAAAAAATTTCCTGCTCAACCTTTCGATGTCACATTATAGTTTCATTCGCAACAAGTTTTCTATTACGGTGCAGAAATTACAAAATTAATTATTAAAATTTGTGCAGCTCGTACTAAATAATTAATAAATCTCTATATTAAGTCAAATACATCAGAAGTACACAAGTAACATCGGAATATATAAAAAAAGAAAATAATAAAACAAATTATATAAATTGACAAAAAAAAATTATATAAGTACATAATATTAACATGAATTGAAGTATAAGTAATGCAATGCCCTTCTCGACACAATATTTTTCCAGTGAGACAGGCACAATCCAAACATATTTTTACATTGTATTATATAGTTACAAATAAATACATTTATAATATGCCATTTATATGTACATAGGGATCTTATATACAAAACCCCAATGTTTATATGATAATTAGTACAACTGACGAATTGAAGATCCGACTTCTTGCTGGAAATAACTTCTGGGGTCGAAAATACGAACGAGTCAACGAAAGAAACTGCTAATATATAAAAATTAGACTAAGACCAGTGCTCACTTGTGGCTATGAAACGTGTTTCCTAATCTAAATTAACAGTTTTGGAGTGTAAAATATTAAGAAATATTTATGAAGCTTACAGAATAAAAATTAATCATGAGCTTGAATACTTAATTGAGCAAGAAACAATTGTAAGATTATTTAGGCCCCAAAGGTTGCGATGAACTATCCATGTTGAAAGAATACCAAATGACAGGACACCAAAGGTCATGACCAAGTGGAAGCGACCTGTTAGGGTGGACCCGCCACTTACCTACTCATCGCCGCCTGGTTGGCATTTTTTTAATACCATTAGACAGCTGTGCAACTTCGTCTCGCCCAATGTGACGAAACGGAGCCGAACGGCTGCCATCTCAAAAACCCTCACAATCCCCGACCTTTATTTATTAAGATTTACAATTATATTCATGAAAAAGATTAAACAATAAATGTAATGGAACAGTGTATAAATATTTCAGAAATAAACATGAATAAGAGGAGAAAATACCATCCAAAGTAAGAAACATAATAATATAAAATTGCAAAGGATTATACAATGTCAACAGAGTTTCAGTATTTTACTTTGGTCAGGGAACTGAAGGAGAGAAGGAACATGCCCCCGAGAAAGGGAAAAGGACAAAACAAAATAAAACGATCTGACCAGTCTTCAGAGTACCACTGCCGGCAGTTCTCATCCCAATAACAAGAGAAAAGCAAAGAGATACCAAAATAAGATTAAATAAAATGGACAAGTAGTAAGAAAAATATTGAAAATAAAAAGCAAAGTTTAAAATAATGATAATAAGATAATAAGAAACTACTAAAAGATTATATAAATAAACACTAGAAATCACTAAAACTTTAGGGATCCCAGTCAGAGCCCCTTAACAGTTCCCATCTAGACACCCAGCCTGACAAAGGTCCAGAATAACTCCAAATTTCTTTTGCAATTGAGTACATCGGGGTTTGGGGAGGAAGTCCGATCCACTCCCACCAAACCACCAATCATATCTTCTCTTTTTTACATGGCTACCGGCACACCATAGATCAGCTGCAAGAATTCTCCATGACCTAGAGGCAGGCCAAAGAAGAGGGGGGCTGACTGTGTGATAGAGGTCTGGAGCAGGGTGGGACGGTCTAGTAATTGGACAAGAATGGCCAGGGATAGGAGTCAGTGCAGAGCACTTGTGGAGTAGCCCAAATCCCACCCTGGGACGTAGTGCCGTGAAAGAAGAAGAATAATGTTTAATGTGTTCACACGTAAGAATTTTGATACATTTCACTGGGTGGAGTATCCATTTTCTTTGAATTGTGGTTTTGTAGTATACTACTTACTTACGTATCATCACGCCGTTTTCCCGCGGGGTAGACAAAGAGGATAGAAAGCCACATTCTTCTCTCCTAACACACAATTCTAGCCTCATCCACATTCATACATCTTCTCATACAAGCTCTACCATTATTAAGGCTTCTAACAGGACCATCTTCCAGTATCTGGTTTACCTGGTCGTGCCAAGTGTTCCGCGGACGTTCTCTAATATCCTGCTTACCATTATCTCTTCATTCATCCTTTCCAAATGACCAAACTACCTTAGTGATCCTTTCTTAATCTTACCCACTACAGTAAGATCAGCTTTATATTCTTTCCTTACTGTACTAAAACTTCTATTATATTGTCAAAAATTACAAAATTGGATTATTTCTGATACGAAAATGATTTAGGCAAGTAATTATTATTTAATACCTTGATAATTTTAAGCTTTTTTTTAGAAATGTCTTCAGTTCATGACGATCGTTTTTTAAAGTTAAAACGTTAAACTATTTTTCTTAACGATTCAAGACGTTGGTTATTAAAAAGTGTGGTGTTTAATTTTTAATATAGAGAAAATCCAAATCAAATAAAGTGATGTTTAAATGATGTCCTCGAAGAGGTTTTAATTATTTCTTTTTAAATATTTGTATTGTTTATTTTACCGATGCAATGACGTGTCAGTGACAAACAAATCGAAGGACATTTTTCAAAATTCGTATTACTGTACAGCAATATTAATAGTATTCTAGCTAAGTCATCTCCATTGCACATGCGTCTCGTCACGCTTACTCACTTGTGGCATCATCGCCACCCACGCCCGTTTCCATGAATCATCTGGTCCCCAGTCTCCAATAATCCGGAGTACGCCGCATTCCTCCGGGAAAGACTTGAATGAAAAATAAGCGCCTTGCGTTCGTTGCGTAACTGGAATAACCGCTCATCTCGGCGTCTTTATTATCTTCGGAAATAGCCGGTCGGCGTCGGGCCGAACCGATTCCAGGATCCAGGCCCGAGAAGTGCATCTCGTGTACCATCTCGCGAACCTGTGAATACCCTGATTCATCCGAAGCACTGGTTAAGAAATAGGCATTTAATTTTATGTGAAAGAAACAGTAGATAATATAAAAATACGACCAGTAAAGTTTATTCGGAGCTGGACAAAGCAAATGTCTTAAAAAACTAATAATCTAAAAATAGTAAATACTAATAAAAAGATAAACAAAAAAAGAAGAAAGCGTAGAGGATGGGAAGGAGAAGGAAAATGGATTCAATAAAATAAAAATTTACTTAATGAATTAAAGAATTATTATTATTTTTTTTTTTTTTTTTGTGGTGTTTTTTTTTTAATGGCGTAGGTCACAAATTAAATAATTTGGAATCGTTGGAGATAAATAAAGCATGTAAAAGTAATCAGGAAATTCTAAACAGCCAACTAAATTTGACTACGAATCCTATTCTAAAATTTTTTCCTAAAAATTATTCGACTAAATTTGTATTGAGCAGCAATTTGAGTTAGGTACTAAATTTACTTTTTAAATAATTGTTGTTTTTTTTTTTTTTTAAATTTTTTAAAAAAAATTTAAATATAGATTCTGGATAAATAGAAAAACAATGCTATATTTTTAGTTAGTTTTGACATATCCTGAAGAAGGAAAAGGTGTTTTCCGAAACCGGTAGATGTTTTTTAAACTCAATTGTGGTTATTAAACTAAGATAATAAATAAAAAAATATGAATCTTAACCACCAAGTTAATATTGCTAATTTTAAAAGTATTATTATGGCGAGTACGGCTAATAAAGCAAAACTTTACAAAAAACTAACTATTAAATATAGAATTGTGTCTTTAAATATATATTTTTATCAAAATTGTTTAAAAAATAATGTTATACCTAAATATATATGTGGAATGTTTAATTTAAAAAATAAAATAATAAATAATTCTAATATTTCCGTTATTAAAGCTAAACAAGCGTGGCTAAAAGAAGATTTAAAAAGTGCATTTAAAAATCGTAATAAAATTAAACTTGACCTAAAATTATTACATACAGAATTAGTACATGAACTTCACGCAATAGAATGGGATTTATTTGATGATAAAGTCCGAGATTTTGCATCTAGAAAAGCCTTTAAGAAAAGAGTGGTGCTTGATAAAAAACTTAAAATACTATGTGATAATAAACCAATATTATATAAAGAAAAAAATAATATTAATTTTGATTATAAATTTTATGATCGTTTTAAAAATTTTTCTTCTCATGTTTTTCTTCCAGAAGAAATTGATTTTCTTTCAAAAGGTTTTAAATATAATTTACAATATAATAATAATAATATTAATAGTGTTATTGAAAATTTGGCAGTAGATATTGAAACAGCATTATATAAAAAACCAAAAACATTTCATTACAAAGTTACAGATTTTTTAAATAATCATCAAATTCCTATAAATTCAGTGAAGAACAATCAAGATATAATGCATGTTAAAAACATTCGAGAAGTTTTAAAAAAAGAAAATCTTATTTTAACAAAAGCTGATAAAAGTCATACATTAATAGTGATGAATAAAATTGATTATATTTCGAAAACTGAAAATTTCCTCAAAAGTGACCAGTTTAGTATTATGAAAAAAGATCCGACTCAAAAATTTCAAATGGATATTAAAAGTGCATTAAAAAATTCCATAAGTGAAATATTTACTGATAATACTGTATTATCAGATTTAATCTTAATGAATCCTAAGCCTCCAAAACTGTATTCCGTATTAAAGATTCATAAGAGTGATATTCCAATAAGACCTGTGGTTTCGTATTGTAGTGCTCCAACGTTTAAATTATGTTCTTTTATTACTAAAACTATTAATAGACTTAATATTTTTAATCCAAAATATACTATAAAAAAAAAAATTCGTTGCAATTAGTGGATATGTTAAAGGACATAGATCTTCCCAACAATGTTAAACTTGTTTCTTTTGATATTGTTAATTTGTTTACTAATGTACCTATTAATGAAAGTAAAATTTTAATTTTTGATTTACTAAATTCATCTAATTTACCTAATAATTTGGTAAAAGATCTATGTCGTTTATTAAATCTTTGTATGAACCAAAATTATTTCCAATTCAATAATATAATATATAATCAAACAGAAGGTCTTCCTATGGGAGCACCCACAAGTCCACTAATAGCAGATATTTTTGTAGATGATTTGGAGAAAAAAATTTTTGATTGTGATTCTTCTTTGTTAAATAATGTTTTGTTATGGAAAAGGTATGTGGATGATGTATTGTGTATTTGGTCGGGTTCACAACGTCAACTAACTACATTTCTAAATTTAATTAATTCGTTTAATAATAAAATACAATTTACATTAGAAATGGAAAATAATTCTACCGTAAATTTTTTGGATCTAACATTGATTAGAAATAATAATAAAATTGAGTTCAAAATTTTTAGAAAACCAACTTTTACAGATACTATCATACACAATGAATCTAATCATCCATTATCACATAAACATTCAGGGTTCCACTCCATGATACATCGTTTAGTCAATATTCCTATGTCAACATACAATTTTAATATTGAATTGAATACAATTAAAAAAATAGCAGTTAATAATGGGTATAATACATGTTTGATAGACACTATTTTAAAAAATAAATTAAAAGAATATAATAATCAGTTTTTATATAAATCACAGATGAAACATAATGATAATAATGATAATTGGCGTAGGATTTTATACATAAATAACTTTTCGAAACAAATATCTAAACACCTACCACGAGATATTAGACCAGCATTTTACACAAATAATAGTATAGGAAATTTACTCATAAATTCTAAGGACAAGGATGATAAATTTAACAATTCTGGCGTCTATAAACTTAGTTGTAAGGATTGTGCTGCATTTTATGTTGGTAAAACGGGTAGAAATTTTAATATAAGAGTAAAGGAGCATTTGAGATGTTTGAACAATAGTGGGTTTTCAGAATTTGCTAATCATTTGATAGAAAATAGTCATGGTTTTGATAAAAAATTGGGATTGTCAATTTTGCATATAAATGGTGTAGGTCACAAATTAAATAATTTGGAATCGTTGGAGATAAATAAAGCATGTAAAAGTAATCAGGAAATTCTAAACAGCCAACTAAATTTGACTACGAGTCCTATTCTAAAAAAAATTTTCCTAAAAATTATTCGACTAAATTTGTATTGAGCAGCAATTTGAGTTAGGTACTAAATTTACTTTTTAAATAATTGTTGTTTTTTTTTTTAAAAAATTTTTTTAAAAAAATTTAAAAATAGATTCTGGATAAATAGAAAAACAATGCTATATTTTTAGTTAGTTTTGACATATCCTGAAGAAGGAAAAGGTGTTTTCCGAAACCGGTAGATGTTTTTTAAACTCAATTGTGGTTATTAAACTAAGATAATAAATTAAAAAAATATGAATCTTAACCACCAAGTTAATATTGCTAATTTTAAAAGTAAAAGAATTAAAGAATTACTTATACACATTCATATACTTATATACGTACGCATATACAATTTAGGTCAATAATTATTAATATGTTGGCGTAGTTTAATTTTAATGGAAGCAACTTAACGTTGAACATGTCGTTGAAGTTGTTAGATGTAGTTAAGATATTATATTTTGACGTAGAGCGGTTCGTAAAACATATATTTTAATGATTAGTTCTACTAAAATTTGGATAAAATAAATTAATTAAACGCTTGAATTATTTAAGTATTGAATTAGTTTTGGTACGTTTTCTATTCTATACATAATACGTCAAATATGTCATTTTATTTATTTATTATACGACAATAAAAGAAGAAGACGATTCGGTGAAATTTTATCCATCATCAGAATTTTGTACTTAATCTGACGGAGAAAAGCATAAAAAACAGGTGACGGTAAAATGATACGTGTATCGTAAAATACCCTTCTAGATTTCCCCAGGTACAGCGTCACATGACAGATACACACATTCCTGAGCTTTTATTATAATAATTACTGATGGTGAAAGTAAATTACCCTTTACCGCGTAACTGAGAAAATTTTTCTTTATCTCAATTCATTATTTTAACCCAATTTATATTAATGAAACGAGTTCTCAAATATGTATAAAAATAATTTCTCTTTTAAACTCGCCTTTTGCTAAATTTTTTGAAATCCATAAAATTTTTATATTTTGCAAAGATTGCGGCCATTTATACAGCGTAATATGACGCATATGGACTTTTATTATTGTTAATTATATAATAACATAAAAATTTTGCTTTTGAATGATTTTTTTTTTGTTCCTAGTAGTGATGGTAAACCGTTACGTGACTGTGATTGTGTCAGTGATTGGTAACTAAGATTTAACGATGATTGGTAACTAATATTTAACTGTCGGAGGCTTACTTTCTAGTGTACCAGTTATTGCTCGAATAATTACGTTAATCAGTTATCAATCTTCTTCACAATCGAACATAATGACAGTCACAATAACAGTTCAAATAACGGTTTAAATAACGATTTTATCATCACTATTTCCTGGGTGTAAATTTTTGTATTCATGAACCGATGTATAAAACATATGTCTAGAGATATTAGAGGTTATTGTGACGTCAATAGAGGAATTTCATATGTAAAAGTATGATAATTATGAAGAACTATTTTAGTATTGTAAACCACTTTCTTCAGCCCAGAAACATGAGCACCTACTCGCGATGGAGATCTGTTAATGTAAAATACTTACTACAAAAATCGATGTTTATGCCTAATAAAATAAGCTTAATTTTTTTGACTACGTGATGGTGAGCATACTAAATATTTTTTTGGTTATAAAAATTATCTACCTGTCTTTATTATTAATTAACATTTTTGCAGGATATGACGCAAATGGGTTTTTACGATTGTGTATTTATTAATATCTGGTGCATTTCGTGCAGTAGAGGTAGGTAACTAATTTCCATACCGTTTTCTATTGTTTACTGCCGACAGCTTTGTGTGGAAAATATTTCCGGTTTATAATTGCTCGGAATATATACAGAGATTATTAAAATATTAATTTTTTCTTGATATCGGTTATCTTTTTGTACCTTAATACAATAATACTGCTGGCATGCTTTCCGTATGATTTCCGAAGTTTTTTTAATTTTTTAAGTCTACATAAGCATTTAGAAGTTTTTCTTTTTTTACTTTTATTTAAGCTCAAATTAAAGCGGTTTGCATTATGAACTCTAAATATGATTATAATATATTGTAGAGTTATGTATCCATAAATTCACGAGACTTTGTGTCAATAAAAAATCCCAATTTTGTCTCTGTGAGTGTCTTTTTGTATTTTTTTCTCCAGGTCTAATACTAACAGAGTTACGAATTTTTTATAAATTATTATTTTGAAACAAGTTTGATTAAAATCAGTTAAGAACTAACTACCTTAGTTATCGTGTCTTAAAATCCGTTATATAAAATATAGTTAAACAGGGGGGTGGTCTTCTGGTCACGGTCGAAGAAAGTGCCCGCTGTTGACTCCTGGCAAGCACAGTCGTGGCGTTTGAAACTGAAGTATGTCATTTTTTTATGCGAATATAATCACTCTATAACTCATATTTAAAAAAACTCTATTAGTTGTCTAGCGACGTGCTTTTGGTATGGCATTTTTTTTACCATCAATTACGCAGGCCGAAGGACAGTCATTATAATATGAAACCACCTTTGTCCGTAATCACACCGGACCACGGCGCCCAAAATTGCGCTGGCCAATATTTTCGGCAACAGCATGACGTGACCTTTGGTTATCTGGGTCGAGACCCGTGACACAACTATTGCGAATCTGTATACCTACGTCGTAATGAAAAAGTACTATCTATTATAACAAACATGACCCAATTACCTATTAATTGAATCTTGCTTGTGCAACGTAGTGAAATTTTCGCGGTGGCGTTGTTTGGCGTTAAATATATTTGTCTACGTGTTCGTACACACAAATATAAAGAGAAATCTCTTTATACAGAGCATAGAATATATATTATATATGTATAGATAATTGAAATCTTCTCAAAACTACTTGCGTACTGTATTTCGATTATTTCTTGACATTGTTAAATATTATTTTATGTTGTTCAATAAGTAACAAATAACACGATATGGATTTCTTTTGAATTAATAAGTATTACCGGCTAGCGCAATTATCTCTTTATAATGTAAATTATTTCAAATTTTTGGTTCAAAATTCATATTATTTCGTATAACATATCTCTGTACCCTTGGAACAATCTACATTTACATCAAACTGAGATATCGAGCTTCGGTGCTGTGAATATTCTTTTTTCCTTTTCTTCTTAGAATTTTGGTTTATTGAGGTAAATTTTTTACAAGAATGTCGCTATTTATAATAATATCGAATAATACGATAAAATGATTTCTGATTTCGGGCACCTGTATAATAAAAACCCATACATTATATTTGTACTCAAATCAACAGTAGTTCTTGTTCAAAATAATTTCTTTAAAATTACTAATTAATTAAAACCACTAGGAATATTGACATATTTGTAGCACAGTCTTAAGGAGAATTATTGTCACAAATGTAGTTTCTCAAACAAACTTATGCATAGTTAAATATTTATAATTTATTTGAAGTACGATACGAATGACTGATTTTTGTGCATTAAGGTAAGGGTAAGTCTAGGCTTTAAGAGTTTCAACTTGTCTATCAAAAGCTGGGACTGGTCGTTCACAGATGGTAAAATGATTTAAAAATATGACTAATTCCCGCAAGTTGGTAAGGTCGAAAAGAGCGTGTTAACACGGTTATAGCTTGGCGTGACACACCAAGTTTGGTGTGTTAACGCGCTCATGACATTCTTGATAATTCCTCATATACGAGTTGGTATAATAAGATAAGTTGAATCTTGAATACTCCTCCCCGCGATGAAATTACATGCAGTATTAATGACTTGACATTATATTACCTTTTTTTTTTAACAAATTTAATCTAGTTTGACGTACATAAATTAGGTGTATATTATTGTTTTCAAATGTAATTCAAAAATTCACGCCAGCGGTCGATGTCCGATATCTAGATGCAAAAATTTATATGTAAATTCATCATTGTGCGATGAATAAATTTCCACTTAACCTTCACGTGATATTTCAATATGTATCAATTGTGTTTTTATTTAAATTCCTTAGTAAACGGTACTGAGTGCTTTATTTTTTCTGAACAATAAATTTTTATGTTATATTACATTAGTTTATTCGTTACAAATTTTTATGATTACTTTTTTTCGTATATATTTTTCGTGACAGCTTTTTAAATAGTTAACACATTAAGTTTATATTTGATGTCGTTTAGCAAAAGCAATATGTGTTGCTGTATTTTTTACACTTTTTGTAAGTTTATGTATAAAGACAGACCTAACGGAGCATTCTACTGGCTCTCCCTCGCATCGCTTACTACTTGTACAGGGTGAATTTCTGCCGAACTGTGACAGAGTTCTGCGACTGTAACACATAAATGAGACGTCTATCCTCCCCTTTTGGGTGTGTATGATTTCTATAGCTTCTTACTTACTGCCTTCTGAATTTAATGTGATAACGAGTCTCACTTCAAATTGTACAGGTGTGGCTCTGGTACGATGATACCATAGCCAACCTATGATGGTGTCATGATAATAATGTTAATAATGGCTGAATGTAATAAAATAAAAAAATATGTAATTATGACAAATCGAAACGAGAGTAAACAACTCTCAAAACGATTCCGGACAGGGTGTAAATAAATATTTGTGTTTATATATGTGGACTAATGGATCGTGAAGGCATGAGAGAAAAGACTCCCTTTAGATGTGGTGCTGGAGGCTCATGTTGTTCATACCGTGGACAAGACGCACGAATGTCGCCATTCTTCAGGAGTTGAACATCATGGACAGACTCTCAACCATTTGCCTAAGACGAACTCTTCGAGTTTTTGGACATCTTGCTAGATGAGATGTTAGCTTAGAGAAGCCATCTCCCCTTTATTATCTTACCTATCTTATCTTTCTATTGTTGTGATGGGCCACGTCAAAGGATGGAAAGGAAAACGAAGAAGACTCCCACCCGTTGAGCTGACCAAGTTTAAAAGGCAGCAAGTATTTCTCTAGTGACATCCCTAAGATCTGAGAAAAGTAAAGGAGCATAATCAATAGGACGAGAGTTCATAGAGATCACATTCCTGTAATGAGGGATTGACGTAAATGGATGGTTACGATACGTCGATATATTTTTTTATATAAGTTAGTTTAAAAACAACATTACTCGATAGATATACGATATCTTTCTAATAGTTAAGTGCTACTTACAACGGGAGGTATGTATCACTTTAACTTAAACCTATTTTGTCTGTAGACTTTTTTGATGGTTGTTATTGGTGTTGATATTTTAGTTATGAAATACACTACATAAACCCACAATACATAATCATTGTGAAAATCCATTACAAAAATGAGAAAAAATTTTGGTAAATTCTGCGTGAACATTATGGTGTACATAATCTTGAACCGCAATTGTGAATTTAATCCATAAATTTGAGTGTACTAGTTCATTTGTAAAGACAGACACCTGTGCGTCTTTTGAGGGTATATAGCCACAGTGAGTGAAAGCGTCACTGACGGCCCAAACACCTCGATTCGCCATCATTCACAGCAATTGGACATTTCAAGAAACACTCTGCAGCGAAATTGCTTACAAGACTCGATTGATGCAAGAACTGAAACCAGCCGATCATTTGCAGTGTCGTGCATTTGACAGTTGTTTGTTGGAAAACGGAACACTCTAAAGTTGTTGAATTTTCAAAGAAAATTATCTTCAGTGAACAAAGAAAATAAGTTGAATTTTCTATGAATCTATGAATCTTCGTTACTGGTTACTTCAACAAACAAAACTCTTAAATTTGGGTCTCTGAAAATTTACGCGTAATTTAATGTTACGTACTTGCGTGATAAGTACTTCTCCAGTTGTATAACTCGTAGAAGATTGATGGTGGTCCAAGATAACTTGTGACAATTATAATCTTTATTATACGAATAATACAGTTTTAAGATACAAAGTATATAAAGTCACGGAGCCAAACGGTAGCGAAAAGAGGCTGTGCCCCGCGCGCGTCATCCTTTTAAGCCCGCCACACGCACATCCACATACATCTGGCACCGGCGGTGCTGACGCGCTGACACACACACATACACACGATCTCAAGGACATCACATTTAATAGCATAAACAAAGGCATCCACCACGAGTCACTGTTTTAATGCAGATTTTGGACTGGCGGTGTGATAGCAAACTTTAGTGGGGTATATCATACTGGAAGACGGCACAATCCGTCACTGAGTGGGGGCGTGTCATCTCTCGTTTGACAATCAAAATTGGCCACCGATACCGTGCGATATCACGCCGTAGGATCTATTTCTCCGTATTCCGTAGAGGATTAAAAATCTATTCCAATAATCCGCAAACAATTTCACAGCTGAAAAACGAGATTCGACGCGTTATTTGCGGAATTGAGCCGCAATTATGCGAGAACGTCACGAAAAATTGTGTATAGTGAAAGCGTGCAAACAGGATTGTGGCAGAAATTTGCCAGATATAGTATTCCGCGTTTAATTATGAATGCTTACACTTTGTGTTGAAATAAAAATGTTGGTTCTTTTCTGAAGTAATGCGTTATATTGAAAAATTAAAATGACGCCATTTATTAATGGCATCATATGATATTTCAGTACATTTTCCATATGACTGTCTACTTTACAACTTGTTGCGTGGACCTCCCAAGAAGCCACGTAACACACGTTATTCTTTGCTATTTTATTACTCCCATGTGATCTAATGTTAGTGTGCAATAGGGACGGGACGTGATGAGACATCGCTACAATCTGTAATGGCTATTTTAATTATTGTGCGTCAATTGATTTATAATTGTTTCTTTCAAGGGCAGGCATTCCGTACCGTCATCAAAAAGCATGCATTCCACGCATAATCAAAAAACTTATGCATAACTATAATTTCTGCGAGATAAATATAAATTATATTTTTATTCGCTACATTACGTATATGTGAAGAATTCAAAGTTCGCATGTGAATAAAGGAACTGGGGATGATTCATTTTTATTTCACGAGCCCTATGGTCTAATAAATATTTAAACTAGTAAATACTTTTTCTTAAGTATCTCTGAAACTTGGTTATATAATACACCTCAGTGTCTACTTTATAATTTTATAAAATACCGTGGACGTAATCTTAACACAAAAATTGTGCTATATCAATTATTCGAGTATTTATTATTATTAAAACTATTTTTTTTTTTTACTATACTTTTTCTTTTTTTTCTTCACTTTATACAAATATTTGTAAAGTTGTTCAAATTTGTTTAATTCCATTACTTTACTTTTTCACTGTATAGAAGAAATTGGAGAATTATTTCGACTAACTTTTTACTAATTATATTAGAAAATAACACTGCCCACCTTGATACATACTCTGTGATTGGTCTAATATGCTTAGTGTTTGTAATAACGAGTGAATGTATTAAATAAATTAATTAATTAAATAAATATTTAATGACATGACAAAATTTTGTAAGCACAAGTATTTAGGATTGTACATTTAAAATTTTCACACAAATTGATAAAAAAATCATTAATCGTTCAATGTATGCAAAATATAATTCTAAAATTACTTGATGTTTTAGTAACAACTAAAAATTAAAATATATTTTAGTAAAGTATATTTATTTGGTAAGTTCACATTTATGTTGTAAAACATGTTACTTGTGTACACCTTATTATTATTATTATCCTCCATTTTTAAATTTCGTATTTTGTTTGATTTTAGGTTCGCATTAATTTTAATCGGTGTCACTTCATCACTAAATTAATAGATACACATATAAGTATTTAATTTAGCACTACGTTTAGTATTAATTATACACGATTTCCCTAATAGAGATATATATGTGCTACATTTAGTATTAAATATGCAAGGTGTTGCTAAATTAATAGATACACACATAAATAGGTAAATTAGCACCACATTTGGTTTGATTAGCTCATTTGTTTTAGAGAAAATCATTTATCAAAATCAAAAAACCTTTTTTCAATTTATACTGTAGGGTCCACATGTTTAGTTCCTCTTTTAATCGAAATAATTCTAGAAATGTTAAATGAAATTTCAAGACATTTTTGTATTCGCCGATGTAGATACACTCCATTTCCACTTTTCCATATAAAAAATTTAAACATACCAAATCATTCAATTGCTTATTAGGTATATATGTGAAAAAATGCCGTAAATTTAATAAAATTATTTACCAATTTAAACAATTCACGCCATACATATAATATCACATTTTATGCTCTAATTCTTATTTGACTTATAAACTTTTTATTTAAATAAATTTATGTAATATCAAGGTATGATGTCATCGATACAATATTTTTCAATATTCAAGTTAATTCAAGAATATTGGTAAATTGTATCAAATATTGAGTGAAACTCAGAATGGAAATTAAATTAATCGAAGAACGAAAGTTGACCATGTTCGTGATAAGAAATGATAAATAGATAAAAATAATAAAATTTAAAAACATATTTTTTTATATTATTTAAAATTACCAACCTAACAGATTATTATAGTGGCCGAGTAGAATTTGTGTAAAAATATATTTTCGGCCTTTACGAATGAAACCGTTTTGCAATATTTTGACAAATCGACAGCCCTCGCCGTTAATTGAAACGTACCATTTTTATTTGTAAGCAGTGGGCCCGTAATCCTCTCGAGAAAAGTTGCCAACGCAAGGCAAGATTGATCGGTGACTTAGCTTTCCTTTATTGATACATCGGCGCGTGACAAAGCCACGGCAGGTTCTATTTTAATGTATTTATTTTTCTGTTTCCCGTGTTTGTTCATACGAGCGAGAAACCGTTATCGTCCGATCTCCGAATATTAGACCGGGGAGGGCTAACCCCCTATGGCAGAACAGAAATAGCTTATTTTAAATAAATATATTTGTCATATACCGAATGTTTCAGGTTCTTAATGGGAATGTTGAGCTTCTCCACCTTTTAGCGATCAAAGTGTTCTAAAAATAATATTAATTCGAACGCATGTTCACAATACACTAATTTCGTTCAGTTAATAAATGTTAATTAAATACATCACATAAAATTAATGAACTTAAAATAAATTGTCTAATAATAAGTTCTTTAAGGAATAAAATTTCTCCAACACACTAGATATTATATATATATATATATATAATATATCAACACAATTTTGTAACATTACTTTAGTTAGTTTCCTATTTTCTGATGATATTTATATATGTGCTAAAATTTACAACATTATTAATTCAATCTCCAACTAGAAATACTATGCTTCTTAACCACATATTGTTTATACATATCAATTAACATATATGTCATATATCAAATAACATTTAATATGTCACGTATCAATAAAAAATGTCATGTTCTTGATTAATTTTATTAGAACAATTTAAAATGTACATTAAACTTACTTATTATAATTTCATCCTTACAATTAATTTGAAACCAATGTCGATTTTTATTTGTGTCTATTTTTGATTATCTGTTTTTTATTATATTTAATTATCCCCCGACGATATACATTCGAACGTACTGTGATTTCGTCAACAGTAAAATCAAACAAACTTTTTATAAAAATTGCTTTTACTCCTCATCATGAAAAATCACAACCAATGCAAATTTATATACGTACAAGAGTTATATACTGGAGAAATTCTGAAGAAACTGCCACGATTTCCGTATTCGACACGGGATTTAGTCCCTCCGTCTACCCAACAAGAAGCGGGTTGATTGACTGCAGTCTGAATTACTCTAACAATTATTTATTTCCCGAATTTGTGGCTGTTGCATGTCTATTGATATTTTTCTTCATAATGTCTTATATGTAATAAAAAGTTGATAAACAGATCGTTAGAAATTTTTCATTTAACCTACAGCCCGCGACGCAGAACCGATTATTATTATGTTAAAAATTAAAACTGATAAAAAACAAACAATACCGCCTTATTAGCGGTTATTATTACTTCAAATGTCGAGTGTTTTTGTATATTTTTATAGATTCTCTAGTAATATACATGACGTATTTGTTGATCTAGCGGTAAGACATTCAAGATGTCGAGAGTTGCGAGTCTTAATCCAGGAGACCACAGATATATTTTTTTAAACTTAATTTAGATATTTACATTTAGTTTTAATTATCCTGGTGAAGGAAAGGAATTTCGATTAGTTCTTATTATAAAACTCATATAAAGTAAATATTGTATACGTTTTTATAATTCTATTATTACTTATTTTTTAACAAATGTTCGTTTTTAATTAATTAAAACAAAAATTGTTTTGTTGATTCTTCTTTTCCGTCTTATTGTGTCATCTCCTTTCAAAGATCGGCGATCATTCTGACTACATACAATAATCGGCTGAAGATCATCAAAAGTGTACTCTTAACCACTGTCGAAGGTTTTTATTAGTTTTTGTTATGAATTATGAACTCTCTTTTTACCATACTTACTTACCATATATCTAAATCTTTGTAATTTTTCCGCGTTTAGTCGATTGTCCAAATAATTTGCCTGTCAATGATACTAAACCAAGAGAGTCTTTAGGTTCAATGTCTAAGTACGTGCTGTCATCAAACACTGGGCAAAGAAGGCCGCACGTGATTTATCTGGTCGCGGAGTGAGGACATCGCAAAACCAATAGAACCTCTATTGCAAAATCGTGGCTCATTATTTTCGGTGCTAATTGTGATTCATAAAATGCTTTTGTAAATAAAATACGTTAAGCACTCTATTGTACAACAATATAATATTAGGAGAACACATTCTTATTGTGAAGTTGTAATTATTCAGAACAGACGGTATGTGATATTTTTAATATGAATTAAATATTTTAATTAGAAAGATATACATATAAAATCAATTTTATCGAAAAATATTGTTGTTGCGCCACAGTGAACCTGGAACTTGTATTATCCAACTATGCTACAGCGACAAATTTTCGAACCTATATGTTACATTTTTTGATAATAATGGAACGATTAAATGTTTAATAATGGAACAATTAAATATATTTATATCAAAAAGGTAACATATAGGTTCGACAATTTGTCGCTAAAAATATTGTCGCTGTAGCATAGTTAGATAATGCAACTTCCCTGGTTAGGAAAGAGATTCAGGTTTGAATCTCTGTGGCGCAATAACAATATTTTTCGATAAAATTGATTTTATATGTATGTCTTTCTAATTAATATATTTAATTCATATTTGATAATATATTATCTGCTGTGCGATAATATCATAAAGTCGTTGGGTTCTGTTATGGCTGTATAATTAATTAATATGCTTTTATGTCAACTTGTATGTTAGATTTTACGTTACATTACTAATTCACAAAAAAAACATTACAATATTTTTATATACAAATTTACAAAAAAAAAAAAAAAAATAGATCGCTGTCCACATCGACAGCTTCCCTCGGGCTCCCTGTTCATCAGGATCCCATTTTAATCTCCGGATATAGCACTTGAGATATCGGGGACAAGAGTATGCCTTCTCATCCCTCTATCGTCATCATCAGACCATATACTATTTTATGGCAGTGAGTTGTCCACCTAGTGTCCAAAAGGAGGGTTTTGTTAGAAATATTCACATATTTGACAATATCCAAGCTGCTTGAACTATTTTTGCCAAAAAATAATATTACTTTATGTTAATTTGACTGTAACTCAATTTTGAGAGTTAACACATTGTTTCAGAACATCTTCCAAACATACACATATATATATATATATATATATATATATATATATGTATGTTTGGAAGATATTCTGAAACAATGTGTTAACTTGCAAAATTATATATAAAATATATATATATATATATATATATATATATATTTCATATTATATCTTAATACTTTTAAAATTAGCAATATTAACTTTGTGGTTAAAATTCATATTTTTTATTTATTATCTTAATAAATAAAAAATATCATATCTTACATAATGTGACAAAAAGGTTCGTTTATAAGCGCAATACCAATCTCGCTCTTTGATTTGTACAGAAAATCATTAATTTTCTGACGATGAACCCCCATATTATTATTTTAATCGTAATCTACGTTTTAGTTCGTATTTATTGTATTATGATTATGACGTTATAATTATTATAATTATTATATATTTCATATTATATTTTTATCCATTCACTTTCTCAAAAATAATAGTATTGCTATTAATATTTTTCACAAAAACATGCTTCTCAAAGAGTATATAATGAATACAACTTCTAGTGATAGCACATACCGCTTTGATATGAGCAGCATAAACGTCCATGCCTAGTGCACGCTACTGAATAAGTATTGAATAAATTTGTTTAATTACCTTAAAATGTCAAAATGTGTATGAAACATAACATATGTTACAATATTGTTCCATTAAACCCAGTACTGAAATGAAACATTAGGTGATAAATCATAAACCGATATACTTTTCATACGTTTAATGTGCAAGTGAGGTGATATAACAATAGCGAACTGCCAGTGTGACGTATTTTATTACCGAAGTGATAATACAAGGAAATAAATATAGTTCTTATCATACACACCGACACATTGTATTTCGCACTCTGGGTTTAACCCGGCATATTCCTCGCGGCAATAATACTTTTGACCTTTGCAGTCAAACAATCTTGCCGCTTTGTTTTTCACCGATACCACACACTCGCGTGTTATTCAGGACAATATGTAGATTATTGTCTGTGATCGGTTTAGTGTCAATGAGGCTTTGACACATCAAAATTCTCAAAAAAGTTCTAAACTGGAAGGGACTTTTTTTGTATAGATTGCTAAAAAAAATGTGTATTTTATTTATTCTTAATACGGTGCGTACAAAAATACGTATGCTCTAATATAAACAATACCAATATTTATTTTTTACTATTACTTATCTTGCACATATTTATTTAGTTTAATTTCGAATTTATAAATTTTCTCCTCGTTTCAAATGTCATCTGCAAAAGTGACAGTTTTCACAATCAATATACTGGATCATGCAAAATAGTGTAAGAGTACAACTCTTTAATTGACATAGCAGTTACAATTTATCTTGCAACATAATTATATAATTTTTTTCAGCAAACGAAGCAGTCTCTCTCGTCATCAGATAATAACTATCGTTTATCACCTATATTGCTTATCGTCTGATAATGAAACATTCCCACCTCTCGAAATTATAATAGTGATAAAATAACTTAACGTATGTGTGGTGATATGTATGGTTTATTGAAAAAATTAACGTATTTATATTGCACCACAAAGTAACTTACATGTCAAATAATGATATTACGGTGGCCAGTATGGCAAAAATGGAAAAGATGTTTTATCCATAAATATATTATATTGTATACAATTCTGTTATTGTTACTACAGCAGAATTTTGTTTTTGACTACTGAAGAAGAAATCTAACAGTTTTAGTATTGCAATCATATTGAAAAGATATAGATATATTTGGATCAGTACAATGTTAATGTTAAAAGAACTCAATATGTTAGTTAATCTTCGATCAAGTAATTTATATTAATGATTTTATGTTATTAATTTATTTTAAATTCAAAAGATATCAGCAGAATTTATAAGAATAATTTACGCATATCGACATGAAGAAGCTCTAATTACAAAAAATCTATGTTGTGCAGTGCAATGAAGATTTTCAATGAGATGCCAGCGGAAATAAGAACGAATGATAAAATTTCGAAATTTAAAAGATATCATAGATAATTTGTGTAAATTCTGAATTATAAATCGGTTTAAACATGTATGTATATTGAATATTGCATTTTGTTTATATTGAAGTTGTCTTAGTACGCTATTAACTGAACTTTTTTCAATCGTTTTATATTGACCATTACAATTTTACATAAGTTTACTTCATATTAGTGTGTTATTTACTTATTTTACACACTCCTTACTTAATATTTGTATATTACTTACTCTTACTTTACTTCGTTTTTTATTTTTTTATAAATGGAACATTGCATTTACTTTCAATTTTACATTATATTTATATCCCATCTAAATGCATTTGTGTTCTACTCTTTATACATATATTTATAAATATTTATATATATTTCTACATTGAACAATGCATTTAGTTACTTTTAGTTTTACTTTAAGTTTTACAATGTATTTATATGCTATCTAATCGCATCTTCATTTACTCTTTATATATATATATTAATTTGTACATTGGACAATACACTTTGTTTATTACTATACTGGAAAGGCACTGTCTGCTATAGTACGGTAAAATACTAATGTAGCAGGCAGGGTACTTAAATATATGTCTTACTTTGCTGCAATGTTATCTGATTATAACAATATAATAATACACTGTACTGTGAATCAAAAAAATTAAAGTATTATTATTATTATTATTATTGTTTATATATATTAAAACTTCTTATTTTCGTGCCTTATCCGTTCAACTGACGTTGGCTACAATGTTGGGTCAAATCCTGGAAAAGCTCTACAGTACACTGGTTGTCACAAGACTTCCAGCAATCGTTCCCTACATTATGAGATGCCAAATCTGATACTTCTCTGGATGTCTCATCACATGTCCGAATTATTGAAGTTTTTGGATTTTAAATATGCACTTTTTTTTCTTTATTCGTCCGAAAAGTAGTAGCTTCATTTGTAAGTCAATCTATCCAGCTTATTTTGAGCATACTTCTGTAGATCTACATCTCAAAATTTTTAACACGCCTTTTCATTTCTTCGGTAAGTGTCCATACTTCCATTCCATTAAACAATACCGAGATCACATAGCATCTGACCATTCACATTCGTGGTTGAGATCATGACTGCGTATAATTTTAATTATAATTATTTAATGTGGATAAAGTTTGCACGAGCTTGCTCAATGTGGCATTTAATATTAACAGAAGGATCCCATCTTTCATTTATATTTCAACCCTGGTTTATAATTTTTCCTATCTTCTTCAGTTCGTTCCAGCAATACAAAGACTTTAATTGTCAAACGTGTTCAGTTTGATAATTAATAATCCAAAAGTTGTAGATCCCCAATTTTACTTGCTAGAAGTACCAACAGTACTCAGGTTATTCAAAATCGTACCATTTATAATAAGCCTTTGAGTAGATTTGGTTCTTGAAGAGCTTCAATGGATATTTCTACAGAATTAAGTGAGAGAATACATCCCTGTCGCACGCCTACTTTTATTTCTACTTCGTCTGTTAGATATTGGTCTACCCTTATTGCTTCTTTTTAGTTCTAATATAGATTGTATATTATTCTTATGTCTTTACCGTCAGTCCCAGAGGTTTTCAGGATTTGAAGCATTTTGTCATTTCGAAACATTTCAAAAATAATAAAAGTAATACAATAATTCGTAAGTGAATTTTGACTTTATATATTATTTCTCGTTCATCTAAATATTGTTCACTTGTCTTCATTTTGGTTTTGTCTCTTCCCTCGATCTAGATTTTGAGAGTATTTATGTATGAGAAGGCTTTTTGCGTAATTCATTATACATACATATATGTATCGCACAAAATTACTCGCCGAAGGGGCGCCATATAATTGATATGATAAAACATGTATCAGTAAAAAACCCGTGGGATAGATTTTAGGAAAATAAATGCGTCTTAGTAAAACGTCACAAGCGGCGGCCTATCGCTGAGTAGGTACTTGCAAATATGACATGAATGTATTGTTATGTATCTGAATAAAAACAAGGTATTCTGCAAGCGGGAAGCCATTCTCGATTATGTCGTGTCGCCGTAGTGTACCGATATTGAACATCTTTAGTGTTTCGTTTCTTTCTACCTCATAATTATCATCATTATCGCCGGTTGAGAGAAGCTGAGATCGGCGAACCACTCTTGTCTACATTCTTGTTTTCTGTGCGGAAAACATACATTCTTCTAAATACTAGAACTATCCTGAAGATAATATTTATTTCCAGAAAAAATAATAAAAATAAATATTGCAGTTCGGGTACCGGAAGATCGTCATGTTAAAAGCCTCAATATAATCGACGAGCATGAGTAAGAAGCTGAATGTACAGGATTAAAGTCATTAGTCCATTTTAAAATGAAATTCCTTTTTTATTTCTTAATAATTCACATTTATTCTTTTATAAACAGCAAAGACACTTCTGGGAAATAAATTTTATTTAGTTTTGATAATTACATCCTTTAAATAACCATAATTTTCACATTGACGCGCTCTTTCCAAGGCGCGAACCATCACCTGTCGTAATGTTTCTTTACTTATTTCTTCAATTTCTTCACGGACGTTGGCTTTCAATTACTGAAGGGCTGTTATGGTATACTCTATCTTTCAAATACCCCCATAGAAAGAATTCTGGAACAGTTGAGTCAAGTGAGCGTGACGGCCTCTTGATTTCAGAGTTTCGCGAAATTATCCTTCTTCCAAAAATTTGTCTTAAGAGTTCAATTGTCGGGCGAGCTATATGGGCAGTATGACAGTAGCACCATATTTCTGCCACAATACCTCTGACGCGGGACGAACAAAATTCTTTAGTATTTCTCGATACCTTTCGCCATTGACAGTTAGTGCGTTTTATGCCTCATCTTCAGAGAAATAAGGTCCAAGAACTCTTACTGTTACCGTTACTTTTACGCGGTGCAGACTGTCGGTGCAAATCTTCTTGGATTTTCTGTCCCCCAAAATTGCATATTTTGTTTATTTACAAAACAAAATTTGCGTTAGCACAATTTATTGTCGATTTTCTAGATAAAATTTGATTATTTTAACACGTTGCTCAGTCGTTAATTTTTCCACATTCGATTTAAAAGAATTACGTTTTAATAACGTGAAATAAAAAAATAAAATCAATTTGTTGTAGAAAGTTATTCGAATTTTAAATGGTCTAGCGACAAGTGACAAGTGTGTCAAGACAGAAGAGTGTATATAATACTTTATACTAGAGTTGCTTGGCAACCGTTTTAGCGTCATCGGCTTCATTGGCTTGGGGTTCGTTTAAATTGATTTATTTCGTTTTTTCTGTTTTTATAATTATAAAAACATAGTTTTTTTTCTTGCTTTAATTATTTGTACCATTTGTGGTAATTATTTTTTAAATTTATTGTCTTTTTAATCTGTTTTAAACGATTTTCGTAGTTTTTCTTTTTTTTCACTAGAAATTTCTTTTTGTTGTTTACCTTGGCAACCACCAACAACGGAATGGGGGCAACTGAAAAGTTGTCCCCGGCCCCATCTGACATATCCGATCCAAGAAAACGGAGAGATGCGTGTCCTGGTGATACGACATCATCAAAAAAACCCAGAGAGTCTGTAATGAATTCTTACAAATCAACTGACTGTGGTCCATATACAGTTCATGTACAGAAGATTAGCGGAGATGACAAATCCTCACCCATCCATCCCATACATTTCGGAAATTTTTTGTTTCGAAACAAAATTAAAAATATTTCTCCCGGGGGAGTCAAATCTCTTGGAAAATTTAAAGTGTCTGTCCAATTTAAAGACTATAAATCAGCAAATGAATTTTGCTACTCCTCTCTGACCATTAATCAGTACTCAGCAGTAATTCCGGCTTACCAGGTTACTCGCATGGGTCTGGTTAAGGGTATCCCAGTCGATATGTCAGATAATGACATCATCGAACAAATCAATGTTCCGGATCATTTCGGAAAACCATCTAAAGTCCGACGATTAAATTACAAAGATACAAAATCTGGTACTGTTCAGTGGCTTCCATCTCAATCAGTCGTGATAACATTTGAAGGGCAAAATCTTCCAAAGTATGTATATTTACATTATAATTCTCTTCCCGTAGAACAGTATGTTTTTCCAACAATACAATGTTTCCGATGCTGTAGATTTGGTCATACGAAAACTGCATGCAGATCCAATCCCCGCTGTTTTAAGTGCGGCGATGCACACCTGGGCGAAGAATGTCCCAAAATAAACATAATGCCTTCTTGCCTCAATTGTTCTGGTCAGCACAACGCCACTAACATCATCTGTCCTGAATTTACCAGACAAAAAAATATTAAGCATATTATGGCGTCTGAAAACCTTTCCTATTTTGAGGCATCAAAATCCTTTTCTCCTGCAAAATCTTCCTTTGCGGAAAAAACTTCTACGTCATCTCCGACTAAATTTTCTGCATCTCCTCTCTTCTCGCAAGTACTTGCGGAAAAAAATAACCATGTCTCTATGAAACCATCTTCACAAAAGAAAACTAGTTTCACTTTCCGTACCCCAAAAACATATCAGCCTTCTTATCTATCAAATGACCAATCCACATTAAATTCTATATATATTTCTCCCAATGGTAATTCCCAATCTAATGATAACTCCAATGGAGTTGCTTTCCTGTCAAATAATGATTCTCTTTCTTTTAATAATAATAATTCTTCTGATATTATTAAAACTTTATTAACTCTTTTAATTAATATTATATCTCAAAATAAAATACCGTCCAACGCTGCCGAAATAATTTCAAATATATCAAACTCTCTCCCAAATAATGGCAGTTCTTCTTCAGTGGAACACGAGAAGCGCTGTTTCTAATCGAATTAATCTTCTTTATTTATTACAAAACTACTCAATTTCTATTGCTTCCATCTCAGAGACATGGTTTAAGCCGTCTCTCCGTTTTCATGTGAAAGGATATTCATGTGTTAGGTGTGATCGGTCAGATGGAGGAGGAGGTTCTGCCATCCTAATCAAAAATGGTATCCCATTTCAATCAATTCCCGTTTCTCCTCCGGATCATAATGTACAAATATGTGCGATACGTTATGACAATATTACAATAGTTTCCACATACTGTAATCCATCTTCTGTTTTTAATCTTAATTGGTGGAATAACTTTATATCTTCTTTACCTTCACCGATCATTATAATGGGTGACTTCAATGCACATTCTACCGTTTGGGGTTGTTCTTCTGATGATAAATCTGGTAAAAGAATAATAGATTTATTAGATTCTGCAAATTTATGTTTACTTAATGATGGTTCTCCCACAAGAGTACCACTCCCCTCCCAAAATCCTAGTGCAGTTGATCTCTCCATCTGTTCTAGTAATGTAGCATCGTTGCTATCATGGGACATTGTTCCCGATTGTTGTGGTAGCGATCACTTTCCAATAATTTTATCTTTTCAAACCCCTCAAGTCAGTAGAGCTACTCCGAGACCTAAATATCGACTGCAATCTAAAAAAGCTGACTTACTTAGCTACGCGATAGAACTTGACAGTGCTATGTCTTCTTCCTTTCATCCGTCAGATAATTGCATTCAGTCTTACAATAAAATGGTAGACATTCTTAAAAACATATCTCAAAAACATATCCCTTTTACTATTTCCAATTTACATAAACCTCATCCTGCACCTTGGTGGGATCTCGATTGTACTCTCGCTGTAGGAAAAAGGAAAAAAGCCACTAAAATTTACTGTAAAAATATGACTTTACAAAATTATCTTGAACTCAAAAAAATCTCTGCTCAAACCAGACAGCTTCTAAGAAATAAAAAAAGGGCAGGATGGACTTCATTTTGTGAGGCCTTATCTCCAGATACTACTTTAACCACTGTTTGGAAAATGATTCGAAGATATAGATCTTCATACAATCCTCCTATCCAACTTGCTCCCACTTCTTCTTGGTTGAATAATTTCATGGACAAATTAGCTCCCTCTTTTTGTCCATCAGATCAAGAACTCCCTCAGCCATCTAATCTCACTAATTCTCATCCTCTTGAAGGCCCCTTTGTTATTTCTGAATTAAAATTTGTTCTTCAAAATTTAAATGATTCTTCTCCTGGACCAGATGACATTCCGTATTCTTTAATAAAACTAGCTAATTTAAAATTCCATACAATAATCCTTAATATTTTCAATGAAATCTTTTCCACGGGTTTGATCCCTGACAGTTGGAAATCTCAATATATTATTCCAATTCTCAAACCAAATAAAGATCCATCAAATGGATCCTCATATCGTCCTATTGCTTTATCATCGTGTCTTTGTAAAATAATGGAGCATCTAATTAAAAATAGGTTAGACTGGTTTGTAGAACATAATCATCTACTTTCAAAATCACAATTCGGTTTTCGGAAAGGCAAAAGCACTCTGGATAATTTGTCTATTTTTACTACGGATATTAATTTGTCATTTTCTAGAAAATAATATTTAATGGCTGTTTTTTTAGATATCATCGGCGCATACGATAATATTCATATTCCAATACTTGTGGATAAACTCCGCAAGATGAACATTCCTGAAAAGATTATTATTTTTATAAAAAATCTTCTTTGTTGTAGAACCATCCATGTATTCGTGCAGGGATGTGTAGTTGGTACTAGAGTTGTATGGAAAGGTCTCGGACAAGGATCAGTTTTAAGTCCAATACTTTTTAATTTATATATATCAGATTTAGAAGCTGTTATTACTAAACACTCTAGAATTATTTCGTTTGCCGATGATATAACTATTTATATTTCAGAAAAAACAATTTCTTTGGCTTTAATTCAAATTGAGAAAGCCCTGAATGACTTAAGCTTATGGCTTGCATATAACGGTTTGCGCTTGTGCCCAGAAAAGAGCAAAATTGTTGTTTTTTCCAAAAAAAAGATATCCCCAAATTTCATTGTACATTTCGAAAACCAACCCCTTGAAATAAGCTCGTCGGTAAAATTTCTTGGATTAAATTTCCAATCGTCTTTATCTTGGTTTAACCATATTTCTGAAATTTTAACGAAATGTAATAAAAACTTCAATGTTATCAAAGCAACAGCGGGAATTTCTAAGATTAATGTACAATGCACTTGTCAGATCTCATCTTGATTACGCCTCTTTTCTTTTGGATCCATTGCCAAAGTACTTAGCAAAAAAGCTTAATCAAATCCAATATAACTGTCTTAGGCTGATATCTGGATGCATGAAATCGACACCAATTAACGTTCTTCAGGTAGAAAATGTCGAACCACCTTTAGAAATAAGACGCCAACTTCAGTCTGACAAATTTTTTGTCAACCGTCTTAGTATGCTTTCTCATCCATTAACACCAAAGTTACAACTTTTGCATAGTTACTGTCACAACAAACCCTTTTGGCGAAACAAAAAACATCCCTTACTTGTGATGAGTTACCATTCGTTATCTTACTACGCCCTAAAAATTTATCGAAGTCATTCAATTCCACTGTACCTGATCCCATATGAAAACATTATTTTAGAAAATAATATCTGCCTTGATTTGGGTTTATCAAAACAATTTTGTTCATCACAAAATGCTTCAATTGTTCGCAAAGAATTTAATCGGATAACTAACGAAAGATGGCCTGGATTTTCTTATATTTATACAGATGGTTCTAAAACTCAGTCTCCTGTTTCAGCTGGAGCAGCATTCCTTTGTGTTAACCCATATTCAACCGAAGTCTTTAAACTCCCAGATGATACGTCTAGTTTTGCTGCTGAATCGATAGCAATTCTTGAAGCCCTTCAGTTTGTTGACTTACATGGGCTTGATAAAGTAACCATTTTTACAGATTCACTCAGTTGTCTTAAATTATTAATATCTTCTCCCTTTAAATCAAACCTGTCACATATTTTCGTCAAAATAAAATTTCTGCTTTATAGCTTGTTTTTCAAAAATTCGAATATTATTTTAGCGTGGATTCCCAGTCATGTTGGTATAATTGGTAATGAAACCACTGATTCTCTGGCAAAGGAAGCATGTAAAGTAGGGAATCTTAAACATGATCGTCTAATTGCGTCAGATATGATTACAGTTCTAAAAAGAAAAAGTCGGGAAACTTGGAGTTCTCAGTGGAATGAATCAAAATTAGTTAAAGGTACATTTTTTGGCCATATTCATCCAAGTATTCTCCCTAAGCCGTGGTATGTAGGTTCACTTTTAAGTAGGGATAAGATTGTAACTATATGTCGCCTAAGATCTAATCACTGTTGTTCTACAGCTCATCTCTTTAAAATTAATTGTAATAATTCACCGATATGCGAGTGTGGTATAGGTGTTGGAGATCTCAATCACATATTTTTTGAATGCCCAATAATGGTCGATAGGGAAAATTTAATAACAAATCTAATCAAACAATTTGCAACTTTGCCATTAAACATACAATCTGTCCTTTATTCACCAACAAATCATGTCATATTATCTTTATGTAAATATTTAAAACTTAATTTTATGAATCTTTAATAAATTTAAGTGTATTTTTAACTATATTTAAAATAATGTAAATATCAATAAATTTGATGTAATGTTTTGGTTGTTTCACAATGAGAGAAATGTGAACGTATAATTTATATACCCTCACAATTTTCTTGATTATCTTAATATAAGGGAATCTCAATTGCAATGATGATTATTTTGTTTAAGTTTTTATTTATTACTTCCTTTGGTGATTTTTATAATTTGTTAATATATTACAAATATACTTTATGTTTATTAATATTGTGAATGTATACTTTCATACATTCACAATATTGTCTCGATGTTAAAAATATTATTATATTACAATTAAGAGAACTGTTTTTGTACTTTTATCTTTGAAAATAGTAATGTAAAGTTTTGTTAAAATAATTTTAGTTGTTTTTTTCGGTTTTGGTCTATCATGTTTGGTTATGTTATATTGTTCAAATTAAGAGAAATGTGAAAGTATAATATATATTTACGCAATTTTCTTAATAAATTCAATTAATACTTTATATGAATTGAAATATTACATTGTTTTTTTATTTTAGTTATATAATTTTTTTTTTAATCAATCCTTCACTTATACTTCAGTTATAATTGGTATATTTTTATTTTACAATATAAATGTTCTTCTTCTTACTATACTATGTAATGTATGTTAATGAATGTGTTAATTATTTTTCAAAAATCAAATACTGTTACTAATATTTATTAATAATATTACCATGGTTATGGTTATGTTAATTATTTATATATTTAAAAAATTGTATTATTTCATTTGTATATACTTGTAATGGCTAATAACGCCTAATTGGCGAAGGCCATAATAAAGAGAAAAAAAAAAAAAAAAATACTTTATACTACATTTCAATGGTTTGAACAAACATTTGAAACACTACATATACATAACTCTTCATACAAATATAATTATTATCTGTAATCATTTTTTATTCGTTAAATGTTTTTTTGTTATTTTTCTGTAAATTTTTTTTTGCGATGATGAAAATCCCGATGACTATTGTGCTCATATAAAAATATTTTTATCTGCATTAACTCGTGTTATTTCGCGATGTCGGAATGTTACACTGTTAGGAATGTCAATAACATCTTGTTTATGCTTTAAGAAATAACACGCGGTCGAACAGTGCTACTACAATTCGTAAATAATGTACACGCGCATCAGAAAACTGCTTAGTGCAGTTATTTTGACACGGGTTCCATTCATTGCGTTGTATTTGAGTAAGATGATAGTTCTGTCGCGTGTCCCAACAAATATATGATAAGTATATATCTACAATTTTATTTCTAAAATGCAAGAACGCATCACGATGCCAGAAAGAAAAATACCAAATTAGATTTTATCGAATCTAATGTAGTCGTATTTTTTTATAAATACAATAATATAATAAATTGCGCTTCGTATTATCGCTCGTAGCCAATTGGTTTGAGACACTGGATTCAGAACTCTGAAAGTATATCTCTAACCCCGGGTCAGCCACTTTTTAATTAGGTAAGACACAATCATATTTTTATATTTATTTATTATTTAATCACGATATCCATATTTATGTTATGTATTCGAACTGTAAATCCGGATCGATAGGATCTAATGAACGAATTGCGCGATCTCCCAGTCGCGCGTCCCGCGGAATGGATTACAACGATACCGGTCATAAATCGTAATCACCGCAGGGTAGGGAAATTAAGTAGGGAAACCTCGGTACAGGATGAGGTCTATGAGGGGATAAGGGTTCCAGTCGAAGGACCAATGATCTCGGGAACCGGGATTCGGAAGTACTGCTCGCCTTACCTTGTATATGATGCCTCCGTTATCCCTCCAGTCGCCGCCGAGATCACATAATGGCACGCGGATGAGCAGATCTCCGCTTCCAATTAAAGATGGCGATATCACAATTTCACCCACGGCACAAACAAACTTCATATATTAAAGTTATCGTCATGAGTATATTTTCCGAGAGGTATGTATGTAAAAACTTGATTGAAATTAAATATGGAAGTTATCATGTCCACAAAATCCGATACATTAATATATAATATACACACTAACATTTTAACGCAGGTTAGTTTTGAGGGTAATATCCTGGTCATGACCGAAAAAATGCATTGAAGTTTTAGGGATCTTGCGTCATAAAGCCCTCTGCAATAGAGGTTATATAGGAATTTTTTATTTCTATCAACCAATTATGCGGTCCCGGTTAAAATTAAATATTTTCCAGAAAAACAACAAAATGCATAAGCACAACTTGATAGATTGTGTAATATTTATACTTTTCTTTCTCTTGAAGTTATCAAGTTCAATGAAGCTGTGATAAGGTACTAGAGAACTCGTCCTCAACGGCTGTCGAGTGTTGATTTATTTATCAATGAAAAATATATTTTATGCATCATTACTTGCTATCTATTCTTCGCAATTATAATGTATAGGTATTCATCCCTTTTTAAGGCATTCTAGTAAAATAATGTTCTCGACAAAATTTCCTCCAGTTTTTAGCGATCATGTGATGTGAGACAAAAAATAATTATTTAAACAAAATATATGTCTACATTATAGATTTACACATATATAAATGTAGAGATCATATTGTTATAATATTTATTTAGTATTACTCTAATATTTTGCCAATTTCGTTCGACATGGTCATTAAACTCTCGTTCGGCGCACGGACGTTACTCGATCTGATTTTTACTTTAAAAATGTGGATACATTAATAAATGCACATTTTATATTGTGAAATTACCTTTTTATCACATAGTTCTATGATATTTATAACAAATTAGATAAATCAATAAAAATAATATACAAATCTATCAATCGAAGAAATATATTGTTACTACTGGAATACGAACCCGGAACTTTCTCTTGCCGTGAGAATGCGTTACCATAACGAAACATTAACCATTTAACTTTGGGATAAATTTTAAACACACATGTTGTCTTTATAAATATGAAATATATTATTTCCATTTGACAATCTTATCTCGGTGGTTACCAAATATTTATATTATTATATTATATACTTTTCTAATTATTTCATATAATTTGTTTTAAAAAATGTAGGTGTGTTTGTCATCATCAAAACATCTTTTGGCGGTACGGGATGTGAGATACGCGAACAGACGCGCATATTGATGTAGAATCGGCATACTGCTGCACTGAATATTCCATACGCGTTTTTTTATATTAAATATTCTGAATTTTTCTATTGTGAATTAATTTTTAAAGTATTTTTATTGGTGGTTCAGCGCATGAGCGCGCTTATATTACAGCTGCCAATTGGTCCCTCAACATGCCTTTTGGTTTTTATGATCCTATTATAAGAATGAGTTTAATAAACTCATTTAGTATTTTGTATTATATCTGAGACGAAATAAATTATCTATAATTGTATCTGCCATGTAATTCATAGTTAAGTAAATAAATTAATATTATTACTTCATTTTTAAAGGCATTATTAATTATAAATTAAATACTAAAACGATGTATGTTACGGCGGATTCAGCTAGTTACTTTCCTTAACTTTTTAAAAATATCTATTAATAGCCTGGCTCGTGGTATGATTTTGCGTGTATAAACGATCAAACCCAGTAAAACTGAAATATGCATGTCGTACAATATGCATGTCATACAATATGCATGTCATACAATATGTATGTCATACAATATGCATGTCATACAATATGTATGTCATACAATATGTATGTCATACAATATGCATGTCATACAATATGTATGCATACAATATGCATGTCATACAATATGTATGTCATACAATATGTATGTCATACAATATCCATGTCATACAATATGTGTGTCATACATTTTCTCTTAATCTAATTTATGATTAGAATGAGTATTCTTTGAATATTGATGCATACATTTTTCAAGTATATTATAAAGCTTCATGGTGCTGGCCAGCGGATTTAAAAAAAATAAATTGGTGTTCTTCAAATTAATAAACAATAAATAATCTTGTTGATTATGTTCAGGATAGAAACGTTTCTTTGATATAAAAAAAAAAAGTGTATTTTTTATATGAACAAATCGAAAACATAATTTGAATGGGCGTAACACTAACATAATTATTTATTATATTATGTATTTTATTAAACAAAATAGTCACATATGTATAAGTATTTATGAATTATAATTTGAAAATTTACCTATTCTTAAAAATGATGATTAAGTAACTATTCAGATAAATTAAAAATATTTAACACTAATTTGTATTTTTATCTCCTGATAAAACCCTTTACCGTCTGCGCCAATTTGTTATGGCTTGTCGGCTCTGATGATGATCTACCAGATGTGGTGACAAGAATAATACGCTCTTTGTACAATGTGACAATTTACAGTATTTACTCCCGACAGACAATATTACAAATTATCTTAGATCTATATTCGGAAAGTGACGCGGAGCGAAAGGAGGCCGAACTCGGTTACCGATCCTTCTTATACATGCTCTCCTGACAGGCGTCTTTATGCATACACACACACACACATTTGACCCGAAAGCGCATGCGCCTGTTACTCGATCAACAATCCAGTCATTTAATTACATTTAAATATTTAGCACACTATTACATATGGAAAAAATAAATATAACATTATTAATTATGACACACACATATCAGATTTCAAACAAAAGCAATCATAATACTACTTATTAAGGAGAACACATTCTTGTTTTGGAGTCGTAATTATTCAGAACATAGGTCTGCTATATTCTTAAAACAAATTAAATGTATTAATTAGAAACATTTACTTATGAAATCAAATTTATCGTTAAATATTGTTGTTGCTACTGGGATTCGAACCTGGATCTCTTCCAATTTGGGGAACGTCCATTAACCGATTATGCTATACCAACACAGTTTTTGTATAGCATAATCGGTTAATGCTCGTTCCCCAGATTGAAAGAGATTCAGGTTCGAATCCCGGTAGCAACAATAATATTTTTCTATAAAATTGATTTTGTATGTTTATATTTACAATTAATACATTTAATTAGTATCATAATAGTACTGCTATTATGCTTTACTAAACTCTTATAAAGTATTATTGTATGAATAATTAAATAAATAAAAAAAATCTGGGATTATGCACTATGCTACCCTTCCATACGTACATATTTATATGTACGATAATTTAATCCTACAAATAAATATTCACAAAATTTGGTTGAATAAATTATTTCTCCTTCTTCAGCGACCTCATAGTCCATGACCGCAATCACATTAGAACACCACCCATACCTTGGCATCGCCTTCGTGGTCCAGTCTCCTGGACACTCATCCACCTCTTGCTGGTCTATCTTAACACTATCCGCCCATCCTAATCTTGGTCTTTTGACTTTTGTATTAGTGCTTTATGTGTATTACAGTACTCATCTACTCTGGCTACATGTCCCATTCACTGCAACCTCCTTGCACTCACCTTACACAGAATATCTAGGGCGTAATACTATTCCAGAAGTTCCTCGTTCTTTAATCCCTTTCTTTCTTCAGTTAGATTGCCATGTTAAATATTTCTCAAGACTTTATTTTCAAAATCCTGCAACTTATTTTTTTGGAAATAAAGTGAGAAATCAAATTTCACTTCCATAAAAAACGATCGCTTGAATATATTTTATTTATATAAACATTTTTTTATAATATACTTAAGTAATCTGTAATGATTCATCTTTATTCATTTTTTATTTTATCAATAATTTTTTATCTTTTTAAAATTCGTTGCAAATTTTTCATAATGGTTTTTATTAATTTTAATGTAGATTATTGAAAATTGTGTTCAATAATTTTTAAATAGATTATTTTTTTAAAAAATCTTATAATTTTCTATCATTAAGTCAATTTCCACAATCCACCAATTTTGATCATAACATTCATTGTAGCAATATAAGTTAGGTATTAGATTTATTTTTAAAAACATTACAACAATTTGACATATATAATTTTAGTTAGTTAATTTGACATTCTGATGAGGTAAATGATCTTTTCCGAAACCGGTTAGTGTATTAAATACATCTCATTAAGTGGTTAAAAACAAAGTTCTAAACAATCTATATTAATATTATCTATTTAAATTATCTCAAATACATACATTTTTTTTAATTACAAACAAAGAGAAGACTTTTCCCGAATACTATGTAATGATGCACAAGCTGCATATAGCCTGACAGTTTTCCCCGGAAGACATTAAAAATATTATTTAAATATTTCAGACATTATGCGTCCGTACATCTTACATTGATTCTCCTGAAAAATTCCATCACCTCAAACAACCTTTATCTCTATCGTTACCGATGTATATCATGTGATTCTGGAATCTTCTAATATTATACTTTGATGATATTTAGCGAAGCATAACGGCGCCGACACGGGCGACGACGATTGTATCTATCACCAAGTTAATGTTGCATATTAATCCAGAAAATGGTCACCGAGCTCCACCCTAGCCTGGCGGGGAGGAAAATTACGGTGTGAGTTTTCAGAGTTCAGACTGACGGTGTCGGTGAGACGGTAGGGTTCTTAGACCTCCCGGCGAGGGTGTGCAACCTCATAGCGTGAATAGTGTCTAGGGTTGTGTTTATGTTATTACCGCCTGCGTCCTACCACTCCTAAATCACAACAATTTTATGACGGTTGTTTCTACGGTTCGTGTTCTTTTATCGACATTACTCACTGGCGGTGCACGCCTCGCCTAGTGCCATTTCAGGTTGCCCGGTGCAGGGTTGTCAGTCGTCACGTTATGTAATGTAGCTTAGAGTGCATCTATGATGTTTTTTCATCCATGGTAAACGAATACTAAAAGTAATTAATCAATAACTTGATTACTTTATTTATATAATTACTTAAATGAAATATTTTTTATACATAAGAACCTCCCTGCAACAACACTATTTTACAAATGTTGATAGATAGACGGAGTGTCGGCCATCTTGGATGACCAGCCTTGTTGCGGGTAAGATCAATTAGAAATTGTGTGAATAGTATTATTATTAATTAGCTCAAGGAGATATACAACGTTGTGGCATTCAAAACTCTGATCTATTAAAAAAGGGTATTGCTATAGTAGTGTTCTCATATATTCATGATAACTCTTGCAGTTAGTGAAGGGACCCTCAATCCAACACATAATCCACGTCGGTCCTCATGACTGAGGATCGTGATCTCCGTGAACTTCCGCCCTCTTAATTATTCTCCTTCAATTTTCATCCTTCAGTGCCTGTCGCATTTTCCACTTTGCAACGGGTGGGGGATCTTCCTATTTGTCCTTCGTCGTGGTCTACTACAACAAGCGTCGCCAAGCCGTTTTTCCTTCTTGCAAAATGCCCAAATAAAGAAGGCATTTAAATTATTGAGAGTCTGTCCTTGATGTTCAGCTCCCGCAGAATGGAGACATTTGTGCGTCTCACCGTCCATGGTATGCGCAGCATGTGTCTTCAGCACCACATTTCAGAGACATCAATCCATCTTCTCTCCCATGATTCCACACCATGTAAATTTATAAGATGCACCAGAGACTACGAGTACAAGCTAAAACTTCGTTGTTTTGAAAATACCGTAATATTTCCATATTTTATCAAGACTTGACATATAATTTTTCGCCACATCTATGTGTCGCTTAATTTCTGGGTCGTAGCTACTGTCGTCAGTAATTAATCCAATAAATATATTTAATTTTGACATTAAACTTTTCGATAAGGAGGGTGACTGCAAGGAATAAAGCGAACGGCGTATTTTTTTCATGGGATTATAGCCAATGGGAACTTGTCAACTGAGGTAAGACTATCCGTTCACAGTGTAGTCCTGGTACTGACACTGATATATGGAAGTGAGGCCTGGAGCTGGCACAAGAGGAACAAAAGTAGACTGAATGCAGTGAAAATGAGATCACTTAGGCGTATACGTGGCAGATTCATTTATGACAGAGTAAAGAATGAAGAAATAAGGAAAAAATGTAAAGCTGATATAGTGAGTAAGATTAAGATAAGATCACTTAGGTTATTTGGTCATATGGAACGGATGAATGAAGAGAGAATGGTAAGAAAGATATATGACGCATAAGTGTTGACGACGCCAGAAATAGAAGACGTCCGTGGAAGACTTGGCTCGACCGAGTAAATCAGTTACTGGAAAATGGTCCTGTTAGAAGCCTCAATAGTCGTCGAGCTTGTATAAGAAGACGTATGAATGTGGATGAGGCGAGAATTATGTGTCAGGACAGAAGATTATGGCTTTCTATCCTCTCTGCCTATTTTCGCGGGAAAATGGCGTGATAGTAAGTATGTAAGTAAGTAACCTCATGCTGTCAACATTTAAATAGAAATTAAGTGTTTGAAATTGACTTTCTGTTCTTGCGTTTACTTAGAATTATTAATTCGAATTCTTATGGTATTCGATATTTCTTTGAAGATGCCCACGATTTTCAGAAAAGTAATTCTCGCCCACCCGCCTACAGAGAGTTCAGCCAGTACTCGTGCACAGGCTGATGTAACGACCGGCAGTTTGATCCTGTTAGCGGCATCGCTTCCTCCGCATTCCTCTCCGTGGAAACCAGGTCAGGCGGCAGTCAGTAATGCGGTCGAGCGCTCGCTCACGGCTTCGCTGTACTTAACTACAAGGGTAACCAGAATTCCAGTGATTCGTGAATCATTTCACGTCTTGGATACACACTCATTTTATAAGCCAGCAGGGGAAGACGCTTAGTTATAGTAAGCATATATATAAAAAAAATAACCTTATTTATTAATGTACATACTTTAAAATTCAACAAGAGAAGATATACAATATATTTACCAATAGGAAAAATTCAAACGATTCCGCTACATTGTTGTTTTTTCTTACTGGCAGTAAAGACAATTTAATTTAAGACACTTAATTTAAAATGTATTATATATTTGCGTACTGTAATATAAATGCATAATAAATGTTATTAAATATATATATATATATAAATACAACCAGCTTTTTTACACCAATAACAAATTACAGGATTATGTATATATTAAATAACAAGGATAATTATAATATTTTTAAAAAATCAGGGGTCTACAAATTAATATGCAATGATTGCAATTATTTTATACAGGTAAAACTTGCAGAAATTTTGGTATTAGAATTATGAAGCATTTGAGATATCTAGATAGCAACAACTATTCAGAATTCTCCAATCATCTTTTGCAAACAAACCATTCTTTTGACATTAATACTGGTTTAGAAATTTTATATACAAATACCAGGGGTTTACAGTTAGAAAAACTAGAAATAATAAAAAGGGTGAATAGCAAATAAATAAATATAAATAACCAAATCCTTTTTGCAAATAGTCACCTTCTTAAATTTGTTTTCACATTGGTTCCTAATTATTTACCCACCACTTATATTTATAGTTTTGTTTTTATCTAAGCTTGCATCTTTAATTTTAGTACACTAACACTACTATATGCATTATGGAGGCAATATAATAAGGGATGTATTTATGCAAGCAAATTTTTTAATGTTTCTCGTTGAACTTCAAAGACAACGTAATTATGAAAGGGTCTCACTCTGCTTATAGGTGCGCTTTCTGAGGTAAAGATTCTCGAATTATTATATGATTATCTTTAACTTCGGGTTCTTAATTAGTAGGAATAGTATGTAGGTATAAACACTAACATAGACTTTTTGTGTTTCAAATTCTGGAATCCACATAGGTGGGATTTCTTCATTTTGAAATAATTATTATTTATTACACAGCGGGAGATGTAATATGTTTTATTTGTTCGTTTTTGTTTTTTGTTTGTTAATTTATTTTATTCCACCTGTTCGTATTCCATTAGAAAATTGGAATGTCGGGTAGGCCTTGGAGAGAATATTTTCATCCCAAATAATTATATCCGCCTTATTCAACTAATATGTAAATCCCCAATTTTGTCTGGGCTTAGATCTCACGTGTTTATAAAACAGCTGAACATATTATATTTTCCGCTTTTCTACATCCTTCACTGTCTTTTTTTCCACACACTATCTTAACAAATTATAAACATCGCATTTTAACACGCATGTAAAACTTTTTCGCTTTAGATAAAAAATAATAATATTTAGTTTATTTTACAATTGGTTTCGAAGTCAGCAGCCTACACTTTTAATTTTATTTCTAATTTTTAATGCATTTTTCTTCTCACTTAGCATTGTGTTAATTTATTAACAATTAAACTTAACTCTTTTTAATTTTATCTACCACCTAGTATATATAATATTTAACTTAAACATTTAACCCATTCTAAATATCGTAACCAATAAATAGGTAATTTTTAGTTAATCTGATATAACGCATGTATTACATATTCAAGGGGCAATATTTTTTTTATATATTGTGATAGACTATGAAAAATATTACTACCACCTTCAATAATATGTATTAAGTATATGCGAAATACTAGAATAGCTAAAAATGACATATATATATATATTTTTTTTTTTTTGTTAATATTTAATGCAAACATATTGTGGTTCATTTTTAATAGTTAATTAAGTTATTTCTTAATTAACCGATTTCGAAAAAATACGTTTTTCTTCATCAGGTTGAAAAAACTAACTATATATTGGTATGAAGCTATACAACTGATGAAGGAATAGGTATTTTTCCGAAACCGGTTGAATATAAATAAACAATGTTAATAAACTGTTAATGACATATTTCTTTGTTACGATATTTTACGAAGGAGATGGGTCGATATGTAGACATATTTTACCATGCATGTGTCTCTAGTAATAGGTATAGTGGCTTGGACATAACTGGTGTGTTTGTGTTGTGAAATTTTTCATATTATTGTAATAATAATAATAATACATTTATTAGGTTCACTTTTTACATGTATTATGTACTTACTTACTTAATAATATCTAACGGTCTGACATAATACTCATCCAAATTAATATTCATTAAGTATACATTTTCACTTAGTTAATTACTATGAGTGTTGCGTAATATTTCAAATATCAGACAAATGTATCGAGGGTATGCATATAAAATTTGGCAAAGTAAATACAACATATCAGTAAGAAAGTAAGACATATATTTGGGTGGTATTATAGCAGACAGTGTTCCTCCGGTAAAACAGTAAGCAAAGTGCAATGATCAATGTATAAAAAATATATGTATAAACAGTTAATCAAGAGATGCAATTAGGTAATTCAATATTCTGTTGTAGCAGTTTTATTCTCAGGTTTGGACCTTTAAAAGTTCTTGGGCGTAATTTCTCCCCATTTCGTGGAGCCAGAACTTCACTTTTCGTGAAAAATATGCAAGACTATGGTTGCAATCTTTCACTTTTGCATTTAGACCGTTGTATATTTTTGGTACTAGAAATAAATAATTTGTGCAAAAGTTTTGTTTAGTTTTGGCACAAGATAGTGACAATTAGCCTGTGTCCTTGTTAAGTGAGGGTGCGTCATTTGCTGTTAATATTTTTTATACCGGTAAAAGTGTTTTAGTATACCAAGAATATACATTTGGCGGATGTCCAGGATGTAACATTCTTTGAAAAGTTCATTTAAAGGATAGCGAAAGGGTTTCTTATGAATAACTCTCAAAATATTTTTTTGGGCTTTACTTACAGACTCTAGAATACTACTAGCTGCACAACCCCAACTAACAATCGCGTAGTTAAGTAGCGAATGGCACAGTACAAAGTATACAATTCTTCTCAAGGATGTATCGAGTATTTCTCTGACTTTCCTAAAAAAATAGCCAAGCTTTCTTATTCGGCTCGTGAGATACTGAATATGTTTTCTCCAGTTTAGGTGTTGGTCAATTTGAACTCCTAAATACCGTATACTCTCCGTTATCTGTAGTTGAGTGCAGCTACAAGGTTTATTTTTAGTTTGGCTTATGTGAACCACCAACTTATCGTGAGAAGTTATTCCTACTATTTTATTAATGGAAAAGCACAAATATTTTGTCTTCAGAGCATTAAGCGTTAGTAGATTTATGTCAAGCCATGTTGTAGTTAGATTTAACCCATTTTGAGCCTTTTCTACTACCTTTTCCCTGGTTTCATCTGGAAAAAGTAGTACCGTGTCATCTGCAAAAGAAATTATTTTGCCATTTTCCATGTTGGAGTTACACATTTCATTAATTAACATATATTTAAAAAGTTCAATAATTCAAATTTTCAAAATTAAAAATCAATTAAATTTTAGAAGCTAATTTCGATCTACAAGACATAGAGATCAAATTGATATCCCAAAACTAAAATATACCGCAACTCAAAATCAATATATTTATCAAGGCATCAAACTTTTTAACAATCTCCCCATCACAATTAGAAAAATTACGGACTATCATAAATTTGTAACTGAAGTAAAAAAAATATGTACACAGACTAACTGAAACATAAATTAACTCGTATATACTCCTCTATACACGAGTCTTATTCTCATAGAGAAGAAATAAATGTTAAAATATATATATATATCCACTGATTATTCAAATTGTATTATATTTTTAATATTAACAAAAATAAAAAAATAAATAGTATAGGACCCAAAACACTTCCTTGAGGTGCTCCGTAAGATATTTTGTGTTCGTTACTGCAATACTCGCCTGATTTGACTACCTGCATCCTATTACTTAAGTAATCTTCAAACTATATCAACGCAGTTCCCCTAATTTCCAAATCCGATAATTTATGTAGCAGAAGTGCATGAGACACAGTATCGAAAGCTTTGGCTAGGTCCGGAAAGATACATATACACCGTTTTTTCTTGTCTAGTTGTGTCACTAGGAATTATGTTAGTTGACATATTGCACCTTCTGTTGAGCTATTTGTTTTAAAACCGTGTTGGTGTTTTGAAATAATTTTATGCATATCCAGGTATTTCAGAAGTCGTACTTTTACTATTTTTTTAAGATTTTAGAAAAAACACTTCGAAGCCATATCGGTCTGTACTGTCCTGGATTGTGTGGGTCACCACCCTTGAAAATTTGGCAAATTATAGCCAATTTTAGTGTATTTGGCAATTTACCCGTTGTGAGACTTTGGTTGTAAATATAGCTCAGAGGCTCGCTTAGTAGTTATTTGTTACATTTTAATATTTTTGCTGTCACCTCATCATTTCCAGGGGTGCTGTGGAGTTTATTTATTGGAAGTTATTTATAATAGCATTGATTTCTTGATCAGATGTTGGAGCTAGGAAGAATGATGACGAACTTGAAGTATTTGTATTGAAATCATTTTTAAGGTTTATCTTCAGTAGATTTTAGCCGTAATAAAATATTTTGTGCCAAGTCTTTGCCAAGAGAAACGAAATGTGCATTTATATTATCTAGTGCATCAGGGTATATTATTTTTTAATTTACTTATGTTATGTTATTGGTAAATTATTTTTTAATTTACTGCAAATAGCTAATTAAAGTATGTTTTGATATATGTTTTCAAAATGTGTTCGTTTTATTTTTTTATTTGTATCATTTGTAATGATAGGCATCGTCTATAGTCTACCGAATATCAGTGCAATCGCTTGAGACTCGATGATACGATAGTAATTAAAGTGCAGATAATAACTTTAGATGGGTGTGACAAACAATGTACCTTTCTGTTTTCATTTTAATTGGCTATTGCTAATTACCCACATAATAACTCGGAAAATACCATCTGTTTTAGAATATCAAAAGCGAAATCTATATCGATATATTTTTATTTTTTTGCTACAGAAATTTTATTGTTGTTCTCGTTTTTACTCCACGCGTGACCGTAGTCCACAGTACAATAAACAATAGCCGCTTCATTATTTAATTCTATCGCTGATGACGCACGACATCTTTGAAAATCGTCGCAGGACTTTATGTGCGTACCAGGTGCATGTGTGTATATTATTAAATATTACGTACTTATCACGAAATTATATTTGGTTACTCCATTATTTTTTGCGATGAAATATTTTTATACGTACTTCTTCAGTTCACGATAATTTTTCACACCGGGTAAACTCGCACCATGTACCTACATCACACAATCCGGTGACCGACTACGTCATTGCCCCCCACTATAATTCAGTCATCGCGGTGTACCGATCAAGTGCGGAGTAATTAGAAAATATAAAATGTAATAATTTTGTAATTATCACAAATCGATTGTTTATGTTTTGTATTTCTCAAATTTGAATAAATTCAATTAAATTGTTTCTTTATTTCGTATTAAAAACGAACGATGTTTTTATATAAAAAAAAAACTATAATTTCTACTTTTAACATCAACTTTCTGGGCGTTATCTTATTTACCATTCTTTCTATATTTATACCTATCTATTTTTTTTTAATTTATAAAGTAAACAATAATAGTAGAATATATTCGATATCATATCATTGCAATGTCGCGGAATAAAAGCGAATTTCAAATTATTAACAATATTTAGGTTACCTACCTGAAAATTACAATTATAATTAATTATAACATAATATATTAATAAAAATTTATATGTGTAGATGTTGATATGTAATTTTACTATTTTTTTCAGCATCGTAATATATTTTTTGTTTTATTTTTGAAGTAAGTACTTTCTTGTCTTATCGTGAAAAAAATATATTAGATATCAAAAACATATCTGTACATTTATTTCGTAATTTCGACTTTTCTGCGTTGTTATTTTCTCTATACTGAACTTACTTACCTATTTCGTAATATGAATCTACTATTTTATATTATTAACAACATTCAGGTATTTTGTTCGAATGTAAATTTTATTTATCTTTATCTTTGTGATCACACCCGATTAATTGTTTATCAATGTTTTTTAAATCTTCACAACAATCGCAGCATAATTAATCCTTCTTTGAATTACCTATATGACGTGTGTATACGTTTCAACGATCATATCTTAGTAAATATAATCAAAATGAAATAATGAAAATAAGATATTTTCCGAAAATTATTTTGATTAATTTTCTCTGGAATTTGAACCCGTAACCTTTCTTTGAGTTATCTTTTCTGGATAATTTAATGATTTTACCAATTATTGCCATTTCACCTAGGCTTTGGCCTTTTCTTAACTGGTATGCTGTGTATAAATTATCTTAATATTAAAGTATCTATCTGCCAGAAACGTTTTATATAACAAAGATTTAAAAATTTCCATGATCTTTGGTTAAAATGATTGTATACACAATATAGTCACAATGTTCAATTCTGCTTTATTCAGACAACTGTTATTTTATTGCATTATGGTTTTATTTAATTTTATATTACGATTAGTTCTGGATGTATGGATGGATATATTGCTGGATTTTTTTAATATTGGAAGAAAATGCATGAGGACTACTAAATGCAGAAGAAATACATAATTAAAAATAATAAATAGATTATTTAAACCGAGTAGAATTAGTAATTAGGAATGTGCTTTTAAATACAAATTAAATCTATTAATTAGAAAGATATACATAATCAATTTTATCGAAAAATCTCTTTCAATCCGGGGAACGTGCATTATCCGATTATGCTATACCAACACAGTAGATTGACGACATTGACGAACCCATATGTTACACTTTTCAAATGAATACATCTACCGTTTCATTATTTGAAAGCCATATACTTTATTTTTATGGAATCTCAAATACCTTTGAGTAAACCGATAACCTTAATAATATATAAGTTGTATCAATGTGTTCAAAATTTATTAAAAAATGAATTGTTAATTCTGGGTTCTCTATCGGTTTATTCAAAGGTATCCTATCGGATAATGCACGCAATATTGGAAGAGATCCAGGTTCGAATCCCGGTAGCAACAACAATATTATATATTTTTTATTTATTATCTTAGTTTTATTAACCACAATTGAGTATAAAAAACATCTACCGGTTTCGGAAAACACCTTTTCCTTCTTCAGGATGTCATAACTAACTAAAAATATAGCATTGTTTTTCTATTTATCCAGAATCTATTTTTAAATTTTTTAAAAAAACAACAATTATTCAAAAAATAAATTTAGTACCAATATTATATGTATATCTTTCTAATTAATACATTTAATTAGTATTTAAAATATCACAGACCTGTTCTAAATAATTACAACTTCACAATAAGAATGTGTTCTCTTTAATAAGAAGTCTTTTGTTACTGACATTTAAAAAAAAAAGTAGACATTTTATTCGTGAATAGAAATTTAAGATTCCGATAGTACCTGATTATTTAGATTGTAACATGCTTCAAATTAATTTCAAAACAAAATTATACATTTATACATCCTAAATTGAATATAATTTTGATAAAAATACATTTCCTTTTGATTATTTTTTCTGGTTTCTCATTGTTCATTTATCGTTTGTAATTGAAATTTACGCCAATGTTCCAGTGTATTGTACAATAAGCCCGTATAACAAAGATGCTCGATGAAAAACTCTGAATTTATATCCATAATCGGAATGATGCATCGACAATCCCCCCGCATTTCTCGATAACGGTTCGATTGTGTATTAAATAAATTCTATGGATCTGATGTAACGCGATAGTAATAATTTATTGTATCTGCTATGTTGCATTATCCGTGCACTTTCTAAAATTGCATTCTCTGTCAATCGGCGTGAGTAGATGTTATTTCGTATTTACCAGACACGTGTCGCGTTATATAGCATATTTAATATATAATAATTTATAGGTATTCTGTAACTGTAAACGTTAAAATAATCGTGAATTAAATTCCGTCTACTTAAATGTTATTAGTTGAGTAAATATTATTATTATTATTATTCGAGGTTTTTTTTAAACAAATAAAAACATGGAATATCAGTTTTTGCTATCATATCCTTCCTCCGCCGGGGTAAGCATAGAGGGTAGAGCGCTACCAGGGGCGTGCACTCTAAACAATCAAAAAAGCTGCGCATAACTATAATCTTTGCGAAATAAATTTAAGTTAAGTATTTATTTGATGTATAATGTATCGAGTATCCACGCGAAAATAATTAAGTTCTCATGTTAACATGTTAAGCGAAAGTATTTAGAATTGACAAATAAAGCTGAGCCTGTGTTTTTTCGCAAAATCTGTGCCAGATATATGCGAACTAAACGCTACTCACGCACTGCGCGGGGTTCTGAATACACGTCTTCGCTCGAGCAGACTGTCTTCGGTTGTTGAAGCTTTTAGCAGGGCTGTCTTTCAATATTTGATTTATATGATCATGCCATCATACCCTCTGTCCGTGTTGCCTTCAACACTCGCCTCATATATTTTCTTTACGAACCTCTCCTCTCTCGTAAGGTCCACATGATAAAACCATCTCAGCCACCCTTTATTTTATTGACCATGCTACATTCGCTTCCAATTTGTTCAATTTTCTCTCTATCGTACATAGATTTTCTACACATGCGTCTAAGCGACCGTATTTTTAGCGCATTTAATTTACAATGTATCCCTAAAGTATTTTTCATAATAAATATTCTGTAATAAAATAATGGATGGGTTTATAAAAAAATGATTAGTACCTGGGAATTTATTTCTTAAAATTTGTTTTCTAAATGTGACCGTTATTTCGCTGGCACTTTTCTAAAATTTCTGAGAACTGTTCAGTACGTATTCTCCGTGATCGCTGTCATTTCGTTTCGGATATATTCTTTAAATTGGTCCAGAGAGGAATGATTCTTACTGTACACTTTTGATTTAAGGTAGCTCCATAGGAAAAAGTTCATCGGTGTCAAGTCGGGACTACGTCGAGTATCTACGTTGGGATATCAATTTTACAAGGAAAATTTTACGAACTGGTAAGGACACGCTCAGTAGCGACTGAATTCCCAAGGGCGCGGCTAGCGATCGGCATACCCCCCACCCCTCTCTCGCTCGTTCAGTTGGTGTGGCGAATGAACCAAAATGAAAAAGACTTTTGGGACACACTTTTTTTTGCCATTTCTAGTCTGCACTTACACAAATTAGTATCGGCACCGTAACTTTACCATCGCTACTTCACTTTATTTTCCTTTTTCTCTTTCTCCTTTCGATATCATCCCCTTCGCTAGTAAATATATTTCACCTTCCCTTCGCTAGTAAACATATTTCTGAAATTTACAAACTCGTTCACTTGTAAACAAGTTCTAAGCATTCGACTATATTACATTTAGTCATTCTTTCATCTCTCTCGAACACCATCGCTTTCAATTCGCTAATACGCGTACATTAGACATTCTAGATGATCAGCATTGTCAGCATGTAGTAGGCAGGATTTGGTAATGTCATTTAAAAAATACTATTTCTTCAATATTTATCGATCTTTACTTAGAACGTCATGCTGAGATCAAATATTTACAGTTTATGTATAACACGTGCTGAAATTTCATTCCGCTGAAAATATACATCATACATATATGAAGAATACAATAACAACCGTTCGCATCCACGCTTATTAGTAGATACGCGTGAACCATACATAATATTTTGAACACTGATGTGTAACAAAAAAATAATTACCTGATACCGTAGTAATAAAATATTTACGGTTGTGTTTACGGGAGTTCAATGTATTTATTGATTTTTTCACGTGAACCTTATTTAATATTTAATTCGTTTAAATTATACAAGTCCGGTAACTTTTTTTCCTTATTAATATTCATAAACTACATTGATACGGAAGTTCATAAATCGCGTCTCTTTTACGTTCTTCACTTCAGAATTTCGAGAAATGTAGTAAAATTAGTACTGTATTACCACCTGCCTTGAGAAATTATACCATAAACGTGACCACGTTACAAGGCTCAACGGTCATTGGATATTTAAAACACATCAACGTTTATTCACAAAAAAATATTCTATTCATAATAACAGTTATTTTAAGTACCTACCCTGATTCTTACCTGTATGAAGTTCTTTATTTCGAGATCTTTTTTTATTTATTTATAATTCAGATCGTTTTAAAAAGTAAAATAATTGACTTAATATATAATTCGTTTACGTATTATTTTTTCTTATAAAAATGATTATATTGTTGTTATAGAGTTTGTAACATACCTAGTGAACAATATTTTATACCTGACTTATTTATGAGTAAAAAATGTTCAATCAAAAATCTTATTATATGAGATTTTTACAAAATCGTTATAAGCTTTAAGTCTACGTAGTTTTTCTATATCTTAACAATAAATAGTCGAACAGTTCGAAGTTCGACGACCTTTTATTTTTTGTATTCAATGTATAATTTATAATATAATAAATCATATAATAAAAGCCCATAAGGGCGTTAATAAATAACAAATTTTTAAATTTTTAAAATGATTCATAAATATTTCAACTATTCGAAATACTCGCGTATCTTAGATTTGTATAATGTGCTTATATCTCTAACATGGTTTGCACATGCAGCTAGACACAATTTTAAACTGTAATTACGTTCCTGTTTTTTTTTTACTTATTAAAATTACTATATTAACAATTTACAAATTTATTATCTTTTTAATAGTAATATGTTAAAATATTGTCTAATGAAAAAAATATTAACTATTGTTTTATTACGTATTCGTGTACACTTAAGAAAGTTTTATGATTTTTTTGAACTTCATGTCGTAAAGACGAAGTTAAACTCCGGTGTAATGAACTAGAAATATATATTTTTAATACCTAATAACAATTATGTTTAGGTACTTTATTATTTACACGACAACTGCACATGTTCGGTTAGTTTTCAAATTGCCGCGTTGTGTGCGGTTATCTCTTTACGATTGTGCGTCTTACTTTTTATTTTCTTTATACATTCATCAAATAGGTACGTACATTCTTACAATTGTGTATGTTATGTTGATGTAAAAAAAAATTTTGATCACGTTAAATTATTTATAAATCTATTTTTATATACAAATCATTATTCCTATGATTATTTACGTATGTACATTGAAACATGCTTATTTTTTTTACTCTCAGTAATAAATATTTTTGGCTGGATTGTGTTTTAGAAGAAATTTGTTTTACAAATCTAAAATTACTATTTTATTGTAGAGATTGGTTTGAAATGTCTAAATATAAAATATTTAATTGCGGAAACTAAAAAATGTGGTGTTACGGCAATTTTAATGTGAAGTATTGATAAAGGAGAAATAGGCGATTTATAATTTTTATGATATAATATAAATTATTGATGACTCGGTGAGATAATTTATTCTTCGCACTATTTTGTACATTTACGATAAGTTATCGACAAAAACAACATCGCATTATTAGACATACTCTCAAACGGATTCTAGGTGGATATGTCAAGATAAAAAATGCGTTACTTGTGTCAAACGTGTGTATCATACCACTCCTGCATAAAATATGTTTTTTCTGGTTCAAAAAAATTATTCATAAATTCAGATAAATAAATAGAATAAATATATTATCTCCCCGGCGAAGAACCGAACCTCGATCTCTCGCTTAACATGCGGAGTTACTAACTATCACCGATTACATAACTATTGAGAGATTACAAATACGTTAAGCTCTTTATTTGTGCTCGATACAAAGAACACCGGGTGAAACTGTTCTCCAAATTTATCAAAATATAAAACATTGTATTCAATTTTAACTTAAAAAAATGATCATTATACAACATATACACGTATATAACAATTTGAGAGGTAATACTCGGCATTTCTAAAATCTTTTTGATTTCATAAAGGTTTTAGACATGCCTGGAATGGAATCGATTCCGGTAATCGTAAAAATAAAACAAGTTACAAAGTTTTCGTGACAAATTTGTCTGGGGGTACCCGTTGAATAAACATATTTTAATATAAAACATTGCTTTTAAATAATAATCGTACGTTTTAATAATGATACGAACAATAATGAATTACATCCGTAAAAATCATACTGCGAATTCCGACATTCATACCGATACCAGCACCATTCGATTACAAGTCCTTGGGACCAATTAGGTCAGTGAACCCGGTAAGTTTTTTATAATTTAATTTACATTTAATGGTTATCACTACGTTAGCGTGTGATTTTTCTACGTTTTAATAAATTATTATTGTAATTTAATCGCCGAATAAACTAGTCTATTTTACATAAGAAAACATTAATGCGAGCCTCGATAGTTCAGAGTGTTATCGCGGCACACTCGACTGATCTCGTCTATAATAGTGTCGTCATGAGTGAACATCTTTTTTGACAATACGAATCAAAGTGCGGTTTGTACGAAAATGGAAATAACGCGTGCGAATATTATCCGACACGTGTCCGGTGAGGTCCGCGGGGGGCACCCGTCACCGCGCCGGGGTCATCGCTGCCATCGCTAGGAGCATCGGACAAGCAGGTATCGCAGCGCGCCGCGGCCTTGGCGGACCGAGTCGTTAACACGAAAAATCTACCAAAACGTTCATTTACTCACAATTGCCAAGTGATATTACAATACGTGTGATATGACGTGTGATAAACTCGTTTCACGATATGTCTTGCTATTTTAGGACGCGTTATTTTTGGTTTCACGCTTTTCGCGGTCAATGCTCTTTCTAAAGGAATCCGAATTTGGGGCTCTTTCGCGGGGATCATTTATTTGACACATAATTTCTTTATTTAAGTATTATCTCTCTTATTGTAAATATAAAAAGATACATGTACAAACATTGTTTCTCAAAAGTAATAGTTTTAATGAATCAAACGGTTTTTTTTATTTTTCATATTTACGGCAAAAACATTGTCATTCATAAAATATGTACACAATTCATTTTGTTTTTAACGACATGATATATCATGTTCTAGCTTCTTGAATTAAATACATTCAAACAAATAAAATTTTAACGAGTATAATACAGAATTAATTCATACAATTTTTAAAAATAAATTATAGAAAAATATTACTAATTTTTAAATAGCCCACAGATAAAGCGAAATAATAATATTTTCAAACAAAATTTATAAATTCCTGTCGCCAAACGTTACACCTGCATTTTACACAAATATAATAATAATAATACAGAGAAACTTCTAATAAATTCAAAAGAAAAACATAATAAATTTAACAATTTTGGCATTTATAAACCTGGTTGTAAAAATAGTAATGCTTTTTATATTGAAAAACAGGTCGAAATTTTAACGTATAATAAATAATAAGGTTCCAACTAACATTTTGGGCTAATTTGAAAGATTCCATGAAGTGGGTTCTAAATGCATTATTCTTTATTTCTTCCATACGCACCAACTCTACTTAACAGATATTAAAGGAAATAGCTAGAGCTGAAAGTTGCATCTGCATTTCAATGGATCATTATTATTAATTTACATTTTTTTTTTTATTATTAATTTCCCTCATCTCATAGTGGTCATTAATAATACTGAAAATAATCATAACGTATTTGCATACTCGAAACAAAATACATGAATATATGTTGAAATTCAATCAACACTTTTGAGCTCGTTATCTCAAAATAGTGTCCGCGTCAGATGGAGCCTTGTTATTCTGAAGGGTCGATAATATCTCCAAGAACATTTGAGATTTTTAAATAATCATGGTTTCTCAAAATTTCAAATCATTTATTGGAATATATCATATTTTTTGATAAAAATTTGGGAATGTCCATTATATTATACACGTAAATAATGTCGGTCTATAATACAATAACTTAAAATGGTTAGAAGTAAGTAAAGCGTTTAAAATTAACCAAAATACATAATATAAATAACAACTAAATTTATTCGCCAATTTTATTGTTATTATTTCGAATAATTTCGGATTATTTTTAAGTACAAGAATTATTTTTAAATTTAAAAAAAGTGTTGGTCTTTAATTAAACTCACGTGGGTTACAAACAAAATTGTATTAATGATTTTGTTTATCAAATTAACTAATACACTTTATTTAATTTGCTGATCTATTTTTATGATTATTCTTATTATTATTGTATATCAGTACACGATTTCTATTCCATCTGTCTGTTGACTGCTTGAAGAATACTCTGCCCTTAGATAGCCCTCAAACCATACCTCAATATTATATCGACCGCCGTGAAATAAAATATGTTTACGCACCACGCCGACACCGCGCCGAAACTCGTCTAGTATTTTCACCTCAAATATTAAGTGGTCGTAGTAGAAATACGAGCTATCTGCAGAAGTGGCTTTTGCCAGTAAGTACAAAGTGCGACTTCACCGTTTCAGGCTCCTAACCGATCGCCGGGAGTCAATGATCGGTCCGCGGTAATGCGCCGTTCAATGCCTCCAAAGCTCCCATAATATCTCCATCCCACTTTATCATTTGAAGTAGTTCTTATTTTTCTTCTGCCGCGCTCCCTCTCTGTCCCCCCTGTGTTTGCTCTTGCTGCAGCCGTCGCGGCCTCGAGTAGAGTCGAGGCGCGGGCGGCGCGAAAACATAAACACCTTTGTTGTCTGTTCGTGAGTCGAGATGAATTGGATGCTGAACGCGCCGTCATGGGATTTATACATGTTTGCAGTCTATCCTAATCTCGTGATCATAATAATAATTATAATTATTTAGAACAAAGGCAGGACCCAGTTCGCGGTGTTCCACCTCCTATACGATAATCCCAAGCGCATTCTTTACACAGGATATTTATAATAAATGCTGCATTTCGTTGTTAAGTACATTTATTCTTTCAGTAATATGAGTTCTTCAGTACAATATTATAGATAATAGTATAGACTATACAATATAGATAATACAAATAATCTATACAATGATATATTGGTTGTCTCCAATTGAAACTAGTTGACTTTAGTGTATGTACATAATAAAGTGGTTTAAAACTATACATAATATTATTTAATCATAATATCAAGCCACAACGTGTTTTCTTTCATTAAAAATTGTCTTTTTACTTTTCATTTGATTTTTTTTTATTTAAGGCGTTCTTTCAAAAATAATTAATATTTCCTAGTTTTTTACGAAAATGTGGGTGTTCATTGTTAATTTATATCAGAAGTTGTACAATAAATTTGACTTTTTTTTAATATTTACTTAGATAAGACCTTTACACTAATGTAAAACTATTACACCGAATATTATTTGCCATAATAAAAAAAATTCAAGCATTATAAGAAACACCGTAACCATTAAATTCATTTTCCGCGTGCCACAAAATTGCCTTAATAAATAAAAAATTTACATATACGAAATATATATTTTTATAATCTTTAGGCTAAGGTTACGCAAACAAATCTGTATTGAACCAAATTAGCAATATATTAAAAATTAATAGAGTTATAAATCATTCAATTTGCAGTACATATGATCAATTTTCGTCGCTGTTAGTGAATACAAATTATTTTAAATAATATATTATATTTACTTAAATGCTTTGAAGCTTCAGCTACTATTTAAAATCAAGTTTTATATAAAAAACACAATAATTTATTACTTAATAATATTTATATCGATCCGATTAATGTGTGTTTTTCATTATTTTTCAATCGTCGATTTTTAAAAATATATGAATGTCTAACAGTAATTTTATTAATTTTAATAAATAAATATTAAAAGATTTTAAATTTGAAAACTTAATTGATTTCCAAAAAAGTTAATTGAATGTAAAAAAAGAATTGGATCTCCTAAGCACAACATTTATTTTTTTGAGTTTTTTCAGATTTTGCTAATATTATACATTCGTGAGGAAATTTTTTGATCGGAAAGTTTTTAAAATTACATTAATAATTAATATTTGCGTTATTTTTACAAGCAGATAATATAATTATAAATTCACCACCTATTTTTGTAGTACTTAATATGACTAGTCTATAAGGTTTGCAATATAGGGGCACGTAACTCATGGTAGGCGGACATGCATTGCACAAATTGCTGATATATTTCTTAATATATTTTCTGACTATCATTTTATTGCATTACATTGAATTAACGTAGGTATGTGAGTTTTCTTTTTGGCGGATAATATATTTTAACTGAATTATGTAGGTACATATAATGTTTTTCATAATTTTTCTAGAATCGGTAGCATCCGTTTGCATCCTTCTAAAGATATATCATCATTTGATGTAGAATTACTTTTGCGCAACGTCCTTCTAGCCGCCACTCACGTACTCCTCTCCCTCGAGGAGAGCGACTTTTGACTTATTTTATTGTACCCGACAGCTCTTAAAATCTCGCCGAGTTACTCCAGATCACCACCTATTTTCGTTCTGGTCATGGTTGATTCAATAGCAGGTTTCACTGATTTAATTAGTTCCCTCCTTCTCATGTTTTTCCTCCCCAAACAAATTTCAAAATACTATGGTCCAGTAAGGTTCACACCTGTTTGCGTAAACTGTTTGTTAGTGTTGGAAATCATGCCGGACCATTTTTACTGAATATTTGTAATCAAATCAAATATTGAAATACCAGAAACATTCAATTATATTGATAAACACCGTTCATTTTGGAGTGCTCAGCTCCAAATCTTTCAGTTGTTCAAAGTATGTATTCGAAATGATTGCTTATGAAAGGTTGCTTTTATTTTTTAATCCATCTCAAGGCGCTCAAAGCAGGATAAATTGTCTTCTTAATACCGTTGGAGATAATAACTAAAAATTTATTTTTGAGATTCGCAAAATCAACTTTGTGGTTAAAATCAATTATTTTAAATTGTTAACTTTGTTTTATTAACCACTTAATGAATTAAATACGTCGAAATTTTAATATAAGAGTGAAGGAGAAGGTTTGAGATGTTTGAATAATAGTGGGTTTTCAGAATTTTCTAATCATTTGATAGAAAATGGTAATGGTTTTGATAAAAAATTGGGATTATCTATTTTGAATGTAAATGGTGTTGGTCATCAATTAAATAATTTGAAATCGTTGAAGATAAATAAATCGTGTAAAACTAATCAAAAAATTATGAACAACCAACTAAATTTAACCACAAGTTCCATTCTAAAATTATTTCCTAAAAATTATTCTAATATTCATCAAGTAACAATTTATGTTAGGTACTAAATTTATTTTTTAAATAATTATTGTTTTTTTTTTAAATATATTCTGTTAAAAAAACAATAACATATGTTTTTGATTAGTTAATGACATCCTGAAGAAGAAAATGATATTTTTCGAAACCGGTAGATGTATTTTAATTCATTAAATGGTCAATAAAACAAAGTTAACAATATAAAATGAATATTTATTTAGTTGGGTGTCACCTAATTATTTTGAACCGGTTGATAATTTTTTTAAGGGACATTACTGGTCCAGTCCCTTACCATTCTTGGTAGGAAATTGTTCGAAGATATTCGCTGCTGTCCGTTGTCTTTTATTCAGCCCCGTCGAATACGCGGACCTCAAGAAACAATTTGAATGCCTTTAAAAAGTTTTGTAATCTCTGTGGTTATCACACAGTATCTACATATGTCTTCCAATTCCGATCTGTAATCTCTTTTTCTTCTAAATCTTCTTTGAGTCGTGGAATTTACTTAATTGACCGGTGTGCGGTATGTGTTGGGTGTAGAGTTTTCAAATATTCGTTACTTTCAATTATTCGAATAGTAAAAAGATAAAATATTAGAATATTCAAATATATTCGTAAATTTATCATATTTACGGTCTCAATTGCGTAAAGTGTACAGTTAAAAACCTTTCTTATTGACGCGAATGAGTTAACTCTTTCTCGGTGATTGATTTAAAGCATCGTACACAATAGGCAAGTTACGTTTCACAACAGAAAAATTTACACCGATTTCGCTGAAACATCGAGACAGAAATTCTGCCATGATATTCGTTCTCAAAACATAGTCTGGAATATGGCTCAATGGACTGTCATAAATATCTCGTTCTTGGATTCTTTAATATTATTTCTTTAAATTGAATAGTCAGAATTTTTAAATTCATAACGAGGCATCTTCTATGTGGGTATATGTGATATTTTTTGTAGGTGTATACAAATATATATGTTTTTATGTTTTAATGATTTTGTACATCTGACCAGATAATTAGTTGAAGATCATATTGTTTTGAAATGTGTTTTATATGGGCTGCTTACCCTTTTTCTCACATTTCTGCATCTTTTCATTTTTACTCTCCAACACTAAAAACATGAAATAGATCATGCCTTATCAAAAAAATACCTTTTCCTTTTCGAACTTATATTATTTTTATATCCCTGAAATATTATGCATTATATTATGAAATATTATGCATTATATTATGGAAATTATTCTGCATCATAAAATATATAATCATGTAAAAAAATCTCAAAGTTCGAAGAACTTCTGAACCGTTGAATTTCGGATAACTATTTGTCGCTCAATGGGTTGCTGGGGATGTCTCCTAACCTTTAGTTCCGTTTGGAGTACTGTCTACGGGACACCCTGTGTATATGAATATAAATATATATGTATATTATTTGTATGATTGCTTGTTAACTATGCCCGTCTCAACACAGAATTTCTATAGTGAGACGGGCACAGTCCAAAAGCATTTTTTCATTTGTATTATATAGTTACCAATGAATGAATAAATAAATATATATATATTTCTTTACATATATCAGTTTTAAAGTTCACAGCGTTGTGTCCTTTAACTGCGATTAAAGAGCAAAATGTACGTGATAAAGTTGCATATCCAAAGTGGCTGAATATTTTTTTTTCTAAATGAAAATTTCTGAATTATTCGCAAAGCATCGTAATAGTTTATGCATTCAAATTAATCTTAATGGTTTTGTAATCAATAGGGTTCTGCTAAGTTTATTATTATAAATACCTTTTTTCGAAAACAGGTTTTTATTAATGTGTTCGAATTTCCTGTAATTAAAATATATTTACAGTGTCGAAATATGACTGGAATCTACGAACTAGATATGTTAAAAAAATTCTAATTCAATCGCAAATGAATAAAATGACAAATTATTTCACGAAGAGTCACGTTATTTCCAAAATAGTAGGTTCTACGTCAATCATAGTTAGCAAATATCACAAAAGCGCATTCTTCAAAATAAAATAATATCGTATTTTTCGAAAATACATACAATAATATTCAATAATTTTGGAAATGAATTCTTCAGATTTATTTTTAAAAATTTGCTGAATTTGTCATTCTGAAATCGAATATTCACAATAAGCCATTATATGCTATTCGCTGATCTTCGCATTATAATGCTTCCTTCTTTTTACTAGGCCTGTGATGACATACATAAATTCTTATCTACATACATATAATAGATGTTCACAATTTACAATAATGTTTCAAATCTTCCGTCTACTGTCAACATTTGGATAAACCGAGTACATGGTAGTTTTTTTTTTGAGGTGCTATAAATTGTATACCTCCATTACCTCTTCACATCATTCATGTATCTATTCAAACCAACGAACAATTACCAATTACATAACATAAAATCTGAATATCAAAGCTCCACAAATCAATTTAATAAGGAAATTGTAACCATGACATCCAATAATCTGTGGTATATATCCTAAACGAGGATATAACATTTTATGTGACCAGTGTTGTTTAAACCACGACCGTTCTTCAAAGGCTTTTTTATGCCCGAAGTTTAACGTCCTCTCATTTTTTTATTATTTATTACTTTTTCTTGTCCGCATAACGTATTATTATTATAGATCATTATTTTTTTAGAATTTCAGTAAATAGTTGTTCCATTCTGACTAATGGGTATGGTGTTCGTTTCCGATACTTCTTATAAAAATGTTTAATGTATTGTCGGCGTCCGTTGAAGGGATTTGAATGACCTTTAATTTGTAATATTTATTTGAAAGGATTGCAAGTCATTAAAAGAAGAAAAACAAAATAATATACACTATTGGGGGTATATTACAGTTTATTTTTCAGTTTTAATGAAAGCACTCTCTAAAAAAACGTCTTGAATCGTTAAAAAAATAGTTTAACATTGTAACTTTGAAAAACGTTCATCATGAACAAAATAACATTCTTATCTAAAAGCTTAAAATCATGTATTTAGATATTAAATAACAATACAGTCGTATTTACAGAATATTTGAATCACCACTCCAATTTTCTAATTTTTTTACTATTATTTTAATATTGATGGACTTTTTCGTTCACTATTTTGAAAAATATACCTTTAGATCAAAAAGGTCCATAATTCAAAGGAAATTGACACTTCGCTCCAATAAAATGTATCATTTTCCCTACGTGTAACACTCAGAAAGACATTGAGATTTTATGTTTCGGAAATATATTTTCCCATATCAATGAAGGGTGGTTTCCAGTAATCGGGTATACCGTATGTTATTCAAGCTATTTAAAATTTGACCTTTTGAAAAAGGTCACTAATAGACTGGAGAAAAGAGTTTGTAGGTACTTGAATTACCCCGTAATAATATAGTCCGATAGATATCCGAGGCTTGTGCGGATGTTATAAGTGATCGGAGCCAACTTAACAAAACCTGGCATAAACAATTGAACAAACTCTAATTATAAGGTACGACAATGTCAAAAAGTTCATGCAACAATAAAGATATAAAAAAAGCAATAATGTGGCAGGTTCGAATAATGTATCGTTATAGTTTCTCTGCCTTTTCTTGCATTCTTGCATGTATATACGCGCGTGTGGTATGTACATATAATTATGTGAATATTTACAGTATAAGACCTGTGCAGTCTATTTATACATTATCAATGTGTAGTTTACCTTGTCGGTCTTACGGGTTTTTAGTATAAAATACATTACATACAATAATCTATTGATTTTCTTTTTGAATTTATTGACACTTTTTAAATTTATTGAATTTATTATTGATTGTATATGCACGATTAAATATTTTGTATCAAAAATTTAATTCAATTCAATTAAATATAATGAAATTCAGATTCCTACACTACTATACTCTCGAATGTAGATATTTAATCTAATCATCCCCTCGAGGTGATACATAACCACGTTTATTAAAATTTATTTATTTTTTAAATTTAATACACGAAATTTAAATCAGAATCGCATATAGAAAGAGAAGGGAGATCACTTACATTGTAATATTGAATTAAAAATTCATACAAGCATCCAATTTTTAATGTAATACTCTACAAAGAAATTAAATCTTAAAGCAGTCAATAATAATAACATTGTTTTCATAATTTAACCAATACATTTTCATATCCTGTTTTGGCAAACTCATTTGCATTTATTATATTTAATTCTCAGTATAACTCTGAATACTTAAAAAAAATATATATATTTACCGAGTTCTTAATTATATTTTCTTGAATATTGTTAGTGTTAATTTGAAATTTAAGGAATATTAGACAGATTTTGTTTTGTCCACGTACAATTATTGGATCCTAAAATAAACACGAAAACTATATATTCAATATTTATGCACATGTTGAGATTTTGTATGTTTCTTCTCTATTTTGATTTTATCATCAATCATTTAATATGTTATCTATCTCTGAAATGATCTTTCATCTGAATTCATAAAGGGTCTATTCATGTTTTTATTTTCTTCAATACTGAACTCCTCCCAAATGCTGCGTTATATAGGTTTTTAGGGAATGTTTACTCTTAACGTGTAACTGTATATATATATTTCGTGTGTATTATTTAATTCTTGTAAGCACTTGCTTGTATTAATCCAATAAAATTTATTTACTTAGATTATAATTATTGTATAAAATAAAATAAATTAATTTTGCTTCTGAAAAATGTTCTTAACTGCCATGATAGACCATCCTAGACATGAACCAGTATATATATATATAATACACACGAAAAATATATTTAAAAAATTTTACATCGAATTTTGATAATTTAGTAACACAGATTTTTTATCCAGTAAAAATAAATAAATATATAATAATTTAAGCGAATAAACAGTATGAACGAATAAAAAAATTTCGGTATAAGTGTAATTCTGTATTTTCTAACTATTATACAACGCTACTAGCGTGCTGCACTTACCTGCAGTTAAATTTCAGTACAGTGTACCGTTCATTTTGATAATAATAATAATCATTTTGATCAATATCTTCAATTTCACGAATTCGAACAAAACGTTCCGTAGATAAGCGTTATATGTGTTTATAGCCTACATTTTCACAAACCTATAAAGGAGTTCGATAGAATCGTTTATCAGTTAATATATACGATAATAACGATTACCGTAGTGTGGTAATTTTTCATATTTTGATAATGAAAATTGATATTGACATTGACCTTCACTTTTGGAGAATTGAAAAATCCCATCAATTTACATGTATTAATTGTTCTTTTTTAATCAGCCATAATATTTATTTATTAGTTTGCTTCCACTAATACTAAGTTAATTAATCGACATATACATTTATTTTGTTTTCACAGTCGTAAAAATATCTTATTTAAGGTTCCGCATTGCTATTCTGTTTAAACAGACTTTCACCTTTCCCTCTCATTCTTTGCTCATCTCCACAACTGACTCCACCCCCACCGTATTTTCTTCCCATCTCTAGCTGACTCCCTTTCTAGGGACCCAGACAGAGCTCTCCTTTCGGGTTCCTGTGAATAAACCCTTTCGAGACAGTTGCCCTTAAATTACAAGGACACTAACCTTTTGCACTTTGGAACAGCTGCCGAGCGGTTATAAAAAACTAGTTCGGTGAACCGCGTCTGTGACCAAAACATTTTGCTCTTTGTGCTGTACTGAGTTTCGTGGGATTATTAGAAGTTGTCCTTTTTGTTATAAAGAACATCTAAAAATCGTACATTATAATATTCTTTTCTAAACTATATTATAACCATGTTTTTTAGACTTAATGAGAATTTTTTAAATAGTTAATAATGAATGGTGTATTTGAGATATTGAATTACGAGTTTATTCTTCTGTGTAAAGTTTTCTTTGCTATTCTCCCGTATGTATGTGACCTCTCTGGCTGAACTGAACTATGAACTTCAGCTCCTTACCAAATTATTAGTCATTGAAAACAATCGATATTAAATTTTTTCTTTCACATTAATTATTCTGTTGACACACGTAAACAGTTCGCACTGGTAACTTTGTATTTTTACTTAAGATTTGAAGCTATCGGGGCAGTTCAGTGTTACACAGTCAAATAGTTTGAGCTTTTCCTTTCATTGAAGTATTTATAAATTTTCGGGAAAATTTCCACAGTGAATGTAGACAGAACAATAAAAAATGTGATATTTAATATTATGAATAATTTTAAAGTATACCGATTGTTTCTCAGAAATATATGATTTTTACAGTGAGTAATAATTGAACAAGAAGCTGTACATATAAAATGTAATCTTTTCACACTTACAAAGTCAAATTTTATAATATAGCAATACCTAAGCCTAATTTTTTTTATTTTTTAGTTTATTGGGCTGTGAACATAAGGTCTGACCTTTTAAACTGCTATACCGATGGCCACAAAATACTGATATTTCTATTTTGTAACATAATTATTCGACGTTGGCTTGTGTTTTCTCAAATGTTCAAATTTGTACATGCATAGATAGCGTTAGAATACTACCACTAGCACCAGACGTCGAAATTTGAGCTCGCTGATCCAATTTGATATCTCTCATATTTTATGTAGACATCTTATTTGTTTTTAATATAACCGATGACTAAATTATTTCTATAATTTTATTTAATAATTTAACTTTTCTGTATCTCTGACATTTGTCTACTATCTGATTAATCATTGAGCCATATTTCAATGCCAAAAGATAACATTTTTGTTAATTCATCTGTTAGTACGTTTCCAAAATGTTTGGAAAATCCAATGAGAATTCCTAGAATTACTTCCCAGTGTTATTGCACGATCCGATTGTGTGATACCATAGATATAGATCATAAAACGGTCATAATTGTCGTGGTTATGATATTACAGCGGACAATATCTTCATATATATTACTTACTTACCATCTAGATACCAGATATCAGATAGATAGATTGCCAATAGAGCGCCACACTCTTTTGTCCTGACACACAATTCTCGCCTCATCCACATTCATACAAGCTCGACGATTATTGAGGCTTCTAACAGATCCATCCTCCAGTATCTGGTTTATCTGGTCGTGCCAAGTCTTTCGCGGACATCTTCTACTTCCATCTCCATATGTCATCGCTTCAAATAAATCGAGTTTTTGTCAAAAGTAAAGATTTCTTAATGTCGATACGAGATAAAGATGATACTAAAGTTACCTGATGTGCAGCGCCGGCGTTACGCACAGGTGGAACAGGCGCCTGCCTGTGACGGCCAAATCAAGGGGACAGCCGAAAAATATCTAAAAATTGAAAAACAAAATCTCAAGTTGCAAAACGATAATAGTGTGTAATAAAAATAATCCAAGAAAGCAAATTCAACAAATAACATTTTAAGTAGTTATTTCCTAATAAAGCAGTAACTTGTAGTCAACACTAGAGTCCAGTGCATCTTTTGGTAAAAAGCCGACCTTGGGCAAGTTTCAAAATGCCGGTTTAACAAAATACCGTCCCTGACATGTGTGGCACGCGGGAGGCCGATTTAGGGGCGGTCAATTTATGGGAATGGTTTTACAAAAATTGAAAACATTGAATGGAAAAACGTCATCTTCACTTTCTAGGGCGGAAAAAACAATATTGCCTGTGGCGACAGAAAGTCTAGGGCCAGCGCTGCTGATGTGTGAAATGAATGAAAAGTGTTTCTCAACCGGAACGATGGTATTCATACCCTCCATTACATTCGAGAAAGATAGTGTATAGAACACCAAATTATTTTCCCATTTTTATTCTCGTTTTCCTTCTTTATAACACTTTTCTCAGTTTTTTTTTTTCCTCCTTCTTCCAGCACCACGTCACGTTCTATCTATTTTTGTTTCATTGTTTATATTTCCCTTTCGTACAGTATTTTGCACCAGATTAGATTTTTTTTTTTTGTATTTGTTAGAACATTGTCTCTAGTAAACTTAAACCAGTCTAATCCATTCAATGTATCTTATTTATTATATTCTTCAAATATTCCTCTAATAGCTGAACATAAGTGCAGCACCACCTCACTTCCGTATTATGGGGGGGTCTAGTTCTTATTTCTATGAATAGTTAAGTGGATTATATTGTCATTATGCAATTCATAGATTTTCCTTGTAATTAGGAACATGTATATTGGCGGTTCTGTTTACATATCCCTCTGTTAATCTCTTTCCAACATTTGCTTTCTTCAGCACTTTTAATGTGTGTGTATGAAAATCAATTTTTCTCCAATTTTACAGAAACCTTACAAATTCATTGACCTTGCTTTGAACCGACATATTTATGATTAAAAGCGGTGAAGGCTGTGAGAGTTTCAAGGCAATCCGCGAATTACATCATAGTTAGTTTTATATACCTACCCCTAAAGCTGGCCGCACGAGAAGTGGGTTGCGAGTTGCGAGCATCATACAGTCGATAAACCGATCACCATTTTATTTTTGGCTAATAATAATTTTGGCCAAGTTAGTTATTCTTAGGTAACGTCACTGACTCGCCAGCTAGATGCAACTGTGGCACTCTTCGGCCAAAAATTGTGCCTCGGACAGTGATGGCGAACCTTTTGGGCTCGGCGTGTCAAAATTTTAGAAAATCTAACTTAACTTTGCTGACGTGTCACTCCCTCTCTCCCGATATGTAAAAAATATGGAACCCATAGTTTTTTATTTGATATAAATTAATTAATTACTTATTTCAATTAATTGTTTTTTTCACAAATTGAGACCCAAAAGAGATATATATGTAATATGTACGTAATGATAAATTCTAACGTTGTTGTCGGGTAGACGTCTGGTGGCGGAACACGTGTTCTTATATAAATCTGATATTAGTGAACTCTGGCGTGTCGCCCAAAACGCTATGGCGTGTCATAGGTTCGCCGTCACTGGCCTAGGATAATATCCTCTTCAAGGCTGTCGTCACTTTGACGCATAATGTGGCCGAAGAGTTAGAAAACTATATTGTTCTCTGCTGTAGATAGGGCTTAGTGTGGCAGGATTGTAGCTTTTGTTCGTCGTGTTGTCTACGGGATACGTAACATTCTTCTACAGCAATACGAAGGGGTATATTTATGCTTGCTGCTATTGCGGACTCTCCAAGTTTCCACTGCATATATGAATATTGTAAAAACAAGTAACAAAATGTTAGTGGCTTGTTTGATGTCATTTTTTTTTCCATATTCTCGTAAGTTTGTTCAGTAATTTTAGTTCTTCAAATTTTCTGTACACACTGTCACCGACGTTCGTGATCAGCGCGCTCAAATAATTTGCCTCTTGAATAATATTCTTCCTAAGTTTAGATCATAAAAAATGTTTTGTGCAATCTTTGGGCACAATGGCGCTGGGGGGAGAAAATAAGAAAAACATTACTATACCAGTATAAGGCTACTGTGGGTTGACCACATTACTAATGAAGACATATTAAGATGTATTATTTGTGCGCAATCTTTATTGATACTTGATTTATTTTATCAACGGAACTAATAACGACAATCAAGAAAAGCTGCATACTTCCAACACATTATCCGCTATGGAAAGTGCGATATTTTACAACTCGTTCAATGTCCAAAATTCGGGTGATCTTATACAGGATAAATTAACAGACGCGCGTGAAGAAGTCTTGTTAAAAATTGTGTGCGCGCTATGATGCGTAATAGTGTGTGCGCGCGCACACCCGCACACCTTAGAAGGAACATTGTTCTTAAACCACCTCACATAATGCTATTTGAGAAGTTCATTTTGGACCGATTTATTTCGAAAGCCAACAACTTGCTCATGAATTCTATTCTTTGTATTATGATTTTCACTTCAATATCTATATTGGCCACGAGCGTGATATCATCTGTACAACTTTCCTCCCCTACCCCTCCCATTCTTCCGATACTCTTCTCGTGACGTATATGTTGAATAGCCTGGTCTTACTCCCTTCTTAAGGTAGGCCTCGTTTAAAGTAATATTATCGACTTTACTTAAATGGTAGTGTTATAATTTTAAAGACTTTTTAGGAGTCCGATCGAGTATGGTGGGATTCCCATTTTCTCAAGAAACATCCGCAGTTTCGTCAATTTAACATTATCAAAGTAACTCTTTGTACGCAACGGTTACCTCTGGGTATGTGCAATGTAAATGGAATGCGGGTATAGTACAACGACTCTTACTCGTGTAATGTTCGGTCTTCCCTGGTTCTGTACGTTCGCCGATGGCAGAAACCACCAGACTGGCCACTAGAAGGAAGATGTTGCAAGAAAAGCGATCGTCCAAACATTTACAGCGATAGTATTTTTGTATTTTGAATATTTGTCGTCAAAAATACTGTCGGTGTAGCATAGTTGGATAATGCACCTTCTCCGGTTTGCAAAGAGATCCAGGTTTGAATCCCAGTAGCGCAACAACAATATATTTCTATAAAATTGATTTTATATGTATATCTTTCTAATGAATACATTTAATTAGTCTTTAAAATATCACAGACCGTCTGTTCTGAATAATTACAACTTCACAATTAGAACGTGCTCTCCTTAATAACAACAAGAATGTGTTTATTTTTTCCACTATATGTTTTAATTGAGGGATTCAGAAACAAAACTGATAAATTGATTGACGAAAAATGAAGAGTGACGTTTGATAACGATTATTTAGCGATAGTAGCAGTTTTGCAATAGATAACGGCTCTTTAAAACAAATTTACATGTTTTAAAAAACATTGAATCAAGGCGTATCAATATGGTTATAAAATCAGTTCCAAATATGTTTATAGCAATTTTGCTTCCTACCGAAATAAAACATAAGTATTAACAGTGGATAATAGGAGTGGCCATGTACCGCGATCGAACCCACCGTGCGTTCACTCCGGCGAAGGGTCCGAAGTGCGCGGCGGGCTGGGAGCTCAAGGCCGCCGTCCCCGGGCCTGTCTGGGGTGTGTCTGCTCCCCGCCGGACAGGGGTGAGCGGGGTGGGCGCCGCCTGCGCCGCCCGCGCTGCCCGCGCCGCCCGCGCCCTCAGCGGTGACTCAACCGGCATGTTCGTGATTCACGTAATACGCATAATGAACCCATGAAAAATTCCTTACCCTGCTGCTTATTTCAGAATTTACTCTGAATCGCATATTCATCAAATTATGTTTGGAATTGTGCTTCTCCCTAAACTATTAAATTAACGTTTTATAACAACCCTAAATTTATACAAAATTGTGATATTTTGTTATCAATTTTTATATTTTACTTTTTTTACTGTTTCTAGAAATTCGTTTAAATCGTGAGCATTTGTGAGTTTCTATTATGAGCTTTGAATACCCTGTCGATATATGTACAATGGAATATAGAACTAATCTCCAATGCTTTCCATGTTTAATCAATTTTTTTAATAACATTTCATTTTCTCTCTCTACGTCTCTCTGTCGATGTGCTCGTGTCTCAGAATTGTGGTTCTCTATTCTGCTTCCACAGCGTCTCCACTCTTCGCGTTCTCGGGCTTTTGTGTAACGAGGCCGCTCGGACTCTGTCCGTTCATCTTATTGTAGATCGACGTCTTACCGTCCGTCCAGTGATAATCTTTGTTTCCATCTCTTCTAGCAACATGCTAAATGTAAAGAATTATTTCCCTGCATTTTTTGGAGAGCCTTTCTTTACTGCGAAGTTCCTGAATAATGGTGGTATTCGTTTGTTTCGCAGTCCATGGTGTACGTAGCATACGACACCAACACCACATCTCGAAGGAGTCAAGCATATTCCTTTTTTCCTTCTTAGGATCCATGTTTTGATTCCATACAGAACTATGAATATAAACAATTATTGTAATTTAATTAATACTGAATGCAATCTCAATAATTTTCAAACACCATTTTTTAATATATGTACTTTTTTTAATAGCTTAGTATTGGTATTAATTCAATTTAATATTTACACACATTTGTAACCAAATGGATAGGGATTGTTTTTTATTGCTATGCAGTTATCGAAAGCTTATAATTATTATTATGTCGATGTTTTATGTGTGTACTATTTAAGATGTGCCGTATAATAATTTTATCATCTCCATATTTAGATATTGAGGCAGCGTTAATTCGCTAGTTTATTGCATCATTTATGATTCACTTGCATAGCTAACCGTTGATTAGGTTGGAGCTATCTATGTCCCCTAACTAATAATGTGTAGAAATCTGACAAACTTATTTATAGATAATACCCAACATTATCAAACACAGATCAATGCATCCGACCGCGGTTGGTAATAATGGCTTATTTAATATTCCATTGCAAATAGTCAAATCGAAATAGATTGTTCATAGGTATTTTACCTGATTCCCCGTTGTATTTATAAATTTATCAACGAAATGTACGTATCACTGATACATATTTATATATAAGACTAAAAATTGTCAAAATACGTCATATTCAATTTTGAAGTTTTTTTTTGTCACGATGTATGAATTTATAATTAGTAAGTTGTTCTAAATGAAATGACTGCACAGAAAATTAACGAATATACAAACATTTTTAATTTTAAGCTTTGCCTTTTTCTAATTAGATATTTATTTAAAAGAGAACACATTATCATTTGTGAACTTGTATTTTTAACATAGTTCTGTGATATTTTAATACAAATTAAAAGCATCAGAAAGATATGTATATTCAATATACCGAAATTTTTTTTTAGCTGCCACTGGTATATTCACATAGGAAGAGATCGTTGTTCAAATCCCGGTGGCAGCTAAAAATTTTTTTCGATAAATTGAGTTTATATTTGTGTATTTTTCTAATGGATGCGTTTAATTTATATTAAGATATTTATTTATTCTTAATCTTCTAATTTATTATTTATTTTATCAATAAGATATTTATATTTTCATAATCTTTTAAGTTATTATATTTTATGTCATATTTCTTTGTTAAAAACTATTATGTTTTCTCTAATTTTAAATGATGACCTCCACAGCAGCTGAATTACGTTTTTTTTTTTGACAAATTAATATTTGCAAAATGGTGTATATTTTTTTAATAAAATTTTCTGACCAACAAGCATGTCATTATAAAATTAGTTTTAATGATAAATGTTTAAATATTTCACTATGCACAGAATGTCCCAATAAAATGTATACACATGAGACAGTAGTTTCAACATCGAGCGTCCATTAAATTTTAAAGTGAGCCTGTTGGAAAAGTTTTACTGGCTTATGAGGAGTTTTATAACCAGCACCTCCCCACCATTACCATCGTGATATGAGGATCTATTTTGATAAAATCTTGCCCAACAGATGAATTGGTCCAAGAGATAAAATTCAATATGCTCCACATTCTCCGTACCCCCCACCATTGCACTTTTTTACGACAACATGCAAAATATAAGGTTAATGGTTCAAAATTGACACGAATTAAATAATTCAAGGCAGCTGTTAAGGTTCAATGCACCTAAATACAAAATGATTAAATCAAACGATTTAACTACGCAGGAAATGTTTTTATTTTAATATTATAACTATACTACAGACACTATCAAAAGATACAGAGATAGAACAGAAAAAGGTCACAATGTGAATATAGGTGTACCATAAACATAAACAGTTTGCCATTTGGGTTATGAAAAATGCCTAGTCCATAATTAACAAGTTCGATCGTTTGCGATTATTAAAAAAAAATACAAATTAAAGATATCTCATAGAGACGAAGCTATTTATATTATATTATATAGGAAGTATGAAAGTATGGGTATTACAGGGCTTACGACCTGTCTTTATACAATGTAACGTTCACCATTTCATACAATCAACGTCCATATCTATCAAATTGTTGGAAGTTGTATATATTTTACTATGTAAAAACACTTCATGTATCAATCTTGTATATTCAGCTTCACTGTCGCCATCTATGGTCTGAAAATTTGATATTAATTTGCCTGAAACAATATAGATATCAAAAATTTGATAGATATGGAGGTTGATTGGGTAGAATGGTGAACATTACATTGTATAAAGTAATCACTTAAGCCAGCTGAAGACAAGTCGTAAGCCCTGTAATACCTGTACTTTCATACTCCCATATATAATATAAATAGCTTTGTCTCGATGAGATATCTTTAATTTGTTTAATAACAATACTTTTGGAAGTAAAAATCAAGTAAATAGTTTTCTTAGATATATGCAAATATTGTTTTAAAAAAATTACGTTTATCTTTTTTGATTTTTGATAAAAAAAAACACATTTAACTTAATCAATATTGAATTTATAACCCTCCAAAGTGTGTATACATATTTTTGAGACACCTTTTAGTATTAGTTTAATTATTTTTTTAATTAAGAGAAATTCAAACCTTTTAAAATACGTGCATAAATATATAATATATTTTTTAACGAGTGGGTACCGTTTAGGTGTCCAGACGCCGAGCTGATCACGTGGCCGTCTCTGGTCAGACGCACTGCCGTCGCTGTTCGCCGCTAATTCCATACCAACAGCCCTGACAATATTCGCTAGACACAATTTATTTCTAGCCCGCCTTTCTGTCTGACTTAAAAGGGCCTCGAACCAACCTAAATACGCGCACATACTCTTCTCGTTCTAATTATTCTGTTCAGTCTTTCGATGACGTCACTTAAACTTAGATAAAGTCAGAATTGAAAAATTAGTATTATATAATGATTTAGATTTTTTACATGTGCACTTAAATGATATTAATAGAATTAGTAAATTTTAAGAAGTTCTTAAACTTGTGAAGCAAACCATGTAGGGGAAGAAACATTAAAAAAAAACAATTAAATACGTTTACTACTCCAATTTGACATTTATTTATACATTACATATGTAGTAAAGAAATGTAAAAAAATCAACAAGATTAACAACCATATTTAATTTTTTTTTTAAAGGTACACTTATAACAAGAACTTTGATTTTTAATAAATGAAACTATGAAACTAGGTTCAATAAATAATTTTTAACTTAAAAAATCAACGTGAATTCTTTGAATAATTTTCAAATAAATCTATAAAACGTTTATTTAAATATAATTATACTTTTAAGAAAAAACAACACAAATTTTACATATATTTGGAAATTTATAGTTAGGAATAACTATGTTTTTTAGGTATCTATCAAAAGCAGTTTTAGAAAAATTAATTTAGTGCTTCTTTTATACCATAGAAGAAGTTTTATATAAATTTTCCGGCTCTTACAAAACATTTCCTCTTAAGAATTATATATATATATAACATAATTAGAAGACAACATACATGCCCATGCCATGTAATCATTTTGGTGTTACATGAGAATATTAAAAAACAAGGAAATATAAACGAAATACTTGCTTACTTTTCAATAAAGAAATCTTCAATACGATGCATCGACCATATTTGTTTTCAGTGTACTAAAAATGATAGTGAGTGACAAGCGTACAGTGTAGCTATATAAAAATTAAAAACTTGTGAGATTTTTTCAGAAACTGATAAAAAATTAAGATGACTCTTTCATACCACTCTGAACCGCTATAATAATTATATATTAATTTGAATGTAGTAACGTAATTGTAAGTAAACGTAGTGTTATCAAATTAGTAAAAATCTAATAAATTTCAAAATCATAGCATAATAACACGTACGCTCAATATTTCAAGTAATTTTATTACCGAGATGGCAAATGGAATATTTATTCGAGGGATTTTTCGCATAATTTAGTCCCGACTGCCTATAAAAATGGCTCAGACATCCGGTGTGGCGTTACCCCAGTAATAACATTCTCCACCAGACCACAAATAATCCATCAGATCCGCCGCGAGGTCGTTCCTCCGAACTATATTGTTATAGGTGGTTCGGTGCGGACTCGGCTGTAGGGGTGTTTGCTGGGGTGAGAGTGCTTTCAGGGTTTCGGGTTCTGCCCCTGTATCTTCCGTCATTAATTGTGTGAAAAAATAGCCGATTCGTTCAACCGAGCACTAAATAAACAACCAATAGAAATTTCGAAAATAATGAAAAATTTATTTTTGGAGATCTGAATTTTTATGCAGATACAATCAATAAGGATTGGCAAACATTAATTAACATCTTCACAACGTGAACTCAATTATCATTCTGACTCCGCCTTCTTTTGTTTATATTACTTAATCAACCGTCTACAAAGGTTCACTTATACAACTTTTCTTCACACGTATAGTACGATTTAAATAAGTGATAACTATCATTAAAAATATTTTAATACATTATAATTATTTTATTGATTACTTAAAATACTTATTAATATCGTACTTATAAAAAGTGAAATACATTCCTACGCATATGCATTTTGGTTAATTTATTAATATATTAACAACGGATACTCTTTTTTAAATTCATTCAGTTATGATACCTATTTGAAAATTAATTATAAGAATAATATTAATAATAAAATTGGATGATGATATTTAGTTCTACACAAGCATTTAAAATAATTTTCTAAATGGTTATATTTTCGGTCTTTTTACATATCATTACATACCCCAGTAAAATGTACCACGTAAACTGAGTTAGAATGACGCGTTAGAAAATTGTGTAACTTTTTTATGTAATCTCAATGATCTCCAAAATCTTTTTGAAATCATAGAGATTTTCGGTTTGGAATTTAATGCATTGATTTACATTTTGATATACTTTTATTATTGTACATTCTTAACATGAAATATTACTATTAATTTTATTTGAAAAATAGTTAAACCTGGCTAACTTCGTAACAAGTTTAATTAATAAAGAGCTTTGTATATTTGTAAACGTATGTTTTCACGTCTCATTCATATCCGATAGCAGTGCTGTGGTTAGTATGCTCGCCTGTAGTATACGCGTCGTATATCCCCCGTAAGAATGTTCATGAACTATGTAATAGTTAACATGCAAATGTATTTTTCTACCAATTCGGCGGGGTATCCAATTTTTTATTTTTTATTATTTATTTATTCACTTACAGGCTTTATAAATATTCCCAATGTGTTGGCCTTGCAAAGATTACCACGGCCTGATTTAAATCGTTGAAATATTATTCAAAATTTAATATCTCACAATGAAATATTCTATAAATATGAAGATATAAATATATTGAAATCTTATTCAGGACCAAAATTTATAAAGAATTCAAATATTATTAAGGAGAACACTTTCTTATTGTGAAGTTATAATAATTAGTGATGTTTTAAATACTAATTAAATGTATCAATTATAAAGATATACATATAAAATCAATTTTAACGAAAAATATTGTTGTTTGTCGTCAAAAATTGTTGTTTGTCGCTATAGCATAGTTGGTAATGCACCTTCCCCGGATTGGTAAAGAGATCCAGGTTCGAATTCCGGTAGCAACAACAATATTTTTCGATAAAATTGATTTTACATGTATATATTTATAATAAATACATTTAATTCAAATATTGGTTTATTTCATCATAGAACGTTTGATTTTTTATGTGCGCTGTGAAAAGAAAAGAAAGAGGAATGTATTTAGTTTAGTTTAGTTATTTAGTACAGAAAAATGTATGTGGCGCTAAATTATGTACTCATTCTTTTATTTTTTTAAAATAAAGTACGTAGAATTTTTTTATTTTTAATATAATATTTACGGCTGGTATGTTACAACAATAAATACAAGTAACGGTGAATATAAAATAAAACGTACCCTCATGGTTTATAACTGCAAAATCTCTTAGTTATATTATATTATGAAACTTTGAAATTATGTAGTTTATTTTTTTTTTTTTTTGTATTTTCAATTCGTAAATCTATTTTTTCGTTATGAAATAGTTACATTATGAAGCGTTAACGTTTTAAATCTTATGGTGATAACTTTGGCTCGTGTTGCCCAAAAACAGGTCCATCGTAGGTGGTCACTACCGCATGGGTGACAGAGCGTCTCCACTAACTATGTATCAGGCGGGGTCGCTTCATACGTGCTTTGGATGCTCCGCATCCCTTGTGTTCTCGAGTTCTAATTTCGTCCCGTCCTTAAGAGACACAACACACACGGCGCGCGCACTTAGCGAGTCGAAATATATATACATTCTCAACTTTTGAACATCTATCAATCGCGTAAACACACAGATACCAGCAGCAGTGAATTCTATCATCCGTTCGGTATCCACAAAATTTGAAAGTATTTTACTTTCGCATTCACTTCCACATGTCAAGGTCTTCTACATACGCATTCGTTAACACCATCCAATATACTAAAACTGTTTTAAGGAATTTGTTTGTGTGATGCATTTTTGACAAAATGATGCAAATGACACATGAAATATTTGATCTGTAATTGATTTTGCGGAGCGTAAAGAATTTATAAAACCAATTTGACAGATTATTTTTATCAGTACAGTTGCATCTTGTGCATAGGCTAGTCTATAGATTTGTATATTTGATAGTTGGTAAAAACTTATTATTCAACATCTCTACTACAATAAGTCACCGACCGCCACTGCCATGTATATGAATAAACTCTAATAACAAATATTTAATCGATTATTTTTCTAAATAAGATAGTCTGCGAGCACGGAAAGTATGGTCACAGCCTGCCGGATAGAGGATTTGGCGAGGGGTGAGCATCGCGAACAGTCTCAGGCAACAGTTGGCCCGTTATTGTGTCTGAATCGTCATCAAACAGAACCAGTACATCGGGCGCCCAAATAGTTGCAACGCCATACGTATTATAATGAAAGTGCCCCGCCCCTCCTTACTGACTACCGACACGCGGTCACCGAGGAGACATTTGATTTAATAACTTATGCGGATAGAATATTTTAGTCAAGAGCACGCGATGCCGTAAAACAATTAATTGTTCAAAATGTGTCCATGATGAATAATATTTTTTTTTATTACCTGCAATAATTTATTTATATATTATTTCGCGTAGAACTTGCCTAATTTATTAAAATTAGTAATACATTGATATTTACTTATATATTGAATCAGGTCTTACGCACACAAAACCCGATTATAATAATTTCCTAATTTAAATATTATATTAAGCAAGCACAAACGCGTAAGGTTTGACTATTACATTTAACTAGTACATCATGTTGTGCTAGAATTTCAGGATGTTTGTAGTATATATATATGAAAAATAAATTTTATTTATTTCATTAAAAAAATTACATTTTTCAAGGATTCGAATTTGGTTTAACGCCAATCTTCCTAGGACCAGCCGATATATCACTGGCATTTTACATATACACAATTCTGATATACCAATTAATGATAGTTTTGTTATTAGTATATCTTGTTAATAAAATGATCTCTCTATCCATTATATATGTAGGTACATCTAACACAACTTAGACAATGTATTCAACTTTGGGATCTTCGTACAATTATATTTTTTATAGCGATTATTAATGATTTTTTTTAAGATCTTCAACAAAGATGTAATTTTTTTTTAATATCATTTTTTTTATGTATTTAATGATATTTTATTGTTATCTTTTTTATTATTTGTATTAAACAAGAAAACACACGAAAACAATCTACATTATTATAAATTTATTTTTCTGGGTGGTCTGACGTCGTGGGAGTTGATCCCCGTTTGCTGGTTGCCGATAGCCTGCACCCTCCCTCTTTCATTCTTGTCCGACTCTACACATGAACAAAACCTGTTTCTCGTAACCGCACTTTTTTCTTCATCCATTACATCTAAAAATCCATTACAATAGGGTTAAAAACAAAATTTTTTTTACAAGCTAATGTCGTCTGTGTATATAATAATATCAAACAAAAAAAGTATATTTGTAAAATGTATTGTAAATATATATAAATTACATATTTAAAAAGTACATCTCACAATTAACCACGAAGTTACAATCCATTATTTACTATATATTATATTATTTTTAAGTATCTTATTTTGCGAAATATTAAATAAAATAAAACTATTTAGATATAAAACAAGTTCAAAATACGTTATCGCACAGGAATTAAAGCAGACTCAGCAAATAATAAACAATTTTTTTTCTGGAATGTTCGATAATATCACTAGCTTATTTTTTCTCGCGGTAAAACTATACGTTAATAACCAACACTAAACATGCTAAATCGAAACTAATATATATATGTATGTGTATATATATATATATATATGTATATATTAGTATATATATTATGTTGTGTAATGGGGCCAGGGGTGGTACCCTGGCACTTTTCGAGCAAGGGCGCCGCCCTGCTGCTTTTTGTGACACTGCTTTTCAAGTACTTTTAAAAAATATTTTGATACCAAATATTCCGCAAAGAATTTTGTAAGTACGTCAAATATCGTACAGCGGATATTACGAATGCAATGAATGAATGCGGATATTACGAAAAATGCATAAAAATATATTGGACGTGAGAATTTTTAAAACGTGAGTCATTAACATATTTAAAATTTACAGGTTTTTTTTTGTTAAGAATTAAATCATCTAGGTGCGCGGCGTATCCCATTATTTCAACCATTGACCATAACTCAACTTTAATAAACAGTCATCCCTAAATTTACATGTTATTATTGCTCGATTATTTTTTTGACATGTTCATGGTTTTAGCGTTTACAAAATTTAACTTATTGCTGGCTAAAATCATTTGATTTTAACCTCTAATTTTCTAAATAATTCTATTTTTAATTTTCGTAGAAATACATTTATGAAAATAAAAAGGGGAGGGGGTGGCGGCTAAAATGCCGCCCTGGTACTTTTTTTTATTTAGCACTACACCACTGATTTTCACCGTTGTTTTTATATTTAAGAACGTGAGCGGAATTAAATATACTGTTTAGATCACAATAAAAATGTGATTAATGATCTACTATATGATTGCTATCAAAGGTCGTTTGATTTTAATAGTAGTATAGTTATATTTGTATATATATAATATATATCATTTTGCATGGGTTATGGCTATTCATATATATAAAATCCCAATATTCTTTTGTGTGTCACAGGTAAGAAAATTGAAATGATGGATGTGTTCTGAAAGTACGTTTTTCAAAATAGTGAACAACCAGATCAAAAATTTGAAAATTTGAATGCTTTTGTGCTCCTGTACAGGTAGGTAATTAATTATTAATGTCATAACGATCGTTTTCAAAGTTGATGCGTTAAACTATTTCTCTTAGCGTTGAAGTTTAAAAAAATTGATTTTTCATAACTTTATTTAATCATTTTAAGTATTATTATTTAGGTAGGAGCTGTAACTATGGCTTTATACATTGTCATAGATGTGAAATTACCTAGTTGGGCATACATGGAGCATATCCAGGTAAATTAAGAATGGGGGGTGGGGATGATCTCTGACGTCATAATTCGACGGTGACTTACTTGGCGCTAGATGTAGACGGCGCGACACATTTTATGATGTGAAGTGTCTCGTACAGAGATCGTAATTTTGATAGTTATCGATAGTGAGCGGTCATTAAACAAGAAAATCGTTTAGTGAAGAATGGCTGTAATCAATTAAATAAATGTTTTCGATTATTCCACAAAAAATTTAAGTAAATATTCAAGTATGATTTTATCAAAACCTTTATTTTTCACGGCACTGTGCCGCGTGGTATTCGCGATTTTATCGCGTTTTTTTTTTTTTTTAAATAATAATTAATACAGCGGGCACCTTCGTTGCAAATGAAATACTAGTCAAACTCGTCCTGGAGACATCTTTAACCGATAAGTTGTCGTCGAACCGACTACACCCCGACGGCCCAAGCGCTTGTGAATAATAGGAAACCGGTACGGAACGGAAGCACCGCGCGAATTTCATTCGGTTTTTCTTTTTTGAATCTCGAATGAACGGCAGACGCCCTTTGTCTACAGGCGACGCGCGATGTCTGGGAATGGCAATCCTTATATCATTTGCTCTATTTTTGTTTGTGCGTGTTGCGTTTTGGTTTATTATGGTATGTATTTTCATTCCATTCTTTACAATTCTGTCTGACCGCACTGACCGGTGAAAGACCTGCCCGCGAATTAAATGTCGATAATTTATTTTAAGAATGCGTAGGAATGCGTAAGATTACGTTTATTCCAGAGTTAACTTTTATGCAACCTGTGATGTTTAAACAGTGAACATAACTTCATACATTGTATTTAAGAATAAGTCAATGATTATATATTTATACGGTATGATTTAACATTTAAAAAAATGTTATTAAAACAATAATATCCTTAATATATTAGCTTGCTAAAAATTATTTAAAGAAATTTATGATTATTTTTGATGAACTGTAAATAGAAAATACATATCGAAAAGTAAATAAAAAATAACGGTAAAATTTATAGTTAGGATATAACAATATGTAGAAATAGTAAAAGTATATAGAAAAAGAAATGTATATCACATATAGCGAAAATAAATCATATACATGACTCATTTTTAGGTAGAAACTTAATCTAAAATTTCCTAAAGAAAAGTTAAATACAACAATTATCCTTGATTCGTAGCAATTTAGAATACAATTCAACAATTTGGTCTCCATTCTATAAAGTGCATGAATTAAAATTAGAAACGGTTCGACGAAAAATTTTATGATTTTTAATGAGCACTCTTTATTTAACTAACTTGTGTTGAAAAACGTGATTTATTATTTTTATTTAAAATAGTAAATGGCATGCTGGACGCCCTTAATTTAACTGGTCGTCGGCGCTGCTTCATGTAAATGCACCACATACTAATTTTTATATAAATATATTATACACACAAAGACTTCACAGGCTTGGGAACGATTTTGATATTTTAGATATATTCCGATGTTTAATGCTTAAATATAAGAATTATATTTTTGATGCTGTTTTGAGTCAGAGGTGTAATAGATTTTGGAATTCAGCCAATCTGTGTTAAACCTAAATTTTTATGTTTTTTTTTCTTTTAAATTTATTTTATCAATTTCGATTTTATATATATTCTATGCTACTTGTGTAGCTGGACAACTATTTTTAAATAATTAATTTTGTAGAAGCCCGTAAGGGCGTAAATAAAATATAAATAAATTATATAAAGAAATAGTGAAACAAAAAATACTGTAGAAAGAAAAAATAATAAAAATAATATGCTTTATATTATAATAAAATATAATCGGCAAAACTAATTTGATGGTCTCAAATTAGTTTTAATTATTTTTATAAGTATATTTTTATATCTGTCAGTTATAAACAAATAAGTTAGAATACAAATTGAATATTTTAAATTAGAAAGATATGTATATAAAATCAATTTTATCGAAAAATATTGTTGTTGCTACCGGGGTTGATTCGAACCTGGATCCCTTCCAATAAAAATAATGAAGATGGCTTTCAAATAATGGAACGATAGATACGAGTATATCAATTTGAAAAAGCGTAACATATAAGTTCGATAATTTGTCGTCAATGCACTGTGTTGGTATAGCATTGGAAGAGATCTAGGTTCGAGTCCCGGTAGCAACAATAATATTTTTCAATAATAATGGTTTTATATGTATATCTTTCTAATTAATAAATGTAATTAGTATTTAAAATATCACAGACCGTCTTGTTCTGAATAATTACAACTTCACAATAAGAATGTGTTCTCCTTAATAAATATGTTAGAATTTTATATTCTATAAGTATTAGTTAGTTCGATAGGTATAAGTGACTTGATTTTAATTTTGAGAGTACGTCCCAGTAAATTATGTTTAAATAGTGAGTAAGAATTTCATATTGAATCTTAATTTACTGATAGATGTATATTCTTAAAATTTAAACTAACTTATTGTGTTTTATCACAATTTTATTTTATAATTATACTTGTCTGTGTAATTATATTACGTCTCAATATTCAAGCTAAAACCATTAATTATTTTATTTCTAAATTTACCTGTGATTTAACTGTTTTTGTGAATTATGATTGAAATTGACTTATATAAAATCTGTAGAAATATGGCAAAACATGATATGTTCATCTTTTTAACAAATTAAGTTTTCTACACCTCTGTCAACACCTACAAGATGGCAAAATAAGGTATCTAGGTATGAGAAATATGCTGTGTTAATACGTGACGTCCATTGTTTGAATTTCTTATAATGGCAAATTATGATGCGTGTTGACTTATTTTGACGAAAAATCGTTATAGATACTTCAATGAAAGAAGTAATTTTATACATTTATTAACAATAAAGTAAAGGTTGTAAATGAACTCTATTTTTTCAAAACCGATCATAGTTTAAAATTGCTATACTATAAAAAAATTAAAATAAAACAGACATATCGTGTTTTGCCATCTGACTAGATATATATAAAATTCTTTACTTTTATATACGTTTGAAATTATTCCTAAACTACGATATTTATTATCAAATTTTTTTCGTTATTTATCAATTTTTATAAATAGGGAAGTCCGTAAAATAATATGTAATTAAATTGTTGAGGATATCAAAAATTATTTTTAGATTAATGTATTGACAAATATTTGTATTATATTTATGATACCTACCGTGTTTCTGTTCATTTTGATAATAAATAGGGTTACGAACTATTTGTTGGCTTCCATTCCTTAGAAAATTGCATTGTCTTTTGTATAAAAATATACGTCTACGTAATTTCAGTTCAATAAAACTCTGTAGGGCGCCGTTTGTTAGTGTTGCAATTAAGCCGTTCGAGATAAATTCGTTTATTAGATTCGGGGGAACGACACCCTTACCGCCGCCACACAGGCGTACAGTCGCGTGAGACGGTGTGCGTGACGTCTGGGCGTGTTCATTTATCTATAGACTATTCTGTGTGTGTGTTAGGAGTCTGGAATAATGCCCTTCGTACGAGACAAACTTTTGGGTTGGCCATTGTCGGCGGGTTCATCGGGCTACAATCTGGGGCGGTCGGGGAGCTAATGGCCTGTCTGGACGGGATCACTTCATCAAAGCGCTAGAGTGAAATTGTATGCCCTGGGTCAAAATTACCGAACCGTTTAACCACTCTGATTTTACAGGCGTTATAAAAATAAATGCGCTTTTTTTCACTCTCCGGCCTACTTTATCTAATACGCAGATGGTCCGATATCGGGGTGTGTCTGCGCAGGTAATAAATCTCGATTTGGTGAATCGTAGAACGATTTATGTGTTTATGGCGGATTGTGAACGCGCGCTTTTCGGTGTTCCTTTTTTCAAAATATTAAAATATTTCTTTTCCCGCGTTTTGGCGTCGGGCTCAACCACGTGTGTTCTGTTGTGTTGTGATGTACAGCACTCTGCACGTTTCTTTACACACGTATTTTGTTCTTTTTACGAACGTTACCTTTTACTTCAGAGATAAATTAGTAAAATATTTTCTTACCGTCTAAAAAAATCCCTGAACTATAAGTTCGAAACCTGTTTAAATCGACATTTTTTATACGTGTTGCGGCGTTTGTTGAGTTTACTTGATAGTTGTTTATTTAACCTTGACAAATTGATTACATAATGACGTATTTCCTATGGACGAGGTTTTGTTAATGGATTCATGCAGTGGGTACTGTTTTTTATCGTTGTCGTTCTATTTTTGTTATCCCAAGCTGTGTCAAGAAACCGACATATTCACAGAAACCAGCAGGAAACAACCGAATCAGCCGGCTGTTCTTGCTGAGTCCGCCGCGCGGCTACTGTGATTTGATTGGCTTAATTTTGGATTTAATTTAAATATTCACTCTCCCACGCGAATGTTTCTTTACTTGGCTACACGTATTTACTTTAAGTAAGTCCGTTTACATTATCTTCCCCAAATTCTCTATCCCGCTTTATCCTATATAATTTATTTCGAATCTACTTTTCAGTCGCTATAACATAATAAAACTAGCTCAGCCCGATATAATACATATCCTTGGACCTACAAATTTTTAAATGTAATTCCCATCACCAAGATAATAATAATAATGAATAGCTTGTTGGTCTAGTGGCTAATACGCTAGTCTAGTGATCTAATGGTCGCACCTCGTTCCAGGAGACCAGCAAGTTAGTCTTATTTTCATAGTACAAGCGTTTAGCTTAGTTTGCAAATAGTAAGAATATTGATGTAAATTGTATTTCATGTGCGTATCTCTATTTAAAAAAATAAAATAATAATAATTTTGTGTTCCTATATCCAGATTATATAAACTATATACATAAAACACTAAATGTATGTGACGTTTCGTCATTTACGTTGTCCTTTACATATTTTGTTTCACATGCGACCAGTTAAATATTAAATAATATTACGTAGCAACTTCGGTTTAGAGCCTACTAAATATGAAAATTTTTAGATTATCCTAGAAACTGAGGCTGCAATAGACACGTATATTTATTGTTATCCTTTCTCATACATTTATTGTTAATATGTTATAGTACTGAGTATTTAGTACAGAAGTTTCTAGTCCTTTCTTAATCTTACTCATTATACTAACATCAGCTTTACATTCTTTCCATATTTCTTCATTGTTTACTCTGTCAAATAGGTTTGCCATATATACGCCTAAGTGATCTCATTTTCACTGCATTCAGTTTACTTTCGTTCCTCTTCTGCCAGCTTCACTGCCTCACTTCCACACGTCAGTGTCTGTACCAGAACTCTTTTGTGTACCGTTAGTCTTAATAATAATAATAAGAGATAATTTGTATAGCGCCATTTTCGTAAAAACTTTCACCTCAAGGGCGCTCAAATCTTGCCTCGGTTAACAAATTCCCGTTAGATATAATTCTATTCAAAATGCCGATATCATCCTCAGACTTTCCGTTTCTATCAAACATACTTCCCAAATACACAAACTCATCTACTTGTTCCAAACATTCATTACCTACAAATATTTTGCACGGTATCTTGCTTTGCTCTTTCTCAAATACCATCACTTTCAACTTATTAACATTCACAATTAGGTTGCTTTCTTACATGTATCGTACATTTTACTCTTACTACACTCTGTAGTCCTTGTTCATTATTCGCCATTAGTACTGCATCATCGGCGTACAATAAACAGCATACAATCAAATCGCCCATTTTTGCTCCTACATTCATACATTCCAGTTCTTCCACACAATTATCCATATACAAGCGGAACAGCCATGGAGACATTACACAAATTACTTAAATTAATTAGGTATATGATTTATTATTAGGAGAACATATTCTTAATGTGAAGTTGTAATTATTCAGAACAGACGGTCTGTGATATTTTAAATACTAATTAAATGTATTAATTAGAAAGATATACATATTAAATAAATTTTATCTAAAAATATTATTGTTGCGCTACCGGGATTCGAACTTGGATCTCTTTCCAAACAGCGAAAGGTGCATTATCCACAGCGACATTATTTTTGATGACAAATTTTCGAACCTATACTATATGTTACACTTTTTCATATTAATATTTACATCTTTTGTTCCATTATTTGAAAGCCATCTGCTTTGTTTTTTCAATAACATAATGCACCTTCCCCGGTTTGGAAAGAGATCCAGGTTCGAATCCCGGTAGCGAAACAACAATATTTTTCGATGAAATTTATTTAATATGTATATCTTTCTAATCAACACATTTAATTAGTATTTAAAATATCACAGACCGTCTATTCTGAATAATTACAACTTCACAATAAGAATGTGTTCTCCTTAATAAAATATGTGTTTGATAATCTCCTTGTCCGAAATATTATCTCTTTGTCAACTTGTTCACGATACTTGAAGGTCTCCAGTCCTCCTTCATCTGTTCCGTCGGTGATTAATACATTTAATTAGTATTTAAAATATGATTTATTAATGCTTTACTTATTTATTTACTAGCGATGGTAGCGTAGGTACTACCTAAACATGTAAACTTTTGAAATATATTTTTCGAAGTCCAGACACGGTGGATAGTGGCGTAGTAATAAGTACGGAGTCCTCTCAGCGCTGTGTAAACGCGGCGAGGGGGTAACAGTAACAGGGCATCGGTCGGGGTGCCAAATGACTAATGATTTAATAAATGCGGAGGGTGTGGGTGCTAGCCGCCTGGGACGTGAACACTAGTAACCCCAGTTCGGGGGGAAAGACCCGCCACTACGTCTGTCTGCTTTTTGCACGTACATACATACGCGCCATTATTCCTAAAATAAGTCTGACACGCAATTCCCGAGCGGGTGCGGCCGGGACTCGGCGGGCTATGGCTATTCGGACCATTGTTACACGTTGTCTCGGAAGTCTCACTTTTATAGATACTTTTACATTATCAAATCTTGTACGTTGATAGTTGATAGACTGTGAGCACTTCACAAATACGACTCACTTACAATAATTATTGAATGATACTTATTCAGTATGCATGTCTAATACAATGATACTCAACCTTTTTTTTCTTCGGGCCACACACATATATTTGTAAAGCTACGCGGGCCGCAACACTATACTGGTATGACAAAAAATATCATGAAACCCACCACCCCCGTTTTTTTGGAAAACCATTTGAGATTTTAAAAATAATAAACCAAAACAGAATAATAATAGTACATATCATTTATCATCATACGGTTCGTTAAAAATTACAATAGTGAAAAAAATAAAACTCAAAAGTAACATGTATAAATGTGTTGAGGGCCGCACAAAAAAGCTTAGCGGGCCGCAGGTTGAGTATGTCTGGTCTAATACCTTTACAATATTGCTAAAATTATTTTTAACAAACAGTAGAAATGCATTCATCGTCTAGGGCAGGGGTGGGCAGACCGCAGCTCTTTTCATAAGCATTAGCGACTCTTCCAACTCTAGTTCATATTTTTATCTACAATCATAGCATACATGCATACATGGAATAGTTTACCTGAAACATGACATCGTAAAACAATCACCATTCTTACAATCTTTGGCTATACGTATTTATGCGAACAAACATTCTCTTCCATGAATGAATTGAGTTGCTTGTTGGTGTAGTGGTCGTGGGTTCGCGCCTCGTTCCAGGACACCAGCAAGTTAGTCCTATTTTCATAGGACAACCATTTAGCTTAGTTTGAAAATAGTAAGAATATTGACGTGACATGTATTCCGTGTACGCATCTCTATTTAAAAAAAAATCAAGTTAAGAAGCAAATTACCCCTTTTTAAATTATTTAATTATGTTTTTTTTAATCACTTAAATAATTAATACACCGACCGATTTCTGAAAATACCATTTTTCTTCAGGGTGTCAAATTAACTAACTAAAAACAAATGTATAAAATTAACCAAAATATTATAAATAACCAACTTAATTTAACCGCTAGTCCTATATTTAAAAAAATCTAATAATCAATTTCTGCATCTTTAATTATAGTGAAAATTTAAGTTAATTACTAGATTTACTTAAAAATAATTATTATTTTAATTTTTTTAAGTTTTAACATTAGAATAACATGATATATATGTTTTTGGTTAGTTTATTTAACATCCTGAAGAAGGGAATGGTATTTTCTGAAACAGGTGGGTGAATATTTATTATTAAAGTGGTTAAAAAATAAAGTTAAATAATGTAAAATTGAATTTTAACCACAAAGTTGATTTTGCTATTATGAAAAATAGTAAATTAACCGACGACAATTCATAATCATGCCTAAAATTAAACAAGTCGTTTTTTGTTAGACAGCGGTGCAAGGTCACCGTTCTAACTAGTAATCTTTACAAAGCCCAAAAAGTGTTCTGCTAGTTTATAATAATTTAGGTTTTCTTATTTTATAAGTAGTACACTGAGCTACTAAAGCTTATAACTCCCATATATTACATTCTAAATAGCCTATGATTGTATTGGGAATTTGAGTTTTAAATAAAAAATTTGATTTTATCTCGTTTTTTTCGTCATTAAAATGTATATAGCTTCAGTGAAAATTGATATTGCGGCTTTGTGAAAATTTATAGATTCTGTTTATTTAATATTTGACACTTCTCGCATGAAAGTCTACCGCCCTCTGGTCTAGGAGATGCAAATCATTTTTCACCAACACTAGATTTCTAAAGCGTTGATTTCTCTCAATTGAGGAAGTCAGGTCGATATCACTTCTTTTTGAAATTATGCGACCGAGAAAAATTTCTCGCAAAATTTCAAGCGTAGATCGGGCTGTGTGTGAGGTGGCACCGTCCTGTTGGAACCACATGTGTCCCAATCGACCCAATTCGGTCAACACGAGGTTATCCAACATGTGACGATTACCATCATCATTAAATGTTTTAATAACTTCAACACGTTGTTGAGACGTTAAATACTCCAACATAAATTGTAATTAACTACTCTCTACGATTATCAAATGCGAACTGACAAATATTTGCCAAACTAAAATGGAAGCCAATCAAAATCGACCTGGAACATAATATTCACCCGGAATATCTTTTAGCGTATCAATAACACTTTTTGTTTAGGTATATTATTTATTCAATTTGAATTATTCGTCGTTCTTACGACGTTTGATCATTCAAATATGTACATGTGAAATTTGGTTCTTTCAGTATTTTCTTTTGTTCATTTCCACGTCTACGTAATACATTAGTACACATTTACAGATTAACGCAGTACGTTAATTACTCAATTATTTGTAGATATAGACAATACTGTAAAATAACACGCAAGGCACGTAAGTATACTAATCAAATTATTATTTTAATGAAAACACATTTTTGTTGTGAAGTTGCAATTTCAAAACATAGTTCTGTGCTATTTTTAATACAAATTGAAAGAATCAATTAGATAGATATACGTGAAAAAATATTTTTCTTTGATACCGGTAGCAACATTACAGATAATTTAATAATGAATCTGATCTGTGTTTCGAACGTTCTACGAAATACCGCTAAAAGAAATTTTTTTATTTTTTTATTTCTGCATCATTTCCAAGATAGCAATGTGAGTGATGTTAATTTAAAGTCGGCGCGGTATCCTGCGTTTACATACTAATACTAATATACTAATCAGTTACGTCACATAAATATTTTATTTCACTACATTCCGCACTATTATTATTAACTTATTTCAATATTGATCCCGAGACTTTACGGCGAAGTGAAAACCTCACTTCAAATTTATCGTGAAAATCAAAGGGCTTTATATCTTTTCAATATAAATTCTCGTCAAGCGTGTCAATTTACTTAACGACAACTTGATGAATGAAACCAAAATATTGTAAACAAAAATACTCATATATCATATCTCAACAAAGTATATTTTTTTAATTTTATTCCAGTATTATGTATCTCATAATTATTGCGTGTAAATCAAAAACTGAAAAAACTCGATTACTATATTAAAATGTCAAAATGTAATTCATTTCCTTTTAGAATATTATATTATAATATACGTAAATTAAATACAAAATACTTAAAATTTTAAATATGAATTAATAATATTAATTAGAAAGATATATATATATAAAATCAATTTTATCGAAAAATATTTTTGTTGCGTCAAATAATGGAACGATTAAATGTAATAACATCATAAAGGTAACATATAGGTTCGAAAATTTGTCGCTGTAGCATAGTTGGATAATGCACCTTCCCCGGTTAGGAATCCAGGTTCAAATCCCGGTGGCGCAACAATATTTTTCGATATAATTGATTTTATATGTATATCTTTATAATTAATATATTTAATTCATATTTAAAATATCACAGACTTATGTTCTGAATAATTACAAATTAACAATAAGAATGTATTCTCCTAATAATGAAATATTTGTACATTTAATTTGAAATATAATACATCATATTCCTTTCCTTATAATATATTGTTTTTTTTTTTTTGGGATTTTACTCGGGAACACTCAACTCAAGAACTAACCAAATATATTTTTGTCCAATGTTTTCCCGCCGCTTATTACACGCAAAACTTATACAAAATATTGTTAAACGCCAGATCAAAGAAGAGAAAATAGAATTACATAAAATACCTGCAAAAAAACGTCAACACGACACGAGAACATCTTCGCATAAATCTGTCGAGAATGAAAATAGACCATTGGCGACATTGCGATAAAAATTATATTACGACTTATCCCGAACAGGCAAGTCACAACTGATCATTGACACATTTTGAAAAGAAGTGACAAACATTCCAAGTGCTGCACAAACATAATAATCATAAGTAAACTGTAAATGTATTTTTTTTTTAATTTAATTTCTGTGAAAAGGTGACATTGGTTGTTATTTTGCCACAACCCATACAGCGCACGCGAGGCCCGCCTACTAATCATATTTTAATATATTTTCATATTTGTCATCCGTATTATATCTTCAATTTGTTTATTGAGTTTTTATATATAATTGACACTATTTTAATTAACACGGATTTGAGCTATTACTGATGGTGCAGTGAAGTGGTTTAGTAAACACATTTGAATTATTAAGGAGAACACATTCTTATTGTGAACTTGTAATTATTCAGAACAGACGGTCTGTGATATTTTTAATAGTATTTAAATGTATTAATTGGAAAGATATACATATTAAATCAATTTTATCAAAAAATGTTGTTGTTGCGCTACCGGGATTCGAACCTGGATCTCTTCTCAAACCGGGGAAGGTGCTTTATCCAACTACGCTACAGCGACAGCACTTTTGACGACAAATTTTCGAACCTATATGTCACATTTTTCAAGTAATACATCTATCATTCCATTATTTTAAAGTAAACCAATGGCAGACGCCAAAAGAATGGTTAATTCTGGCGTCTGCTATCGGTTTACTCAAAGGTATTTGGGATTCCGTAAAAACAAAGTAGATGGCTTGCAAATAATGGAACGATACATGTATTCATTCGAAAAAGTGTTACACATAGGTTCGAAAATTTGTCGCTAAAAGTACTGTCGCTGTAGCATGGTTGGATAATGCACTTTCTCCGGTTAGGAAAGAGATCCAGGGTCGAATCCCGGTAGCGCAACACAATATTTTTCGATAAAATTGATTTTATATGTGTAATACATTTAATTAACATTAGAATTTTATCTGTAATGCCATTTCTCATTATTTCGAGAAAAAAATATTTAGACATTCATCAGCTGGTATCTTTCTTTATAATTATTAGGTTGATGCATCCGCCGTTTTTTTCGCAACTGTTTTTTTGAACTTGACGGTTAATTGACATCTATCATAATATAATTCTTTAATACGGTTAGGAAATTAAAATGCGCATCGAAAACCACCTGCATATTCCCCACATTATGTTGTCCCACTTCAGTCATTTCGCGATCTCAACGATCTTTTCGGCGAAGGAACGATTAGCGAAAGGACATGCCGAGAGTGATTTGTTCGCTTCAATGCTGGTGATACCAGTTTAGACAAGTCAGGAAAGGGTCGATCATCGGATTTCGATGACCAGGTCCTTCTGGCGGCTGTGGAAGAGGACGAAAATTGAACCACGAGGACTTTAGCTGAAAATTTCAACGGCGATCAGTCCACGATCACAGTTACTACGTACCCGGATGATAATTGTACATAATATATGTTTTCGTTTTTGGTTATATTACAATATAATTTTAAAAAAACGGCGAATCATGCATCAACCTAATATTTGAGATTTTTATTATTTTTTATAATTTTTCTTTTTGCAATTTTTAAAAATTGAATTGTGTTATAAAATATGTTTAAACCTAGCGGAAATGCCGTCAATAAAAAAAACATTGTATATGTTATTTAAAGTGTGACGTACAAACGTATAATATATGTTGGTTTAAATATTACAGTTATTAGTAACACGTATTAATGTGTCACGGAGATCTGCACGCACTCATTATTTTAACAATCAACAACAAAAATGCGTTTCATCTCACAGAGATAAATATTCATTATTGAATGTTGAATTGGATAAATTGTAAAATAAATTATATACAAAAAACTAACTAACATTTCATATGTTGGAGTCAACTTTTATATCGATTCTATAATTTAATTAACAAGTTTATTATGCTATTTTGTAGGATCCAGAAAACAATATTTAACAAATATTATTCAATAAATTGTTCAACGAATTGTAGGAACCTTTTACAACTCCTAACTAAAAAAGCCTTTTTAATGATTCTACCATACACATTAATACTGTCGCATGTAATTTTGCAAAAAATGTATTGATTAAATGAAATAACTTTAAATATTTAACTTTTATCAGAAGCATAAAACTATAACCTGAAAATATTATTTTTCATTTCATTAATTGTATCCCTTTTCAGGGAATAATACTTCACTAAATAATTATTTGTTTGTTTGTAAGGGTGTCCAGCGGAAAATTTTCAAGTTTAATATTAAATTTTAAAAAAACTACAAAATAGAGTTTAACGATGCGGATTTTACGTTTTATAAACAATATCGTCTAAATGCCGTCCATTTCTCTCAGGACACCCTTGCAATCGGACTCTTAAATTTGCGAACACGCGAGAGCAAAGCGTTGGTTCAATGGCAACAACTTCACTGCGGATATTTTTTTGTAGGGCCTGAATTGTTCGAGAATTGTCGCTGTAAATTCTCGACTTAAGCCATCCCCACAAAAAAAAGTCGCACGGTGTAAGGTCCGGTGACCGAGGTGCCCAGGGTATGTCTCCGTACTTGCTGATTAATTTATTGGGAAAAATTCCCCTCAGCTTCTTCATTGAAACTCTAGCTGTGTGTGGAGTGGCCCCGTCTTGCTGAAATTGTGTTTTGCTGTTGAATCCGAGAAACAACTGCAGTTGCGGTACTAAAAACTCGTCGATCATTCAGCAATACACGTCAGCAGTGACTGTCTCTCGCTGGTTAAAAAAATAAAGGCCAATTATCCCTAGGGCAGAAATTATACACCACGCTGTCGTTTTTGGACACTACAAACGTTTTTGATGGCGTTCCCTGGGTTGTCGGGGCACTAATATCTCATGTTCTGTTTATTAACATAGCCATCGATATAAAAATGTGCTTCGTCAGTAAACAATATGTTTCCAAGAGTTAGTGCTGTTCCAAAACGTTCCAGTACCGTTCTCGCTAAAGTTTTACTTAAAGAATAGTCATTTTCGTTGAGAAACTGCACGATTTGAAATTTGTATGAGTGAAACTGTAGTTTCTTTTTCAAAATAACGTACACTGTTGATTATTTTATTCCAGTAAAGGCTGCAAACTTCCTTATCGATTTACGCGGATTGCGCATAATTTCACGTCGAACTCGAGCGACGTTCTGGCATCGATGCTGACGTTGATGGTCCCGGAGGAGTTTGGTTAACCATTGCCCCTTCTTGTCTGAACTTTTGAACACAACACCAGATAAGTTGCGTGCTCGGCCCATCACTTACTCGTCAAATATTAAAGTGAGTACAAAAAGCGCGACGCGCACGAACCAATGAATCACCGCACTTTAAATATTGCTCAACCGCAAACGCGCGGTGCACTCCTGACCAGTGACTCATTGCGACTGGCAAATCGGCTGATGATGAGTAATTACAATTTAATCTTGAAATTTTTCCGCTGGACTTGTAATTTAAAATTGATCGTTATTGCGTCGTTTTAAAATATTATTTTCAAATTTATTTTAAAATAATTTTTTTTCCGTCTGGACAGAAACTGCCTTTTGCCATATTTCTGAGCTAGTAAGGGTAAAAAAACTATTTTATTTCGTTTTAAATTGAAAGCTTTTTATTTTATTTATCAAAAACTCAATGTGTCGTGTGATTCAATGTTGTAGGTACTCACTACGACCGTCTCAGTCGTTATGATTACAAATATTAAATAGCTTTTTCAGCGAGGCCCGTTGATAAACTCTGTCTCGATTTCTATTGAAGTCCTCTATATTTTAATGTTTTTTCTTCTAAATATTAAATCACATTATCTTTATCAAACATGTCAAAAAATAAAAGCAGTTAATTTGATTGAACATGTCTCCGTTCTTCGGTACTTCATTCTCTCGTTCTTAATGCATAATTATATATAGATAAATAAATAAAAATTTCCATATATAAAAAATGAATACATAAAATAAAATTTTTAGAGGAATTATTTGTGTTATATTACTATTACGCACCCCAAATTAAGAAATATCTTGAATTATGGGAATAGTTAGGCATTTATATATTATATTATAAAACATGATCAAAATCTATAATAATACAATATGAAATTTAAAAATTAATTTATTTTATATAGAGAAACGAAACTGACATTGATCATCTTAAGAATTATAAAGATGTTCGATACATTATTAATATATTTTTATTGAAGTTCTTCCAGCCGTTTTAATGCTTCTTTTTTTATATTATAATTTTATAGTTTTGGCAATTGCTTGTTAAGTGTAGAAGTAATGTATGATGCATGTCTCTGTTATATTTCTATTTTAGATTTTTTAGACACGCTCATTTCTTCGCTTTCCTTATTGTTCTGATAAATTACAGTTTAATTTAAATTCGTCATCTTTAAAAAAATCGTTTCTTTTATAAAGGTATAAATTTAAAACAGGACAATCATTGAAAACAAAAATATTATTGAGAATTATTTTTACTATCAAGACAAATTCCGGACTGTAATACTGACTCAGCCTGTTACTAAATTATAGTGTTATCTAAAAATACGCAAATAGAATAGAAAATTACGTTATTTATATTTTATTAATGTTACATGTTCTTTCATATTCAATTTGTTTTATAGAAGTATTTATACTTTTTTGTTATAATGAAAATCTTTTAGTGAAACTTATCCGACTTAACTAAACATCGTCGGAAGGTTTGTGTATAATCTGATTGACGACGTATTAGGGAGGTGTCTCATCTGCCGTGTCGCGAGTCAGTGACATTTCGAGGACCGTTACCTCTATTCACCTTCCGCACGCGGCCCCCGCGGGTGGTGTTGATAGTTTGCACTATTCGCGACAAAGAAAATGCCGAGTCAGCGAATTTTTCACTTTTATAAACAGCCGTACGGAGTAATACGCAATTTTCCCCTTTTTCACATCTCTTTGTGCTTTTTGGCGTAGTGCCGAATTTTCTTCGCACTTCGCGAAATCTGAAATTCCGTCATCGGATTTATAACTCATCAAATCTTCGCATTACAAATGATTCATCGAATGTTGTTGTTGAAAATTACTTTTCGAATAAAAGTTTTCTCGTTTCTTTTTGTCGTGTTTTCCAACATGTAATAATGCTACCACCGGCTGGCCTTTTGCAGCTATGCTTTCACCTTTCGTGATGTTGATATCCTAACACGGAAGTTTTTCCACGCTCAAATAGCTCGTGTTATTTAAGTCGCAGATAGTCTTAGGACCAACTTTGTTATGGAATGTATTATACAAGTAGAATATATATTGCGTCGGTGCGTAAGTTTCTAACATTTTTTTTAAATAAACAAAATATCGGGGAGTCTAATAAATCTCTGTGATTTTATAATAAATGACATACTATTTTCGATATCTGCTCTAAAACGTCAGTGTCGCCGTTTTCTACTATCTTAAAGGTTTTCTTAATTTTTGTGCTTACATGAAGGACTGTCAAGTTGAGAAAAACGACATATAATTTTTTTCACCTTTAATCAAGGTTAAAATAGTCATCCAGGAGCTCAGCTGAGTAATTCTACTGCATCCGTCCGTCCCGGCCTCGCTCCGTCAGATTATCAGCTTTTTCGGTCAATCCATTGTGCGACGTTACATTCAACAGCGACGATGACCTCAAAAATTAGTTCGATAACTATTTCGATACCAGACCAGCTGATTTTTATAGAAAAGGTATCGACAAATTTGTCGAAAGACTGGAGGAAGAATACATTATTGATTGATTTTAAAATAAATAATTTAACAACACCGCGAAGACTTAAATTAAACAACCCAAAGGTGAAGAAGTCTTCAATCTAGTTTTGAAACGCAGCGTTTTTATTAAAGGAAATTCTTTAAAAAGTATTGGATAGATAGCAGAAAATTTGATAGAACAAGATCAAGATGTGGAAAAACCTCCTCAGCGAGCTCTCGAATATCCGGTAGGTATCTAAATAAAATATTTTGACCTTAATAATTAGTATAAAAAAAATTGCTTGACTCTTAAGTTTATTTAAATTATTATTTTGTACTAATATAATATATTAATTTTATTAATCTATCTGAAAAGTTACTGCTTCAAATATTACAAAAATTTAATATTATGCTTAAAAGCATATTTCGAAAATTATCCGCCACCGCAATGCTAACAAATATGAGCTTTATCTCGTTATGTGAACATATTTGAATTACCGACTGGAGTTTTTTAACCAAGCCGTTTATCATATCTAGATTTGTTATTTATTACGTAGATTATTTTCCCGTTTAAAAGCAATACATTATGTGTGCCAGGAATCGCTTCTGGAAAGTGATTTATAAAGCTTATGAGATGATTTATTTTATCGATAAGTGCTTTCATTTGTTTTTTATTCGCCGCTCATTTTTTTGTTTACTTTTCTCAGCCCCGTCCTGCTTTCACGCGGGGGTTGGCAGGGCGGCAGGACGCAACGCCGATAATGTTTTCTCATTTCTTTTATTCTCGCACTAATCTAAATCGGAAAATAACGAATTTTTATAATTTCTTTGTTTTGCGAGTTGCTTGAAAAAATGACAGCATTTGAAGAAAGGCAAACCCTCAAATTGATAATTTAATTACTTACTTTTCCGCGTCTCGTATGGTGGAAAAATAATAATCGATGAGCTGCAATGAATACCCGCCAAGTAGTAATGTTTAAAATTGTAAGGATTGTGTTAGGCAATCGGCATCCATGTTTATTATATCAGCCTAGTCAATAGAAAGGCGAGTCATATACAGTAAACTTAATGACGACTATATTCTTTTGTTCTTCTAAAATGCGAAATTTTTTCACGTTAACCATTTTTAGTTACATGTTAAAAGAAAATAGCACAATCACATAGCATTGCATTGGGACCAGAACATTTTTTCGCGTTAACAGATTTTTCATGTTTTAATGTACATAATCGTTGAACATGTGTATGTTGTGACGTTGTATTTTATCCGTCCACCGGCTCGCTCAGGTGCGTGGTTCTGATACACAGAATTCACCATGTCGTCTGCCACTCACATTAGCTACCATTCTCAGGGAAAATAATATGATTAGTTTCAAATTTTTATAACATCGTAAATTAATGATTTAATTAGATACGAAAACATATGAATTTAAGGTAGACTGTAGTAAGAATCCTGTCACTTGAATGTGATTACATAGAAAGATTGATTGGCAAGTCTTGCCTTAATAAATTAATAGAATTCTTACCACCGTGTGAACATCTAAATCAACAAGTTATTATCTTAAACTAATGGTGAGATAAAACACTTGGATTCATTGAATATGAAAATCTTCACCTAGGACATTATATTACAACAATTTCATTCCCTTGATGAATTTGTCAGATCAAATATAGAAAAAATCGTATCAAAAAAATGTGATCAACAAGATTAGCAAGTTATTATTTTTAATTAATAAGGTGAGAATAAAAACTACAATACTTCAAATATTAACAATTTCCATCGAAATTCGTTTTACAACCATTTAAACGCGAGATGTCTTCGTTCTTCGGCAGCGAACCACAGTCTTCCTCCAGAGTTGATGTTCCGAAGCACCCGTTAATACTTTTATCTCCTGACTTATCAAAACGTCAGGAAGGCTGGGTCATCTTCTTCCATTTGAACTCGCATGGAATCCCCTGCGTCCTCTTCTGTTGTAAAACAAATTCAGTTGCCAAATTAAGAAGCGGAGGAGACTAAATCGTATCCCGGTCCTGCATTTTTCATGAGAAATCCTTCATGAAGAAAAAAGGTATTGTCATCTACATGACCTCTTTGCTTTCATGTAAGAATGGGATGCTTCCATCCTGCAAACATACAAGTAAAATAGCAAACAAATCTCACAATATGGTGCAGAATAACACAGATGCCTAATATATTTGATTATTCTCACTCTTCCTTGATTCAATACGAAATCACATCGTCATGATTTTAGCATCAGGACAACTTCCTCGTTCTCGCAAACTGTCAAAAGAAAAGAAGCCTACCGAGAATTTTTTTCTTACGCGATGCAGTGTTGCCATTTGGTAAATGTCAACTCCCAGCACATCTCGTGCGCGGTAGGTACCAAATATAACGTCATAATGTATATGGATGCTGTTCATTATAGCCAGCCCATTATTTATGTACTTATTATGGACTTTCATAGTAGTTAATGGTCTGAATCTAATTTCCTATCAAAAAAATTTCGGGATACTTTATTTATTCGTAGCATTACTTTTCTGAGCTTTGCAAGAGATTTTATGAATAACATTGTCAATGTAAATAGCTCCAAAGCGCAACGAAACTGATCATAAAAATTCTAAAAATCCTATGTTTTTGGTTTAGATTTTGAAGTTATGTTTTATGTGTAGACATTCTTCTTAAGATGGCGGGTGCGGTTCCTTATCTGTAAATAAAAGAAACTATCTCTTTCTACTTAACTCTTCCCCTCAGCACGAAGTTTCATATCTTCAAAACAAAGCTACGTTCCTCCCTCCATCACAAACACTTTCCCGCACACAGATAAATTTCCCCCTGTTTCTATTATGTTCAAACGACATTTTTTCTTCACTCGTACAGAAATGGTAGAAGACATCTGGCTAGTTGTAAACATTCAGTACAGCCGATTTTTCATTCCACAATTGTTATTTTATTACAATCTTAAACATTTACTTTCCACTGTTTGTGTTCAATCGCACTCCTAAGAAGAATTTCATGAATACTCCCGCAGTCTTTTTTACAGTCTCATATAGGTAGGCACCCAATTCTACCCACTTCTCTTTGACGTTGAGTCTAGATTCAGTTCAATATTTCACGGTTCTACATAGTGATTAGCTGAATACCATGAAGTGTGAGTAGATCACTGATATTTCTAAGTCACAATCGCTAACAGGGATTCGTTAGTATCTGATTCAATTTAGTGATTGTGATTATGTCCCGATTATTATCTAAAAAATATTGTGAAATGAAACAAATATTTATTTTAAGGAATTTAATTTCATGGTTTTATATACATATGTATATTTGATTTTTGTTTACATTTTTATGCTAGTAAACCGTGAATTAAATATGCTTATTTTGCGAAGAAAAGGTTTAATATTATGATGGAGGAAGTATAATTGAACACTATCTAGGTGTCGTAATTTTCAATATTTTTCATATACATATATGTATATTGAATTAGTGCTGAGATAAAATGCTCCTCTTGATACACTGGTACGAGAGTGATTGTTATTCAATAAGATCATTAATTGAAAATTACGACACCTAGATAGTGTTCAATTATACTTCCTCTATCATAATATTAAATCTTTTCTTCGCACAATAAGCATATTTAATTCATGGCTTACTAGCATAAAAATGTAAACAAAAATCATATATTCATATGTATATAAAATCATGAAATTAAATTCCTATATATATATATATATATATATCGATCAATGCCCATATGATATTTTACATAAATATGTTTTTGTTAATTACGTACGCAGACATCATATATAGACAAATAATTACTAAAAAGTAAACACGGAATGTTTTGTGTTTCGAGAAATTTTGCATCGGATCAATGTACGCCTGTTCTGAGAACTTTTGCGACTCTCCGTCGTTATTCTGGATCTTTACCAATATGGAACCGTGTAGAATATTCTAGAATTATAGGCGAATGGTGCTTATTTAAGTTCCATAATTAAAGTTTTCAAATGTATAATTATTTTCTTAAAATTATTGACTTGACTCGCCTTTATATTTCAATACTTTTTGAGGCACACAGTGAATTTCGTAAATTGAAGGATTCTACTTCACTTTTCTAACAATGTGTTCCAAAGACATTCTGCTCCTTTGACTAAGGATGGAATTCGAATACAGCTCTTTAAGCTCTGCCATAAAAGGGTTTGAATCCGGTATCACAACTACTGAAATATATGTACACATTAACGTTAGCATTTGCACGGTTTTGATATGATCAGACCGAGATATCTGTTTTTTTAATATCGCCGACTTGATTTTTTTCTCAATTTACATTCAGTTAAGTACTTTTTTTTTCTATATTTTTTTTTTTTTGTATCAACCTTGGTAAGATATGCGTTCTATTTCACAGCTGTGCGCTGGAAAATAATTTTTAATAGATAATAAGTATAATAGTACGTATGAGCAATCCCATTGAATGCCCTACTTATATATGCACATATATTTGGGGATAAGTAAGACTACCTAAATACTATTTCATGAAACAAATATCAGATATTTCGAAGAGATAAAACTATTTCTTACTTTATTTAATGGAAAATATATGAAAGTATGGGGTAATTACAGGGCTTACGACCTGTTTTCGGCTGGCTTAAGTGGTCACTTTATATATATATATATATAACGTTCACCAATTCTCACCCCTCAATCTCCACACTTATCAAATTTTTGAAAGTTGTATATATGTTAGTATGTGGACTCGCTTCGATTACCACTACACCATCGCCATCTAGGAACCAAATTTGATAATTATTATTTTTTTTATACAGCATATACTTATGTCATCACTATGAGAATGTGATTTTTTTTAAATTATTTTAAGCAATATTCTCTATCTGTAAAATGTTTTTTTAACATATTCTAGAATTTGCCTAAAAAATCAATATTTTTCAATTTTTTATAGATTTTCTTATTTTGACCAGTATATTATGTTAGCAATATTTCAATATGTCCAAAAACACACAATTACTGTATTTTTTCCTACAAAGGGCACTGTTATTAAACAATTTCATACTTTATACTCTTTTATTATGTCATTTGATTTGAGTATTTTTTGCACTTTTAAACGATTGGTCTATAGAGCGCGCATACTGTCGAGTGCCTTATAAATGATAATTTGATTTGATTTGTTTGTTCAAAAAAATTATGTTTTATTATGATTATTTTGGGTTAACTAATAAGTGAGGTTTATCCAATTATTTATTATAAAATCAAATTTCAGATTAAAAATTACTATATGACTATTCTCCATTATTGTTAAGGACTTCATCCCATCATTCAACATATTTGTTGATGTCTTTTCTATATAAATCGGCTGGTATGGTATGGTATGGCGAAATAGTTATCGCCCCACTTTCTGAGGGCATCGTCGTTGTTGAAAGTAACGCCATGCATTTAATTGGAAAGCGACAGAAAAGGTGATAATCTGACGGAGCGAGGTCGGGACTGTAGGGTGGATGCGGCAGAATTTCTCAGTTGAGCTCCTTCTGTATGACCATTTTAATCTTGATTAAAGGTGAAAATGTTAATTTTTCTCAACATTACTTAAGTTCAAAAATCCACAAAAACTATAAAATACACTCATTAGGGCAAAAATCCTATTGGAAATAGTATGTTATTTTTTGTCACAAAAAAAGAACAAAATAGCATTATAGAAAAAACCGCTAGAAAACCAATATTTATGTGAATTAATATCATGATTGTATATTGTGTTACACTTAAAATGACCAGCACTATAAAATAATGATATATTTCGAAGCTTTCTGCTCAGTTCGGAATGGCTGCCGACTTCTAGGGATGCCTACGAAGTTCACGTTGTTATAAAACATCTCTGAGAACCGTTTCCCTTTCACGGTTACTGTTTGTGTATAAACAATGTCGGCTAAACAGCCATTTTAAGATTGTTCCCACGTAAAATACTTTCCCCGGGTGTTGCTCTGTAAGCTTACTCACTCGCGCCCATACTCTCCATACACCCACAAAAAGCACACTTGAGAAAGAGTGTCGTCGTTACTTCCCATCCATATCTTTATTACAGTGAGAATTGTGTTGAGTTTAAATTTACCACTTTATTGTGTGAATTGTCTTATATTTTAATTTTAATTAATATATCTTTAATATGGTTCAAAACTCTTATGCACAATATCTAAACGATGCCTAGAAAATCTTATTTCTCTCTTTTTGCGCTATTGGAATGCATAATGTGTGGTTTACCCACCAAGCTGCAATTTATGTTCACCGCGTCTATTAAATATGTCCATAAAACGTTGTTGATTTTCATAGAACTCGTCACCAAATAATAATGTCTTATTTAGCATTTGTATTTCCATATCCACGAACATTGACGGTAACGTCAAGATTGTATATTATATTAAAACATTTGAAAATATGTTTTCTTAGTGTTGTAACTTTTAACACAGAATATGTTTATTCCACGATAAAAATTTCTAACCACTATTATCAGCTTTTAAAACAGTGACAGTCAAATTGTCGTATACTTATAGATGTAATTCTGTTTTTTATGTTAGAATTTAATGAATTGATTTATAATTTTGATTCTTAACATTAAATTCTTGATATTTTTTAAGCAGTTAACTTAGTATATTTAGTTAATATAGATTACACTATAACGTATATGTATAAATATTTTTACGAAACAAATAAACATATTATTCTGTTCAAGGATGGTACGATAAAACGTGTAACGCTTTTTTATGTGTGTCTTCTTTGCCGGCACCTTTGTTAAATACCCATATGAGTAAAACTCACCAATAGAGACGGAAAATGTCATGGAATCTATGACGACATTTTGTACCAGTTTTCCAAGCGTCCCGGACAGTACTACTGAAGCTCATTGTGCCTTATTATCTAGTGCTGCGCACGAGTTGAAAATAATAATTTATATGAAAAACGACAAGAATTTTCACTTATAAAAAATATTGATGTAAATCAACTCGATTACGAACATTACACAGAGGAAAAGATGGACTGAGACGATGGACAGAAATCGATTGTATACAGTGCGATGACGATATATTTGATAAAATGAGAAACTACGAAGATTTAAATGTGTGCTAGACAAGTTGTAGTAAAAAGAAACATTTTGATCGTGTTTATTTATATTAGAGCATATATAAATATTCTTATACACGCACTATATTAAGAATAAATGTAAATATAACCTAAAAAAAGTACCACGTTTATATATAATCTTTTAAATCTAACCCATTAAACGCAAATAATAAATATTTATCTGACCGTTATTACTATTTTAAATTTTTTTGAATTTCGCTTTTTGTGATGATTTATTTAATTATTTAACGATTATGACCAAACTCATTATCCAAAGACACAAACACCACTTTGTGGGACAAACAAAGAATCTTGTACCTTTAATAATGATAAAAAATTAATTATAATCATAAAAATAATAAATAATAATAATAGATGTATCATTTACAAGGACTACAGAATATAAGGATCCAAATTTTTCTGAAACATAAATGGTAAAACGAAACGTTCCGACTTTATATCCCTGTGGGAATCAAATATTTTTTTGATAAATTGATTTTTATGTATTTCTTTCAAATTGATTTATTTAAATTATTTTTTAAATATCATAAAACTATGTTCTGAAGTTGTTTTGTGTGTGTTTGTTTGTGTGTTTTCATTATTATACAATCATTATCGTTCTACAAACAATATTTGCGGACACACTTTCGTAACTTTTCTCATTAATTCTCTAAATTAACATTGTATGTGCAGCACGTATTACATTTACCTTTAGTATTACTATTACTATTAATTACTTTACCTTTACTACTAATTAGTGCACTGGGATTTCATTTTTGATATATCTATGACCATTAAATTTCACTCATATCTAACCAAGATAGCAAGCAGCAGTCTTTAATTATCGAACTGTTTGATTTGCAAACGTTTGTTCCTGTTTGATTCCTGATTTGTTCCTGGTAATGTTTATATCGAGACTAGTGTTTAAAACTCGTCGTTTAAGGTCCTAATCAGCCCTGACGATGAACCCTGTAATGGGATCTGAAACGTCCGGCCAGATAGGTCTGACTGATACACATGGCAAAATAGCCTAGAATACAAAATAAATAAGATTAGTTGACATAATTAAAATGTTTATTTTAGTGTTGAAATAAAATATTTATTAAATTTTCTTATTTACGAAATAACGGATAATTTATTATCATTATCTGATTCTTTCGCTATATATATTATATGCAACATTTTTCTGTTACCTTCCCCTGTTTCTCTGTGAGATGAAGAACCTTTTCTGTTGTGAAAATTCTGATGGCACGTAAAATTTCGCTGCATCTTATTTGTCTTCCTTTTCTTTATTCACGATTATTGTGAGTGACATACCTATTTTTCAGACTTTTCTCTCTGAGATTAAGAAGGAACTAATTTATTTTGATATCTATATAAAATTCTTCCGCATCATCTTTTCAAAGCCTTAAACTAGGGGGCATGAAATGTTCATTCGAGACAAACCTTACATTAATTACTATTATAACGATTAAGTGTAAGCGACGTATATATGTTTATTTCGTAGATAATGATAAGAAAAAAACTCAAAAGCAAATCAGAAGACTATCTTCCAGGAATTCCGACGTTCAGTTTTTACACACTACATTGTTGCACTTTTAATTGGTAGGCACCTTCTTGATCCGCCGCTGCGCCGTATTGGCAACTCTGCTTAGACAAACAGACCGGCCAAAGATGCGTCCCGTCTCGGTATAAAAAAATATATTGAATTTATTTTATTCCTCGCGTCGAGTTGATTGCCCCCTCCAGCGTCTGCCAAAAATACAGTTTACAAGCGGTCCCATTTATTTATGTGATTCACTTTGTCTAAGCCTCGGTATGGCATGCATTCGGTTTTAATATTATATTATAATTCGATATAATCCATTCGTCGGTACGAGTCGGTAGAAAATATTTAAGGTATTTGTTTTAAAAAGAGGTGGTCAGTTTAACAATTTTTTTTTGATGGATGCTACCACCATTTTCCGCCCACTCCTTCTAATTTATATATATATGTTATATTTAAGGTTTTCATGGTTTAAAGGATTATTTTCTGGGGAAACCGCATCAAATAGTCCTCAGAAAGACTTTTATACTCCCAAAATTTCGAGTAAATATCATTACTCATTCTCAAGAGCATTTTATCCTAATTCCTGCCCTAAACTGACGAGTAAACTCCATCGTTCGAAGCAGGAGCCAAAATTAAAGTGAGTTAATAATCTTAGTAGATACTTAATATTACTAGTTGTCTTTGCAATTAGCTGTATCTAATGGTAACGAAAGGTGACTTGTGATTTAATTATTTGTTTAATAGCTGGATTTATACATGCGTAATTACCTTGCTAAGTAGTTATTTGATTATTATAGGGTGACTTTGTTGATTTATTATTAATTATGGGTTTTTTTAATGGATGTATTTTCGTGGATGGCTATATCTAAGATATTTTACCAGGAGTGTGGGATTCTTATGAAGTCGTTTCTACTGTTCATGTTATCTTTATGATATTAAAAAAATGAAAATTTATATTGCTTCTTTATATATACGGAATAATTCTAATTTAAGGTTGGCTATGGTGAGTACATTATCAAAATATATTGTATAACCCTCGGTCAGAACGGGTAGTAGAATAATGAGCAATGTTATTTACTCGAAACGTCGGGAGTGTAAAAGTCCTTCTCAGGACTATTTAATACTGGTCCCCCCAAAAAATAATCCGTTATCTTTTTTCCGTAAAAACCTTAAATATAACATATCTATTGTTAAAATTTGAAGTCTTTTTTTAATTTGAAAATTGGAACATTGCAATTCTCTATTGGCTCTACAGCCCTTAGTGGGTCTTAGCCTCCTAATGATATTCTAAAACGGATTGTAGAATTAACAATAAACAATTTGTTTATTAAAATTGTACCTTTATTTAACTTTGTTTAAACGATTGCTGTTTCGATACTAATGTCAAGACTGGCGTACAGCTGAACTATTCCACAAAATTTAAACGACACCATTACGGGGTGTAGGCAGAGTCATGGCAAGAGTGGGGAGGTGATTGGGAGATATTAAAATAGAGAATATATTAAATAGCAGTTTAAATAAAGTTAAATATAGATACAATTTTAAAATGTCTAACCATAAAGTTCACACTACAAATATCATTAATTTTTTTTTTAATTATTTCATTATTAATTTATTCTTTTTGTTTTCGGCGCGAGTTGTTTAGTTTTTGGCACCCTGGTATTATAATAAAACCTCTTCAATTAATTAATTGTACATTCTAATTTAGGCGATTGTTCAAAACTTTTCTACGGATAACTGCACACGAACTGTTCTACAGATAACTTTGTACACAGACTATTGTTTATATAAAATTATCTTACGTATTTGTCATGGTGCTTCGTCCAACACAAAGACAAACAATTAGTGATATCAAAAAATATGTGAGAATAATGAATGCCATCTTTAGTATTTAGTACGGGGTCTCTGCTTACGCCGCCAATACACATCGGTCATGGTATTCAGGTTTGCACATTTCGTATTTATTTTTGAAATTTATTAAATTAATATATTATATTTTTATTTCATCTCATTATAAAAAATATATATATTATTCTCACTAGAGGAGTGTCTCACCGCTAGCCTAAATAAGTTTATGTTTTTAGTTTAATTCAAAATTATAATTTTTGGTCGCCTCGCGATGTTCACTGAAAACACGCGTCAGAAATATATATTATTTATTTTTACACTAAAATGTATCCGTACACGCGAGAAACTAAGCAGACACTAAGTAGACAACAGGATTTCTAAAAATAACCAAACTTAACATTTGGACAAAGGAGTCACATAACATATCAACAAAATTATTCATCGTTTTTTACCAACAAACTTTACAAACTTGACCTTTGACAAATTTTAAATTCCTACGACAGATCTTTTTACAGCGGCGAATGCGAAGATTTTTCAAGTTCATTCACGAAAGTTTAAACAACTAAAAAGATTTGCAGTCATTATTTGTGTTTTTTTATGTGATTTTTAGTTTCTGTTTTATTATATATTTTTAATAACTTTTATACGTATTTTAAACAACTTAGTCTAAAAGTATTATATCTGAAATAAATGTGTTGTAAGTACAAGAAACATTCCGAGAGTAGGACAACAATTGATGAACTACTTTAAATGTCTATTTTACGATAGAAGGTTGTCTGATATTCTTAGCATTTGTGTTTCTGGCTTCGATGTATTTATTGTCAAAAAACATATTTGTAAATTTATCATTCGATTCAAAACTACTCTAATTTTTATGTTCTCTTTTGTTTCAGTTAAGGAGCTACTAGAGAAAAATTGATATGGACTTCTCGAGCAACGCCGTAGTACTGCGCGTAAGTACGTAGTTTAGATGTTTCAAAGATAGACGATAATATTGTAGCGCTTTTTTTTAATGCTCTTTGAAATTGTAGTTTAACTAGAACTACTTTTTACAGATGTTGGGTATCTAAACTTGATACAAATGTTGTCTGCATTATGTCCCGCCCGCCATACGACAAACACTTCATAATTTGTAGGCTCCGGCGGCCTCATCCGCCGTCTATGTAGTACCTTTTTTTGCCCCCAGTCTTATTAGGGGGGCCGTCCCTGATCACTACTCGGACACGGCTCACGGCGGGCCGTCTCCGATTGAGCACGCAAACCGTATTTTATATTGTTTATTGTCTTCACTCGTGGGGTGACGCTCCCGTCTAGCGCTTAATGTGCGCATTATTGCAGAACCTTCGAAATGTTTTAGTTTTCCTGCCTCCCAAACCAGTCGGGGGCGCGACTTGTCAGCCGCTGGCGAGTAGGTCTCAACTCGCTGCCTGTCAAACGGATAACGTGGTACTTTGTACGGCATTCTGCCCGTGACGACTTGTCCTAGGTTAGTTATTATACCGTCGTTACTCCTGTTGCATCTTCAATTTTTGCATTTAATCGATATATTTGAAAAAAGTATATTTTCAATATTATTTTGCATAAAGTAGTCGTTATAATGTTTGTATGTAAATTCATACCTCGATGAGAGAAGATTATAATTTATTAAATTATTTAAACAGTCGTTTCTACCTTTTAAATTAAATTTTTGATTTATATTTATCCTAAAAACATTAAAAATATATCTCGCTAAGATCGAACTTAAATTATTATCTCTCTGGGTTACATTGAAAGTCAGTAAGGATAAAGACACATTTTGATAAGAATTGATTATATATCATCTAACATCTTTATATTTACACGGCCTCTATTTTGTGTACTTATAGTTCCAATTATAAATAGTTTTAGTGGATGTAACGAGAGTTGTGCGTCAGGACAGAAAAGTATGGCGGTCCATCCTCTCTGCCTACCTCTCCGGAAAAAATCTAAGTTAGTATATTAATAATTAATAATAAAGTTTAAAGTTACCCAACTAAATATTCGGACCCACGACACAAAAGGCTCCATTTGCACTCACTGTTCTGCCATATACCACCTCGGTGTATGTATCTCGGCAGGTCTGTCTTCTCCCCTTGACGTGCTATGTATTTCTATTAGTGTGCAATTTACTTACTTCTCATGTGCTTATCCGAATCTTCAGCCTTTCTGTGGTATGGGTGTTTGACCCTGCGCATGTGAAGTATTTCTATGTACATATATTGTAATATGATATAACCACATCAAGATGTGTGTATGTGTGTGTGTGTGTGTGTGTGTGTGTGTGTGTGTGTGGCCTGTCTGGGTAAAGTCTGCAGCAGCTGTCTCTTCCTCGTCCATAACATTTTTTGTTTGCCCTTGTTTTTTTCGTTCAAAACAGTTTTTTTGTTGTGTCTCTCCCCTAATGCATATTTTTTGTCGTTCACGAAATCGGCTTTTGACAACAGGCTTTCGTCGTTTGAGAATAATATCTTAACACAGTTATTCGTTAACATATTTTTCTGATGTAGAATATTATTATCTTAATAATAATATTATATATTATTGGATAATTTTTATAGTGCCATAAACTGTTTTATAGTCCTACATTATCTTTGTATTTAAAATTAAAAATTGTTATTTGAGCTTATGGAGATGATTTTTTGAAATGATGCGTTTTTAATATATTCTTAAATAAAATCTCTGATGCACTGTTTCTTATGACGGAGGGCAGAATTCCTCACTTCTGAGCCTGCCACCGCAAATGCCCGTTCACTGAACTTCTGGCAACGGCTGGTCGGTTCTACAACCCTTATTGCGGCTGAAGTAGAGAATTACCTGAGAGTTGTCCGAGATACAAAGCTCTTGAAAATACGTATTGTGTTGCCTTGTATGTCAACGAGCACAATTTAAATTCAACTCTTTCAGGGAACCGAAGCCAATGTAGCTCGTGCAAAAAATATGTTATATGAGAGAATTTAGAAACTCCATATATTATCCGTGCTGCCGCATTTAGAATGGATTGTAGTATATCCAACAGTAACATTTCCAGGCCAGCATAAATGCTGTTACAGTAAACCACACGTGACACCACAAATACATTTATAAGTAGATGTCTCTTCTTAACTGTAAATTTAACATCCGCAGACATTGATTCCTGAATCAAGTGTTGCCTTCTTGGTGTTGCTGTCCATAGTAACTCTTTTTATGGTGGATTCAATGTTAAGTCTGTTTTGTACCATCCACTCACCTATTTTCTCGTCCCATCTTGCAATTTTTCCTTTTAATACTTCTGTCTTATCTGGCTAATGGAAAAAAAAATGCGTATCATCTGCATAAAAGTGAGACCCTGTCGATATTATTATATATTCGATATCTTTTGCATGTAAAATATATAATAGTGGTTCAAGAACTGTTCGATGTTAGAAGAAGATGTAGGGGAGGTTGAATTTCGAAATCGCACCGATTGCGATTTATAACAAAGATATGATTTAAACCAATCGTGTGCCATAGGTTTTTTGTAATCTCTCAAGCAAGATTTGATGTTTGACTGTGTCAAATGCAGCACGCATATCTAAAAGAGCGAGCAGAACCAGATGCCCCGAGTCAGTAAATGTTATAATGTCAGCCAAGACTCGAACCACCCCTGTTTCTGTAGAATGATGATATGTTTGTATGCAGATTGCATTTTGGGAAATAAGGCATTTTCTATTTTATTTAATACATGTTAAGGCGACACGATACAACCTTTTCCATTATTTTTGAGAGAAGCTGCAGATTAGAGACCGGCCGATAATTCATGTGGTCTTCGAGGTCTAGTATAGCATTTTTCAATAGTGGAGTCACGTGACCATTTTCATATAGTCTAGAACGCTTAATGTTTCTAAAGATTTAAGATCTAAATGACACTCCTTAATTTGTTGATATTGGGTCTAACGCGCATTGCTTATTAGGTAAACTTTTGATTATTAGCGTTATTTCGGCGATCAACGTCAGAGTGAAATTGTGCAGCCGCCCCAGATCCCCTCGATCACAGGTTTCAAATTTGAGCTCGTCGAGGTACGAATAGCAGTTACTTTATTCGTGAAACTATCAGCAAGGTTGGAAGCACGGCAATTGTCGAAATTTTCTCTCTGCAGTCGCCAAAAACAGATTTAAGAGATCTCCATAAATTTTATGCTTTCTTTAATTTTCTCTAATCTTGGAACTCCAATATACAGATTGTTTGTTTTTGTTCTGTATTTCTGACCTGTATTTCTTCTGCGCTTCGAGCCAGGCTCTTCTATCTTTCTCCAAGTGAGTTCGTTTGAATCTTCATTCTAGGCGTTTCATTTCTTTCTTTATATTCCTACATTCTTCATTCCACGATTCCTTTTAACTTTCGTGGTAACCGAAACATGTTTGTCGAGTATGTGTAAAAATGTAGTAGTATTATATACATCCACGAGTTGATCAATATCTTTTTGGTGGCGATCGGGATCGTTACCAATCAGAGACACATTCACATCGTTACGAAAATGATTAATGTCCAGTTTCCTGCAAAGCCTCGATATCCATGTATGTATTGTATAACAGAGCACTTAGCCATTATTATATTCTTATAAGTTCGTAATATCGTTATAATATTTGTATTGAACACTGCGGAGATTTGTAATTGAATCATTGAATTAATATATTTTTTACAATTTTACAGTAGTTAATTATCTTTTTAATCTATGTTATGTCGTTTCCTAATCTATGTTATCCCGTATGTAAGGTCCCGTGAAAAAACAAATATATAAGATTAGATTTATTAAATATAAAATTTGTTGTTAACTGTGACGTACAACGAAGACAGGCATTGTACGTTCAGTATATTAAGTTGTGATCAAATTTTTATATTAATCTCATTTTCACCACTTCTGAAAATGGCTGCTATGTCATATCACAAAACTTGTTTTTTTTTGAGAAGAGATTCTGGATGTCATTGTCATTGTCCGCCCGTGTGCGAATAAGGCTCCTCGATCAATATCTAATGTCTTAATTTGTATGCGTCATTATGAATTTCTAATCAATGTAATAATATTTAGACTCATTCAGAAGATTGTATTTTTTCTGTAAAAACATCATTGCAATCTCATTAAGTAACATATAGATATACAAACGATAGAACTATTATATTACTGGTGTAAATTTTTTTTTATGAAAAATAAAGGTAATTGCTTTACTAGACGTCTGTTCAAAAGCAATTACCTGTACAATTTTTAAAAGTTGTAAATGCTAAGAGGTAAGTAAGTAAGTAAGTGAGTTATAAAAAGTATAATCAGAAGTTATAAAAAGATATTGAAAAAAAGTTATAAAAAATATTACTTTCAGTAATATACCATAGTTGGTGACAAAGAATTAGCATTGATATACCATTTACATTAATATATCTTCATCAATGGAAGTATTAGTGAATTTGCAATTTTTATATCTTTCTAATTGATACATTTACGAGTTTGTATGAAGTGTTTGTTTCTAAAATACGCATTAAGCAATAAATTTTATTGATTTGTTTGTACTTACCATATTAAATAAGTTGTACCCTGCAGTATTCAATAATCAGTGTTTTTGTGATGATTGGTTTATTCTTGCAAATCGAAAACACAAAAAATTATAAATTTTCAAATTAGTTTTAAGTCAAATCGATAATAACAGACTTTCAAGAACTTTTCATTTTCCAACTCCAAAATCTCTGTTATGAAATGAGGAAGTTTGTTCTAACTGTTAATAGTCAAAATAAGATATATTCAATTCAAGAAATGGGTTCACTCCGTAGAACTTTCTTGTCAGCGTTGTAGCGATGCCCCGTGAGGAGAAATCTGCTGTCACAGACGAGGAACTGGTGATCAGTGCAAATATTTCCAACGACTCGAATTTCATCGATTTGCTTTGTGAGCGAGTCGTGAAGATCGATCATTGACCTCCCTATTGTTGCAATTTAGTAAAATTTTCTATTACTTAGTACTCCACTCATCGTAATGTAATTCTAAATATTATTGTAATACTTAATTCAGATTTCGTACCTAAATTTAATTACTTTGAATTTATCCAACAGTTATATAAATTTCTAGTCTTCGGAAAAAAAATGTTTATTTTATATACTAATGAATGTTTCTAATGCAAGTTCTATTTGTCCTGACATATATCCGATTGTTTTTATCATCAGAACGATGAAATTGAAATGTAGACTAATGAGCCACAACCGGACAATTCCAGGCCAAACCCTCGCATCAAACCAATAGTAATGTAATTTCGTACATAGTGCTTTGGAACATAACGAAAGACATGAAGGTATGTGGGTAAGAAGATTGGTTTAAGGGGGGTTAGTGGGCAAATGAATATTTAGCATTTCATACTGTGCTGAATCTAAAACTAAATATAATTTGAAGATATTGATGTTTTTAAATACTACATTTTTCCCATTTGAACTTATTGCCGTGTATTTTACATTCTTTGCGCTTGAATCTGAATTTTTTTTCACTTTTGCTCTTCATTTTTGATTTTCATTTTCATTTAAAAAAGAAAGATTTGTTCCACATAATTTTCATTCTTAATAAAACCATAGACTTAACACAGTCTGTACTCTTAATTTTCGCTTCAATTTTTTCAAATTAATAAAAATACGTCTGCATAAGAAAAGACTTAAGAATAGTTTTAGATTAATTGATATTCGATTGATTTATCAGTTATTAATTAACCTAAAACTACTGAATTACTGTTTCTCAGAAATGTTTGTAATTTGAAATATATTTGTCATTAAATGGGAAATTTTATTTAATGTACCGCGAATCGTTTGTTTCCTAAGAAAACGTTTATAACAATGCACTGTATGCAGACTAACTGAATGAGGCTTCCCAAGGCAAGAGTGATCGATTCAAATCAAAAATCAATTTCGTGCTCGTTTCCGTCATTTAGTCCCACAACTATTGTACTACAACGTAACACTTTTTGTTTCACAGTACAAAAATGTATTTATTATTCTATTAATTAGTTTTTAATGAACGTGAATTATACAGAGTCTGCTACATTACATAGACTTGGTGACATTGCCATACCATCAAACACTTGGTGACATTGGCATGCCATCAAACACTTGGTGACATTGCCGTAAAGACAAAATCTTTCAAGATAATTGTGACAAAATATGGAAATGCTACAATTGGCCTTCAAAAGGGCATCATAAGAAAATTTGAACACTACCGTTCAGTTTCACGCATCTCTCACGCAAGCAATATTTTACCCTACCCACCCTACCCCTGGAACTGTTGCGAGCGGTTACTCTCTCGTTAGTTCCTCTCAGCAGAGCAAACCGCGAATTAAATTGTAACCACACACCTATCATACCAATAAACCAACAATTTGCGTGTAAGAACGAATAACTCTACAAAAGAAATTATGTTTATCTGATTGACGAGTGATAATTTTAATGTTTTTATAATATTTCAGTTGACAAGAGGTTTTTATGCCGCAAGTACTATCCAGCATTAGAATCACTGTACATTATTTTCCATTCTATATGCAGTGAAATTTTCTCATGAATGTAATTTATAAATTGGGTACTCGACTTTTAGAAAAGTTTCGATAAGAATACCTATTGCAGAGAATTTCAAAACGCAACTTCCGGTTGCAATGCACTTTCTTTGATCATGACACGGAGAGAATCCCGTTAAAAATTTAACTGTATGTGTAATGGGAATAAACGGATTTTATGAACTCCCGTAATTCTTATCAGATTTCAGTGAATTTCGTGAAGCCAAAATGGCGGCCGTTCAAAAAATGTAAGTGTCATTAATAATGAACCTAGAGAAAAGGTTTTACACAGATGAAATCTATTTGATTCTTACACATGCCGGAAGAGACTTTTTTTAAATATGTAAACCGTATGCATATTGGAAAATTGTGTCGTCGTTCTTTTATTTTGTAATTATCTATTTTTGGTTATTTTATATTTACATTTTTGAATAATTATTTTCGTCGAATACTTACAATAACATCAAAACATCCAAGTAGTTTCTTCATAAATATTCGACAGACGAAGGAATGTTATTTATTTGTGAAAACCAGTTTCAAATTAAATAGTATTGGACACAGTAATAATTATAGTATTACGTGTACACTTTAATCTCTATTAATGTACATGTACATACTCGTACTCATATTACATAAACAACGTAGCGTCATTTATATTCTGTTGATTTTTTTTAATATGATTCTACGAGCAGTACGTTGTCCTTGATCGAAGTCAATTTTAAATGGCGCTAAGTTTTTTATTCGCCTTTGTGTTGTTTGATTGATTTATTGAGCAAAGTATTATAATACACTAGTCTCTTGAGTACATTATAGAAATAGTGAGATCGAGTTTCACACATTTTCTGAAATATATCTTAGTACCGAGTCGATATTTTGATCTGGAGATTTTTTCGAGATCACCTATTGATATTTTTGACAACAGCTGTCATATCTCTACTTCTTTTTTCTGGAGTAAGACCAGCTAAAAAGTGTCCCAACAAGAGAAGTGGAAAATTTTAATTTGAAATAAAACACGGTTTTTTTTTGAGAAATTTACCGCAATTTTGATTTAATCATAAACTAGACATGTGGGAATTGTGTACGGAATAACACAAATAAAAAAAGAATAATATAAATGCCCTTCTCGGCTTTGCTGTCGTATTCGCGTTCTTTTGACGAAATTTTCAATCACAATTTAGCATGAGTGTGGTTGGATTTCAATGCCTCTAATCTCCTTCTTCAAGGCTTAAGTGGTCGTGGGCTTGTTGACATAAACTTTTAACTTCAAAAAACTCCAGAGAAAGAAGTCCAAAGACGTTTAATCGCACGATCTAGGCGTCCGATTCTGGTCGCCCAAACGGGAGATAACACGATAATGAACTCTCTTCGCTGTGTATGGTCTATAGGCTTGAGTTGTTGAGTCAATTAGATTTCGTACGCATGAAGACACAAATCTTTCGTGAAAATACGCTGCATTGTGCTTCATAAAATGTTTAATTTCTTGAGTATGATGCCGAATGGATGTTCCCGAACTCTCGGCCACATTCTGGCGAACAGCCGTGATGTTTTCTGCTAAACGACCTGGTCGAACACCGGTGTTGATGATCTGACATCAGTAATCGACCCAGTCTCCTCGAATTTTTCGAATATTCTCTTCACAGTTGATGCTCTTGAAACACTTTTATTACCAAAAATTAGACGCAATTTGCGAATCATGACAGTCAAACATTTAACATTTTTTAAATAATGTTTAACAATAAAAAGCGTCCTTATGTCAAATAGCGATCTATTTTTAATAATGGTGGATTATCTACCATCGAACTGTCATAACGGTTTGAGTAGCAAAGCACAACAGCAAAAATGGCGCCCAATTTAAATTTTCCGCTCTTGTTTTTGAACACACCTTTTAAAATATTAATAATTGGCATTATCATAGACAATACACTATGATGAGTTGCGTATGTCATCTACCATGAAGAATGTTAGTTAATTAATGACCCTAGATAGTTGAAGGTTTCTTTACATCTTTGAGTCAGCGTTTGTTTGTCAATTAAATACAGGTCTACCAACCTAATACGTGATATTATTTTTTCATCTGAAAACACCCTAAAATACCTACGCAATGTAAACATCAGTAAGACGCAAGAAATAATTTATTCTTCCATAGTGTATTTTGCAAACGAATTTCTTCTACCGACTCTTAAAAGGTAAATTCCATAAAAACATATTCCCTACGGTATGTAAAAAATACCTCTGAGTTTCAATACACAAAGAAGATCAAAAACTATTAGATAACATCCATTATTTGTACATTAAGGAATCTCTTTAAAAATAATAGTGATCTACCAAATATGTGCCTACATAAATATTGTTCTGACCCTAGAGGATAGGATTCTATCTGTACAGTCTGGGTTCTATAAGTGTGTGGTTGTTTGTGTGTCGCTGGCTATATCGGATGAGTGGAAATGGTTTTAAGAACAAATACTAAAGTGTTACATTACACTATTTATTACATGAAACATAACGAATCCCGACATAGTAAGTACGATAATGCTCTTTGAAATCTTCCTTTTAGTGAGGAGGCACAATGTTACCAAATTAGCACGCATCGATTTATATCCACGCTAAGGGGTGAAGTCGCAACAAATGCCGTGCTGCCACGCTCTCGTATCGGAATTTGATCTCCTCCGGGAGGTTACCCTGTCGCCATCTCATCACTGTGGAGTCCGTCGAGCTCATCAGTCTGCCATCGCTCGGATGCGACCTCTCCACTGGTCGAAGCGGAGTCTCCTGCGGATGGATCAAGCCCATTTTCAATCTCTGAATCGACCGCGGGAACTCCACCTTTCTTCTTCACGCCGCCGCCCTTCTCCTCCGGAGAAAGGCCCCGGTGACCCCTTACTCCCTCTCCGAGCGTCTTCCATCCAAAAAGTGATATCTCGCTCAGCTGCCCGCCAGAGTCTGATTCTCGTCCCCGATTCGTTTTTTAGACAGCCAATCACTGCTCGTGTCATAGATCGGTAAAACAGGCTGCCCTGCCCTCGGCGAGTAGATTCACACATTTCTAACAAACAGTCATGATCTGTCATGATTAACTTAATGACATTATCTGAATACATACTATTTCACATGGATAAATTTATTCGGTAAATTTGACAGTCTTGGCTTGACACCATTTATAACTGTCCTCTTGCTCTTCCACGTTCTCAAATAGAACACTAAATCGAATCCTCAATCAATGACGTGTTAGGTACGTTCAACAACAAAAAAATTACATTTCGATATTTATACATTGAAATAACAGACTTAAAAAGTTGACATCATGTAGAACACACAAACATTCAACTCCTCACTTGCTAGGTAGCAACCGCTTTCAGCCAACAGTTGGTATTTCTGTAAAATTCATACTACTAAACAATATAAATAAATGCGTATAGCAAAGACAATACCTTTACCTGTACAAACTGATTTTATGTAATTTACCCAAGTTTTTACCATGTTTTCAATTAATATTTAAAAGCGTAGTTTCACAGTTCACAGTTGATCACTCTGTTTAGTTTGGTATGTTTACTTTCTGTTTTGAAACGAATAAAAACTATTAATATGATCGCCACATTTCGGGTGGAAAGATTGTTTACAAAATTGTTTAAAATACATTTTTTTAAATAACAAAAAAATTTGATATTTTTGTATATTTTTTGAAAACTCACTTCTCATTTGTAAATTAATGTGATGTGATTGGTTGTGCATTGCGTATTTATACGTAATGGCGGAATTAAAGAATCTCTGATTAAGAAATATACTTTATTTTCTATTTATCAAATGCACCACGAATTCCCGTGAAAATAATTATTTTAATATAAATTATTTATAACTTTGTTAATAACCACTTTTTGAGTTTAATTTTATACACCAACCGGTTTTGGAAAATACCACTTCTTCATCAGAATGTCAAATAAACCATATAGGTATGTCAAATTGTTATAATGTTTTTAAAATTCTATTTTTAATAAAATTAATTTTAAAAATTATTATTATTTTTATAAAATAAATGTAGTACCTAAAAAGTAGAAATTGACTTAATGGTACAGAATTATTAACAATTTTTTTAGTACGGGATAGGATAGTTAAATTTAGTTAATTATTTATAATATTTTGGTTAAATTTACACGCTTTTCTTATTCCTAATGATTCTAAATTATTCAATTTAAAACCAAGATGTTTAAATAATACCTAATGGCTTTTCAGATTTTTTCATTCATTTATTAGAAAATGGTCATGCATTTGATAAAAATTTGGGATTGTCGGTTTTACATATACTTAAACATTATTGGTCTTAAATTGAATGATTTAGATTCATTAGAAATAAAACAATAAACAAAGTTATAAATATTTGAAATTAAAATTAACAAAAACCGCAATGTAAAATTCGCAACAAATATTTTTTTTTAAAATTGTTTTAATTTCAGACTTTACTATACCCACAAATATTATTGCAATCCGACTGAGGATAAAGGCATAATTGGTATTACGGGCGGTTCTTTTTTTATTTATATAGACCGTCGGTCCGTTGTTTTATTTTATAATATTTAGCGTATATTTCTAGCCACGCTATTTCGCGCTGGTATTTTCCAATCATTTTTTTTTTCATCGTTCGCTGTCCGATATGCACAGCAGAAGTTTTACCGAAATCGTGCGCGACCGAAGTGGAATGCGGTAACCGTTTTTGAGGTACAGTAAGCGATCGGGCAGTTGGTCTCGTCGTGTTCCGATAGGAGGTGCACTGCATTTCTGCACACTTTCAGTAGACAGTCTGGATTCTGACACTCGTAAATATGTACCCGGTTTGATAAAATATTTCTGTTTCTGAACCGGCGGGTTCTCCAGTAAAATTTGTGTTAGAATATTTCGTATTGAAACTCTCACATTTGTTTCATGTTTTATTTTCATATTTTTGAATCAATGTTGACAAGTCGATAAAGATTGTATTCGAGAAGGAGGAAATCAAGACGACGTGCAATGTACCTGTAAGTAACAAATGTTTGGAACAAGTAGATGAGTTTGTGTATTTCGGAAGTATGTTTGATAGAAACGAAAAATGATATTGCAAGAATCAAAGTGAACGGCGCGGCGCATTGAATGGAATAATATCTAATATAAATTAATTTGTATTAAATATCACAGAACTATGTTCTAAAAAAATTATAACTTCATAAATAATAATGTGTTCTCTTTAAAAAAAAATAAAAAATTGAATAATATGTAATAAGGACTTGTCAACAGAGGCAAGACTAACGGTACACGACAGAATCCTGGTACTGACACTTATGTACGGCAGTTAAGCTTGTTACTGGCAGAAGAGGAATGAAAGTAGACTGAATACTGTGGAAATGAGATTATTTATGACAGAGTAAAGAATGAAGTAATTAGGAAAGAATGCAAAGTTGATCTTACCATAGTGAATAAAATCGCTTAGATGATTTGGTCATATGGAAGGATGAATAAAGAGTAAATAGTAAAAAAGATATATTACGCGAGTGTTGATAGCACCAGAAATGGAAGACGTCAAGTAAACCAGATACTGTAAGATGTTCCTTTCAGAAGCCTCAATAATCGACTAGTATAATTCTTAATTCTGTCTGTTGCCGAAAATTCTTTCGATAACTACCCTTGGTTTTCTATTGGTTATATTTATTGAGGATGTTACCCTAAATTGCTCAGAGAAAATCACTCACCTGGCCTATCTGCGGTCACGTCCGGTATTCTGCTGCTGTTTCCCGGTTTTTCTTTTTTAGTTTCCTCCGACCCCCAGCTGGCCAGCTCTCCAGAGTTTAATGATTACAAAAAGAAATGATCAGTAAAGTTATTTTTTTAAGCAGAATAAGAAATAAACTTATATTAAAAACATCACAATTAGTGTAATAATTCCATTGTCACTCCGCGTATTAATTATTGTTCAACAATACTATTTTTTGGAAAATGAAACAGAGAAGAAAAAAATGATAATAATTCATATTAGACCGATGAGAACTATTTAAAGATGTAATCGAAGAATACGAATCGTAATACAAGAATTAGATCTAGATATTCTAAAACATCAAAATTTAATGACGGTTAAGCAAAAAAATTATACAATATCGATTATTGCCATCATACATGAAAACAAATATAATTTTGAGGTCCACACTTATCCCTACATTCATTGGATGACATTTTAGACTTCCGCAAACAAATCTGGTAGGAACACAAAATAGTTTATGCTATAAAGGTTTCAGATTGTTCAATGAACTACCAGCTAATGTGAAGGAAGCAACTAGTCTTGCTATTTTTCCTACGTTAAGTGCAGAATATGCAGTACAGGTGAATATTATGTTCCGGGCCGATGTTATATTTGAATAACTAGGAAATGAAACACAATTTTTTAATTTACTTTTTATTTATCGATTATTTGATTTATTGCAATTGTGAATGAAATATGATATTGGCCAAGTGGCCGTCTCTGGCAGCGACACAAATGCGTGCTCTTTTAAACGTATTTTTCTTATCATTCTCGCACACTTCGCGTGCTATTTCAGCAATTTCATTTTAAATATTGTCCTGTAACACCGAAATTGTTGTTCACTTATTGGCGTAGACTTTTTCTTTCAAGTACATTCACATGAAATAGTCAGAAACCGTAAAATCAGATGATCGAGGAGGCCAGTCGATATCACCACTTTTTGACATTATGCGGTCGGGAAATATTTTTCGCAAAATTTCAAGCGTAGCTCGGGCTTTGTGAGGTGACACCCTCCTGTTGAAACCACCTGTTTTGCAGGTCCAATCGACCCAATTAGGCCACCAGGAAGTTTTCCAACATGTGACGATAGAGATCACCATTAATGGTTACAGCATTACCATTATTATTTAGATAAAATGTTTTAAAGACTTTAACACGTTGTTGAGGCGTGTTAAATTCATTAAAACGAGGTGAGCTCTACGACTACCAAATGCGAACTGATAAATGTCTGCCAAACCTAAATAGCGGCCAAACAAAATCGACCTATAACATAATATTCCCCCTGTATCTACATTCAATAGCTGATAGTTTTTCTTTTGTTTTTTTTAATTTTTTTTACCTAATGCTAATTGATACGTGATGTAACTTTTTTTTAATATTTTGAATATTGTTGCATACTAGATGTAAAAATATAGGTAGAATCCACGTACTCGAGTTTTTTAAAAACCAGGTTCCTAAAAATAAATAATAAAATACCTAAACACTGTCCTTCTGAGACCTTAGAAGATTCTCTAAATCTCTGATTCCGGTCCTGTGATGCGTGACATTCTTTCAGCGATGCATTTGGACATTTGGAGCATCCGCACATATTGACAGACGACGCGGCGAGTCGCGTCTGCGAGATACTTCTAATTTCGGTTCAAAGGATGATGCAGTAATGGTGTCTGGACGTGGAGTTAAATCAAGCTTTAGCTTCGTCTCCGCGCGTCGTGTCGCGCTTCGAGCTATCGCGATCACGCGAGAAAATGTCGCCCATTCATCCTGTCGAACGTATTCTGGATTCGTGTATTTGCGCGCTTCTTACTCGGAGCCGCGGAACTTAGCCGCGCCCCGAGACTTCCGTGTCTCGCTTAAAGCTGCACCGTAAATATTTCGCGCGATGTCAACGCACCCCGCGACTGCTGCAGCTAGCGGCCGGATACAATGGCGGAGGCGTCGTCTCTGTTTCCGTCTCTCCACTCACCACACCGGTCATTCCAACTATTGTTTTCTAATACTTTAACTATAACTGTGGTTTGTATTTTTCGCCTTCACGTTAGGAATAATTCGATGGAAAGCTTTTTAGTTTTTGTTGATTTTCACCGGCAGTTTATTAAACGAATTTAAAAAATATATTTGTCTTCATTACATATTGCTTTAAATATGTAATAAACGCAATAAATATTGTGTTATAGTTGCGATGTAAGTCTTACTAAAACTACGGTACAATGTACTTCAATTTATTTTATAACTGTATTAAAATATAATTATTTGTCTTTATGGTTTTATCGTTAATATTATTTTAATAATATTTTAAGAAATGCGTATTTCTTAACTTTGTATGTACATTTTAATTTAGACTTATCCTTAATTATGCTATGTCAATGCATATAATGGTTATGTACAGCTTTTTTGCACCAAAGTAGCGTTTCAGTAGCGTACATACATTTAAATTATTTATTATCCGTTAATCAACGTTTATCCAATAGCCATTTTTCAGTTTTGTAAATTATTTTCTCGATTACTGGCAAGAATTTAAATATCTATTATCATTTTTTATGCGATATTTATCCAAGACATAAACTGTTCGTCTCTATTGGATTATTTATTTATTCTTAATATAATGCAAACATAAGCATGTATAAACAAGCTTAAAATATTCCTTTTTACTATAACTTATTTGCACAATATATTTGCTTAGTTTCATTTTGAATCTATGCTCTATTTCTCCTCCTTTTTTATATCATCTGACATCTTTGTCTCACTGTACATCACCGATTTCTGATATTTAGCCATCTAGTCCATTTTTCTTGTAAATTCTACCGATATTTTTTTAATAAGGATTTTAAAAATAAACACTTCAATATCTAAATATGTTTTCAGCTTCAATGTCATCATATTAAGATCTTTCAGCACTGTGCTGATCCGTATAAATATTAAAAACAGTAATAATTACCCAGACTTGAATTATAGTCTGTCGCCAGGTGGCACGTGTATTATCTATATAATTTTTAGAAATATGTCTGTTTGGGGTATAGGTCAAGATAAATTGTACTGTAGATAAACATTTTTAAGATGATTGCTTTATGTTAGTTGTTGACATATGTAGGTGTAATATTTTTATTATTAAGGAGAGGAGAGAAGTTGTAATTATTCAGAACATAGGTCTGTGATATTTTTAATACAGATTAAATGTTTTAATTAGAAATATATATATATATATATAAAATCAATTTTATCGAAAAAATATAGCTTTCAAATAATGGAATGATAGATGTATCAATTTGAAAAATGTAACATATAAGTTCGTGAATTTGTTGTCAATCCACTGAATTGGTATAGCATAATCGGTTAACGGATTGGAAGAGATCCAGGTTCGAATCCTGGTAGCAACAACAATATTTTTCGATAAAATTGATTTTATATGTACGTATATCTTTCTAATTAATACATTTAATTTTTATGTTATTAGGCGTATTAATCTTACGTGGGGGCTTCTTTGATTCATGTTAATGTTTTGTAATGTTAGTGTGGGATCCATAAAATAGAATCGAGTGAATGGGGGCCGTTTTGGTGTGCCCCCTCCCGCTCCCGAGATGCGGCCCGCGCGCCGCACACGATGAATGGAGCCGATCCGGTTCTGTCCGGCGGGAATGCGCCTGTCCGCCTGGCCGGGTGGAATGCGGGCCCATTCCCGCCGCCGGTGCCGCGGCCGGCCCGAGGGTTCCGCCGATCAGAATGGGCATTCCGGTGCAATTCTGCGAGAGAGCGCATTCCTGCCGACCGCCGCTCCGGAGACCGATTCGGCGACCCCGCTGCGATGATGGTTTCTCGCCGAACGTCTCGCGCTATTGGTATCGTCCGTCAGCCAAATTCCTACATTTTTATACTATTCAAAATGATTTATAGAAATATTGTTTCCGTTTAAAAAATCCACATCTCTTACGCCGTTGTTACGTTGTAAAATATTTCATATCTATTTATTTAATCCTTAAATTCTAAAACCAAAATAAACTATTATTTCCACGCGAAAAATGAACACTTTTACTTGAGGATGCGAAGACGCTTGTTACCTTTTGCTTTCAGAATTAGATCTTTTGTTTGGGGACAAAAATGGGACAAAATGTGTGTTGTCTCCATGTTGAATGTATTCTATGTCATTTCAACACATTTACATTTTTATGAGTTTGTCTCGTTTTTTACTATATTTTTGTTAGTTTTGATTAGTCTATCATCTCTTTTTAATGCTCTCAATATTTGTAAATTGTCATTTACCCACTGTGTTCGTTTATATATTTAGTAAATAATTTGATTTTAAAATTAATAATGATCCGACTCTTGTCAACTCAAAATCAGGAATGACAATTTACCCAGAAAGCAAGAAATGCAGATAGATTACAGTCAAGAATATTTGTGTCATATTTTAGTTATCACAAGCCTATGTTTTCATTTTTAGATTGTGAAGCAATGGATATGTCACGTCTCAATAAAGAAATAGTCTTTTTTTATCAATCTATTGCTCACGAATTGTGCTTTATCGAACTAATAATTATTTTTTATTTTCTACGGCTAAAAAGCTTACTTCAATATGGCGTATGCATTGCACACTCAGAATTTTTATTTAACATTAAATCTATCCAAAACAGAACTATTATGGACAGCAACATCCAACAATACTTCAGGAGGGCTTACAATACTAATTCATCCTTTCGCATTTTTTACATAATTGGGATTTTATTATTCGTTTATATCGGAAGTTATCCACCAGATTATATTTATTTTAAAACAATAATATAGAGGAACTTTACTAATGTAAAACTAATAAACTAAAGTCATAATTAATACAATGCAAACATTATTAGGAGGTCCACGACCATTAAATTTATTTTCAGTGTGTCATAAAAGTTCCGTATTATAGAAAATTCTTGTGTATATCGAAAATTGTTTCATACGATCTTGAAACCAAGATTTCGGAGATATATTGATGTACAAATGTATAGATAATAGATATATAGATAAATGTTAAAAATGAATAAAGTTATAATCTATTATTTTTAATAGTTAACTTTGTTTTATTAACTACTACCGAACCAAATTAAAAATATATCTACTGGTTTCGAAAAATACCATTTTCTTCTTCAGGATGTCATTAACTAATCAAAAACATATTATATTATTTCTTTAACAGAATCTATATTTAAAATGTAATAATTATTTAAAAAATAAATTTAGTATATAACTTAAATTGTTACTTGATAATATAAAATTACTAGAATAATTTTTAGAAAAAAAATTTAGAATGGGACTTGTGGTTAACTTTTGTTGTTTTTTTTATATTTTGATTAGTTTTACACGCTTTGTTTATCTCCAACGATTCGCAGTTCTCCAACACCGTTTACATGCAAAATAAACAATCCCAAATTTTTATCAAAATTATGATCATGTTCAAACAAATGATTAGCAAATTCCGAAAATCCGCTATTATTCAAACATCTCAAATGCTCTTTTACTCTTATATTTGAATTTCGATTTGTTTTACCAATATAAAATGCAGCACAATCCTTACAACTAAATTTATAGACACCAGAATTGTTAAATTTATCATCTTTGTCTTTAGAATTTATGAGTAAATTTCCTATATTATTATTTGTATAAAATGTAGGTGTTTAGATATTTGATTCGAAAATTTATTTATGATTAAAATCCTACGCCAATAATCATTATTATCATTATGTTTTATCTGTGATTTATATAAAAATTAATTAATATATTCTTTTAAATTATTTTTAAATAGTGTCTTAAATCTGTCTCAACCCGTTATTAACTGCTTTTTTTTTTAATTGTATTCAATTCAATATTGAAATTGTATGTTAACATATGAATATTGACTGTGTGATAATAGACGATTAGATTCACTATGTATGATAGTATCTATAAAAGTTAGTTTTTTGAAAATTTTGAATTCAATTTTATTATTATTTTTAAACAATGTTAGATCTAAAAATTTATGGTCGATTTATTTTCCATTTCTAATGTAAATTGTATTTTATTATTAAATGAATTAATGCGATTTAAAAATGTTGTTAGTTGACATTGTGAACCTGACCATTGATCAAATATAAAATATATCATCCACATATCTTTTCTACAACAAAACATTTTTTTGACAAAGGAGAATCATAAACAAAAATATTCCTCTCCAAATGTCTACAAAAATATCTGCTATTAGTGGACTTGTGGGTGCTCTCATAGGAAGACCCTCAGTTTGATTGTAAAGGGTATCCAGCGGAAAAATTTCAAGATTAAATTGTAATTTCTCGTAAACCATCAGGGTGAGGTAAGTGAAAGGGTTTTGTTCGACGCGTTTTGTTCGACGGGTTTTGTCAGAAGCGCACCGCGCGTTCTCCGTTGAGCAATATTTAAAGTGCGGTGATTCATTAGTTCGTGCACGTCGCGCTTTTTATAGTCACTTCAATATTCAACGAATAATTGATGGGCCGAGCACGCAACGTATCCGGTGATGCGTTCTAAAGTTCAGACAAGAAGGGACAGTGATTAACCAAATTCCTCCGGGACCATCAACGTCAGCAGCGACGCCAGAACATGTGACTCAAGTTCGACGTGAAATTATGCGCAATGCGCGTTAATCTTTTAATTAACTGGAATAAAAAAATCAATAGTGCGCGTTATTTTGAAAAAGATAATTTCACCCATACAAACTGCAAATCGTGCACTTTCTCAACGAAAATGACTATTCTTTAAGTAAAACCTTAGCGAGAACGATGCTGGAACGTTTTGGACCAGCACGAATACTTTGAAACATATTGTTTATTGACGAAGCACATTTTCATATCGATGGCTATATTAATAAACAGAACATGAGATACTGATGCCCCGACAACCCAAGGGAACGCTATCAAAAACGTTTGCCTTGTCCAAAAACGATAGTGTGGTGTGCAATTTCTGCCCGAGGGATAATTGTCCCTTATTTTTTTAACCGGTGAGAGGCAGTCACTGCTGACGTGTATTGCCGAATAATCGACGAGTTTTTGGTACCGCAACTGCAGCTGTTTCCCGGGTTTAACAACATAACACAATTTCAGTAAGACGGGGCCTCTCCACACACATATTGAATTTCAATGGAGAAGCTGAAGGGAATTATTCCCAAAAAATTAATCACTGATACATATTCTGGGCACCTCGGTCATCGGACCTTACACCATGAGACTTTTTATAAGATAGGATTATTTTATAGGCGATAGGAATAGATAAACAGTAGTTGTGGAAGAAGTGAAATCCCACCCTGGGATGTAATGCCGTGGAAGAAAAAAAATACTGTTTGTTAAATGTATGAAGTACTATGATTTTATCCCATTAAGGGAGAATGCTAACGTATTTCTTTTTTGCTTTGTCTGACGCTGATATTCTACTTAATAATAAAATCACTACGAATCCCTTAGGATTTAACAGTATTCTCATAATTATCCGGCGTTGCATTAGCTAGACTTTTCTTTTTAACAATATATTTTTTTGGTTTAATTTTTTCAGTTTTTTTAAATGTTGTTGAAAATGTATTTTACGAATATTTTTGAGGCAAATTATCCGGGGATTTTCTACTGGTTATTTGTTCTCTTAATTTACTCCACTACTGTATAGACCAGAAAAATAAAATTATCAATAAATTCGTCATGTTTTATTTATCATTATTTATAATTTGTAAATGATTCACGATTACGCTGCATGGCAATCTAGTAAACCAATAATGTTACAAATGTTTTAATGTTAGATCTATTCAATAATCATGTTATACCCAGTTTGAGCGCAATACAATAATGATTTGCGTCGATTTATATATCCATCAACACTGTATTTTTCCCTCCCTTAATGTACAGTCCATCTGTATATGTATTCTGTTTCTCTCTTTCACATATTATTGTATATTCTGTCTCCCTTGATGTTCTATCTAACTGTATATGTATTCTGTTTCTCTCTTTCACGTATAATTTTGTATTCTATCTCCCTCATTATATATGTATATATAGTGCACTTTTTTGTATTTATGGTTAGTTTTAAATACGTCCTGACGAATCTTGAGATAAGCGAAACCGGATGACGTATAATAAAATTCGCGGTTTCATACAAAGTGATTGTATTTTAAAAAATCTAATATGCCAAACCACAAAGTGATTGCTTTCTACGAAAATATTAATTTTTAATTTTTAATTGGTTATCGAGTTTTTGCTTATAGAATATTATTTATCATATCAAGTTTAAAACGCATCAACGCATTTCATATTAAGTGCATTCTTCATTGCTTATTAATATATCTTATCTTTACAAATTCCGTTTTAATCGTATTTATATTGTCAAATGTCGTTCGTCTAATGTCACTTCGTAACATTGTTTTGAATCGAGAAACCGGTTTCCTTCATTTCATTGTGTCATTTGTGTATTTCATTAGAACTCCATTAATTTGTTGTTGTCCATTTTATTTCTAATGTCTAAAGGTCATTTCACGACTGGCAATTGCTTAGGTCATTTCACGCCGCAGTCGGCCTTAGGTTGTGGGTCTCGGTGACTCACGGGTGCGTTGTCAATCACGCGTGTCTACTCTGATACTGAATACTGACACTACATATTTGTGTACGTGTCGGTGCATTGTAAACACTCTGTTCTTGGACTCGAGTTGTAACTCAGAAGCGAGAAACGATAACAATCACACTGACATACGTTTATTGTGATTAGATTCCGAGTGTGCGATGAGTGAATGACGCTTTCTATGAACTTCCTTACGCTACGTATCGCAAGGCCTTACGATATCAACAAAATACAGGTGTAACAAGCTCACTCTGTAATATATATAACATAATGTAAGTATAATTTCTAATAAGGTTAACACTGTAATACGGAGATTCTCAACAATTTCAGTGATATTTTCGATATATTGGGTTGATGCGTAGTGTTTTTATTACTTTTTTTTTAATAAATAAAATACTCAATAATATATTCTCTCGCTTTGTTAACGATTGACTCCCAACGTTCTGGCACTTTTTCGATTCCACTCAATGAAGTTGTCAAGTCAATTTTGAAGAGCAGCATCGCTATTAATGGAGATTCTTCAAAATCGTTGGATAGAGAACGGAAAAGATGAAAAACTGATGGACAACGTCCGGAGAATATGGCAGATGTGGAATAACCTCCCAACTGAGCTCTCACATAGCCGCTTTTATACTGCCTTAACTCCTCGGCTAAACTCAAACAAAATATAGTTGGAAATATTCGTTTTTTGTACACGATACTCCATTTTTTTTTTTTGGGCAACATTTGACACAAACTTTCTACAAATTGAAAAATTCAAGACGTGTTCATTAAAACAGTATTCTGGCATTAAAATGATATTGACATATATGTAAAAAAAAATCTTTTCAACGCGCTTTGCATTGGGAAACAAAAACGCTACGAACTTATGCATCGCATCAACTCAATACTTTAATTATATTTTCTTAAAATTTGGAATATTCACAAATTATTCTTGATGTATTGTAATTGACTTACCGATTAACTAACTGTAATAAAATCTAGTCCGTCGCTCGAAAGTGTAAATTTTAATATCTTATTTGTAGAATCATTTTTTAGCGGGTAAATTAAAATTTCTTACTAATTATATTATTATTATTTTTAGATGTATATTATATTTATTGTATATTATTGTTATACAGGTGCGCCAAAAATCATTTTACCATTTAAAAATGTTATTTATTTATTTTTTCGTGTAAACTAATCACTTTGTGGTTTGACATATTAGATTAAATAAATCATAATCTCTCTGTATGAAACCACGAATAATATTACACACCCAACCGGTTTCGCTTAGCACAAACTTCGACAGGGCGTATTTAAAACTAACAATAAATACAAAAAGAGTGCACTTCTGTATACATAAAGAAGGAGATACAATATAAAATTACATGTGAAAGAGAGGAACAAAATACATACACAGTTAGACGGAACATTAAGGGAGGGGATTATTCACAAAACAGTTGTTCGTTTAAAAAATATTCTTTTTAACTGTTTTTATTTATTTTTTCACGATTAACTCAATTCTGCATTTTTTTTATTGTGTCACTTTTCTATCAAGTGAGCGACACACACCTGCCGACTGCGTTGTCCTATTTTGTAAACACTTTTTCTTAATGTTATTCGTATTATAGTGAAGGGCGATGTTTATTGCGCATTTTACAATATTTTTCTCTTGTCCAATTAAAGTTAAATTCTTCTACCTCCTTTTATTTTCCTTGTTATTTTAAATACTCATCCCAAACGATTGATGTTTTTTTGTGTAATATTTTATTGGCGCTGCGAAGGTCAGTCTAGCTGAACTCGGATAATTGTACTTGTATGTACCATTTGATGGTTTTCCACATACAATGTTGTGCCGACTCCGACGTCCACGAGGAAGCCTAATTTGGGAACATTATTTTTCTTCATTACTCCGGGAGCGACGGTGGGTGGCGAACGCGGCCGCCGCCTTGTGATCACGGTGCACGGATCGCGGGGGCGTTCGCCCCATAAAATTGGCTCCACGGCGCCTCGGCACCGCGGCATTATATACTGCGTTAGTTGCATAGCCACTGCCATGAGTTATTACCATATAGCTGCATCGTCAATTATTGCGCATTCCTACCGGCAGACGAGAAACGCGGTCGATTCTTTTTTTGCATTTTCAACTCGTAATAATCTCGAGACGTCTCCCCACAATGCGATACTATACAAGTTTTAAAATACTGATGAACCTCATAATAAGTATATTTACCTGCTTTGATCAGGTTCACACCGGAGAGGTCTGTACATCACTTCTTCTCGGTTTTCACATTGTACCCCTGTAGTATTATTGTTTTTATTATTTACTACGCTTATATTCCTAACTTCTTAATCATTTTTCTATATCCAAGGGATTTATGGTGGACATAATAGCATTATGTACAGTCCAACCAGTAATAACTTCTATTTCACCCTTATCTTTATTCAGATTCCAATTATATTTGTATAGAAAAATGTATAATTATTTAAAAGCGTGCAACGAACATTATTACTTTAATCGAAAATTTATACTGCTTTGATCAGTTCTATTCATATCACAGATTTATATCACTTCAAGACATTCGTACGTGTGCGGCGACAGCCAATCACATATTAAGATGTTGAAAAATGAAATCGATATTTTTATATAGATATTTTCTCACGTTTGTGTACAATTTTTTCGCCCACGATATTGAGAGCGGAGTTTTGAGTACGAACACAAAAAATATCGACGATTCTAGAACGGGATCAAATTAAATGTTTACCAACATTTTTAATGTTAATGTTTTAATCTCTGAACCCCCAGAAATGTACTCCAAAAATAAAATAAAAATATAATAATATAAAATATAAAAATACTTGTGGCATACCAAATTTAGTAAATTCACCAAAAATACCACTGAATTGAAGCGGTGTTACAGAATTTTTAAGGCTGTGACGCATTGGCATTTGAAACTTACGTCAATCCCTGGGAAATGTTCGACGAGCACAAGGAACAATATTTTAACGAGTGGGATGTAAAATTACCACGGGACAAGACCTATTGGCGGAATGGCACATGCAGTTGTCTAAAGTATCTTAAAGATTACGTACCTACATAATACATTTAGTCGGATTTGGTTAGGTTAGAACACAAAGAAACAAGTTTTTTAGTTTCAAATAATATAATATAGTATCAAGAAGTAAATATTTAGTTCAAGATAAAATTTGATAAACAATTAAACACAAGAACGTTCCTTTGATAGCTAGTGTGAAGTGTGTGAACTATGCGTTGTTTGACAGTCGACATAATATTACGACAAACCAATGAGAATTGGGAGATATTATATAAAATGTATATCAAATTAAACTTTCGGAAAATTTACGAAGATGAAAGTGATGTTTCTGGTCGTGGCCTCGCAGCAGCTACTATTGGCCCTTTTTTTTTTGTTTGTTCTATTCTGTCGCTACGTAGCGGTTACATTGATCTCGAAGTGGCGACAGTCGATTGCTTTCTGTCACTGTATAATGTCCACATGAGCGTGATCGCATTACCGATCAATCCCTTTCTTTCTGATTTAAAAATTTGACTCATGGTTAAATAAACGACACGCCTATTTATTAAACTTTCTTCATAATTAATACATCTGTACAATGTACAAAGCGATCGGCAAACTATCAAATCCTCTCTCACCAATCATTTTTTTCTTCAAGGAAAATTCTTTTGTGCACACTTTGTAATTTCTAATATAGGGTTATCTAACAAGCGTTATAGAACTTTAAAATGGAATTAAATTTAAAAAAACAAGTATCACGTCAATGATTTTTTAAGATCATTCGATGCCATTAATAATGTAATATAATTTCATTCAAATTTTCACTACGACTACATTTGATACAATGTATTATTATTCGGATCTAATTTTCAGTCACCCTTTCACATAAATCTGGTGCTATTTCACTAATAACATGAATTATGTTATTTTTTAAATCTTCAATTGTTGTTGGTTTATCAGCGACTTTACATATCGCCACAGAAAATATTCTAACGGAGAGATATCACGTGATCTAAGCGGCCAATTGATAGGTCCATTTCTGAAAATAATTTAATCATTTTCAATAAATCGATCGTCTCAGTTTTTGATAATTAGAGCGTTGTTCTAATGTGAAATACTCCACGATAAAATGGCAGATGATACTGAATAAAAATAACAATGACAGCTGTCAAAATACTATCACATTTATCGAATAATCCTGTATTTCAAAATATTCTAAATAAAGTTAAAAATATTTCTTGCATGCATATCGGTTAATTGTTAGATTTTTACAGATTATTTGTATTATTTTTTTAATATTCAGATCTTTTATTACTGGTATTTCAGTGCAAAAGCGGATCTGTTAAGCCGCAAACCTTTTAACAAAACTTTTCTGTTTATTGAAATACTCATAAAAGCTGGAAAGCTCAGTCTTCGATAATCGTTTTTGTTTCCCTTTGCGATAACGAGAATGTTTTTATAAACGCTGAAGGGGGAAACTGAAAAGATTTTCATCGAATTCCACATTTTACGACCGAGATGCCGGGAATTGAGATTTGAACCGTCGCGCGTCGACCGTCCAAGAGTACATTCAAGCGCTCCTTCTGCTTATCCACACTATATATATAGGTAATATACTCGCCGCATAGTTGTGTCTCGTGGATTCAGATGACGCGGCTTCGCTATTACACGAGTTTCAACTAAGGAATAATAAATACTTTATTATTCCTTAGTTGAAACTCATTACATTCAACTCTTAGTTGGAAGTCATTCTGAGATGTGTAAATAATTAAATTAATTAATTAATTTAATAATATCCCAGATACGTGTGTCTCTCATGTGACGCTGTATATGGAAGTATTTCGCGATATGTAATATTTTTCTGTCACACTTGATTTTAATCCTTTTCTCTATAAGGTTAGGTGGTTTTTCTGTTATTTTTAAATTCTGGCTACAAACAAAATTCTTTCGCATCTTCTTATTCTTTTCATTTTGCCGTATCCAACAATTTGAATGCCCATCGTGTTTGAAACGGGTAAAGTGCTAGGCTATACAATATTTTTTTAGATCAGACTATTTTTTTAATCAAACTGTTGAATATATTAATGTACTCGTATATAAATTATTACATTCTTCCTTTTCATTACAACCATTGGCTTTATTTGATCTAAACCTGTGCACGTAGTTGGGTATGTTTATTCTCGTAGTTAACCATTATAGCATTAATAATCTGTTTACTTATATATTAAAAAGTGGTTGGAAAGGACCACCGTACTGAATTTTATTATGCATTTATATCAGAAGTTATACACTAGATTTGATTTTGTTTTAACTATTACATAGATCGGAAATTTTCCCTCATTCAAAATTAATAGACTGGATGTTATTTGCCATAATTGAGAAAATGCAAGCATTAAAAAAAATACCATAACCATTAGATATATTTTCCGCATTTCCGCCACAAAATTGTCTTAATGTAGAAAAATCTTGCAGAAACGAAATATATTTTCTTATAATCAAGATATGTCTCTATAACCAATCGAGATTTGTCTCCATAACTCAATATTATGGAGACAAATTTCGATTAAGGCAAATTAACTTTTGTTAATTCGCATGTTGCAATTTAATATTTCGTATATTTATAATATTGTTGTTTTTTAAAGGCTAGATGTTGTTTCATAAATACTTTTCGCGGATAAAATTACTCGCAAAACGGCAACATGGTGTTTTAAATTGATAATATTAATGTATTTGTGAAAAAAAAAAAAAACATCTGACAATAATTTTAAATTGAGAACATTGATTTAAGCGACCATCTAAATATATGTAGGTACTTTGTCTGATTTCAAAACATATTCATATATATAAATTAGGTACTCCAATAAATTATTTATTTTTCGATGGATTAATTCAAATGACAACACACATTTTTATTTCATTCCATATATCAATACAAAAAAACGTAGAAACGACTGGAAAATCTTCCTCTCTCCCATGATTTACGTAACAAATAACGTCATTAATTATTTATCTGATATTTATAAGAATTTAACTATTAGCCTCATCATAAAAGCATATGTAATTCGCCTAGAATTTCTCGAATTTGAAACTGGAAAAATGAAAGCACGCTATTAAAGAATTTGTTGCAAATTTTTTCAAACATTTCCAACCTGAAATCACTCTTCATGGATTTTTTTTGACGTCTTCCGTTGTTAACACAAACTCTGCTGTATAATTTGCGGCTTGTCGTTTCTTGTTGGGTCTATGTCTAATGTTTCGTTAGGATTTCAATAAAGTGAATGTAGAGGGATTTTTTGCTTTAGTCGTGAAGGGTTTCAACGTCCGCGCGGGTCGTCGAAATCTAAGCGTATAATAGCCTCGCGTGCTCGTGTTTGTATACCTACCTATATCTCGATATCTACCGCAGAGAAGACACATTCCACACTCTCCAATTGATTGCACTTCAGCATCTTCACAAAACTCTAGTATATACTTATTTCAATATTTTGACTTTTGCAATTTTTATACATTCTAATATTTTAAGATTTGATTAAGATGCATAATATCATATGTATGTAAAATTTAAGCTTTTATGCCTCTAAGCAATTGCTGAAGTCAAAAATACTGAGTCAACGAAGTAAACTGCTAAACATATAAAACAATAATAAGACCAGTGATCACTTATTGTTGGGAATCGTGGTGACTAACCCAAAACGGAGAAAATATATTAGCAGTTTTTGAACGCAAAATGCTAAGAAAAACTTATAGACCTACATTAGAAAATTAACCATTATTTCGAAAAATGTATTGCGCAGAAAGAAATCGTAAGATTCTGTAGGTCCCAAAGACTGCTATGGGCTGGCCTTGTTGGAAGAATGTCACATGACAGGGTGGGAGACGAAACGGAAGCAAACCGAGGAAGACGCGGGCTGACGTCGAAGAGGAGTGAAGCAGGATGTGAAGGTCCGGGAACTGGAGAATGGCCAAGGACAGGAGTCGTTGAAGAACACACTTGGAGTAGGCCAAATCCCACCCTGTATGTGTGAGACATTTCCGAATTTTTCAATATTATATTTTAACCATTGTGCGAAATAAATTATGAATTTTTATTTTCTGACTGCTCTGTTTGCTAAATACTATCCCACTCATTTTATCGGTATAAATTGCTAGGTACGTCTAGTCAGTAAAAGCAAACGCCCGATTTGAAAGTAGGAAGGTACTCGGCCGGTGCCTGCACAGTGCGCAGTGTACTGTGTACAGTGCCCGCAGCCCGCAGCCCGCCGAGCTGAGGAGGAGGGACGTACTCGCGCGGAGACTGTGGGAATGGAAGCGGGTTGCGCGGCATTCTCAGGAATGAGGTTCTTCTTCTGCGGTGTCTTATGGCGGGGCGGGGCGGCCGGGCGGCCGGAGAATGCGCGCGATGCGCCGGCGCAGTTAGCGATGCGCCCGGGGTCGACGACCCGACACCCGACTGCGACTCTCCGTTTTGGAGGGAAACATGCGGCGGCCGCCATCTTTGTTGTTTGTGATGCCGCCCCCTGCCCCCGCGCCCCGCGGCTAGCGTACTCCCGAAACACACGTGTGTTGGTGGCGTTGCGCAACCTTGAATGTGTGCGTGGAACGCATATTTTACGCGTTTGTGTTGGGAATCGTCGGCCGGGGAATGCAGTTTATCTATCGAGCTTCCATTCGGTGCGTTCCCGAGCCGGCGGGCACGCACACACGCGCGCGCGCTCAGGGGTCGTGGTGTGCGTGCCCGCGCACATATTGATGCCGAAGTGCGTGCACTCGACCGCGCGTGTGTCAGCCCGAGTAGTAAACGCGTGATAGCACACGTGCTGGAGCACGAGGTACGCGAGAGTTTGTTATGATATTATGACTGTCACCATTTTTATTACCGGTCCCACGTGGCGGACCCTTTATAATGCAATCGCCGCTACTAATGTTAACGAAACAAATCTTCTAGAATGATATAAAAGTTCCTAAATGCTGTCTGTTGATTCACAAAACACTATAAAAATAGACGCAAATAATAGATGTATTGAATAAAAATATTTGTTATTGCCGATATTGATTCCGCACTTAAGCTTAAATAAAAGTATTATTTTGTTTTGTCGGTATCATATAACATTTCCCTCTAGAAATCGTAGCGATCCAAACCACCGGACTAACCTAAGATCCCCCCGTTGAAAGTGAATAATCCCACCATCCGATGTAACTCTGTATGGAAGACATAATTCTCCCGCCCAAAATCGTATAACGCTCTATAAAATGGTTTCGTTTCAAATACCGATTTATGGCGGGCGAGAGCAATCTGCTTCCGATATTAGGTGAACGGCAGATGTTAGTGTTGTTTGTCCCGACTCGGCGCATTAGATCGCAGGCGGGCGGTTCGAGCACTCTGTAACCATTTCGATATTTTGAAAGGACAACAAATAAAAATACAATTCTCTTTAAAAAATCACATTATTATTTTGTGTTTTATGCTTATTTTTGGTTCAAAATTACATAGCCTACATATTAATTTAACGATCCCTCGTGTCAGCGAATATCAAGTAGGTACCTACTAGTAAGTGTAATATATTAGTCAAGTTTATAGATAATGTAACTTCGTTTATCAAAACATTTTTTTTATTTATTTATCATATTATGTTGTAAGTACATTTCGTATTTTAATATCTCACCGGGCTTCACCCGTGCTGAGGCAAACATTTTATATTTTTAATCAACAATCATATTATACATAATTGGTTTATCAACTATAAATTTAGAATAATCCTAAAACTATATATTTTTTTAAATTAACTTTACATCCACGATCCGATCCAAATGAAACTATGGGATACTTTGTAGTACTAAAAATGGATACCAAATTTGGTCAACGAACTTTTTTGTTTTGTGCACCACGTATTTTTAATAAATTGCCACGAGACCTTAAAGGTTGTAAAGTGATTAACGATTTTAAACCAAAAATTACAAAGTGGTTGCTTGATGTAAGTAGAAAGCAAAATAAAACTAATTTGTCATTTGTGCCAACCTAACTACCTACACATTTTGTCTCCAACTATACTATAGACTATAGACAACTATAGACAAAAATCTTTTTATAACTTTTTTCACAATAACATTTTATAACTTCTGATTGTACTTCCTAATAATTATAACTTTTAAAAACTGTACAGGTAATTGCTTTAGAACAGACCACGTCCAGTAGAGTAATTACCTTTATTTTCATATGTATTATTGCATACTACAAAAAAAAAAAATAATAAATAAGTAAGAAGAAAAAATGAAAATTATAAGTAACCAAATACGATGCAATATTTGATCTTGATTAATTTATAAGGATAATACACATTTTAACAAGTTTAAATAATACAATACAATTTAATTTAACACACACACGCGCGCATGCACAGGCTGTTCACTTTTTGGTGTTGGCTCCGAAGTCTTGAAATCTTCAATTAATTAATTTTGAAGCATTAGAATAATGTGACATATTTCTTTTGATTAGTTTATCTGACATTCTAAAAAGGGAAAATGGCGTTTTTCGAAATAGGTTGATGTTTTAAATTACACATTAAATGATTTTAATAAACAATTGAAATAATCTATAAAAATTAATATAATAAACCGCAAAGTACAATTTGCAAATATTAAAAATATGATATAATTTTATATATACCTACCGAGCACGGCCGCTAATGATTGTGTGGATAAACATATTTTCTCCTCCATGTCGGAAGTGAAATTTCCGACACTAAACAACAGTAACAGTGTTATGAATTCAGTTTGTATTAAATCTTTGTCGTCATGTTTTTCCTCAAGTCTATTTTTGAAATTGTGTTTATTGTTAATTACCTTCCTCGTTGAATTATTATTCAATGGAATGTAGATACACGTTTTCCTTCTCGGAAAGGCAACAGAACGAACGCCTCCAGCGTCACCGGCGCAGTATTAATCTATTAAAAGTATCGTTAAATACGTACTTACCTTATTGTAGATTATTTTCTTTATATCCTTAATTACCTCAGTAAAATATAATCACATAACAAAAATATAATGTATCTTGTAAAATATTTCATTCTACATTTTATTGCGCGTTATTGTGAAGACGTGACAGACACACGCATGGCCTACTTCGTTTCAACAATTTATTTTTACTTCCAACGCCCGGTTTGTCAGATTTTGTGTTTGTCTCTGTTTGTCAGATTAAATACTTTTGATTTTAAAATATATTAATGAACGTCATCTTTCTTTTTTTAATATTCATGTATCTATTTAGGAATATTTCTATTCAACTAGCCCTTCTCGGTCTCGGTGGATAATTATCTATAATATATTCATAGCAAAATTCCTGCCAATGTTTACAGATTATACAAGTGTAGCAGACCTAGTCTAGAATACAATATATATATACGTCTAATCTCAACCATATAAGCATTTCAAAAAAATCGTAATTATTCGATTATTTCGATTAATTGAAATATTTAATTGAAACCAAATTATATATTGAATACAAAAAATTTAAGCTCATCGAATTTTGAGCGGCTAGACTATTTTTTGTTAGATGATTTAGAGCCTGAAGCAAAAACGTATTAATAATGGAACAATTTTCCAAATATTTATTTTGAAATAGGTAAACTTTAATCTTAACACGATTTTGTAAAAATTTCAAACAATAATATTTTCCGTAACAATGCAGAATTTACACATATTCCTTGAACATTTAGTCAGGTAAAATATTGTAGACAGGTCTATTTATACAGGGTGTACCTGTATAGATAGACCTGTGTGATTCTAGCTATCATATTGCGTTTACTTTTTAACCCTTTTTTAAATGTGTGCACTATATTATGTTGGATGCCTTCGGACATGTTGCCAGAATAAACGATCGTAATCACACGGACAGTTGAGAGGAGGGAAAAGTGATTATGAATTAATGGATATTTCTGTGAGGGTATCGAATGTCCCAATAATCATTCAAATACTCTCGTGTTCATATGGTATTGCGGAGTGTGTTATGGCGCGCAATTGCATCAAAATATGTAAAGATGTATGTATGTATATATGTGTGTGACAGGCGGCAGGTCACAAGAACAGAAACTACTTACGGATCCCACTAAATTTATTAAACTTTATTCTATAAAGATAGAAGATGATACTGCTAGGTGCGCGAATTCTTATTGGAAGCGGTGTATGGAACTGTTACTTGGAAGACATTGATAGGAAGAGGAATCGTGATTCACCCCGACCGAGTATACCTGGTCGCATCTGTATTTTTGTTGCACGCCGTGAATACCCCAGGAGTTGACACGAGTACTGCCTTGCTGGGTGCGTCCAGCATCGCTACGCGAGCAAGTGGTTGGTCTCCTGCAAGATAGATAGACCAAATAAAAGAGTTAACACGGTCCTCTTTAAACGCAGCCCAAGACCAGGTGTAATGGAGAAGTATTGCGCACCGAGTTTTATATACTCCAAGGAACCACGACTCTCAGCATTGAGCATACGACGGAGAAGAAGTAGAATATGATAATACGTATTATTGATCGACTAAGTGTAACTGTACTTCGGTAAGAACACTTCCGTTTCTAATTTGTTATTCTGCCACTTGCCTCCAATTTATCCCGTGTTTATATTTGTTTATTAAGACCTCCGAACTTATTTTCCACCGTGTCGTCTTGTTTTGGTTATTCACAGCTAACATCTGTGTTTGTGTTTATATCTAGGGAGTGTAAACTAAAATTGAAAACAATTTGGTTAGTGCGCGTTTAATATGTCCCTCGACGCACCGAGCAAAGGTCGATACACAATCTCGTGCGCGTCACGCGGTGCAATGCACTCACCGCGGAGATGATCTCTCATTCAGCTGACAACTCTTGTTTCTTTTTTATTTGTAATGTTTTGTTTTTCTCTTCCGTTTCCGCTGCACACGGTGTTATGTTTACAGTTTAATGTGTCCAACCGTATCCACAATCGTGTGCTCGATATTTAGTTATTATTCTTGTTATTGCAAAACAGAGCTGCCGGCGGACAGTGGAAGCTTTTGGCTTACAAAATATAATACCGGTATTTCGTTCAAAACATTCTCTGCCTACCTGTTTCTTTTTATCGCAGAAATTAAAACGAATTCGCACCATTCGCGACATCGCCCTAACTAGATATTGTGTATTAACAAATTCGCTGGAAATGTTATCTTGTTTATGTATTTATTAGGTTTTGCCTCATCATTTTCCGGGTAATCCTATTGACTGTTTGTTTACCGATTATGCCCTCATATTTTTCGAAATTCAATTATGTCATTAGACAATAATGGCTCATACAATGAACCGACTTGTACTTTGTGCCTGTATATCATCAGCCTAGTCAATAACAGATTACGAACGACGTTATACGTTACCTACGTGCGTAAGTATAATAATATGTACGTATGTGTATTGTAAACACATACAACTCTCGATTTACAAACGAGTTTCGTTTCTAGATGTTGTTCGTTATGTATTTATTTATTCTTAATATAGTGCATACATAAATATATTTATATATGCTCTAATATAAACAAGATCAAAATCGTTCCTTTTTTCTACAACTTATCTTTCACATATAGTTTAATTTTAAGAGCTTAGTTTAATTTTAAATCTATGTGGCTCTCCTCTTTTCTTATGTCTACTGGCATTTCATTAAAAATCTTCATCGCACTGTACATCATCGATTTCTGAAATTTAGCCTTCTTCCTGAATGGCAGTCTCAGTCTATCTTTTACTTTTGTACGGTGTTCGTGCACTCGTGTTGATTTACCGATATTTTGTTAGTGAGTATTTTATAAATAAATACCATAAACGTTGAAATATATTTTCTGCTTAATATAATATATCTATTTTTTCTGAGTATTATTCTCAAAGCTTTATTTTACAACACTGATAATTGTTGCAACTCTTCTTCATTAGCCATAAACAAAATGCTGCTGCAGTAGTTGATGTGAGGAATAATAACAGAGTTGTATACTATTTTATGAGACTGATGAATTTTCCCGCATTCCTAAGCTAGTTGATGTAATAATACGTATCCTATACATTGGCAGCCATTTTGAAGAATTAAAACTATTTTTAAAATATCTAATTGTGTGTATAATTTGTTTGGTTTACCGTACATCATACGTAACGTAAAATAAAGTGACAATAGAGTAAAAAATAAGATATAATGAAGTCTAACGTAATTAATATACATATAAACACATGGATCTTACTTCTACTCGCATCAATATCTTCTTCAAGGTTCAGGTTTTTTACACAATGTTCAGATGAAGTAGTTACAACTCTATCTATTGGCTACTTTAAGAAATTTCATATAGATAGTGACGTACATTGTAATAGCGAATATTAGAAAATCGAACGTTCGTTAACCGAGATTTGTCTGTCAGTAGGTATTATTTCATTCTTGGAACACACATTAAAATATTCGTAAAACAAACTTGCACATTCAATGTTCACACGATATAATAAAGTTTCGTGTATTTCCGTTAATATATTTTTTTTCTTTTTCCCTTGTTTCGTTCCGTGTCGGAGTAGGATTACAGAAAGTTTATTTATTAATTTTCTTTAAATTTATCACAGACGGTACCCTAGATCAGTGGTGGCGAACCATTTTACATGCGCGTGCCAAAAATCCCCAAATAATATTTATCGACTGACTGACGTGCCGAGTAGTTTTTAAAAATATATTTATTTAAATAATTACATTTATCAATTATGCTTTAATTAGTTTTTTTTTTACTTAAAAACATAACGCGAAGACCGTGTCATCATTTAACAGCGTGGTCCGATAAGATAGAATGAGTTCGTTCACCCTTCTAAGCAATTTTTAAAAGGAAAAAAATAAAATAAAAGAGTTTACAAAATTTTATTTCAAAAAAACACTATGTTATTAGTATTAATGAGATTTTTGTTGTTGTACATTCGATGCCAAATACTTTATATCCGGTTCATATGTCGTCACTTTTAGTAAAATGCATGCCCAACTAGATTCATTGGTTAATCTTCTTCTTGTACTACATTTTATTAAATTAATTTCGGTAAATAATGACGCACAAGCATATGCAGAAGAGAAAATTGATAATATTACCGTCGCTAGTAGTCGCGAGATTTCTAAAAAGATTCTAAAGATTTCTGGAATGGTGTTTCGAGTTCATATTATTTTTTCTTTTTTTTAGAATGTTCGATAATCGATCGTTTTCAATTATTTCTAATTCATTTCTCAAATTGACTATTTTTTGTTTCCAGATCGAACTTGATTGGTGTTCAATTAATTGCATTTCTATATCTGTTAATTGTTGCGTGCCAGCTAAATTGATGAACGGGCACGCGTGCCCTAAGTTCGCCACCCCTGCCCTAGATCATCCACCAAAGATATTGGGAATTGAACAGTCAAAGGGTCAAATTAATTTCAGTATTAAAAAGTCGTGACATTTATGTAACGGGCAAATAATCAATAGATCGAAACCTTCTTACTTTAATGTGTAATAGTGTATCCTGATTTTATTATTGCCACTGCGTTAGGATAAACTAGTTATAAAAATTATGTAATCGATAATTCAATACTGTACGTGCTTATTGATTTATAATATATACAAAAATATATTACTAGCTTTTCACAAGCGTAATATTGAGTGGCGGGCTCTTCCCCACGCTACAATACCGTATATTAAACATAGATAATACATATGTATAAATTGTATGTGTTTTTATATTTATTTGTGATGTATTTTTTGCGATAACACATACAGTCCAAAGTAAATTCGGAAGTAAGCATCTACTTAAACATCCAACATAAAAAAACTTGGTAATAATAATCCTTTCAGCCGTCAATGGGAGAACTACAACATTTTTTTTTTTGTTTTTTAAATGAAGTAGTCATTCTTGCTTATTTTTATGACATATCGACCCCTTTGAATAACAAGGTTCCAACTAAGAACTTAGAACAATTAACATTTTGGGCTAATTTGAGTTATTGCGTGAAATGGGTTCCAAATGCATTATTCTTTATTTCTTCCATACAGACCAACTCTATTTAACAGATATTAATAGCAAGAGCTCAAAGTCCCAACTGCATCAATTATTTATTTCAATTTAAGGATCGTTATTGTTAATTTTCAATGTTATTTTTAAATTTTAATTTCTCTCATCTCACAGTGGTAATTGATAATACTGAAAATAAATTAAGACCTTAAAACTGATCATATTTTCATACTCAAAACAAAATATACATGAATATATGTTGAAATTCAATCAACACTTTTGAGCTCATTATCTCAAAACAATGTCAGTGTCAGATTGAACCTTGTTATTCTGAGGAGTCGATATGTCTTGTGGATATTATTTTGTCTATTCGTTCAGTTACACAAGTTTCTCAAATTTCGTATGTCGCGTATTGTACTGTATTTGTCAAAATCCACGTATAAAGGCGTACTTTCAATTTATTAGTTTTACATTAGTGTAAAGTTCCTATCTTTGTAATAGTTTTTAAAAAAAGTTTAATATAGTGTATCTCTGATATAAATGAGTAATAAAAACCCACATTTTGGTAAAGAAATCGAAATAATTAATTATAATTGAAAAGAGCACCTTAAAATGATGATCCAGTGTACATCTTATATGTGCCTACTTACGTATATATAAATGTACCTTACACAAACAAAATTTACTCTTGTGCTACGATTTATATTATGACGATTATTATTTTCTTCGGTTTTGTCATGTCGTAGTTTTAGAGATTTTTCTCGATTACTTTGTTTCTGTAGATTTTTACCCATTTTATGTACACACAAAAAGTATATAAACAATAACATTAGAAAAATAATAGAATCATTAGTAATAATAATAATAATAATTTAGAATAATTAGTCGTAACATGTTTAACTCTATATCCAAAATATTTAACATCTCAAAGCAATAGATAATGTTATATAAATAAACATTTTCAATTGTACGAAGCTATAGACAAAGCAGGTATGGAAAACTCTCAGATAAAAACACGTCGAAGAATAATCAAATGATGAATGTTTTTTTTATTTTTAAAATGATAAATAATACATATTAATACCGAATTTTGTATGAATTTCAAGACGATTTAACAATAGATTTTAAAGATTTTGCCGTTTAAAATTAATTAATTTCTTTTAAGTTTTTTTGGCGTTCGACTTGTTGCCTCATGCATTGGTAAAACGGGTAGAAATTTTAATATAAGAGTAAAGGAGCATTTGAGATGTTTGAACAATAGTGGGTTTTCAGAATTTTCTAATCATTTGATAGAAAAGGGTCACGGTTTTGATAAAAAATTGGGATTGTCAATTTTGCATATAAACGATGTTGGTCACAAATTAAATAATTTAGAATCGTTGGAGATAAGTAAAGCATGTAAAACTAATCAAAAAATTATAAACAACCAACTAAATTTAAATATGAGTCCCATTCTAAAATTTTTTCCTAAAAATTATTCGACTAAATTTGTATTAAGTAACAATTTGAATTAGGTACTAAATTTATTTTTTAAATAATTGTTGTTTTTTTTAAAATAGATTCTGGTAAAGAAACAATAACACATATTTTTAGTTAGTTATGACATCCTGAAGAAGAAAATGGTATTTTTCGAAACCGGTAAATGTATTTAAACTCAATTCAGTGGTTAATAAAACAAAGATAATAAATAAAAAATATGAATTTTTAACCACAAAGTTAATATTGCTAATTTCAAAAGTATAATCTTACCTTTATCCCGCTTATATATAATAATCCTTTTCGCGAGTGTTTGTATACACGCCGCAACGCTTGTACTTGCGGTGGAGAGGAATCAACAAATGAATCAGCATCCGACAGATGAAAAGTAAATGCCTTCCTTTCTTTATCATATTTCCCCAGCGATTAATATTATTTTTTATATGAAAGCGGCAGAATATTCCGTTAACCTTACCGCGTTCGATAAAAATAATATTTCTTTTTTTATTCAAAATTGTGGACTAGCTGCTTTCTGCGTAACTACGTTCAATCTATTGTGCTTGAAATCTTCGCGTCAAAACACATTAGGACTTGTTGTTGTCCAAGTGGTAATTTGTTATTTTACTCCTTAACGTCGAGTGGTTAGTGCTCTGTGATACAACGGAAGTAGGCAGTGGCAACCAAGCCAAGTCACCGCGTGAGCGCACTTGCGGGTCCTCTTTATACACTACATCCGGTTGTACTCTCGTGCCTTACGTGGGATGTATCACGTAACAATCGAACTTGGAGCGTATTTGGGTACCTATGTTGAACCCCACCCCCCCCCCCCTTTCCCTCTTCCCAACTGCTGTTTCTGCTCACCTACCGGCCTCTCTAGGTTAATGCTCTGTGTGCCTTGTGTTTAATAATAAGGTACTTGCACTCGACATTTCAGCAGAAAGGTTTCCGACATTGAGTTGCAAACAACAAATCCGTTAATCCGTAGATTAACCCCGCCAACACGCGGTGTGGAGCATACAAATCATTTCGGTATAGTAATGTAAACATTTTTCAATTAGTGATTCACTTCCAACGGTTTTTTTACGTGGTGGATACATATGTTTACATACAATATTTGTACATTCGATATACACTTAATACAAATTAAATGTATTAATTAGAAAGATATACATACAGATAAAATTAATATGTATTAAAATACCACAGAACTATGAAAAAATTACGACTTCACAATAATAATGTATTCTATGTTGTAATGAAGTTTATCCAAAATTTAATAAAATGAAATTGAAGAATCTCTGGCGTCTCCTAGCGTACATTGCACAAAGGTATTCGCAATAAAAGGTGACAGCTTTTAAAAAATGGAACATTAGATGTATCAATTTGAAATAGATGCAACATGTAAGTTTGAAAAATTGTAATTAATTTACTTGGCTCGTATGATGTAATGGTCACCGCGTTTCACCGGATACGAAAAGTTGCCGGGTTCAAATCCCGACGGAAGCAAAATATTGTCTATAATATGTATATCTTTCTAATTGATAATTTGTATTAAAATGCCACAGAACTATGTTCTGATAAAAGTACAACTTTGCAATAATAATGTAAGAAAACATTATTATTGCAAAATTGTAGTTTATTATTATTCTCCATTATAATGGAGAATGTTATTAAATGAATTTTAAAAATGAAATTTAATTAATTTATTTTTATTTAACACGTGTGAACATAATGAATACAAATATTTTAATCGTCCACAGGACATGTTCAACATACGCAGAACATATGATGGTACAGTATAATAACAGTAAATGTGAGCACTGAATGAACACAAATAATGTTAACATAACAAAGAAATATGCTTCAGCTGAGAATTGAACCTATGTAAGAATCATAAATTCATGTATCAGCTGATGATTTCTTACCATCATTCCCTCAAGACGGGAGTACTAGGGAGAGACGAGCAATAAAAAATTCATGAGGAGTTTTTCTGACATAACTATTTTAATGTTATGATTTGTGTATTTATAATTATTATTATTATTTATTATTGTATTTTATGGATAGTAGGTAACATATAAATATAAAATTATTTTATTTTATTTATATAACATATATTTACCGAGCTATCTTAAGACTCGAGAGGATTGTACTCAGTGGTGTAGTGATCCTAGCCTACAATTTTGTCTTGTCATAAAAGTTACCTGTTTTTCAATGTCGCGATAAAGGTACAATTTTCCTGTATATTTGTCATTCATATGTATATTTGTTATGAAAACATTTATTGGACATATTTTAATTAATTGACGATATGAGTCAAGATCACTGCACGCGCAGAGCAGTAAGAGAATATTGTTTCTTACAAAATGCAACATATCAAGTTGATGTTCTAATTTTAGTTCATTAGGCTCAAGAATGCCTAAATTAAAGTATGCACACTTGTGTTCTTTATTAATTAGAATGAATGAACCGGGGCAAACTGGAACGCCGTTCTGTTTCATTGTGATTCTCAGAAATATAGCTCCGGTCGGATTCAATAAAATACAAGAGTAAAAATATACATTTTATTCAAAAATAAGTATAAAATTTCTGTGACCATTTTAGTTTATTCAATGTTCTATTTCTAGCACTGCTAATAATTAAACTAATTAATTTTTGTAATATTTCATTAGTTGGGTAAATAGCAGGATCTCGGGTCCAATTAACCAATTATTTTAATTGAATAACTTTCCTCCGATGGCTGCGAATCATGATGAGCCGTACAAGACTAAATATGATTCGCAGCCATGAGGTGGTAGGGGACGTCACACACACACGCAGAGTTAGTACAGTGGACTGCTCGTTCCTTCAAAGTCCGTCCCGAAGTATTCATTCAATATTACTCGTAGCTCGCTACGCTTTGTCCCCGCGACCGTGAATTGAAGACGTGCATGATGGATGATAACTCGTTTATTATTGTGAGGTATTCTCGTATATATGTTTATGGATGTCACACACCGCTTAAAGCGGTGTTTTGATGTAGATAATTGGTATTCTTTGATAGAATGTGTTGACGACCATAAAACATTATTTGTACACTTTAAAATACATTCGACGGCGAGTTGTAAGCAGAGCGTTTACCACATACAAGCAGAACAGCTATAATTACTAAGGATTTTGGAATGTAAAAATGTTAATTAAATAATCCTTACCTTCTGAAAAGACCTTATAAAATTCTAGTAATTACACGGATTACTTGTTGATTCCGACAGTCTTTTCGCGAGCAACGTCATACCGATGCTTCGAAACAACTTGTTTGTTTACGAACATCCAATTTGTTTATTTATTCCACATAATAATCTAACCGAATTAAATATTCCCTACTGACGCTGTGTTATATTAGGGCAGTGATGGCGAACCTGTTTTTTGGGCGACCCCAAGTTTTTTGGGCGAAATGTATTGCTGTAGAAGCATGTTACGTATCCAGTAGACAACACGACGCACGAAAGCTACAATCCTGGCAAACCGAGCCCTATCTACAGCAGAGAACAAAATATTTTTCTAACTCTTCGGCCACATTACGCGTCAAAGTGACGACAGCCTTGAAAAGGAGATTATCCTAGGCCAAAGACGGCGAACCTATGACACCCCACAGCATTTAGGGCGACGCGCCAGGGTTCACTAATATCAGATTTATATAAGAACACGTGTCCCGCCACCAGACGTCTACCCGACAACAACGTTCGAATTTATCACTACGTACATATTACATATTTATCTCTTTGGGTCTCATTTTGTGAAAAAAACAATTAATTGAAATAAGCAATTAATTAATTGACATCAAATCAAACACTATGGGTTCCATATTTTTTCCACATTGGGGGAGAGGGGGTGACACGTCGACAAAGTTAAATTAGATTTTATGAAATGTTGACACGCCTAGCCCAAAAGGTTAGCGATCACTGTATTAGGGGCATCTTTATGTCTGCCAATTTATTGAAAAAAAAATTATTCTGTTTTTTGAAAGGTTTTATCTTGACTGAAAACTGTGCAACGGCACCTTTTACTAATTCTACAGACTAAAGGTTTTTTTTTTCGTGGTGTATTTATTACGTTATTTCGTAGTTCGTATTTATTACGTTATTTCGTAGTTCGTATTTATTACGTTATTTCGTAGTTCGTATGATTTCTATTTGTTTCGGTTGCGGTACTTTGTAAAGTTAGTATTGAAATATATATTTTTGACCACTATCTTAACGAAGCATTTTATATATCTGTTATCCGAAGGAGAAATCGTAAACAATATATTAAATGAAATGGAAAGCAAAGAACGGTATAGAACATACCTTTTTTGAAGTAATGAATTCACAATCAGATTCAAAATAAGAATAGCTTTTCTCACATTTTTTTTATACCTATGTATACCTTAGTTATCATCACCGGTAACAGCATAACCTAAGTTTATGCCTATTGCACGTCGCTGTTGGCAAGGTGATGACAACACCTTACGGACCATTTTTTGGTGATACGCAGGCAATGTTCGTATTTTGTTTACATAACATATTTCAATTAAATAGAATATTTTTACTTCGCACCAGCACGAGAAGTTTTGGTCATTCTCAGAATTCGCTACACAACAAACACCGTATTTCGGCGGCTGTCTTGGAGCTACGACATCAGAAGAGTGGCAGGTAGATGAATGATGAGAAGGACTGGAGATAGAGAGAAATGTTTATTCTGCTCATGGCTGAATGTTGTAGACCTCTAGTCACCTATTATATACTACGTGAATATGATGTGGAATTGTTTTACCTTGATATTACTTACTTACTTACCATTGCGCTGTTTCACTGCGGGGATAGGCAGAGTGGATAGTGCGCCACATTATTCTGTCCTGACATACAATTCTCGCCTCATCAACATTCATATATCTTGTCATTCAAGCTCGACAATTATTGAGGCTTCTAACAGGACCATCCCCCAATATCTGGTTTACCTGGTCGTGCCAAGTCTTCCGCGGATATCTTCTACTTCTGGTGCCATCAATACTTGCGTCATATATCTCTCTTACCATTTTCTCCTCATTCATCCGTTCCATATGATCAAACCACCTAAGTAATCCTTTCTTAATCTTACTCACTATACTACGGTCAGCTTTACATTCTTTCCTTATTTCTTCATTCTTTACTCTGTCATAGATGGATCTGCCACATATACACCTAAGTGATCTCATTTCTACTGCATACAGTACTAAGACTCCATTGTGAATCGCTAGTCTTGCCTTAGTTGACAAGTTCCCATTTGCTATAATTTCATTCAAAACGCCGTTAATTTTGCAGTCACCATCATTTCGATATCTTTCTCTATCTTTCCGCTTCTATCGAACATACTTCCCAAATTCACAAACTCATTATACTTGTTCCAAACATTCATTACCTACAAGTATTTAACACGCTGTCTCGCTTTCCTCCTTCTCGAATACCATCACTTTCGATTTGTTAACATTCATAATAAGGTCGCTTTCCTTGCATACATCGCACATTCTACCTCAATATTATCAAATATAATGAATTTTATGACGAGACAAATTTGCCGACATAATATTGTAGGCACATGTTACATCTCTTAGAGTTTATCGCGGAAGCTTGAAAATTTTTATGTATATATTGCAATAGTAAAATTACGCTATATTTGTACATTATATGATCTATCATATAAAATTATATATAATAATTATTATTGATACACAATTCAATATTAAAAATTTGCGTCGAAAACATCCACTCGTGAGAACTTATACTTCACTTACAGGTACTCTCGGCGTAGAAAGTACACGGAAAGATTTATTTTAATGATTTGGGCGCGTACTATGATCCACTTATGAAAAAAGGTTCACCATCGCTATACTAGAATTAATGCTTTCCTATTTAAGTATATTTATCTTACATAGACATCCTTTATTGCAATATTCTCTTTAAATAAGTCATTCTTATTCCACGTAGCGCAGATAAAGTTTTCTTTATTTGAGAACAATATAGTGCACATATTTCTTACGATCTTTTTTCTTTATATTATTTTTTGTTTTTGTATGTTTTCTTTGAGACAATTTTCTTTTAAAAATATATTAAGACCGTGCTTCAAATCCAAGAAAAGGACCAATAATACTTTATTTTTAAATAATAATAGACACGCCCTTAAAGTAGATAGGTATGTACTATATTATTTATATATACACCTATATCATAATTATTTCATTATTAACATTACATTCGCACCATTAACATATTTTATATCACGGTCTTTTACACATTTCAGTTTGAGATTGTTGAGATTCAAATGGAGTTGACACAACAGTGTCCATCATCACGGCTTCTCCCGCTGTAAATTGATCCGAAATGTTATCCAGGGTAGATCCACGTGGCAGAACAAGATCCGAGCTGCATGAGGATTAATCAACAAACGTAGCATTGAATACTATTTTATTATCGGTTTGTTTTCATTTAAACCTACTGGAGCCTTGCAATCTGCGTATTCAAAAAAATCAAAATTAAATATTTATCTTATTAAGGAGAACACATTCTTACCATGGAGTTCTAATTATTCATAATATAAGTATGTGATATTTTAAATACTAATTACATGTATTAATTAGAAAAATATGCACATAAAATCAATTTTATCGAAAATATTGTTGTTGCGCTATCGGGATTCAAACCTGGATCTCTTTACAAACCGGGGAAGGTGCATTATCCAACTATGCTACAGCGACAGCACTTTTGACGACAAATTTTCGAACCTACATGTTACACTTTTAAGATTAATATACATCTATCGTTCCATCATTTGTAAGCAATCTACTTTTTTTTGTTGGTTGAATCCCGGTAGCACAACAACAATATTTTTCGATAGAATTGATTTTATATGTATATCTTTCTAATTAATACATTTAATTAATATTTAAATTATTTCTCTGATAGAATATAATATATTTTTGATTAATAAAATATTAATAATAATTACACTAGAATATTTTCAAGTAAATATTTAATCTAGTTAGCTCGAGTCCACCCGTGTACGCTTGCATCTCGGTGATGAGATTAACATACTGCGGACTAAGGATAATTAAGAAATCGATTAGTTTAGACGTGAACAGGAATCCTAGGCTGCTCCAGATTATCATGTTGCGTGGACATGGACATGGACATGTGGTATCCAGAACCAACCATGCACGTTCCCAAAACTTTAATCGAGTATTCCGCCGCGGTATTTAAGCAGAAGTCGGAAATGCAGGAATTGATAATTGATATACCATACCATCAGAGGCGCAACTATGCCAATGCAGTGCATTGGGGCTCACGTTAGTCAAATGTCCAAAAAGTCCGCGTACTACAATACACGGATACGAAAAATCGATAATATTAAAGCATAAAGCGAACCAAGATTTTTTGTTCAGTTGCGATTGCATATAAATTTGTAAAATAACTTTTTTTTTCATAGTTTCAATATACTCGTAATATATAAAAGGCCAGTCTGGTTATTACTATTTGTAACGTATAAAATCGCATAGTACTTAATATTCTTATATACTGCCCTTCTATTTTCACTATTTAAAATTTACTGCATCTTCTGAGAAAACATGTAACTGGTTTAATTATTGTTGCGATTTTATTATGATTTTTGTATTTACTTATAAACTGTATGTTTTCCTAATAAAATAAAATTAGTTTTGCTACGAGTCTGACAGTTGTGATGGATTTTTATTTTGTCCTCTTTAAAAAAAAAAATGTAAGGAAGACAAATTTAAAACGGGAAAATCTTTAAAAACTTGTTTAGTTGGATAATCTTCAGCCTGTCTAGCCAATCGGGATAAATTATTTTATTAATCTATTTTCACATTATATTTGATCACAAATCAAGTAAGATTTTAGCGTTAGAACGGGCCGACTCATTACAAATGTTCGAATGCGTTGTGTGTGTACGCGTGCAGGTAGGTGTGCGAGTCCAGCGAGAATTCCCGCCAAAACCTCGCAGGCTTTTTCAAAACAAAAACAGTCGAACGTCATCTCCCATGGAGCGTGGTGATTCACACGACAGGTCGTATCTAGCCGAGAGGGACGACGCCACGGTCAGCCCGCGAGTGCGAGCGAGGCTAGTGTCCGAGTCCGAGGAGGGCATTAGCCCGCGCGAGCGCAGTCGGCGAACGAACGATGAAGGCCGGATTACGAGACGACACCGTGCACTGCCGTCACTGGCGGAACACGAGAAGGTGGACTGGAGACCTTCAAGTATTGTGAACAAGTTAACAAAGAGATAATATTTCGGACAAGGAGATTATCAAATATATATGTTATTAGGGAGAACACATTCTCATTGTGAAGTTGTAATTATTCAGAATATAGGTCTGTGATATTTTAAATACTAATTAAATGTATTAATTAGAAATGCATGTAAAATCAATTTTATCGAGAAATATTGTTGTTGCTATCGGAATTCGAAACTGGATCTCTTTCAATCCAGGAAACGTGTATTAACCGATTATGTTACAGCACACATTGCATTGACGACAATTTTCGAACCTATATGTTACACTTTTCAAATTGTCGTTCCATCTATCGTTCCATTATTTGAAAGCCATCTGCCTTATTTTTACGGAATCTCTAATACCTTTGAGTAATCCGATAGGAGACGCCAGAATTAACAATTCATTTTAATTCAATTTTGGACACATTAATTCAATTTATATATTATTAAGGAGAATACATTATAATTGTGAAGTTGTAATTATCAGAACATAGATATGTGATATTTTAAATACTAATTAAATGTATTCAATTAAAAAATATACATTTAATTAATTAATTTGTATTTAAAATATATATTTACATATGTAAGACATGAAAGAAATGCCTGATCTTTTGTTGGTCGCCGATTACTTCTCAACCGATTGGCACCTGCGGATGGATAGCTATGATGGACGCCTCGCGACCAATATTTCCAAAACTGATGAAACAAAAAGAAAATATTATATACTTTTAAAATTAGCAATATTGACTTTGTGGTTAAAATTCATATTTTTTTATTTATTATCTTTGTTTTATTAACCACTAAATTGAGTTTAAATACATCTACCGGTTTCGAAAAATACCATTTTCTTCTTCAGGTACTAAATTTATTTTTTAAATAATTGTTGTTTTTTTGAAAATACATTCTGGTGAAGGAACAATAATATATGTTTTTAGTTAGTTATGACATCCTGAAGAAGAAAATGGTATTTTTCGAAACCGGTAGATGTATTTAAACTCAATTCAGTGGTTAATAAAGAAAGATAATAATTTAAAAAACATTGTATGTTTTATCCTCTATCTCGCGCCCGCTAACGTCACCTTTAACTCCGTATATTTTCATTTTCACTCTTCAAAAGTTCAATCTGCCATACACTTTATATTATATATCTTGATTCAGATTGATTTATTGTAATATTGTCAACCGGAAAATGTTGCTAATGTTTGGAATATAACATACTGAAATACAACAAAAATTCTTATATATTTGTTTATAACTGGCAGATTAGAAGAATCAATTTGAGACTAACGCGAGTTGCGCGACCGTGCGTACACTCTTATTGTTAATTTTTTAACACATTTACGAGCTTTTTATTTATCTTCTCTGTTTCCCTTATTTTTATTTTCTTACTTTTAAGTTAAAACTATTATTGTTATTAATGGTACACCGAAATTTATTTAAAATTCGTAGCGTAACATTCGTACCTGCGATTCTAATAGTACAAACGTAATTTTTTGTTTTATGTTTTAAGTCGATACATTCGTCTGTATTAAATATAAATTGAAGGCAAGATTATTAATCACATTTTTAATTGTATTTATTATTTTTCATATCTTGTTTATTTTCGCATTATTAATTTTTAATTTGATTTGTTTGCAATGTTTATCTGATTTAATTTTTTTGTTTATTTCATCTTATTATAGGATGTATTTAAAAATCTTCGCACCGTAAATAAATATAATAAAAATAGCTTTGTCTTTATGAGATATCTGATATTTATTTAATAACAGTGCCTTTGTAGGTAAAAATCCAGTAATTGTGTGTTCTCGGACATATTCAAATATTGCAGCTGCCGTAACTATTAATGGGATGTGCTGAAATTATTGGTATTTAATTCGATATTTGTTGTGTTTAATAGATTTTATTAAAATACGCTAGGTCACAATTGTTTTAAAGATTTACTAGGAGTCACGATCGTTTTCAAATTATGCACTCAAATATCTATTCGCCTCATCGCGGGAAGAAGGATTGTTTGCGAACGTGGGAAAAGTGTGAAATATCTTTATGAAAATAAAAATAAAAATTTCCACATCTCTGCCTAGTTGTGATTGGCTGACGCTGCGCATGTGCGTACGTAACATCTTTAACTTGTTTGTAATTGGCTGTGATCGCGCTATGCTAATCTAAATGTTTGATAATGATATAATTTTTTACTTTGAGATTCCATCGAAATCATAATATCTGTGCCCATACTTACTAGATAATTTTACTGTACAAATATAATTGCGATCTAAGGCTGAGAAAGGATTTACAGACATTCACTAGTTATATAGTTAATTATTAAACAACATTTCATGCTATAATCGAATGTACTAATATGTGACTTTAACTTTTCATATTATGTTTTATGTTCCAGCAATGGAAGATTTAAAAATGACGACTCGATGCTTGCAAAGAGTTTTATTGAAGACAGGTACAAAATATACAAAATAACGTGTACACGGACATTTATTGAAACAAGCAGACTTTCAGTTTTTTCTCGTTTGAACTTCAGATACGATCCAACCACTGAAGGGTCTTAATACAGTTTATAAGCATAATTCTGGAAATAATGCTCCTCTGGGAATCATTTCATAATGAAGTAGATAAGCGCAATTCCGCGTTCTGTACCGGTTAAATAAAGTAATAAATTGAATGATAGTAAGTAAATGTTTCAATGCACATCCGTTTACAGAGAATATAAATTGACAAGATAAAATAAATTGAGGACACTTTAAAAGATAATCATAGAAATTATTAATGATTAGACAAAATATGAAAATAAAACTATTAAAAATAATGGTTCAACTCATAACATTCCTCAAATCATTTCTTGTTAATGAAAGGTTAAAGTTGATAAACTAAAAGATACGAATATTAGTATAGAGTCTAGGTACATACATAACATATATATAGTTTTTCACATTTTATACTGTTTAAAATCTATACATTGAATTATTTTTTCTTAATCCTTTCAAGAATTTGAAATTTAGCATGCATATTTAAGCATTTAATTAAGGTTCCATCACACCATTACACAATATTTATATTTAGAGTGTCCTTAACCCGGGATGTTTAAGTCATATACTCACTCGAGCAAACCAGCCATACGAGTATACACGCACACCTCCTTGTTTCGTTTATGATAAGTACATATTTTACTTATGAATAATATCAAATTTAAAAGATATAATATTGATATATAAAATAAAATAGCAATTAATTAAATATTTGAATACGTCTAAGAACACACAATTACTGGATTTTCACTTACAAAGAGACAAATTAAACTAAAGGGACAAGTTAAACAAATAACAGATATCTCATAGAGACGAAGTTATTTTTATTGATGGAAAAATATGGAAGTATGGGTAATTACAGGGCTTACGACCTGTCTTCGGCTATCACTTTATACAATGATTAAGTGAATACAGTGTAACGTTCACATTCCACCCAATCAACCTCCATATCTATCAAATTTTTGAAAGTTGTAAACTTATACATTACCCTCATAGGAAAAAAGTAACAATTCTAAAATTTTGTATCTTATAACTAATAAATTTAATTTAAGGAATCTGCAAAGTTTCTTCGAAGCAGGAAAAAAAACTAAAAAAAGGACTTCTTACAAATAAACTAACTAAAATATATTACAACATTACAAAAAGTGGAAAGGGTGGGAAGGGAAGAGAATGGGATGATTATCACAATTAATGAATTTTTTTTATTTTAATATTAGAAAATATAATACATTTTAGAATTATCAGTAGGATATATATTTTATTTAACATTTATTTATTATTCTTATTTCTATGAGAGTAGGACTTGTGTATAGAGAAGGAGTATATATGAGATAATTTATGTTTCAGTTAGTCTGTGAATATATTTTTTTTACTTCAGATACAAATTGATATTAGTCTGTAACTGTTCCAATTGTGATGGGAAGATTGTTAAAAAATTTGATGCCTTGATAAATATAGTGCTTTTGGGTTGCGGTATATTTTAGTTTTAGAATATCAATTTGGTCTTTAAATCTTGTAGACCGGAATTCGCTTCTAACGTTTAATTGATTTTTAATTTTGAAAATTTGGATTAATGAATTTTTTTTGTATATGTCTATTATTTATGGTACTTTGAAATCTGTGAAAAGTTGTATACTTGGATAGTCTTTTTTTTAGAATAATTTTTATTATCATTTTTGAGTGATTTCTAATTGTGACATGAAGTTTTATATGCTCCTCCCCATCCAATAATACCTTATTGCAAATATGACTACAAATGCGTAATATATTATTTTCAGATTTGTAAGTGATAGATGTTTCTGAGTCTTAAAAATATGTAGGCAGTTTTCTTTATTTTGTTTGTAAGATTAGTGATATACTCTTTCCATTTTAGTTTGTTATCTATTATGATTCCTAGGTACTTGACACAGTATTTTTCTTCAATTGATAAACATTAGTCACAAGAGTCTTCTTGATGATGATGAAATGTTTATTTATATATTACCAACTAATAAAAAAGAAGAAAAGTAAAGAATAAGATGAACATTGTTTATTTTATAAATATATTCAAGGAACAGTGGAATATGTATGGTAGTTAATTGTCAATTATTTTCAATATTATTTTTATTATAAATTGCATATTATTATCAAACCCAAATATACACTGAGCCATTGCACCATTTTATTTTAAGAGCATGTACAATGTCTGCACCATTCACTGATAGATTCTTAACTGATGAAGGTAAATATGTATTGTCCATGCGGTACGTAGTGCACAAAGCTGCATAGGTAACGCAATTGCAACCTGCAAACACGACCATCGTGGATGCGGACCTTAAGGAATTCGTCCATGTTATGCGCCATACCATACTAGGTAAGTACTTATACAATATCTTGACCAGGTATAAAAGCTGACGTTGCTGGGTTAATGTAAAGGACCAGGGGAGCATCCCAGTAATGAGTGTTATTCTATAATTCCAGCTATGAAGGAATACACTACTCAGGAGATTGACTACGTCAGCCTTATATTATTTCGAGGTTCGTCTTGTCCGATTGGCGATTGATTTTGCAGAGGGTTGGGGGGCTTGCGTGGCGATACTTGCATCCGATTACGGTTATATTTATTGAATGTTAGATTGTTGTGTTGTTACATAAGGTAACTTAAGATGATTCTTGTGCATTTGAACGTTTGACTGTACCGAATTTGAATTTATCATTATTATGAGAGGCTTATATTATTATTCTCACGTCACCGGTCCCTGCCTCCACCTGAATAGTAGACTTAGAGGGGACATTGAAAAATAATCTTAGATACATTACAGAGCTATTTGGTCATTTTAAGCACTTGTTGCACAAATAACGGCTTTTCATTAAAAACGTATTTCTGTTTAGCTTTATTTAAACCACTGTGTTGTTTTTACGTCAACCGGTTTCGATACTAACGTATCTTCCTCAGGACTGGCGTAAATTTAAACGACATCCATTACGAGGTGTAGGCGAAGTCTTGGTAAGAGTGGGGAGGTGATTGGCAAGGGGCCATCGAAATAGGGAATATTTATATGTAATTAATTTAATATATTCCCTATTTCAATACCCTCCTGTAGATAATCTCCACACTCTTACCAAGACTCCGCCTATACCCCGTAATGGATGACGTTTAAATTGTATGGCATAGTTCAGTTGTACACAGTAAGATACATTAGTATCGAAACCAGTTGGCGTAAAAACAACAGTGGTTTAAACAAAGTTTTAAGTTAAATATAAATACAATTTTAAATTATGTTTATTTATTTATTAATTTATTAACGGCTTGCCCTTGTGGGCCTTTACAAAATATGTTGGTATAAAAAATAAAAAATAAATAAAAACACATGAACAGCTACACAGTAGCATAAAATACATATATAAGAATATATATTTGAAATTAAGCAAAACAAAGTATAAAAATAAAATTAAAAAAAAAAAACCACAAAGTTAACAACATCAACAATTTTTTCAATTTATTTTATATGTAAAACTACTATAAGGTGATTTTATAATCAATACGAAGAATCCTTACGAATAATTTGATTTTGTTCTGAAAATAATTTAAGACCATTTAAAATAAAAAGTTTTTCTTTGAAAAATAATTATTATTATTACTATGTACCACGTATATAATTTTCGTATTGTTTCTCGGATATTCTGTAAAATACGAGTATAATTTACGAGTAGATTGAACTTGGCGCGCGATACGTAACTCTATCATCAGCCTTCATTACGGATTTAGAGAGAGACAGAGACGAAATCATTTACCGCGGAAAGGACAACGTTCTGCGGGAAGTGGTGAACTAGACGCTAGAGGCAAGGACAATAGAGCCTGCGACCGATACAGACAGAGCTATCCCGCCACGCGAGAGAGAAACATCCTTTCCGCGAGGGCGACCGCGGGTGGGAGAAGGACGAACGTATCGACGGAGAATGTTAAGGTAGACGCGGGCAAGGACCGCTCGTAGGAGCAACGGACGGCCCGAGGACGGCCGTCGCCCGCTCGGCCGCGCTCGGGCCCGCCCGGAAGCGCTCGGGACCGCTCGGGTCGAGGGGGGCCCGCGAGGGGCACGGCAGATGTTTTGGCGGGAAGCTGCGGATGGATCCTTCAGCGAGTTGTCACAACTAAAACTGTCATTTCCTGTTCCACCGAAAAAAACATATTCAAACGGTGTGCCTACAAACAATGCTTTTCGAACATGTGCGCAGCACCGAGTGCGGCAAGCCGCCAGCCTACCAATGTATGAAGGAAACTAACCGATAGAATCTTCAAAATTAATTATACACTTAAAATTTTATCTTGAGCGTACCGTCGTAATGTATAATAATGCGGACGGACGACAAGATCATTGAGCGCAGAAGTGGTCGAAGATTGAAAAAAAAAATATATATATATATATATATATGTAAATTACGAAACAGAATCATTCAAAACTGCTTAAATATCCACGTCTGGTCGTCGCTACAAATTTTACTAACGAGTATTTACAATATGCCTGTTACCTTCGCACATTGTTCCATTCAAGATTACACTACATTTATTACTTCTGCTTTGTTATTTACATCTTACGGCCTGTATACCTGCTGAACCTTATGAAATAATAAAGGTGAACCCATTTTGAACATACGTTTTTCAAAAAAGACACAGCCAGCCGAAAGACTACACCACAGTGTCGCGGATGTAAAATTAACGATTTGCACTTCTTCAAACGCGACAATCTTACTTATATTTATATATCTGCTGATGTGGTAAATTGAGTTTCTTGGATTTTCGGTGACATTTTCAATCATTCTAGAAATATTTTCTTTTAAACGAACGCTACGACCGCCCACTGATGTATTTGCGTCAAGAACCCTTGAAGAATTTACTGATTAGGTAGCGAATTGCGGTGGCTGACAACACGATTTGGATCAAAAATAATAAAATTCGAAGTTAACGAATTGTATTTATAACACAATGCGAATTTCTATTTAAAAAATGCAAGATTGATATACGTTCTTCCGTTTTGAAATGCGTGATGAGTTAGATGCCCGGTCTCTGGATAATAAATGTGAAATAAAACTATTTGAAAATGGCGCCTCATTCCCTAAGTACAAAATGAGAACCTGTATATGCATATCCCGTTAATAAGTCAATTATCGATTCCACACCTGAAGAAATCCAGTGATTTTAATATAGTCGTCAAGCCAATTATGAATTTTGAAGCGCATCATCATTATTGTTAAAAAAATCATCGGAGATTGTTTGATAGAGAACGGAAAAATTGAAAATCTGATGGAGCAAGATCAGAAGAATAGGGCAGATGTGGAATAACCTCCCAACCGAACTCTTGAATTACTGATTTTATAATGGCGACATGTATTATCATGGTGATCAATCACTTTATATAGCTATTGGCAATATTATATTATATTCAGATATCCACCCATTAAATATTCTGGACTAGGGTCTGTTACACCTTGTAAAAATTGTATATTTTTTCGAAAGATTGATTTTTTCTTTATATCTTTCTAAATAATTCATCTAATTTCTTTTAACTTTACTATAGCATGATTTATAGACGTGTCCCGCCACTCTAAATGAAAATGACTATATTATATTAATATATCAGTTAGGTGAAGGATAATGTATACTTTTAGTTCATTAATATAGTCTTATCTAATTTATTGTTTCCTTGTTATATTTCATTTTTAAAAAATAAAACAATGTAAATAAAAAAATAATATAAATAACAACTATGTAAAAGGCAATCTTTGCCTTAAAACTTTAATGCAGTTTGACAAAAAAATAAAATTAAAAAATATATATGTGATAAAGTTGAAATAAAAAATATAAATAATTAAACCTCAAGATATTCATAGTAGTATTATTATTAATTCACACCTTGGTTAAACTCATACAAAAGGATATGACAAAAATCATTGTTTTTTTTTTTGTACTTGATACTCCATTTTCTTTATTGACAACAACAATTAATATTAATTTTTCAAAAATATAATAATTCAAGATGTATTGAATAAAACAATGCTATGGCGTGAAAATGATATTGACATATATATCAAAAAAATATTTTCATATCAGACATGCATTCGAACACAAAAACTGTGTGAACTCGTGCACCAACCTAATAGCAAACCTAATACATAACTGCATTGTCACACGCTGCAATATATTCACCGGTCTGAAATCTGTGACGCGCATTGGATATTTGGTATCGATAAATCTCCGCTTTCTTCCCGGAAGGGACGCCAGTGTTGAATTTTCCCTTGATTGTAATTTAATACCGCCGTCTGTGATACGTCTCCTTGTTTGCTCAACTCTCGGCGGGGGCGGTGAGTCACGACCCGCCCCTGCAGCCACGCGGGTCGAGAGAACGGATTCGATGGCAACACTCGCAGCGGGCCGACCTTAATAAATTCGATTAACTATTTATATAATTTGTCCATTTGGCGTATCAAGATCGGATCGCACCACGTTCTTTCGCGCCTTGGCGATGTAAAATTATCTGACCTGTTTACTGAATATCTGTCGTGATTGGGAAACGAATGTAATTTATATATTATATTTTCTAACTGTCTGGAGCAGTCTCGTCTATGTGCAGATTTGAAATGTGTCAGGAACAAATTACACTAAAAAATCATTTTTATGTTAGAATTATGGAGCACTTGAAATTTTTAAACATCAACAACTATTCTGAATTCGCCAATCATCTTTTGGAAACAAACCATGCTTTTGACATTAACAAGGGTTTAGAAATTTGCAGTTACAATTAGATAAATTAGAAATTTTAGAAATAAGGAAAAGTGTTAAAATAATAATAAAAATTGCTCATTTTTGCTAATAGCCACCTTTGAAATTTGTTTTCACAGTAGTTCCTGTTTTGTTATCCATCCTTCCCCCCCCCCTTCTTTCTTATCCTCTCCCTTCCACTTATATTCATAGTTTTTTTATGTCTATACTTGCAATTTTAATTTTAGTATGCATTGTATCCTGAAGAAGGGACCATTGGCCCCGAAACATGTTGAGTTATCAATAAGCAGTGGCAACACTTTGTTTATTTATGAATATAAAATGTTTTCACAAAGTAACTTTGCAATTATTAAAGAAGTAAAAAAATATACACATTCAAATTTTTTAATTTTTTTTAAATATAAAGATTCAAATTTTTATGGTAAATTTCTTATAAAAATACAAGTGCCGGTTAGGTTAGGTTATGTATGATCCTTCATTTCAGTGGTTTGGTCCTATATAACAAATGAATGAAGAAAAACTGGTAAGAAAGATATATGACGGAAGTGTTGATGGCACCGGAAATAGAGGACGCCCGCGGAAGACTTGCCACGACCAGATAAACCAGATACTGGAAAATGGTCTTGTTAGAAGCTTCAATAATCGTCGAGTTTGTGCGAGAAGATGTAGGAATGTGGATGTGGTGAAAATTGTGGAAGAATCAAAATCGCTGACTTATCGATCTTAGCACCCGACATTGCTCTTTTTCCATGGTTGCAAACAAACACAAACTTTCCCACCTTCAACGGCTATTAAAACAAAATTGTTCGATTAATTTGTCTAAAATGTTGACAGACATCGTTCGAAAGATGGCGTTAAACAATGGTATACAGATTTTGCATCGATGGCGTCATCAGTCGTTAAACATGGCTACTTATCATACAACCCTTGTATAAGATATGATTTCTCTACTTTGGTCACTGCCAATAAAGAAAAATATAGGTACTGCTATCACCGATTATTTTCTGCTAGGCCCTGCAAGCGGCTATCGGCCATGGCTTCCATAGAATTTACATTTCAATGAGGAAATCCTTACTATATTGTTTTAACAATGGTACAATGGTTGCTAAAGCAATATAATAAGAGATTTCCACATTGAAATGTAGATTCTACAGAAGCGCTGGCCGCGCAGCGGTCACCACTTGCCCTCCCTGGAGTTGTACAAATTGTTCTTGTCGGTTTTGTATATCTAGTTAATTATTCTTCATCATACCATTACAGAATAATGTGGCGCTCTATCCTCTCTGCCTACTCCCCTGCGGAAACGTCGTGATGGTAAATTAGTTAATTTCGAACATATATCTTCGTCTTGTATCCCTTGTGCAAGACACCGGGAAATATTTCTGGTAAAGGATAGAATAATATTAAAAAGTTATGGTAGATAGGATTAAGTACATCGATTTATTTAAAAAATTGTCAATGAGTCACATTGTTGACGTATTTAGTTGTGATCAAATGTTTATATAAACCTTACTTATTATCATTGTATTCACGATAGTCGATAGTTTGATCTGATACAAATGAGGGCGATATTGCTCATATAAACGAGCTATTTATCGGTAGGATTATATTCATCAAAATTTATATAATAATACGATAGAGAGAGCAATAACAAAATAATGTTTTTTATCGGAAATAAAAACATGTCCCCCCACCAGAAGCGATGAATATCTATACATATGTGGTACTAGCATTGTAGGCTCCTGAGAAAAACGTTATTGCCTGGTCGTTAGAGATTCGGAAACAACAGAACGATAATTGTGAACAGTGGCCAGGAAGCGGTATGTTCCAAGACAATGATTCAACTATCGTGGAACACACTGATCGTGGCCAACTCTCTCATTTTAAAAAAGATTTGATTTATAGCGTCCTGGCGCTTCCCATTGTTCAACACGATCCGTGATTGCTTACATATTCCATATATCTCTCATCATAACTTTGTTCCATCGTTTTCGTCACGTTCTTGGCCACTTTATCAGGTATCAATATAATATTAGGTTGAGTTATAAATAACTTCCGTTTTTTTTTCATACATTTATTTTTCAACAACAACAAAAAAAAAATCTAAAATGTATTCTCCGTTATTTGATAAGTGTCCTCATCTTGTTTTCAATTTATCAATTCCTTCCTCATAAAGTATGGCGGAAATTTGGAAGAAGTCTCGGACGGCCTCATTTACTGCCTGGTCAAAATTGAAATTTTTGCCATTTTAAAAATTCTGTAAGGAGCAGAAAAGGTGGAAGTCTGTTGGAGCAAGGTCCGATGTGTATGGTGGATGAAGTAAAACAGACCAGCCAAGTTCGAGAAATTTTTTTTTGAGTCACCCTCGCTGTATGCGTATGTTGTCGCTTTCACTGAGATTATGGGTACCCATACTCCCAATTTACTGACTTTCCCCAATTTCTCGAGATGGCGGCAAACAGTTGATTGCGTTTCTCTGCTAACTCTCTTGTTGTTTGACGTATATTTTGTTCCAATATTGTCTTCAAAATGTTGTCATCGAAGTCTGAAGGCCGACGACCCCCCAAGGTCACGTCTTCAGAACGAAATTTGACAAACCAATTTCTAACTGCCCGATCGGTTACCACTCCTTCACCGTACACCCTACATATTTTTTCAGCTGTGGCTGCAACATTATTGCCTTGTTTAAATTTCCAAAGCGTCACATTGCGAAAGTGTATTTTTTGATTCTACATTATTTATGTAAATTTTTTTTTTAATGTAACGTGCACAACACTAAACTGCTGTTTAAAGATTAACCAAACTTTTAACTGTGTAACGAAAACAAAAACCCCTTATCTGGGTATCCAATGTGTGCGTAAACAACAATAGTAGGTACTATCGACTTGGGCGGAAGTTATTTATGACTCAACCTAATAAAGTTTTTTAATTCAATCTAATTAGGTATTAACTCGGAGATACCTCGACCACTAACTTTAGTACTTTATGAGAGCAAATTCTTAAAGCTGGTCCCGATAGATGAAATAAAATGACGTCACCGTGTATACCCGAGGAAGCCAGCGCTTTTCAGCTGCAGTGCTTTTCTTACTCCCCCTCACCTCACGCTGAGATTTGGCGAGAGAGTGTGTGTGATTATTTAATGCTAATATTGTTGATTCGTTCGAACAGCAGGGTCGCCTTTAGGCAAGCTGAAAAATGCCCTTATATTTAATAAAAAATATTGAATTTTTGTAAGCTGTTTGTGTAAGAAAATAACTCTCGACGCTAAGAACATTTTTTTTAAGTTCTAACATAAGTTTTAAATTTCTTGGTACATTCGCTATTTTTCGCATTGCAGTTTAAGTCAGGAGTTTTCCATATTTAAAATAAAATGAAAAGTATTATAGATTGTTTTTGGCCACTTATCCTGGTTGTGTATTGGCTAACACCTAATCTATACTGGTTCATAATCTCACCACAGGTCCATGACGAGTGTTTGCGTATTTCCATCAGATAGTTCTAACCAAATTCATTATCCATTAATATGAATTCTGTATATCAAGCTCCCGTTATTTATAGGATATGGTTCATCGGTCGTAGAGTTGAGCGTTAAATTGGTCTGGTTGCATGGCAATATAATGCAACATTGTGCGTGTATCTCTATATTGTTTCGATCAATTGTTTCAGTATCTCCCTGTTGAACAGCAGAAACAATCTTTTAATTTGATACTTTTACATTAAGGAAACCTTAAAACTTATTTTCATATCCGGTTTAATTTTTGATGCCACGCACGGCTGTGCTGCGACTATAGGTATCGCGTTTCAAAAAAATATCCCGATGGGTGTGAAATGAGCCAAATTTTGGTGATCCAATCCGACTAATTATACAATATTTTCGTAGAAAGCAATCACTTTGTGGTTTGACATATTATATTAAATTAAATAACTTGTATTAAACCACGAAATTTATTATACGTTAATCGATTTCGCTTATCTCAAGCTTCATCATATTTGAAACAAATCATAAATACAAAAAGAGTGCACTTATATATACACAAAGAGGGAGATAGAATATAAAATTACAAATTGAAATTGGTGAAAGAGAGAGACAGATAGACGGAACATTAAGGAAGGGGAAAATACAGTGTTGATGGATATTAAATTGATTTTAAAGGAAACTTATATACAAGTGCACTCTTTTTGTATTTATGATTAGTTTCAAATACGTCCTGATGAAGCTTGAGATAAGCGAAACCGGTTGACGGTTAATACAAAGTGATTGTTATTTTAATTTTAATAATTATACAATGTTGCGAGTTTTCACTTACCTGTGTATTGTTTTCGTCATCGATTCGCACATATTACATATATTATTTGATCAATTGTAGTATTTCACATTAACGAAAGTTCGTGTATGTGAGAATTTCTCGTGTCACGTTAAAAAAATGTACCATTTACTTTTATATGTACACCTAAATTGATGAAAGGATGAGTCGGTACAGTAACTTTCATAATGGAAACATTAACGGTCAATTCATTCAATTTCGTATATGCGGGCAATTACGACAATACAGCGGCATCCAACACAATATTATATTATGTATCAGAGGAGTGCAGTGCATACAAGCCAAAATGCTGTGCATTACTAAAAATTCTGGGAAACAAATATAAATTAAATAATTAGATTAACATAAACGGAAACATTATTTTAAAATTAGCGTCATCTGTGCACCAGTAGAGACTTTAATTGCTTAGTTCCAAAAACTACCACGACAACTCACCGCTGTACCCATGGCGCTCTTGTGAATTCGCCGCATTGAGCTATTTACGTTAATCTGTTATATCTCTAAGCTAGCGAATTACTCAAGTCATATAATTGGCTATTTACTGACTGGAAAATTCCTTTCGATTGATCCGTTTTGTATGGAGTCGTTGCTTATGCTGTTTTTTTAACATAATAACATTAGAAAGGCTTACAACTACGTGCAAATCATTGAAGTATCTACTTCCTCTTTTACTAATTCGCGAATTTTACTATCTTACTGTTTTTAACGTGTTGATTTCATGGCCTTTCTTTGCGTTCCTGGTGTATTTGGTGCATGAATTTGTTTTTGATTTAAACCTACGTTAAACCTTTAATAAAAAATATTATTTCGTTTAGTTATTGCGTGAAGAATTTCCAAACAATAAAAGAATCATGTTCAGTCATAAAAAGCGTTCTTAAAAACGTCCATACATTTTTATATGGGTAAGAATGTATTATTTTAGGTTAAAACTTTAAAAACACTATTAATACTCTAAAATTACAAATAAATATATGGTAGGGTCGTATAAATGACGGATTAATTTTGTTTAAAAACGTTGGTTAAACGAAAGTTCATAATCCTATGTACAACATATATTGTAGTGCGTATATTTTGTATGATTGTAAAGGGTTTTTCAATAGGGACGCTCAAACTTTCTTTCAACAGGGACAAGAAACTACGCCATATTTCTTCAATTTTTTTTAAGGTTAACACTCGTACTTAGTTGGCAAATCATTATGGAGCAGTACACACCGGAGCAACGCTTGCAAATTATTCAAATCTACTACCAAAATTCGCGTTCGCTCACCGCAACTTTAAGAGCATTACGACTATTTTATCGTCGTCATCACTTGCTTGCCACATCAACAATTCAACGTTTGGTGCAAAAATTTGAAAGCACATTGTCGCTACACAATGTTCCAGTGCCAGTGAGACAAAGAAATGCACGAAGTGAGGAAAATATTGCCGCCGCTAGAGCATCTGTTCTTGATGACGTCACTAACACGACGTTCTCAACAATTGGGCATTTCTGTGACGTCATTGTGGCGAATTTTTGCGAAAAGATCTTGGCCTACATTCATACAAGATCCAGTTGACACAAGAATTAAAGCCGCTTGACCATTTGAAGCGTCGCCAATTCCTCAATTGGGCTGCACAACAATTTGAAAATGATGCTGAATTCCATCGAAAAATCATCTTTAGCGACGAAGCTCATTTTTGGCTCAATGGATATGTAAACAAGCAAAATATGCGTTATTGGGCAGGCACCAATCCACACGTGCTTCACGAAACACAATTGCATCCCGGAAAAATCACTGTTTGGTGTGGATTACATGCCGGAGGTGTCATTGGACCATATTTTTTTGTTGATGATGCTAATCGTCATTTTACTGTGAATGGTAATCGTTATCGCTCCATGATAACTGATTATTTTTGGCCTCAATTGTAAGGTATGGACTTGGCCAATATGTGGTTTCAACAAGACGGCGCTACCAGTCACACGGCACATGCAACAATTGACTTATTGAAAACCAAATTTGGTGAGCGTGCTATTTCGCGAAATGGACCAGTTCAATGGCCGCCTAGATCATGCGATTTAACACCATTGGACTATTTTCTTTGGGGCTATGTTAAATCTTTGGTCTATACCAACAAGTCGGCGACGTTACAAGAGCTAAGAGAAAATATTGAACGCGAAATTGGTGCGATTCGGGCCGAATTATGTGAAAAAGTGGTGGAAAATTGGATTCAACGATTGGACTTCTGCGAACGTGCCCGCGGTGGTCATGCGAGGGAAATTGAATTTCATACATAATTGCCACTAAATGTACTTCAAAACATAATAAATTTTTTTTAGATATATTCATTCGTTTTTGTTTTATTTTAAAAAAAAGTTTGAGCGCCCTTAATGAAAAACCCTTTATGATACCATTGGTAACAGCATAACCTAAATCTATACCTACTGCACGCCACTGTTATGTATGTATATTGAAACACAAAAACACACTACTCTATTCCCGCATTTGTGTCTTTGACGTTCTGATTTATCTGTCTGCTTTCACATACGCTTTTGTAAATACGTAGAATTTGAAAAACAGGACGTTAAAATCTATGATCTGCTGTTTAAAACAAGTCCACTGAAATACATTTTGCTGTTTCCCGCCATCCAAACAAGTACACGTCATAAGAATTCACGAGACACTATATTTGGGGACATTTTTACCTGGACAAAGATACCCGAATATTACCAAAATAAATATGCCAGTTGAGCCTCGTTCCAGTCATCCGCGAACGTCACTCTGGTTATCGGAATATTTTTGAATGCGATCCATCCCTGATTTATCAATTTCTCAACATATTTACGTTAGCGTTTCATGTCAGTTTCTTTGACGAGGTTGAGATAAAACTACACAAAATTGTCTCTACAGATGGGATTTACATGACATTTTTTTTTAAAAAACAATCAGTTAACATAAATTTAAAAATATATAAGTGGCTTATGGTATACTGAATACTTTAATTGAAACTGTTTGATTGATGTTCTACACCTCTGTCTATGTATAAGCGTCTCGCTTTTTTCGAGAAATTTCCTTCATTTCAGTAGTTTTTAAATATGATTATAATTTTTTTTATATATTTATAGTGTTACCTAAGTACATTTGACCTTCAAAATCCGAGGGGTAAATTTATTCAAATGATGTGTGGTTTTTTTTCAAACCTAACTTTTGTTTTCAGATGACATGAAAACTGCAGGGAATAATATTAAAAATTACATTGTTTTTATCACAGTTGTCGCTTTTTATTTAGTTTTATAAATTATTTAATATCTTTATTTATTAATATTTTAATCTTGACGTCAAAATTAGTACCTATATGTATTTATTTAAGTATTATTTTTTTATTTCTACTTTGTTACTAATTTGCTTACAATCTTAATAATAAAAAATTTCACTGCACCATTATTGAATGAAAATGTTTAAAATTGTGGAAACCATATGCATCGGTATAGACATTATTTATTATGACTCCGCGAGTTTTAATCGTGTCTATCACTTATTCAATAAAAACCCTAATTTATCTTTGTCACGCAAAGTGACCATTGTTTATTATTGCAACCCCCAGCCAGTAGGTACTTTACTCGAGAGATTATTAAAGTTAAACCCTTGTATGTCCCCTGCCTCCCTTTCCTCTTGATTCTTACTTGGGAGAGTTCCGTTTCGTGAGTCAACAAAACCTATTTTAGTATATGTATGTACATGTACGCTACACTATTGAATCATTTTGGAAGCTCACACGTCAATTACGAACAGAGCAGTATTACTCACAAATTCAGCGATGAGTATTTTGTTGTTTAGGTCTCGGGTCTCGGCGACACGTCATTGTGTGGCTGATGGAATTCTGGAAGCAAGCTGGTGATACAAAGTTAGTAGGTACCGTACCAGATAAATTACTCCACAACGAGTATATCAATAGTTTGTGCGACAATTTTTGTAGAAACGATCATTTTATTTGGAATACTGGAATGTAAGTAACTCTGTCGGTGCCAGGCCGGCCAGGCGCCCCGGGGGCTGTCTCGCGGGGGTGCCGGGCAGACTCCCCCTCCCCAAGTCTGGAGGGCAACGACCGGTGCGTAAGCAAGGGCGCCGCCCTCCGTCTGATGGAAGCTCCCCTTAGTGTGTTTCGTCTGTGTCAGAGCAGCCCAAGTCGAGGTCTGTTTTAAAAAATGTATGAATCTAATCATTTATTATTAAGGCCGGTTTTATTTCCAATTTCGTTTAACGTATTTTTTAGATATTTAATTTTAATATCATCGGCATATGAATTAGTACAATCTTAAAGCGATTTATTAATGAGCTTTCTTAATTTAATTCACTTGTTGTGTAGAAAAATTAAGAGCTATTTAATTGGTTTTTTTTTACAAAATTGTAAGTGGCAAACGCACGTCCTCTACTTGACTGAATTTATTTCGTACCGTGATCCTGCATGAATTATTATATCGTTAAAGTTATATAATTTGAATGTTTCAAAAACAAATTATTATATAAATACTCCTACACAAATACTCCACAGGCTCGGGAACGAATTCAGTCTTGTCGATATTTTCTTTTATTCAATAATTTAATATAATTGTAATGCTTTTGATGCTACGTTGAGACAAAAGTATAATTGATTAGCGTATTTACATAAGCCGTTCTGTGCTAAAGTTTTTTTTTTATAAAATATTGGTTTTAATTTTATTTTCTATGTATTTCAATTTACAATTTGTTATTTTTTATTGCTGTGCACATTTCACACAACTTACTTACCATAAATTTACTCGCAGGCGTACGCAGAGGATAGAACACCCTACTCTTTCGTACATTTTCTCATGCATGCATTCTCGTCGATTATTGAACTTTCTAACAGGTACGTCTTCCAATATCTAGCTTTTCTGATCGTGTCAGGACTTGTCTGTTTGTTCCGTACTCGCTTTGTTCATTTTGTTTTCTTGAGACGAGATGAAGGATGGTGCAGAGTTCAGCGCGGAACAACTTATGTATCATCAGTCCGTATGTTTTGCGCTTGGATTAGAATGATACATCCAGTACACCCGCACCTTTACTGACTCTCAGAGATCATCGTGGACACGGAAAAAGAAAAAATCTACATTCGTTTTTACTCGTAATTTGTTTATTCTCGCTCCCCCCCTCCCCCCTCGTATGTGAAAAATCATGCATACCTTATAACAAATTCCTATTATATTTAATATCATATATATATATATATATATATATAATACTGTGTTCAAAGCACCTTTCACTTTTATTCCTGCACTCACCGTCTTTTCGATATCTTGTTTAATCGTATCGTATCTACAGAATATATCTACTTCCCAACTTTTTTTATATTTTCATATTCGACTTCATTTATGTAACTTATGTTCATCTTTATATTATTTAACTGAGTTTTTTAACCGCTTAATTAATTAATACACAAATCGGTTTCAGAATATACCGTTTCCTTTATCATTCTGGCTTAAAAATCTTTTTTTTTTTCGATTAATAATTATTTTTAAATAAATCTAGTACCTAACTTAAATTGTTATGATGATTAAAGATGTAGAAATTGATTTAATAATAAAAAATTAGTAGATTTTTTTTAAGAATGGAACTTGCAGTTATATTTAGTTGGTCATTTATAAATTTTTGTTTTATTTATTTCTAATGATTATAAATTATTCAATTTAAGACCAACATTGTTAAATGTAAAACAGCCAATCCACGGTCACAATCAACAACAGACAAAAGTATGATCATTTTCTAATAAATGGTTGGAAAATTCTGAAAAACCATTACTATATCTTATATGCTCTTTAACTCTTTATCTATTATAAAAATAGATTATTAAAACATTAGGGTAACGTGATTTATATGGTTTTGGTTAGTTAATTTGACATCATGATGAAGGAAATGTTATTTTCGAAACCGATTGGTGTATTAATAAGTGGTTAAAAAAAACAAAATTAAATAATATAAAAAATAATTATTTACCATTATTTTACATTAAGCCATAATACATTTCTCTCGAATATTATCGATGCTTACGATTTGCTAAAATTTACCACAAGTTCACTCTACACGCAAGCATCAGACGTCTTGGTCGTTAGGTGTTGTAAGTCAGCTTCAATATTACATATTAACACTACAACACCTGCATCTACTAAGTAATATATAAGTAAATCAGCCATTGTCTCTCAAATTTTCAATCCCCTCAGTACTTTGAAATATTTAACATTATGTGAATAACCATTAATTCTTACATACATACGCATAAGCGAATGTAATTATCTATGTAAGATTACTGTTTACCCCGTATCCAGGCAACACCTTTCATAACGTTTTTCTTATCATTCTGTCATATGTACACGAAAGCTTTAAATATTTTGTTTAATACTTTTCTGCCATTTGTTGTAGTGAATAAATCTGATCCATGCATCCTCTTCCGTTCATAAACCATTCTTGTGCATTTCATATTTTCATTTTGTCATCGTTGTTAATCTTTATCTTAAAATTCTTCCAAAAGCTTTTAGATGATTTCCGCACTCGATACGAGACCTTTTTATTTTATACAGAGGCATAATCAGTGTCCTTCTCCAATCCATTGGAGTGCAACTCTTGTCTAAACATTGACTGAAGAGTCTGCGGAGCCATAAGAAAATTATTGTGCCACCACCCTTTAATGAATTTAACTGCAACATTGTTGTCACAGTATATCTCATGCACTTCAATGTAAAAATAAATCTATCTTCTATTTCATCTTCATTCAACAATATTTCACAATTTTTGAATGAATTCATTATTTCTCAATTTTTCCAATAAATGTATTCGCAGATTCGCCAACTTAGAAACCTTCCGATATCCTGATGTCAGATGACAGGGGCTTGAACGTTGGGGTGCCCTGTGCGCCGGTCCATGTTCGTAGTATTTGCGGGCGTAGTAACGAGTTCTCGGTAGTAGTAGGTAACGTGGTCTACGCGTGGCGGGAACTCTTGTTTGCGCGGGAATCCGGACGTTCGATGATCCCCATAAAGGTAATGTTTAATAATTTAGTATATTACGTATTTTAAATACTCCTATTTATTATTGTTAATCGCACATTTTCACACAAATAATCTCCATATTTTATACATCCTATTTATTAAAGAATGTTTAAACTTTTTTTCCTTATTTAGCTTATTCCTTTTTTTCAATTGCTTTATTCGATTTTGTTGCCTCCCTAGTCGGTTACACAGTAGATATTAATTATCTTTTGTTTTTAATGTTTAAATGACATTTTTTGTGACTAACATGAAGACGTTTAACTGGGGTCAGATATCATTGAATGTAAACATGTTTTGCATGCAAGTTTTCCTCATTCAAAAATTAATTATTTATTTTCCTTCCACGCACTTACTCTCTACATTGAAACTTATTTTAAATACAGCTCTCGTAAATATGCTTCTTTATTTAGTTTTCCTTGTTTTTAAATACCTACCTAATTCATTTACATATTTATAGCCGACTGTCTCATTAAAAAATTCCCTACGTCATACCAATGGCGTATAAATATTTACGTAAAAATTGCCTCATTAACAAAACTTTAATCAGTGTGCATTCACGAACAATGATGTCTCTTGTACTTTGGCGACCAAATGACGATCGCGCGGCGTGACGTACGATAAGCCATCGAGGTGTCGGGCGATCACCGAGCACCGAGCACCGAGCGGGGCGCGTGGCGCACGGCGCCTCGCCTGCCTGAATGTCAAATCAACTCTTTGTCAAACCGAAATGTCAAATGATATCAGCGACAACGAGTTATCCAACCTGTTGTATTTTATCATATTTAAAATAATAATTAACATTCATAAGTTATTAACAATATGATAGTATTTCACGTATATTTTTAAAACAATATTTGCATGTACATAGTTTGATTTAAATATATGATATACGGTGAAATCTCGATCGATCGTTCTTCGTATAATTGTTTTCCCGCATGTATCGTTTATTCCTTCCAGTCCCGAATTAATTTCATACAAAACACCCAAAAATAGATCACATGGATCGTTCCTCTATTCTTCATTTTACCGCATTAAACGTTTAAATTAGCTAAATGCTTCGTTTAGATTAACGGCGGCACTCTTAAACAATGAGTGGAACATGAAAGAAAGAGAGACAGAGAGAGAAAAGGAGAGAGAGAGAGAGAATGCTGCTGCTGACTGCCGCTTGATATTCTACTATACAAAGTTTTTTTTTGTTTCTGTAAAATTTTCTAATTTAATTTGTATTAGAACACATTTATTTACATGTGAATTGTATATCTTTTTTAGAACACGTATTAAACATTTAAGTATGAAAAATGTTACTTTTTCTATATTTCCGCACTCATTGTTTTCCCGCATTCATAGTTTATTTCAATAGGTCCCTTCAAATCGATTGGCAGAGGTTTCACTATATATGTATTATATCACTTAATAATAACATTTCGCATATAATACAACTGTGCATTTCATACGCTCTTGAAAATAGCTCACCCGAATACCTTTTCAAACTTATATTTTATATAAAAATATCTGTTAGATTTTGTAAATGCTGAGTTTTTATTCTATTCTGGAAGTGAAATCATTTACCAATTAATGGATCCGAGTAATAAGGGAATGTGTGTGCTAGTTAATAGCCGACTGGCAACAATAAAATAGTGAGTTCCGTCGCATTTTCCTGATTAATTGCAGGAATTCGGAACTATCGAAAGTTGAAAATATTTATTACAAATTAAATGTATTAATTAGTAAGATATATATAAAAAATCAATTTTATCGAAAAATATTGTTGTTGCTACCGGGTCGAATCCTATATGTTACACTTTTCAAATTTACACATCTATCGTTCCATTATTTGAAAGTTGTACTGTGTTGGTGTGGAATAATCGGTCAATGCACGTTCCCCGGTTGGGAGAGATCCAGGTTCGAATCCCGGTAGCAATAACAATATTTTTCGATAAAATTGATTTTATATGTTTATCTTTCTAATGAATACATTTAATTTGTATTAAAAATATCACAGACCTACGTTCTGAATAATTACAACTTCACAATGAGAATGTGTTCTCCTTAGTAGATAGAATATATTATTTATATCAAAATATTAAATAATTTATAATTTTTTTGTATACATTATTGTAAATTCAAGTGTTGACTGCACGAATGATCTTTTGAAATTATAGTCCTACGCGCTCCCACACCCACGCGACATAAAACGCCCCTACACGAATATTTTGATACTGGGATGAGCGTAACTGACGTCACACGGGACCACGAGCCAACTTTGACGGGTCGTTATGGCGCCCACTTCCACATTTAAACAACATTCAACCATTTAAATGCAGTTATTTATGAGTAATTATACGCTATTCTATTTTTTCTAAAGCTTTTTCCATGACACTTAAGTATATACAAAAATTTCGTTAATTTTATGGAACGACCTTTTTTTTTGTTTTTTTTTTCTAATTCTAATTAATAGTTAGCTTAAATGAAACCTACATTTATTCTGTATGATGTTTAGTATTATCATTTTTTGAAAACGTAAACGTTTATATTCAATTATTTTATTAATAATTCATTTTTCATGAAAATTATTGTTAAGGGAGGCCTTTAAATACTAATTCGTCTTTTCGCGTTTTTTTACGAAAATGTGATGCTTTTCTTATCGCCGACTCGAGTCGCCAAAAAAAACTAAAAATGTATATACACATTCATAGAATCGATAAAAATATTATTTAGTAAGAAATTATTGTGCTTTTGATACAAAACATAGTTTTATATAGTAATTGAAGTCATAAAGCGTGTGAATTAATACGATATATTTATTAATATTGCTTTTTTATATGAATATGAAACATTTTAAAACTATCAAAAATTGTATTATATATTTATTTATTTATTAATCTGTTATAAGCCCAATGATACAATACAATTTTATTTTTTTATGTTACACTTCTCTTAATAGCAGAGAAGTAGAGTGTATATAAATAAAAAATATTGTTTACAATAACTAGCTCATAATAAAATAAAATTCAGTAAATTAATAGCAATAACCATATAAAAATAAGTTTATTTATTATTTCTTTCCTTATTTATTTCTTTATTGATTATTTCTTTGTTATCATTAATCTTCCTGATGTTTTCGGGTAAGCTGTTAAATATTATTTTTCCCTAGGTACGTATTGTGGTGTTATGCAAATGATGTGTTGATTTTTGAGCATGAAAATACAAATTTAAACTTAGTACAATTTTCAGTAATAAAATAATATTTTTCTTTTTTTTTTAATATTTGAAGAATAGAATTTTGGTACTTTGAATTCTTCAAAAAGTAATTTTGTCGAATAATCTTTTGATTTTTTTAAATTTTACTTTTATGATACGTTTTTGTACATTCTTTACTGAAATCGGGCTAGTATTACCATCTGATGATTACCAGCTGATCACCATCCAATGGCATATTGTAATATGGATTGAAAAAATGCATAGTGTACCAAGTACAAATTTTTTATCAATTAAAATGTTCTGATTCTTAAAAATATGTATATTAATTTTCTAATATGTAATGTCGTACAAATTTAACGATTTATAACTTTATTTCCTTTTTAAAATTTTGTTAATTTTAAAACCATCCATTTTTCTTCGAACTTTGTCTGTGGACACATTAAGTATATATATATATATATATATATATATATATATATATATATATGAATTTTACTACAAATTTTTTTGGCTCATTGAAAACGAATTTAGTAATCAATCTCTAGTGCCTGCCTGTATTCGTCTAAATTCTTTTAAATAATATTCAGTTTATTAGTTTTATATTATACATAAGTTTGTGAAAGGTATAGTTTAAAAAAATGAATATAGTACCTACTTCTGATATAAATGAGCAACATTTTTGTAAAAAAAAACGAGATACGATGAATTATTGTTTTGAAATGTCCACCTTAAATATTTTCATTTTCAAAACAATGCAAGCAATTTCATGAATATTACGTATGTTATTGGACGTGTATCGATGGTTCGCATCTTGGAAAGTTCACAAGTTGAAAAATCTATAGTACTGGACAAACTGTATATTGAAACAATGGAGACGATTTTGTCGAAATACGAATTAATTTTTCTGTTAAAAATGAAAATGTGTTGCCCAAGTACAGATTATTTTTGCAAACGGTGTTACGCAAATACAAAACAGTGTTGCTGATAAAAACGAAAAGTATATTCAAATTAGGAACATACGTTATCATTATTTCTGTCTCCGTAATTGTTGTGCGCGAGAAGTCCAGGTCACAGCTGGCTCCGTGCACTATTGCGCTGGCGGGTAAACAACATATTTACCAATTTCGTCTCAACGGAGAGGCTAATTCGATAACACACTTCTCGGAAATGCAGCTCGGAGGTCCGGACGGGGCTGCCCGAAGTTCAATGTCCATGTAAATATTCAAGCTGTCACCGATATATATGGGGGCCATAATTCTCCTCGATTGTTAGAACAAAAATGTGGATTGTTAATAATATGTACTATATTATGCTCGACGCGACGTTTCATCAGGTCTCTCGGGAAGGGATGTTCACTAACTACTAGACGCATTTGTATTCAGTAGTGATTCAGTTGCCAATTCAACGACTGTCGTTTTGTTTTTTTTTTCACATGCATTAGAAAATTAAAATATAGTGAAACTTCTACATATGTTCGTCATTATTCCGCTTCTGAGGACCTGACGAATATAGGGGCAGTTTTTCTCATAAGAAATAACAAAAAATCAATTAAGCTGTTTCCAGACCGCAAAAATGGTACATAAATGTTGTCAAAACTTTACCTTTATTGTTCTATTGGAGGAGACATGACGGTAGAAGCGGAAGAGGGGGAACGCTACTATTGTTTAGAAGGAGACTTCATCAAAACTCTAATTCTGGTGACGTTTTTCGTTTTGCCGATGACGGTAGCAATCGATTTAACAAAGAACTTATCCAATGTTGCCTGTTTCTGTCTTTTTTTCAAAACTAATAACCTATAATATAGCGTTTCCCCATCTTTTATCTATGACTATTGGACTCGGACTTTAGTGTCATTGCCAGTTGACGACTAGCAAGTATGATAACCATTTGTCATCTTCTTTTCTTATCTATACTGTTATCTCTCTTATCTATGGTCATCTCGCGTCTTACGCAATGAAGCCATGAATAATTGTTGGTTATGATAATATTTTATAATTTTTAGTTATGTTTGCGACCTTATTTTGTCAAAATCTGCGCGGGAATAATTCGTCATAATCAGCATAACCATCCTCCAGTATCTGGTTTAGCTGGTCGTGCCAAGTCTTCCGAGGACGTTCTCTACTTCTTGTGCCATTAACGTTTTTTATATTGGCAAAAAAAAACAAATACTTAATGCATTAAAGCTTGTTTTTGGACTATAATTTTAGAGCAGTTAGTTAAGTTCCGGTAGCAACTATAACTTTATAGCATATTAACTTTCTTTTGTCATTTTATTTATTATTACAATTGCTCGATATTACTTTTTTTCAGTTCTTAACATCTTAACACCATCATAGGTTGGCTCCTGTATCATCGTAACAGATCCATACCTGTACAATTTGACGTGTGACTCGTTATCATATTAAATTCAGAAGGCAGCCAGACAGAAGCTATAGAAATCATGCACCCCCAAAAGGGGAAGTTAGACGTCACATTTATGTGTCTCAGTCGCAGAACTCGGTCACACTTCGGCAGAAATTCACCCTGTCCAGGTCGCAAGAGGTGCGAGGGAGAGTCGTGGAATGCTCCGTTAGGTCTCTCTAGCCACTGTTCTTCACTCTAACCCCCCCCCCACCCCCCCCGCGGGAGACCCACACCCCATTAAATCCCGGAAATATCCGAGATTCCTTTCATTTCTCAATAGGTCATCGTTTCGATCGGATCCGATGACATATTCCTTCTAATCCCGCAATCATGATCTTGATGCAATAAAATAATAAGGAATTCCCGTATTGAAATATAGATTATATTGAGACCCTGACCGCGATTAACTAGTAGATAAGCAATCGGCGACAGCCGATTGTTTATCTACTAGTTATCATGGAATGCATTTATGTTTTTTATTGACTGTGGCAACATTTGGGTGCCACTTTTCGACCATATTCTGCGTTTTTGCCCAGTTAGGCAGCATTTCCTTAAAGTCATCAGTATGGAGCCTTGAAGTGATGAATATAGAAAATATAAATGGATTTAGAAACATTTGTTTATTTTTAAAATGTGACGATGATGTGGCTGAGAATATAGAGGTGTACTTCGGTGATAGTGACATTGCACAAACGTCTGCCTTTTCTTCGACCGCAATTATATATATAAATTATTTTTATAATTATTGCCATCGTATCGGCGCGGCGGTTTTTTGCTTCAGGACTAACGTACACGACTCCGCGTGTCGTTCGCCAGACGCATATTAAGTATTAACCGTTTTAGTGCTGAGCAATTTTCGATACAAACGATCGCAGCGCTTTTGCGACGCGTAGCATTCAAACGGTTAAGTACGATCGAGCATCCGATTATTGTCTCGAGCGACGGAAGTGACAAACTTCGGGACATCAGCTCGGCAGCCTGTCTACATTCACATCCTCCAAAACTCCCACTGCGAACGTTTATTGAAGTATACGTATGTATGTATGTATGTATGTACAATACACGCGTGTGTATCATATCTTCCCGCATCATCCATATGTTGTTAGTTGTTACTCTGACCGAGCTGACCTCACTCGAATGCTCGGCATAGTCCGAAACAAAACGAAATCCAGTTCTGTTTTGCTATTGGATCTCCGTTTATTTTAATTGTGAAATTCGTGAAAATTTAGCAGGAATTACAAAAAAAATGTCCCGCACGCTAAAAGCTACACGAAGATTTATCGGAATATTTGAAAAATAATTATAACCCCCTCTGCAACAACACTATATGTCGGTTTTTACAAATGTCGATAGATGAACGGAGAGTCAGCCATCTTGGATGATGACAGTGTTATTGCAGGTAAGATCACTTGTAAATTGTGTGCAATAGTATTTGTATTTATTTTATATGATTGTTTAATATACCATTCGATGCCCAAGAAGATATGCATTCATCACGCATAACTGCCCAAAAAGGATATACAGTGTTGTTGCAATGGTTTTTTCTATTATTCAAAAATAAATTGAATTGAAATGCGTAAAGTTATATTTTTAAATAATTTTATATTAAAAATATACGTAATTGGGATGAAAATGCTGAGATGGACCGGTGGAAAAATCGAAATATTTCCACCTATGGTTCTTATTCTTGATAAAATAAAATAATACTCAGTTGGCATGGACATGATATACGAAAGTAGGACGATATCATTAAACTGTTAGTATCGAGACCGATGGGAGAAGACCACAAGCAATATGGGTAGCTTCAATCAGTCGCCATGTTCAAGACTCGATCGTGACCAAGGATGCAGGCCGGAACAGAACAAAGTGGAGTAGAATGGACAAGGAAGATGAAGATAGGTACGCGCTGTGTCGTAATTTACAGAGAAATGAGCAATCCTAGATCTCGTAATATCTCAATATGGTCTAATTTGTATTATGGCTTCCCTTTCAAAACAATAAATATTTTCGCGTTTTTTACGAAAATGTGGTTTTTTACTATTCAGAAATTACTATCAGAAATTATATATTAGATTTGACTTTTTTAAAAACTGTATGACCTTTGCACTAATCTAAAACTAATAAACTGAATGTCATTTGCCATAATTTAGAAAATACAAGCATTATAAGAAAAACCGCGACCATTAAATTTATTTTCAGCGTGGCACAAAAATGTCTGAATATAGAAAGTTCTTGCATATATAAAATATATTTTCTTATAATCTTGAAGCCAAGATTACGGAGACAAATCTGCATTGAACCAAATTATCAAAACGTTAAAAATTAATATAGTGTTATAAACCATTAAGTTTTCAGTACATATGACACATCAATTTTCGACGTTTTTAAAGCACTTTGTGTTAGTGAAATAAGTTTATTTTAAATAATATATTATATTTAATTACATGCTTTAAGGCTTCAGCTACTATTTAAAATCAAGTTTTATATCAAAAAAATAATCATTTTTTACTAAATAATATTTATATCGGCCTATATGTGTTTTTTATTATTTTTTAATCGGCAATGGTTAGGGTTAAATAAAATATTTATTAACTAATGAAATTATCGTAAAACTTCTAAAAGACTATTAAATATACATGGAAAATTTATTAATCACGTTCATCAATCTGTATAATTTTTGTTGTATTTTATTCCGAATTATCTCATTTTTATAAATTAATTTAATGATGTGTGAACTTCTAATTTGAATTAATTATGTTCCTAATCATTAGAATATCCATATAGCCAATACATTATTATACAGACATAGCGCCCTTGAGGTGACATTTTAATAAATTAATTTAATGATATGTGAACTTCTAATTTGAATTAATTATGTTTGCAATCATTAGGATATCCCTACAGCCAATACATTATTATACAGACGTAGCGCCCTCGAGGTGACATTTTTACGAAAATGGTGCCATAAAAATTATCCAACGTTTTTATTGTTAGGTTTTTTTTTTTGGCTATACTATGCACGCGGTGTTATATCTAACGTTTTGTTAGTAAACTTTAGTATATATGTAAGAAATTTATATAGGTATTAATTAGTATATTCATGCTCAAAAATCAACACATCATTTCCACAACAACACTATACGCACATAGGGAAAAAAATATTTAACAGCTTACCAGGAAACATCAGGAAAATTAATGATTATAAAGAACTAATACGTGCTATTTAAAAACACTTTAAAAAACACGTACCCGTAAACTTATATATCATACTTTTATATCACAATTTTATTATATTTATATCAGTTATTGTAAACAATAATTTTTATTTTATTAATATATACTCCACTTCTCTAAATAAGCATATGCTTTCAAGAGAAGTGTAGCATGAAAAAAAAAATTGTATTGTGTTATTATACTTTGATCAAAAATATCAAATTAATATATAAATAAATAAAACACACCACGTATCGCAATATACTTCAAACAGTAGATATCTTTAGGCGCATGTGTGGGAAATATCTGAGTCAAAGATACAATTCATTTTTATTGTTTGTTTTGCTTATTTTTTCTTTTTTAAATCTATATATGTATATTTTGTCTACCTGCTCACGTTTTTGTTTCTTTTTACACCAAACCAAATAAATAGACTATGAGCGAATGTGAGTCCGTATTTTGTAACGTAGAATTAACGTAGTCAGTAGAATTATGAAAGGGTCTAAGAAAATAGACGAGGCGAGACGAGAAGTATATGAGGTCTTGTCAAAACTCAACAACCAAAGGACAGGACAGAAGAGTGTAGCATTCTCCGCCTACCCCTGCGGTAACGTCGTGAATATTAGTTACTTAAATAAACATGAGGTAAGTCAGCAGCCATCTCATATTTATTTATTTAAAGGCTATCGTCACTACTCATTTTTGTTTTTGAAATTTATGATCGCAACCGAACACGAACCGCCAAGTTCATCGCCTCCTCCGCCCATTCATGAAGCCACTAGCCACCGGCCGGGCTCGCGGATCAACCACCGCGCGCCGCGCGCCGCGCACCGACCACCGACCACCGTGTCTCCGCTGAACACCGAATCGGTTTGTGCGAGTTCAACACACTCGTAATTATTAAAGTCTGAAATGCACAAATGCATGGCGCTAGAGGAGTGTTCACACGGACGTGATTCAGGGCCGTATCATTCCCATCGCCGGCTGCTCCATATTCAATCAGACTAGACACGCGCTGATAAAAACATCTCCTCTACGAGTGGCACGTGACACGTGACGTCACCCGCGTGTTCCTTCGAAGCTTTTTTACATTCTTTCTTTTAGATATCACGTAAGAACGATGTGCTTAAGAAACGTATTCCATTCGCGTGAAGGGCCCGTCTTAAATGCAATGCAAGTCTGCGATGAATATTAATAATATTATTTAATAATTTTAGTTTTCTTGTATGTATTTTGATACATTGAAATCAAAAATGGCTCGACTTATCCACTAATCGGTTTTTTTTTTCACTAAATATATTTTTGTATAGTATTAATATAAAGAATAGCTTTACTCTGTTAGGGAACATGCTACGACCATTTAAACATGCAATTTGTTGTCGCTAAATTTCTAACATTTTTGCTATGATATGAAAACAAGCTTTGGTCAATCCCTCCATATGTTTCTGGCCCCCAACGCCTATAACATTTTGCTGGACAGTATGAAACAATTCTCGATGGACAAACTCAAACACCATCTCATGAGCTGGTTATTGGGTGTTGGCAGAAAGGAAACTGAGCAAAGATTCATGGAAATAATCACATGAACAGAACACCATTTCTTTATATTAATTTTGTGTTTTGCATAATATTTCAATCATGGGATAGCGAGAATATTTTACTTATTTATTTTATTATTAGAATTATTTTATAACCCCGTTTACTTCATTCCTAATATTTTTGGTTTAGATAAAAAATAATTATAATAATAATGGTTTCATATTTGTATGACAGACAACGGATGAACCTGTCTCCAGACTTCAGATGTAGATGTAGATTCGGTCTAGTTAAGGAGACAGTGAACATCTTTTACATTATGAAGCTTATTCGCCTTGTATATTTATAGAATGTTTAATATGTACGTATATTAAGAACATGAAGAATAAATAAATAAATAAATAAAAATCTAATTTACTATCTTCATTTAGACAAGATCAACTGTTACAATCGCGAATCAATCACTATGCGCTCGCTCTTGGGAGACCTGGGAGCAAAAACATTTAATTTATTCAATACATGAAAAAATATTATCCCTCATAGTTTGTTGAAGCTTCACCAAACACTGAAACTGAAATGCCAAAGATTCCTTCTGAACCCAGATTGAAAGAGGGCATTTTTGTCGGTTCAGACATAAGAAGACTACAGAAAGACATTCTCTCTACAATAACGCTATGCTTCTTTAGATAAACATATTAATGCAGGTGGTGAAAAAATTATACGTGACAGAATAAAACTAAGTTTTGAATGCAGCCTCAAATTTATTAAACGTCTTTAAGGTCCTCAATTTGATAGGCCGGTAAAATTAGTCATTATATACGGGTATTTTAATGTTTTCGACGTGCCTAATGTAGGTTCATCAAAATAATTTCTTTAGGATTTATCTTACTCAATTTGTGAATCGCTCTTCGCCTAACAATGAATGGCTGGAGTGACCGCGTGACCGATGACGCGCCTGCACTATATTTGCACACGCAAACGTGTGCCGTACAGCGCATTGTTAATGTGTGCAAATCCTCCGGGTGGGCTTTATCATCCAAAAGTAATGTTTATTACCTCTAATTAGCCGCCGCTCATTTGCATTCCGTACGATCAACGGAAATGCGCTATTGGATCCGGCACACAGCCCCTCATTCGTGGCCTCTTTTCCAATTATTTTATCTACTAAAAATTTTCCAGTTTATACGTTTGTAATTTGGCTCAATTTGGGAACAATTCGTGTATTTAATATTTTTATTTAATACATTTTGACAAAGTATGTATGACACGTCCATTCCAACCTTCGTTGTGAAGCTGGTTACCACGATGTGTGATATTTTTATTTTTTTTATAAAAAAAATAGAGATGCGTACACTGAATACGTGTCAATTTTTAAACTGAGCTAATCGCTTGTGCTATGAAATCGGGACTAACTTGCTGGTCTCCTGGAACGAGGTACGAACCCCCCGACCACTAGACCACAAGCACGTCAATATTGTCATTGGAGAAAAATGAATCCGTGACCGACTTGTGTTTTATGTTGAATGGTGTCGATATTTTATAAAAACAAATGCGCAATTTTGAATTTTTTCAGTCTAATTATATGTATAGTCTTCCCCGTGTTCCCTCTGACGTGTGCGGGTGTGCGCGCGCACACGAAAAAATATAGCGCGCACACAATTTTTAACAAGATTTTTTCTTCATGGGCCGCCTATTGAAGTTTAGCGTCTGCGTTGCATTATGTTGATTTACCCTATATAAGATCACCAACATTTTGGACACCGAACCGCTTTCTGAGGTTACACATCATATTTTTCATCGCGGTTAAGTTTACGGCTTTCCTTGATAGTTGTTATTAGTTCTCTTCACTTATTTATGCGTCTTAATACATCTACATAAGTAATGTAGATGTATTAAGACGCATAGCAATTTGAGTAGCTTGTTGGTGTAGTGGTCAAGACGTTGGCCTTGTGATCTAGTGGTCGGGGGTTCGCGCCTCGTTCCAGGACACCAGCAAGTTAGTCCTATTTTTATAGCACAAGCATTTTAGCTTAGTTTAAAAATAGTAAAAATATTGATGTGACATGTATTCCGTGTACGCATCTCTATTTAAAAAAAAAAAAAAAAATGTAGATATACTCCCCCAGCGCACAAATAATAGCACGGGCTCTTAATATTGCACAAAATATTTTATATGGGCACATCTTAAGTCAAAATTAGAGAGAATATTCGTCCTGCCCTGTATCTATTTGGTCGTTTTATTTTTCAATTTTCGTAGCAATTTAATTCCACTTTAAATTCCGTTATTGTACAATATTACAGCGTCTAGAATTTCCCAGTCTAGTGTAACGACTTTTCATTTTTTCAGTAGATGGCGCTCAGCCACGCACTTAAGTACCTACTTAATTATTATGTTTTTGTTATGTCCAACTCAAACTTTGAGAACTTATGTTATTGAATTTTTATACGCGTTTTACTGCCAAAGAATTTATAAAACGAAAATTATATTGCTTTATATGGAATTCCTTTGAATGACATTTTTTTTTTTTTAATTTTATACATTTTTTCTTTCCACGTGTTTGTACAGCTTATCATATAACAGGAAGAGGTCCAGGTTCATACCCCGGTTGCAACTAAATATTTATTTGATTAATAGATTTTTTCTGTTCTTTCTAGTTGATTAATTTAATTTGTATTAAAATACCACAGAACTATGTTCTGATGATGCAACTTCACAACAAAAATGTGTTCTCCTTAATTTAATTTAATATTTGTATTTTTTTTATTTTTTTTTTTCGTAGACCGCCAACGGCTTTGGAATCCGCGACCCGGTGCCCTGTTTGTGTTGAATAATTAAGATGCCCTCTGGCACCGAAGGTCTGGTGTTCATCCAGTCAGCGGTCTCTTTGGTTTATTATAATGAAAGTAGAATTTTTGTTGTGCGTGCTATCATTCCCTCGCATTTAAATTTTTATATAATTTATGGCGACGACAACGTGATCGATCACAAACGACTTTGTGAAAGTTTCATTGTTTCAAAAATGATAAATATTAGTGTTTTATTTAATAATTATTTTTTCAATGCAGTAATCGGCGCCGGCTTCGAACAGAAAATATTGAACGAGTCCGCCGAGATAAATATCGTGGGTGCTCGCTGAAGGATCAGTGGGATCAGATCAAAGTCAGAATAGAGATGGCGGGAAAATGATTTTTCATTATGTTGAGATCTACTTAATTTGGACCTACTTTATGTGAATACGGATGCGAATATTTTCACAGAAATGCTACCAGAATACACAAAACGAAATAACGGATATGTGGTTTTTTTTACGTGAAACGCGATAAACCAACCACCTACTCTTTTTCTAACAGTATAGACCTTTTCGTATATTATATTTCTACAAAATAACACATTTCCTCATCCAAAACAGGAAACATTACGTTTAATTATGTGTTTTTTATGTTCGTTTTAAATATATTTTTACAGAAATAACACGCCTTGTCAATTTCTTATTTTTTCTATTGTTTTAATAATATATACCTGTAATATTTTTATAATTCTCATTAACGATGTTATATTATGATTTGCTCGTTTAATTGTCTAAGTGATAGATTTTATTTTTGATAACGATATATTTATATTGTTAATTTGTTATATTTTTTTATTTTGGATTAAGTTTATCGTTTGTCGATATCCTTAGTTTTATTTCCACTTATTTAATCGAAAGAGGACAACAGATTATCCGACCCCAATATTTAGACTTGCCATTGGCAGTCCTGCCAATGAAACGGGCCGTCTAGCCGTACATTCATACGTATCGTCTGATCTTTTCGGTACCTCCGCCCCAAACCTTAACTCACGACCATTCACCCCCCCAATTTTATACCCCACTTACGTATGGACGATTGTAACACAGAATAACAACGAAGATTGGATCATTTTCCTTTAACTTATTTTTTCTCAATCACAAACTCATTTTATATATTTATATGCAGTGGCGTGCAGTAGGCACAAACTTAGGTTATGCTGTTACCGACAATACTTACAAAGGACATAATAGGTATCAAAAGAAGTCTTTTAATTTCGCTTAAAATACTATCTACAATTTCTCTTTCGGAAAACGGATTTAAAATGTTTCATTAACAGTGTTCAAAAACATATATTTAAATAACTAGCTTTACAAATAACCATAGCCGAAACTTATTAATCATTTTCATCTAATAATCTAACTTATATAATAATATTCCAAAAAATGACAATAAATTATAACCTATAGTTTTTATCTATGCAAACATGTTGACATTTGATTGGAATACACCATGAAAACTAAACTTTTAGTCTGTTTGCAGTTTACAAATCAAATTTGGTAATATGTATAAAGTAACATTTTACGTAGTTTTCAGTGAGAAGACAACAGAATTAAGTACAAGTTGTTTGAAAAATGCAGAAAAGTGGCAGACGTAAAGATGCCAACATAGGTTCACTAAGAAAATATTTAGTTCAGTATGATTCTCATACGGATTAAAGAGACAACTTACGTTCAGGCAAATTGTCTACAAGCATGAACATGAAGTTGTTTTTCTGAATAACCCACGGCTAGACAAAAGTCGTGGGTTACGCCATTGACAAAGTTACGCTAATCCGGATAATAACAGCTAAAATTTTACAGTCTTTTCATATAAGATAAGGATTATTTAATTTATTTTTATTTCCCATTATTTTTAGATGTGCATACTATTTTTGCTTTTTTAATTATCTTCCCATCAAATTGTTATCTTTTTTTTTTATTCATACCTTACTCACGGTTGTTCATATTTTTAAACGTCCTAAGCGTAAATATATTTCAGCAGAACAGTACATCTTTATTCGAGCACTGTCCTGAATATTTAAAAAAATCATTAAATTCTCGACGTAATTCGTGCAACGGTATGCTTTTTTCTTCCGAGAGAACGCTACTCTCTCATTTTTCCCTTTATTCGCCTTCCGGATCCGGATCCGATCCACGTTTTTAAACCACTCCCCGGAAATTCCGCACCCCCATTTGCCCCACCAAGGTAATAATAATTTATTGTGACCTGTCGTAATATTTACATAGTGTTTTCTCGCTATTTACTACGAGAGTAGAAACTTTAATCGACCAATCAGGATCCAGCAAACAATACGTTATATTCTCCCGTCGGTTCCGTCATTACCGAGGATCGTGACACCCGGTGGATTAGTGATGAGAAAAAATGCTACTCTCGACTCACTGTTGTGATTGTGATTGGTAATCGATAATATCAGTGATTAAAAATTGTGACTGTGATCACAGTTTCATTAGTAATGCGCATGGGTCGCACGATATGACAATACACGAAATAAATTTTAAAAAACATAAATTTGAGCATATTTATTTATATTATTCAAACTTAATTTGCGTAAAAAGCATATTCTAGCATTAATAATTAATTTCCCTGTATCTAATTTAATATGATCACAAAAAGAATGAAAACCCTTAAAAAATGTGAGTTTATTTTCCGGATCAAATTCTCAGCGTTTCGAGTCAAATGCATAAAACGTTTTGGCATAATCTATTAGATGGCGCTGATCACGAAATAAAACGTCATTCTTTCATAAATATTTTCGCATCATATGTATATGATACATCTATCGTTCCATTATTTGAAAGCCATCTACTTTATTTTTACGGAATCTCAAATACCTTTGAGTAATCCAATAGCAGACGCCAGAAAAAAAAGTAGATGGCTTTCAAATAATGGAATGGTAGACGAATCAATTTGAAAAGTGTAACATATAGGTTCGAAAATTTGTCGTCAATGTACTATGTGCTGTAGCATAATCGGTTAATACACCTTCCCCGGATTAAAAGAGATCCAAGTTCGAATCCCGGTAACAACAACAATATTTTTCGATAAAATTGATTTTATATATATATCTTTCTAATTAATACATCGAATTTGTATTTATTAATAGATTATTCAGATCATAATATTACTTATATAAAATACATGTATCGCTTTATCTTAAGATTCTGAGAGATTGTACTTACATATGTGCCTGCAATATTATCTCAACAAATTTATCTCATCATATAAGTCGCATGTTTTTCAATATTGTTGCATAAAACATATATTTAGCTACTCATTGGTATTATTTGTTATGAAGAAATTCAATGGACATTTTTTATTTCTCGATTAGATTTTAAACGGTAGGCGTACATAGTACGCTGACAATATTTCAGGTGCACATTATTGTGAATACCAACGCACGCGCGCGCGCGCAGCTTAGAGGGAACATTGCTAATTATGTATTTTTATAAATAGTAATTTGACATTACACTTTTCGCCATCCTGATTTTTCTCATCCGCTTCCATACAGCCATACAGGACTCGAGATAAATGAAGTATTTTACGATCTCTTGCGCCATGTAGCGTGTCATTTGTGGGTAGTGCTCCTACTCCTACTCGATCGATAATCGTGACATTGGTTTTGGTTCCATTTATGTCATGTCCTAGTCACCTGCTTCGACTCTATCTAGAAGTTAGGCTATTTCTTCTTCTGAATTTTTTATTGTCTTTAGAAATTCCACTACCGCAGCATTCACGTGTCTGTCTCATAATATAATATATTCGCCATTAAAGTTGAATAGGTTAGTAAGTTCGCTTGTAATATTTGTAATTCCAACCTCTTCACCCTTTATCCCCCCAGTCCCACTTCCTGACTCTCCTTTCCTACATTCACCGTTATTTCAGTTTTTATCTTATTTTATTACATGTAAATATATAATAGAGACGAAGCTATTTTTATTATATCTTAAGGGGAAATTATGGAAGTACGGGTAATTACAGGGCTTGCGACTTGTCATCACCTGGCGTTAAGTGATCACTTTATATAAATATAACATTTACTATTCTCACCCATTAATCAATCTGCATATCTATCAAATTTTTGAAAGTTGTATATATATATGTTAATATGTGGAAACGCTTCGAGTACTTGAGTATTCTTGGATATATTCAAATATTGCATATAATTTATGCATTTTTAATTGATAATGCTTTTACCTACCAATGTTATGTCACTGTATAATGAATTACTTCATATGGCAATAGGTATAGGAATTACTTCAATATGGCTTAAATACCTTTGCAAATATTTATTTATAGTCTTATATGCTATACGTTGTTACGGTGTATTATGAAACTTTGTTAAAATGTTTCTTAAGTGCTGTCTTTATTCATAAAAAATCATATAACATAAATCCGTAGAACATAGTTTTACGTACAGATGGAAAATTAAGGTGCAGTAGTTCAAGGCAGACACACAGGGATCCATTCTTCAAAAAATACTCCCAAAAGTAGGACACCTAATTTATAGTTGATACATATGTATATCTATTATACCATTTTTAAAAGCAATCAGTTTTAAATGCTATGAATTCCAAATATTTTTAAGGGAACACATTATTAATGTGAAGTTGCAATTTTTTCAAAAAGTAGTTTTGTGATATTTTAATACAAATCCCTGTAGCAACGGAAAAATGTTTTCGATAAATTGATTTTATATCATTCTGTATATCATTCAAATTGATACATTTAACCTGTATTCAAATCCCAAATATCTTTGAGTAATACGCCCTAGGACAGGTCCACGTTCGAATCCCGGTAGTAACCAAATATTTTATCGATTAATAAATTTTTCTAATTGATTAATTTCATTTGTATTAAAAATTACAGCATTACAACAATAATGTGTTTTCATTAAAATTTTAATTATTTGATTCGGAAAAATAAAAAGTTTTCTTTTTAAAAACTGTAATAAATCTTCACTCGCTTTTACGAACCACTGCCGCAAGAAATTCCGTTTCGGTTCAAATCGTTCGGGTGTCGGAAGTCCTGGATGGTGCTACAGGGCGTGTAGACTAGACCTCGCGCACCACGTGTTTTCCACGCTCCCGACTCGGTCCGTAGTACTCTAGGCTCCGCGTTTCGCCGGCGAGGCCCGCAGTACAAATTCATTGATCGCTTTCAACTACCACCGTGCTCACTCTCCCTACACGACGGTGACCTTTTTCGTCATTACATCATTGGAAATTTCAAAATGTTTTTTTTTGAATCGTTGAAAATCTTTTGTTTAACTAAATAATATAATATATAGACTCTACTTCGCAATGTAAATTATTTACATATTTTCTTATTATATAAAACATATTAAATTGAAGTTATTCAAAAAAAAAAAAATTGAGAAAAAAAAAAAGAAAAATTTTAATCGGTAAATATTTAGTTTTCTTTATATTTATAATTATTCCGTTGTTATGAGACCATTTAAGGATATTTGTCAGATCATGTTGTGTTCTAAAGTTTTGGCACAGTTTCCGGAATATAAGATGTATGTATCGTCGGCAAACATAAACTTTTGACAATGTTTTATAACATTGGCCAGAGGGTATTTACATACATAATATAACACACAAGTTCTGATATAGATCCATTTGGCACACCGTATTTTATGTATTTTAAGATACTTTGTTTATTTAGTAGCTTTACTACGGACTATCTGAATTTCAAGTAAGCATGGAACCATTTGATTACCAATCTCTTCCATCCTCTTTACCAATCTCCACCAATCTCTTCCATCGCTGTCGTAATAGCGTGTCGTGATCCGAAGTATCAAACCCTTTTTTGAAATCAATGAACATTGCGACGACGCGTTTATTTATTTCAATTAACATATTACAAGTGTGAAGCGTGAATCTGTGAACCCCTGAGACTTAGCGTGTGACTACAAAATCTGTGATTTTTTCCAAAAAAATCTCATCGGAGCGCAAAAATATCATAAGATTGAGGACAAGTCCTGAGTTGTCTCGCGTGATCCACTAACGTCTGTATAAAAATTCAACCTCGTTCAAAAAATAATCATGCAGATATACTTTCTTTCTCGCGGTTTATCGCTCTGTGTAAGGAGTGTGGGGGGTAAGGAGAGAGGGGTTGTAGGCGGTAGGTACTTGTCCGAGTTGTGTGCTGTAAGCTGTACGAGGCGCGTACGAACCGGAGTTGAGCTCGAACGCGGCAATAAAACAGGTGTCCCTTCATACATAATTCGGTGACGCCGCTCCCGTATGCGACACGTGTTTCCCGCCAGAATCGATCCCGGCGGCTGCGCGCGCAGCTCCGGGCTGGCTGGGTTCCCGCCGCTTCCCGCCCAAATCAACGTCAAGCGTCCCCGCCGTGAGCGGAGCCTAACCTAACCTACAACCGAGGAACGAGCACTGCCACGAACACAATCACAACGGCCGATTATTTATTTTCCAATCGCGTCCCCGAGTGTTTGTCCGTAATCAGCTAAACAAATGATTTGGACGGTGCGGATTTCTCTCGACTCGACCTACTAGGTAGCTACCCCCCTCCCTTCCCAGGAAACGGGAAATTAAATCGTACACATATTTCATTTCAAAACTTTTTACTATTTTTACTGAAGGCGAAAATATAATTTCTTCAGAAGTGGGGCTAACTTTTTTTTGTGATACTTAATTTATTTGTTAAGTCGGTGCCTACCTTACGTCTATCTGAGTTTGAAATTAAATATTTATAAACTAGTATGTAGCCCATCCTAGGACGATTGCTTAGATTTAAATAAATATCTATGACGCAGTAATCAGATTACATTTGGCAATTATCAGGCAAAATTGGGAGTAACGCGATATATGGAAAGCGAAAAAAGTTAGGTTTATTCAACAATGGACGCGGGTCGACAGAAGTAGAAGATTAAACAGTGAAACGGTGCTTTAATATTAAAAATAACAGAACTTTTGAAGCCCAAAGAAGGGTGATGATTAAAATTGAAACGTTCTCTAAATAAGCTAATTAAATTCGGAATGATAGGTATCCAAAGGTTGTTGCCAAAAAAATGTTTTGTTACTTTTAACGATTTTTCAAGGTTGCACATTGCCAGACATACTAATCTTGATCGTTTATGTGAATATTTTTTCTTGTTATAGCTCATATATTCTTATCCCAGTGAAATATGTTAGGATATCAGTTTAATGTCACCATTTATTTTTATTATATCCAATTCCAACAATATAGGTATCATTTCCAATAAATAAATATTAAAATATCTATATGTTTAATATAAACAAACAATGTGCATCAATTTTCAAACATATCTAGAATTTATATATCATTGATCTTTGAGATTAGACCTTCTTCCCGAATGGTAGTCTTATTCTATCCCTTCCTCTTGTATCGTGCTTGTGTTCATGTTGATTTGCATCAATTTTTCAAATAAATTCTGCTGATATGTTTCCAGTGAGGTTTTTATTATTATATTATTTGTTTGGAGACCACCATGATGAGTTCTTCAATATTGTACTGATCCGAGTATACTTACCTATTTATTCTCAATATTACCGTCTTAGCTCTATTTTGTAATTCTAATATTTGTTGTGGTTCTCCAATACTGCAGCAGTAATTTATACGAGGAACAATAATACACCACCAATTAATAGTATAATCCTTCCCAAAAATGAGATTTTAAGAATATGTTTAGTCACGTGTCTTATATTTTGAGAAAACATTTATCTAAAATTTATTGTGATACCTAAATATTTAATTTCCCACTTTAATTAAATGGTATTCTTTTATTTCCAATGTTCATGAACATTTCATTTTAGTGTATTCTTCATGTTATAGTTTAATTTATAACTTATAGTTTCATAATTGTATCCAACAATATTAGTGCATCGTCTGCAAGTAATCTATTTTACAAAAAAATAGTATTTTCATTGTCGTTTACATAAATAATTAATAGTATATAAGGTCCAAGAACTGACGCTTGTGAACGAAATAAGGAGGGGAGTCGGATAGTAAGTCACCTACTTTAGGTTTATTATCTGTTTCTTAAGTATTCCCTAAATCATTTCAAGGCGTTCCCCTCATTTCAATTTTCGAAAGTTTTTTTTATATTATCTCGTTTAATGATTTCAAAAGATTTTTTAAAGTCCAGGAAAACTGCAATGAAATATTTACCCGTATCAGAAATAAGATCGAGAGCACATGATTAATTACTTAATCTATCTTCGGTATACTATGTGCTGTTCGTTGGAGTACCCACCAACTTTAAATAAGTACATAAATATACAAACTTGCATGTACTTTTCAATAGGTACAAATATTATAATAATATGAAGTCTTTATATCCAAAAACAAACTCTAATTTTGAAATTTATGTGTTTTATTGGTGGTAGAAATGAAGGAGTTCGTTTTTCTATTTCAAAAATGTACTTTCAGTACAAAAAGGTCACGTATCCATCTATTTCGTATTTCAAAGGATATCGACACTTCAACCTAATGTGCAAAGAAGAAAAGGGTTATTCAAACACACATAGGTCATTATATTAGTAAATTTAATAAAACTTTTTAGTACCTTCGGACTGTGAATACTTTTTTAATCATTAATGTTTTCTTAATAACTCGTATTATGCAAATAAGTAATAAAACCGTGTATTACAATTATTTTTGTGCGTTTTTATTGCTGGTGACCATTTTTTAGTATTCTTCTGTGCCCTTCCATCCCCCCCCCCTTTCCACCCCCTTCCACCTTTTCAGCCCGCGGGGATGGATCGATTTTGGCGGGAAATGAAGTATTCCAACCTTCAGTTCCTTGCGGCCCGATAATTAATGTACGCAATATAAAGATAATGGTCGACTGAAACCAGTCACGGATATCGTTAACCATAGAGAATTTATCGAAACATATTTTGGTTTCTCGTTTAAGTATGATGTACTTACTTTTTGAGCTATGCACCATTCTTGAATTTGAAATCATTCATTTTATTATTTATATCATTTAAATACTTTTAACAATTTTATTTTTATTTATTTCTTCACATATTATTTCAGTTATATTACATGCAGTTCTTGCACTGTGCACTATACAGTCAAAAAAGTTGTGCATAACTATAATCTTTGCAAAATAAACATTTATTTGATATATTATATATTGAGTATGTAAATCTACACAAACATAATTCAGTTCTCATGTTAACGTGTTAACTAAAACCGTATAACTAGCGGAAGAATTTAAAATTGACAAATAAAGCTTAGCATGCTTTTTGTACGCAAAATCTGTCTCAGACGTATACGAACTTAACGCAAGTCTCGCTCCGCACGGTGGGCTGAATACACGTCTTCGCTTTAACAGGCGTGTTGCAAAACTCACAAGCTTATCTTTGAAGCGGACTTGACTCTGTGCATCGTATTATTTTATAATATAAAATATTTTAGCTTATTTAATGAATAATACTAATAATACATACTCACACAGGTATACTTACACAAAAATATGCTTCTGAAAGAGTGAGGGGGCGAACCCACCGCTTACCCGGGACCGATGCAATAAGCTCAGGGCTCCTATCTCGTCCCTACTCATTCGCCGCCTGGTTGGCATTTTTTAATGCTACTAGGCAGCTGTTTGATAGCGTCTCGCATATATGACAAGGCAATACTGCACAGCTTCCAAAACAAAATTTGCCCTCATTGTCCCCGGTTGATTTACTTTATTAGTAAATAATATTTACAATAATATAATATGATATAATATAATATACAGATAATATAAAATGATACAATTAACAAGGCTGGGGAGCAGAGGGGAAGTGAAGAGGCACTCCCTTCCGGAAAACGAGTCGGCACGAAAGAAAAACGTATAGGAGACACCCTCCATGCACCACTGCCGGCAGATTTAACCCACAAGAATATTTAGGCAGACGGTAGAAAATGAAATAGTGAATGATAAATACAACCACTAATGATAATACCCATCGCTTTTACACCATCTATATTAGCAGCATAACCTGTGTCCATGCCTAGTGCACGTCGCTGGGTACATGCTACCCGCAATCCCTATTCACCTCACTAGTTCAATCGATCGAGAGTGTTGTTCCTCTTGTATTCTGATCTATGAACGGAAATATGAAATACTGTTAACTAACAAAAATCAGTTATCTTGAAAATATTATTTATTATCACTATAACCTAACGTCCTAATCGGACATATTTTCAACATAAAATAAAAATTCACTATTGTTTATAATACACGTAATGTACCGTTCGGCCGGTAACATTGTATACATGACGTTTAATAGTCGTAACGTAGAAAATTGTGCGAATCAAAATCTCAAAAGATTATATTTATCAATCTATGATTTAAAATATATTATATTAATCGATCGTAAACGTTTCCATGTTATCTATAAGATCCACACACCCACTTTCTTTTGCTTATCTCGGTGATGTTGAATTGTTATCAACCTGCTGATGATACTTACCTACTGCCCATCGAAATAATCATCTAAGTATTTATTTATCGCTAAAACCTTTCAAACTTTCCAAATGCTCAAGAGTGACTATTTCCATGCAATTATTGATGACTTGCGTACGTGAAGATTATGATATATTAATTCATTGTTTCTAACTGAAGCAGAAGGTCCCAACTTAGTTATGAGACATCGAATATATTGTTAAATTTATAATTATTTATATATATATTGACATCCATATTTTTGTACTAACAGAGGTGGATACGTAATAAACATAAGACATTCTCATAGTTTATTGTGTGGAATGGAGTAGACTTCACCTCTGATATATACAGCGTTGTCCTGGCTACTTTGCTAGACTGAAGTCTGTGTTAAAGTAGACAGTTTTTTTTTTCGTGCTGTTGTGGTGTTATTTATCAACAGGAATAAAAAGAGAATTACATATGTATAAAAAAGTCAAAATATATGTAGTGGGAGTGTTGTAGGACTAGTGAATTATTAGTGAAGGTATTGTATAAATTATATTAAATTGTTGGATATCCATGCTTTTGATTCATCTCTACCTGATTGAATCTAAATATAATTGGTGTAAATTTTAAATGTTCTCCTTTTATTTTCACACCAGTTTTAAATCGTATACCATATTGTATATATGTTACAGTTAAAGTGTTAAATTTCAATCATGTATACGTTAACTAGTCAATGCATGCACTAACTATGAATTTTAGTTACAGCTTACATTGCTTCGTGTATACTTTCACTAGATAATGTATGATTTAACTAGTGAGTGTATGAACTTGCCGACGCGAGCTGGTCACATCGTGAACAAACAAGATCTGTCAGGCGAGCGTGTTTACTATTACCCTACCACACATTAACAATTCGAATCATAATTATACAACGAATTAATAAAATAAATTGTAATCGTAATTGTAAGCACATTGTAATTTTACATACCTTATAGTTGAATAACAGAAAAGAAATGTGATTTAAGTAGAAACTTTGAGGTTACGTCGGATAACAATAATAACACGCACGCACCCCACAGCCGGTAATAATGTTGTCAATGTAAAATATTGCTAGGAATTGAAATGTTGTCACTCGAAACAATTACACGTGTTAAAAAACGATAACATTATTCTACTCGTAGACATGTTTTTATTAAAAAAAAAATTATATTCACTGAAAATAATATCGGTTTCTATGTTAGATTTTTCCCGAAAATAAGTAAACACATTGCATTAGTATGGCAATATTGTGAATACTTTGACAGACACCGAACAGTGAATGCATACAACAACTAGTTAGAGTGTTCATAAATTATTTTGTGTATACTGTAACTAAAACTCATAGTTGGTGCATACATTGATTAGTTAATGTATACATTTTCGAAGTTTATACTTTGTATGTACTGTATATAATGTACACCGCCTTATTTATATTTATTTTCTAATTTTATAATACATTTTGGCATCAAAATCCAATATACTATTTTTTACAATATATTTATAATTAACAGTCTAATTCGAGTAAACGGTTTTTTTTAATATACTAGAAACCGGTTTTAAATGGTTAAGCAAAAATATTTGAATACATGATATATTTTTAAAGATAAACATTTTTATGATATATAATATTAGTCTATAGCCAGTTCTAGGACGGATATTTAAGCTTTATATACATATATTTGTCCTAAAACGCTGTGGTTAATTGCATCAGGCAAGTTGTTGAACCTTTTTTCTGATAGATGTGATAGTCAAACGGGTTAAAGGGTTTAAATAGTTAAAGATGTAATTTTAATGATTATGAATAGATTTCTATAAAGCTTAATACTTTGGAAAATATAGATAGTATGATTGTTGTTTAGGATTAGAAAAAAATATTAATGCGAACGTCAGCGTCAAGATGGTCACAAAAATAACACCTGTGAAGTAATACTTTATGCTTGAAACTACGGGCAAACACTGTACCATAATATTGTAAAATAATGTTGTAAAAATTTGTAACCGTTTAACTGAATAAAAACATTTTGTGATTGTCCAAATAACCCGTTAACCGGTTTCGGCTTAAACCGGTTTGGAAGCCCTGTGCATAATAATATCGACACCCCTGAATTATTATATAATTGTATTATACTTCGTCGTTCGAGACTCATACCCATTTCCTACATATATATATATATATATATATATGTATATAGGTAAAACAAACGCTACTATGAATTGCTAATAAATTGTGTCCTAAATAGTTTTTATAAATGTGAAATAAACTTAGATCTAAATATTTTTTTGAAATTTGAAAAAAGTTTTTGCTTATTTTTTTCCGTATTTCACCTCACAAGCACAACATTTCGTCTAAACACGTTCACAGATATCTATCTATACCGCTCGGTCGTTAATTTTCATCTTATTTGGACATTATGTGGTGCATGTTATTGGTACATTATATTTATGAAAACTAACCGAATTTTGTATGCATGTATTGAATTGTATTTTGAAAAAATGAAACAATAATCCTATTCTTATATCAAATGTAATTAATTATAAAGTTCAATTTTTCTGTGTTTATTTTCGGCCTAGTTTCTGATTCTGTAGCTAGCGTAGAAGCGTCCGTCTAACTTATATTTATGTTCCAATTTGGTGATGCGTTTTAACATGGAGTCAATTTTATTTTTATTACGAAAACAATTAAATATACTTTAATTTTTCATTTCACGTAATTATTTTGAAATTACGATCAATTTAAATACAATATGTGTTTCGATTTTTGCCAATTATAATTTGATAGCCGAGTGACCACGGAAGTGGCCCAAATGCGGCGCCTTTGCCGAACAGCGTATACCCAATTAATCGCGCTTTATTGTTGAAAACTACATCGTAATTACCTCAACAGCGTACTAAGTACTGACAATAACAATCATCGCGTGAAATGACTTTCTCAGCTTCATCCCGGACGGGCCGAGTTCCGAGAGAAGCGGAGCGCGGCGCGCCCGGGCCCACGTGGCGCTGCCCGCCGTAGGTTGTTGAGCCCGCGCCCCCCCGACCCGGCTCCATTCAGGCCCTTCCCCTCGCTGCAGCGGCCCTCAGTTTTCAGTTGCCCGATGCCAGTTGCATTCCGGGATCCGCGCTCGAGTGACGCGCCGCGCTTTCGCTCGCCGGGAGTAAACAAACAATCCAGACGACCGTTCAAATTTATAATTTTGTCGCTTTTTTGAAAGCTCGATTAAAATTAACGTTTCACTTGGCATCCATCTTGTACACCGACGTTCGCTCATAAAAACGGAAAATTGAATATTTTTGTTAATTTAGTGTAGTGCGTTTTTAATATCTGACCGAAGGCTTTCTTCGGCGAGACTTGCGAGACGCTTTTCTCGACACGATCGGAAATTTCGCGCCGAAGTGTCCACGCGGTGGACTCGCCGCCACCGCGCGTAAACAGACGCGGTCCGCCGGGCCCGACGCGGCTCAGACGCACTCGGATAGTCGGCAGCGCGCACACCGCTCCGGACCCACACCGACGCGGCGACTCGGAGCTTTACCCACACACGCGCGGCTTCATCGTACGAAAGCTCACCACCACCATCGCGCCGGCGTTACGTAGGCGCTTCACACATAAATAAATGCACTTGCGCGTACGTACGGCCGGAGACGTGTATACGTTACGATACTGGAACGGCTCCGCGCTCGCCGTCGGGCCAGCGCTCGGTTCTCAGTTCGCGCTCGATCGCGTCGCGAGTCAGACGTCAGCCGCACTGTGTCGTGAAGAACTTCAACGTTCGTGTCAGACCGTTTGAATATTCTTGGAGTTGTTATTGATTGTTAATAAATACACGATATATTTGTGAAAAGTTTTTGTGAACGGACCGTTGGAAAGAACATTTCCCCAGTTTTACATATCGGCAGTTCCGCGATCGTTGTTTTGATTGCGAAATCGTCCGCGGGGAACTTTCGAATACTTGTTAGTAAACACCGTTGCTTTTACCCGCAGTCGTATTTGCGTTTCCTCTACTCCCGCTCGGCTCATCTCGGCCTCTTCGAGTGCTCCGTCGTCGGACTGTTCTGTACGAGTGATTCGCACCTCCGCCAGGAGTCAGGCTCGTGAATGTCCGAGAACGGGCTTCGCAGCTGAGCATCGAGTCAGATACTTGAGATGAGCGCGCTGGCAGTGAGAAACAAGAGGTCCCGCGGAGCTGACACTCTCCTGGAAGCCGCCAACAGGATCCTCCGGATCCTCGGTGTGAACACCAGCAAGCGAGTCAAGCAGCCCCCGCACAAACCCAAGGTGAGGCAGTCACTATCTCTTCTTCAATTTGGCGAAAGTCTCCGTCGTCAATTGCAAATCGCCCGGTTGTTTACGTCGTCAAATATCTGTGCCGCGGCGATCTCGGCGGCCTCACTGCCTCGCCGCCTCGCTGCCTCACTCTCGGCGTAATAAGAATTAAAAAATATTCACAAGTCCCAGACATTTTAGAAAGGTGACAATATTGTGTAATTTGGTGTGCAAATCGGTTTTAAATAATCGAGCTTTATTTATATCTGCAAAGATGTAGCGCGTAAATAGTAAATGTCCTTTTAAATTATACAGGAGTGGAAGCTTATTTTGGAAAATAATTGATTTACGCCATGTTATTATTAAGTATTGGAATGCTATTAAACAAATCACTGGAAAAGAGGGGGTTCGCGCCTCGTTCCGGGATACCAGCAAGTTAGTCCTAATTTCATAGTACAAGAGTTTAGCTTAGTTTGCAAATAGTAAGAATATTATATTGATGTGTACGCTTCTGTATTTATAAAAAAAAACTTGCTATTATGTTTTACTAATACATGTATTATTTCCTAATAAAATCCTGTTTTTTTAAAAGATTTAAAAATAAAGTATATTTAAAAGATTAATAAATGGCCCGTCAGTATTAGGGGATTGTTATGAATCGCTCGGACGCCAACACCTGCGCGTTTTGTTTATTATTCACTTTCTTTGAAAAAAGCGTCCACTCGTGCATGCCCTGCGGAATGTGGTACTGTAAATGTGGCTCATCGCTTGACATAACGGTGCGAGGGAAATACCTCGGCCGCGGCCCGCGAGAGCGCCGAGAGTGCCGCTAGTGCCGCCAGTGCCGCTCGCCGCGCACAAAAACTACTTTCGGCACAAATACCTGAGCGGACCGCGACCCGCGGACCCTCCGCCCGCCGCCGCTGCCGCGCCGTGACGTACGTGTCGTCATTTTCATTTGGCCAGTCCAGACGTGTACTTAGTTATTTTTACCTACCACCTACCTGCCTGCCCGTTTGAATGATTAAACAGTTTTGTCGGATTGCGAACACTAAATTTTCCTCTTTTCCAAAGAATCCTCCGGCGTATTGGGATGTTGTTGCGCATTCATGTCGCCGCTTCGTCGACCAGGTACACCAGTCGATTACGGGGATATTAGCATTCTACGTGCGCCACAATCGCCGATCCAAATGCTGGATATGAAAGGAAATCGACTCCACAGTTAGTTTGATCACTTTTAGCTCTTGTACGCCGATGATTGTCAAATTATTAATGTAAAATACGTGAGATTTTCCGTTTCCCTCGAATTTAAATTGTGCCGGTTGATGTATAAGGGCGGCACGTAATAATAATAATGGATAATTTGTATAGCGCCACTTTCGTTAAAACTTTTACCTCAAGAGTTCTTTACACATAAACTATTTATAGTTCTACAATTATCTCTATTTTTAAGATTAGAAATTGTTATTTTCACTTATGGAAATGACTTATTGAAAAGGTGGGTTTTTAGTTTATTCTTAAATAAAATCTCTAATGCACTGTTTCTTATGACAGAGTGCAAAGCGTTCCACCCTTTTGTGTCTGCCACCGCATACCATATCGTATATCGAGCGACATCTCGATTGATCAAACTCTCAGCTCGGTCGCAGGAAGGGTTGTAGAACTGATCAGCCGTTTTCAGAAGTTCAGCGAACGGACATTCGCGGTGGCAGACCCAAATGCGTAGAACTCTGCCCTGCGTCATTAAGAACAGTACGTCAGAGACTGAAAACGCACCTTCTTACGAAAACATATCCACAAGTTCAAATAACAATTTTTCATTTTAAATACAAATATAGTACAGGACTAAATAGTTTATGTGTAAAAGCACCTTTGAGGTGGTGAATTTTTTTTTACGAAATTAACTAATGCTATATTGGTATATATTGAAATATGTTCCATTATAGCGACGCACTGAACGAATCGATTTTGTCTTGTGATCCACACTAATTGTAAACTTAAAATGTTCTTTATTGCCTTTATTTTGCATCTGCGAGTAGTCTCGCCGACGAGACGGGCGTTAATCAGCTCCTCTGTTGTGACTCTGCGATCAGGTCGCCATCGAGTCATCCAACTTGTTTGTCAAGTATTACATTTAACTCAATGCAGGCTTGATCTGTAAACAAACACTGTCCACTTCTGAAACAATCGGTCGCCAGTATTTCAACATTTGTTCGTAGAAATTAACAGGAACAATAATTGTTATTTACCTATTCCCGAATTGACTATATTTTTATGAAAGCAGCTGACCCGTGAATATCACATGTCCAATAATGTTTTCGAAGATGTCTTCATAAACAAATAAAAATGCAATGTAATTGTATAAATTTGAATGTGCACAATATTACATAATTTGTTGTCAACCTTGCTATGTTGGTGTAGCATAATCGGTTAATGCATTTCCATGGATAGGAAAAGATCCAGATTCGAATCCCGGTAGTGACGAAAATATTTTTATGATAAATAGATAGACAAATTGCAACTTTACAATAAGAATGTGTTCTCCGTAAAAGCAAATAAAAAATTCGTTAACAATATCAAAAGAAAGTACGCAGATAGCTGTCCAAAATTTGATACAGAATTGACATTTAGAATTCAAGTGAACCAAAATTTTATTTTCTTTACTATGGCTCCGTGATCTTAATTGCAAAATCAGTCGGCATGTGTTTTTGAAAAATCTAACAGAATGAGAAGAATACCGAGGCGATCGCCGTAAATAAATCGTGTATCGTCTCTAACTGATATGGGAAGGAAATACGATACTAACGGTAAACAAAAATATTGTCGTAACCGAAATGGGTGCATACAAGTACTGCACGGACCCTCGAGTACATATCTACTATGTAAATACAAACATATGTTGACATATTACATTATCTATAATGGTCCGAAGTTTATTTAAGATTACAAAAGTCCATTTTATATATGCAATGTTTGTATGTACTTAACGGAACGTTTTGTGTTATTTTTCATTGTCCATTATTTTTTATAATGAATCTATCCGGCGTAGTCCGGCTTGATACAAAATTAACGCATGTTAGCGATGTTGCCCTGTTCGCGTTGAACGATTCGTATCAACGACAGTGTATTTTATTCCTCAAAGAAAAATTAATTGTTATCGGTATCGATGTATACCATCATTTCTTTATAACTCGCTAGTAAGTTCTCTATCAAAAATGCAATATATTTAAACAACCGCCTGGCGAGTTGTCTTTTTTTATTGAATCAATTAATATTAATGGTCGCGATGAATTGACGGAAATATGGTATGCTGTACAAATACAGGCATCATAATAAATCTAAATGAATGCTGGTACCGGTGCCTATCGTCCATTGTAACATCTCTTACCGACCGGCTTCGTAGACTATATCGTATATCTACATATCTATCTATGTGTTATGTACACCTTTTTAAAATATATAGACAATTCCTTTTCAATTAGAAATTATGTACTATAAAATGTTGGCGTATGACTTGAAATATGTTAAAAATTAAATCGTTCGCGTGTGGCTTTCACGCGTAGTACGGTATCCTTCACTTGACCTTTTTTTGGCAATCCACGTTTGTTTGGTATTTGATGTGTGCGCATTTGATTTCGTGTCATTTATGGGTTTGAGTTCTTCGCATCTTCATTTCTTGAATCCCTCTTTAAATGATTGTTACGTTTCTGTGTTTTACTAATGATCGGCGGTCGCTGTCGCTTCTTAGTGTTTACTATCTACTCGTAGTACTACACGGTCCACGGAGATAATGATTGTTTATGTCACCGCCGATGGGTACAAAGGGTACATTCGAAGCGACATCTTCAAACTTTACACTCTTGACTCGGGCGGTTGCGAGTGCCCCCCTTTTAATTTACGGCTGTCCACAATGATGGCTCATTCCTACCGTGTCACTCTCCCTGGGATTTATGGACCGCCATGCGCCATTAAGGCCAAGGATATTTTTATAACGTCTCTAACGAACCTAAAATTATTCTCGAAGCTCGGCCCCTCTGGCGCGGTTTGTATCAAATGGAATTACCGCAAATTGGTGATCTCATCTTCTGCATTCCTCGGCTCCTACTTCTGCAATTTCTTAATATAGCGTGAGTTGACACGTAGGTACCTCCTCTGTATTATCGCGTTGATTCATCGGCCCATCGTCCCATCCCATCCCATCCAGACAGCAGTGCCTGTACGCGCACCGAGCTGCCGGACAGACGGAGCATCTCCCGCCCGGTTCCTCCGAGAGGACCGTGGGAAACGACGCCATCATCTTTACTCTCCCGCCTTTTTGTTCGGCAGCCCGGTCGGTCATTGTTGCGGAGTAATTGGCATTTATTTTACAGTTAAACCGGTAACGCTGTATGCGATCTCTGTTTGTTATCGCGAATGATTTATGCTAAGCCCGATTTTATATGCTTACCTGCGTACTAGCGATGAGTTTCTTTTCGAAAATGGCCATGGTACGAAACTAGTTAAAGTTGTTTATAAATTAAATTCGGTAATATGTAAAAGTATGTCGTGATCATAACAAATTTGTAGTAAAAGTAAACGCGGCCATCTGTTCCGATGTTGTCCACCTGCGGAGCTTCGCGAGTCTCCTCCGGGAGCGGCCGCCTGCGATATGAAATTTTGCGAAGGAGGAAGCTTTTTCGGGAAGCTCTTTTGCTCCAGCCCCCCCATCAGCCCCCTGACTGAATGGCATTCGTCACACGCCCCGCTGCTCTGGCCCGGCTGACTCACGGTCGCGCCGCCTCCGCCCAGCCTTATACAGCGACCATCGCCATATGTTTTGTGAATCATTCGCTCGTACTTCACCGCGACAGCTTTTTAGCACAATACCTCCGACGCTTTCGATGAAGCTATTTAGCAATTTTATCCATTGCAACCGATTCAGGTGCGGTGTTAACGCTCACTATTGATCACCGTCATTCGTAGGCGTACTCGTTTGCTCGCACAACTGTTAGATGACGCCCCAGTCATAACAAGTCCATCTGGCTGATATCAGGCGCGCAGCTTGTAGTAAACAATACATTGTAACCCGATGTTTGGACGCCATTTATGGAGCTTCACGTTTGAGGGACAAGTGCGCGGTGCCCTGCGCGCGTGCCATATGGTCCGAGGGCGCACCGCTGTGTACCTGGACTCTGCTTGCATCCACTCACACACGAACGAGTATTTCTTCAAACACTCGAATAAAGCTGGGTTCGCATGTAAGCCACATTTTCCTGTTTGTTGTTTCGGTCAATCTGCTACTTCTGAGAAATGTTTTGAACCCGAGTGCTTTCGCTCAGCCTCGTGTGAATCAGATGAATATTCGGTTTTCGTAAATAATCCACATTCATTTTGTGACTCTCGACCGGACGCTCATTTGGTTGATTCACCGCCGACATGTGAGTAATAGTAACATTCAAATATTTCTTCTACGAATCCATCGTTGATTGTTTATTCAGATAGGTCCATTTTGCACCTTGCGAAAACAATCTGATGTTATTGGCGCAACACCAATACGAGATACACCACTTCTAGATTATTGATTGGAAGCAGATATTTATACCACAGTAATAGATATTTTAATCCGATTATTCATTTTTTCTTTCTTATAACGGTATGCTTTAATTCGTTCAAATTAACTTTCTGTTAATTTTATTTTGTTGTACGGTGTTTTACCGTTGGCTTTCGGTGCCGATACGGATCCCGTGATTTTACGGTTCGGTTCAGGTCCTCGATTGAATTACAATACAGGGTGTTGGGTTGTTATGTGGAAGATGTACCTTCGAAAGAGGCGGGAATTTTTTTTACGTTATTCAGTTATTAATTAATATTTTGACTCGGTGGTTAGATTGAAAATTGATAAATAAATTAATCCATCAAAATTCTATTGTATTAATATTTTTATTATTAAATACATCGGTAGATTGCCCTACGGTGAGCACTGCTCAGGTGCTCAATGGAAACCGTGCGTGAAAAATAATCTGTTTTTATAATTGCTCTCATTTATATTGTATATATGGTTGATTAGGGGTGGGGGATGCCTTTGTTGTGCGCAGGCCCTAAAAAGTAACGATGTATCCTGGCAGAGAATGGTGTTATGTGGTGACTATATTCTCCTCAGAGTTCTTAATGCAGGAAGCATGGAAAGGATGTCATTCAATATAATACACATTTATTTCGTTGGTAGGTAGGGAGAAAGATGCAAAATTTGGTTTAGATATTGATTTTATTAAATTGTCATAAACGTAGCGCTTAAAAATATAAGTGTACCGACAAAATTTTACATAATGCAGCATATAAGGCATAAGATCACAGACCACCAAATACTTAAATAAGACATGAACTAACGCAAATTCCTTGTCCCAATATTTTCATTTTGGTGTCATCCACGTGATCACTTTGTTACCACTTACGCAATCAAATAGCTCCGCGACTTTTTTTTTAAATATGACTAGATTGGGACGAAAATTTAAACACTGACATTATAATATGCATTAATGTAAAAAATACGTCCTGTTTACACAAAGATTTAATTTTCGAAGAGTAAATACTTTTAATGTTGCATAAATATATCGTAATCTATCGGATTTATGTTTCCATCAAGAATGTGTCTAGAATGCCCCTAGTCCCGTTACTAATGTTCCAAATCCTTCTCCTAATGTACACTTTATTTCATGTCTATTCATTTACTGGTCTGTGCATAAGATAGACTATTTGCTTTCTCGATTCCTGTGGGAGTGCGGCCTCCTCGATCGACGGTCACCCAGAAATAAATGCCAATGACGTGCATGTATGACGCGTGGGTACGCGACATTGTATCTGTTATTATAATAGTAAACTCTTATCGTACCTGTCTGCATTTACTGTGTTAATATTATAAATACTTTGTTTATGTGTACATTACGAGAATAACTCTGCTGAGAGAATTCCTCTTCGGCGATGCTTTTCACTGTGTCTTTGCAGATTTGATCACAAGAGCGGAGACTGCCGACCGAGTGGCTTCGCGCATAGTATCTCTCTAACCTCCGTAACGATGCATTACGACACTGAATAGTGTTTGTTTATACGGAAATAGTCGCCGACCTTCTGATAACCGACCGCCTTCGTTGTCATCTTTCACTTCTCGGTCCGCCTGATAGAACGCGTTGTTCGAGAAGACGTATGGAAACTTTACAATTTTAAAATAGAGTTATTTTTGCTTAAGGACACTTTGTACCAAGAAAGGTTCACAAATGCGATAGTACATATAATTATTAACAGTTCAATGACACAATATGTTAAAAATTATTATTAACAATTTAGTCATTAAACCTTTTAAAAATCACATGTTTTTTTTACTATAATGCGACTACTCATCGCAGCCTGTAGTGTAGATACTACAGTGTGCATGAACCGTTCATTGACAATGTACTTGCATAAAAATGGAACAGTTTAAACTGAAAAATACTTGAATGAAATATTATACTCATAATAACATATATTTGTACTGGCTCGAGTGTTAGCTATCGACATTCGAATACCTCCTTTATATCCCCAGTTGTATCATGGGAATTAGTGATGAGAAAAAATGCTACTCTCGACTCACTGGTGTGATTATGATTGGTATTCGATAATATTAGTGATTGAAAACTGTGACTGTGATCACAGTTTCATTATTCGTTATCATTATCGTTATTCATTATCGCATATACGCGAAAACATAATTTTGAGCGTATTTATTTATATTATTAAAACCGCATTTATGTAACAAATGTATTTTAGCATAAATAATTAATATAAATCTAATTTTATATCACAATGAGAATGAAAATGCGTAGATCGTTTTGATAGAATTCTAGATAGTGGCGCTGATCAAATTACGGAAAATCCGAAAATACATAGCGCTGATTCAAGTGATAATCGATTTTAACAGCGGCGTCAGAAAATTAACAGAATTTCTAACAAAAAAAAATTTGAATCACGATATTTCCAGATATTAAATCACTGATAGTGTAACTCAAAGATATCAGTGATTGACTCACAGTTAGTGATTTTGAGCTCATCACTAAAGAAATACTTCTTCTATTTATATTAGGGTTCTAGTAATAGGTTAATCTTACTAAATTTAATTTCAATTACAATCGTTGTATTTCTAAAATTCAACCGTGCACACTGTACATTAGAGGAATGTCTCATTTTGTCCGTAAGAATGTTGTTTTGGGAACCGGCATTGTTCTGCCGGCCCTTCCCAGAAATATGATTGGCCGCATTTACCTGCTTGCCATATCTTGTGGGTCGCAGGGCCACACGTGGAGTGGCTCAGGAATGCGGCGAAACATTTGATTCTCTGTTACCTGCGGAATGTGCCTTGGGGCAAAAATAAACACGGTTTCGTTATTCACCTTCGGATTGATACGGACGCGATGATGTACGCTGATTGCACTGTAACTGTTGGGAATGTGCGGAGAAACGATGTACACTAATCCGTGTCGAAACCGAATTGTAATTAAAAATAACTCGCCGGTTAGCGCAAATGCTCTTTCTATTTCGATCCCTGACATTATTTCGAATAACTTTCTATTTCAACAGTCATTTAAATGCTTCATTGAAATTTGCATCGCAATTTTGTCGTTGGTTCGGATTAATGATTTATTTGTAGGTTTCTTAACTAATTAACAACCTGACGCGCTGCTGTTGAAATCGATTTGTTAAAATTCCGCAACAATTACGAGATAGTGGGTACCTACCAAAAATAAAACCAGTAAATTGTGAAGAGTATAAATAATCTGACGAACAATGACGATTCGTTGTGAATCCAAATGATATAATGGCCGGGTTTGGCGAGAGCGGCCATCTCAACTTTCTTTCGTTGTTTTGAAACTCATTTGTTTAGCAAGTGATGCAGCAGATTTTGTCATGCAAATTTTATGTAAGCGGGCGACATTTCCTACATCGTGAAATGTCCCATAACTGCCACCTTCAAACCGGTACTGGCCAATAGCCGCAAAATTTGGATGGAAATAAACTACAATCATCTCCATTTTGGTTTTGATTTGGTCGTATCTCCCACTTATCTAGCTGAGCTGTCTTTTTTATATGTTTAAATGTAGATCTGAAACTACGTTTACGTAAGATAATTCTTATTATTTTGTCAATCGCGCTACCGTGTTGTGACTTTTATATTTAGCTTAATAGTGGTTGTATCCTTTACTGATTATTAAAATTCTGGATGAGCGCAAGCTGGGTCGCCTTCTGGACCATGAAGGATCTCGCGACTGAAGCGGAAGCTCGCAGATTGCGGGCGGGTGCCGGTGCTCCCGGGCTCATCGCGGCAGGTATGGAAGTCAGGCCCGGATGCCGTTGCTCGCGACACTTTACGCATAACAAAATGCTCAACGGACACTGAAGCAACAAAAAAATGGCGAACGTGACTTTTTCAGCGTAGTTGACGAGCTGGGGCTACCGTCCCGCGGGCGACCCGGGCTCGTCTCGAGTAGCCACATCACCGTTTCACCCTCGATAGATTTCCTCGTGCGCTATTCAATTGATTCTGTAAAAGGTTATCAACGCCTTTCGTTGAAAATTTTTAAATATGAATGAAACATCAATGATTAAAAGGTTAATCACATCAATTTGAAGGTTAAAAAATGAGTACGGAATTTTATAACTACTCGTTAAGTCTGCATACGATCGTGAATTATTATCTGATGGCACACGACGCGCTCCGGCCAGCCAGTTTACGGGCGGTAGGTATTTATTAATTACTTCAACTCTCGGTCACCTTTTTTCCCACGAATTTCCCCATCCGAATCGTAGCGGGATAATTTTGAATACTTTAATCCGTTTCATTCCACATTATTATAGTTCATTGGTAAATAACGTTCACGATTTATGTGCATATTAATTGGCTGTTTTCGGTCTTAGCACGAATGCATTTAATGCGTGCGTTAAACTTTTCACGCCCGCTATTTTCACAGCCGCGATGAGTAATCACCGCGATAGTGAAACATATTTCGGTCGCTCATCAATATATTATTTTATGTAATTCCATTAGTGGTGAGCTCAAAAGCACGAACCGTGAGTCAATCACTGATATTTTTGAGTCACATTCACTATCAGTGATTGAATATCTGGGAATATAGTGATTCAAAGTTTTCGGGATTCGGCGCATGCGGATTTGAGATGAAAATATTTATGAAGGAATGAGATTATAATTCGTGATCAGCGCCATCTAGTAGTCTGCCAAAACATTTTACTGGTATTTGCTGAGAATTTGAACGAAAAATAAATTTACATTTTTTAAGCGTTTTCATTCTCTCTGTGATGATATTAAATTTAATTTATATTCATTATTTATGCTGAAATATTTTTTTTATGCAAATGAAGTTTTAATAATATGAACAAATACGATAAAATTATGTTTTCTTATTTATTTCGTGTATTGCGATATCGTGCGGCGCATGCGCATTAATAATGAAACTGTGATCACAGTCGCAGTTTTCAATCATTGATATTATATAATACCAATCACAATCACACCAGTGAGTCAAGAGTAGCATTTTTCGTCATCACTAATTTCCACCATTCCCGATTTTGTCACATTCGAAATAATTTTAAAAAAATATATAACATGCCGTTATGTACACAAAGTGCTTAACGATGTCACGATTTTGAGCCTTTTTTTATTTAATCTCGATATATGCACCGCTCGCAGCCTCGTGTTATAGTAAACACCACTTCGTTCCGTATGCGGTTAATTACATAATCACCTGGTTGTTCTAAATGAGTAAAAATGTAACTATGTATAATATTATTTTTAAAATGACATTTTATATAATATTAAGATGTAACAGTGCATTTTGTAACATTTATAATCTTCAATTGTCCTAAATGCTTCTATTTTGTAATTCGATATCATATTTAGGATTGTCTTTTAGGGTCCTCGACGACCTGTTGATAGTCGTGTACGAAAAACAAAAAATAAAATAAAGTATTTTCACATCGGTGAAAGTAGGTTACACTTGTATAATTAAAATGAGTACAATAATATGTATCAGTAAAATAACTTAAAAGTAATGCAAATGTACACGTATTATTTATTATACCGGAGAGTATAACGAAATATCGTGTGAACCTGTTTTATCATATTTTTATACACGGGTAAATCTTTTGTCTCGAAACTCGAAACGTAAAGGACACCGCAGAACTGAGCGCTGGCCGAGGTGTCATTTGTTTATCGCCGAGACGCGAGAGCAATGTTTCATATGTATGCCACATCTTATATGGAACTGCCGTGTGGACTGTTTTCCTACGGATTGATTACGGAGCGTACATAATGTGTGAAAACAAGCACTTGTCGTTATCTATCACGACTACGACACGCCTTGCGACACGTGCACGGTGAAACATAGCGGGAATTCGATAGCGTTTTTTTACGTCATGTAGGTACTACACAATTGGAACGCGTCCTTATTGAATAATTAAGCTGCAACACCATTCTTAAAGAAAGGTGAGCCAATTCAAGTTGCGTGCTCATATTGGAAACGTGCAAAACTATTTTTTATTTTGTACAAGTTGCCGGCTTAAATAAGAAGAGTTTTGTGTTTTTTAAATGATCGGGCGATGCGAAAGCGGGTAACCTCCGACGAGAAAAACCCGGGCGGTTCGTCTGATCAGGTTAGTGAGCCCGTGATTTTTATGTAAATGAATACTATTGTAAAATCGTATGTCTATACGCACATCGTAACTTCCATTAATTTGCTTAAATATTTGCATATACAAATCGTACTCATTTACGTCATTTCGGTAGGAACTCGGTCCGCGAACCTTTGACATCATCGCGAGTGATGTTTGACGGTGATAAACACACCTACGGGCCGATCGAGTCTCGCAATTCTTATCACGTATCAGTGAACGTATTTTATTCGCTCACCGCACTCCGGCACGTGACGTCAAATTAACCTGGGAGTGTTATCAGTCTCAAAGGTGCCCGCTCATTCCGGGCGGATTGGGAAATTAAATATAACACAAAATACAGTCGAACTTGGTTATAACGAGCGTGAGGGGACCGACTAAATTTTCTCTTTATAGCCGTTACACACCGTATCCAACCGACCATTGCTACAAGTAAAACCGTTTTTCCCGAACTGTTTCGCGAATTTTGCCGCCTGTGCCTTCAAAATTAGCCTGTCAATAGCACTTTTAGCAAATCTGGCACTTCCTTGGGTGTTTAAACATTTTAATATCATTTAAGATTGGATTTTCTAAATTTCTTTGTTTCCATGATGCTTTCAAATGCCGCCGAGTAAACATCCTTATTTTTCAATAATGTTGAAACACTTTGAAAAAGATAACGAAATTTTTTTACTTACTTTTACATTTTTCGCGTCGCGTTCACTCACGTTCATTCACGAATGATTTCGACTTTCTCACGAATCGAGACACTTTATTTTGTTAGTAGACACGTTTGCAAATCAAGGGCCACTTTTTAACCGATAAGTCAATGTCAAATTATCAATACAACACTACCGACGCATACAAACATAACGTTAGACAATCTTGTAATAAATTAGAATTTTAAGAAAAACACAAATATAAAAAGGGAACGAGATTGTAAAATAGGATTTTCGGATGTCTGTTTTTTATTTGACACTTTTGTTTAATACTCAATAAATAAGCGTCACACGATCGAAGTTTTGCCCACTTCGACCGCTTCTTTCAATTTAATTGCTCACATTTTTCGAGAATTGTTTTTTGTCAGACCCACCCAACAAACACACAAATATTCACGCATTTTCCGTGTTATTTGTTTGGTAAAACCGAGAAGCAATCTCGTTATAACAGTTCAATTTTGTATGAAAACTTGCGTAAACTAAAATATCAATCTCACTCTAGCCGTAAACTCACTATACCCGAGTTCGCTACAACCATGTTTGACTGTATGTATTAAATTCCGCCATCGTCCGATAATATGTTTTCGGTAAGTTAATATTTTTCAAATAAAGTCGCCTCGGGATTTCAGCGTAGGCACAACTGTGCTCCCGCGGAGCGTGGAATGGCCGCTATTGGTATTCAAACCCGCCGGCATCACTTTTCGGTTAATCGCCGACGCTATTTTTAGTTGTTGTTGTGTGTGGTTCGCTAATGAATTCATTCACCGATTTATTTATAATTTGTTTGAACACAGCCTTCAGACTTTACCGACAAATACTGTCTTATACCGTGTGTTTGTTCTTAGTTATTATTAGCAATATTAAGTCGCAGCTAATTTGAATCCGTGAAGTTTACGATATATCAGTTCCAGTTCCAGGGCCGGCCTGCGGTAATAATGTTACGATGTCCGCTACCACGGCGCCAGGCACTTTGATAAATGCTAATGAAAATGTTCTGTACATTTGGTATGGAGACATACGGGCACTGTAAGTACTGTTCGGTGTTCACGCGGCGCCCGGGTCGTACCTGATAAGACCTCGTGATAATAAAACCCATCCACTTTATATAACGAAGTCAAATCGCACCATCGAATAAAAAGGAATCTTTTGCCCAGTAGTTTTCGCGATGACGCGAACCACCCGAAGTACGCTTTTGCTTAAAGTGTCTCGCGACAATGACTGCCATAACTCGTACAATTTTTTCCGTGATTCCTGGAATTTATGAATCGACAACGAGCAGTACGTTGTCCGACGATTTGGCGAGCGCCGATAACACCGAGATAACGTAATCAATTATTAAATTTGTCACTGCCATTTTGGCAAGATTCGTGACATCATATTATTCGCTCTCTTCAATTTCATTGATGGATTGTGAGAATAATTTGAGAAGTGAACGGAGGCTGGCTTTAATTGTTTCTATTGGATGTTGACCAAACCAATCCGAGCCGCACGTCACACCCAATTTTGTCGTCGAGGGATGTGTCCGGTCAGCTCGGATCGCCGCACGCGTGATGTGCGTCCATCGAAGGTTATCGGCATTCCGCTCTGCACTTCTCGAAGACGAGACTCACCCGCACAGAACGCGCGTTCTTCGTGCATTTCGTCATAACGACCGTTGTGTGCTGTTTATGTTGCTGTTGTACAGATAACAAGAGTTATTTAGACCACACATCCTTCGCGTGATTGCCACTCATAAATATTATTTGTCAGCCCGTAAACAACGCACACCTTCTTTAATATTGCATGTAACCCTTATGATTTGTTCGTGATCTGTTTGTTGCCATTTGCATGCTGTTGTTTGCAAAGTTTATGATGTGTTTGTAGAATTTAATGTTTAATGCATTATATTTGACACCGTACAAAAGTTGTGAAAACATTATCGCACGTGTCCAATAATAATGTCATGTATATTTTTCTTCTCCACTCGCTTCTTCCACGTTCCTGGTTCGTCGTACAAGTATTCTTCGTTCTGACACTGATGAGCAAATGCAGTTTTTCGTTTCCCATGGTTAGGGTATGTCAACTAAGCTAAGATTTTTCTATTTAACTTTATTATAACTATGAGTGTCCTCAAGTAATCGACACAGCAAAGGACTGAGAGCGGTGAAAGAGTGTATACTGTATTCTTCAACTTCAATAACTCACCAATGCAGAAAGAGACCAATGATTGGACTTTAACGTTTTTATTTTGAATCAATAATTTAATTAATTAGGGTATTAAAACCGTCCTGCATTTTTTTTTATTAATATTTAGTGAATATTTGCTGTTGAAATTATCTAGGGATATTAACGACTATTACATGCAGGAAGGACTCGCCTTATCCCGGAGCCGCTAAAGAAGTTTCACTCCCTTTTCAGCTCAACACATCAATGCTATTTAATCGCGTCTTTATGCTTTATTTAAATTAAGTTACTGAAGTTCAATTCAATATTCAAGGGAAGTTTGACAAATTCGAAAGTATGACTTTAATAACTTCTTGTGTCCTTTAGGGTTTGTTCTTTATTGTAATATAAACATACAGATTTATATGCAGTGAAATGAGATTAGTCTGTTCGTGTAAGTGGGACTCAATCCATTTTGTGTCTCGTCCACTGTCCCTCTTTTGGGAGTGTTATTCCCTGAATGTCTGCCTTGAACTACTGCACCTTAATTTTCCATATGTATGTAAAACTATGTTCTATAATTTTTATGAATAAAGACAGCACTTAAGAGACGCTGAAGGGTCTAAATTTTAAAATCTTTACGATGATTGCTAATAACCACATTGAATTTCGTATCTTTTTTCGTTTTGCATATACATTCTTAAATATATTATTAAATTAAAGTCGCGTATTTTTATTGACATTGATGTGTGGGATCGACAAGGAAGCCCTAGCTTCTAAACCGGTCCCGGGAAAGGGTGGGTATTTAAATAAATAAATAAATAAATAAACTTTATTTTCTTTGATGTTACTAAATTATTTTTCAGTAACACTTTTCCAACACCGTAAATATGTTGCCCTTGCGGGTAAACGACGCGATAATATTATGAATCTAATATGCGTGCATTTGTAACGTATATTTTAGTACCTCGCGGTGCACTCTCGGCTCGCCGCCAGAGGTTTTCTTCGCTTCTCGGTTGGCCATTTTCCGACGCGGCGCGAACTGTCGCCATGCGCGCTCAGCTTTATGTTTTATTGTTATTCCGGCGGTGGGCAATAAAACTGTAAAATGGAAAATGGTTACACGTGTAGAGATTTTACTGCGACGCCAGCCTTGGCGGGCCACGCGTGCCCGGAGCGCGTCACATCGGTATATCGGGTGCCCTATTGTGCGGTCGCCATATGACTTTTGTATCATTTCATTCAGAGTACCGGGTCCGTTTGACTCCTCGCTCTCCATCATGATGTGTGCCTTGTGGGCGCATTAGCGAAAATAAGTTTATTATTATTACTGCAACAATGCAAGGGCTGTTAGCTGGGGCAGGAGATAACCTCTAAAGGAGGACGGTTTTGGGAGGGATCGTTATGTCATAGGTTGATAGAACTTTTATCGTGGAGTTCCGGTGCTGTGGGAGTTCAGCATAAAAGCGCTTGGAGAGGTGTTATATCAATTCTTTTACGGGGGGACTACCCGTGTCGTGATGGAGTTGCGTAATCCTGGTCAATTTAGGTGCACGCAGCGCTAGTCTGATGACCTTGTTCTGGAAGGATTGTAATTTATTTATGTGTACTGCTGCGTGACCCCGGACGGGTGCTGCGCAGAGGAGTATAGGCCTTATGACGGCCTTGTATAAGAAGAGCGCGGTCGCCGTAAGGCGTATAGCGAGTAAATTACCCCCGAGACATTGCTCCTTGACGTTTCTTAATGTAGTTAAAGATCTTCCTCATGCAACAGTCGCGATTCGTGATTCACGCAGGCTGCTATTTATAGCGCCGAGGTGCACCTTGAAGTTGAGTGATAACCTTATCCTGGCACCGCAGCGACTTGCCTCCATAGCTCCATCGCTATTATTATTTACGATCGTGAGCATTATCTCCGTGGATAACTTTACAACATTTTTATTGTGATGCAATTGTCCATGCATATACCGAGCTGCATGTTGCACTTACAGATTTGTGTTTTCTATTGACTGCAGCGTGTTTATATTAATGCTTCTGTAAACTACCCTAGAATTGTTTCGACCGCTCATCATCCTGACCTATTTGCCCATATTTCACGGTAGTCTGAGTGTTCTTTAATATGTAATGTTTAGTGTTATCCAGTATATCTTCAAAGATTAAAATATGTATTTTATATACGAGTCGAATATTTGTTGCCACAATTTTTCCGCAGTTTTAGGCACGCTCCATTATAGTAGGTACTCGTGTAGTATGAAGTATCCTGAAACCAATATAGGTTTCTACTCGTGCCTGTTTTCGAGTGAGACGTTAACCTACTTCTCGATGGTACGTCTTGTGATACCAATTAGATACACTAATCAGATGTTCACGAACAATAAGTGATGAATGATTAGTGACAAATTTGTTATTCTCCGAGTAAACATATTTTCGAACGACACCGAGATGTTTATTATCTTGTTTGTTATTTTTAGACTACCTTTCAAATATACCCCTCGCACTGTCGCTGACTATTGTCGTGATTGTGTATCGGGAGGTCACGGCTTCCCGCCGGTCATACAAATGATATTTTATGTCTGACCACGCGTGTTCTTCCGATAATATTGTTAATCACAATGTCTTTGTGTATTGTGAATATTGAAAAAATATTTTAATCGTTTATTGTACATTTATTTACCTCGACTAAATGAATGGATAATAATTTACTTATATTACGCCCAGGTGAGCTTTTACAATATTAATATTCACAAACGCAGCTTGTAAAAAAAAAAAAATGTTACGCTAAAAGTAAATATATATAAAGAAAATTTAGTAAAATGATTTATAAAAAAGCCATTTTTTTTAAGGTTAAACAACAACTTAAATAGTATTCTCATTACAGCATCAAAAACATCACTCTTATATTTGAAAGCATTGAACATCGGAATATATCGACAAGACCAAAATCGTTCCATTTTTCGTACGTCTTTCGACAATCGTCTTTGTACGGATGTGTTACTATAATAATTAGTGTTTGAAGCATATTTACTCGGTACGAAATCATTTCGGTTATATTAAGGACGTTCAGTTAGCCATTTACTATTTAAAAAAATATTTATAAATCATTCGACGTTCTTCTACACGACAAGTTAGTCAAATTAATCGAGCAGACCAAATAATATAGTGATCCGTAATTGTGTAACCACCGTCCGTTGCATCTATTCGGGACAAACCCGACCGCTGCGGTTCCCGGCCGACACGGTATCCCCGCCCCAGCCCGGCGGGCATATAGGCGAATGGGATTTCTGCCTGTGTCGCCTCGGCTAGATAAGCGGCGATACTGATCCTTATCGTCCGCCTAGTCCTGTGCCGGGCACGGACTCGCCCCCAAATGTGATACCGCCAGCATTATCGGAATGCGTCGCTACGCCTTTCGGTGACAGTCACAGAATCCATTCGGAGTATCTAGGAATTTGTGATAACGATAGCGCTACTACTCCTAGATACCGCCGAAATGCCGACACCGTTACTTTCTAGACTCAATTTCTACTGCTTTTTGAATACTTTTATATTAGTCTGCATAGATTGATATTTAATTTTGCGCAGCGTTGTAGCCGTTATTTGTGTAAACCATAAAATATTATGTCACTCGCCATGCGACGTGTCTCGCGTCTCGTGCCTCGCGGTACGCTAATTTCGAAGCAATCTCACATAGCAATTTCAGCAATCTCCTCCATATTTTTTATTGCACTTATTGTTATGATTGATAATCGTTATAGTTTGAATTAAATCACAAGATAAACAATACTTTTAAAAACAAGGTGGCTCTCATGCTGGCAGGCATTTAAATTTTACAAAAGCGAAGACTGCTATTGGCCGAATCTTAATATAAATGGCGGAGGGCAGAAGCAACTGACTTTCCAGCTATCACCAATTTACATCAAAAAGATGTAAGTTTGATTGTTAATAAATTAACACAATGCGCAAAATTGAATCAACAGTTAGAAAAAATATATTATTTTTTACTATGCCTACCATGTTTTAAGATCTGCACGATATAAAAATTTATTAAACTCGCGTTCCAGTTTTTAGAAATACATTAAGTTAAATCTTATAAAAATAAATAGGCAAAATTTATTTATTTATTTACCACCGGGACCCGAACCCGGAACATTATCATATCAATTACACCCCCCATTTTTAACACGCCCATAAGGGCATACTGCATGATGGACCCGATACTCTGAAAGCGATTAGATCAAAGTCAAAACAATTTAGTTTCTTGTCGTATTTTGAACATATTTTTTTTTACGATTGCAATACCTCCTCCAGCAGCAGTTCCAATCGGTGAAATATCCGATTTGAACAAAGCCCGATACATTTCCATCCCGCGTGTGCGTGGGGCGCGGTATTCACCACGGCCCACGTGGATGGAGCATGAATGGAGCGGATGGTGGGCCGCGCCGCCCCACGCCCTGCGCAACATGTCTCAACAGAACAGTACGCCAATTAAATCGTTCTCTTTCTTATTATACTTTTCCCACATTCCGCAACTTCCTCACACGTCTCGAGAATCTCCACATCTGCTCTGGTTCTCCGGGGAATCTGCGACGGAACGGGCGGCAGCCGAGCGGAGCGCATCCGTGAGAAGATGCCGGAGACTGAACACTGAACAGTGAACGGCTCCAACCTGCGTCGCTGAATCGACCGGCTTATGAAATCAGATTCCCATTCGGTTGGCGGCCCTCGGCGCTGCGCGTCGTTAGCGCTAGTATTGTTAAGCTTTATTTCATTTCCGCCGTAGGTAGGTCCGCACTATGTACTCTGCACCGCGTACCACGTCCACACGTAGCTGTGAATGGAGCCGGGTGATTCACTCGCGATTGTGGGATCATCGCCATTCATAGTCGGCGCTCGGTGCCACTCGCCGGCCGTTACTATATTCGGCGCTCGGCTGATCCCTGCGCAGCCTCGCCTTGTACGCGCGGCAGGATGCACTCGGAACAGTTAACCGGTGACTCATTAAAGGCTACACTCATTTCCTCGCCAGGGGCGTAACACTCTTCTTGCACACCGAAATCTTAGGCTACTTGTTTGTTTTCAGTATCGTTTGTCATCGGTGTCATTTTATCATATTTGCAAAACTGCTCTGTCATGGCACGATGGTGTCGTTGTTCCATGTTAGTGCATCGAATATTATTTAATTGACAAACCTGTCCTACGTCGCGATAACTAACATCTTGAAACGTTCATTTAAATAGTTATTATATTTCTAAAAAACAGTGAAGTTTAAAATCATACTGATATTAAATATTATCTATCTACACAATATTTGTATTGAGTTTTTTATTATTTTGAAAAATATACCTCTAGGACAAGAAGGTCACATAAACATTTCAAAAGAAATTGACACTCGACACAAGAATGTGACGTACGCATCATTTGATTTATGAATTGTTTGCATAAAGTAGTTAGCGGTTTGAAAATTTGTCAGATGATATTTTTATGCGCGATTCGAGATAAATGACGATTTGGTCAGAAATAGCCCCGAGTATTGTGGATTGGTGCCCCGCGTATTTCCGTTACGGAGTCCGCGTTGGTATTTCTATAAGTAAGAACCTCCGCGGCGCTGTTTCCGGCGGGTCTGCTCGGACGGCGCGCTGCGGTGGGTCCTCCCTTTTACGGTTTACCTATCTGCTTGCGGATATCCGCATTGCTGGCGTCTGATTAGCTAACGGTTTTCCAAATATATTTTAATTGTTATTATTTTCTTCTCGGATATTTTCACCAATTCCACCTGATGCTGAACTAGACGATGTAAGACGGTGTTCGGGGCGAGCGTCTACCGTATGCCGTGTGAGCCCGCAACAACTCCGTGTGTTTAAATATTTAAGAGCTTTGTTTATTTATTATCTTCACAGCACGTGTTCATATTTGCTTATTCGCTTTTATATTGTACAGAACGAGCTCTAAACATATTTATTGCAAATATTGATTATCTATTTATTAATTATCGTGTCGCAGCCACGAATGAAGGTTACAACAAATCCCAAAAACTAAGGTAGATAATCATTTTTGTAAAGTTTTTAAAGTCGAAAAAATTATTTTAAAAAAGAATTGTGTAAAAACATTGTAATACAAACATACATAATTTACAATTTCGATGAAATCGTTTCAAATCATGCTATTATTAATATTTTATTAAACTTAATATTTTGCAATATTTCAAAACGTGGAAAGAGGGGGAAGGGGGGTAACTTAGATGAAATTAAATTAAAATCTACTAAAAAGTTTAATAGTCCAAGTAAATAATACAGTTGGCCAAAAGTCACATTACCATTTTAAAATAAATTAATAACTATTGTATTTTTACTTTATCTTTTTACATGAAATTTTAGATAACTTGGAGATTTTTTACCTATTGACGTAAAAGATTTGAAATTAAAATTCTATTATTATTTCATTTCTGTTTTTATGATATTCTACATAACGAAGAGATTTTTTTTTTTACCTATTCTTGAAGCTTATATTTGTGGAGATGAACATTGGAGTCATTTACAAGATATTATTTTTCATGTACATAATATCATGTAAGAGATAAATTAAAAGTAATAGAAATACAAAAAGTTGTTTAATCTAAAATTGTTATGCTGACTTTTAACCCATTTTCATTTTATTAAGCCCAATGTACTCTGGAGATGAAAATGCAACTGACTTTGTAACCTGAGTCGATTAATAATTTATCAGTAACTCTAGCTACGGCAGATCTCGCCAAAACTAGTTATTTATATAAGAACTATATAGTATATTTTTGTTAGATTTGTTGTATTTTTTATACAAGTACTTACCTTAATATATCTTTTCAAAATATATATTTTTGTATGTGGGGCTTGGTTACTGCACACTGCACAACCCGACTCGCTCAATCATGCTACAATTTAAGCTAATTTGTTAAGAATAAGAGAAGTTAAGGCGGCTTTTGTTGTTGATAAGTTGAAGCTGTTGAATGTAGTGATGAGCTCAAAATCACGAACCGTGAGTCAATCACTGATACCTTTGAGTCATATTCACTATCAGTGATTGAATATCTGGGAATATCGTGATTCATTTTTATGTATATTTGGTTGTGAATCGTGATTCGTTGTATGCGCATATAAAATGAACATATTCATGAAGGAATAACGTTATAACGTAACGTATAACGAAATGCTGAGAATGTGACCCAAAAAATAAACTCTTTTTAAGGGTTCTCATTCTCTTTGTGATGATATTAAATTATATATATGCTACAATATGTTTTTTACGCGAATAAAGTTTGAATAATATGAGTAAATATGCTCAAAATTATGTTTTAAAAAATATATTTCATGTATTATGATATCGTGCGGCGCATGCGTATTAGTAATGAGACTGTGATCACAGTCACTGTTTTCAATAACTGATATTATTAAATATCAATCACAATCACACCAGTGAGTCAAGAGTGAGTCGCTTATCACTGGTGAAACCTATCTCCGAAGAGCTCATTAAGCTTCTGCCTCGCCTTGCTCGGCCTTCTCGCGATCTGGTTGCAACCGATCAAAGTAAACATAGTGCACCTTGAGTGCTAAATATAGTCGTCGCTCCGAGCACCCGACACGAATTATATTAAGGAAATATGTAATAATTTATTATCGTACATGTCGGCTTTCACTTCTGTCGGATGGTGGAATGCCTGCTCGAGGTATTCCAATCATTTTCGTGATTTTCGCAAGCGCGTGACGTCATTTCCAACTGTTTTCATTTGCATAATGTGACGTTGTCCGCTCTAGTCTCTTCCACTTCGTGTTTACTGTTCGCAGTATTAATAGCCCGCCTATATTCTAATGCAAACTATTTATGTTCCGAGATGCGTCCTCTCCTAATGTAATGCCGATAGAAACGATCGCGATCAAATTAAAATAATTAATTCTGTTATTTAACAAATAATAGATATCTCATAGAGACGAAACTATTTTTTATTATATTTAATGGAAATATATGAAAGTATGGGCAATTACAGGGCTTACGACCTGTCTTCGGTTGGCTTAAGTGATGACTTTATATAAATATGACGTTCACCATTCTCACCCATTAGTCAATCTCCATATCTATCAAATTTTTTAAAGTCGTATGTATGTTAATATGTGGAAACACTTCGAGTACCACTACACTGTCGCAATGAGAATCTAATTATTTTTTTGAAATTATTTAAAGCAATGTTCTTTATCTGTAAAATGTTCTTAACACATTATACTAGAATACGCCTGAAAAATCAATATTTTTCAATTTTATATATTTTCTTATTTTGACCAGTATGTTATTGTGTGTTCTTGGACATATTCAAATATTGCTAATTAATACTGTAATGATATACCTAATACGTGTACAAAAGAATTGGGCAGACATACGCTGAGAATAGTTTCAGAATACAATTTTATAACAAAGTAAAACTGCTATGAAAATGCTTTTATACGGCTTTAATATTTGCAGTAAAAATAAGTATGTATCGATATTATATATTGCTGTGTTCTTTGTTGTAAAATTGATTATCAAATTATTTTATTCTAAGAGTTAACTATGTCAAATTTCATCAATTTTTTATTAAGTGCTTTAAATTATAATTTATAATGTTCACATCTTTCTCAGCTAGGGGTGCATAAAATAACGTAGTTAAATTGTTTGTACAAAAATTTTTAGTAAGTAATTAAATTAAGTTAATCAGTTTAATTGAACAATTTTTTTTTTAACGTCGCTATATCTCGTGTTCTATTTTCTCTTAGTGTCGTGTTAGATCGATTTTTTTTTCGTGTTAATCTATATTCGAGTTCTTATTTAATCTTAATCAAGAATGCGCTTTTTATTTCTCAATTAATTAAATACGTTTTGTAATTTTCCGTTTGCTCGGTTTTGCAACCGCTCTACGCCGTATTTATGCACGGATTGCAGATCCGCCAAGGTATCACCTATTGTGGCGATATTTGCATAACACCTGATGCCGACAATCAGCGGAGAACCTTGCGCGTCAGTTGTAGACTTGTGACTTTCGTTGTTTTTTTTGTCAACTCTACTACACGGCGACTGCACAGGTCGTGAAGCGGCGTAGCGTTCGTAGGAGCGCGCGAGAAAATCTCGCGATAGACGTCACCAGTGCCTCGGCACTCTGACAGGGTGCAACGCGCGCCATCAACGCGGGTTCCGACTATTGGTATTGAGCTCGCGAAACGGTATCGCGAGCGGTCCAGTCAGGTCGCGGACCGGCGCTCGGAATGAGCGAATTACTTTCCGGAATAAAATTCCTGATAAAGGTACGTTCGAACAAAAACATTACCAGCTTTTGCTATCATCGACGGGCGATCGCGACGATTCGTTGCGAGATAGATTATGTAAAATGTTACAATGGAAATGAATTCGGTACGATGCTTATAATTATTAGGCGACAAGACGCGATGAATAAACGTGATTTAAAAAGTAAAAACAAATATTTAGATCTCGGCTTTGTTATCCAGTAAATAGATACTTAATCAAAGAGACAAAGGTATTTTTTATTATATTTAATTGAAAATATATGGAAGTACGGAGTAATTACAGGGTTTACGACCTGTCTTCGGCTGGCTTAACGTTCACTAATTCTCACCCCTCCACATTTACCAAATTTTTAAAAAGTGTATATGTCAGTATGTGGACTCGCTTCGGGTACCTCTACACCACCGCCATCTACGGACCAAATTTGATTATTCTTTTTTTTAAACAGCACATATGTCATCATCACTGAGAATCTGGTTTTACTTATATTAGTACCTGAAAAACTTTTATAAAATGTATAAACATACAAATATTTTCTTTTTCAGCCATGCTTTTGCATGTTATCGATTTTTTGTTCGCAATTATGAAAATATATTACTTAGATATTTGATCACGACCAGGAATTATAAAACATGAATAATATATGTTACCAAAAAATTGATTTATATTTTAATGAAATCACATTTTAATTGTAATGTAATTTTATAGCAAAGTTCTTTGTCATCAAATCACCCAAAAAAATAAATATAAATATTTCGAGCGGTTGATCCAATTAGTTTACAATATAGAACAGTTAAAACAGTAAGTCGTATCGTTCCTCCGAAGAGATGAACAGCTCCCACCGTCTCGAGTTGCACGGTCATTAAACGCATCTGAAGTCTGAATTCCCGCCGAATTAGCGAATAAATTAGTCAAGCCGCCGTCCATACGGAGAGGGCCCACGTGACGCGTGACGCGGGCGGCCCCCGCCGCACCCGCCCCGCCATCCGCTGCCGCCCGCGCCGCGACCCAAAGCCGTCCCGACCGCGCCGCCGCCCGGTCGTGTTCTCTCCGCGCCTACCTGCCGTCCGCAATACCGTGTCGCGATCGGCCGCCCGCTGACTGCTCGCTCCGTGTCCGCGCGGCTATGGCTCCCGAGACGAGCTCCAGTGTATAGTGTCGCTCGTCTTCCAGTTTTCTTATTTCCTTCGCCCTTCACGGCGCTGTTCAGTTCCCGGATTCGTCGGATTTACTTTTATCCTTCATGAAAGTCAAGGTAAACCGATTGTCTGTCGGAATATGTGCATATTCAACTTTTTAATTTTTGTTTTTCGTGCTTCGTATCTTCGTTTTGCAAATGGATATCGTTTTATGATAAAATCCATTTTTCCGAGAGAGTTTGATAAGTATCACGACGGTTAATACAGTTTATATCTCGAGTGGTTTACATTATATTGGCTCGTAAAATTTGTTTATGTAATTTAATCGAAAAACTGTACTTGCAACATGTTCGGCTTCCAAACGTAGAAATACCGTCTGTGACGCTCCGATTTAATATTTATATTTATTTCCTATTCATTTATCTCCCGATTATGATTTATTATTACCGTTAGATTACACTTTATTAACGAAATATACCAGTTTTCTTTTAATTATTTAAAGTCAGTTCGTCGCATCTCTGTGTGTCATTTCAGTATTATCTGTTGCTTCTTTTTAATCGACGTTTATTTTTTGTACTGTTTTCTTAGATAATTTAAAACCGCATTCGTGCCGTGTTAACATTGTTTATACGATCGAGTGAATAACAATCGACACCGAGACTGACCGAAGGGTGATTGTTCTAGATTAACGGCCGCCCTCAGAGTCCCGCCGAGCCCCCCCCGGCGATGGCGCCCCCCGCCCCCGCCGGCCCGCCGGCTCCGCAGAGCGCCCCCGCGGCCGCCCCCGCCCCGGCCGTCCTGCCGGCGGACCCCAACCCCAACGTCAGGAAGAGTGCCAAGGACTTCATCTTCGGGAAGGTTATCGGCGAGGGCTGCTTCAGCACCGTCTACCTCGCCAAGTACATCCACAACGGGAAGGAGTATGCCAGTGAGTGCGCCCACATTATTCTTTGACTCGGTCCGGCTGCGCGACGACCGAACAAATGGAAAGGCATTTTATAAATGTCGTCACTACCGGACATATTTGCACCTCCGTCACCTGCCGAGATCAATGTGGGAATTTATTTTTTCAAACCTGTTTTCTTTCATTAATATTCCGAAGAATTCAGTAAACCTGCATACTTCTCGAGTCGAGTAAAAGTGCTGAATCGTTATTAATATTATAGAAAGTAGACTATCTTACAATCTTGACTACTTTAATTCGCGTATTTATGTTACCTTACCTAATTAGTTTTACTTTTGTTTACAGTTAAAGTGTGCGAGAAACGGCACATCATGCGCGAGAAGAAGGCAGAATACATAAAGAGAGAAAAGGAAGTTCTCAACATGCTCTACAACGTGAGCCACGGGTTCGTCAGGCTGTTCTGCACTTTCCAAGATGCCGAGCGGCTATATTTTGTCATAACCTTCGCCAAAAATGGAGAACTCTTACCTCACATCAATAAAGTTGGTTCGTTCGATATCGAGTGCACGAGGTTTTACGCCGCAGAACTCGTTCTAGCTCTCGAAGAGATGCACAAGAGAGGGATCATTCACAGAGACCTCAAGCCGGAGAATATTCTCCTAGACGAGAAGATGCACATCGTCGTTACGGACTTCGGATCCGCCAAAATCCTCCGGCCCGCAGACTCTTCGGATGGTAAAAAGGAAAGCGGCGGAGAAGATGAAAAGGAAGGTGGCGAAGAGAAATCTCGGAGGCGCAGGATGAGCTTCGTGGGCACCGCCCAGTACGTCAGTCCGGAGCTCCTCACGGACAAGAGTGTCTCTCGCGCTTCCGACTTGTGGGCCCTCGGCTGCATCATCTATCAGATGGTGTCCGGCCTGCCGCCTTTCCGCGCCGGCAGCGAGTACCTCATCTTCCAAAAGATTGTGAACCTGGAGTACGAGTTTCCCGAGGGTTTCAACCCGGACGCCAGAGACCTGGTGGAGAAGCTGCTGGTCCTGGACCGATCCGAGCGACTGGGCGCGCAGGATCCGGAGGACCGATATACCAGCATCAGGCAACACCGCCTGTTCGCGGGGCTGGACTGGGATGCGCTCCGCGACAGCCGGCCGCCGCCTATCTACCCGTACCTGCCGGGCCGCGCCGCGGAGGAGCCCCTCGCCTCGCAGTACCGTGTGCCCGATCACCTGGAGCCCGGCCTGGGAGACCTGCAGCTGCGCCGGCTGTTGGAACTGGACCTGGAGGACCCCGCCGCGCTCCCTCCGCCCGCCGAGTCCAGAGGTAAGCTACGTATCTGTACACTGTAGTTCCACTCTCGCGTACCTACTTAGGTCGGTTAACGTTTATTGAACGAGTTTTATCGCGATGAGGTTCACTTTTGGACGTATTTTTGCGATTATTCAGTGTATTCATTCTAGAATTAAATTTACAATTCAAAAGGCCGTAAACAGCAAATGATGTCCGTATACTTGAGAAGTCCTTGGAGCCGCATTACAATAGGTAATGCAGGTATTTTGTTGTTTTGTCTGAGACGGCGCGGCGCGGCGCTGGACGCGGTGGTCCCTTGCAGCCTCCCTTTCATTTCAGCGTCGCGTTCTATGCCCGCAATTTCCCGTACTTTACGTTGGACATTCTTACTATTGATAACATTTATTTATTAATGACAAAATATTTCGTTTGCACGTATATAAAATTGACTTTTACGATCATTAAATTAATTTTATCAAATTTAAAATTCGAAGCCACTTTTTATTGTTTTGTTCAGATTATCCTAGTCCTGTCGAAGCGTAGCCAATGTGGAAATGCCTTTGAATTCAAATAAATATTATTTTATTTGCGTTTGTAGAGTTTTAGGAATAATATCTTCTTATCTTGAGAAATTGTGCCTGTCCACCTTATAGTTTTAAAAGGTTGTATGTTACCTGAGATCCTGAAATAACCATACTACCTAGTAATGTGAAGCCAGCGATATGTTTATTCAAAAATAAAATATTTGTATTTTGAAAATTTGCTTTTTCCTTTTTTTAATTAGCAAATAAAAATAATTTCTACTTTATGTAACCACCAAATTAATAATGAAATAAATTAGGCACAGTGACGAAGTATACATACAATGCAGCCTTATTTTTCATAAAAGACTAAAACTAAATATTCTTGGACTCCCCTCAACTTGACCGAACTGAAGTAAGTAACCTACATTAATGCATTGACCAGATATACAGATAAAAATGAACAAAATATATTATTAGACCAAAGCTTATACCTGTTCCGTCATTATTTATCGTGGTCGCCATCACACAGGAGGAAGAGTTTTTCTAGACTCTACTTCCTGGAGCTAAATAGCTCATTCTGCCTTTAAACTTGACCTGGGTAACAATAATGCCTCTGTTTGAAAGATTGGCGTGATCTGGTGGTTGGAAGATGCAAGATTGCGTCTTATTTATTGTGTCACGTCAAAATGATAAAATTTACTGCAAGTATGTAAGCCAATCTTTTTAAGAATCCACAATCTGGCCAAAACAAGTATTATATGGAATTGGAAAAGTATTATTATATATCTGGATAGTGGTGGTACTTTCAACCCTCCTCAAAGCAGCGCAGCATAGTGGTCCAGTCAATACAATTGAATTTTGAGAAAATCTAACTATATTTCTGAACCACTATAGCTTATTGGAGTTTGATTAATCTGACTCAAGATAATGTAATATGAGTCCGATAAACGAAAATATTCACACAACATAGTTTAAAAAAAAAGTAAGATAAACATTATAATTGATGTAATCAGTGGATGTGCTGAGCAAATATGAATAAAAGTAAATTTCAAGCACCGAAAGAAATTAAATACAGGACCTCGTTTTTCTTGATAAGAACGTCATCCTCAGATTTAATCTCCCATATGAGCATTTCTAATTGAATAGATATTTTCAATTAGTTTAAATAATGCTTTACACTATTCATAATTGGTCGAGAAAATTTTAATACGAATCAATAGCAAGTTAGATAAAAAAAATTCAACAACAGTAAACGAACCGTTCACGGTTTTGAAACATGGTCGTAGTGAATCGGTCCTGGACCGAGTCTTAGGTACTGGGCACGGGTCGCCACGGAATTGGCCTTATATTCTCCAGACCACTTTCCTCAGAAAACATTTTCGCTTTACTACATCATTATCGTCTAGTCTTATGATTAGGTTTGCGTGTGATATCCTAAACTCGTAATCTTAATTCTGCAGCTGATACGTTAGTTCTGCCGAGCGCACTTGTGTACCCGCTGTCGGACAAGAGTGACTTATGGCCATCTGCAGCTGCCTTTGTGGTTCGCCTGCTGTATCGCCGTTACCACCAAACCGTACCTGCTGCTGCTATAGACGAGTCAATATTTTCATCCGCGTAATAAATACAGTTTCTCCTCAGCGCCAGCCATCTACTGCTGTTCCTATGCCGACCGGTATATTTGTACAATTCAGTATATACGCTGTGTAAATATTTCTCCGTGTGCTCTACGTCACGCTTTACCGGCGACGATCGTTTTTATTCGACGGTCGCAAAATTTTACATTTGTTTGTAAATATCCGTCTGAGGCAGTTGCAGTGCAGTTCACTCTGCGGTGACGCGGGCTATTTTCGATTATTGGATCCGCCCGCCGACCCGATACACTTGACCCGAAAGCGAAGCGGCGCGCGATGCCCGATGCCGTAACCCACATCTTACGTATTATTACCGCCGATGTTATAAATAAGCTCTCACGGCGCTCGGCTATGCGTATTTTCCTATTTTTTTAATATTTCCTCTTTGTCGGTGTTCCGTGGGCGAGGATAGCGGCGGCGGGTCCGGCTCCCCGTGAGAACTGTGCGTGGCCGCGTCTCGCGCGCCACTCCGACGGGATCTAGCCCGCCGTCTGGGAATAATCCGGACGGCGCGGACGCATTGTTTTCCCTATAGGCATTTGTATCTCGCACAGGCGATATTTAAAGCGCCCTCTATAAATAGAAAATGAGATATGCGACGGACGAGACTAGGATGCAAGCCCGTCTGGGTTCCTCGCACCCCGTCTCCGCACCCGTCGGGAGTGACGTCAGCCCGGCATGTACATCACTATTCGGACGGTGCGATCTTCTCGCACTTAGCATCATACTCCGTAAAAATATAAGAGTCAACGAAAGTCTAGGCACTAATTCTCTACTGTTCTTTACGCAAGCTTTGAGAACAGAACAAAGTTTTATCTGCGTGCACGCACCCTTGCATTTGTAAACACTTGTCTGATACCGAGTCGCGTGTTTCGTTATTTTGACTAAGTTAAGGCAGAGCTTTGTCCGCACTCCGGCAACATTGTGGCGTGTGACGCCTTCGCGGGAAGCTGAGAGCGGAGCATACGGAATACTAATGGAGATGACGTCTGCTCCGATGATGAATGGAGTCACCCCGCTCCGCCGGAAGTGACGCTGGGAATTTATCCGAGAACACACCTAGATGACGGTTTAGGTCTCGGCTATAGACGTCCACGGTTATTTGATCGAGTCAAATATAGTTTTGTAACCCAGATTTATGTGTTATCAAATACTTGTGCCGTAGCTATTGTAGAGTATGTATTTTATTTTATTGACTTTCTTTAGATTTACGTACTCGCAAATTATAATTATCTTTTGTACATCGAGTCGACGGACTTGTATGCGTCGGAAAAATTTCTTCATAAATGGCACGGAATCATGTCCAATTGGTCGATAAAGCCAGGGCCGTAGTCAGTCGGATCGAATCATAATCAGATTGAAATATTTGCGCAACGGGCTCGAATTAGCCGGTTGATCGCGACACGTCGATTGTCTCATGGCGCGGTGTTACGTGACATTCGCCATTCTCCCGTCCTGGTCACTTTCACTCTCGCCGGCGGGCCGGAGCGCCGGAGCTCCGGGTGCACTCTCGGCCCGGCTTCCCGTGGCTGGTGGCTAATGAGCGCCGAAAACCGGCCGCCGCTTCGGTGAGAGAAGAAAGTGCCCCGCCAGACAGCGCGGGGCCGACTCGCGCGGCGCTCGGCTGCCCGAAGTCTTCGCGACTTTCGCTTCTTTTGTCCGACACCCGTACTCCTCGCGACCACTCGGCTGCACACCCCGCATCCACCAGATTATCTAATTGTTGATGTTTGTTGTTTGCTGTTGCCGCCGGATCCCCTCGCCGTTCTCATTGTAGCTTGTTCCTCTTCGTTTAAAAAAGCCCGATTTAATACAATAAATACGCACGGAGCGCGGTACAATGAAGTCCTTCTGTGTGGCAGTAGGCAGTGCCGCAGCCTTGCGCGACTATTGCGCAGATAGGAGCGCTATCGTTGCGCAACCGTCGCCGCCGTTCACAACAAAAGCGGTCTTGACTTTCTACACCGCCGCGGCGGAAAGGGGGGTTTTTCGCTTTGTCATCTCGTTACTAGATCCGACTCGCAGTCTGTACACTGAACAAACGACTCTTCTTTTTATCAATTCTTGATTTTTGGTTCCTAATTAGCTACGTCACAGCGATATTCCTTCATTTGAATCTCATCGGAACTGGAAAAATTGGGTGCCGTTTTTGATTGCATTCAATTCGACCTCGTTACGATTATATGTCCGCCAATATTTGGCAACCGCCGTATCCTCATACCGTAAATGTCATTTGAAATCTTCTATAAATCTTCATTTTTACGGCGGTTCGTAAAATTTGACATACGGAACGCCCTTCGCGACAAGTCGGCAATCTTTTTGCGGACGAGGAAGAATGGCCGACCGCCCTCCCCCGACGGGCCAGCCCGGCGCGCCCTGCGACGGCCGCCGATCGACCGCGGTGTTTGTCGCACTCGGTGACGCATGACGCATTGACGTATTGCAACAACTCCCGAGGCATTACGTTTTGTTTACGGCTCTCTCACGTAACCATTTCGCTGACCGACTTCCCCCTCCCCGGGCCGCGGCGAGGCCGCCCACCGCCAGATGAATGAGCGGCGGAGGCCCGCCCGAGCGCCCCCAGCCTCCAGCCTCCAGCTCGGCGCCGCGACATTCGGCAGCGGCCTACTTCGCGCGCTGTTGTGCATTTTCATTTTGAATGCTTGCCCCAGATACGACGGCCGTCGGAATTCGCCGTGTATCGTTTCAAAACATTGCGGAAAACAGATCATCTTTTTTTGAACACTTCTAACAAGTGTTTATTACTTTTGTTTCTGCAAATCGTGTTTGCTTCGCGCGAAACACCTTAACAGGTTTTCTAATTCAATAACACTAAAGTTAACTAAAATAATAAACGATTAGGCACAGATGTTGGAACTCTTTTTAACGAATGCGATCAATCATGTCTATTGAAGCCGAGTACGCTTACTTGTCGCGGGGAGACATTCATATGTTGGTTTATGTTTTTTGTCCGAATGCTGAAGAATCCGAGGGTTACTACTTTACTTACTCTCTGTCGGTTCATTGATTATTATATCTACTCTATCACCGTAGGCTTATCGGAATGATCAAATTCTTCATTCAATTACTCAAATGAGTCAGATGATATAGAATAAAATTTTCGTAGGGCCAATATCTATATATAATATATTTTCGTTATTCTCGAAACATGCCACCCATATTTAGGTCAGGGACCTTTGCGAAACAATCGGCCGGCTTACATTTATTTTGTCACTTTTTGCACGTCAATTGACCGCCAACTGTAAAGCGTGTTTGCTTTCCAAATTTAGCGAGCAATTTTGAACATTTATTTTGCTTTGTTACATGTATCGCTCATTTCGTTTTTACGATTTTCGATACGAGTAGTATTTACCCGATCGCGCGGTATTATCTTCCCGTCTCGTCCGACCCGACGAGCGACGATTCGACGAGCAGCCGACATCTTGCTACTAATAACGCGTTTATTTTTTAATATTATCTTTAATGAAAGTCGTCTAGACTTTAAATAGAGCTCGATGTTTTGATGCTCGCGAATGAGCGATTGTGTAACGTTTCCTTTGTACACGCGCTCGCCAAACTTTTGGAGGCCGTTGGACCGGGTCTCCCTCCGTCGCATCTTGAATACTTCTCGAATTTCCGAAGGGCACGCGCTGTCCTCGATTTTAATCAATCTTCCCGGTTATTTAGCATGAAATTGTTTCATCTCGGACCGAACTCCTATTATTTCACGCTTTTGCACGAGATCTTTCTGTCTAGTTTCTTTCGGGGGCTTACGTTTTCTGAATCGACTTTTCTCAATTCGAATTTTTGATTGGGTTGTAAAGAACGCGCGATGTTCGAGAGCTTCGCCCCTCTAGACCTTTAGACGACGTGTCCCGGACTCTGGTCTCGGCACGTAGACTCTGCAAACCCGGATATGCTCGATGGCGTTAGTTAGCTTTGCCGCCATATCGATACACTTTCATAATATTCTTCTCGTGAACCGGTCTACGGGAAATTTGCACACTCGACAGACGGAGTAGTATTATTACTGACTGCGTTGAAATAATTGTAAATAAGTACTTCACTTTCTTTATTCAAGGTGCTGCTCCGTAATCTAGAAATGATAATTATTAACGTAACATTCTCTAGCGCTTACGCCTATTCCATAACGAATTGCGTCCCTCCCGCCGAGACGAAGGACGGCCCGTTTCCGGCTTTCCTTGTCTTGACAGTTCGGAGAAAATAACGCAAGATACTCTTGAAATTATATGGAAAATTGCATGCCAGATTAACTTTAGTCTCGCGGAGATTTAATTATCACAATTATGGTCTTGACGCCGCGTAGCACTATAGGCTTTTGTATTTATATATTTAGTAAATTTGTTGTTTGTTTGTCCGCAGGTGGTGGCATCCTAGACATCTCACCAGATGAGTTTAGACGGAGGCTGGAGCGACAGCGGGAGACCAACAAGTGGCACAGATTTGTGGAAGGAAATCTCATCCTCAAGCAAGGACTGGTGGACAAGAGAAAGGGACTCTTCGCGAGACGGAGAATGCTTCTCCTCACCACAGGACCGAGGCTGTTCTACGTAGATCCTGCCAACATGGTGGTGAAAGGGGAGATACCTTGGTCCAAGGACCTTTGGGTGGAACCTAAGAACTTCAGGATTTTCTTTATTCACACGGTAATTTACTTTACTTTACATCTCTATTCTGCTATTAACACATATATGTATTTGCCACGTTTTATTTCATAGTACTTTCAGAATATCTGGTTTAAATTAACTACATACTAATTTTAAATGTTGTTTTATTTCACAGCCTAACCGAACGTACTATCTGGAAGACCCTGAGTCGTTTGCGCTGGAGTGGCGGGATGCGATAGAGGCCGTCTACCGGAGCACGTATCCACGCAGCACCTATCCGCAGACCACATAGGGGATGCGGGGCGCGACAGGCCCCCGGAGGCCGGCCATGCCCTACAGACAACGGGTGAAGGGGTCCCGCGGGGGAAACATCTCCCCCGACCCCGTGCGCCGCTGCACACTGCGCGAGGAACCTGAAATGTCTCATCCGACAGTCCTGAAGCTTCACGGACTGGACAAGGGATTGTTACCTGTATATAAATACTTGAAATGTTGTCATTTAAAGAATGTAGATGTGAAATATACGGTCAAAAAGGAAGAGTCACCGATGGCACAGAGAGTCTGCAATGAGGTGTAGAGAGCGAGGGGATGGAGATGAGATAGGAGCTATACCTGCAGAACTGTGCAGTGTTGCGGTGTATTGTGGAGGCGATTGCTGCTAATTGTGATACAGAACTTTTAATAATTGTTTACAAACTGCCTCTGTGAAATGTTCCTTGAATATCTGATTTGTTTTAGATTGTATATTGGCAAAGAGGCGTTATCCCCTTCATATTTGTATATTGTGTTTTGATTGTGTAGTGAATACGCCGTATATAAATGCAGTAGTTTAATTGTAAACTGGTATAATAAAATTTACCAAGAGCAGACATGAACTGCCTTTAGGAAAAAATCTAATATATAAATAATTGAATTATTTATAATTACTAAGTAAGTAGCCGCCAAATTTTCACTTTTATTTATAGATTCTTGGACGCGAGCTGATTACATCGGTACTCGCTGTCAGATTGAAATTAATATGGAACCATTTAGAATGTGTTCTATGAACTATGAAGTGTTAATGCTACCAAACAAAAATACTATCAATATATGATTGATCAAGTTTTACGTTACTATTTATATAATTAGGTAATTCAGCCAATTCTAGATTAGCGGTACGTTAAGTGGTTGCTTCGAGGTAACAGTAAAATGATTAATCTTACACTAGTTCTTGTTAAATTAGTGATCGCCTGGTCACGGTCTCTCTCACTTTTCCTAATATCTTGCCAGATGAATATTATTTATTTATTATTTTAGCGTAATTACTTCTTTATTTGGCAAAGAGAGACTGATGTGAAAAGGTGATGGAAAAAACACATACGAATCTGCGTGATAGACTTGGAATAAATAATGTTTAATATATATAATATACACTTGTTTTGTTATTTCAGTTTCAAATATCTATGGGCGAAATATATTTGTTTCACTTATTTCAATATTAGGAAATTGTTTTACTGTTTTATTTTCCATATATAAGAAAAGTATTAACTTATATTATCAAGAATATCCATTCCTATTTTCGAAAAATATTGATTTAGTGAAATGTTAGAATCTCGATTGAGGATTTTTCCAAAAAATGAAATACAAGCAAATGATGAAACGTGTTTTGTATACTTTCAATCTAATATCACTTTCGTGACACTATATTAGTGTTATAGAAATTATCCTTTTTGGTTATTTATATTTACACCAGCGTGATAATACGAGTAATTGTAACCTTAAGATAGTAGATTAATTATTTATATTCAATATTACTTGACACAACATCTTAAATGGTTTGTGAATTGTATTGTGAGATATTATTCAGAATAGTTTAAAAGCCTCTTTTATTGTACACTTCATTTGTATCCGACAATTATTTGTGGTTAACTAACTTTCCATGTAGCCTTGTGTGTTTTTATAGTGGGATTTCAATTATTTTAATGCTATTTTTATTTATTTAAATTATATATTGTGTGTTGTCTTTTCCATAGCATTTCCTTTGTTGTGATGTCTCTTTTATTTATAGTATCAGTGTCTGTAATTTAATGATAAGTGTTATCAAGACTGATAGTGTTTTCTGGTATGTTTTTGTTTTAGCTATTTACTAAGTCCAATCATCATTTTATTTAACCCGCAGTAGAATAGTTGACTTTCTTTTACAAAAATAGTAAACTCTTTCAAAACGAGATGTAATCACTTTCTTTATTTACAATTACATATTCACCATATTTTTGGAGCCTTCGTTGTAAAGAAAACAATAATAAAGTTTAAAGGCAATGCTAAGTTTTATGCCAATGTTTAGAATATTTGTACATAGTTTACATAATAGCTATATTAAATTATGCCGTTTAATGGTTATATTATAACTAAAGAGAATTGAAAGCATTGTATTCAAGAAATTTGCTAAATTATAAACATATTTATTAAGTCATCAGAACAGTATTTCTGAGAATTGTGGCGTAGTGAGGGAATGTTGCTTTATTTCACATTGTTGTTTCATGGCATTTATTTTCATTAAGTCAAAGAAATAGTTAATTTCTAACTATATTTATTATAACATTATTTATTTAAACAAAAATAGTGTTGTTATCACAATTACACATTTATTAATCACATTGTAAGCCTATATTGCCTTTCATAAATTTATACATACAATGTAAATAATACCATGAAGCATTAAAGCAGGTTTAACCCATATTCTAATGCTCAATTGCGTTCATTCTGGAAATTATTTAACTTTTCCAACCCATTTATACTAATTGTAAATAATTTCTTGGGGTAGATAGCAAAATAATTAAATATTATTAGAATTAATACTTATTTAATGTAATTTAACTTATAACGTAAGTATTTCATCTTGAAATAAAACGTTTGAATTTATTTGACCCTCTTTTACTTATCCACCCACCCCACCATGGTTGCATCTAGGACGCAGTTTCATTTAGCACCCGGATTGACAGTACGATAATTTAATATGGCCCACATCACCGATAAAAGCAATCATTATGAACATAAGCTTGAATTGCAGTGGTTGAAATTGAACTTATAGATTTAAGGGTGCTCGATTCTGAATCTGACTTATCAGTGAATTATTGACTTGGGGTTTTTAAATTTTAACAACATGAATTAATAGAGATAAATTTAAGGACAGTATTACATTTTTGAAATACGTATTAACAAATAAAATAAAATATGATATATTTTTCTCAATCAACTGATTTTTCTCACAAACTGTGTGTGATAAAAGATTTTGGAGCTAGATTTTTAAACAGAAGTGGTTTGATGCTGACCAGCATTATTGACAACGTATCGCCATTCCAGAAGAACAATGACGTAACTATAAAATTTTACAAAATTCTTCAATGTTTTCAAAAATCATTATTTTACCCTATAATGAATACTTATTATAATTATTTCCCCGATTCCCAATTCTATACTTAATCAATCAATCAAAAAAAAGTTTTGTCTTTTTTGTAAAATAGCAGTTCTGACAGTTACGTCATTGTTCTTTCGGAATGGCAATATGCTAAACATGAGCAATAAAACCAAAAGAAGATTAAATAGATTTTACAAAAGAATAATTGTGGCTGAGGTTTTCAACGAATGGATAAAAACATGAAGCGATGGTTTTATTAGTATGATGGCTTCAGTTTACTTGAGGTGAGTCTGGAAAGGGATTTTGTATCTACAATATTGTATTTTTTGAGACATTTCACCAAACATGTGGAAAGAGGGAAGGAATTTTTCATGATGCCGAACTTGGAACAGATTTCTTCCTGATGACGATCCAAGAAGAAAACAGTGGCAACCTCCTTTTGACAGTGTAGCAACGATAAATATTTACAATTTATGTAAAGAAATCATGCTTATCAAAATTTTTGTCATATCAATGACAAAAAGTGTTTTAATATCATGGCTATAAGGTTATATGGAACAGATGAATGAAGGGAGAATGGTAAGTAAGATATATGACGCAAGTCTCAATGGCACCAGAAATAGAGGACGTCCGTGAAAGACTTGGCAAGGGCGGAAGATTGTGGCGCTCTATCCTTTCTGCCTGCCCCCGCGGAAAAAACTGCGTAGTGGTAAGTATGTAAGTAAGCTACAAGGACAATTATGTGAATAAGATAAAAGGGTTAGAATGAAAATTAACTAATCAAGAGTCAATTAAGAATGGGTCGCTGAGGTAACTTGGGCGTGTAGGATGTATGAGTGAGAAGAGAATGGTAAAGAAAATATATGAAAAACCTGGCAGAACCAGTTAGATCAGATATTGGACGACAGCTATGTTCAGCTTCAAGCTTCAACAATCAACAAGAGAGCAAGAAATTGCACATTTTAACGAAAGATATTTTACTGATATAATAGAAAAAAGCGACACTAAAAGTTTTTTTTTGTATTATTTATTTAATAGAATAATCACGGCGATAAATATTCGTATGACTGACAGATGTGCCGGACGAGAGGGTTAAGCATGAAAACCACGAAACCTGGACATCCAGATCCAGTCACCGAACGTGACACTGCAATAATTTTGCAGGCTTATTTTGATAAACACCCTTGAGTAGTAGCCAACGAGCTAATTATTTATTTTATTTAAATTTTCAATTGTGTTTATTTTTTAAAAAGTATAATATTTGTATTTTTTATATGAAATAGTCATACCTGTGTAAGTATTTGCAATGTGGTGCGAGAGACACATGTTGTGCATACCATTGCAATCAACGAGAGTGCATGAATAACAGGGATGAATGAGGTAATAAGAATGGTTTGTCAGGATGAAAAAGTGTAGAGAAATGGCATGATGATAAGTAAGTAGTAAGTTAACTGGGTGTGTGATGTTTTGAAAAACACATGTTGCTCTGATGTACATAACTATATTAATCATACCAATAACAGGTCACTTATTGCCATGATTAATGTTCACCTGAAGGCCACAATTCATATCATAAGGACTTTAAAGTCAGCCCTGGCTTACACATATTACTCTACCAAATATTAGGTGTGAAATGGAGACGCTCAGGGAATTTAGTAATGCAATGCAAAAAAGTGCAAACCACTCCACAATAGTGCCTTTATAATAATAATTTATTCTACCACAGTCGGGTTTGTGCAAGACCTGATTCACCACATTAATAATATATGTTGTAATAAAGTTACAAAATAATATTTAAAAAAGAAAGAGCCTCCATGAGAGCGCCGCTTGTACTAGAGATATACTGAGCTCCAGGCGCAGCTTTACAGCAATAACTTGATGTCTCAGGAACGGGACGAATTCATGCACACAGCCACCGACAAACACAAAAATTGCAATCGGCCAAATTTCATCTTTTCAAATTTTATCTTTTCAACATTTCCTTACACTTTAAATGTTCTGAATGGCGTAGGCTTGATTTGGTTGGATTTGTTTACTCAGTGAATCCATCACATCTATCTTGTACTGACTTTGACTTTGATATCTTTTCATAAAGAGTATCGGGCCCAATTCGACCCCTTGCTCTTTCATCATCAAGTATCCCTTATGGGAGCTTGTACTATATAAAGGCTAACAGTTGTGTACCCACCAAAATGTACAGAATAAATATTCAATGAAACTCTTCAAGAAGCTACTCAAGGCCTTGTAATAAATAGGAAGATCCTGAACAACCTGCATTATGGAGCTGATACAGTACATCTAGCAAGTAACATTGAAAATTTACAACTTTTGCTGAACCAAGTAGTGAACACAAGTGAGACTTTTGGGTTAGAACTTAATACAAATAAAACAAAATATATTCTCATTAGCAAACATAACGCAGCTTACAATGAAACTCTTAATATTGCTGAAATGAAATTGGAGAAGATACAGAGTATTATATACCTGGGTTGCAGTTAGTGATGAGAAAAAATGCTGCTTTTGACTCACTAGTATAATTGTGATTGATATTCGATAATATCAGTGATTGAAAACTGTGACTGTGATCACAATTTCATTACTTATAAGCATGCCTCGCACGATATCATAATACACATAATAAATGAATAAATAAAAAATCATAACATATATAGTTAATATATATCTAATTTAAAATCACCACAAGGAGAATAAAAAATTGAGTTTATTTTTTAGATCAATTTCTCAGCATTTTGTTTCAAATACGTAAAACGTTTTGGCAGAATCTATTAGATAGCGCTTATCACGAATTATAACGTCATTCCTTCATGAATATTTTCGTTTCATGTGCACATGTGCCGAATCACAACCAAATATAAATAAAATAAAAAATTAATCACGATATTCAATATTTCCAGATATTCAATCACTGATAGTGAGTGTGACTCAAAGATATCAGTGATTGACTCACGGTTCGTGATTTTGAGCTCATACTAGTTGCAATATAAATGAAAGATGGAAAAACTTTATCCAAATGGAATAGATGTTCTGCAGTTATGATCTCAACTTTAGATTATGTTGTCAGATGCTATATGTTCTCGATATTACGTTATGGAATGGAAGCATGGACGCTTACGGAAAAAATGATAAGGCGACTTAAAACATTTGTGATGTGGATTTATCTATCTGAATGCTCAAAATAAGCTGGATGGATAGTGTTACAAATGAAAATGTTATGGTTCGGATGAATAATGAAAAATAAGTACCTATTTAAAACAATAAAAATCCAAAAGCTTCAATATCTCGGACATGTAATGAGACATCCAGAGAAGTACAAGGTCTTGCACCTCATAATGGAGAGAAAGATTGCTAGAAGTTGAAGCCCAAGAAGAAGGAGAACATTGTGGCTGAAGAATCTAAGACAATAGTTTGGTCAGTCTACTGTAGAGCTTTTCCGGACCTCAGTAAAAAAAATTATGATAGCTAACATCTGTTGAACGAATAGAGCACAAGAAGAATACGAAAATGTACATCTTATTGTACACACCATTGAAATCTAACCTGGTTTCTCACTAACTCGAAAACTATGGATTTCAATTAACTGCAGTGTGTACATATATAAATACATTTTAAAAAACTGGTTATATTGTCTGTGAATCTTATGTTGCTGATATTTCGACCTCCTATAGTAATACTGGTTTCCTATTCATCTAATATTTTTCTCATTATATGTTCTCGTATATTTTAAAGAGATTAGGAGAAAATATCAATTTTCACATATGACTTTTCACACTTGGAATAGTGCTAAGAGGAATTCATCTATTCTCATAAATTCCTAATTTTGTACATATATGTGGGTTCTGAATCAATATTATCAACCACCTTGGTACAACCATCTCCGCTGGGACCATCCACAGGCAATCCCATATAATATAATGGTTGGGTAGTCTGTGAATCAGAGTTCATCAATCTTAAATTTTCAGTACTTCTTAATTATTTGTTATAATTTATTATTAAGAATTTGTATTTATGCTTTAAATTCAAAAATACAAATGTCTCCGATAACTGACCTGGTGAATATGGACTGGAAAAATTCAAAAGAATGTGTTATCTCAAGTGGCACTGAAGTAATGGGAGAAAAACCTCAGAACTATTAAAAAACATTTAAACCCTTAAACAATAGCCCTCCCTCAACACAGGTTAATTCTATTGAAGAGGCATTATTTTTATAAATCTAAAAAAAAACTATTAATAAGGAAAAAAAGACTGCATTAATAATGACAATGAGAAAAAAACACTTTATTAATTGTGTGTGCGTTTACATTGTTGATAGCACAAATAATTTATTGTGAGCAACAAAACATTGTCCATCGTTACATACACTTATAAGATTGATTTTTGATTGCATGAATAATTGCAATTTTCCCCCAGAATGTGAAATCAGGTGAAGTCTCGAGGATTTTTTACAATTACATGAATAATTGCACCGAGAACATGTTAATAGTTTCTCTGCAGTATTCATAAGCCCATGCCTTTTTAGATGCTTTTACATTGCACAAATAATTGCACTAAGAACATGAAAATAAATTCCCTGCAGTGTGCGTAAGCCCATGCCTCTTTAGGTTTGCTTTTGTATTGCACAAATAATTGCATTGAGAATATGAAAACAGTTTATCTCCAGTGTGGGTGTACGCATGCGTTCTTAGTTTTATTTTTGAATTGCACAAATACGTGCAATTTAATTAATTTTTCGATGAAAGTAAGAATCCGACTACTTGAAAAATTAATGGTCCTTATGCCTGGCTCCTGTCCATAGGTAAGTAGAGACATGGTTGGGTTTGCTGAAATAGAATTTAGTGTTCTGATGAAAGAACTGCAAAGTAAAAAAGAAATTTGTATCAAAAAATCACGTGATTAAAATATTAATATCATTATTATCATCATCTAAAATCTGAGTTACATTACAGTTCTTTAAAGAATTTGCAACAACAGAGGTATGTTATGTTATTATATAGTATTATATATATAGGAATTTTTGCAAAAATATATTGTAATATACATTGATAGTCACGTAATTGTTTTGTCAACTCAGAATCAAATTAAAAAGGAGTAATGACGTAGTGATATTTTGTTAAAAACAGAGGGATAATAATTATTGTTTATTTTTTCAAAACAAATGTTGATTTCAATATAAATATAAAGTATGAGTTAATATATATATTCATTCAACAACATAATAACAACAATAGAGATGTGCACCCCCAAAGAAAGATTTTGAATTATAGGGGTGGTTATCGACATTTATATAAAACAAAATTAAAATCTATAATATTACAATCTGAAATAATAAGTATTTATTTAAGTGTTAGGAAATTGATTAGATTAGAATTTGGGAATAATAAAGATGTCATAATACAAAATTGTTTAATTATTCTGAAGACCTTTTAGCCATTTTAGAACCTCTTTTTTTTACACATTTATATTTGCTGCTGATTTAATTGATTTTGCATGTCTCTGTCCTTTGACATTTTTAAAGTAACATGTTCAATGATTTTACTCTGGTCTGATAGTTGTGATGGATTTTTATTTTGTCCTCTTTAAAAACATGAATTGAAACAGTATTTTTATGTATGGAAGATAAATTTTAAACAGGAAAATCTTTAAAAACTTGATATAATCGGCGTTAACTTTGAAGAGTTTTATCATAATGGATGGATATAAATGAAACAATGTTATAACTCCGGTTGAGTTTATTAGTACAACTCGAGTTTAGAGAGAAACGCTAACTCTCATCGACAGGTGAAGTATTAAACAAACCACCCCAGATATTCTGAAGAAGGTGAAATCAAATAGGCAGCAGTGGGCGATACAGTAGAGAGAGTAGATGTGTCTCGTAACACGCACAACACCCTCTTATACAAGCCAACAGGATCGAGAACGAGGAGAAGACCAAGATGTAGAAGGGCAGATTATGTTATGTCAGATCTGCAAGACGTACATGGGTGATCGGAGGACTGGATCACGGAGGCGATATCAAGAGTTGACCGCAGGACACCGTTGTGCTGCGATCATGGACTTCCGAGTCACAAGAGACCGTCAAAGAATAAAAAGAAACACCCAGACCGCAAATATCAGGGATGGATTACTTTTCAAAATTTGGATCAAAAATATTGGCCGTCTCAGAGACAAAAAATTTACAATATATTGGATTCATTTTCATTGACGAAAACTAAGCTATAGGTTTTGCAGGAGTCATCTTTTATCTATGGTGTACCCGTGGTGCGTGGCGGGAAGAGGAGAAAGTGCTGGATAAAAGTTTGAGCGTCAGGAGAGGCATAGTAAGAAAGATTAATGAACTTTATGATTAGAAACAATGTATTGAACACAAAAAGTAGCGGTAGGGTCAGGAAGGAGAAATGTTTAGCACATGCAAAATAAATTACCAATTCAGTCATATGAACGTGTCGCCAATTATATCAAAAGTTTAATCTAAAAAATAAATTACATTCTTCGCTATAGACTATGCTATAGGCGTAAGTACTTAATTAAAAATTCTGTATATGAAATATTACATATCTATAATGAAATATAAATATTTGTGTGGCAATACTTTAACCTACTGTCAATTATTTTCCCGATACTCTCTATGGTTTATATAAAATTTTTAGGTTATTTGATATTTTTGTTTCTGTTACGACTGTCGCCGTCAATTACGATTGATTGCGGAAAATTACACTGCATAATGGTTATTACAAAATACATCGGAAGAACAACGGATTTCAGAGGGAAGACACTCTGGGAAATCGTTGGTAACTTGAAAAACTTCGGAATTGGAAGAATTGTTGTGCGCTCAATGTTTGAAAGATATCCAGAACCAAGTTTTTTGAAAATAGTTGCAGTTGAGCCACAACCCAATGAGGTAATCTGATAATGAAAATCTGACTTATATCATGATATATATATATATATATATATATATATATATATATATATATCATGTCAGATTTTCATCGTGTGCGTAACGTTTAGTAGTGAAATGAAAATTTATTTAATCTTTTATTGATTTAATTATCTAGAGGGAAATTAAACATTTGTTATATTCAGAGGCCAGTTTTCGCTGTATGATTGGGAAAACGACCTGTTAGTTAAGGAAGAGAAAAATATTGATGTTGATAATAGTCAGTGCAGTTGGAAACCCAAATTCCAAACAACAATCAGCAAGTTTACAATCTGCTATATCATACAATAGCACTTATATGATTTGCAAAAAAAGGAGCTGGTGAATAATCTTCCCGATATTTAAGCCGACTTAAAATAAAAGTGTAATAAATATTTCTGTCATGTTTTAGATTATCCGGAGTAGTAGGGAAAAATTTGACCACAATAAAATTTTTTAGATAACCTACATTAAAAAAGAATCACATACAGAAATTAAAATTTTTCCTATCGCTAATCACGCAGTTATGTGAGACGAAAATACAAAATTTTAAATATAAAGTACAAGTTTTAACAACCAAAAAACATAAATTTAAATCAAACTCATATTTGATGTTAAATAAATTAAATACAGATTAAATAGATGTGGTTTACTCTTACCATCATGTCATTTCTGATATTTTCATTGATTTTAATGATTTCATCACAGTCAGCGATAGCAATTACATAATCGTGTAGAAATAGCGACCTGTGGTATTTCAAGTTGTTGGTATTGTAGTATAAGTATTTCAAGTTTTGCTCCAAACTTTGGGGGTATGATAATTCATGGTAAAATGCTTCAGACGCATGGTTAAACAGAACAGTTGAGTTGCACAGCGGCGGAGTGGCCCCAGTGAAAAAGGAAAGTTTTCAATTACATACACTAATTCGCTCGAAATTAATTGTTTTGTATTAGCTTAATTGAATTTGCAGGGATTTATAAAAGCATTATATAATAATAATGTTGTTAATTCATTTAACAAAATTGAGTTTTGTAATCTTTTCAATCCCTTGATCACTTTACAAATCAATTCATAGTCAATTTGATAAAAGTTCATACAGTGCAAGAACACTTCTGATTATTTTTATTATATAGAAAAATATTTATGTGCAGTGAAATCTAGATCGATTGTTCCTCAAATAATCGTTTTTCCACATGTATCGTTTATTTTTTCCACTTCCAAATTAACACAAAACACCCAAAAATAGATTGCATGGATAGTTCCTCTGTGCATCATTTTACCGCATTAATCATTTAAATTACGCAGCATACTTCATAGCTAATGCTTGGTTTCGATTAACGGCACTTGTAAACAATGACCGGAACATTAGAGAGAGAGAATGCAGCTACTGCAGACATTATACAATACAAAGTTAAATTATAATTTTTTTGTTTCTGTGCAGTTTTCTCATTTTTTTATATTCTTTTTGTTTTTATTTTTTAATTAAAACTAGACCAGGTATATTTATATCCATTTTATTATATTTTGTATAATCAAAACATAACTAATCAGTCACAGTTTAAACAGTTCATTTCATGCTTACAAGTAAGACTGGTTATTATCGATGAGCCATTTTTTTTTTTTCTTCCAAATTGGGAAAAAGTATGCTCTATTGTAAAAACCCAGGTAGCTTATTTTTTAGTATAGGAATAACAAATTCTAATGTCCTCAATCCATACGTATTGGTGATTTTAGGAATTGTTAAATTCAGATTAGCTATACCTCTTGTATTTTTTCCGTTATTTTAAAGATATTCACTTACATGTGAAATATGTATCTTTTTTAAAATATGTGAATCATTTAAGTATGAAAACTTTTTTCTATATTCATAGTTTAATTCAATAGGTCCTTTCAAAAACAATAGATAGAAGTTTCACTGTATTATCTTTATAATCAATAATTGTGTAATATAAATTTAGTTTTTCATATTTTTTTAACAAACTCAATATTAATTATGATAGATATCATAACATTACATTATTTGTTTTTAAATTTCGTGTTCTGATTTTCATTAATTCAATTCCTGCCTTTTCTGTTTTTCATTTTAGAAATCTCCAAAGTAATATTATTTTTTGTTGCATCATAAAAATGTGAATAATTTAAAGTGTTTTTATTTATATATTTAAAGGATCCTCGCAAAGTTAAAGTGACGGTTGAGAAAACATTTAGAGGTAGAAAACTTCCGCAACTGGTCGAGATACACAGTACTTCATATAAAACTGATTATAGATTATTACATTTGGATGAAGTGGAAAATTATTGTAAAATAGCCAAACCATTTGTCGAGAAAAGAAAGCTCCCCACTCAGTTGGAATTTCCACCATTGCTGAAACAATACGTTTTGCGGGATTATGCTAAAAAGGGCATTAAGGTAAAAATGTGAATAATACATAATATAATAACACATACATAATATGTTAACAAATTTTTGAAAATTTATTCTTTAAGTATTAACTCACTTTTTCTGGGCATGCAACAACAATTGAGCTATCTTAATCAATTAAAGCTTGCTGGTGTGACATATTATTGCTTGTTACACGGCCTTCACCATCGCAAATCGCAAGTCCTCAAGACTCGGAAGTTGTCTGCAATTACTATTGAGAGACATCACCATTGTGGTTCAAATGTTGGCCAATCATTCACTTCATTTAATAATCTGTCTTAATATTGTCCATTCATTTCCGTCTTACACAAATTGTCTGCACTCACAGCATGCAATTTATATCTTTTTACATTTCTTAAGATGAGTCCAGCGTATTAAATGATCAGTTTTTTTTATTGTTTCATTCGCCTTTTAAGCCATCTCTTTTCACAGTGTCAATCTTGTGGATTCAATCTGTAATGTGCCTCCCAATTCAGGATTCCACTTCTAACGGCAAACAATTATAAATTTAATACATTCTTGATTATTTTTCCCAGGTACCCGATAATCTGACACTAAAAGTAAAATATCAGAAGAGTGTCAACAATGTATATGAAGAAGACAATGAAAATACTGAAGTTTTACCTATCGGGCTTGGTACTGAAGTCATTAAACATCTTTATAGTAAACAGAATTCTGGATAATTTTTAATCTATATTTTGTAAGCATTGAATAGTCATACATTTTATTTAGTATTCATTTTCTTTTATTTCTTGCCCTGATCTCCTAAAGCTAATTTATGACATATACATACAAATTTATATATGACATAAATTTAATTTTTATATTTCAGTCCACAAAATGAGTATGTAGTATTATCCTACTATTTAGCAGAACGGTAAGCTATATCCTGCCAAAACTTCAACAAAGTTATATTATATGTTACTATTCCCAATTTTTCTTTTCAATTCATGGCTTTAGTCCTAATTTCATAAATTGACATTCAATTAATTATTATTAAATATTGGTTCTGAAATTCTTTACAATAGTAAATTTTTTGTAGAATTTTAGCCAATAAATTCTAATGATTTTATTGACTGAAGTATGTTACTGTTTAAACATGATTGTTTCTGAACTTTCACCTACCTGTAGGTGAATGAAACGGCGTAATCTCCCTTGTGTGAATTCATAATAAATTTATTAGCACCATTGTATAAGTTTCAGATTAAATTAAATTATATTTGCTTGTTGAATGAACATTATTGGTGGTGAAATATATATACATACTTATATTTTCCAGTTTTTTAACAATTATTATTTTAAGAGGATATTTTGGATTGTCAGGAAAGGTCCGTTATATTTTGATCCAGGCTGGAATCCCGGTAGCAACAACAATATTTTTCAATAGAATTGATTTTAAATGTATATTTTTCTAATTAATACATTTAATTAGTATTTAAAATATCACAGACCCATGTTCTGAATAATTACAACTTCACAATAAGAATGTGTTTTCCTTAATAACAAATAAATGATGATATTTGCAGAAATTACAGTTATGCACAGCTTTTTTGATTCTATAGAGAGCGCCCTCCTGGTATTTATAAATTTTCCTGACTGACCTAAAAGTATTGGTTGAATGTAGATTGTCATGTATATCTGGAAGCAGCGGTCTCCTGCATATTATGGTACTGGGGGAACTGTAGTCGGCTGTGAGGGTTTCATAATAGACTTTACATTATGTGCATTTTGTATATTCTCATTACTTCTGAGCCAAAGTATTCCATTAGTTGCAAATTATATAATTTGTATAATATTGTTAATTTGATATTTAAGGTTTATTAATTTATTAATTGTTTAAAAAAACAATGATGAACAAATATGTGCATACTTTAGTATTTGACTTGTGTATTTAATTGTATATTAGAACATTTGACTTTAAATAAAATAATAAAAAATAGTACCCGTTCGTGCCGTGCGGAGCGCGAGTATTATGAGTAGCCGCCGCTCAAGTTGAAAATTTGTGTTTGAAATGTTTAAAAAAATTGAAAATCCTGCCACTTGTGAAGTTAGTGCTGTGATCCGATTTCTTAATATAAAAAATGTGGGACCATGTGATATTCACTGTTAATTAAAGGAGGTTTACAGTGACAATGTTATTGATGAAGAAATTACACCGAGCAATTCAAAAACGACGGCAAGGTCTGTTGTCTAGCGGCATCATTCTCCTTCACGACAATGGCAGGCCTTATAGTGCTGGGAAAACACAACAACCTCTCAATCAGAATTTATTTATCAGAATTTTTTACCATTCCAATTCATATATGATGTTTATTACAATAAGGTAGTTAGTAAAAGTATTAAAGCGATCAGCGCTGATACATTTATAGTAGTAGATTAGGCGGTCTAGCCACATGTAGAGTACTCAGAGTATCATAGACTAAGGAATTGTAAAAAAAATTACTTCTCTAACATTTCAAGTTGGAAATTGTTAACCATCCACCCTACAGCCCAGACCTGACTCCTTCATACTTTCATCTCTTTACAAAACTAAAAGACTTTCTTGGAGGAAAGAAATTTCAAAGTGACGAAGAACTGAAAAAAAGATGTGAATATTTTTCACAATGGACTGGCGGTTGAGGAATATGAAGCTGGGATGTAAAAACTCATCACACGTTATGACAACTGTTGAAATTTGCATGGTGACTATGTAGAAAAGTAGTTTTAAGATTTATCCACTCGCCTATTTTTTCTACGCATCTTGCAATTTTTCCTTTTAATACCCAACATACACCACTGTGAATCTGATAGTAAATGAATCAGAATCATGAATCAGAAAATCAGAATAGTAAATAAAAATGGCTGTTACATAATATATATTTGACACTAGAGACAGGTGAATTATCTGCATATTTGTAATTACATTTTCTTAATTGATTAATGTTCGTTTATGAAATATATTAACCAGAATTAAACAGTTAAGAAAATGTATAAATAAAACTATAGATCATGCATCATAGCGTAACAGTTGTTACAATTAAGCAAAAGACAGCCAATGGCAACTCCAGTGTATAATTTTTTGTAACTCAGAACAGAGGGGTTAATTATGCAGTTTTTATTAATGAATGATAAATTCATTTAAATATAAATGGAAAACTTCTAATTTATAATAATGATATAATGAAATGATACAAATACAATTAATTATGTATGTGTAATTTTTTATTAGGTCTCATAGTACATAGTAGGCAATAGTCAAGTTAAATAATCATTATTTATTATTATAAAACCATAGATTGTTTATGAGCAGTGGCGGCCTGCTTCATATGTGCTTTCATGCGTTGCGCCACCAATAATGTTGACATCGAAAACAAACTTAATACTTTTGAAATTTTAATATACATACTTACTTACTTACCATCACGCCGTTTCCCCGTGGGGGTAGGCAGAGAGGATAGAGCGCCACACGTCCTGACACACAATTCTCGCCTCATCCACATTCATACATCTTGTCATACAAGCTCGCCGATTGTTGAGGCTTCTAACAAAACCATCCTCCATTATCTGGTACATTATATTACCAAAAAACAATATTCATGCAAAGGTGCAAAATGCACAATTTATATATGAATATATGATGTCGTGCTGGATGATTATACTTTATTTCAAACATAAATCTAGTTATTCTCATTTTCTAAATAAAATGCAGACACAAAATTATAATTATTTACATAATATAACGAGTTTTTGAGCCAATTTTTGGAGATTCAAGAAATCTTCAATTCTTGAATAACAAATGGTTCGCTTTTTTTTCCGTTTGGAACATGCCAACTTGAAGATATTAATCCAGACATGTGCAGTGAAAATGGATGTATTTTTCTTTTGTTCCGTCATTCCATTATTGTGTAACCAGATGTATTGAATATTATTATTTTAATTTTATTGAATAAAGTGATATTAAAGAGATGTAGTATTTTGATTGCGATTTTGTCCACAGCAATTGGAAAATAATTAAATCTCCTTTAGTCAGGTAAACCTGTAAGATATTTATAATGGCATGTGCTAATTTTGTTTTGCTACCACGCTTACAATTTATCTCTGTGCATAACAAAATGCATTATTCGGAGAAGCACCTTCATATCACAAATAGTCGAATTAGCCACACTATTTTCCGCTATAATACATAGGAAACTAACCTGAACCTAGCTATGATTGCCGCGCCATATTGCGCGATTTTAAACAAGCAAAAATGATTACATCCGTTAGTGACTTTTGCTTGACAGAAATATGACTGAATGCGAGTTAATAACAAAAAATCGCGGATAATTTAAAAACAGTAAATAAATGCGAGTAATTTTTGTCAGTCAAACAGCTCTACTTTTTCTGACTTCTGCTTGCGCGCCCACGATATAAGATTAAATTTTATAACCCTGGATAGATAGGATTATGAAGTTAAAAGAAAAGTTTTATAAAGGTAATCTGTTGAGACTTTGACATAATGTAGTTTTAAAAACTAAAAACTGGCGATGTTTCTTTTGCAATTAATATTCAAATAATGTCATACTGGACTCCATAGATAAGAGATATACTCTGGACTCTAAAATAAAACGATACTAAATTTATTGCAATTTGAGATGACCTGAAGAATTTTTTATTAATTGACACCGTCGGTGCTCGGAATTATTAATACATTTCGTGTTAGTGACATCTATGTTTAGACATGAAAACTTTTTAATTAATTTTAAAAAAATCTACTGTCTATATGAACGTCAGACATAATTTCCCTGACTGACACATGCCTTTCTTTAAAATGTATCCATTTTCGTACAAACGGTCACTTATTCTAAATATATTATTTTATTATGTAATTTTTTTGTTTAGCGACTTTTTAAGTTTAAGAGCTAACCTTATTTTGAATGTACGTGTACCTATGTTTTGAATACACTTAAAACAAACATGTAGTATAATTTTTAAACTACAAGTTTTTCGTAAAGTGTAAGGCCCTTGGTATGCCTGATTTTATTGGATTGAGTTGAAATTTCGCACAGGTGACATGTGAAAAATTTACCGGATTAAAATTATACTAAACAATCCACCAAAAATACGGACCACTTTAATGCACAGTACCTACAATATATTTTCATTCGAGACATCATGCAATGCATTGTAAAATACTGGTGTTCGTGGCTATGTCACACTTTTCAGATTAAGCGAGTCAAATATAAAACAATTATTGTATATTTATGTAGTTTATTTAAAATTATAATATGCTAACGCATTTTACACTTAGTTTCAGATATGCTGTTCAATTAGTCTTGACATATTTTGACATTCAAACAGTAATCCAAAATATTAAACATAACAGTTAAGTTAATAAAAAATAAATAATTATACTTATATTTTCCAAAATCTTTACATATTATTTTAAATACATACTTAAAACATTGTTTTTTTTTGGAAAATTATTAATAAATATAATATAAAATTATTCAATTCGTCTTTCTTAATTAAGTACATAATAATTCTCTCTCACAATCTCATTATTAAATTATAATTAACTTATTTTTCGAATGGCGTATTTACAAGGTGATCTAGATAATTATACTGTGAGAAAGTTTTTAATCTTATAATTATGATAAGATCTTTTTACTCTTGTGTATCACATTTGTTGATGTAAGGTAGTTAAAATCGTCCTGTTATTTGAGCTATCCAGTCTAAGTAATGTGACACCTTAACGTAAACACCCGGCACGTTCACCTGGCCGCAGCCTATGCCCCAAGACACGACCCCCACTAACTGCCAGTTTCCTCCCTTCTCGCACACCATCGGTCCACCCCCGTCTCCTTTGCAGGCGTCCTTGCCTTCTTCGCCCCCGGCGCATATAAAACCGGGGTTCAGCTGATACTGGTAGCCGAGTCTTGTCTGCCGAAGTTGCGCTTCGCATTGATGGTGACCAATCACGGGAACGTCGACTTCTTTCAAAATGTTCTGGTACTTTCCAAAGTCTCCAAAAGCGTCTTTTCCCCAACCTGTCGTCCAGCACCTAGACCCGGTGTAGTCGGTGAATTTATCTGGCATGCATGCCGGGCTGATGTGAGGATATTTGGTCCAGTCAACAGGATGATCCATCTTGAGGATAGCGAGATCGTTATCCAGAGTTCCGGCGTAGTATTGAGGATGTACGTGGACGGATATGATATCCCTTTCAATGTACGGATAAAACTCGACATCGTGGTTGACATCCCATTCTCCGAGACGCACTCTTAAGTCGAATCCTGTATACCTGCAGTCATAATAATTAACCAGTTATTTACAGTAGAATACCTTTATTAAATTGTCAAACTGATAAGCTTGATATCTTAATTTTGTAATTTAAAAAAATGGGCAAAACAAAAATTATATTTTTTATTTATTATCTTTGTTTTATTAACCACTGAATTGAGTTTAAATACATCTACCGGTTTCGAGAAATACTATTTTGTTCTATGACATCCTGAAGAAGAATATGGTATTTTTCGAAACCGGTAGATGTATTTAAACTCAATTCATTGGTTAATAAAACAAAGATAATAAATAAAAAATATGAATTTTAACCACAAAGTTAATATTGCTAATTTTAAAAGTAAAACAAAAATGAATTAACTTACGTCTTCACACAGTGAGCGGCTGTCACGATATGTAAATGATCGATGAGTGTTCCTCCGCAAACATAAACGGATTCCTTCGGGTCTTTCTTCAGGATCGCCACTTGCCAAGGATACTCTCCGAATTCACTGTCGCCATCCACATACACTGGATTCTTTATGCGGCCATTGATTCCCTGCGAATGGCGCGTTCCGCATTGACCTCTGTTCGCTCCGCCTGGCACCTGGGGTCTGTTGGGCCTGCGGCAGCACACGTGTCGAGGGCCACACTGCTGCTGCTGCTGCTGGGCCTGTCCGAAGTAAGCTTGACGCTGAAAATACCCAAATTGGTTAAATATGATCAATTGACTTTAATTTAACAGTGTTTCAAATAGTTGTATAAAATTAGTCTGAAAGTAATAGAATAGAATAGGAAATAGATATGTGCAATCTTTGTGGAAGATCTACGTACATATAGCCAGTGAAAGCTTTTTAGTTCAGGCAGGTGATCATGCACGCGAATATTATTATATTACAGATTTAGAAATAATAGTGTATATATTATAATTATGGGTGTTTCAATAACATTTATGCCTGCGGAATGGTTTAAGTATTAAAGGATCTACAGATCGATACAATTTACCTTAGTGGCTTTATTTCTTTGTTCAATTTCATCGGAGTCATTTACGGGAGCCTGTTCCTCCTCGGACTGGGCCAACTCGCGCCTACGGCGATTCGAAGGGAATTTGACATTTCGGCCGCCCGCTGCCTGGCCGGGAGCTTGGTTGGGAATGTTTTGTAATCTAGTGTAGGAATTAAAGTTTTGCGCGTACGCGTTGGGCGTTTTCGCGTTGTTCGAATTGGTATCAGATATTGAACGTCCATAAAATTCGCTGCCTTGATTGCTGAAGACGTTCAGATCGTCGGCATCGTTGATATACGGCCCAGAATCATCTTGTTCATCATCGTCATACTCGGCGTTCCTAAAGCCTCCAGCTTGCGGATAGCCCTCGAAACCAGACGGATAATGTGGTGGGTGGTGTGGGAACGATGGAGGACCTTGGTGGTAGGATGGAGGACCGTGGTGGTGGGAGGGGGGGCCGTGGTGATGGGAGGGTGGGCCGTGATAGTAGGATGGGGGCCCGTGGTGGAAGTGTGGAGGTGGGCGGGATGCTCCGTAGTGGTAGTGAGAATGGTGGATTGACGGATATTCACCGCCGTAACCGCCGCCGTAACCGCCGCCATATCCGCCGCCGAAGCCGCCGCCAAAAAGTGCTTCTTTTTTTTGTTGGAACAAAGATCCTATTTTATGAATAAAATTTCCATTTGGTGTAACATGTAAATTGACTAGTGGCTTCACAACCTTTTCTCCGTAGTCATTTTTGGTGACCTGGACCGATACCAATGGATTCACTGAAACTAAACCCAAGTTCAACCCTTCGCCCCCGACCGAGGATCCGTATGGATTGATAATGGGATTTTGACCGAAAGGATTTAGAGGATAACCGCCGTAGCCGGAGTTGGGTAGTCCGAATGAAACTCCAAAGGTGGGCTGGACTTTTTGACCAAATATGCCTCGATTACCATCATCGTCAGAGCCTTGTTGGCGCTGAAGAAATTTGTAATTATCAGTGAAATGGCAATTGTTATATAATTCATTTATCATATTTATTATATTTCCCTGCTGCACCCATGATTGAGTTATGTTTTATGAGTATTATCACATTTATTTTATTTTAGTGAGAAATTAAAGTTAAATCTCTTTGTAATATATGTAAACGATTTCGAATTATTTTGGTAAATGTATTTAGTAATCAATTAATATTGATTTAGTATTTTTATATCACAAACAAATATTGAAGTCAAAATAGATATTTAGTTTATTTTTTTAAATTGATCTGAGTAAAGCATGATTTGGAAGGGATTAGTAACATAGCTCCACAGCAATATGATTGTTAAAAGTCTATCAAAATGTTAATCTATATTATATGAATTATGTAAAAGGAAAGACCGGACATAATGAAATGATTAAATTTAAGAAAAATAGGAGTCGGTTATCTAACTTAATTTGATAGAAGAAGATTCAGAAAGAAAAAGAGAAAAGTCTGAAAACCATAAACGTTACTGTTATTTGTTTTCACTTGATACGTATTGGGTATTAAATATTATACGTGAAAATAATTTAGCTTACCGGTTCTATCGCCTTATTAGCAGAGTCGCTAGCCTTGTCATTTGTTTCTCTTTTCACCACTTTTTTTGATTCTGTTTCAGTTTCAGTCGCATTTTGTTCGTTTACCATTTTGGGTACTCTCACTATTGTCATCGTACCGTTTCCGTCAGTCACAACCAGGGTCTCCTCTGGCAGGGCTTCAATATTGGTTCCCAGATTTCTCGGATCGATCGGTAAAAACAGATCATCTTTACGTCCGATAATATCCTGGCTGGGGCACTGATCATAGGGCACACATACGCAATCGTAGTTTTCTGCTCTTCCAGATTCTTGACCCTTATATTTCTCTCCCGTGTAACCAAATTGACTGCTGTATTGATTTGAACCAGTGTAATATGAAGATCCACCACCCAGCTGATTATTGTTGACGGTATTAGCTGGTGCCGTGTTCAATTCCTTTTTATAAAACTGATTTGAATTTCCGTATGATCCAACTGATGTCCCGAACGAACTTAGTCCCGAAGATGGAGTGTATCCTGATCCAGATGCATAACCCAAGTTGTAAACACCGGAAAATGTTTGTGCTTGATTTCCGTTTGTACCCTTGTATGCATTGCTGGAAAAGCCAGTCTGTTGATTTTCATAAACAGGTTTGACAGAGCTGTAGAGTCCACCGGATCCCCCAAATCCAGAATTGACTGGACTAAATCCACCTCCATTAACGGAGCTTAATCCTGAATTAAACCCACCTCCATTACTGGAACTCAGTCCTGTATTATAACCGCCGCTATTAAAAGAACTCAAGCCTGTATTGTATCCAGCACCATTAACGGAGTTTAATCCAGACCCTGACTGGTATCCACCAGAAAGTGAACTGGATGATCCTGATGAATGAACATGTGATTCAGATCCAATAGGTATAGGATTATTCACAATAATTGTCGGTTTCTTGTCTTGTCCTTCGCCATGGTGGTAATGATGGTGAATATGCTGGACTTGTCCATCACTTTTGGTGTTAGCCAAAAATGAACCACTTTCTTTGATTCCATGCTTATTTGGCTTCTCAAATTCGTAAGGTGTTTCAACTTCTATTGGACCACTATTGTAAATAGGACCTAAAGGCTTAGAAAAATATGAAGGTCCTGCAGGTCCCTCGAATGAGTTTGAGAAGCTGTTATGCGAGCTCGAAGCGAAACTTCCCTGAGAACCGAAGCTTCCTTGGGAACCGAAGTTTCCCTGTGCTCCAAAGTTTCCGGATTGAGGGCCATATTTTGAAGGAGGTCCATATCCTGGTCTGGGCGGTCCTCCATAACCGACTTTACGTGGAGGTCCTAGAGGCGGTCTACCTCCGATAGAAATGTGTTTTGGCGGTCCATATGCTCGGGGAGGACCTCTGACTGGGATCGAAGCTATCGGGCGACCGATCGGTTGGATATCCACAGGTTGCGCATAAATGAGATCTTCAGGAGACACGTAAGACTTTTTCGGATTAACTGATTCATCTTCGCACTGAAAGTAAAGTTAAACATATGTTAGGTTTTTTGTTACCGTTGATGAAATTTTGAGATGACATAGTTATGTAATGTATTTTTTTTTTACCTGCATTAAACCTAAACTACAGAGACGATCTTTGATAATATTCCTTGCCTGTGTATCGTCTCCAGATTCTAACGCTTGTTTAACATTAGGATCTTTATAAATATCATCTAAACCTTCGATATTCCTTCCCTGTCGGTTGGAGACTAGAATGTTGTCTACAACATCGTCAATTTCTGTGGCGTTTCCGTTTTCTACCGTTTGTTGAGCGTAGTATGAAGTTTCATCCGCAATATATTCTTCAATTGGCTGCGCTTCCAGATTAACTGTGGTGTCTGGATTGCTGCCCCACGTCCATCCTTTCTGCTCATCTTCTGCGCTGATCGCGGAGACGAGCGCGAGAACTAGGCACACTACGCCCAGTGCTGATGCCACTCTTGCCTGGAAATAAAACAAACATTACTTTTAACACGCGATCTTCTCTCGTGATTCAGTCTAGCGGAAATTACGACACTTTCTATTGTGACATTTGGCATCTTCGACTGCAGAATTTTTGGTTTCAAAGTTTACAAACAATAAAAGTAAAAGTATCTCTTACAGCACAGGAAAGTCGGAGAGTAACCGTAACCGAGGCCGTAACCGGTTCCCTGTCTCAGACGAGTCGCCATCCCGCGCAGTGTTTGAATATTAATCGACCAATATTGTATCACGTTGCTGTTGCGTCACGCCCACGGTCAATTTTTTGTCTTTACTCCGTATGCTCTTTACGGAGCTTTCATAACCGCTCTGATTTACGAAATGGCAAAAATAATGTATGCTAATCAGCCGATGTTCATTTTGCAATGATGTCGGGAGGTACACTTTATTAGTCTCCGCGCACCAGTCCATTATCGGATGCTGTGTCAGGTCGTGTCTCGTGTGGGAAGGAAGAAATTTCACTTTCGTTGAATATGGCAAGGACTGCTTACACAATTTGCAAATTATTAAGATATTAAGAGAAATTATTCTTTAGTACCTTCTGTAAATGGAATTATGGTGAAATAAAATTAAACTTTGCTTCCTGGCTGTCTTACATACAGTGTTGTGTATCCTTTATCGCTTTCTAATTTCTAATAATTATATAAATCGAATGCAAATGATTACGTGGTCTATGTCTGTCGGAATAATTAGATTTTTATTAAGGAAATTGGGCAAGGATTCATGGAAATGATCACATGAACAGAACATAATTTCTTCTCCTGTCTCTTTTAGTACATATTTCGGTCTAGTTAAGGAGACAGTGAACATCTCTTACATTATGAAGCTTATTCGCCTTTTTTGTATATTAATGAGTATAAATGTATTTTTGTATCTTTGTATAAGAATGTTTTAAGACCCATCGAAGTGAAGTGTAAATTTATGCGACTTTTTTACTCTGAAGATAAATTATATTTTCAAATAGAAAACAAACAAGTTCATTTCTATTGTCATAAATTTGAAAATTGTACTGTAATGCTGCTGTACTGCTGGTAGGTAACAGAAACCGACTTTCGTGCCCGCTCTAATGTAGATTTTAAACATTAGTAGGAGATTATAAATACACCTACGATCAAAAGTTATTTTGAATTTGAAAAATTTAATATTTTCAAAATAAATTAGTGTGTTCTTTAATTGAATGCAATGCAGATTTAATTATATTCATACATACACCTTTTTAAAGTTAGCTTTCATCAAAGCAAAGTCAAAAATGACATATTGATGATGTATAAGAATAGCGGATAAACAATAATAAATACAAAATTTTTATTTTATTAGTATAAGATGCATTTAAGTAAAGACTAAATCGGATGAAACGTCAAAATTCAATAAGAAAGGTCAATAGTATAGATAAGCAAAGATTACTCGTATTAAAGGGAATGTACATACACTTCATTTCAAATTGAATATATAGAGAAAACATTTAACCTAGAGATATTAAAAACATGTTCGGTTTGACCTGCTCGCGTTTCACAAACCTGGCCGTTTAATCAAACACTATTCAGCCATAATGACATTACATCCAATACATCCAGAAAGTCTCAGAAATAGTTGTGGAAGCGTAATATATAATAAGGATATGTGATTTTTTAAAAAAATATATTATTTTAAAAATATAATATTTAAAAATGTTATTATGACCGTATGTACTACTTGTGTATTAATTAAAATGCACAAAGCGTGAAAGTGTGCAGAGTATACGTAGGCAGACCCATCATCCGTTTTTGTATGCGATGAAGTCATCGCATCGAGAGGAACTTTTAAGAGAAACTAAAACATAAATTAATTTTAATTTCTCATTCCGTTCCGAACTGAACTTAACTAAAATAATTACATTTCTCTGGAAAAGAGATTTCATTGTATTTTATCAAATTTGATACACTTAATGGAAAAAGTGGTATTTTAATGATTGTTGTGAGACAAATACAATTGGTGCATTGTTCTCCGGATGAGAAACCTGACTGGTTTTTTTCTACCACGGAAATATTTCACTGTCACATTTGGCTTGATATTGATTTTCACGCTTCAGTTATGTTAAGACAACATAGGGTTCCCAACTAACTGCCTTGTACGACTAACCAGTTTTTGGTTGTCGTATAACCCAAAAAAACCGGTTAACCGCTTTTAACCGATTATGCTAAATATATTTAAAAAAAGAGAAATACTAGTGTCATTATGATATCCCAGCCAGTAACCCAACCTAGGACGGTCCTTGCGAGCTGGCAATTTTTTCTGATTCTTCCTATCACCCAAGGAACTAACTAAACAACTGTTGATTTAAATAATATTTTTATTCACATTTACTATTTAAAAGTTATAATATTTTTGGTGCTTTATTTGATTGTTCCTCTTACGTAGCTGGGTTTTGGATGTTTTAAATGCCTACTAAAATGTAAGTAAATTCGTTTAATTTTCTGATTATTTATTTAAGCGGAAACTAAAAAAGTTAAATATCTTACATGTTTAAATTATGGAAATAATGAATTCGCTTTATGAATATTTTTACGTCATTCTGTCATGATTACATACTAGACAGATAATAATGTGACGTAATATATTTTGATTACATAAAAGTATTTTAATTTATTTTAGTATAAATGATTAAAATCTGGCATACTCGAGTCATCTGGGTAAGTATCCATCGTTGCATCGGCAAACGGAAATAATACGTTCGGCCTTAGACTGAATAAAGAAAAATATTGTCAGGACAAATCATATACGTTTAGATATTTCAATTTTTCAATTTTTCTCATATATAAAATTTCTTTGGTAGTGAGTCACAACTTTGGGATTGTTTGGAAATATGAACAGTATTTTAAATATTGTTCAACTAACTAACTTACTTACTATCACGCTGTTTTTCCTCAGAGGTAGACAGAGAAGATAGAACGTCACTTTTTTTGTCCTGGCTCACCACTTTTACCTCGTCCACTTTCTTACACCTTCTCATGAATAATTTTTGCTTGTTGAAGCTTTTAACAGGGCCAACAGTATTTGATTTATCTGATCATATCTATTACATTCGACACACTTCTCTTCGCGTACGTGTTCTACATGATCAAACCATTTCAGTGACCCTTTCCTTTCCCGTATTCTATCAACTGTGCTACAGATAGCTCTACATTCAGCTCTAATTCGTTCATTCTTCCCTCTATATGTGTCTGAATGACGGAAGTAATGGCATCAGAGGCCAAGAGGCTCGGTTCGTATAAATCAAAATAGCTACATACGAGCCTCCCTCCAGCCTGACAGCGCATTACAGAATTCTTTACAAGTTCACTTGTAAAAAATCTCACCTCATCAGCTGTAAAAAATGCAGCCTCAGTTCACACGAGAGATACATCATAAAGCAAGATCGCAGATGCAACAGTTTCTCCGAATAAAGAAGTGAAAGTATTACCGTGACTTTGAAGCTCTGGAGCCCAGAATCACCGAACCGCATGCGCGGTAAAAATTTCAAATAAATATGCGCTTTACGGCGATACGCACAAGGCTCGTTTTACCGAGGCCGATTATTTCAGAGTTTGAGATTTCACACACCGGTCAAATGTTTTGTTCTCTCCGCTTCACGCTTTGTTAAATCACAAAAATATCACAGTTCAAGTAGGAAGAAATGCATTTACATGCAGTAAATGTAACAACGCCTTAACAATCAAATTATCGGAAGATGCTGTTAAGTTTATAAATGCAACATCGTGTCGAACAACAATCTAGTCTCATTTTTTTTTGTGGTTTGAACTTAGATTTACCGTATTTTCTTATACATCGTTTATATAATAACATGACTCTTTAGACACTAAATATTTTTTATCTGTTTTCATATAAAATCAATCGAAATAAACCACAACATTAAATCTGTACATATATAATGCGTAGCAAAACATGATTTATTTATTTAAATGTTTTAGGTTGACTGATTATCGAGCTCTGTCAGAATTAAATGATTATGGTTTTAATTTGTTCATACCAATTTTATTAATTAATCTTTTAATTATTACTTTAATTATTCGGCAATTATCAGATTTGAATTATAAAAAAAAATTACACCCGTCTAACAGTCTAATTTTAGCTTTGGTAGTCATCGTATTGCATAACAACGACCCTTTTGTAAAATTGTATTACAACGGTACATTTAAATACATAATACTGCTCTTTTTTCAAAGTGCCCACAACTTTCGTTTTCACTTGTTTTCCTCGGTGAAGGTCTTGCGGGAGTGACTCTTAGTAAACAAATGCAATCGTGTATGACAAGAAAGGCGGAAAGGTATATCGATACCGTTGAACGAATTATAAACACAAAACCGGTTTTACTAAATTATCGAAAGTTAATCGGATGAATTGTGAAATGATATCTGGTGAGCTTTTATGAAAAGGCACGCGTAAATATTTAAAAAAATTGTCATTTCTTGACAATATATAAATTTTTTAAAATCATGATAAAGTATATATTAATCCATATGTATAATGTTATAAAATTATCTTTGAGACCCAACTTCACCCGTAATATTACAAGTATTTTTTTAGAAGTATTTGAAATGATTAATTGAAAATTGAGACTGTTTTGAAAATACAAAAAAATTGTAAAAAAAATTTATCAGATTTTTTTTATAATAGTATGTTATGAGTAATAGTTTATGCATAAAAAAATACGCTTTTATGTATCGTACCGGAATTTTTATTATTTTGGTAGTTACGTAATATTTAAAAATAACACTGGATTACGAAAAATTAAAAATATTAAAAGGATTATAAGCAACAAACCATTTTGAATTGTATGCAACGTCCTGACGGTTGCGAACGCAGCACTGGTTAGTCCAAGAAAAAAAAACACTGAATTTTCACTCGCTGCTCTTCGACGCCACAAGTTGACTGGAGCCCGCTGGTCCCCCACAAAGTCTTTATAGAAACCGAGATTTGAGCTTCCCACCACTGGCTGAGAAACCCTACCACTAACTTCGCCGGCGACTTCTGCCCGGCAATATCACACAGTCGAGCTAAAACTCGCAATCTTTTAACGTTTTCACTTTTCTCGTCTCGACTTGACGATGTTGTCGTTTTGAATGATGATTAGTTCGGGATCTGTACAGTTTATATGTAGTGTCTTGAGGATGTGGATATTCTGGTTTTGCAACGCTACTCGGAATGGAAGATCGCTTACCAGGGAGGCTTTACGTGGGAGAGGGGGTGCTGTCCATTCATGACATAGAAGATGATGTCAGACGTTAGTTTTGCAATGCCATTTTGTGAATGAATTTGTAAAAAGTCGAGGAGGTCTCTCAAACGTGTGTTATATTTCTAATCTTAATTCTTAAAAAAACTATCATACAATAAGTTATTTATGTTCGTTACGTAGGGTGAAGTGAATTATTTTTACATACATAGTATTAAGATCTCAACCTATAATATACGTGGTTTTTTAAAAAAAATATTAAATTACTTTAACTTTCGTAATATACAGATGAAGCTACGTTTTAAAATGCCAATTTTTCAAATAGTACTTTAACATATTTTATTTTCATTGAATTAAAAAATTATGACTGAAATTCAATCAACGAATACCGAAAAAGTTTATTAATATATTAACAAGTGAATACTGAAGAAAATTGTTTTTCAGCATTTGCATTATTTTACATTGATTTTCATATTTTTTATTATTGATAGTGCAATACTTGAACAAATTATACTAACGGAATGAAATAATGTATTCCTTTCTATCAAGGATTGTTAATATTCCTCGAAGTGGTACCATTGAGAAGGAAGATATACAATACGTAGTTATATATATATTTTTTTTTATTTTATTTTATTACACAATCTTCAATTTTTGTGACATACAATCTTAAAAAATAGACCCACAAAATTTTTTCTAGAGGTTTATCAGCAGGTTCATATTTTTACTCAGATATCATACATTAAATGAATATTTTTGGAACAATACTTAAAATGAACTAAACACAATCAGTGTCATAATTAAAAATTAATTTTAATATTTAGAAGTAGGCCATATTTTTACGATACTCTCCTAGTGATTGGGGGTTCGAGCCTCGTTCCAGAAGGCCATCAAGTTAGTTGTATTTTCATAGCACATTTAGTTTGAAAATTGGAAGAATATTGACGTGACACATATTCCATGTACGCATCTCTGTATAAAAAAAAATATATTGTTCAACTTTGGAACAATAAATTCCAGTATCTTCGATCCATACCTGTTCATAATTTTAGAAATTGTGAATCTTAAATTAGCAGTGCTTCGTGTATTTCTTCGATGTAAAACTAACCTGTTCAATGCTACACTATTGTGATTATCTTTTATTAAAATAAGCAGTAGTAACCCACGAACAAGGAGAACGTTCATGTTCAAGAATTTCAGGTTATATTAGACAATTATTTTATAAATTTCCAAACAATAAACGTGTTATAATAACATAAATAAATGGTATAAAATTAATATTTGATTGTATATTGATACGATACAATACGAATATATTGCTACATAAACTGGTTCAATTTACGTATGTATATTTATATATCTTAGTAATGTATTATAATATAAATAGTACCTGGCGGCCGAGTGCCTGCTGCAAGTGTTTGTGGATATTTTATATCATAGTGAAATCATGTACGTGTGAGGTATATAAAGTGAACTTGCTGAAGTGAGATATAAACCTTATTCTTCTTCGGCGGTCGTTCGTTACGAGGATAACGTCGAGAGAGAATCTGAGAAATACCGGGTGAATATTATGTTAATGTATGATTTTATTTAGCCGCCATTTTGGTTTAGCAAATACTTGTCAATTTACATTTTGTATTCATGAATAGTACATAATTACAATTTATTATGGAGTATCTATTTCCTGAACAACGCGTTAAAATTATTAAAACATTTTATCTAAATAATAATGGCGATACTGTAACCATTAATGGTGAACGCTATCGTCACATGTTGAAAAACTTATTGATGGCTGTATTGGGTTAATTAACCCTGCAACAAATATTATTTCAACATGATGGTGCCACCTTACATACAGCCCGAGCTACGCTTGAAATTTTGCGAGAAATTTTTTCCGGCCGCATAATATCAAAAAATGGTGATATTTACTGGCCTCCTCGATCATCTGATTTGACGGCTCCCGACTATTTTCTAAGAAAGCCAACAACAATTCCGATGCTACAGGATAAGATTCGAAATGAAATTGCTGAAATAGCACGCGAAGTGTACGAGAATGTTATGAAAAATATATTTAATTAAAAGAGCACGCATTTGTGCCGCAGCTAGAGGCTGCTACTAGGCCAATGTCATATTACATACGTAATTGTAATAAACTAATTAATTGATAAATAAAAATTATATTAAAACACTATATTTTATTATCTAGTTATTCAAAAACTATATCGGCCTGAAACATAATATTCACCCTGTAAATAAAATATATTTGTGTGTAAGGATGCACTGTGTAATAGACAATTCATTGAACTTAAAAGCGTATATGACGTTTAAATCCATATATTTTTATTACAGTTTTGTAAACGGCGACTAAGTTGAGGCCGCCGCGCGGCCATATGGTGGCCACGACTTCCAGTACATATATAATGCAGACAAGATTAGATTAATTAAAATTCAAACCGTGTGTGAATTAGAACGAACACATTGTTCGCGTATACTGCTGGATTCAATCGTCATCATGATGTTTGTATTAGCCTCATTTTCACTTTTGATCTTCTATATATATTTACATATATTTGTAGGCATATTTTGAATCAGTCAATTCATTATGGTTTATCATAAAATAATTGTCTTCCTTAAATTTTTTTTACCGAAAATGTCACATTTCAGAATTGGTCGAGTGATGAAAACGGTTTTAATTGCCGTTGTCTGCGCAAATGGCGCGGTGTCGAAATATATTATTTACCTTCGTTTAATGAATTTCCCGCCAGAACAGATATATGGGAAATAACATTTTTCCGTAAAAATATCATCGTAATCTTTAATAGTAGCCGCTACGCAGCCTTTGGTAACCGCTGTGCGGTCAGGGTCTCGAAATAGAATCTATATTTCAATGAAAGAGCTTTCCCCAAAACAAACCATATGTAAATAAAATCTCGATGTAATCGATGTAAAAATACTATTTGGATAACAGATGTCATATATGATTTTTATTACTCGTAATAAAGACAATATAGGCTTTATTTCAAATTGAATGCATATTTATATACTGTTATTGAATATTTAAGAGAGAACATTTAAGTAATCTTAACCTAGAGGCCGTCATATCCAGAAAGTCATAGATAATTGACGGGGAAACGCGATATTATTATGGATTATGTAGTATATTATTCGATATTTAAATTTTAAATAATATATATATATATATATATATATATATGTAACGGGCTGCTCACATAATTACTAATTACTATTTACAAATTTTAATTATATATTTCATCACGAGTATAATATTTTCTACTGTAATCATTAGAATTTCGCATATTTAAACCGTACGTAAAATCTATCCAACGTATTTGTGGTTTACAGGGAAAAAATAGCTCGCATTTATTTAAACAAACTTGGTTCGTATTTATTAAAATCTTAAATGTATATTAAAACAGTTGACGTTCAATGTCAACTATTTTATGTACATATGTCGAAGAATGACACATTTTGGAAACATAATCGACTATCGGGATATTAGGCAGATTTCAATAAAAATACTACCTATTGCAGAAGGTTTTATGACGCAACTTCCGAAAATTTCAACGTCAAAGTTCAACAAATTCGTAATTCCATTCACATTGAAATAGAAAAGAGAGAAATAAGTAAAAATATACTTTCACACGCAGATGTATTACTTCTTGATATTTATACATATATTTTTATTTTTTATTAGATACCTATTTTATTTATTTCAAAACATACAATATTCAAAAAGATCCCAATAACTATACAAGTATTTGTTTTCATTATATTATTAAAAAATATTAAGATAACAGTTTGTAATTATTTTAGGTTTTTCTATATCAGATATAATTTTTTTTTATCAGAATCTAAGTAAGGATATTAATCAACTATGATTTCTGAAATCAATAGTTTTACGAAATTATTATTACATATTCACTAGCCAGGATAGGAAGTTTAGTTAAGTTACTGACAGGTAGAAATGTCATTAAATTATTTAACCGCACACGCAAGGGTGGCTGGTACTGCATTTTTAAATCTGTAAAACTTATGAACTAATGTAGTTTAAGAACAAATATAAATAAAAAGTTGTATATTGTGATTTCAGTACGATGACTTTTTATATTACTTCATACATATTTTAAGCACATTGCGATTAGGCCATATAATTGGTATAATATCTATTATGAAACATTGTTTCATGTGTGCAGACAAAATGGATAATTCATGTATGATGTTATTTAAGAAAGGTGATACTGCATTGTGAATTGTGAGGATATTGTAATATATGTTGTGTCAATGTGTCCAAAATTTAATAAAAATGAATCGATAATTCTGGCGTCTGCAGTCGGCTTACTCAAAGGTATTTGAGATTCTGTAAAAATAATGTAGATGGCTTTCAAATAATGGAACGACAGGTGTATTAATTTGAAAAATGTAACATATAGGTTCAAAAATTTGCCATGAAAAATACTGGCGTTATAGCACAAAGGTAGTGCACTTCCCCGGATTGGAAATAGAGATCCAGGTTCGAATCCCGGTGACGCAAAAACAATATTTTTCGACAAAATTGATTTTATATGTATATATTTATAATTAATACATTAATTTAGTATTCAGTTAATTTTATTTACTAAGTTATTAATTGAGATGTGTCGGTACTCATAATATCCTCATGTCATATTAATATTCTAATTATTTTTATTGAGTAAAGCGCTTGTGCTATGAAATAAATAGCTTCCTACCCGGAAGCTGGGACGAGGATCGAACCCCCGTTTATTTGGCAATGCCACTGGTAAAAGAAAAAAACCAATCGAACTAGTCAATCTATTACATAATTTATTTGTGATGGCCGCTCGGTATATTATCATTGTAATATTATGTATGAACACGTAGAAGATCAGACAAAATATAATATTTGATTGCCTTTCATAAAAACTTTGTTTTTCTTTCTATCTAACTAACTTACCATCACGCACGTAGAGATGATAGAACGTCACACTTTTCCATCCTGGCACACCACTTTTGTTTCGTCTACTTTCATACATCTTTCATCATATTCCAAAACAACGAGTAAACAACTATACGCCAGTTTCGAAAGCAACTACGACATTCTATTAATGTTTTTAGCTCTGAAACTGAACATTTCACTTAACACTAACTTGAAATCGGATCTTATAAATAAATAACTCAAATATGGACTCCATATATCGTCAAATTGCGTAGAGATCATTCGAAATCAACACTATCCAACATATCTTCTTAAACTCAACAAAATACATTTTTTTAAATTAATGTTTATTATTGTATCTTTAAACTTACTCATTTTAATAAAATTATATCTTAACAGTACGAAAGAATAATCTGGCTACTTTAACACAGACGGCAGTCTAGCAAAATAGTCAGGACAAGGCTGTATCTATCAGACTGCATCCCACTTTATAAATTAGTAAACTTAATAGCAATGTAATTGTAATAAGAGTATTATATTATTGTATGTTCACCTTTAAAATGTACGTCAATAATGGTTAATTCTTTATCTTATCTTATGCTCGCTTTTCAGTTGTTGAAGCTCTAACTAGGTACTTGATTTTACTGGTCTTTCGTGGACACCTTCTGTTCCTGAAGTCTTCAACACTCGCCTCGTTTATCTTCTTTACACCCTCTCCTCGCTAATACGTTACACATGACCAAATCATCTTAGCGACCATTTATTTATTCCGTCCATTATAATTATCTCATCATCTTGTATTACTACGTTCTTCAGATTATTCATTTAATGGTACAACGACCTCGATATCAAGTATAAAGTCATTACGGCATAAATTTATTGTAGTCGCTTGTACAACACGTAAAATGAAGATCACTCGTAGTCTGTCGCGGCTCGTGTTCACTAACTAAATGTTAATTAACAGACGAACAAATTATGCGTCGACAATTCTTTGTATGGAATAGCTAGTGACGCTCCATGCACTCTCTCCCCTGTATAAAATGGTATCCGGAACATTGGTCAACCACAATTGTTCCCGGGTACAATTCTTACTCCACAATTCTTTACCTGGAAAATTAATCGCCGAATATATTGAAAAACATACATTAATATGTTTTTTTGCTGTTTAATTTTAGAAAGGATTATTTTACATTTTTTGACCAAAGCTGCTCTGGGTACATTTTTACTTTTTCTTTTTGTAATGGTTAAGTATTATAGTTAATTGTAGGGGTTGGATTAATTAGTAGGTATTTTATTTTATATTCCATATTATTGTGCAAACCTTTTTTATAAATTCACATGTACTTAGGTATATACGAGTAAGTAAGTAATAATTATATTTTTAATTAGTACATATTAATTTAAATGTTTGTGGCGATCAATTTTCCAGGCGAAAAATTGTGAACGCAAACTATGGAAGCCGTGAAAGAATTGTAAACGAACAATGTTCTTAGACCCGCATAAAATCTCATTTCTTTCGAATAAATTCTTTACTACATCACAACCTAATGGTAGGTGTATGTCAAGAACTGTCCAATCCGTATAATACCTATCAGGATGGAGTGAAGGCTTATGTCAGGATGGTGAGTCACAAGCGAATGGCACGCGTCGGAATTGGTGTAGTGTTCTGATCTCTCTCATATTAGCCGCGAATTTCTGTCCGATGGAATATACATATATAATTATTATGTTTATAATGAATGATGACGTATTTAAGTAGGAACCATAAAATACTTATGAAATCAAATAGATAGCGAGCAGGCTGTGAGTAGACGGTCTATCCGTAACGGTAAATAGTATTGCTCACAAATATGCACTGTTTGATGTGCTCTAGGCTAATCGATATTATAGCTCCAACAAAAAAAATAATTGAAATGTAATATTTTAAAAATATAAAATATATATTTTTTTTAGATTTTTAGTTCAGATTCCATTGATATAAGAGCCTCAGAGCTCCTACCAATTTAAGATCCCTGAGATATAATCCTTATCTTCTTCATTTTCATCTCACGATGAGAGCAGACGTGATCGTTGAACTGTGCTAAATTGCGGACGACGGTATGAATGGTCTATCACAGCGTTGTCAGATGTCTCGATTTTTGCGAGATAAAAATATCGTCGCTGTAGCATAGTTGGATAATGCACCTTCCCCGGTTTGGAAAGAGATCCAGGTTCGATTACCGGTAGCGCAACAACAATATTTTTCGATAAAATTGATTTTATATGTATATCTTTCTAATCAACACATTTAATTAGTATTTAAAATATCACAGACCGTCTGTTCTGAATAATTGCAACTTCCTTCACAATAAGAATGTGTTTTCCTAATAAATTCACAGCTATTCAACAACAAACAAGACGTTTAAGTTAAGACAAAAGAACGCGATGGATGCGTGAAAACATTTCGAACAAAGCTCGAGTTGTATTATTGTCGAGTATTGAGTAGATAAAATCGGATTTAATTATTCAATTTAATATGATTTAAGTAATCGTGTGCTAAATTTTGCCAACACACTAAACTGCAGAAAGAAACTCTTCAGGAAGTAAAATCTTCAACCTAGTACAAGCAGTGTCTGCAAAAATTATTGTTTAATATTATTATTTTGATAGCTAAAGAGTTTTGTCGTTCGTGTTGTGCCATTTATGATTGATATCAAAGAAATAAACATTTTCAAATATTGAACTGCATTTTTTAGGTTATCTCGCTTTTTGCTTCTCAATACTGATTTTTTTTTTATATCGCATGGGAAAAATCCCGATTTGGTAGAATAATAATCAGGCAATACTGATATGTCATCACCTATTGCGATCTGTGGCATATCTTGTGTATTCCAGGTATATGAATCGACGTTGTAACCAGGTAGGTCCATCGTGTTAGTGATTTTCTAAATGACATCTGGTTCATTCAACTCCTCCTTGGATCACCAATGTTTCCATAGTATCTTCATGTCTAGTAACACGGCCAAAATATCTGAGGATAGACGCTGCTCGATATTTAATTCCTCTACGATCGAGGCATTAGTTCTGCGGGCTGTCCACGATATGCGATATGCGAATACTAACTGCGTTGTTAGTCTATCTTCTTGTTTTCCCATTCTCTCGTAGTTCATGTCTCAGCACCATAGAGAAAGATCAGGAAGATGACTATTAGGTCAGACCAATTTTTCCTTTAAGGTGTGCGATTATGCGTATACAAAACATCATAGCGCTAACAATTTTTAACAAGTCTTTTTATTCATATGTCGCGTTCTATCGAGGGTTGGTAACCATTTTGCAGTATGTTGATTTATCTCTTTCTACCTACGCATCTGCTAACTTCTTCGAAAAAGAACATATTTTTCGTTGTAGAGATTGTGTATAAAGTACCGTATTTTGCGAGTATATGTCGCACCCTAAATTTAGATACAGAATTTTTTGAAAAAAGTTTTTATTGAAAAATATTATTACTGAACATTGTCAATGTCTGAATCGGCACTTTCATCATAAATTGCGCGTAATACGTGTGCCCAAACGTCACGCTCGATACTAGTGTCTAGTGTCACGTCCGTCCATGGTCGTTTATCATAGATAGGACAGAAGATGAAAAAATAAATATGTTTTACAAGTACATAAAAATGTGCAAATACTTTATAACTTGCAAATTTGACTTGCAGTATATAAGTCGCAGGTAAATTTAAAAATATAAAAATTGGGAAAAAAAGGGTGACTTATACTCGTAAAAATACTGTACATGTATAGGTTTCCTTGATAATGATTATTAATTCTCTATATTTATGCATCTTAATACATCTACATCTTCATTAGCAATGTTGTCAACCCAAAAGATATTTAGTATACGTTAATAGAGTTACCAGACACTAACATATCCTACCTATCAGTAGCCTTATGCTGGTAAGGTAATCTTTTTCTTATTTTATTTCCCAGCGCAGAAATATATAGCATTGGTTCTAAAATCGGATAAAAGACTTATTATGCAAACACCGTGATCCAAAATTAAGAAGGAACGTTGATTGGAATTTTTATTTCAGTAGTTTCCTAGTCCCTAGTTTTTCAAAAAATCATCTCTATCAACAATGAAAAAATAGCTAATTGCTTAATCGTACTTTATTTATTTATTTATTAGATGACATACATATTTATGTTCTAATAGAGGTGAATATATTATAACATAAGACACAATTAATACACGTAGTTTATTGTGTGGGATGGAGTAGACTTCACCACTGATATATACAGCGTTGTCCTGGCTACTTTGCTAGATTGAAGTCTGTGTTAAAGTAGTTTTGATTCGATTACTCATTTAATACCTATATTTAAGGCAGTATTATATTTTCAATTGTATGTGTATGTCATTATTACAACATCATAACATAACATCGGGTATATAATATTAAATAGGACGGCCAACTGGGAATTCCAAAATTTCCTCAGGGCATTCGACCGTGCGATTGCAACTGCATACTTACTGTTGGATCGAGTTGCGTGCACCTCGTCGGTTGAAATGTTTTGGATTTTCCCACACGGATCTTGGAAGCCAACCGACTTGCCTAATGTACAAGTCGAGTAATGTTTCGTATAAAAGGTTGTGCAATGATTTTTGAGAGAATTCTTCGGGAACACTTCTGCCTCCTTGGGTAGGTATCGCCAACACCGGGTTTAATTTTAAGAATTTCTGCTCCGGAGATTTCAACATATTTTTCTTATACGCGCAGTGTGTACTCCAATCGTTAATAATTTAGATTATTTTTCGTTATAACTTCACCCACAAAGAAGGATACGAAAAACAATAATTATATATACATCTCCATTTTAGTAATTCTCATTTCATTTTGAGTACTAGTCGCAATCTCAACAACCTTCACATTTTTTTTATTTTGAGAAAAATATAAAAAACTGATAAGAGCAATATTATCATTAATCCACTTTTTATTATAAATAATAATTGATATAATTTAGTTTAAAACAGAAAATAGATGCAACACATTTCTAAGACAAGATTAGTTTCCATATTGGCGGCCATTTTAATTTCAGAGTAGCAGTAAATTTTATTGGTCGAATTCTAATTTATGGCGATTCTAATTTATATAATTTGGCAGGGAGAAAAAGCAACGAATACCGATTTACATCAAAAAGAGCCAAGTTTTACCAATGCGTAAAGGCTATACGAGAAGGAAACTGCAATAAAGGTAAAAAAAATGGAGGTTGCTGACTTTGCAACTCAGTTATAAACATAATATAATTAAATTTAAAATAAAATGTCATTATTTTTTTCACATTGTACTTAATAAATTTTTGAATATATCGGGAAAATTTAAAGATTCTTTATAATTATCTACTGTTTCTACAGTTCGAAAATGTATCATTTAAATTTAAATACACCTAAATTATTTTTCTTACTGTATTTTTATAATAATATTACTAAAATAATTAAGTATTATAATATCTTAATATATATATCTTAAATATTCAATAATAAAATAAAATACAAACTGGTAAATGTCTAAAATATTGCTGCGATAATTTGATTATCTTAATATTTTTTTTTTTTTTTTAAATAAAGATGCGTACACGGAATACATGTCACATCAATATTCTTACTGTTTTCAAACTAAGCTAAATGCTTGTGCTATGAAAATAGGACTAACTTGCTGGTGTCCTGGAACGAGGGGCGAACTCCCAATCACTAGATCACTAGGCCAACGTCTTGACCACTACACCAACAAGCTACTTTAGCTGCGATAATTTGATTATCTTAATTAAATATTAGACAAAAATTTAAGATAATTTTAAAGAGGCCAATGTCAAAGAGCTCGTGTCTAAGGAGATGCCTACATGTTATCTACCTACTCGTATGTCATGATTATTACTGTAAATATGCCCATGGATTTTTTACATAATGAATTGTAAAAATATTACATAATTTTTTTTAAATTATCCATAACATATTGTATGAGCATCATTCTTTGTACATTGTTGCCTTATGGAAAGGATTGGAAAACTTTTAAAACAAAAAACTTAAGAAAAAACATTAAAATTCTTATTAATTATTTAGCTCCTTAATTTACTCTATATAAGGCTAATGCTTGAAAATAGTACCTCGCGGGAATTTTTTCTGTTATCTACCCGCAAGAGTTTTCTGTGTTGTGATTTTTATATAAAAAATTGCACTTTGGATAGTAAATACTATTTTTAATACATTTCAAAACTGTTTAAAAAACATATGAAATTAAATTATACTTGCCAAACCTAATCAAGTGAGTATATAAACGATGAATTATTTATATTAAAAAGAGAACAAAAAATAACAGTGTAAACTGTGTCAGTAGATGGTGGTGGGGAGATAACATCAAAGCATTGGACAAAAAAAAAGGAAAGGTCTAAATCTCCGTAAAGATAAGATAGATGGCTTTCAAGTAATGGATCGATAGATGGATCAATTTGAAAAGTGTAACATGTAGGTTCGAAAATTTGTCGTCAATGCACTGTGTGCTGTAGCATAATCGGTTAATGCACGTTCCCCAGATTGGAAGAGATCCAGGTTCGAATCCCGGTAGCAACAATAATATTTTTCGATAAAATTGATTTTATATGTTATCTTTCTAATTAATACATTTAATTAGTATTTAAAATATCACTGACCTATGTTCTGAATAATTACAATTTCACTATAATATGATTTCCTTAATAAAATAATAAGTGTTTTCTTGTTGAGTCTAGAGTAAGTTAAATAAATACTCGTAAGGTTCACACTTACGAAGCGCTCTGTCGACTTGCTGATCAGGACACCGAAGATTTGATGGTACATGACTTAAACTACTCAAATCAAAAGCATCTGTTTAAATGTTGTATGAAGTATATACAGACATATATATCTCGCTTATACGGCGTGCTATGTACGTTGTAGACCACTGCCGTAAAGTAAATCACAGATATTTTTCTTTGCCAGGCCGCATATAAGCTTAGAAACATGATCGCACTATAATTTATCAAGTGTTTAAAAAACATGTATGCATATAGAACGAATAATATATAATACTTTTAAAATTAGCAATATTAACTTTGTGATTAAAATTCATATTTTTTTATTTATTATCTTTGTTTTATTAACCACTGAATTGAGTTTAAATACATCTACCGGTTTCGAAAAATACCATTTTCTTCTTCAGGATGTCATAACTAACTAAAAACATATATTATTGTTTCTTCACCAGAATCTATTTTTAAAAAAACAACTTTGGAAAAATTTTTAGAAAAATTATTCGACTAAATTTGTATTAAGTAACAATTTGAGTTAGGTACTAAATTTATTTTTTTAAATAATTGTGGTTTTTTTAAAAATAGATTCTGGTGAAGAAACAATAATATATGTTTTTAGTTAGTTATGACATCCTGAAGAAGAAAATGGTATTATTCGAAACCGGTAGATGTATTTAAACTCAATTCAGTAGTTAATAAAACAAAGATAATCAATAAAAAAAATACAAATAATATATAATGTTAAAGTATCAATAATTTATACATACATGATACGGGAAGTATGCAAATTATGTACGAAAACAAATTGAGCGCGAGGGTTAACGCGCACATCACGTGACTCCAATCGAGTCAGACCACGACGATGTCGATGATTGAGGTGATTCATAATTCCTGGTTCATTATTAAGATGATTAGTTTTCATAAATATTTAATAACTTTCCTATTTTGTGATGTAATCACAGTTTGTCATTATTTTTGTTAAAATTGTGAATATTTATTAAATTGTAAACTTTTTGTTGATCTTTTTTGCTTGATTTCATTTTTAATTAAGTGGAGTGAAAGTAAAATCTTACGAAAATCATGAGTTCTGTGTTTAATTAGTTGTTTGATAATATATATTTTGGCTGTCAAAATACATATGGCTATTTTTAATATACTATTCAGTTAATTATTATTAGCAGAACGCATTCTTATCGTGAAGTTGTAATTATTCAGAACATTGATCTGTGATATTTTAAATATGAATTAAATATATTAATTAATGAATAAAGTTGTGTCAATGTGTCCAAAATTGAAAACAAATTAATTGATAATTCTGGCGTATGCTATCAGATTACTCAAAGGTATTAGAGATTCTGTATAAATAAAATAAGGTAGATGGCTTTTCAAATAATGGAACGTTTAAATGTATGAATATAAAAAAAAGGTAATATATATGTTCGAAAATTTGTCGCTAAAAATACTGTCGCTGTAGCATAGTTGCATAATGCACCTTTCCCGGTTAGAAAAGAGATCCAGGTTCGAATCCCTGTGGCGCAACAACAATATTTTTCGATAAAATTGATTTTATATGTATATCTTTCTAATTAATATATTTAATTCATAGTTAATTATTGAATAATAGTAGTTATTTTGAGTGCTGTTAACTTCAATTATAATGACATTTTATTTTTTAAAATTGATTCGTAATTTTATTATATATTACATAAAATTGATTAACGTTGCATGGGTGAAACAGATGAAGCTGTATTTTTCAGAACGCTCTGAAAAAGGCAAGTGCCAAAACGACTTTTCTTAATAAAATCAATAAGATTACAGTAAAATTCAGAAAAAACTGTTCCTAGTAATCCATAGATAAAAGATTAAGTTTATTTATTTAGCAAGCACTGACTGTCAATAGAGTAAAAAAAAATATAGTTGTCTATAGAAAAAAATTATTATTGTTTGAAATTTTTGCCAAATCATGTTATTTACGTATTTCTAAATAAATATTTGCGAAATTGTTTCATTATTAATTTGTCTTTGCTTCAGGCCCCAAATCGTCTAACAACTGGCCACTCGAAATTCGATGAACTTTAATTTTTTGTTCTCAATACATAATTTAAAATCAATAAAATATTTAAAGTAATCGAAATAATAGCATAATTATGTTTTTTTTTAAATGCTTATATCTCTGACATGGTTGAGTTTAGGTACAGATTTCTAGAACATTTTTGACACGTAATTTAGTCAGGTATCCATCCATAAAATGTTGTGGACTGGGTCTGTTATAGTTGTATAATAATATTAATAAAATGCTATTTCAATATATAGAGTCAAGGTCTGGAGATAAAAATGCGTTTGCTAAAAATTTTCTAAGTTGACCGATCATATTATCAAGTAATGAAATCTATCAAACTAAGGAAGGCTCTATACTTCGGATACACCCTCCACAACGAGAAGAATGATCTCTTACTTTTTTATAAATAATAAGACAAAACACTTTGTTTAAACCACTATTTATCAATAAATTAACATGGTTACGATGGTATCTTCTTCAGGAAACAATGTACACTAAAATTAAAAATACAAGCATAGATAAAAATAAAACTATAAAATAATAGGTGGTGAGTAATAAAGTAGGAATTACTATGCAAACAAATCTAAATGGTGACTATTTGCAAAAAGGATTTGGATATTTATAATATTTAGCTTGCTAAATATTAACACGCTTTCTTATTTCTAAAGTTTCAAATTTATTTAACTGTAAATTTGCGTGTATTATTTCTAAACCCGTGTTAATGTCAAAAAAATTGTTTGTTTCCAAAAGGTCTAATTCAGAATAATTGTTGCTATTTAGGCATCTCAAGTGCTCCTTAATCTAATATAAAAATTTAGGCAAGTTTTACCTATATAAAAATGATTGTAAATTAATTTATAGATCTCCGATTTTTTTTAAATATCATCCTTATTTTTGTTATTTAATATTTAATTTGTTATCAGTGTAAAAAGCTGGTAACTCTTTTATTTCTTGGAGATTCGATGAAAAAAAAGATAGTTGGTTATTCGCTCTATACTCAACCCTGACATAACTCTCGAGACGAGTCTCCGAGACAAGACACGTCACGTTACAACTCATTATGCAAGGAAAGAGAGTAGGCAGCAGAGGCGTGATAGAAAGAGATTATCTTGACTGCGTAACCTCAGAAAATGGCTCAATGTCCAAAACGCCGATGATCTTGTAGGATTAATCAACATACTGTAACATGGTCACCAACCTTCGACAGAAGAAGACACATGAAGAGGAAGACCATGAGAATATTTATTTTTCAAGAAATGCGCAAATGACATTTGACAGTGACAAAGACAAGAACTTTTGGAACGAAACATACCAATAATTTAGTCAGAATTGAAGAATAATTTATATTACAGTAAATTTTAAAAAATAGGTATTTTTTTGAGAAACGTAGCACTGTACTTTCTGCAAAACTCCAGGTACATTGTGATGAATTTATCATACTGACGCGAAATAAAGACTTTTCATATTTTGTAAGTGATAGATGTGTAGGTAGCGCGAGAAATTTGTTATTGAATTAAACACACTCTCTTATACATCTTTACATACATGTACACATATATAAAGATGGCCCATAAATTTTTTCTTACGTTTACAATTCAATAACTATTTTGTTTATTATTTTTTATTTTTTTATTAAAGGTTAAAATATTAATTACTCCATCCAATTAATCCACAAAATTATTGGATCTTTATTTTTAGAGGAGGAAAGTCATCAGGTTACAATGATTAAAAATTGTTCCAGAATTAGCAAAACAAGTTAAAAATCTTGATTTCAACAAGATGACGTCCCTTATTATCCAGCGAGAGTCAGAATGGACCTTATCAGAGAACATTTCCCAAATCACTTGATATCAAAAATGGTGATTTGAGATAAACCTCAGGATAACCAGATCTGACGACTCCAGACTTATTTTTCTGGAGTTATCTGAAAGAGAACGTTTTCCTGGATAAACCACAAACTTTACAACACCTTAAAAAAAATGTCCATGCTAAAATATTGGGCAAGAGAAGTCACGAAGAATGTAATCAAAAGAGCTTAGGTTTGTGAGCGTGCTTAAGACATCATTTAAATGATATTATTTTTAAAAAATTGTATAAATATTAAAATTTATTTTATTGTTATCAAAATCAGTTTTATTTTAATTTCTCTACATTTTTTTTTAAAAACAACTAATGAACAAACTTTGGGCCATAAAATGCATTTCCATCAAAATATGGATACATGACATTTTTGTTCGGCAGGTTCGTTTTTCAAAAGCAGTGAAAAATCAATTGTAGGTTATATTAAAATTTTTAAAATTGGAGCACAAAAAAATTATTAATTTCCTATCATGATTGACGGGTTATATATTCTAGTACAGGGTTACAGGCTGATATTGTTTTTAAATAAATAGGAATTGAAACATAATGTTTTAATTTGGTTTTTATTTATCAATTATTTGGTTTATTACAATTATGTTTAGAATAGGACATCGACCAAATGACAGCGGCACAAACGCGTGTTCTTTTAACCATTCACTTCGCGTGTTATTTCAGCAATTTCATTTCGAATATTGTCATGTAGCATCGGAATTATTGTTAGCTTATTGGCGTAGACCTTTCCTTTTCTTTCACAGAAAATAGCCGGGAGCCGTCAAATCAGGTGATCGAGAAAACCAGTCGATATGACCAATTTTTGACTTTATACGGCCGGGAAAAATTACAAGCGTAGGTCAGACTGTGTGTGAGGTGACACCCTCCTGTTGAAATCACATGTGTTGTAAGCCCAACCAACCCAATTCAGCCACCAAGAAGTATTCCAACATGCGATCACCTTCAATGAATACATCGTTGTCATAATTATTCAGATAAAATGTTTTAATGTCTTCAAAACGTTATTGAGGCGTTAGATACTCAATAATAAATTGTAATCAACTACTCTCTGTGACTACAAAATGCGAACTGACAAATGTCTGCCAAAACAAAATGGCAGCCAAACAAAATCATCCTGAGACATAATATTCACCTCGTATTAATATAAAAATATGGTTTAGTTGTATTTTATGGGTGCTACTAAAACTTTGGAGTAATCGTATATTAGACTATAATAAAATTAAATAAAAATGCATTAAGAACATATACGATATATATCATCGTTTATCGGAAAATAAATTCATGTTAAAATTAATTATTTGTGTCATTATTTAACCCATTCTGACAAATCATACATAACCGTTAGGATTGATGTCGAATAGGTAAGCTTGAGTTTTATTAGCCTATATACATAATTGTAAATAAATACGAGACGTTTAGAAGACCCGAACATGACTTTTGTACAATGATTCTGAACATAGAATATGTACAATATACCCAGTAAAATTTTGTAACATTTTAAAATTCAGTCATTTTTACATTGTGTTTTATTTTCACCTTTACCGATATTGGGATCGGAACCTACCAGGCACCTAAAAATATTTATAAAATCAAAAAAGTTTCGGAGGCGACGAGTTTTGATCCCGGTAGGTGCCTCTCATATGATACGCCACAGTTTTACCATCTTGCTTTTCCACCGTTTAAGTGTTGTCATATCAGTACCTATATAATGCTGACTTTTTAAAACTTCATTAAAATATTCATTACTAATGGTGAAATTTATATCAAGCTGGTATATAAAAAGCTATAAATTAAGATATTTTTAAACGGCTATTTTCAGTAGTACAGTGGTAAGTATCCCCGCTAGGGAGATTTTAATTTTATTTACTTAATTGAATTTATAAATATTTTTTTCGAACCAGAAAAAAAAATCATTCTATATAGGGGTGGTATGACACATGTGTATGAGTCATGTTTTGTTTGCGTTTTTTCTTCTTTATATGTTTATAATAGTTTATAATAAATAATACATTACAATACATCACCATTATTTTAAATTGTGTTTTAAAAAAATATTGAGTCATTTGAAATTGAGATATTCAACAGAAATCAGTTTTTTAGTTATTTAAATATTGTACTGTTTATATCTCTTGATGTGCACGTGTTATCATGCCGAAACGTCGACCTAGGTTTACCCAAGATTTATAAAAAACTCGATCTAACCTAGAAGAGACGCCAGTTAAAAATTAAATATATGAAAATAAATATGATATAAAATGTTAAAATATAAAGTGCACAGAATTTCAGTAAAAAAAATGTTGTGTATTGTATTATCAATTTAATATTACATTCCTAGAACAGCAAACGTTTATTAATAATATTATAAATAATACATACGAGGTTTTCAATTGACATACATACACCTTTTGCATAACCCGACTGGGTTTTCCGAAGAAATTAGGACACTTGAATGAATGTATTTATTTATGACTCGAAAGGATTGCCAATATTCAAATTGCAAAATAGCGCTTACGAGTCAAATTCGCGCTTAGAGAATAAAAATGAGTCATTAAGTCATTTTCTAAGATTTATTTATTTTATAATTTTATCACTAAAGTCAAAAATAATATAACGTATTGTCGAATTCCAACAAAACTCACCGAAGGACATAGTGGATAATTTATGAAATATAAATAATTATGCCAGATTTTCAATATGAATATTATTTCCCACGTGAGAAATTATTCACATAATTTAATATTTTTTAGTTTTCTTAAACGTGGACATATACTTATATAATTTCTTTCCTTCCATCCTTATTGCATACCAACGTAAAATAAACAAGCTGCTAAAACTGTTGAAAATTTTGCTTCGTTGTTTTAATACACAGTAATTATAAAACATCAGAAAATGGCAACGTTGTATATATAGGGTGTCAAGCGGATAAAATTCAAGATTAAATTGAGATTGCTCGTAAACCATCAGGGTGAGGTAAGTAGGAGGGGTATTGTTTGACGCGCGTGATTTGTTGATTTTACAGTCGCAATGAGTCACTAGTCGGGAGCACACCGCGCGTTCGCGGTTGAGCAATATTTAAAGTGCGGTGATTCATTAGTTCGTGCGCGTCGCGTTTTCTGTACTCACTTTAATATTCGACGATGTGATGGGCCGAGCACGCAATTTATCTGGTGTTAGGTTCAAGAGTTCAGACAAGAAGGGACAACAGTTAACCAAACTCCTCCGGGACCATTAACGTTAGCAGCGATGCCAGAACTGTGACTCAAGTTCGACGTGAAATTATGCGTAATCCGCGTAAATCGATAAGGAAGGTTGCAGCCTTTAATGGAATTAAAAAATCAATTTGCTGGTCATTTTGAAAAAGAAACTATAGTTTTACCCATACAAATTGCAAATTGTGCAGTGAAACCTTAGCGAAAACGATGCTGGAACATTTTAGAACAGCACGAACGCTTGGAAACATATTGTTTACTAGCGAAGCACATTTTCATATCGATGGCTATGTTGATAAACGTAACATGAGATACTGGTGCCCCAGCAATCCAAGGAAAGTCAACAAAAACGTTTGAATTGTTCAAAAACGACAGTGTGTTGTGCAATTTCTGCCCGAGGGATAATTTACCCTCATTTTTTTAACTAGCGAGAGACAGTCACTGCTGACGTGTATTATTGAATGATCGACAAATTTTTGGTACCATAACTGTAGCTGTTTCCCGCGTTCAATAACACAACACAATTTCAGCAAGACGGAGCCACTTCACACACAGCTAGAGTTTCAATGGAGAAGCTGAGGGGAATTTTTCTCAATAAATTAATCATTAAGTACAGAGACATACCCTCGGCATTTCGATCATCGGACCTTACACCACGCGACTTATTTTTTGTGAGGATACTTTAAGTCGAGAGTTTACAACGACAATCCTCGAACAATTCAGAGCCTACAAGAAAATATCCGCCGTGAAGTTACTGCCATTGAACCAACGCTTTGCTCTCGCGTGTTCGCTAATTTAAGAGTCCGATTGCAAGAGTGTCTTGAGAGAAATGGACGGCATTTATACGATATTGTTTATAAATAAAATATGAGAAAAACATAGCAGTTTTTTTTAAATATTTAATATTAAATTTAAATATTTTCCGCTGAACACCCTTTACTTATATTTTAACTGATCATTTAAAATATAGCAGACCTTGAATCTGTCCAAATAATTTTTAATATGAAATCATTGTGATTTCATTATTTATTTATTTCTATTTATTTCTAGTTTTTAAATATAAATATACAATATATAAGTCTTTTAAAGAAGATAATTTGGGGTCTGTCTTTCATTAACTTCACACTACAAGTTAAAAACATAAATTACAGAGTTGGTAATCACAGTTACATATAATCGTACCGTGAGATATCTCAGAGATTAGTAAACCTAAAAAATACTCAATAGTATAAATTTAGCTAATTAATGTGTTAATTATGATGACTTGTAAAGAAACTGTTCGGTTTCGGTAACAGTAATTTATTGTTATTTTCTGTATATTATTTCTTATGACATTATTAAATGAAAACCACAACAGATTCACGTAATATTATCGCACGGGTCGTTGTTGGCTGCAGGCTACACAACACATTGGCGTAGTGATGGACAATATATTTTAGTTAATTATAATATTTTATAAATCATAAGGTGTTTCGGATAAGATGTTAAAATAATTTTAAATTACATTTTTTGTCATTTTAGGGTGATATCTATTTTAAATCGAAAGATTTTAAGTAATTTTTTACATTTCAGTATAAAACAATGGAGTTGTCGGTTTTGCCGCCGAGCCACTCGGATGAAGACTGTGGTCCACAATGAAATTATTTTTATAGTAGCATTACCAAAGCTATTAATTTATTCAATGAATTTTAATCGCGAATCTCACACATTCATCTGAATAGGTATACGAAGTTTGACAGCTTTAATAACTAGATACACCTTACTTAGAACACCACACTAACACCACACTTTGTTCTGGCATATCACGCTTACCTAGTACACTTTCATATGTCGTCACCTCTAATCTATTCCGATAATGCCAAGCCTTTTGTTTCCGTTGCTATCAATATTTTTTTTACCATTTTCTCCTCGTTCATACATTTAATATATCCAAACCAATACAGCGACCCTTTTTTAATTCTATCATCTATGCCAAATTATGGTCTACTTTCGTTTCTAATTTGATCATTTTATCGTACACAGATTTCCACTGTTTTTGTCTACTTTCATTCTTCTGCCAATTCCAGGTATCACTAATACTAATTAGTGTTGGCATTAAAAATCTACAATTCACAGCTAGTCTTGCTGTGAATGACAAATTTCTATTGGTTATAATTTCGTTCAAAGCACCATTAATTTATTTCACAATGACTTTTTTCGAATGATCTCTTAACCTTGCCATGCCACAAGGACGACAAGTATGTTTACTGAAATATGCTTCCCAAATACTCAAAAACATTGACTCGTTCCAAGAATACATTATTTACCATTACATCAGATTTACTAATACTTTCACTTTTCTCGAACAGCATCGAACGTTCGTCATTCAGGGTTTTAGAATAAAATTATCATTTTAGCTGTCATTTTATAAATATTAATGATTTTATACTGGGTGTAACACATTTAGTACACAATATTTTAGGAAAAGATTCGTATTAAAAATGTAATTTTAAAATGTTCATCCTCGAAAAGGATCAATAGCCAGAGATGGTTCGATGGCGTTTGGAGCTAGTCGGAGCTAGCGTATTATGAAGTGACTGATGGATAAATTTTTACACCATGTATCAACATTCTTATTGTTTGAGTTTTTGTAACTAATGTGTTCATGAATTTACTATACTTTTATTTCTATTTTTTAGATACAAGGTTTCTAAAAAGTCTATATCATAATAAAAATTCTATAATAAAATAATGGATGGGTTTATTAAAAAAAATAAAAATTGCGTTTAAATACAGTTAGTAGGAATTTACTTCTTAAAATTATGTTTTCTAAATGTGATCCGTTATTTTGCTGGCACTTTTCTAAACGGGAGGCAAAATTTATAAGAATTTGGCTGGCATTTATTTTCTTCTTTTAATTGGTCCAGAGAGGGAGGATTATTACTGTATACCTTTGATTTAAGGTAGCCCTATAGGAAAAAGTCTCAGCATATCCCCTGCCCCTCTCCCGCTCGTTGCGATGGTCCAACGAATGAACCAAAATAAAAAATACCTTTTTGGACACGCTATATATATCATGTTCATGTATTTACAGCCTTAATGATCTAATTATTGTAACTGTTGTATTTAATCTACGTTTATAATTTTTTATTATTTTATTAACCATGTTTAATAGTATATTTATTGCTTGAGACACTGTAACGTACAAATGTAAATGATAAAGAGAAAACACTGACCATCTGGATACGGACTCTAATCTAGTGTAGTGGACAGAGAACAAATGCAATATTGAATGTATTCAAGTTTTAAATAAATAAATAAATAAATATTGTGTGTGCTTAATCTCAACGATATCTACTTTTAAAAAGTCATTCGAATATTTTGATTAATTGAAATATTTTATAGATTCCAAATTATGTATTGAATACAAAAGATAATCTAATTTCGTGCCGCCAGACTATTTTTTGTTAGATGATTTATTGCCTAAAGCAAAAATATATAATGAATGGGCCAATTTCGAAAATATTTGTTTCGAAGTACACATATTCAAAACTTGAACATTTTCGATTTGGAAATATCTGACGCAATTTAGCCTTGAAATATTTTGGACTAGGTCTATTACAACCTGTATATGTTTGCAATTTAAATAATGTTTAAAAAAAATGGTTATTTGAAATTTTTTTTATAAATAAATTAGTAATAAAATTAAAGAACAATAAATGTTTGTTGTACGCCAGTGTACCAAAACAAAAGACTGATGCACCGAGGCGCTGCGGCCGCGCGGGGCGATGGCTGCGGGAGCTATGGGGAGGGGGGGGGGACACTTTCTCCCGGAGACGGATGTGAAGTTCTTTGCCCCTCGATGTTGCCTCCGTCCATTACACAGCACCGAATTAAATAAAAAATATTTTTCAATATACTATTACTTCATCGAATGCGATGACGTGAGTACCGTAAGATGGTGCGGACCCAATAGTAATTTTCTTATTTTATTATTCTGATTATTAAAAAAATATATCGATAACTCGCTTTTAACTAACCGACAAATAACTATCCGAGGGATGACTGACCGATGACAGCTTGTTAGAAATTATTAATGGATTTATAATTAAATTTATTATGTGCAATACTGCACAGTGAAGCAAACACTCATATTTAAAAAAAATAGTGAAACCAAATCATTAAATATCTCAGTTTGAGTGGATTAACACATTATTACAGAATACTATCCACGTTTCATTTTGATGACGTCACACTTTAATTGTATATTTCCTTACATTAAAATAATTTTTAGAGCATTTAGAATGGTGATCTATTTATCTGTCCATTTTTTTTATAAAGATATAGATTTATAATGAATTATTTTTTATCGCGTGAAAAGGATCGGTTATTTTCAATATTTTAAATAATCTATTTCATGTATTTTGAAGTTTAACGAATAAAATTCGGTTCGATAAGAGTTACGTTTTTTTTAAAATTTTTTACGTATTCTATTATTTCTTACTTGTAGATGTCTATTTTGAGAATTCCGTTATGTATCGAGTACGTCTCTGTACGTAATACGATTTCGTTACATCGGTCAATACCGGCCCACGCGCTAACGACTGAAGCCATCCGTGACGTCGGTGTAACGACCATTCGATGAGGATTTGGCAGCGTTTCCTCCATCACATCATTCATGTGTCATCCGTCTGACTCATCGTCGCCCATAAAAAAGTTGGAGATGGCGCCTTACAATCCATTGTTCTTCGCAAAGAGAAATTTTTATATGGAGTAACACCTTGAAAAAATGTGATTCTGTGATTGACTCCAATTTTTAAGTTGTTGTATTTTTACACAAAGCTGCAATTATTATTTTAAGACATACGATTTCAGAAAATGATTATGAACAAAAAATTCTTTGTATACCGATACTTAGAGACTTTTTCTATTTTGTTGTAGAAATTATTGATAACACGAGCAAAATAAAATAGAATCGTTTACTTTTAAAGTTGGTCATTATTAATATTAATTATTTATTTTTATAACTGGTGTTGTTGTTAATTAAAATAACATTCATACAATAATCTGAAGCGAAGGAATATTTTTATTTATTTTTTGTTTTAATATTCGAAAATATAATACATTTTAGAATTATCAGTAGGATATATATATATTTAATTTAACATTTATTTCTTCTCTATGAGAGTAGGACTCGTGTATATACAAGGAGTATATACGAGATAATTTATGTTTCAGTTAGTCTCTGTATATATTTTTATTACTTCAGATACAAATTAATAGTAGTCTGTAATTGTTCTAATTGTGATGGGAAGATTGTTAAAAAATTTGATGCCTTGATAAATATAGTGATTTTGGGTTGCGGTATATTTTAGTTTTGGAATATCAATTTGGTCTCTAAACCTTGTAGATCGAAATTCGCTTCTAAAGTTTAATTGATTTTTAATTTTGAAAATTTGGATTATTGAATTTTTTTGTGTATGTCTATTATTTTTGGTAAATGGAAATCTGTGAAAAGTTGTATAATTGGATAGTCTTTTTTTTAAGAATAATTTTTATTATCATTTTTTGAGTTATTTCTAATTGTGACATTGGAGTATTATGATATAATTAATGTTATTTTATTAAGGTGCGTCTAAACGGATGAAATGTGTCTCGGAGATTTGGCGGTAAAGATGTATATGAATATATCAGTTGGTTAATATCATAAGATTTACACAGTGATACGAAACAAGTTTTCACGTTTATTTAGCCTGTATTATTTAGCTTGTGTTTTGACTCTAAATTTGTTCATGAATTTGATTACTATAAAAGTAATAGAGAATTTATAAATACAAGTTTGTCTATTTTTGAAAAAAAATTACATGATGTTTAAAAAAAATACAATGATTAAAATAGCAACAGGCAGATATTAGTGACACTTTCATAAGTACGTTCACATGTCATTACGATCAATTTAGCAAGTGTTCATAACAATCACACCACGTCGCAAGTGTTACATCAACGAGCATTACGTAACATCGTAAATAATAAGTACCTACATACACAATCGTGTCCGAAATTGTTAAATCATGACGGTGACTTTTGGACTCTTTCTTTTTCAGTAAAAGTAGTTCAACTTCCTCCTGACTAGGTGTAGACAGGTACATTATGTTATATTTATGATTGTATGGAAATTTACCGTAGCTTCCTTCTTTCACTGTAGACTAGAGTGGAATCATCTTTACGTAACTTAATAAAAAAATATATTTAAAAAAAATGGCATAGACTTTCTACATGTCCTGACATCATCACCCAGAGGTATGGTTATTAATAATTATTAACGATCAGATATAACGTCAATAACGATAGATTTTATAGCCTTAATTTATTTTAAAAATTCAACGAAAATACAATATAGAAAAATGATCAAATTATATGTATACTCATATTATTGTATATAAATTTCTCCATAAATTATACATTTTTTTCTCTTTATAAATTTAGATTAGTTAAAAAGTAGGGATACTAACACCTATTATTTATTACGACGATCAACGATATTCCACGTTTAAAGAATGTGACAGATTCTAAGTCTGGTTTTGTTTGAAATATTTTTAATTCAAATTAAATGTGTCAATTATAAAGATATACACGTAATATACGTACATTAGATTGATAGATTTAATTTGTATTAAAATACCGCAAAACTATGTTCTGAAAAAGCTGTATCTTCACAATAATAAGGTGATCTTCTTAAAAAATATTTAAGAAATGGTTTTCTTGTGTAATTTCCTTGCTTTGCGACTCGCACGTGTGCGGAGGGACGATAATCTATTACATATCTAGGATTTACCTACATATATGCGCTATGTGCTTGTGCTGAAAAAAATCTGACTAATTTGGTGATCTCCAGGGAGCAGGGTCGAACTCTTGACTACTGGCTCTTGATCACCAGGCGAGTGCCGCTAAACCAAAAAATGCAAGTTCTGTACATAGATATTGGGAACAGTTTTGAAATATTTTTAATATCGAATTGATTTGATCTCCACAAATTTTGTAATTTTTAATATTAAACAATTTACTTATATTACGATTCACACCACAAAAAAATGGCCGTATTTGTATTAACTTGTAACAAATACTCATGAGCGTTCGAAACATTCTGATTTAAATCTAATCTGTTCAAAGAGTCTATGAATATTTTTTGGCGCCTGTATAGGGTGAGACTTGTCTTATCATTGCGTTATTAATAGCGTTAGTGGTGATTAATTAATATGTACGAAAATTTAATTCAGAAAAAAACGACCCTTAAATGACGTCTTAGGAAGAGTTTTAAATCTTAGTTAATATATAATTAAGACGATTTAATGGCTTATAAATTAATAACACATATTTAAAAAAATATAAATATTTGTTGTGGTAATGTTACATATTGAACATGATATATACTCAAAAAAAAAAATATGTAAAATTATGTTAGATAGCAGTATTGTATTTTTATGATCGTTGATTATTTGGCAGTTACTTCTTAGTGTAACATTTTTAATTTAAAATATTATTTTAACAATTTTAACAGTTCTTTCAGAAACTGGTAGTGTTATTAGTTCAAAAAGTATATTTTTATTTGTTAATATCAAAAGTCAAATCAGTACCTAATCATATTAGCTACGGACCATTTTTATCGACATTTCGTTTTATCGAATAGTCTATATTTATTATATAATGTGATTGAATTGTAATACAATCTATAGTATGATGATTTAATTTTAGAATTTTAATTCCGGGGTTTGCCCGAAGCGCGCCTCTTATAATATTGAGGTGAAGGCTGCCTAAACGCGTTGTGCATAAAATGTTTTGCAACGCACCAAGAACAAACAACTGGAAAACACCACGGCCACCTTCGAAGAATGGACGATGATCTTTGAGAAAGTCCAAATATGACATAACTGCAATAATTATCAGGTGTCGCTAAGGTCATTCTGAAGGAGAATCATGCCAGATACCTAAGAACAGTTGAGTGTTCTATCTTCCCTATAATTCATAAATTAATTTATAATAACGTAGTACATTCAAATATGTTTTGAATATGCTACGTTATTACATCTGTGATATTTTAAATATTATTTAAAATATTACAGACCTATGTTCTGAATAATTACAACTTCACAATAAGAATGTGTTCTCCTTAATAAATATGTCTTATATTTAATTTTCGTAGTTCATGTATACCTTTGCATTTATTGCTTGTATGAATTATTAGATACTTATTTATATTATAATATATATATATATCTTTTTTTTTCATTGCACATAGATATATATTACATTGTCTGCATAAATAAATAACTTGTGCTTGCAAAAATATTAATAACCAGTAAAAAACAATTTAATGTTGTGTTTTGTGCCAATTACGCGATGTTTTTGCTGGCAACTTCGATTATGTTGTGTCTGCTGCGCGGTATTTTTGCGATAAATCTAACATATAATATCAAAAAATGCAGATAAGATACGACTTATTAAATTTCAATTCTTTAGAGCCCTGTGCACGTACGTTCAACAACGAAACACGTTGTTGAACGTACGTCATCAAATGTTTGAATTAACCTACTTTCATTACCTACATCTGATATTATATTTCTCGATTCATACTATTTTGTCGTATTAGGTAGTAATATATACGATAATATATAAATTTAAGATAAACATTTTTGAAAAAAATAGCCGTCACGTTACATCTCTAAACGTAGATATTGTCTGTCATTGCAATTATCAAATAGCGCGCCTCGATTCAAAATGTTAGATCAGTATCAAAAAATTTAATTTGTAGTTATCATCACATCGTGAAATCTGGGGCTTATTATTAGAAGATTATGGGGCTTTATTATTAGAAGATTATAGATGTTTCTGTAAAAATATGATTTTAATCAGAATTGAATACGTGGGCAATATCGCTCGTACAGACATATAAACAAACAAATTATTATAATACTGGTAAGAAGAATGACTATGATTACTCCATTTAATCCAATATATTTGTATCCTACAAAGTATATATTATATATGTATATTCAGTGAATATTTTATATAAACTTGTTCACGCAATTATTTTTAATGAACAGGTAAGTAATTTTTATTTTATAATCTTATATTTACTTAGGATTTTTTTGACAATGATAAATACATTCCTAAATTTTATATTTGAAAAAAAAAATAGAGATGCGTACACGGAATACATGTCACATCACTATTACTATTTTCAAACTAAACTAAACGCTTGTATTATGAAAATAGGACAAACTTGCTGGTGTCCTGGAACGACGCGAGAACCACCGACTATTAGATCACTAGGCCAATGTTTTGACCACTACACCAGCAAGCTAACCGAACAAACTAAACACAAAACAAAAGTTTCAATGGCGCATTCATTAAAAAGTATTGAATAAAAAGTTGCTCAAAATGAAGTGCTAAAATTGTTATAATATGAATAATTATTTGTTTTCTTATTGTGAAAATCCCCCATAAAAATATGGTGGAGACCCAAGTAGTTATATATATCTTAGAACAAGTAACTTATATATATATATATACCTGGCGAGGCAGGTAGTGGCCTATAGACTTGCAAAAATTAATTAAGTTATTATTCTTATGTTAAATTATTTACATAATAAATGTTAAAGTTAATTAATACCTATGTATACTGTAATTATATAATGTAAAAAAATGTGATAAAATTAATAATTTAATTCCCTACGTATTTTGCTGATATATATTGTTAGAATGCAAAATTACCCAAAATAACATTTTGTTTTTCAAGGCTACATAAACACTTAGTCGAAGTAAGGGACGGGGATTGCATTAAAAATCGGTATTGTTAAACACACGACACAGCGTGGCAACAGCAATAAGGAATCTGGCGTACGTGACATAGTCACGTCGGCGAATGCACCATGAGGGATGCATCACCTTATGCGTCTGTCTTCACCAAATCTCGGCCGGGAGAACTCGCTCCACAAAGACGGGATTTAATTTTCAATTAGAAAATAAAATCAATATCATCTCTGAAATATTAAGCAAGTGCCTTATAAATTGTGATTCCGGGGAAAATTTAAACTGTACCCCTCGAGTTTAAACTTAGACCGTGATGTTCTCTACGTTTAATCGTTGATGTGAAAGTATAAAAAGGGTCCCGGTGGATCTATAAAAAAAGTCGATCAATACAATTTGGTGTAGCGAGAATAAATTGTCGCCATCAAGGCAGACGTTATCCAATAACGCAAAAAAAATATTGCATAATAACATCGCGTCCAGAGTCCCGGTTTGCATGGATAATTGGGCATCGTCTGGTGGTCAATCAACTACAAGCCTGTACTCCGTCACCTTACGCTGGCACCACAAGCATCTGGCCACACTTCACGTCCAGGATCCAGGATCATCATATACACATGGAAGGCGTCTCCTGAGAGGTAATCCTTTACGTGAGGGACCTGCATAATCTGAACATGTGTCAACATAGACAATTTGGTAGATAACTTTATGCTGTCATGATGGGCACATATTTAATGTTAATTTAATTCAAATTATTTTTGAATTGTCTTATTAATAAGAAATCAGGTAAAATGCTCATTATCCACTTTTAATACATGCAAGTATTATAAAATATAGATATTAAACTTTCTTGTAAACAATGGCATTTTGTAATTTCATTTCATAACCATTTGACTTGACAATATTTAAAAAAGAACCAGTTAGGCTAGATGCCTCCCCCCTGAACATGAAGCCGAGGCAGAAAGAAGAAATTCTAATAATATGTATAAAAATGTTGTTGGAAGCTGTGTATGCAAATATTATTTTATAAATATACGCTGATTCAACGGTACTGAACTGAACTAAGATTATTTTTTTTATTTACTGTTAAGTGCTTTTAAGTAAAAAAATATTTTGTGGAGTTGCCTTAAAACACGAGTTAACCATTATTAAATTTAAATAAAATGCTTTATTGTCTCAACCTTCGTTTCACTTTCATTTTGATATGTTTTACACTAAGTGGCTTTGATTATTCTAACGTGCTTTAATTATTCCAACGTGCTTTGAATGTGATGCTTTGAATTTTCTCCTATACGTAAGTTACATAAGGCGACAAGTGCAACGCAGAACAATAGAATTGAAACATCTAGCAAAAGTGTATATTTACATGTGGCCAGAGGCGTAACCTTCATGTACTCATATAATATTTAGCAATAAGAATAAGTTACTCCAGACGCAATGTTGAAAGAAGTGCAAAATTCTAAAAAAACTTTTTTTTACCTAAAATTAGTAGAAAATGTGATATTTATTATTAGTGTCATCTATTATCGGAGGTTGGTGATCATTCCCGCCATAATTTCTACTTTTATATATGAAACATATATATAATTGTGGTTGGACTGTCTCCGTCTCACTAGAAAAATCTATGTTGAGATGTGTTCGATACTCCTGGCTCTCAATCTTCCCCTGCATTATAATCTGCAGAACTGAATATTTTTCTCCTCTTGAATGTGAAAATACTTATATATTTTAATTTTAATTCACTGGATTGTTTCTGCAGCTTTGTCGAGTCTGCAGCATAGATGTTTAAAATATTATTTAAACCATTATTGTGACTTGATTGTATTTGATTTTAACGATTATTGGTAACGGATTATCCGTTACGTAGTAAGTAGTCGTTCGTTAGAGGGCGATAACCCGCTATAACTAGTCATAGACTCACGATAGAAACATCGGATTTTTTGGGATTTTTCAGGAGACGGGTGACCTGCTGGGTAATGCTAGGAAGGTAGACGGGAAGAGGGAGACAACTAACCATTTTGCTCCCCCCCCTCTCCCCATTATCTCTGTGTAAATAATATTTCAATTTATTTTTAGTTATTTTTTATTTTAGGTGGTAATCGTGTTGAGCGAGACTCAACATATTTACGTCAATGTTGTATTTAAATCTGCCTCCAGGGAGCGTCTCTATAATATTATAAACTCTATGGCAATTTTGGCTGCAACATCTTTCTCGTGTAACTATAATTACAACTTGTTAATTGGTACTTGATGTCTACTTGTAATTATAATAATAATTGTGTATTTTTTTATTATATATGACTAATCAATGTCTCAATATGCTTTCAAATTTAACCAAATGCTTCGTTATTAACTTTTGCCATGTACTCTTTGTACCTCAATAAATACCGCTAAAAGATAAAACATTAGCTAAAGAATTTATTTATACCATAATCAAATTATGATTACGTTAGACTAGCGTTGTTTTGCTTTATCGAGAGGAATTGTTAAGAGAGTAATCACTTCTATAAAAATTCCGGGTAAGGGTGGGACTTTTCTACTACTGAACTGATTATCCATAATTCTTTGAGCAATCACTGCTACACTAGATACTAAACTACCAACAGTTAAATCTCCGTTACCAATCAGCGTTATAATTAAATACAATCTCAGTCACAAACATGGTTTACGATCACTATTCCCGATCCATCAAAGAAATATCCTTCAGTTTTTTGTCTAGTGATGCAGGAATTTTGACCAACACTTAGCATCGAAGGCGTAAAAGTGTAGATCTAGATTTCTACTACATAGAAGCTCTTTAATTTTTATCAAGGTCGCTCTTGCCTGTTCTATTCTGTATTGAATTTCTCTGGGTTCCAGTTATTGTTGAGCATATGTTCAAGATATTTGTAGTACTCTATACATTCAATGGGTACATTATCAACGTGTATATTATCAGAACAGTTTCGAAATGACATTGATTTAGTTTAAAACAGTCATTTTTAGAGTTGTATTTAAGGTTGATTGTGTTCACCAATTTGAGATATTGTTCACTATTAATATTTTATTAGCAAATGAATAAACATGTGCCCACAGAAGAATCATTAAAAAGCGGTTTGTGTCTTGGCTAAATAAACAGAGTGTACTGCAGTGTATATTATACTTATTAAACTATGGTCGGATAACTATTAAGATTTTCGTCTGTTTAAGACGGTTAAAGTTAGTCAATTAAAGAAAAAATAAAAATTCAAAATATTAAATATTATTGTATAAAAATGGTACATACCGAATTGACAAGCAATAAAAAATATTTAAAACTTCTTAAAATAATTTAACAATCATCGAATGGTTTTTAGATTAATAAATAAAGATTTACAATTTCTTAAAAATAAATTTTTTAAAGAGAAAATAATTATCACCGTATCCTTTGTATTCCAGGAAACATACTGCTTGAAAAAAATACAAAATGAGTATTAAAAGAATGCATCCGGTACGTGATTTGAATACAAAGTAATTAGTCGTTATGGAACACCGTGTTACTTCTCGCGTGTAGCGAAATTGAGACACGACTGAATAGTGCATTTTAATTCTTGAATGAACATGCTCTGATGTCATCTAAAATGTTTTTAGGAAGCAGAACATCACGCAACGATTCGGAAAGGATAACTTCTTTACGTGATGCGTTGTTTACGGTCATTAGCTTCACGGAAACAAAAGTAATGTTAAGGTGGTACACGCGGACACCATCATACAGGGTTGCTCCCGCGTGTTCGCAAATTTAAGAGTCTGATTGCAATAGTGTCTTGATAGAAATGGACGGCATTTAGATGATATTGTTTATAAAATGTAAAATCCGCATCGTTAAAATCCATTTTGTATAAATAAAATATGAGAATAATATTGTAGTTTTTTTAAAAATTTAGTATTAAACTTGAAAATTTTCCCCTGGGCACTCTTTATTTATAACGAACATTTATTGAATGTAGAAATATCTCCTGGATACCTGGTCAGTTTTGACATTATCCTCTCATCTATGTCTGTTGACTTACGTATGAGGTGTTATGTGTTGTAGATCTAGTTCAGTGCAATTTTCTTGCTGTTATATATTTAACTCGTGCTGATGATGATATTGACTCTTTGTGCACGGGATTGTATCGTCAGAATTATATATCCGTTCGCGGTAACAAAAGTATTTATTCTGAATACTTCGATACATTGTTGTACAGGTTAATATAAGATAGCTACATTTCAACGGTTCGGAGGCAAAAGGCGCGATACATTTATCTCTTTCACACACTCATCGTTCGTACCACCCTTCACGCGCTCACGCGTTCGTTCCATAGATACATAATACTGGTTTTCACCTTCCGCAGAATATCTGCGATGGTATACTGGTCTTGAAGGTCCAGGTTATTTAATTTCCGCCATTCTATGGTTAAGATATCGCGTAAATCATAAATCTCACACTAGACTTTATTTTCGAAGACTAGCTATCTATTTTCTTGCTCCAAACTTTACACCTATATAAAATGATCGGTTGTATCAGTTTTATATATGTTACAGTGAATGTGTATTACACCGGAAGATTTATAATTTAACTGATAGGCGTCATTGAAATTAAATGTTAATTGTCAATTTGACGGGTCCGTTATCGTATTTTGGTTTTCGCTTAAAATACGTATTTATGCTGATTAAAATACGAAAAAAGTACGTTTTCAATCCGAGTTATTTTGTCGACTACTTATCTATTTTTATCGATATGCTTTAAAACTAACACTTACATATCATAATAATAACACAACTAACTTTTATAAATAATCGTAGGGTGACACAAAACCAGCTATGGTTAAAATGTTCCGACGTCATATGGCATCAATGTTAAAAACACATAACGCAAACGCGGTGTTTATCTACGCATGGTCGGCATATACTGGATCATCAGTTTGTGAATAAATACAGTCTCTTTTGTGTACCTTTCTGGCTAACGTTATAGACGTGATGTACACGGCAGATTAGCCCATAAAACTGTACATTGAAGATTCTGAACAGCAGTGAAAACAGTTTCACTGATACCGAGCAGTAAAATTATGGCTGAGTTATTGAAATTATATTTACACTAGTTAGAATATAACTTTACGGGTAAAAAACATTCACTGTAACATATACATATTTACTGTATCCGAAGTAAGCTCTAACGACGTTAAACGCGTCTTAAGTAAATTAAACGAGTAGAATCAATAACAAATGTTTTATTTTCAGATATGTAACAAATATACAGTTTAATCCTTAGATTGTTTAACAACAACCTCGATGACATAAAGTAACAAAATGTCTTGCTATTTGTTTCTCGTTGAATATCATTATTTTATTATATGATAAGTATTATTCCTTTCGTTTTGATTGTGTAACAAAAATAAGACACGAAGAAACTTGTACATAGACATTAATTAAAAAAATCTACGAATAAATCACCTTCAAGGTCTATTGTGCAAAGTGACTTGACTTGGTACATGGTATATCCGGATAAGTGATTATTTACATTGTAAAATTTTCTTAAGAAAACTAACTTTCATCTTCAAATGAGGCTATTATAGTAACGGTACAAATTAAAATTGTCGGCGTTTACCAAATTACAAAATAGAATATTCATTACATTTTTAATGTTGTATTTCAGCTCCAAACAAATATATTATTTGATTAGAACAGATATACTAATAAATTCTAATATCCAGTGTCGACGGATGAAATTTTTATGAGTTATTCGACTCGAGACAACTCTCGGCTTTCGTAGTCCTCAAGTCACAGAGATCGCCATATCGCGTCTCACTTCACGTTTATTGTACTTCTAACGTCAAATGTCAAACTATTGATCACGTTCGTCAGTTGGATACATTTGAATCCCTCCAACAGCTGTTTAATCGGAGTAAATGTTGTTTGTAATGGAATTAGTTGGAACTAGTTGTCTGTTTGATTCTAGTCGATGTCTGTGAACACGTATCGAGTCTCGATATTAAATTTAACGTATTGTACTCTGATTTGAGTTTTTGTCTCTTTCTACCAATCTCAAGCGTTTATTTCCAGATTAAAATCTCAACACATATACTGAGATTAATCTCATCCAGATGTCAGATTTATCTTATCATTTCTCATTCTGCAGACACGGACTATAAAAATGAAAATACATTTTCAACCTCTGAATTATAATAGAGCTCACCTAATATTGCCAAATCTTTCGATGAGACAGCCAAGTGAAAATGTCTACTTTTTACATGTGTAGGCGCATCATAAATACTGTGAAATGAATTTCGGTGATTTCTTATACACGATTAGAACATTTAAATTCGTAGATTTCACGGCCGTTAGATGATGACAAAATTTCTTCAATGTCGTGGGTCAACTCGAGTCGTAGCCGGCTGACCACTGAAATGCATAAATTCTTATCTATCTAACAACCCAAAGAAAGTGATCCATGAGGTGAAATTATATATGAAAATGGCGCTATACAAATTATTCAATATTATATTATGTTAAATATCATCTTATCAAATAAAGTATAACATACTTCTAAGACTTATTATTACTTATTAGATACATTCATGTATATATATATATATATACATACAAATTGCAATTGCCGATACAAATTGCTTACCAAATTAAAAGAAAATATGCATGGAAAAAATACTTTTATTTCCTAAAAATAGTAAAGTTTCACAAAATTTAAAGTTTTAAGTAAATATTTAATTCGTTAATATATTATTTGTTCTAACCTAACCTGATTTAATCCAACTAAACATTTACTATAGTAATCTCCAAGATACTTTAGACAATTGCATATGCACTTTGGGCAATCAGTCTCGTCCTGTGGTAATTTTACTTACTTACTTACTTACCATCACGCCGTTTCCCTGTGGGGGTAGGCAGAGAGGATAGAGCGCCACACTCTTCTGTCCTGACACACAATTCTCGCCTCATCCACATTCATACATCTTGTCATACAAGCTCGCCGATTGTTGAGGCTTCTAACAGAACCATCCTCCAATATCTGGTTTATCTGGTCGTGCCAAGTCTTCCGCGGACGTCCTCTATTTCTGGTTCCATCAACACTTGCGTCATATATCTTTCTTACCATTTTCACCTCATTCATCCTTTCCATATGACCAAACCACCTAAGTGATCCTTTCTTAATCTTACTCACTATACTAACATCAGCTTTACATTATTTCCTTATTTCTTCATTCTTTACTCTGTCATAAATAGATTTGCCACAAATACGTCTAAGTGATCTCATTTCCACTGCATTCAGTCTACTTTCGTTCCTTTTCTGCCAGCTCCACTCTATAATATATATAATATACTTCCCACTCTATAAAATGTTGTACTCATTCCTTGTACTCATTGAACGTTTTCCAGGGATTGTCGCAAATTTCACATTCTAATGCGTTACAGCCTGGAATTTTGTAATACTGCTTCAATTCAATGCTATTTTTGCTGAATTTCATTGCTAATTTTGCTGAATTACTAAATTAGGTATTTCACAAGTATTTTTGATATAAAATTTTTTTTTTTGGTTTAGAGTTTAATTTGATTCCGATAAAAAATGTTTTTGTTATCGTTAAAATACTACAATTTATTTTATTTTGTATATTTTGTGTTTATATCCCATCTCATACAATAAGTACATGAACGATGTCCTTAGTTTTGAGAAACCATGTAAGTACATCCAGTCAATGAATTTTAATTGGTGGTGAATTTTAACTGTAATTAGAATTAATAAAAATGGTTTTCAATAATATACATAAAAAAAAAGTTTAATAATTGTTGTGGTATTATTTTTGGGAATCCAAACATGAATAAATGTCCCCTTCTAGAACTGGCCGCAAAAATCATATATATTTCCTCTGCGTTATTTACTTTTTCTTTAGGTAAACTATTAATTTTATAATTTAAAACCTTTTTTTTGATATATACGATTTTGAAAGGATTTACGAATTTTTAAAGTTTTTGAACAGCCCCCATTTTAAAACTTTCCGTTTGCGAATTTGAATTGAAATTTTACCGAAGGTTAATCACGAGACCCTTTGTAATGAGTAGGTAATAAGTATATATACTGAAACGCACCAAAAATAGGTCAATAGATTCGATGTTCATAACAGACCAGATGACAAACATGACTAAAGTTAAATAAATGCCCAGGCTGATCAATTTTCAATTTAATAAAATTGTGACGCGCTTATGTTTAATACTTCCATGATCTCTAAAATCACTAGATTGGTTATATCATACTATTTTATAAATTCATACAGCGGCATCTAGTGATTTAACTCTGAAAGATTTATAGAATCCGGTTCTTGATGTTGATAAAAATTGAACCTTGTTTTATCGTGAGTTTAGCGACATCTTGACATTTGTTTTAAAACTTCTCTACCAATAAAGGAACATTCAGTTTACATGTCAGTTCGCCAGAGGCTGCATCCGTATTGTACACATTATTGCATTAAATATAATTTTCAATGCATAGTACGTCATAGTTTGCAATTTACAGCAAATAATTTATTCATTCATTACTATACAGTACATGGTGTTTGGCTATTTGCAGCAAATAAGGCGTTTCGTAATAAACGTTGAATTACATTTACTTAAAGTATGTAATGTCATTATTGGAACAAGTGATGGTTAAACCGTTATTTAAAGCGTTATTGTGACCGTGATTGTGTTCGATAATAATAATGATTATTAACCGATTATTCGTAATTCTTTGATAAATCACCGGTACACTAGAAACTAAACCTCCAAAAGTTATATCTCAGCTATCAATCATCGTTACAATCGAAGTCACAATAAAGATTTTCCATCACTAATTGGTATGCTACTTTATTATATGTCGCTATATTATATTAATCCAATTTTTATCGTGTTTCATTTTATATTGGTACAGTCTTCCCAAAACAGAATCATTTAACTGATATCAAAAATTTTAACAAAAGATGCGTTTGAAAATTGAATTCTACTTATACTTGTAAAGTCGTTATAATGACTGTTCAGAATATTTTGTGTAAAGTATTCTGCGGTATTTTGCCGCATGTATCTGATCTCTCTGAATGACTTTTCAAATTCCAATGCAGGGTTTGATGGCATCAGAGAAAACAGTAGGTTTTTCTAGTTGCGTAGAACCTAACGGGAAATTTATTGTCATCACCAGTAATTGATGGAATATATGTCTGCCATGTAACGCTGTACTTGGGTAAATCTTATGGGATATTTGACTTCCCAGTGTGTCCAAAAATTTTATTTCATATTTGTTCATTTGCTGCACTAATACTACGAGTGGGAGAAGGACGGAGGGCATGTCGATCACTAGCTGCATCCTTGGGAATTTAGTCACTATGGAGCGTGTCCTTAACAGTTGTTCGTGAAATTTTCCTTGGAAAATTGATATCCAGACGAGGTGACATAAATTGGCCTCCACGTAGCCCGAACTTGACACCAATGAACTTTTTCATATTGGGCTACCTTAAATCAAAGGTATACAGTAACAATCCTCCTTCTTTGGACCAACTAAAAGAAAATATCCGAGAAGGAATAGCAGCGATCACGGAGAATACGTGCCGAGAAGATCTCAGAAATTTTACCTCCTATTTAGAAAAGTGCCAGTGAAATAACGGATGATATTTAGAAAACATAAATATATTCTCAGGAATTGTACTTTAATACAAAATAAACATTTTTTATTAAACCCATCTATTATTTTATTACAGAATTTTTATTATATAAAAGACTTTTGGGACACTTGTACAACATTACTCTCATCTATTATTCTGGCAATAAATATTTTTTTATCCGTATTTTCTTCTTCGTCTTTTTCTATTGCCGTGTGCGGCACGTTTCCAGACCATCACGTCTTAGGATGGTCTGGAAACAATAATGGTGCTAGTATTAATAATTATTAACAAACAATGCAATAAATTTTATATTAAAAATATATTTCAGAACATCTTTATTTTTCATTATCGCTTGGAATACTTTCTAAATACACGAAAGTATTTGATTTATTTTCGTCATTAGAAAAATTGCTTAGAATAATTATTTAGTATTAAGAAGAATAAATTTTTAATTCATGTTGGGTGACCATTTTTATTATGTCGTTTGGAATGTAGACTATTTTCAGAAGAGTTTGAAAGAAGTAAATAATGTCGTGATAAACTAATTTTTTTTTATATTATCAGCTGGAATTGAACAAAAGTTTAAGATATATTTTTTTGGCTATTTCCCATCTTATTTGTGTTCCTCGGTAATGTAGTGATAAGATTTTCCGGTTGTTACGCGAAATTCCAAAGTTCAATACTACACCAGGAAGATTATAATTTTATTTTTTTAATTCAATTTATGAAAACTTTCTTTCGAATCAGAAAAAAATATTCTATGTAGGGGTGATATTATTTATCTACACATTAACGCATTTATTAACAAAATTGGTATTTAATTAAACAATGACGTTGATAAACCAAAAAGTGGAAAATCAAATAAAAATATGGGTAAGAACTGCTATCGTTAGCCAATTTAAATAATTAGCAATATTTGAATATGTCCAAGAACACACAATAACTGGATTTTTACCTACAAAGGCACTGTTATTAAACAAATATCAGATATCTCATGGAGACAAAGATATTTTTTATTATATTTAATGGAAAATATATAGAAAAATGGGGTAATTACGACTTTCAAAAAATTTGATAAATATGAAGATTGAAGGGTAAGAATTGGTGAGTTAAATTTATAAAGTGATCACTTAAGCCAGCCGAGGACAGGTTGTAAGCTCTGTAATTACCCCACACTTCCATATATTTTCCATTAAATATAATAAAAAATTGCTTTGTCTCTATGAGATATCTGATATTTGTTTAATTTAAAAAATCTTTCCACAATGCAAAACGTATGTTCACAGTATGACGGCCTGTAAAAGGATATATGGTTTGTTAAAAATGTCCTCTGGTATTTCCTGGGGCCGCCAAAAATGACGTCAATTGATTGATTTGAATTGTAAAATGAAAAGCGTAAGTCAATTAATAATTAAATCCATCCACATGTTTTGATCGGAATAATTGTATCATTTCAAGGTTATGTGTCTTTTGCTCTTGAATTTCCCCCCCCGTTTAAATACCTTTAGGCTATTCATTTATTTACAGAAGGAGAAAATCAAGACCACCTGCGGCCTTGTTGGTGCTAATGGCCAAAACCCGGAAACTTCCTAAAGGTAGGCAGCTAATACAGAAGTCATTTTAAAAAATATATTTTTATTTCCAAAAATGTACCTCGCTTTGCAGTGCACATTATTTTTTATTTTATTTATTTTTCTTGGTGTATGATACCGGATGTCAACCTATGACGATATTATGATGATATTGTTAATGATGACCGAATGTAATAAAATAAAATAAATATGTAATTATGACGAATCGAAACAAGAGTAAACAACTCTCAAAACGATTCGGGATAGAATGTAAATAAAAAAAGTGTAATTTATTGCTATCTAACTAACTAACTTACCATCACGTCCTTAGGCAGAGAACATAGAGCATCACACTTTTCTATTCTGACACACGATTTTCGCTTCATCCACTTTCGTACATCTTCTAATACTGGTTGAATATTATGTTCCAGGCCGATTTTGTTTGGCCGCCATTTTGGTTTTGCAAATATTTGTCAGTTCGTATTTGGTAGTTGTAAAAAATAGTTAATTACAATTTATTAATGTTGAAGTCATTAAAACATTTTATCTAAATAATAATAGCAATATTGTAACCATTAATGGAGATCGCTGTCGGCGCATGTTGGAAAAATTCTTGGTGACCGAATTTGAGTCGATTGGGTCTGCAACACACGTGGTTTCAACAGTACGGTACTCCTCACACGCAGCATGAGCTATGCTTGAAATTTTGCGAAATTTTTATCAATTTTTCTCGGCCGCATAATGTCAAAAAGCGGTGATATCGACTCGGTCTCTTTGATCACCTGATTTGACGACTCCCGACTGTTGTACTTGAAAGGAAAGAGAAGCCAACAACAATTCTGATGCTACAGAACAACATTAGAAATAAAATTGCTGAAATAACACGCCAAGTGTTCGAGAATGTTATGAATAATATTGGTGAAAAAGCATGCGTTTGTGCCGCTACCAGAGGCGGTCACTTGACCAATGTCATATTTCATATATAACTCACTAGTCATACAACACTCCCACTCCACATATTTTTATTATATTTTTATTTTATTCTTACTTTTTTATTCATATTTGATTTATCTTTTTATTCCAAATAACACTACAACAGCACGAACAAAAAAAAACTGGCTACTTTAACACAGACTTTAGTCTAGCAAAGTAGCCAGGACAACGCTGTATATATCAGAGGTGAAGTCTACTCCATCCCACACAATAAACTATGTATTATGTATGTTTATTATGTATCCACCTCTGTTAGTACAAAAATATGGATGTCAAAATATATATAAATAAATAAATAAATAATTGTAATAAATCATATAATAGATAAATAAAAGCCAAATTAAAAAATTATGTTTCATTTTCTAGTTATTCAAAAACAATATCGGCCAGGGATATAATATTCACTCTGTACAAGCTCATCGATTATTAAGGTTTCTAACAGTATTATCTTCTAGTATTTAGTTTACCTGGTCATGCCAAGTCTTCTGCGGACGTCCTCTATTTCTGGTGCCATCAACAAATATCTTTCTTACTATTCTTTCATTCGTTTCATATAACCAAACCATCTAAGCGATCTTTTTTTAATTACTATGCTAAGATAAGCTTTTGCATTCTCTCCTAATTTCTTCATCCTTTACTCTGTCATAAGTGAATTTGCCATATATACGCCTAAGTGATCTCATTTCTATTTTGTCTACAAACACTTTTTTGCGTATAATTACTTTTTCGTATAAATATTTGCGTATAAGCCGACCCTTAAAAGTAAAAAAATCGACTTAAAGTAGATGAAAAGTAAAGAAATAAGTGATCAGCTTACCAATTATTTTAGTTATGTCCGTTTTATTTTCCTACTTACTACATTTATTTTATTTCAATTAAAAACTGAACAAAAACAATTCGTTAAAGTAATAATATTTAAAATAAAAACGATTTATTGTAAATATAAAAATATTCTTAATTATCTGGAATTATATGTAATTTTGTACGAGAGTAATATTTTTATAAATTTGCACCCTATTTCATTTCATTCATTCATGGATGCTAATATTTACGAATATAGGTACTTGAAGAAGCTTTTGGGATCAATTGTTTGTGGGAACAATTGGCAGAGGGATCAGCTGTCCGAGGTATCAACTGTCCGAGGGATCAACTGTCGGGGGATCAACTGTCGGGGAATCAACTCTCGGGGGATCAAGTGTCAAGGATCAATCGTCAGGGAAACCATTCCGTTTATACATTTTCATACAGTATTACGATAGTATTAAAACAACTATACAAATATCTCCTCTATAAGAATTTGCCTTATCATGCTCTCGGAACAAAACGGTAACATATGACATTTACATTAAACTGAGATATTGATCTTCAAGGCTTCGAATTTTTAATTTTTTTTATTCAGCAGAGTTTGGTTCATCACTAAATTGGTGAATTTATTAACAAAAATTGCGCTATATGCATGTATATGTATAAGTTCTAACTTATACGTAGTTAAACCAAAGGACGAATGTTAGACATCTTAGAGAAATTAGAAATTTTTAATAATAAGAAAATTAGAAACATCCAAATACTACCCATTACATTCCCTCTCTTATCCATTTTAAATTTACCTCCACCACTTAACTCCGAACACACCCTATATTATTGATAATGGAAAGATGTTCCCGAAAATTTTCTAATATTTAATACAATAAAATATAGTAGAATAAAACAGTGTTCAACTCCAGTTATAAAATAATCACAAAGTTTTACCAAAAATCTTTGAACAATTAGAAAATTATTGTAAGAATTCTCATACAATATTTGTCAAAATATTAGATTATACCTTGTTGTTCCAAGAGTATGAAACGCCGTGAAGTCAAAAATGAAATGAAACGTACTGTGACCGTGAAGTCAAAAAGAAATAAAAAATAAAACATATCCAGAAGCTACTGATGTAAGTATTCCAATTTTGAAACACGCTATCAAATTAAAACAAGTCGGCTATTAGAAGGTAAGTACTCATAATATTAAATTAGGTCATTTTTTTTTATAAAACATATTAATTTACATTTATTATCATTTTGTATTTTGAGAACGTATGCACTAAAAAAAAGGAAAATATAATACTTTTTTTGTTTAAATTATTGGGTATATTTAGAAATGTAGCCATAAGGAAAAATTGCGGATGTCAGAAAGATGAGTAAGGATAGGCAAAGATAGGATGATCAAGAAAAATATTTTGCTTGAACGAAGAGGAACAAGGAAAATAGAAAGCCCGAGAGTACATAGGACAACCACGTTAGTCAATTATTGAAAAAAGTTATAATACAAATTAAATGTATTAAATAGAAAGATATCCTAATTAATACATCGAATTAGTATTTAAAATATCACAGACCTATGTTATGAATAATTACAAATTCACCATAAGAATGTGTTCTCCTTAATAATGAAAAATTTAAGATGAGTAGTATGAAGAATAAAAGGAGTTATACGAGCTAAATGGTGAACGCGCTTACCCGGATAGGAAGAGGTCCAGGTTCGAATCCTGGTAGCAACTAAATATTTTATCGATAAATAGAATTTTTCTGTTTGATTAATTTAATTTGTATTAAATACCACAGAACTATGTTCTGAAAATGCAACTTCACAACTAATATGTGTTAAAAATAATATCACTTAAAAGTTCTACAACAATTTTCATTACGGTCAAAATATACAATGTTTATTAATGAATTCACGCAAAATAACTACAATTCTCTAGCCTCTGGACATAGGTATGTATAAAACGAAGCTATGAGGCATTCTTCAAGTACAGTATTCTAGTATAAAGGGGCCCCCGTGCGCTTGAGCACTTAGCTCCATGCTCGCCCATGGTCTCAGAGGTTGTATCATCGATTAAACTAGACCTGGTTGTTAATAATAATAACATTGTTGATAGATATCTCCACAGAAAAAATCTCAAATGCGTAATCTGAAGGCTAAAAACAGGTGATAAATATTTTTATTAATAACAATATGCGAGTATATTTTACTTTGCTGATTAACAAACGATTTTAGAATATTTAAAATAAAAATGTTACACTTATGTACTTAAAATTTTTACACGAAGTTAATCGAAGTATATTTATATGTCACGATTATTTACATAAAAAAATAAATGAGATCTATTCCAGTTGATTAATTTTCTTTTACAACCGGTTTGTGAATAAATGGCGTCGACTGCCTCAAATCCGTGCCCTACGCGGCTATACCTCCTGCTTTAATAGCACTCCTTGACATGTTAACTTACTAGATCCGGGTGAACAGGATTCTCCTGACTATATCTATATAATTTATTTCTGTAAGGAGTACTGGGAGACTAAGGTGTTTTCAGCGTGCCGAGGTTATGTACTCGGGATCAACGGACCCAGTTGGCCGGCTGGCGGAACCTTTGGCCATTAGCCATGGTCACAATCCATTCAATCTTAGGAGTGCAGCCTGTGCGTGGATTATACAAGTTGAAAAAAAATCCCCTCATGCATTTTAGAATAAATAATAAAATTATTATTTAATATAAATAAAAATATATTATTAAGGAAAACACAATTGAAATTGTGAAGTTGTAATTATTCAGAACATAGGTCTGTAATATATTAAATACTAAATTAATGTATTAATTATAAATATGTACATATAAAATCAATTTTGTCGAAAAATATTGTTTTTGGCTTATATTGGCTTTCAAATAATGGAACGACAGGGTATTAATTTGAAAAATGTAACATATAGGTTCGAAAATTTGTCAAGAAAAATACTGGCGTTATAGCACAAAGGTAGTGCACTTCCCCGGATTGGAAATAGAGATCCAGGTTCGAATCCCGGTGACGCAAAAACAATATTTTTCGACAATATTGATTTTATATGTATATATTTATAATTAATACATTAATTTAGTATTTAAAAATACATTAGACGAATAATTTTTTTCAAAAAATCTATCGAAAATAAATTCCTTACAGCACTGGCCGTAAGATCGCAAGGAAGAATATTTTTACATTTATTTTCTAGGTCTAATATGAACGGAGTTACGATTTTTTTTACGACACGAGATGAAGAATGAGAACATTTTTTCTCAAACATGAATATACGAGATACAAGTTTTAAATAGACGCCATTTACAAACAAGATGGCGGATCAGGCTAGTTAACGAATTTAGCCGAAGTGTTTTGTAGATCAAATTTTCAAAAAAGTTTGAATGTTATTAGATAAGAAGTACAAAGGAAGTGAATGTGTATTATGAGGGTGAAGGACGGCGTTCTTCCCTGTCACCGGCTAGTCAGTGGTGCACACAAGATCCACGGGTTCTTCATCTCAGAAACGCATACCCACCTTAGTTTGTCAAATTCTGCCTTCATCCTAAACTGGGAAAATTTATTTATAATACCTGAGAGAGATAAATGAAAAGGTGTTATTCGTTACATAATGGAATCTTACCATAAAAAACACAAATAAAATCAAAATACAATTCACTAACAAATCCTAATATCGTCGGGTATCGACGTTCTTCATGCATGCTGGCGACAAGATGTTACAACAGATGGCATAACTCCATTCCATGCTCGTCCGTACACATTCTATTGTAGCAACCCATTTCCATGACCCATCATCGTACTTGGTTCTCAGCATCCAGGCCGACGCAATAGGATTTGTAGAAAATATGATGTAATGTAGCCTGCAGTAGTAATGAAACTGAAGTAGTGAATGTAACGAAGGGAAACGTCTCGTTTCCTGTAAAGATTATTCACTATGCGATTATATTAACAAATTATAGTAAATTATAAACTAGTGATTTAATAATTTGGTTACGTTGGATGCTCACGGTTACATCATAGATTCGCTGGTCGCAGCAGTGAACCAAGTAATTTTGACAGCTCTGTGGGATGAATTCAAAAATAACCATAGATGGTGACCGTTTTTATAGACTTCAAAACAAATTGCGTTACCAACCTGAGGGCATTATCCATGATTACAAGGTACTTGGTATTAAAACAAGTGACAAGGCAATTTCGAACGTGACATCAGTTTGTAAAGTCACAATATATTTATGTTAAAAATTTACAGAGGGTAGCTTGGAGGTGATCAAAAATGAATGATGATCAAAAAAGTGCATTGAAATTTATCGAAAATTAGAGATCTCATGACGCAGATCTTTACAATTTCTATCGAAATTATTTAATATAGTCACAACCTTAACTCAAACCTGGAACTGTTATATTATCAAGGAACTATGTTCTGAAAAAGCATAATTTCACAAAATGTGATTTCATTATAATTAATCAAGATATAGTGTGAGAGTAGAATGCGGCGTTCTACCCTCCTCACCGGCTAGTCAGAGGAGAGCATAAGAATCGCAAGTTTTCCATCTCAGAAATGCATACCAACCGTGATCTATCACATTTTGCCTTCGTTCTAAACTGGGAAAATTTATTGTCGACACCTTAGAGCAGCTAATTAAATGACGGGGTGATTTAGTACATGACATTAATTCTATAATGTCATAATAGTTTCCATTCTGACTTTATGATAAAATCTTAAAGTGGATTTATCATTTCTGCATGTCTGGATATTTTAAAATCATATTTCGCTACACGCCGCCAATAATACAAAGTAATAATAAGTTTTCATCCCGAAAGAAGGTCACTTACTGCAGGATTATTTCAAGACATATAATTCTACCCATAGTAGGTAGTCTGAAAAATGTGCACGAATTACCGCATAATGCACATTATGGACGTGGGACTAGATCAGCGCTGCCAAAATAAAATTTCACAAAATGAGATTTCGATTTGAGTGCGTGTAAAGAACAGTACAAAGTATCATCATCATCGCGTGTTTTATTCGCTGATTAGAATAACGCATCCAGTATACACATAGCTTTACTGACCCTAAGAGATCAAAATCTCATTGAGAGATCATCGTGGAACATTACTCGATTTATAAACTTAAATATTATTAATTAATATTAAGGAATTGACAGAATATAAACTGAATTTTTATAAGGAAATCTTACATATATTCTTTATTTTAAGGCTTCCCTTTCAAAAATAATTCATATTTCCGCGTTTATTACGAAAATATGGGTTTTTATTATTCATTTACCATATATCAGAAGTCATGCAATAGATTTCTTTTTAAAATGATTATAATTTTAAATTTATTTTAATATTAGAAGATACAATACATTTATAAAATAATCAGGAGGATATATATATATATATATATATATATATATATATATATATATATATATATATATATACTTAGGAAAGACCTTTACATTAAAGAAATTCTAATAAACTGAATGTAATTTGCCATAATTAAGAAAATACAAGCATTATAAGAAAGACCGCGACCATTAATTAATTTTCTGCGTGCCACAAAATTTCCTTGATATAGAAAATTCTTACATACACAAAATGTATTTTCTTATAATCAAGAAGTCAAGATTACGGACACAAATCTGCATTGAACACAATTCGCAAAATGTTAAAAATTAATAGAGTTATAAATCTATTATCAATTTTCGACGTTTTTAAAACACTTTACAATACAATACAAATACAAATTATTTAAAATAATATATTATATTTACTTACATGCTTGAAACTTCAGCTACTATTTAAAATCAAATTTTATATAAAAAATATAATAATTTTTTACTATATAATATTTATATAGATCCTATTAATGTGTGTTTTTTAATCGGCGAGTGAGAAAGTGTCTTTAAAAATGTCGAAAATTGTTCATGTGTACTACAAATTGAATGGTTTATAACTATTAATTAAAAATATTTTGTTAATTTGATTCAATGCATATTAGTCTACGTAATCTTGACTTCGAGATTATAATAAAATATATTTCGAGTAAGCAAGAATTTTTAAGGCAATTTTGTGGCGCGTGGAAAATGAATTTAATCGTCGCGGTCTTTCTTTTAATGCTTGAATTCTTTTAATTATGGCAAATAACACTAATTTTATTAGTTTTACATTAGTATGAAGGTCCTGTCTAAGTAATAGTTTTTAAAAAAAAGTAAGATCTAGTTTATAACTATTGATATAAATTAATAATAAAAACTCCCTTATTTATAAAAAAAATAATTATTTTTGAAAGCACGCTCTTAACCTCTTCTTTTTCTAATTATATTAATGTTTTAAACTTAGACGAGCAAGGCTTTTTCGTAATTTAAATTATTTTATTTTGGTTATTCAATTTTGTAACGTGTATGTTAATTGAGATTAAAATAATTTTTATTTAGACTTCACTATTGGATAGGTTGAAAATCACTAAGATTGTTCCTCCATTGCAATCATCAATTGTTTAATACAAGGCATTAATTTTTCACACATTTTTACACAATTCAATACCTAGTTAGCATAACCATGAGAAAACTAACTGGAGCAGAGTCAAGAAACTTGAGTTCCCCATTGAAAACGGTAAATTTTTAAATGTTATTATTAAGAATTATTATTCAATATTTAAAAATTTCAACACGAGAAGAGAGCAGGGGAGATTTTAGATACTGACATTAAATAAGCAACCAAAATTATGTTGTGCATATAATTGTCTTTTCTACCTTCCTTGTATGCAGCAGAGATTTGAACAATCTTTGAAATGTACCATTGGAGAAAGATGTTACGTATTTTATGGATAGCGAAGTGCATGAAAGCATAATCCTGGAATAAATTCAACCACGACTTTGTTTACAGTAGTAAATGAAAAATTCTATCAATTTTTTGGCCACGTTATAGCTTAGTTAAGGCGATTATCCTGAGGTGCATTAAGAACAGTATCTCATCTGATTAGGTCCATTGTATGTATGTAGATTGTATGAAGGATTACAATAAATTAACAATGAGACCTCGGCTTGCTGGCCGTCTCTTGCTTCCTGTTTCAGGGATTCATAAAAATGTTTAGATGTGACAGGTTTGCCAGTATTTCTCAATCTAGTCGTCGTGAAGATACATTCATTAAGTAGCTCTGAGTGTAAAAATTAAAAATTAATGTTTATATTATGTATACTGCAGTTTTTACGTTAATAGATTGTCTAATACAAGTAATGGGTCATCAGAGTAATAAACGAAAAGCCATTTAGATATAACTCTGAAAAACTTTTTAGATTTAAAAGTTTTATATATAAAACAGTTATTTACCATACTAAAATTATTTAAAAAAAAAACTTGTATTCACACCCACAACCCGAATCAAAAGAAACTAGGTACAAAATCTAAGGATACTTTTCAGTGCCAAAAATTGATACCAAATTCGGTTAACAATTTTTCTTATTTTGTGCACCGCGTTTATTTAATATATTGCCACTAGATCTTAAAGGGTCTAAAGTTATTAACGATTTAAAACCAAAAATAACAAAGTGGTTGCTTGATGTAGGCAAAATACAAAATTAAACTATTTTGTCATTTGTGCTAACCTAACTTTTGTCTTTTGCCACATTTTGTCTATAATTACTATTATTAATTATTGTCTACTATTCTTTTATGATAAAAAATAAAAAAATAATAATTGCAGTGTAATAATACAAATTAGTATCGAAACGGCTTGATTTTGACCAGAGTTGAATAATTAGGTTACACCTACAATCTCTTATTCATTCTGCATTTTTTCCATTCCCTTCATTCTTTCTCATACATCATCATACCGTATAAAATATGTCACGACTGACGTGGGTAACATAATAATAAACGTACTCGTAAATTCGACAAGAAAGTAAAAGCTTTGACTTTTGCTACAAACCTGTTATAAATACTTGCTTTGTTTTAAGATCTAATTGTTAATGGATTTTACTTTTATTTTGAGTACAAGCATTAAGGTTAATTTAGAGGTTAAAAAAGAATGGCGTATCAGCATGGGTATCAGTAGTTAGCCTCGACTATTGAATCAAATCTGCTTGATGTGGAGAAAATAACAGGATTAAGAGCGGTCATGCCAGGGGCGTCTGAAATATTGTTTATTATCATTTGGGTTTTATTTGTTTTAATAACAGGAAGGAACACTAAACGCTGCGTGAAATTGTGTACACACAATTATGGACACGCTTATTAATAAGCGCAGATATTGAACGAAAATAGAATTGATATAATAAAAATTATCACGTTATATTAATTATTGATCACGTGATGATAATTAACTTCATATATCTTCAAGTAATTATATTATTTTAAGTTATCGACTATACATAGTGCAATAATGATTTAATACAATTTGGCTAAACTGCGTTATGAATACAACATAAATTTCTTTCAAGGTACAATTTTTTTCCAAAAATATTATCATTAACATAAATTATTAATAAAAGAAAATCTAAAAAATTCATTTGAAAATTAGATAAGTAGACTGTCTTTATTTAAAATTGTATTTTATGTCCAGTTTTGGCGATTTACAAAAATCACAAAAAACACTCATTTCAAAAATCTTGTATTTTGTACATTTCACTATTGTGCTCTATATAGTCGTTATGCATAAGGTAATTGATATAAAAAACTGTAATTCACATATATATACGGTGTAATAGATCTAGTCGACAATATTTTATGAATGAAATACGTGGCTAAGTGAGTCGTGACTATATAAGTCAAGTAAGTGTTGTAAGTGACTATATGAGTTGAAAATGTTAAAAGAATATGCGATTAATCTCAACCATGCCATAGATATAAGCATTTAAAATAAATCGTAAATGTGTGATTATTTCGATTAATTGAAATATTTAATTAAATTCAAAAAATTAAAGATGATCAAATTTCGAGCGGCCAGACCATTTTTTGTTAGATGATTTAGGGCTTGATTTACATTAATAATGGATAAATTTTATAAATATTTAATTCAAAGAATACGATTTCAAGCTTAACCACCTGTAATTTAGTCAGGTGTCCACCCAAAAAATATTATGGAATAGGTCTTTTACACCCTTCATATACATTTAATAACATAATTTCGCGTCCTATAATACATATCTGGAATAGAAATTAAAAAAAATTCTTAGTATATATTCAGTTACTACTATACAAATTAAAGTCAAGCTCCTAAGTTTATGAGAAAAGTGAATAAGATCAGGATTTCGTTCTTGGAGTTCAGAAATAGTGCTCATAATACAATAGTCAGAAGTACATATAGTATGTTACACAATTATATCGACACATTTAAGTGAGAAATAATAATTTATTATAATTATATAAAATGTAAAATTTGAACAACATTTTTTAAAGTACCACCAAAAAATAATAGTTTTGATTTATGAGGGTGACATAGGGATGACATAGTGTATAGTATAGTGTCACAGCATTTATATGAAACGTGTTCAAAAATCTACAATAGTACAATAATGCAATGAATTTGATATCTTAAACAAACAGATAAATCGCCGAAAAAAATTATCTATATTATATTATTTCTTACCACTGGGATTTGAACCCGGAACTTTATTTTGCAGAAAAATTGAATTATCTATATCAATGATTCATTTTTACTTCGAATTTTCGATTGTACATATATACATATATGTTCCTTTTATTTTAGTTAAACATCTATTATTTTCTATTAAAAACTATGACCTTTTTATTTGCAATGAATCTAATTAATATTATGAAGAGAAAAAGAAAGAGAACTTCAAAGGAAAGGACATCACAATTATAATTGGTTTTTAATAATTATGGGGTATTATCTTTTAAAACTTATTTTCTTTGCGGAGTATTTATTTCATATCAATATTGCATTTAAAATCATTTCTTTCGTTCGTTGTACCGTACAAAATATTATTATAATTTATTAATACATACCTATTATAGTTTTGTTTTTATACATTTCTACATTATTACATATAATTTTTTAAAATATCAGGAATAGTCGCTAAATTTACCCCAGAAAATGGGATGGAATAAAAGGAATCTTTTTGCTTCTTTTTCACTGTAACTGTAAAACACAAATCATTAAAAACCTAACTTAATGAATGTCAAAAAATATATGTAACATATTTGCTTACAATAAAAATATTCCTGAATGAATCCAAATAAATTATTGAAAAATAATAAATAAATATGAACATTTTAAAATAAATAATTAACATGAGTAAGTGAGAACTTTTGAGATGTTAAAATAAAATTAGTAACCTTAATCGTAAGCGTGATTGATTGGAAATAAAACAAGTAAGCGGATATTATAACGAGTCACAGTCAGATCTGATATATCTTGCATCATAGCTCATGTCTTATCACCTTAATATTAAAAAAATTCGACAAGTTTGTTGATCAAGCTTTGTGTGTTGTCCTACAGCAGAATCAGTGACGGATAGAATTACGGTCCGCGTTGGATTTGCAAATCGTATAAATACGGCGCGATGCAAGTAGAGGGTATCAGTCAACCGAATTCGGTTATCTAGTGAACTTGTATCAAGTCGAAATACAACACAGACCACAATGTTCAAGCTGGTGGTGTTGTCCGCTCTCCTGGCCCTGGCCTCTGCCAAACCTTCCCATATCCATTCCGCCTTGGTGGCTCCTGCAGTGTACGCCACCCCCGCAGTGTACGCCGTCCCTTCTGCCGTGTCTCACCAATCCAGAATTGATATCCACTCGTCTCCTGCTGTGATTTCCAGCTATCTGACTTCCCCAGCGGTGTCTGCCTACTCCAGCTACTCCGCCCCTCTTGTGTCCAGCTACTCTGCTCCCCAGTACGTATCCAGCTACTCCGCTCCTCTGGTGTCTGCCTACCAAGGACATGCTTTGTTAGGTGCCCCTTCTACTCTGGCCCTCGCCCCCAACACACCAGCTGTCGTGACCAAGGCTACCGGAGTTCCTCTGGAAACTATCGAAGTTATCAACGCCAGGGATGCCCACTACACCGCTAAGGCGCTGAACGCTCACGGAATTCACAAGAGGTCCATCGTTAGCCCCCTGGCTTACTCCGCTGTGTATGCCCCTACTGCTGTGTCCCACCAGTCCCGTGTAGATGTGCACTCTTCCAATGTTCTCGCTTACTCTGCTCCAGTGGTGTCTGCCTACTCCACCCCAGTGGTATCTGCTTATTCCACCCCAGTGGTAGCCAGTTACTCTGCTCCCCAGTACGTATCCAGCTACTCCGCTCCTCTGGTATCCGCTTATCATGGACAGGCTTTGTTGACTGCTGCCCCCTCTACTCTGGCCCTCGCTCCCAACACACCAGCTGTCGTGACCAAGGCTACCGGAGTTCCTCTGGAAACCATCGAGGTTATCAACGCTAGAGATGCCCACTACACCGCTAAGGCGCTCAATGCTCACGGAATCCACAAGAGGTCCATCGCTAGCCCCCTGGCGTACTCCGCTGTGTATGCTCCCGCTGCCGTGTCCCACCAGTCCCGTGTGGATGTACACTCATCTCCCGTTGTAGCCTACTCCACTCCCGTAGTGTCCGCCTACTCTGCCCCCCTGCTGAAGTCTTACTCACCCCTGGTGTCTGCCTATTCATCACCCCTCGTGTCAGTTCACTCTTCTCCCCTCGTGTCTGCCTACTCTTCTCCTATTGTCTCACACTCGGGCCCCGCTTACAGTGTTCACCCTTGGTAACTCCAGAAAAGTTGATTATTTTTAGCCATTGAAGTATTGTTTTATTTGTAAAGCTACCTCTTCATGTTATAAATTTTTAACAAAATCAAACGCCGTAACTACCCAAGACCACCAAGAACCAGGATTGATCGATTGATACGATTTCAAGTTTTGAGAGACTGAAATAATTTTGGATTTGAGTTTTTTGTGTGTAACATAGGCTCTTTAAATTGAAATAAAATATATATTTGAAAACATAAATGAACAGGTTTTTAAATATTTAGTCCTACATCCTTCATGTATATAATCTATTTCATCTAACTTTAAAAGATCATCTGCGTTAATTTGCATACATTAATATTACGTAATAATGTTCCATATCCAATACTTTAAATTACTGTACTTATATAATTTTTTAAGTTTACATTATCATTTATATTTAATTATTCTTCAATTATTTTCACACTATATTAACATATAACTATAGATATTACACAAGAATGTAACCGGCATATATTACTGTGAACGTTGCATCTAAGAAGGGAGGACTAGTGAGCACTAAGCAAAGTGAGATAAGTTAAGTAATCATCGTTTGTTCGAAACCAATTTCTCATTGTTATGGATTTTGTATTAATAACAATAATTATAGATAATTTTTTTTGACAGTTCATAACGAGTAAATGTACATATATATTTTTTATATCATTTATCGATTTTTCTATTGGAAAGATATGTCATGTGAGATGTCACAAACTCAATAGCTTTCATAGCAAATATCAAAAGATATTTTGCCGTCGCAAAACATACAATTTACCAGTCATAATTATCATTTGTTATTAAGACAGTTCTTTATTATTAGTAAGGTATTCATTAAATATTTATGATTTTTTGTTCAGATTTCTATTTCTAGAAATATTAAGAATCTATTTAATTTAAAATATGATTTGCGGCCCCAAAATACGATAATCTCTCAATGAGACTTCTCTGAGTGCCGCTAAAAGTAAGTGTGCACTGAATAGATTTCTACTCCACTCTATTATTCTTCGAATCCGTGAACACGAGCCATTATATAATAAATGTATATTTAATTATTCTGTTATTGTACTTTTAAGGATTTTTGATAATGTGGCTCGTTATTTTTTTAGTAATTTAGTATTTTTCGCGATTTATTGACTCTATCAACATGGCATCGTTATTTTAAATGTTTGTAATTCAATTACACTTAGGTGGTTTGATAGAGCGGATGAATGAGGAGAGAATGGTAAGAAAGATATATGACGCAAGTGTTGATGGTACTAGAAATAGAGGACGTCCACGAAAGTCTTGGCGCGACCAGGTAAACCAGATAATGGAGGATGGTTCTGTCAGAAGCCTCAATAATTGGCGAGCTTATATGAGAATATATATGAGGCGAAAATTGTGTGTCAAGACAGATAAGTGTAGTACACTATCCTCTCTGCCTACCCCGCGGGGAAATGGCGTGGTAGTGAGTTAGTTAGTTAGTATTTCAATTAACGTGTAAATATGTACATACTAGTTTTAAATTAACACAAAAATGACACGATCGTTTGAATTTCATTAAAAGATTATCAAAAACTTATAATACTCATATAAGATTGTGTAAATAATAAACAGAGGATCATATTACGACATATCAGGACTAAAAATCATATCCGGATAATAAAAAAAGCATTGCTATCTAAACAAGTCCAGGAATTTCTTGGCACCCACTGTAGTTTTGAAAAAACAAGCCGATATTTAAGGTTTGATATAAAGTTTCGTTGATATATTCGTAATGTAACAACATATTATAATAACTTATTATAATATTATAATAACATATTATAATAATAACAAATGTATCTGAGTAAATCAACTATTATAAAATCTTAGTGACAAAGCCTCACCCTCTAACCGCATTCTTTTCCATACATTGTGTAGGTGCACGGAATTATGAGGGAATTCGTCCTCCTTTTTCTTGTTCCTTTTCCTTTTTTCGGTTATTGCGGCAGCCATCGTATGTTGTTATGTTTGTACTTTCCAAAATATATAGTTTTAACAGTCATATAGAGAAGACAATTATATAAAATCTTGCATTGGAATAATATTAAAATTATTATTTTATTTATTTATTCATTTAGAGATTTATAACATTTGCACAGCTGCAAAAAAAATACGGTTTGTTACATATATTTTAAACACATTTTAAAATGCATTGCCCTACTAGGCAAGCCTGTTTTAGGGTAAATTGGTAAACAAATACATTTTACAAAACCAAAACTCATTGAAGGCAAAACACAATAAAATCGAATACCTAACATACAAAGCAAGTAAACGTGAAAATATAAAAAAATTTATATGTATATATATATATATATATATATATATGTATATACAATAAGAATGTGTTTTCCTTAATTTTAATTTTTCATTATTCAGAACATAGGTTTGTGATATTTGAAATACTAAATTAATGTATTAATTATAAATATATACATATAAAATCAATTTTGTCGAAAAATATTATTTTTGCGTCACCGGGATTCGAACTAGGATCTCTATTTCCAATCCGGGGAAGTACACTACCAATTGTGTTATAACGCTTGTATTTTTCATGACAAATTTTCGAACCTATGTGTGACATTTTTCAAATTAATACACAGGATTAGAAAAAAAGATCCAGGTTCGAATCCCGGTGACCCAAAAACAATATTTTTCGACAAAATTGATTTTATATGTATATATTTATAATTAATACATTAATTTAGTATTGAAAAATTAAAAAAATACATCTGCACGTTAGTGCGAAAAACCACAATGTAAATAATATTTTATTGTAATAAAACTGTAACACGAATCTACCTTTACATACGTTTGACCTTCAAGTAAGCGCTTGCGCTTAATATTTCATATACTGGGATCTTTTTAAATAATAATTTGATTTCTTCACTTAAACACGATGCAATGTACAAATATTATTTATAATGAATATATTATTTTTTTATTATACACGACACTTTTTCATACCAGAAGTCTTGGAAGGCGGATTAACGTATATCTTCATTTGAAAAATGATAAGATGCTTTAATTTTTTTAAATTCTGTTTGTTGACACGAAGAAAGAGGTCCACTTAAGAATCTTATTTTTATAACAATATTGCATTTCGTTCTTGTTTTTTTCATATTATAATCTATTTTTCATGTTCAGATTCTGTATCTGAGTACGGAACTAATGACATATTTTCGAAATTTTGATTAATTGTCTATCGGTGAAGACACCTAACACATACTTCTAAGAAATATAAGTACAAACTTTTTTTTAAAAATATTTTAATGATAAATGAGAAAGAGATAGTTTCACTGACATCACCAGAACAGGAATTAAGTTAAAAATCTTATTATAATTGAAGTTTTAGGTGGAATCCGATTGAACATTGACCATTAATCTGAATTAAATATTACTGTTGTGATTATAAAAAGAAACCAAAATACACATTGTGTTATACTTCTCATCACAGTACATTATTTAAATATTAATTTAATTGAAAAACAATAGTAATCTTATAAATATACAAAATAAACATAAAATCAAACATTGCAAATACTCGTAAAACAAAAGATTTAAAATTTGAATTAAATATATTAATTCGAAAGATATACATATAAAATCAATTTTATCGGAAAATATTGTTATTGCACTACCGGGATTCGAACCTGGATCTCTTTTCAAACCGGGGAAGGTGCATTATCCAACTATGCTACAATACATATACATATACAACTAGCGACAATATTTTTAGCGACAAATTTTCGAACCTACATGTTACCTTTTTTTGATATTAATACATTTAATCGTTCCATTATTTGAAAGAGTCTTATTTTTACGGAATCTCAAATACCTTTGATATAAATTACAAATTCATTTTTATTAAATTTTAGACTCATTGATACAACTTTATTATTAGGAGAACACATTCTTATTGTGAAGTTGTAATTAAAAAAATATCACAGATCTAGGTTCTGTATAATTACAACTTCACAATAAGAATGTGTTCTCCTAACAAAAGATTTTATTTTCTGTACACAAAACAAAATACCTACATTTTGAAAACTATAAAAATTGTATTTAAAAATAAAAATATTTTATTGTAAGAAAATGAACAGTAAAAAAAACATAATTAGCAAACTTCTCTGATAATTTGTTTCGCTAAATAATTAACTTCTCATAAACTGATTTATGTTTGTGAAAGAAATTTGCTAAAGCGCTTTTAAAACCTAGTTAAATTGTATTAAATATATTCAATCATTTACCAATCGATTTATCTATTCATCGACGTCTTATCACACATATTTGTAGTTACAACAAAGGAAAAATAAAAACGTTAGGTTTTTTAAAAACCACTGCTGAAAGGCAATACGCCAAAAATGCAATAAAGACACAGAAGAACACGTACTTAAGAAGTTATGACCTTGAATATTTTTTTGATATATTAGAGTTTTATATTTTTAAACATGATTACCAATAAGTAGGATCTAATTTTAATTTTTTCTGCGTCACATTATGATAACAGGTTATAAGAATATATGATTTTTATATAGCAGTCGAGCCTGGAAGGAAGAAAACTATCCCTTGGCAATCATGTGGTTCCTTTAAGCATACATAATACGTGTTAGCTTTGGTTTTTGCATTTAAGTCCATAGAGTTCAGCAAGAGTTCACTGAACAAGCCAATCGGAATAAATGTGCCCATTATTATAAAAGTGGTCTATATATATAATACATTATATAATATTTAATTATTTAATATATTCTACTAATATACTTTTTTAATAAACATAATAATATGTAGCATTACAGTTTGTTTCATGTCAATAAATAGTATTTTTTTCATATGCGGTATAATTTTCACGCGTATGAAAAATAAGTCACTTGTTTTTTTATTCTACTAGTTCAATTGATTGAGACGCGTTTCGCTTTTAAGACATTATCAATCTCTCGAACCAATCAATTGATAATACCCTTACAAGGCGAAACGTGAAAGGGTAATTAAACTCGAGTAATTTGTTTAGAATTTAAAAATAAATGTTTTATTTTCATATGTGTATTCTACAAACATACCTCGGAAACAGTAAATAGGTATCATTTTGTAAAGGCTCAGATTTCTCTCGGAGATTCGACTCGAGTTTACATAAAGGATTGTTCAGCGTCCAACGTGAAGCGATATGTGCACATTATAAAGTGGTCCAAGTCAAGTTTCTTTCGTTTCGAGATATTTAAAGGTTTGCGTTTGAATTGATTTAAATATTCTTATATTACACAACACAGTGTTTATCAGAAGATATCTATTTAATTTGGACAGCAACAATAAACAGGTGTCATTCGTTTGGATTCCTGCACACAGGGAATTCATGGAAATGAATGTGCTCATAAACTGGCCAAGGAGGTCACTTTTTCCGGAGTTTTCCCCCCATCAACGCCATATCCCGATGTATGACAGACTCAATATGGTAAAAAAAAGAAAGTCTCCAAAAGAATTATATCAAATATCTCTAGAATGAGAATTGGGCACTGCCAATTAACCTCACATTTATTCAGATTGAACTTAATATATTCCCGAACATGTGAGTATGGTGCCGAGGAGGAAACACTTGACTATATCTTTTTTGCCTGTCAATTGCGGATCACAGATTTTTTTATAGTAATCTCGCCAATGGTAACTTTCAACTCCCAGTTAACTTGTGTCATCTTCTTTACCTTAACTCGCCACATTTAATCTATGTAATAGCAAATTTTTTAAACGACAATGGTATTGACTTGTAATGTAATATTTCCTATTCTATAATATTATAGTACTTTTTTCTATAAAATAAAGTTTTAACTTGATTAATGGCACAAATCACTTTTGAAGCGTGGATTGCCTATTTAAAAGAAGAAGAAAAAGAACAAAGTGTTTCAGAATTTATTTTGTCTACTAGATTTATAATTTATTTCGACATGTAAATTTTGCATGTAGCTTATAAGGAAATATAAAAATTTAAGGTTGAAATGACTTATTCTATTTGAAAATAAATACTAGTAGAATACCGTTGATCGTCGTAACAATACACCGAATATAAAGCTTCAAAATTTTCACAATTGTTACAATTGGCATCAAATTATATTAATTTATAACAATGTGGCGCGAAATATAATAAATAATAAAATAATATTTTTCAGTTTATTGACTTAAACCACTTTCATAATAGTGAGCACATATGTAGTTTAGTATAAATTTAAATGTATATACTAACAGATTTTTTTTTTCATAATTGTAATTAGAAATTTATAATGAGTAATATAAATCCTACTGAAGTTATTTGATTAGTGTTCGAAATACCGAATTAAAAAATTCAAAACTACTTTATCATTAAATTATAATGTTTTTTGATACATGTGCATTTATATTATTGTTTACGATTGGAGGACTACTTGTGAACATAGACGATAGTACCAAAACTAAACAAAAGTGTGAAAACAAAGATCATAGCCATGTAATTGTCATATGATTATAATATGATAACATCATGATGAAATGAATCTACCAATACCGGCGACATGGACCTTACTTTTATAAAATGGATCAATTAAAAAACATTTTATTACAAATCTATTTTTTTCTAGAACAAATAATAATTCGGTACGTTTTAGTGACCGTGGTATTAATTTTTTTGATTTAACGTATCAATAGAATAGAAGAATATCTCAAAAACTTGATAAATAAATTTGAGTAGTACAAATTTACCATGCTATAGATATTAAACTTCAATCATATTAATATTAAAATCCTTTCTCGTTTCGTGATCTTATCAGTTTTCTCGAAAAAATCTGAGTCTATGTATAGATAAATACAAATTAAATGTTCCCTCTCCAAGCGCAAGAGCTAGTCTTTTTTTTGGAGAGGTAAGCGAATAAAAAACAAGTCATTTTAATAACGTACAATACTTAATTAATAACTCGTATTATAAAAAAATTGAAAATATTTCAAATAAATGAAAAAAAAAGTATTAATTAGAAAAATATACATATAAAATCAATTTCCGGATAGGAAGAGATCCAGGTTTGAATCCTTGTACATTTAATTTGTATTTAAAAAATATCACAGATCTATCTATGTTCTGAATAATTACAACTTCACAATAATAATGTGTTCTCCTTACTAATATGTGTAGATACTTGACAAGCAACTTGAATTGTGTTTTGAACCTTGAAAAGTCAACACAAATTATTTCAACAAAAATATGTGTTACGTTAATACACATTATTCATTATTCTAGTTAACGTACATTGTTGCACGTTAAAATAACACAAAATTTCTAGAATAATCCATGGCTAATTTATATTTCATAAATAAGTATTACTGAATGAAACTAAAAACTTATGATTTCATCTACATTTCAATACCTAAACTAATAAATCATTCATTCAATAATTATTTATCGAAAAGTTCTATTATCAAAAATGTAAGATAGTGTTTAAAATAATTAGCGACAGTGTTGTTTTGACATGATAATATATTATGCAATATTATTATAAATTTCAGACATAATAAAAAATTAATGACGTATTATACCGGTTAGTTCAATCGCTCGTGCACCGTATAAATAGCGGCGGACGCGATCTCTAAGTATCAGTCAACCGATTTCGGTTATCTAGTGAACTCGTATCAAGTCGAAACACAACACAGACCACAATGTTCAAGCTGGTGGTGTTGTCCGCTCTCCTGGCCCTGGCCTCTGCCAAGCCTTCCCACGTCCATTCCGTCTTGGTGGCTCCTGCAGTGTACGCCGCCCCCGCAGTGTACGCCGTCCCTTCTGCCGTGTCTCACCAATCTAGAGTTGATATCCACTCGTCTCCCGCTGTGGTTTCCAGCTATCTGACTTCCCCAGCAGTGTCTGCCTACTCCAGCTACTCTGCTCCTCTCGTGTCCAGCTACTCTGCTCCCCAGTACGTATCCAGTTACTCCGCTCCTCTGGTGTCTGCCTACCAAGGACATGCTTTGTTAGGTGCTCCCTCTACTCTGGCCCTCGCCCCCAACACACCAGCTGTCGTGACCAAGGCTACCGGAGTTCCTCTGGAAACTATCGAAGTTATCAACGCCAGGGATGCCCACTACACCGCTAAGGCGCTGAACGCCCACGGAATTCACAAGAGATCCATCGTTAGCCCCCTGGCTTACTCCGCTGTGTATGCCCCCACTGCTGTGTCCCACCAATCCCGTGTAGATGTGCACTCTTCCAACGTTCTCGCTTACTCTGCTCCAGTGGTATCTGCTTACTCTACCCCAGTGGTATCTGCATATTCCACCCCGGTGGTATCTGCATATTCCACTCCGGTGGTATCTGCTTACTCCACCCCAGTGGTATCCAGCTACTCCGCTCCTCTGGTGTCTGCCTACCATGGACATGCTTTGTTGGCTGCTGCCCCCTCTACTCTGGCCCTCGCTCCCAATACACCAGCTGTCGTAACCAAAGCTACCGGAGTTCCTCTGGAAACTATCGAAGTTATCAACGCCAGGAATGCCCACTACACCGCTAAGGCGCTGAATGCTCACGGAATTCACAAGAGGTCCATTGCTAGCCCCCTGGCTTACTCCGCCGTGTATGCTCCCACCGCCGTGTCCCACCAGTCCCGTGTGGATGTGCATTCTTCTCCTGTTGTTGCCTACTCCAGCCCGGTTGTGTCCGCCTACACCTCTCCTCTCGTCAAGGCTTACTCCACCCCTGTGCTGTCTGCCTACTCTACTCCCCTGCTGAAATCATACACACCTTTGGTGTCTGCCTATTCATCACCCCTCGTGTCTGTTCACTCATCTCCCCTCGTGTCCGCCTACTCTTCTCCCATTGTCTCTGCCCACTCTGGCCCCGCTTACAGCGTCCATCCTTGGTAATTTACGAAATATTGTTTTTGGTCACTACGGTAACTAAGATATTATTAATTTACACAACGTACAAATAACTCAAGGGGAACCGTATACCAGCACAGACCGATTGAACGAAGTCAAGTTTTTAAAGACTGATCAAAATGTAGCTTTAAGTTTTTGCGTATCTTTGGTACGATATAAACTTTTCATTTTTTTAATAAACATTTTTGAGACGTATTATTTGCATATTTATTACCCTTACTCCTTATATGATATATAATATTTTTTATTATACTTTTGCAGATTAATATTTGTTTCCGCATGTACAAGTACGTATTAATATTCACCAAATTTGTTATATGATATTTATAATTTACTTAATAATTAGCATGAATTTTGAGACAAGAAATCAAGTTTTTTGAATAACTTTCAATTCTATAAATTTGTAGGTTTTCACAGCTGTCAAAATGTTATCAGCCTCGTATTGTAGATTGAAATTTTAATATTATTAAATTAATTTTCCTAACCCAGTTAAATTTTGTAAAAATAAATATGTTTATCATAAAATTAAATCATTATTAATTAATCAAAAAAAAATCGTGGAAAAGATTGTCTTCAGAACGGATACTGTTAATAAAAAATTGCAAAAACAACGCAATTATTATTTTTGCTGTATTCTACACTCATAAAAAAACTATAAAAGTCTACGCTATAAAATAGACATCTGTAGATAAAATTCCATTATTTTCTTTCATTCTACTTTATTTTCATGTTCTTTAATATCACACCCCTAGCTCAAAAACTCCTTGTTTTATCAATTGATTTTCTGCCGCTTATTTTCGGAAGGACCTGGCAGTTTTAAATTTTGTCATGTTTCTACAGGGTGTGCTATTTTTAGTAGACATTCATGAATAATTTATATCAAATGACCTTAAAATAATATTGTATAATATATAAAAAGTGGTGGTTATCGTTCTGGTGGTTGACTTTTCCAGATCAGTGAGTGCTCCATGGCACACGTTGCTATCTCCCAAGGCCAGACGCCTACATGACAAGACGTATTATTTGACGGAAAAAACCTTTAGCTTTGTTTTCGCCGATCGGTATTCGAGTTCGAATAAAAATGAAAAATTAAGCTAAATAAAAGAATTAACAATTGGAAGTACTTGATGGCTTGCAAAATTCTAATCTAACCCAAGCATATTTGCCACAAAATTTTAATACTATTCTTTTTATTTTTTTTATTTACCATGTTCAATAGTGTATATAATATTAATACGAGTAATTAAAAGAATTATGATATTTAAAAAAAATCGGAGGTCTACAAATTAATTTGCAATGATTGCAATAATTTTTAAATAGGTAAAACTTGCAGAAATGTTGATATTAGAATTAAGAACTACTTGAGATGTCTAAATAATAATAACTATTCTGAATTCTCCAACCATCATTTGGAAATAAACCATTCTTTTGATATTAATAAGCGTTTAGAAATTTTACATACGAATACTAAGGGTTTACAATTAGATTTAAAGAGATAAAATTAAACTTTTAGAAATAATAAAAAGTGTTAATAGCAAATAAAATATTACAATTAATCAAATACTTTTTGGAAATAGTCACCTTTTAAATTTGTTTTCACAGTAGTTCTTAATTAATCACTCGCCACTCTTATTTTTGTGTATGCTTGCATTTTTAATTTTAGTATAGATTGTTTCCTGAAAAAGGGACCATTGGTTTTGAAACATGTTGATGTATCAATAATATGTGGTTTTAAACAAAGTGTTTTTTCTTATTATTTATGTGACATGTTGCCACAAAGAAATGACTAACTACTGCAACTAACTAATTGCAAATGATACAGATAAAATACTGTCCATTTCGATACGGACTTTGACCTAGTGAGGTGGGCAGAAAATACATGATATATTGCACGTACTGAAGTTATAAATAAATAAATATTAGGCTGTCGTCTTTGCGGTTTTGTTAAATTATTTATTAAACAAAAATTACAACATTTCAATGGTTTCTATCTCTCAACCAATATGTCGATGCCTTTTCTGTAAATATCGGCTGGTCTGGTATTGAAATAGTTATCGAACCAATTTCTGAGGTCATCGTCATTGTTGAAGGTAACGCCACGTATTCGATTGGAAAGAGACCGAAAAAGGTGATAATCTGTCGGAGCGAAGTCGGGACCGTAGGATAGAATTTCCCAGTTGAGTTTCCGGATGACCATTTTAACCTTGATTAAAGGTGAAAAGAATTATATTTCGAAATTTTTCGTTTTTTCAACTTGGCATTCCAGTATTGATGGCAAAAAAATAATAATAATTATAAGATACAGGAAAAGGCGACAGTGGCATTTTAGAGCAGAAAAAATGTATCCAATTTTTTGTCACAAAAACAAAATGGCGGGAAAATATTAAAAAAACCACAGACTTACTAGACGACCCAAAACACTCATTTTTACCTTGTGTTATATTTTTACCTTTATCTGTACTACGCGCTTCAAACCATCATTTTTGAAATCAAACAGATTTTGCTATTTCGGTACCTCTCAAACGCTAAGCAAGTACTCTATCATCTTGCTATTATTCTAATATACTGATGGTGTCAAATTGTCGAATAAGTATTATTGCTGATTTTGTGGTAGAATTGAATACATTGAGTTTTATTTTTGATATACTTTATTATTTATACATTATTAACGTCTGATTTTAATAATAATAATAATATTAATATTAAAATTTATTTAAAAAAATAGTTATCCCTGTTGAACTTTGTAAGAAGCTATTGTTAATAAAGATATTAGTAGACGGCTATTTTAACGGTTCTCTTCCACCGAAATTATTAATTTAATTTAATTTATTTAACTGATTTTATGAATATTCTATACAGAGGTAGTTTGAGCTATACAACACGTTATTTTTTAAATAACCATTGTCGTATAAATGACACAATTTTTTTTTACATAGTTCCACAATTATATTTAAAGATATTCAAATTTACTATGTTCAAGTACACAGACCCAACAAGATACAAATTTGGTCTGACAGCTAGAGGCGTACTAGACTAGCATTCAATCTGAAAGCTCTCCATGTCTGAGTAGGTGAGAAAGGTAGTTCTGTTTTTCACAACACAAGCAATTTGCTTATTTAAAAAAAAAAACTGTTGGTAGAAATACAAATATAAGATTATTTCCACGGATTCGTATCAATTTAAGAAAAAGAAAAATCCCTGACTTATCTTCAATCTCCAGGAGAGAACTTAAGGCTGGACAAATGGAGCAGTAGTCCCGGGCGCATCCTAGATTGGGGCGCAGAACTGGAACTTAATTCAATATAAATTTTTGAAATATGAGCTTTACTGGCAATTTACAAATGAATTAAAAATATCAGCGATTAATTAGATATTTAGAATTTTTTCATCTATATTTATGGATCCTCTGAAATTTATTGAATAAGTTCAATCAGATGCTTAATTGTAGATTTCCATAAGGCACAATTTTAGGGCCTTCATTATTATCTGTCTATATTAATAAATAGTTTTTAGTGGAGATTATTAGTTTTGTGGATAATACAGTAACTCATATTAGTTACCATCAGGAAAGGAACCAATAGGATAAATAAAGGGTGTTCAGCGGAAAATTTTCAAGTTTAATATTAAACAAAAAAAAAACTATAAAGTTACCCTCATATTTTATATAAATAAAATGGAGTTTAACGATGCAGATTTTATGTTTTATAAAAATATCGTCTAAATGTCGTTCATTTCTCTCAAGACACTCTTGCAATCGGACTCTTAATTTTGCGAGCACGCGAGAGCAAAGCGTTGGTTCAATGGCAGCAAATTCACGGCGGATATTTTCTTGTAGGGCCTAAATTGTTCAAGGATTGTGACTATAAACTCTCGACTTAAGGTATCCGCAACAAAAAAAAAATCGCACAGTATAAGATCCGATAACCGAGATGTATGTCCCAGGGTATGTCTCCATACTTGCTGATTAATTTATTGGGAAAAATTCCTCTCAGCTTCTCCATTGAAACTAGCTGTGTGTGGATTGGCCCGTCTTGCTAAAATTGTGTTGTGTTACTAAATCCGGGAAACAGTTGTAGTTCCGGTACCAAAAACTCATCGATCATTCGGCAATACTCGTCAGCAGTGACTGTCTCTCGCTGGTTAAAAAAATGAGGGCCAATTATCCCTCGGGCAGAAATTGCACACCACACTGTTGTTTTTGGACAATGTAAACGTTTTTGATAGCGTTCTCTAGAGTTGTCGAAGCACCAGTATTTCATTTTCTGTTTATTAACATAGCCATCGATATGAAAATGTGCTTTGTCATTAAACAATATGTTTCCAAGTATTCGTGCTAATCCAAAACATTCCAGCATCGTTCTCGCTAAGGTTTCACGTAAAAAATAATCATTTTTAGCAGTTTGGCCGTAGAAGTTTAATGACCTTTAATTTTTTATATTCAATACATAATTTACAATCAATTAATTGATACAACCGTAGAACTACGACATTTTTAAACATATCTCTGACATGGTCGAGATTAGTCGCATGCAGCTTGAACATTTTTAACATGTGTAATATCTACTCCTAAAATATAGTGCACCAGGAGGCAATGAAACGATGATGTAATTTTACATTGTGTTATTATTATATTTGTGTGTTTTAAATATTAATAACTAATTTCCAACGACATAAATATCTAGGGATAATTTTGAATACCAAATTGAAATGAAAATAATGTGAACAATTGTTAAATAAAAATATTGATATATATTGATGAAATTTGCCTTATACGAATACTAAACTGTAATACTGAAAAAATTCAAATTTTCTATGTAACTCTATATTATTAAATTAGAGATAATAAAATAAAATTTTACATAACTACGAGACTACAAGTAAAAATGATATACAGTGGAACCTCGGAGTTGTTCGTAAACTGAAACAATGATTCCCATAAGAATCTGTTTAATACCCAAATATCATTTTTATTTTCTACTTCTTGCTTGAAAACCTTTAGAAGAAATAAAAATCATGATTTTAACTTATAAGGAATTGGAAGTAATAAAACAAAATTAATAAAAGTAAAAACGAACTTTATTTTAACTTATCTTACAAAATACGTTGTAAAGTGTTATTGTTTGGAAGGGGATTCTCCTTCTATTAAAACATCGGGTGCTTGAAGTTCATTAAGTTTCTGTCTCAGCTTCACGATTCTTCTTGCTTTTATAATGTTGAAGTAATGAGACATAACATTATCATTAAATTGATTTATAACACGAGTTTTATCAGAATGATATTCTTCCACAAAACTTTGCACCTCGATCCACTTCACGCACATTTCGTGGATCGGGGACCTAGGAACATCTTTCATTCATTCATCAGTCTTTGAAAACAATAGTTCTTCTTTCACCGTCTTTTGGTGCTCATTAAGAAGTTGTTCCAGTTCTTCCGTAGTGAGACTAGAAACTGCCTGCCTATTCGTAAACCAAAATTCTGTTCGCTAAGTGAAGCATTTTTTCGTCAAGATTTTTGTTCGTAAACCGAATTGTTCGTCATCACATTCGTTCGTAAATCGAAGTTCTATTGTAATTAATATTGAAGATATGTAGACAATTTATACTTTCGTTAAGAGGTTGTTATTATAATGTATAATACATATAAAATATATGTTTGTGTATTACTGTATAATTTGTTAATCTTTTTCAAATGGTTTTCAAATTGTTTTATTCTAAGCGATTAAGTTTGATCAATTTTGATATTAGTAGATCTGAATTTATAATTATTATAACAAATTAGATTAATTAATTGGAACTATATTCAGAAAAAATCCATCTATCGAAAAAATATTTCGTTTCTACCGGGATATTAACCTGGAATTTTTCTTCGCGATACCTTCCCGCTGCGATACGAATTTCGTTATGTTAGCGAAACAAGATGCCGAATAATTTGGGACTTATATCACAGAACTAATTACATTCTAAAATTGCAACTTTACAAAAAGTGTTTTCATTAATAATTATTTATGTTCGTGAAATGATTTTTTAGACGTACATAGAACTTTGTAATTAAATTTTTTTGTAGTAAAATATGGGTATATTGTGTTTTTTTAATGTTATTACTATTATTTATTAGGACGATATTTTTAAAACACCATTATAATATTCCACTCCAGTCTCTAATTTATTAAGTGACTTCGATTACAATCGTAATAATTCAATCAGAGAATATAATTTAGATCGTTATGAATAGGACTGATAAAAACTGACAATACAACTTCCTTAATAAACGCGGCTTTTGTATGAGCTCAAGTACGAGCAGCAGATATCCAACTGTCGCCTGAGAAATGGAATTTTTTTTGTTACCAATAAATTTGGCAGAGTTCAGGCAGGGCAGTCAAGGGCGCCCGGAGAAGGGGCCGGGCCGCGCGCCGTGAAATGTATCACTGTCCCTTTCCTCCTCATCACGCCACTCGACCCGAGACAAGGTCAGTGAGTTAAAATTTCAACATAAAAAATATCCTCCTAATCTAGAGCTAAAAATCATTAACATAAAGATCAATGACGTATGATTTACAGCCTCGCATCTGACCACTCATTCTCGGCGATCTGTATAAATACGGCGCCATGCTGGCGGAGAGTATCAGTCAACCGAATTCGGTTATCTAGTGAACTCGTATCAAGTCGAAACACAACACAGACCACAATGTTCAAGCTGGTGGTGTTGTCCGCTCTCCTGGCCCTGGCCTCTGCTAAGCCTTCTTACCTGCACTCCGCTCTGGTGGCTCCTGCCGTGTACGCCGCCCCCGCTGCCGTCTCTCACCAATCTCGTGTGGACGTGCACTCTTCTCCCGTGATCGCTTACTCCGCTCCTGTGCATACCGTCGAGGTTGCTGCCCCTGCGCACGCCGTCGAGATTGCCGCCCCAGCAGTGTATGCCGCCCCCGCCCATACCGTCGAGGTTGCCGCCCCAGCTGTATATGCCGCTCCCGCACACACCGTCGAGGTTGCCGCCCCAGCTGTGTATGCCGCCCCTGCGGTATACGCCGCCCCAACCGCCGTATCCCACCAGTCCAGAGTTGATGTGCACTCATCCCCCGCCCTGGTTTCCAGCTACGTCGCCTCTCCGGTAGTGTCCAGCTACTCCGCCCCCCTGGTGTCCGCTTACCACGGACATGCCGTCCTGGCCGCCGATCCCACTCTGGCTCTCGCCCCTAACACCCCCGCTGTCGTAATCGGAGCTAACGGACGCCCCCTGGACACCATCGAGGTCGTCAACGCCAGGGCTGCCCACTACACCGCTAAGGCACTGAACGCTCACGGGATCCACAAGAGGTCCATCGATCACCCGGTGGCTTACTCCGCCGTGTATGCCCCGACTGCCGTATCCCACCAGTCTCGTGTGGATGTACATTCTTCTCCAGTTGTTGCTTACTCCGCTCCCCTCATCAAGGCTTACTCCGCCCCCGTGCTGTCTGCCTACTCCGCTCCTCTGCTGAAGTCTTACTCGCCTCTGGTATCTGCCTACTCATCATCCCTCGTGTCTGCTCACTCAGCGCCCCTCGTGTCTGCCTACTCAGCTCCCCTCGTTTCCGTCCATGCTGGCCCCGCTTACAGCGTCCATCCATGGTAATTCACGAAAATATACTCCACGCATAGAATAAAAAACATGAAACTGAAACAAGAAACCGGGGACCAGGAAATATCGACTGACTCGATTTCAAGTTTTGAACGACTGATAAAATTTTGGATTCGAGTTTTTGTGTACCATTGGTACTACATAGGCTCTTTAAATTTTAAAATAAATAATTTATAAAACTTATTCCATTCTTTTATTATATGATACTATCACCTTTAACCTCCTTTACCCTTAACCATTTCTAAATACTTTATTTTTACAATGCAAATAAAGAAGAATTTACATATATATATCTAAAATCCATTTTGCAAAAAAAAAATAAAACAATTATCTGACAATCAAGTCTTTCCATAAATAAATAATGGTTCTTAGCTACCGAGTTACTCAAAACTTTTCAACTTCTAAGAAGCAGATGTTATCTAATTCATTTATATATTCATTACTCATTTAATTCATTCAGCATCAGGCATATCACATCCTGTAGTATTTTTAACAATTACGTAACAATGTAGATGAATGTGCGTAGTTAGGCACATTTGGCTTTCTATGGCACGCCGATAGAATAGGCAATCCGGTCGATCGTCAACTTGTGCGGCTTACTCTGCCTTTGGTGACAGTCTGGACATCGCCGCAATTGGTCGCCAGAACGTGTTGGCATACTTGAAGAGCTCGTTATAGACGACCTTGGAACCACGCCTTTATCACAATGGAATTGAACGCAGAGCGATACAAAAAGAAAACGAGATCACGTATCTCAGTGCAATGCCAATTATCATGCAGAAATACTAATTTATATACAAAACACTGTCTTCTTATGAAAAATTGTGTTTGTGGTATTCGAGGAATACTCCCCTCTGATTCGATTGTTAGAGATGGGAGAGATAAGGGCTGAGTCCTCTTGTTTCCGATTTTTTGGGAGACCCTGTTCGGGGAAAATGGCGAAATTTTTTTTTTTTAAATATCAGGTAATTTTAACTTTGTATATAATTGTACAAAGTGGTAGCAAAAATATTTTTTTTATTTTGTTCATTCTTTTTTTGTTTGATTTTTATATTTTTAGTGAAAGTTATTATAGAATCTTTTTATAAATTTTGTTCAATAGGGTTAAGAAGTGATATGGGATCGGATGAGGGATCATACAGACCGAGGGAGTTTATGGAAGGGTTTGAGATGGAAATTAATTTAGATGATATATCGTGTATGTGTCATTTGAGTGAGGGTATGTTTGAATCTCTGTGGATGATGGTGTTTCTGACAAACCAGGGTGAATTTGTAATTCCCTTAAGGATGTAGTTTAGTTTGGATTCTAAAATTTTTGTGTAACTTGAACCCCAGATGGGGCTTGCGTATGTGAGTGTAGGACGGATGATTGCTTTGTACAAGAGTAATTTGTTTCGCTAGGATAGTGAACTGTACGAATTTAAAAGGGGGTATAGTCGGTTGTATGGAATATCCCCCAGAATCAACATTGTAAATAAATTTTACAAATATTGATAGATATTAACAGAATGTCGTCCATCTTGGATGATATACAGTGTTATTGTAGCGAAGCTAACTTACAAAATTGTGTAATGATATTTATATATTTGTTTAATATACCAATGAAATTAATATCCAAGAAGATATACAACGGCGTGGCATTCATAACGCAGACCTGCCCAAAACCGATGTACAGTGTCGTTTCAGAGGCGGTCTCGTATATGTATATACGTAAGTAGTACCAAAATGATCACGTGGATGACACCAAGTTGCAAATAATGTAACATGAATTCGCGTTAGTCTATATATTTGGTGGTCTGTGTTAAAAACTTACATAACTTTTTTAAAGAGTATCTTTCTGTTCATAACGACTGACTTAATAAAACGTCAAATTAACTTCCTTAACATTTTAAGAATGTTGGTTAATTAAAATGTCTGAGTGTTTAATTTTTATGGAATAAGATTGAGTTTTAGGATTAAACTGGATTGTAATTTAAGAATAGTTATTTGGACAGATTCGGTTTGAGATTATATATATAATATATACGATACCGCCCCTATATATATTTATGTGTGTGTATAAACGACTCATAGCATAACGGACAAGACAATTAAACAACACAAGATATGAAAAACATACTCACAAGACTTGCACAAACTTAATAAATATAGGCATAACAATTATAGGTACATTTTTTTAACCCTTTACTGTTTTATTTCGATAAGAAAAGTATATGAGCACTCTTAACTAAAAAATGAATAAATTTTTTCAATATTTATAAATTTTTTTTATATCGTTGTTTATTATTTAATTTAAGTCGTTTCGGTGCACCTTTATCTCAAATTTTCAATAAGAACACTATTTTTATTACAATATTATCTTTATAGAATATTTAATTTGTAGATATTATTTAATTTGGTTCCGTTTCGCAATTATGCACAAATTAGTTTTTTTTTTATAAATGAAATGATTTTTTATAAAAAATAGAAAAACTCATTAAAAATACATCATTTCTGAAGTTTTTCTGTATTTCGACTGAAACAAAAAGTTTTCACGATAAAAAACAAAAGAATTTTAAATTCATTTATTTTAGTAAGAGGATTGTGAGTTGTACACTTACAAAAGTTACCCTTTTAAAACCCTGACCGGGTTGTCACTTTTGCTGTTCAACATTCAGCTAAACTTTTTTATATCTAGGCCTATTTTTGTTTTATGAAACAGAAATCACATAAATTACTGAATAGTATGAATATTTTTAGTTTTTTTTATTATTTAGAGATCCACAGTTTCATCGACTTGCTCCATTTTATAAATACTACGTTGCTCACTGTAGATAATTATATTGAACGATTGTATGAATAATATGTCCGGACAGATTCCAGCAAAACGAGTTGACGGTTCCGCATTGCATCATGGTTAGTTGTTGCTCAAGCAGTATCAGAATGCTAATATACCATGGAACCGGTGATGTTCTTGGTCTAGATGCATTTCGTTCCGTTTCTGAGTGGGAGTCAGTAAAGTGGAGCGAATCTGGAGGTGGAACGCGACTACCGTAACTGGACAGGCTACGAACCTTTAACAATACGATAAAATGACAGGAAAGATGAAAATACAATGTACATTTAATATTTTATGATAATAATTAATGATAATAATCAATTTAAAATCTTTGTCTTTTTGTGTATTATACAGGAAAATTGTATGGGAAATTGTTACATTTTATTGTAGAAAGTGTCATTTTTAAAATAATTTGCATTTTCGACCTTTTTGTTCTGAAGCAAACTTTTTTTAAAAATTGTTTCAAAAAAGTCTATTTAAATTGTCAAAAATATGAAAATTGAATTCTAAAAGTAATTGGTTTAAAACCACAGGCCAGTAAATAAATAGACATGAAATAAAGTGTATATATGTGAGAGGGGTTTGGAACACTAGTTGCGGGACGAGGAGCTTTCTACATACATTATTTGTGGAAACATAAATCCGATGGTTTATGACACATTTATGCGACAGTAAAAGTATTTACTCTTCGAAAACGAAATATTAGTGTAAACAAGACGTATTTTTTACGTTAAAGCATCTTATATTATCTGCGTTTAAATTTTCGTTCCAATCGATTTATATATTTAAAAAAAGTCTCGGAACTCTTTGGTTGCGTTAATGGTACCTAAATGATTACGCGGGTACATGTCTATATATTTGGTAGCTTGTGTTAAAAACTTATATGACTTTTTTTAAGAGTATCTTTCTATTCATAACGACTGACTTACATAAAACGTCAAACTAACTTCCTTGAAGTTTTAAGAATGTTGGTTAATTAAAATGTATGTGGTGTTTAATTTATATGCAATAAGATCGAGTTTTAGGAATAAAGTGTTGAAAATAAAAGGGATTGTAATTTAGTTAATAGTTATATGGGCAGATTCGGATTAGAAATTGTCGTCCAGTAACAGAAATAATTGCCCCAATAGCCATGGATGAGTTACGTTCAGTACGTTCAATCTGCATTGGTTACTAGTTAAACAATAGAATTTTTATTTTGTCATTTGACTCTTGACCACGTTACCATTACCAAAAAATGGTTCGATCTTCGTTTCAGGACATCAGAAAATTAGTTCCCTCTTCCTTATTGATTAAAAAATGTTATATTATTACAATAGAGGTGTAAATTATTAAGAACTCTATTAATTTTTTAATTACCAACTGTATTTGAAATGAAAAACACCATATGAGGGTAAGACTAGGCTTTAAGGGTCTTGACTTATCTATCAATAGCTGGGACCTTCTTTCACAGTTGTAAAAATGATTTAAAAATATTACTTTAATCTCTGCAAGTTTTTAAAGTCCAAAAGTACGCGTTAACACGCTTATGGCTTGGCGTGTTAATGCGTTCATCGCATTTAAAAGGTTAACGTAGTAGAACCCCGGTTATCCGAAGTATTAGTTATGCTGATGATATTGCAATCATTATAAATGGTGATACGTGGGATGAAACATTTAAAAGGGCAGAACTAACCACTGTTTAACAAATTAAAAGTACTCTAGACAATCACCTTCTAACACTTAACTAAAAACATATTTTATTACCTTTTCATTAAAAACAAGAGAACCATATCGTCCCAAAACTATTAGAATACATACATGCATTTCGGATTCAAATCAAATATGTAACTGTGACATTATTGAAAAATCGAATGAGATAATTTATATCGGATTAACAATTGATGAATTGTTCCTCATATCGATCGAATAAGTTCCAAAGTGAGAAAATTAATTTACATATTCAAAATTTTACGCAGCTTTATGAATATTACTTTATTAAAAATTGTATACTATTCACTTTGTCAGAGTTTAATCAGTTACACAATATGAGCACGGGGTGGTGCAGTTCTTAGTTCAATGGATCCTCTAATTAAGGCTCAGAAATGGGTCATCACAGTAATAAACAAGAGGCCATTTAGACATAGCTCTGAAGAACTCTTTAAATCATTTCAAGTTTTGGATATAAGACAACTGTTTACCAGAGCAATCTTAAAACTATTTTTTAAGAAAAAAATAACTTTACTTCCTTGATCCAACCAAAAGGAAACCAGGAGCAAAGCCTTAGGATACTAATCAGTGCCAAAATTTAATACAAAATTCGCTCAACGTACTTTTTTATTTTGTGCTCCGAGAAAATTTAATAAATCATCACTAGACCTTAAAGGGTCAAAAGTGACTTCAAACAAAAAAAAAAACAAAGTGGTTGCTTGATATGGGTAGAAAGAAAAATGAAACCAATTTGTCATTTCTGTTAGCCTAACTACCCACACATTCTTGTCACCGACTATTGTATATTACTGACAATAATATTTTTATAACTTTTTTTCAATATCTTTTTATAACTTCTGATTAAACTTTTTTCACATAACTTTTTCTAGACCTTAAAGGGTCTAAAGTGATTAATGACTTCAAACCAAAAATAACAAAGTGGTTGCATGATGTGGGTAGAAAACAAAATGAAACATTTGTCACTTGTGTTTACCTATCTACCCACACAGTCTTGTCACCGACTATTGTATATTACTGAAAATAATATTTTCAATATCTTCTTATTATACTTTTTTCACATAACTTTTTATAACTCACTAATTATACTTGATTACCTCTTAACATTTACAACTTTTAAAAACTGTATAGGTAACTGCTTTAGAACAGACTAACTAGATAGATAGATTAACTAATAAATTCCGTGGTGTATTTAAATACATAAAAAATAACGTTAAAATATAATTTTGTATAAATAAATTAGATAGTCAAACATTAATATAGAATATATTTGTTTTGCAGACATCCCGAGTTAAATTTGTAACTTAAAAATAGCGTGTTATAAAATTTTTATATGCTCTCATTTTAATTTTATTTTCATCTTTATCGGTACCGGAATCAACACCAGACGCTTTTAATACTTATGAAATCAAAAGGATTTTCAAAACTACGAGTCGATACCTTTTTCATTCTAAGCTAGCGATTAGTCAACTTAACCAATCCCCTACTGGTATTGTCAAATTATCATAAAAGTATGTAATTCTGTTATTTGTGTTAAAATTATTGATATATTTATTATTTATGCATAGTGAACATTATTTTTTTTAAAAGAGATGCGTGCACGAAATATGTGTCACATCAATATTCTTACTATTTTCAAACTAAGTTAAACGCTTGTGCTATGAAAATAGGACTAACTTGATGGCCTCCTGAAACGGTAGTGATATTTAATAATTACCCCATGTAATCTTTATAACAAGCTAATATTTAAAAAAAAGTTTTGTAAGCGTCTCAATGCAATTTTTAGTATCCACATATCTCCGGTAAACAGGGGAAACGAGGATTATATACTCCCCTAGTGTAATTTTTACTTTTATGAACCATTTTTGAATATTTTTATGAACCAGAAAACATTCTCAGCAGGGGTAGTATTCTGCTTGTATCTGAGTCATGCATTTTTTTAAACATTATTTTATTTGGTTGAAATCTTTGATCATTGCCGAAACCTTGGTGAAATTTTGAACATCAAATAAATTCTAAAAATGGCGTGCTGAAAATATATTTTCATGTAAAAATACTTCTCGGAATCTGAACAACTCTGGATAATTGGAAATCTTCATAACCCTGACTGTTGTTAAAAATATTTCAAACACATTTTTTATATACCGTGAATACCTATATTTAATTTAAAAGAAATAATTGAGCTAGAATCTTGTGTCAAAAAAGTTGAAAGTAATATGTCCACTTTGTCCTTTATAATGATCACATAACACATACAATTTCTTCTAGATTATTCTGCCGAAGCACGATTTTTTGATTAACTGAACCATATTTCAAGGCCGATTTTTTTGGCCACATTTCAGTGCCAGTAATCATCTGGAAAACGTTGACTATGAAAAAATTGACTCCTGCGAGTTTTCGAAGTCATCACTTGAATAAAATTATATTTTAACATAGTATTCTTTACTTAGTCAAGAATTTTATACCAGCAGTGGCGTGTTTCGGTACAGGCTTTCTAGGCAGCTGTCTAGAATCGCTGTTTTTAGAGACCTCATTTAAGCTAAATTCGTTTACTTGCAAAATATGAATATCATAACTATAGGTTCTACAATAAACTTATGTGTTTTGCAACTTATTTTTTCTGTCATGTGAGTATGATTGAAATTAATGATGTATATAGATATTTTGTAGAAGAGAGAAATGTACATTTTTCTTGTAAGTTGTTTTTTTTAATATTATTTTATATTGCCTTGGAAAAAATATGCACTATTTTATTTTATAAAAAACTAATTCATATATTAAAATGTATATTATTGTTCATTTCTCTGTTTAAATTTATATCTATACATTGTTAAACATGGCTCCCAAAATCTTGAAACTCCCAGGAACCCCAACTTGTATAAATACGTCATTGCATTTCGTTTTGGAAAATAAATATAGTCTTTTCATCTATTTTTTTAAACCAAATCAGAACCAGTTATGATTATATTTATTGTGACAAATTTATTACCTACCAAAACCTGTCCATAATTGCAAATAATCTGTACTGCTCACTAGTACCTACTCTTATCCTTGCTCTAAAACGACTTACGATTAATGAAAATTAAAAATGGTCACCTTGCACCACATACCAGAAATATTCGAGAAATTACTGCTGAGATTTGAAATTAAATTTTTAAAAGATTTAAATCTAATATACTTGATAATGATTATTGAAATGTTTTACGTGATTTTAAATTAAATTTAAATTGTTTGTTTAGATGTATGTCGGCGAAAGCCATATATATTTTTATTTTTGGAATGCGGTTAAGATGGACATATGTACGATTTTGGTAAGATTTAGTGAAAGCAACGGTTTACTTATTATTTTTTTAGCCCATATAAAAAATATTATGTTGTTCGAATTAATGAGTTATTTTTCCCTTACAAATGTAATATTTGAATATTGTTAAAACCTAATCAATATAAAATATTACAATTTTATTTTGCATCTTCTTCTTCCTTTTCTTTTTTTTCAACGGCCTCACGGGACCCGGAAGTTCATGACCGTAGTCACAATAGATCATCATCCATTCTTTGAAATCGCCTTTGTGGTCCAGTCTCCTGGATATTGCTGGGTCATAACACTATCCGCCCATCTATATCTTGATCTACCCCTCGGTCTCGATAGTATAGGTGTGTGCAGGAAGAATTATTTTGCATACTTATTGAAAAAATATGTATATAAAACTCCAACTTGATAATTTATTAAATCCGTTCAATCATATTACAAAATAACATATCATCAAAATTTTATTTAAAAAAAATGCGTTACATGTATTTGACTTACAATTTTATCACCCTTGCATACAACATGTTTTCTGATTAAAAAAATTCGTAAATTCAGTTAAGCAAATAAATTAAAAATAAAAATCTCCCTGGCAGAGAACCAAACCCCGATTTCGGTATGATAAGCGAAAATACTAGCCATCGAGCTGCCGACAGTTATGTATATTCGTTTACAAAATCTCAAACTATTTAATAATTAAGCTCATTACAAAGTTCATTAGGTGTAACACTTTTTCAAATATATATTAAATTTATAAATTAAGAAAGTATAAATAATATAATAAAATCAATTAATTAAATTCTGACACAAAAAAATCTGCATTATACGTGTACTTATAATTTTATAATTTGACACCATAATATTATGAAGACATAGCAATATGGTACATTGCTTAACATATGAAGTAGCAAGATTGATACTCGGTGCCTCAAATTTTTTCGTATTTTGGTACCGGTGAAAGTGAAAATAAAAATAAAATACATTTTCTGATACACTATTTGCAACACAATTATGATAACAAATTTTATTTAGGTACCCGCCGAATATTATGTTAAAAAATAATTTATATATTTTAAATTATTATATATCGATTAAATAAAACAACGTTTTTTTGTGCAATTTTTTTCATTCCGTCTTGCTTAAATACTGCCATGAAGTTAGTAACTAAAGATCAAATTTGTTAAGTTCATTTATTAGAACGTATATTCTTATACGTTAAAATTTTTTGTTACCTTAAAATATACAGCTGTGTCATTTCATTTTTCTACTGAAAGAATTTCTCATCAAGTTTTTTAAATACATTTTCTATTTTTGTGTATTGTACATCTTCGACAATTTAGTGGCCGTATCGAATTTAATGTACCGCTTTTCATGTCGATTTTTTCCAACCCGTGGAACATATATATTCATTATTCAGCGTTTTGATGTCATATCGTTTTGATGAATAACTTAAAACTTTCCCAGAGAAATGAACAATACGCTGAAGAAACATGCATAAAAATCAAATATTCTCGAACATTCTCGAGAACGTTCTCGAGAACAAATGTTCTTGAATTTTAAAGTTGTCTTTAACATAATACACGTAGATATATAATATCCAGTGGTGAACACGCGTGTAGCAGATTACCCGATAGTGATACAATTATTATTTTCTTCAGTCAGTACTCAATATACTCTCGGATAAAGTTCAAGATCTTACAAAGAACGAGGTGACTCACCGAACACGTACTCCAAGAACCACAAGACCTTGTTAAAGTTCTTGCCAACGTTTCTGATAATATTTTCATACAGTGATTCCGTTCTAAGCGTTCTCTTTGGACGTAATTATGGTATACTTAATGGTTCCGTAGCTTTACTTTAAACTGGTAATGCCTTCTAACAAGGTCACAGAACCTTATATAATTGATGTGGTATTGAAATAGAGCTAGATAATTTCGCTCAAACAATGAAATAATAACATATAAAAAAATTTAAGTTAACAGTATTTATTTGAATTTAACTGTATAAAAAAATAAAATTATTAAATTTATTAATTAATTAATTTCGTTAAATAATAAAATTAAAATTATTATCATTTTTTGAATACCGGCTGAAACAAAGCTTCCCAAATAAAATGTCACGAAACTGCGTTTAAAATTTCGTAACTTTTATAGGAGATTTCGCAGGCAAGAATATAATATATGATACCGGTATTTAGTAACATTTTAGGCACTCGCGAGGTAGAAATACGCAGCTTAAAACATAATATGTGCAGGGGTGGTATTGCACGTGTATCTGGGACATGTCATGTGTTATTTTTTTACTCAAACGTGCATAGTAAAACAAAAAATTAAATAGCTCCTGATAATTTCAGCGAATTTGGAATAAAAATGTTAGTTATATTTTTAAGGAGAACACATTCTTATTGTGAAGTTGCAATTTTACAGTACATAGGTCTGTGACATTTTTAATACTAATTAAGTCTATTGGTGTTGCATAATCGGTTAATGCATATCCCCTGCATATAGGAAGAGATCCAGGTTCGTATATCCGTAGGAATAACAATATTTTTTCGATAAATTGATTTATACGTATATATTTCTAAATAATACATTTAATTTGAATTAAAAATATCACAGATTTATGTTTTGTAAAATTGCAACTCCACAATAAGAATGTGTTCCCCTTAAAAATATATAAGTTGTATTAATGTTTCCAAAATTTAATAAAATGAATTATCAATGAGTTCTCTCTTCTCACATCGGATTACTCAAAGGTGTTTGAGTTTCCGTAAATATAAAAAAGATGACTTTCAAATAATGGAACGACAGATGTATCAATTTGAAAATGCAACGTATAAGTTAAAAAATTTGTCGTCAACTCACTGTGTTGATTTAGTATAATCTGTTAATGTATTTCTCCGGATAGGAAGAGTTCCAGGTTCAAATATTGGAAGCAACAACAATATTTTTTCGATAAATTGATTTTATATGTATATCTTTCTAATTAGTATTTTTAATTTGTATTAATTATATTGACATATATATTTAATTGAAATCATAGCTATATTTTAGTTTTAATTTTGAGTTATTGGGTCTAGCTCATGAATTGATTATTTTTGTTTCAAATATTTCTTCTATTGATGCTAGATTCGTGCGATACTTAAGATATGGTGTATAGGAAATTTCTACGCATTCCGTAAAATTGTTTTTTAAAGAAAAAAAATAGAGATCACATCAATATTTTTACTATTTTAAAACTAAGCTTGTGCTATAAAAAAAAACAAACTTGGTAATCTTCTGGAATAACGTACAAATTCTCGATCATTAAGCGAGTGACTTAAACACTAAACCAAAAAGCTACTCATTATAAGATGCACGAATATCGCCATCCCGTAGAAATAAATAATTAACGAAATGTCTTCATCGATATTCAGAATAAGGGTTTTTTCATACACGAACATATTGCCCTAAGAAATGAAGGCTAAATTGAGAAAATAATGGTCACGAATGAAGTGTAGAAGGACGGCGAGCTAGAGGTCAGATCAGATAAATGACTGGCATCTCACTGAGCGCACAACTCATGGTTGTAATCGTAGATTTATTCGTACCATAAGAATTTATCATACCTTTAATGTTAAGTATTTTATGATAAAATAATTTTCATACAACATTGACCTTATTATACTTACAAAAAATATACACACTACAATATTTACACAATTTTTTAAATTATCAACTCGACTACACAAAGAACAACATTGTCGGTCCTTTGACAAGAAGTTTTGAAATATCCCTACGACAGCTGAAGAAAACTGGTCTGGCTTCGATGCCTACAAATGTGGCCTGATCATATTTACTCTGCATCCTGTTGGCATTTTGATGTATAATTATATCGTGAAGGTTTTATTTCAAGTGAAGAATGTAATTGTTTCGGAATAAGTTAAATATTAACTTGTTACAATATTTTCTTGTAAATAGGCAATTACATCCACCCCACGCACAAACCGGTTTACAAATATGTTTTACAATATATTATACTTTTACTGATCTCATGCAAGGGGACCGGCCTCATCATGGAAAGGTCTATTACCCGTCAAAGCCTTTGCTGAATGATCGAAAATGCACAATTCAAAACGTGATATTACTTTAATTTTTTATATTTAAAAATATTTCCCTGTATATACATATTATATATTGTTAGGAAGTTTCTTGGTTTTCCCGTGTCTGTTAGTCCTGTAAAAGACCGTTGTCCCCCCAACGTTTTGGGTAAATTTCATTACCCGTCTTTAGGATATGCCTTATCGGTGGAATGTCGCTTTAAAAACATCGTGAAACACGTCTTTTCAGGCCGGCAGTTCAGCTATAAGTAAAATCACAAACCTTTGTATAATTAAGGTGTTCATAACTTAATATTTGGCTTTTTGCAATTTTGTGAGGTGAAATATTATTGTTGTTATTTGTTTGTACGAAACTTTATTTTTAATATTATACTCGATCCGCGAAAGCCTCAAATTAAACATATATATACGTTTTATATTCCATGTCCGCCCTACTAGATGATTACTTGATTCAGTGAACACTTTATAAATATATATTGTTTTTAATTGTAGGAATAACAAGCCAGTATTTAATCGTTTATATATATAAATAAAAATATTATTTATGAAGAGTTTATTTCAAGCGTATGAAGGTCTACAAGAATGAGTAAAGTTAATAATTTAATTTTGAAAAAAACCAAAAATATATATAGTCAAGATTTGTTCGAATATTTAAAAATGCTCGGATACTTAGCGCCAAGATTTATTAGTTACATTATTATGGACTTCTTATTAATTCCACTTCCTCTTTCTCAGCCATTGCTCACAAAAGGCGCGAAGAAGCTGGCATGTCGTTGACCGAATTTAATTTTCAATTTTTGATACAGTCAATTGTAGCATGCTTAATGATAGTGATATTAATGGTGTCTCGTTGAAAATATTATATAAAACCTTTAATTTTTTAACTGTTTTATGATGGCTGGTGATTATTTTTTACAGTGATCAATTCATCAATCAAAGAAATAATAATTTCTTATAAAAATATAACAATCTTGCAAATATATCATGTCAATATTATTAATATTTATCATATTAATAATCTTAACGACTAAGTTATGAAAAATAGCATTAGTTTCTTTCAATACGAGGATTGAACGCCACGCAAGCCAGCATTATGCACATTCCTGATGATGTCTTTTCAAATTCATCACCAAATCTATGAAAATTTATTCTTAATATTTTGCATTATAATATTCAATAAATGTGTTGTGATATACATATTGGGTTTATTTCTCACCAGAAACTTACTAACAATAAAATGTTAGATAGATAACCGCGAACACTGGTGGTAGGAACTTCGAAGACGCATCCAACTAGTTCAAGGTACTGTGAACCAACATATAAGAATACGGAAAGTTCATTTTGGTTCAAACATAGTTGTCTTTTCAACTTTCATGTATGCAGCAGAGGTTTGAACAGTGCACAATAATAACAAGCGTAAAAGAAACACCTTTGTATTACGTATTTTGTGGATAGCATGACGAACGAATGCCTTAATACTAACTTATCATCACGCCGTTTCACCGCAGGGGTAGGCAAAGAGGATAGTTACATACTCTTCTATCCTGATATACAATTTTCACCTCATCCACAGTCATACATCTTCTCATATATGCTCGCTGATTGTTGAGGCTTCTAACAGAACCTTCCTCCATTATCTGGTTTACCTGGTCGTGCCAAGTCTTCCACGGACATCTTCTATTTCTGGTGCCATCAAAACTAGCGTCATATATTCCTTTCCTTATTTTCAGTCTACTTTTATTCCTCTTATTCTGCGTTAATCGTGCAATAAATCTAATCATGACAAGCTCTATCTACGGTAGTAAACAAGAGATTTTTTTGACCAGATTATACGTAAATATAGCAGCCTAGATAATGAATTATCCTAGGCATAACTTTACGACTGAATGGATCCATTGCATCCGGCTGGAAACTGAAAAACTCTGAAATCAGTCGTGAGTACTACCCAGGATTGAGACTAGTGGATGTCTCATCTGATTGACGCCACCGTATGTCAATACTGACATAAAGGTACAGGAAAGAGAAAGAAAGTAATGTATAATATATCTATACACAAGCGATCAAATAAACACTCTTAGTTATACCGCTAAAGTTCATTTATCTCCATGTATGCAGGAACATGATGAGAGGACTCAAGGTTTAAAAAATTTCCAGAAAAATATTTGCAACAACAAAAGTACCGTTGATAGATTGAGTTTCAAAGGGTGTTGATAATGAACCTGCGTATGCCGACAATACTGGTTTTCCTATCTGGCATATAACTTGGCCCACGCCTCCAGCTAAACTTCTATAAGATGCTGTACTGCCAGTCTACTATTTTTATCCTCTTCCAACAAAACAAGCGATCTTTGCAAAAGTTGTTGTAGATTATTCAAGATTGGGTGGTTTTTAAAAACAACCCTTCAATAACAAATCAGAGAATGGATCTGGGTAATAGTAAAATAACAAAATGTTGAACTGAATTTTAAAAAAATATTCTACTTTCATGTATAAATACTTTCATCTATAAATACATCTTAAGGAAGAAATAATAAATTATTTAAAAGTTTTCATCTATCTACATACGAAGGTAGGTATTTTAAAAATAGGCGAGTATTTTTTATCATTTAGAAACAAAACACAAAGATTTTACTTAAATTCTCAGCTAATATCCACATACCAATAAATTAATAGACATGAAATAAAGTGTACATATAGGAGAGGGGTTTGGAACATCAATTGCGGGACGATGGGCATGCTACACACATTCTTGGTGGAAAGATAAATCCAATAGTTTATGCAACATATATGCAACAGTAAAAGTATTTACTCTTCGAAAATTTAATCTTTGTGTAAACAAGACGTATTTTTACATGAATGTTTATTATATTGTCACCGTTTAAGTTTTCGTTCCAATCGTGTCATATTTCGATTGCATAAATGGTAACAAAGTTATCACGTTGGTGACACCACAATGAAAAAATTGGGACAAGAAATTTGCGTTAGTTCATGTCTATATATTTGGTGGTCTGTATTAATATTCTCACATTTATTAAAAAAAATTATCATACAAATTTGGCCAGTATCGTAAATTTTTTAAATCATTGTCTCTATAACAATAGCGGTTAGATCTATTAGTAATTAGTCTAGTAATCGAGTGGTCAGGGGTCCGAGACTCGTCACGGGAGACCGTCATGTTTATTTTAATAGCACAACCTTAGTTTTAACATAGTAAGAACTCTGATGTGACATATATTCCGGGCGTCTCTATTTAAAAAAAAGAATAAATACATTATAAGTAAGTTATTACGAATATTTAAATAATAATTGTGGACGCAGAACTGAATTGCCAACCTTCTAAAGCGTTTAGCTAATAATCTTATTTGCAACTAATTAATTCGTAATTTACAAAACTTTTTCTTTTGACCTTTTAAGAATATAAGAAATACCTTTAACTGGCTACCTTCTTAAGAAATACTTTTGTTTTGACGTCTTACAGTATACGGTCTGTTAATACCGTGAAAAGAATCCTTATAAACATGTTTTCCAAGTAAGGAAACTCGGGCAATATTATTATTTGTAAAGAAAATATGTTGTCGTCCAAGGGGTTACTGTTGGCCGAATCACTTGAAGTAATAATACGGATTTTATCATCGTCTGAACGTAAATGGTTCTGCTATGGTGCTCTCGGATATTTCATTACATTATTTGCCTTTGATCCCAGACTCAGGTCTTTGTGTATATCAAGAACAGCGAATACAAGTTTATTTTTATCTGAAGTCACATTTCAATGTTCGCATTTTGCTTTACCTGTTGAAGCAAGCGGAGAATAGAATAAAGCCTTATTAGAATATGGAAATCAAGATTCATTGTGTTAGTACCCATGAAAACTCTTTTTGTCGCAATTTTTAAAAATAATTGGAAATACAGAAAAGAGAACAGTTGACAGTAATATCATCAATTGGCATGGCAGTTACTTTGTTGTGTGACATGATTATTTAAATTTTCACTAACCTAATCTTTGAATGATTGGATGAGATGATCTGATGATGAGAGAAACTGCATCTCTCGAAACTATAATACTGACAGTATAACCCAACGGGTGTAGTACAAAGTTTAGTTAAGTGAAAATTAAAATAAGCCGGTAGACAGCTTTACTAATTAATCTACAATGATTTTATAGAAAGTCGTCAAATTTCATCTACATTAATTCAATACTATAATATGTTTCCAAGTGGGACAAAATTGACAATATAAAAATACGCAAAAAATGCTAAACATACGTTTTTTTCCTCGTAGTTTATTAAAGTTCCCACTGCTAATAATAATCAAATAAATGATATAAACAAAGTAGAATACAATAATAATTGAGCAAGACAATAATAATAATTATTGTATTAGTATACATTTTTCTACTTGAGAATAATGGTGATATGTCTTTATAGAAAAAATAAAATTATTATTATTACAGTATTGAATTAATAATGTTTACAGTATTAACAATGACATCGTACTGCAGAAACTTAACGGTTAAATAATTGTTTTATATACCAGTTCTAATTATGATATATTTAAATCAATCTGATGCAGAAGTGATTGAAATTGCTTGATTAGACAAGTACTGCTGCTGATTTATGATTATCATAAATACCCACCGTTGCCATTCAATTAGCAATTACATTTAGATTTTAATTCAACACTTCTTGTAATTAATATACTTAAATTAACCCCATAAACGTTGTATATATTTTATCAGCGAATTGCGAAACATACTAAAGCACACAGTAGGTATATTTATAAATTATGTGTAATTTTGCGAATGCATCGAAATTACGTATTTTGAAAAGTTATTGTTATAAATAGAAATCATTAAAAAATCATAATTAATATAAAAAATAAAATTGTCATCGACAATTTATTTTATTATTTTAGTAAAATGAGCTTCTGCCATACAATAATACACATGGAAAATTAAAAATAGCATAGTTGGTCTAAGGATTAATATAAAATACCTAATACATTAATATATGTATGTATCATAATTGACTTTGAAATGTTAAAAATAATTTTAATATATTAAAAAGCATATTTTATTTTATAATTTTAAAAACTAAAATGACATCAAATTTCAAGAAATAGAAATACAATGCAATTACAAATTTGTTAACATATTTTTATTTTCATGAATCTCCTAATTATTGACATATCAGGGGACCGCGATGATCAGCTTTAAATATACGATGATATTGTAGGAATGTAGGGAACGGAGAAACTCATCTAATCCGAGCAAATCATCATTATTTTTCCTATCCACTGCCAGATGAAAGCCTCCACAAGTGTCTCTAACTTTTTTATGTTTATTATTATTTGGTGGCACGCATTTCCGCAGAGCTTGATGATTCCATCAGTTTAGCGTGTTTTAAAGCGTCCAATTGGTCTCCTGATTTCACTCTGCTACCATTAGATGACTGCGTTTGTTTAACGATTGTACATGCGCCGAGTGATGTGGCTATTGCCATTTTTTAAGGCATTTTATTGCATTACTTACTCTTGTATATATTCTTATCCAAACGTTTATTTTCACTCTCTTGGATGGTGGAAAGGAAAACCCATAAAAACCACATACTAACTCGCTTGGTCAACGCAGTGTGCTAAATCCAACATCCCCCATGATGACAAGCAAACAATCTAGTTTATTAAATATTAATTAGTGATCCTCACCCGGTACTAAAGAGATTAACGGGTAACAATATTACAAGCGCGGAACTCTCTATTCAAATTTTTTGTATAATATTGGTGAATCTAAATCGCTGTCAAAATACTCCATTGTTAAAGTCGTTCGCGAAAATATTAATTTAGTCAAACCAATAAATGTAGGTTTTGGATTTATGGCCGGGCGGGTTGAAATATATTTGTATCGCGTAAAAAATGTCCTTAATATTAATTTATATTGTAACAGTCGAGTGTTAAACTGGTTCGGAATAAGACAAGTAGGCAATAAAATTAAATGTCGTATGTGCAAAGCTTCCAGTAAATTACGATATAACGAGAACAGATACAAAGAGGAACTCGTTATAACGCGATTGATTTATTGCACGAGAAAATTTACATTGTTTTAACGAAGGTTATTTGTTGTTATAAAATATTGTAAATATTAGATACGATTTAAATATCTGTGAGATTTGTAGCATATAATAAAATAAATTCATTATTTACAGGGAAATAGTTATAAAGGCCCGTATCCACGGGATGCGACAAGGTGAGATAATCTAGGAGATTTTGTTGAGATACATCGCAATACCATATACGCAATGTTGAAATTATGATTTTGAGATAAACTCACGACATCAGTTTGAGAATCCTAGAAAGAGGCAAAAACTCAAACCAGTGTTCACGACTTTCGATCTGACAGAGATTGAATTTGGACTCCCACATCATATAACAATACCTTACACATAGATACTTACGGTTATCTATTCCGAATAGTTAAATAAATTTATTAAACATTAATATTATATAAATTTATTTCGTTTTAACTGCTCTTGGAGAGATTCAAAATCACACAACTGTCTAACGATAATGACAATTGACGTTTGTCCAAGTACGGCGAGACGGCAAAGCTCCGAGATATAGTGTGTATACTATGAAAGCTGAGATTTGCCAATGAATGTCATGGGAGCAAAATATCTCGTATCTCAAAGATTGTCTCGAGTCTAACATCTCATGCGTGGATGCTAGCCATAAGAATTTATGAATATTATAATAATAATTTACTTTTTGAGTCGTAGTATAGTAGTTGCAGCAAAGTAAGATATATATTTCGGTACCCTGCTTGGTACACTAATATTTTGCTGTGTTATAGCAGATAGTGCTTTTCTGGTAGAGTAGTAAATAGGGTGTAATATTCAATGTAAAAAAATAAAAATATAAAGAGTTAAACAATTATGATCTCCTTGGTGTCTTCAGAAGCACTGAATTCATTAAGAAATATCGAAGTACTGAATTCATTAATAAAAACGTTATAACGAAGTTCCATCGTTTTGAGCCCCGCCCAATAAGGATGTCCAGTACACTCGATCACGGATCGATTCGAAGCTTTTCTACTATGGAAACGGTGGAAAAAAGTCAAGTTGCAAGTGCATCGCACGCATCTGCATAGAACCTTCGATGCAGTTAGACCGGATTACGATCAGGTGTACAGAAGGGTAAAGTATAAAAGCGAGCAAATGTACTTTCAGTGCATCAGTAACAGAGAAGACTTTGTAGTGACTTATCAAGTTAGACAAAAACACAATACAGACCAAAATGTTCAAACTGGTGAGAATTTTTTTATTATTTATTACATGCATTTTTGATGTCACATTTGTGACACTATAAAAAAAGTTTAAGAAAAATATTAATACCTTTGTCATTCAATTTGTAAAATTCCATTGTCCCAGCACAATGCATCTAATATACTTATGAATTTGAGTCAACGTTTTAAATGAACGAATGTATCAGTTATGTAGATAGATAATTGTTGTGGAAAAGTTTTATTTAGTTTAAAGTACTTAATATAAAATATTATGAAATAGAAAATTTTCACCTTCATTTTTCAAAATTATTCCTGAACAATTATTATTAAAAAAAACGATTATTTTAATAATTATGAAATTTTACAATGTAAATATTCAAGTACGTATACGTCATTTTAAATGAATTTACAAACATGTTAACAATGATTAAAAATACAATAAAATAATAATGAATACTTTTAAAAAGTATAGTTAGCAAGGCAATTTGAAACCTGCAAGCTTTTTTGAAAAATATTAAACTGAAAAACATTTTGCAATAAAAACGATTTTAATCTACTGATCAAAAAATTTAGGAGTATTTTTGCAAAGTAGAATTAGTCACTCCAAGAATTCATGTATTTAAGTTCGCCGCTGAATCTGACAGTCAATGTTAACTTTTCAACATATCTGTCGGAATATTATTCAAATTTAATGTCTAAACATCAGGAACCAGTTCACATAAAAAGTATATCAATTTGAATAAACATTTAACATCCTTTAATATAAATCTTCTCAAATACGTTCACGTCAAATACCAAAACATGTTTTAACATAAACTCATTTATCAAATAGCTGCAACATTATGTCGTACAATTCAAGATTTTTATTGTTCTTTGATACTTCACGAATATTTTTAAAAAGTACATATATTAGAAAACACGTTAATCAGGAACCCATTTAAAAAAAAGAAATGACAAATTTATTTAAAACAAAGTAAGTTGTCAAAACAAATTAGTTGAATAATTGCAAAGATATACAAAAAAAGCAATCAATTGAAAAAATATTTGGTTTATACCGGGATATGAATACGTAACTTTTCCACGCCATAAAAACAAATTTATTTTCTTAATCTTGCAAGACTGTATAATATACGAGTATACATGAGTAGGTACATATCTAATACATATATTTACATAAAATATTTCCATAGTAATTAACTATTTAGAAAATATATTGCAACAGAATTTCTTAGTCATATGTAATAATTGTTGCGTAAGATATGAAAAAAAGGGAAATGTTCACATTATTTTGGTAAATAATTATTTCAGTTATATTTCTATTCTCCTTGTTGTTTATAGATAAATAAGTTTAATAATTAAACTCAGTACATTTTTAAATATTGAAAGTGGTTTAACATTTTGAGTATGAAAATAAAATGACATGTATACAAGATACAGTAGTCCACAATAGTTTTTGGGTGAATACCTGACTAAAGTTTACGTACTTCAAAATAAATATTTGCGCAATTTATCCATAATTAATTTATATTCAATATGGTTCAGGTCCTAAATCATGTATTCAAAATAATAGATAATTTAGCTGCTCGAAATTTGAAATCAATAAAATATTTCAATTAATCGAAATAATTGCATCATTACGATTTTTTTAAATGCTTTTTCTGACGTGGTTGAGATTAGGCACATATTCTTAGAACATGTTCGACTCAAAATTTAGTAAAGTATGTCCATAAAATATTGCGGACTAGGTCGGTCATACCCCGTATTTATTATTTGTTGCGTAATATGAAAAGTTTCCAGCACCGTTGTACATACAGTTGATAGAGTTGCGTGGTATTAAAGGAAATGTTTTTATAAAATATTGTATACCTAAATATTTTCCAGGTGGTATTTGTGGCTCTCCTATCCGTGGCTATGTGCGCCCCAGCCCCTGCCCCCAGCGGTTTGGTGGCACCCTTGACCCTGGCTCACCCCTCAGTAACCGTGTACCACGCCCCCACCCTGGTGCACACTCCCCTGGTGCACACTCCCCTGGTGCACGCTCCCCTAGTGGCCGGCGCCATCTCGAGCCAGTACAGCACCGTCGTACATGGAGCTAAGACGATCGACGGCACACACATCGCCACCATTCCCCTGACCCATTCCGGACTGGTCCTGGCACCTTATGGTCTGAAGGCCTGGTAGACTATTGTAAAATGATAAAATTGAAATGTATCTATTTGTATAATACAAATAATAATTTCATCTTAAAATCAATTACATAAAAAACGAAGGACATTTGAAAAATATCTGAATTGTCGTACAGAACTGGCATTAGGTTATGGGTACAATACTACACATCTGCAAAAATTTGACACTGAAACCATATTTCCAACTTATTATGTTTAAATACTGAATTTTAGATAATAAATTTGATACAGAAAGCAAATTTTATTTTATTTCTTATATAATAATTTTAAAAAATACATATTCCCCTTTATCTTACTCCTACATTCCTAGAAAATAAAAATTGGGAACAGATCTTAGATCTGTAATCTAATTAATATACAATCAATAAAAATATCAATGAAATTAATATTTATTACAATGACGTATTAATTACTATTTGAAGTAAGCAATGCAATATTCAATACAAATTATCAAAAAAAATATATTTGGACGCAACAAATTTCAAGTAGGTAGTAAATAATCTGTGTAAAATAATACAAAATATAACTCTTTATATATTTTAATTTGATAATGTGATGTGTGTAATTGACGCGCTTACTTGGTATGGCGGTTAATCATCGTATAGTCGAGGGATCGAGACTCGACCCGGGAGATCAGGAAGTTAGTTATATTTTCAGAGTACAAACGTTTAACTTAGTTTAAAAATAATAAATACTAATTAAATGTAATAATTAGAAAGATATACATATAAAATCAATTTTACCGAAAAACATTATTGTTGCGTCACTTGGATCTCTTTCCAAACTGGGAAGATGCATTATCCAACTATGCTACAGCGACATTATTTTTGACGACAAATTTTCGAACCTATGTGTTACACTTTTTCAAATTAATACACCTATCATTCCATTACTTGTTCTGAATAATTACAACTTCACAATAAGAATGTGTTCTTCTAATAAAAATAGTAAGAATTTTGATGTGACATCCATGTAAATAATTTAAAACAATCTAATTAATATTATTATAAAAATGATTAAATAATAGAATGTTTGGGTCCAACTGAAACTAGTTGACTTTAGTATATGTGCATAATAAAGTGGTTTAAAACTAAACATTATATTATTTAATTATAATGTTAAGCCACAAGGTGTTTGCTTTCTTTGAAAATATAATATTATTATTGGTGCATTTTGAATATGAAAGACAAACGTATATGCATATATCCAATTTATTTCCGCTAAAGTTCCTTAATATTCGATTCAAAGTAACGAGTGGAATGGATTAAAATTGAAAAAATATTCAATTGAGGAGGAAGCAACAGGAAGAAACGAATCATTCGTAAACTCAAAACAGTTTGATTCTTTGGAATGTAACCAGTGTCTTTGTGTGTGTGAAACAAAAAAGTGTAAGAAGTAAGCATATGAAAAGTGTGAAAATAAATTGCTGTAGTTAATCGTTGGCGACAGATATACGACGAATAGAAAAATCGCGGTTCTGTTAGAAACCCCAAAAACCCATGAGCACGTGTGAGAAAATATATGAAAGGGGATGAGGAGAGACTTATATGTCAGGAAAGAAGAGTCTTGCACCCTTTATTTATGATAAGATAGTAATTTGGTTAGTGAATATTGGAATAATTTATATTTTATTTGAAGTGTGAGAACGAAAAAATAATGTTTAGTCTTCATCACCATAAAAATTAATAGATATAGTGATAAAGTCATCATATTCAATAACAGCATCTTCAGATCTGTGAAATGTGATCGGTGGTCCGACCACCGATGCCACCACTGATGAAAGAACAGGCGATGAATACTGAAGTAGATCTGATCTCTCCACATTAGCTGCGTGAGGAATGACAGGAATTCCGTGAGGTCCAAGGTGCTTCAACGCTGGTGGAAGAATTATTTTATTCGGTTCCTGGTCTGTTTCATCGACGTCAAGAGGAAATATGGAAGATGCGGAGACTAAGTCTCCGGGAGAGTCTAACCCTGAAGCCAGAAGAGTTACTTCAAGCGTAGTGGGATCTTCGATATTGAGAGACGGTTCTTCTTCTCCAATGATGGAGCTAAAGTATGGCGGTGCTTCCAGAATGCTGAAGGATACTGTCACGCTGAACATGACAGAAATAGTAATCTGGAAATGAAATAGAAAGTCATGTAAATTAAAAGTGTTTTCGATAAAATTTTTTTTAGTTTTAATGTTATTTTTTAACATTTATTTTGCTGACATGCGATAAAAAATATGTATTTTAATTCACAATCTGTATAATCTTCTACAAGTTCTTGATATAGACAAATCTGTTAAAAGTTTCTTATGTATAATATATACGTAAATTTGTTTATTTAAAATAATTTTAATAATTAAACACATAACAGCTTAAATACATTAATCAATTATACATTTATCTCAGTGCAGCACCTAAAACATCACTCTCATATTTAAGTATTGAACATCGGAATATATCTACAATCGTTCCCGAGTCTGTGATATCTTTGTGTGGGTGCGTTACAATAAAAATTTGTATATGAAGTATTCACATGAAACAGCTCCAGCGACCTGGTACTTCGCGCGGAAACATGATATAAAATCAATTCAGTTAAATTAAGGACGATATTCAAATTATCAATTAAGGAAAACACATTTTTGTTGTGAAATCGCATTTTCAGAACATAGTTCTGTGGTATTTAATACAATTTAAATTAATCAACTAGAAAGATATACAAAAAAAATTTATCTATCGAAAAAATATTTCGTTGCTATCAGGATTCGAACCTGGACCTCTTTCTATCCAGGGAAGCGCATTCTCCGATTTCGCTATAGAACTCGAATATGTTATGTATGTTATTATGTGATAGATATTTTTTATATATCTTTCTAGTTGATTAATTTTAATTGTATTAAAATAATCATTTACACATTTCACAATGTAGGTACACAGGTATACATATAATAATTTTAACAAGTTACTGTTCGGTGATTCATTTAACAAATTCTAAAATACACGTAAATAAAAATCATCCAAGGACTATCTCAAACATCGTAACTGAAAAAAAAATACTAAACAATATTTGAAACAATAAGGCATGTTTAGAAAATGAATCAATACAAAAATCTAACCAGTAAGAGCATTATTTCTCAAGACCGCCGTTCTCTACAATATACACAAATTGTCACTACAAAAATAAAAATGTCACTGAAGTCTTCATCTTTGTTACAAGTACTTAAATACTAGGAATATTTTCACGGTAATTTGTATACGTTAGTATGGTGATTAAATATAAATATGTTGACAGACACGAGACTGCTACAATAAGAAGCAATACATTATGTATGTAGTTCAATTTTTTTTATGTAATTAAAAATATATTGTTTTATACATGAATTTGAAAAATACTGAGTAATTTCTTAATTTAATACTGCGATGAATATATTGTAGGAAGAAGTCACTGAAGAAATCATTAATCATTGTATGGTTTCGATATTTTGTGGCTCTAAACAAGTTTTATGAATTATAAGAAGGTTTTACAAATCTAGCTAACCCTGGTTGCAAGCATTTATTCAAGTTATTTCTTAATCGATTTTTAAAAAATAGATACGCATACCCGGAATACATGTCGCATCAATATTTTTACTATTTTAAAACTAAGCTAAACGCTTGTGTTATGAAAATAAGACAAACTTGCTGGTGTTCTGGAAGGTGCGAACCCCCGACCACTTGATTATTAGGCCAACGTCTTGACCACTGCACCAACAAGCACTTATGTATTTGTCACATGTTAAAAAATATTCAAAAATGAGAATTAAAAATCACTATCGATATTTGTTAAGCAATGGAAGAAATATATAGTAACTGTTAATCCATTACTCAGTTACTTAAATATAACAAACTTAAACTAAATCATAGGTTAGTAAATATATATATATATATATATATATATATACATATATATGATATTACACAGAAAATGATAAATACGGGGTGTAACATACATTTTTGACACCTAATTTAGTCAGGTATTCACATACAAAATATTGTGGACTGAGTCACCTGTATATATATACATACAGAACTAACATAATAAATATTTAACATATGATACTAATTATGAAAATCCACAGAAATGATTAGATGTATAATACAGCAGAAGATAAAGAGATAGAAAAAAGGTAGAAGAAAGTGAGGGGGTTGCAACTATTGTTGTGGTAAAGAGAGAGCAAGATCTGAATGTAGGCAGAATTATTGGTCAAAATTTAGATTGTGGTGGTTCAAAAAAAGAACTTTTTAACTTAGTAGTATACTTTCTCATTATGGTATTTGCATGAACGGTGAGTGAATGAATTTTGTATGTAAAATATTCTACTTCTAGGAATGTGGAAGAGTGCGGACTGCCGGGTCGATCTAGATGGTATGTGGAAGAATACTAATTCTAATTGGCTGGGACAGTCAATACAGCCTTGCAGTAGTTTAAATATAAGTATTTGATCAGCACGTGTTCTTCGATATTCTTGGGTTTTCATATTGGGGAAATAGGGATTGAATGATAGATTAGATCTAACATGAAGATGTCGAAGAAATAAATTTTGAATTCGTCCTAATCTCGCAATATATGTAATCTGCCATGGGTTCTAGATTTGAGATGTGTACTCTAAATGACTCGAACGAATGCGTATATATATAGTATTAGCGGTCCATGCCCGGTGTTGTTCGGGATTCTTTTTATGTTATAATTCAAAATAGAGAGACACATTTCTTTTGCGCTGGTCGTAAATAGTAAAGATGTAGGATGTAAAGTTTTGTCCAGGCAGACGGTGAGTAAAATGTCAGAGAAAATGGTGTGGGGTGATTATATTTTCCTCGCGGGTCTAGAGTGTAACTGAGCAAAATTTCAAAGGGATGGAATTCAATATATTGTAATATACAAGTTATATAGTGACTAGAGTAAAGGGGAGGGTGTCTATGTTTTGCACAGGATCCTGAAAAGTAACTATGGAAAATCTAGTTTATATCGGTTAAAGTATATAGGATGATATAGAGTACATTTTATACATGTAAATTTATTAGGAACGCGAGATGGACTTGTTGCAAAGAGAATAAAATTAATTAAATAAAATTATGTATTTAAACTGTTACAAAGATTCAGAAATAGTAACTACGAGTACATGTCTATTTTTATAACTTTTTATAAAAATACTTACAAAACGATTGATAGATCGTCGCGGCATTGGTTTTGTAGAATGTATATTTATTATATGTTCAACGGTATGCGTGTGTCGAACGGTAAACTTGATTACTGAAATTTAATTGAGACTAATCATAATAATATTATTGTGTAGTATATTGCAAAAATGTTAGAAATAAACTATTCTGGTTGCAAAAGTGGACCGATTTCGAAATCAGACAACTGGATGGATAAATTAATGTTTTTTTCGATACAGATCATATTTGAAAGATATACATATTAAATCCATTTATCGAACAATATTGTTGTTCCTACAAGGATTTGAACTAGGATCTCTTCCTATACGGGGATCATGTATTAACCGATTATGCCACACCAACACAGTGCATTAACGACAAATTTTCGAACTAATATGTTACACTTTTCAAATTGATACATCTATCGTTCCATTATTTGAAAGTCATCATCTTTATTTTTATTTTTATTTCGAATCCCGGTAGTAACAACAATAATTTTCGATAAAATTGATATTATATGTATATGTTTCTAATTAATATATTTAAGTATGTATCTTTTTTATCTTTACGGAATCTCAAATACCTTTGAATAAACGCCAGAATTAATAAATATTTTTTATTAAATTTTGGACACATTGATACAACAAATAAATTAATGGTTGTTATTGTTTGTACTCCTGTTATTAGATAGGCGATTGCACCTGAACTCAGGCACGGAACCAGCTATTATCTACCACTATAGCTTTACAAACAATATACCTAAACTATGAATCTGTGTATTTTATATATATATATATATATAACTCTGGCTATATCTCGGAGTTGACTTTCGTTAGCCCTTTGAGAGTCAGTAGCACGTTCAGCGAATATTCAACGCAAATATTCGTCAGTACACATACTCTTTTGGCGGGAGTACCTTGGCAACACTGCCTTGACGGCGTCATAGTACTGCCCATATAATAATTGAAAAGTAAACGACTATTCAAATATAAAGAAACACAATATCCAATTCATGTTTTTTTAAGCAGTAGTGTAACTTAGTTTAGGCGCCTGGAGCAGATTTTATTTTTGTAGCTCACTCACTCGCCCAAATTAACAGTTCACACTTTGAAATAAATTAAATATTGAGAATAATTGCTATATAAACTATGAGCATATTTAAATAATAATAATATAACAAATACACAATTCATTTAACAATAAAGTAAAACGTATATTTGGAGTTTGGACAACGAAAATTTGGAGTTACGAAACAGTTACTCTAAGAATATGTAACTTAGAAATTTGCCGATCAATTAAATAAAGCTCATATATTTTATGTAGTCAAGATATAAATGGATTAAATTTAATTATTAACAACTTTTTTCTTTGTACAACAAGAGTACACTTTGAAATATTAGTGCTGCATGCAAATAAAGATCGCATTTTATAAAAGAGCTCGAAATTAGAATCAACAACGGTGAACTAATTTTTGTTAAAACAAAAGTTTCGTAAAATTTGAGTGACCTGCTCTAATTGCTCTTCAGTAGTTACGCCATTGTTTTTAAATACTGAGTGCAAAAAATCCAATTATGTTCATCACCCAGAACTTTATTGTAGACTGAAAATTTTCTTTGATCTTTATTGGAATTTCAGTATTAACTTATTACGACAGATCGTCAGAAATTTACGCGACTTTGTATCGAATTCAGTATACTCATATAATACATACATTATATGTATTATATGAGGCAGATTGCCTGCTTGGTTCATCGTAAGAATATAAGCTGAATTATATTTGAATTGTGATGTGAAATAAGTAAACATATTTCAATATGTATAAAATATTTATTATCAGATTATTATGTACGCACGAGTCTAACGCAATTAAAGAATCTTAAATATTTAAAAAATCAGGAAGAGTACTGCAATGGCAGAAAGATACGTTGCGTCTAGCTGGAGAAAATTTGGAGTAAGCTGTGTAGACGACCCAGGACCGGGATACTCCCACTATACTCGTATGTCGAGTAAGTAAGGACGAAAGAAAAATAAATATTTGTTATGAAAATTGTTTGTCAAGAAATTGAAAAAAATGACTAACAATTATTTAGCGTCACATTGTTTTAAATTAATATAATATAATGCAAATTGTAACAATTGTGAAAAATTTGAAGCGTTATATTCAATGTATTGTCATGACGCTCAACGGTATACCGCTAGTGTTTATTTTGATATTAGAGTCATTTCAACCTTAACATTTTTTATTTCCGTATAAGCTACACGCAGAATTTATATGTCGAAATAAATTATAAATATAGTAGACAAAATTAATTTTGAAACACTGTGTTGTGTAATATAATTTTTTTTTAATCAATTTAAACGCAAATTTTTAAATACTCGAAAGGAACATGACTTAGACCACTTTCATAATAATGGGTACATATAGATATTTTTTAAGATTATTAACATTGTTTTATTAATAACTTAATGAATTAAATATATCTACCGGTTTAAAGAAGAAAATTATATTTTTCGAAACCGGTAGATATATTTAATTAAATAAAGTTAACAATCTAAAAAATGGATTTTAAGGACAAAGTAGATTTTTATAATCTTAAAAATATATATAACGGATTATTTTCTGGTGAACCCGCGCCAAATAGTCCTTAGAAGGACTTTTATTATAATTATTTTAAGTGATATTAATAATGAGATCTGTATTCGTGAAATTTACAAACGCAGACATGATAGCGCAATTTTTATTTTCAAATTGTAAATTGAGTATCTATAAATTTACACGTGTTAAAATCTATAAGGATCTAATTAAGGAAGGAGAACGGATAGTAGTATGCCCCGATTAAATCAAACGCTATTGATATTGCTCAGAACAGAACATCAACAACCGCAAGGCTGCGCGATTGTGGGCGTCGCAAAAGCAACATTAAATTTATAAATCAATTTTAAAATTAATATTTGGTTTGACATAATATTGGACAATTTTTTTCGATATCGATCTGATTAATCATGGACAAAGCATTCAAACCCGTTACTGGCGAATTCAATGTAACTCAATAATAATACGGCATCATGTAGATATGTACGAATATGAACTACTCAGTGGGCAGAACCTGATCCTCTGGTTATTGTCGCGGTGAGAGTATTTAAGGCGGACGGATACGGGAAGATGTATCAGTCTTCTCAGAGACACATTGTAGTGACTTACTCAGTCAGACAATAGTAATACAGACCAAAATGTTCCCATTGGTTAGTAGAACATCTTTATTCATGAGTGCGACCGTGAGCGTTTCGGTGACGTCTCTCAATGTCATCATTTGTCATCCGAGATCTCAGTGAAATGCCGAAATAATTTATTTATAACTTACATAAAGCAACTTATTGATTTTTAAGTAAGTGAATATAATATTTTTTATTTATCTTCTAGGTGGTATTGTCTGCCCTGGTGGCTGTCTCAGCGGCTGCTCCCAGCGGCCTGGGTGCGCCCCTGCTGTATTCCGGCCCCTCCCTGACCGTGGTCGAGGCTCATCCCCAGGCCTACGTGGCCTCCGTTCCCACCTCCATCTCCAGCCACTCGAGCAGCGTCGTTCACGATGCCCGAGCGGTCCTCGCCGCCCCCTCTCTCGTGCAAGTCAACGCCGCTCCTGTCGTGGAAGTGAAATCCGCCCCAGCTGTCGTCGCTTCGGTTCCCACCTCCGTAACCAGCTACTCTAGCGCTGTCGTGCACGACGCCAGACCCGTTGTTGCCGCTTCTCACGCTGTTGAGGCCGTCGAGATTATCGAGACCGCTCCCGCTGTCGAGGTCAAGACCGCTCCCAAGGCCGCTGTCGTTTCAGTTCCCGAAACCGTCTCCAGCCAGTCCAGCACTGTGGTCCATGACGCGCGCGCTGTTGTCGCCGCTCCTCTGCAGTACGTGTCTCAGTACGCCGCGGTCGGTCCCGCCGTGGAAGTGAGGTCTGCCCCGGTTCTGCAGTACGCTGCCGCGCCCCACTTTGCTCCTCACTACGCCCCAGCCCAGTATGCTGCAGTCCAATATGCTGCTCCCATCGCTGCTCACTACTCTGCCGCCCCAATCGCCGTCTCCGGTTACTCCTCTCACGGACTTGTAAACTCCGCAGGATTGATCGCTTCCCCCGTTGCCAGCGTTTGGTAATTAATACGATAAAAAAAATCATTTATAAAGAAAAAAAAGGGTACCAATAAAACAGAAACGATAAATATATGTGTTTTAATATTATTCGTAAAAAATGAAATCTTTATCAAAATTAATTATACTATCATACAATCATTAATTATGTACAGTGGCTAATAGTGCAATATATCAAAAATACGTCAGAGAAAATTTCTATGCTACTTTCATTTATTGATTTTCTCCAATATTCTTCCAACTTTCATTTTCATATTTTTTTCTTCTTTCTGCTGAAAATCTTACGACTTTTTTACAAATATTTTATTTTTATTTTTTTACTAGTTCAAAAAAGTGAGATTCATTCTTCTTAATTTTTAACTAATTACCAGAAACTGTTTTCTACGATGAATACTCTTTTTAACTATTTAAGTATTAAATGCCGGTATTTTTTTCTTCGCTATCTAACTTAGATAAAATTTTTTTTAACACTTTTACTCTTGAAATTGAAATCTTGAATCTTGAAATTTAATATACACCAATATAAATTAGTTATCCGCAATATTTGATGATATTTATTAGAAAAAAAATTAAATACTAATTAAATGTATTAATTATAAAGATATACATATAAATTTAATTTTATCGAAAAATACTCTCTTCCAATCCGGGAAAGGTGCAATACCAACTATACTATAGCGACAGTATTTTTGACGACGAATGTTCGAACCCAATGTTACACTTTTTCAAATTAATGCATTTATCATTCCATTATTTGAAAGAGCCATATACATTATTTTTAGGGAATCTCAAATACTTTTGAGTACACTGATAGCGGACGCCAGAATTAAAAATACATTTTTATTAAATTTTGGACTCATTGATACAACTTATATAAATATTATTAACATATATTCTGAATAATTACTTCACAATAATAATGTGTTCTCCTTAATAATGAAAAAATATTACTTAAAAAAAATCCTTTATATTTTCTACAAGTTAATTTCCTAAAGATTGATAGCTAATCATACTTATATAATGAAATTTAAGAACAAAATAGTGGTCTGGCCGACCATGCCGTACGGGGCGGAATCCTGACCTCGAGAAGATGAATAACTTGTCCTTATCGCGGGTATGTACATACTCCATTGGTCCATTGGCATCACCAGATCGTACAGAATCCGCAGTGAAACCATCTGGGGAACAATCAAGGTGACACCAGTATTTAATAAAGCCTGCGATGAGCGATTCTAATGGTTCGGGCATATATTAAACAAGAGAGGGAAGAAGGTTTATGTTGAAGACCACTGGATGGTAACTGACGAATCACAAACTGCTGGAGGATATGTTCACGTTCCCGATTCAGTCTCATAAAACAAAGTGGATTAAGCGAAAAAAAAGCCCGCCGCTTAATACTCAAATGGTTTAAAACAAAATTCCATCACAAAAAAAAAAGATTTTGTTTTAGAAATTTTATGAAAAATGAACTTAAATGTCATTTTATTGGCCTCGTACTAAAAGATTAATAAATCCTCTTGATAACTACTATGTGATTTTTTTCCAATAATGCTGTGTTTAACAATTGTATAACCATTATTAATTTAAAACCTGACACGAAAGTAATAATATAATATTTTTAAGGAAAACACATTATTATTGTAGAATTGCAGTTTCCTTCCAATTCTTTTTTAAGCAACAAAACTCATAGTGGTTGTAACCAACTAACTAACTAACTTAGCAGCATGCCGTTTCCCCGCTGCGGTAGGCAGAGAGAATAGAGCACCACACTCTTCTGTCCTGACACACTATTCTCGCCTCATCCACATTCATACATCTTCTCATACATGCTCGCCGATTGTTGAGGCATATAACAGGCCCATCCTCCAGTGTCTAGTTAACCTGGTCATGCCAAGTCTTCCGCGGACGTCCTCTATTTTTGATGCGATCAACACTTACATCATTCTTACCATTCTGTCCTCATCCATCCGTTCCATATTACCAAACCACTTAAGTGATCTTTTCTTAATCTTACTCATTATACTAACATCAGTTTTACATCCTTTCCTTATTTCTTTATTTTTTACTCTGTCATAAATAGACCTACCATATATACGCCTAAGTGATCTCATTTCTACTGCATTCAGTCTACTTTCGTTCCTCTTCTGCCAACTCCAGGCCTCACTGTGTCGGTACCAAATTTAATAATAAATAAATAATAATTTGGCTCCATAAAAATAATAGTTAGAATAAATAATGGCTAATTATATACATTATTAAACAAATTTTAAAATTCAGAAATTCACAAACGTTATACACCAAATAATATTTTCCGTCCCTGTTTTATAATTTGATTGAATTTCGTGGACATATATTAGACCCAAAACCGTGGAACTCTTTGCCCTCCGTCATAAGAAACAGTGCATCACAGATTTTATTTAAGAAAATATTAAAAACGCACCTTTTCAAAAAATCCTCCCCATAGTTTTTAATTTTAAAAACAAATATAATGTTGGACTATAAACAGTTTATGTGTAAAGCGCTCTCGGGGCAAAAGTTTTTATGAAAATGGCGCTATATAAATTATCTAATATGTATTGTAATATTATTTATGATTATTAGTATCCAAGCTTCGTAGGCAAAATTCAATATGTGTTCACGTAATCTAATAATCATATCAGAAGATGAGTCTTAAGAACAAATATTATCTTTACCATTCTTAGAGTGTACTTTGGACTATTACATATTAAATAACTATATTAACATAAAATAAATTTTTGGGTAGAAATTTAATCTCCTTTAAACGTGTAACATATTTATTTTGGGTTATTAAGATTATTGCAGTTAATTTAAACATGTTAAACCCAATATTTTGACGACAAATTTTACCGGTAGCGCAACATTAAATTTTTTCGATAAAATTGATTTTATATGTATATCTTTCTAATAAATATATTTAATTTGTTTTTAAAACATGACAGACTTATGTTCTGAATAATTACAACTTCACAATAAGAATGTGTCCTCCTTAATAATATATAAGTTGTAACAGTGTGTCCAAAATTTAATAAAAATGAATTGTTAATTCTGACGTCTGCTATCGGTTTACCCAAAGGTATTTGAGATTCTGTAAAAACAAAGTAGATGGCTTTCAAATAATGGAACGATAGATATATTAATTTGAAAAGTGTTACAAATGGGTTCGAAAATTTGTCGTCAAAAGTACTGTCTGCTGTAGCTTAGCTGGTTAATGCACCTTTCTCGGATTGGAAAGAGATCCAGGTTCGAATTCCGGTGGCGCAACAACAATATTTTTCGATAAAATTGATTTTATATGTATATCTTTTTAATAAATATATTTAATTAGTATTCATAATATATTATCGATATTTTCTTTTTCGGTCATGGTACTGGGTACCAAATATTATAGATATATTAATAAACCTACTCATAACATACTGTTTAAAATGTTAAAATTTATTCTACCAAGTATGATAATATCTTATTTATTTTGAAATGTTTTTATGAAAGCATCCTGGGTAAACGTGTATGAAACTGCGTTAAAAAGCGCCTTAAAAATGTGCGTAACCTTTTACAGCAAGCTGTATACGAGGTACGGCGGGGTGAAAATATTGTATCGTTATCCTTTGATATTTTATTTTACGTTTACTAGAATAATTTATTATTTTAACTCGGTATGATCCACATTTATTAACTGAATTAGAATTACGACCCGAATAACAATAACAGCTTTATCAATAAACATAATTTACGTGTATTTTAAATTAATCAAGTCTTTTCGCGCGAGGCTTTAATGTACACGATTAAAATAATTATTACTAAAAATTACAATTTTTTGTTATATAATTTTTTATAGTATTTCGAAATGTTTTAAGATAATTACCACAAAATTTCAAATGATTAGATTATTAGATTTCAATGTGCACTGATATTTTTAAAAAAGAGATCAATTATTTAAAAAACCTAATTTGATTTTTTTCAAATAGGGTCTACCGAGGCGATTCGGAACACGTTTAGTGTGAGGGAGAAAAAATTATATTAGTTTATTTATAAGCCTAATTTTTATTATAAATTCGTAAGCAGCGTACTTTTTTCCAGAATAATAACCATTTAAAATGAAAACAAACTGAAATTATTCTTCTAGAAAACATAAAGGTGAGTAATATCCGATTCGCCCCGATTTGCTGAACGAAACGGATCACGCAAAAAACTTTGACATAATTTAAATTTTTAACAAATTTTTGAAATCAAAATTACATTTTTTGAATACTGTGATAAATCGATATTATTTAGCATATGAATGACAGTTCGAGTCCTTTTTGTAGTAGTAGTTTCAAAGTTTTTTGTAGCGTTTTCCAGTGCACCTGAATGTACTTCCAAATAACTTGACAAAGGTGTAATATTGCGTGTGTATGCTGTTGCTTGCTATGTAATAGTAGGTTTTCAACGGGTTAAATAACGACACATCAAGTAGCTTGAAGATAAGTAACTCTTATTGGCATATTGATTATCCCAGCCAATTGAAATTAATATCTCTTCATGTACCATCTAGATCAACCCGGCAATCCGTACTCTTCCACATTCCCAGAGTAGAACACCTTACACAGAAAATTCATTCATTCACCGGTCATGCAAATACCATAATGAGAAATTTACAGAAATTGACTTGTTCAAAATTAGCCTTACTACGCTCAAATGATTTCTTATGTACCACCACAACCTAAACATTGGCCATTCACTATACCTATAAAAACTCATGTTGCTCTCCCTTTACCGCAACATCCCTTCTCCTTCTCTCATCTAAACATACTTATGTATCTAAATATTTTTTGTTGATTTTCATTATTAGTATCGCATGTTAAATAGTTATTATGTTTATTACAATATGTTTACACTGTCAAAATCCCTTAATAAAATAAAATGAAATTCTCTTTTATATATGGCAAATTATAAACTCGCAGCTCGACGTGTATTTGTTTACATCGGACCTTTCTCATATTTTGTGGATAACTTGATTCTTTGTTGCACGTACGAATCATATGTAAATAATTAATTATCATATTTTGTGTTAAAATTATAACAAAATTAAGTGATTCGATTCACCTCAAAGCACATGATCCAAATCGCTCCATATCTAAGGATTTCAAAACATAGCCGTTACACAAATGCTTCATAAAGTTTTAGTAAAATAAAATTTAATCTCGTATTCAAGCATCACATACAACGCTAATGATAGAAACATTCGAAATTCTATACCAACTGTTTCTTGTACCTTAGATTCATGCCAAAATTGTAACGCACTCCCACGTAATATAATTGACGAGCGTTGCCTGCGTTAAACGATGACTTGAAACAATCGAATGTTTGTAGCATGGGGGAAGGACGAATTAATGTGAACAAGCCTCAAGGTCGTTACCGTCACGATGTTTTAAATATGAACTATTTCCTTATTTTTACCCGATTCCCCCTGTGATCCGATTCACCTCAGTCTGCGCTACAATACAAAATATATACTTATAGATTGATTGATTGCGACTCGAGTCGCTAGAATTATTCCTGTATTGAGTCGGGTATCAGTATGAAATCGTAATATTATACGCACGTATTAAAATTAGTAATATTTGAATATGATATATAAAAACCATTGGAAAAATATTATACATATTTCAATATTCGGCACTTTAAAATACGGTCTAAATGTTGTACAGATGTCAGAGTTGGTTATGTTTTGAGATCAAGCTAAAAGTAATATGAAAGAACTTTGGATTCTCGGCAATAGATGGCAGATTACTAAATCGTTCGTAGAACGTTTATTAAAATCATAATAATTTAGAAAATATATGATGTTTATAAACCCGTATTTTAGTATTGAAACATCAAATATAAAATTGCTACTTTTTGAAATAATTATCACTATTATCCTTGGTTCTGTAACCTGGAAAGAGAACTGGCTTCAAGAATATTTTTCTACTGGTGTCTGCACTGAGCTGCTTCTCCCTAATTGCTCATGCCACAACAAAATGGATAGGTCTTTATTTATATTATTCTGCCACTCTATTTTGAGTCTACATATTCTTTGTTTTCATTAAGTTTTATTATTGAATAGCCATTTCAAAGATTATGCATTATTCGTAGTCTATATATGGCCTTGCCGTCGAAACTATTCTAATTTTATGAATTTTGTGACTTTGGGCTCATCATTTGATCATAAAGTTACATTTCATTTTCACTAACAGCTCTGAAAATTCTCCTGGGGATACTTCTTTCTAATACTTCTAGTATCGCTTCATTGTTCTTTGTCAATAGTTAATGTTTCTGTCTTATACAGCTTTATCTCTTCGAATTTAGTTACTTTTATAGGCTAAAGTAGCAGTTATTAGCACTGACTACAGTTTTGATTGTAGGAAACTATTAAAGAAGACTCTAGATATGTTTTTAAATTTTTTTATTAACTGTCATTTCTGGCAGTAAGTAAGGGCATTTGACTAATGTGCAAGCTTACTACTTCCATTATACATGAGAGTACCTCATATATATATATAGTTTGCTTTATCAATTTCATCATGTATGTAGATGCTTTATTGGAGAAGTGGAATTTAACGATAGAAAATTCAGGAAACAAAATACAGATTAAGCAGTGATTTTTTTATTTCTTGTACACAGATTTTTTTTTATAATACTTATAGCAAATTTCACTTAGGCTAGGCCTAATCTAGGGAAATCAGCTTACCGAAACCGTTTAGAAAACAAAATAAAACTATAAATATAGTTAGTATAAATTTCAATGAAAATATTGACACCAAAAAAAAAAAGGATAATTAGAAACTAAAGCGTCATTTCCTTTCAAATCACTCTGATATATAAGCACTAGAGCAACTCTTCTTCATAGTTTCTCAGTTCTTAGCCAATCAACAACTTTTCTTTGAAAACCGCAGGTGATAGGATTTTCTTTGTGTTGAAATTTAAAATGTTATAAGGTTTGGTTGCTATATACACGAAGTGTCTTTGTCCATATGTAGTCTTCATATGGAGTGGTTATAGTACGTTTTGTGTTGTTGTTTTATTTTGTTGTTTTATTTTGTTGTTCCGATAATGAGCTCTGCAATAATGATAAAATAACGCATCCACATTCGTTAAAACATCTATCATCTGGGGGGTGGTCTAATAGTAGTCACAAGTCCAAATCAGCCAAGGGCTTGTCACTGGTCCAAGAAATACATTTCTGTAGAATATATTGTAGAAAAATATTTGTAATGAAAATATGTTTTCTAAATTTTAATGATTTCAACAAAGTTTACTAGTTTCTTAATTAAGTCTGTTTATTATACAATACTGTTGAGTGTTGCGAGATTCTCGTAATAATAGATTTATTGGTTTATATGCGAAGGCGTGGGAAGTCATAGTGCTGGAGAATAATTAGATGAAGGAGAACTTAAGGACGACTGCGTGAGGTTGCTGATAAGAGTGTACAAAAGCAGTGTAAAGCATGGTCTATTATGATACTACTGATCTACGTAATAAACTAGATTACATATAATCTTGATGATTGCGAGTAGTCATGATTTGAATCTAGCTCCGTTATAAAAAAATAACTAAAATATTATATTTCTCGTAGGTAGAATGAACATCCGCTGAATATCCCAGAAATCAGTGTATCAATTTTAACGGCTCTGTGTACCGCTGCTAAGCATTCTTGTAAGTACAAAGCCACAATCCAGGGTTTTAAAAAGATTATGCTAATCATATATAGATAGATCAGTAAATGAAAAATGAGTATTTGTATCGTACATAAAATTTACCGGTAGTAAAAACAATATTTTTGTTCAGTGACTATAATTTCCGCTGATGGCAAATAAATATAATATCAATGTGAGGTTAGATCATGTATTTACGTTCTCCGTAGCGTCGAGGAGCACCGAACATTATGGGATGAATTTCGTCTTTTCAATTACGTAATATTCTGTAGAAATTTGTAAGAGATTATTAAAAAATATATATTCACAATTAGATCAATTGTGTAGCTTATAAATATTTTTTATTAAATAATATTTTTTACTTCCTGCACAATTAATAATGAATTTATTTTAAGGTTGTATAACACATATTCTATAATATTATCATATTTATGCACAGTAAAGTTGATGGGTATATAAAATTAAGAATTGATTTTATTAATAAGAGTTTTAATTTTTACACATTACACAAAATAATGATCACTTACAATATAGCGTTAATAATACATTTCAAATTTCAGATGGACGTAATTTTATTGTCGTTTATGCAACTCGGATATGTCCAGTCTTATCGACGTGATGATTGATTACCAGTCGTGGAGGGGGTGGGAGTGCGGGGCCCACAGGGAGAGGGGGGAACTGTAATGCAGAGGGGTGTGACTATAGTGAAGTGGAGCAGAGCTATAGTGAAGAGGATACTGGTAGGAGAGCACAGGGGTGGAGTGCACGTCCACCCGGGACTGGTGAGACACGGCGGAGGGGGCCACAAGCGCCGTGTACGCCAGAGGGTAAGCGGACCTCTTGTGTATATAATGATGCAGATCGTGGTTGGCGAGAGCGTGCGCCTGGTAGTGGAGAGCCTTAGCGGCGACCACCTCGGCTGTCTCTAGGGGCACTCCGTGGGGTGTCAGCACGTTAGCCGGGGTGTAGGGACCCAGCGCCAGGGGTGAAGACCAGGCGGAGTGAACAGGGGCGGCGTAAGTAGAGTACACAGGGGCGTGAGCAGCTAACACCGGAGCGGAGTAAGCCAACACTGGTGATGAGTGCACATCAACTCGAGATTGATGAGAAACACTGACGGGAGCTGCGTACACTGCAGGGGCCAACAGAGCGGAGTGAATATAGGAAGGTTTGGCAGAGGTCAGGGCCAGAAGAGCGGACAACACCACCAGCTTGAACATTGTGGTCTGTGTTGATTTAGCTACGTCTCACACGACTGAGGATTCAATATTAACTGTTGCCTGATGATAGTTGGTCTGCTTATATATACGAAGGACCTTGTTCCAACCAAAGACCATCGAAATAAATGAAAGATCTGTAGCGGATACACGCTGACCGACAATAATTTACTTTCAACGTTTGCCCTTACGCGATTTGTCGTAATAATTTTGTAGAGCATATTCCGCTTTATTGTTTTGGTCAGGCGTAGAAAACCATTAACATCAATATAAATTTAAAATTAAATACGAATGTAAGAATATGTTTACGCTTATTATCCTTATCAATAGCTGTGATTAAGTGAAGATATTTGTAAATACTAATTAAATGTATTAATTATAAAAATATACATATAAAATTAATTTTATCGAAAAATATTGTTATTGAGATTCGAAACTGGATCTTTTTCCAAATCGGAGAAGGTGCATTATTCAACTATGCTACAGCGATATAATTTTGGACGACAAATTTTCGAACCTATATGTAATTATTTACAACATAGGTCTGTGATCTATGTTCTGAATAATTATAACTTCACAATAAGAATGTGTTCTCCTTATAATATATAAGTTGTATCAATGTGTCCAAAATTTAATAAAAATGGATTTTTAATGAAAACAAAGTAGACGGCTCTTTCAAATAATGGAAGGATAAATGTATTAATTTGAAAAGGTGTAACGTATAGGTTCGAAAATTTGTCGTCAAAAATAATGTCGCTATAGCATAGTTGGATAATGCACCTTCGCCGGTTTGGAAGAGATCCAGGTTCGAATCCCGGTGGTGCAACAATATTTTTCGATAAAATAAATTTTATATGTATATCTTTATAATTAATACATTTAATTAGTATTTAAAACATCACAAACCTATGTTCGGAATAATTACAACTTCACAATGAGAATGTGATCTCCTAATAATGAAGATATTTATTTTCGCAACTTAACAAATGGCTAATAAACCTGAAAAGAAGATCCACGATAAAATATTCACGTTATTTGTGTAATTATCATTAAATACCGTGTAGTTTATTTAAAAAAATATTTAATACATTAAGCATAGGAATATTTTAATATATTTTTATTTATAATCTAGAAAAGCATGAATTGGAATTTTCTAAAATAATTTATACCCACTTAGAAATAGAATTTGCGTGCATAAGAAAATACATTTCACTAATGAAAATTGCGAGTTTTGAGTCTTCTTGTGGCATAGCGAGCGTAAATTAGAATTAAGTAGATTATTAGTAAGTTTATGTTTTCACATATCATTGTGATTATTTTGTTTTTGTTTGTACATAATCTTTAATGGTTTTTGTGTTATGGCATTATGTATCAGGCACGTGCCTTGTTTTTACTAATCTTTTTAATATTTTAAACATGTTTTAGTTTTAATATGTTGAGTGGGCATGTCTCGAATTTGTTTCGATTATCTTTAATATTGTTGACACAATTTTTTAAACAGTGTATTTTTCTGTCAGTCAGTATAATCGATAATCTATTGTATTTATAACATATTATATATATATAAAGAGCAAAGATACATTTTTTATCCTACTTGATTAAATTAATTTGTATAATTACATTATAAATGATTTTTTACGAGTCTATTAGTGTTGCATGATCCCAAGTTTTTTTATGGTATGAATTGGTGTTTATAAAGTTATATTTTAAGATTACGTCACGGAGCGGGGGCTTCGTGCTGGCTACTGAAGTGGATTCTGGTCAGACGTCGGACAAAAAGGAAACGACGTATGATCGCGCTTTTTTCGGTTAGTTTTGTCACCCATGCGTTAGTATAAACATTAATTTATATAAAAAATTATTTTAATTTTGTTTAGCTAGCCAAAAGCTGCTACTGTACCTCTGCAACTTATTGTATGTATTTCTCGAACGAAAAGGATATGGCCGTCAGCGAGAACGTTGTTTGTTGTTATAAAATGTTATCAACTGTATCCGGCATCACTATTGAACATACAGGAGTAACTTTCTGAGGAAAATATCACTTCAATAATCAACAGATATTCTCATATCAAATACAGCTGTCCTTATTAATTTGCACGTTTGAACTGAAAAGTGTAAAATGTTAAATCAATTTTTACTATGCCCAACATATGTTTTAATAAGCACTCACTGATAAGCGTTAATGACTTAAATTCAAAGATTACGTTTATTTCCTTCGTCATATATAATTTTTTTTTAAAGTAATCTAATGGTGCATGATAAATAACGCTATACGAATAGCTATTGATATAAACACTGTCAGTGCATTTTTATGAATAGAATATTGAACCAACTGACGTAGATGGACATTTATCACTACTCACACGAGTATAAAGGATATGTACCTTTATGTGTCGTAACGTAAGTACCTCGACGTAGGTACCTTAAAATCTTGGTAAGGAACATTAAGTTTTTATAAAAAATTGTATTTTTGTACAAACATTCAATTTTATCTTTTTTTTTACGATTTTACTTCTTATTATGTGATTACATATATAAAACATAATTTTATATGTTGGAGAATTCGTTAATTTTTAAATTGCTAAGAAATATTTCTTCATGTAGAATAGTTAGTGTGAAATCTATAATTATATATAATAAAAAAGTACTCGTAGGTGTGTACGAGTACTTGGGTTAATAATTTTTTTATATATAAAACATGTTTCCAAACGCACGTTCCTCGGTGGGTTATACCTGTTAGGACCATTAATTTTGAATGCACGTATATCCTGCTAATTAATACAATTAAACTCATATATTTACGCACGTACTTACCAGCTAAAAATGGTTAATTAATGGAAACGGAAGTAGGATGTCGAGCCGACACTTGGAGTTTTTGGTGCCATTAAAAATTTAATTACCTTGAAAAAAATTCTAAGGTTTTTTATAAACCCAAGAATATTTTTGTATTAAAACAAATTTCATGCAAATAATAAATTTTTTAATCACAATATCTTTTTTCAAAATTAATTATTATTCGGTTAAAACTGTTCCATTATTGTAGCAGACAATTTAAGAACGTTGTCTAACATGTCGGTAAACAATCTGCTAACCATAATGTTGACTAATAAATAATTACCTTGTACAAGGTCAACGGTATTTAGAAAATTTGAAGAATATTTTGGGGTTTAATATAAATTAATAATAAAATTTATTATTAATTTCTAATGATTTTATTATTTTTAATTATATTATGGCTAATGAATTAATTTACAATAATATAATAATTATATTTATTAGATTTGAAGAAGTATAAAAAAAAAATAGGTAAACATTGTTTACATGTTGAAAAAAATACCAGTTGTAAATTTTATTCTTTGTTTATTTCTTACTGAATGATCACAAATATATAAAAATATTTTTTTAAAGTTTTTCCAGAAATAATTACAGTTCCAGAAAAAATCCACCGATAGGGCTAAAAATCAGTACAAGTTTATAGTTTTTATGAATATATACATTTGTAATACGGAAAAATATTATTTTGCAATACTTTTATAAAAAGCGTCATATATATATATATATATATATATATATATATATATATATATATATATATATATATACGTAATTCAATATTGAAGATAATTAATTTAATGAAAACACATTTTTGTTGTGAAGCTGCAATTTCGGAACATAGCTCTGTACTATTTTAATACAAATTAAATTTATCTACTAGAAAAATACAGAAATCTATTTATTGAAACAATATTAAGTCTCTACTAGGATTCGAATCTAGACCTTTTCCTATCCGAAGAACGCGTTAACAAATTTTGCTATATCGTTTTATTTTTGCTATGCATTTTTAAAAGCAATCAACTTTTTATTTCGATGAATTCCAAATACATTTGAGTAATGTATGGTAAGAGCCACCAGTATTAAATTAATTAAACATTTTTTAATAAATAGTTTTTTTCTGTATATATTTTTAGTTGATTCATTTAATTTTCTCTTATTTTGTATTAATTTGATAGGTATTATGCAAATTCCGTTTAGTAAAAATGACTGCTCGTTTTCTTGATTAGTTATTGTTACCAATTTAAGTGATAAAATTATTGAATATGCATTTAATGAAGAAGATTTTATAAGCATTTATGAAATCTATCAAACTATTAAAATATAGTGATCATGGCAACACACAGCAACATCATAAAATTAAAGAGGAAGTTGAAATTATTTATTTGAGAAAGAAACAAATTTAAGTGAGTAAAAATATATTCTCAATCAAATATTATGCAAATAACATTATAATAAATTGACAGAGTGTCGTGACTCGCGATAAGCTTAGTGCAACACACAACGTGGGACGACAGCAAAACACGGACCCATGGCATATTCATCCATTTCCTTAATGCTGTTCTAAATGCTGCAATGATTTATAATTTACCCATGAAAAATAATTCATTTTCTTATTGTAGCAAATCTAAATGCTGCAGATATTTATAATTAAACATGAAAAAATATTTAATTGCTCATGCCAGTGATTTTTAATTTACCACAGCAAAATTAATAATTTATACATGTATAAGAATATATGAAAAAGAAGACAATATGTACTACTTCTTGGAAGAATTGAAGAAAGTTTGTTAAAAATGATAAAATTAAAAATGGTTTCAAAACATGGCCCGACCATATAAAAAAAACATGATGAAGTGCACAATTGTATGTTTTAATATTTTAATAATTTTACTTATGTATTAACTATATTCTATTTACAATTTATCAAAAAATCCTAGCTACCAAATTATTATTTCAAACTTCTACGTAAAAGAGGAATTATATATTTTTTCTTTTAATACTTTTACTATATTTAAATATTTTTTTAAATATCGTAACAATCAATTTTTACTGTTATTTTTATTTCTTTTAGATGTGCATACAACTCTTCAAAAATCTTATCAGAATATTTGCTTTTAGTTTTTATATAAAAACATCGTATTAAGCTTAGTTATATAGTTTATTTACAATACGTCTTTGGCTTATAAGCACTTTTTTTTGTATATTTGTGACCTTATTACACTGTTCCAGGTCTTCTTCGGCCAAAAGTTATGTCCAGGATAATCCCCCTTTCTAGGCTCACATAATTTTGACGCATAATAACCTAACCTAACATTAGGAAGAACTTTTGGCCACTGTTATAGATAGGGCTTGGTGTGATTAGATATGTTACAGGATTGGGGTATTCGTGCGTCGTGCTGTCCACGGGATTCGTAGACAAGAGTGTGAATCTTACTGTTCATATCCAATATTCTGTATATATTCAATACTGTTCCATATTCTCATATGTTGGTTTATCAATTTAAATTAGTTATATGCGTCTTATTGCGTCGCATTTCCTGCCTACTATCACCAGTGACGAGTACTACTATTCGAGAAATTTTTTGTGGTGTATTAGCACAATCTATAACCAATATTTTCTTTTAAGATCGATTTATTTCTAAATTGTATCCATTTTTTCTATGTTTTATTATTTTGTTTATAAATATATGTAATATAAATAAATGAGGGAAGGTAACTAGATAGAAAAGTTCAATTATGTGGTATTATATATAGTTTAATTTGACGTGATTTAATCTTCTAATCGAAACTTATTTTTTGATTGAAACGTATTTCGATATTCACGTCAAAAAGGCTTCAAGAATTCATCCAAAATCCATTTTAACACTAATTTTAGATTATTAATATTATTTTGGTCATTCGAAAACACTCGTATTCTTGTAATTTGTGGTAATATAATATTGTGGCCCATATCTCGATTACGCCAACAAGCATTACTATGCGCGAGTTGTTTATTTTTCGTTTTATCTCCCTAAATATTGAAATGTATATGTCCGCAACGAAAATAATAAACTTGACTGTTTTAGCTACAATATCAAATGATAAATCTTTATTTAGAATTCAATGCTTTCTGGTAAAAACTATTTTTTTTCCATTTTTAATATAATTGATTATGAAGTACTTGCTTTTGGCTTTATCGCCTAAAATTTTTAAATATTCAATGCGTCTATTTATGTTGAGCACAGTGACATATTAGCACTAAAAATAACGCTACTGAATTGAAATAAAAATAACTCTACTATAGTCTAGTCAGATTTTTAGATATCCATTTTTATAGTACAGTAAATACAGAATATTTTTATTATCCATGAAAGCTAACATAAATTATTTATTAATATTTTTTAATAAATACACATTTTATTGTAAAGTTATTGATGGCTTTAAAAATGAAATAATAAACGTATCATTTATAATAATAATACTAATTTATTTTTTTCATTCATAGTTCAGGGTGTTATATTGCTATAATCGGATAACATTGCAGCAAAGTAAGACATATATTATATTTCGGTACCCTGCCTGCTACACTAATATTTTACTGTATTATGGCAGACAGTGCTTTTCCGGTATAGTAGTAATTCAATGTTACTACTATATATATTAAATTACTACTATATATATTAAATATATAAAAATAAAAGTAAAACAATATGCAATTCGATAACATATAAATACAAAACTTAATATAAACTTAAATAACATAGCCTATCTTAATACATTTCTTCTGCAAATATATACAGATATATATAGATATATATGCAAATATATATAGATTTTTTCTGTATACTTAATTTATGATTTTTTTGTGTAGTTAATTTGCAGCTATACAGTATGGGTTTACTCCATGTACAAATATGTTAATACTTTTTTCAGCAAAGGCTAGTTCGTCAAGAACTTGACTTGATTTGATTTTGAGACCATGCCGATCGAGGTTCTTGACTTTATGTTCATACTTGATTTCACAACTGGTGATGAACGTGTCTCAAATGATTGAACACGAGCAAGCTTCATTATCTTTATTGTTATTTGAGTATCTTGGATTCGTAATATAAGTAAAGCTGGTGGTTGGTGCACATATTGATTCAAACCTTTAATAATTGTTGTCACAAACATCTTCAAAATAATTTATTTGTAAGTCCACTTTGTAATTGTTTTTTATACTTGTAATACTAATTTATTTGTACAATTGCCTGTAAAATATGCCCGTCTCAACACAGATTTTCTCTAGTGAGACGGGCACAGTTCAATCACATTCTTACATACGCATTATATAGTTACCGATAAATAAAATAAATAAGTATAAAATGCCAAAATCATAATTCTTGGCACTTTTACCGCGAGGCACAATATTATATGAATAAAAATACGCGTTATAGGGGGTGGTTTGATATACTTCTCAGATATAAATATTTATCATATCACTCCTACATATGACAGGCTTTTCTGCTATAAAATTTTTTTCAGTTAAATAAATAAAATAAAATCTTCCTAGCGACGATTTAAATTTTTTACAGTGGAGATATTAACCACTGCACTGCCGATAAATACGTTCTTGATCTTGTTACAAAGTTTGCCATCTGAAACTATTTTTTAAATAAAATAAAATTAGTCCTAAAATTTAAAATACAGATAATTGAACCCATCAAAATATAAATCAATACATCAATTTCTAACACGGAAATATTTAGCAAATGTTAATTTGACACCACAGTCTTATAGACGAATATCAATGTGGTAGAACGCTCACTTCACATTTGAGAGTTAATGAAATTTATACTCATTGTCTTTTTGATTTAAAAAGATTTGTAAGTCCCTGGTACCGATAGATAAAAGTGAGTATAAAAAACAAGATAAAATAGAGTATATAGAAATATTATTTAATTTTCTAATGCTTTATTTTTAACGCAGTTTACACATGACAAATTCGTTTAGAGTACCCGCATAATAAACATATTCTTACTTAAAACTATTTATTTTTATTTGATTATAAAAAGAATTATCAAAAAGTCCGCATTGAGTAGTAAAATTTGATAAATTCATCATCAGAATAAATAAAACAATGTTAAAATAATTATTTTATACCTTACTAATTTAATATAATAATAAAATTTATTTAATAATAACAATACATTTGTTATAATTTATTTTTATACTTATGATCATGAAGTCTCCGAAATGAGAAGTTGAAATAAATAAACACCCACTTGTTAAGTTACCGAGTAGAACAATGTTGCTGCTGAACCGGTTTAACCTCGAGTAAGATAAATGTTATGGAAATTATCGCGTACACAATTAAAATGATCGTTTATATTAATAATGTAATACAGCTTATTTAAAGAAAAATAAGTTTTTTTAGAATATTTTTATAAAGGGACTGACGTTGATTTAATGGAGAAGTTACTTATCATATTTTAAAAGAAAGGTGTCACCATGGCGTAAAAAATAAACGTATTTTCGTGAAAAGCTATACATATCTGTTATATATATATATATATATATATATATAAACAGATATGTACGATTTATTTTTAAGATTTTTACGTTTCTTTTAAGAAATACTACACTACATTTATATATAAATGTAGTGTATATATCTAGTGTAGTATTTCTTAAAAGAAACGTAAAAGTCTTAAAAATAAATCGTTTTTACTATTATAGTGTTTTTTTAAAGGTTTATTTTTCGAATTGGTAACACTTTTTCCAGCGACAGCTGATTTGGGCTCAGTTTAGTTTACCACTTCACCATGAATAGACTTATGCCAGAACAACGCTAGAAAATCGTCCAAATTTATTTCGAAAATCGTGGTTCAGTTCGCAAAACTTACCGTGCACTACCACTTTTTTACGGTCAACATAATCGTCTATTCATGCAAGTAATTCGAATAACCATGGTTCGTTTTCGCACCATGCACATTCTAATTGATAATACGCATCCGCATAGACGTCGTTCAGTGCGCACCGAAGAAGCTGTTGCTGCAGTGGATCGAAGTATTGAGAAGAACTCGAATGAGTAGATTACTGGATTGGAAAGAGATCCAGGTTCGAATCCCGGTAGCAACAGCAATAATTTTGGATAAAATTGATTTTATATGTATATCTTTCTAATTAATACATTTAATTAGAATTTAAAATATCACAGACTTATATTCTAAATAATTACAACTTCACAATAAGAATATGTTCTCCTTAATAATGAATGAAGTATGTTAATTTATGAGTTTGAATAACGGTAGGTCCGTAAGTTTTCTTTAGAGCGCCGGAAAAATTTAATAATTCGAATAGTGTGCCGCGACGCTTAAAAAATTAGGAATCTCTGCATGAGTTAAGATATATAAAAAGTAATAGGCACTGTTCTATTCGGGTCGGAACTGGTTAAAAAGGTACCATTCTTGATATAATACAATAAAAACATACATTTCAATTAAAACGAGCACAAATTAAAATGCATTATCTTCAATAAGTATTCTTTGTTTGTACAGCAATTACATTTATCGAGCGTAACTTTCGACTAATTCTAATTCAAGGTTATGTTTATACTTAACAAATACATTCCTCGCGTAAAGAGATCTCAGGCTCTAAATATTTCAATATAGCAGATTGTCATTTTTGGAGACACTATTTCTTATTTATTTTAAAATTACTTTTAATTTATATTTCGCGATCTTTTATATTTTCTGTATGTAGGAATTTTCTTACTTTGAAAATTGTATTGAAAATTAGAAAATTCCAGTTTAGTTGAAAGTTTTAATGAATAATTTAAAGAAAAAGTCAATCAATTTAACAAATCTACAAACTAGTATATATTATATTATACATAAAGTAATGTAAGAAGTATTAATAAACTTCACATTTCTGAAAATTTTTTAATACCTATTTAACATTTGTTTTGTGTATAAAAGTTATAATAAATAATAATAATAATTAGTTGTAATAATATTTATAATTATATAAAAAATGATCTCAGAATTTAATTACAAGTGCTACATATATTCATTTTTTATTTAAAATTAATAAGTTGAAATTCAAGAATTAAACTTAATTTAATTAGTTGTCTAAAAATAAAATTTTCAAAAATTCTTAAAATACAAATTCCGAGTAGTCCAAACTTTAGATTATTTTCGGTAGAAATACAACCTATTGCAGAAAGTCTCATGACGGAAGTTCCAGTAAATTTAAATCTCTCATTACGTATAAAAATATTTTGCGTACTACATTTTTTTAAAACAATAGTAATAATAACGAATGCTTTGTCTGCACGCACCGTTACTTAGATATTACAACAATTTTTTACATAATAAATTTTTAAATTATGCTTACATGAAAGAGAAAACTGGAACTACACGTCTTCATTTTGAAACAGACAAATTTTCACTGAAATATATATTGTGGTGATGGTACCGATATCGACAAGCGATGAGAACTGACGAACAAAATCAATAAATATGTTTTTAGATTCGCCGAAAACTTGTCAAAAATAATTAACTGAACATCTGGAGCATTGTATTTCAATGTAATAAGCATGTGACCGTTATATTTATTTGTCTGTCTACAGAAGGCGAACATACTTAAAGACAAAAAAACCATATGGATCTCAGACACGTGTATCACACCATTCCTGCATAATCTATGTTTTTCTGGTTTGGAAAGACTGAGTTTTGAAATTTAATCTTAAGAATGTGTAAATATTATAGGATATCAAAAATATCAATAAAAAAACCTGTGCAATAAAAAGACAATTAATAACATTACCTACAGTGTAATGGTCCAATAATAAGATGGTACAGCGCTTGATTAGTTTGTCAGTAGTAACGATATTCGTTACTTTTCAAAATCTTTTTTATTTCCAAAATCCGGTACCGCTAAAAATGAACTAAAAACACAAGATAAGAATGACACTACATTCATATATTACAAAATTTTCTAACGCAGTTTATATGATAAATTTTACTGAGATACCCACCAGCTTAAAATCATGAAGCGAGTGAATAACTAATATTTCATAAGTCACAACCGCTAACAGCGACTGAGTATCTGAAAAAATAATAATTCGACTGAAAATATTGTCAACTGTGCTGACTGTCAAAATATGCTGCTTAAATTTATGCTTGGAAGCTGTGTATTAAATATAGTTTTTACGCCAAACCACTGATATTATCGTTAAACGGTAATTATATCATAGTCATAACATAATACAACATTCACACTCACACCAGTGATAACTTTTCACTAGTATCCTGATAAACCTATCGTATGCTAAAAGTCAAGTAGGCTCTTCGACCTTTGTCTAAACTTTGTCTCAGGTACTTTTTAACTAGTGGGATAAACTATTCATTAAATATTTATTTAATAATAACTAGTACTCGTATTAAATTAACACTGCTTATTTAATAGTGCGAATGGAGAATTGATTAGATGTATCCTTTATTACATGAAGTCATACTATTAAAAAAATTGTATGATATTTTATTTTTAAATATGAATTAAATTGAGTTTATATATGTATATATATATAAACTCAATTTAATTAAAATTATATATATATAATTATCCAGAACATAGGTCTGTGATATTTTTAAATGTTCTGGATTATTACAACTTCACAATAAGAATGTGTTCTCCTGATATTTTATTTATTTATTCTTTCTTTTTTTTTAATATCTTAACACGTAAACTTTCATACTTGAAACAAATATTATTGTAAAATGTAATGTTATTGTCACCATTTTTAGTTTTGTTTCTATCCCTTAGGCCACGCTTAATCAGTACTCATTGTTGCTTTGGCTTGACTGGTTTGATTTGAATTCGTAAACTTCGTCGAGATTTGGAGAGGACGTGTTTTCATAGAAATATTTGCTAAATCATTAGTTCATATGCTCTTATACGAACAATATATCAATAAAAATATGAATAACCATTTACAGACGGACGCAGTACATAAGGACTTTAGCAAGACATTCGACAAGGTTTTATATAAACCACCATTAAAAAATTGAAAACTCTGGGAATAAGCAATAACACCTTAAAATGGATCGAAAGCTACATAACTTTTGAAGCGTCCAGTGGGGTACCACAAGGATCCCACCTTGGACTTATTTTATTTTTCTATTAGTTGCAGAAGATCTAAAATATATTATGCAATTTATAACATAAATGACTTTCATAATTTGTAAAATAACCTAGATTTGCTTTATGTGTGGTGCTGTGCGAATAATAATAATGGATAATTTGTATAGCGCTATTTTCGTAAAAACTTTCACCTCAAGGGCGCTTTAGACATAAACTGCCTATAGTTCTACGATTATCTTTGTTTTTTAAAATTAATAATAGTTATTTTCACTTATGGAACCAACTACATCTAAATGTAGAAAAATATAAATAAATAAGTTTCAATAGAATAAACTAATTTTTAAATATAGCATTAACAATATTGATCTAAGTAGAATCGCAGTTATGCGGGATTTGGGTGTGCTCTTTGACGAAAAATGGTTATTTATTTAACATTATAACGAAATTTCTAACAAGGCGATGGAATTTTTAGGATTTGTGTTAAGGACAGCCTAAAACTTAACTTGCTGTCTAACAACTTTATTGTATCTATTGTAAGAAGTACGCTGGAATTTAACTCGACTCTGTGGTCTCTCTACTATGGCTCACATATTATAAAAATCGAAAGAGTGCGACGTAAATGTCTAATATTTATCAATTTTAAATTGCATATTACGATAGAAAATATAAATTACGATTATTTAAATAGTCTACTTCATTTGAAAAAAATAGCCTGAAGAAGAGATGTGAGCGATATAGTATATCTATATAAAGTTATCAATAGCACACTGCCCTGAGTTCACACAAATGGTATCGTATAAAGTACCAACTGAAACGAGACATGAAGTGTGCTTTGTAGATACACATAAAGTAATTATACTATTAACTCGCCAATATCGCGGATGCATCGGCTTGGTAACAAGTTGAACATCGTTGACAATTTTCGTTGCAAGAGCCATACATGAACTGAATAAATATTTGTACGTAAATTCTATTTAGTTATATTTTAATTAAAAATGTACTGTTATATTAAATTTTTTATTTTTATGTAAAATCTCACAAGGGCTTTGATGGAAATAATAATAAAAAAATATATATATATATGTATATGTATATATATACCGCTGTGATTTTGGTGTATTGTGGATGTTAAAATTCATCAGAGTTTTTTGTGCTGTGGCAGTTTCTTACATTGAGTGAACTTCTGGAAGAGCAGAGAAACGGCGTCATAAAACAGGTGAGTCGAAAAGTCTTTGTGGTTCCGTGAGTCCGTCCTGATCCGCTATCGAAGGATTCCCTTACCCTCATCCCATTCTTCCATCATTACCGATTCCCTATTTTTCATCCACCCATCCTTCATATTTCCATCATCCACCACTATGATCGGCGACTTGTGTCGGTCACACTATCTATAAATAATACAAACTGGTGAATGAAGGCATCGTTAGGCGTTTTTTTCCCATCGCCGAATGAAGACCTCCCCAAGTGTCTCCCATTTTTCACTGTCCATTGATATCAGCTATTTATTTTATTTCATACTCATCGTAGAATTTTTTTGGGAATATAATAAAATAAAGAAATATAATATTTGCTGATGTATTTATTACTTAAATACGACAAATGACACTTCATATTAATTATAAATAAATACAAAATAAGACAAAATACAAAATGTAAAAGGAGATATAATAATTTACTTAGAATTCACGATCAACTAATTTCAAAACATTATTGATGGTATCAAAATTTTAAGTTTGTTTTTCTGATGCCTATTCCAGTTTGAAAAGTTAATAAATATTTGGATAGAAAAACACGTTTTTGAAAAGGACTAACTTTCACATTTTGAAAAATTCTGATCAGAATTTATGTTGGATGATTTGTCGGCAGTGGTAGATTTTTAATGAAGATATGCGTGGGCAAGGGGAGAAGCCAAGGCCAGGGGTGCGTGGTAGGCTGGAGCGGCAATAACAGGGGCGTGGTAGGCAGGAGCGGCGTAGGCAACAGGGGCGGCAACCTAACAGAAGAAAATTCAATATCAGTATTAGAAATTAAAACAGGCTGACAAATGTGATAAGAAAATGTATTTCTCTCTGAGATTCAACTCAAGTGCGCATAAAAAACAGTATAGGATTTAGCGTAAAGCAATCTGTGAATCATTAAATGTATTTTGTTCACGGATAAGAAAGACGCATCCGATTCTTAGACGTATCTATAATATTTTCTTTCGATTTTTCTAGACTATTTAAAAAAGAACCAAGCATTGTAGAAGATCGAGAGTTCTATTAAAAAATATTATGTTGACCCAAAAATATTTTAGAGATATGTTAAGATATAGACGCGCAGAAAACAGGCAACCTGAACTGAAAGAAAATCAAATAAGAAAGGAACACACAGACTAGTAAATGAATAGACTAATATGAAGTGTGTATATAGGAAAGGAGTTTGTTACATTACTTACGGGACGAGGGGCATTCTACACACATTCTTAGTGGAAACAAATCCGAAAGTTTATAACATATTTATGGAATAGTAATAGTATTTACTCTTCGATAAATAAATATTTTTTTTACAATAATGCATATTATTTTGTCAGCGTTTAAAATTTCGTTCCAATCGAGTCATATTTAAAAAAAAAGTCACGGAGCGATTTGATTACGTAAGTGGTACCAAAGTGATCACGTGGGTGATGTCACAATGAAAATATTAGGAAAAGGATTTTGCGTTAGTTAATATCTATATATTTGGCGGATTGAAGTAGTTGAAACTGCGTTGGGTATATCACAAATGCGCCATGTGACCCGACGTCATTTTTTGCACCCCGATACCCCAAAAACGTTGTTAATTTCGGTTTTACAAACAGGATTAAAGGTTTCCAAAGTTGTCATGAAGGTACAGCTTACTCTGTAAGTGTTGGAGTTGGCATACGAGGTTGCCACTGGTAGGGCAGCCTTAACAATAGGGGCGCTGTACGCCACTGGGGCGTGCGCGTAAGCCACAGGAGCGGCGGCATAAGCGGCAGGGGCGTAGGCAGCTCCCACCACAGGGGAGGATAAGAATCCGGGCTTAGCGGCCACCACGGCTAGCACAGCGGACAGGACGATCTAAAAGATAAAACAACATAATAATATAAAGATTTTGCAGTATATATATATTCATATATTTGCATTATTGAACTTAGGTTTGTGTCCTGCCTGAAAATAGAGTATCAAATACAAAGAAAACGAACATTTTGACGACGTATTATTTTGTTTGAGTTTAACCAAAGAGTTAAGACACGAATAGAATACTAATATTACTATGAATTTCTATGTATCAATTCAAGAAAAACACAGAATTAAGTGATTTTTTCAGCATGATACCACCTATAGTTTACTTTCAGTGTTGGTACTAAGACTTCATTGTATGCCGATAGTCAAATAAAAAACAAAATTTTATATTATTACAGAATTCAATTGAAAAATGAAATGGTCAGATGAATGTTTCATTACCTACATCTCATAATTAACTTATTTTAGCGGTGAAATAAAGTTCATGTTTTCTAAGAATAAATACATTTTTGCTGATATTTATTTTTACTAAATATAATTTATTATATTATATATAAAGTTACATTTATTATTACTATCATTTAGATAATGTAAATTCACGATTTATTTGAAACAAGTTAGTTCAACAATGAGTGCTTTCGTTCCACCTTTTTGTTAATATTATTACGTGGAAATTTGTATCGCTTTCTGACAATCCGATATCCCAAAGAGCCTGATTTGTATTAGTTACGTCATGTGTACGTTAGTAGGAAGTTGTGTATTCCACTTCATGCGCCAGCTACGTATAGTATAACGCTCAAACAATATTTCGTTCTCTTGGTACGTATTACTTCAACGAGGCTTGTTTAAAATAAATTAAAGGCTTTCTCGCACAAGAGATCTCTAATATATCCTGCTTCTATCCAAATAGAAACATGGGTGTTAATAAGAAAATTTTGAAATACTCTTTTTTATTAGACTGCGATCTTGATAATGAACAGATCAATGTCTCAGATGAGAAGTATTATAAAGGCTCATGTCAACTGAAAGAGACACTGAAATATATATCAATACCATGTACATCTATATAGCTTTTGTTCTGAAAATAAACTTAGATATTAGCTTGGTAGAAAATATACAATACACAAAATCAAACCAGTATACACGACGTACAATTTAATAAGTACTTGCACACAAATGTCACCTAAAACTACCACAGATCCCAACAACTATCTATTTTGAAAAGTCAAATGGAAGATATTAAATATTGATATTAACATAGAAAGTACAATTACAAACATTTATTTCGTTTTAACTGCTACTGGGGAGATTCAAAATCACCTAGACGTACAATAAACTTAAAGTGAGGCGCTTGACGGCGAATCTCTGAGATATGATGTGTACACGGGGAATTACGCAAGTTGAGAGTTATCTCCGCCGGAGCTAATCTGTATCTCAAAGACTGTCTCGAGTCGAAAATCTCATACGCGGGCCACAAAAATTAATACAATTTTCTAGTATTTTTCTATGCATACAGTTGAAATAACGCGAATTAATTTATTGTATCACAAATTCTGACCGTGTACAAGAATACCTCATCGCTTGAGTAATATAAAACTGTATATTTAGTTAAGACAGTATGATTGTGAAAGGGAGGTACAGCTGATCGTGCGCAGAAAATAATTAGTCTGCAATGCGCAAGTAAGGTTTTGATGCCAAATACTATAATTACGTCAGTTTCCAGTAAAGTATACAAATGATGAAAAAATGTTTAATGAACATGTGGAGTGTGAAAAAATATATATAAAGAAAATGCATTGAATTACATAAAGACTATAGTCGGGCGATGGAACGGATATCCATTCTATCGATGGATAGAATAAACCCGGTGTTAAATTTATCGAGTGGCTAAGTAGATCGTTCGGGAGAGTGAATCGACAGGAGTGGTAATCGAGCGGGATAGTGAATCGTTAAGAGTAGTAATCGAGCAAGACAGCGAATACAGGAAAGAGAGTAAATTTATGAATAACTACTTTTTTTGGAGTCATAGCTACAAAAGAGATTATCTAACTATGAGAGGGTATAATAATTTGATTTCAGGGAGAAGTAAATAAAATCAAATGTAACGAATTCTCCCGGCAAGAGTAAATTCCGGGTTGGTATCCCGGTGGTAACTAAATATATTTTGATTGATTTTTTTTATGATTAATTCATCTAATTTGTTTTAAAATATCATAGAATTACGTAAAAAAGTGTTTTCATCCAAATATACATGATAATGATATGAAATAAGGATCTTTTTTGAATAGAAATAAAGAATTTGTCAACAAAATATGAAATATGTATCAGAAATTTAAGAAAAGTTATATCTGTTACCACGAGTAAGACATCAGATACTAATTTAATTAATAAATAAATAATTATTAAGGAGAACACATTATTATTGTGAAGTTGCAATTTTTCAGAATATTGTGATATTTTAATACAAATTAAATGTATCAAAATTTATATTAAAACTTTACAATAATAGTGTGTTATCTTTTATAATATATAAGTTGTATTAATGATTACAAAATTTAATAAAAGTGAATTAATTAATTTAATTCTGGTGACTTCTATCGGATTCTACTCAAAGATGTTTGAGATTTTTCGTAAATATAAAGTAGATTGCTTTAAAATAATGGAATCAGTTTGAAAGTTTAACATATAAGTTCGAAAATATTTTGTTAACGTACAAAGTTAATAAATAGGTCAGCGCACTAACCCGAATAGGAAGGGTTCCTGGTTCGAGTCCGGGTGGCAACAAAAATATATTTTCGCTAAATTGATTTTATCCGTATATCTTTCTTATTGACACATTTAATTAGTATTAATAAATAATAATAAAAAAATATATAATTGTTTTAAAAATAGGGAACTTACCAGCTTGAACATTTTGATATGGTTGTTATTAGCTCGTTCTTGACACAAGTACGAATGTTGACTGTGTATTTCACATCTGAGTTTATATACTGTAAGATCTAGTACGCCCTTAGACTACCCCCTTCTACCGCCCCACCAAGTAACCGACGTTGCCACCATATTAGCGAGTTCTCCGACACAGCCTTCAATCGTTACCATGCAATATTCCGCGGTGCCGTACGTAAATCGCTCACGGGTAAAATATGTATCAAATGCATGCATTAGTATGCAGAGTGCTACTTACGGTAACGGCGTTGACTCACTTGTTGTATTATACAATAATTGCAAAAAAAATTGCATTCGGCGTTTGACATAAAATGCGTATATATGTAAATGTAAAAGTATCTTAAAAACAGCTCCTGTATAATTTAATTAAAAATCGAACCCAAATTGTAAAGTATATTAATTTTAAATACTAAATTAATGTATTAATTATAAATATATACATATAAAATCAATTTTGTCGAAAAATATTGTTTTTGCGTCACCGGAATTTGAATCTGGATCTCTATTTCCAATCCGGGGAAGTACACTACCAATTGTGTTATAACGCCAGTATTTTTCATTTTTCGTCTGCAGTCGGTTTACTTAAAGGTATTTGAGATTCTGTAAAAATAATGTAGATGGCTTTCAAATAATGAAAGGTGTATTAATTTGAAAAAATGTAAAAAATGTATATAGGATCGAAAATTTGCCATGAAAAATACTGGCGTTATAACACAATTGGTAGTGTACTTCTCCGGATTGGACATAGAGATCCAGGTTAGAATCCCGGTGACACAAAAACAATATTTTTCGACAAAATTGATTTTATATGTATATATTTATAATTAATACATTAATTTAGTATTTAAAATATCACAGACCTATGTTCTAAATAATTACAACTTCACAATAAGAATGTGTTTTCCTTAATAATATATTAATTTTTATTATAAAATTCTTTTATATTAAAATTATTTGTTCGTATCCATTAAAATTGTAATATAGTCAATGCAAAAACTTGACGATATCCTTAATGGTTATTTTTTTTATTATACATTACTTATTATATACACCAGAGTGGTACATGTTATTTTCCACGTTTACTAAAAAAAATGTAAATCCATGAATAATTCATCGGAAAACATTATTTGTTATTTAATTTAATACGTACATTAATTAATTGGTCAATTATTTGATTTCACACGATTTTCAATAGACCAAAATATCATCAAGTATCGCCAAATACAAAGTTTTGTTTATCCAACCATTTTAAAATTTTTGCACGTGCATATTATGAATTATTATTTTTTTACTGCTGGCATAATTAACCTTTCGTCGCCGGTGTAATTACCCGTTTACTTCCAATTTAATTAGCCTATCTAATTCATATTATTCAGAACATACCTAATTCCTTCATAATTAAAACAAATTAGACGAATCACTTATGGCACGTGGCCACGTATGAGATTTTCGACTAAAGACCATCTCTGAGACAGCATGATATTTTTTGTATTTAATCGAGTGTAGCCAAGTCGCATAGATTAGTGCAATTAATTAATGCTTATTGTACGTCAAACATCAAATATTAGTTCATTGACAGTTGGGTTAAAGCGGAATAAATGTTTGTAATTTAATACATTCTGTTTTTCGTGATTTTCAAAATAAAAATTGTGTTTGTCTATGGTTCTAGATAGCATTTGTGAAATCGAGTTACGTGTACACGGGTATAGGTTTTTGTCTCCTACCCATATTATATTTATTTTATTTCCAGCTTAAAATCTCAACACGTGTACATGCTACTAAGATTTATCTCGATTAAATTAAATTAAAATTAAAGCGGATCACAGATTTTTACAGTAATTTCGTCAGTGGTAATTTTCAACTCTCAGTTAACATGTGTCATCTTCTTTCCCTTAACTCGCCATATTTAATCTATTATATATAATATATAATAGCGAATTTTTTGAACGACAATGGTATTGACTTGTAATATAATATATACTATTCTATAATATTATTGTACTTTTTTCTATAAAATAATGTTTTAACTTGATTAAATTATATTGGTACAAATCACTCTTGAAGAAAAAGAAGAACTTTTAAATACTATTTTTATCAGAAACAGAACATGATGTATTTTTTTGTAGAACATGAGGTTTTTTCTGTGTGCCTTTCTAAGTGATCTAATTTAGTAAGAAACGGTAAAAATAACTTTAACTTCATTATTTTTATACCATTAACATTAATTAAGCCGTTTTTTTATTTTTAATAATAATATAGACTTGCCCAAATAAAACTAAATAAAAACATAAATTACTTAGTATTTTACATTATTCAATACGTTTATTTTCTAAACGCTTGCGCATTCAAGTGAATATACTTTTATTAGCTGCGTGTATAAAATTTAGAACATTCATGAATAATGACATATTTTGTGGGGTACGATAATAATTTTCGAAAGCTGGTTCCAAAATGTAAATATTATAAAAAGTATGCAAATAATACACAAGAGAAAGCTAATAAGCTAATTAATATCGACCAAATTTCGCAATGAAATTAGTAATGTACAATAAAATTATTTACTATTAAGTACTATGAATTGGGAAAAATCAAAACAAAATAACAATATTTTTTTCTTGAAAATGTTAAAGCAGTCAGATTATGCCAGATTAATAATAAAAACAAATTCGTGAGAGAAGTAGTAAGAACCTATTATTAGTGTGAAGGTATTAAAAATAATTATTTATAAAATCTATTAATTATTATACAATTTTCATACCTCTAAATAACTCACATATGACACTTGAATATGATAACATAATTGTCAGGTACACGCGCCACAATTCTCTAAATTTAACGCGTGGCAGAAAAACAAGTGTTGTCACATTCAATTTATATTTAACTGTGCTCTCTGAAAATTGTGTTCGTAATCCACAATTAATATAATGTTTTAAATTGTCTCTGTTTAGTAATTTTATCATCCAATAATAAATCTAGACCCACGTTCAATTCAATTATGTATTAATTTTTTTACTCTTTTCGTTTCAGCTAGCTCATCACCATCAACATCATACAGATATGGGTCCTGACCATCACCAGTTTTTGCGCTGGACTCCTTTCGGCCAATTGCATACGCATAATAATAGATAGATATTTTCATATATGACTACTTCATTATGGGTCTATTTACTCTTCATCTTTATTCAGGTTAATTATTGAACAGCCATTTCGGGGGTTGCGATTATTCATACACTCTTTATCCACCACAAAGATACTAAATACGCATAAGAGTGCTTTTGTCAATATTACAGCTCCACCATGAAATGTTAGAAATTTTTCTATCGCGATATTATAACTCAATTTCATGACTCATGTTATAAAGTTTTAAAAAAAAATTATATAATAAAAATTAATAAAATAAACCTTGTGTATAAGCAATAATAAAAAATTATGAAGCATAGATCCCTTAATTTATTAACTAAGGAAGTCTAATGGATTCAGAGATCATCTGACAACAAAATAAAAGATTTCTGTAACACTATTGCTATTTTCAAAAAAAAAATTGGTTGTGGTATGCACATATCAACTATTGTATAGCAGACCAACTTGTTTTTCACTACTAAGGTACGTATATTAGTTAGTTTGGATGTCGTCTCTTAGAACACGGTCACGTGGTTATGTTAAAGTATTTTTGGTCTCTTGATTCGTGACTCAAGTTTCCCTGGGGAATACAGATCGTTTACCATTTGTCACAATTGACATCAAGTCAAGTCAGCGGTTTCCGTCCAATGGGTGTTGTTTAATATCGATTGATATCGATTTTGTGGTCCAATATGCTGGGCATTTGTATATTTCCTGCAAGTCTGTTTTGATATTACCCGCCTTTATTATTTACACAATATTCGAAATGAAATGTGCGAGAATGTTATGAAAAATATATTTAAAAGAGCACGCATTTGTTCCGCTGTCAGAGGCGGCCACTTGGCCGATGTCATATTACATACATAATTGTAATAAACCAAATAATAAAAAATTATTAATTAAATAAATAAAAAATAAATTAAAAAATGGTATTACATTTCCTAGTTATTTAAAAACAACATCGGCCTGGAACATAATATTTATCCTGTATATCATTATTTTATTTATCACTTTGAAATAAAACTGTCTAGTTCTAAATTAAATATTTCTCGTGTTTAGAGATGGAATATCGTGCTCAATAAAAGAATGGATGTTTAATATAATATAATTAAAAACGCAAAATAAAAATGAAAAAGTGTAAAACAAATATATAAAATAATAAGCTGCATTACAAATTGGTGTCACACTCAAAAATGCCCCGTCACTGTTTTAATTCCAAGTACCTCGTAATCACAAATAATTGCCCTTACGTTGATATCGCAATCTAAATAAATCGCATGGATATAAAAACGGTCACCATCTATCGTTCTTTTTTCAATTCATCGAGTAGAGCTGTCAAAATTACGCGGTTTATTGCTACGACCAACGGAACTAAGATGTAACCGTGAGCATCCAACGTAACCAAAGTAAAACGAGAAGTTTATCTTTAGTTACTTTCACTACCTCGCCTTTAGTTATATTACTACTTCGAGCTGTGTGATTTTCTACAATTCTGTGTACGAATCCTATTGAGTCGACTAGGATGCTGAGACCTAACAACAATAATGGAGTCAGGAAGATTGGAAGCTACAAAGGAATGTGCCTGGACGAGCATGGTTTGAAGATATGCAATCTGGGGTAACATTTCGATCTAACACGCGCCCAACCCGACGAAATTAGGATTTGTTAAAGTGAATTGTATTTGGATTTTAACTTCTGTTATGTTCTTTTTTACAATTTGATTCCATTTTACAACGAATAACACGTTTTTATTTGTCTCCTCTAGGTATTATTAATAAAAGTTTCCCAGTTTATGATAATGGCAGAATGTGACAAACTAAGGCGGGAATGGGTTTCGGAGATGAAGAACCCGCGAAACTTGTGTTCACCACCGACTAGCCGGTGAGAGAGTAGAACGCCGACCTTCACCCGCACAATATAATATAATACAACAAAAATATGTGTAAATTACAAAAAATAATATCATACTTTAGGGGCGTCATTAATATATAAATTTAAAAAAATTATAAAAATATATCACGCCAAAAAAATTGTAAAATTTACACAGATTTATTTTATCTGCCTGTCATCGCTAATTGAAGGTTTAATAGCCATATATCATTGATTCGAAGTAGATAGTAAAAATATCACCATATAGACTAATATTTTACGTGTCTCAATTTTCTCTACGTAAATAGACCATCCAATAATAAGACTGCACATCGTCGCTATTGGATCTGGATCTGTATATATTAGTATCTTTAAAAAATATCAAAGTAATCTTAAAAAATTCGCTATATGACTAAGTATTAGCAAAAAATGTTAATGAATATTAATATTCATATTAATGTCCATATGTTTCTGGCCCCCAAAGCCTATAACATTTTGCCGAGCAGTATTAAACAATTCTCAATGGATAATCTCAAACACCATCTTAGGAGCTGGTTATTGGGTGTTGGCAGAAAGGAAACTGAGCAAAGATTCATATAAATGATCACATGAACATAACGTAATTTCTTTATATTTATTGTTTCTTTTTGCATAGTGTTTTAATCATGGGTATTGTTGTTTTAGATAAAAATAAAATAAAATAATAATTTCATATTTGTATGACTGACAACGGATGAACCTGTCTCCTTTAGTACAGACTTCGGTCTAGTTAAGGAGACAGTGAACATCACTTACATTATGAAGATTGTTCACCTTTTTTATATACTTTAAGAATTGTTTATAATGTATAATATGTAAGAATGTGAATGAAAATGTAAATAAAAAAAAAAATTAAAATAAAACCTTTTCGCATTATGCAATAGATGTCACTGATTAATATATCGTATTCGATTAAGATTTTAAGTAAACATTTTTTTACCTGTCCATATTATTTCATTTTTATTTCACTATATCCTTTATGTTTATGCTTTTGATATCATTCTGACGATAATCATATATATATATGTATATGTAATATATATTGCATGTATCATTTAACTAATACTTTTTTATACTTCATAGTGCATTGTTAAAACAATATAATAAGGGATTTCCGCATTGACATATAGAGTTTACGCGATTTTATACTTCGATGTAAATTTGTCCTGCCTGGTTGGTATAAATTTTGAATATGTGCATTCTATTTATGTAAATTTAAAACAGCAAACAAAAGCGAAACTGCTTCTGTTGAGAGACAGTTTTGGAATCGGATGGATATATTTTACGGGGGTGATATAAAAACATTTTATCTATTATTTTTCGATCTTTGGTTTTGATAAAGTTTCGAAGGCTGGCCCGCAGAATTTAAATGCTTCAAGACTGCAAGGGGAACGACCATCGGCGACTATTGGCCCAGTTTCACAAAGATTGATGTTTTTATATTTGCATGGATTGAATGAATGTATTCAACATTACTTATAAAAAACTCAGGACTAGCTATCGAAGGGTAATTACAGCAACATGTAGATTCTACAGAAACCCTGGCCGGGCAGCGGCCACCACTAGCCACTAGCCAAAACCGTGGACTTCGCACGAATAAAAAAAAAAGGTTTATTTTCTACATTGAATATACAAAAATGGGAAATCAGAAGGTAGTTTTTAAGAATTCATCCCACCAGACATATCATCCATAAACTGAAAAGCTTTATTTATTCAAATCTTAATTTGTTTTCTGACACATCACGCAAAAATTTGAGAAACTTTATAAAACATAATACTAATTTATTTCAAAATTAAAAAGATAATAAAATCTACATCTAACATCTCATCTGGTATTCACCCCCTCGTGTGTTTATATTAAGTTAGTATGCAGGTTGTTCACAAAGTAAATTATATTTTCCCACAGATGGTAATGTAAACCACTCTAGATGAATTTGGTTGATGTTATTTTTAGAATAGCTTTCAGCCGGTGTGGGCACACAATAGATAACTCAATATCTACTACGTTCAGAGAATAATTACCGAGCGAACTCTCTTCATATTACGACGTGCGTGTTGGTTCTGTGGTTAAGACGCTCGTCTAGTAATTCACGAGTTCGAGTTCGAGTCTCATTTCGAGTCTCATTTCAAAACATCAGAAAGTTAGTTCTATTTTATCTTAGATTGAAAATAATAAAAATATTGAAGTGACATGTATTCCGTATACACACGTATATATATTGTAACGTACACAATCTATGTCGTTACGTCCACCAGTTTTACTCAGGGTAGAGCATGAAATCTAGTGGGCACTTTGCGCAGAATGGACTACTTACCTTCCACATTCTGTTCTGGAATAGTTATTCTAGAGGAAAATGAAATAATATAATATAATAAAAGAGGAAGCCGTTTAAATTCAATGTAATTAATTAAAACAAATAAATTAAAACCAAAGAATCTGGGCATAGCAGCCTGTGCAATACAAAATTAGGTTAGACCACATATTGATCATTAAAACAATTAGTTTATATGGAAAAAAGTGAGGTTATAAAGAACGAGGAGATTCTCCTATCATTGTTCAAAATTTATATAGGTTAAATTTACAATGGAGATTTTAAACCATAGTGGAATACGTTGTAGGCCACATACGGATGGTCCAAGTCCTTGATACGCCTCGCTGGATCGAATAAATGTAATAAACTGACATATTTTCTCAATGCTGTAGACTTATCCTTCTAAATGACGGTGTGACTTTATATCTTAGTTCTAAAATAATCCAGAGGTACGAGATAGCTGCAGTCCTTTCCCCGTCATGTTTCATAGTTTTATTCTGCTGGGCAGTCCTCCATGATTGATAATATTGGTTTTAGATTCTAACGAATGTATTGCGCAGAAATCCTCCCGCATCTTTACGTATCATAAAGAAAATGGAGTGTCTAGCTCGCGAGACCTATCTCACCTAGGAACAGCCATCTCAGAAATGGACATTTATCCTACAAAAAAATTTAGAATGATTCCCATAAATCACATTATATAACACAAATGCTTAAAAGCCATACTGTGATCATAATTACCCTTTCTGATTATCGTGGAACTAAATGTTTACTATCTTTAGAGGCATATTTTCGTAAGGCGCATATCGCACGTTTAACCACATAAAAAATCTATGCTACCAGCGCATCTGCTAGTGCTGTCCTCAAGGACCGTTCCTACCAAAAATTCTTAGTTTTGGAGTAAGCACCATAATGTAACGTTGTAATATATTGTGATGACATCTTGTCAAATATGACGTATTCGTCCTCCGGTTCGCTCAAGGAAAGCATGAGATGCGTGGTCCAGATGCACAGAATTCACCATATTGTCTCCCATCCACACCAATAATCATTCTCAAGGGAAAAATAATATTAGGAGAACATATTCCTATTGTAAAGTTCTAATTATTCAGAACAGACGGTCTGTGATATTTTAAATATGAATAAGTATATTAATTAGAAAGATATACATATATAATCAATTTTATCGAAAAATATTATTGTTACGCCACCAGGATTTGAACCTGGATATCTTTACTAACCGGGGAAGGTGCATTATTCAACTATGCTACAGCGACAATATTTTTAGCGACAAATTTTAGAACCTATATGGTAACTTTTTGATATTAATATATTTAATAGTTCCATTATTTGAAAAAGCCATCTACCTTATTTTTACAGAATTTCAAATACCTTTGAGTAATCGGCTAACAGACGCCAGAATTATCGATTCATTTTTTTTAAATTTTGGACACAATGATACAACTTTATTATTAGGAGAACATATTCTTATATAAATATTTTTCGATAAAATTGATTTTATATGTATATCTTTCTAATTAATATATTTAATTCATATTTAAAATATCACAGACCTATGTTCTGAATAATTACAACTTCACAATAAGAATGTGTTCTCCTAATGTTCTCGTGCTTGATATATTTAAACATAAAAGATAATTTCGTGTTAAAACTAGATTAATTATAAATACACACTGTTTGAAAATCTTTGTGTGCCCTTGTTCTAGCATGTAATAGATACATGTGAACATTATTTAAAGTGACCATTATTTAATCGATTATTTATAATTATATCATAGTAGACACACTTTATCCTTAGCGATCAGAAAAGTTGATGAATAATGTACATGCGCTTATTTATTTATCAAAATAGATTTGTACATATTTAAAAGAGACATTTTTAGTTACAAATACGAAACAATATTTGTTGTATTATTATATTTTATTTATTTTATATTATATAGAGCATTAACGGTTTAATAATAGAACATTGGTTAGAATTAATGAGTTACATTAAAAATATGGCCATGAAATCTTTTACAAACGCTCATCGTATGCGTTCGCTACAATGCAATTGCCCACAGTAGCCTATAGATACTACAGTGGGATGAATTGTGCATAAACAATTGATTTGCTTACCATCACGCTGTTTCTCCGCGGGGTTAGGCAGAGAGGATAAAGCATCACACTCTTATGTCCTGACACACAATTCTCACCTCATCCTCATTCATATATCTTCTCATACAAGCTGCCGATAATTGAGGCTTCTAACAGGACCATCTTCCAGTGTCTGGTTTATCTGGTCGTCTTCCACGAACGTCTCTATTTCTGGTACCATCAACACGTGCGTCATATATCTTTCTTATCATTCTCTCTTCATTAGATAAAACCACCTATGTGATTCTTTCTTAATCTTACTCACTATAATAAGATCAGCTTTACATTCTCTCCTTATTTCTTCATTCTTTACTCTCTCATAAATGGATCTACCACATATACGCCCAAATGATTTCATTTCTACTGCATTCAGTCTACTTTCGTTCCTCTTCTGCCAGCTCCAGACCGTATATCGGTACCAGGATACCATTGTGTACCGCTAGTCTTGATTCAATTGACATTTATTTTATATATCGTAACTTAACCAACTCCTGGATAAGTCGATTATTAGACTATTTTCATGACTTGCGGATAGTGCATTTTTGTATTATTCTTCACTAAAACGTACACACAGTGACTGTATTAGCGAATGCCACGGATATGTAGAATTATGACTAATACTTTTTAATTATTTCCCCCTGACGAATAGATTTTGTGTTCGACAACCGGTTATTACTTTCCGTAATACATAACTTAGTTAACTGTCGACACATTTCATACGCATGTCTGTAACAGTCTACTGTTCGGCCCGACTCTTGAATACACAGCGTGAGAAATAATATCCATGATAGGTCGCAAGCTACAACAACCTGAGTCCTCAAGTTCCTTTCAAATATCTACTTAAGTAATTTCAAGTACGACGCATATTATTTTACGATAAAATAGGTAATTCATTTTAGAATTCCGTTAAAAACATTAACTAATCAAATATTACATTTTTATGCGATAATAATAATCTTTAAAAGGTCATAGCTGGTGCGAAATCAATATTTTATTTGTTTTAAGTTTATAAAATTTAAAAATGTTTACATTTATGAATTAAATTTTTTAGATAAATCACTTAGAAAGATGCACACACAATTTAAAAAAAAACATTTGAAGCACTAACTTTGTGCCGTTAGATATTTTAATAATAAATATAAAATAACTTTGTGTATAATAAATCTTCATTCTTTTTTATTAAATTGTTAAAATGCAAAATCACCCAAAACAATATTTTGTGGTTCAAGGTTACAAAAGCACTTAGTCGGAGCAAGCAAAGCACTTAGACGAGCTAGCAATAAATGGGTATTGTTAGATGGACGACGCGGCGTGGGAACGCCAATAAAATCCGACGTACACGATTTTAGTCACGTAGGCGAAATGCACCATAAGGGATGCATCACCCTCGTACGTGAGTCTTTCTACCAATCTCAACCGGAAGAGATCGATCCGTAAATACGATCTAGTTTTCAATTAGAAAACAATATTAGGATCGTCTCTGTAATCTGTAATTCCGGGGTAAATTTAAATTGTGCACCTTGAGTATAAAGCTTAGACTGTGATGTTATCTGTGTTTAATCGTTGATATTGAAGTACAAAAAGGGTCCTGGTGGATCTATATCAAAAGAGACAAATTATATATGGTACGTGCAAATTGTGATAAGAAAATCGCGTCCAGAGTCCCGGTTTGCTTGGATAATTGGACATCGTCTGGTGTTCAATCCTGAACTCTGTCACTCAACCCTGGCATCACAACTATTGGCGACAATTCACTTCAACGGCTATCATCGGCACGTGGAAGGCATCTCCGGAAAGGTAATTCCTCACATGAGAGACCTGCATAGTCAATATTAGACAAGAATCATACAGAAAATTTGGTAATTAACTTCATGTTGGCATGATGGACACACAAACAATGTTAAATTAATTGTTATTAATTTGCAATGATTGTAATTAATACTCTGATAACTATTCTGAATTTTTTAATCTGCTTTTGGAAATAAAACATTCTTTTGACATCAATAAGGGTTTAAAATTTTTACATATAATGGGTTTACAGTTAGATAAATTAAAAATTTTAGAAATAAAAAAAGTGTTAATAGTAAATTAAACATTATAAATAACCTTTTTTTTTTGCAAATAGTTACCATTAAATTTGTTTGGCATGCCATAGTGTCCTCTCCGTATACAAATGTCGCACAAATGTCACGAGTGGCTTTGGAAGCATCTATACCTTTATTAAATTCGAAAAGAAGTAAGTGTTGATAATATTTGATTTTTCGAAAATGACACTTCATTATTTAAGCCCAAAAATTAACAAAAACTATAAGACATAGGAAAAATGCGACATTAACGTTTTAAAGCAGAAAAAATGTTATCGAATAATATGTAATTTTTTGTCACAATAAACAAAATTGCGGGAAATAGTATTTTAAAAAAAAACACAAAGACTTATTAGACGACCCATATATTATATGTATAAAAAAATATAAAAATAAAATTGAAATTATTATTAAATTAAAAAATAACTTAGTGTAAAAAAATCCATTATAAAAATTCAATTTTCATTGTAACTTTATCTACCTTTTACCAAATAAAGTTACAAAATAATGTTATGATAACGAGATCTAGAGATTGCGTTATGTGGCGGTAAATCTAGAAAAAATATGGTTTTATTTGAGCAACTTTTATTGATATTTGATCCATATAATCCAAAAATCAACAAAGCACCTTGATATGTATTGTAATATACTTGCAACTAGACCATACATTTTCTTTAATTATTGCCCTGAATATGGCCAAAAAGGGCATTATTTAATAGCATACCGTTGCAATCTGGATATGGGCTGTTGCTATCTGTATGAAGAACGTAATCAGTATTTAAAAAGACTTAGTGCTACTTTATTAATAGTGCTAAAATTTAATTAAGTCGAACAAAATAATGGTTTAAAAACCGAGATTCATAAATGAAGAGTATAGACAGCAAACGCTGTACGAGCCATTTGTATCATTATTGAAGTAGACAAAATGCATTTTTAAATTAATTTCTTCTGTTAATATGACTTAACCGGATGAATTCATATTCATAAACACATACCCAATTATGCTTTATATGATGTTGCCCGACTTTTATTATTTTATTTGGATGGAGAAAACAGTTTTTTGTTTCTCCTGAAAAATTGTGTTAACTGCGATTACAACCTTTGTTGTTTACACTCTTAAATTGTCTTTTAATATTTTGTTGATCGGATTTAAAAATTTAACAAGTTTAAAAAAAAAATGAACTTGAATTCTTCCGAATAAAGACTTCTAACTCTGATGATTTTATTGAATATTTTATTTTAATACTTAAATAACTTCTGTTCACGGTGATGAGACTGATCTCTGAGATTAAAGTATGTGTGTATTGCATACATCGTAACCTTTGGGCTGATGATTCATATGAAAAAAAAAAATATTCTGCATCACATATGAAGTACTTAGGGGTACCAAATATTTAAAAAAATCATTGGAAAAGTATCTAAAAAAGATAATCCACCCACGAGTGCAATAGTTATTTTGTAATAGCTCTATGCGTAACACCAAATAATAACCGCTGGCTGTTATCTAATCGGCGGACTATCATCGCACCGCGAGTACCAGATCACAATTGCACACCGATAATGACTCATTAGTATTCTTGTACACACGATGACCCGAAAGAATCGGAACACTCTTAATTTATCGAACGTGACTATCCTGGTATTTGAGTTGATAATATACAGTTTTTATCAAGTTTATCGAGAGACCGTAATAGCATGCATGGAAATTTACTTTTTTCAAAGAAAAATGAGTCAAATTTGTATGTAATAATTTTGATAAAAAAAATTCTTCTGAGAAGAATGAATGCGAATAAATGAAGAATTTTTTATCGACAAGTTTACTAAAAAAGTTTTTTATGGTTTTTTTCAATAACTCATAAATATATAGATTTTCAAAAAAAAACATTCATATTTAGAACAGATAGAACCTAATATTAGAAAGGATATGGGAAATGAATCATTTGATCGAATCGAGTGAAAAATATTCATGATAGAAATATTTAGAGGAATATTTAGTTTGAAATAAATTTGATAATCGTTGCACAAAGACTCGGTAAGGAGATAAATTGATGTAAGTACGTTATTATTGTTAATCTAAATTATTGTAGTCATAGTCAAAGTTAGAAAAAAGGTTACAGATCTTCGAAAATAGAGACATTTACAAGATTTAAGCCCTCATATGTAATAAACCTAACCGAAGACTGGAAAAGATTAAAGAACTTTGGTAATTCGGTAACGCTATGACGCTCCAAGATATGCTGATTTTAGTCACGTAGGCGAAATGCACCATAAGGGATGCATCACCCTCGTACGTGAGTCTTTCTACCAATCTCAACCGGAAGAGATCGCTCCGTAAATACGATCTAGTTTTCAATTAGAAAACAATATTAGGATCGTCTCTGTAATCTGTAATTCCGGGGTAAATTTAAATTGTGCACCTTGAGTATAAAGCTTAGACTGTGATGTTATCTGTGTTTAATCGTTGATATTGAAGTACAAAAAGGGTCCTGGTGGATCTATATCAAAAGAGACAAATTATATATGGTACGTGCAAATTGTGATAAGAAAATCGCGTCCAGAGTCCCGGTTTGCTTGGATAATTGGACATCGTCTGGTGTTCAATCCTGAACTCTGTCACTCAACCCTGGCATCACAACTATTGGCGACAATTCACTTCAACGGCTATCATCGGCACGTGGAAGGCATCTCCGGAAAGGTAATTCCTCACATGAGAGACCTGCATAGTCAATATTAGACAAGAATCATACAGAAAATTTGGTAATTAACTTCATGTTGGCATGATGGACACACAAACAATGTTAAATTAATTGTTATCATTTTTTGAATTGTATTATATTATATTATAGTATATCAATAAGAATTAGGGAAACTGCTTTTTTTGGTCAACTTTCAATACATACAATAAACTTTATTATAAACTATGGCTTTTTGTGATTTCATTTAATAACCATTTGACTTGAGGATAATTTCAAAAAGAACCAGTTAGGCTATATGCCTCCCCCCTGACCATGAAGCCGAGGCAGAAGGAAGAAGTAACGTAACAAAATGTATAGTTTTTATATTGACACTACATACTACACACACAATTTTTGAGTTAATATCATTACTAGTTTCTCTATCACTACAACTAGTTTCGTATCACTACTAGTTAAATTTACACCTGCACTAGTAGTGATATTAATTAAAAAAGTGTGTATGTGTAGTACAAAGTCAATACAAAAATAATATTTTTTTAAAATAAAAATATTACACCACAAAGTATCTGCCAAATCAATTATTGATATCAAAGTCTGTTCTTTCATCAAAACAGTATAAAAGTAAAACTAAATATAAAACTCTATCTTGGTTTTCACAGAACAGACTTTGATATCAATTATTGATATCAAAGTCTGTTCTTTCATCAAAACAGTATAAAAGTAAAACTAAATATAAAACTCTATCTTGGTTTTCACTAATTTTTTAAATTTTTCGCGTTCCTAGTACCCTCTGGTAAATAATATACAAGAGTATATTGATATCAAGTTTCACGAGAGCCATAATTGTCTTTGAATCTGACTAAAGCGGTTATTGGAAACATTCTTAAAATAGGACAATTTCTGATTTTATATACTTTGCTAATATCTAAGAAATCTTGTTATCCAATTTTTCTCTGCCGAAGAAATACGTTATTTCGAAACCGGTTAGTTTTAAGCAACAAAACTCAAAAGTTACGCATTATTTTATATTAATTATTATTAATATTAATAATCATATCTTCAATACTATCTATTTATTAAGGAGAACACATTCTTACTGTGAAGTCTGTGATATTTTAAACACTATTTAAATATATTAATTATAAAGATATACATATAAAATCAATTTTATCTAAAAATATTGTTGTTGCGCTATCGGGATTCGAACCTGGATCTCTTTTCCAATCCGGGGAAGGTGCATTACCAACTATGCTACAGTGGCAGTATTTTTGTCAACAAATTTCGCATGTCATGTATATCTTTATAATTAATACATTTTATTAGTGTTTATTATCTATTTACTTGCTACAGATAAAAACATCGATGCATAAATTACTTTTGTGAAGATGAAGATTCTCTCCTGCAATCAAGACTGAGACTGTGCACCTTATGGAAGCTACATCACACTTATGCTGCTTTATGGAGCCGAGGTCTGGGTATTAAAAGAGCTATCTATAAAAGGCTGGAGCCATTGAGGTGTGGCTGTATCGCTGTATGCTTAAGATCTTCTAGGTTAACCAAATTAATAACGAAGATTAAGATATATTATACATTATACTTACAACTCATTGAATAAAATGAAGTACCAAGTGGCATGCTATGTACTAGGCATTGATTTAGGTTGTGCTACTACTATCGATGCTGTAAAAGTATGACGGGATGTTGTATTTATCTGAAAGATGACTCTTGGAAGCGTGTTTTTGTAAAAGGTATACCTGTCTCAGTAGATTAATGTCTGTTTTTATAAAATATTATTGATTATATTAAAAATACTATTATATTTGGAAAATATTTTAAGTTTAAGTGAAGGGTTAAAAAATACTTATAAATGCACTATAAAATTATACCACTTATAAATGTATTGGAACGCATACGTTCAAGTCTGCTTCAAATATACATTTGGGCTATTTTGCAACACATCTGTTCAAGCGAAGACGTGTATTTAGAACACTGCGCGGCGCAAGAGATATGAGTATTATGTTTAGTCGATCTAGATTTGAAACAGATTTTGCAAAAAATTATGCAAAACATATGCGCAGCTTTCTTTGCCATTTTTCATTTAATCATTTGCGCGTGGATCTACATAATTAATACAAATAAATATGTAATTATGGTTATATTATTTATAACTTTGTTTTTTCGTATGAACTATAGTTAGGCAATAATGCTTTAATTATATGTAGTACACGCCTCTGTTACTGGAAGTTACAAAACATGAATTAATACTTCTGTCGAAAATTGTGTACTTGATATTATTTTTTGTCTTAACTGCAGTTTGAATCCGGATCTGGTCCAGGTTGCAAGCTCCCGATTGTCTTGGGCGTGAAATTGTGAAATTCAGAATGTTATGAAATGGTATTCTGTATATTGGATTAAATTTAATACGACAGCATTACTGGTAATAAGTCCTTTGGTAGGTCAAATAAATTCCCAGCCAGCAATACTGAATGAACAATCGATTTAGAGTGTGCATTTAAGATAATAATTGTAAAGCTATCAATATATTGTTTCGTTTTCCGGGTTGAGCAATATTGGATATAAGTGAAGTGATTTAAGGCCTCTTGTATTATATATATATATATATATATATATATATACACAATATCTATATCTGAAACAATACGTAATTAGTATCATTACTCACCGAAAGAGCAAATTGTTTTTAAATGTGAAGTTAAGTTAATTATATATATATATATATATATATTACTTTTTAGTGATCTGAGGTGAAAAAATTAGTATTAAGACTTTGTGTATTTCTACTATTTTACTAGTGGTTAAACCCCATTCTAGAACGGGCGTCAAAAACGTACATAGGATGGTTGACGAGGTAGATAACATCAGTTGCACTTCTAGTTTGCTTTTGTTTCCATCTTTCATGCGCCTGACGATTTACCATTCTAATAATATTTTCCCTACGAAATCTGTCACAAATGCTGTCACTTTATCAATAACACAATTTTTTGGCTATCTGGGTGTCGCTTTTTCTGAACTGGATCATCTTCATATTTAATGAAACGTCACAAACAATATCCAATAATTGAAATGAATGAAACATCATGAAAAATATTGGGTCATCCCATAAATAATGCGAGTTTTTCAATTATACGAACTAAAAGTCAGAGGAGGGTGGGATAAACTACCTGCACCAGGTAAAGTATAGAAACAGGTAGTAAATTTTTCTTAGTACAAGTTTTGAATAGTGCAGTAAGTGACAAAGGAGCATATTAGGCATATTTTGCATTATGAGTTCAATAATGGCAACAACGCAACGGAAAGTACGAGAAATATTAATACAGTATACGGGGATTGGACAATAAGTGTTAGCCAATGTCAACGGTACTTCTAGATATTCCGAACTAGAAACTATAGCCAAGAAGACGAGCCTTGTTCTGAAAAATCTGTAAAGTTCGACGAGGACGTCCTACGAAACCTAATGAAACAAAATCCCATTGTAACTAGCAAAAAACCTTTGATTTAGTTATTCAACCATTCATCGATACCTGCGTGCCATCGGAAAAGTCAGAAAATTGGGTCAATGAGTTCCTCACAAATTTTCAGAATCTAATTGCGTGCAGAGAGCAATGTGTGCTCTTCTTTGCTGTCACGTCTCAGGTGTAATTTTTTTGGATACGATACCTCACCCAACATATTCGCCGGACATCTAATTATTATTTATTTCTCAGTCTTCAAAATCATTTGGATGGAAAAAATAAGAATTCTGTAGACGAGGTCAGAACAGTATTTTTCTTCACGGATAAATAAAATATTGGAAGAAGGGCCTTGAAAGTCTACCAGAAAGTTGAAAGAGCATTGTGTGAAATAAAGAAGAATATATTTTAGATTTAAAAAAAACTTTGCTTACCTTAATTTTGAAAAATGAAAATACAGCATTATTTATGGGATGACCTAATATCTTGATATTTGTATTTTGAAAATCGATCATCATCATCGTAATTTTCATCCCCGTATCCTAGGAGCGCCGGGAGACTAAATTCTTGACAAGGCGGTCCCATCTTCTCCTGTCTCGCGTTGCTTGGATACTTATTGATCAATCGAGCTTCAATCTGTCTTTGAACAGTTTCAAAGAAGATATGAAAATCATCTTAAAAAATTTAAAAAAAAAACTTTTTGAGTACTGGAAAAGTACGCGTATTTTAAATGTTTTTAATTAATGTGATATTTAATAGAATACACGACAATTGCGTGTCTAGTGTTATATACGTTTAACTTTATTTCTGCGCAACTGGGCCAATTCCCAAGACCATTCTTGCATGTAATCGATTAGATATTGAATAAATCACCACATTTCGTATTTCGCCATTCAATCTTAAATTTCTAATAATAATAATAATAATAATAAAAATCTTAAAGACTGTATTCAAAGTTTAAAAAAAATTAAAGCATTATCATTTACAAAATTTAATATACAATCTTCAGAAGAGGTTCTGACGAACATTAAGACAAACTGTTTGCTTTATTCCGTTTTCTTGTTTAAAATATAGTTTATCAATTAAGAATTCTTATAAATTTTTGGCATGTGATAGTAAATACTATATAATAACTAATTATCGGATGATTTTATTAATATTTGATAAGATATACTGCATGCGTACATTAGCATTTAAGTATTATTATGAAAAAAATCTTTAAATAAAATAGGTTCTGATATGCACTGAACACTCAGGTGATGAGCTTGAAAAAAACAAAAACAAAGGTAAAAACTCTAACTCGTGTACACAAAGTTAGATTTGTCAACGAAACTAGACATGTGCGTGCAAACGTCACCTATAACCATAGATACATACAACAATTTATTCTGAAAATTAGATAAACAAATCCCATCAAATTATAAACATTTATTACATTGGAACTGCTACTGGGGAGATTTTTTTAAATTTTAATATTAGAAAATATAATACATTTTAAAAATAATCAGTAGGATATATATACACGAGTCTTACTCTCATATAGAAGAAATAAATGTTAAAATATATATATATATATATATAATTACTTTTAACATTTATTTCTTCTATATGAGGGTAAGACTTGTGTATAGAGAAGAAGTATATACGAAAATTTATGTTACAGTTAGTCTGTGTACGTATTTTTTTTTACTTCATATACAAATTTACAGTAGTATGTAATTTTTCTAATTGTGATGGGAAGATTGTTAAAAAAATTTGATGCCTTGATAAATATAGTGATTTTGGGTTGCGGTATATTTTAGTTTTGGATTATCAATTTGGTCTGTAAATCTTGGAGATCGGAATTCGCTTCTAATATTTAATTTATATTTAATTTTGAAAATTTAGATTATTGAATGTTTTTTGTGTATGTCTATTATTTTTGGTACTTTGAAATCCGTGAAGAGTCATATACTTGGATAGTCTTTTTTGTAGAATAATTTTTATTATAATTTTTTGAGTGATTTCTAATTGTGATATTGAAGTTTTATATGCTCTTCCCCATCCAATAAAACGGTATTGCAAATGTGACTATAAAAGCGTATTATATCATTTTCAGATTTTTTAAGTGATAAGATATTTCTGAGTCTTAAAAATATGCAGGCAATTTTCCTTATTTTGTTTGTAAGATTAGTAATATATTCTTTCCATTTGATTTTGTTATCTATTATGATTCCTAGGTACTTGATACAGCCTTTTTCTTCAATTGTTGAACATTGGTCACAAATCTTCTTGAGCACAGGCTTTGGTGTGAATTTTAATATTAATTTGAGTGTTATCTTTCTGTTGAATAGCAAATCGTAGGAAGTATGTTTTATTAGTATTAATTGATAGGAGGCTATATCCGTTCACTTTTTTATGGTATGAATATCCTCATTTGCAGATATATTAGCGTCAGTCCAAGTTTTTTTATTAATTATTAGTACTGTATCGTCTGCATAAGATATTATTTTACCATGTAATTTAAGTTTAAATATATCGTATATGATATATTGAAAATATTGAAAAGATTATTTTACGTATTGAATTGCGTTCGCATGATTCCAATACGCGTAAGTAGGTAATCTTAATACTGTGTCTAGGTATACACTCGACGTTTGATCCACTTTCCGTGGCGCGTTCACTACGATTATACATGCAAGTAGGCGCAAAAATTCTGCTGATCAATATATTAAATCACCCTTTATCGTCTATATTAATATAATGTGTAGGCTCTAGCAGGCCTGCAAAGCCTTCGGCCGTTGACTGGCAGGGATATGATATAGTATGAAATATTTTTGGTTATCACTGAAATTTAGACAGAGAATGCTGAATTCACTTTTCGTAATTAACAATAATAAATTTAACTATTATTGCACCGGAAGTGATAAATATCATGTTTTTAAAATATTCATCTTCCGTATTACAATGCCATTGATTTTTAGTACTTTGTTTGTACCTTTGTTCCTTACAACTTACAAACATTTAGTCTGCCTAACCAAGCCACACAGAAATGTGAGGGTGTTTTTATCACTATAACTAATAACCATACAGTTATATATATATATATATATATATATTTAATAATTAAGACGAATTAACGATTTGTTTATTATATTATTGTCATGTCCTTGGAATTGAATGTGTGTGTGTGAGTGCCGCTCCGCCGGCGCGTGTGTGAGATGCTATAAAGGGCGGTGCGCGGCAGGGCACGGCTCTCTTTCTCCGTGTTAACGTCGGATTAGTCATTCTAGTGATATACCTTGTAATATTTGTATCATACTGTAATAAACCTATAATTGTCACAAAGTCTATTCATTAGAACTTCCCAGGTTGAGGTGTACACTAAAGACGTACTAAGAAGACAAGTACGTAACAATTATTTGGAGGTAATTGCGTATTGTAACGGATGTATTCTGATACGATATAAATTTGTGTGTATTGGATTTAGTATATAAATGATAATTCGCCATCAAATTGGCTCATCATTCATAATCGTGTATTTTGGTATTCACCTTGGATTACTTACATGAAAGGGGAAGGAGTAACGAAGCAAATTGAACTGTACTTACATAATAAAGCACTGAATTTATTACATTACGTTTTATAATAGTTATTAAATGCTAATACAGATATCGGAGTACATCGATGTTGACAAGCCTGAGATCTATAAAAAGTTTTCAAAAAGGTTTTTTAGAATATAACAATATTTTAGATTAACCTTTTGGTAAGAATTAAAATATAATAATATTTTAGTATAACTTTTTAATACCTGCTTTGTAATATGTTCACAGTTCCATAGTTTAATAAAAACGAGATCGGGAGCAGATCTTACAAACATACATTCAAATAATAAAGTCAGAAGTTACTCGAGGTCACACCTAGAAGGGCATTACGCTTTAGGGTTAGATTTTCAAAAGTGGTTTACTATTCTATTACATTATTCAATTTAACAACATCTAACTCGTGACACATTTTTACAAAGTCACATGCACGTAATTTTAATTGAGTAGTTTATATAAATATTATTTTAATTATGGATTTAAATTATACTCACGTATTCATATACATGGGTAAAGATTATAAAATGCCGAGTATAGAAATTATAATCCTAGTATATATTAATTGGCTCTTCAACATCCTTTCTTATTATAACATTCTTAAAAAAATATTGAGATTATCTTATTTAAGTATGTTCGAATTTAAAAAAATATTATCCTTATTGTTATATCTATGGTTGTAGAATGCGGGAGCGTGCGAATGGTCGGTACGAATGAGCGTGCGAAAGAGTTTACTATTAAGAGGTTACGCCGGTTTATTATTAGTGTAGAAAGCTGGTTGTATAGAATTTGGAATAATTTTTATTATTAAATTTGAAATATGATAATTTAAAAACACGATTTTTTTAAATGCTTCCCACTATCGATTAATTTGCAATGATTGTAATTAATACTCTGATAACTATTCTGAATTTTTTAATTTGCTTTTGGAAATAAAACATTCTTTTGACATCAATAAGGGTTTAAAATTTTTACATATAATGGGTTTACAGTTAGATAAATTAAAAATTTTAGAAATAAAAAAAGTGTTAATAGTAAATTAAACATTATAAATAACCTTTTTTTTTTTGCAAATAGTTACCATTAAATTTGTTTGGCATGCCATAGTGTCCTCTCCGTATACAAATGTCGCACAAATGTCACGAGTGGCTTTGGAAGCATCTATACCTTTATTAAATTCGAAAAGAAGTAAGTGTTGATAATATTTGATTTTTCCAAAATGACACTTCATTATTTAAGCCCAAAAATTAACAAAAACTATAAGACATAGGAAAAATGCGACATTAACGTTTTAAAGCAGAAAAAATGTTATCGAATAATATGTAATTTTTTGTCACAATAAACAAAATTGCGGGAAATAGTATTTAAAAAAAAAACACAAAGACTTATTAGACGACCCATATATTATATGTATAAAAAAATATAAAAATAAAATTGAAATTATTATTAAATTAAAAAATAACTTAGTGTAAAAAAATCCATTATAAAAATTAAATTTTCATTGTAACTTTATCTACCTTTTACCAAATAAAGTTACAAAATAATGTTATGATAACGAGATCTAGAGATTGCGTTATGTGGCGGTAAATCTAGAAAAAATATGGTTTTATTTGAGCAACTTTTATTGATATTTGATCCATATAATCCAAAAATCAACAAAGCACCTTGATATGTATTGTAATATACTTGCAACTAGACCATACATTTTCTTTAATTATTGCCCTGAATATGGCCAAAAAGGGCATTATTTAATAGCATACCGTTGCAATCTGGATATGGGCTGTTGCTATCTGTATGAAGAACGTAATCAGTATTTAAAAAGACTTAGTGCTACTTTATTAATAGTGCTAAAATTTAATTAAGTCGAACAAAATAATGGTTTAAAAACCGAGATTCATAAATGAAGAGTATAGACAGCAAACGCTGTACGAGCCATTTGTATCATTATTGAAGTAGACAAAATGCATTTTTAAATTAATTTCTTCTGTTAATATGACTTAACCGGATGAATTCATATTCATAAACACATACCCAATTATGCTTTATATGATGTTGCCCGACTTTTATTATTTTATTTGGATGGAGAAAACAGTTTTTTGTTTCTCCTGAAAAATTGTGTTAACTGCAATTACAACCTTTGTTGTTTACACTCTTAAATTGTCTTTTAATATTTTGTTGATCGGATTTAAAAATTTAACAAGTTTAAAAAAAAAATGAACTTGAATTCTTCCGAATAAAGACTTCTAACTCTGATGATTTTATTGAATATTTTATTTTAATACTTAAATAACTTCTGTTCACGGTGATGAGACTGATCTTTGAGATTAAAGTATGTGTGTATTGCATACATCGTTACCTTTGGGCTGATGATTCATATGAAAAAAAAAAATATTCTGCATCACATATGAAGTACTTAGGGATACCAAATATTTTAAAAAATCATTGGAAAAGTATCTAAAAAAGATAATCCACCCACGAGTGCAATAGTTATTTTGTAATAGCTCTATGCGTAACACCAAATAATAACCGCTGGCTGTTATCTAATCGGCGGACTATCATCGCACCGCGAGTACCAGATCACAATTGCACACCGATAATGACTCATTAGTATTCTTGTACACACGATGACCCGAAAGAATCGGAACACTCTTAATTTATCGAACGTGACTATCCTGGTATTTGAGTTGATAATATACAGTTTTTATCAAGTTTATCAAGAGTCCGTAATAGCATGCATGGAAATTTACTTTTTTCAAAGAAAAATGAGTCAAATTTGTATGTAATAATTTTGATAAAAAAAATTCTTCTGAGAAGAATGAATGCGAATAAATGAAGAATTTTTTATCGACAAGTTTACTTAAAAAGTTTTTTATGGTTTTTTTCAATAACTCATAAATATATAGATTTTCAAAAAAAAACATTCATATTTAGAACAGATAGAACCTAATATTAGAAAGGATATGGGAAATGAATCATTTGATCGAATCGAGTGAAAAATATTCATGATAGAAATATTTAGAGGAATATTTAGTTTGAAATAAATTTGATAATCGTTGCACAAAGACTCGGTAAGGAGATAAATTGATGTAAGTACGTTATTATTGTTAATCTAAATTATTGTAGTCATAGTCAAAGTTAGAAAAAAGGTTACAGATCTTCGAAAATAGAGACATTTACAAGATTTAAGCCCTCATATGTAATAAACCTAACCGAAGACTGGAAAAGATTAAAGAACTTTGGTAATTCGGTAACGCTATGACGCTCCAAGATATGCTGAAGAAAGTGATTATCAGACTTTACTGGATATTATTATTTTTTTATTTATTAGAATAGTAGAAATAGTTTTTTTTATCATACTACGCTTCTTTTGAAAACACATGCACGTGTAAAGAAGTGGAGTGTGTATTAACAAAAAATATTATTTAAGAGACTCGTAATTATTATATAATAAAGTAAAATTTAATAGCATTACCGATATAAACAATATTAAATGTTTAGGAGTACATGTTTCTTTTTAAAGTGTTTTTTAATGGCATTTGTTCTTTTATATCACTATATTTCCTAATATTTTCAGGTAAGCTATTAAAGAATTTTCTCCCTAGATGCGTATAGTGGTGTTGTATAATAAAATTTTAATTCTAGTACGATTTTCAGTAACGTAGTGATGTTTTAAATTTTCTTTTAAAATTTGAAGAATAGAATTTATTTTAAATAGATCACTAAATGTTGGTACTTGAAATTCTTAAAATAGTAATTTTGTCGAATAATCTTTTGTTTTTTTTTAATTATATTTATATTATAATCAAAATTTTAAACAAAAATTACAATATCCAATCACTAATATATTATTAAGGAGAACACATTCTTATTGTGAAGTTGTAATAATTTGTATATGCTTCTAATTAACACTTTCTAATTATTATTTAATGATATATTATCCACTACTGTTCAGGACTTCATTCCATCTTTCAACCAATTTGTTGATGCCTTTTCTATAAAAATCGTTTTGTACAATTTTTATTGGATTCAGGCTAGTATATAATATGTTGAGAGTGAAATGTAGAGAGAGTAAATAAGTCCCACAATACGCACAAAGCTCTCTCATAAAAGAAAACAGGATCGAGGGGAAGACCATAGATGACCTGATGATATCAAGATACATTCAGCCTGATGATATAAATGATGATAAATCGATCTTCACCAGCACGTATACCTGCGAGCTCTGGTCGAAATACAAGCAAGTGACGTATAACCGTCTCCGAATTCAGTACAACAACTCATACAGAATACTGTTCGGATTGGCGCGTTATTGTAGCGCATCTACAATGTTTACCGAAGGCCGTATTTATGGATTCGTTCCGCTTCTAAGACACCGAGTTGCTGGCGTAAAGCTACGGCTGGAGCCCAGCACCAACTCTCCGGTGCAAGCGGCGCTCTCATGGAAAGCTGGTTCCCTGACCAGAGAATGACAGCGCCTACAAAATAGCTACATATACAACAATGGCCGTGACTGAAGTAGTTATATAAGAAATATTTATATTTTGTGAGTATATATGTGTGAATTTTTTACTTTTTATTAACTTTTTTTATTTTTTTTGTATTTATTAATATTTTTCTTTTTCATAGCATATTTATTTCATAACTTTTAATGTATAACATAATATGTATTATCTTTATGGCAAATCAAGTTAAAAAAAAAACCTGATCACTCTGGAATAAACACATTATTATTATTATTATTATTATATCAAAATGCAGGCAGGAACTTCCCATGACCGATAACCAAAACATAGTTATTGCAGTAAACACAGCAGGCTAGTCTGAACATTTTTTATGATTTCATTGAACTAGCTGATTAATATAAATATCAGCCCTTGGGACTTGGGATCTCAGGAGAGACATGTTACTTAAAAAAAAAAAATAAGAAATGCATGAAATTAAACATATATAAATTGTATCTAATTTGGTAATTCCGGTATTAAGTAATTAGCCGGAATTGTGCCCAGCAAATTGAACGACAATGGCACTCTATATTGACAACTTTATTTGGATACGAGTCTCGTAAAAAGAGAAGAAAATTTGTAGTTTAAATAAAATAATGGATATCCGATAAAATTTTCAATTTTTCTGATTTCTTTCCGAACTGCAACAAGATACATAACAATTTTCCCCCAGCAGTTACGAGTTGTGTGTAAATCTTTTTGTATTCCTGGTTATTGATATAATTAAGCCATTATATTAATTATTATTTAAAGATTTTAATAATAACTGTTTTGTAAACATATCACATCACATAATAATTCATTATACAGTTATATAAGACCATTTGTAAGGATTATTATTCATCATTAAATTATTTGTGATTAATTGAAAGGATGCAGTCAACAAAATTGTTATATAATTTTAGATGTTATGTTAATTACAATGGCTATTCAAAACTACATCAATGGCTTAACAACTATTTACAGATTGTATTTAAATCACAATAAACTGAATATTTGCCCCTCGCTTCCTTGTCATATAATAAAGTATTATATCATCCTGGTTTGTGGAACATTTCTGCGAATTGCCCACATTATTTTGAAACTACTTTGGTTACTATAATCATTATTATATAATTTTTGTATATTTGCTTTCAACTATATAAAAAAATATTAAATATTGCATGAGATGAAATGTACATCCTGATCTACTCTCACCAAGCAGTGGCGTCTCAATCCCAAAATCAAGTTGCCTTAATATAATATAACTCTTTCGAAATCTTACATCTTTCGAGATTAACAAGGCTGATTATAGATGAGATGGGAGAGCAGTATACTGGGAAAATAAGGTTCTTGATTTAAATCCCTGTGACGAGTCTATTTTTTTGGAAGAAAGATTTATTCATTACAGTTTATCAGTGACGTGTACTTTGGTAAAGTTGCTCAAATTTCGTGCAAATTTGTCTTGTATATAATGTCTGTTATCTGGCCCTTCTTTGGATAACGGGTATTTTTTTAGAGGTTTGTTTTTCGAATTGGTAACGCTTTTTCCAACGACAGACAATTTAACAGCTGATAACTAATTTGTGCTCAGTTTAGTTTGCTATTTCACCATGAATAGACTTAACTGACATGAATAGCCGGAACAACGCTTAAAAATGGTGCAAATTTATTTCGAAAATCGTAGTTCAGTTCGCGAAAATTACCGTGCACTACGTCCATTTTACGGTCGATATAATCGTCCATCTCAGCAAATAATTCGAATAACCATGAATCGTTTTCGTACTACGCGTACTCATTCATTCGCAGAGACGTACAATGCCCACCAAAAAAGCTGTTGTTTCTTCAAAAATTATGCCGGCTAGAACTTTATAGTCAATAAAGAGCGCTATAGATCCATGATTACTGACTTTTTCGTTCCCCAATTGAATGCCATTAATGTGGGAAAGCTGTGGTTTCAACAAGACGGTACAACATTCCAAACAGCGCACCCTATAATCAATTTATTAAGGAAACATTCGATGAGCGCATAATTTCGCGTAATGCACCTGTGAATTGGCCTTCGAGATCGTGTGATTTAACTCCTTTGGATTATTTTCTCTTGGGATATGTAAAGTCGCTAGTCTACGCCAATAAACCAGATATGATAGACGACGGAAACCAATATTCGTCGCATTATTGCCGATATACGACCCCAGCTGCTCCAAAGAGTGGTCGAAAATTGAACTTCCAGATTGCGCTTTATTCGAGCCAGGCTCAGACCAGACGCAGTGCCCATATGCGCAATATCATATTTAAACACTAATAACATAAAATTATCTTTTCAATAAAGCCAATAAATACCATGGCCATTACCACGATTTTTATTTCATTTTAAAGGTTTATACCTCTAAAAAACACCCTTTACTATACACTTCATTTGATACCACAAGATCAATATCGTGATGTTACATTCTTGATATTATAAATATACATATGCAACGCTCTTGTACTGTTTCTTCTAAGATCTGGTATCTTCCTAAGATGCTTGACATTTAATATTTATTTTATTATACCTATTAGATTGATTTTCATACGTAGCTTAATTTATTGAAAATTTCATACAAATACGAATAGAGTCAACTGATTATCAGGGAAATATTACTTGAAAAGAGATTAATTTTATAAACCTAAAATGTAATTTTTTATATTTTTAACATTATATATTATTTTTAATATTATTGCTTAAAAGGAGATTTAATATATTTATTTTATATAATTATATGTATATTTTTTGATTTGTAGGACAAACAAATAATAATAATAATATTAATAATAATAATAATAATAATGCTTTTATTTCGGCATGATCAGGTTTTTTTTAAGACCCGACTCGCCATAAAGATAATATATATTGTATAATACAATGAAGTTACATAATATTATTTATGTTATGACAAAGAAAACCAAGGTTAATATAAATAAATAAAAAGTTCACATACATATATATATATATATAAATATAAACAAAATATAAATACTTCAATGAAAATTACCTTCCTTGAAATATAAATTTATAAAATTGTTACATGTAACCTTTCATTTATATTTATAAAAACGATTCTTTCATCTTTCTGACCCACGATAACGCGAAAGTTCTATTCAATATGTCGTTTGAAACGTAATACATCAATAGTTACTGAATGTAGGTTAAATATATTATAAATGACAATTGATTATCAGTTTCTAATTTCATTCCGTATAATTGGACTATACGATTAGTTCAATCATTGTATCTTTAGCGACTTATTTCTATATATATATAATCAGTTGACAAATTTTTTAGGTGAAGACATTCTTATTGTGAAGTTGTAATTTTTCAGAACATAGGTCTGTGATATTTTAATATGAATTAAATATATTAATTTGAAAGATATACATATAAAATCAATTTTATCGAAAAATATTGCTGTTGGGCCACCGGTATTCAAACCTGGATCTCTTTCCATACCGGGGAAGGTGCATTATTCAACTATACTATGCTACAGCGACGATATTTTTACGGAATCTCAAATACCTTTAAGTGATCTGATAGCAGACGCCAGAATTGTCAATTCATAAGGTAGATGGCTCTTTCAAATAATGGAACGATTAAATGTATTAATATCAAAAAGGTAACATATAGGTTCGAAAATTTGTCGCTAAAAATATCGTCGCTGTAGCATAGTTGGATAATGCACCTTCCCCGGTTTGGAAAGAGATCCAGGTTTGAATCCCGGTGGCGCAACAACAATATTTTCGATAAAATTGATTTTATATGTATATCTTTCAAATTAATATATTTAATTCATATTTAAAATTTGTTAGGTACTTAATGAACGACGTAAGATTATTTTATTAAAAAAGGAGAGCAATTGAAATAATTATATAACAATAAATAAAACAGATTTTGAGATTTATGCTAAAAAATATATAATAATATTAGTTACTGTAATGATTTCGAATAAAGTCACCCTCGATTATATTATTTACATGCTTACTACTGTTTTAGGGTCGGTTGTGCGATCAGTTGTAACTTTTTACTAGCCCCTGTAGTTAAAATAATCATGAAATATGCTTTATTTAATGCATTATCTATGGATTTTTTCGATATCTGTCACTTTTGTTGTGAAATTTTTTCGTATTATGTGTAATAATGTATATTAAACGACGATATCATCATCAGACGAACTCACATCACTAAAATAGCGGGATTCTGAATGATTAATTGTCATATACTGCAACTTTCAAAGTGTCAATGTGTCATATGACATTTGCAACAACTGTGAAAAGTCCGCCATATTTAAATATCAATTCTCGTTTTCACTATCTGATATCGCAGAGTAAAATGAGTTTACTACGGGATGTACTTTCGAGAAGTAAATATTATTTACTAACGTTCAAACAACCCGTTTTTGAAATTTTTAAAACTTTTTTTTACCATAGTAAAAAGTTACTACTGATCACACAACCGGCTCTTAGAGAAACGTCTGTAATTTAAAACTTTTGTTTATACGTGATTTTCCAAGATTTTTTAAAAAGTAATCATACAACGTTTATCAAAATGTAACAAAAAGTATTGTACGTATGAGTTATTTTTATTAAAGATCCACCAAATTATTTTTTTTCAAAGTAGATCAACAATTTTCGCGGTCGTCTTAATTGAAATTCAGCCTGTTAATTCGTGTCCTCATTCGTCAGCCTACCAAATAAACGCCGATTCACTAATCTGGAATGACGACACATGTCACTTTCTTTGGTGATGAGTATTACTAAACCACAAGTATAAATTGCTCGGCCTACACTTCAGGATCATCAGCCACTTGTGATTCTTTGAAGAAGAAACATCCCAAGAAAAATCTTGAAAATGATGTCCCAAATTGTGGTAAAATAATTGAAAAATGACTTAAAAATTTTGCGACAAAACTTACTTTTTAGCTCAAATATCATTGTTCATTTTTTAATTCTAGATTTTCTCCGTCGTGAGCCTGATGGTGGCTTCTTCATCAGCTTCTGGAGTTCTTCCCCTCGCTTCTTACGCAATCGCCCCCGTCGCTAGCTCCTACAACGCTCATACGGTCCACCACTCTGTAGCTACTCCTGTAGTTGCGCATGCTCCACTACTTGCTGCACCTGCTCCACTATTTGCCGCCCCGGCTCCTCTCGTTGCGAGGGCACCGGTCTTCGCCGCCCCCGCATCGCTAGTTGCAAGGGCTCCAATCGTCGCTCCAGCCCCGTTGTTAGCTGCTAGGGCTCCATTTGTTGCTGGCCCCGCTCCATTTTTGGCCGCCAGGGCTCCATTTGTTGCTGGCCCCGCTCCACTTTTGGCCCCAAGGGCTCCATTTGTTGCTGGCCCCGCTCCACTTTTGGCTCCAAGGGCTCCATTTGTTGCTGGACCTGCCCCCTTATTAGCTTCTTCCCCTTATGCCTACTCTTACCTTGGTTAATTAAATTAATCGCTATTGATTTATAGAGAACTTGAATCCATTTGTTTTGTAAATATTTTATATTTTTATACAATATTAGTTTAAATAGATTTGAATGTTAAACATGACTGATCTCTTATATAAATAAACAATTTATGAACATTATTTACATTTTTTTTATTTCATGCATTTATTTACATATGCACATTAAAAATATATATTGTAATAATTCGCCTAACAAAAATGTTTTTTATTCTGCTAAAAAATATTATTAATACTAGTAATGTACATACCCATTACAACGTTACTAAAAACTTAATAAATATTTCCATCTTCTATTTAAAAATTCATTAATTAAAATAAATATATCATGGACACAAACTAACATCCTAAATAATACGTCATCTATTAAATAAATTGTAGTTATTTAAGAACTTCGGAAAATGCTTCACAAATTATATAATATTTTTTAAATATTTAACGCAAACTTGCCGAGGTTATTAATTTTAATAATAAGTAATTTAATAATCATTTACTTTTTTAACCACTATAATTTATTAGTAAGTCTAGTTAAAACTTTTGTTTTTTATCACCCTGATAAGGAAAAATTTATTTTTCGAAACCAGTTAGTAAATATAATTAACTCACGGTGGTTAAAAACAAAGTTAATGAATTATGTATTATTTTTAGAATTAATTGATAAATATTAAAAAGGAATAGTTCTTAGTCCATAAAATATCCCAGGAACATACCAGTCGGTCGATATTAAGCGCACGGATTTTAATAAGCATTTTTATTTTTCTAATAAATTATCATTTCTCTTTTTAAAATTGTGATACTTTAAAATCATTACAATACAATGTAATGCGTCATAGTTTCAAAAATCTGAAAAATCACAAGTTATTGCATGTATTTTGAAAATATTTAATTTGAGCACAAATAAAACAATGGCAATGGAACAAGATTTCAGAAAATTAAACAAAGCTCTATCATACCAAGAATTCAATGCGTTTTAAAATTACCTTTTAACAGTTACATAGTTCTATATTCAAGTTGTTATTTTCTGTGACAGTAACACAGGAACAAAGTGAATAAAGCTTCGTAATCCATAACGCAATAAGTGTAGGAGGCAACACAATTATGTGAGAGAAAAATAAATAGGAAACATTTTTATGATGGCTTTTAAGGGCTTTATTAAGATAATAATAGTCAAAATGGTGACGAAAAATTCGGATACAATTTATATTTATTTATTTAATAAAATTATAAATATAATATAAAAATACTAAGTACCAACATATCAATCTTGCGACATACACGATTATTTGAATAAGAAAAATACAGAAACCTTAATCTAAAATCTTATCTAAAATAACCTACAAAATATATGTTCTATACCTTGAAAATAGTGTAATTTAAAATTTTTTAATGAAAACACATTTTTGTTAAGTTGCGATTTCAGAACATAGTTTTGTAGATTTTTAATACAAATTAAATGAATCAACAGAAAAAGTTAATTCATTGAAAAAATAATTGATTGAATTGAACCTGGACATTATCCGGTTCAGAACCTAGATGGTTTCAGGTTCGAAATTGAAGATATATTTTATATTTTTAACTATTTTCATTTTTAGACCACCTCATTGAATTTTATATTTATAAATAGGTAGTCAAGTCTACAAAAAAAAATAATTTATCGTCTTAATGTGGCATCTTCTATGCAAGATGTATAAGGTTACTGGCATTTTGAATATTGAGTCACTTTCTGAGCATTCTTGTAATAGCAAAAATAAATTCCTTTTACACACGCCTCTGATGTGTTTCCGCATAATGAATTGTTGGTGAGTAATGAGTTGGTGGTTTGACTGGATTCAGATACCGTTAGCCCAGGAATGTGGACCTAATTAGTAATGGGATGAATCTTGTTTTACGTAAAGAATTTATTCGGGTATGGGTGACACGAAGGAGCTCATTAGGTAGGTAGTTAGGTTGGACGGTGTGGGTGGGAAATCTCTACCTACGCGCCTACCTCTCTCTCTACTCATACCTCGTGTTTTGCAACTCCGTTAGTCTGTCCGTGGAAGTATGACTCAAAACATTTTGTCTCGTCCACTGTCCCTCTTCTGGGCGTGTTTTTGATGACTTGATTCTTGAGTGTTTGCTTTAAACTACGGTACCTTCATTTACCATCTATTTTCCATTTACGTGGTTATTTGACTCAAATATTTGTACTTTTCTATCTTATGCTAGATCTTATGTATGTATGTAATAACATTTATTACCATGTATATATTTTTTCTCTTCTAGTTGATATTTATGTTTTTTGTTAATTTTTATTATTATTATTATGTCATCAATCAAATATAACTATGTTATCTAATTATATTTAAAAAAATTCGTGATTAACTTTGAGGAAGTCCATTGAAATTGATTTTTAATAAACTTTTTACAAAATTTTTAACATTTTGAAAAAAAATATTGTGTGAAGTAAACAAACATTATGCTTTATTTGAATAGTTAATTAATTTTTACGAATTTTGTAAGAATTAAAAAAAAAGTTAATTAATCTAATTATTTTTTTGTATGGATTTTTATTTATAAGCTTTATATAATTAAAGACAGTACTTAAAGAACTTTTGCAAAATTGTTAATAATTTATTTTGTTTTTTCTATATTTTTTCCTACACTGAACAATATGCGGAATTAAAGTCACGTAGTTTTATTTGCTTTGATGAGTGGAATCGACAAGGGAGTCTTAGCTTCCAGGCCTTCTAGTCCCTAGCATAGTTCTCCAATGTGTATTATTAGTACTCTTGAATTATCTCACATATGAACGTGTCAGTATCGCTTCATTGATAATGTGGTCAATCCAGGAGATCTTTAACATGCGTCGATAGTGCCACATCTGTCTGGTAGTTTATTTTAACATTACATTTTACTACACTCCAACGGGTGCTTAGGCCTATATCTCGATTGCAAAAGAGTTCTTTCATTTTCAAAAAAGCGCCTATTTTCATCTGAATTTTTAGTTAAATTTGGTAGTTTAGTTTCAAGCCCTCTGCCAACGGCCAAGATCTTTTCTTTCTACAAGTTTAACCATTTTCTCTAAGTGCACATATACAAGGTTTAAAAAAAATCACCATAAATCGATGTGTCATTGGCGACCATGGGCTCCAAGCAGTTGATCAGATATAAGACCTGGATTTTATTTTTGACTCCCACTTTCGCTTTCACATACACATTGTTAACATACTCAGCGAAGCACAAAAAAGAATAGGTTTTGTACTTCTCACTACCAAATATTTCATAAATCCTCAAACATATCTCCTACTGTTACAAACTCTTATTCGACCACAACTTGAATACGCGTCTAGCATCTCGAATTCATATTGTAATACACGCGGTGATAAATTATAATTAGTTCAAAAGAAGTTCACGCAAACTCTAAACTATAGATTACAATTACCCCGGCAGCACTGTGTACAATAGTCGAATAAAGTTAATATTTTTAGTTTAAAAAACAGGCGAATTACACTTGCTACTTTAATCTTGCACAAAATCTATAGAAACCATTACAAAGTTATTAACTAATTACCATGTCCTATTGAGAGTATTTCGATCGCAACCAATCTTCAGCACTCCGAACTAATTCCAAATTACGCTCTCATATAGTGAGAATGTGTGATTTTACAAAGATTTGTTCACCGACATTGATATATTTTCTGTTTCATTACCAAGATTAGCAATATAATCTAATTAAAAATATTCTTCGACGCAATATGTAAATGATTTTTCCTTTATTTTAGTTTTTGTGTTCATAACTTTTATTTACATGAAACTATGCTTTTTTCATGTCGTTTTCTTGTCCATGTGAAAAATGTTAGTATGTAGTAAACTGTAACCATTTTTTCTCTTTGTCTAATGTCCTAATACTTATATATGTGTTATTTCCATTAAATAAATAAATAAATAAATGCCCTCTTGACATTAGTGCAACGGATCAACAAGAAAACATTTGTTGACTACCTATTTATACGAGCAGCCTATTTTAATGTTCATCTTGAGTCTATAGGCTTTAATGATCATATATTTATATTTTTAGTACAAACTGAAGACCCGCAACTAGCAATACTGTGTCATCGGGGTAATGGGGGTTATTGAATAGTAATTGTATGTTCCATTTAGTGCTTTTCTGTATATCGTCTAAAGCACTTTTAAATAAATGTAACTGTAAATTTGACAAAAAAAAAAAAAAGTGGTTCTTAGTAACATAAGTTTAACATAATAAATTAAAATGTGAACAGTGGTGAATTATTCATATTTGTTTATTAATAATAAATAACAATAAAACAGAATATAAGTAACATCATGAAAAATTGTAAAAAATAATAGTGAAATATGGATATGCTAAATATTGTAGAAACGTCCAGAAATTATCAAGATTTAAAGCTGTAGGAAGGGTTGTGAAACCATTTTGAGTTTAGTCGTCTTATAAAAATAATCAATGGTCAACATTTGTATTTTTGTCTTCACTTTAGAGATTATTTAACCGAGGTAGGCAGCGGAATAAGGGTAAGCAGCATATGGATAGGCAGAGTAAGCGAGAGGAGATGCAGCGTGAACTAGAGGAGATGCAGCGTGAACCAGTGGTGCTGAATGCAGGAGCGGAACAGGAGCAGCTGCCACCAAGGGGGCTGCCGCCACCACGGGAGTGGCTACTGCATGGTGTACGGTGTGCGCGTTGTAGGAGGATGCTACGGGCGCCACTGCGTAGGAAGCCAGAGGAAGGAGTCCAGCTGATGATGAGGAAACCAGGAAGGCAGCAACGATCAGGAACTAAAAGTAATATTAATAATTGTTTATTTAATTGATATATAGTATTATATTCCAAGACACAGTATACAGTTGCTGAAAGAAGTTATTTTTAGTTTAGAAGGTATACTTTTTGCATTGAAAAATAATTCTGTATTTTTTCTTACCACACACTTGGTCATCATTTTGAATTGTTTGGTTTTGTTTGACTTGCTGTGTGAAGTAAGCAAAGAGGATTGATGATTATTTCGGACGATGCAAATGGTTTTTATAGTCCGCGAGCCGTGTGCGTGGATCCCCTCTCGGGCGGCCGCAAACTGTACGATTACTGATGTAACGTAATGGAGTTCGATCACGTACACGATGTTGGGCTAATGTCTCAATTGCAGAAGAGATCGTTCCTTTTCTCAAAAGTGCCTTTTGTCATCTTAATTTTTATTTAAATTTCGATGCTTGGGTCCTGTTACTTAATATTATTTCCTACCCTCGTTACATCTGTGCCATCAACTGACAAGTGAACTTTTTTGCCGCAATTTTTCTACTTATTACTACAAGCAGTAGTTATTACTACAAGTTAATAGTCATTTTGTACCTTATCATTAAGCTTCGTTATATATAAATCAGTACATCATAAATACCAATATTCTTTTAATGGGACCTACCAAATATTCGAAACAGAGACGCCTTATCTAGATAGCAATATCGTTAGTATTATTGAAAATGCAATTTTTAAAAAATAATAATTTTACAATAGCGATATAAATTAGTTAAACTATTCACAAATAATTAAAGTTGCTGGACACCCTGGGATGTCGTAAGATATTGTGTGGGAGGATTTGCACATCCCCTAAGGCTTGAAAGTAATTTCTAGGTACATGCTTGGATATTATCTCATAAATTTTATGTAAATATTTGTTGGTTTATATGTCAATAAATATTTTTTTATCTCTGTAAATTATAAATAATTCACATAATGTAATCGTATTTTTCTAGCTTCTAAAAATTCAATTAGATATCACAACAAAAAAGTAAAAATAAATATATTGTATATCAAATAAAAATATTAAAATGAAGAAACCTTAGTAAAGATAAATACGAAATAATATCGTTTAATGTAATAAATACTGTGTGATTAGAATAATTTATTTTCTCTTAACATTTATGTTTTTTTGTTTACAATTTTAGATTGATAAATAAATAGTTACGTTAATAATAAATACTAATTTAATGTTTTAATTATAAATATATACATATAAAATAAATTTTGTCGAAAAATATTGTTTTTGCGCTACCGGGATTCGAACCTGGATCTCTATTTCCAATCCGGGGATGTACACTACCAGTTGTGTTATAGCGCAAAAATTCCGGTAGCGCAAAAATAATATTTTTCGACAAAATTGATTTTATATGCATTTATTTATGATTAATACATTAATTTAGTATTTAAAACATCACAGACCGTCTGTTCTGAATAATTACAACTTCGTATACGTTATAATGCGTTAATAATACTCTCAGTTTAATCCATAATTTTACTTCTAATTGGGTTATTGAATAAACAATGGAAAAGAAGCAAATAAGAACAATTTTTTATATAACTTAAAACTGGTAGTAAAGAAATAGAAACGATGTGTTTGGAGTATATACTGTTATGCAGCGATGCAATAGTATTTTTTAACTTTGAAGTAAAGAAGGTTGAGGGCATTCTTTTTCAGTTAAGGTTTCAGTGAAGGTGTTAGTTGAATCAGAACCACGCACAACAATTCACCAGTTTCCATCAAAGTTAGACGTTTTCTGTGGTCCAACAGATTTGGACCACAGAAAACTGCCATGAAAATCAAAAAAGCTTTACTTGCCGCACCAACCGAATGAAAAATTTATTCTAGTTTTTAATTTTCTTGTTAAGGAACATTGTCTATTCATTATACTCACCTCGCCAACAGATTATCGCTTGTTTACAGTGTTCAACAACTAAACTACTGTTGAAAACACTTTCAAATTTCAACTGCATAGGATCTCAAAATACACATTTTGAGATCCTATACAGAACTTGGAATAAAAACGGAATTTTACTCTACCAAAATAAATCAAATTGTAATTAGTTAGTAAAAATGTATAGATTCTAATGGTGCAATTTCAAACTTTAATATCACAAACTGTAATTATATCTTGGTATTTTAATACAAGGTTAGAAGGAAAATATTTACAGTATATACCTGTACATATATTTTTTTCTTAAATAATAATGAGTAATTTTTATAGCACCATTTTCGTAAAAATTTTCACCTCAAGGGCGCTTACAAATAAACTGTTTATAATTCTACAATTATCTTTGTTTTTAAAATTCAAAATTGTTATTTTCACTTATAGAAATGACTTTTTGAAAAGATGCGTTTTTAGTTTCTCCACTTTTTATAATATTTTAACAATTATTGGTAATGCCTTATTACTAGGATGATCCTGAATTAAAATGAGCTGTTGTTTAAAAATTATTTGAGTATCTATTTATATTTGTAAGAAAATTTGATGACTTCATTTATTTTATGTTTTTTTATCCTCATCTCATTGTCTAGTTCTTTAATCCATTATGCGAGTATAATTATTTTCTCAAATATTGCTCCATTTGTTGTACCTTTTATTTCCAATAACAGTTTATTATATAATAATATTTAATGATACTCCTGCCAAATGTAGTTTTAGTAGACGACATTTTGTAATTTTTATTTTTGCTATGTCCCGTAAGCCTAAAATGCTGTATGTTTAAGAAGTTTTCGGAATTTTTATATCGTATCAATTTTACATATTTTTGTATACACCGCTGATTCCGATTAACTGAACCACCGATTAATCGGAACAGCCGCTTATTTGAGCCAAATATTAATGAACAGAAACCAAATCAAATAAATAACAGCAATTTAACTATCTTATTTGGGATAACATTCGATTTATTTGAAGCAGTAAACTTAAGTTCAAAATATATAATACAATTGCTAAATTTTATCATCGCAAAAAAAATTGTTAATCTAAAAAATAATGAAAAATGCGTTCTTTACAAAATACAGTAGATAACGGCACTTCTATAAATTATTAAAATTTTATATTACAGCTTTAACAGTTTAATGATGCAATATATGTCATAATAAATGAGATACATTAATAATATGGTCATTAAATCTTTCAAAAATGCTCATCACATTTGTTCACCACAATCGGGTATAAATTGTGCACATGAAACATATTTAGTAATCTTGTTTATTAGACATCACATATGATTGTTTGATCGTCGGGGATTCCTACGTAAACATCGTTTGGCGTGGTGGAGTTAACGTCTCGTTTCTTCAAAATTTTATTAAAAAATTTATAACCTAAGGGTTTATTTTACTTGAAAGTTTAATAAGAATAATTTTAAGAATAATTACTTCGCAGGGTAAAATTAAAAGCCAGCCAGTTAGCATGGTATTCCAGAATTTACCATATCGCGTCTCATACAATAAGAAAATCAATATCAATCATATTGTATTATTTTTCGTAATCTTGTATTTAATATTATTGATCATGAATTTATTAAAATGTGAGAAAAATACAAATTCTTTAATTTTATGTCGAACTTCGAATATATCGTGCAGCATCATAATTGGGTTAAAATTTTATTTTGCCCAATAATTACATTTATTACTTATTAAACCTGATTAGAATGCAGTAGATTTGAAACATAAATAATAAAAATAAAATTATTTTCTTATGTAATATATCTAACAAATGATAAAAAAATTAAAACAACGGTATTATTCATATTTGTTTATTAATAATAAATAACAGTAGAACAAAATAGAAGTAACATCATGAAAAAATGTAAAAAATAACAGTGAGATGTTGATGGGTTTACTGTAAGATATGCTGTATATTGTAGAAACGGCCAGAAATATTGAAATTATCAAGATTTAAAACGGTAGGAAAGATTGTGAAAAAATGTCGAGTTTAGTCGTCATATAAAAATATTCAATGGTCAACATTCATATTTTTGTAGTCTAGTCTTCATTTTAGAGATTATTTAACCGAGGTAGGCAGCGGAATAAGGGTAAGCGGCATATGGATAGGCAGAGTAAGCGAGAGGAGACGCAGCGTGAACTAGAGGAGATGCAGCGTGAACCAGTGGTGCTGAATGCAGGAGTGGAGCAGGAGCAGCTGCCACCAAGGGAGCTGCCGCTACCACGGGGGTGGCTACAGCATGGTGTACGGTGTGCGCATTGTAGGAGGATGCTACGGGCGCCACGGCGTAGGAAGCCAGAGGAAGGAGTCCAGCTGATGATGAGGAAACCAGGAAGGCAGCGACGATCAGGAACTAAAAGTAAAATTAATAATTGTTTTTTTAATTGATATATAGTATTATATTCCAAGACGCGGGATACAATTGTTGAAAGAAGGTATTTTTAGTTTAGAAATACAATTCTGTATTTTTTCTTACCACACACTTGGTCATCATTTTGAATTGTTTGGTTTTGTTTGACTTGCTGTGTGAAGTAAGCAAAGAGGATTGATGTTTATTTCGGACGATGCAAATGGTTTTTATAGTCCGCGAGCAGTGTGCGTGGATCCCCCCTCGGGCGGCCGCGAACCGTACGACGACAAATGTAACGTAATGGAGTTCAATCACGTCTCTAATGTTGGGCAAGTCGTAACATTTTGAGAATATTTTATTCTCCAATTTGCAATGATACATGATGTTACTGGGTTGATATGCCGACTATACAAATAAAACTATCATACATTTTTTCACCGCATATCATACAAGACAAAATAAAAAAAAATATTTTCACTATTCGGGAATTCACAGACATCATCTAAAGTATCATTTTTAAATAAACACATATATAATAATATTATTATTAATAATACGACAAAAAAACATTTTTTTAAACATTACGCGTAGGATGAAAAAATTTTTAGACCATTTATTTATTTTAGCCATTTAGTATGAAATATTTTTAGTTACTTTAATTTTCAGGAGATTGATTATATAACCTAAGAGTTATTTATGAAACGTGTCTCTATTTTATTCCTACTCTTGACCATTTTTGAGTTACTTGTTATTGCTTTTACTCCTAGTCTCGTTATTATGATAATTTTCATGCACATATATCATATAAATATAAATATATGACAGAATAGGATTCTTCCACATTAGTGCAGATCAAAATTCATTTTATTTGTTATATTATATTGAATTGCTTTTTAGTAGTACTGGAATTTAATGTCAAAATAGTGTTCGAAGAATTATTTTAATATTTAATTTAACTTTTTATTAATATTCTTACAATGTAATTAATTTTTTTTTTAAATGCGTATTTGTAGCTGCATACAATATGCGACATGAATATTATTTACTATTACTAAAACTAAGCAAAGTGCTTGTGCTATTAAATGTGTTAGATTTACAGTTTTTTAACATTTGATTGCTAATTGTGAAATTTTAATTGTATTAGATTTAGATATGTTTTTGTATATAACTAAATATAAATTATTTATTAAAATTAATCTACTTTGATACATTAATTGTGATGATATCAATTTGGATTTTATTCATTCACAAAGTTTTAGTACTAAAAAATATTTTACAATCCATTTTATAATATTTATTTGTCTTGTTTAATATTATATTATATTAGATAATAATATACTAGAAAGATAAACAGAGAAAATCAATCATTAAAAAAAAATGTCCAAATAGCGTCAAATTATTTGGATGCTATGTTTCTTTTAATTAAATTTAAATTTAGCTGAATTGCTTAAAAATATACATTGATAAATTAATCTATGAAAACTATACTTAGTTACCACTGGGTTCAAACCCGGAACCTTTTGTTGCCGGAATATACGTTACTATTTTAACATTTATTATTTAAAGTTTAATAGACATAATATTTACAATGTTCTTAAATCGCAACTTCATAATAAATAAATAATTTTAATAATGAATAAAAAAAATATTGTGTGGAATCAGTATTCATAGATTTTAAAATCTAGCTAACAATACAGAGTTAAAATGCTAACGAAAAAATAAGTTATCTCATTGGATATAAATACAATTTTGCAGACATTATTATTGCTAAAAAATGTAAGAAATAAGCGAATCAAGTTTCGTAAGTATGTTTCATTTATGAGATTGATTTTTCAGTGCACGAGTTAGAATATATTTTAGCACAATAAAAAGGTTTTCCATATGCGTTGCCTCCTACACTAGTCACACTAGTCTAGATGGGCTCCGTTTAGGTAGATCGTTACAAGGAGGCAGCTGATCTTAAGAAATTCTAAAATAATATTGAAACTGCGTACAAAGAAAAACACAAACATGTTACATGTCTCAAATAAATGTATCATACCTCCTCTAAATCATTTTAAAGTTTTGTGGATTTTGTCGGGTCGCTTGATTTTGACATAGTAAATTTGAATATATTTGCACGTTATCGTTGAACTAGATAAAATTAATTGTCATTAATACAATAGGCACATCATCGATAGTGATTATTTAAAAAAAATACGTTATATGTCTCAGACACATGTATCATATAACGTCTGCATAGATTTTTTTTTCTGGATCGAAAAAATATTCATAAATTCAGGTAAATAACTAAAATTAAAATGCAATAAAATAAAATAAGGAATATCTTAAACTCTTTATTAATAGCAACGGCTTACGTAATTCAGCAGGGGTAACTATTTTTCAAAATTAATAAATATTTTAATATTAAAATTTATGTTAAAAATATATTAATAATAAATCATATTAAAATTATAAATCAATGCATTAAATTATACAAAAAAAAAATCAGAGCTGCCGGGATCGATACTCGGTTCCAAAATTTTTTTGAATTCAAAAAGGTTTTCGAGGCACCTAGTATCGATCCTGGTACCGGTAGAAGTGAAAATAAAATACAAAGTAGCATGTGAAAGTATAAAAATTACACGAAACGTGCTCTTTCTAATGCATCTTTGTTAACACATTTTTTGAGGTACCCGCTGAATAAACATATTTTTTGTTTATACATGTTCATATACCTACCGGCGTACTGATCATTTAAGAATTTAAAATATATTTTGCAAAAATATTTCAAAAATTTTTAAAAAAATTCAAGGTTTCTCATTTAAGATAAATCTACAAAAAATGTTTACCGTGGAAAACGTATAACATGAAAAACAGGTTGACATTAAAAGAATTTTCCATTTTAGAAGAACAAAAATTCTCAATTATTTTGTATGACCCAACTTTCTATTGACTAGGCCGACATTTGATAATAAACAATAGATTCAAGATATGCCGCTTGTCGCGTACCACCATTTCAAACAAAATTATCTTTGATTGCGTCGTCACCGTACTATTTACGAACTGAACATTCTAGTAACTAGGTACATCATACAAAAATAATGTAGATTTTAATTTGAAATTTTTTCACTATAATTAATTAATTTATTATCATATTGAATATTTAAATATCGAATGTGCATTGCACATATATCTGTTGTAGTAAATTCACATACAGAGTGAATATTATGTTCCAGGCCAATGTTGTTTTTGAATAACCAGAAAATGAAACACTTTTTTTTAATTTAGTTTTAATTCATCGATTATGTACGGAATAAAACATCGGCCAAATGGCCGCCTCTGGCAGCGGCAGAAATATGTGCTCTTTTAATCATATTTTTCATAACATTCTCGCACACTTCGCGTGTTATTTCATTTCGAATATTGTCCTGTAGTATCGAAATTGTTGTTGGCTTATTGGATTATACCTTTCCATTTAAGTACCCCTACAGAAAATAGTCAAGAGCCGTCAAATCAGGTGATCAAGGAGGCCAATCGATATCACCACTTATTCAAATTTCAAACGCAGCTTGGATTGTGTATGAGATGGTACCGTCCTATTAAAACCACATATATTGCAAACCCAATCGACCCAATTCGGCCACCAAGAAATTTTACAACATATGACGATAGCGATCACCATTAATGGTTACAACATTGCTATAATTATTTAGATGTACTGTTGAGACATTAGATACTCCATAATATATTGTAATCAACTATTTTCTACGACTACCAAATACGAATTAACAAATATTTGCTAAATCAAAATGGTGGCTAAACAAAATCGGCTTGAAACATAATATTCACCCTGTATCTTATTTTCTACGATTAATTTTGTACTTTAATATTTCTAATGTTTGATTAGAAAACTTTTAAGCTTATTTATTGATTTACATTTTTTTGTTGTAACAGAAGTGAATATAAAATATTATAATATAATATTAGAAACTTAAGATAACTCGAAGTTTATTGTGTTGGATGCCGTAGGATTGCATCTCTGATATATATACAAATTGTCCTGACTTCGTTGCTAGACTGCCTTCTGTATTAAAGTAGCAAATTTCTTTCATACTGTTATGGTGTTATTTAATTTTTTTTTAATATAGAAAAAAAAAATGTGTGTCGTAAAACTAAAGTGAATTATTAGTGTAGGTATTGTATTATGATTATATAGGAATGTTGGACAACGATGCCTCTGATTGATCTCTACCCAATTGTTTCATATATATATATGTATAAACTTACAAGCGCTTTGGATTAATTTGAAACATTGATAACAAATACAGATATCGTTCGAAGACACCAATGAAATTGGAAATTACCTAGGCTAGTGCGGCCTTCTGCCGGAGTTGGAATGTCGCAAATTACAACATCACATGTACGTCAACTATGGTGAGTTGCAAGTTATTAAATACAAAATTAACTTACAACACGAACAAATAATGAAGGCTGCATTTTTTTTCATTGTTAACCAACGGAATTTTAATGAACACTTCCGGTACCTCTGTCCGCCCTGGCTTCATTTATTTATTCAGACTGAGCTTTTGTGATACCCATGTTGTATGAAAAAACACTTGTTCATAATTTTAAAAAAAGATCAACTTGAAATTTACGACCTTAAATTGATAAATCATAGTGAATGAAACAAAACTAGGAAGTATTTGAATTCAACGCTTAATATGACAAAATAACACGCATAGTAAAATATTAAAAACCGTGAATTTTTTTTTTACACTTCCTATAAAAAAATATTTTTCTCCTTGTAGCTTCTTTTAACCTTGATTTATATAATTTCTCTCAGAAAAACAAACACATTTTAAATATTCTTATAAATGAATTTCTTTGTATTATATTCTTATGATTTTATCAATGATTTATTATTATTTAAAAAAAAACCTTAACCTTGAATTCAAAAAGTCCGTTCAATATTGGATTATTTTATATTTCAGTTTTAAAAAACACCATATTAATCGTTCTTTCAACACAAAAACGTATTTCAAAAAATATTTAAGCAATTTTGTAGCGTCTATATCAGAGGTTCCCAAACTTTTTTGTGTCGTAGACCCCTTGCCATGTTTTTCGGTTTTTGGTAGACCCACTACTTACCTGATATTGATTTTTTGTAAATTTCTAATTGTGGTGAAGTTTAGTGTTAAAAACTTAAAGTAAAAACACATGTTAAGATGATACTGGTATATCATTATGTGTACGTTTTTACAAGTTCAGAATGTATTGCGACCACAAAGCGAATGCCTTCATCCTACAACTTACACAATTTTATAAACATATATAACAAATTTTTTACTTCATAGGTACTTTTATAAATAATGTATATGTCTTTATATTATAAGATTATAATGTAAGTAAATAGGTACTATCAGTGTATGTTGAGATCCACTATCGTGGACCCTCATTTTCATTTCATAGACCCCTGGGGGTCAATATAGACCACTTTAGGAATCGCTGGTCTATATGTATAGAAATCGCCAACATGTACGAGCAAGACCTCCCTTATTGATACAACATATATTATTAAAAAAAGTCTCAAACTTATTACAAAGAGATTTTACCTTTAGATTTTAAGTTGAAGAGTCTAAAGCGTGTCTAACATCATAAATAAGGCGGAATTCAATCCCTGTTTCAATGTCACGCGAGAAACAAACCTTTGTGTTTGGGAAACGCGTGCCTTGATAAAGGAATCTAGAAAAGTCGTATTTGTACTTTACATAATATGTTTCACATAAAATTAATGGCGTAGCAAAACAAGTTTTATTTTCAACGTCACGCATATCGTGATAAAGTAACGTAAGTGACAAATTTATATATGTATGTTAAAAATATATTCATATATTTTTAATATTCATGTGTTCTTCTTAAAATATTCATGGAATGTGAATTATTTAATTTATTAATTAAGAAATATAGTTTTATCTATAGAAAAAATATGATCACGACCGGATAGATTTCTTACTGTGCTTTGATTCTAAGTGATTTATTAATAACGATGAACTGGTTAGAATATGATATTTTATCATTAAATATAAAGAAAACCAATTACATTTGCTTTTGCAAAGTCTACTGATAAACCAGCTTCTCAATTTGAACTCTATAATTGTACATTAAATCGTCACAGCTCTGTAATATCATCTTGTTCAAGTAACAAATTAGAAAGCGTGCCAACTGTGAATAAGTGATAATTGATGATACATTAAACTGGAGATATCATGTGAATAAATTGTTAAATCGTATTCGCAAACTCATTTATTTCTTCAGAGAAGTTAGAGATATTTTAGGACCTTCATTAATTAAAACAGTCTGCTATCTTTTCTGTCAGTCTCTAAGAAGATACGGCATACTAGAGCCATTAACCCGGGCACAGAAAGCAGTGGTAAGAGTAATGTATAAAGAACAATGTGTGTACTGTTTGGAACAACTTTTAAAAGTAAATCGGTTATTGGATGTAAGGCAAATGTATATACAATCATTAGAATATTTCACAAATAATATCACACTGCATAACCCTGTCGAACATACATATTTAACACACTCAAGAAATCAGTCAAAAGAAAAGTCACTGTAGCCAACCTATCGCAAATTATAAAAATAACAAATCTAAATGGTATAGAAAAAACACTATCCATCTCGATCTCTGATCTAGTAAGGTGGGCAGAGAACACATGAAATATTGAATGTATATATAAATAAAAAAATGCCATGTGGATACGTACATTTCTCACCGTAAGTTCAGGACTTTCCATTTCTAAAACATTTTATAAATATTAATAAGGTGCTGGAATCCATTCTGGAGTTTTCACAAGATCAATAAATTATTGGCTTTTTTAGAGAATTTTCACCAACGAGACGACAACAAATACTAAAATGGCGATTTTGTGAATTTTTTGGAGAATTTTTAGAAAATATATATATATATATATATATAAAGATAGTCAATCATTTCATTGCATAATTACAATGTTTATAATTAAAAAGCATAAATTAACATACAGACCCCCGATCATAACACAGTAAAGCAGGTTTAACTTTAAAGCATTGTTTTATTTAAAATATATTGAAAAAATGATTAAGTTAGACTGCAAGTTTGCAATATCTTACGGTCTATATAATAAAATAAAATAATAAAATAAAATATTGTTAGATAATTAGTAAAGATAATTGTTTCTTTTGCTTCAAAATTTTACTCATTTACAAATGTTGATGCCTTATGAACTTTAGAGGCAGTCACTCTAAACAATGAAAGCTGTAAGCTGCAATTAACTTCCCAAGTTCTTCAAGTAGATAGTACCGCGTCCCCTCAAAATTGTAATATAATTTGTCTCTCAAGTGTTTAACATGCCCAAAGCATTGGCACGTTGCCCAAAGCTTTCTTAGTAGAATTACTGTCAAAACTTGCGTTCATCAAAACATATTTGCAGTAGAATTAAATTCCTGGATAGTGATTTCAATGATTTTATCTGAATCGTTATAAGAATAAAAGCCAAAACTTTTCTCTAAAAAAAGAAAATTCCGGCAATTGAAAAAATTCTCAAATTTCTGACAAAAGTAGAACTAAATTCGGTAACCGTGATCGATAACGCACATTACCATTCACGAAAATTAAAGTGAATTGTGATTCAATAGTGGGTGACGTCAAAAAACTTTATTTATCTAATTATCATAACTTAACTAATACTGATAAACTGACGAACATCATTAGATAGAAATAATCTAAATATCAGATGTGTGCAGATCACATGGTGAAGAAGAAATATTAAGATTTTCTCTACTATATTGTAAATTTAAAGTTATAGCAGCCTTGATTCTAAAAACGTAGATGAAAGGCATGCATCTAACATGTTATATACATTGAAAATATCATGGAACTGTTAGACTACGAGTTAATGAAACTGTGGACAATGATATAATATTTACAGTAATTCTCTTCTAAGTAACTTCTAATCCATATGAGTTTAATTATATGATAAAATAAATTATTTACGATTTTACAAGGTTTACAAAATTTTAAAAGGTTTATAATCTCGCAGATTTTTCGTGCGTTATACCAAAAGTCTGAAGACTCAGCTCCCGTTTACAGAGATAAATAATATATTGAGCCTTCAACAATACACAATAGAGCACAAGTTTCTTTACATTCGGTGTACGTTTCATCGTTGTGTCAAATTTAAAAAGTTTGTTGTTGAAAATGTCTTCTTCTCGGTAAACCGTCTGTAGAAATAATAAGAAATTATATTAATTAATAGCATCTTAGAATTTAGATACTTAAATGTATGGTTTACTATGCCTTTCTAACGATCCCTTCGCTTAATTTTGATTCAAAGAAATTCTGTAATTTTAATTAATTGTTATAAAATAAAAAATTTTCTGAGAAATTATCTCAAGCACTTCAATTTTTATAATCAAACCTTACAAAACAACTTACCACATTCCACTGAAAAGTTCTTAAAGTGACAGCGTAACTTATAATATTAAAAAATAATTGAAAAAAATTGTTCCACGTACTTTTTGCCGAGGAAACCGATATATAATATTTTTGTAATTGAACAGAATCAACTAACAGTGTGGAAATAAAACGGTTTTCGTTTCACTAATTAAATTCGGTCGGCAAAAATTTCTTTATGTGGGGCAAATTAAAATTTATTTGTATGCGCAGAAGTCGGTTGTTGCTGTGGTAGTTTTGACCGAATTCAACTCTTGGCGTAAAATTTCGCCACCGATCCCAGGTGTACATTACAATGAGGCATTTGCTAAATAAGGCTCTGAATATGCTGGACAGTATAAAAACAGAGGGCTACTGTGTCGATGTATAATATTTTCAGATTGTCTTTCGAACGATCAACATCCAACCGACCACAAAAATGGCTGCAACCAAAATGGTGAATAGCTAAATATTTTTAAATGTTATTTAAATTTTTGTTAATAAATAATGTTATTGTAATAATTAATACATTAACCTTACATAATAACGGTTACCTAATATATTAGCATCATTCATATAATATGTTCATTTCTCAAATTCGAACACTGAAATACGTACTTATGTTTATTTAAAATAGAGTAGGTAAATGAATCACATTCCTCTCTTAACACACATATTTCTATTTTTTCGGGAGAACACATTCTTATTATGAAGTTGTAATTATTCAGAGCATAGGTCAGTGATATTTTAAATACTAATTAAATGTATTGATTAGAAAAATATACATATAAAATCAATTTTATTGAAAAATATTATTGTTCGAACTTGGATCTCTTCCAATCAATCCAATCAATTTTTCGATAAAATTGATTTTATATGTATATCTTTCTAATCAATACATTTAATTTATATTTAACATTTATTTATATTCTTCCAACTCCATTTAAAAACACTTCTTCATTTTAATTGTTCGTAACAACTTGAATTCTTTATATTATACCTTACCTTACGTATAATATATATCGTGACTTTGATATTAATATATTTTGTAAACCAACTATTCATTTTCAAATATGTACGTCCCTAATCGTATAATTTTTTCTAACATCATATATAATTCCTCGATTCTCTACAATTTTTGCGAATATTCAAATAGATGTATTCTGTACCAGATGTATCATTCTGTACAGCAGATGATTCGATTTAAAAATGCGTCATACTTGTTTGATCTAGCGGCTTGGTGCTCGATCAAGAGATTCAAATTGTTCTATCCTCATTAATCCTATCCTCATTAATAAAGCCTAAAAATAAATAAAAAGATTATTGTCTTTGTTTCTTATTTGACTATGTATATTTCCAGATCTTTGCATTCTTCTTCGTTGCCATCACTGGAACAAATGCTGGAGGGCTCGTCGCACCCCTATTGGCGTCAGCTCGCTCCATCCACGCTGTAGCCGCAGCACCTATCTTGGCCGCCCCTTTAGCTGCCCCGCTAGCCGCCCCATTGCTGGCTGCCCCTGCTCATTTGAGTTACGCTAACTACGCCCCACAAAATATTCTCCCTTACGCCAGCCAGTTAAACATCGTAAACAGAGGGTTAGCTGGTTACGCTTCACCGTTTGCTGCTGCTTACACTTCTCCATTTGCTTCTCCTTACCTCGCATCACCGTACTTGGGGGCTTCCCTGGCTTATTCAGCCGCACCCTTAGGTGCCCCTCTTTTGAGGGCTGGCCCAGCATTTGCCGCTCCCCTAGCCGCTCCTATTGCTGCCCCCCTGGCCGCCCCCTTGGCTGCCCCCGTCGCTGCTCCCCTGGCTGCCCCGGTCGCTGCCCCTCTGGCCGCCCCCGTCGCCGCTCCCGTCGTCGCAGCAGCCGGACCCGCACCCGTCCTCATCAAGTGAATGCATTTCGGAATTAAATAAATGAACTGCATATACGCACTGTTGCATTGTTATTGTTATTAAATAAAAATTTGGATGTTATGAATTGTTTTTTTAATATATTTATTAATTAACCTGGAAATTACTATAAATTGTTTATATCTACGAAGTACTTAGGAAAAAAATATTTTAAGCTAGATGAGCGGCAATCGCCTTTAATCTAATAAATCCGCTATAATAGTATGATTACTTATTGATACACCTTGCATTTTATCGATAAAATCATTTAATCTTCAACGATACATTAATTATACAATATTATTATACATATTTTCAACACTTATCCAATGGTTAATATTTCTTAGCTAAAAAAACCTTCTTCGATATATATCCTCGGTGATCATTGACATGGATGTGATTTCGTGCTAGGCTAGCAGTACATTATAAAAGTACATAAAATATTATCTTCTTTTCTTACCTTACCTAATACTCCTTGTAATGTTTGCCAGTAAATTCACAACTATCAAAAATAACAATTAGTAATTGTAAAAAAAACAATATGATAATAAAAAAACAATAAACTTAAAATGGAGCACAACGAGTTTGCGTTATATAATAAAAATATTAAGCTTAAGTGTTCATATCCTAAGATTGTTTCGAATTGCCACAAGGTCACGACAGGCACTAGAAAAGTTAATTCACCAAAATGTATCAATGATGCAAGAAAATACACGAGTAACATGAATAATAAAGATCTTTGGTGATCAATTGTTTCGTCATCCAGGATTTCTCTTCCTGCAGCTCAGAACTAAGCCAAGATAAATTTAATTACTTTTAATGTTAATAATAATATTTTTTTCGTTTATACCATTATTCATTGATAACTCGACATGTTTTGGGGCCAATGATCCCTTCTTCAGGATTCAATGTATATGTATAAGAAGGCTATTGGTAAAGATAAGATATTGACCTCGAAACATATTGAGTTATCAATAAACAGTGGTATAAACAAAGTATTTTCTTATTATTAATATAAAATATTGCCACAAAGTAACTTAGCAATTATTAAGGACGAACTTTTAAAAAAATTCTAATTACAAAAAATTAGCTTTAATGTCGTTTAAAGCAAAAATATGTAATAACAATATATTAAATTTTTAAAACTTTACATACGAATATATTATCGGTTCAGCTCAGACATGACGAGATTGCTGACCATTTGGTGACATTATTTAAATATTATTTTTATTAATAAAAATAAAATATTTACTAGATCTCTCTTATCATCGTCGTACTCGTGGAGTGTGGCCTCTATTGCTGCTGCTGTGAATGTGATGTAGAAATGTATTATTTACTATGCACACATTTAAGAATGGTGAATTGCATTTTGGCTAGTGGTGAAGTAGAGGGAATGTCAGTGCACTTTCTTATTGTGTCAGTGGATTGTGACTTGCATTGACAGCATCCGACCAAATTACGCGACGTAATATGAATAATTATTATTCATAAACCATTACATTTCGTGACACGTACATTCGATGTAAAAAATATTTTTGAAATTGAAAACGTATTTTAAGCATGCGAGAATTTTTTTAAAAGAATATGACATTTACTTTTACCCACCTGTGGTAAAAGGTTCACCATTGCTGGTCCAGCCGATCGAGAAATTTCCCCAAGTACGATTAAAAATCTCAAGAACAATTATATAGGGTCTTTTAATAGGGACGCTCAAAATTTGTTAGGTTATAGCAGCCATGTTGTTAAAGTGACATCTGTCAAATTTATTGTCAATTGTTAAGTAGTATACGGCAAATCACCACGGAAGGTTGAATAACGTGTGTAAATCATCAAATTTTATTATCAAAGTCACGAGTGATTTGAGGGCACGGTTATCTCGCGCGGCGGTGACGTGAACTGGCCACAGAGATCGTGCGATTTAACGCCTTTAGACTTCTTTCTTTGAGGTTATCTTAAATCGCAAGTCTTTACGAATAAGCTGCAAACAATTGACCCCCTCAAAGTCAACATAACAAACGCCATCCAGCAAATTTAGCCAGATTTATGCGATAAAGTCATAGAAAATTGGACCTCCCAAACCTGCCACCGAACAAAACCGCAGCGGATATTCGAACTACGTTATATTCCACACTTAATGCCATAAAATATACTTTCAAATGAAAGAAAAATTGAGTGAATATCTCACACACAACCTGTTTAACTTACATTTTAAAATCGAGCGTCCTCGTTGAAAGACCCTATTTATATAATTTATATTTATAACATAACCCACTACGTCATTATAACTTTATAAACTATTTAAATACAATGAAACAGCAGACGATACCTTAAAACGTTTTAACCTCATTAGACAATTCAATCAAAAAGCAAATTATATTATTTTATTATTATTAAACGTTAAGAGTTCTATTTCAAATATACAAATAAATACAGTAAACAGAAACCGCACACATAAAAACTTAGGTAAAATAATATTTTATAAAGATCAACATTTATTTATGTTCTTTCAGGAAGCTCTTACAGTAAAATGAACAATGAATGTTCCAAAAATATGCTTTATTATTATATTACGTAATTCTTAATATAACAATTAATGCTAATAAATAAGAAATAATGCAAAATTCTTTTTCAAATTCCTAAGAACGACGCTGTGTATAAAAAAAATAAACTTGGAAAACATGTTTTTTCATTTCAATTTACTAATGAGAAATTTCAAACGTTGATTTAAGTATTTACCATGCTAAAAAAAGAAATTCTAGACATATGTAAAATGTTCTATAAACGTTCACGTTTTAAATAATCAACGTGATCAAATTATGATTTGATTGTATTGCAAATATTGCAAGTAACGCTAATGTGAATTGAACTATATCTATGTTACCGAATCGAATTACGAAAATAAAGCGTTGAATTACATACATAATTAATATGTACGTTATACATTTTCAATTAAACTGAAATATCCTCCTGGCCTGACAGCGTGCCTGCTGCCGCTGAGTGGTTCAGTAATTACTGCTGAAATTTATCGCAACGTAAGTATGTATTGTAGTTGTATTTTATTAAACGAATTAACAAATAAATATACCATGAATTGAAGAAGCTAGTTTAGAAAATGCTTAATTTACCTGTGAAAATATCGTGAATGAAGACTGAGGAATGAGATATGGCTCGTAGATTCATTCCTAGGTTATCATTATATGTATGATTGAACCACTTTAAGATTCCTTTTATAGATTTTAAATGTCAGGGATTCTTTATTTAATGATATAAAAGGTCAATTAAATAGACATGACACACAGTAGACAAAAAACGATCATTTTATTGTATGAGAAAAGTCAATTTATAAGATCAAAAGAAAATCACCCAACATCCTACCGTCAGAACTGAGGCGAAAAAAAGTGTTCCACAAAGAATATTTTTTTCTTTGAACAACATATACGGATAAATATTTTCCTGAATATCTTTCATTAAAATTAATTTATTGTTTTACATTATTTGAGTTATCTAATCTGTCAGTTAAAAATCTAATCTAAATTAGCTAACTGTTCCATTATTATCATCATTCTTACGCACCTTTATGCAACTTCCAAATTACGAGGCGAAATTAAAGAATTGACCTATAGAAAATTATGCTTAAATGTGTATATTAAAGTGAATGTTTTATTATATAATAAGCTAGGTTTTATTATATAATAAGCTGTTTTATTATATAATAAGGCTAGTTTTCCGCTTGATCATTTACAATTTTGAATAATGTAATATTAATAAGTAATATGTCGTATCAATGTGTCCAAAATTTAATAAAAATGAATTGATAATTCTGGCGTTTGCAGTCGGTTTACTCAAAGGTATTTGAGATTCTGTAAAAATAATGTAGATGGCTTTCAAATAATGGAACGACAGGTGTATTAATTTGAAAAATGTAACATATAGGTTCGAAAATTTGTCAAGAAAAATACTGGCGTTATAGCACAATGGTAGTGCACTTCCCCGGATTGGAAATAGAGATCCAGGTTCGAATCCCGGTGACACAAAAACAATATTTTTCGACAAAATTGATTTTATATGTATATATTTATAATTAATACATTAATTTAGTATTTAAAAGTAATATTATTTTAAAAATTGTATAATTTAATGTACGTTAAGTAAAAAGCGTGAACTTGCCAATAAGCTTTAAAAATAACGCCTCAATTTTAGAATTATTGATAATTTTGCTTCAAGAAATTAAATTATAATTTAGAAATAAGATGGAGAACGCATTTATTTACATATTCATTAGATTGAGAAATATCCTATCAACTAGTATGATTAAAACAATTTACAACCCTTTTGCCCAATCTATCTTACAATACGATATAATCGGTTGGGAGGGGGGGGACTTTCAACACTAATCTCTAACCTGCATAAAAGGTTCAGAGGCTAGTTTTGAAAGTCAACCTTCGAAAACCATCAATATTTCCAACTTCACAAATATTTAACTCTCTAAAGGTTCTCAGATTAAATAAAATCTTCAAAAAGAACGCGCTGCTACAAATTCACAAAGACCATTTCAATTCAACAATTTCCGCAAAAATAAGTAACCGACCAAGATCGCGTGGCAACTTAAAAATTCTCAAATTTAAAACTACTGCTTCTTAACATCATTACGCCTATCAAGGTATAACATTTTTTAATATCCTTCCACATAAAATCAAAACAGAAAAAAATTATAAAGTCTTCAAATTGTAAATCAAACAAATATTAGAAAACTGCGGTTCCAATTACAAGTTCTAATTTGATTATGTTTATGTATATGTATTAAATAATTTAATTATATATTTATATTTTACTTCTATACTTACCTTTATATTATTTTAAAACTGAAATATTTCCCAATTCAAACACGAAAATTGATTTCTTGAATTGAATGAATTGATTAATTAATTATGTCATGTATATACGATATATCTATAAGTGTAAAATAAATTTAAATAAAAATAAAATAAATACACGTGTACTTGGACTCGGAGGACTAAATAAAATAGTAAATAGTAAAAATTAAAGAATTTTATTTTAAATTTGAGTTTATTTACACAGCTATTCCCAAAGTGTAGGCCGCGGCGCCATAGAGTGCTGTCATTGGCTTTCAGGAACGCCATACATTTTTGAAATCACTCGTAAAGATTTAAATTTTCACATAAAAATTGAAAAAAAGTGGTAAAAAAATGAATGAAGAAGGTGACAAAGATTGTTTCCCCTTGTTGCAGCAGTTTCAAAAAAGTTGATTTCTGTTACGAGTTAAAATCTAATCTTTAAGACCTTTAATCACACCTCATCAACTGATTTAAAAAATACTTCCAATAAGATATTATTGACGAGTTTGCATAGAAGAACTGGAACACATTCGCAAGGGAACAATTTGGGCGCCGTCGAAAAATCTTGATGCACCAAGGGCGCCGAACCAAAAAGTTTGAAAATCACTAGAGTAACGTTTAAAATGTAATTATAGTTAAAAAAATGATATTATACAATATATATAGATTAATGTTGATAAAAGTACTGATTTCTCGGAAAATTTATCGTTTTTTAAGATTATTCGTAGATTACATCGACAAAAAACCTACATCGTATCGTAAAAACCTCATTTCTTTAAAATGAGCTGAAATTGATGAAAAATGTTTCGTAACTTATTTTTATCAAGGATTATTATATTTTTTATGATAAATAATCTGAGCATGTATATGTAAAGCTCTTTAAAGGCTTTATTTATGGAAATAATACGGCATCCGAGTTGTTGGCACGGTCCTACGATGGCCGAGATCGCCAAGGCCAACCTTTTCACGAACTGTTAATGAATCGTGTATTCCATAAGCGATATAGAGAAACAATTTAGAATAGGGTAGAGGCAATTGGAAAAATGTGAAACGTATTTCTCGGTCACAAGTTTATATTACTAACGTATTGACTAAAATGTTATAAAAAATGCTGGTGCCTGAAATCTAAAAAAAAAATGCTTCGATTTCATGAAAATATTAAAAAAAATGATGTATGTGTCCAATATTATGAAAGTGGTCCAAGTAAAGAAATTGAAAAAATGTGTTTATTAATTATTTTGCGTCACATTGTTTCTTTTATTAATATAATGTGATGCAAATTGTAGCAATTGTGGAAGATTTTAAGTATTGTATATAATGAATTGTTACGGCGTTCGACGGTAAGTCATTTCAATCTCTTTTTTTTTTATTTCCTTATAAGCTACATGCAATATTTATATGTCGAAATAAATTATAAATATAATAGACTTAATAAATTTTGAAACATTCTGTTGTGTATTATAAAAATATTTTTTAATCAATTCAACCGCAAACCTTTCAATATCTCGGAACGAAATAAACATGACTTTTGAAAACCACTTTCATAATAATGGGCACATATAAGGTTTTTTTTCAAATCCTTAGTACCTAGCGATGGTAAACCATTGTTTGTTTTTTCTTTTTTTATTAATATTAAAAATATAATACAATTTCAATAATCAGTGGATATATATATATATATAATATATTTTAACATTCGTTTCTTCTCTATGAGAGTAAGACTCGTGTATAGAGAAAGAGTATATTCGAGTTAATTTATGTTTCAGTTAATCTGTGTACATATTTTTTTTACTTCAGTTACAAATTTATGATAGTCCGTAATTTTTCTAATTGTGATGGGGAGATTGTTAAAAAATTTGATACCTTGATAAATATATTAATTTTGAGTTGCGGTATATTTTAGTTTTGGGATATTAATTTGATCTCTATATCTTATAGATCGGAATTCGCTTCTAAAATTTAATTGATTTTTAATTTAGAAAATTTGAATTATTGAATATTTTTTGTATACGTCTACTATTTTTGGCACTTTAAAATCTGTGAAAAGTTGTATACTTGGATAGTCTTTTTTTTTTTAGAATTATTTTTATTATCATTTTTTGAGTGATTTCTAATTGTGACATTGAAGTTTTATATGCACCTCCCCATCCAATAATACCGTATTGCAAATGTGACTGTATAAACGCGTAATATATTATTTTCAGATATGTAAGTGATAAGATGTTTCTGAGTCTAAAAAATATATAGGCAGTTTTCCTTATTTTGTTTGTGAGATTAGTAATATGTTCTTTCTATTTGAGATTGTTATCTATTATGATTCCAAGATACTTGATACTTGTAACTGTTATTTAACTATTAGAAGTTTAGTTTCTGATATAACAGAGATCGCTCGAAGAGTCATGAATAATTTGTAGCCGATAATCGTTACAATCGAACATATTCACAGTAATAATAACGGTTTAATCATCACTATTTCTTAGAGTATACGGTACTCTAAGAACTTTACATAAAGATGGACTACTTACTCTACTAATTCAAATGCATCGGCGTTAACACCTTGACACTTTAACAACCTACATTCTATTTACGAACATCCTAATTATTTAATATTAATTGCCTGTGTCCACAGATTTCTATCGGAAATTCGATTCGAGCATAAAGGACAATTCAGAATTCAGCGCGAAGCGATTTATTATTTAATCATCAAAACCTTTGTTTTTTGTGTGCAGATTATAATCCAGCACACACGTACCTTAACTGACTCGCAGATATCAAAGAATCATTGAGAGATCATTTTCTCCACGGTCTTTAATACATGGAATAGTAAAAAGGTCTGACAAAGCCCTTTAAACATTTTAATGCTATTTGACAAAATTGACTAATTGACATTTGCGGATTGTTATCATTTAAAGGTGAATATTATATAACAGGCCGATTTTGTATGGCTGCTACACATAGCCCAAGCTATGGTTGAAATTTTGCGAGAAATTTTTCCTGGCCGCATAATATCAAATAGTAGTGATGGTGACTGGCCCCTTCTTGAAAGTACTTGAAAGAAAAGATTTTCTCTAAAAAGCCAATAACAACTCTGATGTTACAGAACAATATTTGAAATGAAACTGTTGAAATAACACGCAAAGTATGCGAAAAATATAGTTAAAAGAGCATATTACATTCGTAATTGTAATAAACTAAATAATTGATAAATTAATACCAAATCAAAAAATTATGTTACATTTCCTAGATATTCAAAAATAACATCGAACTGGAACATATTATTCACCTGTATATGTATTTTGTTTTGGGATATTTTGTATTATTTGAATTTTCGTGCGCCGCGTAGATAATTGTAAGCAGAACCATACTGTGCTTTATATTTTTATGTTTTATATTGTAAAGTGGGCCGGTCCTGTTGAGTACTTTGATTCATAAGTTAATATAACGTTACGGTACGTTGTTATAAAATTGAAATAATTTATTTTATCTTCCTATGTCGTGATGCAGTATTCTTGAGGTAATAGGTGATTGCCGACATTAAATATTTAACAGTTTTTATTGTAAAATTAAGTTTAATCACTGAAACGGTGCACGTGGCTTGGGCCTTGTATATAAATAATTGTAATTTATTATAAAACCATTATTTATTTATATATTAATACATTTTTCAATGGTATTGTTATGTGCGACGTGGTTGGTGATGGACTAGGCAGATGGCAGGGTTCTACTGATATGTAATTATAACATTAATTATGTTAATATAAATATAGTCTTATTAAGAAGAACACATTCTTATTGTGAAGTTGTAATTATTCAGAACTCAAGTCAGTGATATTTTAAATACTAATTAAATGTATTAATTAGAAATATATTCAAAGAAATAGAAATAGAAAATAGAAATATATAAAAAGCAATTTATCGAGAAATATTGTTGTTGGTACCGGGGTTCGAACTTGGATCTGTTTCAATCTGGGGATCGTGCATTAACCGATTATGCTACAGCACACAGATATTAACGAAAAATGTTACACTATTCAAATTAATACATCTATCGTTCCATTATTTGAAAGCCATCTACTTTATTTTTACGGAATCTCAAATACCTTTAAGTATCCGATAGGAGACGCCAGAATTAACAATTCATTTTTATTAACTTTTTTCGGTTAATGCACGTTCCCCGGATTGGAAGAGATCCAGGTTCGAATCCTGGTGGTAACAAGAATATTTTTCGATAAAATTGATTTTATATGTACATTTTTCTAATTAATACATTTAATTTATGTTTAAATATAAATTTATTTAATTAAAAATAATTAAGAAAATAATATTTCTATATTTTTAATTATTCTATCAATAGACCTGTTACACTAACATGCATGTTCATTAAAAGGTTAAACCACGAGTTATGTATCTATAGTTATAAAAATAAATAATACATAAAATCATCCCAAGTATTAGAATGTATTCCCCGCGAGTACAGTATGTCCATGAAAACGTTGCACCGTTGCATGACTGATAGAGCATGGACTGCAATAAATTAAACAAAATAAACTTTGGAAAAACGCTTATTATTCCATGTTTTCTTACTGTTGAAATAATTCGCATTCTATTATTGTGCTGGTGGACATTGTTCTCGCACCTGTTGCGAGTATTCTAACAACAAAAATGTCGTAAACAACTGGGATTTCGAAACATCATCATTGACTTCATGATAATCATGTATTTTGCCGTAAGACCAAATGATTATTTCGGCAAGATCGGTGCAAGTATAAAAACCAATGACAGTAAGATATCTTCACATCATTCTCATTCGGTTATCCAAACGAAAAGGAGATCTATCCATCCACACCACAATGACTTCAATTAGCATGGTGAGTTAGTTAACTGTTAGGTGACTGAGATAAAAACATAAAATAATTCTAGAACATAAATTTAATTAGTTAACATTTTCACGTAACAATGTCGTTATTTTGTCTTAACTAAATATTTTAAGTATTAATAATATTTTATTTTCTAGATTTCTTCTTTCCTGTTCCTTGCTGTTGTAGGCGTCAGCGCTGGAGGATTACCATTGGCTCCTGTTTATGCATCATCTCCACTATTGGCGAGAAGTTACTTCTCATCTCCGTTGCTGGCTCCGGAGGTCTTGGCAGCATCAGCTCCAGCTTTTGCACGCGCTGCCCTTCCTTTGGTGGCAAGGTCAGCTCCCCTCTTCGCACCAGCCACCGTGGGATATGCTCATTCCGTTCCTCAGAACATTCCTCCGTACGCTAGTCAAGTAAACATTGTAAACCGAGCTCTATCTGGATATGTGGCTGCTCCCTTCGCTGCTCAATATATCGCTCCTAATGCTGCTCCTGCCTTGTTAAGATCATCTTTAGCTTATCCATCTGTGCCTGCATACTCTTCTATACCTTATTTGAGAAGCTCTCTTGCCTCACCATTAGCTCTATCAGCTGCATCTCCTCTTGCTTACTCTACTGGTGCGTTCCCTCTGCACACCCAAGCTATTTTCCGATCTGCTTTTGCTCCAGCGGTAGCTACAATAGGTGTTCCTGCTGGAATTGCTCCACTCGGAGTACCCGCAGGAATCGCTCCTATTGGAGTTCCAACCAGAGTTGCTCCCGCTGTAGATGGAGTGCAAGAACTTTCTCCATCAGCAGAAGAAGATCCCGCTGTTGTTGCCACTAGAACAACTATGTTGGAACCTGTACCAAACAGCGAAAACCCCACCGAAGAACCAGCGGAAAATGCCGATGAACCTGAAGCTAACAACGCTGAACAAGCTGATACCGAAGAAACACTATCCTCTAACTAATTCAAAATTGCAATCACTGTTCCAAAAATCCTCTTATGACTTGGCATTTTAAAATGTATTTAACGATTGAACGTTTCCTACAGATTTGAATTTTTTTATTTCTTATAAATATATATTGTTACAATAAATTTTAAGACAAAAAATATTCTTTAATTTACAATCCTAACTACAGACGACATAATTTTATTTTTGGATTTTAAATCAACGTATAACTACATCTCACGTAAGAAAGAAAATTTTGAATACAAGCCAATAATTCAAATGTATTATATATAGAAATAATATATAAAACACACAAAATCGATGTCATATGATTATCTTAAAAAATATATATATATACTGTACACGAGAATATACAGATAGGCTACATGGTTTAAAGATGTAGAGCATGAAAAAACACATTAAAAATTCAGTATTTGTTTTTAGTAAGAAAACTGTTTTGAAATCTAACTTCTATCAGTTATATTGTAAGTAATTATATTGCAAAGATTTTTATTTGAGAAATGGGACGTGGAATAAGAATAAACTGGCAAGTTATTTCATAACATCATTTGACATGCGTGAAACTTCACCGCCACGGTCATCAATGATGGCACGACAAGATATATTTATTTTTGTGTTTGTTAACATTTTATTACGTGCGATATACAAATGACTTCTCTAAGTACAATAATTGATTATCTTATAAAACATATAATAATTTTAACCCTTGAATACAATCTTTTATAATAACATTAATTAAATAATTCTAGCAAGTACCGATGATGCTATATTAATATTATAATTTAAAATATCCTGATGAAGAAAAGACTATTTTCCGAAACCTTTTGGTGCATATTTAACTCACAAAAGTGATTTAAAAACAAAGTCATTAAAAATTCAATAGATTTATGTACATTTGTTTGTTCACCCTATATATGACATAATTATGTGATAAAGGTAATTTTTAATTAACTTAATAGATAATTGAACACAGCGATTACAAAATCAGATAATAATTTTATAAAACCGTAAAAGATTATGAGATTATTATTATCTTGACTGTACGAAATCCGAAGCTCCGTGAAGATAAAAATTTTTAATGAACATACGTTATATATACCTACTTATTTTTTTTAAATCGTGATGATTTTGAAGTTAAGTGTAAAAGTTAGACGAAAATCTCCGATTTCGAGTTACGCATTTAACAAAATAAAACATTTAAAAAACTTTTTAAGAAAATTTAAAATTTATTTGATTGAATAATTTTTTTTTTGATGTAAGTGATGAAAAAAAGGGTACAAAGGGTAAAGTTTATAAATTAATTGTAAAGTGAAATAATAATGACAGATGCTTTTCTAATAATTTCGGAAAAAAATTACCCTGATTGAAGTGGGAAAATATTAGAGGATGTATATTAGAGTCTCAAACGTGGAAAAGATCAGCCCGATATTTATTTTTTATTGAGCCGATTAATTTCCTGAATACAAGAGATAGGCAAAATTCAAACGTAACATAGTAATATATAATACAATAATTTTTCTGGAAATATTCAAAATATCAACGACTAATACATCATCGATCTCAGAAGCGCACGTCAAATTTTGAGTAGATACAATATTTTAAGAACACATTTTTGTTGTGAAGTTGCATTTTCAGAACATAGTTCTGTGGTATTTTAATACAAATGAAATTAATCAATTAGAAAGATTTATAGAAAAAAATTATTCGTCGAAAAAAAATTTAATTGCTACCAGGATAGCAACTAAATATTTTTTCGATACATTGAATTTTTTTGTATATCTTTCTAGTTGATTAATTTAATTTGTATTAGATATATAATAGTTAATACATGCTTCGATTCTCACTTTTTGTGTCACAGAGTTTCTCTAGTGACACGGGCACAATCCTAACATATTTTTACATTTTTATTATATAGTTACCATTTAATTGAATAAATAAAAATATTATGAATTTGAGTAAAATGTGTCACTGTAACGTTACTACTTACCTACAAATTCAAGTCGTATTAATTTCTCAAAGTGTATATTTAAATACGTAAGTATATTATAAATATTCTTCTGGGTTGTTGTACCATGAATAGAATTTGAATTGGGAACCGAAAATTTAGTTACGATAAAAACCGATCTAAAGATATTAATATTTTTTTCTTACTTATAAGTCAGTATTTATTTATTTTATAATGGCTAGCTTGTAACCGTCCTAAAATAGATGATTAAGCGTCAATATTTTTAAGATTAGTAAAATATATGGCAAATTGTTGGTAAAACAACACCTTGAATTTGAATCTTTTGTCTTCTACCGATCTGCATCCGGGCTCCCCCGTTATTTCCTCTTGTTTAATTTTAGACGATAATACCAGACAATTTGGGCAAAATTAAAAGCAAAGCACAAAAGAGAGAATAGGCTGTGCAATGCCAAAATAGTTATATAACCTGTCATATATTTAACACAGATCGGCGTAAGTAAAAAGTGAAAAGGTACTTCAGAATTATTTCAAATGCACAGTAATTGTTTGATTTAAATAAGTGCGATTTTAGTAGCTTAAAGATCGGAAATTATGCAATACGCATATCTTAGGATGGATAAAATGCTACAGTTTGAGGTTCGACTTAAAATAATGAAATAATTTTTAGAAATTTAAATATGTTCAGAAATGTATGTTGAGATATTACAAAGTAACTTCACGTATTTATAAAATTAATATTCGTCTGGTCATAATTATGAATTTTTTTTTTAGTAAGCAGCATTATTGCAAAATTTGAATCTATGCTTTTAAGGTGGCATGCGGCCACAGGGAGCGCTCGCTTCGAGAGAACAGACGTTAACTGGTGGCCCAGTGGAGTAGTTGGGCATTATTGCTCCCACTCTGTTGCGGCATTGGATTATTAAAATCATAAAAAATGTCCGATAGTCGGATGTGTGATTGTCGCCACGAACGATATAATTTATTGGAGACCGTGGATCTGAGAAGCACCAAATCCCGGCGGACGAATTGCCTGCAGGAACTTTGCTATATTTTGTCCGCTATATTTGGATACCTTCTGGCTGGCATTAGGATTTAATATTGCTAGGCCGATATTTGGAGGAAACTCATTGGATGTAAATGCCACCATGGAGTTGATGACTTTGCTGTATAGATCGGATCCGCTATGATGGATGACTAATTACTAGTTACCATGATGAATGGGGTACTAAATTCTAATCCCGCATCCCAGGACCCGATTGAGGCCTTGGATGGAGCTAGAAGACCGTGATGATGCCAGATAAGTTTAAATAACGCTCAGGGATTTTTTCCAAAAGACTCGTGAATTTTAATATCTAATTGTAGTATGGAATTTTATAGTTATTTTAATTTATAATATGATTTTACATTTTAACATAAATTTCATGAAGATTGAAGTTGTATTAAATAAATAATTTTTGTATTTAAAGTTAAAGTTTGCTTTCATTCTGGAAACCCTCTACTAACCTATATATCACACATCATATTTCAGATATCATAATTACATATTCCTCCGATGACGACCAGCAGATGAAGTAAAAGGTGAGTTGGTGATCTAAATCTCGAGTTGAACTCGCGTAAATTTCATGCTCTACCTTATTTTGCCGATGAAGCCTCACCTAGTAGATGGATCAGCTCCTACAACGTGCCCAAAGATTTCCCAATATTTTTGTTACACATTATTATTGTTAGACATATTAAACTTGATCATTTATGCAATAGTATTTATATTTTATAATTATTTCAGGCACAGAATCAAGTTTCAAAAATTCATATACAAAATTCAGTTCACAGTGAGTACAAGGTTCAGACACAAATTTTAATTTTAACATTTGTCTATTTTAATAATAATAGAAATATAGTTGTTTATTTTTCTCTTTGATAAATGTATGTTCAGTACGAACAAGACTGTAGATTTTTTAGGGGTGGTTCGCCGATTCGCCTCGCTTCTCGAACGATGATGTCTGCAGCGGCGTGCAGTGGTGTAAGTCCAAATCTTCGTCCAGTGTAACAGCCAAGGTCGTGGAATAATCCGGGGTCGATCCAAAGTGAAAGCCAGGTCAGAATTCCAGAAGAAGCAAGTCCAGGGTAAGCGGGGTCAGAAATGAAAAGGCTTGATGTAGTAGAGATGTCCAGCGGTGAAGCACACGAGGCAAGTGAATTTTCAACCGCTGGACCGTTTATTTATATTTGCAAAATTCCAATAGGAGTGTAACACTCCAGCAAATCCCCGGGACCAATCAGGGGGCTCAAAATATCCCCGCGCCACCCCGATACGGTCCCGGGCCGACACCACCTGGCGGCCAAATCAGGAAACTTCGGTCATTTTTTCCGCCGTCCAGTGTGGGTCGGCAGAACTGACTTTCGTCATACATTTAAATTTATTTCTCATTTATTTTACATTTCCCAGGCATCGCGAGTACTTTTTATTACAAACATGAACCTGCCTCGCGATGCCTGGCATATTACAATGCGGGCGATAGCCCAGGGAATTTATTAACGCACCTCAAACCTTAAAATCCATTTTTTATTAGTACAATGATTTTTGAGGTGCGTCAAACTATCTCTGGGCGATCGCCCTTACAAAATTTTATGTAGATATAGTTTAATCATGGCACAAATAATTTTGCACAGCCAGTTATGTGACAAAAAATGAAATTATCCTTCCACGCGGTCCCGGGGCGTGGTCTTGGTCACTAATCCGGCTGCCCCCTCCCCTCGGCCGCTCGGCCGCCGCAGTGGCGGCGGTTTTCCAATGGCGGCGCGTGGTGGCCGCGATGTCGCCGTGAAGTGACCAAGTTTCGATCGCGACACCGCGCCTCCCCCTGGCCGCCCGGCAGCGTGCAGCCGCGGCTAGGTTCGAGTCTCGGCTAGCGCAGGCCCGGGCGCCGCGCTCTGCGCGGCCGGGTTCGGGTCTCGGCTAGCTCCTTGTTCGGGCCGGGGTGCCGCGGGATTCGCGGCCGAGGCCCGGGCCGTCGCACGTTCGGGCCAGAGCGCCGTTTTTCTCGCGGTCGCTCGGCTGTGCGGAACACTCCCCCCGTGCGGCTCCGCCGTACTCCTCAGGCAGCACAGCGACTCTCCTGCGGCCGCCTCAGACCCAGGGCTGTGGGTCAACAGGGGGATAACCTTCGTGGCGGGCCTCGTATAATCGCCCGCCGCTGTCCTCACGCGGACGGACCGGATCTGTCCGTCCGCCGCCGGCCGCGCCTCCGTGATGACCCCTTTGGGCCAACAGTTTCGCGGGAGCGCGGGATCCGCTACTATCACCACCGCGCCTTCCTGAATCGGTGGTGCTGGCTCCTGCCACTTCCGACGCTGTGCCAGCGTCGGAAGGTATTCTTTTACCCATCGCCGCCAAAATGCATCGGCGATCTGTTGGGCTATCCGCCATTGTCTGCGGAGGCAGACCTGTTCGTCCAGTGCCCCGTACACTGCCAGATGCTGAAAGCGGCCCGCGGCCCCGAGCAGTAGGTGGTTCGGGGTCAGCGGCGCGCTGTCGCGGGGGTCCACTGACACGTGGGTGAGCGGCCGGTTATTTACCGTGTATTCCGCCTCCGCCAGGGCTGTCAGTAATGTCTCCTCCCTAGGAGCGCGCTCCTTTAGCGTGGCTCCCAGCGCCCGCTTTATGGAGCGCACCAAGCTCTCCCATGCCCCTCCCATGTGAGGGGCGAGCGGCGGGTTGAAGGTCCAGTCGGAGGCCGTCTCGTTCAGGTGATCATGGACCCGCGGGTCCTCCCGCACCTCCTGGAGAGCCGCGGCCAGCTCTCTGTCCGCGCCATGAAAATTCGTTCCGTTATCTGAATAAATGTGGCGCGGGTGGCCGCGGCGTGCTGCCATCCGACGAATGGCCATGATGGCCGAGTCGGCCGTGAGGGATCCTGCCAACTCCATATGTACGGCGCGCGTGGTCATACAGGTGAACAGCGCGCCGTATCTTTTCTCCTTCCTTCGGCCGATGGTGACCTCCATCGGCCCGAAGTAGTCCAGCCCGCAGTGAGTGAAGGGTGGTTCATGGTGGGCCAGTCGGGCCCGGGGCAGCTGCCCCATCAGCGGCTGCATCGGCCGCCCCCTTCTGTTGCGGCAAGCCTGGCACTCAAACTGCACCCGGCGCACAGTCGGCCTCAGCCGCAGGACAAAAAAGTTGCTCCGTATGTCGCTGACAGTCCTCTCTGTGCCCGGGTGCTGGCTCTTCTCATGATGGTGCCTTACCAAGAGCCGTGTGTATGGGTGGGCGCCATCCAGTATGATCGGCGCCCTCAATCCAGGCGTTATCGCCTCCGTGGCACCCGCGACCAAGCGGGTGCCCATTCTCAGCACGCCGTCCTCGTCCAAATGCGGCGACAGCGGGTACAGGCGGCTGCTTTTAGGTATAGTCTCCCCCCGTTGCAGCCGCCGCCGTTCATCCTCGAACGTTTGCGCCTGGGCGTGTAAGACCCAGGCGCGCTCTGCCTGATCCTTTTCTTCGAATGATAACTCGGCAGCTGGCGTGGCGCTCTGCGTGCGCCGACAGTTCGCCACAAATCGCCCGATCCACGCTGTGGCGCGGACCAAACGGGCCCATGATGAGAAGCGAGCGATGTCCGGCAGGGCCCCGCCGGTCGCTGTCGCTTGCCCGGTGAGCGCCACGGTTTCCGGCCGCCGCTCGAGCGCCTCCCGGCTCGGCTCGGCCCGCGCGGGCTCCCGCGGCCACGCCGCCTCCGGGCCTCTCAGGAATGCCGGCCCGCGGAACCATTTCCCGTCCTCTGTTAGATCCAGAGGCTCCCTCTCTCGGGTCCCCATATCCGCGGGATTCGCCCGTGTGGGCACCCATCGCCAGGACGTGATGTCCGTTAGCTCGTCGATTTCCCCGAGCCGGTTTGCCACAAATGCTGAGTAGGCCCGGGGATCCGTTTTAATCCATGTTAGGACTGTCGTGGAATCTGTCCACATGACAGTCCTCCCGATTGTGCACGTGTGTTCCTTTTTTATGGTAGCCGCCAATCTTGCGGCCTTCAGTGCTGCCTGCAGCTCAAGCCGCGGAATAGAGAGCGGCTTGAGCGGGGCCACCTTACATTTCGCCGAGGTGAAGGCTACGTAATTGCCGCCCTCTCCTGCCTCGACGAAATAGGCGACCGTGCAGCACGCCTGTTCTGACGCGTCGCAGAACACGTGCAAATCTGGCCGGCTTCTCCGGCCTCTAATTACTTGGCGCGGCACCGCGCACTGGCTGTTTCGTGCCAGCCGGTGCCATTCTCGCCACCTCTCGGCGTGCTCGGGATTGATCGGCTCGTCCCAGCCGACCTTGGACCGCCACACCGCCTGTAGTAGTATCTTCGACCGCACCAGCAGGCAGGCCACAAAGCCCACCGGGTCGAAGATTCTCATCACCGCGCTTAATAGAGCGCGCTTCGTCGGGCGGTCCTCGGCATGCATTTCCGGCAAATTTATGAATTTAAAAATAAACTTGTCGGAGACCGGATCCCAGGTGATCCCGAGCACGCGTTCCGCCGTCTTCTCTTCCCCGATTATCTGCACCGGCGCCGTCGACCTCAGGTGCTCGGGGAGTCGCTTCAGGACTGCCGCATTGTTCGACGTCCAATTCCTGAGGTGCATGCCGCCGCGGCGGAGCACCTCGGTCACCCCTGCTGTCATCCGGATGGCGTGATCCGGAGTGTCCACCGCGTCGAGGTAGTCGTCCATGTAAAACTTATTACGGATTGCCTCGGCGGCCTCGGGATGCGCCGCCGCACCGGCGGCGGCTATACAATTTCGCACGTATTGTGCGCTGCTCGGCGAGCACGTCGCCCCAAAGATCATTGAGCCCATCTGGTATATGCCGGGCTCAGTCTCGCCCGGCTGGCGCCACAGAAATAACTGCGCCTCTTGATCCTGTTTCCTGATCTGTATCCGCAGGAACATTTCCTTGATATCGGCCGCCAGCGCCACCCCTCCCTCCCTAAACCTGAACACGTTCCCCAACAGCGATGACAGCATGTCGGGGCCTGTCAGTAGGGCGTCGTTGAGGGAGACTCCTTTGCACCGGCTGGCGGCATCAAATACAACCCGAATCTTCCCTGGTTTATTCGGGTTGAAAACTGCGAAGTGCGGCAGGTACCACCGGCGGCCACCCAGCCGCGCTGCCTCACCTTCTGTGATCCGGCGCGCATACCCCTGCTGGACATAGTCCGCCAGCTTGGCCTGGTATGCGGCCGCGAATGCCGGGTCTCGCCGGCATCTCCTCTCGATGCCGGCCAATCGGCTCACTGCGCACTGTCTATTGTCGGGCAGGCCGGCGTCGGGCTGCCTCCACAGGAGGCCCGTCTCCCATCGGCCGCTTGGCAGCTGCCGCGTAGTGGCGGCCATTATCTGCATGGCCCGGGCATCCTCAGCATTGACCCGGGCCGCGGTGGTCACTCCCAGCGAGTCCACCGAATAGTGCTGGCGCACAAGCGCCTCCAGGCGGCTGTCGGCCGCCGGGCGCGGCGTCCCGGCGAGCGCTAAAATGGTAGCGCCCGCACTCTCCGTATCCTGTTCGGTGGTGCCATGCACGGTCCACCCCAGGGCCGTGCGGGACAGGATCCTCGTCCCATAATTTGTCCTCACCTCACGTGTCACTATGAGGTGGGCGTGATCCTGCCCAATCAGGAGCTGTGGCACCACCTGCGCGGCCCTTTCTGGGCCCGCGCCACGCCGGCCATCGCAGGCCGGCACCGTCCATTGCGCGGGCAGCGCCAGCCCGCGCACCGTATTCGCCTTCAGCGGATACTCGCCGCCGTCACCTGTCACTGATATGTGCACGGTTTGTGACCGGGCGTCGGACGAGCACATGCCGCTCGCCCCATGTATGCGTAATTCACGCACCGGTCCCCGCGCACCGACGGCCTTGGCCAACCTTGCGTCAATCAGGGTGACGGTTGACCCTTCGTCCAATAGTGCATACGCACCCACTTGCCCCCGCGGGCCACTTATCACAACCGGCAACACTTTCAACAGCACCCGGTGGTGCCGGCGGTCTCCCGTTAGACCCACTAGGTCGCCGGTACTCGGACCGGCGTACCCCTCCGGCCGCCGGTACGCGCTCGGCGCGGCGGCCGGCGCGCCCCCGCCGGGCGGGTGCGCGGCTCCGGGCGCGGCCGCGGCGCGCGGCGCCCCGTGTAGCAAGCGATGGTGTAGCGCGCGGCACCCGCTTACACCACATCGCGTCGACCGGCACTGTGGGGCCCGGTGCCCTGCCTCAAGGCACACAAAACACACACTAGCTTTTCGAACCACGGCCCATCTGTCTGCGTATGATTTCTGCGCGAATTCTGCGCAGACTGCCGTCCCGTGCTGCGGCGACCTGCAGGCCGCGCACTGCCGCTCCCTGCGGCCGGCGGCCGCGCTCGCCCGCGGCGGCGCGCCCGCTTCGGCCTCGCCGTCCGCTTCCTGCGTCGCGTGCACCTGGGCGCTCCTGCGCCCTCTCTGCGTCTGCGCCGCCGGCTCCAGACACCCTGTGTGCGGCGCTTCAGCCGTGAGCTCTGTTAGCCACGCTGAAAAATCATGCACCGTCACGTCTTTACCCATGCCGCGGCGCTCCGCCATCCAGAGCATCTTGTAACAAGTCGGCATTTTGCCGACCAGCTCTGTCAGCAGCTGCGCAGGGGCCAGCTGCCTCCCGTTGAAGTTTTCAACGGTCGCCACCACGTTCCTGACCGCAACCGCGTAGTCCACAATCGCTTCCGTGGTGGCGTTGTCTGCAAGGCGGGGATGTCTCCTTGCTCGGTCGAGCATGCTCTCGACGATTTTATCAGGGCAGCCATACCACCTCTCCAGTATGGCCATTATCTCCGGCACGTTTCGCGGCTCTATTAAAAGAGCCGCGACTGATTCACGTGCTCGCCCTTTCAGGGCTCTCTGTAGGCGCAGCAGATTTTCGCTGGTCGACAGCTCGCACAGGGCTGTCGACTGTTCGTACTGCGCCTTAAAAGTCGGCCAGTCCAGGGGATCGCCGCTAAACGGCGGCAAATCCTTAGCGACGGCCTGCCGCGCAATAAACGCATTCATGCGCGGCTCGTCCTGGCCCGAGTGTGTTCTCGGGCTCCCTTCCGCTCGTGCTGATCGGATGGCGTCCGATATGGCGGTCGCCATCATCGCCATCGGATCCCGTTGGTCGCGTACCCACTCCCTCGTAAATGATGTGGCACCGTGCGCTGTGGCCGCATCATGCGGCGACGCCTGCGCGGTGTCCCTCGAGTGAGCGCGCGGAATCCCTCCGACGGTCCCGACGCCTCCGATGTCTAGCGGCGAAACCTGCGGCCGGCCCCCAGCCGGCGGCGCGCTCCGGTCCGCTTCGAGCGCCGCCGCTGTGGCGGCGCCCGGCCCCGCGGTCCGCGCGGTAGTGAGCGCGGCGGGCCATGCCGCGCTCGGTCCCGCTCCCAGTGCCGCGTCCAGTGCTGCGCCCGGTGCGGTGGCCTCTTTCAGGGCTACCGACCCGTCCCGGGCGGCGGCTCCTGCCGCCTCTCCGCCGACGTTCTCGGCGGCGGCCGTGACTGTGCGAGCACGGAGCAATGCTTCTCCGTGCTCCCGCTGCAGCTCCTTGATGAGGCGGTGATGTCGCCGCTCACTCCTCCGTAGCTCAGCCCTCAATTGACGAATCGTGTCGTCAGTCACGGTCGATGACTCCCTCTGCGAGCCGCGGTCATCCTCAGACTGGTGTGCGTCTGAGTCCGATGGCTCGGTGTGTCGCTCCTCCGCCTCCAATCTTCTCTCCTGCTCCTCGGCGTGTCCCGATCGCAGTCCCGATCGAGACATGACGCAATCCTGCTGTTAGATTTGCGAAGCAAATCGGCAATCCGGCTCGAAGGACCACTTGTTCAGTACGAACAAGACTGTAGATTTTTTAGGGGTGGTTCGCCGATTCGCCTCGCTTCTCGAACGATGATGTCTGCAGCGGCGTGCAGTGGTGTAAGTCCAAATCTTCGTCCAGTGTAACAGCCAAGGTCGTGGAATAATCCGGGGTCGATCCAAAGTGAAAGCCAGGTCAGAATTCCAGAAGAAGCAAGTCCAGGGTAAGCGGGGTCAGAAATGAAAAGGCTTGATGTAGTAGAGATGTCCGGTGAAGCACACGAGGCAAGTGAATTTTCAACCGCTGGACCGTTTATTTATATTTGCAAAATTCCAATAGGAGTGTAACACTCCAGCAAATCCCCGGGACCAATCAGGGGGCTCAAAATATCCCCGCGCCACCCCGATACGGTCCCGGGCCGACACCACCTGGCGGCCAAATCAGGAAACTTCGGTCATTTTTTCCGCCGTCCAGTGTGGGTCGGCAGAACTGACTTTCGTCATACATTTAAATTTATTTCTCATTTATTTTACATTTCCCAGGCATCGCGAGTACTTTTTATTACAAACATGAACCTGCCTCGCGATGCCTGGCATATTACAATGCGGGCGATAGCCCAGGGAATTTATTAACGCACCTCAAACCTTAAAATCCATTTTTTATTAGTACAATGATTTTTGAGGTGCGTCAAACTATCTCTGGGCGATCGCCCTTACAAAATTCTATGTAGATATAGTTTAATCATGGCACAAATAATTTTGCACAGCCAGTTATGTGACAAAAAATGAAATTATCCTTCCACGCGGTCCCGGGGCGTGGTCTTGGTCACTAATCCGGCTGCCCCCTCCCCTCGGCCGCTCGGCCGCCGCAGTGGCGGCGGTTTTCCAATGGCGGCGCGTGGTGGCCGCGATGTCGCCGTGAAGTGACCAAGTTTCGATCGCGACACCGCGCCTCCCCCTGGCCGCCCGGCAGCGTGCAGCCGCGGCTAGGTTCGAGTCTCGGCTAGCGCAGGCCCGGGCGCCGCGCTCTGCGCGGCCGGGTTCGGGTCTCGGCTAGCTCCTTGTTCGGGCCGGGGTGCCGCGGGATTCGCGGCCGAGGCCCGGGCCGTCGCACGTTCGGGCCAGAGCGCCGTTTTTCTCGCGGTCGCTCGGCTGTGCGGAACAATGTACTTTCAAAATAAAAAGAATACATGACCACCTAATTCATTTATAAAATCAAATCAACAATTCAATGGAAATTAACAGTCTAATGTAATGTAATGTGTCGGTTTCCTTTTAAATAATACACAAAGATAACAGGATTACATATATACAAATGCTTAAAATAAAATTACACTAATAAAAATAAAATTTAAAGTTTACTTGAAGACACATAATGTCGTATTTCTCTATTTATTACATATAATATATGTAATTAGCTGAACATGTATTTTCACGTTTTAAATACTTTTTGTAAGATATGAACTTAAAAGAAGTTTAATAAATTTTTATGTCACCTGATACATTCGAATTTATATTTACAAATAATTTCCTAAATAATTCATAGTATATATTATAATATATATATTCCATTAAATATAATAGAAAATATCTTCATCTCTATGAGATATCAACCATTTGTTTAATTCGTATTTCCTTTCCTGATTAATTAATATATTGTGATAGTTTTTTACCGGGTGGTGTATAAAGTCGTCGAAGCTGATTATATATTGAACTGCTGCGTATACAGATATTTTTGTATATTGTCAACATTATTGTGCTATCGTAATGCGGTTTTATTATATACATGTTTTAATGTGTTCAAGTTAAAAGTGTTAAGGAATAACATTAAAAAACAATGTTTACGTTAAAAAAATATTTATTTATTTAAAAGATAATCTATAATGGCAATGAGCATTTTCTGACAAATCGAAAAGGCATTTAACAATCACACGTTATACATTTTATTATCTAGGCAGTCGAATTAATTATATTTTTATTTTCCGAATGCAAGAGGTAATGATGAATGTACAAAAGGCTGAGGAATAAGATGAGGTTTGATGATGGGAGCAGCGAGAACAGGAGCATGTGCAATTGCGGGAGCGGCAATAATAGGAGCAGCCACCGTGTGTGTCAGAATCTTCTTGAATATGTTGATTTGGCTCGCAAATGGTGGTACGTTGTATGGAATAGAGTGCTTGTAGGTGATCGCTGCAGGAGCCAAAGCTGGAACAGCGTGAGCTAATGCGGGCACAGGAGCAACCGATGCGGGAGCAGCGTGAACGAGTGCGGGCGCAGGACCAACCAACGCGGGAGCGGCCGGAGCAAATGCGGGTGCGACGTGCGAAAATATGGGAGCCGGAGCGGCAAACGCCGGTAACCCATGAGCGAAAGCAGGCAATCCTGGTGCAATGGCTGGCAGGGCGGGAGCCACGGCGTGGATTCCCGCGACAGGCAAGCCGAACGGATGCGCAAGGGGCGCAGCGCCTAAGGGATGCTGAAGAAAAGCTCCAGGAAACGAAGCGTATGTTTGAGCCATAGCGATGACAAGAAAGACAGTTATCTAAAAAAAAAAAAAAAAATTATAAATAAATATTTTTAATGGGCTTTAAGTATAGATATATTTGTTATACCAATGTAGATATATTTTACTAGGCCTATTCTAGAGCAAGATGTATTTTTGTGTACATAATGATTGGATAGATTTCATTTTAAGGTATTTTTATTTATAAGTTTTCAAGTATTTTACTACAATAAAACACTTGTTTCATTTAGACACTAATTTAGAAGGCAATATTTTATACGAAAATGTTAGTTTTTATTATTATTTTTTTATATCAGTATATACTTTAGATTATTTCTAAAATAATAACTTGAATAAAATCTTTGTAGTAATACAAAAATGAATATTATGTATATTAAAAATATAATACAGGCATTAATTGGAAGACTGCGACCATTAAATTCGTTTTCAGTGTGTCAGAAAACTCTCTAGTTACAGAAATATATTTTCTCATTAATTTAAATTTGTATGACATTATTTTATGTTTAGATGGTTTTAAAATACTCCACATTCATATAAAAAAGAAATAATAATTAATATATTGTATTTAACTACACACTTTAAGGCTTTAACTGTTATTTAAAACTAAGCTTAAAAATAATATCTTGCTAAATGTTTTTTTTATAGGTTCAATGAATATGTTCTTTTTCTCAATAGAAAATAATAATTAGTATTGAATATTTCTTCATTATATTCTTGTGAGATATAAAGTCAGATTGATAAAATTTTATCAACTTACCACTTTGATTGACATCATTTTTGTTTGGTGCGTAATTGCAGATAAAAGGAGCGAGCACAAATAGATGAAGCTGACGAGGAAGCTCTGAAGAAAGTGTAACGATATTTTAATGTTACTAATCTTTTATACTCGATACAATTGCATGTGTAATGAAGAGAGTGCGTAATGGAAATTAATGTACCACATGCGTTCATCAACTATGCGACTCGGGCGATAGTGACCCGGTTAGGAGAGCGTTATATAACGCGAAATGGATTCGTGCGATGCCGATTGCGCCTGCCTTTCAGAAAATTACATATTCAATGTTATGGGAAGTGTGCACAAGAGCTTTGCAAATTAATTCTGAAAAACAATTTTATATCAAAGCACAAATTGAAAAGTATTCAATTATATTCATGTGATTATTTAACGATTTTTTTACATTTTAATAAAAGATTCGACCGGTGTCAAGATGACGTCGTTAACAGTCAAACTGATAGCCCGATGAGGTAAAACATAGTATCATTTACACGTGCTAAGATTTTTATGTGAAGATAAACTCATAGTTTAGCTTGATATTTGTAGAAAGCCACAAAAATTTCATAAGTGAAACTCAAAACGTGCATACAAACATTATCTAGAACCATATATACAGGTGGCCCACAAAAAGTGAGAACATCTAGTAACACATGAGTTATTTCAAAACATAATATAATTAATTACAACTCTTAATGTAATTTTTTTGCACAATATTTAGCTAATTAGAAATCATCAAAACATCCCATATTGCATAATCTACTGGTTTTAAATCTGGGCTGTTTGGTTCAATGAAATTGACATTTTCACGACGAAGAAAGTTGATTGTATTTCTGGCTTTGTGAGATGAAGCTCCGTCCTGCTGTAATGTCCAGTTATGCTGTAATGTCTAGCTATACTCCATGCGCTGTTTTGAAACTCTGTAATTATTTTCCTAGCACCCCAACGTTTTTCAATTCGAAAATTTTTGATCAGAATACGGTCTTCTGTAGTGATTTTTGTCATTCTAGGCAACAATTTGAAAGAAAATATAAACAATGGGAAAATTAATAATCAAAGATGGTGACCAGAAATTGTTGAAATAAAGCATAATATAGGTAAAAAGATAAGTAAGTAAATTAGTAAACTATTGATGATATAGTTAAACTAATTTTGATGTAATTATATCACATTTTAATGTTCTTTTTTTGGGCCACCATGTACATATGACTATTTATTCTGAAAAATTACATTTATTTATTCCTGCTTAACTGTTACTGGAGTGATTGAAATTCATCCAATTGACAAACGGAACATTATTGGTCAATGGACTGATATTTGACGTACAACAAGCACGAAGTAAGGTGTGAGTCCCTGAGACTTTGATGTTTACATGGTAGACTACAAAATCAGACGATCGATAATATGAACAGTACCTGTTTTAATTTATTTTAATTTTATTAAAAAAATTATATATAAGGTCTTATAATATCAGATTGCATGTTAAGGTGACCTAATTGTTCTTACTAAAAATTTCATAAAATATGAAAATTTTAAATATATATATGTACAGATCTAATAACATATATTATATATATATATATATATATATATATATATATACATATGTGCATGTAAAATATAAAGTTTAAGGTAAATGTGTATCTGCAGAATAGAGGAGAAGAACTTGGTGGAGGAAAAGAGTGAAGAGTTGGAATCAGGGTAAAAGACGAAAATAAAGAAATAAAATATGTATCAATAAGAATTGACAATAAGATGGTTAAGCATTATTTTTTTAAACTATAATATTTACATTAGTTTTTAAAGCAGCTAGTTCAGTAATTTACAAGTTAAACTTATTGTGCTAATCCCACAATTATATAAAACTATATAAAATATTTCTTTATCAATACCTGTACTAAGTAATTACTTTAAATTGTAATAAATCTGGTAATCGTCAATCATTTTCAGTGATAGGTACAAAATTAGATAGAAAAAATGTAAAAAAGTTTTTTTCAGTAAACTTATCAAAATCAGCCCTTTTCACCAATCAAACTCAATATTAAAACAATTTTTATTGCTTTGGAATGAAATATAACTAGCTGTATTGTTTACCAAGACCCGAAACAACGTCAGAAAAAATTTTAGGAACCCAAAGTTGAATATTTAATAAATTGGAAATTAATTGAAGTGATCATTAATTAACAATGAACATTAAAACAGTTCATTTTTTAAATATTTTTTTTAAAATATTTATACTCATAACGTTTTATCTAGTTAGCTTAGTAAATAATACTTAATACATCAGCATAAAATCTGTAAACTTTCCGTCATGAAAATATGCATTAAAAATATATCGCATTTGATTAGCTTCATCAATTACACATGTGTGCCCTTGCAGATGAACTCGTATCACGAGAAGTGTACGATATACGTTTATGATATGAATTATGTCAAGTCCGTTGATTACCTGTCATAAACATATCTCTTTTGTCAACTGTTCGCAATGTTATGTTTTCGCGAAAAAATATTAAAATTTACACACATTAAATACATTAGATACAATATAAATATGATATTACAAAATCATTAATTCACCCTACGAACATTTAGATTAGGAAATATTAAAAATCTTTTGACTGATTCGATTGATAAAAGAGGAGTGATGAGGACTGAGCCTTCTTGTCTCCTATATATCTAGTAACAAAGGCTTGGGGAATTTTTTAAGAGGCCCGTTTTAAACACATTTGGCAATTATTGAATGGTTTTTTTTTCAATATTTTTTTTTTAATATAAAATAGTAGCAAAAATATTTTTTTTTTTTTTTTTTTGATTTTTGTCATTTATATATTTTCTTGATTTTTTTTAACGAATTTTTCTGAATTAAAATTTATAGATTTTTTAAAAAGCAAATCATCTTTATAAAACCGTTTAATATAGATGACATGAAAATACGTGGTAATGTTTTGGTAGGCATTTTAATTAAACACGGAGATGATTGAGAGGATAAATGAAAAGATAATGGACATATAATCAGCTGTTGATGTGGCGAGGGCGAATTTGGAAAAGATGTCGGCGAGAAGTTCGCTATTTCTATTTTTAAGATTGGCAAAATCAACTTTGTGGTTGAAATTCATCATTTTAAATCTTTAACATTGTTTCATTAACCACTTAATGAATTAAAATACATCTACCGGTTTCGAAAAATGATCAAAAACCGCAAGTCCCATTCTTAATTTTTTTCCAGTAATTCTGTATCAAGTAACAATTTAAGTTAGGTACTAAATTTTTTTTTTTTATTTAAAAATTCTGTTTAAGAAACAATAACATATCTTTTTGATTAGTTATTGACATCATGAAGAAGAAAATGATATTTTTACTATATATGAACTATTATTTTTGATGACTGGTTTACACAGAATCGATTTTTAAAACGGAGCACAAAAAACGTGCAATATATCTATCAGGTTGGTCTGAGCGGATGTAAAATTTTTCAAAATAATTTAAAATAAATGTCATAAAATATTGAAGATTACATTCAATAAATATAATATAACAGTATATTATGGCAAATAAACATACTTTCTTATTTTTTTTTTTGTAAAATACGTTCTTGGCTATGTTTGGCCTCTTACTTTGATAATTTAAGTGTGCCCATACCGACTCAAAAGTGAGTCAATACTTACTTGGGCAAATATTGAGTTAATGAAAAGGTTCGTGGCATTTTTATTTATTTTATCCATTTATAATACGGAATGCTTTATAAATATTTTTTTTGCTATATCTTAATGTTATTTTAGTGCCATAATATTGTTTATTGAATTTTTACATTTATTTTTTATTAATTGTTGTTTAAAAAGTGTCAAGCGCAAAAATCATACATTTTCGGCATATTCTTTTGTATGAGTTTAATCGAGGAAGTAAGGCTTGAATTGAATACTATTGTTACGAATTATGAATTTCTTAGGAGAAATTTAAACTTTGAGGTTTTTTGTCGACATCCCCGTCTTCTTGAGGCCGTAATTCAAGAAAACTACCGGGAAGATGACATCAAGTGATATTTCAGCATCATAATACCCATCCGCTCACAGATAACATTACAAAAGAAGCTGTATTTTTGATGTCGACACTTTGGCGAGTGGCAATATTTTTATACTCGTAGTTCCTAACATGGACTAATAATTTTTAAAATCCAAAACGGCAAGATTTGAATTATAAAATAAAATAATAAATATAATCGATGAAAGCATAAATATGTCGACTTAGAAACCAAACTATGATTTTATTCATTTGCGAGCGCATATAAATGTCAAAAACTTTTGTTTTTTTCATAAAGTGTGAATATTATAGAAGGCAAGAGATTAATTTTATTCTTAATATTTAATAGATAAATCGCTTAGAAACAATATTCTCATATACAATACATATTCAGGGAGCCTTTTCATTTTATATTGGGGCCGAATCTTTTTAGAAATGCCACTGGTTGGAACGTTATTCCAGATCCGCCTTATTTTCCTGATCTTCACCAAAAAAAAACTTTTTTAATTAATACTGACACTGCTTTTCAAAATTGGCTTAACGCTTGTTCATCTCTAAACCACCGGATTATTTCAAGCGTGACATAGTTAAAACTACCAGTATATCCGAGTCAGTCATAAAGTAGATAAGTATTTGTTTATTAAGGAAAACACATTATTATTGTGAAGTTGTAATTATTCAGAACATAGGTCTGTGATATTTTAAATACTAAATTAATGTATTAATTATAAATATATACATATAAAATCAATTTTGTCGAAAAATATTGTTTTAGCGTCACCGGGATGCTAAAACAATATTTTTCGACAAAATTGATTTTATATGTATATATTTATAATTAATACATTAATTTAGTATTTTAAGTATTTGTTTATTTAAAAAAAATATATATTTAATAAAATTCATGTCAGAGATCACTTAGGTCCAGGCTGACGTATGTAAAGTAAAATAATCAACATTGATATTATTAAGGAAAACACATTCTTATTGTGAAGTTGTAATTATTCAGAACATAGGTCTGTGATATTTTAAATACTAAATTCATTTATTAATTATAAATATATACATATAAAATCGATTTTGTCGAAAAATATTGTTTTTGTGTCACCGGCATTCGAACCTGGATCTCTATTTCCAATCCGGGGAAGTATACTACCAATTATGTTATAATGCCGGTATTTTTCATGACAAATTTTCAAATCTATAGGTTAAATTTTTCAAATTAATACACCTGTCGTTCCATTACTTCCCCGGATTGGAAATAGAGATCCAGGTTCGAATCCCGGTCACGCAAAAACAATATTTTTCGACAAAATTGATTTTATATGTATGTATTTATAATTAATACATTAATTTAGTATTTAAAACATTGATATTACTTTATTTTTTCAACATAACTATTTTTTGTCGCATAACTAGTCACATAAAAAACGTAAACATTAAATTAAATATATTTAATCAAAATACCGTATTAGCCTGAATATAAGACGACCCCGATTACAAGACAAGTCCCATTTTTTCTGGTTAAAAAATGGGACTCGTCAAATACATTTTTTATGACACCGATTACGCAATTTCTAGAAAAAAATGTTGTTTACTATTTATTAACGAATGGAAATAAGGAAAAATATACAGAAACATGTGTACAAATTCGCAATGGTAGTCTTTTTTATTCGCTAAATATTTCACGGCAACATCATCTTCATCTGCACTTTCATCACTGATCACATCTTCTGGTTCACATTTTTCACTTTAGTTAACCTTTACCATACCGTGATATAAAATACTCGTACTCATTCATGCTGTCAACTCATGTTATCGTAAGAAATTAGAGTTCTATTAGCTTTTGAAATGTGAAAAAATGGTTAATGCCATGAATTTACTATAAACATTAAGCATTAAATATAAAAAAATATGTATAATATTATAATTCGGAGCATTCATAAAGTTGCATTATATAATACAACCTTCCTTTTTATCTATCTTTCTTTAATTAGTGGGAAAGAGACACCATTATATTAGTATGCTTAATATACTTTTCACTGCAAAATTAATATGTGATTTCTTTTTGTCTTGACACAAATGATATTTTTGTCAACGTATTAATTTTATAACAGATTGAATTGAAAGATAATTATTTTTGTAGGATTCACTTTACATACTTGATTTTTCACTAGTCATTTCTAATTGAAAATATTTTCCTTCACTTTAACTAAAATATGAATTGCATGTTGCGTGTATTTACCGAAATATTATGGGTTTAATTAGAGCGGTAGACCTGTGTTACTGCATGGTTTGGGAAGGGTTAACATCACCAATATTTTCTTCCAGCCACAAAATATCATCTTCCGTGCCATTCATGGTGTTGAAAATGCAACACTTTTAAACCCATTAATAATTCTTCTTGCGTCAATTTTAGACCATGCATCGATTATCCATTCGCATTTCCATGCGAATGAAATCTTATGAGTGACAGTAAACTTTTTGATTTTTCCGACTGGAGTGCATAATCATTTGCAAGCAACCAATTTGTATAATTGATTTTTAAATATGTTTTAAAAGGTTTATTGACCACGACATCTGAAAATCACAATAAATCTCCAACAATTGAAAGGTCCAAATATAAGACGACTCTTTTTTTTAAATGATATTTCGGGGAAAAAATCTTGTCTTGTATAAACCTCGTCAATGCGGTATATAATATTATGTATTTGTGTGACTGACAAAAAAATAGTACAAAAAGATACATAAAAGATAAATTAGAATAAACCTTAGTGTATGGCGAATATTTATACATTTTTAGAACAATAAATCATACAAATAGAATACAAGCGGGTGGTACGTTAGGCCTATAAACAAATTAAAAATTCTAAAATCTTTTCTACTTTAACAGTATATAAAAATTAATTAAAATATTTTTAATTTTTAATTAACAGCTACAGAAATGTCATACGATTGTAAGACATATAAGATATAATTAACTATTAAACTAATAATATAATTCATTATAAAAAGATAATTAAAAATATTAAGAATATATTTATTTACAAAAAGACGTCAAATGGCATTAATGATTTTCGAGATAATGCGATAATTATTAGTAACTTTTAGAGCTATCTTCTCAAAAACTATGGTTCAATAAAAAATATTGACGTAGAATCTGTACATTTATTTACAAATTTCAAAAATCTTCTTATGAATATGTGATTAATTGCTATAATAATATTATTATTGTGAAAAAATTACGTGTACTACATTTTTAAAAATCAAGTATATACATATATGTGCATAGGTATTTGTGATTTATTCGTGAATGACAAGTTACTGCTTGAGATAATTTACATATTAAATTTATTTATTTTAAATTGTATATATATCCTGCTATTAAATCTTTAAATTACTTATGCTGATTTTTGTAAATCAACATGACAAGTGAATATATGAAAAATTATGATATCCTAATAAAATACTCTTGTTACACACGTTTAGGAGAGTCCGAAAATAAAATAACTTTCATTTTCCTTTAAAAATCCATTAAAAACTGATCACGATTTTCCTGTCAATGTAAAGTAGGTTACAAGAAACGCGTCGCTATACACACAACGCGTTACATCTACGTGACCGGCCGTTATCGACGCTGTAACGGGCGTTACGAAACGGACGCCTCACTCCGAACAATCGTTGCATTATCCTGCAACGATAGTCGTATAAATACGGCACAGAATGAACACAGAATTAAGTTGTCTTCTAGCGAGATTTCCAACACTTAAATAAAAATGTTCAAGCTGGTAAGTTCAAACAAATATCAAATGAAAAAAATTGTACCTTATTATGAAATTTATTTATTTTATTTTAAAACAATTTATAAATAATAATTTTAATGGTATTATGTAGCTTCCTGAACACCTCATAAAAGTTTTAAAAAATAATATAAATCATTTATAAAACAAACAAACAGCTGACAAGTTAATGAATAATGTGTATATATATTTGTAAAAAAATCGTCATTTGACTTGTAGGATCATAATTTATCTCTGTTAATATAATTCCAGGTATTTTTCGTATCCATGGTGGCTTGCACCCTTGCTGCCCCTGCCCCGGGAGTTGTGGTTGGAGCTCCATTGGTGACCGCCACCAGCTCCCAGGTCATCGCAAGGAACTACAACGCCGCCCTGGCCGTCGCCCCCGCACCCCTGTTAGCCCCCGCACCAGTACTGAGGGCCGCCCCGCTCCTGGCATCTCCCTTCGCCGCTCCACTCGCTGCACCTTTCGCCGCCTCGCTCGCTGCGCCCATCGCCGCCCCGATCGCTCCTTTCGGAGCCTACGCCGCAGCTCCGGCCATCGCTGCACCCTACAGTGCTTACCCATATTACTTGTAATTGACAACTTGCCAAATTTCCACAATTATCGATGAACCTCATGTTACTTAATTTTATGTGAGAATTAAAGCCTTCACCAACTGTTACAAATGTTTTTTCATACATACCCAAACGAAGTACGCCAAAATTAATATTTTTAAACACTTATTTATTACTTATCTAGCTTGTTTTACTGACCAATAAATAAGTCAAGAGATCTATCAATATACCAGGGAGATCAGCAGGTCAGTTAGCGTAGTGGTCTTTATGGAAAATAAAAAAAATTGGACCTATATGCAAAATGGAATGTAGGGCCCCAATGTACGTAAAACATGTGAAAATTAAGTACTTCACGGATTAAATAATAATGAAAAGTGAAAAAAACAAACATTCCGTGGAAAAAGAAAAACTAATCATATAAATGAATAAGTATTTTGTAATAAAAAAACTTTTTTAAATGTCAGCACATTTCAATTTTAGACGGTTTCATTTCAATTGATCGCATGCTAAGTCATCGATTAGTTTTGAATTGTCCAATTTTTAAGCATTCTAAGCTTATTAACATATATTTATTTATTCTACGTGGGACTTTCCATTTAAAAATAATATTCTGTATTATCCATATCTCCCTTATCTAATAATTTTATGAAATGATGACTCTTCATATATTTCTAAATAATAATTACTACAATTGAAAAGTTTTTAAATTTGTGATATCAATAAAACGATTGACGAAGTGTGCAAGATGTTATTGAAAAATATGGATAAAAAAGCACGCATTTTTGCCGCTGAGAGGCGGCGACTTGGCCAATATTATACCTACACACACAACTACAATTATACATAATAATTAAATTAATAAATTATATTTTATTTTCTAGTTATTCAAAAAAATATATATATATAATAAAAATATAATATTCACTTTGTATTTGGAAAGATCTTGGAATCAATTGTGAGGGCGATGTATTTTAAAATACCGAATGGAATCGAAGGTTTCAATTATTTTTAAAGTACTATTATAAATTTCTCTATCTAAAAACGTACTTATACTAGATATTATTCAATAAAACAATGATTAAGTTTATATTAATGTACCTAATACGTAATAAACAACAAGTCTAAAATGTTATTCCATTTATCTATAATTTGCTTAATGTGTGGAAAAGTTACATGCTGGCAATACCGTTTGCGCTGTCATCCGTTAAACTCCCAATCAAAACACTCATTATTATTTAGAGATATAATATTGCATGATATCTCGTTCATAACCATTTCGTTGAAACATTACAAAATAGAATTTGTACCGAATTAGAACTCATGCTACTCTGCGTATACAAACAAAGCATTAGAAAATAAATGTTATGAACCAATGTAAAGATTATAAATAAGTAGGATAAATGTATATTTTTAGTTAACAATGGATTACTATATAATAATGGAGAAACGTAGAATATTGTCAAGGAAAATTAAGCTTTGTGAAAGGTTTCTAAAGGTTCTTTGGACAGTACGACTGATTACGTTTTCCAGGAGATATATTATATATATATTTGAGATTTTTACTTTTAGTGGGGTCCCAGGACAAATTTATTACGTCCACCCATTACATGTTATTATTTTAAAATAACTAGTTACCAAAACAAAACATAAGTATACATAACTGTCATTTTTATACGTGTCGTAGACGCACGTAGACGCCTTTCATGTTTACTTATGTCGTTTAATTAAGAATTCTTGATAAACAACCTACAGTTTATTAGATCAAAAATGTCTGGTATTAAAGGCAGTGCGACATAAGTTCAATTCAAGAAACTATTAATGTAAAATTTTAAATAATATTTTTTTAACACGTTGAAATATAATGCATTATAACGTGCTATAAAGTACCTATATACACCACTTGAACATCTGCATGTCTGTCTTTTCTCTATAAAATCTTATACCCTTTGACCAATTTAGTCAACTCTAAATCAGCGCAAAGTATGAGCACTATCCTCCCTCTTTTTAGCCTTTCCGACCTCCACCTCCCCCGACATAAATGTGTAATATATTGAATGCCATCCGTTCCAAATTTTGTATAGTTACTCTTTAGGACCCTATGCTAAATATATCCTACCCTCTCCCTAGCTAAATCACCCCTTCTCACGATATAAATGTGTATTATATTGACATTTTATTTAGCTCTACTCTAAGAGGAAATTGCAGCCACCCCATGCAGCGCCCTCGGATATCTCACTCCCTCCCTGCCTGGGTCAAATTTTGTATACATCGTTATGATTTTGGCCTCCGCAAAACAAAGGTTCCCTCCTGCTCTTAAGCAATAATGAAACAAACCAACCAATATACAGATTAATACTTTCATAGTATCTTATTACCTCAGAAATTTCATTTTTTAAAACGATAGCACTTATGCTTTTCATTTCTAAAATAAATTATATAACTAAAGATACATTTTTCTTTCCGAAAAATTAAAAAATATATATACTGCTTTATTGGGCAGAACAGCGGCAGACTGGCCAATCTTCAGTGATCAAATGGAGATACACGGAATTGAAAAGACGACAAAACTTCATATTTTAATTTATTAAAAAAAAAAAGTGTATGAACATAACTATAACTATATAAGGTATGTATCCCTGCACATTACATTTATCCAATACAAACAAATAATTTTAAGCGTATTAGTGTATGTAACTGAAAAAATGAAATTTTGCACATGGGGCACTCTGCCGCTGTGCGATTCATTTTTAATGACTAATTACTTTACAATTTAATAATAAAATTGATAGTATATTTATATATAATACAACAAATTTATTGATATAAAATATATATATATATATATTTTATAATATGTGATCCATATTAAGGCTGCATGACACTTTAAATTTATATTCGTGTTAATCAAGTACTTTCGTATCATTTTCGTATGCTTGTCTGTACGAATTTATATTATAAATAAAATAAATGAATTACGTATTGCTTTCATTCTTCATCGCAATAAATCCTCTGACGCATCGACTCAGAACACATCATATGGATTTTGTTAGTCGGCGCTGCATCGGGATATTTGGCAACGGATTAATTAGCGAGACTTATAGTCGACATTGGTATAAATAGCTCGACCAAATTTAACCATAGCATAACGACTTCTTGTTCACTTCAGTGCCCATCTCCAACAAGTCTATCAAAATGTTCAAAGTGGTAGGCTAATATATTATTAAATATTTGTTTCTTGTCTTATTTACCATGAGGTCCATACAGATTTCTTTTCTTGGAATACGCAAAACTTTGAAATGTAACGATATTAAATCTTGGAATACACACAACTTCAAACTGTAAAGATATTATTAGTTCTTGAAATACACAAAATTTCTAACTGAGATGTAAATTATATTTTGGAAATTTAAATATGTAACAATATGGAATACATACTACGTCATTATTCTTCAAATTATATAAAATTGAGTTACAATTTTGTTCTTATCAAAACTGATCTATCAATTTTGATTCCTCTTGGAACAAAACTTGACTAAAAGAGGGTTGCAAAAAAAATAGTTATATATATATGCACTGACTAATAATTTTTATTTTATTATACGAGATAAACGCATTTAACGTATTATGCTACTCAAAATTTTTAATGCAATGTATAATATATATTATGTAAGTAATTCTAAATCTTCTACATTTTAACTTACAAAAAGACAGTTTGAAATAACTTTGATCATAAACAAATTAATATTACGCAATAAAATTATTTCATTTCAAAGATAAAAATGCAAGTTTTCTTTTCTAGGTGATCTGTCTGTCCATGCTCTTCGCTTGCATCATGTCAGCCCCTGCTCCAGGAGTCCTTGTTGGTGCACCAATTGTGACAGCGAGTAGCTCACAAGTCATCGCCAGGAACTACAATGCTGCCTTTGCCATCCCGGCTCCCGTGCCGATTCTGCACTCTGCTCCCTTGGTGGCCGCACCCGCATTTGCCCCGCACACATTTGCCGCTCCCGCATTTGCCCATGCGTTAGCGGCGCCACTGTCAGCGTACCCCTACTACTTGTAAATTTCATCCCTTAGCAAATGTTATTAGAATTAATCTTGTTTATGAAATAAACTAGTTACAATTTATTACTATTTTTTATTTATTACCATTTTTATGTAATTTTGATCGTATGAATAAAAATATTTATTCGGGAAATGATATTAATAAAAATACTTTAACTAAATGCAAATATACAGTTTAACTAATAATATAAGCTGTCAGAAATTTAAAACATGAAATATTGTAGATACATAAAATTAATAGCAAAGTAATTGTAAAAAAGAGAAATTTAAATGCATAATACTTTACTCGTTTTATTCAAATTTTTATTCGCTATAAAATAAATAAAATTGTACGTTATAAAGTAAATCTTCTTTAAATAACTATAAAATTATAGAAAAAATTTAAATATTAAAGAAAATCAAGTATTTTCTGTTTATTGTATTTTTTTGTATGTATGAATGCCTTGTTAAAAATCTTAAAAAAACACATTTTAATACGAAGAACAGAATATATATTTTTTTAATTATTTTTAAAATTCCAGTTTTTTTAGCCGGAAAATAATTTTTTGTACGTTAACTTTTTTAGAAGACCTCAATAAAGTTACGACTGACTGAGCTAATTTTTTGACAATACGTTTCAATACTATTTGCAGTCCCATGAAATACTCCAGTGAAAAACAAAATATATATGTACCAGATGTAATCTTTCTGGTGTAATTAACATAATTTAAAATATTTCAAGCAGTCAAGTCAAACAAAGATTTATTATTTGTTATAAAAATAAATGGATTGGAGATGAAAAGGGCTGTTACCTAGCTACGGCGACGGCGTAGCTACGAAGACGTGGCCGCCAAATGCTGTCTACGTCCCATGAAGTCTTACTTCAAATATCGAATGGCAGGCGTTAAAACCTTGAGACTTAACTTACTCTGCTATTGTACGTATTCTTTTGAGCAAGAATAGGAATTGAAAATATTTATATATTTTCTAAGAATCAACCAGATTAATTTATCTTTATCAAATGGAAATGTTGTTAATGAAACAAAATAATCGTTTATAATTTTTATGAGTCGTTGGGGGATGAAATAGGGGTGTAATTATATCTCTTGATAATAAACATAAAAACCTAAATTTTATTCATAGTGTATAGAGAAGCTTACAGGATTTGAAGTTTGAAATATATTATTGGAAAAATTTAAAAAGTTTTATTTCTTTGTGACAAAACGAAGAGTCATAAAAATTTGAAATAATACTAATTTATATGAAAGAATAAATAATTTAAAAGAAAAAATAAATAAAATAAATGTTATCAGTAATTTTCGATAAAATGTTTAGTTAATATTGTTCGCGTATATATGGATTACCTAACTTATTATTATTTAAACTAACATATACATAAATTATTGAGTGACATATTTTTGTCGGTACATATTTTATTAATACAAATTAAATTAATCAACTACAAAGATATAAAGAAAAAATATTTAGTTGCTATATGAATTCGAACCTAAATATCTACTTATCCGGTTAAATGTGTTAAATAAATATAATATATTAAAAATACCACAGAACTATGTTCTGAAAATGCAAATTTCGAACAAAAAATGTGTTATTTTTAAAAATATATTTTATTAACTAGTGTATTTTTATGCATTACTTTTCAATTTACATTTATATATACCCTTAGTTATTTTATAGACGGTATTAATATTTTTAAATTAAATACTTATTTCCTGTATGGCATTAAATTTAATTATTAATGTCTGCTATTTTATTAAAGGTGAAGCTTTAATGTTTTTAAAATATTTTAAATAAAGCTCCAAATTTAGATTGAATGATAGATTGAAAATACATTATTTATACATGACAGAAATATTACATGTTTAATTAGATTATCTTTTAGCATTTATTGCTATTTATGGTAACATTTGGAAGATTCGACAGTGAAATGTTAATTGAACCTATGCTCTAGTACTGAAATTTTGCTAATTCTATTTGAGAAAATGAATCAAGTTGTTAAATTTTATTTCAATTCATTTATTAACCACGTAATTTGTAGTTTTAAAAGATATATTATTATCTTTTCAATACATAATTGAAATCTTAATGATTGACTAATCACTGTTCATAAAAAAACAATAAATGTTAGTAATTAGAATATATCAAAACTTTTTACCTTAGTTTTTAAAAAGTCACTCTTCAATTATGTATAAAATATTTAGTTACTACATATATATTATTACTTTCTAAAAATTTTGGAAAACTAAAATTAATGAAATAATCCATATTTTATGAACGGGCAATTTATTATGGCTACGTAAAGTGCTCACAGTCACCGTGTAACGGCTGTAATCTATAATCTTTTAGTTCAGTGACCTGTCACGTGAACTTGCACTGGGTCTACTCATACTTTATAACTTGCTAGGAATTTTTCATCTATCCTTCTACTCAAGCCATACAATTGCTACCTAATGAATCGAAAATTTCAAACTGCCAATCCACGTTGTATGACTTGCGTACTTATTCTGTTTCATAACAGAATTACATTGCTCTGCAACTTGACGTAGAGCTTCGAGCGGTTCATAGTATGAGTGAAGTTTTTGTTATTTCTGACGCTGTGGTACCTAGGGTGACGTATTTAACCTTAGGTTTACATTATTAATTTGCAAAAATAAAACCATATTTTATTATGGTGAGTTTATTTTATCAATATATAATTATCTTTTTTTAACACACCCAATATTTACATCGCTTTAATTAAAAATAGTAAGGAAAATCGTAGAACTTATTCGACATATTATAACAGATTTAATTTAGATACACTGGATATATAATAGAAGTATGTGTACATTAAAATTTTTTTTCTTCATAAATAGATTACTAAAAGTTTAAATATAAATATTTACCTTTAATAAATATTTTTTTTTATACTTCAATTATTATTGTAGATAAAGAATTGTCAAAAAGTTAATGAATCATAATGTCATGTATAACAATGTTCTAAAAACTGGTAATATTTTTTTTATATTTAATAATATATAAGTCGATAATTTCATTAAATAAATTATAGAGATGTGTTTATTTTATTAAATAAATTATAAAGTTGTATAAATAACGGTTTAATTTTACACAAAGATGTTCGTTAAACGAAAGTTCATAATCCTAGGTATAGTAAATAATATAATACTATTGGTAACATCATAATCATGCTCTTTTCCCATTGTGGTAGGCAGAGAGGATAGAACGCAAGTATAGACATATGGAATCTAACTGAATCACAAAAAAGTATAATATTAAAAAACTATTTTTTTTCATGTATTCCTTTTCTACATGAGAATATCCGGTAGCTGAAATAAAGTATTAAATTATAAATGAAAATAATGTTTATATTATCAGTATTAATAAATTAGTAAAATAATACAAAAATAAAAATTCTAATTTATAAATATAGTCCAAAATCTCGGATACATTAGTATAAAACTGAGAAATAAATGTCTGAAGAAATTCTCTTAATAATTTGTTTTATTCACAATACTTGACACTGTGATACCATTGGCGCTAGAAATTCCGTATGAACTTATTATATAACTAGTGTTTAAATCCTGTCCTAGTATGAGCACCTAGAAGGTATATAGTAGATTGTTGGCGTGGTATAGAACAACAGTTGGCTGTCTAATTTGCGTTTGTTCTTGGATCATCGTTTGGATTGTCTTCCACGTTAATGAAACGCCACAGATTCTCTTCAATATCTAATGTCAAATTAAACAAATAAAACGCAAAAAAAACTATCTTGACGTTTTAATTCTGAAAACCGGCCATAATGAAATAATTATAATTAATATATAAGTAGATACATACCTAAAAACAATTTAAAAACTTTATTTTTGAAATCCATAATATTTTTAATCACTATACAGCAGCATTGCAATATAATTTATTTTTTTATTAAAATATCTGACAGTTATTTACTATTTTAAAAAAATCGAATGAATTTCCTATTTGAATTTTATTTGTGACGAAAAGACTTTAGAATTGAATAGTTGATGTTAAAAAATATTATTATATTACAATTAAAAGAACTGTTTTTGTGTTTTTATCTTTGAAAATAGTAATGCTGTAAAGTTTTGTTAAAATAATTTTAGTTGTTTTTTGCGGTTTTGGTCTATCATGTTTGGTTATGTTATATTGTTCAAATTAAGAGAAATGTGAAAGTATAATATACATTTACGCAATTTTCGTAATAAATTTAATTATTACTTTATATGAATTGAAATATTAAATTTTTATTTTAGTTATATATTTTTTTAATCAATCCTTCACTTATACTTCAGTTATAATTGGTATATTTTTTACTTTCCAATATAAATGTTCTTCTTACTATGTTATGTAATGTATGTTAATTAATGTGTTAATTAGATTTCAAAAATCAAATACTTTTATTAATATTAATTAATAATATTACCATGGTTATTTATTTATGTTAATTGTTTATATATTTAAAAAATGGTATTATTTCATTTGTATATACTTTTAATGGCTAATTACGTCTAATTGGCGAAGGCCATAATAAAGAGAAAAAAAAATTGAACAGTTTAGAATTTTATTAATAAGATTGATTGATTTTATTAATAAGAATAAGATTGTTTTTCTTAAAAAACTCTGAGATTGTCCGACAAATTAACCACACCTACCTCTAACTATATTTTGTCGCGAATTATGACGAAAGCTTCAAAAACATTTCACTCTGAAACAGTAATCGATTCCTCCTGTACGTAACGCTTTAATTTCCATACTGCGTCTTTACATTTGGCAACATCTTGAACATATTGCGTCTTTACACATTGAAGTCTCTTTTGGAAAACAATTGGTATAAATAGGTGGCGTAAATTGAACAGTATCATATTGACTACCTTCTTTCCCGTCGACACAACAGTTCAACAAAAAATCTACCAAAATGTTCAAAGTGGTAAGTGGGAAGAAAAATACCATTGTGCGTGTTATGTTTTGTCACTGTATCGAATTTAATATGATTGTTGTACTAAAATAATTCAAATACAATTTATGACGCTCAAAATGGTTCAGCCATGAAGAAATTATTTTTCTTCCAATACTAAAGTAATATGACAATCAATAGGTTTTATTAATCTTTTCGTTTCAGTAAAAACGGTTATTCGTAAAATAACGACATATTTCACAATTTGTTTCTGATTTTGAATAACCTTTTAAAATTACTAAAAATATGACAGTAATTATTACGAGACAATAGACAATAGACAACAAAAAAAAAAAATTAAATAGATTACATGTGGTTATAAATTTATATAACTACATTTTTCATCGTCCTCACACGAAAACGTCAAATGAATTGGAATTGAGAATATGTATGTCATAAATTAAATTCAATATTTTTTTAGGTAATTTGCCTGTCCATGATCTTCGCTTGCATCGCGTCAGCCCCCGCTCCGGGAGTCCTCGTCGGTGCACCGGTTGTGACAGCTAGCAGCTCACAAGTCATCGCCAGGAACCACAATGCTGCCTTTGCCATCCCGGCTCCCGTGCCAGTCCTGCACTCCGCTCCCTTGGTGGCCGCACCCGCATTTGTCCCGCACACCTTTGCCGCACCCGCATTTGTCCCGCACACCTTTGCCGCTCCCGCGTTTGCCGCGCACACCTTTGCCGCTCCCGCATTTGCCCACGGGTTAGCGGCGCCGCTGTCAGCATACCCCTACTATTTATAAATTTTATCCCTTAGCATTTGTTATTCGAATTTATTTTGTTTATGAAATAAAACTAAATACAATTAAGTGTGATGTTTTATTTCTTACCGCTTTTATACAATTTGAAATGGTTTTAATAATATTTACCCAGAATAAATTTGATTGTATTGATTGAATATTGTTATTAATTAATTATGTAATTGTTCATTGGCTTGGCTACAAATAGGCCTAATGGCTTGTAGCATGTATATTGTAATATATAAAAACACATATTAATAGCATTGATATAAATACTATTTAGTAAGAAAAGATTATGTTTTTGACATAAAACTTTATTTTTAATAGTAGCTAAAGCGTCAAAGCATGTAAGTAAAAATAATATGTTTTTTAAATAATTTGTATTCATTAACACAAAGTTAAAAAACGTCATAAATTGATAATATGTACTACAAATTAAATGGTTTATAACTCTATTAATTTTTAACTTTTTGTTAATTTGGTTCAATCCTTATTTGTCTCCGTAATCTTGACTTTAAGATTATAAGAACAATTATTTCGTATATGCAAGAATTTTCTATATTAAGGCAATTTTGTGAGACGCGGAAAATAAATATAACGGTCGGGTCTTTCTTATGTTATTATTTTCCTAATTATGACAAAAAATATTCAGTTTATTAGTTTATCATTTGTGTAAAGGTTTATCTAAGTAATACTTAAAAAAAAAAATTCAAATCTATTATATAACTTCTGATGTAAATTAAAAAGAAAAACACATGTTTTCGTTAAATAACGCGGAAATGTGAATTATTTTTGAAAGATAAGCCTTAAGGTTGTAAAATTTATTAAGACAGCTGAGCCGAGCTAATGTAAGGTTAGCTAAACATATTATCTGGGTATTTAATTATTGTTGCCTTCACCTATGAAATAGAAGGAAGAAAATATTTTCATTCTCTTCCTCGACAATGTAAATACTTTCTGGAAAAACTTCTTTCACAGTTGAAATAATTTGTGAGTACCTGCGTACTGGATGAATATTATATTCCAGCCCGATGTTGTTTTTGAATAACAAAAAAAAAGATAAACAATTTTACAATTTGGCTTATATTTATCGATTACTTAGTTTATTACAATCATGTATGAAATATAACATCTGGTAGCGTATAACTGGTATAAATGCATGCTCTTTTAACCATATATTTTCATAACATTCTCACCCACTTCTCTTGTTATTTTAGTAATTTCATTTCGAATATTGTCCTATAGCATTGGAATTGGAATCGGAATCGGTATAGACTTTTCCTTTCAAGAACCTCCACAGAAAATATTCGGGAACCGTCAAATCAGGCGATCGAGATATCACGACTTTTTGACAATATGTGGCCGAGAAAATTTATTGCAAAATTTCAATCGTAGCTCGGGCTATATGTGAAGTAGCACCATCCTGTTGAAACCACGCCAATTGATCCAATTCGGCTATCAAAAAGTTTTCCAACATGTAACGATAGCGATCACCATTAATAATTATAGTATTGCCTCTTGCATCCTAAAAGAAATAGTGCCCAGTGATTTTGCCTGCACACATAGTGCACCATACAGTAACTCTACGTGGGTGTTAAGGTCGTTGGTTTATCAATTGAGGATTTTCAGTGTCCCGATAACGGCTGTTTTGATTATTAAAAAAACTCGCGAAGTCAAAATAAGCTTTGTCGCTAATGATTTATTTCCAAATGTCGGGGTTTTTAATATAGAGCTACAACAGGCGGCCACTTCGCCGACGTCATATTTTATACATAATTATAATAAAACAAATAATCGATTAATAAATTTCATTTTCTAGTTATTCAAAAACAACATCGGCCTAGAACATAATATACACCCTGTATTATTTACATCACATAAAGTAAAAAAATAATAGAATAATGAAAAATAAATTAGGGTAAATTCATGAAATTTTGTGATCGAAGCCGATTATCCTTTGAACTCTATATTTGATCAAGTTGATATAATAATAGCCTAGAAATGTGTGTCATGTTACTCGGTATCTAGGAAAAGTCTTAACGAGTGTGTCGCATTTTTCTGTCATACTGTCATCTGGTGACAGATAGAATTCTGCCGCATTTCTTCACACTTGTATTAATTCTTTTTTTCGGGAATGAAGTAATTTTTCAGTTTTAAAAAATTCTTGTGATAGATAAAATTCCATCGCATCTTCTTATTTATCATTAAACTCCTTTGAACACGTGTAGAACTGAAGTATGGTACACAATAAAATTATATTTTTATTTCAATGAAGATACAAACTCTTATGAATTCGATATTATTGAATTATTTTTGGTAATAGTTTACTCTTTATATTGTTACTAAGATAATAAAGGTTTAGAAAAACTTCCATGTGATAGTTGCCGAGATGGAGTGATGGCTAGACTAGGCGCAAAATACAAATCGATGGATGTATGTATATTAAAAGAGGAGAATTAAAAAGAAATTCATCTAGCGATAATTCAAATAAAATCATATATTGAAAAATGAAAACTATAATAGCGAGTAGAATAGCCAACTGAAAATCATTTAAGAGTCATCAAAAATGAATGATCTCAAAAGTTTAATATCATTTTTGATTTTATCGCGATGAAAGAATTATATTATAACTGCTGGATTCAATATTTGTCGAATTTCAACATTTATTGAAAAACACCATATCCGAAGAACGAGTTTACCATTGAAAAGGAAATGTATTATGATTTTAATAGAAAGCCTTATATTTATTTTTCCATATTCAATATTTTACAAATGCTATGAAAATAAGCGCTTGGTATTTTCGGGCTTCCTCGCCTTGGATAAAAGCCTTGATTTAAATAAATATCAGAAATATGATCAATTTTTGAAATTATATTTATTCGGATGTCCTTACAATTCCCACTTCAAAACATTTAAAAAGGTACATCATAAAATTACTTTTGAAAGCTAATAAATCAATATTTTAATTTTTCTTCATCATATTTCTCGGTTCTTTTACCTATTCCAAATCTTTAGATGTAAGCACATTGTAAGTACATTATAAGTATTTAGTTACTATTTAGTATCATATATATTTTTATAATTAGTTGTATGTATGTATGAAACCATATCCACCCGAATAATTTATATATTTATTCATTTATTTTTTAATATAGTATATCATGGCTTTATATAACACTAATTATTGAAGTCTATCGCCTTCATAATTTTAATGCACCTTGTAAATATCTAAGTAGGAAACGAGGGACTGATCAACAATAAAATCACACAACAGATAACAATACAATGCAGACGCAGCAGCCTAGGGAACCACCCCTAACGCCTCACTCGTTCACGCTGTAGAGCGTATAATGCTTACACTTGTATCCGTAACTGTGTTTCAAGTATCAATAAATATCGATCTATTGTAAGTAGTGGATACCTGACTAAATTATGAGTAAAAAATGTTCAAGGAATATGTGCTACGTCTTGAGCTTCTCAGATATATAAGCATTTCAAAAAAATCATAATTATGAGATTATTTCGATTAATTGAATGATTTGATTGATTTCAGATTATATATTGAATACAAAAAATGAAAAGTCATTGAATTTCAAGCGACTAGATTATCTTTTGTTAAATGAGTTAGGGCCTGAAGTAAAAATATAGATTATTAATGGAACAATTTCTCAAATATTTATTTAGAAGTACGTATCTTGAACGTAACATGATTTTGTAAAAATTAAAAAAATATATATTTTCACATACTTCTTGAACATTTTTGAATCGTAATTTAGTCCGATATTTACCCAAAAAATATTGTGGAATAGATCTGTTACACCTGCATAGTAAATCTGTTGAACATTAAATACATCATTTTCTGTATACCATACTGTTTATAGATAAATTATACTTAAATTCTGTATATCTGAATAGCTTAAAGGTGTGTTAAAAGTAAAAAATATTTTTCGGCTTTATACCACCCTATTTTATATTTGAATTATTCATAGTACATTTTTTCTATATAGCTATAAAGCACAAATCAATATATACGCTATATTTTTTTTGCAAATATTCAAACGTATAATAGTGTCATCGACAAATGTAATAATACGCCCATCTATTTTAATAATACATAATGAAATAATGTAAAAAAAAATTAGAAGTGAACCTAAGGTGTTCCCTTGCGGTACGTCGTAGTTAATGCAAGTATACTCGATGGGTTCACTGACCTATTGTTTCCTACCGAAGACAAAATTATCCCAGCTTTCCCATATTGCGTCAAACAATGTCTTTTCTCCAATTTCTATTTCTATTCAAACAATAAATTTTTTACAAAATAAATGCCTACTCAACATTACAGAATTATTTTTACATTAGGCTTAAAGGATTTTATTATAGCACGATTTGTTACAGAAGAATTGAATAATCGTTTGCTGAAACATCAGACATACGTACCAGAAGGAACATAATTGTAAAAACTACTTTGGAATATTTCGTATTGAGTAACCGAATATTTAATGAGACTTGTGTAGACTGAGCGGTATAAATAGCTCGCTTAAATTTGACTAAAGTACATTATCTACTTGCTCTCTTTAGTGAAAACAGTCTCACACAAATCTACTAAAATGTTCAAAGTGGTAAGTAAGACTTCTACTATATCTACTTGTTCTGCACACCCTTTAAAGTATTCAGATTAGTGAATTCCATCGCAAACCAAAATTGTAGTCTCAAGATTTGATTTTAATGAATATTTGCTAATTAATATTACATTTATAAAAAAGGCCAGAAAAGATAAATAAAATTTATAAAGGGTATTTCCATTTAAGTAAGAAATTTTTGAAGAAAAAGAATTATACAATAATTTTAATGATTCAAAATATTAATCCTTAACATTTTTGGATTATACGTACTAATCCCGGGATCCATGGATACTGTAAACTGGACCGGGATTCCAGAATTTGGAATTTGGACCAGGTATCAATTTTAATATTCACTGATATTTATATCTCAATCAATGTATCAATGTATTTGTTTATTTACGAATTGACAATGATAATAATTATTTTTTAGTTGATCTGCCTGTCGATGTTCTTCGCATGCATCATGTCAGCCCCAGCTCCAGGAGTCATTGTTGGAGCTCCAGTCGTAACTGCAAGCAGCTCACAAGTTATCGCCAGGAACTATAATGCCGCTTTCGCTGTCCCGGCTCCCGTGCCGGTCCTGCACTCTGCCCCCTTGATTGCAGCACCCGCCATCGCCGCCCCCGCATTTGCCGCACACACCTTCGCCGCCCCCGCATTTGCGGCACATCCGTTCGCTGCATCCGCATTAGCAGCGCCGCTATCAGCCTACCCTTACTTGAACTACTTGTAATCTTCTTTCCCGCAGTATGAACCAGTCACTAGATATTATTAATTGTGAATATAAAAATAAAAAATTTATACACTACTAAATTATTGTTGTTGTTTATTCAAAAAACTATGTATCCAAATCCAAAATGCAAAAAAATATGGTTATCCAGTAAATTAGATCAATTTATCATCATTTGAGTGTTACTCAAAATAAAACACGCTTACCCATGGTATAGAACCATCAGTATAAAAAATCACCACAAACTTTTGATATCTGAAAAAAGACTAGAGTAAGGAAATTATTTATTTTTCCCGGAAACTTTTTTAAACTTTTAAAAGGCCACATTTAAATCTAACCATGTAATATTTTAATAGAATAGGTAATGGAATATAGTTATATATAATACTCTAGTGAGACTGTATTTTATTACACTGCCATAATACCAAACTCCTTCTAATAGATAAATGATCGCGGTCAAGTATATTATTCGATCTTTATGATTTATGGATCGCCGATCACCGTCACGCGTAAATATAAATGCGATATAGATATTACATCCTATATATTACCTCCTATTACCCCCTTCTCTATCTTTTCTGCGGTGTTTTCTATGGTTTTGGATCAGTTGAAGTTTGATTTGAGAGTTAAAGCGCGTTGACTACCGCCAAGTTCTTTCTGTCGTGTTGGAATGAATAATTAGCTTTTGAATTATGATCCTACTGTATGGGGTTGAGAGAATATTTTTTGTGTGTTCGAATTCTCGCTGTGCTTGCCGAAACCTGTACATCTTGCTATTGTGCTTGTTATCTCACACTTCGCGCCATCAACGAAGCGTGTGGAAGAGTACTTCATGCGAAACAATGGAAAAAATATTTTGAAGCCAAAAGACCTGTGGATCCAGTGGAAGAAGAAAATCCAGATATCTAAAGGAGCAACTCTGGTGGATCGTGTTTCTTCTTGTTTTCCTTACTGACCTGTCCCTGTACCAAAATCCTTCCACTCTTCCTGTACCCCGTTTCCCCAATCTCTTGGTTAAACATATATAATATATTAGTAAAATTAACAAATTATATCAGATACGTTTATGTTAATTGATCCATTTTTAAATTCATGACCGTAAATTATTTCTCGCAACCAAAAGCATTTTACGCAATAAAAATATTAACAGTTATGTATGTACTTACATATATTTATATGTACGTATGTATATTTAAAAAAAGTATGTGTGGTGTGGAAATAAATGAATTGTTTAGTACTAAAAACTATAAACAGGAAATATTACATAAATATTTCACCAATTCTGGATTAGTTCCGATTAAGAAAACAAGGTACGTATTTCAAAAAATATTCATATACTCATAAAACTATAGTGATAAATGTACATAAATAAATAATAATAACATCACATAACCCAATGTTGTACAAATTATTAATGAGCTTTTGTTCGTATTGCTCGAGCTTTAATAAAAAGTCAGAAAATTTTTTATGCTTGCTCGTAATATTTAACCTAGTATATAAATAAAGATATCTAATAAAATTAACTAATTTATATCAATATTACAACATTATATAGTTGGATATTGTTTCCAATAATTAAAAATGAATTATCGTATTCATATTTTCACAAATGTTTTCAACAACAAGATATTTCAGCACTGTTGAAGCCGAGAAGGCTGTGATGGGTAGAATGTATCAGGTGTGATGACTCCAAAGTACTCTGTAAAGCCTATGAGAGAACGCCAATGAGAACGCGGACGGTGATGAATGAGGTGGGCGATCAAAGTTCGAAAAGATGCAGCGAAGCTACAAATGGGAGACAACAGTTTCAAATATAGAAGCTAGATAGATGGCCGTATGGTCGGCCATGAACTTAAAAGACCTTTAGTGAATTATAGTTAATGAATATGTGGTTGCTGTCTGCTTGGTGATCGGCTTTGGCTCGAGTAAATTCACCATTGAAATTTTATGAAAACGACATCAGTTTGCGGAAGGGATTCAAAGAAAAATCAGCATCTCGGGTGTTAAATGAAAAAAAACCTTACTTTGGTTCTGCCTCGTCATAAGAGGGTTCACAATATGTACTGCTGAACTCGCCAGATATACGAAAAATAATCAGCTCCTTGGAACAACTAACTTCCTCAAAGCCAACTACGATACAATACATATTTCACAAATTATAATAAAAAAAAATCTTCTGAGGTCTCGAGGTTTTTTGAGATAATATTTTAATGACATATATTGTGTAATATAATCGTTTAACCAATAGCAAAATAGATGTGTAAATTAACATTTCGTCCAACGATGATTTGGAAAAGAATTATGTATGTAAAATACTAGAGAAACCTTGAATAATTAATCGCCTAAATCGCTTCCGTTAATTCTCAAATGGATTGTAGAAAAGGCGTAAAAATGCAACCAGACATTGAAGATCGACAAAGGAAAGCGAGTCTTGTATCCATCGTGAATGCGTAATCTGTCGAAACAGTAAGTAGGAAATGAGCGTGATGTCAATAGTGATGAGTGCGGGTTTAAAAGTAGGACGGTCGTGAAATGAATAGGCAATGCGAAGACGTGTGACCTTGGATATTATCTATTATATTATTAAATAAGTATCAACCAAACCTCATCTTGGATATACCTAATATATTATTAAATAAGTATCAACCAAAATACACCTTTAGTCAATTTTTTTCAATATATAAAATTAAGAAAGTGTTGTATGAAATGGCAAACCATTATAGAAGATGATGAAAAATAAATTGTTTTTTGATTATTGTGGACTAATGAATTTTATATTTCAACGATAGAAGGTTCCGAACTATCTGCGCCTCGTAATAAAATATTTAACGTTTTTTTTCATACAAATTACCACTATTTTTTAAAGATCAAAGAAATTACACAATATCTTGATAATTCTCGTAGAAGAATGGAACCCGGTCAGAGCCTGGTGGAAGAGTCAAGACCGGCACGAGAAAAAATTACAAAGAGAAAATAAATTCAGGAAAGAGATTGGTTTTCTGGTTCACACCATTCTGCTGAGCACTCAGTTAAATGAGTGAATGAATTTGGACAAAATGGTCAATTGAGGATTGCTTTGGGTAAATTAATGTATTTAAATGGCATTAAGTCGGTAGAAATATTTTACAGAAATTAATAATTGGTGGTCAGTTTTTATAGCAAAGCAAGCAGGTCTTGCTAATTATGAACACAAAACGTTCTACAACATCACATATGAAGACTACATTTGGACAAACACACTTCTTATACCTTTCACCCAAACTTCTTAACATTTTAAACTTCAACACAAAACAAATTCTATGACCTGCATTTTAAAAAATATAGTTGTTGAATGACTTAGAAACCATAAATAACAGTTGCTCCAGTGATTATATAGCAGTGATTTGAAATGACAATTTAGTATCTGTTATTATTATAATTAGTATTGCGGTCATTGTGTTTATTTAAATTAATATTAACTACATTTCTATATTTCGATTTTTGCTTTATTAACTACAGAAAATATAATAAAATATTAGCCAGTTTCTCTAGATCAGACCTAGTATTATTGTAACAAATTTCTGAGTACAAAAAAAAAAAAAAAATTTATCACAACAAATAAATATCATGTTCCTTATAAAGGTTCTTTACAAGGAATTTTATCTTCTTAGATATAAATGATTTTAGAGATTTTTTACATTACAGATTATCCGCAAAGGTCAAAAGATAGGTTAAATAGAGTATTAGATTAAACCAATTTTTCTTACAAAAATTGGATCATCTGTTACTTAGAAAATATATTATTTAATGTACCATCTGTCACCTTTAACCTATCATCAAGCTATTGAAAATATAATACTACTATAAGAAATTCAATATTTTATTTTTCAATAAGTATCCGATTAGATTTATATTCAAACATTAAGATTGAACTAAATATCTTCATTCTTCACATTTTTACTTCGTCTTATATCTAAGTACCCCAATGATTGAATTAATTATTCTTAAAAATTAAATGGTAAACTATGTTATGGTGTCTTGAGTATAATAATTAATGTTATTTTATTCGATATTATGTTTTGAGCAGTAGACAGGGGAATATTGGCCAAGGTTGGGCTGAAGTCAGTATCTAGATTATTGCCATGCAACTGGGTGTACAAATGATAATTTTTTGTGTTAAAATAACTTACAATATTTACTCTCTTGTTATATTATAACTAGATTGTTAGACTTTTAGAATTGCTTTGAGTGATGATATTTGCGTCATTTTTATTAACTATTCAAAATATTTATGGGATGTTTGGGCATTACATTAATAAGGCTAACTTCTTATTCGTCATCGTCTAACGCTCATTTTTTTTTATCTTAATTCGTGAGCACCGAAACATTAACTATTATAGATGTATTGAATTATTTATTACTTTACTTTTAACCACTTTTATGAGTTTATTTACTACACCAACCGGTTTCAGAAAATACCTTCGGTGTATTCAATTAACTCGTAAAATTGTTAAAAATAAAGTAATAAATAACTCAATGTTAAAATGAATAACCATAATTTAAAGTTTACGTTAAATATTTAAAAAATAAAGATGTGTTATTTGGTTGATATGTGAAAATATTTCATCTTTTACGGGACTATGATTACTCCAGGTCTTTCAGTCTTCTCGACTGGTGAACCGGATTACCGACGACTCTGACTATATAAGAAACATTTTCGTCAAAACGAAACGCAGATAAAATGTGTAAGATATGGTTGAAAAGCGACAATAAACTACTTTATGTGAATACCCTTATTAATCAATTAACCTATATTATAGTCGAATCTTGGATTTTATTGCTGTAATAGATTTTTTTTTGTATAGATTTCGGGAAATTTTTAGGCATTAGACAAATAATACTTTTTTCTATTTTATAAATGATACCATTATAAGGCACCATGCGTCAATGTGCGTGATAATAATTATCAATGTACGAAGAATTTTAAAATCATATTATCAATAATATATTTAAAGTGTTTTTATTTAACAAATAAAAATTAATCAAAACACCTCCATACATATAAATAGGACCACTTATATATATTTTTTTAAATGCAAAATAGAGTTGCGTACACGGAATACATGTCACATCAATATTCTTACTATTTTCAAACTAAGCTAAACGCTTGTGCTATGAAAATAGGACTTACTTGCTGGAGTCCTAGAACGGATATAATATTATATATTCCATGAACTTGTATTTCAAAATACCAATATCATATCTTTGACAAATGCACCGATAATTTGTGATAGTGGTAAGGAATGAGTCAAAAATCGTTGTAGATGTAATATCATTGTATCAATTCTTATATTGTTGTGTAATTACATGAGAATGAATAAAGATGTTAAAATATTTGAAAACAGGGCAACCATTCGTTTCATTTATCCGTTATTATATATTTCCGAATTGATTAATTTAATATATAAATCCCGAGATAGATTATAAACTTAAATGAATTATTGAATTTAATATCAGGTATGTATTTGCATAGTTGCAATTATTTTTTTGAACTATTAAGATGGATACTCGAAACCTACCAGTAACATAATAGTTTGTTCATATATTATGTTAGTAAGAGTATTGCCCTCATCGTTATTCAGATAGAAACAATATTTTTAAAGAAAAATCTGCAATCTTATGAAAATGAGTCCCTATTTTGTTATCTTCATCAGAAATTTATGGTCTAACGCAATACAGATTGCAAATACTAATAATTTTTAGACGCGGGATATTTAAATGCTATTTATGTAGGTTTTATGCTAGGTTGCAGGTCTTCGAAAATAAGCCTTGCTCAAGATTTACGACCCAGTACGTGAGGAGGAGGTTGAGTAACTTGGAACTTCAGGAACGGTAAGCCGCCACAGATATCTTAAGGATGGTAAAGCAAAAAATAACATCAATAACAAGATTAGAGAATAGACCGAGACGTACATAGGTGGATGGATAATGTCAAGACAGACTTGAAAGAAATACACTAACGGCTGACTGACTGGATGAATGGCGCTCTCTAGTAACGCGATCATGGTCTTCCACGAGGCTGCTAAAGAAGAAAAAGAAGAAGAAGAAACTAGTAAGAAAACAGTTATGCCGTAACCAGAGTCATGGAACCAACAATATTTTTTTATATGTCTTCTTGATTTTTTGCTCAATTTAAAAAAAATCAAACGCCAAATATGACACTTTTACGATTAAATTCTTAATGGAAACGTTTTGATAGTGAATATATTGAACATTAATTTTTAATTGATTATAAACATCTTCAAAAACAATTAAATTTATAGACACGTTTTAACAATACTAAGTAAGTTTATCCTGTTTAAATCGTTCTTCACCAGCATGTATACCTGCGAGCTCTGGTCGAAATACAAGCAAGTGACGAATAACCGTCTCCGAATTCAGTACAACAACTCATACAGAATACTGTTCGGATTGGCGCGTTATTGTAGCGCATCTACAATGTTTACCGAAGGCCGTATACATGGATTCGTTCCGCTTCTAAGACATCGAGTTGCTGGCATAAAGCGGCGGCTGGAGCTCAGCACCAACTCTCTGGTGCAAGCGGCGCTCTCATGAAAAGCTAGTTCCCTGACCAGAGAATGGCAGCGCTTACAAAATAGCTACATATACAACAATGGCCGTGAGTGAAGTAGTTATATATGTAATAATTATATTTTGTGTGTGTGTGAACTTTTTACTTTTTATTAACTTTTTAATTTATTTTTTTTGTATTTATTAATATTTTCCTTGGATATTTTTTCACAGCATATTTATTTCATAACCTTAAATGTATAACTTAATATGTATTATCTTTATGGCGAATCAGGTTTTAAAAAAAAAAAAAACCTGTTCACGCTGGAATAAACACATTATTATTATTATTATTAATATTATTATTATTATCCCTCTCACTAGCAATTCTGTTCCTTTTATTCAAAATTTTAGATAGTTTAGATACTTTTGTACGTCTCTAAAACGTTATTCCTTCATTTACTTCCCGCAAAAAAATGAACATCGCTTGCTCCTGAAAGGCGAGACTCTCACATATATTTCATTGCCGTAACTTATGTATTTGCACAGTTTTCCGTGAATGTGGATAATGACGTTATATGTATTCGTTATATGGCAATAAGGGCGTATAAAATATTACACAAATCCTGAATATTATTTTCCATCGAAGCAGAGCAATTCAATTAACGAGTTTTAATGAATAAACAACAATTTATTTATACTTCAAAAAGTATGACATAATATAAAATACATGTTATGACAGCAAAAATTTGTCGTTCAATGCAGCCATGATAATGAAATTGGTTTTCATGAACTTCCTGAACACGTTCCTTTCAAAAAAAAATATTCATTATTTTTTTCAGTAAAATTTCAGTCATTAATTATGTCACGTTTAAGAAAAATACGACAATGTTTGCTATATAAAAAGGATTCAAACCAGACTCTTCGAGGAGTAAGATTCAAAGTGTAGTTACTACCGACATCTAACGATTCTTAATAAAAACTTTTAAACAGCTCACAAAGATTAATAGTATATCGATCCGCTAGAATTACCGTATTTATTAGAAGCATTTTATTGATGAAATCTAATATTTTTTGTTCAGTACTCAATGTAATAATTTAATTTTTTAGTTTAAAAATATTTGCAAAAAATGGAGCATTTTCTCCAATTTTGTTTTTTTTTTTCTGAGAGCATTCGTTATCATGGAACTGTGGCTAATTGCGGTTGATGACATGGATGATCTGTTGTTACATATTACCCGTTACCCATCAAGAGTGGGCCCTACGTGGAAGCTCTAAGCGGATTGGTACATCGTATTGGTGAATTTTTCCAAGGATTTAGATCACCAGTTTTACCATGTTTTTCTCATATATTAATACGTGGTGAAAATATATAAGGATTTGAAACCGATTTGCTCGATGTTTAATTCCTCTATACGTCAGCAGCACATTTCTAAAGCGTATATCTTCTTGCACATTTATTTACTATGAATCCATGTTTCAGCACCATAGAGAAAGATCGAGAAGATTTTAAAATAACGGTATTTTAAGATAGATCTAAAATGTTTATTCAAACATCTCTTCATAAAAACTTATCTTAATTAAACAAAATACGTAAAAAGACCGAATCATTACAAGATATCGAAAATGCATCAGCCGAATTCGTAGATTAATAGTTGAGGTCCCCAAAAAGATTCTTTTTCACTGTATTTGGTCATATCTTCCTATCATCATGTATTAGTTCTTCCTGGAGGTCGTCTATTTTTCGAGTTTGAATTATATTCTCATATTTCAAACACTCACACGCAAGTGAGAAACATTTTATTAAAAGCGTATGTCAACAAAAAGTGTAATGAAATGGGTGGATCTATAAACTTCAAGTTTTTTATGAGAAATCAGAAATTGTAACACCATTAAACATTTGTCCGAATAAGTTCAAAGAATGCCTCATCCAAGGATCTCACATGCGGCGGTGTATCGACAACCTCAAGGGTCACGACCTCGAGGAAGACCTTTAAGAAGATGGGGCGATAATGTAGAGAAAGACGAATAAACCTTGGTATTCACGATTGGAGGAATGCCTGTGAAGATAAATATTACTTTTAAAATTAGCAATATTAACTTGGTGATTAAAATTCATATTTTTTATTTATTATCTTAGTTTTATTAACCACAATTGAGTTTAAAAAACATCTACCGGTTTCGGAAAACACCTTTTCCTTCTTCAGGATGTCATAACTAATTAATTAGTTAATTAATTAATTAAGATAAATATTTGCTTATTTCTTGTTTTATTCAATTAAGGGACGAAAATTCCTACTAATGCGAATATCTTGAATGGATCGCAGTTACGTGATGATGATGATGTCAAAAAAAAAATTGATAAATAAATATATAAATTAAAATTCTTCAAATAAGATTTCTTACCGAAATTTTTTGAAACTAAACTGAACTAATTGAATGGATTATTAGTAAAATGTATATTTTTATAAAATATGACATTAATACTTTAATGTAAATTTCATACGAAATGTGTGTTTGAATGTGATTTATTATTTTAATACTGTTAATAGAATCTCTAGGGTTGTCAATCTGCTTACATAATTAAAAAGATCAATACGAATTTATACGAATTTTGCTAATTTCGAAAGTATCATCATATTTTCGGTAAGTATGTTACGTTATGCATGAGAAAATTAATATTTTCTACAAAAATTAGAGAATATTAATAGTAAATATAAATAAAAATAATAAAATATTTGTTAAAGCAAGATCTAATACAGAGCAAGGAACAGAAAAGAAAGGAAAATGTAATGTTTATTCAATATTGTGCACGAAGAAATGTTTTCTTTTGTTAGGTTTGTACATAATGTGGTTCAATAATGTTTTAACAGATGGAATAGGTTAACAGGCGGAAAAGTTTAATGTACCTGATAGTAAAGGAAATACGTATTTGTGGAATAGAATGAGCTACTGAAATGTGGGAAAGTAGGAGACATGAAGTGAAATAGACGAGTACGTTCAATATGTCTGAAATTGGAACGGAAGGGAGAATGAATAGAGAACATGAGAGGACAGTGAAATGGATGAAAGTGAGAATGGGATAGATGAGACGGAAGATGATAGTGGTATGTATGGAAAAATGGTATGAGTATGGAATAATGGTATAAACTTGACAGTGGAACAGACGAGAAAGAGACATTTTGGAAAGATCACATAGATGAAACGCACGATATACTGTTAATTCGGAACTAACAATTCAATTTAAGTATGGATATATGGACAATAAAATTTATTGTTCTCACGCCAAACAATAAATTATAAGTATTCTTAAGTACTAATATGTTAACCAAAATGAAGAATTTGCTTAAATTATATGACATGGCTTACTCTTAAATATTATATCGAATGATAAATTATGACACTAAGGAAGATTTCGTGTCGTTCTTTTGATATATCGTTTATATTTTTAGCGGCTGATTTTCGTTCATTTATGTTATATAATATATTGTACCGGGTAAGTATCTCAACGGGAGGTGTCATTTTGAATTAAATACAATTATTTTCTGTGGAAATTTTTGACAGCCATTATTATGAAACATTGAAATTTTAGTCATTACAAAAGTGGGAAAAATATCACAGCAACATATACACTAACTTCAGCATTCATAATTGTCCATTTCGTATCAGAATACCATTTCGGTTTCGGATGAAGAGACACCTGTACGTCTTGGAATAGTGACGGACTCTTGAAAACATAGTGTGTGAGTGAAAGCTGCGACTATGTTTCCCGACATCAAAAATACCTCCATATCTTAAAAATGCTGATGGAGCCACGTTAACACATATACAGACTACCAAATATATAGATATGAACTAACGGAATTGGCTTTTTTCAATACTTTCATTTTGGTGTCACTACGTGATCACTTTGGTACCACTTACGCAATCAAATAGCTACGCGACTATTACAAATATATGACTCGATTGGAACGAAAATTTAAACTTTATTATTTATGTGTCATAAACTATTGGATTTTTTGTTTCCACAAAGAATGCGTGTAGAATGCCCCTCGTCTCGCAACTAATGTTCCAAACCCCTCTCCTATATGTATACTTTATTTCATGTCTATTCATTTACTGGTCTGTGCTATATGTCATTTTTTTCAAGAAAGCACAATATTTAACAATTAAGTGAGAATAAAATTAAAAAGTGGGAATACACCAGTGACAAAGCCAACATTTCAACATTAGAGAAGACATTTGACGTGTGGTAATCCGCTCGGACCTTGCTACCGGGGGCACTGCCCAGCCGCGCCCAGCCGGATGATGAAGGTCACCGCAAGAAAAACGACAAAGATCGCTTGACCAAACTAGGTTTTTTTTTCAGTATTGTGTCGAGTCTGAGATAATGGTTGATAAACCTACCTAACCTGAATTGGATCGCGGATATTTTGCGGACGCCCATTTGTAACACGGTGATATTAAAGTACACTAACTACGTATGAATAAATAAATTAATTCAAAATAATATTCCGTAAATTAATTAACTTTAATAATAATGCATAAATTATTTAATTCAAAAATACGTAAACGTATTTTTTTTTCGTTAAATTGAAATAGCGTAGATTATCAATAATTTCTTGATTAATAACGAATTTAAACTTTAAGCCGTGAATTAAAAATCTTATTGTAAAATGAGTTATTTAAAATGATTTAAAAAATTATAGTGAATTTGAAATAGGTTTTAAAGCAGTTCTGGTTTGAAAATGGTGATGGAAGTAAATAGAAACGCAACGTATTAGATACTGCGTATTTTACGATGACCAGATAACTGCACACTGGACAACTGCACACAATACAGGCGCGCACGTAGACAACTGCACACAGTGCATATTTATAAAACTTTACACGTAGATATTTGCACACAACTGTGCATTCAAAGTAATATAATTAATATATTTAATATAAATACATAAAAAAAATTAAGTGTTGTTAATCACTTACAAATTGTTTTTTTTTTTTTTACAATATTTTTTTTATTCACTTTTAAGTTACAGCAATAGTATGGTAGGGTAGATTTATATAAGTCGTGTTATTATTACTTTCATTTCTTTAGTACAAAGTCACTGATGCAGAATATATAAGGTGTATCCATTTGTCTAAGTGTGCACTTATCTTATGCAGTTGACATGAAATCTAATTTAACAACAAACTTTCTCTCGAAATAATCACAAAGAAATTAAATAGTAATTAAAATTTGCAATACATTTATGAAAACACTGTAGATTTCCTTAAACAGGTTACGGATCAAAGGACCAGTTTTGTGATATTGAATATACTTAAGTATTGTTTGAAATATCACAGAGCCTCAAACGTTAGCTATAAGCAAATACCATTCAGTTATAATGTATTAAATGTAGTTTCAACATGTTTACTATACTAAAGATCTGATAGGAATAGGGCAGGTATCTGTATTGAAGGAAAGTTGGGCTCGAAGTATACGATTATTTAAAATTGTAAATTAACAACTCAATTTTAAAATAGTTCCGAACGAACATAAAAGGTGCACATGAAATGATAGATTAGTCAAGATTTTAATAAAATAATTTCCAAGAAAAATGAATTATTCTCTACACGTTTTTTGGTAATTTGCTTTCATTTTCATTTCAAACAAAAACAATAGATATTTTTAATATATAAATGCTACATTAAAAATAGCACCAAAAAAGTATGGAATACTTTCAAATATTAATGTATCAAATAAATTTTGTTATCCATAAAAAGATGGAAACCAACAAGTTTAAGTCCATAAGAAAATATACAAATTTCATGCAATGTTTAAAATCTGTATGTGGGTGGTGATCAAATAAATTAATATTTCGTCCTTGGATTGATAGAATTAAATAGCGATAGATATTCATCTAACAGATCTAGAATCTAGATAGTTCGCGTCTCATTAACTAGATATATTTTATTTTAATACAATTATTTATATACAACATTAAAAAGCATTTTAAAATAAGACTGTAAAAGATTTTATTGTGGAAAAGTGAAATATATTCCATCTTTTTTTTTAAGTTGATGCGTATCGCATCAATATTCTTACTAGTTTCAAACTAAGCAAACCGCTTATCTTATAAAACTGCATTAACATGGTTGTTACCCGGGACGAGACTCGAACCCTCAAATACTGATACTAGGCGAGTGTCTTAACCAAACCAAATAAGCACGTCAAAAATTTTAAAAAATTAATAGAATTTTAAAAAACTGATCATTAATTAGGTACATACGAGATGAAATAAATTAAATATGTGTCATGTAGCGTCCACACAGATGAAACATTGGTTTCGAAACTTGCGTAGAGAACACAATTTGTGCGATAGGCGGTGTTTAATTATCTAATTCCATAAAAATGTGTTAATAAAAATTACCTGTACAAATCAAGAATTAATTTTATATATTTTTTTTGTACATATATTCAGGTGTTTACAGGTAAAACGATGGCCAAGTAAAAAAAATATTGTAAGGGATAATAAAATAAGTGAAATGGATGAAAAAAGAATATTAGCTCAAGGAAAAGTCTAATTTTCCACAAAAATAATAATAACCATTTTTGGAAAACAAATTACCCCAGGTGCGCAGTCTTCCACTAGTATAAAATTTAAACTTGTTATTTGAGCTTATGCATGTGATTTTGCGAAAAGGTTCGTATTCAGTATCTTTTTAAAAAAGCCATATATATGCGTAAAGGCCGTATTTCTTTTCGTCAGTTTCGCACACATATAATGTGAGTTCAAAATCCCTAATTAACGAAATTTTTAGAAACCCTTAAGGTAAGTCAAGCCCCATACTTCTATTTATACCTGATATTTCGGGAATATTGTTATTGTGCATCCGCAATGACATAATATTTGTGGAACATTATTAGCGTGCATCCGTAATGACATAATATTTGTGGAACATTATTAGAGTGCATCAGCAATGACATAATATTTGTGGAACATTATTAGCGTGCATCCGTAATGACATAATATTTGTGGAACATTATTAGCGTGCATCCGTAATGACATAATATTTGTGGAACATTATTAGCGTGCATCCGTAATGACATAATATTTGAAAAACATTATTAGAGTGCATCCGCAATGACATAATATTTGTGGAACATTATTAGAGTGCATCCGCAATGACATAATATTTGTGGAACATTATTAGAGTGCATCCGCAATGACATTATATTTGTGGAACATTATTAGCGTGAATCCGCAATGACATAATATTTGTGGAACATTATTAGAGTGCATCCGCAATGACATAATATTTGTGGAATATTATTAGAGTGCATCCGCAATGACATAATATTTGTGGAACATTATTAGCGTGGATCCGCAATGACCTAATATCCTTGATCGCTATCTTTACCAGTTGCATTAAAAAATGTTAACTATTTTTCATTTGTGTTTATTACACACTGCCCGGATGCGGTGTATGAATGTTAATCGCACGGCAGGTACATAATGTTATATGTTAAGAAATGTCAACCAATCCAACGCAGCCTAAAAAAGAATTGGAATATTTTCAAAATTGGAATTCAAAACACAGCCTGTGCAGAAGGCGCACAGTGGCTACTGGTCTCATCGGTTATTCCGTAATTTTGGCATTTTTCCAGTCCGACAATTAATTGTATTTACATATCACGTACACCTGCTGTAATTTGTAGCAGACACCCGGGACTCATTCTAAGTAGGATACCTAGTAAAAACCAGAAAAGTAATTTATCTTGGGTTATTTTCAAAGAAGATAAACAATCTCTAACTGTTATTCTAAGAATACAATACAATAAAAAATAAAAAAAATATTTTGCAATATTTAAACATAAACTAATCAACTTCATACAATAAACAGTAATATTTATATTGTTCCCTTGATTGAAAAGGGAAATATTTAGGTAGTTCTCTTCAAAATATTGTTTAATCATTCATCTTCTTTGAAATATGTTCTATGGTATCTATTAAAGTTTTATTTTAAATTGGAATATCTAGTACACATTCTTGAAAAAAAATTGTTGGACGTAATAGACGAAGAAGAATTAAAAAAGGCAAGAATATATTATTTTATTAATACTTTTCATTCAGAAAAAATATTTATTGAAGGTCTTCAAGAAGCTACTCAAAGGTTTGTTACACGTGGGAAGTTTTTAAAATACTTTGAGAATATACAATTTTTGCTGAACCGAGTATTGAAGGAGATTGATAGTACAGAGTACCAAGTTTTTAACTAGTTGTAAGTTAAATGACAGACTTGGTGATACTGGTTCTCCATCTTTGCTTTGCCCCTTTTATTGAATATGAGCATTCCAAAGAAGATAAAGTAACTGACTGGGTCATCAAGAACAATAGATCTCTATATTTGGTCAAAGGAATTCTGTGTATCTTTGTCTTTCTTATGTTTATTTCAATACCCAGAACCATACTCTCTTAAATTTCGTGAAAAACTTCTAGCGTTTCATCTTTGCTATAAATTATGAGAATATGCTTGTTAATATTCGATGTTACATTTTTTAGCGCATATATATGAATGAAATTTTGATCTCTCTTTTCAGAGATTTATTAGTAAAGCTTGGTATGTACAGTTACATCATTCTACTGTGCGTACAAAATACAGCAATGGATCAAAATTCAATATCCGCTCAATTATGTACTATCCTTAAGCGACTTTCAAGACGAGTCTTCGATAAATTCGTGTATGCACTGGCGACATTTAAGTTTTAGATAAAATCTATGTTAATAATTAATAATACGGTTTTTATACTTTTAAAATTAGCAATATTAACTTTGTGGTTAAAATTCATATTTTTTATTTATTATCTTTGTTTTATTAACCACTTAATAATTTGGAAGCGTTGGAGATAAATAAAGCGTGTAAAACTAATCAAAAAATTATAAACAACCAACTAAATTTAACTACGAGTCCCATTCTAAAATTTTTTCCTAAAAATTGTTTGACTAAATTTGTATTAAGTAACAATTTGAGTAAGGTACTAAATTTATTTTTTAAATAATTCTTGTTTTTTTTTTTAAATGGATTCTGGTAAAGAAACAATAATATATGTTTTTAGTTAGTTATGACATCCTGAAGAAGAAAATGGTATTTTTCGAAACCGGTAGATGTATTTAAACTCAATTAATTGATTAATAAAACAAAGATAATAAATAAAAAATATAATATGGTTTTTATTAACGAAGGCTTATATTTCCCTTCCTGAAGATTGCTTCAGACAGTTAATATAATATAATTATAAGGAGGTTATCTTTATTACCATTTTTAAACTTTAAATCCTTTTTGTAAAATATTATATGTTGCATAATTAATTGAAGTCAGTAAACATAGCCAATATGTAAATATTTCATTGTTAGTGTATGTACAGTCTTCTAGAAGTATTCCGAATTAATGCAACTCATTAAGAGTCACTATCAAAGCTATCTTTAGAATTTAATGATTGTCACTATGTTAAGAGAGACAATCATTGGGTACAAGAAAACCAATGTACTCGTAATTTACTATACCCTATGATATATTCTTCAAGTGGTGGAAACTATTCTTAATATCTTCATTGTGATATATTTCTCTTTTGTAGGTGTGCTAGTGAAATTACTTCTAAAATAGTCTAAAACTGTCAAATAAGTATAATAATATTAAAAATATTATATTAAACCGGACCAGTGGCGTAACAATAAAAATTGGGCCCCATAAATAAGTCAGCACCAGTAAGAACAAAATTAGTCTTATCTAATATAATATTCACACTTTCATGAAATAATACATAAGTTTTCTTAGACATTTGTTAGCAATTTAAAAAATACTTCCATCACTTTAAGGCGATTTTAACTTTACGGCGATGGTATGATTCCTAACCCGACATATCAGCAGAGTACTGCTGCTAAATACGTCGATAATATTTTCACATGTTTTCATAATAATCGTGAAAAATTATTATTTTAAGTTTTATAATTCCATTTCTCGTTACTATTAACGCTAGAAAAGATATGGACACTTCCAAAAATATCAGGGCCAAATGAATTATAGGGCACGAACACTGCATAGTTACGCCACTGAATAAGACACTTGTTTGCAGGTACATATTTACAATAAATAAATTTTAATTTAAATATATATTAAAATATTACCACAAATATACAATGTTTAAATGAACAATATATTTTCAACTAATACACCGTGACCTTGGAACAACAAGATTCCATCTAACATTTATATTAAATTGAGATATTGAAGATCAAAGTTTTAAATTAATGTTATTAATTTTTCGATTTCTTTGGCAAAATTTGGTTTAAATGACCATGAGGTAAAATTTTTATAAAAATGGTGATATATAATTTAGAGTAATATAATAGGTATATACCTATAGAATGTATAGAATCTCTGCATGTTGCATCGACAAATGTGAGCAAAAATAGGTTTTAGATAATGTAGATGCATATATCGTAAAGTAGGTGAATCAAGGCTCCACGTAATGAGGACAAATAAGCATAGTATATTTGGCAGCTTATAATAAAAAACTTGGTGGTATGCATACAAAAGATCCCGTTTATTTTCAAGATGTATTAAAACAGCTAGTAAATAAGGGTATACTTGAATTATGGTCTATAATAAATGATCAGATATTCAAATGAATTTCTCGTTTTTATTTGATAATACGTCATTTTATATTTATATTATGTTATTTAATTTTTATATACAATGAGGTAATGGATATTTTTTTTTTAAATTCTTCAAAAATCTCATTTGCAAAAATGGCAGAGTTACAGATGTTCAAAGTTGCGTGTTTTAAAAGCGATTGGTTTATACCACACGAGAGTTGTGACGTCGCATCTTCCGAGCCGACAAGTCGACACTCGAGAGATGTGACGTCACTCGAGTGCCGACTTGTCGACTCGGAAGATGTGACGTCACACGGTGGATATTGATAGTCCGAGCGTTTTTAAACAAGCCCAACTTTGAACGCCAATATCTCAGAAAGTATTGCACATTTAAAAAAGAATTAAAATGCATGGTAATCTGGATTTTTTTTAAATATTTTTTAATATACTACAAATACTCATTTCTCACATGCTCCATTACCGCACTATCTATAATATTGACGAATGGATATATATGTACACGAAGAAAAAAAAACTAAAACCGACTGATTGTAGTCGTAAAAATGTTTTAGAAGTAAATACGAAATAATACAAATATTTAAAAACTGTTCAGATTTTTGTCTAGTAAGTTTTTTTCATTACACACGATCATATATTTTGCATATTATATTCCAGACCGAATTTGTTTGGCCGCCATTTTGGTTTAGCAGATATTTGTCAGTTCCCATTCGGTAGTCACAGAGAACAGTTGATTACAATTTATTATGGAGCTTCTAACGTCTCAACAAGTAGTCATTAAAACAAACACAAACCCGACTTTTGGAAAAATTCATCATGAGCGACATTTCGACTTGGCGGGTTTTATTAATAAACAAAACAGCAATTGTTGGGGGCACTGAAAATTCTCAATTGATCCACCAACGACCTTTACACACACGCAGAGTTACTGTATAGTGCGCCAGGTGGGCCAGCGGAATCATTGGGCCATATTTCTTTCAGGGTACAAGAGGCAGTGCTGTAAAAACTTATCGGTGACTGAATTTGGTCGATTTGGCTTGCAACACATGTGGTTTCAATAGGACGGTGCTACCTAACACACAGCTCAAACTACGCTTGAAATTTTGATGAATTAAAAACATCGGCCTGGAACATAATATTCATCTTGTATTTAAATCATACTAAAAAAAAACTATTAATAAATGAATATCTTTTCATATTTTTTATTTATTATCTTAGTTTTATTAACCACAATTGAGTTTAAAAAACATCTACCGGTTTCGGAAAACACCTTTTCCTTCTTCAGGATGTCATAACTAACTAAAAATATAGCATTATTTTTCTATTTATCCAGAATCTATTTTTAAATTTTTTAAAAAAACAACAATTATTTAAAAAAATAAATTTAGTACCTAACTCAAATTGCTGCTCAATACAAATTTAGTCGAATAATTTTTAGGAAAAAATTTTAGAATAGGACTCGTAGTTAAATTTAGTTGGCTGTTTAGAATTTCCTGATTACTTTTACATGCTTTATTTATCTCCAACGATTCCAAATTATTTAATTTGTGACCTACACCGTTTATTTGCAAAATTGACAATCCCAATTTTTTATCAAAACCATGACTATTTTCTATCAAATGATTAGCAAATTCTGAAAACCCACTATTGTTCAAACATCTCAAATGCTCTTTTACTCTTATATTAAAATTTCTACCCGTTTTACCAATATAAAATGCAGCACAATCCTTGCAACTAAGTTTATAGACGCCAGAATTGTTAAATTTATCATCTTTGTCTTTAGAATTTATGAGTAAATTTCCTATACTATTATTTGTGTAAAATGCTGGTCTAATGTCTCGTGGTAGGTATTTAGATATTTGTTTCGAAAAGTTATTTATGTAAAACTAAGATAATAAATAAAAAATATGAATTTTAACCACCAAGTTAATATTGCTAATTTTAAAAGGAATATCTTTTCATTCAATATTGTCTTTGTGATGTTTTAAATCACTTCGTCGTTGTTGAACGGTCGCTCGATGACAGAGGAGTCGGAAGCCAAACTTATAAGACATGCTTTAACTATTAAAATAGTAAAATACTCGTACACGATTTGGTTTTTATTAATTTTATGTTTAAAATTTTACCAGAAATAATAAAAATTATCAAAAAGTTGAGATCGAGGCGTTATAATTCTCCGTTACCAACATTCGTCACCAAAAGTAATTTTTAATCATTACATTTTATTTTTACTTTTCCTTAAAATGTATAGTAAAATTATTTCACATCTTTCGGTGATTTCTTGCGATGTTTATGTTATTAAAATATAACAATAAAATCTTGTTTCTTAGATTGTATGCATCCCATGCAAAGGAAATAAATTTTCAACTGCCGGAGATGGATCACTCGATCTCGATCGATCGATGAATCGTAAGCATGTTCCCCCTTACTCAACCACGGAACTGATTTGTATCGTTAATTGAATTAAAAACTTTACAAACGAGACCTTGCTAGATTTAAAATTCTCATTTCATTTCACTATAAAAGTTTTTACTTTATATACTATTTTTGCGTAGCGCAAAAACACATAACGGATATATATAATTTTTTTAAATATAATATATTAAAGCGAACATCAGGGAAAGTTTTAATATTGCATCCATCACATAGAAGATGGGAGAAGACATGCTGGGATGGAATGGTCATGTAGTCAGTATACCAAATAACTTACTTACTTACCACCACGCCGTTTCTCCGCGGGAGTAGGCAGAGAGGATAAAGCCTCACACTCTTCCGTCCTGATACACAATTCTCGCCTCATCCATCATACATCTACGTATTCTCATACAAACTCGCCGGCTATCATGGCTTCTAACAGGACCATCTTCCAGTATCTGGTTTACCTGGTCGTGCCAAGTCTTTTGCGGACGTCTTCTATTTCTGGTGCCATTAACACTTGCGTCATGTATCTTTCTTATCATTCTCTCCTCATTCATCCGTTTCATATGATCAAACCTCCTATGTGATCCTTTCTTAATCATACTCACTATACTAAGATCAGCTTTCTATTCTTTCCTTATTGCTTCATTCTTTACTCTGTCATAAATGGATTTGCTAGATATATGCCTAAGTGATCTCATTTCCACTGCATTCAGATAACTTTTGCTCCTCTTCTGCCAGCTCCAGGCCTCACTTCCATACATCAGTGTCGGTACCAGGACTTTATTGTCTTGCCTCAGTTGACAAGTTCCCAGCTATAATTCCATTCAATGCGCTGTTCACTTTATTCCACGCAATCACCTTCCTTTCGATATCATTCTCAGCCTTTCCGTTTCTAACATACTTCTCAAATACACAAACTCATCTACTTTTTCCAAACATTCATTACCTAAAAGTATTTTGCATGGTGTCTTGCTTTTCTCTTTCCCGAATATCATCACTTTCAACTTATTGTCATTAATAATAAGATCTCTTTCCTTCCAAACATCATATATTCTACTCGCTAGACTAATTCTAGTTCATTATTCGCGATTAATACTGCATCATCGGCGTATAATAAACAGCATACAGCCAAATCGACCATTTTTGCTCCTACATTCATATATTTCAATTTTGTCACTCAATTATTCATATACAAGTAGAACAGTCATAGAGACATTACACAGCCTTGCTTGATACCCTTTGTAATATCAAACCAAGGTGTGAATGATCTATTTATCCTTACACACGCAGAACTTCCTTCATATGGGGATGCGATTACGTCTATAAAAAGTAAATACTGACTGAAGACATCGAGATGGTCAAGAGACGACCTGGAGCCGACCGCAAGTAAACGAGAAAAGAAAAATATGATTACCTAATCATAAAATAAAAATATTCAATAAAATACGTCAGTATAGAAATATAATACTTATTTATGCGTAACATAAGATTTTTTAGTGCATTAAAAATCGAAGTAAGTACGCATTTATTTAGAAAAGTACATCAAAATAATAAAATCCTAGTGTATTTCTGCGTATATTATAATAAATATATCACTCATAAAAATGATACATTTCATTAGTGATATGGGGCCATTATATTCTATATTTAAGATTTTTTTAAATAGTAAATAAACAAGTTGTAATATCGTAATGTTACTATAGCATAGATAGGTACTTATTAAAATTAAGAGTAATATTAATGACACAATATTATGTATTATAAATTGTTAGGTAATTTTTAATTCACAATAATAATTTTTTTAAGTTATGACGTCAAATTATTTTTCTTTTGCCAATTCAAGACATGGGTTATTAAAAACGTTTGTGATAATCAGATAGTGGTGGTTAATTACTATAGAACAAATTACTATTTATATTACAGATGCGAACATATAATTTGAGATATCATCTAATAATATCATCTCGAATCTAGAATAATATCATCTCGAATTATGAATTTATTAATTATTATTTACGTTCAAGTGACAATAATTAAATAACAAGTTACATGTCTTCATGTACGTGTATCATACCAACCCTGCCTATAATACATTTTTGACTATATATTTCTTCTACGTCACAAATACTCGATATATAATAACCCGTAAAAATATTATTATATAATAAAGTCTACTACTATTCTATTTCTGACGTTCTGTATGAGCCTTCGATAATTCATGTCATATTCTATGTTTAAACAGAAACATATTTGCATTATCATGTATATTGTTATTAATTAATTCACTTTACAAATCATAAAAATCAGCATTATATTCTTATTAATAATTCATAGGTATCATCAGCATAATATTCTTCTACGACAACTTGACACGGATGTTAACTAAGAGGGCGTATCTATGACGCAGAGCGCTCGCTTATCATATGAGAGGTACCGAAATTGACATACGGTACTTCTACAATTTACTGAAATAAAAATTAATTCAATGAAATATTAGTATTTATATTGAAGTGCATATCAAAAATATCATAAAATTATTACATAAAGCACTATCCACTTTTTTGACATCACAAACGAGTAGTTAGGATTACAGAGCACTCGCTTATTTTTTGAGAGGTACCAGAATTCATACTCGGCGCTACTAAAATCTTATTGATTTCAAAAATGTTTAAAGAAAATTAGACACAAGATAAAAAAGAGAATAGATGTTTTAATGTTATGTAATTTTATTAAGGTACCTGTTAAATAAATTTATTCTAACAAAATTAAAAAGATAACTAATAATACTCCAATCCATACCTTTTGTAAATGCAAAATCAGTTACTAACTATGAAAATGATTGTAATAACCACACCCGAACATCGCCTACATCGTGATTTGAATACAACTTATTACAGAGACAATCATTATTTGAAAATTGGTCGGAGGCGGCATAAACAAACGAATAACAAGCAAAAGAATGATCTAATGCTTAAAGCATATGTTTTGTGACAAGATCATAGGCTGAAACGGATTATTCTTGCTTATAAAAAACTGAGTCCATTTCATTAAAAAACTTATTACCTAAATTAAAATAAATGAAATTCTATAAACCTTAATCAAGTTTCTACTCTTTCAAAAAAAAATTTTAAAACATTGGTGCGTAGTATATAATAAGCTGTTAAAAAACATTGACGATTTTAGCCTTCAAATTTGAATTTAAATAATTAACTTTAGAATAAATTTTTTAAATGAAAACACAATTCAAATAGAACACATTTTTATTGTGAAGTTATAGTTTGTGAAATCTTAATATTAATTAAATTAATCAACTTGAAAGATATACAGAAAAAATATATTTAAATTACTACGAAACAATATAAAGTGTTTTCCGCGTACAAAATATATAGGATATATTTTCGAATCCTGATAGAAACTAAAATATTTTTTCGATGAATAGATTTTTTCCGTATCTTTCAAGTTTATTAAATTAATTTGTACACTTTTTTATTTTGAAGTTGCAATTTCAGAACATTGTCTGAAACATTAAAAAAAATTAAATGAAACAGTTAGAAAGGTATACAGAAAAAAATCTAACTATCGAAAAAAAATATTTGGTTGCTATCGGGATACTAACTCGGAATTATTTTATTTATTTTAAATAAATTGTATTCGTCAAAGTAAGAGCCATTATATTCGAAGCGTTTTTCCAACGAATTATAAGATTACTTAAGGCAAGCAAAATAAAACTCTCGGATTAATTCCGGGAATTTTTTAAGATTCAGAAACTCTGCTGCTCTTCTTTTAATTGCTCTCTGTAATTGATTTTTTTTACCGGAAATGCTTATCTAGGCGCTTGAAACTGTCAAAGTTGCCATGAAGTAAAATGAGTCCTCGTCAGTTAATCAGTGCCGTTGTTGTCGCGAGGTTTCGTCCATTAATGCTTTTAATTCGTTGTTTTCACCAGCAGCAGGACGTCCTCAAGTTTATTCATCTTTATGACGTAAGTCTCCTTTCCTAAACTTTTTGAACCAATACCCCACTGCTCATTCAGAAGGGCTCCTTGGTTACTTTAATACTTGGTTAACGCATTTCCCAGTATAGAAAAAATCCAGGTTCGTATCCTGATAACAACTATTATTATAAAATAAAAAATATTTTTTCGATAAATAAATTTGATGTGTTAGTTTCTAGTTGATTCCTTTAGTTTGTATTAAAAATTCCACAGAATTATGTTCTGAAATTGTAACTTCACAACAAAAGTATAAAAAGTAAATAATAACAAATTATCAAATATTTCCTACCAATTAACGTTCAAAATTATATAGGTACCTAATAATAAAAACGGTAATTTATTTCACAATCTAGCCTAACTAACAACCAATACAACCATAATTTTGAAAACATTTATTTATTTAGTCTGGTGAATACAGTATCTATGAATTAAAAACAAGGATTATTTATGATGTATTTATGTATATATACAATAATAAATTTGATTTGTATTAATCAGGTTCATTAAATATGTAAAAATCAATATAGATAAGTTCTAAATTCAACACCTTCGAATTCATCTGCATGGATAAGAAAAACGTATTTAATAATAAATTAAAAACGTTTTTTACTAAACTCTTTTTCGCCCTAAAACATATAGATTTGCTTAAAATATTTCAATTAAACCATTAGAGGGATCTGAAAGACATTCAGAATCAAGTTGATACTTATAAATAATATGAAAGCTATATATATTATAAATGTATAAATTCTGAAAAATGCCGTTTTCTGAGAAATCATCAATTTAATTAAATGCACAAATATAGTGAAACATCCCCATCATCAGCTTTAGAATCTAAAATCATTTACCTAAGACTTTTTAAAATCAATTAATAGATCTTCTAGTTAAAATAGAAATGGAAATTAATATAAGGCAGCGAATCAAAGATGATGCAGATGCCACCGAGTAGTTAAATACGCATATACAAAAAGTTTTAGAATATATTTTAGTACCTATAATAAAATGATTATTTTTTTAGTTATGATTATTAGACCAAAACCAAGATTTTTACTTCAACTAAAAAAAATATTAAAAGATTTATAAAATATACTCGTTACTTATTATTTTATTTATGGACGTGGGCATCAAAATTAAGAACAAAAAATTCGTTCTGCGATGTGTATACTATTTAAAAATGCATGCGGTTGATATTAATAGTTATTGTAAGCACCTAAATGCCTTGGCAATATCATTAACGTACTTGATATGCCAAAAACGTTTCAATTCGATTCTAACGCTTTGTTTACTAATTCAAGAAAAGTTATTGGATTTTTACATTAATTATTATTATGCCTGAAAAGAGTATGAAATAAAAACAGGGATGCTACTTACGAGAGATTAAAAATCATTTATTTTTAAAGTATTGTTTCGAATTAGTGACAATACTATAAATTGTTTCGTAATAAATGTTCAAAGAAATTATCATCGATTAAGTATTATCCATGCTTAATCTTAAAAACAAGTTTTATAAATACTAATCGAATTGGCGTTTGTTAAATTATTTAATAAAAGGTGAGGCACAAGTTCATCTATAAAAAAGTGAATTTTCCATGTTTCTTAATTTTTTAAATTACCCTTATTATATATAATTAAGAAATTTATTACAATTTTTACCAAAAAAATACTTTATAAAAATAATTTGTTCAGATAGCTTCCACCGTCATTAATGTAAGCACTGTATCTAACGAAAACGTTGTTCATTGTGACTGTTAAAGTGTTCCGAGGTATTCTATAATACTCCTTACGGATCCGTTTAACTAGTCCAAGTAGATTAGAATTGTACGCATCTTGCTTCAAATATTCCAACAAATACAAATTTATAACAGATAAGAGAATGGATGATTTCATCTTGCGATATAATTGCTCTTCATATATTCCTAATTATTCTGAAAAAATAAATAATAGATATATTAACATTACGTTAAATACTAAATTAATGTATTAATTATAAATATATACACATAAAATCAATTTTGTCGAAAAATATTGTTTATGCATCACCGGGATTCGAACCTGGATCTCTATTTCCAATTCGGGGAAGTACACTACCAATTGTGTTATAATGCCAGTATTTTTCACGACAAATTTTCGAATCTATATGTTATATTTTTTTTAATTAATACACCTGTATCATACATCATCATAATGTAGATGACTTTCAAATAATGGAACGACAGGTGTATTAATTTGAAAAAATATATTCGAAAATTTGTCATGAAGAATACTGGCGTTATAACATAATTGGTAGTGTACTTACCCGGATTGGAAATAGAGATCCAGGTTCGAATCCCGGTGACGCAAAAACAATATTTTTCGACAAAATTGATTTTATATGTATATATTTATAATTAATACATTAATTTAGTATTAAAAATATCACAGACCGTCTGTTCTGAATAATTACAACTTCACAATAAGAATGTGTTTTTCCTTAATATTAAATTCTTTACACATTATATAAATAGTTAATATCTCTATGTGCTATTTTACTATTGCAAAATTTGCAGTTACATTTTTGAAATGTTTTTACAATATGTTCACTTAATTTAATTACTATCTGATACGTACCTAAGTATTTTATTTGACGATTGTATATCATTAGAAATATTTATATGGTACTCATTAAAATTTAAGTACTTTAAAAATATGGTTTTTCTTAAGCCTTATGACTTGTGTCAAGGAATGGGATTTTTGACTCAAGATAATCTCTGATATGTGAGTTTTGCTCTCGTGGGATTCTTTTGAAATAACTCTCAGTCTTAGAGATTCAACGTCGTATACCTTCTTTTACTTTACGTTCGTCGTACGTCAAAGGTCAAATATCATTGTCGTTTGTCAATTGAGTGTTTTAAAATCTCCCCAGCAGCAGTTAAAATAAAATATATGTTTGTAATTTAACGCTTTGTATGAATGTTAATGTTAAATGAATTACGTATATTTATAATTTTTAAGAACACATTATTATTGTGTGTTACAGTCTTTCAGAACATTTCTTTGGTATTTTAAGACAAATTAAATTAATCAACTAGAAAGATATACATAAATAATCAATTAATCGAAAAAATATTTTAGTTAAATATACAAGAAAGGGTCCAGGTTCGAATCCCGGTAGCAACCAAAATCTAATATATCTTTCTAGTTGATTAATTTAATTTATATTAAAATTATATTAAACTTTCAGAATAAATAGTTTTAGGGATCTACGACGATTTTAGGTTACATTTGTGTGCATATTTCGAATCTCCTTTCAGATCATACGTCGTGTTAACTGGGTTGAGTTTAAATGTCCTTCTATCAATGTCACGCTGATCTTTGAGTTCATCTTCAGATAAAAATCTTAACACATGTACACGGTATTAAGATGTATCACAATTGAATTAATGATATTATCTCATCATGTCTCTTTCCATGAAGACGGGCCTTTACAGGCTGAGCAGTGCGACTGCACCATATACTTGGAAACCATTTTCTGGCGTAACTGGTGGTCAGTTCTTGGTTTTCTTTATTATACAATAAAAACACAACACACATTTGTCAAAGAAAAAATAAACAGAAAGATATATATATGATCAATATTTTCAATCATGAAATAATTTTTATATCAAAATTGTGCAAATAATGAAAATTAACGAAATGGAAGAAAAATCATATATCGTAGTTTTATAGATTTTGGTATTGTTTCACGACGCGATAAAAATAAGGATGTAAGTAGTAAAGTAGATTTTTTTTCACAATTTTGTTAGTAGTTGGTCCTTCCACAGATTTCCTTGAGTTTCAACCTGACTGAGTACTCGCGAGTGAAGTTCAGTGAAACCCGGTATACGTGTAGCAATACTTTTTATTACAATATATAATCACAGTGTGGTATAAATGTATACTCAGATATTACTATTTACTATAAGGAAGGTCGATGGAATAATAGAACTGTTCTCCAGAAATAGCCTCTTATATTCGCTCACCCCCATTCCTCCTCTCACACATACATACACACATACATCTAAAGTGACAGTTACCATATATTTCTGAGTTTAGTAAAATTTCGTTTCACCAATTATTAGAGCTTACGCTATATTAGTTATGTAAAAACAGTTTCTGATATACCGTGCATCAATGAATTTCAACAGTGAATACATTCATTTAAACTAATTTTAAAAATACTGCAATGTAAAACTTCTCTCCATCGGTTGTTTATAAAAATTAATTAATATAAAATCAAATTACAATAGGTGAACTACATCGACATATTTTCATTGAACGTTAATGAATGAATGAAGTTTAAGGACTTCCGATACAGAAATCGAATTCCGTTTTAATATTTACAGGTCCTGCCATTTGTTTTATTTTGTTAAACCCTACATACTAGGATTAGAATGTTTCAATGGAATGATTAGCATTGGCTATCCTTGTTCGAGAGACAATCATGCATGACATACCAATCGACATATCACCCAATATGTACGGCGGTACGTGTGACAACAAGGACAATGGTGTTGTCATATTTATTTTCAAAAGTATAAAAGCACCCGGCACATCCACCCGAGGTATCATTCAGTTTCGATTGACTAGAAGAGATACCTACAAAACCAAAATGTTCAAACTGGTCGGTGCTAAGTATTTGTTCTTAAAGTGTTTCATTCATTTTGAATTTTTTTGAAAAGTGTACAAATGTGTGATTTTTTAAATACTCAATTTTAATATAAATATTTGTGTTTTATCTTAAAGAGGTCTTTCATTATAATCTTGTTTTTCAAGAAAATTGATAATTGTCAACCATTAATACGTACTTGTAATAATTTTGAATAAAAGTAGATTTGATCAAACATATTAATTGTTATGAAAATTAAATTAAATTCTGTATTAGCATTTTAACTGAACGAATTTTATTTTTCATTAAATATTTTATTAATGATGTACCTATGGAAAATTATAAAAATATAATTACTTAATTTTCATAATGTATCTTTTTAAGTGTTGTATATTCTACATGGGATCATTTCAACTTTTAACATTTTTGAAAATACAAACGTAAATGCGTCGTTAGCATCATCAAAGTTAATTCGTTAAAATCCTCTACTCTTATTTTTAAAATAACCGTTATTGTTTTTTTTCCAGTTCTTCTTTTTCGCCGCCCTCGTAGCGATGACCTACGCCAAGCCGACAGCCGTAGTAGCCGGCTACACCGGTCTGGGGTACGCCTCACCCTATGCGTATGCATCCCCTGTGGCCTACAGTGCCTACAGCGCCTACAGCCCGTACGCTGCCGCAGCCTACACAGCTCCGCTCGCCTACTCTTCCCCCTATGCCGCTTACTCGTACTACTGAATAACACCACGAAACAATGATCTTCAACCCAAAAAAATACCGGAATGGATTACTGAGCGTTTAACTTACGATGCATATCGAAAATAAACAAAAATATTTATACAAAAATACATCAACTAATGCTACTGATATTTAGTACAAAAAATAAATAAAAAAATAACCGTGAGTGATATTTTTAGCTTGGATATTATCATGCTTTAATTGAAATGTATTTTTTGACGAAATAAATCTTGTTTCATCAATTAATGTTTTGTTAATTTGAATTTCATAGTGGTATATACCTTTTTTATGTATACTTTGAAATATAAATATATATAAGATATGTGCGAAATAATGCAGTTTTAAACTAGATTGTTGAAAAACACTAGTAACTAAAAGAAGATTAAAATTTCTTGTGGACTTAAAAATAACATTATTCTTATATATAGATATGAGAAAACTGTTAAAAAATGTTTTTAACTTTAGATAAAATAAAATATAAATTGAATTTTTCGAAAATATATTCATATTAAAACATGTTTGTACAATAAAAATGTATCACAGGGGTTTTTCGAGGCATGAACGAAAATAAGTATGACATCCAAGGATTAGTACTGCGTCATCTCTACCATACATTAATGTAAAGATCAACTTGGCGACGGTTGTTCCGACTATGGTCATGCGACAGATATTTTCTCAAAAGAACAGAAAAATACATTAATAATCCTTGTTCCTTCTAACTTTGAAGCAGACTGAAAATCTAAGATAGAAACATTTAGTAGTCTGAAGGTAGATTGTCTTTCCATTTACAAATTTATAGAGAAAATATCTGTAACCACCACAGAGTTCTCTTTTATACAATTATATATATGTACGTTGTAAAAATATTTAATATCTATTATAACATTACAACCATTATTCTGTACTAATTTTACGCTCAAAATTAACAAACTTTAATTTAATACATTTTTTATATAGATTATATCATTACTTTATAGTACTTACTCGTTTATGGTGCCCTCTATGGATGACAGGGATGACGATCACGATTAGGATCGATCCGCTCGAATCATCTTGATATGGGAGAAAAAAACGTATACTTAAATATCGCGCCGTAAACGACGTCAAGTCACAAATAACCCCAAAACTTTGATATTCATCATGCAACAAAACATACTCTGTGAAATTTAACCTGTTAATTTATTTTAGCTGTGTTTTAACATAGTTAATAAATTCAATTTATGCTGCTGATGGCAGTTACTTTGCGCATCAAAACTGTAATTTAACTATGTGATACTTCGTAATAATTTGACAGCGTTTTTTCTCTGTGTTTATTTGTTTCAACTGTGTAATTAATTTCAATTATAATGTTGTAAAATCTCTTTCTAATTTTATTAATATTTCCTTAAGAATGACTGTCGGAATCAGGTGGGAGATAGAATAGCCAATTTTGTTCATAGTACCCACAATCTTATATTCTACCTTGGGTGAAACCGGTGGACGCACTAACACTGTGTCGTGTACGTCACAGAATCTTTTAATAACAAATGTATATGTAATGAAAAATAGCTAATTTAAGAAAATTGATACCATCCATGACGCGTGTGTATACGCAGGTATCATCCGCAGGTCTTCAGACGGCAACTTTTTTCGGAATTCATCCCATCTATGTATTATATTAACCATCTGATAACTCACTCTTAACAATTGTTAAGTAAGATTAATTCGAAAATAAATTGGTTATTTGATATCGCCAACGCTTACAAAATAAATTGCTTATATAAGTATATTGGCAAAAACACTGCGATATTTGTAAGACTACTAAAATTGAATTTATGAACATTTTTTATCTGTGCATATTTTTTAAATCTCACATAGAACTGGTGTTTCTTTTATATTAGATCACGTTTTTTGTATATGGTGACCTAGGCCGAGGTTTCGGTATGGTAACACGTTTCATTATGAAAGCGTTCATGAATGATTTCATAGCACCTGCGAACAAATGCGGTAGATCAATGTTAAAGAATTATTATATTTAACATTTTTATGAATTCTACTATGGTCAATAGAAACCGGATAAACACTAACTTTAAACTCATTTTCACCCAAGATTTAAAAAAGTATTACAAAATTAGTACTTTCTGTAAAATATAATGTTACTTTGAAAATGTAGGGTTTAAGTATAAGATTTAAGATTAGTTACAATTATATTCTTTAAATATTTTTATATAGACACTTTAGATGTGTCGGATATAAGTTGGTCTGTTAGCTTATCTCCGATTTGAAAAATATTGCATAATATCATTTGTAATACTACAATATTATACTGATACTTTTATTTTATTTTTAACTAAACAGTATTATCCATTTGGTTAAATAGAAAACTACTGTATTTACTTTAATAGTAATTTATTAACCATTTTAAAATATGTATTATAAAATAAATCTACTGTGGAACGTTGATAACGTTGATTTTCTCCGACTCGTAAGCAGCTCTGGAATCCATCTCTGCTAATATGAATGTTTGGCTAAACAATGAGATAATCTGTTCCATCTGAAGATGTCTATTTAATTTGGACAGCAACAATAAACAGGTATCATTCGTTTGGATTTCTGCACATAAGGGAATTCATCGAAATGAATGTGCTGATAAACTAGCCAAGGAGGCCACTCTTTCCGGAGTTTTCCCTCATAAACTCTATATCCCGATGTCTTATAGACTTATTATGGTAAGAAAACGTACGAATTCTATCTGGACTGCACAATGGATAGATTCAAATAATTAAAATGGTAATCGCCTTAAATTGACCCTTGACTCTTGACCCTTGATTACCTTTTTTGCCCGTTCACAGCAGATCACGGGTTTTTTTTACAGTAATCTCGTCAATGATAATTTTTAACTCCCGGTTAACTTATGTCAACTTCTTTTCCTTAACTTGCCACATTTAATCTATATAATAGCAATTTTTTTAAACGAAATTGGTATTGACTTGTAATATAATATTCTTTATTTTATAATATTATTGTACTTTTCTGTAAAATAAAATTTTACCTTGATTAATGGCATAAATTACTCTTGAAGGGTGGATTACCAATTTAAAAGAAGAAAAAAATAAACCTATATGTGTACTTTTTACGTACAAAAGACGTATTAATAATTTTGTGAAAACGTCGTTGACTTGGACGAGGTTAATACATTACCAAAATTAGATGAGTGTACGTTTAACATTTAAAATGTAATTAGCTAATACTAAAACAATAAAAAAGGTAGTAAACGAAATAGTTAAAGAGAAGTTGACTTGATCAAAATATTGAGAAGCAGGCAAAAATTTACGACTATTAAATTTTGTAAACTTGTTAAACATTTTTTATGTTTTTAAATTTGTTACTTTTAGGCATAGAAGGCTTCTTAGGAGATTTTAAAGAGTTTCCTTAGCCCGAAATTATTTTTCTTGTCTGAAGTATTGGTTATACTTCTTCGAAATAAGCCTTGTAGCCTATGAACAATTACAAAACTTTAAATTAAATTAGTTGTTTAGATAAATTCGATGGTAAACAATGAAAGAAAATATAAACCCTTAAAATGTTTTAAATCAATAAACTAAAACTGATTCTTGTATGCGATATAATATTTTATTCTCATGCTCACTATTCATTCTACTGAATCATTGTTAAATTGTGCCAAAGAACAATCAAGACTCAACGTTAGCGAATTAGAAAGTTAGAAAATAGTTGAAAGTAAGCATTTCAGTCTCGAATTTTCGTTACCAATCAGTTTTATTCCAGTTCGGAAAATTAGTAAGGTATATTTGATCTCAAAAATAAAATAATAATATAAAATAATATAATATAATTAAATTTGAAAACCTTGAGTTTTGTCACATATATTTTTATTTATTTCATAATAATAAATTAAATAAAACAATTCAAAGACAAAATATAAACAGTTTGGTTTTCAATACATAAAAATTATGTTAGATATTTGGTATGGAATTATCGAAATAGAAATATCAATGTTTACATTACAGAAAATATAGTTTTCACAATTGCTTGGTTATTTGATTTTTTCTTGTTTTTAAAAGAAAGGGTGTGTATTGTTTAACGGTAGTAAGCGGGGTACGCAGCGTATTGAGAAGCGTAAGCAAGAGGAGAAGAATAGGCAGCGGCGTATGGGCTATAGGCACTGTAGGCACTGTAAGCCAGAGGGGATGTGTAGGCCACGGGGGAGGCGTACGCCAGGGGTGCGGTGTAGCCAGCTACTACGACCGACGGCTTGGCGTAGGTCATCGCTACGAGGGCGGCAAAAAAGAAGAACTGGAAAAAATACCACAATAATTATTTTAATTATAATTAGAGTTGAGAATTTAAATAAATTATTTTTGACGATTTTAAAGACGAATTCATGTTTGTATGTTGAAAAATTATAATAGTTACGAAGACGGCAGAAAAGAACTGCAAAAAATATTGAATAAACAATAATTAAAATGTTATAAAAATACCGAAAGTTTTATAAAATAAAATAATTCGTTGTTCACATTTAAAGGCGCCATTTTCCACTTAATAATTTTTAATTTTTTTGTTTATTTAAGTATATCTATAAGCATCATACAAGGAAAAAACATTAAGAGGCGACAGGACACGATTCATGTGCTATTTTTTTGGAAATTCAATTTAGTGTAAAGTTTTCGAATCATTGTGTAAAAACTACAGCAATACGCGCCATAACACAAATATATGCCGACGATTGCCTAGAGATTGAATGGAGCTTTCATAATCAAAAAAGATTCGAAAACTTTACACTAAATTGACTCCAAAAACAAAACCACGTGGATTTTGTCCTGCCGCCTCTTAACAACTCATTTATAAATACATTCTAATAAATATGTAAATAATTCTTTTAAAATTAGCAATATTAACTTTGTGGTTAAAATTCATATTTTTTTATTTATTATCTTTGTTTTATTAACGACTGAATTGAGTTTAAATACATCTACAAGTTAATTATAAATAATTTAGATATAATATTTGTACGATTATGAAAAACCTACCAATTTGAACATTTTGTTTGATGAAGTGGATCTCTTCAAGGTAGATAGATGAGTGATACTTCCAATGAATGTGTGATGAGCTTATATACTGCTCAACATTGTGATGATTTGTTAACCTTTAGAGAACTTTATTACGGATACAGCTGACTACGTTCACGTGTTCAAAACGCACATGCTTGTAAGGATCTCTAAAATATAATTCAATGCACGATATGATCCTTATCCAAATATTTTAATTAAAGTTGCATGGTTTAAATATGCATGGCAAAACAACAAATTTAAATTAACAATAAAATAATATATTTAGGTTCATATTTAAAAACATAATTGTTTATATTTCAATATTAAAAATTGTTTTTGAAATGTGTTTACAAAAAATCCAATTAAATAAATGTATATCTCAGCTTATTTACATATTTAGGGAATTTTTTCCCATCTTTAAAATCTACGATACTCTGAGTACGTACTACTACAAGTGCATCAATATTGTTTAATATTATTAACATCAACAGTGTTTTATATTGATAGGTACATGAATTATAAGAATAAAAATTCTTTATAATTGATACATTTATTATTCCATTTTGTATTTAAAATACTACATAACTGTGTTCTGAAATTGCAAATTAACAAAAAAAAGTATTTTCATTAAAAATATAATGAAGTGTATACCGTGATCGATTACAATTAAAATTATCAATTACATGTAATTATTACTTTTTTTATATTTCATACGTACTTTTAAATAAAAATATAATCAATTAAAACATATATTTGAATTCAATCGGTCAAGGAGAAAATAGGACATTGATGACAGCCGTGTAGGACCAGAACGTTTAATTTGTTATAATATTGACCTCTAAGTTGAGCTATGCACATACAAAAGAATGAAGGCATAATTAATAATGCAAGCCGCGTACAAAATATTGCGTACAAGAGGCCGAAGTGTTATTGTTCTTGAGTAATCAGTCTACCACGCTTTTGATTTTCAATACCTGTCGCACATCGGCAACCTTGAACTTATATTACGCAGTGTATTTGTTTATTTCAGTAATAAGTAACAATATCATTTTTAAATGCTAATTAAATATATTAATTTTAAAAATATACATATAAAATTAATTTTATCGAAAAATATTGTTGTTGCGCTGTTGATTTAAAATGAAATGCCTGATTTAAAAAATATCAAACGTAAACTAATAAACATATATTTTTTAGCAGATTGTTCAAAATAACAAAATATTATTAATTATTTTTGTAACAACCTAACACAATGTGCAAAAATACGGAAGAAGTGATAGATTTACTCATCATCATCCCTGACTTTACACTCAGGTATGGTTCCTGGTTTCTTTAAGAATACGCCTCCATCGGTCTCAACAATGGGATTCTTCTCGTAAATTGCTAACGGATAAATCTGTATTTATATTATCTTGCTATCTCTTTTTGGGTCTACCTATTCATCACTTCCTTCAGTTGTATTACTGAGCAGCCATTTTGGGGGTGGCACCATTCATTTGTTCTATATGACCTAACCATCGAAGCTTCGCTAACATTATGAATTTTAAGAATTTCGACTCATTATACAGGTTACTGTTATAACGCCTACGCCACATTCTATTTTCTTTGACAGCTCAGAATTTTCTCTTGAAGATCCTTCTTTCAATTCCATCTAGTATTGCTTCATAATTCTTTGTCATAGTCCAGATTTCTGATGCGTATGTATGGACTTATCAGAGTTTTATACAATATTACATCTATATTTCTGAACAAATGTTTTTTTTTATTTTGATAGATTTACTACGTAACGGAAATGTAACTAATTGCTATTTTTTTCTGTAACATCATGAATTAAATATATAATGATTTAAACTTGGGAGAAACTATGTTTTATTTACATAAAACATATATCAACTTATGCCCCTGCTACACATGTACGCACGACACAAATAATTTATTTAAAAAAGAATAATGGATGTATCGATTATAAAAAAAACTACAGAATTATGTTCAAAATTTGATGAAAACGTTATCAGTTGATACAACGAAATGGTAACATATTTCCCACGATAGAAAAAATTCCAGGTTCATATCTCAGCAATAACAAAATTATTTTTTCGGTAAATAATTTTTTTCTGTATTTAATTAAAATAAACTTTTATTTAAAAAACACAAAACTCAATTTATACACTTTTCCATAACTGATTTCCGGAGATTGTTGAGATGTTCTAAGTAATTTTTGATCTTGAGTTTTTCAAGAAATTGTTATATATTTTATGTTTTGGAGTTATGATGATGAAATAAATTATTAAACGTGTTGTAATCATAACAAGAGGAACACATTAAATGTATATTGCCTAAAATAGCTACCGACGCCACGAACGTGACGCGAATGCGAATAATACCCCCAAAGAATTTGCACCACTCGACAAGTGTACTTGAATGATATGACAAGCGAGGACAAGAACATCTCATTATTGTTACTTGGTATAAAAACACACGACGCATCCATCGGAAGCATCATACAGTTAAACTGTTCCGAGAGAGTTATTCACTGCACACAATATGTTCAAACTAGTAAGTTTACAATGAATTAATATCGTATATGAATTAAATGAATCAATTGGAAAATTAACCACAAAAAAAAAATTGCTACCGAGATAGGCGTTTCCATTACGACAAATTTTTTAATCCTATTTAGCAATCGTTTTTATAATTGATTCGTATCTTATTAGCAACCAAAATACTTTTTCAATAGATATTTTTTTTGTTTATCTTTCTAATTGATTAATTTAATTTGTACAAAAATATCAGCGTTATTTTCTGATAATATAACTTCACAGGAAGAAAATGTTTTCATTTACAGTTAGTTTCTAGTTTTTGATAAAATTATAGTGACCGTAAATTATTGTATTAGCTTTAATGCGGTGTACTAAGAAGAAAAGAAAAAATGTATGTTTATACCTAGTTTTTTAATCTAATTTATATCATTTATTTATAAAAGGTCGAAGGTTCCATGCTCGTCGCGGAAAATTAGAAAATTATGTGTATTTGAATGCATAAAAAAATTCAACATTACAAAAGCATGTTGCAAGAATGAATAATAGTAAATTGATACGTATTATTTTGTCAATTTTAACACATTTTTTGTTCGTTTTCAGTTCTTCTTCGCCGCCCTCGTAGCAATGGCCTACGCTAAGCCATCAGCTATAGTGGCTGGCTACACTGCAGGTCTGGGGTACGCCTCTCCCTATGCGTATGCATCCCCCGTGGCTTACAGCGCCTACAGTCCTTACGTGGCGGCCGCTTACACCGCTCCGCTCGCCTATTCATCTCCCTACGCTGCTTATCCCGCTTACTACCGTTAATACCATAATCATAATCTCTGTACAGAAAAAATGACCAAAACTAGAAATTACATTTTTCATATAATTGCAGGTACCAAATCTTCAGATCTTAGACATTTACTCTTAATTATTATTCCTATTTTTTTAAAAGTAATTTGACCTCTACTCCATCTTTTCTTAAACTACGAGAAATAAAATAATTTGAATGAAATAGACTTTTGATGTTTTAATGAAAAACCTTTATTTTCCACACCTTTTTTTGTATTTTACATAAATGTTTTTACATTATATTATTCGATTTAACACACGATAATCATGTACGTGTTACTGTTAAATACTAAAGTTGTCTGTCTTGTCTTGTAGTTGTCTAAATGTTTAAAATGCACACAAAAGCTTGAAATATTTTTATATAAAGATAAACCATCAATTACTGTCTGTTATTTTTTATTTTCCTTCACATTATATGTTACTGAATTTACACAAAAATAATTCTGTCCATACTGAAATTACAAACGTACAGGGTAGTAGTATGAGTACAATGAAAATAATAACTTTAAAAAAGTATTGTAAAATGTTTTAGCCTGCCATCTATCGTAGATTAAAAATACTATTACAACAAAAAATTTTCGTTGGCCATAGATAATTAAATGATAATAATAATATTTAATCAAATTTAATCTATTATAAATAGGTACTAGACCTAATGGGAAATGTATTGTTTTTTATAATATAAATCTATTTATATATATTTTAAGAAACATTTATCGCAAGAGCGCTTATATTATTATCAAAATAAGATAAAATCTAAGCAAGCACTTTTTGTGACAGGTTTGAATCACTATTCTTTTTTAATTATTTTATGTTGTATGATTTTGGTGCTATGCAACACGTGCGGGCGCAAATCGTGAACTCAAAGAAACTATTAATTTTTACGATTATTCAGTTCTTCAAAACGATAAAGTCATGTTTTCAATTTACCCAGAATTGGCAGTTGGTATCATCAGGAACGTACAAATTATACAACGAATCACTGGTCGTTCCGCACTAAACACAATTTTTTTTTGTTAATTTGTCTCATACGGGTACTTATCGGCCAATAAGATGCACAGTATTTAATAACCAAAAAAATGTTTTAGTAATATTCATGTAGTACTTTGACAAGATTTATAAATTTTGTTATATCAGTTAGTCAGAATTAATTTAAAAATTTGTCGAAAATATTTTCCAAAATATGACAACTTGCGGTCAACTTCATACCCATGATACACTCATTAAATATAATATTACGATGACATAGGGTGATATATTTTTTTTATAAGTATCAAGTGTTCTGTAATTTCATATTTTTATGTCCATATTAAAGAAATATAGCAATTTTTCCTTACAGTTAAAGAGTAGTTAGTTCCGTTTATCTTTTAACACTAAAATAATGTTATAAAAAAACTTAAGCTAGCTTAGAGAATATTTATTTAATTCCATATTAATAATATCAAACCAATTATATTTAACGCAATAACTATTTTATTCACAATTAACTTGATTTGGTGTGCTAGAGCACCAACTTAAAAAATTCACGGAAAAATAATATTTATTGCGCATTGAAATAATTGCACATTTTTTATTAACAGGGGTATAATCTGCAGGCACATTCATTTTACCGGAAACCTTGAAAGCTCTTTGTATTATATAGCAAAATTTTTTGATGATGCCAATTATTAGTGATCATAACAAGCCAAAAAAATAAACTTTACTAGTATATTATAAATATTACTTCGGCTATAAAAGGTAGTTTTTTCAAGCTTTTTCAGCTCTCTTGAATAGTTACAATTATGAATTTTGTGTTATTCCGTGGAGGTATTGATATCTAAAGTAGATTTTTTTTGCAAGTAGTTGGAAATTACTAACTTTTGTAATGAGTACCTTCATAGAAATTTAGATATTAAGCTAAGTAGGCACTAACGATATAATATATAAAAATACTGAAAATCTTAGTTTTCGTGAAAATATTCACAAACTTAAAAATATATTGTCATTAAAGATGATTTTGAGTCGTTTAAAGTCAAATGATGTTATGAAGGCAATTAAATTGCTACGTTATTTTTTTTAGCTTTTATTATTTGTAAAACTATACATTTAATTCAAGTTTATTGGAAATTAAAATGTTGTAAATTCATTATCAATATGTTGATTTACAATCCTAAACAAAATCTGTTTATTGGAGATAAGCTTGAAGAAGTTGCATATTACCATTCATAAAAATTCGAAATAATTTGACTGCAGCGATCGTGTTCTTTTTAATGCTGGTGATAGTGTTTTCCGTGATTTTAATGGTTAAATAATTATTTCATTTTGTGTGCATGAATACAATTTGTTACTTTTAAAAAAAACTTATTACATACATTGCACGTTTAAAATGTATGCGCGCACATAATGGATTTACTACATATATTCCACGTTTAAAATACTCGTATTAGGCCAAATCGTACTAATGCATCACAATAAACTTCTCAAATAGCAGTACGCGAGGTGGTTCAAGATGAAAATTATTTAGGCGCGCTGATAATAAAAGCCATTGACTGTGGGTAGGAAGTTTGAAAATGAATCCATTTAACGCATGCTGCTATGAACCAAAATGCAAGAATATGGAAGGACAGATGGTTCACTCTCCTGTATTCCATTTTCATGTAAACAGCGAAAACTCGGATATTCCGCATAAGCGACAAATGTATAATAAACGTCTTTGAAAAGTAATACAGAAGATTTGTGTTATGTATCCGGTGGACAGAAGAATCTTCTTATATAAACGCGTATGTGAGTGATGGGTGCCCAAATAATCACCCATCACTCGTGTATCTGTGGTTGCTGATCGTGGAGTATATTGTAAGCATGAGTATGGCCAGATCAGGTTATGAAAAGAAAACTACTTCGCTTGATTTATTATTGTTTACAGATTTAGAAAATTAGTTAAGTATTACAAAAGTTGTTCTCGAAAGTGTAGTCTGGAATATGGCGGTTAAAACAGTGAGGCCCGAGAGCCGGCGAATTAGTATTGGCACTTGACGTCGATACTAGGTGCGTTTTTACGGCTGTTAGAAGGTACGTTTTATGCATCTGTATAAGCAAGGTGTATTCAGGGTCGTCAGCGGTGATGATGACAATAGAAGCGATGAACCTTCACAAATGTGATGCTTGATGGATCAACTTGAAAGACCGTGGTGTCAGCTATAAGGGCGACCCAGGATTTGTGGAGGTGCACTGTAGGCCATTTCTCATCTAATTGAAGCTATTATATGTCATATTGACGTACAGCGAATATGTTTATAATCATAAACATATTATAAGCACATAAGCATGGTGGAAGAAAAAGAAGATATAAAGTAAAATTGCTCTTAGATATGCGCTACATAAATAATAAAGTTCGTATAAACGAGGGATCTTCTCTTGAAGATAAATTATTACTCTAATCAGTAGAATTATGTAACGAAAAACGAAAATATTATAAAATAACCAACGCATAATACCTTTTATATGGGATAGATGATGTTTTGCTATGAAGTTGCATTTTTGGAACATAGTTCTACGGTATTTTAATACAAATTAAATTAATCAACTAGAAAAATAAACAAAAAATCTATCCCGGTAGCAATTAAATATTTTTTCGATATAGATTTTTTCTGTATATCTTTCATTTAGTTTTAATTGGGTTTGAATATAAAATATATGTTAAATACAATATAAACTGTAATAATCGAGAATATATTTCTGAATTCTTTACCGTTTCTAAATTTAACATTAAATTTTTTTTACCATTTCCAAACTAGACTACATCCTACTACTATCTACAATAGAATCATTAAAGGCTGCCGGGAGCAGAAGTCTTCGAACTCGGGGAAAATACATATTATTTAATTATTAGGAATATATATATCAGTATGTATATCTTTATGATTAATACATTTAATTAGTATTTAAAATATATTTAAAACTCTTTTTTATTATCACTTAAATACGATACATAAAAATGTTTTATTTTTTTATTATAAAATAGAATCAAACAACTTTTCTTAAAGGCTATTTTATACTTTCTAGCTAATAAATTAAAATATGAATTATTCCCTAACTAATAAAATATTTTAATTCAGGAATTGGATGGTAAAAATCCTTAAAATACATGTATAAATCAACCCTAGTGATACAAATATTTTTATTTTCCTAATTATGATAAATAAATCTTCTTCTCATGCCTTATTAGTTGGCTAACATGTTGGCTATCATCACTTTAATTAATTTGATAAACAAGTGCTATTTTTTATTTCAGTAGAACGTAATACATAATATATTTCTTTCAAAAAGTGTTTCTTCATTAATAAAAGAAAATAACTTGATAATTCATATTATATTTTTACCCCTGACCTTTGACGTGGATTCTCACAATTTAACAATTAACACAAAATTAAAATCTACCCATTTAAAGTTTGTGACTAAATTATTCTGAATTGAGATTTTGAGAAAAAGAAGATTGGGAAATCCTAAAAATGTTGTCAAACGCTAAAATTAGATGTGTTTTCGGTTTACTAGATCCAATAGTGTATAAGCCAAATTGTCAGGGGCTAGCAATGACATGGTACGCGGTGTGCATACAATTTGGTTATTATCCTCACATGTCACTCCACATATCGTATCGGTAAACACGAATAAATCCGACAAGGTTGATTTTTAAACATTGTGTCGTCATGGATTTTCCACTATAAAAGCCAAAGATTGACTGGCAAAATCATCACTCAGTTTGAGAGAATCCCAAATACAACAACTCCAATCAAAATGTTTAAACTGGTGGGTTATTATAATTATATTTAAAAAAATCATTAATCATCATTTTATTTATGTAATTTATTTTAAAGTGAAAGTGAAAAATAGTTATACAATAAAAACGGTCTATAGTGTTTTAAACTAATATTCTTAACTCTTCCATTTCGGTTTAAAAATGTTAATTATGCATGTAAATTTTTTTCACAAATCTCTCTTGAGAATTTATCTAAAGAGCGAACATATCATAATGTACCTATTAATAATTCAGTGATTGTGAACGATTTTTTTTTTAAATTTCCAGTTCTTGTTCTTTGCCGCCCTGGTCGCGATGACCTACGCCAAGCCATCCGCCGTTGTAGCTGGCTACACCGCGCCCCTGGCCTACGCCTCTCCCGTGGCTTACACATCTCCTCTGGCCTACAGCGCCTATGGCGCCTACAGCCCCTACGCTGCCGCAGCCTACACAGCTCCACTCGCCTACTCTTCCCCCTACTCCGCGTACGCCTACGTGTAGGACTTGACCCAAACGACAGACCAGTGCAACAACTTGATATTTGAAAAAAAAAACTAATTCCAAATGTTGTAAAAAAATCACAAACAAAACTTTTTTTTTCTAAATTTTATAATAAAATGTATGAAATTACACCAATTCCTTAAATACATTAAACAATCCATTCTGAAATAAAAATATTTTTTATTTATATGACTCCTTTGCAAAAAATATTATTGAAGGTAGTTAATTTTTTTTTTTAATTAAAAATATATACTTATAAAGACAACTATTACTGCTCTTGAAGAATTACATAATTTTAATTGAATTACGTCTCAATTTATATAAATACTAATAAGGAATAAGCATTCTACTCAAATAATATAACTAAAAATTCCACGTAATATAATATATAGCTTTAGTAATCGAAACATTCAATTATATTCTCAATATCTATGATTCTTCATCATTTGGATTTAAATTAAAAACTATGTAAGGTAAATAAAGATATAATACGTCGTGTTATGCTGAACCACCGGCGATAAGCTACCAATTTGGGTCTGCTTACTGCTCCGTTTAAAACAATAATATAACATTATCGCAACTATGTTCGGTAATATTAACATGAAATATTAATTTTTCATTAATAGTAATATGTGCCCTATATCAATATGTTATATTTTTTAAAGTATTAAACACAAACAAAAATGTATTAAAAAATTTAATTTCTTGCAATTTAATCCACATGTTTCAGTCCAACTCTAGTCATTATTACAATTAGTCCAGTAAAATAGAAAGAATATATGTAAGAGTATCTAATAGATAATAACAAATCTCATCTACATTTTATAGATGATATTGCGATTTTCTTAAATGATCCAAATGACTTTCTGAATATATTACATAAACTATCACAAGGCAAAACTAGATTGAAGTTCTCAATGATGCCATTAGTTGACATGGCGCTAACTTTATGGTGTAACATGATTATTTTAATTTTCACAATTAAACTTTATACTCCAAACACGTTGAATTATTGTCACTGCGAGATTTTAGAGTTACAGTCAGATAATAAGAGGGATTGCATTTCTTGAAACCAATAGCGACAATAACCCAACGTGTGTGTAGTACTAAGTTTATGTTGAAAATTAAAATAGTTAATAACAAAGTTTATTTTTAATATAAAAATATACAGGTGTATATGTAAAGAGTAACCAGCGGAATTTTTTCGATTTCGAAATTAAAATAAAAACAAACAAATAAATTTATTATAATTAGTTTAGTTTTACCAGGTAATATAGGTTTGCAGATTCCACTTTTTAAAAATTATAAGATTAGATTAATAACGTTCACTTCATGCAGTACTCTCTTTCACTGAACCCTCATGTTGGCAAAAATTCGAGAAAAAAATTCTTGTAGGGCCTGTATTGTTCGAGGATCGAGGAAAAAATCGCAAGGCGTTAAATCGGGCGACCGAGGTGGCTACGGTACGTCTCCGTTCTTGCTTATTAATTTTATTGGGAAAATTGCCCTCAGCTTCTCCATCGAGACCCTAGCAGTGAATAGAGTTGCCCTTGCACTTTTGCAGCAAAACTCATCAATTATACAGTAATAAACCTCAGAAATGACCGTTTGCCTCTTGTTAAAAAAATAAGGTTTGATTAACGCGTGTGCATAAATCTGTCATTTTTTAACAATGTCAATGTTTTGGATAGCGTTCTCTAGGATTATCGTAGCTCAAGTAACGCAAGTTCTGTTTATTTATGTAGCTATCAATATGTAAATAGGCTTCATCACTGAACAATGTTTCAAGAGTTATTTGGGTCCGAATATGTTCCAACATTATACTTGCGTTCGTCTATCGTAAAATATAATCACCGTTATTCAGATTTTACACGATTTGCAGTTTTTAAAACTAAAGTTTGAGATTTTTTTTTCAAAGTTACATGTACAGTTGACTTTTTAATAGTTGTAGTGGCTGCAATCTTTCGTATCGACATTCGTGGATTCCTAAGGATTTCTTGTCGCACCTGAGCCACATGTTCCGACGCTGCTGCTGATGTTGTTGGTCCTGGAGGAGTTCTGTCAACCATTGTCCCCTCTTGTTAACCATTGTCTAAAAAAACAATGAGGGTGGGTGAAAAAGACCATTTATAAGCAAAATCTCTAATATGGTCCTACTAATTCGCCGCCAGGTTGGCATTTTTTTAATGCTAATAGCAGTTGTGCTAATTCAAATGTAACTTTGGTCAGGGAGACGAGGGAATAAAAGAACACGCCCCTTAAAAAGAGAAAAGGTCAATACAAAATTAACGACAAACTGACCAGTCATCAGAGCAACATCTCAGTGACATGAGAAAAAAAAAAGAGACTACAACACAATAAATGAGTAAATAAAGTATATGACTAAAGAATTTAAAAACAGAGTATAAAGAAAGAAATTTAAAATACGCTGAGCATCCCAATTAGATATTGGAAATCCCAAGGGTCCTAGAGCTTCTTAGCAATTCCCATCTAGACACCCAAACTCTCACGAAGGTCCTGTACCTACGAGTAGATGAGTCGTGTGTTCGGCTCATCACGTAATTGTAGAATATTGAAGGCGTACTTAAGATATGAAGTGTTTTCGAAGTTCCTCGTCTTATATTTAAATATTATTAGGTTTATTATAAATAACAAACCTCTAGGCCTCCTGGTCGCGAGCACCAATGAGGCGATTTTCGACTTTCCTATATGTTAACTATGTCTAATTTTGATAATAAATAATAATTCTCCTGGTCGCCGGCACCACCTGTGGCAGTTCCGTATTTCCCTATGTCTAACTAAATATTACTATTTCTAATTTAATGCGGAATCTTCAATTTCCCTGTGCGGGCGTCCTGCTCGCAAGACACGCCTCTGTTATGGATTCAGTGTTCTCCTACGTGCGAGCTCTCCCGGTCGCCAGTGTGGAGATCTATCTTTCTACCTTACTTAATACTAATTTTACGCTTAATGCTAGTCTATTCGCTTAATATCTAAATTTGGCCAACGTGATCGTTCTAGCGGTTAAGAATATTCCCCATGTTATGTCCGTAATGATCCTAGTTCTTTTAACCCGCGTTTTCAATTTTCAAATACCTAAAGATTACAAATATCCAAATATTATAGCCGTTCAAATACCTATAGAGCAATTATTAAAATAAATATACCGATTATCTTATGGTATACGACTAAGTAACAGAAACTTCCCGTCAAGCGGTATGATATTCGAGCGCGCCCGTTATAGCATTAATTATGTACGTGTTATGCAGAGTTAGAATGTAAGAGCGTGGAAGAAATTATACATTTGTACGCATTATTCGGAGCTAAAATGTAAAGTGAGGGTGAAATTATACGTATGACACCAACCTTGTCGTAGACTCGTACTCGTGACTGTGGCCGCTTCGTGGTGTCGCCTAGCTGTTCATAAATTATGTGGACATGTGAAACGACATGCGACATGCTAAGTGCCTGCCTCGCTTGACAAATATGTTCCGTGGTTACATGATAAGTTCCCCAGACACCAGTCTGTGGCGATCGTTCGGCTCCCCTTTGACCCCAAATTCAAAATCCGTACGTCTGGCGCATATTCGCAGTAGACGACGGATCCTGAACTCTGAACCCTGATCACCCAACGCGTTCAAAAGTTTAAAGATGATGATGATGATAATCCAAAGTTCTGATTCGACCAATGTCTAAGTGAACAATATCGTTTGTTATGACTCATTCAAGATGCATGGCCGAGGTTCTTGTAACTCCAATACGTTGCTGTTCAGTATCGGTAGGAAAGTGGCCAATCCGGGCCGCGTCCACCACTGAAGGTAATGAATTGTGATGATTGTGACAGCTATTCAGTATCGGTAGGAAAGTGGCCAATCCGGGCCGCGTCCACCACTGAAGGTAATTAATTGTGATGATTGTGACATGACAGTACGATTATCAGGAAATTCCCTTAATTCCTTGGGTGCGTCTGAACACGTAGGTCATGTGACAATGGTGTCAGAAGAATAGTTTAATTTATCTGCAGGATGATCCTCGGTGTCTCGAACAATGCATCTCGAATAAGGCCAGGAACAAATAGTTAGGATTATTATTACTGCATGCTGGTGCGTGTGTATGTGTGTGGATTGCCGACGTGGCGGCTTAATTGTAGCACATTTCAGGAACACTGTCTCGGGGTATTAACCTCTAGAGATCCTACTATCATCCTCCTCAACTATACTGAGGTACGGGGTGTTCGGAAAATCCTACAGGAACCCACCTGATACGCTCGTAAGCTACATACAGTTTGTGGCGCACATAACGTATGTTGAGAGAACCGAAACCGCCGCGGAATCGTCACCTTAGCCTGTAGCCTCTTGTAGGTGACGACAAGGCATAGTGGCGGATCTAAATTCTCTCAGCGATAGGTCTCGAAATCAACGCGACTCGCCCATATATCAGTGCCAAACTATACTTCACCATAGGTACCAGACGCCCTGAAGGTCGACTTAAACCCTTTCGCTCACGTTCGAAATCCTCCAAGCAGGCTTACATATCAGAATATTCAGTTCAGCTCTCTGGCCGAAGGAAGTAATACATAGATAAATAAAGGCAGCTCCTCATTTTGTTGTGTGTAAAATCGCCGAAGTCATTCGACAATGGTAGTAGCTGTTAGTTCCTTTTGTGGATTAATCGTGCAGTATATAATATAACAAATGGTTAAAATACACATTGATACTTTGTTTCTCCATGATTACACCAATTTATATTATTCAAGACCGAGCTCTGCAGCAACCAAAGTGGTTATCGTTCAATTATAATTTTGAGCAATCATAAAGAATCAAAACATATATTAAAAATGCGGTAAAATAGTATGGTAGTCAACAAAGGCATGCAAAAGAAACTCATCAAGATTCGATCAGGTCCTCGCTGCCGACGTCCTTCTGGGCACTAACACACGTCTCCCGCGATAATATCCGGATCGAATAAATTGTCCGCCAACACTTTCGCGACCGTCGTAAGTTAATCGATTATCACTTTCACATTAGATAAACTCTAACAATTCTCGCGGCCGCGTAAACTCATCCCCTCCCCGCTCCCCGCGCAAAGCTTCCAACCGACCGACCGACACCCATACGACCTCTTCGCCCCCCTGAAGCCGACTCCCCGCCCGCTCGGGCCTGACTGTCGTGAAGCTTTCGTTTTTCAACCCTCGACCGTCTTCACCCCTCCCCCGCCCCTGGCGTCTCCGCCCCGGCCCCTGCCGTATCAGCTCTAGAAATTTCTAGGAATTCATATTTTTTTATCAGTTCGGTTATATGTGGATCATCACAGATATTGCTATATCGCTAACGCACAGTGCTCTCCCGACCAATGATTTATAACTAATGACAAATCCGCATAGACCACGTAACAAACGCTATCCCTTCCGCGACCCCCGTCCCGCTACTAACTCAAATTTAATATTTCCATTAGACACTCTTTATATAAACCATAAAGTTTCTGTAAGGTTAGAGCAAACGTAAAATATGATGAGACGATACTCAAAAGCATCCAATATTCAGCTAGATAGATTTGCGTGAGTGCATTAGTAGTGATTAATACTCTCACCCTCTACAGCCGTCATGATCACTCTCGTTATATATACTCCAATGCATACGGACTTTATGAAAATTCGAATGCACTTGATCCCGTCATCAGCCGCCCAGGTACCCGAGTCTCGTGACGTTTCGTGTATGCTTGACATCAATAAATTGCCAGATATTCCGTCCAGATTGACATACATACGTCATTAATTGAATAGAAGTGCATAATTATGCGTAGATACTGGTAACCGTTGCATTTAATATAAATAGCACAAGGTTTTTACTGTATCTTGAAGTAGTAATTTATCTTACTACTACAAGGAGTTCATTTTCATTTAACTTTATAACAAGTCAACTAGTTGGTATTATTATATAATAATATAATTATACATTATACAAGCATTAAAACAAACCTTATCTAAATTTGCATCAAATATACTCTGAACGCATCTTTATTCCGAATTATTTGTGTGCCCCGTGGATGTGGAACATTTTGTAGGGATCTCAAATTATTTCTAAGACATTTTCTTAAAGGTCATTTGACGACTTGGAGTGACCTTTCAATTTTCCCTTGCAATATCCTACCGGGCGGTTTCTATGTACTGCACCATATTGCGAGGCGGTAAGGAAAATATAGTTATGTACGCTGATACAGTAGTAGAAAAAAAATGTTAATATTAATTTCGATATTTCTTTAAAAAATGTCATCTTATGAAAGGCTGAAATAGTTTATCAGTTTATCTGAAGACAGGTATTTCAGCCACCAAATTGTCAGTGACTAGCATTGACCTGATACGCGACGAGCATGAGTTAAAATCCTCACATGTCACACATACGTGCCAACTTGATATGACGTCGTAAATTTTTGTACTATAAAAGCCGAAGCTTGATTGCAAAAGTCATCACTTATTGTCAGAGTGTCCCGAGATCCTCAACTCCAATCAAAATGTTTAAACTGGTGGGTGTTGTTAATTGTATCTTTTAAAAAAAGAAGCATTTTTAGCATTTATAAATATTTTTCGAAACTAGAAATAATGATAATTGGAAATGTAATTGTAAATAAATGTGTAAGTGAAAAATATAAATTATAAAATAGTTTACTGCTTACCTACAATAGATTTTAAATTAATCATTAAAGACATGTCAAGATTTTGGTGGAACTTGTACGTCTTTAGAAAATAGAAATAATACAACGTGTGAAAAGTTTTCCTTAAATTTTTAGATATTTTTGTATTATCAAAACATTAATAGTACTCTGCTATAGAATTTACATACACAAACTTATATTACATATATGGCCTTCGAGTGAAAAGTTAATTAATTATTTCCAGTGAGTAGTTTCTTTGAGGATTATTTCGAATAAATGTATATATTTATGATTTTTTTATTATTTTCAGTTCTTCTTCTTTGCCGCCCTCGTAGCGATGACCTACGCCAAGCCATCCGCCGTAGTTGCTGGCTACACCGCGCCCCTGGCCTACGCCTCCCCCGTGGCCTACACATCTCCACTGGCCTACAGTGCCTACAGTGCATACAGCCCCTACGCTGCAGCAGCCTACACCGCTCCTCTCGCCTACTCCCCCTATGCTGCGTATCCTGCCTACTTGTAAAAATTTACTACAAAAGCATCAAAAACAAGAACAAATTTGGAATATTATAACAGAAGTTTGCAATAAATCTACCAGAAGATAAAATCTCAAATCCTTTATAAAAATGTACAGATTTTAAAAATATATAAAACAATCCGTTCGAAATAAATTTTTTTCTTTCCCTTACACCTCTTTACGTACTTGAAGGTTTAATTATTTAATACAAATCATAGATATAACGAAATATTTCTAAAAAAAAAATATTTTGAAGTATTAAATAGATTTATTTATTAAATTAAAAAGAAATAAGAATCAATAGTTTTCTGAAACACAATTAATCATATTTTTATTTCAAATAGTGAAAAAAATGTGAAATGTAACAGTTTTTAATTTAAAAAAAAATCATCTTCCAATGAAAATTAAAGTATACCTACATATATATTAGTTAGCTTTTGTGAAAATTAAAATTTTTCTTTTATTTTTTTATTAAAAAAAATAATAGAGATGCGTACACGGACTACGTGTCACACCAATGTCTTTACCATTTACATTACCACACTTTGTGTAACATGAACTCATTAAAGCTTTAATTAAACATATCGTCATGATGAAATTTTTAGTATTAGTAGGCCATTCTATTAATTGTAAATCGAGTTATCAAACCAGGCACAATACACCATTAATATTTATCCATCTTTTATAATTAATTACTTAAATGGCAAATTATATTGCTTGATCTCCAAAATGATTCCTGAAATACTTCCATAAGTATTTGTTTTCTTTACATTTCATTTTGTAATCAATTCGCTTTCAAAAACAGTTTTTACCTATAGATAGAAGTATAACAAAAACCGATTTTTACGGTTAACCTAAATAACGCAACGTAACTAAAAGTACATATATTAAAGCTTCTTATCCGAAATGTGTTGAGCTTAACAATTTAAAAACTCTAACTTTAAAGAAGGATAGTATTTAGTTGCATTAAAAAAAACTACACACATCTTATCATGTCTTAGCCATTTCAAGCGATAATCGTATGTAAGATGATGTAATTCCACGTAAAAATCGTGTGGTTAAGGGGCAATGTGATTCATAGCAAAAAAATATGGTAGTTTCCTAAGTAAATTACAAATCTTTTTTTTTTTTCATTAGGTTCTCATAAAAAAATATTTTCCAACTGTATGTTAAATATAATGATAATATTCTTAAAATCTATTTTTCTTAACATAAACAAGGGTTTAGAAATTTTACATACAAATACTAGGATTACAGATAGATAAATTAGAAATTTTAGAAATAAGAAAAAGTGTTCTGACATTTCAAATAAACGCGCGAAGACCGAGGGCGCCATCTACCTATGCGAGTAGGCGCGGCCGATGGAGAGAGAAGTCGGGGGAAGGTAGCAATGGGACTTGGTGCCGAGCACGCGGCGTAGGTAGAGTTACGGGGCGGCGTCTCGCCAGGAAGCAATGGCGTTAATAAATAACAAACACAAATCTTGGATGAAGGTGGTGGATTCAAGAGGTCGAAGCATGGATCTTGTTACTTGCGGGGACTGGCGTGGAGTCTGCCTGTAAGCGATGGCAGACGGATGGGCTCAACGGACTCCACAGTGACCGGATGGCATCGGGGTGACCTTCGGGAGGAAGAGTTCACTTCTGAAACGGGGCGTGGCAAACTGGGCAGTGATCGTATTGCTAAATCGATGACACGGTGCGTCCCCACTAGGAGAAGAGCGTGACGTGAAGAAAGAAGATTTCAAAGACAATAACCGTGCTCACAGTGTCGGGCTTTGTGTATTTAAGTGTGAATAAATGGTTCTGAGTGCATAAAGTGTTTTCCCTTGTTCAGACCTCCCCCATCTATCTGAGACAGGCATTCCAAAAACAATGGTTATTAACCCACAGACTGAGTCTATCTGGTGGCGTGGTGCGCTGGCATTCCATCCACTGGTGACAGCGCACGACGTAATAGTATTATAAAAAAATAAAGTATTATATATAACCAAACTTTTTTGCAAATAGTCAACTTTTAAATTTGTTTTCACAATACTTCCTAATTAGTTACCCATCACTTATATTTTTATACTTTTGTTTTTATCTATGCTTGCATTTTTAATTTTAGTATACATAGTTTCCTGAAGAAGGGACCATAGGTCTGAAACATGTCGATGTGTCAATAAATAGTCAAGTTAAAGAAGGTATTAGTTTAAATAGTTAAATATATTCTATATTATAGATGCTACAACAATGAATTCTATACTTTGCACTAAGTCTCAAAATTTATCAAAATAGGAAGACTTCAAGACAAATGAAGACAATACAAACAGGGTTCAAGAGTTTGAGAAGGCTAAGCTAAGGTGGAGCGATAATGTCCTCAAAGACATATCCTCAAAAATGTTGAGAAAAGGCGCGAAATAGTGATCAATGAAAGAAAACTATTGAGGAAGCCGATATCTTCCAGGGGTTGGAGAGCCAACATTGATGATGTTGTATACAGTAATATGGAATGTACATGATATGATGTATATGATATATATATATATATATAAGAGTTATCATTTTCAGAATCTTCAAAAGCTTCAAACAGCTACAGGGTGGATATTATGTTCCAGGCCAAATTTGTTTGGCTGCCATTTTGGTTTCGAAAATAGGTGTCAGTTCGTATTTTGTTGTCGTAGAGATAGTTCATTACAATTTATTTTGGAACATCTAATGCTTTAACAACGTGTTGAAATTATTAAAATATTTTATATGAATAATAATGGCAACGCTGTAACCATTAATGGTGATCGCTATCGTCACGTGATGGAAAATTTATTGGTTCCCGAATTGGATCGATTGGGCCTACAACACATATGGTTTCAACAGGACGGTGCCACATCATACATAGCCCGAGCTACGTTTGAAATTTAGCGAAAAAAAATTCCCGGCCGCATAATGTCAAAAAATGTGATATATGATCAAAAGAGCACGCATTTGTGTCGCTGCCAGAGATAGCCGCTATATAGTGGACAGTATCATATTTTATAAAAAATTGTAATAAATAAAATAATCGATAAATAAAAACCAAATAAAAAAATTTTGTTTTGTTTTTTAGTTATTTAAAAATAACATCGACCTGAAACATAATATTCACAGTATATGAATTATAGTATAATCGGAAATTGTTATGCTCGTCCTTCTACGTTCTCTCTGTTCATGAGTTGCAGCAACTTTTTTTAATAAAGAAAAATTACAATAACAATTACATTTAAAAGGTTATTTTAACGTGGAAAAAAATAATTTGGGACATTTTTAAAATCTACTAACAAGTAAGTATCGAGAAGTTTTTGTTCCTTACATACTTCTATATTATTTATAAATTTTGTGGCGAAAATAAAGAATTGGTTTATAGTGAATGATTTGGCTTACTTATAAATATTAAATTTAATATAGAAGCATGACACTGTAACTTTTTGTATTGTTTGTTCATTAAAAATAATGAGCATTTGTAATGTTGTTTTAAAAATATATATTTAACGTATTGTTAACAAGCTAATAGAAAAATGGGTGAATATAAAATAAATAATCTCGTAATATAGCAGTGTGTAAAAATATTTGTGTGTACATGTTACCGTAAACCGTTACAAGTTTAATATTACAAGTTACAAGCTTAACATATGAGAAGTCTAACGAACATTATTAACTATTCATTCTTATTAGTAAGATTTAGAAGTATCTAAGGTGGTTGGTAAAACGCCGAATATTACAATAATATTGACAATTTATTACAACTTTTAGTCAAATCCGTTTCTTACTACATTAGTAGTAAATATCCGAATTTATGATAAATTTTATTATAATAAGAAAATAGACGTTTCAAAGATCGAAAAATGCTTTATTCGAAACCAAATCTAGCACCTAACCTCCTTTTTTCATTATTTTCAATCGAATATTTACTATTACTGTTTCAATTTGGATATTTACTATTATTAGATTATTTTAGGTCAGGTTAGATAATTTTTGATTACATATACAAATAAAAAAATCTATTTCCCAGTTATTGCAGACTTAAATGCTTCAACGTCTCCGAGACTACATAGGGCTTATTTATTTTTAATAACAAAATAATTAAACTAGTGTGATTAAATTCACATACTGCTGTATTTTATTATAATTAATGTTACAGAATGCCGGTACGCCAGTATTATACTCCCTACGTGTAAGCAATGACATGGTACGCGATGTGCATTCGATTATATTGTTATCCTCGCACGTCACACACACATCGAATAAGTTAACACGATGCCTTCAGCAAGGCCGGTCATTTGACGTGTTGTCATAGATTTGATTCTATAAAAGACGGAGTTTGATTACTACAATTATCACTCAGTTTGAAAGAATTGCAAGATCTACACCTCTCTTCAAAATGTTTAAGCTGGTAGGTGTTAATTGTTTATGTATTTAAAAGTTTGTGTACAAGTGAAAAAAATGTGTGACAAAAACAGTTTACTGTTACATAAATTATTTATTTAAAAAATAACAAACTTTGCTTAAACCACGTTGATGATTTTAACTTTGACCGGCTTTGAAGCTCTGTATCTTCATCAAGACGGACGAACACCAACTCCTCATAAAGAAACAGTTGTATTTAATTAATTAAAGTGATTTACACAAAAGTTTATTATTTTTTAAATCTCTAAACACAAAGTTAAGTTTAAAAATACACTATTTTTCAAAGAAGACGTACAAAGATAATCAAATTTATTCATCAAGTAAATATATTATAGAAAAAATGTAAAGAAAATCGAAATACAGATTTGTCTTTCGCATTTTTTTAGTGACTTCATTGGTTCAAAACCATGTTAGTTTTCAAAAATAATCCTTTGCGTAATCTAACCATTTTAAGAATTTTATTACAACGATCAATTATCACAATCTATTTACAAATATTTTATTAGTAAATATTCTCAATAAGTCAATGAAGAAAATAAATTATTTATAAATATCTCTATATGGAACGAAAAGCTAAAATTGTTTATATGTCACCTATTATCAGTTTTTTTCACTAGAACCCTCTCAATTATTAAGAATTTTTGTCTATATTCATAATATTTAAGCACTTTATTGGTAAATAATAAATGCGTGCAAAATGTGAGCTTGTAAGTTGTACTTAAAATATTAAATATTTATTCAGTGGAAATATTCTACTCACACGTCACGTACGTGGTCACATCCAAATCCGAATGAAACTTCAAAAACGTACATTTATTACGCGGCAATAAATAAATTGAAGGAAATAAATAAATAAATGATATATTGTTCAATAAATAATATATTTTATAAATCTGGAAATACACATGATCTAATGAAAAATCTTTATTTTCAGTTCTCCTTTTTTGCCGCCCTCGTAGCGATGACCTACGCCAAGCCATCGGCCGTTATAGCCGGTTACACTGCGCCCCTGGCCTATGCTTCTCCTGTGGCCTATACATCGCCTCTGGCCTACAGTGCCTACAGCGCCTACAACCCTTACGCCGCAGCCTATACCGCACCCCTCGCTTACTCATCCCCCTATTCCGCTTACGCGTACTTGTAGACAACTTAACCGTGTGATGGAATATACAAAATATCTGGAACCCAAGAAAAGCAACAACAAATCTTTAAATAGTTTATATAGAATTATGCAAGTTCATATATTCCAATAAAATGATCATTTTTGAAACTCAAATGAATATTTGTTTTTTTTTTTAATTTTCACAACATAATCAGAGGGACTGCACTTCTCTAAACTGTGGTAGTGACAATAATCCAACATGTGAGTAGTACAAAGTTTAGTTTTGAAAATTAAAATTATCAAGTTAGACCACAAAGTAACCGCTATGTCAATTAATGATATTAATATTTGTTTTTTTTATTCTACTCTGAAATTGCTATTACACTTGGTAAAATAGGGAATAAGCTAATAAAAAAAAATATATTAATTGAAGAATTTAATTAAAAGAGGTTTAAAATTATGTACATATACTTTATAAACATATCGCGTGATATGTATATAATAATACATTTGAATATAATATATATGTATATATATATAGGCGGTAGCAATATGTAGATAGTAATACGTAGGTACATCCTAGATGGAACCTTATGTATATGTATGCAACAACAACAAAATTACTAAATATATCTCAAGTACCACCTATTATGAGAACAATAATTTGTAGGATAATATGTGATAATTGTAAATGCTTATATCAATGGAAGGATACATGGTCAGACACCCCCAGAGATTTTGATCTGGAGATAAACTCAGAGATCAGCTTGAGATTAGTAGAAAAAGACAATAACTTAAATCTCGCTTAATTGGTATTATAAATTAATTTTTGAATTCATGTCTTAATATGTTTTATTTATTTATTTATATTGTATTCACGCCCTTATGGGCTTTTACAAAATTAATAATAATAAAAAGATGTGCAGCTACGCAAGTAGCATGGAATATATATATAAGACAGAAGTTGATAAAACTCATTTAAAATAAAAGAATGAATAGTTAAGCAAAAACAAAACAATAAAAATTTAGATAACGTAAAAATAAAAACAGATCAAAAACATAACTCTTGTATTTAAACATTGAAAATCGGAATATGTCTGCAAGACCAAAATCGTTCCCAAGCCTGTGAAGTCTTTGTGTGGGTGAATTCTTATAAAAATATGTATATGATACATTTATATGGAACAACGCCGACGACCTGGTACTCTTCGCGGGAATGTGGTATACAATCAGTTCCGTTAAATTAAGGACGTCCATCATGCCATTTACTATTTCAAATAAAAATAATTAATCACTTTGAGTTCTTATACATGACAAGTTAGTTATATTAAGTGTGCTCATTAGAAAATCACAATTCATTTATTCAACGGGTATACACAGTTTGAAGTTAATAAACCTTAAAAGTTTATGTTTAACTCTTTTTAATTTTAATTCATGCACTTTATAGAATGAAGATGAAATTTTTGAGTTGTATTCTAACTTACTACAAATCTCAGCCGTATATAAAACTTTTAGCGATTTGAGTGAATTGATATCTTTCACCGTTCTTAATACAAAACCAAGACATTTTATAGCTTTATTCGTAATTTCGTTAATGTGTAATATGCCAAGATTATTGAACAATGCTGAATGCCTAATATTGGATAATAGTTTTGAATTCTCAAGAGCTAAAGCCGTATTGATGTATACTCTGTATTCATTTCTGAACCTCTAAATAGAAGGAATGTGAAGAAGATCACATGTCAGTAACCAAATTATGTTTTAATTTTAAGTTTACTTATTGAAACTAATTATTCATTCAGGTACTATGACAATAATGTTAGTCATGTTTCCATAAAGTTTCAAGATTTCTCTTTACATTTCGTACCCTGCAAAAACTGTACAATGCTTGGTTTCCATATGTAATATTCACAAACAAAGTTTAACAAAATTATTTCAATAAAAAAATATATTTTGTAAAGATAAACGACAAAATAATAAATAAAATTATATAACCATTCTTAAATAATATGTATTTTATTGCATAACAATAGTATATTGAGTATTAGTAAAATTGATGGATGGCGAATTAGTTTTTAAGATACAAAAGAACATTCCACCGTGGACAACGATTGGCTGTCTGTAGGCAGTTGTGCGATCTTCCAGTCATCCATCTAACCCTTATCGTTCAGTATTCTAATCCACGAGACCGCACTAGCATTCATTGGCCATCTATAGTTTGTTCGGTTAAGTTTTATGTGATATTGCAGTTGAACTGACAGACAGACAGCCTTGTCATTGATCTATGTAAATACCAAGAAACTCCAATGTCAATTTCCAGCATTGACTGTGACACTCGGAATAACATCACATTGACTGTGGCAGTCGGCAGTTAACTCACGATTAAAATTAATTAATTTTATTAATTTTGATTTTACCTCAATATTGTTACATCTTGAATAAAAACACCAATTAAATATTTACGTACATAAGCAATTTTAAGGTAATAATCTTTTGCGTATATTAACAACGTTCATAGATTCTTTGGATTGGAACTATGTCAGATACCTGTCATAATGAATCGGAAACCCCGCCCATCTATTCCGAGCTTTTCTGTGCGGCAAACGTTATTTTTCAGTAGTATTTTAACAATATCTATTATTAATTCCGCCAATCACGAGGTGTGATCAGTTGAACGTTACTCAAATCACGACTTCAAAAGTTCGGTCGGAAACTACTTGGACCATTGTCTATACAGGACCACCAACCAAATATACCACCAAAAAAAAAAAAACAAATATAGCACCATTTTTGCATCTATACCAGAAAATAAATATATTTTTTGCTTTTTGAAAAACACATACAGACCGATGTTGATCTCAACGAAACTTAAGTTGGTTGCTTGATTATATTGAAAATTTGTTTAACACATATTTATATTCTAATTAAATAATTTTGGAGTTTTCGTCAACAAAACGAACTTATTTTTAATGAGAATACATTTTTGTTGTGAAGTTGCAATTTCAGAACTAAGTTCTGTATATTCTTAACGCAAATTGAACGAATCAATCGAAAGATAGACAGAAAAAATCTATCCGTCGAAAAAATATCCGATGAGAATAGCAATCAAATACTTTTACAATAGATAGATTTTATCTATATATCTTTCTAATTGATTCACTTTATTTGTATTTTAAACGAACTTACTTTAAAAATGACCCTTCGTACATTTGTCAAAGTTTAGATAAAACACCTTTTTTTATTCACGCTTAAACAGCATTAGCAATTAATCAACTTCACTGTGTATCGATAAACGATGTTAACTAATTTATAGGATAAACCAAAATATACTGACATGCGATATTACGAAGATTCCAGAGCGCACAAGGGTTTGTTGCGTTATTTGTTATGGCATTTGTGTCCACAATGGTTGACCCAAAAACTACAAAAAATTTAAACTTTGAGTCTCGCATTTATGTTATTTTAAGAATTATATACATAGATGAGTAAGTTGGTTTTTATAATTTTATTTTTATGTATGTATAACGTTGTCATACCATCAGCAGCAAATTTTTAATTGTAGCTGTGTGTATATTATGAGCTTATTGCACAAAACTAGAATTGTTTATATTATTGAGGTGTTAACAGATTTTAATTTTTAAGGAATATAATGTGTTAGGAAGACTTCTTTATGTTGAGGGAAATATTTTGAATATTTGAAGTGATTTACTGATTTTAAATATATGAATAAATAAAAAACATTTATTTATTTATATATTCCATAACATATTATTTATTAACCTTGTTTGGAAGAAATAAATTAATTTAATTAAACGATATTATGAACATGATTTTTAGTAAACTCTTCAATATGTGTGTTTGGGACGTATATTTATTCTTGAACGAAGGTAGTGTACTGTGCCCTCCATCTCCCCTCCCTTTCCTCACCCGGCACGCCACCAGTCGATCGGCGACCCTGAACCAGTGTGTAACGGGTGAATTTCGCATATATATAATATTAACGTGAGACGTCGTGTCTAATCCAGTGCAAAGAAAGATTCAGGACCCTGAATGGGGATTGTGATAAAACCTAAATTTACAGTCCACCTTGGAGGTGCCAGAAAATCGGGATTGTGGTGAGTGCAAACCTCCTTCCGAATATCCTGTTTCTTCCGGCATCTATGCTTTTACGCAACAATATGGATGGAGCATAACAAATTGAAAATAGGGTCAGTGTTGGAATTATACAGAATTTTATTGAATATTAGTTAAATTTACATTTATTCGTTTTCAAAAAGGTTGAAGGTATGTTGGTTGAAGGGATAACTATCTTCTTATCATAGATTTAAACGTATTTAAGTCCAGAATAGGCGAGGGGTACTCCGGCGGTATAGGCAACCGGGCCTCCAACGACGGACTTAACCAGGGGGCTGCTGTAGGCGGAGTAGGCGGACACCGCGGGATAGGCGGAGTAGGCAGCGGGATGAGCTGAGTAGGCGGAGTAGGCAGCGGGGTGAGCGGCATAGGCGGAGACTCCAGGGTAGATTCCGGAATACGCAGCTGGCAGAGCAGAATAGGCGGAGACGGCTGGGTACGCGGAATAGGCAGACACCCCAGGGTAGGCGGAGTAGGCCAGAGGAGCTACCACTCCAGGCTTTGCGGAGCACACGGCCACGACGGCGGCGAAGAAGAACTATAATAACAGGAATAATGATAACTTCATATTATACAACAATTCCATTTAAAAAATATATATATTTAACAAAATACATATTTGTTTTTCTTAATTAACCGCTAAAACGTACCAAGTGCGTCATTTGAACGCGCCCAAACATTTATTTTTTCAAAGAGCGGCGGATTCAATGATAGATTGTGTGTACATTTTTCTTTTTGATTATTTTATATTACGTAAACAACAACAAATACCGTATGTTATAATTCTCTCTTATTCCGTCTTAAATTATTGCTTTTGGTTGAGAATGAATTATATTTTTCATTCAAAATTCTTGTTTTACGAGAAAAACAAAAAATTGTTTATTCAAAACAAGATTTTCAAAAAAAAAAAAAAAAAGATTTTATATAAACTACACTACGTATAAAAATATTTCTTTGTATTTTAATTACTCAGTATCAGTACAAGCTTTTATTATATTTATTTATTTTGTATTTAAAATATGTCACATTATTGTAACATACAATATTTAAAATTTGAGAATTCTGAATTAAAATTAATGTTAAACGATGTAAAAAAAAATTGATACTTACGAATTTAAACATTTTTGGAGAATTTTTAAAACAAATAAACAAAGATTGACGATTCTTATTCAGAATTAAAATAGATTAGCGAAAATGATATGAAGAAAATACTTACGAATTTGAACATTTTTGGAGAAGTTTGGTGCTGTCGTTGGTGGACTAAGAGCGTATGATGACTTGCTCGAAACAACGATCCATTTTATACCCCGTGGAAAACGACGGTAGGTGTTCAGATTAAAACGGATGCCAAATATCATTGCGCTCTTCTATGGAAGAACTGGTTCTTCGCACAAGAAGCCGATAAATATAATGAATATTCAACATAACCGACGTGCAGCGGAGATAGATAATAGAAGTACACATCATTTTTTCAAGAATGCTAATGTCACTTATGAAAAAAATAAGTGGACAGGAATCCGAGCGAGATTGGGCCGATCCAAAGGACCTGGCTTTCATTTAAGTTAGTAAACTTAAAATGATTTTTAATTGCTTCTTACATCACTCAAGTGTTTAATGATTTTCATGTACTAGGTGAATAATAATATACTATTTTTTATCTAGAAAGAACAATTGTATTAATGTGTGTAACTGTCCGATTCAAAAACATGTAATATTTTTTTAATTAAGGAGAACACATTCTTATTGTGAAGTTGTAATTATTCGGAACATTTGATGCTTTAAATACTAATTTAATGTATTAATTGTAAATATATACATATAAAATCAATTTTTGTCGAAAAATATTGTTTTTACGCTACCGGGATTCGAACCTCGATCTTTGTTTAATTTTTTTTTTTTAATAAATTCATATTGCCGGATCACATACAACGCTAGAATTTTATGTACACCGTTTTTGCTATATATCATATATTTTTTGTGTTTTCCGTCGCCTTGTATATGAGACAGAAATAGGGTAAAGCATATATATGTACAGAGAAAATATGGTTTATTGGAACATATAATGTTTTTAGGAATATTTATTTTTAATACATGACTTTTATAATGTAAGTACGTAGTTATATATTTATAACAATGTTAAAACCAGCAAATGCATTCGAATAAAACAAATCGACACTCCCTGCGTAATGTATCATAACTAAAAAATTACATTTTTATTCATTCTAGTATTTTCCATATATTTGATACATTTTTGAATGGCTGTAATTTTTTAAATATTATGTTTATTAGTGTCAACATCATAGAATACGATATATTCTTTTTATATCTGCCACGTAAATAAGTATCAAATAAAATAAATTAGAATGATTAAATATGACTTTTTTAATTAAGATGCTTTACTTAGGAGGGGTTGAAATGTTGGTAATAATAATAAAAATACAATATGTAATACGTTAAAATAATTAACATATATAAATATAAACTTTCCTAATATACAAATTAAAATATTCCGTGCATATTTTTGGTGAATAGCGTGTTTCTAACTAAATTCAAACGACAACCCAATTAAAACGTAGAACGGCCACAATACACCGTTACAATGTGCATATAACGTATGGTATTACTGACACAAATAGAATTGTTTTTAAATGAGAAATAGTATACCTATCTTCTACTCAGAACACGAACATTGGTTAGCTTATGAGCAACAAGGATATTGGTTAATCATCGGAGCGTGCGACATATGCCCGATGATACAAAGCTTCCAATCTCATTTAGCAAACCAAAAAACCGTCAGTCTTACATTTACCATAGATCAATTTTATCTATTACATTGTCTTAAGTTACAAACAATTTATAATCTGATACCAAATTCGATAAGATAAATGATAATCAACCTACCATAAAATCAAGAAACTTTTGAAACTTTTCTTTATGGAAATTTTCCTTGTCCAGGTTACTGTCACAGAATTTAAAGATTAAACTACAAAGTGTCTCAAAAGTATTTTTCATAATAAAAATTCTGTAATAAAATAATGGATGAGTTTAATAAAAAAATGTTTATTTTGCATTTAAGAACAGTCCCTGCGAATTTATTTCCTAAAAATTATGTTTTCTAAATGTGATCCGTTATTTCGCTGGCACTCTTCTAAATGAGAGACAACACAGAGAACTGCTCGGCACGTATTTTTCGCGATATTTTATTTTAATTGTTCCAAAGAGGAAGGATTGTTACAGTATACTTTTGATTTAAGGTAGCCCCACAGGAAAAAGTCCATTAGTGTCAAATGGGTGCTACGTGGAGGTCACCGCATCGGGATATCAATTTTCCAGGGAAAATTTCACGAACAACTGGTAAGGACACTTTCCTCAGCGACTGAATTCCCAAGGACGCTGCTAATGATCTGCATACTTCCCGCCCCTCTTCCGCTCATTTTGTTATGTACAGCGAATGAACCAAAATGAAAAATACTTTTTGGACACACAGTATTTACAAAACTACTGCAACCAATTGCTCTGTATCGATGTGAAGCTTGGTCTCTCACTTCAGTACAAGAAAACAGGTTACGCATCTGAGAAAATAAATAATGATTTACGGCTCAATACAATATATGATAACCTAAAAGGAAAATGGAAAAGGTTAAAGTATTTGGAACTTCGGCAACAGTGAACTGCCCCAAATATCCCAAGGAAAGTGAAAGCATGATAACTGTAAAGGGCGAGAATTGTAGCAAAAGTAGATGGGCGGACTGAACTACAAAAGCAATGTGTAGATAAATGAGACTACTGTGACTGTGATCTTAGACTTCCGAGTCCCATAAGGCCGCTGAAGAAAAAGATAATGCTCTGAAGGATGTGCGTTATTTATAAAGAGTTACTTCTTTTTTTGATACTTATTAATAGAGATTCTTCTTCTTTTTCTTCGGCGTTTGTCATAGTTCACTATTGTGAGTCCGAGTGTGGCTGAAGAGTCATATTCTCGAACCGCATACCTGTTCACATGCAATGCACTTGCATCCGCTGAACAAAGTGGTTCTGAACAATAGATCATCCTCATTAGATGTAGTTGAAGTGCTTGGTCCAGTAGCAAGGGTGGTCCGGATGGCTAGAGCTCTCCGTTACTTTGTAGCCTTTTCCAGTCTATGCACAGAACCTCAAAATAGAAGAACACATTCTTATTGTTAAGTTGTAATTATTCAGGACATAGGTCTGTAATATTTTAAATACTAATTCAATATATTAATTAGAAACACATACATATAAAACCAATTTTATCGAAAAATATTGTTGTTGCTACCGGGATTCGAATCTCGGTATCAACATGGATCTCTTTCCGATTCGGGAAAGGTGCATTAGTAATAGTGCATTAGTAAAAGTAGTAGTGGGTTCGAAAATTTGTCGTCAAAAGTAGTGTCTGCTGTGGCATAGTTGATTAATGCACCTTCGCGGGATTGGAAAAAGATCCAGGTTCGAATCCCAATAGCAACAACAATATCTTTTGATAAAATTGTTTTTACATGTATATCTTTCTAATTAATACATTTAATTAGTATTTAATCAATTTTACGATAAAAACATCCTATTGAAATTATTTACTTTCCTTAAGGTACGTGTACACGAATGAAACTTTGTTCACGGATATTAGGCGGTAAATATCAAATGCTTCAGATAGTCATTCAGATCTGCGGATAGAATGCCTTACCTCCCCGCCACTCTCCAGTTTGCGGACGACTATGACTTCATCCAATGCGAGGTAAACATTGCGGGACTTTTCTTATCCACTGTCCATCGTGTCTTCGCCATTTACATTGACATTTAAGCGTGCAGATATTTTGGGTAACACCTGTTAGTTTGGTTTTCTGGAAAATTTGTACGTAAGGTACTCGATCTTTCAGATATTCCAAACATGGCCGTTTCCCTTGCTCTTTCTTCTTCTTCTTGTGCCCTGTCTGTTCAACGGACGTTAATTATCATGACCTACTGCGGCCCGGTGCAGCTCTACAGTAGACTGGCCAAACCATCGTTTCAGGTTATTCAGCCATGATGTTCTTCTTTTTTTATTTCACATACCTACATAACAATTTTTTTTTGTCAAACTGAATAGCAGCTTTACAGAAAGGATTACCCTTCAATTAAAATAATTAACATATTAAATTAAGGTAAAATGAAATTTTATCTGCAACATTTTTTTAGAATGTTATACAATAATTTTATAAATAATCAAATGATTTTAGTGTTGTCAAATTTTTTTAAAAATATAATATAATAAAAATAATAATTTAATACAATAGAGAAATCAAATAATTAGATAAGAATGCGTTTGACTTTTCATTTTAGTGTGTTCACTCATATTTTACTGATACTTTTTTCCATAGTGTTTAATAATTCTTTACTGATTTTATTAAAATTCTTGGCACAACACGTTCTCTCGTTCTCTCATATTGTCCGAGCTTGGTACTCTCATGGTTCGTCCCGAGGATCTGATAGAATAGCTATGGTGAGGGTCTGTATTCATATTTATATTGTTTACCATCTCTTCTAAAATTATATTATGTTACTTTTTTGTCAACTGGTAAGATTTTGCATATTGTAAATAATTTGTAATAATCATCTTTATACAATCACTTTGTTCTGTTACCTACTATAAGTTTAAAAATCTTAATTATAACTATTTAATTTTTTAGTATATAATTTATTGTTAGTCCGTAGCTACTCACTCCATAACTCATAACCGAGTCGACCATCACAAAGTACAGCGAGTACAGTGTGGCCCGATAGATGCATAACCTTAACATATAAAATGCACTTAACATGGATCTCAGTTTGTTACATATATTATCAATGTGCGATTTCCAGAAACACATTTACAATTTGTTTGATTTTTATGTAAGCTTTCTTCCAGGGCCCCAACTTCCAGCAATATTTCCCTGCATTATGAGATGCAAGATTTCATACTTTTCCTGATATCTCACTACATATCCGAGATATTGAAGTTTTGTGCTCTTCACGCAACTTTAATGTGTGAATGACATTGATAGTGACGGTCCACGTGATTAATATTCAGATTGTGATATTTTGGCTTTAAGGACATGGTCTAGTTTTTAACTCAGGTTAATGCGTATCTTTATATGATTTGATTCTGTATATATCTTGATTTGATTATAATGAAAATTATTGGATGTTTATTAAAAAATGTCAAAAATTAATTTTTATAATCACTGTATTGATATTTTATGTATAACGCTCTGTTAAAACGCTAACTTGAGTATAACTCAGAAGTATAGTCTCCGCATTATAATATACCATCGTAGAAACATTATATTAAATCTACCACTTGTATCAATTAAATATAACTCACCGAAAAACTTATTAATCAACGGATACAATGATTCTGGTAAACTAGAATTTCCTTCCTGTAAAAGTACTTTTCAGGATCTTCACGTTAACGCTTTTAAAATATATATTTTACTCCAAAAATGTATTAATAATTACAGGTTACATAGACTTGGCAATGAGCATGAAAGCTTAACAATTTTTAAAAGAAACTGGCTGATTTTGAGATTGCCGTATAATAATAACTCTAGTTCTTTTTAATGAAAACACGTTTTTGCTGTGTGCAATTTCATAATATATTCCCAAAGAAACCACTTTTTATTTAGAAGTTTCTGCAAGTTGCTGATTTAAAAAATGACATTGCTGATTTTAAAAAAAAGCCCTTTATTTAATTCATTTCACAGAAGATTATTTATTTACGTTATTTTTTTATTTGAACGATAGAAACATTTGTTTGTACGGAAAAATTAAACGATATCACGAACGTTCTGGAATATTCTCTAATAGGTAGGGTATTATGAAAAAATACAGCTTCAGTGTTGGAATTATTCAGAATTTTATTGTATTTTAGTTAAATTTATATTTTTCAGTTTTCAAAAAGGGTGCATGTTGGTTGAAGAGGTGACAATTTTTTTGTCACAGATTTAAACGTACTTCAGTCCAGAATAGGCGAGGGGTACTCCGGCGGTATAGGCAACCGGCCCTCCGACGACGGACTTGACCAGGGGGCTGCTGTATGCGGAGTAGGCGGATACCGCGGGATAGGCAGAGTAGGCAGCGGGGTGAGCGGAGTAGGCGGAGTAGGCAGCGGGATGAGCAGCATAGGCAGAGACTCCGGGGTAGATTCCAGAGTACGCAGCTGGCAGGGCAGAATAGGCGGAGACGGCTGGGTACGCGGAATAGGCAGACACTCCAGGGTAGGCAGAGTAGGCCAGAGGAGCTACCACTCCAGGCTTTGCGGAGCACACGGCCACGACGGCGGCGAAGAAGAACTACAATAACATTAGAAACAATTGTTTATAATAACATTTAGCAGTTGTAAGTGCATTGATTTAATGTAACCCATGTTAAGATTAACTTTAAATTAAAATAAATCATTCCTTACATATCATGTCAAATTTTATGTTCTTTAATATTAAATCATTTTTGATAATAAAAAATGTAATATTTAGAGCCTGAGTTGGTTAACACATTATTTCTAGTAAAGGATTGGCTGTTACCAATAAAATAAAGAATGTATACATTTTTCCTTTGAGTTGATTGGAATATTTAAATGGCGTAAATATTGATATTTAGTCTTTAGATTTTATAAAAATCATAATTTAGGCTGGAAAATTTGATTTTATTTTAGAATGATTTATTAAAAATGCGACTCTGTGAAAAACAAAAGAGCTCCATTTTATTAAAAGATTATATAAATTTTATTCCAAAATATTACTCGAATTTTAGTAATTCACATTTTTAAATTTATGTTGTAATGTTAAATTAATATTGTATATAATACATAAAGATTGATAATTTTTATTCAGAATAAAAATGATATGAAGAAAGTAGGCACTTACGAATTTGAACATTTTTGTAGGAGTTTGGTGCTGTCGACGGTGGACTAAGAGCGTATGATGATTTACCAGATACAGCGATCCATTTTATACCCCCGCGTATCTAAAACAATGGTAGGTGTTCAAATTAAAACGGATGCCAAATATCAATGCACTCTTCTATGGAAGAACTGGTTCTTCGCACATGAATCCTATAAATAAAATCATTATTCAACGTAACCGACGCGCAGCGGACATAGATGATAAAAGTACACGCCATTTTTTCAAGAAGGCCAATGTCGCTCATGAAAAAAATTAATGACAGGAATTCGAGCGCGATTAAACCGATCAAAAATACGCAGGTGTGGAGAAACGTATTGTTGGAAATTGAATCACGCCATTCAAGGATTTATTGTACAAGTCAAGAAGCACTGGGATATTTTAAAACAGGATCTCACAAAATAGACGACATAAAAATGGTGATTTAAAACTGTTCTTTTTTGGGTAGTTTTTAGTTTGTAAAATAATAATTATTTTTAATATTAAATTGTTGCTGATCGGACTAGGTAAGTGCCTATATTCCGTCAACTTATAATTTATATTTTAAATAATCGATTGAATATAAACAAAAAATATATATTAATTGTAAAGATAATACAATATGTAAGAAAAAAATAGACATGAATATAAAAAAGGATAACTTAAAATAAAGTCAATTCTATTTTTTTCCTAATCTAGTTCACGTTGTATGCTGTAAAGTACATCAAACTTCAAGTTGCAATTTCATTATCAAATTACTATTATTTTGTTATTTCAAATTTTTTGCAAAAAAATTACGGTTTTGGTATCTTTTCTTACCAAATCAAAAAATAAAATCTATATTGGTATTATTTAAAAAAATATTATTGTAAAATAATATTTTTATGTTATATCAGATAATTAAATCTGTTTATTACTTATTATGTGAAAATGCTTACAGAATTAAGATATAGTAAATATGGCTCATCCCTTTTTTAATTAGTGTATTTTATTTAAGTATACATAAGTCTTACAAATTGATTAATTTAATTTGTTTTATAAATTTATTTGGTGTTCTAATCGATAATTGGTTATAAAGAAAGGCATAATTTTAATCGAAAAAATCATGTAATAACAACTACGTAGAATTTTTCAATACGTTAGATTGAAGTTGAAGATTGTACAACTCTTAAAATCCCTTTCATCATTTCAACATTCATTAAAAAGAAGTAGATAGTGGTAATCTTTTTTTCTAGATCTAATAATGGAGTTCCAAATTTTTAAAGTACTGCTGCGTAATGAACTACAAGATAATTTTTCATAAAAAGTCCCATAACATTTTTGAAGTTGGTTGGTTTCAAGGTCTCCTGGTAATGGTCAAAAAAAGTGCATTGAAGTTATCTGAAACTTGCGTCATGATACCCTCTGCAATTTGGTATATAAATATCTGGTATATAAATCTATAGAACGACACCCAGATTCACGGTTATCTTAGTCCTTTACAATATATAAATTTCTAATACAAATCAAAAGCATCAAATAGAAATATACTCGCATAGAGAAAAAAATATTTTAGTTGCTACTGGGATTCAAACCTGGACGTTTTCCTATCAGGGGAAATGCATTATTCAATTTCGCCATATGAACTAAGTAGGTTTACAACAAATTTTGAACTTATATTCTGTAGCTCTTTAAAATTGACACATCTGTCATTCCATTTTTAAAAGCAATCAATTTTATATTTGATCAATTTAATTTGAATTAAAAATACCACAGAACTATGTTCTAAAAAACTGCAACTTCACAATAATAATGTGTTCTTCTAAAAAATTATAATCTCTGCTTATTTACATATCTTCAAAAAATATGTTAATTTCTTATCACCCCAAAAGTAATTTTAATCGTAGATTAGTATCGTACGTAAATTTTACATTTTGTTAAAACAAAAGGACTTGCTCCGCCCACTTGCCAATTCTGACGCTTCCCCTATCCTAACAGTGCTCTCCCTAACTGTTAATGCAACGCCTCACAGCTCAGTCACGTTGCCAACCTTGGAGTCAAGTCTAAATATCTCTAAATTAAGCAGAGAGCTTCGTGGGTCCATTTTAAAAGTTATTGGTTAGCAAGATACTTCGGCCCCAGGATCACAAGTGCAATCACAAGGTCAAGAAAGTACCAAGGATTTTGTCAATTTGGAAAGAAAAAAAATACAACCACTTATTGCAAGCGTGTAAAAGCAGTTTGTGGATTACATCATATGAAAATTTACCTATATTATAGTAATAATTGTTTTTTAAACGTATTTTCATTATTATTATTAATTTTTTTTAGTTGATAAATGTTTTTTTTTTAATATTAAGCATATTCCTAAACTAATTCTAATGTAAATAATAAGACAAAACATTTTGATAAAACCACTATTTATTGATAAATCAACATGTTTCAATATCTATGGTATCTTCTTCAGGAAGCAATGTAGACTTAAAATAAAAATACGAGCATAGATAAAAACAAAACTATAAAGTATTAAGTGATTAACTATAAAGTATTAAGTGATTAAGTACTAAGTAGGAACTACTATGAAAACAAATTTAAAAGATGACTACTTGCAAAAAGGATTTGGTTATTCATAATAATTAACTTGCTATTAACACTTTTTATTATTTCTAAAATTTCAATTTTATCTAACTGTAAACCTTATATGTATTTATAATTTCTAAACCCTCGTTAATGTCAAAAGAATGGTTTGTTTCCAAAAGGTGATTGGCGAATTCAGAACAGGTGTTGCAATTTAGGTATCCCGAGTGCTCCTTAATTCTAATGTAAAAATTATTGCAATCATTGCAAATTAATTTTGAAGACCCCCGATTTTTTTTAATATCATCCTTATCCTTGATATGTAGTAATATATAATAATTTAATTTGTTATAAGTGTAAAAAGCTGGTTGTATAAAATTTGTGATATTTTTTTATAATTGAATTTTTAGTACATATTGTTTTCTGATTCGTTGGTTCGTGTTGATTTGTTAATAGTGGAAAAAACAAAGTGTTTTGATATATTATTTATGAAATATGTGGCCATAAAGTAATTTTGCTAATATTTAAGAAGTAATTCTGATATGTTTCTTATTTATGCCCTGACATGTAAATGTCAAGTATCGATAACAACCAATATTTTTTAACGTTACTAATCTGGAGTAAATATGTATAAAGATGTAAATATTTGTTACTGTTACTTAAAATTTTGCAGAAATATTACATTTCATTGATGCAAGACATTGTGACAATTTTTTCGAGACCTTCACGTATCGTCCAAGGCACCTTCACGTCTCATAATACGTCCACGTACCATGATACATCCATGTCTTAATGGCTTGACACCCGGGCCGATGAGACCTCGAGAATTATGCGGTATGTGAAATAGATAATAATTTGAACACGATCATCAGGTGCAACTTGTTGGGCCAACATTACAAGCGCCTGACGGAAATAATAAGTGAGCAGGGAAAGCAACTGCTTGTGAAAGACGCGAACCATTCTGGGAACATTATCTCTAAAGCATAATGACCTGAATCAATGATACGAATGTTATTTTGTAATATCTTCTTTTAATTTTCTTACTTTGATTTTATTATATTATAGATTTAATAGAAAAATTATTATTGACGTTCAAAAACAAATCTATTTTAGTTTCTTAATCCTTATAAGAATTGACCATCTAATACAATAAAATCATCTTAAAATCTTTTACTTTAAAGAGAACACATTATTATTTGTGAAGTTGTAATGTTTGGTCATATGGAAAGGATGAATGAGGAGAGAATGGTAAGAAAGATATATAACGCAACTGTTGATGGAACCAGAAATAGAGGACGTTCGCGGAAGACTTGGCACGATCAGGTAAACCAGATAATGGAGGATGGTTCTGTTAGAAGCCTCATCAATCGGTGAGCTTGTATGACAAGATGTATGAATGTGGATGAGGCGAGAATTGTGTGTCAGGACAGAAGAGTGTGGCACTCTATCCTCTCTGCCTACCCCCACGGGGAAACGGCGCGATGGTAAGTAAGTAAGTAAGTAATATTTTCAGAACATAGTTAATTAATACAAATTAATTGTTGTATCAATTAAAAAGATATACATACAGATAAATTGAGTTTATTTGTACGTATATCTTTTTATTTGATGCATTTAATTTTTATTACAATAATATCAATTAACGCGATATTGTTACCACTAAAATTATTTAAATAATTAAATTCTGACATCTTGTGTAGAGTTTAACACAAAGTTATTAGAGATTCATCGTAATATAAAGTAGATTTCTTTTAAAAATGGAATAGTAAATGTAAGAAAATATTACAGAATATAAGTTCAAAGTTTATCGAAAATGTATTCGATTGCTATAACGAAAATGGATAACGCTCTTCCTCGGATAGGAAGAGGTCCAGGTTCGAATCCCAGTAGCAACAAAATATTTTTTGAATGGATAATTTTTTTCTGTATATCTTTCTAGATGATTAATTTAATATATGTTCTAATATAAACAAGTTCAAAATTTTCCTTTTTACTATAACTTATCTTGCATATATTTGTTTAGTATCATTTTGAATCTGTGTAGTTTCTCCTTCTTTCTTTTACCATCTTGCATTTCATTGAACATCTTCATATCACTGTACATCACTGATTTCTGAGATTGAGCCTTCTTCCTGAACGGCAGTCTAAGTCAATATCTTCTTCCTCTTTGATGTTTGTGCTCATAATAATTTGTATAAATTTTTCTTGAGTGTTTTTCGCGAAGATTTTAAAAATAAATGGCAATTTATTTTCTGTTATCGTATTAAGATCTTTCAGCATTGTACTATTTTTTCTCAGTATTATTTTCAAAGCCTTATAGTATATAAATATATAATATGTAAACAATATCCAAATCTTATTTTATGGCTAGAATATTTCCCAACAACCTCATTCATAAACGTTTAAACGGGCGCAATATACCTAGATCTCAGAATATTTATTACATGCCTCTACATGGAACCTCCGTTATTTTTAGTAACACAGGCTAATGTGGTTAGTTTTTTAAGGTAGTGTTATGTTAATTCTTTTTTACTATTATCATATTATAAAAATTTATCCAATAGAACGAACACTGAACCTGCAAAATTTAATAATATCAAACGCATATTCAAAATTTTCCATAATACAAGTTCCGCACAGATTAGTTGAAAAGAAACATAAAAAATAGGAGAACACATTTTTATAGCGAAGTTGTAATTATTCAGAACATAAGTCTGTGATATTTTAAATATGAATTAAATATATTAATTAGAAAGATATAGATATAAAATCAATTTTATTGAAAAATATTGCTGTTGCGCCACCGGTATTCGAACCTGGATCTCTTTCCAAACCGGGGAAGGTGCATTATCCAACTATGCTACAGCGACGATATTTTTAGCGACAAATTTTCGAACCTATATGTTACTTTTTTTATATTAATACATTTAATCGTTCCATTATTTGAAAGAACCATCTACCTTATTTTTACGGAATCTCAAATAACTTTGAGTAATCTAATGAGATTACCAGAATGTCGGTATAAAGCGTCAAAAGCTTCTTATGTAAGTGAAGACATAAGACATTTCCTGTTGTTTATTTATGATTTTTTTTGTGAATTAGTTTAATAAATTATGAAGTAGATATATTATTACATGTACTATTTATTATTATTATATATATATATAATTTGTTAGTGTCAAATGTATATTTTAAGGGGTGTCCCAGAGACATTACTCCAAATAAAACTTAGGGGCCATCATCACTAGCAAATCATTGAACAAATAAGATGTTTAGAAGTTATTCGACTTTTGTAATATTCAGAAACATAAAATAAAATAACTTTATTTTAATTAACTATATAGCTTATGCGATAGCTTTATTATCACATCATATGTGTGCCAAATTTCATCACGATAGGTTGTGTATTTATGGCACATCAGTCGAGTTGCAATTTCCCACTTTACAAGTACTCGTAACTTCTAATTTCAAATGGCCTTAATGACGTTCAATGGATTTTTAGTGTTGTCCCCTAACCGCAGGCTCTATTTAGATTACTGTCTTATAGACACCCTATAAATTTGTGTATTATTACTTCTCAATTTTTAATCTTGGATGGATACAACCTAAGTAATGCATATTTTAGGGCGAAAATCATTAAATACCTAGTATGCATTCAATAGTAGTTCTTTCAATTTTAATTTTCTTAATTTGTTTTACGTTAATAATAATAATAAAAATAAACTACAGCAAATTAAAAACTAAGAAAAATTCTTTAATAATACGCAAACATAATTATTTAATTATTGTTAAATGTTCTATTTTATACTAATTTTAAATGATTATATTTTTATATTGTTGCTCGTTTGTACGTTTACACAGGGTAAGCATTTTAGTTTTTTTTTTTTTGCGTTGTCCCATTCATGCCATATATATATTTTTTAAATATTCTCTCTTCATATATGACACTGAGTGAGCCTGATGAGTCTCGTAATACGTACAAAGCCCTCTTGCACAAGTTACAGGGTCAATACTGATAGATAATGTCAAGGTGAACCTGCTAGAGGTAGGTACGTCCAGCAGTCTGTACCTCAACGACGATGTAAAGGGATGAATCGGAGGGCTCAGTAGTGACTATTAGGCGCCTAAATGAAGAATAAAATGAATAATATTTTTAATAAATATTATATTACAATTCACAAATTTAAATATGTTTTTGTTTTTTTTATTTGCAGTAAGAATACGTGGTGTGACAATTTAATTCTCGGAATGTATCTTTAAAAAATATACGATTGTGATTACTAGTACTTTTCTTGTGCATCTTTATACTAACTTAGATAGTATTTCCATTTTAGGAAGCAGACCTGGATGATTTTCTGGATTACTGTTGAGTACCTGTCTCATATTCTGGTAGATATCAGTAATATTAGAGAATCTACGTCTCTTCAGCGCAGAATTTTTATTCAACAAGTGAATAGTGAAGGAATAATTAGGTAATCGCTTTTTGGCCAGAAACAGTGAGTTCACTGCGTACCCACAGTGAGTACACTACGTACCCACAGTGAGTACACTACATACACAGTGAGTACACTGCGACTGCTTTAAACTTCAATAGCTCATCTATACGCTAAAGTGCACATGCAGATATTCGTTACCTTCTCAGTAGTTAACTATGCATTGAGTCTATCAGCTTGAATTTTACGAACTTATTAGTTCAAACATATTAAAATACGAATGTTTACATGATTTTGATACAATTACGTCGTGGGTGACACAGACGATAACGCAGCCATTTCGAGAATTAAATTGGTGCTTTTTAATTTAGTGCTAATTTGGTAGTATTTTTAGGTGCTTTTTAATAATATACTTGTAAATGTAATCATGTACCTACATATTTATTGAATTAGTTCTGAATTTTTCTGAACATAACATTTGAACTTGTATTATTTGAACTCTTTGATTATCCTAATACTTTATAAATAATGTCAATCCTGATTTAAACCTAACCTTTAATTATAAAATAATTACTTCGTGACACAAATTAAAAGTTGGTACGTGTATGAATAAAATTCATATATTAATATATATATCTTCCATGTTTAAACAAAGCATCATTTCCTTCTTCTTTTATTTTTATTATTTCAATGTTTATTTCCTTAAATTTTTATATTATTTTCAATTTATGTTTGCTGATTAAAAATGATTGTAAAATGTAAGATATTAAAATACTTATATATACACACAACATTTTAAATAAATAAATCATTTTAAAATATAACTTTGAATAAATAAGGCGTATAAATGTCACTTGAACAGATAAATCAGAGTTTTAGACATATCACAGTGCCGAGCACAATGCGCAAAATGATCAACTAATATCCGGATTGTACTAATGCACACCGAGCCAAATTCGCGATGAGACAATGTAGGTATATTCTTTATTTTGTGCTCGCTCCTTTTCAAAACTAGATTAACCATTATGATGGCAGTACAACGTTTTCAATGTCACAGACCCATAAATATTCATGTGACGTACCAACTAATAAAACTAACAAATTCACGTGGGCTCGTTACCGAAAAATATCGTTACGGATCCAACGATCGGGATTATGTGATAACCTGTTTGGCTAGCGGATATCATTTAAATAACAATAATATATGGCAAGTACATAAAAGACTTGATCTGAAACATCTAGTTTTTTTTTTCAAAATATAATAATACCAAATTTATTCATCGCGGATAAGTGACATTGCGTGGGTTAACATTGTTCTTCTTACACAATTATGTAATGTTTATAATCGGCCACTTATACAATTTTAAGTCAATAGACATGACGTATTAATTCATATAATTTTTATCGATGCACTTGATTTATTAAAATATTTTAAATACTAAATTAATGGTTTAATTGTAAATATATACATATAAAATCAATTTTGTCGAAAAATATTGTTTTTGCGTTACCGGGATTCGAACCTGGATCTCTATTTCTAATCCGTGTTCTCTTTAATAATATGAATTGTATCAATGTGTCCAAAAATTTAATAAAAATGAATTGATAATTCTGGCATCTGCAGTCGGTTTACTCAAAGGTATTTGAGATTCTGTAAAAATAATGTAGATGGCTTTCAAATAATGGAACGACAGATGTATTAATTTGAAAAAGTGTAACGTATAGGTTCGAAAATTTGTCATGAAAAATACTGGCGTTATAACACAATTGGTAGTGTACTTCCCCGGATTGGAAATAGAGATCCAAATTCGAATCCCGGTAACGCATAAACAATATTTTTCGACAAAATTGATTTTATACGTATATATTTATAATTAATACATTCATTTAGTATTTAAAATATCACAGACCTATATTCTGAATAATTATAACTTCACAATAAGAATGTGTTCTCCTTAATAATTAAAATATTTGCATTTACCTGCTCGAAACGCTATGATCTTCATCCAAACTGAAAATAAATATTCCATAATCTACATTTTCACTTTTTTTTTAAACTAAGTGAAACGTGCGCTAAAATAATTTAATTGTAAAATTGAAATTATTCATTTTTAACAACCTTAGTCCTGGTATGTTGAATAATAAATCGCAAATGAAGATTTCAGTTTCGACATTCCGTTGTCAGTTGATTCTTCGGATGTAATTTTTTGAGAATACATGCATATATTTTTAATTTATTTCAAAGCACTATTTTATAACAGTTTAGAGGGATTATAAAAAAATACTTAATAAAACAACAAATATGTATCTACAGACATGATAATATTCGATATGTCAAAAAGTAAAACCTAACCGAAGCTAGTACTATGTGCGTATAGGGTTTCCTGGGTGTGATAAGATAGGTACTCAAAGTCCTCAAGCCTCCGATATCTCAGGTGTTAACAAACAAGTTGGAGAAACGATTTCACCCGATGAACAGGCTGGCCTTGGCAGATGTGGATGTGCAACCATTTAATTTTTTTATTTAGCAGTGAATTAATTTGTAGTTGTAAAACAGCAGTAATTATTTGAAACGTGTAACTCACCTGGTCACAAAATTTAATAAAAATTATGACACATCATATGTGTCTACACAAAGTTGAAATGAACAAATGAATTTAAAATATTATGATCTTGAAACGACATTTTATTGTTAGATTTTTTGGTAAAAATTTATTTTTTATATCAAAATTTCGAGAGTAGGTTTGTCGTTAAAACTGTTTTACAAGCATGTACAATTTCATATTAATTAGTTAAGGAGATAACAAGAAAACAAAGTTATATCATATTTTAGTAGAACTTATTTAATTATTGATTTGTATACAAATAAAATGAAAAAGTTACATTACACTAAGGAACCGAAATTAGAAATCAGCTTTCTTTATTTCTCCTAATTATATAGCGACATTTTTGTAAAAGTGTTACGAACAATAAACAAAGTAAAAAAATGTTTGAGGCTAAAACGCATGATTAAGGCTAACATCGACATATGTATATAGGATGGCTCATCTATGAGGTCTGAAAATATAAAAAATAATGGTCAATGTAAATCTAACTAGCCGAAGAGTAAATATCGTATGAGGTTTCTCTGATACATTTATCTAGGTGAAGAAAAAATTTCTAACGAAGGAAACCGTATTCTTCTTTTTCTTCATCCCCTTTATCTTAATCGGGTCGGAGACCAAACGCTTGGACAGCACTCTTCCACTGCTATCTATCCTGCACTGTGTCGATTACTTGGGACCACTCTCATTTCTGAAGCCTGAATTCTCGATACCTTTCAGATCAGGGTGAAGAAGTAAACAGATATGAAAATGTTGTCATATTGTTCTCTGTCTTCGTTATTACTGAGCTATACAGTGATCGTAGAACGCAGCTAGCCGAGCCTATCTTCTATCAACTTCCTTGTCCTATCGCGCGGTATTTTAAAACGGTCCTCACAGATACTTGAAAGTGTCAATTTGTTTCAGTCTAGTACCACGACTTTGAATTATACATAGCTGACTTTGAATTATGCATTGCTAACTTTGGATTATGCATTTCTGATGAAGGAAACCTAAAACTGTTAATAAAAGAACAAAACAAAATAATTCAATAATTGAAACAATAAGATAACAACCCTAAACTACCAAATACACACATCTTTCGATTTACGCGGTATCCAGTTTAAGCGGTTTCACTTTTACGCGGTTGAGAAAAAACTTTTTTAAATCCAACATATCTATTTGGCGACAAGTGTCACAAATGCAATGCGTGAAGGCGGAATTATATTATTGTTTTGTGGTGTATCGGGGAGTGCTCTGCCTATTCCATGTGAATGCGTAAGCCTATAGAAACACGTCCACACCATAACCCCCATAATCCATGTATCAACGGCTTACCCCCACTACATTCACAACACCACGCAATTATAAAAAAAATTCACTTTCTTATGTCTATGATATGTACTCGTTTTACGCGGTTTTTTGGAACCTATCTCCCTATTTTAGTCTCGATTCACGCGGATTTTAATTTTTTGGAACGTATCATCCATTTTTGTACGCATTCTTTGCCTCAATTTACGCGGTTTTACTTCACGCGGAATTTTCTGGAACGTATGTACTGCGTAAATCGAGGCATGGGTGTATATAGACATGAACTAACGCAAATTCTTTGTTTCAATATTTTAAATTTGGTGTCACCCACGTGATCACTTTGATACCACTTACGCAATCAAACAGCTCCTCAACTTTTTTAAAAATATATAAATATCTCGATTGGAACGAAAATTTAAACGGTGACAATATAATATGCATTCATGTAAAAATTGCGCCTTGTTTACACAAAGATTTAATTTTACTGTTGCATAAACGTCTCATAAACTGTCGGATTAATGTTTTCACAAAAAATGTGTGTATAATGCCCCTCGTCCCGCAACTAATGTTCCAAACCCCTCTCCTATATGTACACTTTATTGCATGTCTATTCATTTACTAGTCTGTGTATAACACCGCATAATGAAGAGCTGTGAAATAAAAGCGGTTAAAAATACTTTTTTCTGTGTTTAGTTTTCTAGGCCAATTTGCTGTGTATATCTGAGCTTTCTAGCCGACATTTCGGATCCTATTGTAGGGTCCATCATCGTTAGCTCTGATGATGGACCCAGGCGAGAATTGGAACTCACGGTTATTGTTTTAAAATACATTCACAAATATATTTCATTATGCAAAAATTATTACATTTTTTGTACTTGTTTACTAACCATCACGGGGGTAGGCAGAAAGGATAGAATGTCTCTTCTGGCATATCACTCTTACTTCCTCCACTTTCATACATCTTCTTATATTCGGTTGTTAAAACTTTTAACAGAACTAATGTCCAATATTTCATTGATTTAATCATGACAGGTCTTTCGCAGACGCCTTTTGTTCCCGTTTCTCTTAACACTCTTTTCAAAAATTTTCTTCTTCTCCTTGCTGATTCGTTTCTTATGCTAAAAACAGATCTTGATTTGACAATTTGTGTTCACTATAACCAACACAGATTTTCCACTGGTGTATTATTTATTTATACATTCGACAATAGAAAAAAACAATTGTAGAATTTATTTACACATTCGACAACAACAACAAAAAAACAACAGCAGAGTTATGCACCCCCAAATAAGAAAGATCTTTAGTTATGGGGGTGGCTATCAACATTTATATAATACAAGATCAATATATACTAAATGTAAGAATTTGTTTACGACAAATAGATAGTAAATATATAAATACATCTATAATAATACAATATGAAAATTAACAATATATAAAGATTGATCAGAATAGAACTAAGGAAAGATGACAAATACATAGTTTAATACTTTTGAAGACCTTTAATCCATTTTATAACTTATTTTTTGTAAACATTTATATTTGCTGCTAATTTAATTGGTTGGTTTTACAGAGTAGAATTCAGTTGGTTATACAGTTTATGTACACTTCACTTCCGTATTTTAGTTTTGGCACCAGATACATTATACGAGTATACCGCAAGTTTAACTGTAATTTAATTTCATGTTAGATTTAAGTATTTGTATATATCTACAGAGTGAATATTATATTTCAGACCGATTTTGTCGGCCGCCATTTTGGTTTGACAGATATTTGTTAATTCTCTTTTGGTAGTCATAGAGAGTAGTTGATTACAATTTATTACGTAGCATTTAACGTCTCAACAACATATTAAAGTCAATAAAAACTTATTGGTGACCGAATTAGGTCAACTGAGCCTGCAAAACATGTGGTTTCAATAGGACGGTGCTACCTCATAAACAGCCCGAGCTACGCTAGAAATTTTACGATAAATTTTTCCCGACGGTTCCCGACTATTTTCTGTGAGGGTACTTGAAAGAAAAGGTCAACGCTAATAAACAAACAACAATTCCGATGCTGCAGGACAATATTTGAAATGAAATTGCTGAAATAACACGCGAAGCGTGCGACAATATTTATTGATATTGATTAAAAATGATTCAAAGAACCGCTGCCAAAGGTGACCACTTGGCCGATGTCATATTCCATACATAATTGTAATAAACTAAACTAATAAAACATCGGCCTAGAACATAATATTCACCCTGTACATTATGTATATTACGAGTAAATGTTATCTTTTAAATTCAAAAGTGTATATCATTTACGTATTTTGTAACATACTTTATTTTTTTATACATTAGCTTTTAGCAATAAGTGGCTGTCAATAAGTTTTTTAAATGTATCATTGGTCCATATTTCCTACCTTATTACTTTGTAATACAAGTTATAATTAATGTCAAAAAATTAAGCAATTTTTTCAATAATTGATTCTAACATGAATTTTGATAAACAAGTGATATTTCACTTACTACCGATACAGAAGCCGATAAAAAAATCACTCCCAACATAAATCTTGCGCGATTTTAATCTCAATAACTGTCATAATTAGATACCTGTGGCTTATTGTTGCAAACATTCTACATGGTACATATTCTTTTAACATTTCGGCCAAAACACTTCGACTATTAAAGGTCACGGAAACTTTATCTGTTTAGGCGTGGCCAGTTTTGGTATAACAGAACATTCAACAGGTTTCCAATGTGTTGCACGAGAAAAAAAAAAGTTTTATTAATTTTGATTTTAATGGGGGCAAGTTAATATTTGGTGTTTGTGTTTTGAAATTGATGAAAATAGACGAGAGTAGAGTGAATGCAAAATCTTCCGGGTAATGTAAAATTCAGGCGCATCTATGTATTGAGCTGTAATGTCAATAACAATGAGAATAGTTTCTTTAAACTTCGTCAAACGAAGTAAAATATTAACAAAGGCAGATTATTTTTGATTGAATGAATTGATTGAATTGTGAACTTGTAAATTAGTTGAACGTACGGTTGTTGCTTCAATTTTCTCTCCATATAAAATGCAACGAAGAAGATTCTAATAAATGACTCAACAGTGTCAGTGTGCTAATTTTTGGGTTACTTTCGAGGCAAAAGTGTGCATACATATGCTTCTTTAGAGAAAAAATATAAATACGTAACAGAAGTACATTGGGTCTAAATATAATTACCTATCCTAATCTTATTATTTTATAACGTTTTTTTTTATTTCTCACTTTCGTAACAAAATTCTAAATTGAAAAACAGAAAACCACTTGAGATCACAGACTATTTTTGTGCTTTCAATATCGCCTAATATTTTTTTATCTATCGCCAGATTATTTATAGTTTTCGTGAGTTGTTATGTATTTCAACATCTACTTAATTAATATAAATGAAATGTATGAATTAGAAAGATATACATAAAAAATCAATTCATCGAAAACATATTTTTGTTGCTACAAGAATTCGAACTTGGATCTTTTCCTATCTGCGGAAATGCAGGTGTTTGAATCGCGTTAGCAACAAAGATAGTCTTTCGATAAATTGATTTTATATGTATACTTTACTAATTTATACATTTAATTTGTATTAAAGTTTATTTATTTAAATTAAAATATCGCATATCTATGATCAGAAAAATTGCAACTTAACAATAAGAATGTGTTCTCCTTAAAAAAAACACTTAATTGATGTAACACATAGATCTTATATTTTAGGTATAACCCACCTTGATACAGGCCATGAAACTTTTTTGGTCATGAAGGTGTCCTTCCTGAAGAAACGAGTCTCAACCCCTAGAGAATATAACATGAAAAAACTAAAAGTGACCACTAAATTTTTAACATTTATTAAATATTATATTATTAATACAAATTAAATTAAACTAGAAAGATACAAAAAAAAAAATTAATTGCTACCGGGACTCAAACCTGGACAATTCCTATCTGCATAAATGCTTTAATCAATTACGCTATATCAAACAATTGCGTTAACGACAAATTTTTGAACTTATATTCTGTAGCTATTTAAAATTGGTACATCTATTATTTAATTTTTAAACGCAATCAAAGTTATATTGCGATAAATCCTAAATACGTGCTAGTAGACGCCAGAATTAAACCAATCCATTTTATTAAATTTTGATAAACTTTGATACAAATTATATACTTTTACGGATGAAGAGTATTTTTATTGTGAAATTTCAGAACATATTTCTGTGGTATTTTTAACAAATTTAATGAATAAACTAGAAAGATATACAGAAATCTACTACATAGATGTATTAAATGTGCTCTTCTTAAAAATTATATTACTACTAGACCCTGCGGGAGGCTATTGTGCGTGGACATTGGTACCGCTGCGTGGTCACCGTCACATAGGTTTTCACCGATTGCTTGCTGCGAGGCTACGCGGCCATTGGTGACCGCTGCGCGGTTAGGGTCTTAATATAATCTATATTTCAATGAGTGAGCTTTCCCCAAGACAAACGACATGAAAATAAAATCTCGATTAATTAAATAATTCCACCTTTGTTTGCGGCTAGACAATAATAAACATAAAAATGCTATTTGGAATCGGATGAATCATTTCAAATTGAATACATATTTACGTACTATTATTGAATATATAAAAGAGAAAACATTTAAGTAATCTTAACCTTGAGATATTAAAAACATATTCGTTTTTACCATGTTCGCGTCTCACAGACCTGGCCGTTTAAGCAAGCACATTACAGCCACAAATGACACTACCGAAACCGCCACAGCCAGAAAGTCATAGATATAGATGATGAAGCATAATATTATCATGGATATTCTACTAACTCACAAATAAAATAGCGAATTAAAGAAATAAAGTATATTTCTTCTGATATGTGTATAAATATAAGTGTATCCATATGTGTTATTTATAAATTAATTGTGAAAATCAATATGACATAATAAATGTACAAGTCTGACAATCTTTTAAAATAGAGCACTTAAAATGATTTAATATATTCAACGCAATAAATGTCATTTTAATGGCGTCATAGAATCTCCCATTAACTTTAGGCGTAACCAGTTATCCACTGTTAAAACTAATAAAAAAAACCTCTTAAAATAGCACCATTGATCAATTTTAATATATATATATATTTTTTTTTACTTGACTGTTACATTCGGGGTAGAGTTTAGTTTTCAAATTCGACCGTGATCAAAAAATGTTCCAGCGCTCGTTCCATAGTACGGTTGAGTGATTTTAGCGTGTATAAAAGGCTTTTACGCGCGAATCTTTGTATCATTCGACTCTTGTCTTTCACTACACAGACTCTAAACCCTCCAATCAACATGTTCAAGTTTGTAAGTATTTACCTACGGTGAAACTAAATCCTACTTACGTATGACAACACCTTAAAACGCTCGACGCCCATTGCTCCATATGAATGCTAATCTTCGTATTGTAATATTTTCACGATTTTTAGATTTATTTTTATGACGCGATTTATCATAACTTATTTCATGCATAAATATTTGTTCAATGTTTTGATAGTTTGTTTTTCATCTATCATTTCTTTGAAAATGTTATTTTTAGTTTGAATTACAAATATTTTAGAAAAACATTATTTATTTTTGCAGATTTTTAATATAGCATTTTTACAATAATTCAATGCTCATTGAAGACGAACATTTAAATAATATATTTTTTAAAAACACGTAAACAAACTAAGAATATAGAGTTCTGTTAATATTTGTTTTAGAGTTATATTTATAGGTACTTATTAGGAACGACAAAAATTGTACAAATTCCAAGAGAAGAAAATATTAAGAAAATCAAGATTCACAGTAGCTTTTTATCTTTAGATTTTATTAAAACTTATTGTTATTTATTGTTTAAAAAATTATTAATTATTTAATTTTTGTTAAAATATGAATGTTTAATTAAATGTTTTATTTATTATAGGTGGTATTCGTTGCCCTCGTAGCCGTGTGCGCTGCCAAGCCTGGAAATGTGGTTCCTTTAGCCTATTCTGCCTACCCTGCCGTGTCTGCCTATCCCGGAGTGGCTGCTTATTCCGCCTACCCAGCTGCCTCTGCCTATTCCGCCTTGCCGGCCGCTTACTCCGGAGTCTACCCAGGAGTTTCCGCCTATTCCGCCCTGCCAAGTGCCTACTCCGGAGTATACCCTGGAGTGTCCGCATATTCCGCTCACCCAGCCGCCTACTCCGCATACAGCAGCCCACTGGTCAAGTCTCCGCTTGCCTATACTGCCGGAGTTCCTGTCGCCTATTCGGGACATTATTTTTAAACTAGTTTCAATTTAATTTGACCCCCTATCAGCAGCAATATTTTCCTAGGCATCAATAAACACTATTTATATTTGCCCATAAATAAAATAAAATCCGATACTAAATAAATAATTGTTTTTTAAATATCTACGATCCGATAAAGTTACCAATCCTCACACATGAATTTATAAAAATAAACGTTCTTCAGAGGTATCAAAACATCAGTTTTGGAACTCAATTTAAAAAAAAATTGAATTTATTTAAGAGCATCTTACACTTAAAATAAAAATCATATTTTAAAAATATAATATTAGGTGTATCGAATTCTTATAAAATTTCTCAATGAATATTGAAAATAAGTGCTATACTCACAATACTACCAAGAATATACTATTTTTAGTAGTTAAGAAACACATTTTAGTTTGATTTCATTCTGCGAATCGGCCAAAAATAATTATCAAAATACCTTCATTCATGTGTAACAAATCCACTGTATATTAACACAAAACACGTATACTTGTATGTACGCGCACTAGTGTTTAAAGAACGTGAGCATATGTTGGTATAATTATAATGCTGAAGAACGAATATAATTGCATATTAAATTTTTTGACTTTCGAAAATCTTATTTCGAAAATAAAAGATTCGCTGTGTAAGTTTTAATGAATAATTATTCCAACCGAAATTCAATCCGATAGGCATTTCACGGTTCAGTAAAATATCAAAAATATCATATTTCTCACAAATTTTCAAATAAGATGTTAATATTAATTTTTTTTTAGTTTTTTATTTGTTTTTAAAAAAAAGCGTTTATAATAAATAAAATCAATTATTTTTTTGCATGATAATAATAGTAGTTTAGCAAATGAGTTTTTTTTATAACAACCAAAAATTACCATTAAATTAATTAATTAAACAAACAACTCACAAAAAAACTGTAAATATTATTGAAATATTCGATATTTATTTAAACTTCGCCAAAATATTTTCTGGCATGATATTATATGCAAATTAAATTAATCAACTAGAAAGATACACAGAAAAAATGTTTTATTGCTGTCAAGATCAATTAAATATGTTTTCGATAGATAGATTATTTCTGTATTTGATTAATTTAATTTGTGTTAAAATACCACATAACTATGTTCTAAAAATGCAACTTCACAGTGAAACTGTATTCTCCTTAATATAGATATTATATATTTGATGTAAAAATAATATTGAACATGTCAGCATGCAACACATTAAAAAATATATAGTTTTCTCTGCACGTATTTGACACGTGTGTGAATTCGACATAATATTCCATCAGAAGTTTATTGAAACTATTTATATTATATTTATACTATTATATGTTTATATTAATGGAGTCTACATATTGGTATAGATATAAATTATTAGTTTTAAATAAATTACAATTTAGACTTTAGATAGCTTAGATAATTATTGTTGTAGATATGGGAGAATTTTTCCGGGGATAAAAATATACAAAAATAAATTGCCACGTGCCTAAAATTTTTTCCTAAAAATTATTCGACTTAATTTGTATTGAATAACAATTTGAATTAGGTACTGAATTTATTTTTTAAATAGTTGTATTTTTAAAAATAGGTTCCGGTAAAGAAACAATAATATATGTTTTTAGTTAGTTATGACATCCTGAAGAAGAAAATGGTATTTTTCGAAACCGGTAGATGTATTTAAACTCAATTAAGTGGTAAATAAAACAAAGATAATAAATAAAAAATATGAATTTTAACCACAAAGTTAATCTCTAATTTTAAAAGTACATGTATTTAGTGTATATTTCATATTTTTCAAGTATGTCAATATTTAAGTTTTTTTTTACATATGTAACGTAGATCATTTTTTGAATCGTTATAATTGTTTTTTATTCGTTATAACCGTGCAATTTCTACAACAATATTGTACTACAGTCATATATTAAAGGCATTATTACAAAAACTAATCTTGAACCGATGGCGCCATTTTATGGGGCCATTTAAAACTTAAATTATTAGATAAACTAAAGTTTTTTTTAATACTAAAAATATTTTTTTCAATGTCAGTTCAGGTTAAAAAAAGAATATGAATAATACCCTTTTGTTATACAACAACCACGGGCCTACAATATTGATAAGTAAGGTACGAAGCTGTGATAAAAAGGCTATTTTCTCTCTCCCTCTAGATATCTCAAATAAAAGCCTGAGGTATTCTGTAAGGCTGTATTGTAGGGTAACCATTTCTCGTAGACAGTCGTGACCGCTGTTATCAATTTATTGATAATTTCTATACTTATTCTTGCATATATTGATTTTATTTTATTTTCAATGAAATAACGATAAAAACACGAGAAACCTCTATCTTAGAACTGAATTGGGTTATTGAATCAAATCATGTTATAGACTTAGATATTTTATACAGGGACCGGCAGAAATAACTCCGCGATTTTAAAACATAATGCTATAGCAAAATTGTACAAAAATTTAATATTTTCTGAGAGAACAGAGTTTTCCATTTATTTTCACATATTTTTTATTAATTTTTAATAATTATATTATTCATATCCCGACTTTCACTATCTATACAGGTCTTCAATCACTCTCTGAAATTCTGCATTACTTTTCATGTCATTTCCAATGGTATTGCAACAATTTGTTGATGGATAGTATACCATATCATCGAGGGTTCTTGGCTTCTGTTTAAAGACCTTCAGTCTTTATATGTCATCAGAGAAAAAATCTCACGTTGCGAGATCGGGTGATCGTGCAGTCTATGGAATGTCACCTCGTCGTGAAGTAGAACGTTCGGAAAACATCTCCCTAAGGAAATTCATTGATTATCTTGCTGTATGAGCAGTGGCCCCATCTTATTGAAACCATACATTTTCGGCTTCCGAGTTTATCAAGTCTTGGTAGCAAGAAATCGCATAACATTCGGAAGTTACCATAACTGATTGCGCTTCTTCCTCATATGTCTCTATTAGTCCAAATTCAGCAACTGCGTACCAAATGATGGCACTCGTTATTCTCTGCCCGGTTAACATATCCAGAATAGTCTGGCAAGAAGCAATACGGCTAATCTAGTCACGTTCATGTAGCTGCTGCACGACAATCATTTTGTAAGGATGAAACTTTAAGCCGGCGTGTAAAATTTTCCTTATAGTCTGATCAGAAATTTGTAATACAGCAGCGTGATTAAAAGCTGAATAACGTGGAGATTGTATAACTCCTTGTCTCACAGCTGAATGTTTTCGGGTGTTCGAACATTCATGACCTATCTGGTGGTTTCTTCTTCAAAGGTGAACTGGAAGCCTTAAAATTGAACACCCGGAACTTAATTGAATTTTTATCGGGTACTGTGGCGTGTCAACCTAACCAAAAGTGTGTACGAAATAGTCGTTGCGTGTTGATAACAGAATCACATTTTTTTCAATTCGTTTCAATAGCGTACGCGCGATACTCACCACTCCACGCCATGATGGCAACTAAAATGGCAAGATATTGGCTGCAAAATGGCATACCGAAACCACACCCTGTACTACTAGCGCCCCACCAGCAGCGGTGGGAAATCGGGGAATTACTTCTGCCGGACCCTATATAATTTTTTACAGTAAAATAAAATTTGCATACTCGCATATGCATACACTCGCATGCACACTCTTCAGTATAATTCAAATGAAAAGGTGAGCGCCTGGTGTAATTCATTTAGAGGGACTCGGATACTCACACAACATAACCTTTTGATATTTTAACCACATATGTCATAATTCATTAACCGTATCACCGCAGCCTTTCTCTATGCGTATTTCGATATTCGTGATATTTTTTCCATTATTCAACGTAAAAAATAAATAAACATAAATATTTTCGGACCACCTTACACTATTGTATTATTCATAAAAAAATCACTGAATCTATGATGTCTAATACAATAATCTCTGAAATAGGAATAGTACTCCCATAATATTCCTTGGAGATATTCTCAGATCTCAATAGTCCATTGTGTACGCACAGAGTCTAAGATTTTCCGTCTCACACCTCACTTCACGCGTTATACATCAAACGTCAAATATCAGTCCATTGACCATTGACATTTCGTATAGTTGGGTGAATATTCTCCAACAGCGGTTAACACTACATAAATATTATGTATGAGAAAAATTAGTGAACTTATATATTAACAATATTTGTATATTACACAATTAATAGATCTCATAGAGACAAAGCTATATTTTATTATATTTAATGGAAAATATATAGATATACGGAGTAATTACAGGGCTTAAGACCTGATCACTTTATATGTATATATATTAAAACGTTATATCTGGTACCTACCGCGTACAAGATGTGATGGGAGTTGACATTTACCAAATGGCAACACTGCACCGCGTAAGGAAAATTTATTTGTGGTATTTTGGTTTTTTGACGACTTGCGAGCGCGAAGGAGCTGCTCCTGATACTATAATTTCGAAGATGTGATTTCATATTGAATTTAGGAAGGGTTAAAATGAATAAATATATTGGACATTTGTGTTATCCTGCACCATGTTAGTGAGATTTTTTGTTTGTCTGTTTTTCTGCACTTGTATGTTTACAGGATGTGAAGCATCCCTTCCTCACATGACGGCAGAGAGGTGTTATGTAGATGACAATACTATTTCTTCATGAAGGATTACTCACGAACAAAGCAGGGCGGGGATACGATTTGGTCTCCTCTGCTTCTTTTATTCTCAATTTGACTTATTTTACAACAAAAGAGGACTCAAGGATTCTTTGTGACTTCAAAAAATTCCTAAAATACCCAATCAAACAGCGGTTGATTCCGTGAGACACAGCGAAAATAAGAACTACATTCGAGCAGAGAACCATTCAATATTACTTCACAAAATTATATTACTAACTGCTTATGAAAAAAAAAGGTGCAACAAATGGAGCAACATTTAGAAAACTAATTAGTGTGTGGAAAACTTCATTTTCCCGTGATATTTAATTATTTACCTTTGCAGAATGGTTACCCTACTTTACTGTCCAAGTCACGTGGACATCGCAGTCGAGAGGTTGTCCTGAGAATATAACGGAGACACGCACGTGTCACGCCACTCGATACAATAAAATCCAGAAAAACAGTGAATGAAAATAATCGCACAAAACTTCACAGCGCTAAAAAGCCTTACCTGAATTTTTCGGAACATATTTAAGTTGTTTGCTGCTGGGACAAGATATTAAATTAAAAATTTAGTAATCAAAAATATTTTAATATTTTATTTGTAATGATATTATGCATATTATCTTTATAGTATCATTAGTAACTTATTGTAGTAATCGTGGTTTGAATGTCGCTTAAAAAACGTGTAAAAAGTTTGTTAACCCTTAAATGCATCATGTATTCATATTAATATAAAGTACATGAACACAACTCTTGCTAACTAGATTAATTTTTCAGCATTGACTAAAATCAAAGTGATTTAAAAGATTTGTGCTTTGCATTAATTCCGATTTTATCCCCTAAAAGTGTTTATTAGAGTGTTAAAATTACATTTGAAATTTATAGTTAACTGTCATATTGGGCCGACTGAATATCTCAACTATTTTAATAAAAATATGATATATAAATTGAATTATTTAATGCACAAAAATATTTATAATATAAATATACAAATGTGAATTATTAACAGGACAATGCATAGTGAGTCATATGAATACAGTGTTTACAAATATAGTAGTTATAAGTCTTTGCGTTTTTTTTTTTTAATTCTATTTTACCGCCATTATATATTTTACGAAAAAAAATGACGATACTATTCAATAGCATTTTTTCTGCTCTGAAACTTCAGTGTAGCCGTTTTCCTGTATTTTGAAGTCTTTCTAATGTTTTGATCTTAAATAATGGATTTTCGACACATGCTTATTTTCGCCTTTAATGCTTCCAAAGTAAAATTCGGCCGCATCCACCCTACAGTCCCGACCTCGCTCCGTCAGATTATCACATTTTTCAGTCGCTCCCCAATCAAATACGTGGGTTTATGTTCATCAACGACGGACTTCAGAAATTAGATCAATAACTATTTCGATACCAGACTAACAGATTTTTATAGAAAAGGCATCCACAAATTGGTTTAAAGAAGACATTAAGTCGTGAACAATAATGAAGAATACATCGTTGATTAAAATATTGTAATTTTTGTTTACAAATTTGATTTTATAACAAATAATTGAACAAAACCGCAAAGACAGATAATAATATGTTGAAATATTTTTTTAAAATTATTATTTCCACGTTCAACAATGTTGATAACGCAAAATAAAAATATTTAAATTTAAAAAATTGCAATCATGCTTTTAAGGGTTAAGTAATTGTGTCGACACTGTAATAACGCAGTTTAGCGTGTATTAAAAGACCACTTTGTAATACATGTTCATAAATTAAATTAAATCAAAACGCAAATGTATCGAATATTAGACATTACTGTATTCATTTTGATGGCACTAGGTGAGCGATCCACACTCAAAAAATGAAAATGAGGAAAAATATATACTTATATATATATAAATAATTCTTACACGTGCTCAAACAACAACAACTATTCATACTTGATGTTATTTTCACTGAAATGTTGATACCGAGTTCTTTGAAAAAACTTCCTTCTTATTAGTTATCGTATCGTCAAAAGGATCCAAAGAAAATTCAGTGAATAATAAAAATATGTTTAAAGAAATAAAAAAGGAATTTTGCAGTAGCTAATGACATCACATATACAAGTATACAGTTTCAGATCAGTTTGAAAGTGTGAACTGTGCAATCAAAGTACTACACGTGGATGAATATAAATAAACCAATGTTATTACTCTACTTGAGTTTATTTGCACTGCTCGAGTTTCGAGAGAAACAGTCACTCTCATCGACAGGTGAAGTATTAAACTAAATACACACAATTTATGTCCATCCATTTTGATGATGAAACTCTACAAAGTTAATGCCGATTCTATAAATAATGTACTATACACATATTTTATATCTTCGTGGTTTTATTCAGTACCAGTAGTCCGTATTAGTTATAATTTAAGGCAAGGAGTTCAGGGGAGAGTGCCCATAGTTTTGCGCAGGTTCTTAAAATTAATACAATTTGGTTCAGGCCAGTTATTGTTGAGTTACTAGTTAGAAGGCGGGTGGGATTACTGTATCTTCGTCAGAATCATAAAAAGTTATATCTGTTTAGCTATTATTCTTAAAGATAAATAAATACAAAGTCTCCCTTGAAAGAGATGTTCACCTAGTACGGCGGACATGTGATTATACATTTTTTTAAATGTAATTGATTGTAAATTGTAATTAAAATTTATCTATTATTATTTCAACAATGTATGGACATTATACGCGATGTTCCCGTGCCATTCTTAGTGTGCATAAAGAGGCTCAATAATAATAATGGATAATTTGTATAGCGCCATTTTCGTAAAAACTTTCACCTCAAGTTCTTTAAAACAATTTTCATTGAAATTCTAGTAGAAAAATAATGTACAGGGTGAATATTATGTTCCAGTTTGATGTTGTTTTTAATAACTAGAAAATGAAACGCATTTTTTAAATTTGTTTTTTTATTTATCGATTATTTGGTTAATTACAATAATGTATGGAATAGGATATCGGCCAAGTGGCCGACTCTGGGAGCGGCACAAATGCGTGCTCTTTTAATGATATTTTTCATAACATTCTCGCACACTTCACGTGTTATTTCAGCAATTTCATTTATAATATTGTCTTGTAGCATATTGGCGTAGACTTTTCCTTTCAAGTACTCACACAAAAAATAGTTGGGAGCCGTCAAATCAGGTGATCGAGGATGCCAGTCGATATCACCATCTTTTAACATTATGCGGGAGAGAACATTTAAAAAAAAAAAATTAAGAGTAGCTCGGGTTGTGTGTAAGGTGGCACCGTCCTGTTGAAACCACATGTGTTGCAGTTCCAATCGACCCAATTCGGCCACTAAGAAGTTTTCCAATATGTGACCATAGTGATCACCATGAATGGTTACAGCATTGCCATTATTATTTAAATAAAATGTTTTAATAACTTCAACACGTTTTTGAGGTGTTAGACGCTCCAAAATAAATTGTAATCAACTATTTACTGTGACTACTAAATACGAACTGACAAATATTTTCCAAACCAAAATGCAGCCAAACAAAATAGGCTTGGAACATAATATTCAACCTGTACAAATATTTTTCCATCGTGGCATCAGAGATGTCAGTCAATTATTTGTTGTTAATTAAATAAAGCCCTTACATAATTGTATTGAAACCTGCAGTTGTCAACTATAGTTATAGTTTAGTATAGTTGAGTACTATTAAGATAAAATAAACATGATTTTATATTTATTTCACTATAGTATTGAGATCTAAGCTGTAAGAAAATTGTTGAATAAAATAAAGAAGTGTTGCACATGCGCGTATCGTAACACTCCAGTGAATAATTGTTCACTTCAAAAGATCATTTACACGCGGCATCTTTTTTGTGACAGATAATATTTTCCATTTGCATATTTTTTTGAGTCTTATATGTAACCGTTTGCGTCAAGTGCAATAAAACATTAAAAAGGCAGTTTTTAAAATGAGGTTTGAGAGTGTAGACGTTTTATTTCAAAATAATATCTTTATCGTCTGATATTATTGTTAGGTTAATAGGAAAATAATTTCGATTTATGATCTGCAAATCCAGATACATTTTTCTTGGCTAATATTTAATATTATCATTCGAAATAACCATTTACTCCAATTTATTACAAATTTAATTATTCCGGTGTTGTAAAATTTGGGAGTTCAAGAGTTTAGATAGATAGAAGATAAAATTTTGAATTTCACTTTCAGCAGCAGCTTGTCATCAGTAAGAAGTTGTCAAAATGTTTAAACAAGTGATGAACTGTTAGGGAGATATCTGGTGAGTGTGGTGCATGGGTAAGTGTTCCATTTTTCAACACAAGTGACCAAATTTTGTAACGGCGATTTTTTTTTGTTTAGTTCATGCGGCACCCTTTTTTGATTCTTCCAGGTTTTCTAGGTCCACGACAGCTGGATAACCAACCCCTAATTTTTGTGTAATTTTCGAATTATTGTGCTTGGTTCATATTCAACTGATTTCTTCAGTTTGCCGTTATCAACTGAAGAGCCGTCTTCATATTCAAGGCTCTGATCTCCAGCACGAAATTGTTGGAACCACCATTCTCTAAAATAAATAGCGGAGAAATAGCGAATTGTAAAAATCACAATGTTGTAGATGTACTTCCAAATTATTGAATTTATTAATTAATTATTATTAGAACACACTCTTATTGTGAAGTTGTGATTATTCGGGTAAAATAGATCTGTAATATTTTAAATATGAATTAAATATATTAATTAGAAAGATATATATAAAATGTTAATATCAAAACGGTAACATATAGGTTCGAAAATTTGATAATGCACCTTCCCCGGTTTGAAAAGAGATCCAGGTTCGAATCCCGGTGGCGCAACAATAATATTTTTCCATAAAATTGATTTTATATGTATATCTTTCTAACTAATTGTATTTAATTCATATTTAATTAATTAATTAATTGAACCAATTAAAAAATTCATAATTGTGAATAATTATCAATATATATATTTATTCTAAAGCTTATACGTTCGTTTAAGAAAATCAATCACACTATGCTAGGTATCTATACGTATTAATCAATTCTGATTATAAATGAGACTTATTACAGGCCCTGCGTTAGGGATGCATAACCTTAACGTGAGCAGTCTACGTAGGTACGCCACGTTCGAGCTGCTCACGTTAACGACGTGCGTCGCAAGTCCGAAACCCAGAATAAGACTGCTGACATAGATTGTCACATTTTAGGGTATGCAACTTTATTATTATACTCTAGAAGATGGACCATCAATATTCGCATTCGTTAAATTTTATTAACATAATATTAGGGTGACAAAAACCGCATAACGATAAAAAAATCTAATTCAAACGTTTCAAATTATGTATATTATTTTATAATAAATACAGTATTTATTTTATATATATCTCAGAGCACAAAGCGATTTATGAAGTATCAGCCCGTATGTTTTGCTCGTGAATTAAAATTGTGTATCCAGTACTCACTATTGTCACATATCATGTGCCGAAAAGTGAATTCACTTGAAGTTTACACAAATAATTTTACTTTTGAAATTAGCAAAATTAACGTTGTGGTTAAAATTCATTATTTTAATTTTTTAACTTTGTTTCATTATCTACTTAGAGTTTAAATATATCTACCAGTTTTTAAAAATACAATTTTCTTCAGGATGTCAATAATAGTTAGTTTTGAAGTATATATAGTATATTATAGAAAATTGTATTTTTCGAAACCGGTTGATGTATTTAAACTCAATAAGTGGTTAATGAAATAAAGTTAAACAATAATGTATTGCCGTCAAAACTTTTATTTACTTTGCCGTTCACATGGGGTCATCAAAAGGTTCGCCCGCTCAAGATGTGTAATGTGCAGTTCTAACAGTAGAGTAGTTTACTAATTCGTGAAAAATTGAACCCGCAATAAGCATCTCGAAAGATGCTTTGTGAGTCTGTACCTACTTTAAAATTACGTAAAAAAAAATGTGATTAAAGAAATAAACGAGTTTCTTTTATATACAATAATTATTATAGAGCAGTGGAAGATGGCAAATGAATTATGATGCGGATAAATCTACTGACAAAGCAGTACTTCAAGCAAAGTCAGCGAGCCAAGGATCTGTCTTAAGTCGTAACTCTGCAAAGTACGCATTATTCCATGTGGTCATACTATTAATTTAGGCAGCTTCTCAAGTTACTGCTAGATCTGATGCAATTCCAGGACTTATGCTTTATGCCACTTGGTCACCCTTGACCCAGATTGTAGTCAGTTTCTCTCGTTGCTTCTTATAAACTTGATAAAAAGGCTGACGGTGAAGATGATGAGATCAAAGATTCCTCCCTCCCCCTCCGTTGATCATATATTTCAAAAGTTGGAGTCGCTCCCAAGAGTAAACAAACAAATGGTCTGTTATTCATTTAGAACTAGAACTAGTATGGATCGACGATATTATTCGTCACTATTTAGCGTTCGTCGCATAATATAGTCACGAATAAAATCTGAAATGGTTAATATAATAATTTTTAAATAATATAATATGATTTATGATAATTTTTTCTGTACAGCTTTCTAATCGATTATCTAATTTGTTTTTAAAATGTTTTTTGCTTTCAAAAAAATGTATAAAGCATAATTATTTAACTAGTGATTTTCATAATGGTAATCGATGAAACATAAAATGAATATTCCCTCTTCTATGATGACAGCATCGTGCACGTGAAACTTGCGGCTATAATATTTCGTGCCACCGTTTCCTTTGACCGACGCCCATTAAATTGGGCTTAACTACCTTAGATCACAGAAAACTTGATTGGAATTACTTAATACTCGATGTTCAATAAAACAACGTGACGTTGGATAATTAATGACGCCTGAGACGATCGTCTAACGAGTCACCAAAAAGTATGGATACATAAATATTTTAAAATCTACTGTACAGGAGTTCTGACACGTGGGACACTGGGGATAATTGGTTCAGATGCAGGGTTAATATTATGTTTCAGGCTGATGTTGTTTTTGGGTAACTAGAAAATGAAACACATTTTTTTATATTTGGTTTTTATTTACCAATTATGTGGTTTCTTATAATTATGTGTTATGTATAATATTGGCCAAGTAGCCGCCTCTTGAAGCGACATGAATACATGCTCTTTCTTTTAAATATATTTTTCATAACATTCTCGCACACTTCGGAAGGTTGTTTCAGCAATTTAATTTCAAATATTGTCCTGTAGCATCGGAATTGTTATTAGCTTATTGGCGTAGACCTTTCCTTTCAAGTACCTCTGCAGAAAATAGACCGAGGAGGCCAGTCGATATCACCACTTTTTGATATTATGCGGCCGGGAAAAATTTCTAGCAAAATTTCAAAAATAGCTCGGGTTGTGTATGAGGTGGCACCGTCATATTGAAACTGCACGTGTTGCAGTCCCAATCAACCCAATTCGCCCACCAAGAAGTTTTCCAACATATAACGAAGGCGATCACCATTACAGCATTGCCATTATTATTTATATAAAATGTTTTAATGACTTCATCATGTTATTGAGGCGTTATATGCTCTATAATAAATTGTAATTAATGATTCTCTACGATTATCAAATACGAACAGACAAATATTTTTCAAATCAAAATGGCAATCAAACAAAATCGACCTGGAACATAATATTCTCCTGTGTATACTGTATCATATAATTTTTATATACATGATATTTCATTAGTAATGCATAATTAATACCCATTGTAGTATCTGTGGGCTATTGATACTGGTAGTCACATTACAGAGAACACTTGTGATGAGCATTTTTAAGATATTTTAATGTAGCTCATTTCTTTTGGCCTATGCTGTCATTAATCAGCAAAATATAAAATAATTTAACATTATCGGTAACACCGGTAAATTGTCAAAAATATAATAACAGTATAACCGGTAATATATAAAAAAATCATGTATTTTATACCGTTATTGTGACTATATGATTAGTATTATATCTGTTAAAGGTCAGTCATCCTTACAATATAACACAAATCTTATAAACAGTCACAATAACGGTTTATCTCTTCACTAGTAGTCATTCTATTTGCAGGCCTGAATACGTTGTGTCCTTGTAATAATAAGGTATCATCTACAATAACATTTACAATAAACTGAGATATTGAACTTTAAAGTTTGCATTTCTTCGGCGGATTTTGGTTTATTGGAAATTTTTACAAAAATAACGATGTATAATTTAGAGTAATAAAATAAATCTATTCCTAATTTCGGGCACGTTATGTAGAATACACAACTCATACATTTCACTTATATTCAAATCAATAGTTATTTAATTCTTTTAAATTACAAGTGCAATTAAAATATAATTTTTTTTTCTTGATATCTCCTAAACTATTACAAAATTTGACATGTTTGTAACACACTATTAAAGACGAAATTATTATAAGAATTTTGATGTAAAAAACTCAATTTTGATCACAATCATTTGACTTTATTGTACCAAAATCGCAATGTACGGATTGTCCTATAAAGAAAACATACATTAACAATATCAGTATTTTAGAAGACTATTAAACTATTAAAATTACAGATTTTAATATTGACATTTAGAAGGTTACCAGTACTACTCTATGGCTTCACAGTTCACTGAGAGCCTTCGCATGATGTATAACTTCAAGCGCCAGGCGTCCCTATCCTGAGTCAACAGATACATCCATATCTTTCCTCACATTGTCGCTCCATCTTGAGTTGAGTCTCATAGCACGTTCCATATGCTTGATGCTAGAAAGCTATCCGAGAAAGCGAAGAGAGCTCCGTACTTATTAGCGTCACACATGCACACCGATAAAGACCCTTTCGTTCGCGCGAGCGCTGTCATATGACAAACCACAGACATCATACTAATAACATCAAGGCGACGTACTGGCATCAATATGAAGGTAATAATTAACGTACCTTTAAAAAATTATCCCCGTATTATATGACGAAATAGTCGCGAAGATCAGAAAAGTTATTAAAAGTCCTACTAAAAATTTTGGGAACATTTCGTTGAACAGTTCAGAATAAAAAATCATTAATTATCGCAAACTAGTTGATAATAAGTAATTTTCTGAACTGATAGATGGTCACTATAATAATAAAATAAAAAATATATTATTTTTGACTGACACAACTCAGTTTCCACGTAAAATAGGAAATTCAATAAATAAAGTAAATCCATTAAAATGGTAATTTTTATCCCATACCGGTTTTACCGTTAATGAAAAATGGCGGTAATTTTGAAATACCAAGTCATAATCACGGAGAATTACTATAACCATAATATTTTTGATTTTTTAAAGTTTTTATATTACATATTAGCATTCCATGTCCGGTATTACCATTACGGATTCAGATATAATTATAATTTAAAATTTGGCTAAGTTATGATTAGAGGGTGTAATTGTTTTGAGCAGGCTCTAAAGGGTTTTGCGTAACGCATGCGAAAATTGATCCAGGCAGGAGGAGGGAGGGTGAGGCGTCCGGTCGTGTGTTAGTTATATTTTTTTAAAGTGCAATTTAGCAAAATTTGGAACGGGCGATACATAAAATTATAATTATATTGTAAGATTATGCATCTTTTGTACATAAACTACTTGTGTTTCATATTAACAATTTTACAACATCAAGTTTTATTTTTTTTAGTAGTTCAAGTAGTTATTTACAATCAAAATATGTGCATATTAAATATAACTATAACTGATCTAAAAACCTATTAGAAAGGAGGGCGCACTAAAGCATTTACATCCGTTTTAATCAATGTGTTTATAATCAATATACAATCGCTAAAATCATCGATCTTAATATATCAAAAAAGACAGTTAAATAAAAGCTATTTGTAAAAGTTAAGTATTATAAAAATAATTATTATTATATATGATATTGATTAATTTAGCATTATTATTTTTATGATATTTTACAATAATATCATTTTTATTTAAGTTTGGATTTTTCTAACAAATATAACATAAATGATCATTTTGAAATCCCAGAAATGGTTCTGAGATTATCAAACTCGAAAGACAAAATCTCGTGATTGCAATTTTGATACGGGATTGGATTCTCTACTTAAAATATTTGTCTTGAAAAATAAATTCATAATTTTGTATTTTTGCATACTGTTAGGCAACTATACTTACTTTCAATGTATACCGAAACTCTGAACGTTAAATTGAAACGTGATTTCAAAATTTTCGTAATTGACTTTGTTGAAGTTCATTGTAATGATTTTTTTAAATTAACTTTTTTTTTTTTAAATAATTAATCAAATAAAACACAACGCTGTTTACTTCACATTATAACACTTTAATCTAAAATTAAAATTAAAACTTTTTCAATTCTTACAATGTTGTGTTTGATTAATTAATTAATTGACTAAATAAAATTAAAGTTTCAATATTTTTCTGCATCATGAAATTCTTACCACACTTAAATATTACTTTGCTTACAATCTCGTGAAGAATTATTTATTAACGGAGTGTTGTCATTACCTGCTACAGTTTTACTAACACCCTGTAGCTCACCAGTCTGCTGTTTTGGCCGACAAAATGTCAAAGGTTAATTAACGGTGCGCCGTTGTTAACTACGTTTTCAAATGGTACAATCACTAGTTTTCGATAAATTCATGTGTCTCATAAAAATATAACTCAGAGAAAATGATTTTTTTTAATTTTCATTATTATAATTAATTATTAAATTTTATACTTGTTATCTTTTTATTTCCTTATTCATGTTAGTATTGACCTTAACAATTTGAGACTCAGATCGTAATGTCTAAAAATTGGAAGAATCTTTTGTTCACGTCTGTAGATAGTGCTTGGTTTGGTTGCACGATTGAGACATTCGTATTTCGTTATCATCTTGTTATATATGTTAATTGCCTGGAATTGTCAATATAATTTAACGTATCATTATGTACTAAAATTATATGATCAGACATTCACAAGGGGAATGATAAGAAGGCATCACGGGGCGACTGATTTCTCGAATGTTTGAATTGCTCACCATGCATCTGGTTATACAATTTTGGACACCATACAAATGTAGCCTGTATATGCATGACGTTAACATGAAATCATTTAAAATATTTTATATTTTCAAGGGCACGAATATATAAAATAATATATATTGAAAGGTTGATTAAGTTATCATCCATCAGCCCCTATTTTTAAGTTATTCGGTTATTGCTCGGCTGCCCTTGAACAAATTAAACAAATTTTAGCCGTCACATATAACATTGTAAATCTAAAGTATTCGATTATTTTTTACCCATCTTTTTTTTTTACCTTGCCCCGCAAAATGATACTCTAATAAAAATTAGTGCAATAAGTTATTGTAACTAACAAATAACCCTGCTTTGATTGTAAGATTTTTTTAATTTACGTTAATTTATTATATTTAAACATTCATTCATAAAATCTACCGAGCTAGACAATTAACGTGCAATTTAAATTAATTATTAATATTTATACATATGTATATACGTATTGCGTTATTAAATTGATTAAAAAGTTATTGCATTTGATTAAAAAATAGAACATTAAACAGTGTTAAGATTAAATATAACCACTCTTATCTAAAATGCATTTAACTCTGTTTATCAATTTATAGACCTCTCATTATTGTAGCGAGATTAAAGATGATGAATTTATATATGATATTTATAATCGGATAGCACTGAATCATAAGGGAGCGTGTATATGGATGACACTTACCTCGAAATTCGCTTAAAGGTCACTACTAAGAACGGAGCGAGCTGTCCTATCATTTACTGTCATTGAATTTCGCACTCACAGTAGAATGACCAACTGATATACAACGATATTTATCGCCAAAAATATCTAAATCACTAAATACCAGACCTAAAAAACTATCTTTTGGTTATAAATAAATATTATTTCTACAATAGTTCTAAATAGTTTTTACATGAAAACTCAGACCTCTCATTTACTGATAATTAATTGCCGAAAATAAATAGATGAAATATTTTATTAAATTAAGTATTATTTGATAAAATTAATTTCGGTGACTCGTGCGGTTTTATTCAAAAGTATGAAATATTAACGAATACGAGAAATATTTTCTAGATTATATTATTCTACTCACTTGTGTGGTGACGTACATTCATAATGTATAATTTTAATTGGGATCACTCTAAGGAGATCAAAAAATCGAGGCTGAATTTTTATAGTTTAATACAATATTTATAGTCATAACCTTGATCTGATACTTCGAGTGAGAATGGTATGGTGTTATGTTTCCTCAGTCCTCCTGTATGGTGTGAAGAGAACCCTCACTGAAGCAGCGTTGAAGAAACTAAAAGTGTTCAAAATGTTATAATAAGCGCATAGACGTATGATAACAAGAAACCTGGAGGCAAAACTGAAAGAAATGAAGAGAATAAAAAATAAATAAGAAAAATACCCGTACCTAAAAAAAGACAACTGATATATCTACTCTAAAGACGACATGAGATATCCTGAGATTTACGAGACACTGCACCATGTCATATAAAGAAAATTAATAGACGAATTAGAATATTACTGAACCTTTGAAAAATAATTCGGCCAGACATTTGATTTCCACTTCCGGGCAGATATATATTTATTTTATTTATGTAAATAAAAGTCAGAATAGCTTAAACGATAGCAAACATCCGTTAGCGGATAGCAATAAAAAAAAATACACGTATCTCTAATTTTTTAGTACTAATTTAAAATACTAACTGCCACTAATAAAACAATAGCTAACTAGCCATCTTTTGTAATTTTTTATTTTCCCTGTCTTGTTTACTAGTATTGTAAAACAATAATTCATAAAAATTTAATAAACCAATGCATCAAAAAACATTAGTTAATTTAATTATGTTACGTGACAAAAACTTAATCATTTTAAAACACTGCCATGATGAAACAAAATTTGCAGAAGAAAAAAATATGTTCAAGGAATACCTCAAGTCAATATTGGTGCAAAACATTTGCGTGCGTCATTGAAAACTTTGGCGGTATTCAAAACGTGACGATTAACGCATTTAAACATTAAAATAGAAAACTGGAGGTAACAAATTTTTAAACAACAATAAGAAACTTTTTAAATTATTGAAATTTTGATAATTGTGATGTTTTCAAACTGATAAACGTTAATAATATAAAAAGAATTTTCTTGCTTACGTGAAATTATTTAATGTTTCAAAATTTTATATTCTTTCTTTGATTAATTCATGTTTGTTTTGTGGCAACATTTTATATCAATAATGAAGGAAACACACTCTGTTGATACCATTTTTTATTGATTACTCTAGACGTTTCGAAATATGTTGGATAATTAATAAACAATGATGTAAACAAAGTGTGTTTTCTTCATTATTTATGTACTTTATTAAAATATTATATCTTGTTGCATTCTTATTGTGAATTTTTTTATTAAGATTGATAAATTTATAAAAATAAATCCCATTACTGAAATGAGACACAATTTTTTTTACATGTACTAAATAAAATCGTTTACCATTTTATGCTGATAAATCATTATCTAAAATGACATTTTATTTAGTAAAATAATCGCTAACGAAACACTCTTTTTTACTTTGATATTGAATTAAAACCTAAAGTCAGTATTAAAACCATCGCTGCGTGGAATTAATTAATTACTTCGATTTGTATATTCGAAGAAACGTGACAGCTGACTCGAAGAGCTGCGATCGGAAACACCGTCAAGAAAACAATTTAAAAGTTTCTTCCCCTAAACCAGTTACGCTGAATAAACGTGCAATATAATATAACGTACTTCCGCCTCACCCCGCGACCCAACTCCGAGGGAGGAATCAGCCCCCACGTACCCCCACCACTCTCCGGGAAAGCTATATAAACCACTAGGGTAGCCTCCCTCGGTCAGTCTATCTCCAGCATTCAAACTGTATAGATCTCTGAATATCTTTCAGTCTTCGAACGCGAGCGAGTTAAATAATTGTTTAACTAACTAACGAAAAAGTTGGTTCTTTTTCAAATGTGTTATCATTATATCATACGTGATTTCATGAGGTGATTTATAAAACTTTCATACCCGTGAAAAATAAGTTTAGATCTCTAAATAAATAAAAACCCACTGTGATCCATGGGATTTGAGTTGTTTTCAAAATAACAGATACAATACCTTCTGCAATTCTTCCGTTGCCGGCCATAGTAGTGTGGCCACCAATGGACGACGTAGCAACAGTGAAAGGAGCGAGGCTCCTGAGGGCGCTGGGCAGGAGGCTCGGCAGGTCCAGGCAGCAGGACGAGGATTGCCGGAGCTCCAGCACCGACTCCAACTCCAGCAATTCCAACGCCAGCTCCACCACTTCTCCAGATGCTAGAGAAATATACTCTAGCAGCGACACGGGAAGCGAGAATTCACCCGAAAGAAGACGCCGGCACAGATCCACGACTTCTTCTTTCAGAAAAGTATTCCAAAACCTTAGAATCTCCTCCAGATCGCATTCTTGCAGCAGTGGAAATTCAGACTCTGACAAATCACGGCCGAGAACCGCCAAGAAGAATCCACAACCAAAGAAGATATTGAGAGCACCGGTGACATATACGTACGTCCGAGGACTCTCTGGTCTGCCAACACAGAGAGTACCTCTTGGAAGAAACCCCTATGCCGCACCCCGACTCACTCTTTCGGGGTTGAACCGATAGGCCAGACAACGTGTTTCCTCATTCGATATTATAACATCCATGGACTTCTTTCACTATGTGTTTCATCAAATCAACATCATTTCATCAAATTAAAGACTTTATCACCTCTTAGTATTAAGCATTTGATATAGGAGTACGTTTAAGATAGAACTGAACAAAGAGTGATAGCATTGTGTACTACAATTTGACTAGAATAATTAAAAGTTATCTCGCACCAGATTTTCAACTCCTAAATAATTTATTAAAAATTTAATTCACACTATACCAATTCAAAAATTACCTCTAGTTTATTTTTAAAAAAAGGGTGCGCGGTCATTGAAAAAATGTGTTTTGCTAGAGCGGAGAGAATTTTAAAATTAATTTATAAAATGATTTGTAATTTTATTAAAGTTTACCAGTATTAGTTAGTATCGGTAGGTTCTCCCAATTAGCGAGGACTAATATTCATGAATATATTCTAATGGTAATTGGTATTTGGACAGTGATATTTTTAAGTATAATAGATTGACATTATATTATATATAAAACATTGATGTCAATTATTGTTAAAGAAATGAAAGTGTTTGATCTCTCGATAAACTTTTACATGCAACAGTTTTTGTATCAATGAAAATTGTGTGATAGGAATTGGACCAAGTCTAAAATTTGTTCCCTTTTAAATTTCCTTCCCACAGTTTGTGATACAAAACTATAAATTGTGATATTGACTGTGTATTGTCTACCTAATGATTGTACTGACTTTTGTATGAAAAGTAGATATGAGTTCAAATTGAAAAGAAACAATGTATTTGACTAGACATAAATTGAGTAGGGAAGAACTAATTGTTGTACTGTAAAAATGCTAGTTAAAAAGACTGGTTCGCAACCTTTTTATAATAGCCTTATCAAAGAAAAATCTACCGTCGTATAGATACGATGAATTGGATTTGTAAAATATTCATTCAATATTTCTAGTTCAACCCATGCATTCCTCGAAAACGTGTCTAGTGCCTTTGGCGTCCTTATGAAAGAAACATCAATGAGATTTCATGTCTATTTTTAAAAAGTAATAAGAATTTTAATTTAATTCTTGTGAAATATTTTAATAATTGCTTCTCACTCCCAAGTTGAAGAAATTGGTGTTTTCGCATATCATTGATTAATCCAATTAACTATTTATTTAGTCAAATGTGTGCACATAGCCTTAATAAATGTATTATGTATGATATAACTATGATTACCTGTTTGTGAATTTCAATGTGTGTAGTAATTTATAAAAATGTTTGAAACATCAAACATGGATATATTAACTAGATATTGGCAAATTTACGTGGTTGAAAGTTAATAAAATCAACCTGCAAAAAAACTATGACTTTTTATTCTAATTTACAACATTTATTTTATATCTATGAATTAATAATTTACAGAGTTAGAGAAGAGGAGAAATGGTAATGTATTCAATAAGGCTTCGATTTTTATTTTTTCACTATTACAAGAATTTTTCTGCTTTTACATAAACGAAAACAATATTTTAATCTACACTTTATTTTAAATAAACTAATAATTATATATTGTTAAACAAATGATCGTACACTAAAAGTTTTAACGAAGATAATCCTAAGTAGTTAATTTGAGCTAATGAATAGAATAACTTGTTTTATCCAGCGACGAAATGGTCGGATTTCAAGCCATGTTCTAGACTATCAAGTTATTCATATTTTTCATAGCACAAACGCTTTACTCAATTTGAAGTAGATAGAATCAATAAATATTCATATTTATTATCAAAGTTTAAATTATTTTTTCTTTTTTAAATGCGTCTACAAATTAAATATTTCTCATATAAAAATAATAGCTTCATCTCTGTGAGATCTTAATCTTGTTGACAATCCCCCAGTGGATAAAACCCACTAATTAGTTCCTACAAAGATATGGACATACTCAAAATATTGTAATTAAATATGTATTGATTAATTTTTTTTTTTTGCCAATTAATTACATTAAGTCGTTAAGTATGATAATAGTTGTCCATCATAAAAATTCAAGCACCGGTTATCAAATGAGCTTGTCTATCGTATTTTATATGAAGATCAAATTCACCAACTAATTTTTTTTTTACTATACTACAAAAATTTTGAGAAATATTCTGTCATTTTACGCACCTGAAAGATAACAGGATGAGAGGCAAGTATTTTTTTTTTTTTTGCTTAAGCCAATATAGTTTTTCACTTGTAAATTAAGTTAAAAAAGAGAAGTTAATAATAATATTTTTATAATGTTTATTAATGTTTACAACTGAACTTCCCTGCTATCAATGAATTCAGTAACAATAAATTGCATCATTAGAGTCTTTGATATAATACAAATATTGCTTATTAATCGTAGTCTCTCGCTCTCGACGATGTGCTCATGATTGAGCATCTTGGCGCTTTATCCTCCAATTTTCGCTATTCGCTAACTTGTTTTGTATCCTCCGTTCTTATACAATCCCCGTGATCATGAATTTCGCCAGGCTATCTCCGCGTCTTCCAACAATGTGTCCGAGTACAAAAGAATACTATAAGATATAAACATATAAAAATACTAAGAATAAGTAAAAAAAGAAAGAGTTTCTGAAGAAGGCAGATATTTAGATTAATAGTTTCAATCGTAGTATGTATAATATATATAATATGTTACAATTGTTCTTCTCTGTCAAGCGTATGGAAATTTGAAAGGAAATTGAGTCGTTATATATAATACATTGAATTAAATTGTTAAAATTTTCATTGTGTAATTAACATTGCATTTTATTTTACGGAACCGTCATATGTATGGACATCTTACGCACACAACTTTATGTCCACATCCTTTAGCGGCTTATGATAGTAACTTTAAAAAAAAATGACCATAGATAAAACAATTACTATTTAGAACAGAGCAACGAAGTAAGTAGCGAATCGAGATTACAGAGAAGAGTTACAGCGAGCGGGGCTACATTATTGACCCCTGCGAAACGACTCAAAACTCGTGAAATTTGAAGTATAATGCCAGTATTGCTCTAATACATTGAACACCTATAATTTAATAAACTTTGAATAGTTTACAAATTATTGTATCTAATATAGAAAAAAATCATGTGAATTGAGCGAGAATGATAAAGGTATACGATGCTAATGTAAGGTGATAGTTAGCGCAGATTATATCACCTCAATAGTACAACAGAGCTAACCATTAAGCCAGACATAATATTATTTAATTTATTTAGAACAAAAACTGTTAATCTGAATAGAAATAAAATGTATATATATATTCAACAATAATATGCAACAATGGAGTGTGGTATGTTCTTTAGGAAGCAATTTACCTATACTGAAATTAAAAATGCAGGCATAGATGAAAACAAAACTATATATACAAATACTAGGGGCTAGATAAATTAGAAATTTTAGAAATAAGAAAAAGTTATTTACAAATTAAAAATTATAAATAGCCAAATTCTTTTTGACTTTGTCCTTTTAAATTTTATTTTCATAGTAGTTCCTAATTAGTTACCCACCATTTATACTTTTATAGTTTTGTTTTTATCTATGCTTAGATTTTTAATTTTAGTATAGGCACATTGTTTCCTGAAGAAGATACCATGGGTATCGAAACATGTTGATTTATTAAATAAATAGTGGTTTAAACAGTGCGCTATCGCGTAAGTGTTTTATCTTATTACTTATATAATATGTGATCACAAAATAATATTGCTAATATTAAAGAAATAATATTTAATAAAAATTGATCATATTTGAACTTGGGAACATAAAAGATGTCCAATACTTAATTTTTTTATTTATTTTGAAGACCTTTAAGCCATTTTAGGAACTCTTTTTTTCTACACATTTGTATTAGCTGCTAATTTAATTGATTTTGCAGTTGGTTATATAGTCTATTCATATTCCTAATTTACGCATTTTTAGAATGACATGCTTATTGGTTTTGCTCCAAGTCTGATAGTTGTGAAGATTTTTAAATTGTCCTTTTTAAAAAATGAAATAAAAGTTTTTTATTTAAGGAAAATAAATTAATATATCTTTAATAACTTGTTTGGTTGAGTAATATCTAGCCTTTTTAATCATTACTTTTATTATCATCCTTTGAGTTATCTTATTCCTTGCACCTTAAATCTTAAGGTGTGTGGTATAAGCTCTTCCCCAACCTAATATTCCGTATTATAATATTGATTCAATAAATGCATAGTAGGATATCATTTTATAAGTTAGCAAATAACAGTACCTATTTTCAAAGAACATAGAAGTAGAATAAAAATGTACTATTTAAAAGAGTAATTAATTATTTAAGAGGATTATGTGTTCTTTGAAATTTAAATTATTTTCATTATTGTCTAGAACTAATCCTAAATATTTATGCTTAGTTGTGTAAATTGCTTTTACAGTTACATTTAAAATTACATATATCTATTTGTAAAAGTCAAAGGTTTAATATGTCGCGATAAAATAATGAATCAATACCGTATGATGCGTAATAATATTAAAATAATTCTATTAAGGCATGTGAACATTATTATGTATATTGGAGCAGGTCCTCTCTCTAACTATTTTAAATAATGTGCCTTATTCTCATATTAGTGTAATAACAAAGTGTCAAAATAATCTGGTGGAAGCAATATAGTGATACGAAGTCGAAGATACATTGCAGCCACTAACTAACTAACAGTCATCGTTGACTCGGAAAAAATAGTCATAGTATTTGTCTTTAAGTATATTGATATCTAAAATACTTACACAGTTGACCAAACGGTCAATACTCCAATATTCAAAGTTTTACGAAAGGTCGTATTGAAAATATTTTCATTTTCTCAGAAAACAAAATTTTACCGGTCATTTCCGCCCAAAACATAACAGCCATGTAAGATTCATTATGTAATATTTTTAATTAAAAATCTTTGTAATCTGATCGAAACGCGGGTGGATACCCTTCAATTTACTGCTTCCTTTTCAAATGGACGATTCTTTTTTTCTTTTATCAATTTTATCTAAGCGCGTGTTATTATAAAGCTGAGTTCATTTACAACAACAAAAGAAATGTTTGAACTCTGTGAACCCTTATCTTCATTCCAAAAATATTGAATTTCATATTTATTAGATATTTACTAATCGAGAATGAATTTAATTTATTGGAATAAGTATAAACATATTTTAAATTTTAACGAATATTAAAATTATTATAATTCGATCATTAAAGAATATCATACTATTATGTTTACAACTCTTCAGAAGAATGAAATTATGCGAGTTTAAGACAATACATAGAATATGTATTTATTGTACAACTATAATAAGTACATAGAATATGTATTTATTGTATTTATATGAAGCACAGAACTGAAAATACAATTCTATTTTTAGAGTTCTTACTCTTGTAGTGCGTTAGAAAGAGAAAATAAGAAACGGCTTATCATAACTACTAGCAGAAAAGAGAGAAGCACACTGTCTCTCCGAGCTTGAATAATATATTACGACATGGAAATAGTCTACTACGGGGGTAAGAAATATAGAGGAAATAAAAGATTGTTATTTTTTAGTAGTTAATAATTTCAAATTATAATAATAGCTACTTTAAAATATGTAAATACAATGAAATGTATTCCTTATAAAGATTACTTATTTATGTAATAATTAAAAAAATTATGACTATTATTATAATTATTATGATATAATAATAATAATACGTGTGACCATCCCTGCAAAAACACAGTATATCGTTTTTGGGAAGATTTTAATTATGAATGCCACAACGTCGTTTATCTTCTTGGGCATCGAATGGCATAACAACACCATAAAATAACAAAAAAATTATATTACACACAGTTTCAAAGTGATCTTACCTGCATCAACACTGTATGAGATGACCGTATCCAAGATGACCGACGCTCCGCCCATCTATCAACATTTGTAAAAACGGATATATAGTGCTGTATTTTTTTGTGTGTATGTTGTTTACAATATAAATCTTCTTAATGTTATAAAACAGAAAACAAATATTGTAAATGTTGCAACAACTTAATCATTAAAATATAATAAAATAGTTAAATACGACATTTTGAAATGAACTTCAGTTAAAAGGATATTTAACATACATACTACATACATATATTTAACACTAACATACATTTAACTGAAGTTCATTTGAAAATGTCGTATTTAACCATTTTATTATATTTCAATGATTAAGTTGTTGGAACATTTATTTAACTATAAAATTATTAAACAAATTTAGAGTGCTGATTTTTGTGTTGTTTAATATTTTTATACTTACTTACTTACCATCACGCCGTTTACCCGCTGGGGTAGGCAGAGAGGATAGAGCGCCACACTCTTCTGTCCTCACATACAATTCTCGCCTCATTCACATTCATACATCTTCTCATACAACCTCGCCGATTGTTGAGACTTCTAACAAAACCGTTCTCCTTTATCTGGTTTACCTGGTCCAAGTCTTCCACGGACGTCCTCTATTTCTAGTGCCATCAACACTTGCGTCGTATATCTTTCTTACCATTCTCTCTTCATTCATTCATTCCATCTAACTAAACCACCTAAGTGATCCTTTCTTAATCTTACTCAATATACTAACGTTAGCTTTACGTTATTTTCTTATTTCTTCATTCTTTACTCTGTCATAAATAGATTTTCCACATATACGCCTAAGTGATCTCATTTCCACTGCATTCAGTCTACTTTCGTTCCTCTTCTGCCAGCTCGAGGCCTTTCTTTCATACATCGGTGTCGGTACCAGGATTTCATTGTGCACCGCTAGTCTTGCCTCGGTTGACAAATTCCCGTTAGATATAATTCCATTCAAAGCGCCGTTCACTTTATTTCCTGCTATTACCCTACTATCGATATCATTCTCAGCCTTTCCGTTTCTATCAAACATACTTCCCAAATATACAAACTCATCTACTTATTCCAAACATTCATTATCTACAAGTATTTTGCACGGTGTCTTGATTTCCTCCTTCTCGAATACCATTACTTTCGACTTGTTAACATTCATTATGAGGTCGCTTTCCTTGCATACATCGTACATTCTACTCACCAGATTCTGTAGTTCTTGTTCATTTTTGCCCGTCTCGACACAGAATTTCTCTAGTAAGATGGGCACAGTCCAAACAGATTTTTACATAGTATTACATAGTTACTAATAAAATAAAATAAATAATAATTATTAATTATATATAATTATAGTAATGCATCATCGGTGTACAATAAACAGCATACAATCAAATCGCCCATTTTTGCTCCTACATTCATACATTCCAGTTCTTTCACACATTTATCCATATATAAGTTGAACATGCAGACATTACACAACCCTGCTTGACACCCTTATAGTCATTTAAATGAAAGCGCATAATCAGCTAGAATTTAGAAGAATATGTAATTAATTAAATAGTATGTACACATATGTATGTTAAATATCCTTTTACGTTTAATAAAAAAATGCTTATTTTGATTCTTAAAAAATAATTTACCTACTAAATAAAAATCATGTTCAACACACAAAACATAATACGATTATATATTATATTTACAGGTATGATTTAAAATACATATTTTTCTGTTTATTTGAAATTTTATCAGTTGTATTTCTGAAGCTTGATATTTCAGTTCATCAAATATTATGTCACTTTCACTTTTAATAACTAGAGTACTTAGAGTAACTTAATTAATTATCTTATTTTCTGCAAACGTATTTTTTATTCAATTATAAAGCTCCATCTACTGGAATACAGTAAAATACTAGTGTAGCAGTCAGAGCACCGAATTAAATATCCTGTTGCTAAAATCTTCACCAACATTACCTCTTATTATATACAACATTCTGAATTATTATTAGATTGTATTCTTATTATCATTTATAAATTGCATTATTATCATATGATTATAGGTTCAATCACTTACTAACTAATAAAATCGAGTTTCGTCATAGCACGGGAAGCTGCGCGCCGGCATTATTCATCACCAGCCGGCCGCATTGCAGGCGTGCAAGGCCGGTAGCCTATATCTAGGCGCAAAGCTGTATCAAGCCGCGTAGCCGAGTTCATCGCCCTGGTCCCAACGGATCGATCGTGAAAGTGTTCATCTACAATGTGTAATTTATTTTTGGTTTATTGCAGTACATACTTTAATCTTTCAAGTAATACAACTAATTCATTTGTTAACTAATAAAATATATGTTAAATGTGATTAAAGAATTATTAATATTCATGTAATATTTGTTCGAAATTCTTAACAATTTTTCTTTCCTGAATCTGCCGCCCAACATAAAGGATGCTTTTTTTTTTAAGTTTGTTTTTCGAATTGACAATACTTTTTCCAGCAACATCCAATTTAACACGTTCCCAAGATTGGAAATCCAGGTTCGAATCTCGGTAGCAACAACAATATTTTTCGATAAAATTGATTTTATATGTATATCTTTCTAATTAATACATTTAATTAGTATTTAAAATATCACAGACTTATGTTCTAAATAATTACGAATTCACAATACGAATGTTTTCTCCTTAATACTAGTTAAAATACATTAACAATTATTATTAGTGCATATAAATGAATGCCAAATATTAGAAATGACGCAATACTTGTGTTCCTTATGTCAAATTAAAGAAAAAATTTTAACTTCGATACACATTTTGATTAATGATATTAAGAAGCGAAATATACACAACGTATACGTGCGTTTTACAATTAAATTTGTCTGACGTAAATAGCGATGAATTAATCAAATTTGTTCACATTTGAGCACGTGCAATTAATATTTTGTCTCTGTTTAAGCTTTCAAAAAGTTTATTGGATAAATTAATAGTATGATAAATTACAATTATCAATACTAATAACTACTATTATTACGTACATTATATAATACAAGTCTACGACAACAAAACTTTTTTGTTAATTTTAGCTCTTTTTTTGTGTTTTGGTGTGCTGAAATCAACCATAATATCATAATTTTCGTGTAGTATTAATAATAAAAAATGCTTTATTCTATCAAAAAAAACACGCTATGAGCATTTTAATCACACAATTTATAGACGCATAATTTTTAATGTTCTAAGCTTTACAGAGACGTAGGTTTTTCTTGCAATCTGTAATTTTTTTATCTAACCTACTGCACTGCGCCTTTAGTCAAGATCATCTACAACGATAGTTGGAGATCTGAAGGTATTATGCACGCATTTTGGTTATGGTTATTTCTTATTAATTAATTAAATAGCGCAAAATCAATATTAGGAGCACAAACAACGGTCACCGAAGCTTTTAAACTTAGGACCAAGAATATATTACGTAAAAATCTTATCAAAATACACAAAAAAGTTTGTCAGATCTTTGATAAAAACTAGAAACTGCTTTGATTACATACCTCTTCAATAACATCCATCATCTTTCATAAGCCAAGCTAAAAAATGCATTTTTGTTCACTAATTTTGAATCAAAAATTTATATTTTTATTTTTAAGGAGAACACATTATTATTGTGATATTGCAAATCAACTAGTACTACAAGGTATACCGTTAAAATCTCGGTAGCAACTAAAATATTTTTTTATGTCTATTTAGCTTGAATTGCCCATAGAGCCCATAGAGAACATTACAGAGTTCAGCGTGAAGTGGTCTATATATTATCTAACACCATCACTATGTGTTGCTCCCGGATTAACCATCCAATATATATATTTTTTCATAAAAGTGTAGTTACTGAAATTCTATGAAACAACAAAGACGCTGACTATTCATTTATTTAAACCTTTATTGACATACATTTTTTGTAAATCAGAAGTGAATATACATATTTAATAAACTTATTACTATGTAGGATACAGTAGGTATCCAACTCTAATGCATGTAGCATTGTCCTGGCTATTTTGCTAGACTACCGTCTGTATTAAAGTTGACAGATTTTTTCGAAAGAAATATAAAAAAATGTAGTGAATGTGTTGTAAAACTAAAGTAAGTTATTAGTGAAGGTATTGTATTGTGATTAAATTTGAATGTTGAATAGCGATGCTTATGACTTATATCTACTTAATTGAATCATATATTGATTCCATATTGGAAATTAACGATTTCCAGTTAGTGTTAACTGTGTTGTACAGTTTCGGAGCAAACTATGTTTCAATAAAATTACATTGCTAAAATTTAATGCTAAGAGCTTCTTAATAAACATAATATATTGCAAAATGCATCTATCAAAAACATATGCACATAATGTATGTAAGATTTTTGTCAGTTTTTGTCAAATTTTTCTTTAGTAATAAGATTATTTTTTTCCATTTAATAAACTTGCAAACAAAATAATCTTCACGTTTTCAGTGTTAATAGAGAACGAGAATGGCATAGAAACATAAAATAAATCTAGTAAAATCTAGCAATAAATCTAGTAAAACTTGTAAATCTTACATATAAAATAATTACTATAATTTTTTATTATATTTTTGCCTTTTATGTAAAATCTTACATAAATTGAGTTTGATTTTATACATTTAATTCCACTTTTATTTGCTCAAAATAATAGAATGTATATTTTTATTACCCAAATATAAATAGATATACGATGAATATGTCTCCATGGTAGTCGAATTCAAAGAATAAATCTAAATATTTTGTCTGCAACGACATGTAAAAATACGTTTTGATTTCGATTTAGTTAAAATATAAATTCACGGAATAAGAAAGCTAATAAATTGTTTATAAAAAGACGATCTCTGCTTTTTCTAAAAATAAATCCTGTAAAATTAGAAATATTTTTGACTTGTATCGACGCATCAACATTTGATTTAACTTGATAATTCCCGACATTCACCCGTAATTTAGTATTTTTTGATAAATAATTTGCTTCTTATACATCCGATATTTATAATAAATGCATTCCTCTGTACCTTTACTACATTTAAGTGCTTTGACAGATTAAATCAAACTAATATCAGCTGTCAAAGTGGACATTTATTTTACAAACGACGAAAAATGGACTCAAGGTTAAGGTGGTTGTTTTTTTCTAATAATACTGTTTCGATAAATAATATATCATTCATTGAATTAATTATAAATATGTAGAGTTAATAAATGGATTTTTAAGAAGAACACAGTCTAATTATTATCTTACTTTCAGAAAATAGGTCTATGTTATTTAATACAAATTTAATGTATCAATTACAAAGATGTACAGATAAAATCAATTTATCGAAAAAATATTTTTGTTGCTATCGAGATTTGAAAAAATATAAAGAAGATTGCTTTCAAATAATGGAACCGCAGATGTATCAATTTGAAAGTGCAACATATAAATTCGAAAATTTGTCGTCAACTTTCTATGTTTGTGTAATGTAATCGGTCAGTGCATTTCCCCGGATTGGAAAAGATCCAGGTTCGAATCCCGGTAGCAATAAAAATATTTTTTAAGCGTGTTCCACTGTATATAATATTATGTGTTAAATACCGCTACCTATCTGTTTAATATTTCTTTTGAAACAAAGTATTATTAATGAACTAAGTAATTAAATTGGTGTAAATCACAAATATTCAGTACTCTCCCCTAAAAATACACCATGGTCATAATATAACGGGTCGCTTTCCACGGCCTGTGATGACGTCGCAGGTGGTCCGTGACGTAACAGATCACTGGGCTCAGAAAATGGGTCAGGAGGTCCGGGAACACCAAACACCGCAGGCAGCTCATCCTGGTCGGAGTGCGATGTCCTTAAAGAAATGTGGGTCACAGTAGGACCTTCGGAAAATGCTACGGCGTAGATTGTTAGACTGACGAAATCTATTTTTAGATTCGCTTCCATTGATAAAAAAAATACATTCAGATAATCGATAATATTTGTATATATTTTTTATAATCTCTTAATACTATAATATGATTTTTTTATTAAATAATTTAGTATGTGTACGTAGTATTAAAATTAGAAACTTATACATTATAAATGTTTTAAAATATTGAGAAAAAAAGAATATGTTTTGTTTTGACTATATAACATAACGAAACAAATTAGATGAATCATTTCGAAAGATGCAGAAAAAAAAATAATCAATCAAAAATTATATACCTAGTTACCACTGGTCGAATTCTGAACATTCTCTTGCAAAGACAAAGATATGGAAGTTTTTTTACCTATGAATATTTTATATTCATATTTTATCTTGAATTTGTGAACATAAAAATAGGACTAATTTAGATGATTAGTTTTATATAGAATATTATGTAAAAAATACGAAATGCTAATTAATTTTTTTTTTGTAGGGTGACTTTTGGCCCACGCTATAGTAACTTTTTTATAGGATTTATAAATAAAGTTTCGTCTTTCAATCGTTAATGAGTTTATGTTTACCTTAAAGTATTAGCATACTTACTTGCTTACCATCACGCCGTTTCCCCGCCGGGGTTGGCAGAGAGGGTAGAGCGCCACACTCTTCTATCTTGACACACAATTCTCGCCTAATCCACATTCATACACCTTCTCATACAAGGTTTAACTGGTCGTGCCACATCTTCCGCGGACGTCCTCTATTTCTGGTACGATCAACACTTGCGTCATATATCTTTCTAATCATTCACTCCACATTCATCCGTTCCATATGACCTATGTGATCCTTTCTTAATCTTACTCACTATACTAAGATCAGCTAAACATTCTTTCCTCATTTCTTCATTTTTACTCTGTCATAAATGGATTTCCACGTGTATGCCTAAGTGATCTCATTTCCACTACATTCAGTATATTTTCGTTCCTCTACTGTCACTTCCATATATCAGTATTGAAACTAGGACTCCATTGTGATCCGCCAGCTTAAAGTATTAAAATAGGCTTTATTTGTTAAATTCAGCATCAGTAAAAAGTAAATCAAGACTTAATTTCAATTGTTGATTAAATAAACTCTACCTGTGAATAAATCAAGAAACATAAGGGCCTTTATGATTCATTAATTCATGTATAATTTCATCTCAATTTTGATCAAACATAATTTAGCTTTACAATATTTTAATTGGCCATTTTATATAGTCTTAAAATTCACTTATGTTTGAAAACAATGTTAAAAATAGTTAAAAAAAATATATTTTCAAGTTCAATTTTTAAGGAAGGTATTTTCATAGAAAAGCTCAGTTATAACAAGAGTGTTTTACCGATATACCGAATAATATTTGGTGCTTACTAGAATACTACAAACATTCATAAACGACATAAAAAACCTGCCATTGAACATTTATAATTATTACATCGGATGACGACACGCTCAATGACATAACCGAGCTTTGGCCAATATTTTTTTTTCAGCAGCACTCTCAATAAAACTGCACAAGCGGTTGCTTAATTAATTGCCTTGTATTCACCAAACCTTTTATTTATTAAAATTAATTATCATAACTCGCAACTTTAATCATTTGAAAGCAAAATCACTTCTTCAATATTAACAAAATTACTTTGTGGCCACATATTATATAAATAATGAGATAAAACACTTTGTTTAAACCACTATTTATCAATAAATCAACATCATACCTATCACTTATACTTTGTTTTATTTTTATCTATGCTAGTATTTTTCAATTTTAGTATATAATGTTTTCTAAAGACGATTGGGCATCGAAACATGTTTATAACACAATAAATAGTGGTTTAAACAAAGAAATTTGTCTTATTATATATAAAACTTACGGCGGAAATATATCTAATGCTAAAAAAAATACTTTCCATAACGTGAAAAAGTTTAAATTTTACATGATGTGTAATATGTATGTAAAAAAAAAATTTGACTTTTGCAACAGTGTCGACAATATGAAAGAATATAGATAACTACATACCGACAATATACTCGTACACTTAATCTTCAAAAGAAGAGGAAGGTCACTGTCTACATGAGATTTCGATAAACCACCCCCATCCTTCTTTCCCTCCCCTTAAAGCAGAATTTCGATACTTTTTGATAAAATTTTGCGCACTTGACGATCGAAATAAGAGTAAAATTACTGTCTATCCCCCACCTGAAAATTCCCCACCCCCCCATCCTCTTTTTCCACTCCTTAAAGCAAAATTTTGATACTTGATGAAATTTTGCACACTTGTCGTTCAAAATAAGAGTAAAATTTCTGTCTACATCTGTCTACATCATTTCGATTAAAAACTACCTTATTCCCCCCAAAATGAAGCCTCTTCACTCTGCGCAAAGTTCTGGCAACGCTGGGTACGACAGATACGTATGTAGATAGTTTGAAATATAAATGAAAAAAAAACATGAAATGAAATTTTCGAATATACTTAAATCAAGCGCAATGCATTTACCTCATTCTTAATTGCTAAAAGGAGGAGGGTAAGATGTTTATTTTTTCTTCAGGGTCCTAGAGTTTAACTGGTGACCGGGAAGGGAGCAGGAATGGTGCGGTAGGGGTACGTAAGGGGGTCGGAAGGAGAGTGGGAAGCGATAGGGAGGAGAAAGGGAGGGAAGCGGGAGGAAAGAGGTTGAGAGGTGAAAGGAAAGCGTGAGGGGTGTGGAAGGGGAGCAGGAGGGGTTCGGGAGGGGAGAAAGAGGGGTGCGGTAGGGTATAAAGAGGGGTGCGGGAGGGGAGTGAGACGCAAATAGAGGGGAGCGAGAGGTGAGTGGAGGGCGAAAGAGAGGGGAACGAGAAGCGTGAAGAAAGGGAGCGGGAGGGAATTAGGGACTTAATGAGTATGTCTTGCGTAGTGTCTTAATCTTAAGAGTAATTATGAGTACTAAACTTAAGAGTAATAAGAATAAAATCACAGTTTACATGAGATTTCGAAAAACCACCTTATCTCTCTTTCCCACCCCTTAAAATAGAATTTTGGTACATCTTGATGAAATTTTGCACACTTGCCATTCCTAATAAGAGGAAAATTACTGTCTACTTTAGATTTCGAAAAACCTACCCCCATTCGCCTAAATGAAACCTTTTCATTCTGTGTAAAGCCCGAGCAGCGCCGGATACTTCAGTTAGTTTTTAATATAATATTATTGGCCACAAAATAAGTAGCCTCGATATAGCAACTAACATCGCAATGAAGACGGTGTTTATCAAAAAATCTTAATAATACTAACACGTACTTCTCTATTCGTCTCGTAGAAGGTCTCAATGTGCTCATTAGAAGTGTAAAGCCTAAGATCTTAGCTCGCAGAAATACCTTGACCTAGATAGAGAGAGATATACCTAGGCAGAACTACTCATAAGTTTATTAACAGTTGGGGTAAAGATAATCTTCCGAATTGACGTAATTTGCCGAATTTAAAGTTATCTAATAACCTTTAGAACAAAAAAATTACTACCCTGAGATAATATACAGCATTGTCATTTTCTAAATGCCTCGAAATATGCTTAAAATATTGCAATATCCGGGTTTTAAGGATTTATTTTTGCATTCGCATTCGAGTCAGTACATTAACCCTATCAACTCGGCTTATTTTTAGAAGTTATTAATTTACAATCGTAAAACAAAAAAATTAAAATTTATTTATATAGTTGAATTTATTTATTTTAATATAAATAGTTAAATCGTCACATACTTACGTTATTAAGAGAAGATAACAAAAATTCAGCCTGTCTATGATAAAACATTTTTACGGGACACTAAATGATGGAATTCATCATCAGAGCTGATGTCATCAATAACATGATATGTCGATCAGAGAAGTCGCGGACACGCGGCAGAATAACCCAGAAAACTCTTTATAGAAGATACATACACAGAGTAAAATAAAAAAGACTATAATATGTTTTAACTACTCGTATTTGGTTTGACTGCGGAAAGCAAATGATTCATGAAAAAAAATATTATGAAAAAATATTTTATTTAAGTATATAGAAGGAAGTCTAACTGTCGATAAACTGAATTTATAAAATAAGAAAGTCGAGTCTCAAAGATCAAGCGTAAATCAACTCAACAAAATCAACGATCAACTTATAAATAGATCAGTATTGCATTTTTATCGAATCTTTTCACCTTCGCCTGGATTTGATTAAGTGAAAGAAGAAGGGATAAATTATTTATTCGTCTACTATCTACTTTCGATATTTATCATTCTATCGTCATCGAATTCAAACTAATGCAATGACATATATGTTCAATCTTCTTAAGTTCTCTTCATTATATATAATGACACAATAATATGCTCGTAAATTGTGCATCACTGATTTGGTCAGAATATTACATTATTTCAGTAATTTGGGCGCTGGACGTCTACCCGACGCGACGGCCGACTTCCGACAAACTAATTTCCCGATAGACTAACATCCTGAATAAATAAGTTTTAATTTATCGTCTGTAAACAAGTAGTAGACATTAAGCCACATTCTTAAAAATATAGGGCGGAAAACTTAAAAATGGTTATCTAGTTACTAATCCATTTATACTATCACGCTATACTTCCCGAAAAGGGTAGGCAATAATAAAAAAATATATAATAATAAAAATAAAGATAAAATTTGGTTACTTACTGAATTGGGCAATCTCTGTGACGCACATCCCGCGGAATGAAATACGACAATCCGGTCGTAAATCGGAATCACCGCAGGGTAGGGGAGGGAAGTAGGGAAACGTGGTACAGGATGAGATCGGTGAGGGGATTGGGGTTCTAGTAGAAAGACCAGTGAATTTCGAGGAACCGAAATTCGGAAGAACTGCTCGCCTTACCTTGTATATGACGCCTCCAAAATCCCTACAGTCGCCACCGAGATCACACAAATGGCACGCGGACGAACCAATCTCTGATCCCAATTGAATATTGCGATGTCATAAGTTCACCGACAGCACAAACAAACAATATCACTGTGAATACAAATCACAGAATCAAAAACAATATAGTACTGGTGCACCGGAGCTGAAAGATCCACACCGCGAATGCTATCGCGAATATTAGTCTAGTTGACATCTGCTGGCTTGACGCCAGATGAGGTCACATTTCACACTGAAAAGATGAGCATGAGGAAATGTATGAATGGGAATTTGGACGCGGAAATGTATCAATAACAACGGTCTCGGCTGATTCGAAAAAACGTGATAAAAGTATGTTTACGAATTTGGAACACTTACAAAAATAATTATTATGGTGATGAGTGAAGAGCTTTATTTTTGCTTTCTACATTATATTTGTATGTGTATTTTCATCCAAATATATAAATACATATTATATTACATTTATTTTTTAAGGTTGTTGGTCTCTCGAGAACTTGGTTTTTGAGAACTCACTTTTCGAGAACATGATTCTTTTTAAGAACTCGGCTTACCGGAACATTGGTTTATCATGAAGATGACTATCGGGTTAATGATCTAAAGCCAATAAATACATCGTGTTCTACACCTTTCAACTGCCCGCAAGCACACTCACCGGCTCGAACACACTCTCGCAAGCAAACATTAACCGTTTTAGTGCTAAGCAATTTTGGATACAAACGATCGCAGCGCTTTTGCGACGCGTAGCATTCAAACGGTTTTAAACATGTTCATATTTTTCTTACATTAAACACGTACATATTTTAATTATATTTATCAATTATACAGTACATTAAAATTTTGGTGAATATTTTAACCTGCACATTGGTGAAATGGAATTATTTTTTGCTACATTGCTATAGCAGTATAATTTTAACGGTTCATGATTTCTCAGTGAACTTGTAATTACATGAACCCTTATGTTTTTTGGTATCTTGTTTTTCTATATTATGTCATTGCTAGTTTAACGATACATATAATATCAATAAAGTTTTAATTGGCTAACATTTAAATAATATTATTATGTTTTAATATATCGTACATTATTACATTTTATGTACCTATTCATCTGAGCGCTGTGGTATTTCTAAATAAAAAAATAACTAATGGTTTTATATTACTCCGTGTAATATTTTAATGCGGACTGAAACAATTGATGTTTTCACTGACATAATTACACCGTCATAATATTAATGGTCTTTCGATTGTTTTTATTCATTCATCAAAAATATAATATTTAGCATTCATTGTAAACAAATATAACAGCGATCATATTCTCTTTTATTTAGTTTTCCATTGACATCATTCAAATAAAATGTATTTCGTTAAATTTTTAATAAGTAACGCACGTGTAAAAGTATATCGCATATTAATAACGTCACGTACTTGCGCGATAAGTACTTTTCAAGTTGTGTACTTCGTAGAAGATTATCGGTGGTCCAAAAGAAACTCTTGTATGACAATTATAATCTTTATAATACAAAGTATATAACTAGTCACGAAGCCAAACAGTTACGAAAAGAGGCTGTGCTCCGCGCGCGTCATTCTTTTAAGTCCGCCACACAACCACATACATCTCACACCGGCAGTGCTGGCGCGCTGACACACACACATATACACCATCTCAAGAACATCACAAATAAAATACCAGAAATGAGCGTCATGTGATGCCGTAGCTAGGGTCAAGCCAAATTGTTTCCAAAATAATAACAATTGAAGGGAATTTTTCTTCTTTACATTCTTCTTACACTAGTTAACCCTTCCCTAGCCATGCTGTAACACAGGTCTCCCGCCCCAATTAAACCTATAATTCCGTAAATACACGCAGCACAAAATTAATATTTTAACTAAATTTTAAAAATCATTCACGCTTAAAAATGACTAACGATTTGTAGAATTCGCTTTATAACCGATTATGTAAAAGTAATTATTTTTCAATTCAATTCCTTGTAAAATTGCTACGTTGGAAAGTAGTATTTGCATTAAGACAGAAAAATATCAAACATTAGTTTCACCGCGAAAGGAATAACAAACATAGGAATATAATTATTTATCTTTCTTACTAATTAAATGAAGAATAATAAGAAGGAATGTCATTTTGTTTAGAACATGTATCAATAAATTCTACGAATAATATATATTTTTTCATTTTTATTGCTCGATATTTAGAGTAAATGTACGTCATCAACTATTTTAATGCAATTTAAGTCCGTAAAAGCATTTTTTCATTAAAAATGAAAAAAAAAACTATAAATACTTAACGGTAACACAAGTTGACAGCATGGTTCATTATGGATTATTTCTATTACGGTATGGTGAAGGTTAATTTGTTAAATTAACGAAGAAAATTATTAAAGAAAAAAATTAACTGAGCTAAAAAAATGTATGTCTTAATATTGAAATAAATATTCATGGTTACGTGGTAAAGTGTATTTCAGTAGTAAATATGACTATGACGTACGAGACGAGAAGTAAGAATCCTGAATATTATTTTGTATTCACCTACGCACTACAATAAAATTATATTTTTACCTAGTTTAGTACTCTTTCTAAAAGATATGATTATCAAAGGTGTTTTCTGTATGCCTAATTCATATTTTTCTTATTTAAATTTATTCAATTGAATCACAGATCAGCTAATTAAGCTATAATAAAATATTATTTTAAAATTCATTTCTAGCATTGACACCATTGCTCATTGCAAATCAAATTCAATTTTTGTTAATATAAAGAATAGCTGATTGTGAATCATCTAGAATTTAAAATTATTATCACAAAATATCTTAAAGAGAACACATTATTATTATGATGTTGCAGTTTTTCAGAACACAGTTCTGTGGCATTTTAATACAAATTATATGTATCTAATTGATACATTTAATTTGTACAAAGAATCTGCATATTTTTTAAAATATGTATCATATCGCACGTATCAAATACCTTTTACATGTAATGTTATCTAATATTTATTTTTAAATGTTTAAGAGGACGTATACATAATTTTTATTAAAAGTACAAGCGACTTCCAAATTATTCACAAATTAAAAAAAATATTAATCAGACTTACGTTCATAATTATCTTTAAGAATATTTTTAAACAATTAAATTCAAGACAGGTATATTTTATTATACAGTATTATGACACCATTTTATTATTAGGCAGAAAATTGAAACTCCTTTTAGTCATACGCCATTCGTTCAAGAATACAGAAGTAATGATTTCAACCATAAACTCCACCATAAAGAGAAAGTCCAAGGAACAACCCCTGAGGGTGGTGATCAGGTCACGGTTCTCCAGAAAACTGTGCCAAGACGAGATAAGGCGCCAAGTTTCTGCATCTTGAACAATAATACAACATAAATATAAAATACAAAAAAAATCTCTCGTTCGCTACACGTATTTGATTTCAGATTTGTATTAGTCTCTGATATTAATTATTTTTGCATCGCATGTTGTACATAAATCAATTTTTTACTAAATTGAACTAATTTATTTTATCATTTAATGCCATGGAATCATAAAAAATGAACAATTTAAAATATATCGGAGATTTTTAAATATAAAATGCCAACCTCGTTTGCTTTCAACCTGCAGATTGTAAATGTAAACTAGCAATTCTACATACTCGTGGCTGTAAATAAGTTAAAATGATAGTAGGAACGGTAAGGGAAAAAAATATGCCTTGAATAAATATTAAAAAGAAAAAAAAAATTTTTTGTAATATTTCAAATCATTTTTTCGAAATATTTTCAAAAATATCGAAAATTCCGTCAATTTTAATCATTTCAATAATTAATTTTAATATTATGTAACATATTTCTAAAATGATGTAATTTAAATAAAAACGTAGCATAGCATTTCCGTTACACCTGGCGTCAGATTATAATTTCGTGTCTTGTCACCCTATGCGTCAATTGTTAGTAAATTAATGAAAAAAAATATAAAAACCAGATGAACGGCATATGGCGAGGGTAAATACCCTCTCTAAGCACAAGAGCTAGTCTATTTTTTGGAGAGGTAAGCGAAAAGAAAACATGTAATTGTAATAATGTAAAATACTTAATTCATGTTATAAAAAAATTGTAAAAATATCAAATATAAATATGTACATATTTATATATATATGTATATTAACAGTTCGGATGGCGGACAGTCGTTGAACAAACGCAGTCGTCCAGTAGTACCTAGGAGAATAATTATGCCAATAAGCTGCCCTAAACTCGCTAAATTAAATTCCGTAAGAGAACGGAATATTACGGGACAGAGAAATGGAATGTGCTTGGGAAGACTTTTATCTAGCAGTAAATAATTGATGATAATGTTATTAACCTTAAATTATATATATATACATAAATCGCGTTTCTTGTATATATTTATTTACTTTAAAAAAGGTGCCGGCACTCAAACCACGAGAGCGCCAATTTCGAATGAATCCATATTTCATCTGCTTCAAAAAAACATCATATTTTATCATTTGTGAGAATTATATAAATATGAATTCTAATAGCTTGTTGGTGTAGTGGTTAAGATGCTTGCCTAGTGATCTATTGGTCGGTGGTTCGCGCCACGTCCCAGGACACCAACAAGTTAGTCCTATTTTCATAGTACAAGCGTTTATCTTATTAAGAAGAACACATTATTATTATGAAGTTATAATTGTTCAGAAGATAGGTCTGTGATATATTAAATACAAATTAAATGTATTAATTAGAAAGATATACATAAAAAGGGAGATAGAATATAATTCTATAGTTTAAGATAAAGAGGAAATGAAGAAGAAATTTAGTAAATGGAGGCTGGATGGAAGTGTGTACCGAATAGCCATGAATACTTTACTAATGAACATTTGCATCCGGAATAGATAAATCAAATCAGCAGAATATAGGGCATTGTGTCGGAACAAGGCCTTGGCTCAGTGTTTCCATATTATTTGTTAAACGATTAATGATTCCTTTGTTTCTTTTGCCATTTTGCCTGGCCTTACTAGAAATATTAATATTTTTTTATTAAAAGCATGTTATTATTTTATTTCATGTTGTGTTAACTACTAAGATTATCTATCGTATTTTATACTACTATATCATGAATTTCAAATTGAAATGACTAGATTTTTAAATCTAATAATCTAATAATTTCTAAAATAAAAATTAAGAGATTTGTACACCGTACTTATATTAAAAATCGTTTTCGAAAATGCGATATTTAAAAGAATGAAAAATAATTCATATTAAATAAAATAACCTTTATACGAAACCACGAAATTAATTATAGGTCAACCGGTTTCGATTATCTCAAGCTTCGTCAGGACGTATTTAAAACTGTGTAATACACCATACATAAAGAAGGAGATAGAATATAAAATTACATGAGAAAGAGGGAGACAAAATACATATATTGTTAAATAGAACATCATGGGAGACAGAATATAAAATATGCGAAAGAGAGATAAAATTCTAATATTTTCCCATCCCTTAATGTTCCGTTTATCTGTATATGTATGCTACCTCTCTCCTTCACAAATAATTTTATATTCTATCTCCCTCTTTATGTATATATAAGTGCACTCTTTTTGTATTTATGATCAGTTTTTAATACGTCCTGATGAAGCTTGAGATAAGCGAAACAGGTCGACGTATAATAAATTTCGTGGTTTCATACAAAGTTATTGTTATTTTATTTAATATAATATATCAAAACCACAAATTTATTGCTTTCTACGAAAATAAAAAATAATAATTAAGGCTAATACTCATTATATTAATCATCTATTATAAAACTTCATTTCCATATAGTTATTTTTTGATAAGTTTTGTTAGCGAAACTCTTTCTTTAAGTTACAGATAACTTAGGGTACTATCTCTTCGACATTTTATCACTTAACTCAAACTATTTAACCTTTGAGAACCACGAAAAAATCGAAAAAATTAATGTCACAAATTGAGAACCGCTTGCAACATCACTATATATCAGTTTTTACAAATATTGATAGTTAGACAAAGCGTCAGCCATCTTGAATGATATACAGCGTCGTTGCAGATGAACCCTTAAAATTTGTGTTTAATAATATTTTTTATATGGTTGATTAATATATCAATCAATGCCGAAAAAGATACATAAGGTTGTGGCATTCGTAAATCAGATCCGCCCAAAACCAATATACAGCGTTGGTCTCAGTTACATAATCTACGTTACATAATCTAATTACTTTATTTTACCTTGGTTATAAGTTGTGAAAGCATTTTAAAACTTAACTCACATATCAACATCCAAAATATAAATACATACGAGATAATACCTATTAGTCTATTACATTATAGTGCTTCATCATTCTGTGACACGCTAATTAGACGATATCACCCGACAATTGGGATTATCATAGATAATAATGTATTATATAATTGTTACATGGAATACCTTTCGAGTTCTATTTTTGACGACGTGAACATAACACTAACATTAGGTATATGTTTACACAAAAATCTTTAACATAGAATATCACATATGTACACAGTCCATCTACAATTATATGCATGTACATACATATACATATATATATATATACAACTTACAAACAATGGCAACTGGCATTTACGAACACAGTCATTTATATTGTTCACATTTTTCGCCACGAGCCAACGTCTGCATCCATGTGACAGGCGAATTTATCTACCAATCGGACAGCTGTACAGCCTCCGACAGGAATGACGGAGGAAATCACGTTATCGACAACAAGTGGAACAGCTGGACTCGGTACGGGGGTGACTCCAAAGTGTCTCGGAACCTTGCGCTAACACTCGTCGAGACTTTTCTATTTTCTTCACAAAAATATTTCATTACATGAATTTGTGAAGATCCGGCAAAATCTCAGAAATCACGAAAATCAACTTACGCTTACATACTTAAATCTCTGTCAACGGAAAGAGACACGATGAAATAATCTCTGAGATTTAGTTGAGATACATCTCAATGCCATGGTACACGTGTTGAGATATTGATCATCGTTAGATCAGCTTGTAATTGTTCAAAAGTAATTAAAACTCAAACCAGTGTAAACGTCATTCGATCTGACGGTGACATTCGACATATACGAGTATATGTACACAAATGTAACCTGAAACCACCGTAAGTCCTTACATCTATCTATTCTGATAGTTAGACATAACTCATTAAACATTAACATCGACATAAGGCGTAAAATTACATAGTGGTCACCCTAAAGAAACCACAGATATGAACATTTTGAACATTGTGCAATCTATGAGTCCACCAGCCCATCTCGACATTTTCATCTCAGTCATACGCATCTTGTCTCGCCTAACACTCTAGCCTATAGACTATTACTAGCCTAACTGCTATTATATTATATAAACATTGTATTTTAACTATCTATAAAAATAAGATAAACAATTCTCTATCACTCGTTCACAAAATACTCATCCTATATCAAAATATGGGTCGTCTACAAAGTCTTTGCGGTTTTTTTTTAAAATGTTATTTTCCTGCTATTTTATTTTTTGTGACAAAATATTACATACTATCGATAGCATTTTTAAAAAAACACCAGTGTCGCCGTTTTCCTGTAGTTTTTCTTTACTTTGGGCTTAAATATAATAATGTGACAAGTTGGGAAAAACGAACATTTTCGACACACACTTCTTTTCGCCTTTAATCAAGGTTAAAAAGGTCATCCAGGAGCTCAACTAAGAAATTTTTCTGCATCCACCCTATAGTTCCGACCTCGCTCCGTCAGATTATTACCATTTTCGGTCGCTCTCCAATCAAATTCGTGGCGTTATGTTCAACAACGTCAATGACCTCAAACTATTTCACTACCAGACCAGCCGATGTAGAAAAAACTTTGACAAATTAAGTAAAAAATGGGATGAAATCCTAAACAAGAATAATTTTTGTTTAAAAATTTGATATTATAACAAATACTCGTAATTGAACAAAATCCCAATATTAGTCAATTGTGTATTTTTTTAAATCAATTCAATCAATCAATAGCTAGAAAATTAATATAATATAAATGATTATGATTAATGGTTATTTATATATTATGTATGAAAGCCCAACAATCACAATTTTCATTAAAAATGAATGACGTCACTGGAGTCTGTTAAACAGAAATATATAATGATTGGTTTATGACAGTGTCGTGCTACCGGCTTATGACGGCTGTAGTGACTAAACTTGAGGCATTTTGTATTATTATAGATGTGTCTACGTAAGCAAACAGCGAATTCGTTCATAACATGTTGGGTGTCCACGGTGCAATTTATAATAACAATGTTCTCAACTTTTACAAAACAAAATGTTTATTATTATTATTTTATTACTATTATTATTATTATATCATTTAAATATTCATTTGTGTACTACTTCACTGATGACCAATAGCTTGCAATTATTAGGAAAGAACACGACTTTTCTATATTAATTACAAGCTTATTCATTTTAAAAACTATTAAATATTATATAAACCACATTGATTGATTTATCGTCGACTGGTTCGATACTACCGCATCTTTTTTAGAACGGACGCACAGTAACTGATCCACAATATATAATGTGCAAAGAAATCGCCCTGGACACCACTCGTTCAAATCAATTGATTATTAATTGTTACGTACTTGTTTTCTAAGTACGTCTTCAATGTACACCTCGTAATGTGAAGGTCCAAGAAATAGACAAAAACAATTATACATGTATTATAATACGATACAATTCACTACAAGGTATATCACTAGTATAGGTCAAACGATTAAACCGATAAACACGCAGAGAAAGAGGCCGCGCCCTGCCGCGCGCCGCCCTTTATAGCCTCACACGACGCACGCACGCCGGCGGTGCGGCACTCACACACACAATCATACAATCCCAAGGACGTAAGATTGTGAATAAAGAGATTTTTAAATTTACAACATTACTAAATTATATCATTTAAGATCTCTATTGTTTGTATAATGTATAAAATTTCAATGCCGTTTTCTTTTTTAAAGTGTGGCCTGTATCTAAAAAAAATTAGAAATCTTAGAAAATTAAGAAAAAGTATCATTACTGATGCATCCTAACTGTTATTTTATTCTAATATATATTTAAACTATGTATTACGCCCAACCCATAGACCAGTAAATGAATAGACATGAAATATAGTGTAGATATAGGAGAAAGGTTTAAAACATTAGTTGCGGAACTAGAGGTATTCTACACACATTCTTGGTGGGAACATAAATTCTATAGTTTATGACACATTTATGCAAATGTAAAAGTATTTACTCTTCGAAGATTAAATCCTTGTACGTATTTTTTACATTAATGCACATTATATTATATATTTCCCCGTTATCTTCTCATTGTTTAATTGTACTCGTTTTACTTCACTACTTATTTAAATATCTTAAAAAATATACTTGTGGAGTGCTTTGATGATGGCAATGCGATGCACGATTTATGTCAAGTCGTTTATTTAGCCAGGAATAGAAGATAGCGGAGCATGAAATATGAAGAGTTAGATGAGCGAGTCGGCGGTGCTCGGTCTCCGACTCGCAGCGTGCAGCAGAGCGGAATATGTCGGACTATGACATATGATCGGACTCGCACGGCTCTTCTGCGTCGAAACCTGGAACCTTAATACAGATGTCGCTCGCGTCTTTGGCCAGCTGGGGACGATGACGATGACGGTAGTCTAACATAATTAAAATATTTATTAAAAAGGGATCGCCTTTAAAAAATCGTAGAAACAAAAGTTTTCCATTGCATTGTCTGATAATGTTATTAAGGTATTTAATTTAATAAAATAAACGGCAGTAGAAATATATACAGAAAATTCTGCTTGTTTTTTTGTATAATGTGTCAATAAAACCACAAACTATTTTTATTCTAGAAATATCATCGCAAAACGAAGGGGCAATGAAACCACTGACGTAAGTTCAGTCGCTTGAACTTTTGAACAGACTTAAGAAAGTGCGACAATCGGTTGAGTAGGGGGTGAGTGGGCAGTTGGGTACAACGATCTAGCAAAGGGTCCAAAGAAATATAAATTTATAGAAATCAATTATTCACATTTCTTTAACCTTTTACGTTACGAGCTAACTATCAATAGCATGCGGCAGATACAAACTTAGGTTTTGCTTCTATAGATAATGCTAGCTGAATGTATGCTAGGTATATAAAAAAAATTCTTTAAATTTAAAAAATAAAATTTTTTATCAATTTAAATAACTACCTCTATAAATTACTCTTTTCGAAATTCATAATTCGAAAGAGATATATTTCCACATATAAAATTTATTTTCTAATACTTTTTTATTATGAAGTTATAAATTCAGAACATATTTATGTGGTATTTTTAATACAAATTAAATTAATTAACTGTAAACAAAATACGCAAAAAATCTAGTTAACAAAAAATTTCGTTGCTTCCACTATATCAACCAATTACGTTGACAATATATTCCATACTTATATTCCGTAGCTCTTTAAAATTGATACTATATATATGATATGCGAAGAATCCCTAATACACGCTAGGAAGCGCCAGAATTAAATCAAACCATTTTATTAAATTTAGATAGACTTTGAAACAACTCATGTATTTTTATGGAGAAAATAAAATATATTTAACAAAGGATTAGTTTTGAAAGAGCAGCTTAATTGCAAATAGCTGACCGTATATTTCGCATTGTTAGTACATAGTTAGAAACTACAAGAATTTAAAACTTTATTTTTTTTTGTATACTTACACATGCATTGCTCGCCGCTGGGTCGCTATCTTCTGTATGGCAATGGTCAGATGGGAATAACTTAATTGGTTAAAAGTGAATAATCTCAAGAAAAATCATAGACTCGAGTCTTAAGTTATTTTTGGAGAATCCCGAGACTCGAGACTAAAAAGCATGAGATTCCCAGGAATTTATTTTCAGGTTATCTCGGCACATGCATAATGAATTTGAAAGGTTTTTTTTTTGGTAGAAAACCATTTGTCTTATACGAGTACATTGAAGACATTTCGATTTCACCACAATTGTCGAGTATGCTTAGTAATAATAAAATAACGAATTGTCGTACCTACCTATGAACCTACCCCGTTCATTCATCCGTGGTTGAATTCATGAGCCCTGCCCTACTTTGCAGGGTGCTATTTTTAGAACATTGCCATTATAAATATGTTATGTCCCAGAAGAAATAAATAGAATTTGTAATTTAATCTTTAGAAATTTTAACAAAGAATTTTTACTGTATTCTTTCCGGAGATGCCACAAGTACGTGAACTTGGCTGATACCTGTGCGAATCTGTTTAAAGTTAGTTTTAATTATCATTATATATAATATTTGAGTATTTAGGAAAGTTGTATGTAATTAAGTAAATTGCCTTTGCAATCAAAAGCGATTTTTTCTTGTTAATGCATCTCTGGGAAATTTTACAATTAATGGTTCAATAATGACACAAGTTTCCAAGGTTTCACAATGACAAATTTGGCTAATGAGGTAGGTGACACATAAAACCTCACGCCCCCCCTGGCGTAAAGTTAAAATACAGATTTTAATTTCATAAAATAAGTGACACAGTATTTTAGTTTTTAAGGTTATGGTACATGTATAAAATGTGGAATAGTCCCCTTACGATTTCCTTAAAAATAGGTATTAGATTATATTTTATTTGTAAGTATCTTTACTAAACACTTGACTTTATAAACACGTAAATTAGTATTTATGACATATCTACACAAAAAAAATAATTATGTTGGATATTATAAGTTTAAGAAAACACTTTATTGTTGTGATGTTGTAATTTCAGAACATAGTTTTGTGGTATTTTTAATACAAATTACATTAATCAATTGGAAGGATACGCAGAAGAAAATTATATACCGAAAAAATAATTTTGGTTGGATTTGAACCTTGACCTTTTCCTATTCGTAAAAATGCGTTACCATTCCGCTATATCAACTAATTTTTAACTCATATTTAGCAGTCTTTTTTTATAATTGGTTCACGTGTTATTCAATTTTTAAAAGCAATTAAAAGTAAATCCCAAATAATCTTTTAATACACGCTAAGAGACAGCAGCAATTGACGATAATAGATATCAATAAAGAAGGATTTTTCAATGTATAATGCACATGTGGGGTGTGTGCATTGATTATATTTACATGTTTTGTTTATTATATAATTTTTATTTGTTAAATTAGTGATCATATTTATTTTACTCAATTAATGCGTAATTTATAGATCAAATAAAACATTACTCATATAATAAAAATAAAAATTTTATACATTATGAGTAGGTACATTATAGTCTGTTTTTTTTTAAATTCTATCACCATTCAACTAGCCTGAGGACACCTGAGATTCTTGTAAGATTTAGAATATTTATATTTTCGTTTTTACTTCGTTTATATTATTTCGATCCGGCTTTCTAAACCCCAAAAAATATGCATTCATAAGACCGATGAAAATGTTCCTCAGTAGCAAACTATTGTGTTTTAGATATAAAAAATTGTTTTAAATATTTGTAGTAGTTTTAAAGTACAAGAGTATGTACAAAATATAAATTAATATTGGTTTTCTATTACAGTACAAAGTACATGAAAAAAATACATTAGTGAAAAGTTAAATAATGTCTTGCAAATTTAATGGTTTTTTATTATTCAATTGATGTTGAATTTTTTTTAATAAAGTATAATTTTAGAATATCTATAAATCATCATAAATGACAAATTCTAAAAAAAAGGTCAAATAATGGTATTATCCCTAGTTATAAATTTAAATTTTGAAGGCTCGCATTGCACCCCGGCCTCGCGGTGGGGTGAACCCGACATTTGGGTCACGGTAGTGTAGTATGCAGCCTAATGCGTGACGTCATGCAGCGCCTTTCCTTGGCCGGATGGTGAACAATTCACCCGGGGAGCATTTTTGGGAGCAGGATGTAATACAATATCCAAACTCTTACCCCATCCCTTTTACAAATACTATATTTTTTCATTAAAAAAATAATTTACATATCATGTTAAATGGCTAAGTTAAAAAGTATATATTTGTTAATAGTAGAAGAAAATTAAAATAAATCTTCGTTTTATAAAATGATTGTTCAGAATTGTTATTCTCACAATAATGAAATTTCATCAAAGTGTGCGCATATTTAAAGAATGTAATATTTACGGATAAATGTGCGCATATTTAAAGAATGTAATATTTACGGACGGAATATCTATTTTTATTTTATTAAACTTTAAAGTGTTTTTTATTTCGCGTTTCTGTTTGTTGACATCGCAAAGCATCACGTGAATTATATAAAACAATTTATATTACTAAAACTATGATACAACTTCTATGATTCTGAGATAATTTCGCTTCCGCTTGATAAGTTCTTCTATTACGCCTGTCATTGATAATGAGTTATGAACTGAAAGGTTATGCTGTGACGTATATCGGCTTAATTATTAGACATTTCTGTTAAATTTACACCGAACAGACTATAATCCAGCCGTGGGAGTTTTCTACATCGATTCAACTATTCTCATTATTGTGGAAATAATCGCTCAAATAATACAAACGTCCCGACATCGACACCTGGCGGATTGTGACAGCTTCAACAACGTCTATCACTCATTCATTCATCATCACAAGGGTAAAACGCTGCGTGACGTCATGACATCCCCTCCGCGATGGATGGTAATAATCGGCACAGAGCCGCTTTGCTTCCCCGGGAAATGACCCAGTGACCCAGTACTTGCACGGCGGCTGATGCCGATCGCCGGGCCGCGAGCTAACCCCGGTAGCTAAAAAGATTCGCGAAAGCACTGAGTAAATTTACCATTTTGTAGAAGAATACAAAACAAATCATAACGTTTTTTTTTTTGTTATATCTCGTTTTTGTTAGGTTCGCGTTTGCTGGAAATAGGTTCTGGTAATTGGCGGGACAGGGTAGGTGCAGGAGTTTGCCCCCGGTGAAGGCTGTGCGGTACGGAGGGAGTCAGGAAAGCCGTGGAAACTTTGTGACCGAAGGTGATGCAGCAATATGAATGGAATACTATGACGCCACTCCGTTCAGCTCCACTCGGGGCCGCAGGGGGCGTGTTGGAAGCCACGTAAAACGGGTAGGTTCGGCAATAACTTTTACCCTTATAACGTATATTTATAAGGGAGAAATAATAAATCATTTCATTAATTGACACGGCAGATAATTTTTAATGCAACATGATTTTTTTTTCTTCAATAAAGTAAATATTTATGTATTACCTTACTTACTTACCATCACGCCGTTTCTCCGCGGGGGTAGGCAGAGAGGATAGAGCGCCACACTCTTCTGTCCTGACACACAACTCTCGCCTCATCCACATTCATTCATCTTATCATACAAGCTCGCCGATTGTTGAGGCTTCTAACAGAACCATCCTCCATCAACTGGTTTACCCGGTCGTGCCAAGTCTTCCGAAAACGTCCTCTATTTCTGGTGCCATCAACACTTGCGTCATATATCTTTCTTACCAATCTCTCCTTATTCATCCGTTCCATATGACCAAACCACCTAAGTAATCCTTTCTTAATCTTACTCACTATAATAACATCAGCTTTACATTCTTTCCTTATTTCTTCATTCTTTACTCTGTCATAAATAGATTTGCTACTAATACGCCTAAGTGATCTCATTTTCACTGCATTCAGTCTACTTTCGTTCCTTTTCTGCCAGCTCCAGGCCTCACTTCCATACATCAGTGTCGGTACCAGGATTCCATTGTGCACCGCTAGTCTTGCCTCGGTTGACAAATTCCCGTTAGATATAATTCCATTCAAAGCGCCGATCACTTTATTTCCTGCAACCACCCTCCTTTCGATATCATTCTCAACCTTTCCGTTTCTATCAAACATACCTCCCAAATACACTAACTCTTCTACTTGTTCCAAACATTCATTACCTACAAGTATTTTGCACGGTGTCTTGATTTCCTCCTTCTCGAATAAAATTACTTTCGACTTGTTAACATTCATCATGAGGTTGCTTTCCTTGCATACATCGTACATTCTACTCACCAGATTCTGTAGTTCTTGTTCATTATTCGCCATAAGTACTGCATCATCGGCGTACAATAAACAGCATACAATCAAATCGCCCATTTTTGCTCCTACATTCATACATTCCAGTTCTTTTACACATTTATCCATATACAAGTTGAACAGCCATGGAGGCATTACACAACCCTGCTTGACACCCTTTTAGTCATTTTAATGTAAGCGCATAATTAGTTAGAATTTAGAAGAATATGTAATTAATTAAATAGTATATACACATATGTATGTTAAATATTCTTTTACGTTTAATAAAAAATGTTTATTTTGATTCTTAAAAAATAATTTACTTACTAAATAAAAATAATGTTCAACACACAAAACGTAATACGATTATATATTATATTTATAGGTATAATTTAAAATATTTTTTTTTCCGTTTATATGAAATTTTATAAGTTGTATTCCTGACGCTTGATAAGTCAGTTCATCAAATATGATGTCACCTTTGCTTTTAATAACTTGAGTACTTAGAGTAACTTAATTATCTTATTTATTATAATTGAATAAATATATTGTTTATCCAAATATAAAGCTCCATCTACTGGAATACAGTAAAATACTAGTGTAGCACACTACACAACCCTTTGTAATGTAATGTCAAACCATGGTGTGCGTGCTCCATTGATTCTTACACACACATAACTTCCTTCGTATAGGGATGCGATTGCGTGTATAATTTTACTATTCATTCTGTAATCAGAGAGTACATTCCATAACCTTTCTCTTATAACTCTATCATATGCCTTCTGTAAATCTACGAAAGCACAAAAAATTTTTTGGTTTTTCGCCAAAAACTTTTCCGTCATCACTCGTCCATCTGATCCACGCATTCTCTTCCACCCATAAATGCCCCTTGCACGTCCTACACTTTTTCTTTCGTCACTATTCTTGCTCTTTTTATTAAAATTCTTCCATACAGTTTACCAACAGAGCTCAGTAGACTAATAGCCCTATAGTTACCACATTCCATTTTCGATCCTTTGCCTTTGTAAAGAAACGTAATGATAGCCCTCCTCCAATCTAACGGGGTGTAGCTCTCTTCCAAACATTGATTAAAGAGCGTATGAAGCCACAAGATAACTAATGGGCCACTAGCCTTGATATTCCCTGTAGGAAAGTTATCATTGTGGGGTATGATAACTTACCATTACCATACCATTCTTCATATGTTTTATTGCGTACTTTATTGCTTCTATACTTATTGCATTTATATAGTTTTCCTCATTCATACTTACCCCAGAGAGCCTCTTAGGTGCTTCTTTATTTGCAGTCTCTACACTCTCATACGTTTCCTGGAAATATTTCATCCATCTATATTTTATTTCATCCTTTTTCGTTAACATCTTTCCATTTATTGACATAATAGGTTTAATACTACTGCTTTTAGTACCACATCGGGATTTTTTGACCGCCTTCCAGAAGAATTTTATATTATCCTGAAAAATCTGTCATTTTCTTCTTCAGTTCTTTCCTTTCTTTGGTCATTTTATTGATCTTTTAAAACACGACTAATCGGATTCAAAATATGAAACTTTTTTTTAGAAGTATTCTAAAAAAAAAGTTTAATTATAAGGAGAATTTATTACTTTAATTATAAGGAGAATTTCACTTAATGAAATTTAGTGGATAACTTTTAACATTTCTTCTCCATTTTTTATTATTATTTTTGGAACAGTACTTGCCTACTTTTTTGTTGAGTACACATGATATTTTAAAAGATTTCATAAATTGTAAAATTAAAAACTTCACGTCTATTGACGTCCTCTACGTTTTGGCAAAAATAAATGTCCCCAAATTATTATCACTTATTCGTTATTGTTTTATCTATATTTTTTGTCCTTTATCACTCATCTACTTTGTTGTTGTTTTGCTAGTTCCACTAATAACAATATCAAGTCCGTATTATGCTAAAAAAATATCATTTAAAGAAGAATCTGTACGACGCGTACTTTCATTGTCAATTTTGGTTCATGTAACCTGCTGATATTGTTTGGTATGCGCACGGCGGACGCGCATAGAATTCCGTCATAATGTCCATCTCTTTCACACCACCGAACCTTATACTTTGTATATGTCGTATCCTTACCTACTTTGTCAACTTATACGTACTTCGAATGAGTGTGAGAGAGACGGATGGTTGCACCCCCTCTCACACCCAGTGTAAAGGGAAAAACTTGTTATTATATCATATTGTGTATTTTTTATATTATATATTAACTTTTGTATGTTTACAAATAAGTGTGATTTTTTGATCAATCAGCTGTGTATTTTCATTATATTAACGTGTATGTTTGCATACATGAATATGTACGCTTATATTACAATAAATAAATGCGCCTAAAGAACGTAGGAAGCATTAAAGTCATAGTTTCGAATTTGCAAAACTTGCCATAATTATTGAATTGAACTTCATTTAATTAATTCGTAGTAATCTTGAAAAACGAATTTAATCAGCATTGACAAATGGAGCCGATAAGGGAGTGCAAACTTACGTACCGGATCCGGGATAGGGTGGGTCCTTCCTGCTCACTAACTCCAAATAAGCACAATAGAAAGCCCAAAATACCCGCGATAATCCACTATTCGACTCCAAATATAGGATCAGTGTACATAATTTACTTCAAATAATTTATAATCCGAAAATAGCCTCTTTTGTCCGATATTACTAATAATGGAAAATTTCAGCAGACTCCTAAATAGTCTGTTTTCATTCAAATTCATTATCTAGATTTCCATTGACAAAATCTTTCACAGTAATTTAAAATAGATCTTATACCAATGTCGTAAACGATTCTAAAAAGGGAAAAATTTATAATGAAATATTTAAATTTAGTAAAAAAAACTTACGTACATTATTTTTATTAAACAATTTAACATTGAAAAATAAATATCGAACTATTTAATATACTTAAAAAAAAATTAATTACTAAATTAATTTAATTTAGCGAAAAAAATACATGGGCAAAATAAATTCAATTTTTAAAATACATGGTTACAAACATACATAAGGTTATACACATACATGGTGTTTCTTTCACTTACCTCTCCAAAAAAGAGACCAGCTCTTGTGCTTGGAGAGGGAAAATAGGTACACATCGGATTTATCGACCATGAAAAGGCTTTCAATTCTACAAAGAAAGTCTCCATCGTGGATGGCCTTAGCACACAAGATATTATTTAAGTCAATCAGTAATGCATTGAATATCTGTTAATCTTCATAAGCCATCTGTATTTATAGCTTCTCTGCAAAATCTAGTCAGGCAACTAAAATGACGTATAAATGACGAGTATTGAATAGTATTTTTTTTTCCAAAGGTAATCGTATTTTGTGTGCAAGTTCTAGTCTGCCAGGACTATACAAATTACGATGCATACACTCATACCTATATTACACATAAAATAATATGAACAAAACAAAATATATATAAAAGAAGAAGAGGATGAAGTTATAATTAAACGTATATATATAAACATACCATTTGAATTCAATAACTCTAATACATTAACTTAATATAAATACAAACATATATAATTCAAATTTAGTTACAGATACCTATCTGTAACAAATCTTCAGTCGATTCAATTCTTTAAGTATTTTTAAGTCATCTACATTTTACACATGATATTGTAATCTTCTTAGATGTTCCAGATGACCTTTTGAATAGATTACAGGGACTATCAGAAGTCAGAAGCAAAGCTGGATTGAAAATCTCAATGATGTACTGCTGAAAATTAAATGAGAACTGCTTTATCGACTCGATAGACATTCATGTTAATGGATTTCATCTTAAACAAATCGTAATTATGTATATCTTCGTAGGATAAGAAATTTACATAACCGGATTCAAATCAGATGAAATTGAACAGAACAAAGCTGAACTGAGTGCATTCGAACTAGTGATGAGATAAATCGTGATAGTTCGATTGCAACGACGATTAGCAATTGTGTATTCGCAATTCACCTCCAATCACGCTTCATCCTTACAATTGAACACCAATCATAAGCATAGTCGTAATCTTCGTTTATTTTATCACTAATCGGACGCCTGATATTGACGCCTAGTGCGGAAAGTGTTGAACCAAACATTTTTGAAAATATGAAATGCTTACATTTTTACACTACATTACATAAAGAATTAACTCGTTTGTTAACATTGCAAATTCGTCTAAAATAATTGAGGTCGCAGGCTTACGAAATCGCATGTTGTTTAGGTGATGCAACATTAGTTTGGGTTTGCGAATAAATTATTCACAACCGAGTCAACCAATAGTCAAGTCACATAAGGTTGCGTTATGTTGGAATTATGTCACCTCGATTCCTGTCGCCTCATTTCACATCACGAATTCTTAAACGGCCCCAGCACGTGTCTTCGCAAAAGCATGGAGAAAAAATACAATTCTAAATAATTCTTAAATATTTTTAGAAGGGATTCGTGTATTTTTTTTTTTTTTAATTTCTTTTTATAATAATCAACTCGTTTCGAATATTCACACCATCCGAGAAAAACATTTTTCGTGTGGTTATAATTTTATACCATTATGTAATTTATGTATCATTCAATACAAGAACCAAAATGAATTTTCATTAGTTTTTAGAGAGTACTCGATTACAATTTAACAACGTGTTGAGTCAGTAAAAACATTAAAACAAACACAAACCCGACTCTTGTAAAAAAAGTCATCATAAGCGACGAAGTTTATTTCGATTTTGCGGACTTTGTTAATAAATAAAACAGCCATTATTGGGGCACTGAAAATCTTCAATTGATATACTCGTACCAACGACCTTTACACCCACGCAGAGTTATGGTGTGCCATTTGGGCCCTATTTCTTTCTGAATGCAATAGGCAATGTTGTAAAAACTTATTGGTGGCTGAATTGGGTCAATTGGGCATGCAACACATGTGATTTTAAGAGGACAGTGCCACCTCACACACAGCCCGAGGTATGCTTGAAATTTTTATGAATGAAACATCAGCCTGGAACATAATATTCACCCTGTATTGGTTTTAAGAGATTTTTGCTTTTGACACATTTTTGACATATAAACAAAATTTTCAGAAGGCGATTATTATGAAATTTTGTGTGAAAGCAGCCTAGCTGTAAAGCGGTGTTTGGCATAAAATATTTCTTACTGTGTCCGATAAAAACAATGACTTTTTTCAAAATTGGTTGCTAACTAGGTCCAATTGTTTCTCGGATTTAAAAAAGGGGCGGTATCACCATACAATATTACGGTATTAAGGAAAACACATTCTTATTGTAATGTTGTAATTATTCAGAACTTAGGTCTGTGATATTTTAAATACTAATTATTAATTAGAAAGATATACATATAAAATTAATTTTATCGAAAAATATTGTTGTTTATATTCGTTAATATGTATATATTTCTAATGAATACATTAATAATTTGTATTTACAATATCACAGTGCTAAAACATTTTTAATAAATATATTAATTTAAATTAATATCAATTGTCTCAAATATTTAAAAAAAAATTGAAATTGTTGTCAATGCTACTTTTAAATAATTTACAAAAAATCAATAATCTAAACAAAAACAAAATCAAGTGAAATGATTGTTCCAAGCAAGTTCCAATTTAGCAGAAAACTAGTGTAGCAAATAAGTCAAATAACAAAATGTTTTCTTTGCTATTTAGAAACATATGTATGATATATTTGTAAATGTAAAGATATCTATATATATATATACTATCTTTTAAAAAAAGAGACTTGTCATCTAATGAAATAATATTTTTATCTTTATCTAGTAAATAAAATCCCAAGGTACTGTTATGCGTGCTCGATACAAGTGAAAATACATTTGAAAAAGTATATAAGACCTTTTTTGTTTTGAAGGTATTCCTTTTTAAAACTGCATCAATAAAATTTACCGTCAGATATTTGAAAAAATTTAAATATTGCAATGCTGCATTACGGTGATTTAATTTAATATGGATTAATTTAATTTATTTATTTACCTAGGTAATTATAATTACTTAAACGGTTTTTCAAATTCAAACGTCAAGATATCTTTTTTTAAAGAGATCACATTATTATTTGTGATGTAATTTTTTCACAACATAATTTAATACAAATTAAACGCATCAATTAGAAAGATACGTACAAATTAACTCAATTTACTGAAAAAATATTTTAGGTGCCATTGGGATTTGAACCAGGATCTCTTCCTATCCGGGGAAGTGTGTTATCCAATTATGCTACGTCAGCTTTGTAAATAGTCGACAAATTTTCGAACTTATACTCGTATGTCGCAGTTCTTTCAAATAGATACATCAAACGTTCCATTTATTTGAAAACTATCGCCTTTTTTATCGATTTTTATTCGTTTCATTTGACAATGTATATTAAAAAGTGTTAATTTCTTAGTATTTATGTTGTAATATTTCATTACTGTTAAAAAAAAGGTTACAGTTCAGAAAAGCTACGCTCAGGTAAAAAAAAGGTGAGCTCGATAAAGTGACACAATCAAACAGATTGCGAAGGAAAAATATTGAAGAACGAATACAAACTAGACGTACAGCTGATTAATTATAATATGCCAAATCCATGTACTTTTTAATGAGTTGAAGCATTAATTATAACATGGTCCCGGAAAGTAACCACATGTATTCAAGAAAGTCGAAAATATATTAGATGTATTGAATACATTTTATATGAATTCTCTCAAATGGTAATAGTCATCCATATCCTAATTACAAATGGTAATAGTCATCCATATCAAATGGTAATAGTCACCCATATCGAAACAATAACAGTAGGATTACTTTCAGAGTCGCAAATAAAACTTCGTAAACAAGTTATCACGGCTAGTGATAACTACTAAACTATAATTTAACACTCGGATAGTACTGGACAATAAAATCTACTGCAAGAGACATTACCGCGTAGATAACAGTTTTGTGGAAGTAATCAACCACAGTACGATAAATTAATCAATTATTTCTCATAATAACTATATCATTCAATATTTACTTCATGAAACTGCACTTCATAATTGATTAATAGAGTTTAATATAACTAATAATAATAATGTGTTTATTCCAGCGTGATCAGGTTTTTTTTTAACCCGATTCGAGCATAAAGATAATACATATTATATTGGGGTACCAGTCGAAAATGTCGCATTTTAAATAAAAAGGCAAATATAAATTTAAATCATTTATTATTTGAAAAAATTTATATTATATATTCCCCATTACTTTCTAATACAGTCTTCCATCTATTTTCAAGCATTTTTATGCCCTTTGAATAGAAAGTTTCTGGTTTCGACTGGAAATAGTCGTCAAGGGCAGATTTTATTTCGTCTAAGATGTTGAAATTTTTTCCCGATAAATAAATTAAATATATTTTATTTGCCCGATAAATAAAATTAAATAAATAAATTAATTAAAAAAATTAAAATTAAAAAAGTTCACACAAAATATAGATATTGCATATATAACTACTTCAGTCACGGTCATTGTTGTATATGTAGCTATTTTGTAGGCGCTGCCATTCTCTGGTAGAGAGCGCCGCTTGCATCAGAGAGCTGGTGCTGAGCTCCAGCCGCAGCTTTACGCCAGCAACTCTATGTCTTAGAAGCGGAACGAATCCATGTATACGGCCTTCGGTAAACATTGTAGATGCACTACAATAACGCGCCAATCCGAACAATATTCTGTATGAGTTGTTGTACTGAATTCGGTGACGGTTATACGTCACTTGCTTGTATTTCGACCAGAGCTCGCAGGTATACATGCTGGTGAAGAACAATTTAAACAAGATGCTCTTTACCTCCTTACGACATCGATAGAAACGCCGTGACAGCATATTTGCACGAATGCTCAACTGTCTCCTCTGCCGTTCTATATTATCATCGTCTTATCCATCTTCATTGAATATACGGCCAAAGTATTTGATCTTATATTCAATTAAGCAACGTTGAATTATAACATCACTTATAAGGAATATTACAAATATACCGATTTATAAATCGCCTATTCGATATACTAAATAAAATATTTAAAGACAAAAGAATATTTTAATATTATTAAATCAAACCGCGTCATTCAGTTTAACAAAACCTTCACTATTATTATTTTGAATAAATCAATACTCTACTGTTATTTCTAATTTAATGTTATGTCATATGGGTGATTGAAATGAACTGCTAAGGGCCGTTTGTGTGATCAGAAGTAACATTTTACTATGGTAACTTTTCACCATAGTAGCTTTTTACTAACGCCAGTAGTAAAAATTCTTTGCAGGTTTTCGATGCATCAAATTTACTACTGTCAAAGTATAGATAAAAATTAATATAGTCGTGACAAATAATCATGAAATATGCTTTATTTTATGCATTATCTATGGATTTTTTTGCGTAGGAATTCGAAATCTGTCACTTTGATGGTGTTATATATTAAACAACTAGAAATATCATCAGACGAACTCTCATCACTAAAATAGTAAGTAGATTTATTCTATTTATTCAAATTATTAATGTGTCAAATGACTTTTAGAACAGCTGTGAAAATTAACTAGCGCCATATTTAACTAGCGATTCTCGTTTTTACTATCGGATATCGCAGAGTTGAATAAGTTTACTACCAGATGTAATTTCGAGATGTAAATATTTTTTTACTACTAATCAAACAACCCGTTTTTGCAAAAATATTTACATTAGTTAATTTTTTTATTAGTAAAAAGTTACTACTGATGACACAACCGGCCCTAAGACAATTATTTTTCTGAAATCGTTTTAAACGATGCGAGGCGAACGAGGTAAACACAGACTGTAAACAATTCTCACTTTGTGGTATTCTGGTACATAGAATTCTCTTTTTATTGTTTTTGAGTAATATTTGATTTCAATTTTTGTAGTAAGTAAACTCCAAGAATTTCAATCAAGAAAAGACACGGTGCATTAATTTTCGATTTATCGATTTAATTTGATATTCGAATTTATCCATTTCGAAGTTTGACTGTTTCTAACGGCGTGCTATTTCATTTGAAAGATGCAAGAATGTAGTAATTAATATATTTTGACTATTCAACACAATTTATCTACTCTAATTTAAAATTCACACAGGAGTCACCTGTTTATTTCAGATGAAAAATAAATACCTGTCTATTCAGATCTGATCTTAAAATTCTGTAACAGCACTTTCAAGTAACGTTTTGATATTTAATGGTGGTACCAAAAATCTAGAAATATCTTACATTGAGACTCGGTTAATTTATGGACGGCCAATCTAGCGCAGTGGAGAAGGAATGATCAAGTATACCTACACATGCCTAAGATTTACAAATTTCGTTTTTTTCGTAAATTGATGCTCTTTTTTTCAAATATTTGAAATATATTCTAATATTTTGATAATAGCACAGATTTGATTTCATTGTGAACTAAGTCAGTCAAAAGCGCGCGGCCTATGGTGTTCTATGAGTGTTAATTGAATTGGTTAGATTACACTATTGTAGGTAACTTAAAAAATATATTTATGGTATTATTGATTTATGATTTACAAGTATGCCGAGCTTAGTTAACGTACATACTGGATTTGGCTCAACAGTTTCAGTAAGTTAATTTACCTAATTTAATATTTAAGTTAATTTTCTATTTTTTTATACATAAAAATTTATGTGTCGATTCTTTCTGACGATCTATATGATTTCACAAAAATTTATGATACAATTTTAGTATACCTGAAATGCTAAAAAATCTTTGACAATAACAAAACATTTTTTGGTAATACCTATATAACCTTCGAATTTATTCCGAATTTATTTATTTTGTACTGTAGTGACTTTAAGCACCATTGAGGCGAATGCCCGAGAGAAATCTCATACGTGGGCACGGAGCTTAATGAAGACCAGTTAAAACTCTAAAAACTTATCAATGTAGTGTTATCATTAGAATAGAATAATCTTAAAGTAACATGATAAAATACGTGAAAACGTTAAAAATTGGGTAAATTAGTCAAAGTAGGTACTTAATAATTACCTTAAATATTAATTGGTTTATATTTAACTGAAACAGCATCAATTAGAAAAAGTGATAATTAAAGTTTGCAAGGGCACTGTTTAAATGCAGTCAAATGGAAAAAAAATTCCGTTTCTAAAATAATACTCGCAGCCCATTCGTGTACAATGCTCCATGACCTGATTGTATTCAACTTTGACGTTTCAAAACACAGTAGCCAAGCTCGCAAAAAAGTGATCATCCCTTTCATACACCGCACGAGGGAAAGAGATGATGCAATTAAAGCCTGATCATTATAAATCTCTATTGACCAAGTTTTCGGCTTACACCCTAGCCGTTTAGGAAAAATCGCACGTCTTACTTGAACGTAGGGCGTTCCAGTGTGAAAGAAGGGAACGGAAATAATCACCCGTGTCGAATTCCAGTTAAGGAAATGTTTACATCCCGGGGTATTTGAACCTTTATTCTGGTGCACTATGACGTCACACCTGCCGTAGCAATTTTCACTTGCTCACAACAAATATTTTTGTTCCATCATTCCCTTACTTGTTTACATCTCAACAACGTGAAATAGTTTGACTGTATAAGTGATGGAAGTTAAAAATTCTAACACGCCATAGTTTCTTTCGAATAATCTTAGGTGATAATAATAATAATAAACATCTGCAGACTTGTTTCATGCTCCACTATAGTACATTATTTTATGATGTACCTAATGCAATATAGGCTAGCACGGTCGCGTTATAGCAACAGTTACTATAAATTCGACTGTATCGATCCGTGTCTCAAAATATCAACATAAATAATTAATCAACACGTTTTATAATTTTAATATTCAATTACCTTCTAGTTAATAACTCATGTTTCCTTAAAAAATAAATGATTACATAAAATCGCATTTGATAGAAAATAAATAAGTATGCAAATCAATGCAGAACACCGTTTGAATTTTATCCCAATTTTTTACATAAATGTATTTTTCTTAATAATTCCTGTAATTTATTAAAATGGATGCATTTTTTATTATCAAAATTTGTAAAATAATTTATTAAAAAACAGGTTCGGTATAAAGTTGCGTATAATTTTAATGATGGTGATCGGGACTCAGTTACGAATACATCTACTGAAGCAGAGCACTCGAGAACATCGGCGCTTGCAGCCTCCGGCCGCGTTCAGTTACATTTATTTGTTTCCCAATTTTTAATTTCCCAAATTTTAAATCATTTATTTGTTTTCCCAATTTTTACTAATTTACAAGTTTACTAATTTCTAATTTTCCTATACTATCGTTCAATATATTATTGCTTACGTACCGAAAACGGTTGACGACATTTGATAAAAGGCATGATCAGTGGTGTAGTGCCAAATAAAAAAGTACCAGGGGGGTATTTTATTTAACTACCCCCCCCCCCTCTTTTTTTTCTTTGTATTCCTACGAAAATTAGAAATTAAATATGTTTAGGGGTAAAAATAAATGATTTTAGCCATCAATAAATTAGCCTTTACCATATATATGTTCAAATAAATATCGAGTTATAACATATAAATTTAGTGATGACTGTTTGTTTAAGTAAAGTTCACATAATAGTTCATCTCTTTTCAAGTGCATGTGGCCAATGGTTGAAAGAATGGGATACTAGATGATTCAGTTGTCAACGATAAAAATTTCCTCATGATAACTTTCATGTTTTGAAAATACTCCGGTCTTATATATTTTTTTGGATTCTCGTAATATCTGTCTGCTATACGATATTTGATGCGGAATATTTTGTATCCCAATGTACCCGAAAAGTAAGTTCCTTATCAAAAAGTAGCAGGGTGGCACCCTGGCTCAAAAATAAGTACCAAAGCGCCGCCCTGACCCGCTCTGGCCCCACTACACCACTGGACATGACTGTATGTTAATTATTTTTAAATGTACAAGATTTTCTGAGGGCAGTATTCATATTGCATTACGTGAATATATTTTGGAAAATTTCTAACATATTTTTTTAATTTAATGATCCTCTTAAAAGGCTACCAGTATATTAACCTTTACCATACAATGATATAAAATACCCGAATGCAGCCATGCTGTCAAGTCGTGTTACCGTAAATAACAGTTAGAAAAAATGTTTCATTAGCTTAAATAGCTTTAATGGCATGAATTTACTCTAAATATTGAGCATTCAATTTTGAAATTATGATTAATAACATAATTTAAAGTATTCATTAGGTCCTTTACTATGTGTCCTTTCTTCTTATCTCTCTTCGTTTAATTAGTGAGAAAGAGAAAATTATATTTGTATGTTTATTATTCTTTTCACTGTGAAAATAGTGTGTGACCTCTGTCTTTCATATCATAAATGCTATTTTTACTAACGTATTAATTTTACAACAGATTGAATGGAAAAAATAATTGTTTTTTGTGCGATTCCCTTTTCGTAATTGATTTTTCACTAGTCATTCCTAACCGCTAATATTTTCTTTAAGATTATCTAAAATATTAATTTTATATTGCACGTATTTACCGAAATATTACAGGTTTAATTATGATGGTAGACCTGTTTTACTGCATGATTTGGGAAGGGTTAATGACATTGTACCATAATTATTTATCTTTTCTGAAGCCATTTAATGATAAAAACACCACGTTTAATTGAAGTTTCTTCATACACTCACTCTGTCGCCGCATGGGCAATCTAGGCGAATTTCAAATCCGATACTTGGAATCGATTGGAAGCGAGAAAATTAATTATGAAACCTACTAGGGCTTCATTGACAGAAAATCAATGCAGTATTGATTTGTACAACATTAAATTAAATTATTTGAAGTGCTCGAAGTATTCTTTGAGGGTTGATTTTGAGATATTAAGATACATACCAATACAGATACTCAAAAGAGGCACTATGCGATAGGTTGGGGTGTTGGACGGGTGGAAAATTTTAACTTCAAGAAACTTTAAGAGCCATCTAAAAATTTAGGATGGAGTTTCTAAATACTTCTAGAATCATTTATTTTGAATACTCCCATAAAAGTAATAATTTATATACCATTATGAGGCTTGTTTTCCGCTAGTTGTTTTTGTTGGAAGCGCTATTGTTTTTTTATTCCCTATCTTTCTTATTTCAAAATTAGTTTTTCAAGTTATCTATTATTACAGTTTATATAATATAAATAGCCCCACTAATGGCGTCCTGGAATGGTTTTGAATTAAAAATGCTACTAATTAAATTCTTTATAAATATACAAGTATATGATTCACGTATACAATGCCTAAAAGCTTCATACTGATAAAGTGTAGATTTTTTCGGTGATATGGGTGTGAAAAATAGTGAAAAAAATTCGGTATGAACAGAAAAAAATTTCAAAAATAGATGTTTTAAATCGTGATATTCGTATCAGAAAAAAGTTTCTATTTTCAAATATCTGACAATAACAATTGGTAAATGTACCGTTAATATATTCATATATCCAACTAATTTGTTGTGTTTAAAAAATTATTAACAATTTACCCAAATGTAATGCATCAATTTTTTTCCAAAATTTTCTACTCGTGACACAGAAGAACACTGCGATATTATATGTAATATGAACAACCATAAAACGTTTATGATTGTATTATATTACTTGCATTTAAACCCAACCTGAAAAACAGATTCGTAAAATAAAGCGCAACAAAACGGTATAAAGAGATAAATTTTTAACATTTCAATCTAATGAAATGTGATTTTTTTTTTCCTAATTTCCTAAATTCAGATTACATTTCTCAGATATGACGGATTTTAAACAATACTAATATATATATATATATGAGTATTGTTTAAAATGCGTCTTAGGATGTCTTTAAGTATCACCTTTTCTGAATTGGATCTTCCATATTAATTGAACACAACAAACACTTTTGAATAACCAATTTTTTAAATGTCAACAAAAATAGTATGACGTCAAACATTGAAAAACGATCGTTATGAAATAATAATTACCTACCTACACAATATAATAATCTACCTACATAATATTCGTATCACTAAATATTACTATTAATTAAATCACCTACTGTACAGAAGCACCAATTTTTATCAACAATCAAATTTTTGAAAATAGATTTCAGTGTTTTCTATTTAGAAAAAAACGTTCCCTCACAATAAAAAGAACACATTTAAAAAAAAACTCATACGTCACTTCAAAGAAATGCATAAATTTTCTACTCAATTTTCCCTAAAAAAAACTAGGGTTTTACGTATAAGAATTTTCATTGCTGATTATATTATCAAGTGATAAATTCATATTTAATTATTTCCTGTTATCTGCTTGCCGCTTTGTTGATCTCCTCGTCATAGTGACTCAGTTTACATTGTTATCTTTTGCTTTCATTCTAATACAAATGATTCACTGTTTAGTATTTGTGTTCAACAGTTTATTTGGTTAGGTTAATATATTATTTTACGTATTACTTAAAACAGTTTCAAAACGTAAATTAAAAATGGAACAGAGTGTCAAATTATATACCAAGCAGAACTCAGTAAATATTGGGGGGCACATAATAGAAAAAATCCCACATATCGTTCCTTGACGTCGTGTGAAAAAACATTTAAAAACATGATTAAAAAATAATCGCAAAATAATATAATTTTTGTGAACGGCAAAGACATTGTTTAATTAACCCAACCCCAATATTTGCTTAATTGCTGTTGTGGTAATTGCTAGTTATCAGCTCCTACCTATTACTAATATTCTTTTGATGGCAATATTGGAGGGTGCGAAGGCGGCACGCGGCGATCAGAGAGAAACGTGCTGAAGGGTTCACGTGCGCTACGTCGGTTGATGACGCCTCCAAACTATTCAGGCGGAAAATCTAACGAACCGCAGGTCGAGAACACGTGGTGAGTCTATCAGGCCGAAGCACAGTAAGCTGTGTCGTAGCAGTAGCAGAAGTTTGAAGAAAGGACTACTAATAAGCAGTATTAAATATGTGAATCCTTATATGCCAATGCACTGTTTTGGGGCCCACCCTAATAATATACATAATAAAATAATATACATTTAAAATTTAATATTTTTCCTATTTGGACTAATATGAAGGAAATAAATTTTAATAACTATTTGCGTATTGCGTATTCATATAATAAAACAATAATTTTGTTACCTATTCGTTTAATGTTTTTATAAAATATTTGCTTTGCATAGAAAATTGAAACCTTAGAATAAAGTCATTAGATTAGAATCAAAAAAATCAACAGAATTAATTAGAAGTGATAAAAAAACTACTTTTATTTCTAGCGGTCAATTTTTAATATTCTTAAAATTTATGTATGAAGAAATATGATACTAACTAACTATTGTGCATTTATAAAAAAAACGTGTTTTTTACAATATTGCTACACGTATATCTTAATTGTAGATTAACTATATTGTTCGCACACTAAAAACTAATTTAATATCAGCTTTTTTGTAAATTATTTGCCACAATTCCTGTGTTAAACGCCCTAAAATTCTTAACTACGTAAAATAAATTATATGTATTTATAAATTAACTGCTCGTTTGAGCTTTTACATAAGATATAATGTATGCATAATTTGAACCCACCATTAAATTAGTTGATAATAAATAATAAATATGTTTAGTATAAAAGCGTACATGAATAAATAATATCAAAACATAGTCTATAAATATAAAGAGTTTATCATCATCGTCATTATCAGCCATTTACTACAGCCAGCACTACTGGATGAAGGGCTCCCCGAGTTTTTGTAACAAATTTTCTATCGTCTATCCCCTCCACAATCATCAACACCACCGACGACCTCAGAATGCACCTCGCAGATACCTGGGCGTAAAACAGAGCCTCTAACAACCTCAAAAATATGCCTAGTACCGACCGGATAACGTATATCAATAACATGCGCCAGAAGCCGTCCGGGCAGCCGGTTCTTGAACGTCACTCCTCTCGCGGCTATCTTCCCGTCAAGATCTCTAGCACATCTGTGTAGACTTTTTATTGCATATTTTCTAACTGTAACAAACAAGCAACAATGTAATAAATAGCAATTTGTAGTTTCTCTTGTTCAACATGTTCTGACCACATACACACGCGCGTAACATACACATACGCACACACACAATAATAATCAAACGAACATGTGAATGATGGGTAGTTGTAACTACTCATCATACAGACCACAGCAAATCCTTCTGATTTTTCGGCCACATTTTGACATATACCTACACTCGTACCCGTACAGGAATATATCTCAAATACATCTTTTTTTAGTTCTATGTTAAAATTGCTAATTTTGATTACTGATACATAATCTTATTTTTGTAATAATATGTATATAAAACGTGGAATACAATTTTTAATAATTAAACATTTCAAAATTCGTACGTCATCAAATTTTTTTACGGACTCATTAAACTTTTAAAAGAATTTTATATATTATATCGTTTGCGTTACTTGCGTAACTTCGATAGTTGTTCCGTATCATCAAATATCCCAAACGGAAAGTACTGTGACGTTTTAAAAACTCGATGGGTTTCTTACGATTCTTTGCGTGGGTATTTATTGGCTAACTTCAAACATTAGATTTTTAATTAACACCGACCAGCGGTGACATCAGGTACCGAAGCGGGCGTCATCTGATCGTAATGAACTATCATTTAACAGCCAATGGGGCAACGCTCTCGGTTGCTAACCGCCCGTCTAGTAAGGTTCGAAATGTGTTGCTTATGGCAACAAAGCATAGCGTTACAAGTAACCTGCCCAAGTTATTTTGAGGTGTAACATGATTATTCCTATTTCCCACATTTCCATTAATAACGGAAAATAATCACCCTTCTTTCTAATCAAATAGGTCGGCGCCAAACTGTAATTAGTTTTGTTATCATTTACGCCTGACGATAAGAGGGAGTGCATCTCTCAAATCTAAAGTAGTAATAAAAATATAAATCAATGTGTGTGCAGTGCAAAGTATAATTTATTCAATCACCTCTTTATTGTGACAATTTTTTAAAACATGCTTCCTTTGAAATTTTAAATAAATTATAAAAAATCTATCGGTCCAAAAAATACAGTCATTTGAACTCTAAATTATCGGTATACAGGTTCCTCAATTAAACAGTAGTGACTATGCAGAAAGTTATCAAATTTATATTATTATATATATGGGTAATATTTCCGTAGATCGGTATATAATTTTACACATTTAGGCTCTAACTCGAGCACAGTAAATAAGACAACTGATGAATTGAAGATCTGACCTCTAGCTGGAAATAGAAACTTCTACGCATGTAAAAAAACTGCCGAGATCGAAAATACTGAGTCATCGAAGCAAACTGCTGATCTACAAAACTATAGTAAGACCAGTAGTCACTTATGGTTGTGTTACATGTGTCTAACTTAATTTTTTTTTATTTATTAATATTAAAAATATAATACAATTTGAATAATCAGTGGATATATATATAACATATATTTTAACAGAAGAATTTTAGAGAAGAAACAAATGTTAAAATAAATATATATATTTCTTCTCTATGAGAGTAAGACTCGTGTATAGAGAAGGAGTATATTCGAGTTAATTTATGTTTCATTTAGTCTGTGTACATATTTTTTTTACTTCAGTCACAAATTTATGATAGTCCGTAATTTATCTAATTGTGATGGGGAGATTGTTAAAAATATTGATTTTGATAAATATGTTGATTTTGAGTTGTGGTATATTTTAGTTTTGCGATATCAATTTGATCTCTATATCTAGTAGATCGGAATTCACTTCTAAAATTTAATTGATTTTTAATTTTGAAAATTTGAATTATTGAATTTTTTTGTATATGTCTACTATTTTTGGTACTTTAAAATCTGTGAAAAGTTATATACTTCAATAGTCTTTTTTTTTTTTAGAATAATTTTTTTTATCATTTTTTGAGTGATTTCTAATTGTGGCATTGAAGTTTTATATGCACCTCCCCATCCAATAATACCGTATTGCAAATGTTACTGTACAAACGCGTAATATATTATTTTCAGATATTTAAGTGATAATCGAAGATAATAAATTATCTGTCTGTTCCTGTGAATACCTTTGACAGCTTGTTGTTCCCGGGTTTACTATTGATAATATGGTCACGTATTCAAAATGAAAATCGCCACTAACCTTGATTAACAGTAGCTATTTCTCTACCGTCGTGGGTTTGTTCGATGTATAAGTGTACAAATAACAAATCAGTGGAACAGATCACTTATTGAATATTCAAAAGTCATAGATCACACACACAGAAAAAGTCGTTCTTTGAGGTAAGTGTAAAGGGTGGGGGGGACAGATAGGTTTAGTAAACCTGATGGAGCATCCACAAGCGCACGGTGACCGGCAATCTGGTCCTGTCATAAATACCTAACAACGATTGCCTAGCATTTTGAGTAGGTAAGTACCAGGAATTATTATTTTTATTTGAATTTTATACTTTATATGTGAATTCGCTACATATATACAGGAACGTGAAAGAATAATTTTCGAACGTATAAAAGTTCTGACTTTTTGAATATGTGAATTTTAAGAAACTCGTAATCACAGTGAAAGTTGAAGAAAAACAACGAAAATAGGACGGCTCTAGAGCGGGAGGAATCGAGACTCACTGTGCTCCAAGGCGTATCGGAGGACTGCGATAATTCAATCTCTCTCACCAACTTTAATCTATTGATGTTGATGAAAATAATATTCAGTTTTATGTATAGTAACTAAATTTGGTTTACTTAAAAAATTTGTATTACTAATAAAATGTTACCCTGAAAAGTTGCGAAAAAATACTTCTCACCCAATTAATGTCCATCGTAAAACTGAACCGTAAAGCCAACTAAATATTTGTCACTGTGTTTAATTTGTGAGGTTTATTTCCCCGATACAGTTGTGACAGTCAACTATTATTCTACTCTGACCTTTATACTAAGGGTGTCCTCTGGTTTTTGCTGTAATTTAGGTTTTTATTTGTATTACTTGTAGTCGAGAGAATTATAAAAAAAAAATGCTCTGCATTAAAGTGTAAAACATATTTTTTATTCATCTTCTAAATACATATATTTAATGAAATGTAATATAATGACACGATAAAATAAATTTTAATACCATGAATGAACCCGTATACACGTCATTTATTTCGACGAGACATGTGCACACAGACGTCAACTAGAATCACAGATACCTACAACTATTTTTTTCTGTAAGGTTAGACAAATAGAAGGGATTAAATTACAACATTCCGTTTAAGTTTTGTTTTTGTCTGGGAGATTTCATCCAACTGGCGAATGAAATATCAATTGTCAATGAATTGACATTTGACGTTTGACATACAATAAACATGAAGTGAGGCGCGAAACTTCAAATCTGTGAGACTTGGTGTGTAAACGGTAAAAAGTATCTCAGAAATTGACTCGAGTCAAAAATTAAATTATATTTTTTTATTTATTATCTTTGTTTTATTAACCACTGAATTGAGTTTAAATACATCTACCGGTTTCGAAAAATACCATTTACTTCTTCAGGATGTCATAACTCAAATGATGCCCCTTGAATTTGACATCCTGAAGAAGAAAATGGTATTTTTCGAAACCGGTAGATGTATTTAAACTCAATTCAGTGGTTAATAAAACAAAGATAATAAATAAAAAATATAAATTTTAACCACAAAGTTAATATTGCTAATTTTAAAAGTATCAAAATTAAATTTGTGGACACGGGTCATTTATAACAAAAATATGGAAAAATTATTTTCCAAAATTGAAATCGACGAAACTACTGTATTGTATATTAAAATTACGCGGTATTAGGCGCATCTACACAGACAAGACTTTGAACTCTCGTCGCAGAGATGTCGATAAAGGTAGTATGCGATACCGTACATATTGTTGCGTCATTCTACTCGTGCATACAAAATATAATTCGTGTGGTAGTGAATTACAGCTCGCTTCGTCTATAGTTCAACTCTGCACTGACCTTTACGCACTTACGAGACAAATCGACGAGACAATAATATGTACATGCGTCATTAAGATCTTATACATACACACATATATTATTACAAATTAAACATTAGAAATATTGTAACGTGAAACTAGCATCAACATAAAATAGATATATTATATTGCTATAAAAAATTTATGAATCTGAACTGTCTTGTCCAAACAATATGCCTATCAATTAATCACTTATTTAGAACGCTATTGTTGTTAGGGATTATCTCGTGGACTGTATGAGAGAAAATATGGAAGGATAAACAAGATGACACAGTACTTTGAAAACTACCACTGGCCTTTTGTAGTCCCGCCTCTCTCTCTACGCTCAACAATTGAAGGATACTGGGAGTCACCTTTAAGACACTCGAAAGTTGTTATAGAAGATACCTTCGACCACTTTGCAAAGTACCTCGCGATGTAGGTAGATGACCGGCGCGCATTCTGGTATTGTACACTTGTATTGCTTACGGTACAGAAATGCGCGAGTAAATAGTTTATCAAGTAAGTTGGAAGGAATCTATATTGGGATTAAGAAGATAATTTCTCTAACAATTCTAATAAACTTTTTGTACAATTAGGAAAAATATTAGTACAAATCAAAGGATTCTCCCGGATAAGGGACTATGTGTGAATCATACATTCACATTTATGAAACCTCATTTAAAAATAATAATTTGCCTATGCGGAGGCATACTACATAGAGATTCAATTATCCTGGTCTGCAGAGAAAAAAATTGACCCTAATAAAGAACCCGGATAATCTCCCCTAATTAAATCCGCTTTTGTTCAATTAAGTTGATAATAAAAATAAAAAAAATTTTTTTTTTTTTTATTTTTTTTTTTACCATAAAATATGTAATAACATAAGTTTACTATTAGTGAATTACATAACAGGTGATATGTAAATTAAAATTAAAATGTGATTAAGGTAGATTATGGAAGTACGCTGTTGAAAAGAAAAGATAAATAAAAATTAAATCAATTTATCGAAAAAATATTTTGGTTATTACCGGGATTCAAACCAGGATTGATTTTATCTGTATACTTTTTTAATTAATACATTTAATTTATATTAAAATACCACCGAACTTTGTTTTGAAAAAACTGCAACTTGGCAATAATAATGTGTTCTCCATAAAAAAATAAATGTAGGTATATGTACCAAGTGTCAGTGGCGTGTAATAAGCGTAGATTTAAGTTGTGCTGCTAATATCGATGCAATCAAAGATGAGCTGTATCATTACTGAAGATTGTATTCATCTAAACAAAATACATATTTTACATATAATTAACATTATTTTTATATATCAGGCTGTGCGATATCGCCCTGTCACTGTGTACGGAGAGCAATCGAACAGCCTCCTTTGTAGAATAAAAAAAGGCTACTGTTGTAGGACCGAAATAGGATCCTTGAGCTTATTAAATCGGTTCTGGGAATGTAGTGAGTCCCCTCTTATAAACAATACTTTTTTGGAAACATGTTTTCGTTAAAAGTGAATCTGTGTAAGCTAATTACCATTCTTGAAAATAATTAATATTTTTACAACAGGGTGAATACTATATTCCAGGCCGATTTTGTTTAGCTGCTATTTTAGTTTGACAAATATTTATTATTTTATATTTAGTAGTCGTAAATAATAGTTAATTACAATTTATTATAAAGTAACTAACATCTCAACAACATACAACAGTACATGTTTTGCAGCTCAGTATTGATGATCCCGATTTTTGAAAAAAAATTATCATGAGTAACGAAGCTCATTTCGACTTGGCGGGTTTTGTTAATAAACAAAATAGCCGTTATTGGGCCACTGAAATTTTTTTATCAATATACCAACAACCTTTACATTCACGCAGAGTTACTATATGATGTGTACTACGTCCCTATTTCTTTCAGGATGCAAGAAGCAAGGCTGTAACCATTAACAGTGATCGCTATCGACGCATGTCACAAAACCTCATTTCTATTCTATCATCATGTCAAAAAGTGGTGATATCGATTTACGTCTTCGCTCACCTGATTTGATGACTCTCGACTATTTTCTATAGGGGTACATAAAGAAAAGCGTCTACGGCAATAACCCAACAACAATTTCGATGCTACAGGACAATATTCGTAATGAAATTTCTGAAATAAAGGTGTGCGAGAATGTAGTGAAAAATATGCTTAAAAGAGCACGCATGTTTTTCGCTGACAATAGTAGCCACGTGACCAATTTTATATTCCAAACATAAATGTAATAAACTAAATAATTGTAAAATAAAAACAAATTAAAAAATTGTGTTTGATTTTTTAGTTATTTAAAAGTAACATCGGTCTGGAACATAATATTCATTCAGTGTGATTCTTGGGAAAATTTTCATGTTATTAAGTAATGGGTTCAAAATGTTTTATAATATAAAATATTACCACTTGTTTTATGATATATAAGAAAGCATACACAAAAACATATGAAGGCGTGTATTAAGGAAATCACGCTGCGTAAGACTTATATAAGTATTGTATTTAATTGGTATGTGTATGGAGCATATTTTGCCAAAAATTATGCAAAACACATACGCAGCTTTATTTGTTATTTCTAAGTTCTTCAGCTAGATACCTATACTTTATTTACACGTAATATATCAAATACAAATGTAATTAAGATTTCTTTCGTATTAAATCCTTATGTACAACCTATATAAATAATTTGTCTAAAATTATGAATAATAATTTTAAATATGCATGATTTATTAAGAGTATTTTTTTGTTATCTTGTACTATATAAACCAGCAATTTGCAACGCTAATTGACTAAAAAAAAACTTGAGCAAAAAATAAAAGTGGTATATAATTATACCCTTTATTATATAGCTTTATTTGTATCTCTCCCCTTTCCAAGAAGTACTCAGAAGTATCCCGGCAGATTCAGTTTGACCTCAACCACAAACGACATATGATTATCCCGCCATTTTGATTGGAGCGGAGCGCCACAATTTTCTTAACGAACGGTTTGTGTCAGAGCCCGGCGCTGCTCAGTAGAAAAATAAAATAAAGACAAACATTTGCTTAACATGTTTCATTTTTTATTCAGTTCAGGAGGTCGTCAAAATAAAGTAGGTTTAAGAAAAATATATTACTTTAAAAAAAATGATTAAGGAAATGTATAAATCTGTATTATATCAAACCAAAATACGGCTTATGTATATGGTAATATTGAAGTTACATAATTACACAATATTACTCGTTAATAAAGTAAATGACATTGAAGAGTTCTGAGTGGGGAATTGGGTCTCGCCATTAACAGTGAAATAACTACATCCTCAAAACATCATTAGCGTTTGAACATAATTATTAGAAAAAAAAACCCTAAGAATTAACATGAATAATGTTGTCTCTACCTCGTTTACATAAAATTGTATAGCTATCTTATACCTTTATAATATAATACCTTTATATATTTTATACCTTTCATTAAAATATCAATAGTGTTTGAACAGAATTGTTTCTTAGAATCGTGTCATAATATAAAAACCCAAACTATTTCATTATTTCATTAAGTACTTAAATTTATATATCTGCCCTCTTTCAATATATTTCACATAAATGCAAATCGTTGAATTGTCACATTAAAATGTGGCTATTTTAAATTCGCCTCATAAGGCGAAACGCGTCTCACGGAAATCAAATGAATAGATACTAATATATAATATATTAAAAAACATGTGTTTTATTTCTATATGTGTGAAAAAACCACAATTATAACTGTTGACTGGTAACACAACAACCTTCCGGACCAAGAACCATGTGAACCTACGTTCTTTAATTTCAAAGTATAGGATATCAAGTCGAAATTAAAAGGAATGTGGGGATAACGATTCAAATTCACCGCTGTCCCCAGCCGGCGTTGATAATTAAAATACGTAAAAATTCTATATTAATATTTTTATGGGTCTATATGCCTGTCTAAATTCGAGTAAAAAATTTCCAGCTTTATATGAAAACACTGTAAATTATAATCAAGATTTCGCTTTTTCTCTCCTTTGAAGATTAGTTCATGAACATTCATCTACTTCATTTTAATTTATTTTTTTAAATATGTCAATATTTCCATGGTTATAACTAGAATGATTTAAATATTAAACGTCCATCTATATATTGATATATATGTATGTTGTTATTTGTATTATATTTTCTCATAAACCCGCGTAAGACACAAACCTCTGTTGGATTATTTAAAAGGAGGCTTTTAAAAAATCTCCCCCACTTGGCGTTTGGGTTTTCATTATATTTGTTATCTATAGCACAATTCTAACCTTTCTCGTTGGTGGTGAGCATGACGAATAACAATAGTTCGAATAACAATAGTTTTCAATTTAGTTATGTTTATATATATTGGAATTTTGTTAATAAGGACGATAAACACATGACAAAAAAATTATATTGAAATACGTAGCTTCATTTCTACTTTTGATTTAATGAATTAATCTATAAGATCTTGAATTGACCTACAATCAGATAAAACATAAATAATCCCTATTATCTCCGCACTCCTGTGGGAAAATTAATCACAATTATTTCAATTCGCAAATTATTCTGTTTACATATTAAATCATGTTGGATAGATCAGTTTTATTTTGATTAAACTAAACTCATAACAACTTAACTCAAAGTCACATTTCGTTCATTTATGTAGCTGAAATATAAAATTTATTATGTACCTACCTAGACAATTATATACGACATTGAAATGCCGAATTTAGGAAAACCTCAATGATGTTATTTTTTTGTTCTCGTTATTTCCTTTGATGATTTTATAAAATAACAAATTACAATTATAATAAAGAAATAAATGTGTACTTTATTAATTATTAATAAATATATGTTTTTTATTTAATATAGATAAGATAATGTCAGACAAGTGTAATTTTTCTTCATGGAACAAATCAATAATATTATTTGTTTTAATTTAAGATAATAAAATGTAACAAAATATTGATTCATGTACATTGTGAAAAAAACTGTGACAATCTCTTCAAAAATGACGATGCAATACGGTAAACATTTCTTAGCTGAACATTTTTAATTTATATATAAAATATTAAATTATTTATACATTTTCATCTCAAAATTTAAAGATTAATTTAATAATCTTTATTGAGTGGTGTTATAATTCAAAATATGGAACTTACAGAATATTAATTAATTATGAACTAAAAAGTTTAACTGAGCAAGAAATAGTCGTAAGATTCTATAGGTCCTAAAGACTACAATAAGCTGACCATGTTGAGAGTATGCCAGTTGACAGGGTACTACCAATCAACGAAAGAGGTGGGCCGACTGTGTGAAAGAGGACTTGAGCAGGATGAAGAAATCTAGGAATTTGAGAAGAATGGTCAGAAATAGGAGTCAGTAGAGAACACTTGTGGAGGAAGCCAAATCCCCACCGTGGGATATAGTGACATGAAAGAAGATCTTTATTCAAATGAATTTATACACTTACAAAAAAAAGTCAATAGAAAATCGTGTTTAGTTAAACATTAAAATTATCGTAACTTACGTAAAGTAACGATATTTAAAATGAAAGTGCAGAACATAGTGAAATAACCAATAATATCTGTGTCTTGCGTTTGTAGCACATATAATAGCCAGTTTATTATTTCTCGTTCTAAGCAATCTAATTTAAAAATATTTTATTTTAATACAATGAAGCTTTCTTCTCGCAATGTACTTAACAAGTCGATATAATTTTTAACAAAAAACCTTTCTCCTGAGAACTTCTTTTTTCACCTTTATGTCTTACTGTGTCCTGTTTCTCTGGAGGAGTTTTAACTTTGTTCAGAGCTGTACGCAATAATTCGTTTTTCTTTTACTAATTATCGACGTTGTCAACATACTAAACTCTTTTTATGGTGGTTTAAGCCTTTTTTTTAATGTAGCCAACAGATGAAATGTAATTTAAACTGATTATCAATTATAATATTAAAATACAGTTATACATTACAGTGAAAACAGTATAATAGTGGTTTATATCTGTATATCTTCATTAATAAATACATTTTATTTTAAAATAAGTTTTTTTCCTTATATTTATGAAATATATTAAATAGCCACAATAAAGAATGTGGATAATAATGGATTCAAACTTATTTATAGAATACTCAAAATCGTACACGAATTTGGATCTTTGTCGATCTGAATATCCACCAGATTATTTTTTTAATAGAGTTACAGAAACGTAAATATTTACGTCACAACAATATTTTTAATATTGTAGAAAATCTTGTAAAAGTAAAATAAATAAATATATAACAATAAATAATTTAATTAAATACTACTTGATGGAAATATGAAAAGGAAAGGAAAGGAAAAGAAGGATTTTTCGTCGGCTGGATGCTGCCTGGTTCATAGATTTTCTCTCTATCACATATTACAAGCGTCGCAGCGTGTATTATTAGTATGCGGTAGCGGGCGTTGATGCAGACTGAAAATGCACCATTCGATGCACATTAAAATTGCTGCAGTTGGTAGATTTTTAATCATTGCAATATCTTCTTTTTTCCATGTGTTTAAGGATGGGTAATAGGAAAGGAATGGAATGATATTCGTAGGTTAAAATTTAATGTGATAAAAGCGCATTAGCACATATGTGATAATTGAGTGCATGCATGAACCAACAGCTCAAACTCCAAAAATTATTAGAATTAAAATTAATTAATTTTAAACGGCGCTAACACTAGCTACTATTAAAAAAATCTAAATGGGTCTTATTTGTAAGATTTTCTATATCTACTTTGTGGTTAAAATCCATTTTTTAGATTGTTAGCGTTGTTTTATTAACCACTTAATAAATTAAATACATCTACCGGTTTCGAAAAATATAATTTTCTTCTTCAAGATCTCATCAACTAATCAAAAACATATCGATACCTATGTATATATCTTATAATATAATATACATGTCAATAATATAATATAAGCTAATGTACATCTGGGATATATGGACTCTAACAGAAGAGAGATCTAGAATCTAACGCAAAGAGGTATGAAGATGTATATTAGGCATCACACAAAAAGACAGGATAAGTAACGTAAAGCTAAGAGAGCAAACAAAAGCAGTTCATATAATTGAATATGTAAAGAATAAAAAAATTAAATGCAGTCATCCAGTAATGTCTGAGGGGTATCAAAATGCCGACAGACCGCCCTAAAACCCGCTCGACTGACGAAATCATAAAACTCCGGGAAAACTGTGGCAGCATGCAAAATTAAAAACAGAGAAATGGGAGGGTTTCATCCAGCGGGGTTAAAAAATGGCTAATAAAAATAATGATAATAAATACGTCTAAAAAAAATAAATCTAAATACGAACGAATCCTATTCTAATACCGACTGGTAGTTCGTAAAATATCTTAATTTTTAATAAAATACATACACAATACTTACTTCTATCATCAAATTTTGTAACTAATCATTTTTGCCAAATGGCAATTTTTGTCCGTGTTTTGGTGTCGTTCAATAATCATGTTAATGTTGATTGGTGTTGCAATTAAATGTAGAAAATACGCCAACAGACCGGCATATGTCTGAAAGTGTCCTGTTTTGAACGTAACGAACGGTGGGAATGGTTTCGCAACGGTTGTATAACGTCACGAGAACAGTGCACCCTGGAGAAATACGAGAAAGGTGTTGACGTGTTTATTTAATCTAAAACATTTCCAGAAGCGACGCCGCGACGATAGAAACTATATAGTGCGATAAAACACCAAAGTATTGCTCTCTTCATCAATACCGTTGCGCTGGCGGTAAGTCAATCAACAATACTTTTTTTTTAAAAAAAAGAACAGCTGGAGGGAGGGGAACCCATCCGTCCCAGGGACCGGTTTAGAATCGATTTAGAACCGGTTAATTAATAAAAATATGCGACTTTTTCGATTAGATATTTAAGTATAAGCAAAACGAAAAAGGAGAAGAAATTCAGTGTGGTTATTAGCAATTATATTCTTAATTTAAAATTTAGACCCCCCAGCGCTCCTTAAGTGCTGTTTTTATTCATAAAAAATCATATAACATAAATCCATAGAACATAGTTTTACATACAGATGGAAAATTAATGTAAAATTAAGGTGGAGTAATTCAAGGCATATTTGTATTCATTGGCGTATTCGGTTACCGTGCAGAGCATCTTTATATTTATAAATCGTATAGAAAAATGTACATGTATCTTGTGGACAGCATGTCGCTTGAATTCTTCAATTCCGCAACAAATTCTGTGTATGCGTTGCATCTTGCTGAAGAAACCCTGAAATAAGCTGTGAGGGTTACCCAGGACTGAGACTTGTAAAGATGCCTCCACAATTATCTACACAGCCGATGACCCGTGAATAAATCTTACAGATACCTGGATGTTCCATATTTATAAAACACACTTTTGACGCGCGTTTTAATGTCGACCGCGACTAATGTCATTGACACATATCCGCGTCCAAATTCCTACCCTTGACCCATCCTACTGCTTGCCCTCAGTATGAATTATAATCCTGACGACACTGGGAGTCACTTGATCAATATTGTTTATTTGGGCTCGACATCGCGATACCATTCGTGGTGTGGACAATTATCTCCTCAATTATCTCAATTATCTATACAGGAGAGAACTATTTTGTGTGATCTTGTGTTGTGGTCATATTATTTGTTTTTTGTATGCACATCGGGTAAACTGTGGCAGTATTGTCTTCTTTCGGAAGCGGAGACGTCAATTATCCTTGTACATGCAATTGAATTTCGGAGGCGTCATACTTGAGGTAAGACGACCAGTATTTTTAAATCTCGGTCCCCGAGATCGCTGGTCCTTCGAAATAATTCCTTTCCTCTCCTCAACCTCTTCCTATATCCGTCACCCGATTTCCTTCTCGACTTTGCGGTAATTTCGACTTAAAACCGGAATTATCATAATCCATTCCACGGGAAGTGCGACCCGGATATCGCACACCTGATCCCGCGCGCCACTCCTCTTGCGAGAGATCTCTAGCAAACGCTCCTCGGTATAGACTTTTTACTGCATATTTAAACATGTTTCTATCAACAATAAGTAGTTTCTCTTGTTCAACCCGCTTTGAACACACCCACACACAGACCCAAACATACTTCACAATTATTTTCAAAAGAACACGTGAGCGCTGCATGTAATATATGAGGGTACTAAGCGTTCACACACATAACCCTCTGATTCATACAAATTATCAAATCATTACAACATACTACGTATGATCCGTTACTTATCATATATTTCTTTTACGACCTCACTCATCCTCTAAATAGAACCTTCATTAATGCATTACGAACCGAGTCTCATCTAGTTGAAGCCACCACATGTCAATATTAATAAGAAGTACAAGTAGTACGATCAAAAATAATATATAATTTTAATAAAAAAAAATATCAGTACTTACGAAAATATGATCAGGTAAGATTTAAAAATAAATTGTTCCAATAAAAATTTTGTAGTGTTACATACAGTTTAATTCAAAATATTTCCCTTTACTTAATATATTCATTTATTATTATTATTTTGAATATAGATGTTTTACATTTTATTTATATTTTGTGAGATATGTAGTTAGTTGATAATCAGTAATTCACTTGTTATAACGTAACTAATGAAATTTAGTAAATTTTTGAACATAAAAAATATTATTTTCTTTATCACAAGTAATTTTATTTTTTAATTAAACGAATTACTACGTGTAAAAATAGTTAGATATAAGAATATAATTACGAGTGTATTTTTAGTCGTAGGTTATGCTCCCGTAAACTCAGAAAATGATGAAATGAAAGATGAGTTTTGGACGAATGTAAGGGGTGTAATGAATGTAAAACGGAATAATGAAAGAATAATTTTAGCAGGCGATTTGAATGGTTGGGTGGGGACTCGGAGGGATGGTTTCGAGTCAGCCATTGGTGTGTACGGTGACAAAAAAATGAATGGGAATGGAAAAAGTCTACTTGAAGTATGCTTGGAATGGAACCTTTTTATCTCAAACACCTTTTTTGATCACAAAGAAATCCCCCAGTACACATGGGAGAGAGGAAATGAAAGGTCGAGGATTGATTTTGTGGTGGTTGACTCTAGACTGAGATCCGCTACTGTTGATACTCGAGTGTTTCGGGGCGCCGAGATGGAAAATGACAATTTCCTCGTTGTTTCAAGAATAATTTTATTTCAAGGATGGCGGTCCATGAAAAAAACAGTATCGGCACCATCTAGAGTCAAAATTGAGAATCTGCAAAGGGATGATGTCAGAGAAAAATTTGAAAGGAAAGTGTGTGAAAAACTGAGTGAACAAGGAGCGAGTGATCTGAATATAGACAATGCACGGGAATACATTAAGGTTACTTTATGCGAATCAGCGAAAGAAACCTGTGGGATAGCTACCCAAGGAAGGAAGAAAGGTGATGCATGGTGGGACGATGGCATAAAAGAACTTGTGAAAGAAAAGAAGAATGCGTGGCTCTATCTGTTGACAGTAAATGGGGATGAATATACGAGAACAAAAGTCCTGTACAATGCCTGTAAGGAAAAAGTTAAATCTCGTGTGAAAGAAAGGAAAGAGCGGCTGAAAAGAGAAGGAGGGGTGAAAATGACTGAGAATTTTCAGAATAATATAAATTTTTTCTGGAAGGCGGTCAAAAAATCTCGATGTGGTGCTGAAAGCAATAGTATGAAAGCTATTAAGTCAGTAAATGAGGAGATGTTAACGAATGAGGATGAAATAAGAGATAGATGGATGAAATATTTCCAGGAAACGTATGAAAGTGTAGAGAATGCAAATGAGGAAGCACCTGAGAGGCTCTCTGGGGTAAGTATGAATGAGGAAAACGATATAAATGCAATAAGTATGGAAGAAATAAAGTGTGCAATAAAACATATGAAGAACGGTAAGGCTATGGGGTGTGATAACGTTGCTGCAGAGTATATCAAGGCTGGTGGCCCATTAGTTATCTTGTGGCTTCATACGCTCTTCAATCAATGTTTGGAAGAGAGCCACACCCCGTTAGATTGGAGGAGGGCTGTTATCATGCCTCTTTACAAAGGCAAAGGGTCGAAAATGGAATGTGGTAACTATAGGGCTATTAGTCTACTGAGCTCTGTAGATAAACTGTATGGAAGAATTTTAATAGAAAGAGCAAGAATGGTGACGAAAGAAAAAGTATGGGACGTGCAAGGGGCATTTGTGGGTGTAAGAGGATGTATGGATCAGATCTTTTCTCTACGAGTGATGACGAAAAAGTTTTTGGCGAAAAACCTAAAACTTTTTTGTGCCTTCGTAGATCTACAGAAAGCATATGATAGAGTTATAAGAGAAAAGTTATGAAAAGTGCTCTCTGATTACGGGGTGTATAGTAAACTTATACGCGCAATCGCATCCCTATACGAAGGAAATTCTGCGTGTGTAAGAATCAATGGAGCACTCACACCATGGTTTGACATTACAAAGGGTGTCAAGCAGGGTTGTGTAATGTCTCCATGGCTGTTCAACTTGTATATGGATAAATATGTGAAAGAACTAAAATGTATGAATGTAGGAGCTAAAATGGGCGATTTGATTATATGCTGTTTATTGTACGCCGATGATGCAGTACTAATGGCGAATAATGAACAAGAACTACAGAATCTGGTGAGTAGAATATACGTTGTATGCAAGGAAAGCGACCTCATGATGAATGTTAACGAGTCGAAAGTGATAGTATTCGAGAAGGAGGAAAGCAAGACACCATACAAAATACTTGTAGGTAATGAATGTTTGGAACAAGTAGATGAGTTTGTATATTTGGGAAGTATGTTTGATAGAAACGGAAAGGCTGAGAATGATATCGAAAGGAGGGTGACTGCGGGAAATAAAGTAAACGGCGCTTTGAATGGAATTATATCTAACGGGAATTTGTCAACCGAGGCAAGACTAGCGGTGCACAATGGAATCCTGGTACCGACACTGATGTATGGAAGTGAGGCCTGGAGCTGGCAGAAAAGGAACAAAAGTAGACTGAATGCAGTGGAAATGAGATCACTTAGACGTATTTGTGCAAATCTATTTATGATAGAGTAAAGAATGAAGAAATAAGGAAAGAATGTAAAGCTGATGTTAGTATAGTGAGTAAGATTAAGAAAGGATCACTTAGGTGGTTTGGTCATATGGAAAGGATGAATGAGGAGAGAATGGTAAAAAAGATATATGACGCAAGTGTTGATGGCACCAGAAATAGAAGACGTTTTCGGAAGACTTGGCACGACCGGGTAAACCAGTTGATGGAGGATGGTTCTGTTAGAAGCCTCAACAATCGGCGAGCTTGTATGATAAGATGAATGAATGTGGATGAGGCGAGAACTGTGTGTCAGGACAGAACAGTGCGGCGCTCTATCCTCTCTGCCTACCCCCACGGGGAAACGGCGTGATGGTAAGTAAGTGAGTAATTAAGTAAGAATAGTTCCTTTTCAAACATTTATTTTGTTTAATTTTTGGATATCTGTTAAATTGTTTTATTCTTATAACAATTTGATTAGGTACAGATCACACGATACATTTATAGCTTTTATGATCATAGTGTGTCTGCTTCATAATGATCTTTAACTTAAATCAAACTATAGCATAAGTTATAGCATAAGTACAAATATGTTAAATGAAAAGAATATAAAACATATTTTTAATGAACCATTACAGAAGTAGGAAATGGTCCGAATCGGGATCATTTCCTAATTCACAAATCATATTTAAATTACCACAAATCCCCATGTCCTGAAAATTACATCTTACTCTAAGAATGATTATATCGGCATCAATCCAGTGATGCTGTTGAACGTTCGTAACTCTGCCATACAGTAAACAATCTTGAAAGGAGACTAATTTTCTCAAAGACGTCACAAAACGACGGCGACAACGCACTTGAAGAAAATTCGAGATAAATTATTAGATATTCGTTCGTTTATCATGGTTTGATTATTCAATAATATATAAATACTTTTAAAATTAACAATATTAACTTTGTGGTTAAAATTCACATTTTTTATATATTATCTTTCTTTTATTAACCACTGAATTGAGTTTAAATACATCTACCGGTTTCGAAAAATACCATTTTCTTCTTCAGGATGTCATAACTAACTAAAAACATATATTATTGTTTCTTTGCCAGAATCTATTTTTAAAAAACAACGATTATTTCATTTGAGTTAGGTACTAAATTAATTTTTAAATAATTGTTGTTTTTTTAAAAATAGATTCTGGCAAAGAAACAATAATATATGTTTTCAGTTAGTTATGACATCCTGAAGAAAAAAATGGTATTTTTCGAAACCGGTAGATGTATTTAAACTCAATTCAGTGGTTAATAAAACAAAGATAATAAATAAAAAAATAATATATTATATGCTTATACAATATAAGCAATTGCTTCATTTTAATTGGTGGCGAATGTATTTTAAAATTTTAATAGTTATGGTATATGAATGTACAAAATTTAGTATTGTAGTATATTTTTATATGAATGTAATGTGTATTTACTAATTTTTTATTTAGAAATTAGCGATCTGTACCAGGTGTTTCCTGGCCATCAGGTAAATTCAAATTCAATTAAACTCTAATTTATTTGAATAATAATATAATTATTTTTCCTAGAAAGTATTTACAATTTGAATTCTTCATTATTTTATATCTTAGGCAATATTTATTCTACTCCTTAATCTATGACAATATCTACGAACTGTCAAATCGATTTCACTGATGTGTTGATTTGTCACTATTTTAATGTATTTTTCAACAATTACGTGCTTTTTGAATTCTTATATTATATATTGTGTAGATCTTCTCTTATTGGAAATATTCACTATAAAAAATATAAATATAGTACATGCATAACTACGTCAGAGTTATGCGCCGATAAACTATTTCCAAGATAGAATTTTATACAGAGGATTACCAAAAAAAAATCCAGGTTTTTTCTGGCATTTGTTACTACTGTAGCATTATAAGAACATAAGAAAAATTATAATAAAATATGGTTGTAATGACCAGCTTGGTAGGTAATGGGATCTCTATTTTGATCTAGAAAAAAAGAGTTATTCAAAAATTCACAATGTGTGAAAAAAACGTCGTGATTTTTACGATAGTTTACTATGCATTTTCATTGGGTCAGTTTTTCTCCCTTTTCGCATCAGCTACCTTTTTATAGATGACACTGTTCTACCTGATACAGAGATTTTTTTGTACTTACTGAATTATAAATTTCTTGGACAGGTAGAAATAATTATTTTGTCTAAAGCAGTGTGGTTTTTGGCTCTTTCTAAATTAATTCTTCACTTTGGATTACTTATTTAATATTGATTATTTGTTTCCTGTTTTCGGAATACCTAATCCATTTTAAATTCTTTCGCAACCCTTTCAGAAAGGTGTCACTACCCGACTGAATTAAATTACAGTACCTACTACAGAAGTATCAATAGAATAACAAATATCCGTTCTTTTAACTTTATCCATAAGATATATTGAATTGGTACTCGTCTATCGTCAGTCTATTTAACCAATAGTACCCGAAACTGCCCAGCAAAGACATAGACACATTTGGGTGGGAGGTTTTCGACCATTCATGTACATACGCTTTGAACCTTGTCATTTTCTCCTTATTCCAAAGCTTAAATAGTTAATGGGTGGAAAAGTTATAGATGTAATGACGAATTGCAGCTTACAGTTAGCAATCTAGCGATGGGTGACTATAACAGCGAGATTTTAAAACTCATAAACAGATATGATGAACGTTTAAACATAAAAGATAATTATGTGAAGAATTAGATTAAGATATTGTGTATTAAAAAAATATGTAAAACTAAATAAATCAGATTCAACTAAATTAAGTGATCACTTTATACATACATATATATAACGTTCACCAATTCTCACTTCCCAATGTCCACATTAATCAAATTTTTTAAAGTTGTATATATGAAACAGCATATATGTTAACTCAACGAGAATCTGATTTTTTTAAATATTATTTAAAGCAATATTCTTTATCTATAAAATGTTTTCAACCCATTATACTAGAATACGCCTGAAAAATCAATATTTTTTAATTTTTATGTTTTTCTTATTTTGACCAGCAATATTTAAATATGTCCAAGAATACATAATCTGATATTTATTTAAAATAACAGTGCCTTTGTAGGTAAAAATCGAGTAATTGTGTGTTCTTGAACATATTCAAATAATGTTATGAAATAAAAAATTTTAATAAAATAATTATTCAGGAAAATGTAATTTTCCTAAAGTTTGTAAATTATTCGTTTTTTCTGATTCTCTTGCTGATCGTGTAATTCATGTCATCACTAGATCTAATACCTTCTCTTATTTGTAAACTCGATGATCCGTTCGTTTCGACCCGATCAATAGACGGATTCGCTTTAAGGGTTAAAATTGAAGCGCGCGAGTTGGGAACAGGACACTACGAAGTCATGCAGCAAATTTTACCTATAGTCCTGAAAAAAATGTACGCAGCAACACTGCAATGACATCATACAAAATATCTCATTATATTCGGGCCAATGAGATATGGGTAACCAAGAAGATATTTTAATATAACGTGTACCTCTGAATACAAAATCGATGCAATTTAAATTCATTTATAAATAAAGGAACATTTATACAGGGTGAATATTATGTTCCAGGCCGAGATTGTTTCTAAATAACTAGAAAATAAAACACATTTTTTAAATTTAATTCTTTTTCATCAATTATATGTTTTATTACAATTATGTATGAAATATGACATTGGCCAAGTAGCTACCTCTGACAGCGTCACAAATGCGTGCTCTTTTAATCATATATTCCATAACATTCTCGCAATTTCATTATCCTATAGCAATTTTATTATCCTATAGCGCCGGAATTGTTGTTGGCTTATTAACATAGACCTTTTATTTCAAGTGACTTCACAGAAAATAGTTGGAAGTCATCAAGTCAGGTGATCGAAGAGGCCATAAAAAAATTTTCGCAAAATTTCACATATGTTCAGACCCAATCAACACAATTCGGCCACCAAGGAGTTATCCAAGATGTGACGATACCAATCACCATTAACGATTACAGCACTGCCATTATTATTTAGATAAAACTTTTTAATGACTTGTTGAAGAGTTAGATGCTACATAATTAATTGTAATTAACTACTCTCTACGACTACCAAATGAAAATATGTTCACCTGTACATGATTTTCCTTAATATGACATCGATTGCACTAACGTATTACAGGCATATTTAGTACATTAGTAATATATATTATATATCCAGATGTATGACAGACTTAACATGGTAAAAAAAACCTACGAATTCTATTTGAACTGCACAATGGATGGATCCAAATAATCATAAGGGTAATCGGCTTAAAATAATCAAAGATTTATTCCCCGCACTCCCAGTTCTCCAAAAGGAAAGTCTCCAAAAGAACAATATAAAATATCTCTAGAATGAGAATTGAGCATTGCCAGGTAGCTTCACATTTATACAGATTGAACTTAATAGATTCTCCAATGTGTGAGTATAGTATCGAGGAGGAAACCCTTGACTATATCTTTTTTGGCTGTCCATTGCGGATCACAGGTTTTTTTACATTAATCTCGTCAATGGTAATTTTCCCGCTTAACTTGTGTCATCTTCTTTCCCTTAACTCGCCACATTTAATCTATACAATAGCAAATTTTTTAAACGACAATGGTATTGACTTGTAATATAATATTTTCTATTGTTTTAACTTGATTAAATGGCACAAATCACTCTTGAAGAGTGGATTTTCTATTTAAAAGAAGAAAAATAATATATAGATATATTTAATCACAATTTTTGATTTATTTCGTAATTTTCAGTAATCAGTCGTTGCGATAATTTCCATAATTACTTTTCATCGAACGGTGGACCATGGGGATGCTTGTACGATTGACGAACGTATGACGCTGTTTGACATTTTCGACAATACATTTTCGTTCAATTCAAATTAGAATTCCATGAAATGTTTAAAATACACCTGTTAATAATATATATAATAATTGGTTCTGACACCATAATAACAGAATACAGTGATGCCTCGCACAACGTACTTAATTCGTTCCAGAAGCAAATTTGTTATGCGAAAAGTTCGTTATATGAAACGCGTTTTCCCATAACAATATAATGGGTTTTTCATTAAGGGCGCTCAAACTTTTTTTTAAAATAAAACAAAAACGAATGAATATATCTAAAAAAAAATTATTATGTTTTGAAGTACATTTAGTGGCAATTATGTATAAAATTCAATTTCCCTCGCATAACCACCGCGGGCACATTTGCAGAAGTCCAATCGTTGAATCCAATTTTCCACCACTTTTTCACATAATTCGGCCCGAATCACACCAATTTCGCGTTCAATATTTTCTCTTAGCTCTTGTAACGTCGCCGGCTTGTTGGTATAGACCAAAGATTTAACATAGCCCCAAAGAAAATAGTCCAATGGTGTTAAATCGCATGATCTAGGCGGCCATTGAACTGGTCCATTTCGCGAAATAACACGCTCACCAAATTTGGTTTTCAATAAGTCAATTTTTGCGTGTGCCGTGTGACTGGTAGCACCGTCTTGTTGAAACCACATATTGGCCAAGTCCATACCTTGCAATTGAGGCCAAAAATAATCAGTTATCATGGAGCGATAACGATTACCATTCACAGTAACATGACGATTAGCATCATCAAAAAAAAAATATGGTCCAATGACACCTCCGGCATGTAATCCACACCAAACAGTGATTTTTCCGGGATGCAATTGTGTTTCGTGAAGCATGTGTGGATTGGTGCCTGCCCAATAACGCATATTTTGCTTGTTTACATATCCATTGAGCCAAAAATGAGCTTCGTCGCTAAAGATGATTTTTCGATGGAATTCAGCATCATTTTCAAATTGTTGTGCAGCCCAATTGAGGAATTGGCGACGCTTCAAATAGTCAAGCGGCTTTAGTTCTTGTGTCATCTGGATCTTGTATGGATGTAGGCCAAGATCTTTTCTCAAAATTCGCCACAATGACGTCACAGAAATGCCCCATTGTTGAGAACGTCGTGTTAGTGACTCATTTGGGTCATCACGAACAGATGCTCTAGCGGCGGCAATATTTTCCTCACTTCGTGCATTTTTTTGTCTCACTAGCACTGGAACATTGTGTAGCGACAATGTGCTTTCAAATTTTTGCACCAAACAATGAATTGTTGATGTGGCAGGCAAGTGATGACGACGATAAAATGGTCGTAATGCTCTTAAAGTTGCGGTGAGCGAACGCGAATTTTGTAGTAGATTTGAATAATTTTCAAGCGTTGCTCCGGTGTGTACTGCTCCATGATGATTTGCCAACTAAGTACAAGTGTTAACCTCAAAAAAAATTGAATAAATATGGCGTAGTTTCTTGTCCCTGTTGAAAGAAAGTTTGAGCGTCCCTATTGAAAAACCCTTTATGTTAAAAAATTTAATTCGTTCAGTACCATAAAATACGGTACTGTAACATAAAAAAGATATTCACGTTTTTTATTTTTTAGTCAGACTCAGATTTAGGAGAGTCTATCGAGGCTTGCAGGATCAAATCCTCTTGTTCCATTTTTTGCTTCTTGACTGCTGGCTTCTTGAAAAACCTTTCCAAGGTTGTCTGTTTCTCTCTCTTCTTCAACAATTGCCAGAAATAATGAGCAAGGGCGTCATTGTAGAGATCGTTGATCCTATTGGCCTCACCTGAATTTGGATAGTGAGTGTTGGTAAACTCCTGAACCTCTCCCTATTTGACCAGGATGTCCTTGATGGCGGCAGTTGAGATTGGTTGATTTGATTGCTCCTCCCGTTGTCAGATGAAGCTTCCCTTTGAGCTTCATCATGTTACTGGACCAGAAGTGCTTGAAGCTCTTCAGTTGTCAGCTTTTCTTGGTGTTTTTCAATAAGCTCATCCAGATCCTCCTCCTCTACCTTATTAAAACAAACACGAGCGTGAGATAAGCGCAGAGAAGAACGACTGCCGCGCGTTGATGCATGTTCGTGCATCGGCTGGGTGCGACCTTGGAAGCTCGGGCGACTTCGTGATACACAGGTGCGTTTGAGCGGAAGATGAAATACGATGCAGTCCATTGTGTGAAGCGAGGTTCGTTGTGTGAGTCGCGTAATGGACGAACAGAAAGTTCGTTGTGCGCAGTGTTCGTCAAACGAGGCGTTCGTTATCTGAGGCATCACTGTACATGCTTTTATCATATGTATATACCTACTGTTTATTGCATATACATTTATATGTAAAACTATATGTGTATAATTTTTTTCTTTCACAATCCAATGAAAGTGGAAAAAAAACTATGTTGAATCTTGGGAACATAGTCGCAATCCTAATGCGACTTAATTCAAATTCTTAATGAGTATTCGTTATAACCTAAGCTTAATAATATGTATCGATCCTGGTCCCAGTAAAGGTAGAAGTATATAAAAATGATACAAAATTTTCTAATCCAGTTTTCTCCATGGACTTTTTAAACATATCTTTTAAATAAAATTAGAAATTTATACAAACAGTTCCACCATATTCTAGAAAGTTATGCTATTATAAGTTTACATGATTATTATCGCATAAATTCGCAAAACTATATTGTGGGTCATCGGTCGCAGGTTGCAGTCAAGAGCGTCGAGTTGGCGGGTAGGTCTAGTTTTGTAGCTCGCAAGTTACGCAAACGACTTGCTACATGCTAATGAGTTTGTAGAACTCCATAATCACACATGTGAAATGATTGATAATGCCCTTACGAGGCGAAATGCGTCTCATGTAAATAAAACGAATAGAATCAAAAAACAAATGTTTTATTTTTACATGTATATTGATATATATACATATTACAGATCAATTTTTTAGTCATGAAATGTATTGTGTACTGACACACGTCAATGTGTGCGTGAGCGCTACCTAAGCGAGAAAGAGATAAAGTTATATGACCGCTTCACGCTAGACAGTAATGCATCAACGCACTTGACGTCAGTTGACGTATAATATCGGTTGTGTACACCGCGCAGTGTGTTTCAGAATAAAAGTATATTTAACACATTAGTAATAATTATTATTAAACCAATTTTAAAACTTTCTAAATTTTCTTGGTGTTTATCCATTATATTTATGTAATACAATATCTTGTTCACTTTTAATTTTAATATTATTTTATTCTTTATCTGCTCCGAATTCGTGAAATACAACTTTGACTTTTTTTTTCGATTCAGCCGCGACTACTGTTATTGACAAATTCCCATCCATATATTTTCTAATACTCGTCTTGTCAGTGTAAATCGTAACCTCGACGCCACCAGACGTCAACTTGACCGATATTTGTTCGATCTCGACATTGCAATTGCATTCGCGGTGTGCACCTTTCAGCTCCAGTGCACCAGCACTGTATTTTGTAATATTGTGTTTTGATCACATATTGTTTGTTGTGTGTGTGCCGTGGGTGAACTTATGACATCACCGTATTCGATTGGAATCGGAGATCGGCTCATCCGCGTGCCATTTTGTGGGATCTCGGCGGCGACTGCAGTGATTACGGAGGCGTCACATACAAGGTAATGCGAGCAATCCTTCCTTATCCCGGTTCCCGAGATTACTGGTCTTTCGACTAGGACCCTTATCCCCTAACCGACCTCATCCTGTATCAAGGTTTCCCAACTTCCCTCCCATACCTTGCGGTGATTCCGATTTACGACCGGAATTGTCATATTGTATTCCGCGGGACGCAATGCCCAATTTGTTCATTTAGATCCTATCGATCAAGATGTACAGTTCGAATTAACATTTAACAAATCTATGTACTTGCTACTGCAAAGTAAACTTGTACTGTAAAAGATCGACTGTAAAATGCCAAGAGTAAAAAAATCGACCTGTAGTGTACATCTTTAGGGTTTTTAAAATGTGATGGTAAGTACGTTTTATGCGAGTGCGTTAATTTGTTAAATTACATAGATTATGTTACTGTAATGTAATAAATGATTATTTTAGTAACTAGGTACATACTTTAGAATAATTTTATTCATGATAACGCATATAGCAAAGAAGTTTCTTAACAGACACTGTTATGACAAGCATAAATGTACATTTGTACAGTAATTAAAGTAGTTTTATATTTATCTGTGATAAATTTTTAGAATTTTTCGTGTATTTTATCATAAAATATTCACGAATAGGGACACAATAGACAATAAGTATACGGTTCTCTTTTATATTTTATCAATTGCGGTAACACCGACCATATTCACTATGGCCACCCGCAATGCTTAATGGCAGCAATCGGCGAATCTAATGGCAGATTAGTTCTGCATATCAAGCGTAAATAGTCTTGACACCTGGATAATTGTCAAGAATGTAGGTAGACGGTTCTTTTCATAACGGCCGAGTTCTCTATCACACCTTGCCCAGTAACACCAACGGGTAGTAACTGTACACCCTCCAACACTCCAAAAATACATTTTTTTTTATATAATAATAATACTCTAGACGTGTCGATAAACTGTAGCTGACCCCATTGAAGGGGTTAAAACGAATTAGTGGATAATCTTCTTCGTTATAATTTTGTATCATATTTCAAAAAAGTCTGAGGGGAAGCTGTCAAGTACTTGTTTTAATCTTAACCACCCTAACTAAACACATTCATGGAAACTAAATATTTAAAAAATTCGTAGAATATTATTAATTTGAAATATTTTTCTATGATTTTTAAAAACATTGACTTGGTCACAAGATTTAGATAATAAAATACTAAAGAACTACTCTAGAATTATTCTATATAAGGATCAGTTTTTCTCTTTGCCAGACATCTGAAGTTTTTTCTTCGTATTTTTTTTGTTTACTTGACAAATATTAGAGATTATTATTTTATTTGAAGCAATTCGAAATTGTTGGGCTATGGACCATTGCATTTGATTCTTTAGCCAGTATATTCTGCGTCTTCTAGATCTACTTCTATTAGTAATTTTACCTTGAATGATGAAATTTTTCTGGCCAAAATTTGGTAATTTTACCGTTTTTGTTGTTATTATCGGTTGATAGCAACCTAGCTTTAACAATATTTGAGTATGTACAAGAACACACATTTACTGAATTTTTTGCTTTAAAGGCATTTTTATTAAACAAATTATAGAAATCTCATAGAGACAAAGCTATTTACATCACATTATATAGAAAAATATGGAAGTATGGGTAATTACAGGGTATACTACCAGTCTTTGGCTGGCTTAAGTGATCACTTTACACAATATAACTTTCATCATTCCACCCACAATCAACCTCCATATCTATCAAATTTATGTTACCATGTATTTAACTACAATCGAGTAAATTTAAATATATGTTACCAGGTATTTAACTACAATTTCAAAATACATTCTTCACGCAGACTATTTGTTTACTGTAGATAAATTGTTTTATGAGAAGTTGTTTTAAAAATCTAAAATTTAAGGTTGCCTAAATATAAAATATTTAGTAGCAGAAACCAAAGGAAGTTGAGTTGTGGCGATTTTAATGTGAAGGGTTGATAAAAGTGAAAAAATAACCTATTAAGAGCATTTTTATAATTATCGTATTTATTTCCTCATTGAACATTTTTATTTATTTCACACATTAATGATATTTTAATTATTATGCTTAATATTGATTGAAGAACAAGCAAGTTTTTAATCAATTTTTGTTTAATTTTATTTATTTAAAAAATATTTCAATAAAAATTATTGTGTTTGTGTCACTTTAAAGTGATTTTGAAACATCAAGGTATCATCAAACATTTAGGTAAAAAATTGACATTTTTGTGTCAAAATTCTTACAAAAATTTTCTCTTTAAAATTATTTTACAAACATCTTAAATTTTTTAGTAGTTTAGGAGATAACAAGAAAACAAAATTACTTTCAGTTAATATACATAACACTTCTAATATTTAATATAATAACAATTAATTTGAATACAAATAAAATCTATGAGTTATGTAATCGAAAATTCTAGAAAAATATTTATTTCATTATTCTTTATTACAAACCACAATTTTTGTAAAAATTTAACTTATTGAGCGATGAACACAACCGTAAAAAAAATATAATAATATTCAAAATATCGAAGTTCAATATTTCAGTTTGATGGAAATGTCAAGTGATACCTCGTTGTTAAGGATATATAATATTACAATAAATTCGTTTTGATCGGCATTTCTTTTTTTAATACTACAATAGGCCACGAGCGTCGACTACTGGAACACAACAAAAATACCCAGGCTTGAAAAAATCACATAAATGTATAATGACCTCACCGACGTCATGCCCACTGGACTACGTGGGTACTTTCACGATAACTTGACGTAACAGAGACGTTAACACTTAAATCCAAGCACGAAGGGTGAGTCTGCCTTCACCATCTGAAATTTTCACATGTTTCATCGCCACTGGTTTTGCATACATTACAGTCACGTGTTAAGTTATATTGTCTCTTGCACGCATTGGCAGAATTGCACCAGATTGCATAGAAAATCAATTAACTTACGTACAACAATACCGCCTACAAGAATTCAAAAACAACAAACAGTATTCTAGCACCTAGTACCAAGGTCTGTTTCTGATAATAGCATCTAAACGTTTTCTAGGATTCGAATACTTCTTTGTCTTTGTTTCAATCGAGTTGTCATATTTAGGATCGGTAAAATATTGTGAAGACTTTATTATAAGGACATGACTGACTTGCCATGTTCAAGAAGTTTACTTAAACTATGTAATAGTTATTGAAATATACTAACATAATTAGATTTTCCCTGCAAAGAATCGTACGGACAACAAGAAAATATATTACCATAGCAGAAAACATTTATTTTTACAAAACTTATTCACAATACCTTGATATTTTTAATTTAATATTATTAGAAATATTTTTTTAAACCAAAAGGGATAGGTACTACAATATGACTTACCAATACTTTATACAAAAATGTCGACTATAACCCGCGCTGTCATTAGAATAAATGAGGGAAGTATAAATACGTACATTGAAACAAAAACTTTGTTCAAATTAAGTCTCAGCTTCAGCGACATCTAGTATACGTGGTGTGAAAATGATCCATGTTATTCGAATTGTTTGCTCGGATGGGCGATTATATCGACCGAAAAAAGGAAACAATTTTCAAGCGTTGTTGTGGCTTAAGTCTATTCATGGTGAAATGGCAAACCAAACTGAGCACAAATCAGTTGTCAGCTGTCAAATTGGCTGTCGCTGGAAAAGTGTTGCCAATTCGAAAAACAAACCTCTAAAAACACCTTTAGTATATTTTTCTTTCACTTCTTATTTATCTTTTACATGAAATTCTATTTAGCTTAGAAATTTTTTTTACTTGTGCCAAAAAAATAATCTTCGGCAACCTTCCTTCGTTACGAGAATAACGTCTGCCTTTTACAAAAAAATTATACGTTATAATAAATGTCGCTCATATATTTATCTTCACCGATACGATCTGTATGTATAGTTAAAAAATTCTACGTGCCATGTAAAATATTATGTAAAAGATATACTTTTAAATAGTTAAAATACAAAAAGTTATTTAATTTTTAAATAGTAAAGTGACTTTTAACCCACTCTATACAATTTCAACGTTAATAAAATAATTCACTGTACTTGTTCTCTAAAATAATAAAAACACTTCTCAAATGAAACGCAAAAAAAAATAAAAATAAAGAATTGATTAACTCTGAAGAAATTCAATAATCAAAGAGATATTTTTATTGTATGTGTGATTGTTTGAAGAAAAGTGTGATTTTAGAAATGGTCGTGACGATAGATAAGTGAATTGTTTTCCGTGATGCAGCACGAGCTGCGCGTGGGCGGCGCTCGTGTCTGTCCACCTGAATACAATGGAGATAGAGATGTCGCCATCTCCGTCTTGGAAGTCGTCACATAACATACCTGCCGCATCACGTGGCATCGAAAGATGCCTTCCTTAAAGACGTCTTCTCACGAAAAATATTTTTAAAAAGCGTGCAGAAAAACAGATTATTATTTTGGTTGATTTCCAATTCGAACATTAAAACATTGTGTTCCTACATATTTCATATTCTTTTAAAACATAATATATTTAAAAAAATCGCTTTAATATTAAAATGCATTATTTTTATACGAAAATATTGAGAAAAAAATTTGAATAAAACAGAATAGTCGTTTTTTTTTCACATTACAAAAGTCACCAGAAAATATCTTACTCAAGGTTTATTATGCGGACCATAATAATAGGAAAATTAAATAATTTACTATAGTACCTACGTACAACTATAGTGCAGAATGTTTAAATTTTAATAGATGAATTTTTAATCTATTACACGAGAAAGTGTTTCAAGGAGAAAAATACTAACAAAAAATATTTCTTCAGTCAAATCGTCAAAAAATCAATGTTTTGTTGTTATTTTTATTTTATTTTAGTTCTAGCAGCGTCTTTATTCAACTTTTTTTAAATTCTCTCCAAAACGTTATTTTTTCTATCAATGGATATATTTTGGGTTCAGTCATACGATATGCAAATAATAAGTATCTAGTTACCAGTTACCTAGTGTGAGATCGATAAACGATATTCCGCTTTCAAAAATTATGTGACAAAATCGACATCAAATATACACGGTGTGTTGAACTACGACGACATGAAATGACGCACATAAAATATTTCCCGGAAATTGGAAAACTTGGAAAAATAAAATTATTGTAAAACCGTCTAAATTCCAAAATTTTCAATTAATTATGAGAAAAGTACTATTTATATTCAAACCAGCGTGAAAATTATTTTATAAGTATTAAACGCAAAAATCAACAATTTTCAATTTCTAAAGAACAACAAAACGATAAAACACGCGTTTATAGAACCGATGTAAATATTATTTCATAATAAATTGTGGTTTTGGATACAAAACTAATTTTCAAATACTAGTTAAGCTCTAGTGTATGTATTACACTCGGATCGTATAAATCTAAATTCTTAAAATATTCCCAATGACTACCGCAACCCCTTCATCTTTCAAGCCCTCTCTCTGCTTGAGTAGTAACCTGATTGTGTTTAATTTATTTGTACTACTTACATGTACTACATACTTACATGAATCCTATCGAAACAAGTAAATCACAATTCTGCATATAGTAAAAATATATCAATAAAACATACATATTATTACATTGGTTCATTATTAAATATCAGTAGGTATTGCAATATTCTATTTTAAGTCTGTCCAATCTACAATATTTTTTATTTTAATTTTATTTTTAATAGAAATATATTTGGTCAAAAGGGAACGCATTATCAACAACTTAAATATTTACTATTGTGGTATTTAATCTGGGGCTAACTCGATTTTCACTTTATTATCCATCCGATTTTATGTAGTAAAACGTATATTTTACGAGCACATACTAATAAAGCATTTTACTATGTAATAAATATTATTTCAACAAGTATGAAACTATTGAAATACAACATAAATATTAAAAAATATAGGAATGATTTTGAAAAAAAAATCGTGATAAAATATGTACAATGGCACACTAATTAATATAAGAGTTTATATTAATGTTTTTTTACCAAACCTTGGTAGTATTCCTCCAACTTAAATATGTATTTTTATCTAATATGATGGTAAAATATATATATTTTTTTTTACTTATATATTATATATGTACATATATTCAAGTTCCAAAGATCTACAATAAATTGGCAAACGCAAAATTGAAATAAAAGGTAATAAGTTGTTTATTGTCGGAAATAAGTAGACAGGAGATGGAAAACCTGTTTCATGAAAGTATGTAAATGTGATATTTAAATTTATTAAACTAGGTGTATATTTATTTATATTATTTAATATTTATGTTTTCATTATATATATTATACATCTTTGGAACATGATATGTATAATACCCCTGTCCAATGCATCCCAGTTTTTCTATGTCCTGGTTTCATATACCTATCTGGTGTCTACATGCAAATATAATTAGATTTTGATGAAGAAAATATCTGAATATTTATATTCAAGATCAGCTGACCACAGTAACATTGGTGATGTTACTATTAGATTTTGGTTTGTATAACAACTTTTTTTTTTTTTCTTAAGATTACCGAGTGCAGGATTCACCTAAATCCTCTTGTTTTCCTCTATACTTTCATACAATATGCGCCTTACAATTTATATGACCTCTACATAAAGGTTTGTGGCAACAGAAATGTTTTTTGTAAACAGTTTTCAATTAGGTAAACACACTGCTTATAAAAAACCTTTTCCTTGGGGATTTATGTTAAGTATCTATTTACTTCCCAACCTTTAGTTCACCCTTTGTAATCACTTAAAGAACCTGCGGAAAGCAAATGGAAAATTCCACTAGATGGCATTGCACTCTTAAGAACGATCAACTTAGACACGCAACAAAACAACACGTAATAAAGGTTTGTTTGAAAATTTTCTTTTGCTTCGTACATTTCATTGTTCCGGGTAATTTTACAACGTTTATTAAGGTATTAAGGTAAGGTACATATAGGTAGATTTTTTGGTCACGCACCGACAAGGACATCGACACACTCATATTATTATTATTATTAAGATGCGATTAATATTATTTAATTTCCTATCCATAAAATAATTAAACATTAAACAAATGTGTGTATAATATATACTAGCAACAGATTCGTCAGTGTCCTGTATAGTTTCATGAGTAAACAATCGACCAATAAGGATGTTATTAATAATGAAAACTCATGTCATGTGTCAAAACATATTTCACATTTAAAAAATATTTATTTCATAATAACATAATTTAAACAATTTTGGTTAAATATTTGTATAATTCATAAAACATCTACAGTTGACTGTAGATGTTTTATGAATTATAAAAAGAGTTCATAGGGAACGCTTGAGCGTTCCCTAAATCTATAATAATATAATAATGTATATTATAATAATTAAAATACTGTAAATTATATATATTTGGTATATAATACTGATTTTCTTTAATATCTTTATTAATATTGTTTTAGTCACCGAAGGTCACAGAGCATTTAATAATAAAAATATAAATACCTAAATTAAATAATAGTTTCACGGTTTCCATGGTGGCTTAAGATTTTCTAAAACTTTTTGAAAGATTTTACGAAGTTTATATAATTTTTGAAAAGATTTATGATCATTTCAGGAGGTAATTTTCAAATTTAGTCAAATCCACTATTTAACGGTTTGAGTAAATGGAACAAGTAATGATTTTAAAATACATTATCTATTTTTTTTGGCAGCGAAAAACGTCCACATGGTCCATATCCGATCACCTTCGCGATACTTTGTTTACGATACGATGTTTAAAAATAAACCTGTCTAGATTTGTCCGGTATTAAAAAATCAGTCCTATATTAATAAGGTTTTATTAAACGATTACCGAAAATCAGATAATACCGATCACTTTTGAGAGAAATCTAACATTGGCAGTAAAAAATTGGAGTTGACTACTTTCAAAAATTTCTTCCTGTTTTGTGCTTGTTGTATACTCATATTATGTGGTATGCATGACAAGCGCATAATAATATGCATATATTGTCATGCTTGATAAAGATTTCAGCGAAAAGCAAGCATTTAATAAAATTTAGAACATGCCATTAAAAAAAATTCCACTAAAATGGGTTGCGGCTTTATTTCATTAATTGCTGTTCATTTTTAAATAAATAACACTGTTCATATGTACTCCCTCTCGCTCCGGTGTAGGTGATCGGAAAATTGTAGATTAGATGAGTCCTCTCATCGTCCAAGTCCTCAAAATGGTGACGGCTCTTACGACAATCATTAACAAAGAAGTCGGCGAAATATCTATTCACCTTGACAGCACTGTTTGAATGTGGAATAGTCCGAGAATCCGACCATTCGTATATATTCTTTTCCGGATGGAATTGAACACCGTAAAACGGATATCTAAAAAAAAATATTGTTTACAATGTTCAGTGCCTCCCACCTTCTCTTCCCTCCCCCACCGCTAGCGAGCGGTTAGTCGATTGGTGACCTTGAATTGGAACGGTTAAACACTGCTATCAACCTCGAAGGCTATATGCCGACCTTTGGCAAAATATAATGAATTATGATTTTCTAATGAACTCTCTTAATTTAACTAACTTGTCGTGTAGAAGAACTTTACATATTTTAATCATTTTATTTAAAATAGTAAATGGCATGCTGGACATCCTTAATTTAACTGAACTGATTGTATACCACGTTCCCGCGCGGAGTACCAGGACTTCGGTGCTGTTCTATGTAAATATATCATATACATTTTTTTTATAGGAATGCGCCCACACAAAGACTTCACAGGCTTGGAAACGTTTTGGTCTTGTAGATATATTCCGATGTTCAATGTTGAATTATAAGAGTGATGTTTTTGATGCTATTGTAGTGACTTTACACGCGCTCATACACATGGCCGCGTACGGGCTTACCTATCAACCATTAGGCCCCGAACCAGAGCGACCAATAAGCAGACTTCTCCGCAGACCGTCCCAGCACCAGCATCACCATTCAACCCCACCTCCAGCGAGCCACTCCAAAGTTCAACCGCGCACTTAAATTGTATTAATTAATTACCTCAATAAACGAAACCTTGTAAGTGTTCTTTCATTTATATACTCTGTTCTAGTTACAGCAGACACCCTACACTGCGACATACAACCAACACGCGTGAGACAAGAAGAGGTTAATAACTTTGGTCTCACAGTATCATAACCTCTGGCACAATTTCGAGTTAATCATAATTTGAATTACTTTGTCACACACACACACCATCAACTCCTCCACTGTCAAAGATATAATTGATTTTGGTACTCAATCATTCTGTGTTAAACCTAAATATTTTAGATTTTTTTTTTCTTTATTGTCATTATTTTCTCTCTTTTAAATCAATTCTTTCAATTTCTGTTTTATATATATATATTCCATGCTACTTGTGTTTCCGCTCAATTTTTTTTTTATAATTAATTTTGTACAATATAAAAAAATTAAAATAATTCTATACAGTCCACTGTATCAATATGTGTGTTCATGCATGTATAGGTGAGTTTGTGTGGTTGGAAATTTAAATTGTATCATATTGCGTACCATTACAACTGTGATAGAATAATGTTGTGACATAATTACCTGGTTGACTCCATGGATGATATATATGTCACATTTTTGAAGTCATCACTAGTCGTTAAAATTTTCCATCCATTTTCCATTCCGAATAGTGTAAACTCCTAAAACCAAAAAATAATGTTAAAAATCTTAATTTTTTTTACTGAATAATACGAGCGTAGCTCAGACTACCAAATATATACAGATGAACTAACGGATATTTATTGTTTCAATATTTTCATTTTGGTATAACCCATGTGATCAAACAGCTCCGCGATTTTTTATAAATATATGACTTGAGTGCAACGAACATTTTATCGCTGTCAATACAATTTCAGAACATAGTTCTGACAATGTTTACAAAATAAGTACTGCTTCGTAACTTGCAAATATTCGACATAGACAACAAATATATATATACTATAAAGAAAGCAAATTTTTCATAAGAAATAATAAATGCCTAATGAGCCCAATAATAATAAATAGGCAATCAACTTAACATGGTTAAAATCGATAAATAAAACGTGATCCTAATTAAATGTGTTTTTTCACAGATTACCAAATATATAGACATGAACTAACGCAAATCTCTTGTTTCAATATTTGCATTTTGGTGTCACTCACGTGATCACTGTAGTACCACTTACACAATCAAATAGATACGTGACTTTTTTTAAATATATGACTCGATTGGAACAAAAATTTAAACGCTGTCAATATAATATGCATTTATTTCATATATTTAGTATTTATTAGAAATTATATAAAAGATATATATAATATGTTTGTAAAATTCTTAATGTAAAAAATACGTCTTGTTTACACAAATATTTAATTTTCGGAGAGTAAATACTTTTACTGTTGCACAAATGTGTCATAAACTATCAGATTTATACATTCACAAAAAATGTTTTTAGAATGCCCCTCGTCCCGCAGCTAATGTTCAAAACCCTTCTACTATATATATATACACGTTATTTCATGTCTATTCATTTACAATATTATATTATATTTAAGTAGATTTTTTTAGATTAATGTACAATATTTTGTATCGGATTGTTAAACCAACAAATGATATTTTTACCGTTTGAGTGATGCAAAAACCATGATAGTTGAAGGTGACATCTTGTGTTGAGAGAGTAGTGATCACATCTTCCGGGGCAGACCCGAAAAGCTTACTCTTTTCGGCACCTAAATTTGATTCAGAATTCATAAATACATGGTTTATATAGTATTCCCACAGACTATCAAATATATGAATATGAACGTTGAAATTTTGGTGTCACCAGCGTGATTATTTTGGTATCACTTACGCAATCAAATAGCCCCGAGACTTTTTTTAAATGTATGGCTCGATTGGAACGAATATTTAAACGCTGAAAATATAATATGCATTAATCTAAGAAATACATCCTGTTTACACAAATATTAAATTTCCGAAGATTAAATACTTTGACTGTTGCATAAAAGTGTCAAAAACTATCGAATTTATGTTTCCACAAATAATGTTTTTAGAATGTCCCAAGTTCCGCAACTAATGAATGTTCCAAACCCCTCTAATATATATGTATGTTTCCTAATTGATTATTAATTATGATCTCTAAATTTAAAAAAAAACTTTTTTCAACTAAAAGTAGACAAAAAAGGTGAATAATAATCGCTGATTGGATTTGGTAAAGTAATTAGCGGGCGTGAGTAATAAACAAAAATATTTATTTATTCTCGAACTACGAAATTACTCAATGTTTCTTCGTATATTGAAAAATATTTATAATGTTCCTTCGGATAGGAAAATATCCAGGTTCGAATCTCAGCAGTAACCAAATATTTTTACTATAAATATTTTTGTTTGTATATTTTTCTAGTTGCTTCATTTAATTTGTATTAAAAATACCACAAAAACAATGTTTTGAAATTGCAACTTTATAAAAAAATCATTTTAAAATCTTTACATTTTTTACAAATTATTGAAGGTTTCACATTTTACCTATTACATATCCATTGTAATCTATTTACTAATTACAATACAATACATTTTTAAATTGATGTTTTGTCGAAAAAATTTTTGGATTCAGTTTATAAAAAATTATTATTAACTTCGTCCACGCTTAGTACCCTAGAATATCGAAGAACACGTGCTGACCAAATATTTATTTTTAAACAACTGCAAGGCGATATTGGCTGTCCCAACAAATTAGAAGTAATATCCTTCCACACATCATCTAGATCGACCCGGCAGTCCGAACTCTACCATATTTCCAGAAGTAAAACATCTTACACACAAAACTCATTCAGTCACATTTCATGCAAATACAATAACAAGAATTATTTCATTAACAGAAATTGACTTTTTCAACATTTGTCTTACTACGCTTAAAGAATTATTTTTATGAATCACTACAATTTAAATTTTAATCAATCATTCTACCTATAAACGCTCCCTTTACCACAACAATAGTTTCAATCTCCCCACTCTTTCTCCAAACTCTTTTTTTTATCTTCTTTTACTGATATATTATGTGCCTGAACATTTATATGTATTTTTATAATTAGTATCATATTATGTTATACATTTATTATGTTAGTTCTATTATGTTTTTTTACATTGTTAAAATTCCTTAATTAATTAGATTTTTTTTTTAATTAAGTACGTGAAATAAAACGTATTTTTGCGTACAAGTTACGCATGTATTATTTTACATAGAATTGAGGTACACTGACTCTGGATATAAAATAAACTTACCATTCGTAAAATGAAGCGTTGATGGCTGATTTTTTGAACTACAATCGATACGATAGTTTTGTTCTTTTCTATTCAACCAGAGATATGCCAGGAGTTGAAATCCAAGACAAGTTCCCCACAACGGAAAATGATCGCCTTTGTCGTTCAATGCTTGCGCCACGCTGAATATGTGCTCGCCAGCATCTGCGTAACCATTGGCTTGGTTAAACCATGTTGCACCTCCAGGTAACAAAACCCTGAAAGAAAATTTTCTCATTTTTAAATAACCTTTGACATGTAAACACGTTAGTTCATTTTTTTTTCTAATCCTTTAAGTTTCTTTTCCGGGGTCCAGGTCTCACAACCCTATGTAACAATATAATGTATAACTGGCGAATATAGTGTTCTCTCGGATTTTTATTAAAAATATTTTTTCTTGTACAATAAAATTGAGTTTTTCACAGTTTTTGTAATAAGTAATGCAGAATGTAATTCTACAATTTGTTCAATTTGTAAAGAGAGTAGCTAAAAATTTCAATTATGAACAAATGTTAAAATGAGGTTTGAACAATTTAGTATTATCTGTTATCTTTATAGAAAACATTAAATGGATACCTGGTTGGCCTTGATATAATTCTGACTGCACTGTGTTCCAATTGCTAATGACTGCATACTGTGAGTATTATATTTCATGTTAATGCGTTTCGAATAAATTCACTTTTGATAGCCCCATTTACGATGTAATCGTAATTTTAATTTATGCACCGTAAAAGTGCATCTAGAAATTTTAGAATAGTTGGTGTCAATAAGTTAATACAAATAAATGTACAGTCGTAAATGTACAAATTCAAAATATTAATATTGTTGATTTGTTTAACAAAAATATTGTTTTAATTTGAAATTTATGTAATTCTTTTCCATATTTAAATTTATTTTTTAAATACGTTTACACCGCAGACCAGTTAATGAATAGACATGAAAAAAAGTGTACATATGGGAGAAAATTAGTTACGCGACGAGGGGTATTCTACACACATTATTTGTGGAAACATGAATCCGATAGTGTATGATACATTTATGCAACAGTGAAAAGTATTTACTCTTCGAAAATTAAATCCTTGTGTAAACAAGATGTATTTTTTTATATTAATGTATATTATATTGTCAGCGTCTAAATTTTCTTCTAAAAAATCGCGGACCTAACGAATTTTCATTAGTTTATGTCTATATATTTGATAGTCTGTTTACATGAATGAATATTTTCGCCGTAAAGATCGGTTAATATTTATTAGTTGATCATTCTGCTCTGCGATAACTCGCTTCACACACGACTAAACACTTCGATACTCGACTTCACACAGATAAAAGTATCATCCGTATTCATGCGTTCTTAGGAAGGATATTAAATAATTCAACTACTGGATGGGAGAAATTGTGCTGAGCTGTACCATGTTTGGTTTGAGTATCGTAATATTCCTGACCGACCTCGGCCTATTGCTGAAACAGATTATTAGCGATCAATAATTGTTAAAATATTATTTGTGTATATTGGCAGAAAAGAAACGAAAGTAGACTGAATGCAGTGGAAATGAGATCACTTAGACGTATTTGTGGCAAATCTATTTATGACAGAGTAAAGCTGATGTTAGTATAGTGAGTAAGATTAAGAAAGGATTACTTAGGTGGTTTGGTCATATGGAAAGGATGAATGAGGAGAGAATGGTAAGAAACATAGTGGAGGATGGTTCTGTTAGAAGCCTCAACAATCGGCGAGCTTGTATGACAAGATGTATGAATGTGGATGAGGCGAGAATTGTGTGTCAGGACAGAAGAGTGTGGCGCTCTATCCTCTCTGCCTACCCCCACGGTGAAACGGCGTGATGGTAAGTAAGTAAGTAAGGCATTTTTACATAAATTGCAATTAACACTTGAAACTTTTCTAACTAGTAGTTTAAAAAATAACTCAAAATCATTTCCTAACTGCAATCGAAAACTGTTTTTAAATTGTTTTCATTATTAGAAATCTTAACATTGTTTCTGCATAAGCAATCGATAAGATTTATAAGTGTGATAAAAATCGTATATTATAGAAATATGGATTTATGAAATTAATAATCAGAGTGACTGAAGGCTTCTGGATTAATTTGGTTATTGTTAAGAATGAAAATATATCAATTATATCTTTATTAAAGAAAACACATTCTTATTGTGAAGTAATAACTTCACAATAAGAATGTGTTTTCCTTAATAATATATGTTGTATCAACGTGTCCAAAATTTAATAAAAATGAATTGATAATTCTGGCGTCTGCAAATCGGTTTACTCAAAGGTATTTGAGATTCTGTAAAAATAATGTAGATGGCTTTCAAATAATGGAACGACAGGTGTATTAATTTGAAAAATGTAACATATAGTTTCGAAAATTTGTCAAGAAAAATACTGGCGTTATAGCACAAAGGTAGTGCACTTCCCCGGATTGGAAATGAAGATCCAGGTTCGAATCCCGGTGACGCTAAAACAATATTTTTCGACAAAATTGATTTTATATGTATATATTTATAATTAATACATTAATTTAGTATTTTCAATTATATCTACCACTGCGGACAAGAGACTTTAAATAACTCTATCTGCCTCCTCATGCGGAGTATTATTACAATTGTTAAGGAGAACACATTCTTATTGTGAAGTTGTGATATTTTAAATACTAATTAAATATATCAATTATAAAGATATACATATAAAATCAATTTTACCAAAAAATATTGTTGTTGTGCTACGATTATTGTTGGAAAAGAGAACCCTGTTCCAATCCCGGTAGCGCAAAAACAATATTTTTCGATAAAATTGATTTTATATGTATATCTTTGTAATTAATACATTTAATTAGTATTTTTAATTATTACAATCCGCAATCATCATTATTTGTTGTTTTTTTTAAATTTTATATAGTATTTACTTATCATTTTGACAAATAAAAATAATAAAGTTAATTATTTCTCTATACCTGTCTCAAATAATTCCAATAATCTATATTTTAACAATATGAGATAAAATTGACGTTCATTACAAGTCATCCATTACAAGTAATTGTATCTCTACTAATTATTTAAATAAATTATTCATTGAATTAACAAACAAATGTTTTATTAATAACGTTGTTTATTTTAACGCCGAACGGTTTCGATACCGCTGTATCTAAGTCACGACAGACGTACACCAGGTTATGCCTGCTCGAGGTTAAATGTTGGTAACTGGAGATTTTTACCAACGTAAAATATCTAGAACACATCCTGGCCGTCTTTATATTCAATTCTTGGAACAGATTGAGAAAATCCAACAAATAAATGTTTCTGATAATCTGTAGGAATTAGATTTTTCTTTAACAGGTAAGTTTATAGAGAAAATATCTTAAGCCACCCTAAAATTTTATTTTGTTTGATATACATACATATTAATTATTTATATGTTACTTACTTTTAAATTTATGTTATTTTTATATTTATTTTTTATTTAATTTGAATTATCAACTTTTAATTTAAATATGCAAATATCTTTATTATTTTTCGTTGTATTATTTTTATTATTTTCGCTAAAATATGATCATTTCACACTCCCTGCATGTTGTCTGAAATAAATTATTAATATTATTTTATTCAGAGTGTTTTTTATCACTACTATTTATATATAATTCGAATCACTATTATTTTCATAACTATCAAAATTTAAATTATCGTCGGAAAACTATAATAAAATTTAATAATTATAACTGATAAAAAATAAGTATTTATCTAGTATAATACAAATACTGTGTATTATATAGTAAATGGGATCTGACACTAAAGATAACGAAGAAATTATAATTCAAGTTTCCGAGTTCTCAAGTGAATTAAATAGTGACTAAATGATTTAAATAATACAAAAATACATACCGTTTAATTTCATTTTAATTCAAACAATATTAACGTTAAAAACTGTCGTAATCTGATTAAATATAATTGCGCATAATAAAAATGGCATATTGAAAAAATATACTCAAAAGAACTGGACTGTAAAGACGTGTTTGTTCCCAGTGTTCACTGCACGACAAATGCATTATTTTAGCAGTAGCACAAAATGCACGGTTATAATTTTCAATCCTATTCGCAAACGTTGATTCAAATGGTTTAGTCATTGTGATGATTCACTTATCATGTACTTCTCCAAGGTTTGCTCACAAACAGAGACGACGTATATTGTAAAACTATCCTGAGTAATTTATTAATTATTAAGGAAAACACATTCTTATTGTGAAGTTGTAATTATTCAGAACAGACGGTCTGTGATATTTTAAATAATAATAATAGTGCACTTCCCCGGATTGGAAATGAAGATCCAGGTTCGAATCCCGGTGACGCTAAAACAATATTTTTCGACAAAATTGATTTTATATGTATATATTTATAATTAATACATTAATTTAGTATTTAATTTATTAATTATTCGCAAGCAAGCCATAAATTCAAATGTTTAATTATTTATTTCTTTAAACAGAATAATAAGTTAATATTTGATCACTGTGATAGGAGTCGGAAAACACTTTGTAATATAATAAATACTAAGGACCACACAAGAACATTAAAACACGATCAATCGCGACGATTGTTAATAAAAAAACATTTCATAATTGTACGAAATGGATTTGTTCCAATCGATACAAAAATTAATATCAAAAATAAAAAAGCCATGGAAGATTCGAACAATATATGCGCGTAAATATATATTTTAGTAATCACGCGGTGTATTTCAGGATACAGAGGTCAATATTACTGGTATAAGTCAGCTTATTTAATATAAGTATCTTAGCTGTCAAGCAGTGTTTGGAAAAGCAAGATGAAGAAGTTCTTACCCGTTGATTTTTTGCAGTAAATCCTCGTAATACTTCCTCTCCATTCCTATTCTGAAAGTTAATAAAAATACATGTTTTTAAATTTCCACAACTCGTTGTACATCAGTAATGAACAAGTGATCAATTTTAAAAAAAATACCTTATAGGAACGACCCGGGCTCCTGAACCTTCGAGAAACTTGACATACGAGGCGGCAATATAGCTGTCATACGTTCCTTCTCCATAGATATTTTTCAATGTGTATGCTATTTCTTGAGCCAAGACACCGATGATAGGACGGTCATTTTCATAACTCATTATTCTTCAAACCAGTGTTTAAATCCCTTAAAAAAAAAAACTATTTTCAATGCACAATTCGTACGATGCAACCCGCACTCAGCACTATTGCACACTGACGTACTCGTATTATCGGCTGGCTTTATTAAATGTCACATATTGCTTCTCTATATATAGAACACAATGGTCACTCACCGTACTTATTCATACTTAAGTATACATTTTAAATCCACTACAATATTATAAACTTAACGATATTTTTCTGATAAAGAAGCTCACTAAATAGGCCTTTAGAAAGCGTTATTTGATATTGATCGATGCCATCTTTTGTCAATTTTTAGATCGAAGAATATTATATTTTATTGAACGAAAATCATTGTATATTGAATCAACAATTATAAAAATATTTAAGGAGAACACATTCATATTGTGAAGTTGTAATTATTCAGAACAGACGGTCTGTGATATTTTAAATACTAATTAAATGTATTCATTAGAAAGATATACATATAAATTCAATTTTATCTAAAAATATTTTTGTTGCTATCGGAATTCAAACCTGCATTAACCGATTATCCTATACTAATACAATACATTGACGACAAATTTTCTAAACTTATATGTTAAATTGACACATCTATCGTTCCATCACAATTTGAAAGCCATCTTTTTATTTTTACGGAATCGTAAATACCTTTGATTATATACTGTATTGGTATAGCATAATCGGATAATGCACGTTCCCCGGATTCACGTTCTAATCCCGGTAGCAACAACAATATTTTTCGATAAAATTGGTTTTATATTTACATATTTTTTAATTAATACATTTAATCTGTATTAAACATAACACATTATTTATTTATAATAGATATATAATTTATTTAATTACTTGAATTATGCCAACTGCGTATGAAAATTTCTTTACACTAGATCAAACCACTGAGGTAAACTCGAATACTACGCTATGTGACCACAAGGTAAACTAGATGTGTTCTGCAATCTAGTGTACAATTAGATGTGTTGCGTACGTAAACATTCTGTTTTATAATATAATATGTATAGAGATAATATCAACAATATTTCTAGAAAGCAACATACGCATAAGAGGAACATGGGGAATAATGAACATCCGGTAATACAATTTATAGATGATAATTGAGTGTGAGAGGATTCACATTTCTCAAAATGTCCACTATTAATATTATTTTATACTTATACCTTGTATTTAGAAGCAAAGCCTGGGTTTCGATATAAATGAAAGATAGGATCCTCTTGTTGATATTAAATGCCGCGTCGAGCAAGCTCATGCAACCTTTATCCGCATGAAAAAAATGTTCTGCAGTCACGATCTCAACCTTAAATTACGACTACGAATGGTCATAGGCTATGTGTATACAATCCTATGCACTTTGACCAATCTAAACTAAATTTTTCATAGTTACTCTCTCATCCCCTCCCTCGGATATAAATTTGTATTATATTATAACTGCCGTATGTTCCAGATTTTGACCCTGAGTAAAATACTGGCATCTCCTTCCCTCTTGTCACTTCATCCCCTCCCAAAGATATACATGTGTATTTTATTTAACGACATTCATATATTGTGTTGTGACACTACGATCCTGAAGAAAATATATTCAATTCTCCGGATATCGCACTCCAAAATTTTGCACACATTGTTACTATTAGGGTCTGCGCAAAACAATGACACCACCACGCTCTTATCTCCCCCTAAAACCTTATTTTATCATATTCTGAATCCCGAGCAACGCCGGGTAGGGACCGCTAGTTAGCTACGAATTCATGTTGTGAACAATTATGAGCAATACTTGTATTTGTTATATACTTGTATCATGTAAACAAATTTGATCATTTTAATTTCTGACCAAATGCATTAATAATGTACTTATCCCAAAATTAATTTGAATATATATTTTTTTTTTAAATAGAGATGCATACACGGAACTCGTGTCACATCAATATTCTTCCTATTTTCAAACTAAGCTAAATGCTTGTGCTATGAAGGAAAGGGAAAGACTCGGAACACACTACCAGTTCAGTTCCCCGCCTAGGAGATATTAATTTGATTTATTTAACCAAATTTACAAATATTTTTTTCGAACCAGAGAAACGCGTTCTATGTAGAGGTGGTATGATATATGTATCTGAGATATGTATAATATCATCTTTGACCGATTCTGTCGTACAATGGTAGAAGTTTTAGTACAGTCTAATTCCTGAAGGGTGAAAATAAAATTGATATAATCGATTTTATACGCCCCGGGTTGATGTTGTGGTTTTTTGTTAAGTTTGAAAAAAGTCCCAATAATAATAAAAATAAGTTTAATAATTTTTATGTAGGAGCGTTTTTTAAGTAAGTACCGGAATCTTTATAAAAGAATGACGCTACCATGTTTGTACTCCGTCTTTGAATTCACCATCGTCATAAAAACGCTTGTCACCAAGAAACTACTTCAGATGAAGGAAAAGATGGAAATCACTTGGCGCCAAATCAAGATGAAACAGGATATACTTGGCGATGAATGTTAGTTGGTTTAATGTTTCGTGTATTCAAGAAACGAATTATCTCACACTCGGCGGGCTGATCTATTGTCTTGAACATTGCAACCACTCACTACAAGACGGCCACACTATGTGAATGTCTAATATTGCATGTGGTGAGTCAACAGATGATGGAAACTATTACTTACAAAAAAACGCGCCTCGTATATCCAAAAACATAAATATGTTTTTAGCATTAAGACAAAAAAATGATTTTATAAAAGAAAATTATAAACCAAAACCAATAATTGTGATGCGATCACCAATACCTCTCCTCCCTGTATATAGGTAAACATACATATGTTGTTTCTTTTAATCATAATTGCAATGTTATCTAGTTTCAAAAGATAAATCTTATCTCTTTGAATGCACAAATTTTGAAGTTTGTGCAATAATGAGTTTACTTGTATTTCTGCATTCTTATCTATTTATGGTCTGGGTAAGAGATTGGTTAATCTTTACCATACCGTGATATAAAATAGGCATACGCAGCCATGCTGTCAACTCGTGTTACCGCAAGAAATTTTTAACATTTTAAATGTGAAGAAAGCTTTTATTAGTTTAAATGGCCTTAAAATTATTAATCCTATAAACTTCTCTAAATATTGAGCATTAATTACGAAAATGGGATCAATATCCTAATATTATTCGGAGCATTCATCAAGTTCTATACAATACTACTTTTTTTTTTAACTCTCTTCATTAAATGGTGAGAAGAGAGATCATATATTCGTATGTTTGTTATGATTTTTATTGTGAAATTAATGCATTATCTCTATTTGTCTTACCACAAATAGTATGTTTTCCAGCATATTAATTTTACAACTGACTGAAATGAAAAATAATTATTTTTGTCGGATTCGCTTTACATAACTAGTTTTTCACTAGTCAGATCTAAACATAAACATTTTTCTTAGAATTAACTAAAATATGAATTTTATGTTGCGTATATTAAAGGAAATATTACAGTATTAATTGGGGCGGTAGACTAATGTCACTGCCTGGTTTTGGAAGGGTTAAGACATGACCGCTTTCGGCAACTAAGGTCAGAAATTCTAATGCAGACTAGTTCATTTTAATCATAGATTAATGCACATATCGATTCCTTAATTTATAAAACAGCTAACTCCATTTTTCTAAAATGTTCAAGAGCAACAAAAAGCTATTTAATTTTGTAATTAAACGGATTACGAAAATTTTAAAACACGCTTTGATAGATTGTTTATGCGTATTTATAAGGAATATTTGGAGTTAGCTGAATTTCTTTAGCAAATTTGTAAAATATTATTGGGAGTTAGCTAATTTTCCATGATAATGTAGTGCAACTATTATGATTTTCGCGGACATCCTCTATTTCTGGTGTCATCAACACTTATCATCAACACAGGTAAACAATGAAGGTTTTTGCAAAATTCAATTTAAGGTTTTTCAGCACCTAGTACTAATTTATTATTTTAAAAAACGTGATATTACGCGTTTTAAAATTTAAGGGAATTTTTGTCTTTCAGTGTACCATAGAACAACAAAAAAGGAAAATAATGTCATCAAAAACGGTTTTTTGACCATGGGTGGAGTTAGTTGCTTTGCAGATTAAGGTATCAATATGCAACAATTAAAAATTCATGTAAGTATAAGCTTGAATAAGTTTTTTTTTCTTTATTACATATATATTTTTTTTTCCAAACTGCCTGGCCGTTACATTGCCTTTTACATAGTTAAACATATTTTTTTTATAAATAAAATATAACAAGGGGGAAAAATTTGATAGGGAGATGTTTGATGAATTACTTACTGATCACTGGGGTCACATCACTTTTTTTAATGCTTAATATAGGTTAATTGATTTTGTTAATTATTCTTGGCACAACACGTTCTCTCATTCTCTCACCGTACACATTGTTCGCGATCGGTACTCTGATGGTAGATTATAGTGAGGTTTTATTAGAAGCCTACACAGCATGTGTTCTACTAACCGAAAATGGCCCTTCGTAGCCATTTTGTGTAATCATCGTCAGGCCTGAACCTGCTATAAGGTTAAAGGGCTCCCCAAGTTGGCAGGAGCCCCGGAGTCCGAAAATAAATAGAAAAAATTCACGAAAAATAAATTTAACCAAAATTTAGAGAGCCTAAAAACTGTACCTCATTTTAATTTAACATCATCACTATTGGCTCGACCCCTGGTGGGTCTTGACCTCCTAAAAAAAATTCCTCAGTTAACCTCTATTATTCGCTATTTCTCTCCAATCCTGGTTTTCTAATATCTTTTAGATATCATAGACTTTGAAGATATTGTCAATCCACTTTAGCTATGGCTTTTCCAAGCTTCTCCTGGTCTTGTGTTCGGTCATCATCTTCTTCACACGGGCTTTGAATGAAAACTTTCTATGATATTTTAATAATCGACGCTTATTTCATTAACAGAGTAAAAAAACTCATTGTTATAGCGTTCTCACAAAAAAAAAACATTTTCTAAAACCGGCTCAAAGAAACGCCCTAAATTAGTATTTTCAAAAAAGTCCAATACCCACTCATTTTTCTTTGTCATTACCCAAGTCTCAGATCCACATGTTTACGCCACCACTGCTATGTTTCTCTGAAGGAAAAATGTCTCTGTTCACATTATTACAAATTAATGGCGAGCATAATGAAATACACTGCACAAATATTTTTTTTGGTCAACATTTCAGTAAATAACTTCGTCAATTTTATGAAATAACTCACGTCGGTCGAAGTTTACCGGGAAAATTGTGGATGGTTGTGAGGCAGGTTGGTGGAGATATACAAAACAGGATTCTTACACAATTAATTTCACAAATCGCTACTATACTGTGACTACTCTTTGAAATAAGCATTACGTTCGCCCACCGGACCTCGCTGCTGACTAGCGGACTATATCGATCTGAAGCGCACTTCTCGGAAATGTAAACAAATCTATTATAAGTTCATTACATACAGCAATGCACTTTTATTTAAGTTTCACATGAGCGCAGACTATGTAGGTATTTTTCTACAGCGTCGCCTTATTAGGCAGCACTATAATATACCCGTCTAATATTATAATAAATGTATAAATTTCTAAATAAAATATTTTTCTTCTGGTAGTTTTGCAATCCCACGCCTGAAGGAATCCGATGTCCTGGAACTTGAGAAGATGTCAAGTGAATTTTGATGAGCGGCGTCATTATTAAAGGAGATTGAGATGAGAAAAGAGAGTAGAAAAGATTTTATGGTGCAAGATCAGGAGAAAAGAGTGAAATAACCTCTCAACTGTATTCTTGATGCCTCGACTCCTCAGTTAAACTCAAATAAAAGGATACATGGGAAACATTAATTTTTTATACTTGATATTCAACTTTTTTTTTTACTATATTTTAAAGTTAGAACAGTAGTAAGGTTTCGGCAGTTAGTTACTAAAACCTTATGGCGCTCCTTCATATTCACTTCTTTCTTTTCTTTTTCTTTAATATATGGCACAATTATTAGATTGGTCATTATTACATTCAGTCATTAACATCATTATGGTATTATGATGTTAATGACTGTTAATGATGATGCTAATGATGTTAATGACTAAATCATTGTAGATAAAGAGCTCTGTATGTGTTCTTTGATCGTTTCTATAAAATAACTTGCTACATTATCAGCATTACCGATCATGTAATAATTATCCCATTTTAGTTTGTTAATATCATGATTTTTGATTTCTACAGTGTTTATTATTTTTTATAGTTTTAACATCTATTAGGGAAACAATCAGTACTTTTTGTATGCAATATAAATGGTTTCAAACCGTGCATAGCTAAATTTGTTTTATATTGTTCTATGACCATTTTCGGAAATATTAATATTAATATCACCTAAAATAATTAGAAAACGTTTGTTTTTATTTTTATTCAAAAATATATTAATTTATTCCCTTCACTAAATGCAAAAGTTGATAGGGAATAAATACTACGCGCGTCCTACAATCGAATGATTGAATAATAAAGTACTAGCATACTGCCTCGCATAATATGGTCGTCGAAGTAATCATATTTCTACACGCAAGTATCCATAAAGATATACAAATGGGATGACACAAAGATAAAGAAAAAGAAAAATATATATGAAAAATGAATATAGATTCTCCGCTTGGCTGTTTTGTTCTGTATGGGTGAACGGAAGCAAAATGAACCACACATCCGTCCTGTCAATCATAATAACCTTTGCAATTAGATATAAGAAACCATTAGATCAGAATGATCAGTATGACAAGGGACGTGATGTAATCCATATCGCACGTTGTGGCTATTATCATATGACGTGTTTATTTAAAATCCGCAATATTTTTCACTTCAATTATATTTATTTAATCACTACTTTACAATCAAAAAAATTTGATGAAAACAAACATAAAAAAATCAAAAATAAAGAGCAAATTAATAATATTCCACGAAACGAATATCCCAAACATTTACAACTCCCGCATAGAAAAGATGCATTCTTATGGCACGACGGTGTCTCAATGAAACTTTGATTTCTGAGAGACAGTAAAGGTGTGTGCGTACTGGGTGCGTCATTCTAATCGGCGCACAAAACATATGAGGTGATGATTTATAAATTGCTTCACGCTGAACTGTTCTTTAAAACTTCTTAAGAACAATTGTATTAGAATGAGTAATACCATGCGTTATATACACATTGTAATAGTGTAGAGATACCGCTCTCCGTTTTAATTGGTCAGTGGGCAGTATTGTCGTTGAAATTAGTTATAAACACGGAATGTTTTTGAATTTTGAAAATTAGGAATATTTATGTTTAAGGACGTTCCCAAAAAAATCACTTTTCTTACAATCCTTTTGAAACTTTGAATACACATACTTATGAGTATCTTTTATACGTAGAAATTTTTTTCAATAGTCCTTGCGGTAGTAAATTTGTAAATATTGACTTTTAAAATGAGCATATTTAACATACGAACCATACCCCGATCGATGTTGTAGCGCACGTTTAATTGAATAGCAATAGTAATTTTCTTGCGATTGTTTTGGAAAACTGAGAATCATTAATTAAAAATTTAACAAATATCTTTCTGTAAAAATAACTAAAACAAGCGGTATTCGTTTTGTTATAAAAAATATTAAAAGTGAGCTACTTTTGAATGGTTTTGACGTTTTCTTTTATAATTTGAATAGTGAGAGATTTTTGAACTTCTGCGCATGTGAGCGGAAGCGAAAAAGTACACTGTACCTCAACTATTTTTTATTCTATTTATAGTAGTTTACATACGGGGGAATTTTCTTGAAGATTGAGTACGACTGCTTTTTGGGAACGTCCTTAAATCTGAAAAAAAAAATTACTGTATTAATTAATTAACTTTTTATATTTTTAACTTATTACCAAAATTTGTCTTGTTCGAATGGTTTTGTTGGTTTTTCCATTGTTATAAATATATAACTACGTACTCGCACTATAAACGGCACACATCATGAATATTATGTTCCCGGCCGATGTTATTTTTGAATAACTAAAAAATGAAACACTATTTTTTACTTTTCTTTTTTATTTTTATTCACTTAATTTATTACAATTATGTTTAAAGTATGATCAGTGGCGTAATTTTATAAATTACGCCATTGATCGCAGAATGGAAAAAAGGCTTCCTAAAATAAGAATTGTATTTATGAATACTGCGTTGTTTATCCATTAAATAGTAAGAATAAAATTAGTCTGTTTTCCCATATTATAAGTATTTCTTATATTTACACTTTGCAAGGTAATTTATATGTGCTTGCAATTTAAAAAATACTTTCTTTGTTTTAAGGTGATTATTACATCACGGCGATAGTACCCTATTCAGACGTATTATATTAGCGGGGTACAACATTACACATTGATAATGCTTTTGTGTTTTTGCAGTACACATTAGAAACTTGTCAGTGTTATAATTCCATTTATAGCTATGGATTACCGGTAAATTTAATGTTACTCTCAAAAATATCGACGTCAAATGGATCGTAGGGCCATACTGCATTGACTGCATTGGCATAGTTACGCCACTGAATATGACATCGGCCAAGTGGCCGCTTCTTGCAGCGGCACAAATGCGTGCTATTTTAACAATATTTTCATAAGATTCTCGCACACTTCGCGTGTTATTTCAGCAATTTCATTTATTTATTTATTTTATTTCTTCTTTATTACATATATTTATTTTTTTGCCAAACTGCACGGCAGTTTTACGGCAAGGATTGCCATTTACATAGTTTAACTTTTTTTATATATAAATAAAATATAACAAGGGGGGGAATATAGATAAGGAGATGTTAGATGAATTACTTAGAAAAATATAAAGAATAAAATATATACGAATATATATAAAGAAAAAAATCAGTCTTTCGAAAAGATATACAATTTTTACATGGTGTAACAGACCTAGTTTGTATATAGTATAATATAACAAGGAAATAAAAAATTATATAAGAATATGTATCGAATATTATCCTGTAGCATCAGAATTGTTATTGGCTTATTGGCGTAGACCTTTCCTTTCAAGTAAATAGTCAGGAGCCGTCAAATCAGGTGATCAAGAAGGCCAGTGAATGGGACTCACCACTTACCCAGGACCGTTTCATGAGCAAAAGCTCCCATATCGGTCCTACTCATTCGCCGGCAGGTTGGTTGGCATTTTTTTAAAACTGTAAAAGTGAAATTTCAAAATTTCGGGCTGTATGTGAGGTGGCGCCGTCCTATTGAAACCACATGCGTTACAGGCCCAATCGACCCAATTCGACCACCAAGAAGTTTTCCAACATGTCACGTTAGCGATTACCATTAATGGTTGCAGCACTGCCATTATTATTTCAATAAAATGTTTTAATGACTTCAACACGTTATTGAGGCGTTAGATGCTCTATAATAAATTGTAATTAACTACTCCCTATGACTACAAAATTTGAATTGACAAAGATCTTCTTAACCATAGATGATAGCTAAACAAAATCGTCCTGGAACATAATATACACCGTGTATTAAAGATAAATATTCCAACAAGCATTGTACCTACGTATGTTCCAATAAACCATTTTTTCTCTATATATGAATATACCTAACCATAGTTCTATCACATATATACGGTGATGGAACACATAAATTATATATCGCAAAAAAACGGTGCACATGAATATACACACATTTGTTATTTCTAAATGAAAACTGGTTTACGAGTGCGTAGATGTATTTAAAAATGAGCGAACATCAATCCGCGATAGCAACGCTCCATTCATCTCAGAACTGTCGTCATTCATAGGAATATGGGTCGCACTGATGCCACTATTCATGAAAATAGGCGCATTTATTTACAAGTTCTAACCAGGGTACTAAATCACAATATCGGATCCACACACACACACACACACACATATATATATATATATATATATATATATATATATATATATATATATATATATATATATATTAATATAAATATCTATAGTAATACAATGTGAAAATTAACAAAATATTAGAAATTGATCAGATTAAAACTTGTGAAAGATGTCAAATACATAATTATTTAATGATTTTGAAGATCTTTAAGCCATTTTAGAACCTCTTTTTTGTACATATACATGTATTGTATATTCTTATTTAAGAATATTACTTTATAACTACGGGGTTTCATCCATTAAATAGTAAGAACAAAGTTGGACACATTCATATAAAAAAATGCGTTTTTATTTCACAAATGCACTCACATTTTGCATTTTCACATATGCACTAGCAGCTGAAAAAAAAATCTTATTTCGCTTTATACCAATTTTCGCTTTGATGCGATGATATGGTCCCTACGTGACATTTAGGGGGTATTACTGTATACATCTATAATGCGTTCACATAAATATAGGTTAAAATGAGAAATGATTCTTTAAAGTGTATAATTCCATCTCTTGCGTGGTAAAATTTAAAAAAAACATTAGTCTATGTTAACGCTAAGAAAAAAATACAGTATAAGCCGTGGCCTCTATCTAACGTGAGCCTCAATGCCCTGCACTGACTGCATACACTTACGCCACTAGGTGTGAGAAAGTGATATATGTATAAAAATGATATTATTTGTGTCTCCAATTGAATTATATATCTCAAAATATTTAATTTGCTTTTACTTTTTGAAATGCCTTGAATATGTACGGCATTAATATATTTCACTAAACAACACATAAAAATTCTTGGATTTCAAAATAAGTTAAAATTACCAGCAGTCAGAGTTGAGTTCCTTCTAGAGATAATATAATTTTTCCCTGAACTGATATTGGATAACATATTGACATCCGAAGCAATCTGACTTAACACGGAAATAGCTCTTCCAATAAACACAACCATCTATAGGTTGTTCCTTGTAGTTTTTTGGGATATTCTGTCATGTGCACCTATCTGGCCGACGTTTCCCTTTACAGGAACCCATCACTAGAACTGTTAAAATGCTCCATGTTGGTTTTGCACATTAAAAGTTAAAATTCTCGCTGTTGTCGCTGTCTGAGAATGCCGAGAATAAATTTAATAAAAATAATAATGAGAATAAAATTGAGACCGATAACCTGAAAAATTTATTTTAAACAATATCAAAATATCCTCGATGCATCGGCGAGTCTACCTCGCGTCAATAAGTTGCGAGGTATTTCGGTCACTTTAATGCATACCACTTTAAACTTACGCAATCAAATAGCTCCGCAACTTTTTTTAAATATATGACTCGATTGGAACGAAAATTAAGACGCTGTCAATTTAATATGCATTTATTTTTTATTTATTAGAAACTATATAAAAGGTATGTATAATATGTTTGGACTATGCCCGTCTCACTAGAAAATATAATATGCATTAATGTAAAAAAAAATACGTCTCGTTTACACAAAGATTTCATTTTCGTAGAGTAAATACTTTTACTGTTGCATAAATATGTTATAAACTATATGATTTATGTTTCCATAAAGAATGTTTGTAGAATACCCCTCGTCCCTCAACTAATGTTCCAAACGCTTTTCCTCTATGTACACTTTATTTCATGTCTATTCATTTACTGGTCTGTGGTTTTTTATAGTAAATTCGTATTTATTTTACACTCGCGTCATTTTTATAAATAAAAATATATATTTATTTTTTATCTTTTTTTTCTTGGACCTATCAAATTGATTCCAATATTTTTATCTAAAATATATTAGATTATATCATTTATATATATAAAGAAAAGTGTATGTTAGATTGTTTGTTTTTTTAACAAATCAACAGTTTTATTCCTAGCTTGATGAAATTTTCCACACTTTTAAAATATTACGCATTTAAAATAAAAGAAAAAATACTGTATACATCAAAATAAGAAAAACCACCCCATCCCCCTTTTCCATGAAATTTTCCACACTTGACATTCAAAATAATAGAAAATTTACTGTCTATATCAGATTTCGAAAAAAAAACTACCCTCATCCCTCTAAATAAAGACTTCCTTTGCGTAAAGTTCGGACAACGTCGGGTACTTCAGATTGTTTGAAATATAAATGAAAAAAATATTAAATAAATTTTCCTAATATACGTAAATCAGGCGCAGTATCTTATTTTACATCGCAAAAAGGAGGAGGGTTGGATGTCTATTTTTTCCTCAAGGTCCTAGAGTTCAACTGAACAAAATAATTTTGAATTGCGTTCCTGATGAATGAGGAATGGGAGGAGCAGGGGGAGGAAAGTTAGAGAGGAGTGACAGCGAGATGCGAGGCCCGAGAGAGAGGAGTGACAGCGAGATGCGTGGCCCGAGAGAGGGGAGTGGAAGGAGAGTGGGGACTTGGTGAGTATATCTTGCGTATTGTCCTAAACTTAAAAGTAATAAGAGGAAGGTCACTATCTACATGAGATTTCGAAAAACCACTTACTGTCCGGGCAACGCCGGGTACTTCAGCTAGTACTCATGTAAACATAAGTAGGTAGCTGTAATAGTAAAAATTTATTGCAACTGGTTATATTATATACTGGAGGGATTTAAGTAATGTTAATGAATTAATTGAGGACATCGTTCATTAGTTTCGTGGGTAGACTGACTACCATAAGACTCTCGAAAAATAACAGGTAAATATACTCATTTTGTGTCACTATTTGTATCATAAAATGTACCAACACCCTGAATAAACATTTATATCTTTCTACGACATATCAACTCTAATCTTTCATTACCAAGAAGCGATTTGATGAAGGTTGCGAACTAAATCCATTATTTTTAATAATTATTTTATCTAATCTTATGCTGTCAGTATGTTTATCTTGTAAAATATATGTGAATTGTTTAATCCTACTAGTTCATATTTCCATTGAAATAAATCTTGATTATCATCAAAATTATTGACGACTTTAACCTATGCTTTACATTTAATCTAATCTTAAGCTATTTCCATATTTATCTTTTTTAATGTATCTAAAATACATTTTCTTGATAAGTTATGTTCCCTGTAAACAACAATTGGCATCGTTCAATTTATTGACTTGCTTCCCCTATATTTACCCTACGCATAACCTATATCAACTACAATATTATATAATGATTCCCAGATGACCTTTCCTCTAGAGTTATTCTTATAACCCTGATCAGATTGTATCTGAAGTACAAACGAAAAAAACACATGCGATAACTATTATATTAAAATAAGAAGTTTAAGAATACCCGGTGAAAGATAATAATTAGCCATCGATATTAAATGTCAGCATATCGTCAATAGTTTGAAAATCTTGCAGTTAAAATTGCATGTAACTTGCACACGAGAATTTCTCGCATTCCTCATTTAAATTACAAGACATAAATATCATCTTGAATTTTCTACCTCAGATACAACGTATCGACGAATGTGGTTTGATTTTTTTGCCACTTTATACAAAATTTTGTTATAAATGTCAATACTAAGATATTAAGACGCCATGACAGTGCCAAGCTATCTATGGTCCCAAGGCGTGATTTTCTCATTTATATTTTCAACAACAGATGTCACTCCAGCGCATTAAACTTCTCACTACTGCCATCTATGCAATGTGAGTAAAAGTTCAAAGTAGCTTTAAAAGCAAACTTATAAAAATCAACTCATATAGTGATAATAAACATAAGTGAATCTACAAATTATTATAGTTGTCATCCCTATTACATAATTTTTTTTAAAAAACCCTGTTTAATAGCACGTTTATTTCAAATGTATTTATTATTATTACCCAGTCGATATAAACAAAATTCAACTTACCATTTTAACTCGATGACAGCGGTTCACATGATTTAGTAATTGCACTCGCGAGCGTTAGTGTCAAAGCGAAAATGAATACGCATGCGTGAATTTCCAAAATGAAAATTCACGCTTGCCCAATTTACATAATTTATTTATGCAAGCACAGTACAGAAATAATTTCAAATTCCAATTTTATGTAATTTTCGATTCAGTTCATCGATTTAGAAGTAAAATAGGTAAGATTACGATTATATATTGATTATATATTATTTATATATTGGTGGTGAAATTAAACACTGAAAATGTTTTGAAAAAATATTTTATTTTAGAAACTAAAAAAATTTTTTTTTTAATATTCCGTCCCTTAACCCTCTCAATAAAATATAATATTACGTAAATTATTTGAAACAAAAAATTTGTACAACAGATGTTTGCGCGTAATAAGAATATAGTATGTAGAAGAGTGTAACACGAGTAGGTACCTAGGTATTCACGTGTTAATATTATAAATGCCTACAAATACATAATAGAGATATTGAAAGGCATAGAATTATGATATTTAATAGGTAATTATTTTTATGTAATTTTTTATATCGTTCCAGATATTTTCGTTATTGAGTTTTGAAATCTACGAAAAAAAGCATACACAATTTCATTTTAAGAATAATAATTTATTGTTGCTGACGTAGAACCATAATGTCTTATAATTCAATGGCGTAACCAAAATTATGAGGCCCTAATGCATAACGGAAGAAAAGTATTGGATGCCAATATAAAATGGAAATTCGAGTGGTGTAACTAAACTAATGCACTGCTTTAAGATGAAAGAGATTATATTCAGAGAGTCGGGCTATGTTCTTGTACAGAGAAAAATTTTGAAGCCAGATCTTGTAGTAAGTGACGTAACATGAAAATATTTTTTTTTAATTGCAAGTGTTAATAAAAAATATCTAAGAACATAATATAATATTCACATGAAAGTGTGAATATTATATTAAATGAGACATCATTTTTTCTTACTATGTATTGGTTAAACCATTTAGTACATACTAATCTTTGTATATCTTAAATACAATACTTATTTAGGAGGCCCTTTTATTCATTTTACATTGAGACCAATTTTTATAGTTACGCACTTGGGAAAAGCCTCTTATATATATATATATATATATATATATATATATATATATATATATATATATATATATATATATATATATATATATATATATATATGTATATATATATATATATATATATATATATATATAAGAATATTAAGTACACACTACGCGAATTTATCCATTAAATAGTTTTAAAAAATATGATCTCTTATCTCCTATAATATTCTTTCATGAAAAAAAATGTACTAGCAACTTTAAAAAATCATTTGCTTCGCATTACGGCAATTTTTGCTACCTACTGCAAGCATGTTTTCGAAATACAGGTGAGAAATAATTTTTTAAATTTGATAATTCTGTATCTTGCTGAAGTTGATTTTATAAATTATTAGTCCATATTGGTGGAAAATAATAAAATCCAAATGAATTGTAGGTTTTTGGGCCCTATCTAACATGGGTTCCCAACGCTCTTGATTGCTGTGGCGTAGTTTCGCCACTGGTGTAAATAGATATGGGCGGTAAATTAAATTAAACAAGATATTATAGAAATACGCTTTTATGTGAAAAAATAGCATTGTTCGTAAGAGCTACCCTGCAAGCCGGTGAATGTCGAGGGAAAGTTATAAATTAATTTTGCATCTTCCTCGTCTTCATTGTCGAACTTGTGTCGACTTTTGCGAGCCTCGCTGACGAAGAATTCTGCAAAGTAACTGTTGGCTTTAATTGAATTTTTAGAATGGTCAATATTCCTGTTGGACACCCACTCGTAAATGTTCTTCTCTGGGTGAAACTGAACGCCGTAGAAAGGGTATCTGAAAATTAATTAAGACAAATGTGATATTTGAAACATGCGAACCATTTAAATTTATAATTATATAAAATAGCATGTTATTAAAACAATTAATTTCGTTTATTTCTTAAAAAATACTTGATTGAACTCATTTATGAAAGGAAAAATATTTAAGTACTGACAACACGTTATGCTGATCTTAGATTTGTCTTTTATTATATCTAAACCACAATAGGCAATAATTAAAGTAAGGCCAGGGTCTAAGAAAGATATTATAAATTCCTAAGGGTGGGAGAGGAGATAAAAAAGAGTCTCAGGATGCTAAACTAGAGGATTGTAGTGTGTTAAAATGCACGGTACAATAGAACCCCGATTATCCATTTGGATGTAGATTTTGAATGTTCGGGGTACGCCAGATCTGCATAACCTCGGATAATCGATGTTCTACCGTACATAATATAATGCGTTATATATATTTCACAATTATTATATGCATCTGCTGTATTGCGATATGATATTAATAAAGGTGTCCCAATAAGACTATATATATGTTAAACTTTTCAAATTAATACATCTATCGTTCCATTATTTGCAAGCCATCTGCTTTGTTTTTGCGAAATCTCAAATACGCAGAGACACCAGAATTAACAATTCATTTTTATTAAATTTTGGACACATTGATACAACTTATATATTATTAAGGAGAAAACATTCTTCATTGTTCAGAATATAGGTCTATGTTCTAAAAAATTACAACTTCACAATAAAAATGTGTCCTCCTTAATAATAATATTTTTATTTCTGCGTAAAGTACAAATATTCAGATTATGTATGGAATAAAATGTCAGACAAATGCGCACCACGGCTCTCCTTGCAAACTCTTGCTCTTTTGATAAAATTTAAGATAAAATTGTTGCATAATTTAGATGTCATTGTTGCAATAACACTTAGATCTCTGCTTTAAGCTCTCTGATTGTAGCTTATCGGCATACACAAAAATTCCCCATAGAAAAAAGTCGCATAGTATCAAATCACACCATCTTGGTGTTTTCAGGAAGATTTTCATTCACTTGCTGATGTTCAATCATCCAATTGTCAAATTCTCTTCGCTTAAAATGGTCTGCTGGTTTGAGTTCTTGAGTCAAATGAATCTTGAAGAGATGCAGCTTCAGGTCTTTCACGAGAATTCGCTGCAAGGTGCTTCTTGAAATGCCTAACTCTTGAAAAAGATGACGAATTGATGTCCTTGGGTTTTCAATAAGACTTTCTCTCAGTGCGGCATGTTTTCGAAAGAACGCCCAATATTATTTTATTTTATTTTATTTGTAACTATATAATACTATGTAAAAATCTGTTTGGACTGTGCCCGTCTCACTAGAGTAATTCTGTGTCGAGACGAGCATAGTTTACAAGCAATTATTCATTTAATTAGAATTACAAGTAGATAGAATTACATTTATTACTATATAAAATGTGTATACGAAGCACAATTTTAAAATGGACCTAATTTTTGGATCACTTTGTAGCAATAATTAATATAGGTATGAGTCAATATGTTTGGGTGAGTGCCCCAATACTGGTTCTACCCATATTACGAATCCAAGTTTTAATATGTAGTTTCATGTTCTTGGGACAATTCAATTGATTTAAAAGGGTGTCCACAATCGAACCAGTTTCCTCAAATTTTTAAATTAATCTTCTAATTGATGACTTATTTAGGACCGAAAATTCCGTGAAGTTTACAAAATGTTTCATTAAAACTTTCTCCATCTTTGTAACGAGCCTTAACAAAATAACGCGTTGTTGTTTCGTGTATCGTTCCATGAAAAATATCAAAGATTTTAAAATTACGCGAAATTTAAGAAAGGCGCTCTTATTGGGACACACTTTATAAACAGAATACTAACCTCTTTGATTCAATGGAGGAAATGAAATTAAATCCATCAAAGTCATCGTTGACCGACAAAACTCTCCATTCATTGTCCATATTGAACGCTGTCAAATTCTAAAATCAAAATGGGAAGATATTACAGGACAAAAATAATCTATTAAATTATCAATAATGGATGGGAAAGTAATGTTTTATTTATTTTTAAATACGGGAATAAGTAAACAGGAAAACGATTTACATTTATGATGCTATTCTAAGAAAATTACATGATTATGTAGGATTAAATATTATATATTATTCCTTCCTTGTAACTTTAAATATTTAATTAAATCTCAAAAATCACGTATGTCTAGGTTTAGAGTACAACATCCTCACTTATAATATTTTTTCTATTCTACTTATTTCTCTTTTTTCCTATACTTTTATTGACTTTCTACTAGAACAAATTTTAAAAAAAATGAAAACCCTACACAGTATATTCACTATTAATAAATAGTAATAAAAATTATAATTTATCACTTTTATATACACTATTGAATCATTTTATGGGTATATTATTTTCAATTTATTCGGTCATATTACCAAGCATTTAAAACAACTTTACAGATTGAATAAACACAATAACATACTCGAACGGAGTACAAATACTTATTATTAATACTAAAACAATAATTCTTACCATTTATTCTATTGTAATCTGATCATCTCTCAGACAATTGTTTTAATAACGCGTGCACGCGGATGAAATTTGTCTAGGACACGTTAAAGACAAGACAAGAATGTACAGTATTACATGTGAAGAAAGCTATCAATCATGTATTTTGTACACACAGAATTTACCGACAAATCTCAGAGTGGTCATCCGTGGACATAAACTACAAGAATGCAGGAGTTTCTCTTACCTTTTCAGTAACACAGAATTTATGAAAATTCGATGTAACAGGCTCCTTTGATAAAATTGCTATAACTTCCTTTGATGCGTCTCGGAACATTTTACTCGAATTGAAATCTGAAAATATTTTTATCAAATATATTATTATATATTCTATATTTATTAAAGGCGCGTAGTAAAAGAAGTAGTCTGTATCACATTTTAAAGACAAAACTATTGTAGATTATTTCCAGCGGTGCAGTTTTAAATAAAAGAGTACCGGAGGTCTACTAAATTGTATTTTATTGCAGCTCGATTCCCATCCTTCGATGGTTACTAGTAGTAATGAGAAAAAATATTTTATTGTGTGTTTACCTTTCATGTAAAAAAATATGCATGAGTATGTCAATAAAGCTTATTTTATACTTTAATAGATTTCCCAAAACATTTCCGTAAAATAAAAAAATCGATAAATTATTGTTATAAAACAGAAAATTTGCCAATCATTTATACATATAAATATTAAATCACCGAATGCGACATTTATATTTTTTACAATATTATGGAAATTTTCTATTTAGGTTAGGCAACCGGTTAGGAAACCGCCTCACATTTTAAAATATTTTCTATTGTTTAAAAAACGTATTAAGAACATAGTATAAACATTTTTATACAACCGACTACAACCCCTTCAAAATTCCTATAGTTCACTATCCCTGCAAAACAAACTACTCTTGTACAAAACATCATCCATCCTATAATCACATACGCGTGCCCTTTCTGGGGTTCAAGTAACACAACATTTTTAAAATTCAGACTAAACTACATCCTAAGGAGAATCACAAACTCACCCTGATTTGTCAGAAAAACAGTCATTTACAGAGACACCCTCACTTAAACATACATACACGATTTATCGTCTAAATTATATTCTTAATTAATTTCCATCCCATATCCTTCCATAAATTCCCTCGGTCTATATAATCCCTCATCCGATCCCCATCATCTTCATCCTTTTTCACTTCTTTACCCTGTTCTTGACCATATTGAACAAAATTTATAAAAAGATTCTATAATAACTTTCACTAAACATGAAAATTTGTAAAAAATTCAACAAAATCAAACAAAAAAAGAATTAACAAAATATACATTTTTTTAAGTGTATTATATAAAAAAACTATACCCATTTTTACTACTACTTTATACAATTATATACAAGGTTAAAATTACCTGACATTAAAAAAAAACAATTTCACCATGTTCCCCGAATAGGGTCCCCCAAAAAATCTTACGCCATTGTTGTTACCTTATATGTCGGAGACAAGAGGGCTCAGCCCTTACCACTCCCCCCTTTAACAATCGAATCAGAAACGGTTTAAAAAAAAGTAGCATTGACAGAAAAAATAACCAGTATCACACAGGTAGTAATAGCACATACATAAGTAACCTGGTATATAAACACCGGAGCAATAATTTCTCAGCCATAATAATGTGTATAGAATTAAACTCCAAAGATATTATAATTCTATTCAAAAGAACAACAATAATTTATTCACTGTCCAGCATTTCTTCTTGCTTAGATTTTAATATACTTTTGAACATTTTTCAGTGTCTAATTAGTTATGTAGGGATCAGATTTCAAATTAACCGCCATACCATATCGCTACAGGTCTGGCCTGATTCCTTATCGTCGAGCTCTCCCCTGTTTCATCGCTTCGCAACAGCAGTCTCTCCTGTTTCATCGCTTCACAACGGCGGTCTTGCCGGCCCACGCTTGCCGAGCGAGACGGCCGACTCGGTTCCTTTCAGAATTCACGCGCACCTTCACTCATTTATTTATTTTATTCTCATCTGTCTTCATTTTTCTATCCGACTCAATAAACACTAGCACGCCAATCACTCACTTTTTCATTTGGCCACCGACCTAACCCCCAAAGTTATTTTAGTATTGAATATTGTTTCACATTCACGAAATATTAGATAAAGATTAATGTTTGATTAATTTGTTACTAAGTTAGTGTAAGTACCATTTTTGAAATCGAGGTGAAGTGCTTGTCTGTCAGATTTACAATCTGCCCTGTGCTCTCGCCTATCGGCCGAAAGGTAAGTAAGTAATTCAAATCCCAGGCAAGTACCCCAAAGGGGGAAATAATCTCCAGCTTTGTTCAAATCTAGAGCTATTTTGTATATGTGTTCTCCGGCGTCAGAATAACCATTTGATTGATTGAACCAGGTGGCGCCGCCAGGAAACAGAACCCTGAAAGAATGCATCCCTTAAATTTACAAATTTGTTAAATTTTTTACGTTATCCTCCACTTTCTCGGCATCCTACAGATCTTAAGGCTGTCATCAGAGAAGTGGCTGTTCCCTTTTCCACTTGATCGATCCAACGTGTGGGTTCCTCTCCGTCCGTCGACGTGGCCCGCCACAAAAAGCTTCTCCAACCTATGTTCTCTTCTCGCAGACACCCAAAGAATTAATAAATTCGTTAAATACTAATTAAATGTATCAATTAGAAATATATACATATAAAATCAACTTTATCGAAAAATATTGTTGTTACTACCGGAATTCGAACCTGGTTCTCTTTCCAATCCGGGAAAAGTGCATTAATTTGTATTAATTTGAAAAGTTTAGTGTATGGGTTCGAAAATTTGTCGTCAAAAGTACTGTCTGCAGTAGTAATTGGTTAATGTACATACCTTCCCCGGATCGGAAAGAGATCCAGGTTCGAATCCCGGTAGCGCAGCAACAATATTTTTCGATAAAATTAATTATATATATGTATATCTTTCTAATTAATATATTTAATTAGTATTTAAAATATCACAGACCTATGTTCTAAACAATTACAACTTCATAATAAGAATGTGTTCTCCTTAATAATAGATTCGTCTTAGACAAATGGTTTAAAGTCTATTCTTGATGTTCAGTTTTCGCAGAATGGAGGCATTCGTGCGTCTCGCCGTCCACAGTAAGCATAACATGTTTCTTCACCACCACATCTCAAAGGTGTTAATCCGTCTTCTCTATCTCGCCTTTGGGGTCCATGATTCCATATTATATGGAAATATAAAATGTATCAGAGACAGTAAAATCCTCCTGGCCTTGGTGGTTTTCGAAACGGTTGATTTCTGACTCGCAGCTACCGTCGTCAGTAATTATGGACCCGACATAATTGAAGTCTTAACAATTTAAAGGTCTCAAGGCTTTATTTTCTACATTCGTTAGATACATTTAGTTTAATGTAGACAAGGCAATAGACATGCATTAGGCCCGTTTCCACGATGATCTCTCAGTGAGACTTAAATCTTTGAAAGTCAGTAAAGGTACATAGTTCTGGATGCTTCATTCCAATTCGTAAGCGAAACACATGGGATGATGATTTTGTACTATACTGATGAAACGAAGATGATTTCAACATAATATATAATAGTTGGATACACTTACCCATTTACTTTGTTCATCAAATCCTCATAGTAGGATCGTTCTTTTCCAATCCTGTAAAAATCAAATTCAATCAATTTAAATTTTAAAAATATATATTTTAATTTCCACATTCCAATTTTAAATGGCAGTACAGATTAGCAAAAAATAATAATGAACATTAATATTCATTTACAATCGTTCATCATTGTGTAATAGATGTCACTGATTAAGAATTCATATAGATGTCGGTGTTTAAAGCAGTTAAAAATTACGTCGCGACGGATTAATACGTCGCTGGCCGTGGTGAAAAAATTTTCTGCGACGGATACATTCGGCAATGGACAAAAATATCTGTCCACAGTCTAATATTTCTCAAAAATTACTGAATATGATTACTCAATCAATTTAGCATTGCAGTTCAAAACGGTTTTACACAAAACATTGTATTCACTTGAGATTTTAAGTTCATTTTGTTCATATTATTTCATTTGTTTATGTTCACTTTATCCTTAGTGTTTATGCTTTTATTATAATAACATTCTAACGATAATCATATTAATTTAAGATAGCTTTGGGTGTATATACGTACGAATATACAGCATTTATCATTTTACTGATATTTTGTTTTTTCTTACTAGAAATAAAGATAAATTATACTACATAGTGCATTGTTAAAGCAATATATTAAGCGATATGGGGTAGCCGATTTCTTTTCTGCAAGTTTACAATTAATTTACTAGTACACGTAATTATTTTCCCACTACGTACAAAGCTAGTAAAAAGATTTATTTCGTGAATCATTTATAATCTTATCTAATATCTTTAGTATAAAAATACTTTTATACGTAGCAACAATCTATGATGAATATTTTATATGTGATTTAAAAGCGAGCGATTAACCGATTTGATTTATGTGATCTTGTTAATTATCGTGTCATATCGGTCAGTACAATATTATAATACTGCACTGATAAGAAAAATGTTATCACATGTTGATGCAAGACCTTACGCCTTCCTGTATTTAACTTATAATAAATATGAAAATTAATATTGAAATTGTGTATGTAAAAAAACTATATTAATATATATTAACAATATTTATATTACAAAGACATTTATGCTCAAAGGAATTTTAGATTTTTTTATTCAAATTCTTAATGGCTGGGATCCTAGATACTATAACTATAACAAGTTTATAAATGCACTTATATACTAACAAAAATTTTCTTAGCGCCTATCCTAATACGTAAAACATTTAATAAAACTCTACATACCTGACATGTTGTTAACCAGATGTCAATTTTAATCAATTTAAAAAAATTTAAAGTTAATTTACAAGTGTATAAGGACACTGGTAATTTATTGTTCAATGTGGAAACAATAAATTCTGTACTTAGCGGTTTTGGGAATTAAGATTTCATCAATGTGAATTTTTACTATTAAATATTTCGATATTGTTATCAATCGAGCCATTCTGTGTTTAACATACTTTTTTTGTTAATTTTTTTCTCTTCTTGGTGATTAAAATATACTGCATGGATTTGTGAAACGTTGTGAAAGCCACAAAAGGGGCGCAGATAGTAATAAATAAATAATAAATATTCACTCTGAGCTGTGCATTGTCAGTTCACTACGCCTGTTATTTACATAAGTGAAAATATGTTATATTATTTATCTTCGAAACAAAATTATTTATAATTATTCATTAAATTCGCGCGTGTGAATGCAGTTAAATATACAAACACACACAAAATGCACATAACACATATCAAAATACAGAAACTGTATACAATATAAAACATAATGCCGATAATTCATTCTTCTTCGCTTACACAACACTCGCCATAATAATTCAATTATAGATACCATATTGGAACAACTCTTCCGCCAGCTCCTTCAATGAACTTCACATACGAAGCAGCAATGAAACTCTTATACATTCCCGGATATATCGCTTCCAAGCCATACGACACCTCCTGACTCAAAACTCCGATAATGGGACGCTCATTGTCCTTTTCGACCTCAAACCTTGAAAAGACAGTTGAGCACGAAGCTTCGTAAAAAAACAAAATAAATATCACAGATGCTATCTTCATTTTGTGAAGAACGGAACTCAACCAACTACCAACGCCGTACACTATCCTAAAACTGTATTCGTTGACGTCTACTTACGAACTAATCACAATGATAGCCAACTTTATTGTGGGCACTAAAGGGTCATTCAATAAGTAACGAGACACTTCATCATAAAATAATAATGTATCAGAAAATTACTTTTAAAATTAAACACCGTTTACGAAAGAATTTGTACCTTCAGGAAAACCCCATTTAACCCGATTAATTACAAAAAAAATATTGATAAGCACTACCAGTTAAAATGTGCAATAAAATCCTGGATAAAAACTCAACGAGAATTAATGTTTTTATATTAAGAGAATTTACAAAGAAATATATACCTGGATTGCAATATAAATGAAAAATGGGATCCTTCAGTTGAAATCAAATGCCGCATTGAGCAAGATGCAAATATGTTCTGCAGTCATGTCATAGAATGGAAGTATGGGCACTTACAGATTAAATAATAAGGTGGATATAGTTACGAACGAAGATGTTATGGTTCGAATGGATAAAAAAAAAAAGTATTTAAATCAATAAAAATCCGAAAACTTCAATATCTCGGACATATGACGAGACATCCAGAAAAGAAAAAAAGGCAGATAAAAAAACTCAGATCGAGTATATGTCCATAGTGTGTGTGTGTGTATGTGTGTGTGTGTGTGTGTGTGCCGTAATGTTTTTGCTAAAAAATTCAAGTTAAAAATTGTACGAATAATGTACATATTCTAACGCATCAACAGACGCCCTACACAGCCAAAATACAAACATCTACTGAGCATGTGATCTTCTCGTCGGAACCCGAGCAGGTAGTATCATATAACTTACAGGTAGGCGCAATGCCCCTCAAATAATTATATTACTGGCATTGTCTAGGGGCCGTCAGATGAAAATAAGTCAAAACAAATACATGGACGCATACCTGGTATCCTTTGTCTACCCGCTCAAAATGTTGACAATATATGTTTCGGCGTAAGCGTTGAGATTCAATCAGACTCTTAGGTCAGTTTATGAGCGTTTTTTCACATTTTTATCAATAACTCATTTGAATCTCGTCCGATAATATTCATTTGTATCTCAAATTATTTGAAAATATTTAATAAAAAATTAGCTAGAAGGAAAACAGCATTAAACGAATATTTGTAGCGTAATTCATATTTTTGCAAACACCCGGGACAAATCTGACCCACCACCGCAGAATATGTGTTAATACCGACATTAAATTACAAACAATTTTGACACAATTTAAAAGAATGCAAATTAACAAATTTCACGTTTTATCCTTCATGTTTAAACATAGCTCCATTTTTTTTTTTCAATTTTTAATATCTTCTTTCTTTCTTTTCAAACATTGAAAATTGTGTATGTATTTACCAATTATTCGCCTATAATTACTGAACTGTAATTAGTTCGCGCTAAACTAAATACCGAACACAATAAACAGTAGGATTAATTATAGTCCTCCATGATACTCGTATAAAAAATGCTTTGCATATATGTTATTGTAGTATAAAAATACCAAAAATTGAAAACAATATGTAAAAACGATAAACTTATTGCAATGAGCAATGATATTTGAACAGAACTTTTTAATAGCTGGCGATTACTTTGTCCATATTTTGACTCTTCCTTCTATATTCGGATCAGTATTGAATAAAATTTCCTTTGCGAGCTCGATGTGATTGAATGCTCGCTCCGGACCAGAGATGACTAAAGTCTCTCCTAAGGATGACACGAGGACTCAGGGATGACAAAAGAATCCATCCAGAACAAAAAAATGAAGCTAGTGGGGTGATTCTCGTATATATTAACAATCATTTTCAACGTTATTTTGTGTCACATCTCAATTATAATTAAAAGGAACTATGAGATTTACACTTAAATTAAGCAAATTATATTAATCAATTAGAAATATAAACCAAAACAATGTTGATTAATTTAATTGAAAAAATATTTGGTTGCTACCTCCGAGATACGTATCCAATATCAATAATAATTTTGCGCTTCCCCATCCGTATCTATGACTTTCTGGAAGTATTCGGATGTAGTGTCATTTGTGGCTCTAAAGTGTTTTATTGGACGGCCGGGTCTGTTAGACGCGAGCAGGGCAAAAACGAACGTGTTTTAATAACTCTACGTTAAGATTACTTAAATGTTTTTTCTTTTATATATTCAATAACTGTTCGTAAATATATATTCAATCGTACCAGACGGCTGGCAAGTACAATATATTGACATCTGTCATCTTCTCTTATCTGTGTGATGCAGCCAGAATAGCCGACCGCAGGGCCGATTATAGCAATCGGCGAAAGCCAAATTGCTTATCTGCTAGTGTATAGCAATATTCTGTGATATTTGTTCGAAATATCGCAAAACTATGTTCTGCAATGTGTTTTCTATTAATACTTTAATATCTACATACCTAAGATTTATGACTTATTAATGTTATTAAAATGTACTTTATATCTATATATCATATTTGTTCAGCTCGACCCTCAAACTTGCAATCAAAGTAGCGTGACCAGTTGTCTCGAAATACTATGGACTATCTCAACATTAAAATAATTGTCTCACTTCGCAACATTGAGACAAATGAAAGGCAAATATTTATATATTGAATATAACACAGCTAATTCCCGTTTTTATATATCTTTTATAAATGTGAATTGAAAATGTAAAAGGGAGGATACCTTTTATAAATGTAGATTGAATTTGTGTTATATCTCAACAATATCGGATAGTATACCACACTCTTCTTTCCTAGTATACCGCACATGTCTCGTTTACTTTCGTACATCTTCACATGTATGTTCATCGGTTGTTGAAGCTTTTGACAAGGTCGTTCGCCAACATTTTGTTTATCAATTCACGTCAGGTCTTTCGTGTTTATTTGAAATTACTAGAGAAAAACAACATGACTTCTTGTAATTAAGATCGTAATGAGATGTGATAAATTGTATTCGTTGTATTACCTACACTCTACACATATAGGGTATTTTAATAGGGACGCTTAAAATTTGTTAGGTTATAGCAGCCATGTTGTTAAAGTGACATCTGTCAAACTTATTGTCAATTGTTAAGTAGTATACGGCAAATCACCATGGAAGGTTGAACAACGTGTGTAAATCATCAAATTTTATTATCAAAGTCACGAGCGATTTGAGGGCACGGTTATCTCGCGCGGCGGTGACGTGAACTGGCCACAGAGATCGTGCGATTTAACGCCTTTAGACTTCTTTCTTTGAGACTATCTTAAATCGCAAGTCTTTACGAATAAGCCGCAAACAATTGACCCCCTCAAAGTCAACATAACAAACCCCATCCAGCAAATTTAGCCAGATTTATGCGATAAAGTCATAGAAAATTGGACCTCCCAAACCTGCCACCGAACAAAACCGCAGCGGATATTCGAACAACGTTATATTCCACACTTAATGCCATAAAATATACTTTCAAATGAAAGAATATCTCACACATAACCTGTTTAACTTACATTTTAAAATCGAGCGTCCTCGTTGAAAGACCCTATAGTTTCATGTACACGAAATCAAAAAACTTCTTTAAATTCTCGAATGAACTGGTATAGAAATAGTGTTGATCTGTTTATTCATATGTTGTCTTTGAATATTGTACAGAAAGCAGATGACATATTTACATACTTAAAAATACTACTAAAGGTGAAGTTTATATATTTTATTCTTTTTTTTTAATGTTTATTTATTCATCTGTTATAAGTACAATGATACAATATAATAAAAAAAAAATTGTTCTTTTATTCTCTAAAAAGCATACACCTGTGCAGATAAGAGAATTACATATTAATAATTATTGTTTACGATAACTAGCTTATAATAAGATAAAATATAATAAACCAATAGCAGTACCGGTATACAAATATTATATTTTTCAGGGTACAAGTTTATCTTCAAAGTGTTTTTTGATAGCATTGATTATTTCTTTATTATCATTAATATTCCTGATATTTTCGGGTAAGCTGTTAAATTTTTTTTTTCCTGTGTGCGCAGAGTTGTGCAAATGATGTGTTGATTTTTGAGCATTAAAATACAAATCTAAACGTAGTACGATTTTCAGTAATGAAATGATCTTTTTCTTTTTCTTTTAATATTTGAAGAATGGAATTTCTTTTAAATAGATCACAAAGTGTTGGTTGTAAAATTATATAAAATAGCACATTAATGAAATCAATTAATTTCACGAAATATCAAACTCATTTGTGTATAAAAAAAACGTGTTATGCTGATCCTATAGATATTATCTTCTACCTCTAAAAACATCTAAGAATGTTTTAAAACTAACATCCTGGTAAGAATAAATAAATAGGTAATGTGCGCGGCGCTCTTATGAGCGGCAGGATGCATCGGACTTCGCGAATAGTCCCGAAAATGGCCATTGTGAAGCGAGCCAGGTCGCCGAAGTGATGCCAATTAATATAATTTTAAGAATGTAACAGCAGACTAGCGCCCGAATATATAACAATGAATACTGGGCGATCGCCCGCGAATGAAGATTAACATTTGTTTACGAAGTGCGCCAGTTAGAATGCATTTAATGTTGGGAGAATATCAAATATGACCTAACATTAAATACAATTAATATGTATGAACAATAGTGTCTTATTGCGTCGGCTCCAGATTATAATAAAATTAACCGACAGGGAGGTGAGCTATTCATTTCCATTCTCGCTTCAGCTTTCTTCCCGACAACATCTACGTTTTATTTCTGCTCCTGAGTTGGACCTTGCTGCTACATTGTATTTTGGAACCGAACTTCGCCTGACATTGCTGTAACCCTAGAATACGATCAGATCTGCTCTTCGGATTATTGCAAAGACTCTTATCATAATCATAGTCAGCATCAAGTGAAGAGGTGATCGGCGAATCACTTACTGTTCTTTGTCTGTCTGATACATTTACTGAGAAGTCTTAAGTTAGGGAAGGAAAGGATATTAAAAAGACAGTCAAATCTCGCTATCTTTCAGTCTACTGTTTTACAGTACAGGTTAGTTTTGTTTGTTAGAAGTAATACATGCTTTTTCAGTCACACTGTGTTTATGGAAATTCGATGCGACAGACTCCTCGGAAAAAATAGTTATAATTTTTTTTTGCGTCTTGAAATATTTTACTTGACTAGAAATAACTAAAATATTATGAAAAAAAACACATTTGTTTCATAATATTTTAGTTTTGCATTTTATACTTTTTAGTAACATGTAAAAATATTTAAGCAGTATTGTATTTTAAAAACTGAAAATAGTACTTTAAGGATTTTACTTTATAATAAAAGTCGTAGGCAGTAACATACTTTTAAGACGTTTAATAAAATAAATAGGCAGTACTGTATTTTAAAGATTTTTTGACGGTTTTTTCAACCCCAATCTTAAAATATGTACATACCAGTAGATATTAGACTTGTACTCGTATTATGCATAAATAACTCTAATTCGCTTAATTTTAGATACATTTTTTAAATGTTATCCTTGTTAACAGATATTTATAATTGAAATGAAAATGATTTACGATTTACGACCCTAATCTGTGAGCTCATGATTCATTAATATGTCATAGGTAATTTTTAAAAACTTAATACTCGCACACGACAAACACGCTAGCGTACACCTGCGACTTCCTGTCGTAATTGCGAAGGGCTACGGAAATATACGACAGTGGCACCCTAACGACTGCAAATCTACATAGCCCTCGCTATTACGACAGAACTGTCAAACAAAAAGTCGTGGCTGGTGTGCCCTAGCATATCTCTTATCTATGCCCAAAACTAGTACCTATGCATTAGTGAGCTTGTAGCCATTATCTAACTTGCATACGCATACTCGTTTCTCGATACCCATTATCGAAAGGGTAGGTACACGGAGCCGGCTTGTTACAATATAACAGGAATTGCAACTGGAAGTTGTAACCGTTACTTTTGTGTACTCATACTCATTGTATAATAGGTTATTCTAAAGTACCCAATAAGTCTACCACTTAGGTACTAATGAATTAAAATGATAGGGTTGTTGCGAGTGATAAAAAGTAATTCAATAAGTATTGGGACATTCTATCATAAAATTTAGATTTAATAAATTAAACACATTAAGAAAATAAAATATTACATCTAGTATCATCAAAATACATATCAGGGTCCATTGACAACTTCAATTCCACTAAATCAACCGCATTACGCTTTTTGCGATTTCAAAACATTAATGATTAATCTAGTGGCTGTTACCTAATTAACTTTTGACATCTTTTTTGTTTTGAGATTTTTTTAATAATGCTACTTACTATACAATTATGGGTTATAAGCTCGACTCAATGGCTCTCAGTGACTGATAAATCATCATTCGTCAAACCCATGGAGGACATAGGGATTTAGGGATAAGAGATAACACAAGATCACGCCCAATAAGGACATGAAGAATGAGGGATGACATAGGAGTCCAGTCAGATCATAAAAATGAAGCCGTAGAGAGTGGGTAATCGCAAGGTCTAAAGTACCGGAAGTGTTAATTAAAATTTTAATTATTTAATTCATATTACATTGATGTGATGAAAAATTTTTTTAATGTTATATGTACGATTACATTTGTTAGCAATAACTGTGTAATTCGCCATCTTTGATAAATATGAATTGTATAATTCGCGACAATCCAACGCCAATGTTAAGGCCGCACTGTGCTAAATGTTAAGTAAGACACCAATCTATTATAGATAATACGTGTACGGTTTCCGTCTATATTAGTATCTTCGAGTAACGTCTCTAAATTTGTTCTTCTTAAACCCTACATTCACGTAATTTGATCACATTTCTTAGACTTTGACAGGTCACCCGAACGAGTATTGTATTCTTGACATTATTTGGTGATGAAATATTATAATGCAGTCCTTTGCAGCCCTTTAAGTCTTCTTCTTCTTCTTCTAATGCTACTTAGTGAATAAATTTAATAATACATACTTTTACAAGTATTTTGTTATTTCGTATCAATATCTCTATTTATAATTTTATTACATAGAGTGGTATTATATGTATGTACATAAAACTTATGTATATAATGTCTCTCATCCCAACATTGACAAAATATTTATATAAAACGCATTAATAAAATTGCTCGTTGCTAGGTCTTACGAGCGGCCACGGTGGTTATTATTATTATCATTAAATAAAATTGACAAATTTGCAACATCTCATTACATCTTCCTTCCAAATTTATTTAAAAAAACTGTCGTCTATTTACCCAATTAAAGATATTATTTTAAACTGATCTCACTTTAAAAAAATCGAATTATAATTTTCGAATTACAAAATTTAGTAAGTCGTTTTCAGTATTTGTTAGACTTTTTAAATATGAAACTATAATTCTTTACAAAGTTTATTTTAGTTTAATAGTTTATAAAATATTAATCTACAAAATCTCAACAGTAATAACTGGTACCTGAACTATTCAAGTTTATATATTTGTTTAAGAATACCTGTGTCAACGTTTCCTAGGTGATAACTATCCTTATTATATTATTTTCTCACAACGTTCGCAGATTTATAGCTTCTCGCGAAATTAATTATCATTTGTTTTACGTTATAGTCAGTAACATTTAGCAACGAACTTATATAATTGCTTGGAAAAATTGACTTTTAGGTAGTGGGTAATGTTTTGTATCATGTGTATTTCTTTTCAAAGCTGATCATAAATTTTTATTCCCAATATGTTATGTCTTCGTCGCAGTGATTTAAAAAATCTTATATAAATGTATTGTGCAATTGTTTAAAAATGTAATATATATATTGCTTAAATATAATATATAATCATTTCCATTTCCCTAATTGTTTTTAATACTATTTCGCTTTTTTATCGAAAACGAAAAGTAATAAAACTTAGATCTTTTTTAGTTTATTTTTATTTGAAATCTAGCCTTTAGTATAGCGCCTAAGAGGCGTTGCTTTCCTTATTTAATGTTTAGAGATAGATCTGAATAGAAGGAAACAGCTGGTGCTACGACAAATGTCAACATTTATAAAATGCATAAAACAGTTTTCTTTTAAAATATTATCCACGCTCTTTATGCTATCACGCAATTGGCTTGTTAATTCTTAGTACAGTACATATTTTTACGCCTGGAGAGAGTTACTCTTCGAATTGCGAAATGTTCCTTGATGTCTCCTGCAGCTAATATTTTTTTTTGTCAAACGAGGACATTTACACGCGAAACAGTTTTATAACATGTATTTTTATATTATACATCTTTCAATAGAACACAGGTTAGCCAGTAGCTAACTGCATGTTATTGTTATAAATGATCGAATAAAAATATATTATACAGCCACGTAAATCTGTGCACTCTGTTGGTATTGTAGAAAACTACAAGTACGCTCCGACAAAATTGCCGGATGAGAAAGAGACAGATGGAGTGGCATAGAAAATAGCGAAAATGCCGCTGCAAATACAGAATGTGTTATTACAGGTAAATTTATCCAATATGTATTATAGTTTCATATCCAATATTTTTTGTTTTACTTGCAATGTGTACTTCGAATACGTCTTAACATGTTCTAACCTGTTTTTCCACCTAGTTTACCTATAAATGTAGATTGTCATTTTAGGTTGGGTATCTACAATGACAGTTTTTATTTGACTAAATCACCGATATTCAATTGTAAATATTAGATACGTAAATTTAAATTGTCATTTCCTTTGATAAATGATCTTTGATTTCAATTTGTTTAAACAATTTTTGCATGAAAGGCGTTTGCTTCAAATTCTTATTTTCATGTATTATTTATTTTTTTAGAATGCGGTAGAGCCAATGCAGGTGGATGCTCCGCCCGAAGATAATGAGAACAATGAAGCCGAGAGTTATATTGTAGAAAATCCATCTTTGGATTTAGAAGTTTACGCTGGCTCGTACACCGGTTTAGCAAAACTTTACAGGTTAATATACATAGCTGATCACTGTCCATCTTTGAGACTAGAAGCTCTCAAAATGGCCATCATATACGTCATGACAACTTACAATGTTAACCTCTATCAACAACTGCACAAAAAGTTAGCTGAAATGATGGTTGGGCCGAGTCTACCCGACATTGCTGCACAATCTACCTCGCAAGACGTCCCCGCTTTAGATAACTTATGGATAGAAGCCAAAACTAAAAAGGCCGCTCTCAAGTTAGAAAAACTCGATACTGATCTAAAAAATTACAAATCAAATTCAATAAAAGAAAGTATACGAAGGGGTCACGATGACCTCGGTGATCACTATTTGGATTGTGGTGATTTGTCCAACGCTCTCAAATGTTATTCTAGAGCCAGAGATTATTGTACCAGCGGGAAGCATGTCGTTAACATGTGTCTCAATGTTATTAAAGTGTCTGTCTATTTACAGAACTGGTCACATGTACTGAGTTATGTTTCCAAAGCGGAAGGCACGCCGGACTTCAGCGAAGTGCACGGAAAGGATTCTAATCAAACTATCCTCACACGATTAAAATGTGCGGCAGGTTTAGCTGAATTAGCTACCAAGAAATACAAATCAGCGGCCAAACACTTCCTCGCGGCTAGCCTAGATCACACGGACTTCCCGGAACTGCTAAGTGGGAGCAACGTGGCATTGTACGGAGGTCTCTGCGCCTTGGCGACATTTGATCGAGCAGAACTTCAAAAACAAGTTATTTTCAGCAGCTCTTTTAAACTCTTCCTGGAGCTTGAACCTCAGCTGAGAGATATTATATTCAAATTTTACGAATCTAAGTATGCATCGTGTTTGAGGCTATTGGATGAAGTCCGAGATAATCTACTATTAGATATGTATTTAGCCCCACACCTTCCGGCCTTGTACACTATGATCCGCAACAGGGCTCTCATACAGTACTTCAGTCCTTACTTGTCAGCGGACATGCGGAAAATGGCCGGAGCCTTTAATAGGACAGTGAGTGCTTTAGAAGACGAACTAATGCAACTTATTTTGGATGGCCAAATACAAGCCCGGATAGATTCCCATAATAAAATATTGTACGCAAAAGACGTCGACCAGCGGAGCACAACGTTCGAAAGAAGCCTCGCAGTTGGAAAGGAATATCAAAGAAGAACGTCAATGTTAATATTGAGAGCAGCACTGCTTAAAAGCCAAATACATGTTAAGGTGAGTATTGGATTATAATATAACATTTTAAAGAGTTTTTTTTATTCAGCGGATTCACGCTGAATTATCTGGGCAGAATATAAAAATAACATTTAGTTCCTCGGAAATATCTCAGCACAAAATATTCACTGAATCTGTGGGAGGCTATTATTATATTGTTGTAATGTACGCTATTATAATTAATTTATGTTACATTAAATGATTACTCTAGATAAATTTGTTTCATATTGCATTTTAAGATTAAATGCAAACTTTACTTGAAAGTTTTCAGTTCTCTTTGGAAAAAACGGTGAAAATCACAGATCTAATGATACTCTATAAAATGTTTAACTTAAAAAATCAGTTAACTTGAAAAAATTTCTGGTCCCGACCATACGCTATGTGATTTCATACATTTATTTTCCTTTTAATTTATATTATTTTCGGATCACTGAGATTTTCAAGTTTTATAATGCCAATCTATGCTATTTCTATTTTCTGACTAAAATGCTTAATCGAAAATGAGTCACCGAGGTCTTGTCCATAAATAATAACCTGGATATATTCTTCTTAAAGACAAAATAGTATTGTGTATAGTTGCTAGTTGATTCGTCAAGTCGGCAAACAGAACAGTAAAAATACACATGTGTAGAACCAACAAAAATATTATTTAATTAGAAATTATTTTGTTTTTATTACAAAATTTAGTTTTAAATAGTAACTGAAACCCTAAAGTGTGAGTGATTACAATATATTTATTAAAATCGCTTTTTATATGAAAAATTCCAACAATAAATGAAATAATGTCATGCAAATTTAAGAGGCTGTAGTGCACAATTCACATTTTTATTGTCTAGAGCAGCCATACTCGACCTGTGGCCCGCCAAGCTTTTATGTGCGGCCCGAAACACATTTATTATTAGGAACGTGATTTAAAAAAAATTTGTCAATCTATGTTTTGAATATCTTGAGATACGCGCGAACAATCAAACCGAGTATTTCATAACTTTCCAATCGTAACAAAATCTAAACAAGATGGTATATATATTTCTCAAGAAAGCTATTCGATATTTTTAAAATATTTATCTTCCTTAGCCAAGGAATTTAAGAGCAGATTTCAGGACTTACGTTGTATCAAGAATTGTTTGTTGCTTATAGAAAATTCCTCTCACCTAGAAACAGCAACTATAACACATTATTATTATATATTATATATTAGCTACATTGGGATATGATTATGCGAAGCTCTTTGATGAATTTATCATGTTTAAGAATGATACTAATCTGAAAGCTATTTTTAAAGAAAAGAAAGAGGGAAAAGAGTATATCGATTTTTGGAAATTAGTCCCTGAAAAATACAAGACTGTACAAAAATGTGCCTTCCTGCTGCTCACGTTATTCGCATTAATGTATCCTTGTGAATCATCCTATTCCAAGATGAAATATGCGAAAAACGTATACAGGAATCGTCTTACCGATTCTCACCTTGATGACGTATTGAGGGTAGCATGTAACAATTATAAACCCAATTTGTCTAAAATAGTAAAAATTTATCTTGGTATCAAAAATCACACTAATTTTAAAATAAACACTTAGATACACGTTAGTTTTGAGTTATAGTTTTTCATTATTGTATTTTAAGGTATACAGATATAATGAAAAAAAAAAATCATATAGGGAAATACACTGTTGTTAATGTTTGAGCTGGTACTGGCTGGTATGCTGATAAGCGATAAGTATTATTATCATTCTGTTTAATTTAAAAAAATATTTGTTGATTTATCAAGTGGCGGCATCCTAATCTTGAATCAAACGGGTTTCAACCAATACTGTTTTTCCTATATGAATTTATTTTTTCATCATGTCAGTATAATGTTGCGGCCCGCGTAACTTAGCTAACAAACGTATGTGGCCCAAAGAAAAAAAAGATTGAGTGAGGCTGGTTTACAGAGTCATTTTAGTATAACGTTTTCCAATATTTTTGCAATAACTACAGCAATACATACTTTCAATCAATTTTATTATAAAAGATCCATTCAATCATAAAGAATTTCTTTAAAAAATAATGTTTATATATATTGTAATTGTCCCCCAAAAAATATAATGCCGGAACCCTATTTAATCTTTTTCGCAGTAGAGTTATCTTTGGTACACCGAATCTTGAAATATTTCCATATAAATACAATTCATAAATTTATTGTAAAAGGTTCAAACGGTAATTATGCCTTTCAAAAGGAAGTATTTTTGCAATATATCGTTTTCAAAAAAGTAAAAATTCACATTCCGTCACTTATATTGCAATATCCAAAAAGTATGAAAACATTAAGGGCGTGCATTCATTTTTCAAGTTTAAAATTTGAGAAATTCTATGCGAATTACATATACTTTCAAAATGAGGCTAATAGTTAAATTAAGTAAATAAAGTATCAGAGAAATAATTAATAATGTTATTTGTTATGTAAATCGTGCGAGAGTGGAAGGTTTGAATAGAAAGAGACAACAATAAAATTGTTGATTTTCTCGCATTCGATACAAGTGTCAAAAATAACTTATATCTAGTCTTTTCCACGTTTTTTCATGTTAATATTATGGAATGAAATAAAATGTGTGTTTTCATTTAATTTAATCCATCGAAAACTAAATAATTTATTGGAGTACCTAATTTATATATATATGAACATGTTTTGAAACCAGACAAAGTACTTATATATATTTAGACTGACAATATATATGATGTTCTACATTCAAAATTATTATGACAGCTTCAATTTATTATTATCGATTTAAAATGCCACATTGCCGTTTGGTGTTGTGTTTGTTTCATACTTGCATAGTATTTATGAAACAAACAGTTAGTGTTTACAAGACAACAGTTATGTTTAAACAAAATATTTAATTGCGACTTACATAAAAATAACACACATAAAATGTTTATTTTGTTCAAGAAAACGTTGTTTTCCCTTAAAATCAGTAAAAAAAACCATCTAATTTATGAAGTTTGGTACTAATGTTCAATATTAATTCATATTGTGGCTAAAATATGTGTGAAAACATATTTTTTCAGCATGTTTTAACGAAAATTACGAAAATGCAAATTTGACATTTACTATGGCTGCTAAAACTGATGTATTGAACTTTGAAGGAATATTAAAATAATCATCTTTTATAATACTGAATGTATACTATTTAAAAACTAATTATGTATTGTATTTTTGATATAAAACTTGATTTTAAATACTATCTGAAGCCTAAAAGCATGTAAGTAAATACAAAATATTATTTAAAATCATTTGTTTTCACTAACACAAAGTGTTTTAAAAATTGATAATATGTCCTGCAATGAATAGTTTATATCTCTGTTAAATTTTAACATTTTGTTAATTTGTTTCAACTTAGATTTGCCTCCGTAATTTTGGCTTCAAGATTATAAGAAATTGTATTTCGTATATGCAAGAATTTTCGGGGTTCTGCATAATATGAATTTAATTTTTTTGGTCCCTTGAACTTCGAATTAACATGGTTCTACTGTAATTGTTAATTACTTCATTTATCTTATTTTCAACCTTTCTTCCATTAGACTGTCTATCACTGTGCAGTTTTAGTATAAGCGGTGGTGATATATTGGGTTTTTTCGTACTATTGAGGCGGTACCAAACCTAAATATTTTTTTCTGTTTGGCTTGTATATATGTTGTACCCGAGATAAGCCATCACAATGAAATGTCACATTTTATATTAATTGCGATTTTTTAACGTGTTTGTGATTTGTGAAATAAGGAGACTGCTAAATTCTGATTAAGAATATCAAAAATTAAAGAACATTGGTATCTTGAATAAGTACAATATTTCTGAATTTTTTTACAGAAATAAAAGATTTTGTTTCAGAGTATACTAGGGCTGGCATGTTATAATTCTTATAGAAGGTGTGATGTATTTTTACAGAATATGAGTCGCGAGAGCGGTCCTCAAGGCGGAGAGGCGCCAGGCTCGAGCACAATATTACCTCCACTGAACTGAGTCCTGAACCTCTAGTGATCTGCATCCCACATCCCTCATTTTTCATCCATCATGCTGTGGACGCTGTAAATTGAATAATAATGTTCTAAGAAAACTTAATATTGGCAATGTACCCTATTTATAGAAATATCTCTACATTGTCTGTGCTTTGTCACTATGATATATAATCTTTATGGGATTTATCGAACAATACACTCGCAATATTGTTTTTATTTGGTTTTGAATATGCATTCATAATATTATTCTGTATTTAACATTCTTTAATAATTGAGAAATATTGTTATAACAAAAGAATGTGTGGATTTCTAATTATAATTAATGTTTTTCATTTGTTTAGTCACATAGTTTGCATAAATATGCAGTTTTTCAATGCTTCAATTCAGTTTTCAATATATATCAACACTGAATCCATTTTTGACTGATTGCTTAAAAAAAACAATAATCACAGTCTTGTGAAGCTGCCGGGATGTCCTTGTAGTATAGACATGCTCAGTGACCAGTAAACAGCATGCGAGTGTTTTAAAAATTCTACAATATTGCATGTTGAATTCAATACATATTTGCGACTGAGAGTTTTAAATATCTCATCAAGTCTGTTGCAGGACTTGTTTGTACTTTAATTTAAGTTACATTAATTACCATGATTATGTTTACGAATAAGTCAAATTTCCATCAGTACCTGAATTGTTTTCAAAATCAAATAACAACAATGCATTCCTGTTTCTCCGCCCTATTACATTACACATTTTCCCTATATCTAGTGTTACCAAGCATTTTGAATTATTTTTCCCAAAATAATATTACTACGGTCAGTATAAAATATGTGAGTTTTAATCTTTTATATGCAAACTTGTTACAAATTAAAATTGCTGTATAGCCAGTTTTATTTATTAATATTGCAAAAACTTTATGGTAATTCATTGGAATTATTAATTTAACAGTAGTGTACTCTTTCTTTGTTTAATAATATGTTTTACCTATACCATACTTTCATTTAAATTGCTAAATATTAATTAGAGTCGATAGAGCTTTTGTGACTGGGATAATAATGTGAGTTTTGATATATCATTAATGTAAATCATCACAAGATGTCGATAATATTTTTTTTTTTAGCATATAACATCACAGTTCACTGCAAAAATTTGAAATTGGAAAATGTTATGCTAAAAAACATGAAATTTGGTATAATTTTTTTAAGATTTTATTATCCACGAATCTTGGTATTAAAAACATTAGGTAAAATCTGAAACAAATCATCTGAATGCTTAAGAACTTAACTTTAGATTCTATTAATGATACTAAATTATTTTTAATTAGGTATTTCTAAAACTGAATTGTTTGTTTTAATTTTTATCAATGGGAAAAATATCATTAAGCAACACGGACCGTTTCTTTATAGAAAATTAGTTTTATAAAAAAATGGTGCTGATCTTGACACTGATTTCGTAAATGATTGTACATATCGGAACGGGCTAATTAATCACTACAGCTTTATTTTATTTTTTCCAAAAGGGTTGATGTCAAATAATGATGCATATTAATTATCAAAAATTATATATTTATGAATACATTTCCATTGTCAATTTTTTTTTATATTTAAATTTTTTTTAGATTTTCTTTTTAATATACAGTTCCGTATAATATTGAAAGATTATAAATGAATACTTACATTTACATATAGTAACACATTAAGCATTTCGTCTTGTGTGTAGAGCCATGGAGTAATGGAAATTTTGCCATAATGTCACTAATTTATATTTGATCCTTTCCATGATATTATTTTCTCATTCAATCACCAATGTCTTGCAAACATTTCTGACAATGTAAGCAGAGCTGATTTGGTACGTAGAAACTGCTTTTTTTTTTCATTATAATTTAACTAGATTTGAAAAACATGTGAAAACTACATTAATTTATATTATAGATTGCGACAAACAATAATTTAAAGACCCTACTTTTTACCCTAAATCTAATGCCCACAAAAGGTATGATAAATTACTTGTATTTGGGTATTAAAATGTTGTTCAGGAAATGAAAATTGAAATGATTATGTTTTATTGTTAAAGTATGTACTTTATATTCAGGATAAAATCTCACATTATTTTCAATACACATGGAAATATTTTGCAAAAAATGATCAAAACATCTATTAGTCAAAATGATTAAATATTCAGTATAACTACCAACTTTTGATTAAGAAATTCGTAACAATATAATATTCTGCAAAAGCAGTTAGCAGCTCTGCCAATAGGTTTTTATGTTTACGTAATATTTATTTTTACATTGTTTTTTCTGTCAAAAGAATTGTTGGTTGTTTAAAGTTTCAAAACAGATTTTTCTAAGCGCATACAATATTCTCATGAGAGTAAGCAATCAATATTCTATTTGAACAAAGTTTTATCAGTACCTTATAAAGCTGTAAGAAAAGGTTCAATATTAATTATGGATCGCTCGGATAATTCACTAATCACAATGTTTTTGTTTACATTACCTAATTGTATTATTCTCTTTTGTCATACACACAGCGTATATTAAGAAACTTGAACGGTTCAGATATATTTTTGGGAAACATGTAACTTCAACAAATATACTGACTGGCAAAGTGACAATGAAGAATTTACAGCAGAGAAAAAAGAGAACCAAATTCCTCCTGTTTTAAAGCTAAAGTTTTGGGATATAATTTATATACATACTATCTATACACACAATGTGGTTGATATTTGGTTTACTATGTCCTAATACTCTTCTTCAATTATGATAAAATAAGATTTTTCTCTTCTGTAAAATTTGTCACTTAAGCGGTGTTAATGTCTCTTCGACAAGTGAGACAGTGAGGTTCATTTGTTTTCTAGTATGTAAAAGAAATAGGTTGGTAATAAACAAATAAGTTCATCAAAATATTAACACATAAAAATTTATAAAATATGACATGAGCATTCATACACTGTTCTGTATATCGTGATTACATAATAAAATAAATTTAAAGATATATTTGACTTTATTTTTCTTACCTTAAATCAACATGTCGCATCAATCGACACTCAACAAATGTTCTACCCTTATATGGCATACATTATTTTCTTGATCTATGTTAACATATAATACATTATTTCAGAATTAAGAAGTGGCAAACACATTGGTAAAATTAGTACACATAATATAACATGATGATTGTTTGTACAGACGCTGTTTAGATCTCTGAATTCTGATGCTATGAACCAAGATATTCTGTTGAACAAAGGCTGATCACATGATACATCCTAATAAATTGTGCTCTCTGAACCAACTAAGTATTTACATGAACAATTTTTTTAATATTTTCTAAATATGTATGTGTTTATAATTTTTGTATCCTTTTTTGAAAAGTTTTAACTTTGGAGCGAATCAAAAAAGTACTGGACAAGAAAAAAATTGTTAGGAGAACACATTATTATTGTAAAGTTGTAATTATTAAAAACAGGTCTGTGATATTTTAAATATGAATTAAATGTATTAATTAGAAAGATATAGATATAAAATCAATTTTATCGAAAAATATTGTTGTGGTTTGGAAAGAGATCCAGGTTCAAATCTCGGTGGCGCAACAACAATATTTTTCCATAAAATTGATTTTATATCTATATCTTTCTAATTAATACATTTAATTCATATTTAGAAATAAATTGCACTGCATAGGCAATTGGTTAACATTTAATCTGCAAAATATAATAAAGGGTCGATTAAGAATTTTGCAAGCTATTTTAGAAACTCGTAAAGATTATTTATGTAGGATATTTTCAGTCTAGAATATTATTTGCGCGTTTGTAAATGATCCTCGCACTCCATGAATTAAGTATAAATATTGAATACCAATATTATCCAATTATTTATTGGCCACATTCTTAGTAGTGTAATTTGTTACTTATTAGTGATGGATGTGCTGGAACACCAGGACCTGATGAATATCGCATCATCTGTTTTATTAATTTTGGAACCAGTTACCAACTTTTAAAATACATGATCGAAGTTGATCAAATGTTATTTTTCAACCGCCATTCACAATTCTTGGTGACGGAAATGTGGGGGATTGCTGGGACAATATTTAAAATAGTTTTAGATGAAGTTTGAATCGGTTCCAAGAACAAAGCATCCAATATTAATTTCCAAATAACAGCAAAACAAAACTGGTATTTTTATCTTTCCATAATTGATCACGTGTTTCAAAAGAACTTCTAAAAATTTTACCTAATCAATCAAATGATCTGTCATCATCGCCATGAACTATTAACGTTATGAAGAATTAGTTCTTTATAGTTTTCAGGTGACACCAATATTTCAAAGAATATTTCTTGCATCCTGCGATACTTGATCTTTATCACTGGGTGTCCAGGTGGTAACCAGTTAAAAATCACTGAGACCCAAATATCAACCACCTCTGGAGCTGCTGCAATGCAATGTTCATCGTGCATGCATACAAAGGAAACTTTGATCTCTCATTTTAGAGATTTGTCTGCAAAGATCGGTATGTATCAAATGTGCCATTCTGACGAAACACTGCAATTAATTGTATCTCACTCAGCGCTCGATTCTATATTGCCCTTTATACAACTTTTGAGAGAAGGCTTTTTTATATACACACACTACTATACAAACAAAGTATCTTCTGAGACAACTGCCTCTCAAAACATCCTCATTAATAATGAGGGTTGATATTATTTATTTCCTTCACATATTTAATTTGACCGAGGATAACAAAGAGTTTGTAGAAGTTAGGAAAAGGATTGCTGCCAGAAATTGAACCTACTTCACATTACTACTAATACTGAAATCACAAAATGTACAGGAAATTTAAGTTAGCTCTATATAAAACTATCATCCCTACTGCATTGACTTACATAAAGATCCCTATCAAGTTAGGAAATGGTAGATAGTTTTGAGAGAAAAATCCTGTGGAAAATTTATTATCCTTTGCGAAATAGGGAAGTTTGGAGAAAAAGATACGAGTTGTATAACATTCTCTCCATCCACATGAAACTACGGCGACTCGGATGGGTGGATCGTATCCAGAAGATGCAGATTCCAAAAATAATCCTAAATAAAAACCCATGTGATAGGAGAAGAGTGGGGAGGCCCCGACTTCACTAGGAGGATAACGTAAAGAAGGATTCGGTAGAGCTAGTACAGATTCCAAACTGGAAGACAGTCACCAAGAACCGGAGTATGTGGAGGCGAAAGATTCAGGAGACCAAGGCTCGATATTGGCTATAGGCCCATTGAAGAAGAACAATTATTTATTTCCAGCACTTTTCCTTATAATTAAAATTGCATTGACGTATCAAAACTATATATTTTTTAATGTATATGTAGCAACCGGAATTCAAATCCACCGCCATCTCAGTCGGCATCGACGCTAGCGATAGCGCTGCCGGCTGCTGCTACAAGCCTGGCTCGAAATTCACCGCTAAGCAGTCTCTCCAGTTTCATCGTTTCACAACGGCGGTCTTGCCGGCCCACGCGCCGAGCAAGACCGCCAATTCGCTTCTTTTCATTTCATAATCAACACGCACCTTCTATATCTCCATTCATTTCATTCTATGCCTTTCTTGTTTTTATCATAATGCCACAATAAACCTCAACACGCCCATCACATATCTTTCATTTAACCACCGACATAACCCCCAAATATACATATATATTCTTAATATTGCTTCGAAAGTAGAACTAATTTGGTGGTCTCCGAAGATGAGGCTTAAACCCCATTTAAATATTATATTGTAACAGAAGCGATTTTTAACAAATTTTACGAATAATATACAAGATTCGTTCTACCGAAATTATTATTTGTATTAATCGTGCAATAATAGAATATTTCATCCATCAAACGTGAACTGTTATTTTTATAATAATGGAAAAAAACGGAACAGTGATATTTCAGAATGCGCGCCATTCTACCTGGCGAATGTAGCGCTGTCTGGTGTCGTTAGTTGTTATTATTTATTGGTCAGCCATTGAAATTCGTGCAGTCGGTCTGGATGGTGGTTGGTAGTTGATTCATCTCAGTTTTATTATCAAAGTGAAAATGGCCTGCAACGCCTCAAAATTGCCTTTATTTCGGGTTATCTCTGTAAGTATTATTCATGTTATATTACTATTCTTTAAGACGTAAAATTTATTAGTATTGGTTTTTGACATAACTGCTGGAGCTGTCGGGCTGTTACGTAAACATTTGAAATTGATTTTATTTATGTTTTACCAAAGAAGAACATATATTTTAGTCAGAGATAATTAAATCATAATTCCCTCTTCATATCCTCACTAATAAATAAGTAAAGAAGTGGAGGTCATATTTAAAAAAAAAAAAACTTCTTACTTTTAGGTTAGGTTCCAGTTATATACTGATTTTTTAGAAAACATCTGTTTTAATGGATCTACTTATCCGTATCATGCTCACCATACTTGATTAATACTATTATTTAGTTTTATGATATAAGAAAGACTTAATAGCTTTTAGATGGGCGATATTTCTATGGCGTAATGTTAAAGTATTAATGTCAAGAAAGCCTACTGTCAAAGTTAACAGTGACATAAAAATATATTAGGTATTATTTCAAAATTTGTTTGGTATATTGATCCTAATGTGATTTAAATATCATCTTTAATTCTTGCCAAAACCCAAAAAAAATTTTTCAGACAGTCAAAACAGCATCAACACGCATTTGCTTTATTTTGATATTTATACTTTCAACATTAGCCTGTAGATTTAATGTTTTCACGAAATATATGTGACTATTTTTTATCGATCATTTTATTTGTTGCTGTTATATGAATAATATATTGTTACAGTCGAGGAGTTTTGCTTCGGCTCAACCTACTGCGCAAGCATGTGCACCCAAGGCTCTGGCCTCCATCAGTACAACTGTACTTCAAAACAAAGTATTTGTTGCCGCTTTAGATAACAAGGCTCCTCTGGCTCGCATCACCATTGCGTACAAGTATGTATTTTATTTTTACTGTTTTAGTGAAAAATATTTAACATAAAAAATATTTTGGTCCTGGTTATTTACCTTTAACACAAATTAAAAGACACGTATATGAAAAGATTTCACATCTCAAAAAAATAAGAAATATACCAGCCACTATATTGTCATCGAGTTTACTGTTTTTAACGTTCCGTTCTGAACAAATAATTATATATATATATATATATATATATTTGTGGGTTGAATATAAATCGGGTATTAAATAATGTTTATAATTAGGAAAATTATTAAAAAATATAGCAAGATTCAACAGATTAGAAGTACAGACAGGAAAATTAAATATAATAAATATATTAAAACACTTAATTTAAGCATTCAGTTAGATTCATAAATGTAATAAAATTGAAAACTTTAATACAAATTAATAAGTAAAAAGCTACAAAACAAAATATTGATTGTTAATGATTTTATAAATGTCGTATTCTCCTGTTAAATGTTATTTTTGCCCAATGCTTACCATATTAATAATTAATAATAATCCACATAATTAAGGAATAAATTGTTGAGCAATTTTCAATATTTCATAACTACATCATGTTAATAATATTTATTATCACTTCAAAGTGATCATTTATATTAGAAAAGTGCTCGAGATATAACAAAGCCAATTAATAAATCCTATCCCTGATGACCAGACGAGTTATTCATTCATCCTGTCCAATAAATATAAATATCAAATTTTATCATATCAAACAGTTAGGGCCGGTTATGTGATCAGTAGTAACTTTTGACTTTAGTAAAAAAGTTACTAAGGTAAAAAAATTTGCAATAACGAGTTATTTGAAAAATGTTCACTTCTCAAAAGTACATCCCGTAGTAAACTCAATTTTACTCTCCGATATCCGATAGTAAAAATGAGAATCAATAGTTAAGTATGGCGGACTTTTCACAACTGTTCCAAAAGTCATCTGACACATTGATACTTGTAAAGTTGCAGTATATAACAATTATTCATTCAATATTCCGCTATTTTAGTGATCAGAGATCAGTAGATTATTGTTAAAATATAGATTATAACATAGGTATGTTAAAATACAACGAAGTTCTTTTGAAATGTAATTTTCACTTCCATTCTCTCTATTCGGCAACCACATTAGCCACAGATGAACCACCAACTAACCTTTTTAACTTGCAGGATTAAAACTTTCTTCTAGAAATGTATCACGAAAAATATCTGACTCAACAACAAAACAAAACTTTTTGTTTGTCCTCCGCTCTTTCATCATTTTGCACTGCAGAAGGTAAAAATTTTGGCTGTAAACAAATATACTACTACATTAATTGTTATCTTTACAAGGGCTGGCACAAGGTATGAACCTACCGACGAGCCCGGAATCTGCCATTTCCTCAGGGCGGCAGCTGGTAATAGTACAGCTGACTCTACTGCGTTTGGTATCATGAGGAACCTTCAACAGTTTGGTGCTAATTTGACTGCCACTGTGGATAGAGAAACAGTGTGTTACACTCTTGAGGTAAAATCTATACTTCAAACCATATTTATAATAGAAATTTTATATATGTGTTAAATATTTACCTCAAAGCTTAATCCTTTCAAACCAAATTTTTGCATGTCTGTAGGTAAATCTGTATTTTAGATTATTCTTCAATTACATTCTCTATTTCCGTTATGTTCGTAATTTTAAAAAATGGGATGAAATTCGGAGAAAACACTAATTAACAACATAGCGTTCCCTAATATCTTTACTGTCCATATTACCCCCCCTCTTCTCAAGCACCGCCCCATTGTCTGAATAGACTACAATACTGTATTTAGTTTAGTTATCACCTGATGACGAGAGGGGCTGCACTTCTCAAAACTAATAGTGAAAATAACCTAACGTGTGTGTAGTACAAAGTTTTGTTGTGAATACTTACTTACTTACTTACTTACCATCACGCCGTTTCCCCGTGGGGGTAGGCAGAGAGGATAGAGCGCCACACTCTTCTGTCCTGACATACAATTCTCGCCTCATCCACATTCATACATCTTGTCATACAAGCTCGCCGATTGTTGAGGCTTCTAACAGAACCATCCTCCATTATCTGGTTTACCTGGTCGTGCCAAGTCTTCCGCGGACGTCCTCTATTTCTGGTTCCATCAACACTTGCGTCATATATCTTTCTTACCATTCTCTCCTCATTCATCCTTTCCATATGACTAAACCACCTAAGTGATCCTTTCTTAATCTTACTCACTATACTAACATCAGCTTTATATTCTTTTCTTATTTCTTCATTCTTTACTCTGTCATAAATAGATTTGCCACAAATACGTCTAAGTGATCTCATTTCCACTGCATTCAGTCTACTTTCGTTCCTTTTCTGCCAGCTCCAGGCCTCACTTCTATACATCAGTGTCGGTACCAGGATTCCATTGTGCACCGCTAGTCTTGCCTCGGTTGACATATTCCTGTTAGATATAATTCCATTCAAAGCACCGTTTACTTTATTTCCTGCAGTCACCCTCCTTTCGATATCATTCTCAGCCTTTCCGTTTCTATCAAACATACTTCCCAAATATACAAACTCATCTACTTGTTCCAAACATTCATTACCTACAAGTATTTTGCATGGTGTCTTGCTTTCCTCCTTCTCGAATACCATCACTTTCGACTTGTTAACATTCATCATGAGGTCGCTTTCCTTGCATACATCGTACATTCTACTCACCAGATTCTGTAGTTCTTGTTCATTATTCGCCATTAGTACTGCATCATCGGTGTACAATAAACAGCATACAATCAAATCGCCCATTTTTGCTCCTACATTCATACATTTTAGTTCTTTCACACATTTATCCATATACAAGTTGAACAGCCATGGAGACATTACACAACCCTGCTTGACACCCTTTGTAATGTCAAACCATGGTGTGAGTGCTCCATTGATTCTTACACACGCAGAACTTCCTTTGTATAGGGATGCGATTGCCCGTATAAGTTTACTATTCACCCCGTAATCAGAAAGTACTTTCCATAACTTTTCTCTTATAACTCTATCATATGCTTTCTGTAGATCTACGAAGGCACAAAAAAGTTTTAGGTTTTTCGCCAAAAACTTTTCCGTCATCACTCGTAGAGAAAAGATCTGATCCATGCATCCTCTTCCACCCACAAATGCCCCTTGCATGTCCCATACCTTTTCTTTCGTCACCATTCTTGCTCTTTCTATTAAAATTCTTCCATACAGTTTACCTACAGAGCTCAGTAGACTAATAGCCCTATAGTTACCACATTCCATTTTCGACCCTTTGCCTTTGTAAAGAGGCATGATAACAGCCCTCCTCCAATCTAACGGGGTGTGGTTCTCTTCCAAACATTGATTGAAGAGCGTATGATTGTTGTGAAAATTAAAATTAATCATGTTACATCACAAAGTAACCACCATGTTAATTAATGGGAATGTAACTCAATTGGTTTTTAATAATTTTTTCAGTTTAATCCTATAATATTGACTTTTAAGTAAATGAATTAATTTAATAATTTAACAGGTAGTAAGTAGAAAATCTGTTCCATATCTTATTTTTTTATTTTTCTCAAACCTCAATCAGTATCACCCTCTCCATAACTAGGTACCGTGCAACGAAACTTGTAGTAATTTTTATTTTTGTATTATCTATTCACTCAATATACAGAATATACTACGTATGGCAAATGTTTAACAAGATGCGTAAATATGTACCTTATTTTAAATGGTTTTTTTTTCTTACAGGCCACTAAAGATAAAGTGGAAGCCGCAGTGAAATTCCTGAATGATGTGGCTTCGAAGCAGGTTTTCAAGCCATGGGAGTTTGAAGATGTCATCAATCGTATTAAGTACGAAACGGCTGGGCTCGCTCCTCAGGTATTACAATAAAATCAAGCAACTTGAATGTACTTTGAAAATGTTCTGTAAAAATTGACATACTGTGTTTCTCTTATTCAATGCCTATCATTATCAAAGGCTCGGAATATTGGGGTAGATTCATGATTTTAATCTTAAAATAATCAAAATATAGAAAAAGTAATCATATAGGAAAAAATACATATCTCGATTATAATTTTCTATATATGTATAATGATTTCAATTATGAATATTTGTACCCTGCATAAAAGATTGATTAAGATTATAGCTTTCTTAAGGTCTACTTTTCTGTTGGGTCATTTTTATAAAAGTCTGTACATAATAACAAATTTTAAAAATAAATTATAATTTTAACTATCTTAATATAACTGTACTATACGTCGAGGAATACCAACACAACATTTTGAGGAAAAAATACTGACAAACGGACCATGATATTTTTTAAATGTGATATCACAAATGCGTCAATAAATGACATGGAATTTTTCAAATGACACAACATGGAGTACAAGTATTGAAATCATTTCAATTTTAAAAATTATAAATTAAACATATTTTTCCAACATTTTAGTACCATAATATGGATGTGATTCCATCACCGCATATATCACTTCACCGCAAATCCTGAAAAAATCCTCTCAACGCCATCAGATTTTTCCCCCTCCCTCCAATGTGGTCAAAAATGACTTATAGGATTATGGAATCGCATTGAGGATGATTCACTTTACTAAATACACATTTAAATGATTAATCATCGTCGATCCTAAAGCAATATTATTAAAATCTAAAACTTTTTACTTCTAGGAATCACAGAAAAATCACAGATTTTCACTTCATATTTTATTTGTGAAAGTATTTATAAGTACATAGTATTATTCAAGAGTAATAATACTAGCACAGTTTAATATTTAAAATGTCAACTATACTTGGGTATGTAAATATGAAATCGGAATTGTATAGAAAATAGACATTTATTATATGAAAATGAAACAAAATATTTTATTCGAAGTATTGCCCATTGCTTTTTCACATCTCTCTGTCAATTTGTGGATGCCACGTCAAAAAAATTGTTGCTCTTTTGAGGCAAACCAATCATTGAGCCATTTTCGTACGAAGTGAAGCGCTGCTCAGCAAGTGCGTGTCCCATCGATGCAAATAAGTAGTAATCAAACGGAGCCAGGTCTGGTGAGTAAGCCACATGCAAAAGTATTTCCCAACTAAACGCCTCAATCGTTTCCTTGACCGGTTTTGCTGTGTGTGATGGTGCATTATCATGAAGCAATATCACTTTGTGTTGCCCTTTTTTGATATTCTGGTCGTTTTTGTGCAAAGCTTGATTTTAATCGATCATTTGTTATCGATAGCGTTCAGTATTAACGGTTTCACCAGGTTTTAGCAGTTCATAATAGATCACACCCTTCTGATCCCACCAACACAGAGCATTGTTTCTCACGTCATAATCGCCACTTTGGAATTTTTTAAACCACTCAAAGCACTAATTTACCAAGAGCATACTCACCGTAAACTTTTACAAGCATTTGATGCGTTCTGCAGTAGTTTTCTTCAAATGGTAACAGAAAATCAATGCTGTCCGCAAATCATAGTTTCCAGGCACAAAATTCAACATGTTCAATGCTATTAAAAACTATGCTGTTGTATGAAACTTGTATTGTTATGAGTTGAAAATCTTTGTCAGATGTCAGACAAAACAAGAAAATGGCGCCAATGATGCGGTTTGACAGTAACTACATTGACAGCTAGGGCCATCTTTGGGCAAATTCCGGTTTTATAATTACATACCTGGTTATATTTTAGAAACTAGGACTGAAATAATCTACGAGTTTTCTCTGAATCTTCCAATTCTTTCCTTACTTAAATACATATGAGAGTGATCACACTCCAACTGAATAGATAAAATGACTTCACTTTCCATCATATCACTGTTTGTCCGCCAAGGAAACATAATGCCATGATTAAGAATATTATTAAACTTTAGGTGAGGGCTATGGACCTTCTGCATAAAGGTGCATTCCGTCGCGGATTGGGCAACTCCTTATTCTGCTCCCCTCGCAAGGCCGGCAAGATCTCTTCAGAGTCACTGCAGCACTATGTTTGCACCAACTTCCTAGCAAACCGATGTGCCGTGGGTGTGGCTGGTTTGTCTCTTGATCGCGCTGTGGCTGTGGCTCAAACCCTCAATTTAGGCCAGAGTGGCTCTTCGCAAAGTTGCCCCTCTCCCTACAGGGGTGGAGAAGTCAGGTGTGTATTTTGCAAATTATAGATTTTTATTGTGCTGTTGGATGTATTATAGAATGTCAAAACAGTCCTATCGTCTTATAAGAAATAATAGAAATTGTAAATCTTGCAAAAATTCATTCAAATCAATTTATCAAAATATCAGTTTAATTAAATAACAATTACTTTCTCAATACATATAATGATGTTGAAATCAGGGCTAAGAGCTACATAATTAATCAACAAAATGATTCCAACCACAATATGACAGGAGAAATATCTCTTTTAATTCCTTATATTTCTGTGGACCAGATTCAGACCAGATCAAACTGTGATCAAATAGTACACCTGTTTTTTTTGTTTAAACAATGAATATTTTGTGACTGCCAGCTATTGGTTCCATTATATGTCAGGTATTGGAGACAACTGAATTTGGCTATGCCAGCTATTGGTATCATAAACATCTATTATTAAGTAAAATGTTAAATTTATTATTTGTTATTTCACCAGCCTTCAGAAATGTATTATTTGTTCACTGAACAAAATTAATATTCATTTTAGTCGCCATGTAAGGTTTAACAACCAATAAAGTTTTTTTCCCTTAATGTGCCAGGTATTGGATCTTTCGCCTTGTATAATATTTACGTATCTATGAAATTATTTTATTTTTACAAATAGACTTATGTACATACTACAGTAAAACCGCGATATAACGAAATCCAAGGGACCAAAAAATAAAAATTCGTAATAACGAATTCCCATATATAACGAAAAAAATAAAAAACTTTCTATATGTTACGCGCCGTCGCAAAAAAATGTTGTGCGGCTTCAAAAAAGATCGCAAATTCTGCAAACAAAGGAGGAAGAAAGCCATAGGGAACTGAATACCTACATATTTTTAGTAGTTTTGTTATTAAAACAGATAAGCAAATGGATAATCAAAGGAATTAAATTAAGAGCAGAACCTATTCAACACCAATTGGACGATATTTTTGTAAATTCCAGAATATTGCAAACACAAAACAATATTTTAATTGTGTTTAAATGTAGAGCCGCTTCAAAGATAGTTTTGGGCATGAAACATACAAAATAATTCAAAAATAACAATTTTACAGTTGAATCGCGGCATTTTTATAAAATGAGTCGTATATAAATTACAAAGGTGCTTACCGGTAACGGCGGCAACCACTTCAAAATATATTTATAATCGTTAAAATTGTTCACTTAAAAATTATCGTTAACATTGTTCACTTAAAATACACGAAAACAATAGTTAATAGAAATACAAAATGCCGTACAAAAATAGTCCATAAAATATTTTAACAAATTATTTATATTATTGACTAGTTCACACGAAAACAATTGTCAAACGAAAATGAATTTATGTAAATATTCAGTTTGGTCATGCAATAATCGCGTTAAAAGTTGAACAAACTTAACTCTACAGACGTTACACTGAGACTGACATTTCCAATACTGCAACTTTCGGGGGGTTCCTGTTAACTTTTGTATTTTCCAGCTGTTTGGGTCTGGGATTGCAATACATATTAGAGTACGTAAAACGTGTCTAAGTGAACGCCGCAAGAATTATGTCAAATGGTTTTATGGGCCTACTATGAACTCAAGAAGAAGTTTGAATTGTTTTACTACCTTGTCAGCCGACCGCCGCGCACCGCCGAAAAGGCCATAAAACCGTTCGCATACGGCAGATGCATCGGCGCAGCTTTGTAAGTGCGAAATAATATTTTCATCTTTTAACATTTTTTTATTTCATTATAAATTTACGTAAATGTATTGGCATTTTTTCGTATGGGATAAAAATGATTTTGTTATAAATATTAACGAGATTTCGTTATATAAATGCATTTTTGTATGAAAAATTGGTTTTAGGGACTAAATATCGATTTTTTTTTCGATATACGTCATTTTTCGCTATATCGGGTTTCGTTATATCGCGGTTTTACTGTACAAGAAAATCTTCTTTAACTACATGTAGAAAAGTTTTATTAAAGATCATTAGTTAAGAATATTGTTTTGATACTTATGTCTAGCACAATTAAACTGCATATTTATTAGACAATACTTTTAACTAATCTACCGATGGGGATGAATTAATTTTTTTTTTAATCTTTTTATTTGTTATGATATTCCTCCCACAGTTTTTATTTATTTTATCACCAATTATGCTAAATCATTACACCTCAATATAAATCTATTAATAATATATTTGTTGGAATCTTGGATATTTAACCACTTGTAATTTTTTTTTTCTTCATTAAGTCAAATAAAAAAATAACCCTTTGTAAAAAGGTTTTTATAGTACAGTGAATCCTGATATGTATTACTATTTTCTGGTGGCTTGAGTTTTATTGATTTGCTGCTAAACCTTCAATTCCAATTATGTAATAAAAATTCTCAATTTCTCAGGAAAGAGATGGGAGGTGAACTGGCCCATGTTGCTATTGCAGGCCAAGGAGCTGGTTTGAGCAATTCTAAGGAAGCCATAGCACTGTCCATCTTAGCCAGAGGTAAATTTCATTGTATTATCAATTTTAATACATATATTACTTCCTCCTTGTACTTATCTATCAAAGCTATTTAGACCTGGATTTAATTCCACTTCATAATACACAGTACATATATGAAATAACATTACAATAAAGTAATAAAGTTATTATTTTATTGTAGTGTTATTTAATTTGTTCTTGCTGTTGATTTTAAAACTCAGTCCAAATGTTTTACTTTTCATGGAATGATGAGATAAAAAATATGTTTATTTAAAAGTTCATATTTTTTAATAGTAATAGTATTTTTGCTTGAGGGGTGCTTTCTTATGTCAGTCTAATTAGAAAAAAAAATCTGGCTATTCAAATAATTATGATACTAAACTTCCTTATAAGAATGTTAAATTTATTTCCGAAACTGAATGCATTAACCAAGTCAGAATACCGAATTGGCTGATACGTGATTATAAATTTTTACAGCGTTAGGATCTGGAGCACAGGTGAAGTGGGGCGCAGACAACTCGCCTCTGGGGAAGGCTGTTGCATCGCAGCTTGGTGATACTCCATTTGCTATCAATGCCTTCAACATTACATACTCGGACGATGGCCTGTTCGGCTTTCTTATTTCAGTTCCTAAAAACCATGCTGGAAATGTAAGTTTCTTAGACCTTTAAAAATGCCGATGCAACTTAAAAAATATCACAGCCAAATTATAAGATTTTTGAATATCGCTTCATATTTTTACATTTCAAATGATGAACATTCTGATTTCAGCTTAATTTTATTTTATGCAGCAAAATTATTATATTTCCTTTAAGTATATCTCGCTTCATAACAGCAATCATAAATTAGAGCTATTTGTATTTTTGGAAACAATTCTTTATCTTTAATTGTATTAAGTTCTATTTTGTTTATAACTGTCCATTAGTTACACAATACCTAGGAGATTACACTTTTGTTTCCACACTCAAAATGATATAATAAGGATTTGTATATATTTAATAAGATTAATAAGATAATAAAATATTTTTTAAATATAGTGGAAACCGGATATTGTGATAACTATGAGACCTATAATCTTTGATATATATATGATATAATAACTGATTGATAACATTAAAGGGATGATAAAAAAACTGCAAAATTATTAAATATAACTTATTAAAAACAACCCAAACTACACATTATATGTATATACATATAAACATTTTTTTTAAATAACAAAATTTATTTAAAAAATTAATTGATTTTTGCTTGTTTTTTATTTGAATCTATTAACTCCTGAATATAATTCTCATATTCATAGTGTTTTCAAAGTTCTTTACTCTGTATTGAACAGCGCGACAAAGAATTCGTAGTGCATCTTGTATCTTGAGCATTAGTTGAAGGGCTTCTGAAGGTTCTTCCTCTTCTTCTGTGAGCATGTTACACTCACTGTTTTTTGATACTTTGGTTCTCTCAGCAGTAACTTCTTTACATATTTCTGCCAAAGTCATTGTAGCTACCACTTTAATATTGTTATCTACATCTACCCAATTTTTGGCACGTAATTAGTTCATTAATCGGAGCATTATTTTTGCGAACATTACTAAACCACATTTTCAATGCTGATTCAACTTGATTATCTTTCCCAGATCGTTCTCTCTTTCGATCGATGTTCTCATTAGAAATTTGAGAAATTTCTACGTTTGATCCATTTTTTAAGATCTTACACAAGAGTGCTTGTGAAATTTTTAAATGCACTGCCGCATTTCGTTGACTCATTTTAAAATTATTGTCTTTTCTGGAAGTGGCAAATCAATACTTTTATTCTGCCATGATAATTTATGAGCACTTTATATATGTATAGCCATAACTCAAGAGTTTAATTTTAAAAAATTGCAAAACTAACTTAAATAAATCGCAACAGGATACACAACCGATCTTCATCGAAAACAACAATTATGCACTGAATCTATTGCCACTATATTGTCTACTTATGTATACACGCACACACTGTCTATTGGTCTAACCTGAATAACGGTTATGCTTTGAATAAAACCATATTTACGTACCTACCTATTTTCTAAGAATTATTGTCAGGAACCAATTATGTTTAGGAAGTTTTGGAGATAGCGATAATTTTCAAGAAATTTTCTAAGAATACATCTTTTGTACCCATGTATACTTATCATAATTGATGACGATAGCCGAAGTTTGATTATAGTATGCAAATTGTTTTTAAGTAATTTTATATAGAGGGTTTTAAAACCGACATTGTGATAACCAATTGATAATATTATCAATGATTATAATATCTGACTTCCACTGTATATCAAAAAGTTCAAATATGGTTCTAAAGAAAGGTCAAAGTGAAATATTTTGTATTACAAAAGTTCTCTTGTGAGTGAGAGATTTGTACAATCCACAAGATGTTTAGTCGCAATGGATGTATTATTCTGTCACCAATTTATTACCTATAACCACATTTGTACCAAAAGTCGTTTTTGTGCACCATTTTCCCTTGTTTTTTAAAGTTTATTAAATTTTCAGTGAAAACAAAGAATTTTTAATTTGTGAGGTTTTTGATTATTTTTTTTTGTTATTTATGATTTTAATCACATGACAAGCTGTCAAAAAAAATCTATTAAGAGAGAAAAAATCGGGACCATCAAATTTTACACAACACTGGGAATATGTTATGCACGGGACATTATTTTAAGATTTTAGTGAATTTAAAGTCACCTAGATTAGAATTTTTTCTACAGATTATGTATTTTTTTTAAATATTTAACGTTTGTTCTTTCAGGCTGTACAGGCTGCCACCCAGGTGCTCAAGAAAGCCACTGCCGTGGGAGGTGAAGCTCTAAAACGTGGTCGCGCCCAGCTCCTCACGGAGATTCTTTCTGCTGGCGACACATCATACACTTTGGCAGAAGATTTGGCCATCCAAGGACTACTCACTGGAGGTGTGACCAAAGCTGCTGACTTGGCTGAAACCATTAACAGAGTATCAGACAATGATATATGCAATGTAAGTTATGACAGCACAAAACTCACTTTTCTCAAGTTCTCGCAAAAGTTGTTAGTAATCAAAGAACTAGTCATAAATCTGACAGGTATTGCAACACGTATTTATTTTTGGAAAGTTACTCTCTTCAAAAATGAATTAATCTTTATACTTTTCAAAAAAATAGTGCCACCAGAAATTCTAGGAACTGACAAAAATAAATTTTGAATTACATAAAATTTGATATTTCAGATTTAGTAAAATTCATGAAGAAAAGTGATTCACAACACTGCAAGATTTGTGAAAAAAATCACATAATTCCTGAAACATTTATTAATTTGGTTCAGTTATAATAATTGATAAAAGGCATTTATGCCATGTGCACACATATAGAAAATGCATTTTTTTTTTTTTTTTTTTAAATAGAGATGCGTACACAGAATACATGTCACATCAATATTCTTATTGTGTGTACAATGTGCTATGAAAATAGGACTAACTTGCTGGTGTCCTGGAACGAGGCGCGAACCCCCGACCACTAGATCACTAGGCCAACGTCTTGACCACTACACCAACAAGCTACTCATTAGCTACATTAAAATGACAATTCGCAAAACATATGTAAATATATGAGGAAACATCTCAAAAATGCTTTATTAGTATGAGTAATTAGCGCAAACTATCAAGGCGAGGACTTCTTATATAGATCCATTTGATAATTACCGACCGAGATATAAGGGAGGTTTCACACGAGCAAACTCAAGTGCATGACATATTGGCAAGTACCGTGACTCACATGTAAATGTGGTTGCACACAGGCGGGAAAAAGCCGCATGCATTATCAATTTTTCATAACCTGAAAAATCGAATGATGTGTTGTAAAAATGTATTGATTTATGGCTCAGGGATCTTAAGAATTTTTTCAAATGGGATTTTCGAATTAATGAGGTTTTATTAACTCTAAAATTGACAATTTGGGTTGCATGTTTAAAAAAATTATAATTAACGGGGTTCAACTGTACCAAGTTTTACGAATTGAGTTACTTTAGCATGAATTGATATTTTGGATCGTTAAATATTTTTATAATTTCAAATTAAACCAAAATTTGAATTGAAATGAAGGTATACTATACTCGCCGTTGCCTCTAGTACTTTAAAAACATGTAATACTGCAATTGGATATTTTACATTTGTTGTGCTATTTTTGTAAATATTTACCACTTTCGATGGCGCTTTGTATTTACTCCTATACTAATATTTAAAATTGTCATATAAACTTGTCATATAAAATTGTCATATAAAATGAATGATTTTGTGAAATCATATGTTCAGTATTTTTTTAAACAACATCCAAAGTTAAGTGTTCCACACTTTTGAGCTTGCCATGGCAAATTTTTTCCAATCTCAGAACAGTTGACAGATTAACCGATTCTGATGCTGGTACCAATCTCATGAGAAATAAGAGTTGCGTAGCTACATTTTTTTTAAATACTATTTCTGTACCCGAAAAGACAACTCGACAGAATCACAATGAAACAATAAAGCATAGTTAACAAAGTTATGAAATATTTAGAAAATCTTAGACAAAACTAATGTACTCAATTTTTATCAAAATGAATATTAGAATAGATGTATTTATTCTGAATTTTAATCATAGATAGAATCCGCGAAAAATATCAAGTACCCAAAAAATTTGTAAAAATAATTGTGAAATTTTTTTCAATTATGAGATATTAAAAAAGAAACAAAAATCTTATCGACAGATTGTTGCCATTTGTGTCAATAGTCAATTCGATCGATTAATTAGTACGCCCTATTAGATAAATGAATCAATGTCACGTCTTTCGTGAAGCGTATAATTGAATTTTTTTTAATTTTTAAATGTACACTTCTGATTTTTTTTTTTATTATGATAATCAGGCTGGATTTTAAATTTTTCATTGATAACTCAAAAACTTGTCTCGAGACTTATGTAAAGGACATTACGCCTACAGTGTGTATAGCGAGCTATCGTCCGTTATGTGTTGTACGCAGAATAGATTGACCAACTGAGTATACCGCCCTTTACTGCTAAATCTCTAAATAAAGGTTGGTCTGTAAGTCAAGGCATTTTGATATGTGTACACTACAATAGACAGCTCGTTCTACACTTAGAATTGCAAATTACTTAAGTACAGTGATACCTCGACATACGAGTGCCCCAATATACGAGTTTTTCGAGATACGAGCCGGCGAGCTATACACCAAGCATCTGTTTCGGCGCTGCTTTGAAGTGACGGAGAACACAAACCTCACCCTTCGAGAGTTCTGGAAGGACCACTTTAATATCGCGATTTGCCTAAAAATTATCGATCAGGCCTGGCTGGGTGTTACAATGAGGACCTTGACCTCTGCATGGAAAAATCTGTGGCCTGAAGCTGTAGCTGAAAGGATCTACGAAGAATTGGAACCCGGTATGTCAGTAGAGGAGGAGATTGTGTCTCTGGGGAAATCCATGGGTCTAGAGGTGGAAGAGAGAGACGTGAACAAGCTCGTCGAGGAGCACACCCAGGAACTGACGACTGAGGAGATACAAGAGTTACAGTCACAGCAGCATACAGAGGTTATGCAAGAAATTGGTTTCGAGGAGTCAGAGGAGGAGGAGGTTATTTCTACAAGTGAGATAAAGGAGATCTTAGGAATGTGGGAGAAAGTTTCACAGTTCGTGGAAAAGAAACACCCAGAAAAGTTGCAACAGGTCGTGCATCTGATCTTTTTAATGACACTTGCCTAACTCATTTCCGGAACATTCTGAGAGGGAGGAAGAAACAAACCTCCTTGGACATGTTTTTTTCTAAACGGCCTACAGGTGAAAGCGAGAAAAATGTAGCGAAAAAGGCAAAGACCAGTGAGGATATCTAATTTATTTCTTTACATTCTCTTTTTTGTTTTTGTACAATAAATATTTGTCATTTATAAATACGTTTTTATTATTCAAAACCACGCGACAAAAATAACTGGGGTGACATTTTGGGGGTTGGAATGGATTAATGGTAGTTCAATTGTTTTGTATGGGGAAATTTGCTTCGAGATACGAGTAATTCAAGATACGAGCAAGGTTGCGGAACGAATTAAACTCGTATGTCGAGGTACCACTGTATATTGAAATAAGAATACATTTCTTTGTGTGCTCAATAAACTTATTGGGTTTCAGGTTGCCAGCAAGCTGTCAAGAGGAACACTGTCCATGGGTGCAGCCGGAAACATTGTCAATGTGCCGTACGTTGATGAAATGCAATAAACCTCTTCTATATGTTTCAGCTTAGTAAGAAGCACAATAATAGCTAATTTATCATTAAAACTTTATGAATGTATCCAAATGTGGGCAAAATAATTTTGAACAGAGATGTTTTGTTTCTTTTGAGATATTTGTGATAGAGGAAAACTCTGCAAGATGGACAGGCATAAGTTTATAATGTTGTATATTGTTTTAATAATAATTTATTGTTCATATCCAAAATAAAATATTAAAAAAAATTAAAGTGTTTATTTTATTTACTAGTAGATCGATTAGTTTTACACAAGTTACTTTTAATTTCCTGCGCTGAAAACTATACACAAGTTTATATTGTGACACTGTTTTAATTCAACATTAAATTAATTAACGGGGCCCCATAAATTTGATTCCAACAATTTAATGATTAAATAAATATCAGATATGTGATAGAGACAAAGCTATTTTATAATATCTTAAAGGAATGATATATAGAAATATGGGGAATAATTACAGGGCTTACGACCTGTCTTCGGCTGGCTTAAGTGATCAATTTATATAACATTCACCAATTCTCACCTCTCAATCTTCATATTAATCAAATTTTTGAAAATTCTATATATGTTATTACATGGACTCGCTTCGAGTACCACTACAACATCGCCATCTACCAACTAAATTTGATAATTCATTTTTCCTTGAAACAGCATATTATATGTCAACTCAATGAGAATCTGATTTTTGTTGAAAATTATTTAAAGCAATATTCTTTATATATATATGTATACTAGAATACGCCTGCTTATACTTAATCCAGCCGAAGACAGGTCGTGAGCCCTGTAATTATTCCCCATATTTCTATATATCATTCCTTTAAAATATAATAAAATAGCTTCGTCTCTATGAGATATGATATTTATTTATTAACAGTGCCTTCTTTATAGGTAAAAAATCCAGTAATTGTGTGTTCTTCAACATATTAAAATATTGCTAATTTAATGATTATTCATGATTGTAATGAAATATTGACCCAAGTATTTTAACCATTTTCTCTTCTGGGACTACAGTTAAGACTAAAAAGATCCCAATTTTAGAAAAAAATGACTTAACAAAAAAAAAATTCTGAACTTATGTAGTGGATGAAATTAGATACTTAAAGTAAGAAATGTAAGAAAAATACATGTGGTTCAATAAGTTGACCAAATATACATATACATACCTTAGGTTACAAGAGGTTATTGAGTACATATATATCTGTAAACTAGTTTTGTGTCATATTGATCCCATCCTATGTAAAGTACATATTTAACTAATAAATAGGTCATTTATAGTTTTCTGGTACACACATATTTTGGATCTATTTGATACATTTTTAAGTGGCAGAAAATTTTCATATTATGTTTGATAGAATACATACTAAGCACCATTGTGAAATAAAGGGTTTTTCATTAAGGGCGCTCAAACTTTTTTTAAAATAAAACAAAAATGAATGAATATATCTAAAAAAAAAATTATTATGTTTTGAAGTACATTTAGTGGCAATTATGTATGAAATTCAATTTCCCTCGCATAACTACCGCGGGCACGTTTGCAGAAGTCCAATCGTTGAATCCAATTTTCCACCACTTTTTCACATAATTCGGCCCGAATCGCACCAATTTCGCGTTCAATATTTTCTCTTAGCTCTTGTAATGTCGCCGGCTTGTTGGTATAGACCAAAGATTTAACATAGCCCCAAAGAAAATAGTCCAATGCTGTTAAATCGCATGATCTAGGCGGCCATTGAACTGGTCCATTTCGCGAAATAACACGCTCACCAAATTTGGTTTTTAATAAGTCAATTGTTGCGTGTGCCGTGTGACTGGTAGCGCCGTCTTGTTGAAACCACATATTGGCCAAGTCCATACCTTGCAATTGAGGCCAAAAATAATCAGTTATCATGGAGCGATAACGATTACCATTCACAGTAACATGACGATTAGCATCATCAACAAAAAAATATGGTCCAATGACACCTCCGACATGTAATCCACACCAAACAGTGATTTTTCCGGGATGCAATTGTGTTTCGTGAAGCACGTGTGGATTGGTGCCTGCCCAATAACGCATATTTTGCTTGTTTACATATCCATTGAGCCAAAAATGAGCTTCGTCGCTAAAGATGATTTTTCGATGGAATTCAGCATCATTTTCAAATTGTTGTGCAGCTCAATTGAGGAATTGGCGACGCATCAAATGGTCAAGCGGCTTTAGTTCTTGTGTCAACTGGATCTTGTATGGATGTAGGCCAAGATCTTTTCACAAAATTCGCCACAATGACGTCACAGAAATGCCCAATTGTTGAGAACGTCGTGTTAGTGACTCATTTGGGTCATCAAGAACAGATGCTCTAGCGGCGGCAATATTTTCCTCACTTCGTGCATTTCTTTGTCTCACTGGCACTGGAACATTGTGTAGCGACAATGTGCTTTCAAATTTTTGCACCAAACGTTGAATTGTTGATGTGGCAGGCAAGTGATGACAACGATAAAATAGTTGTAATGCTCTTAAAGTTGCGGTGAGCGAACGTGAATTTTGGTAGTAGATTTGAATAATTTGCAAGCGTTGCTCCGGTATGTACTGCTCCATGATGATTTGCCAACTAAGTGCAAGTGTTAACCTTAAAAAAAATTGAAGAAATATGGCGTAGTTTCTTGTCCCTGTTGAAAGAAAGTTTGAGCGTCCCTATTGAAAAACCCTTTATTAGAACTAAAAATGACCTGTTTGTTAGGGATATATGAAGAATACAGCGTATTCTCAGATTTTATAAAACAGATATCTCACTGTTTTACCTCAGATGTGTAAAGAACGCCTCGTGTAGTAAGCCTTTAATGTTTTGATGACGCAAGCTGGTTGTGTTTGGAGGCAAAAACACAGCTTTCACACGTGGATCGAAATCAAATAGGGTAACCGGGTGAATTATGAATAAGAAGCATCACTTTAAATTAAATCTGTTTAGACTTGCAATAATGTTCCATTTCGGGTATGAAATGGTTACCAAACCAGTCCTCAAACGGAAGCTGAACCCAAGCTTCATGATCTGACTTACAAATCACTGGTAAGTTAATATTAGATATATTGTTTAAGGCTCTTGGGTTTTCGGAGTGATAAATTAAGAGAGGGTTTAACTTGCAGTCACTAGCTGCATTCCAACCATCACTGTCAATCAGTCTTTGAAAACCTTAAAGTCTAGAAAGTTATTTTAGGCATCTTCTTCCAGAATAGACCAGTCTCGCCCACATTAAATAAGATTTCACTGGTACAGTCACCATAGCCTTAAAATTTACTTATTAGCCATTTTTTGTTAATTACAACACTATTCAAGAAGGCTGATATATGCATGATTGATTACTGCTAGATTGAATAAATATACACATTAAATTATTAATCTGTCAGTGGGTTTAGTTTTTATACCAAATACTTACATTGCAGTAAGATTGATAAACAAAATTTTCCCATCAAGAAATCTGGCAACCTATCTCCTGTTTTCATACTTGTAAGGTAATGTTGCAAAAATAAGAATAAACCTTAATAAAGTTTTTCGATCAGTAATTTATTATCTGATAACATTTCCAAGCCATCATCACAGATATTAAAATCAATTTCTTTATTTCTTAAACCTAAAACAGCTTACATTATGAAAAATAAAACATGTATTGTACTATATTTCTTAAACTTCGGCTTCCGTTAAAAGCATATTTGGTATTCCTCTTACGATAGGAAATTCTCTTCCAGTTTCAGGACAAGTAAGAGATCCTTCTAAAACTTCTACTTCCATTAAAACTCGGTGAACCTTTTTCAGGAATTCTTCATTCTCTTCAAAATTATCAATAATGGTTTTGGGAAGATCTTCACTGTAACCCAGACTGTCTGCCGCACTCCATAATACAGAATAGTCTAATTTTGGTATGAATCTGCATATGAATTCCGGATTAAAATCAACCGTTGTCACTTTGCAATCCTTTGCCTTTATTGTGAGTGGATAGCCACTTACCACGCCTTTCACACATTTGGACGTCAACATATTATGAGTAATAAGCTTCATTTTGCGGTATGATATTGTTTCAAACAGCTAATACGAATAGTGCAATTGAAATAACACACGACTTCTCCACCTACTAAAACGTCAAGAGTCAAGAGACATTTTTGGTTAAAGAACTTCAAAGATTTCACCATAGATAAGGATTTAACCAAAGACAACTTTTGGCTACCAACAAAAAAAATATTGCGGTCCCTACTTTTATACGTACAACGTCCCACACACAAAATAATCAATTTAAATCTGAATATAAATTCTCGAACTATCTCAATGCTATGATATTTTTTAATTTCTGTCCTTTTCTTCAATCTGCTTTAATAACTTTCCTTTTTATGTCGCTTAAATCATATTTAGAAATAATTTAAGATATAAATACTAATTAAATGTATCAATTATAAATATATACATATAAAATCAATTTTGTCTAAAATATCACAATTTGTAGTGTACTTCCATAATAGAGATCCAGGTTCAAATTCCGGTAGCGCAAAAACAATATATTTCGACAAAATTGATTTTATATGTATATATTTATAATTAATACATTAAATTAGTATTTAAAACATCACAGACCTATATTCTGAATAATTACAACTTCACAACAAGAATGTGTTCTCTTTAAAAATTTAAGATGTATTTAAAATAATCAAATAAAATATCGTGCATAACAAAAGATTTTTCTGACGCCTATAGCTATGCAAATCAAATTTATTTATATTTTACTATCCAACCATTTTGAATTTTATTTGAATATAAGGTTTGGACCGTAGATTAGTATAATTTTATATAAATTAAGGTAAATTTAGAATAAGAGCGAAAAGTGTTTTTATTTGTTTATTGTCATAATGAAAATAATATTTCATATCTTTATTATCTCTATTATTGTCATCTATTTTGCATATCATGATATATGAAAGTTAAAAATAATAATGTATATATGTAAGCCTATCAAAAGGAGTCCATAATTAAAATGTTTACATAACATCTTAAAAATATTATATTATTGTTAATAATCCAAAATATTTTTAATACTTGGTTGCTAGTTATATTATCGTTTTGAAATTTATTTTGACTATCTACTTTTTCATGTATTGCATTGTTTATTGACGATATTATTATTTACTCGACAAATTTAACACTAGTAAAATTAATTTTATCTGCAATAACTTCTTATACAGGATACGACATATAGTGCTTTCTTTACTGTTTAATTAATTCTAACGACAACGGTTGTGGCCATGTATCGGCCATATTAACGACCACAATATTTTCGCCCGCACAGCTCAATAACAGTAATCGACGAAAACTGATTGCTTTCTGCTAGTTAAAAGTAATAAACTAAAACTATTTAAGTCATCGATTTCTTTTTTACAGAGACAAATATTTTTTCATCTCACAAATCTGTGTTTAAATTTTGACATTTACATAAAAAAAAATATTTCCTTCAAATAATTAATTTTTTAATAAGATTTTTTCTTTATTCATATGCTCTACTTTATTAGATTTGAATACTGAACAAAATTAAATTGTTTTTTGTCTCTTGCTTTTTTATATACAATTTTACCAGTATTGAAGTTGTTGCAATGAACGGCAATGAATCCCAAGGCACTTTCGTGCCTTTTCGTGTGAATAACTCACCTACTCTGATTAATATAAATACTTTTAAAAGGACATTGGTGATTATATCTACTTTTAAATAATTTATTTATTGAAATAAGGCATTATTTTATAGCTACGAACATTATAAATAGATACTTTTTCTACTTTTAATTCCGTACTACTCGTAATATATATATCTTCGTCTGTAGTAACCTTTATATGTGGAAAATAGCTATGATTATTACTGTATAAACAGAGAGAAGACAAATATGTAATCGTGAAATTGTAACAGCTGCTGACATTTTTATAAATTTGACATCACTGACATTTTCTGTCATTTTAAAATGATGATTATGGCCTGCGTTTAGTGTTGACTTGTTTAATATTTTTTTGAGTATGTAAGTACGGATCCGTCTTATTTAAGAAAACAGTGTGTGACTCATAAAAACAATAAGATAATAACTATATTGATTTTGCGCAGTCTTTATATTTACAAAAGCACTATAGATATTATTATTGATTGGTTAAATTATACGCCGAGCGCTGCACGTAATCGTTTTATGTGTCGATATTTACTAGAAAATATAAAATTATCAATGATTTTTTACGACTTAGAGGTGTCGGTAACAACATATGTTTTTATATTATATGTTTAATTTAAATTTACTTATTTTTATTCATTTCGTTAGAGAGAACGAAGATTGAACGAACTAAAATATACAAAGTGAAAGGTGATATATATTTTTTTATATTAGATTTTTTTAATGTTTGTAAATCAAAATAGTGAACTTATTATTCAAATTAAAATTATTCAACTAGTAGATTATATTTTTAATATAGAAAATATTATTTATTTCAGTCAATATGGACAAACCAGATATCCCAGATGATACTACAGATAATCTTTATCCTGCCTTAGTGGAATGTTTCACTGTCATTATATGCGGGTAAAATTATCATCATACTTAAAAACTTGTGCAAATAATTTATTATAATATAAGGGATAAATGAAAGTGTGCCCAATAAAAGGATAACTTACAGATAGTTGATCTCAGTTATGTTCCCCTATGACAGAATGATTCCCGTAAAATTGAAGTTGAATCTCTAATCCAAGCTATTTTTGCTGAATATTTATAATAACTTAATATTAAGTAAAATTTAAATACTGGATATGAATCAGAATATTGAAAATTATGCATTATATTTTAAGCTGATATTCTACCTTTCCAAAATGTCCTATTCCAAACCTAATTTTTAACACATTTTGTTTTTAAAAGGGTTTATGTGGCAGAGAATAGGATATTTCAATAATAAAATAAATGTAAAACTGTAATATTTAATTTTACAATGTTTTTCAGTTCATGTATTTGCCACTCACTCCCACCATCAAATTACAAAACTACACTCAATTGATTCAGATATTTTGTTTTTGTTCTCCATTCATTGTTTAAATTTATTTACATAAATTATTGTTATGAATAAATACATAATATTTTTTTTAGAGAAATCTAATACTAACTCTTCAAGATCTTAAATAGAACTTAAAGATCGTAAATTGGTGAAATGAAATTTTTCTTGTATGTGTCATAAAAATAATAATATTTCTCTAGAAAACATTGAAAAGTCTTGGTTTTATAGATTATACAGTATATTGACAATTCAAAGAGTTAAACGTGGATTATATTATTAAATTTATTTGTACTTTTGAAATTTGTGCTTCCTTTTTTAAGCTTATTTCTTTTCATTTCATAAATAACCAAGTAATTTTTTATTTTGTTTCAGATATGCCGCTGGCCGATTAAATATCATATCGCAAACTGAGGCCAAGGGGTTGGGTACATTTGTCGGCAATTTTGCATTGCCTTCATTGATATTTCTATCCTTGGCTGAACTTAACTTCAGTATTGTCAACTGGTGGTTTCTGCTTGCGATGCTAATAGCCAAAGCTGTTGTATTCTTCATTGTGATTATTGTGAGTCTTGTTGTGGCGAGACCATTAAATTTGGGCCGAGCTGGCCTCTTGGCCATTTTCTGCACGCAGAGCAATGATTTTGCCATTGGATATCCTATAGGTAAGTATTTTTCATAAGTTCCATTGAAAAACCAACAAAATTTGTAAATAAATTTTAAAACAGTAGAAAATCAATTCACAATTATAAATGCGATCGTTGTTCCTACATAAGTTGTTAAATTCTTCTCATATTATAGTAGAGCCCTGTTAATTTGTAAATTAACAATATCATACTAAAATAACTTTGCTAATTCTCAAGAAGAAATTCATTTTTTTTTTTACTCACAACCAACAATGAATATCTCATGCAGACATCACATTCTTCCTAATTTAATAAACACTAGTTTAAAATTATGCAAATTTTTAAATGAAATGTGAAGATGAACTACATTTTGATCAAATCTTTTATCAAACTGATATATTTTTTAAAGCTAGTGTAATTATTTTGAAAAGTTAAAATTTCATTACCTTAATTATGATGTAATTGTTTTGTTGAAGGCTTTGTCTAATTTATTAAATGGTTTTATCCACAGTTGTTGCAGTTTATCAACAGACCCATCCTGAATATGCTGCTTATTTATATTTGATGGCACCCATATCTCTCGCTGTTTTAAATCCTATAGCTTTTGTTATGATGGAGATTGGAAAAGAACGTGAGATTAATGCTTTGGCTAACCATCCAGATTTGTCTCCTGTGCCCCCACACTCTAATTTAAAAATGGCTTTCAAGGTTATTAAAGGAATAGCCACGAATCCCATAGTTTTTATGACAACACTAGGAATAATTGGAAATGCAATATTTAAACATACATTGCCAGTATTCCTCTCTGGAATTTTAAAGGTATGTACAATCTTTATGACAAATCCTTGGATCACACTCGCCGAGCATGCGTGTGAACATATCATTATGTAGACATCATGGTCCCCGTCCTAGTACTTACCTGTTCCCGCCCTTTATACCTAGAGTATGACCTTTTTTCTGCATGTGCTGTCTATGACTCTAAATCAGTTGACAAGTTAACATCCTGCTGTCGAATTAACAAGTAGAACTGTTGAAAATTATCATTTTTGCCATTAAGCGCTATTGCCGTAATTACCTTAGATAACTAGTCCTGGGTTTTCTAATTGATTTGTTAAATATATTCACTCAACCTATGTAAATGAAAAGACACCAACCTTAGCGAAACTGGGCTGTTATTCGCCTATTCTTCTACCGATAGTCTCTCTCCTTGCAGTCTTGAATCTTCTGAAAACTCGGCTGGCCAGCTTCCAAAACTGTAGCACAACCGATAATCTGAAAAAATGCAATACAAAATGTTTTAATATCACCTCCGTAAAATATAAGACCGACTCCAAAAATGTCTCTGAACAGAAGCAGTTTAGCTTTTATTTCCTGTTTTAAATTTACATAGATGGAATGCACATATTCAAATTATAATACCAGGCCTGTCCATCGAAATATAAAACGTGTAAATAAGCACATCAAACTGTGATTTGATATTTGAGCGTGTCAGATTGAACTGTTCACCTTGCTATTGTGCATGGTGTATGACTTTGTGCGTACCAGCAAAGTCTATTGTTAATTGTACATCTTTGCTATTATGGGTTGTGCGGGTAGTGCTCACTTCGTACTTATCAGCAAAATGCGTTCCTGGGATTTCGTGCGGGATCCGTACATACCATTACCTGTCGCATGCATTAACATTGGAATATTACCCTAATACTTCAATATTAGCAACATTTATTTGTGGCCACATATTATATAAATAATAAGACAAAACACTTTGTTCAAACCATTCTCTAATAGTTTATCGACGTTCACTGGTAAAAAAACAAATGATTTATTCACCCATGAAATTTTACTTCTTCTTTAGATATATAATATCATTTATATGTAGTAGAAAATATTGAATGGGTAAATGCTATGGCGCGAATGAACTATTTGTAATAATATTTAGTGAGGACCAAAAACTGCTTACATCTGCTTGCAGGAATGATTTTATCTCGGTACTTATGTAGGCTGAGTGCAAGAAACCTGTTGGCCTATTCAATACTTTAAGTACACCAATTAGCGTGACTTCTAAGTAGAACATGTTACAGAAAGCGGCAAAAAAATAATTTTTAATGGTTTAAGGCTCATACATATTGCACTTTCGTAGATGATATGTATGTTGAAAAGTTTTCTTAAATTTCTAAAAAGTAAATACAATAATTAAGTACATATTAGTATTTTTCATTTTGTATAATAATCATAATAAACTATACTTTTTATTAATATCAAATTGTATACATACATATTTATGCGAACTGAATTTTTGAACTGATTTGAATAAATTTTACCTAAATAAATAAATAATTTATTTTTAGGTTTTAGGATCCGCTTTCTCAGGGACTGCATTGTTTTTGCTTGGTCTTCGTATGGTTGGAAAAGTACATCGACTAAGAGGACCGGCCTTATTATTACCTATTGTTCTAATTATAGTCAAATTGTAAGTCTAGTAAGATATTTAATAAAATAGATAGTCATTATTCACTGAAATGTTAGCCATAATATTATTTATTGTTATTTATTTCAGAATGGTGCTGCCTATAGTTATGCGCGAAACTGTTAGCTTATTGCATTCGGGTGTAAACGCCAGTGATACTCAAGACTTGTCTACGTATGGTTTTCTTTACGGAACATTCCCTTCAGCTCCTGCCGTTTTTGTATTCGCTACGCAGTACTCCCTCGACGTTGATCTGGTAACTTGCAAAAATTGTTTAAATATTTTTTTAAGCAGTTGTAATTTCAGAACATGGTTTTGTAGTATTTTAATACAAATAAATGAATCTACTAGATTATTTCTGGTATCTCCTAGTGTGTATTACTCAAAGATATTTGGGATATATTGCAATGTAAAGTTGACTGCTTTTAAAAATGGAATAATTGATGTATCAATTTTAAAGAGCTATAGAATATAAGTTCAAAACTTTGTCATAAATGTACTTGATTGATATGGTGGAATTGGTTAATGCATTTCCCCGGATAGGAAAAAGTTCAGGTTCGAATCCCGGTAGCAACAAACATATATTTTCTGTATATCTTTCTAGTTGATTCATTTAATTTGTATTTAAATAATTTTTATTTGTGCACTGATTGTTTTGCTTTAAACGCGGTTATGTATAAAAAAAAAAAACAAAACAATCATCAAAAAAGATTTTTATGTCGCACCAATCTTTATTTCTTTGCTTTTAATCAACCCAGACAAAGAGTGGCACTATAAGCCTTTAAGAATTAAAAAAAAAAAATTGTTTATTTTTAATTACCTTTATTTGTGTAAAATAAACATTCCAATTCAAATACATAACATAATAATTTCAAAGTATCTCTCATCGCTGAATATTTACAGCGAGAGTAATTTTTCCTATTCAGTCGTAAGTAAACGAATGCATTTATTGTTAGACAGTGACACTGGATAAATATATATTTTATTTTATTGAAATCTAAAATCATGTAATTATTATGTTATTTTAAAAAAAATCACAAGTTGATTTAATATAATGGAATGGAATTAATATTTCCCATTTTCATGTCTACTGTATCTTTTTTTTTACGCATTTTACTTTATTTTTACACTGGTCTTGGAACACATGCACCATGCTAAAAGAAAGTCAGATGTGTTATAAAAGTTTGTCATTTTTCTCTGTTACAATGTTGATCAAACATCAAAGATATTTATTTTCTGTGATAAGATTGATCATAGTCACTTTAATATTTCAAAGTTTAATGTAAATATATACAATATGCTTCCATTAATCTGATTTCACTTTTTCTTGATTTCAGATAGCCTCTTGCATGGTGGCTTGCACATTTATATCTGCACCTCTGATGTTTATATCCGCTCATATGGTTACAATCACCAAAGATTATGCTCCCCAGCTATCGGCTTTCGGATTCGATGTTTCCATTATAGCTACAATTGCGTCATTGTGGATGATCATCTTTTTTATTATAACAAAAAAGTATAACCGAATGCCTCACAGAGTTACGTGTTGTTTGGCAGTTACTCAGGTTGGTAATTATTTTTTACTACTGTTATTTTTGATGTAATAGAGAACTGATTAACTTAGCAATGGTATGATTGATTGAATGTTGATTTTTAAAGGAAAAAACATATTTAAATTTTTTTTAAATAAGATGATTATTCATTTTTGTTTGTTTTCTAGTTAATAATGTCTGTAGGAATCATTTGGAGTGGTCTGGTTCCTAAAACTGCACCATTGTGGGCTAAAGTATCGTTGGAGGCTATAAAATATTTTGGAATAATGGCCTGCCGTTCTTGGACTGCCGTTTTAGCAATGGTTCTTGTATTTTTACAGGTGTGTACACTTTGTTATTATATTTTTATATGAATTATCTAGAATTTTAATAAAGTTATCTTGAAAACTATGTACGCCTAATAACCAAAGTATGTCTCTGAAAAAATGTGAAGGATAAATCTTTCTTTCGGAAAAAGCAGAGCTGCTATCGGAACTTTATATTCTCAGTAGTCTGCTTTTCCAACAGAACTAAACGGTGTCCCAACAAGAGTGGAAAATTCAAATTTGGTGCCATTTTTGCTGTTGTGCTTTGACAGTCAAATCATTATGATAGTTTGATGGTAGACAGTCCACCATTATTATAAATGGATCGCTATTCGACACAACAACGCATTCTTATTGTTAAACATTATTTAAAAAATGATGAATGTTTGACTGCCATGATTCGTAAATTGCGTCCAATTTTTGGTAATTAAAATGTTCCAAGTGCATCAATTGTGAAGAGAATAATCAAAAAATTCGAGGAGGCTAGGTCGATTACTGATGTCAGACCATCGACATGTGTTCGTCCAAGTCGTTCAGCAGAAAACATCACGGCTGTTCGCCAGAATGGGACCAAGAGTTCGGGAACATCCATTCTGCATCGTGCTTGAGAATTTAACATTTCAAGAAACATTTCGTGGATGGTACGGATCTCGAAGACACGTGGTTCCAATAGAACTGTGCCACTTGCCACACATCACATGAAACAATGGCATTATTGCACGAGACATTCCCTGGTCGTATAATTTCTCGTTTGGGCGACCAGAATTGGCCGCCTAGATCGTGCGATTTAACGCCTTTGGACTTCTTTCTCTGGGGTTTTTTTAAGTCAAAAGTTTATGTCAACAAACCACAACTACCTAAGCCTTGAAGGAGGAGATTATACGCTGTATCACTGAAATCCAGCCACAGTTACGCCAAACCGTGATTGAAAATTTCGTCGAAAGAATGCCAATGTGCCAGCAAAACCGAAAAGGGCATTTATGAGATGTGTCATTCCATACATAATTCCCACATGTCTACTTTATGATTAAATCAAAATTTCAGTATTTTCTCAAAAAAACTGTGTTTTATTTCAAATTTAAATTTTCCACTCTTGTTGGGATACCTTTAAATTAGTCTTGGTAATCTCCTTGGACTTGTTCTATGCATACTTCAGTAACCATATGTCATTGGAAATGCACATTTTCAAATTTTTGTGTGAATGAAGTATGTATGAACTTTTACAGAATTATAATATGTACATGTATAATAGGAGAGAGTGAGGGATTTATGGAAACTTAAAAATGAATTAAAAATAATAACAAAATGAAAGGTTTCAAATTTATCTGTCGCTGTAGCATAGTTGGATAATACACCTTCCCCTGTTTGGAAAGAGATATAACAATATTTTTCGATAAAATTGATTTCATATGTATATCTTTCTAATTAATACATTTAATTAGCATTATTTATTGGATATCAATGTTTACTTATTAGACTTTCGGAACAAAGTATAAGATATAAAAATTAATTAGTTATCTTAAAGAACAAAACCTTTGCTGTCTGCTTCAAAGCCTTTGGGGTATTTGCGGACACGTGATTGGGTAATAATGAAACAGGCTTAATTATCACTACACTATCACATATGTTTCCATTTGAAGAATCGCCACCAGTACCGTTCTCATGTATCCATTTCAGGCATATAATGCAAATTATCTTGCCCTCCGTAGGAAGAGAAATAAACATCACTGCAATAGCAAAACTAATAGTTCTTTATTTTTCTTAATTTATTTTCGAGAAATCATATACCTTCAATCGTATTGGAACAAGGGGTAAAACCAGATATCCGTTAGTACCCCAATGGAACTGTCTGGAATTACCCCCAGACCTAATCCAGAAAAAGATGTATAAAGCGAACATAACCTTAAAAACATCAGAATTATACACACAACATTATTTTATTTAAAAGTTATTACAGTAAAACCGCGATATAACGAAATCCAAGGGACCAAAAAATAAAAATTCGTAATAACAAATTCCCACATATAACGAAATAAATTTTTAAAATCCTACTATATGTTAAGCGCCGTCCCAAAAAAATGTTGCGCGGCTTCAAAAAAGATTGCAAATTCTGCAAACAAAGGAGGAAGAAGGCCATAGGGAACTGAATACTACATATTTTTAGTAGTTTTGTAATTAAAACAGATAATCAAAGGAATTAAATTAAGAACAGAACCTATTCAACACCAATTGGAAGATATTTTTGTAAATTCCAGAATATTGCGAACACAAAACAATATTTTAATTATGTTTAAATGTAGAGCCGCTTCAAACATAGTTTTGGGCATGAAACATACAAAATAATTCAAAAATAACAATTTTACAGTTGAATCGCGGCATTTTTATAAAATGAGTCGTATATAAATTACGAAGGTACTTACCGGTAACGGCGGCAACCACTTCAAAATATATTTATAATCGTTAAAATTGTTCACTTAAAAATTATCGTTAACATTGTTCACTTAAAATACACGAAAACAATAGTTAATAGAAATACAAAATGCCGTACAAAAATAGTCCATAAAATATTTTAACGAATTATTTATATTATTGACAAGTTCACACGAAAACAATTGTCAAACGAAAATGAATTTATGTAAATATTCAGTTCGGTCATGCAATAATCGCGTTAAAAGCTGAACAAACTTAACTCTACAGACGTTACACTGAGACTGACATTTCCAATAAGTACATACTGCAACTTTCGGGGGGTTCCTGTTAATTTTTGTATTTTCCAGCCGTTTGGGTCTGGGATTGCAATCATATTAGAGGCGTATGCGTACGTAAAACGTGTCTAAGTGAACGCCGCAAGAATTATGTCAAATGGTTTTATGGGCCTACTATGAACCCAAGAAGAAGTTTGAATTGTTTTACTACCTTGTCGGCCAACCGCCGCGCACCGCCGAAAAGGCCATAAAACCATTCGCATACGGCAGATGCATCGGCGCGGCTTTGTAAGTGCGAAATAATATTTTCATCTTTTAACATTTTTTTATTTCGTTATAAATTTACGTAAGTGTATTGGCATTTTTTCGTATGGGACAAAAATGATTTTGTTATAAATGTTAACGGGATTTCGTTATATAAATGCATTTTTGTATGAAAAATTGGTTTTAAGGACTAAATTTCGAATTTTTTTTCGATATACGTCATTTTTCGCTATATCGGGTTTCGTTATATCGCGCTTTTACTGTATGTAAAAATGAATGATTTCAATATCATTATTTATATAGCCAAAACACAAAAAAGAAAATGTCTAAAAAGATATTTAGTGACCTATCTTGAAAACGCATGTGATCTGCAGTCTTAAAAAATTTTCTGCGCCTTATTGGATTGAGTTTGCATACACGATGTAGCAACAGGAGGGGGAGAGAGGCTAAGGAATGGTTTTATAAGAGTGTCCGTAATTACCCTCTATCTGAAATTACCCCTCTACATTACATACATATATGTATATTAAAATATCTCGACTTTAAAATGAAATATATACAATATTATTTTTCTTTTTACAACAATACATTTTACAACATTACCTTTTTTACATTAGCTTTCTTTTATATATAATATTAAAAGGTTAGTAATATTTATTCCAGTGTCGTGGTCCATGTTTTGTAATCAAAATCTTCCCGTGGCTCTGTTGTTCAGCTTGGGGGTGTCCTTTGGTAATAGTTGCCATCATTATTACCATCAAAGGTTCTTCCGGAAGCTTGAACAATGGAGGTGCTATGAATGCTGTTGCTGTATTTTGGCTGGCGATATGTCTATCAGGTAGTTCAATACATTTTGATTCTAGTACAATATGTTTATGTTTCTTAATGATTATCCTCGTTTAATTTTACAAATGTGTCTTGTCAATAATTTAATTTTATTAAGCTAATCATTTTATATGAATTAATTTACAAATTAGATCTCGTTTACATATTGCATTAATGCGAAAAGTAAAGGTTTTTGTCTCTTTATTGCAGTATCCATAATCAGCCTTGTGTTATATGTCCGTTATCGAAAACGCAATGCGAGATATCTTTCATTATCGGCAGATGTGTCAGGACGTGAAGAAGAGCTGATAAATCCTTGTGAAAATGAGACAACTAGTTTGATTGAAAATCAGGAAGATATTTCCAACACACCTAATCTCACAGGATCAATAAATGGTAATTAAAAATTTAATATTCTATGAATTACTATTCATTTTTTAGGAATTAAGATGTACATGTACGTACGCCCAGTGATATGATACATATATTAGGGGTACCAGTCGAAAATGTCGCATTTTAAATAAAAAGGCAAATATAAATTTAAATCATTTATTATTTGAAAAAATTTATGTTATATATTCCCCATTACTTTCTAATACAGTCTTCCATCTATTTTCAAGCATTTTTATGCCCTTTGAATAGAAAGTTTCTGGTTTCGACTGGAAATAGTCGTCAAGGGCAGATTTTATTTCGTCTAAGTTGTTGAAATTTTTTCCCGATAAAAAATGCTGCAGGGATCTAAATAAATGGTAATCTGATGGGGCTAAATCCGGTGAATATGGGGGGTGATCGATTTGTTTCCAGCCAAAGGCGTTTATTTTTTTTCGAGTAATCGCTGCAGTGTGGGGTCTTGCGTTGTCGTGTTGAAAAAAAACTTTGTGTTCTGCGTGCATTCTGGGTCGCTTAACTTTTATTTCGACGATTTTTTTCAAATGGCTTTTACACTCGATCAGGAGTATCCGAGTGTGTCTGCAATCTGCTGAATTGATTTTGTTGGATTTGCTTCGACTTCACACATTAAAATGTCATCATCCACTTTAAAGACCTTTTCTTCTCGAGGCTGGTTTTCCGTATCATAATTCCCACTCTGAAATTTTTTAAACCACTTTTGCAATTGGCGAATGGATATCACATCACCGTATATACTGCAAATTTTTTCTGCAGCCTTCCTCGCAGAGTTTTTTTGGTGGAACTCGTAGATCAAGCAATTGCGCACAAAATTCTTATCTGGTATAAACCCTTCCATTTTAAATGTATCGCTAACAAAAATAAAAATAACTTTCAAAAGATGATCTCCAAATGTTAAGGAACAAAAGTAATATATATTACGTGCTGACGACTCGACGAGACGGACGCGACTGAGGATCAAACAAGGGCCATACCGAAATGCGACATTTTCGACTGGTACCCCTAATACATGTGTATATATATATATATTTAAATAATCACTCGTAAATAAATCAAATGATTATTTATGTCACTGAATATTATATATAGACTTAGACTGTAAAATTATAAGTACAAATTGCAGCCTTTTAAATAACTTGTGATAATACAGTGAAATTCGGATCTTTCTCCTTGCGGTTCTAAGGACATTATGTTTGTTGCATTTGAATCCCGCTAAATACTTTTATTATAACATTTACACTTTATCAAAAAGAAAATTCTGAGATACAGAAATTTTGGGAAAATATGTAATTGTAATATGTGTTTATTGTATTTTAAAGGTCCTACTTATGGTACAATAGCTGGATCGCCTGCGAAAAATTGTTGTGGAGGAAGTAGCAGTTGTGAAAATGCTGGTCTTCCAACTCCAGGTACATCGAGAACTGTAGATATAGAAGATCTGGCATCACCAGTGAAAAGGTATATTTTCATTATTATTTTATATTTGTTTGTCATTGTGCATTTTGACATTTTAAATGTTCCATTTCACTTTTAGTGACTGTTTGTGCCCTGGGGGCAGCAGCACACCCTGCGTTCCCGGCTCTTCCCAACCCTGTCCCTATTTGGAAGGTGTTGAAAGAGATGCGGGAGCCTTAGGGCTTACACCTCCAGAACAGTCTGAGGGAACCGGCGGACAGCTCATGAGGCATACAGTTGTCATTGTTGCCTATACGGCATCAATGTTTCTGGTGAGAGTTTATTTTTATTATTTCTGCTTTTTGCAAGTAAGTTATGTAGATTCCCGCATATGTATAAGATGATATGTAAGGAGGATTTTAAGCATTCAAAATGTTGATTTTACCGATTAAAATGAAATGTTATTGCTTTAAAAATCAGTTTTTCAATCAATATTATTAAATTTGAGACTAGGAACGATATTTATGACTGAAAGACAAATAATAAAATACAGGAAACAAGAATGTAGACAAGGGTGCTTCGCTGACCTCAGCTTCTCTCAACCGGCGATGATGATGTTCATGAGGTCGAAAGAAATGAAACACAAAAGATGTTCAATATAGGCACACTACAGTGGCAAAATCGAGAATGACTTCCCCCAGCAGAATACTCGTATTTTTATTCAAATTCATAACAATATGTATAGTCATATTTGCAAGTAACTACACAGCGACAGGCCATCATATTTAGACATTTTTAGACATGAATTGTTTGTCTAATAAATTATTATATTGTACCGGAAATCACAAAAAATGTCTAACTTTTGATAAAATAAAATAATGTTTAACTTGATGTCTTTCATATTCGTTATTTGATTTGATTTACTATTTCTATGCATATTGTATTGTGACAGTAGAGTTAAAACACAAAAAAAAGCTTATTTTATTACAAAATAATATCTACATCACCTTTTTCATGTCAAACATTGACTTCATGTCAAATATTGACATATTATAGACACATTACAAATAAATACATACATAAATTTCATCAGCAAATAACGCTATAATACTGCCTAAGTAAAATATGTTTAAATTTTCCATGAAATTCAATGAATAAAAAGACTAACTGTGGACAAGAATTTAAACATAATTTACTTCACGCAAGCAACAATAATGATATCTTCAACTACATAATTAACAAAAAGCAATTTGTTTTTTGTTACTTGTGCAATATTTTTTATTGTTTTTTTTTTACTTCAAATTAATTAAGTGTATACTTTTATCTTCAGTGTATTTATTCAATTATTTTTAGGGTCTGGGTTACACTACGTGGAGCTTGCTTTTGGATGAAATGTCTGGAATATACGTGGAATTAAGATTTTTGGACATTGTATTGAATTACGGACAGAGTTTGATTCTTTGGGCAGCATTTGGAATTGATCCACAGGAATTAATTTTACCAATTTCAAAGTTTTGGAGAAGAATATGGTAAGTTTTGTTTTATTTAGTATATCATAATTATATGTATATATTAAAATTTGATTGTGTTTTATGTAACTTAACAGTCATTGATTACACACATTTTTCTCGATTTCTATTTGATTTCACAATTTTTGTTTAGGTATGGAGCCGATGTGTTGACGCTGACTCCCGTGGACCAGTTATCTTTTGAAACCAAGCATGTCTGCGAACAGTTCATCACCCATCATTTAGATAAGTGCAGGGAAGCTATAGCTAAAGATACAAGGTATCATGTCATTCAATTTGTCATGAATTTATCGCGTAAATCGAATACAACAAATAATACGATTAATAATAATTATGTATTAAAAGTTAGATTAAAGAATAAAACAATTAGTGAATCAATACAAAATTAAATGATAAATTATTTTTTTGCAAAATATTGAATGTTTGAATAGAGCTAGACTTTTTCATTTTGCTGTAATTTTCCACAGGTTGCAGTTGTTTTGTCAAAATGTTAGCGCTTTTTTTCATATTCAAGTCTTCATCAAATAAAATTTTCTTTATGTGCTCGATACGATCGAAAGCACTTTCGAGTTCTTTGCAATTAACTTCTGAACAATCTCTCCCTATTCTTGCTCACACTTCTTCTTCTTCATACACACCCCATTCTTCTAGTTAAAGGAGATCGTTCTTCCTTAACTCTTCTGATGAGGAGGTCAGACGTTAACCATGTTAACTATTTAATCGGCCATTTAATGCGTGAAATAGTGTCATTTTGTTTGAGCGCGTTAATTGATTTTCGTGCAAATTGAATTTGTGTCTGGTGAGATTTTCCTGTAATCACATTTCTGCAAAAATCTTATTAAAATTTTTCTGTAAGATAAATTGATTAATAAAATTATGTATATGCTAAATTGATTAATAAAATATACTTAGTACCTCAATGATAGATTAGAACAGAATAATTGACCAAAACACAAAATACAAAAGTAGTTTGTCATTTAATTTATACGCAATGCCAATTTTTGCAGGACTAATTTATCAAAATTAATTAAATATCTCATTCCCATGATTGGTTAAATTTAACTTCTCATAGATGCAATGAATATTCTCATTAATGGCAAGTTTTATTTTTCAGATGGCGAATGAAGACTTATCGAGGGGTTTTTCGTGGTTCGTGTTTAGTGCACTGGATATGCACCGTGGGACTGGCAAGGGATCCAGCAGAGGCGGTAACTTATGGCCGCCATCTCTTGGAGGGGCGTCTAATCGCACACATTAATGGCGCCCATCATTTTCACGATTCGCCGCTGCTTTACAACTTTATTTAAAATGTGATGGATTATTCCCTGTAAGTTGATTGATTGTACATAACAAAATTTATTTTATCTTTTTGAATACTGTGTAACTCTGAATCTTTAAAATTATTAATTAATATATATTTTTTTATTTCAGGGTCTCATTTTAGTGATTTTCTAATTGTGTATATGTAAATTGGTTTTTTTTACCAAGTGCTCCTAAATATTTGTGATAAAAATATCAAACTTGATTTTTTGTATTAGTTATAGTTTTACTTACACGATGATAACTATCTCAATTGTGTAATTATTTGTGCTGTTTGAGTTGTGTTAAGTATTAACTATTTTTAAGTGGATTTTGTATTCTTTGAACAATGTTACGGAAGGTTTTATCCTCATTTTTTATAATACACATTATCATGTAGTACCAAAGCTCAACTTAGATAATTTGTATTGGTCTGTATTGCTTTTCAACTGTGATGTGATTCTTCTTTTTTATTACATGAGTGTGATGGTCATAAATACAGTTTCTTGTTAATTGTTTATTTTACTTTCTGATAAAATGTGTATTAGGATTAGTTATTTGTGATTGTTTCTCAATTGTCATTTATTTATTATATTATTCAAAATGAAAGATCACTTTGTGTTGAAGTTAAATGTTTTTTTAAAACTACCTATGTTTGATTTGAGGCTGTAAGTTTTTCTATTGAATATTCTACCTGTACTAAATGGCTTTATGTAATTGGTAGATCAATAGTTTTTTTAAATGTTTAAAGTAATACTTTAATCATTCCATATACAGGTGTGTCTTGTAATAACAATCTGTTCAAAGCACAATATTTTTTCATTATATACAGGCACAAGTGAAGAAAATAAACACTGTAGACCTTGTTTTAAGAAAAATAATAAACATATTAATTACTGGACACTTAAAATATAATTGAAACTGTAATTATTTATATTATTATTGAATTATTTTTTATTCTAATTGTGACAAAAATGAACTAAAAGTTGTAAAGAGTGTACTATTCACTCCGCTTAATCACAGAACATAACACAAAGATATGTAAACCAAACATAATTTGTTAGCCGTAGTGCGTGGAGGGTCTAAAGTAAGGGATGTAATATAAGGCACCTCCTATATGTTGACTAACATAAAAAGTGAGTTGTCGTTATTCGAGGCACGCTATCATGTATATGTATAAACATTTAAATAAAAGTGAAGTTGTTTGAAATTCTTGTGAGGAAAAAAAATCATTTCATTTCAATATGGTACACTCATTACAACCTAATAATAATGCTAATGATAAAAGCGGAACTGAGAATAACTCGGCTCCGCGTTTATCGACGCGAGAAGAATGTTGTGTTTTATTTTATAGCATCTCATTTATTTATATTTATGTACGTATATGGAGAAGACATTTTATAAATGTTATTATTTTTTTATTACGTAACTTTGCAATTTTATTTTTATTTTTTATTATCTGACTTATTGCAATTTTGCATGTGAATAATATTGATAACCTGAATTTTGAGGAATATTAAAAAATTAATTATACATATATGTCGATAACTGTTGTTTGTAATGTCATATTAGTTGTGCGGCATCAACAAAAATACACTTTCTAAAAAATTGTCAGTTCTTCCTCTTTGAGTTGTTGGTTTTGATGGTGTTAGTGATATGTATACTATTGCAAGGGTTGTATGAAAAAACTATCTTTATCTACATTTGAGACGTAGATTTACTGTTTTCGTTCTTCTAATATAATAATTAAAAGCATTTGAAAATATGTATGTTATGGAACACTATTAAATTTACAAATCTTTGTGATTGTAGATCAGTTTCTCACTTTCTTTGGTTTAAATATGTTTATGCTGGCTGTTAACCTCTAAAAATGTTTAACTAGCCTCTTTATCAGTATTTATTTACTGAAGCACTAAATGTTCATATTATTTGTTATGTTTCTCTAAAGAAATTGTTATCGTTGTGTATGATCACATTGTTTTCCGCTTTTTGAATAAAATCGTATTTGTATATTATGTAATATAATAAGAAGTGTAATGTATGATGGTATATGGTATGGATATACTCTAAGAAATTTTTCTTTTTCAATCTTTCAACTAGTTTTTTTTCATTTGATTTTAATTATTGCACATTAGAAGAATAATTTTTTTATTTTTCCTCCAATCTCTAGTTTTGGTATTCTTTCAGAGTACACTTAATATTGTACATCAAAAATAAAAATGTAATTATGAATGGTGATAGTTTGTATGCCTACACTTATTTATCATTCATTATTAATATAGTCCCAATATGTTTATTTGATTAAAAGGTCTCAAAAATCAATTTATATACATATTAGTTTATTGATACATGCAAAATTTTGTATAAACCCCTTTTTAAATCAAACTTTTTGTGAAATATGTCACAATAGGTACTAAAAAGTCATGTAAATTGAATAATATTGTTTTTATTACTTAAAATTTTATATATTTAAGAAGTTGTTTAGAGAGTTCTGGCTGTGAGGAGCAATAGCAAATTTTTATGATTTTGTCGATTTCAATATATATTTCACAATGTTTACTGAGAATATTGATTTGATTTTTTTAAATAATGTTGTGTTCCATTAAATCATAAAAGATAGGCACACAGGCCAAAATTTGTGAAAGGGACCAATGTTCTCTCTAAAATGTGCGGGTGTGCGCGCACATATGATTTGGCATCATAGCAAACACAAAAAAATTTAGGAAAACTTCTTCATGTATCGCCTTCTATGAAAAGTTGGCAATCATGTTGCAGTATGTTGATTTATCCTGTATAAGATCACTAATATTTTAGATATTGAACCACTTTCTGAGGTTACACGGCTAAGATCATCTTTTTCTACCTATGCTTCTGCTGCTTTATAGCTTTCCTTGTTAGTTGTTATTAGTTCTCTTGAGTTATTTAAGCGTATAAATAATAAGATTGGTCCTTAAAATTACACAAAAAAAATTTACATGCGCACACCTGATCCAAACTTAGACAGAACATTGCAAGTGACTCATATCCCATATAATATTATTTAAAAATAATATAGTTGTTAACTAGCCAAAATTATTGGTACTATGTAACTTATTTGTACTATGTATATGTATAATATTAGCTTTAAAGTATACATACTTATATACAGTGGAACTTCCATACAATAAACTCTTTTAATGACTCTTTATTTGCTACATAATTTGCGGCATGTTATTTCTAGCTAACGAATGCATATATTATTAAGGAAAACAAATTCTTATTGTGAAGTTGTAATTATTCAGAACATAGGTCTGTGATATTTTAAATACTAAATGAATGTATTATTTATAAATATACACATATAAAATCAGTTTTGTCGAAAAATATTGTTTTTGCATCACCGGGATTCGAACCTGGATCTCTATTTCCAATCCGGGGAAGTACACTACCAATTGTGTTATAACGCCAGTATTTTTCATGACAAATTTTCGAACCTATATGTTACATTTTTCAAATTAATACACCTGCCGTTCCATTATTTGAAAGCCATCTACATTATTTTTACAGAATCACAAATACCTTTGAGTAAACCGACTGCAGACGCCAGAATTATCAATTCATTTTTATTAAATTTTGGACACATTGATACAACATATATTATTAAGGAGAACACATTCTTATTGTGAAGTTGTAATTATTCAGAACATAGGTCTGAGATATTTTTATATATATATATAAAAACAATATTTTTCGACAAAATTGATTTTATATGTATATATTTATAATTAATTTAGTATTTAGAATTCATATATAATTCTATTTACAAAACTTTATCTGAAAATTTTAGTTTTCACATTCATTCAATAAATTTTTGATTAGTAAGAATTAAAACCACTTACAGAAGTGTTGTGAGAAGACCCAGGTTGTTCAGGAAGTTTCAATGTTTATTTATAAAATAAGCTTGATTCTGAAGTATAAATACGATAAACATTAAAGATGGATACTAAGATATGTATATATTATGATATGATATACATGATGTGATATGAGTAGCTTGTTGGTGTAGTGGTCGAGACGTTGGCCTAGTGATCTAGTGGTCGGGGGTTCGCGCCTCGTTCCAGGACACCAGCAAGTTAGTCCTATTTTCATAGCACAAGCGTTTAGCTTAGTTTGAAAATAGTAAGAATATTGATGTGACGCGTATTCCGTGTACGCATCTCTATTTAAAAAAAAAAAAAAAAAATATTGCCAAAAATGTGTTAGTTTTACAAGAGATGAACAGGAATTTAAAAAATTAAATTTAATGAGGTATGTATGAAATTTTAATGGGTTTTTTTTGCCCACCCATATTTTGTATTTTCAAGTAATACAAACTTTTTTCAAAAATTTTAGCCCTGAAAATAACATTTCATACTAATTTCTACCGATAATTCGTAAAACCTTATTATTCATAGTTCATATGTATTTTTACACCCAAAATAAATAATTTGTTCATGAATGGCATGAACATCTCTTAATTCGTGTAAATCCTTGACCATTTGAAAATACAGATCTTATTTTAAAAACTGACAATATTTGATGTCGATGATAAAATCTGCGGAAAGGTTTAAATTCTGAATACCTCTCTGAGTTCAAACTTGAAAAATCACGGGAAAATAATAAGCCTCTATGAAGTATGAAGATTTAAAAGTCTTTCATTATTTTTCACTGGCTTTTTAATATTACAATTTCTTGCTCAGTTTTGTGGAAAAGGCGAGTTCGACCGCTAATCAAATTAAAATGTCCGTATTTCTGTCGCGTCAAGCACTGGTGAATCGTTTGAAGAAGCCTGTTTTTAATATATTTGATAAACATTCGACACAAAAAGCTTAAATAATAGACAGTCTCCATGTTGACAGAGGCGGCGCCCGAAAAAATGCGGACGTTTAAACTGACGACTTGTTTTTTTAAATTTGTTTCTAATGTTGCCTTCAAAAAAATTGTTCTCATTATTCGGAATTCAGATTTTTTTTTTAAATTTCAGTCTCGTGAGTTACGAATTAATGGAGTTTTACTATATTACAAATTTCTTATATACCTTTTTTTAGTAATATTTATTTTGTTATATAGATGTTCCACTGTGTTCATAAATCCTAAAAAATATATGTACAAGCATACCTTGCTTTGCGCTTCGCTATTACGGTGCTTTGCAAAATTTAATTCATATTTATTATTTTCAGAGTTGTGTCGCTCTATGGCGCAGCGTTATTATTTATCTTGATGATATCCCTCTCAAATTGTTTATATACTGAGTGCCGGTTATCATCAAGACTTTGCTCATTGTGTATATTCAAACTTTAGTATTTATTTACTATTTTTTATATATGTACATCGGTTTTTAGACCTAGGGCAAATAACAACATGTTTACTAAATAATATTGTAAACGTATTTCTAAGCTTTTATATTCACTAGCAAAAGGCCCTGATTCATTTTACGTCGGTCTTACTAGCAATGCAACCCGCTATATAATCGATGTATACCTATATCTGGATCGTCCGAAATCCCGTTTTGATTTTTCCGATTGCGTCAATGGTCAATCTGACTGTGATCCGATTAATCAGTATTTCTTTTAAACATCATATATTGAGACAACGTTTTTATACTTTTATAAATAAATTTTTATTCAGTGTTATGTATTATATTTATAAGAATATCCATACTACTACAACTTTAAAATTTTGTTTTTCCGTTAAGGCTACCATTCAGATGTAATATAACATTATGCATTGATTAAAGAACATATGGTTCCTATCATGGTGGTTGATGCATACGACAATAAATATATGTCTACTGCGCAAATTCAAACACTTATTTTCTATTGGCTTATTAGATATACATTGTTGATAGTTAATGTAATAAATAAATGGTATTCTATTTTCCTTCTACTTTATTGAGTATTATAAATCAAAAGAAATAAATATGTTTATTCTCTTCTCATTTAAATTCATACCCTACCTTGCAAAACTTCACAATTTTTTGTATATAATCGGAACAGGCATTTTCATATATACTGTAATTCATAATGTTATTTAAAAAAAATCCCAGTTATGTAATATTTTTCAAGGCTAAATATTAAGATTATGTATTTATTTATTCTTCATTTACACAATACCTGCAGTGTATCTGGATACGTTTGCCTTAATCTGACCAAATTACATAAATATATGAGTATATAGTATGTTATAGTTATGATATATATTCAAAATAATAATATTATGTAGTCCAAATTTATTTTCAAATGCCTAATGAGGCATCCTAATGTAATGGAAAAATTTGTAACAATAAAAAGTTATTAGCCTTTATTTTTATTTGTAATTTTTTCTATTCTTTCATTCTTCATCCTCCAGTGTATATTATTCTCACTTAATCTATAATTAATACCTTTTTATCTTGTTCACATACAATATGTTAATATACATATTATTTTTGTTTCAAAAATGTATAAATTTGTTAAATATGATTATTTTCTTGAGTAGAAGGCGACGCTAAATGCAGTAAAAGTTTTTCTGTTTTTGCAAGAGTTCCACATATATCTGGACTTTATTTAAGCCTTGTAATGTGGAAATTATACAGTTAATATTTTTTTCTGCATAACTAAAATATAATGTCAATGCTCATCACATGCTTAAGGTTTTGCATAATCTTTGTAACTTTAACTTTTGTAACTTATTAAATGCACCAATAACTAATAAATACTAACAATATACATACATAGTAACTTAATAAATACAACATTTTATACAGCTTCATTTTTTAAATTTATTACCTTGGTAATAAATTCTCATCCGTCATAATGAATTACAAACAATATAGCTTAAATGTATACAATTCTTTATTTTAATATTTATGTCTATAATTTATTTTGAAATAACAATGTCAACATTAGCCAAAGATTGTTTAACTATTACCAAGTATTAGAATATGCAGTATTATATTAATAACCTTAATATATAAAGGGTATTACATTTATTCAAACATTATATGTTTATATTGTGAATCGTAACTTTGTCTAAGATCATAAACATCTGATTGTGATAATGTAAATTGTTGACACAAAGTTGTGTGCAATTTTATATATTATGTAAATTAAAAATATATAATCATCTGTTGCATACAACATTTTTTATATCTGCCAATACCATTGGTCTACTTCCTTAAGTGTGCTCTGCATGTCCCCATCCCTATTAATGATATAATTGGTGCAAGGTGCCACTATTCAGTGTTATAACATTATATCCTTCCATCCCTCACAGCATTTCAACAGGTAAAATAGATTACCTCTCAGCATGAGACAGTATTTTCTGTAAGGGAATAATTTTATTATATTTTTGGTGAAAACGTTACCATTGGGTTTATCTTTGTTTAAAATCCGTGTGGGGTTTAGTGACATTTTGTTAGGTATTTGTAATAAGTCAACATGTGAATTATATAATTATTTTCTGACTGTCAAATCTAATGTAATACATCAATGTGACAGGATTAAATATATTACATAATTATTTTTTATTTATTATCTTAGTTTTATTAACCACAATTGAGTTTAAAAAACATCTACCGGTTTCGGAAAACACTTTTCCTTCTTCAGGATGTCATAACTAACTAAAAATATAGTATTGTTTCTTCACCAGAATCTATTTTTAAATTTTTTAAAAAACAACGATTATTTAAAAAAATAAATTTAGTACCTAACTCAAATTACTGCTCAATACAAATTTAGTCGAATAATTTTTAGGAAAAAATTTTAGAATAGGACTCGTAGTTAAATTTAGTTGGCTGTTTAGAATTTCCTGATTACTTTTACATGCTTTATTTATCTCCAACGATTCCAAATTATTTAATTTGGAATCGTTAATCAGGAAATTCTAAACAGCCAACTAAATTTAACTACGAGTCCTATTCTAAAATTTTTTCCTAAAAATTATTCGACTAAATTTGTATTGAGCAGTAATTTGAGTTAGGTACTAAATTTATTTTTTTAAATAATTGTTGTTTTTTAAAAAATTTAAAAATAGATTCTGGTGAAGAAACAATACTATATTTTTAGTTAGTTATGACATCCTGAAGAAGGAAAAGTGTTTTCCGAAACCGGTAGATGTTTTTTAAACTCAATTGTGGTTAATAAAACTAAGATAATAAATAAAAAATATGAATCTTAACCACCAAGTTAATATTGCTAATTTTAAAAGTATTATTACATAATTGTTTAAACCTTCCCAAACCATGCAGTAACACAGGTCTACCATCATAATTAAACCTGTAATATTTCGGTAAATACATGCAACATAAAATTCATATTTTAGATAATCCTAAAGAAAATATTAGCACTTAGGAATTACTAGTGAAAAACCAATTGTGTAAAGGGAATCATACAAAAACAATTATTTTTTCCATTCAATCTGTTATAATATTAATACGTTTGGTAAAAATGGAATTTGTGATATAAAAGACAGAGATCACACACTCTTTTCACAGTGAAAAGAACAATAAACATACAAATATAATTGTCTTTTTCTCACTAATTAAATGAAGAGAGATAAGAAGGAAGGACACGTATAGGATTTAATTAATGCTCTAAATTATCTTATTAATCATTTTTTCAAAATTGAATGCTCAATATTTAGAGTAAATTCGTGCCATTAAAGCCATTTAAGGTAATAAAAACATTTTTTCTAACTGTTATTTACGGTAACACGAGTTGACAGCATGGCTGCATTCGGGTGTTTTATATCATGGTATGGTAAAGGTTAACACATTGTCATAATCACCTCACAGCCGAATCGTGTGCCAATTTTTATTGTGATGTAGTCTTCTCCTACGGCACTACATCCCAGGATAAGATTTGACCTTCTCCATAACTGCTCTACACCGACTCCTATCTTTATTGTGATGTGCCATTATTATTATTTTTTAAAAGAATAGAACAAATATTGGGTAGTCTCTTTTTTGAACTACATATTTTGGAAACCTATGTGCTTCCTGAGGCAACCATTAAAATCATTATCATCACTCGATTGATGCTGGCACGCATCATAATTAATATTATATTGACAAATAATAGATATCTCATAGGGACGAAGCTATTTTTTTTATCAATGGAAAAAATATTGAAGTATGGGTAATTACAGGGCTTACAACCTGTCTATTACGTAATAATTGTGTGTTCTTGGATGTATTCAAATATTGGTTAATGTACTGGTCAAAATAAGAAATGTATAAAAATTTAAAAATATTGATTTTTAGGCGTATTCTAGTATAATGTGTTAAAAACATTTTACAGATAAAGAATATTGCTTTAAATAATTTTAAAAAATAATTAGATTCTCATTGTGACATGTATGCTGTTTCAGGGAAAATTAATATCAATTTCAGTCCATAGATGGTGATGTTGTAGTGGTATTTGAAGTAATTCCACATATTAACATATGTATATACAACTTTCAAAAATTTGATAGATATGGAGATTGATTTGGTGGAATGTTGGAACGTTACATTGTGTAAAGTGATTACTTAAGCCAGCCGAAGACAAATCGTAAACCCTGTAATTACCCATACTTTCATAATTTTTCCATTAATTAAAAAAGTAGCTTCGTCTCTATGAGATATCTATTATTTATTTCATAACAGTGCCATTGTAGGTGAAAATCCAGTAATTGTGTGTTCTTGGACATATTTAAATATTGCTAATTAATTTTCATTCATTTATAATTTGCATTTATATTAATATATTTTCAAGTATGGCAATGTTTGGCCTATGGTACTGAACTTGTAAATAAATGTGTATAAAGAACTGAATTACAAATAAAAAAAAAGCAATAATAGTTTTAAAAATGTTTTTTTAAATTATTTTGAGAATGTCATATTGCGTACGGGTATAATACCACATTATTCTTAATATTGGAGAGAAGTTCAGAACGGTGATGTAATTTTGTATTTGTGATTTCAATATCAATAAAAATCTGCAAAAAATGGTGCGGAGCAGCTGTATCATGCCAGCAGGGGGGGTCTGGCCGCTGCGTCTAGTGAAGCTGATCCAGCAATCGATGTTTCCTCTAATTTTTGGATCATTGTGTAAAAAAAATCTGGTAAACAATATTCAAGCCCAACATAATAATTTGTACGCTGCGGGATTAATTAAAAAAAACATTACCTTACCAGTATAAGACTATTTATTTGAGCTTGTGTACACATAAAGTTATTATTATCAGCCATTTTGCATTCACTGCTGAATGAAGGCCTCCCAAGTGTATCACTTTTCTCTGTCCATTGTTATTCGTATTTCTGCAGAATTTGATGATTTGATTAGTATTGTGTTTTAGGGCAGCATGTTGGCCTCATAATTCCCCTCGGATTTCCATTTCCAACATTCCGCATTCCAATATTCCGCATTTGTCCAACAATTATTGTTCTTGATGTTGCCTACCCATTATCATTTCATTTTGACGACATATTCAATTATATCAACTACACTTGTCTATTATCTTATCCACATATTTATTTTCCTCTCAGTAACATATAAAAATAAAAATATCTACATACATAAAAAAGTATAGTTCTCGTCAGATTTCAATAAAACTTTTCCGAAAAATTGATCTGGTAGATATCTCAGCTAAGTTTATTGCCAGCCTTATCCGCCATCTTGTTTCAAAATGGTGACTGTTCAAAATTGTCAAAAATTATCAACACCCGTGTAATGAACCTAGAAAAAAAGTTTACATAATTTTTGTGGCCAGTGCTTGAAGGGATTTTTTTTATTTTTCAATGAGACAGACATCACTATTATCATCATCGAAATCTCAGGCACCCCTATATGAATGATTTGTCTGATTTAAATTATCCCCCAATCGCAATTACACCTTTTTCATGATTGTTTCTGATTTTAATAACCATGTAATATTTTTTATATAAAATTACAGTACTAGTAAATATTATTTTCAAAAATGATTAACGGCTTAACTGCCTCTTGGACACATAAATATATCAAAAAAAAGTTTCTTGAACCATCTGAGGTATTTACAGATTTTTTCCACCATATTCCAGTGCTTTTTTGTCATGTAACGCGGTGGAACGGTGTTCCGGCACCTTTTTTTCTGGCATTTTTAATGTTTCAAAATCAATTAGATGAAACAATGTTTGCGCATATATAATTACAATCTACATTTATATAATTCACACAAATGATAAAATGCTATGTATTTATGAACCAGATGAAATATGGACAGATTTGAAATTGGCACTCTCGTGGTTTGAGTTCTGGCATCTGCATATGCATCGCCAGTTCTACATCTTCCCATGACTTTTTACGTTGCTATAGGTTTTTGGAACTCTCTTTTATCAAGAGTCACCAGAAGTATTGAACACTTCATTTTATACGCAATGGGACATCACTTTTGAAAATGCATTCCAGGTCAGTTTTGTTTTGCGAATAATCTCTTTGAATACACATCAAAGGAATATTACCATCAACTATTGTTAACTAGCAGGGAGTTATTGCCGATTACTGTTACTAGACCTTGCGAGCTGTAACGGCCACAAAGCGTTTTTGTAATTCATAACAGAGTACGATTTATTTATGCTGAGAAATAATTGTAATAAAGTAACAGATTGGTAATACCAAAAAAATATTGGAGATAAGATTAAATTTTATTTTTCAGAAAGAAACAGAAAGAAGTGTGCGTTTTTGGGAATTAAATATTAAATAAGCTTAAAAATATCGATAATTAAAGGTGTAAAGATTGCTGAAGATGCTTTATATTAAATTTGATGATGCATTTAGTGATTTTAGTGACTTGCAAAGTGACATCTTGCGCATCATTTTAGTTTCGTTAATTCCCAAACCATTTTCCAATAGATATTATTTCAAATTTATCCGTCAGATGGCGTTAGTACACGCGCTTTCAATAATATTCAATATATTTCATTCAAATTATTTATTGGCTTCGAAAAGGTTACTTAGACATTATTTTTATTACGATACCTTTAATTTGAAGCTAAATTCGAAATGAGCCGTATTGAGAAATTATAAAAAACATTTTTTAGTTTTTAAAATTTTATATTCACATTAGATTACAATATGTCTAAACGTTTACACTCAATAAATGGTGTATACGGCGTATAACTCGTTGATAATAATAATAATTATTATTGCCGTCAGTTTATGGACTATATACCTATTATTATCATTGCGTAATATATTATTATCATTGCTTTGTGAAAATTTCATCTCCAGGAAATAACATTTTATGACGATTGTATAAACCTTCGGCGCTATAATCCTACCAAACTTCTAAATGACTACATCGAGGATGGAGGCGACCAGGGGCGCAACAAAAAAATTGGATCCCAATGCAAAATGGAAGGAACCCGTATTATACATGTATTGTGTATAAGTTAAAATATAATTCATTGTAAAAAAAAAAATAGTTTCATGATTTACAATTTTCATGTGACATTTCACCGACATTACTTTCGTTCGAAAACCAATTAGTTGAGCACACAACTTGGTGAATACGTTTTTTATATTATATGTATTTTAATTTTAGGCGTATTGAACTTTCCTATACTTTGTTTCATCAGCAATACTTTACTAAAGATATCCAAAACAATTGAGGAGATCGGTGATAAATCCCTAATAATTGCATCAAATGCAAGTGACAGTTCAAGATATAGTTAATGATACTGACTGGCATGGCTAATAATATTATACATGATTTTAACCATTAAACAATAAAAACAAAATTGGTCACGAAAAAAAAAAGTGTTTTTAGACACTTGGTGTGATCAGTAGTATCTTTTTACTTCAGTAAAAAAGTTACTGAAGTAATTTTTTATAAGAAAATGGGTTGTTTGATCGATGGTAAAAAAATATTTACTTCTCGAAAATAAATCCAGTAGTAAACTAATTTTACTCTCCGAGATCCGATAATAAACACGAGAATCGATAGTTAAATATGGCGGACTTTTCACAGCTGTTCTAAAAGTCATCTAACACATTGATACTTTGAAAGTTGCAGTATACGACAATTGATCATTCAATATCCCGCTATTTTAGTGATGAAAGTTCGTCCGTTAATGATCTCGTTGTTTAATATATATTTGCATATTCATTCACCACCAAAGTGACAGATATCGAACGCAGAGACGAAAAAATTCGTAGATAATGCATAAAATAAATTTCATGATTATTTGTCGCACCTACATACATCTCATCGATGCTTTAACAATAGTAAATTTTACGTTCAAATAACCCGCAAGCGATTTTAGCCACGGGCGTTAGTACAAAGTTACTAAAGTAAAAAGTTACCGTAGTAAAAAGTTATTACTGATCACACATCTGGCCCTTGAAAAAAAATTCCTTGCTTCCCTTTACAGTGATTTTCGCTTTTCGTTGTTTGTTTCCAACCCAACGTATTAGCTGTGTACGTCGATAATACCTACACGTGTTTTTGTAATACACTAACTAACTAACTAACTTACCATCACGCCATTTCCCCGTGGGGGTAGGCAGAGAGGATAGAGCGCCACACTCTTCTGTCCTGACACACAATTCTCGCCTCATCCACATTCATACATCTTGTCATACAAGCTCGCCGATTATTGAGGCTTCTAACAGAACCATCCTCCATTATCTGGTTTACCTGGTCGTGCCAAGTCTTCCGCGGACGTCCTCTATTTCTGGTTCCATCAACACTTGCGTCATATATCTTTCTTACCATTCTCTCCTCATTCATCCTTTCCATATGACCAAACCACCTAAGTGATCCTTTCTTAATCTTACTCACTATACTAACATCAGCTTTACATTCTTTTCTTATTTCTTCATTCTTTACTCTGTCATAAATAGATTTGCCACAAATACGTCTAAGTGATCTCATTTCCACTGCATTCAGTCTACATTCGTTCCTTTTCTGCCAGCTCACATGATGTAATAAAAATAGAATTTTTAATTTAATAGAGGGAGATAACATATTAATTTCGCGATGAAAAGAAGAAAAATAACTATCGTGTATTTCTCTCTAAAAATTTTTTTTTTACACTTCATGAGTGATATTATGGATGCGTATGGGTATATTCTGTCACTGTGTGGTTAGATTTAAAAACTTGTTACTTTAATTAAAACAGTTGACCTTGGAGCGCATGAAAATTTTGCGATTTGTGTAATATTAAATAATTATATGTGAGGTATAGAATCTAAATCAGACATGCCCAGTTTTTATAGTTTTTGAGTTAAGTATGTAAAAATATAAAGAAAATGAATATCTACAGGACTAGCTTATCGAAATTTGACAAATATTGCTGTATTTTGTATAAAAACGCATTTAAAATTTTTTCGTCCGATAGACAGTTAATTCACACCCAGCCAATAAGACGACAGTATTTAGTCATGTGACCAATGTATCAGTTGTGGTACAATGTTTTATTGCATTTTACTCGAAAATAAGTAAAGTTGACGACGTATCAACTTTTGATTCTGGACCTCACATATATATAGGTACATAATTATTTTAATTCCAATACTGGACACTTTTTTTATTGCTTCTATTCTAGATTATTACATTACCTTTAAAAGTTCAAATTCTCTCTCGTAAACATAGCCGCGTGTCCTTCTACGTACGTAGGTACGCGTTGCGATCGTGCTTTTGTATTTTTTGTTCATTTATTTATGAACATTTATTTTATCTCACTGGTCACACTCGCTCACGACCGATGTATCCAGCTTTGTGTTCCTTTTTTCAGTGTCCTGAACAAATCTGCGCAATAAAACTCCACATTATTAGGTGATGTAACTGTTGATGCCTACATTTTTTTTTCCTTCACACGGGACCTGCCGCCAATGAACAGTGGCGAATTGTAAAAGTTCTGAGATCTAATTATTTTTATTCGAAAACTATTTTAGGGCGGTTACCTATTTCAAAATTATCTTGGATCATGAATTTTCTCGTTCCGTGAAGGCATTCGTCACTGATTTGTGTCATCGGAGTTTAAATAATTATACATTTTATTAAGGAGAACACATTCTTATTGTGAAGTTGTAATTATTCAGAGCAGACGGTCTGTGATATTTTAAATACTAAATTAATGTATTATTTATAAATATATACATATAAAATCAATTTTGTCTAAAAATATTGTTTTTGCGTCACCGGGATTCGAACCTGGATCTCTATTTCCAATCCGGGGAAGTACACTACCAATTGTGTTATAACGCCAGTATTTTTCATGACAAATTTTCGAACCTATATGTTACATTTTTCAAATTAATACACCTGTCGTTCCATTATTTAAAAGCCATCTACATTATTTTTACAGAATCACAAATACCTTTGAGTAAACCGACTGCAGACGCCAGAATTATCAATTCATTTTTATTGGAAATAGAGATCCAGGTTCGAATCCCGGTGACGCAAAAACAATATTTTTCGACAAAATTGATTTTATATGTATATATTTATAATTAATACATTAATTTAGTATTTAAAATATACATTTTGATCTTGTAAGATATTGATGTATCACGCGGTATGATGATACGATAATGTAAATTAAATTAATCAATTAGAAAAATATACAGAAAATAGTTCAAAATTTGTCGAAAACGTAACGTAACCTGTTTCACCGGAGAATTTATATTCCGGTAGCAACCAAAATACAATATTCTTTTCGATAGATAGATTTTTTCTTCATCATTCTAATCGATTCATTTAATTTGTGTTAAAAATATCACGACAGAACTGTGTTCAGAAATTGCAACTCCACAACAAAAATGTGTTTTTATTAAAAATAAAAAAAATTATCCGATAAACCTATGTTTATGTATATATATTCATTTTAATATTTCTGATTGTTTACATATAACCTAGGTAAATTTAAATCATAGTTCTTTTCCAACAAATATACATATTTAACTTATTCATTGAAAATTATGCAAGTATTTCACTTTCTTTCTTTGGTTCCGAATTAAAACAACTTTTGGGTTTTATTTTACTCGTTTACATATTTCAAATAAATACATAAAATATTGTCGAGTAGGATTACAATTAATGTAATATTCAATTATTTTATTACCTGTACCTGGCTATTGTTATACCGTTGCCCATCGAAAAAGTTCATTTAAAATAAATTTAACTTATTTGAGGTACTTACAGAAATCACCACTTTCCATTCAAATTCAAATTTCTTAAAAACTGCGAGTAAAATTATCACTTTTCCGAATAAAATAGGTCAGTTCATTGTTTGTAAGACTGTGTAAGTCAGGCATTTATATATTCGCGGTAAATAGAAAATATTGTATTTATCGGTCGACATGTTATCAGCTGAGGTTAGTCTTAGGTTAAATATTATGGACTATGTTACATTGTGTATTTAAATATTTTCACCAAAATTCACTCGTGTATAAATTTTATCCCTGATATTTCAAGTTCATGTTCAAGACCTACATAACTGCTGACCAAAGTCTGCAGGAGCGACAGAATTATAGAAATAGTTCGCTTGTTCTGAGCGAAACTATGTCTTCGAGTTCACGAACGGCTAATTGCACGGCGCAACAGCCTTCCAAGTGTTCGGGATAATTTACCACAACGACACTCGCGATCCCTTGATGCGACCTGCGAGACCGCAACTAGAGCATACACGTTATGTTGTGGCGTTGTTACCGGCGAATTACAACCCAGTGCTTACTCGGTTTTAGGTTTGAAATATGTTCAAGATAAACATATATCTCATCGAAGCTCATCAATTGTTGTGGCTTCTGACAGGAGTATCTTCCAGTATCTGTGTTGTCTAGTCACGCTAAGTTTTCCGCGAATGTCTTCTATTTCTGATGCCGTTAACACTCGCGTCGTACATCTCGTTCTACATAACCAAACTACCCTTTTTAAATCGTACTCACTATACCGTAAATTTTAATATGATTAAATTGTAAATTATTATTAAGATTATCCACCGTCGCGTTTCTATTCCATTATCCAATGAACTCTCTATTATTAAACTTAAAGCTTCCAACAAAGAATGATATTCCTTAATTTACAGAATCTTACTAAAAAAACATAACGTTCTCCAACTATTCATTCTAATAACTCAACTCCCCAATGGAGCAGAATTTTATACATAAATAACTTTTCTATATTAAGTATATCAAAACTTATAATACTTTAGGTAAACTTTTAGCTAATTGTAAAGACATACTAAGCAATTATGGCATCTATAAACTTAAGTGCAACAATTGTCCAGCTTTCTATACATCGAGGAACGTAAATATTAAAATAAAAGAATACATTAAATGCTTGACAAATATAGGTTGTTCAGGATTTGCCGAACACTTAATTAATTCTAACCATACGTTTAATAGAAACACAGGGGCACACAAGTGTTACATAAAAATGAAATAGGTTTATGAATTTAGAAGCATTAGAGATTAATAAATCAATCAATAATAATAACCAGATACTAAACAACAATTTATTTGATAGTCCGATTTTAAAGTTGTTCCCTATCCTTCTTTGTCCCACTCTGATATGCTGTTGCATTGTCTTCTCTCTCATTCAATCTTCAATGTAAATATCTGAACTTAGGTTAGTCCATACTGTATTGTACTGAAGGAGGTTGGGTCCAACTGAAACTAGTTAACTTTAGTATGTGTACATAACAAAGTCGTTTAAAACTAAACATTATATTATTTAATTATAATGTCAAGCCACAACGTGTTTGCTTTCTTTGAAAATTTAATAAGATTATCGGCTGCAAGGCAAACATTAAGAGAAGAAATGATATAATACGGTCTGTTATGATCAAGCTCAAAATAAGCTGGAAAAATCGAAGCATACCTAAGTAGGATTCAACAAATTGGTCTTTTTCTTTGCTTTGAAAATGTGATGCTGACCGGAAGAATTATGCTTCAGTTAGGGCTGGATTTAAATCTAAACAGTACTCAAATTCGCAATGACCCCGAGGCCAGAATAATAAAATTTAAATAATCTATAAAAATACTGAAAAGGTCACTTTTCACCTTTTTATTAATTAATTTGTTTTACGCAACACCTTTAGCCAAATTCGATTAAATTCGCATGCAAGGTCAATAGAGTCAATTTTTTTTTACAAATAAAATAGTTAAGTGATAAAGTAATTTTTCAAAGAAAAAAGCAAAAAGAGAAATATATAAAAATTATAATGTTTTAGATTACGTTTTAATAAAACAAAAAATTGTAGGCTCCCAATATGTATTAGCCCAAGACCCTTGGAACATAAATCCGGCCCTGGCCTCGTTTATTGAAAAATTTAATATCGAGCAGTATCTACCCTCGACTATACGGCTATAAATCTTCAGAAATTTTAACCATGTCACCAGACAAGGTTAAGGGACCAGATCTCGTGGAAGGTCACCAATATCATGAATCGTCCTGGTTAGAACTTGGATGCAGAGCTGGCTCCTGCACTGCTCAAGAAATGTCACGGACCGGAATAGGTGGCTACTGATTATCTACATCGTCATCCGCAGCATCCAACCCCGGTTCCACGATCACCACTGCTCTCACTAAGAGGAAGATGAAGAAATATCATTATAACTGTGAATTTTCTTAAATTTAACATATATTTGCTTACTGTAATGTAAATGCATAATAAAATATTTAAGTAATCTTAATCTAGAGATATTAAAAATACGTTCGACATACTTATGTACGTAAGATACGCGATCTCGCTATTTTGGTGTTTTTTCATACTGACAGTGTACATAAACATACCTTAAAACTAGTACTTCAATAGTACCTACCTAATTAATAAATACAATATAATAAATATTGGATGTACTGAATTATCCCGTAGTACATAATGTATGAATGGATCAATTTTCTTTGTCTAGGCGTGGAATTGTGTTTAGTTGCAGAACCACATATTTATTTGTCCTTCATTTGTCCAAATTCAAATGTCTGTTCTTGGCAACTTGGAACAGCTCCTCGACTCTGTGACCGGTTCACTTTCGGATGCTTTGCATTGATATAACTTTATGTACGTATTAGTTCTTCTTCTTCTTCTTTGGCGCCCTCAGAAGTCCATGACTTCCGTCATAACGGAGCAATAAGGCAAACGAGTTCACACATTAAGTTTATATTGAAAAGAATAACAAATCATTATCATTATGTCTCTCTCTCTCTCTCTCACTAATTTATTTATTTATTTATTTAAATCTTTAATATTTCACTAGATCAGAGTCCATATCGAGATAGATAGTGTTTCTCTGAATGCAGTAGTTCAAGCAATATGGATATAGGTAGATGTATACACTATTGAATATGGTAAATAGAAATTAAGAAATTAGAAAATTAAAATAAATACAACAGACACCATAACTCGATCATTAAAACTGTAAATACATCATATTGAACATTATATATAAAAAAATAAAAATAGAGTGATGGATACATTAATTACACAAACAATAAGAATGCAGATAATTAAAGATTATGTTGGGTGTGACTTGAGGAGTACTCGAATTATATTACTTTATTTATCATTATTTCACTTTTATTGCTCAATATTTAAGATAAATATACAACATAATCATATTAATTTTTTTTTTCAGGAGTTGGAGTAACAGGAGTTGACATGATGACTGCGTACGGATACTCTCCATCACGGTGTGGTAAAGATTAAAATGTACCAATTATTTCTCTTCTCTCACCAATCACGATCCCATCTATATTACAACCTCTATTGCATTTGCAAAATCGACAAAGGGTTTTAAAAAGAACAGCTATTCCCAATGCCAGTTAATCTAGATATCAAACGGCTATTCAATAAGATAATTTAATAAAGACAACAATAGAAGACAAGTTGTACTTGTAGTTTCAATCTTTCACCGTTTGCGATGTTCAATACAAAAGGCCGTAATTGTAATACAATGCAAACATTTTTATCAAAAATATGTTTCATTGTCTTCTCGGGCGCGGGTCCCACACCTCGAGTGGATCGCCGATGGCAAAAAACGTAAACGATAAATTCTCGGAATGGGACAAAACAAAAGCATACACCGGACCTATCTAAATCAAATCTCACGAAGCTCCGCTATCCGACCGAATCAACTTGGTGACCGCTGCCGTCACCCACCGAGACGGTGAGTACAGCATTTAATTGGAAATAATGACCGATCAGTTTTAATTTCCAATGAGTTTTCACCCCTAAATAGGTCGGCTCAACCCTAATAGACGAGAAGCTTGAAGAGAAAACTGCGCAATCGTGATTTGTTTGTGAACTTAGTTAGATAGAGAGGGTAATGCTCTATTTATGTATATATATATTTTTAATATAATTTGATATTACAATATATTAATTAAATCCAAATATTATATAAAATATGCCAGAAAGAAAACCATAAACAGAATATTTATTAAATATTAAAATAAAATTTCCTTTAAAAATGTTATGTCATCAGTTTATATATGCCAAAAACAATATTTCTCTTAGGTACAATTTCTTATTACATCTGAATTAACCTATATGTCTATTTTATGATTTCACCCTCTCGCAAGTTTCTATGTATGATAATGATACTCTTTTTAAATCGTATAATCTCACATTTAAATTTACATTTGTAATCGATTGCAGAGCAAAATTTATACATAATCAACATTTTCATTCCATGTCCAGTTCGTCTCCATAGAAACCAAAATATTACGTACCACGGAAGACAACATTATTATTATTATTATTTGAAAATGCTACCATCGGTGTCTTCTAAAAGCTTTCTGTTTTATTATTTTTTTGTGGAGCGCGCAGGCCATGGGCTCAACTAACAACATACTCGATAATTATTAAAATTAACGTTTATTAAATTGCATATGTTGAGATCGCGTGACAAAAATAAAACCCGCCCATTTAAACCCACAACGCAATAATTTTTGCGACAAGCACGTTCGTTCACCTTTTTTTTTCTTTTACTAGACAAATCGCTTGTTAAAATGATTAAATACTAATTAGAAGTCCGTCATTTGTGTGTGAATACATTTTATTATTTTCATACAGAAGAAACGAATGTAATATTTGTAGTTAAATTTTTTTAACTAATAACAAATATTCGCATTTTATAAATATTTATAACCGAGTTTCAATAATGTTATCACAATGGCGAAAGATTGATAAAATGTTATCCTTTTAAATCTTTATTAATTATTACTTCATCAAAATACTATTTTGATATATACCAGGCGGACGCCTACCGCCATCCATGGATCGTTAAGCTAAAAACATACCACTTGCAACGTCTACTAACCGATGGTCGCATGCTGCTTCGCTACTCACTTTCTCTCTGGCTCCGGATTCGTCAGCAGCTTTTGTTACCTACTCCGTTCCATTCCGTACAATCGACAAGCATATTTCAACCTTTAAGTAAATTCAGTGAGTAGTTTATTTCTTCTATTTATCTTTTCTATCAATACTACCTATCAACCTTTCACACAATATCTAAGATTCTTAATACATACTGGAATACAAAATATACTACAGACTATAGAAACGGATTACCGTTATCATCTCAATCTTCTCATACCTAATCATATATAATCACACCTAAATAAAATACGTAACCTCCATACCTGTATTATAAAATTAATAGTACGATTGCATTTTATATTGAATTAAAATCTGAACTATAAGCAAGTTAACACGCCGAACTAGCATCACACCAAGTTATAAGCGCGATTGCACGCACTTTTCGAGTTTGCAAAACGGGATTAAACACGATGTTCAAATCCCTACCTTACGTGGTGTCCCCCATGTTAAATATTATTGAAGTTAAAAGGTTAATAAAAAAAATGTTGTTTTTATAAAATCCATGAGCGTAATCATCTATACGAAGTGTTCATCCAGTGCTACCACATCTCGTAATGACGTAATCCTCTTTCAAAATGTAATTTAAATATTCAATTTTGTAACATAACTTTAAATTGAACTCTCATTTGTAAAACCGATTCCCGCTAACCGCCAGACACGATCTAGTTATCTAGTCGAGATGTAAGATGCTGTGCTGGTAGCTAATACAAAAGTATCTAGGAACGGGGAGAACATCTTCACCTGGCTGTTTTAAAAATGTTGATGAGATCGTATCGACTCCCGGTGATGGCTGTATTTTTTTGATCGAGTTTTTTCTGTATGTTTTTCTAAATTGTTTACCTATATTAGTTTTATATATCACGGAACTATGTTCTGAAAAATCATAACTTCTTCACAAATAAAATGTGATTCGATTAAAAATTAATACGTTGTAAATTTATTAATTAAAAAGATATACATATGAAATCAATTTTATCGAAAAATATTGTTGTTGCTACCGGGATTCGAACCTGGATCTCTTCCAATACGGGGAACGTGCATTAACGTAATTATGTTACAGCAACAGAGTGCATTGCCCGGATTGGAAGAGATCCAGGTTCGAATCTCGGTAGCAACAACGATATTTTTCGATAAAATTGACTTCATATCTTTCTAATTATCACAATTAATTATTATTTAAAATATCACAGATCTATGTTCTGAATAATTAAAACTTCACAATAATAATGTGTTCGCCTTAATAACAAGCATTTAGCTTAGTTTGAAAATAGTAAGAATATTGATATGATACGTATTGAGTGTAATTAATAATTCATTCTCCCGTATCTCTCGTAAAGATAAAGTCTCAGGTTCGAGTCCCAATACCGATTATATATTATTTCAGTAGACAGATTTTTTTGTGTCTTCTCGTGTGTACATAATTCATCTTATTTATTTTAAAATTAATTCGAGTAATAAACAAGTATAGTGTCTTTACCACAGACTACCAAATGTCAAAGTCATGAACTAATACGAATTCCTTGTTTCAATATTTTCAATTTATTGTCACCCACGTGATCATTTTGGTATCACTTACGCAATCAAATAGTTCCGCGACTTTTTTTAAATATATGACTCGATTGGAACGAAAATTTTAATGCTGACAATATAATACGACTTAATGTAAAAAATACGTTTTGTTAATACTTTTACGGTTGAATAAATGTGTCATAAACTATCGGATTTATGTTTACGCAAATAATGTGTATAGAATGTCCCTCGTTCCGCAAATAATGTTCCAAACCCCTCTCCTATATGTACATTGTTTTTCATGTCTATTAATTTACTGGTCTGTGGTCCTCACCACAAAATACATCTCTGCTCACAGGTTTGTTGATTTTTTCAAATTGATTCGTTGACAATAATGATCGAGTTGAGCATAATGATAAGTATTATGCACATGTTATCCTGACGAGATGCATTCTGGTGCAAGGGAATGCGCCGCGCACAGCCGCCGTACGATCTCAAGGGTTAGTAGAGTCTGCGCACATGGGCGCCCCGAGAAGTACTTAAAGTCGTCACAATTTACCATAATGTATAATTAAACAGTGTATAATAGTTTTTAGAAATGAGTATGGTAAAATACGTATACCTAATACATATTGACTGCTCAGTGTCGGTGTGATAACTTCATAAACAAAATACTTTAACGTGTCCACAAAAGGAGACAATCTCAGAGATTTAGTTACATCTCTCAACACCTTGTACACGTGATGAGATTTAGTTCTGTAGATAGATATCCTTAAGATTGGTAGAAAGAGACAAAAAACTCAAACGATTATACACGGCGTGTGTTATGATAGCGAGATTTGATACGTACACATAAACGTCACCTAAAACTACTAGAGATTCCTACAACTATCTTGAAAGTTAAATGTAAGTCATTAAACATTAAAATTAACTGCGATTCATCTATGGGTGAGTGCATGGGCGCAAGAGGGCCTGAATCACACGCGTGCAAAAAGGCTAAAAGACCGCCCGGCTGTCGGGCGCGCTCTCTCGCATCTGAGCCGTTGTTCGAAGCGCATCTCTTGTATTTGACTTATAGCTGTATAGCTTTGTATAATAAAAACTATTATTATTGCGTCGGGTTGATCTTGTACTACCCAATCCCGTACACAATAAGGACTATAAGAAGTAATACCGAATGATATCACCTTGGCGCAGCTGGCGTAAAGGATATCTCATTAACATAAAGCGTTAAATTACAAATATTTATTGCGTTTTAATTGCTATTAAGAAGATTTAAAATCATCCAAAATGACGTTTAACATGCAAGCGTGAAATAAGGCGCGACGCAGCGACTCTCTGAGACAAGGTGTCTCCAAAGCATCTTGTGAGAGCATAATCCAAATCTCAGAGAAAATCTCTTCCATATACACGGGCCTAAAACTACACAATCATATTAGATATTTTTATTACATAACTGATTTATATTCGTTCAAAAGAAATATATTAATATGAAATCATTATTTACTTGTGTGTATTTATAAATAATACATAAATAATAAAACGGTCTGATTTATTTTTCTTACAAATGAATATTGGTAAAATCTGCCTCAAAACAGATGATTACATAATAGGAAGAACACGTAAATAATCTAGATGTTTATGTTTATATTTTAACATGTATTATTAGATAATAATCAAAATATTAGAAAAAAGAGGTTACATTCAGTAAATATAGCTTTTCGAGAAATTTATTTAATTTCAAACACATCAAAAAATCGTTTTGTTATTTACCATATGAACCATTTTAGCACATTTTTCTGTCTCACCGATGTAAGCAGATTATGGAGAGGATACAATGATTCTAGCTGACTCCATGGAAGATCTCAACTAATCGAAGTAGTATCAACTAATCGCAAATAAGACAAAATAAATGATTTAACAATCTAAAAAGATGGACGATGGCAGGCTGTACATAAATAGAATAATATTGAAAAAAATAGTGAAGATATATAGTATATATCTACCTGAGATTCAGATTATATGAAAACTGGAACCCTTCTGTAGAAATGAATTGACGTATAGATCAAGCTTGAACTGCATTCCTCCACAATAATGTAGAATGCAGCCTTGACCTAAATTTAAATTTGCGAATGAGAATAATATGATACTACGTTTATATTGTACCTACATATATAATGAAATCGTGGACACTCACTGAAATAATGGTAAAGATCTATAGTCGACTATTTTAGTAAGTAAACAATATAAAATATAAGTGTCACCAGCATCGCAGCTCCCAGCTGATGACGTGGGCGACATCTGCATCCGGGGATCAGGTCCCGAAAAGGAGGAATTGCGCCTGATCGCTCGTCTCGACAAGTCTCGCTTCACTCTTACTGTCTACGTTTTACACTCGACAAAAACGACTACACAAATTCGCGTTTCATTCCATCACCAAAGCCTCTATATATATTTAATTACTTAAAAGAAAGGAATTTAAAATGATTAATTTATTCCCGTTGACGGAGTGTGATCTCATTATTTCTTTCCGTTTGTTCAAGCAAGTCATATTTAACGACAAAAGTAATAAGATATCACGTAGCGCCCCTGCCGAAGTCCACTTATATCCCAGACGATGGCTCAGTCCTGGCCGACCTTGGACTGGCCGCGAGTGTTTACTGCAGGCGTCACCAACTGGAAGGAGGAGTAAGCAGGGACGATGCGCTGCTCGGCATACCGCTCGGCTGGCCTCTCAAGTGCGTGCTTCCAACATGACTCGCGCTTTTGGATTGGGTTGGAGTAAATTAATAACCAAGAACCTAAATTATTACCCATCATTTTTCGCTGTCGTCAAATTTGTTTTATTCAATTTAGGTTTTATTCGAAATTGTTCAGGTATTACGATTTTAAACTATGGATTAAAAATAATTCGGAAAATGTTTGGAAGGTCGGTGAGTACTGCAATTTTTTCCATCATTCAATTCAAACTATTGTTTTCGAACGTTAGCCACAATTGGAAGAACATCATAAGTAATAAAAAAGAGTCTTTCGTTTACAGTGATCGGCTGAAAAAGAAGATTAACGCAGCATGCCCGTCTCGGGACGGGTAAAAGTATGATCTACACTAAATGATGAATTGATTTTCATAACACCAAATGAAACAAAACGAATTGAATTTTTATATTTAAGTCATTCATTTTTCTATGTTGAAAATGTATTTTCAGAACAAAAAATCTAAACGAGTATATCCACCTAATTCGTAATTCGAAGAAAGTTGACACTTCACTCGGATGTGATGTGTCAATTTCTTACAAAGGTGGCTTTCATTTTAAATCAAAGGAATTCAATATTTTTTTCATAAGTAGCGGTATATTCTTTTGCATAAAAAAAATTATATCTATTAAGTAATCTATTCTTTTCTCTGTACTATTCTGTAATTAAATCTGATCTAATCACGTATCTAATTTTACGCAGTTCTAACAATGAATATATTTTATGTATTTTTACAAATTGAATTGTTCGTATTCCTGCTTGGTTAGGAAAACAGTGAGACGGCTCGCCTTCACTGCCTATTGTTTTATATTATGTTTTGATAATTCATTTAAATTTAAAGTCTTCGTTGATCTAAAACACGGGGGTAAAGGGAGAGTCCGATGTTTTAGGCAACCTGCTAATACAGTGTCAACCGAGGTTAACATATGAGATTTTCGACTCGAGACAATCTCTAAGATACGGATTATGCTTCCATGAGATTTTTTGGAGACATCTCGGCCTTACTATCATCACATACCCACAGAATCTTAAAAACTCGCCGTCTTGCGCCTCACTTACCATTGATGTTTATGTTAGGTGAGTTTGAATCTACCCAACAGTTTGCAATATAATGCATCTATATCTCTAACTTTTCGTTTGAAATATAAAAAGAGATATCTTTTTTACCAATATCAAGCTGATCTTTTTGAATTTATCTCCAGATCAAATTCTCAACACCTGTACATGGCACTAAGATTTATCTTAACTATATCTGTGAGATACCTAAACTGTGTATTTGTATATTTTAGTTTATCAACCTTAACATACCATTAACTAGAAATGATTTGAGGAAGGTTACGGGTTGAAACCATTATTTTTTAAAGTTTTATTTTCATATTTTGTCTAATAATGAATTATTTCTATGATTATCTTTTAAAGGGTACCCAAATTAAATTATATTCTCAATTTATGTTCTCTGCAAATGAACAACACATGTTTGATATCATTTAATATTCATTTAGCATATCTACTTTAATAAGTACAGTTACATAATTGTAATGACTTCCAGAAGAGCACGATCTCCAGAACAGTAGTAAGACCCTTCAGTAGTTAGTTCGTATCTGAAGTTCAAATGAGAAATAACTGAAAGTCTGCTTGTTCAATTCATTTACGTAATTTTATACATTTTACACCCGTGTTCAATAAAACTAACAATGCACCGAGTCATCATTTTAATATCTCCCTTGCTGGAACACATGAAGGGTCCCGTTAAAAAATTAAATAAAAATGATAAATGTACGATAATTACGTATTTAATTATCGTATCTTAAACTTCAATTCTCATCTTCTCATCGAGTTTTGGTCACATTGCGGCTTGAACGTCACAGTTCGGAATTGTCGAGTTTCGTTGATTTGTCGGGTTCCCAACTCCTGGAGCTGGGACGGCAGCTGGCTGACGCAGTCGTTAGCCGTTGCACCGGCCGAGGCGCCCAGCATTCGTCGCCTAAACAACATAAGTTAAACAAATACCAAATCACTGTACAAACGATCGTCTGTAATTGCATTCACGGCGCGGGCAAGTGACCGGCTTCGCGGACCTGTAGACGAAACAAGCAACTGTTATGCACATGACAAATCATTAGAAGTGCACACTTCACCGGCAGGTTGATTCAGTGCGACTGCAGACCGTCATGGAATACGGTTTTGATAATATTTTTAATATCTTTCGCCGGTCTGTTGAAAATTCTAGCGTAAATACTTTTGTAGACAAACAATTGACTTACTGTATTAAGAAATATTTTATTATTAAGGATAACACATTTTTGATACGAAGTTGCATCTTCAGAACATAAATTGCAGTATACGATAAATAATCATTTCATATCCCGCTATTTTAGTGATGAGAGTTCGTCCAATGACCATCTCGTTGTTTAATATACATTAACACAAAAACCGAAAAAATTACGCCAGCAAATTGACAGATTTCGAACGCAGAGGCGAATAAAACCATAGATAAAACCTAAAATAAAGCATTTCTCACGATTGTCTTACCACACTGTGAAACGAGATTTATTATCAAAATTTGACGTACCAACAACCCGCAAACGTTTTTTACCACGGACGATGGTAAAAACTTATGGTAAAAATTTACTACTGACCCTTAATTAAAGCATTGCTAAAAAAAAAATGTTTTCATCTTTGAAATTACGGCTGCGGATTTTATTTTTATTTGTTACACATATGCAGACTGCATTTTACATCTACAGGCTTTACACATATGCATACAGCATTTTACATCTACAGGGTTTGTAATAAATGATTTTATTCTCAATTTAACATCTCGCGGCAAATGACTTAAAAAATGACTTGTATTCAAATTCCGAGAATTATTTTGGGTTCTGGTCGGACAAACCTTTGCACAATAATTATGAAATAACAAAGACTTACACATATTTTAAATCTGTCTCGCTAAACTTTAAAAATACTTATAAATTGTAATAATTTTTGCAGACTAAATATGCAATATATGATGTATGTAGGAAAAATGTGAATATGAACGCCAAGGTATCATGTCGGGTTGCATATCAGGTTGTAACAGAATACTTTCCAATCCCATGCACGCGTTAATCGACCACATTCTGCTAATCATATCATGTTGTATAAAAATTCCCCTGAGTATTAGAAATCCATTGAGCAATAAAAATTATGTATTTGTACTAAACTGACAACATTGTGAATTTTTATATCTTATCTTGACTGTTTCCTTTCGTTTTTGCCTTTCAATTGAGTCATCCAGTTGGGTTAAGTTTTACAATAGCATTTCCTTATTTGGTACAGTCACATATATGTAATGTATATTTGGTACAGTCACATAGATGTGATGTATAATTGTTAAGAAATAAAGTGCGCGAGTGATCATGTGATTGATATTGTTGTAGTAACCGGAAAAATCGTTTTCTTATTTTCCCGTAATGCCGTTGTGATTTTTTTAAACTGTAAAATTATCGGAAAATGCGCACCGCAGCCGATCATATTTGCTACCAACCAGGAGAATCGCTCCAGATCTCGAATTTTGGTGCTAGTTTGTGTTCAGTGTTTTACTTCAATATACAGGGTGGCCCAAAAAAAGTGAGAACATTTCGTAAAATGTGATGTAATTACATTAAAATTAGTTTAACTATATCAAAAATAGCTTAAATAATTTACTAATTTACTTACCTATTTACCTATATTACGTTTTATTTCGACAATTTCTGGTCGCCATCTTTGATTATTAATTTTCCCATTGTTTATATTTGTTTTTTTTTTCCAAATTGTTGCCCAGAATGACAAAAATCACTGCAGAAGACCGTATTCTGATCAAAAATTTACGAATTGAAAAACGTTGGGCTAGGAAAATGATCAGATAGTTTCAAAACAAAACGTGGAGTGTAGCTAGACATTACAGCATAACTGGACATTACAGCAGGACGGAACGCCATCTCACACAGCCAGAGATACAACCAACTTTCTTCGTCGCGAGAACGTTAATTTCGAGCCAGGAAGGTGGCCACCGAACAGCCCAGATTTAAACCCAGTAGATTATGCAGTGTAGGATATTTTGATGATTTCTGATTAGCTAAATATTGTGCAAAAAAATTACATTAAGAATTATATTTAAATACATTATGTTTTGAAATTACTCAAATGTTTTGAGATGTTCTCACTTTTTTTGGGCCACCCTGTATATAAATATTTATTCTTAATAAGAAAAACATAAAAAAATTAACAAATCGTTTGTATAATTTTTATCTCATGTATTTATAAATTGTACAGAAACAAAAAAAAGTACAATAATTTTATGTTTATGATATTATAGGTAAATATATAATGATACAAAAAAATTTTTGCTGGCATATTTCTGAATTATTATCTTTCAAACATCATCAAAATCTCAAACCTCGTTTTGCAGTCACGTATGGCTTCAAATTAGATCTCATAAGATCTTATTTGAAATAATTCTAAGATTTTTTTTTCTCAAATACATGCAGTATATTATGGAACTGGTGGAAACAAATTTTAAATTTATTATTAAATTTTATTATTATAGTTGGGTCAGCTACTTCGCGGCCATGCTCAGTGTTTCCATAATAAAACATATTATTCAATTTGAAAACGTAGTAAGTACCCACTATATTAACTAATGGAAACAAATACCCAGACATATTCACAAAATTATTTTAATTTATAATAATTATGTTATAATTGTTATTATTTATATAACTTGTTTACATTACCAAGTAACATAAAGGTGTAACGTTCCGACTGCACAATCTTCTATAGGCAAAGAATGGCCATGTACCGGGCGAGCTGACAGAAGACCACTATACAGCGGTTTGTATCTTGACTAAATATATGAACCGAGTGTACAGCGTTTTTAGTGTTATAAAATAAAGCAATAATATTTTTATTTGTTAACTTTGTTTTATAAACCATTTATTGACTTTAAATACATCTACCGGTTTCGAAAAATATCATTTTCTTCTTCAGGATGTCAATACTAACCAAAAACATATGTTATTGTTCCTTTAACAGAATCAATTTTTAAAAAACAACAATTATTTAAAAAATAAATTTAGTACCTAACTCAAAGTGTTACTTAATACAAATTTACTCGAATAATTTTTAGGAAAATATTTTAGAATGGGACTCGTAGTTAAATTTAGTTGGTTGTATATAATTTTTTGATTAGTTTTACACGATTTATTTATCTCCAACGATTCCAAATTATATAATTGATGACCAACACCGTTTACATGTAAAATTGGCAATCCCAATTTTTTATCAAAATCATGACCATTTTCTATCAAATGATTAGAAATTCTGAAAACCTACTATTATTCAAATTTCTCAAATGCTCCTTTACTCTTATATTAAAATTTCGATTCGTTTTACCTATATAAAATGCAGCACAATCCTTGCAACTAAGTTTGTAGACATCAGAATTGTTAAATTTATTATCTTTGTCTTTAGAATTCATGAGAGAATTCATAAATTCTCATATTATTATTTGTATAAAATGCCGGTCTAATGTTTCGTGGTAGGTGTTTAGATATTTGATTCGAAAAGTTATTTATGTATAAAATTCTACGCCAAAAACCATTATTATCATTATAATCTGTGATTTATATAAAAATTTACTATTATATTATTTTAATTTATTTTTTAAAATAGTGTCTATTAAGCCTGTATTATACCAATTTTAATTTATTAATTACGTTAATTTTGCCAATTTTAAAAGTAAAGTAATAATAGTTTATAAAGGTTTTTCTATTATTTTCAGATATTTTAAAATTATCTATACTTATCTTACTCTAAGTAAAATCTAAAAGCTTGCGATTTAGGTGAGAATACATCGTCAGCTTCTCGGAGAAGGATTTATCTCACCGCATTAAATAAACGCGATACACTCTCGAGATCCTTAATCTCCGCGAACCCAGGAGCTTACCTGAAGTCGCGTGCAATTAAATCAAACGCGACTAAGATTATTATTAATAATAACGCGTTGCGAGTCTCCAGCATAATAATTGCCGTCAAAGGCTGGCAGCGGCCATTTTGCCGGTTTCGGCGGGAGGAAGTGGAGGCTGCAGCCAATCAGACGCATCTTGCACCGACGGTAAAACGACGCCCACTTCCGGCCGGTGATTCCCGCCACCGGAGATGTGGCGTCCGACATTGCTTGATAATATATTATATTTCGCGCTGTGGTTGTTTAACTCAGGTTATGTATCCACTCTCCGAACCATATTTCTCACTTTCGTTTATCAAAGAAAACAATTAATACTTTATGTCGAAAAAGTAGGGTGTTTTTGCGATTTTTTTTTGACTATTACAAGTTTTATCTCGTTCTATTAAAATTAAAATGAACAAGTAATATTCTTAGAATTATGATTAGTTTTTCTTTAATATTTGATTTAAAAATATAATTAAAGCACGGCGAACTAAACAAAAGAGACGGGACTCGCCATAAATATATTTTAATATGGTTTACAATTTAATATAATTTAAGCACAATGGACTAAACAAAAGATACGAGTGATCTAGTAGTCGGGGATTTAAGCTTGATTCCAGGTGACCATCAAGTTAGTTCTATTTTCAAAGTACAATTATTTTAAAAATATGTAAAATTTATTTATGTAAAAAAATATTATTTTAATAAAATAATATTTTTTTACAGTATCTAGCAGTTTTCAATGACCACCTAAAAAGGGAATTCTCAATCAAAGGAGTGGTTACATTAAAATTATTGGGTAATGCATAGTATGTATATTAAAATTAATGTAGAAACTTTAAATACAAATTTAGATAAATCACTAAAGATACACAGAAAAATCGTTAACTACACAAATAAAATGTTAAGATATTCTATTAATGTAAGAAAGTTCCGTATATAAGTGAAGTTTTTTTTTTTTTGTGACTTGTCAACTTAAAGTTTTTAACTTCACAAATTAAATTTGATTACACTAAAAATTTTTTTTTAAATATTTTACTTTAACCTTACTTTAACTCAATTGAAATCATATTTCAGTAAAAATATCTATTTTTTGGAAATGGTTATCAGTACCAGTGGTTACCAGTAGATATTTGCAGTACAGTATCAGTGGTTACCAGTAGATGTTTGCAGTACAGTATCAGTGGTTACCAGTAGATGTTTGCTAACTATTCTCTTTGACCCGTATAGTTCATACAAAGCGTCATCACGCGTAATATAGTCATAATAATACAATATTCAATAACTAGTACTAGAGATGTGAATCAATTAATACATACAAACAGAAAAAAGTAATTTTAATCAAATTTCTCCCACATATATTATAACAAATCCCGTTATTTTCTCTCCAGGAAGGAAGTTCTGAGTTGCTGGCGTAAAGCTGCGGCTGGAGCTTAGCACTCAACACCAACTCTCTAGTGCAAACGGCGTTCTCATGAAAAGCAGGTTCCCTGACCAGAGAATGGAATTGACTGCAGAATACAATACTACCTGTGACTGAAATTTAGTATTTATGTTTTGTTTATATATTGTGACATTTAAAAATTGCGCGGCAGACCGAGAGCTACATTAACGGTCCGAGTGGAGAAGGGCGAAAAGAGAGAAAAGGTTGAAAAAGAAGGGGGGACTTGACTCAAGCAAGCGAGGCAGGTGGAGCGCGCCGAACGGTGCTCCGCGAATAATATGGAGAGATTTGGAAAAAGGATTTCAGAGATGCGGTGGATACAGGAGGTTTGAGGTCCCCGATCCATCTACATTATAGACCCATTCTCTGGTTGGAGACAGGAGAAGGATCTCAGCCGGTAGCTGTGCGGGCCGGCATGGGAGAAATGTAACAATCTGGAAGTTTCTCGATGGCGAGAGATAACTTCGGCACAGCTGCCACATCATTCATTCAACATTCAAGTAATCTTTCTATCTTGTAATAATCATAAGATTAGTGTTAAATTCATAACAAACCAGTGTCCTCGCCTGGAGGAAAGAACGATGACAAGTGAAGAAAATATATAGACTCAAATCGTACAAATATGTTGTCGTATATTTGTTGTGATCGTGAATAAATTGTATTATGCGTTTTATGTATAAACCAAGTGTTTTATTTATTTAAGACCATTCCCATCCATAGAGACAACCACACTGATGCATTACACTAGAGACACCCACAGACTGAGCCTAGCCGGTGGCGTGATGCGCTGGCGTTCTATCCACCGAAACCAACGCATTACGTAACAAAATGATTTTTATTCGATCGCGCTGAAATAAACGCATTATTATTATTTTCTTACAAATGTTATACCTAATCAGATATGTATATGAATTTCACGTCAAACGACTATATTTCAATTAAGATAAAAACTCAATAGACCTCCATTGTTCATTGTGTGACGGTAATAATTTTATTCGGGCGAAAAAGTTTTCATTATATCCTGATTACTTTATGCAGATGATGCAATATTGCACATTAAAAACGGCTTTTAATGCAATATAATGCGGTCGAAAAAATTTTCCAACACATCAGATCAAGCGAAGACTCCAGAACATGAACGTGGAACCAAAACACGTATTTCGTGTATTTATAAATACTTTAATACAAATTAAATGAATCAACTAGAAAGATATACAAAAAAAAATGTGTTTATTGAAAAAATATTTGTAGTTGCTACCGGGTACAAAAAAATACATTTTTTCTGTATATCTTTATGGTTGACTTGTTGAATTTGTATTAAAAATACCACATATGTGTTCTTTAAAATATAAATTGTTCCATTAGATAGCTTTAATATTAATATGGGAACATTGAATTAATTGTGTATGGACTTACTTAATACATATATATGCAATTAATACTCATTTCGCAGAAATTATAGTTAGGCAGTTTTTTATAATATATATGCACAGCTTTGGTAAACAGCAACAATATATTTGTCTGACCGAAGTATCGTCACTATCTAGTTTCGTTTTATACTCTCTACGTGTGTAACTTAATTAGAAATTGTATATACACATTAGACTGCGCAGGTCATCACTAAGTACTAGTAATCGTCCAGTTTCGCAGCATCAAGAGCATTGATTAGCGATTGGAAAATCTGTTTATCTCAAAAGGCTAATATCATGTTATATTGATTTGAGATTATAGATGAGAGAGAGTGCTCTCTAAAGGAGTCGGTTCATGATTATTTGAGACAGTTTTATATAAGATTGAAAACCATTCGATACTTTGATATTACAGAAACTAATCTCAAAACGTGGATTATATTGTCAATACAAATTAAATTAATCACTTAGAAAGATATACAGAAAAATATTTGTATTTTGGTTTGATAACTTTGGTACCACTTACGCAATCAAATAGCTCCGCAACTTTTATTAAAATATGACCCAATTGGAACGAAAATGTAATACGTTTACTGTTGCATAAATGTATCATAAACTATCGGATTTATATTTCCATCAAAAATGTGTGTAAAATGTTTTCGTTCCGCAACTAATGTCTCAAAATATCTCCTATATATACACTTTATTTCATGTCTATTCATTTACTGGTCTGTGATTTGGTCGCTATCCCGGTTGCAATCAAATATTTTTTTCATAGATTCCTTCCGTGCTTTCTTCTAATTACACGGAATTACGTTCTGTAATTGCAACTTCACAACAAAAATGTGTTTTCATTATTAAAAAAATATTATATTTTCAGTTGTTATTTTATAAAATTATGATAATGTAAAAATGTTATCTTGTTAATAGTTTTCTTGTAATATATGACGCAATTTAAATATTCTTGTTTCTTTTCTATTCTATTCTGCCTCTTCTGAAAATTTTCTTCGTGCACTTGTCACGGTGTGATGAGAACTCCGATTTGAAAACCACCCTTCCCAGCATCTTGCCCGCACTAAACGTGTTTTAATCTCCATCTGATGGCCAGAGCCGCATCCGTGTGGGTAAAATGACAGCAGCTGGTTTCCCGAGACCCTAAAAGCACGCAAGATCCATAGATAAAACGCAACATTTACGTTCAAGCTAGTGCGCGTATTGGGTCCCATTACTTTGATTTTTGATATGAAAATATCCTTAGCGAAATCTATTGTATATATTCATTTTTTTAGAATGAAGGAAAACCGATCTGTAACGAAAATACGTGACATAGACCTTACATCAATCGTAATTAATCTGGTTTATTTTCTACCTCTATTCTTCATTTCTACTAGTTTTTAACTGTGGTTCGAATTATGAAAATATCTCATTTAATACAAATATAATATATAATTTAGAAAGATATACATATAAAATTAATTTTAACGAAAAATGTTGTTACTACCGACATTCGAATCTAGATCTCTTCCAATCCGGGGAACGTGTATTAACCGATTATTCTATAGCACCACAGTGAATTGACGACAAATTTTCGAACCTATATGTTACACTTTTTCAAATGAATACATCTATCGTTCCATTATTAGAAAGTTATCTTCTTTATTTATGTAAGGATTATTTGTTCATTTTCTACAACACATCGAGCTGCATAATTTTTTATCTTACGTGGTTCATTCGAACACACGTTTTGTGTGCTGCCATTTATTTCGCACGCATATGTCAACCATTTACAAAGAAGTGCCGCGTTTCATGCTCATGTGGCCAAAAAAGTAAACGTGCTTGAGATCTGTGCCCGCGCAGGCGCAAAATTGAAATATTTCACGTAAGCGACGTGAATTTTATAAAACAAAATAGTATTTCTGTAAAACATTTTGTGATTTATTTTTGATTATCCATATTCGTTTAAAATTCTTGTAACGTGGCCTTGAAGTTCAATTGCATTTAATACACTATCGTTAAATAAGTTTTACTTCAATAGAATAGATATAAATGGTAGAAATAAATGGAACAGAAAAATATGGACATAATAAATCATCCACGTCGGTCCCTCATGACTAAAGACGACGATCTCCGTGAACTCCGTTCCTCCACATTTCTCGGCATCCTCTTCCTCTTCGTCCTTCGATGTGGCCCACTACATCAAACTTCTCCAAGTTGTCTCCCCTTCTCGCAAGATGCCCAAACAATTAAAGGTTCCATCTCAGGTAAATAATTGAGAGTCTGTTATTGATCTTCAGTTTCTGCGAATTGTTTTCGTGTTGTTGAATTCATGCGTCTCGTCGTCAAAGGCATCAATCCTCTCTCTTGCCTTCGGGGTCCTGGTATAATAAAAGAAAAGCCGATTTTTCAATTTTGATTTTCATCCAATATTGCATATATCCTGGTATATTTGACAGTATGGAATATGAAGGTGTGAATTGTCCCGTACATGTACATAGGTGCACAGGTACTGCCGACCACCTACCACTCACGAGAGAGCGGTTCTATGATAGACGGAAATATCAAAGGTGCCTTTAATAAAAGCTCGCCCGAGGGCCTAGATTTACTGGAAGCGGTTCTGTACTGCGTAAATATTACGCTTTCCATATTATACCTTTTGTGGACGCAACAAGATCAGTGTTCCGTCTATTATAATTACCGTGGAACTTAATAACCATCCGTGGTAGTAAGCTCACTTGCTAGACTAATACATGTATATTATACCTTGGCTGCCGTCGATTTCAATAAATTGTATCATATAAGTACAGATAGAGTCATTCCAATTCGTAAAAATATTTATAAATTTATTATTGTGCTCACTTTTTCTAAAAATATAATTTACCTTATTATGAATGATAGAAACTAAACAATATACTTATTTTTATTTATTTAAAACTTCAATACGTTCAATAATTAATGTGTTCCCGACCCACCTCACTAGATCAGGGTCTGTATTAAGGTGGATAGTATTTTCTCTTGTATTATTTGCAATACGTTGATTACAGTGTCTCGAGCAATGTATGATATAAATACATTATAGATATATACACTATTGAACATGATACATAAAAATAAAAAAAATAGAAAAGTAGAGTAAATACAACAGCCATAATAACTCAATTAATACGTCTGTAAATACAAGGTGTTAAACACAATACATATATATGCATAATTGGAGAGTCAACTAATTTTTGCATAAGATCTATATACTTTTCCAATGAAAACCCATCCGTAATTTATTTTTTTATTTATTTTATTTTTTTATTTTTTTATAATATAAGTTATTAATTATTGTACATTATTGAAATAACATGTTTTTTATTCGCTTACCTCTCCAAAAAAGAGACTAACTCTTGTGCTCGGAGAGGAAGTTACACTGTAATAATTTTATATAGCGAGTTATATATTTCTATAATTATTTATTGTCTATTTGTGTGCTTCTGAAGTGTTCTATAATATTATTTATTTTCTAATTATATGCTTCTGAAGTGTTCATGTAATTTCTTTCTGAGCTCTTTTATATCTTTTATTTCATTAATTTGTGTAGGGAGTCTATTGAAGTTTTTTATCCCCAAGTATATAAAATTTAGCTGATAGTGTTTGGTGTTACATTTAGAGATTTTAAAGTTATTTTTAAACCTTAATGATGTGCTTGTTTCAAATTTTAGAGTGTTATTTTCTTTAAGTAATTGATTAATTGAGATTTTTTTGTTAATGTTTTCTATTTAGGAAACTGTAAATTTTGCAAAAAGTGTTTGTGTTGAAAAAGTTGAACTTTTTTTTTTATATTACTTTGGTGATTGTTCTCTGTATTATTTTTACCGAACAATTTTTTTGACTTTTAAATTTTTTCTAACATTTTAAGATAGATTGTCTATGTTGCCTTATTTTGTTTACGATTATATTACAATATCTGGTATTCTATTACAATCTCTGTACGGAATGGAAACATGAATACTAAGAAAGAAGGAGAGGAATATTTTGGATGCCTTCGTGATGTGGTGCTAGAGTTATTACCGTATTTCCTCGATTATAAGAGGCATGTTTTTTCCTATTTTGGTATCTTTGAATTCGAGGTGCGCCTTATAATCGATGGCGTCGTACAATTGCTGTAAAATTCTACAGTCGTGATGAATTACTAGTTACTATTACTGATTACTAGTAGAAGTGATTCAGAAAAATCGAACACTGAGTCAAAAGAATTTCAGACTCTGACGGTGATAATACATAAATAATAAGCATATTTTTTAAATTATTTTTATTGTGACTACATGACTGTCTGTTATAATAAAGTTTATATAATTTCTTTATTATTCTTTATATTATTAAAATAAGGGCCCGTCTTATAATCGAGGAAATGCAGTATATCTTTAATTTTTAAGAACACATTATTATTGTTGTGAAGTTGCAATTTTTTCAGAACATAGCTCTTTGGAGAAAAAATATTTTGATTGCTACCGGTATTCGAACTTGGATCTTTTCCTATCTAGGGAAATGCGTTACTAGTTACACCACTCCAACCGCGTAAGTTGACGACAAATTTTTGAACATATATGCTGCAGCTCTTTCATATTGATGCGTCTGTTTTCTAATTGATACAATTAATTTGTATTGGAGTTACCATAGTCATGAATTTACGAGTATATGCTGAGAATTCCGTGGACCGCAAGGCGTACAAACGTCTCTCAGGAGTAAAGGATCGCATAAAGGCTTTTGGCAATATACAGGAGAAGTTTCTTACAAACGATGGATATGTTGAGTCTCGGGAAGCTCGTGATCACAACAGTCAAAAGAAAGCGAGCAAGACGGTGGTCTGATAATGGCAAGATGGGTAGACCGCATAAAGAAGTTGAGAGGGTCTTCTTTAAACGCAGTGAGTTAAGTTAACATAACTCAAGAGCGGGAGGAATATATTTTAAAAATTTAAACTTAACTTTTCGAGTCGCTTGTTGGTCTAGTGGTTAAGATTCTGACCTAGTGATCTAGTGGTCGGGGGTTCGCGTCTCGTCCCAGAAGACCAGCAAGTTAGTCCTATATTCATAGTATTATACAAGCGTTTAACTGAGTTTGAAAATAATAAGAATATTGCTGTGACATGTATTCATTCAGTGTACGCATCTCTGTTTAAAAAAAAAACATGTCATTAATTGTATTAAAATCGAACATTATTTTTTTTAAATCATGTGTATGAAATTGGACATTATTTTATTTTCATTAATATCATACCTTTAGATCTGGTATAATTATTATTTTTAACAATTATTAGACAAACGTTAATTAAATACTAAATTAATGTATTAATTATAAATATATACATATAAAATCAATTTTGTCGAAAAATATTGTTTTAGCGTCACCGGGATACATTAATTTAGTATTTAAAATATCACAGACCTATGTTTTGAATAATTACAACTTCACAATAAGAATGTGTTTTCCTTAATAAACGTTAATTACTTTATTTAAAATAATACAGTATCAAATTTATACACAATATAAGGCGTACAAAAAACTCACTCACTGGTTTTTGTTAATTGCTAATAATTGAAAAGAGTTATAATTGAATTTCTGAAAAAATGTTTTAATTAAATCCAGGTAGATATTAAATTTTAATAGAGAATTTATTGTATAGACTACTGTACGCAGTACGTAATGGAATATCACTCCTTTGATCCATACTATAACAACTCAAATCGTCAAAATGTTCCTATCCACAAGTATTATTAACTTCTTCAATGTATAAATATTATACAAATAATTATTATTACAATTTCGTTTTGAGAACTGCGTGATGTGTTAAACGGATGTCACATTTGGTTGGTCACATTAATAATTAATAATTCAATTTAAAATGTTAAGTGGCACCTACTTGAATATGTGGAATATGTGAATATTTATCGAGTAAAATAAATTTAACAACATATATATTAAGCATTTATACATGAAACACACAAACACATCGGGATACTGTTAAAATTGTAATCTTGATCCAGCTAAATATTATTGATCGTACACCATTACTTATTGTATATTTACCTGTTTTGTTTACTTTTACTTTGTTTAATTTTCTTTTTAATCATTTATAAAATATAAAACAATCGTACACCACGTATCATATAAAACAATTACAAGCAGTGCCCAATGTTTCCGTAAAACCTATTGTTCAATGTTCAAAATATGATTTATTATCAAAAAGGAAAAATAAGCGATCTACCACAGTACGACCACCGAAACAAATACCGAATCGGATATAAAATTATTTGAATTGACGTAACTTACCATTTCCGCAACACACGTGACACCTGGCGACAGATTACTATTCCAAGTGGCGATTACTATTAATACAAATTAAATACATCAATTTGAAAGATAAACTCAATTTATAATAAAAAAATATTTTTTCGATATATAGAGTTAACCTATAATGTATATTTTTCTAATTGATGAAAAAATTACAACTTCAACCGTTTTGTGGGAGATTTTTTATAGATATTTCATTTTAAACATGATTTAATGAAACATGATTCTGCTAAAATATCTTCTGTAATATATTCTTATAATATATTCTGATAATGTTTCTGCTAAAAAATTAAAGTTAATAATTAAAAAATATTACGAATAATGTACGCATCAACCAACTCCCTACTCAGCCAAAATACAAACATCCACTGAGCATGTAATCTTCTCGTCGGAACCCGAACAGGTAGTGTCATAAAACTTACAGGTAGGCGCAACGCCCCTCAAATAGTTATATTACTGGTATTGTTTAGGGGTCACCAGACGAAAATAAGTAAAAAAAAATACATGGACGCATACCTGGTATCATTTGTCTACCCGATCAAAATTTTGACTATATATATTTCATTGTAAGCGCTGAGATTCAATTCCGTAAAAGCGACTGATTTTAAAGCGTTTTTTCACATTTTTATCAATAACCCATTTGAATCTCGTCCGATAACATTTACTTGAATCTCAAATTATTTGGAAATATTAATAAAAGATTAGCTAGAAGGAAAACAACATTAAACGAATATTTGTAGCGTAATTCATATTTTTACTAACACCCGGGTCAAATCTGACCCACCACCGCAGAGTACATGTTAATAGCATTCTTTTAAATATTCGAATAATGCAGAAATGTTTATGTCTTGGATAAATGTTGACATAATCTAATCGTTTTCTAAAATAAAATAAATTATATTTTTAACCTTGAAAAATAAGTTTTATGGAAACACCGGCTTAATTATTTTTCTCCGGCGCCGTAAGGTATCCGGGAAATAGAATGTTCTGAAATATTTCACGATTTTAAATAAGTTCTTTCGAGATGCTTAAGGAGATTAGTTACATACACTAATAAATGTGAAAAATATGCTGCTAACTATGCAATTTACGGGTTTTTATCATGTTTTATTTCTTATGCACTATCCCGTGCCGTCGGGGTGGCGATCCGTGATCATAAAAACATATTTACTACACTATTGAACTAACACAGCGTCATTCCGTGTCGTTTTTCGCCGAGTAGAATGAACGCTTATTATAAATGTAATTTGATTGAATCTTTTGTGACGATAACGTCAGTGTGCAAGTCGATGACAATCCATTTCGTCTCTTTTCAGTCTCAAAATTGAGTCTTTATCACACCCAAAGTGCGGGGACCAAGTAGTTAAATTATATTTCAATATCAGTTATGCGCTGACAAAGGCGTGATGATCGAAATTGATTTCCAGGAACCTCGGTAATTAACTGCCCCGTAGCGGGCTCTATAGAGTGTATCGTTTGGTTGGCTTTTAGAAGGGAGTACCTACCTATCTGCCTTGTGCTTCTCCTTTTCGGCATTTTATATTTAGTATAACGTATTATCATCATCATCATAATTAACAGTTTTCTTTTCACTTCTGGATGAAGACCTCCCCAAGTGTGTCGTACTTTTCTCTGTCCTTTGTTGTTCGTTGTCACGAAATTTAATAATTTCGTCAGTTCATCGGATTTTAGAGCGACCTGATAGCCTGTTAATGGATAACTGCATTCGTTCAATATTTGTCCGTCCTCCGAGCGATGTGGTAGCTTGCCTATTGCCATTTTATTTTCTTGGCATATTCAATTACATCAAGTACTCTTATTAGCTCTCTTATCCCCACGTTTTTTCCAACATAGATCTCTCCATGACTTACTGGAATAATCCGTTGTTTTGAATTTTCGTTTAATATAAGGCAGATTTTTTTGTTATTTATGAATATCTCCAGAATTATTTGTGATTTAATCATAAAAGAGATTTTCCTTCCCAGTTGTTTTCAGGATCGTGATCTCCGTGAAGTTTCTCGACGGCCCTTCTGACGGTACTCCTTAGCTCTGCAACGAGTGTTGTACCTATTACGGTATTCTCTTGATCGATCCAGTGGGTGGAAGATCTACCTGTTTCTCTGGATTCTACCATATTGCCAACCACGATAAGCTTTCTCAGGCTGTCATGATCACCTTCTAGTAAGATATCTGAAGTATTGAAGAAGGCTTTATAGACCAGTTCCATCGGGTGGGTTCCAACATCAAGTACAGGCCGATTTTGTTTGGCTGCCATTTTGGTTTGGCAGACATTTATCAGTTCACATTTGGTAGTCATAAAGAGTAGTTGATTAAAGTTCATTATGGAGCATCTAATACCTCAACAATGTGTTGAAGTCATTAAACATTTTATATAACTTATAGTGGCAATGCTGTAACCATTAATGGTTATAGCTATCATCACATGTAGGAAAACTTCTCGGTAGCCGAATTGTGTCATTTGGATCTGCAATACATGTGGTTTCAGAAGAACGGTGCCACCTCATACACAGCTCGAGCTACACTTGAAATTTTGTGAGAAATTTTTCCCGGCCGCATAATGTCAAAAAGTAGTAATATTTTCTATGGGGTAGTTCAATAAGCCAACAACAATTCCAATACTACGGGTCAACATTCGAAATGAAATTGCTGAAATAATACGCGAAGTGTTATGAAAAATATGCTTATTTTAATATATGGCACAGATACGTGCTATTTATCTGTGCCGCTGCCAAGGGCGGCTACTTGGCCAATATCATATTTTATAAATTGTAATAAAACAATTTATTCATAAATAAAGATCAAATTAAAAAATTGTGTTTCATTTTCTAGTTATTTAAAAACAACATTGGCCTGGAACATAATATTCACCTTGTATCTGCGAAAAAGGTAGAATCAAGGCGAGTAAAGCAAAAACATATGTGATACTTCAATAAGGCTCGCCATTTACTGAGTACTAAAGCTACAGTATAAAATGCACAATAAGTAATAAGTTATACAATATTGATTAAATTCGTGACAATAATGACAAGTTTACTAATATCATCGAGATGAGTCGGGCAGCTTGTAGGAGCCGTCTTGATGATTCTGAACCCTGTTCACGTTGGAAGAGAGTGGTTGGTGCTCTCGTGGATGGACCATGCGCCATCCGGGTGTCCACTCTATTGCCCGCTAGTGAAGTTCTGTCGTTCACTGGCCCAGTATGTGCTCGGCCGGTACACACCACACACTACTCACCGTCAGATAGCGGGCTGTGTCCATAGATACATATACTATACATAACATTATATAATAATAACGTTATAAAAATATTCATATTTTAGTTTGCACTAACTGATATTAAAAAAATACTGATCGATATCATCAGTATACAGTTAATTTCGCTTAATCGGGCCGCCGGTTAATTGGGGCAGCCGCTTATTTGGGCCGAATATCAAGGAACGGAAACCAAACCAAGGAACTAACAGTACAATACAATACATAAGTTTAAAATTTATTAATAAGTTCCACAATAGCCAGAGAGTTAGCGCAAAAATTTCCCTTTTGCAAGCAATACAGTTTGTCGCTGACAGATGGCGAGTTATAAAAACGAACACCATATAAAATCTTTAAACTTTTAGACATTTTCGAAATGTTGAGCAATGAAGGAAATGAGGGCATGTTAGAGGTTCTATTGTTAATTATCAAGAGTTTTCGACAATAGAGAACAATATACCACTTTACGATGAAAATAAAGACTGAGGATGCAATTGTTGAAGCATTAAATCGAAATATCAAAAATTAGATGAAGAAGACGATGATGATTGAGATCCAACTGTGCCTGTAAGTAACCAGGAGGCAAATAAAATTATAGCCGGGTTACAGCGTTATTTTATGCAGGAAGGCAATGAAGGGAGCCCTACGTATTTAAAGAAAAATATATATCATTTAATTTTACGCTCGCTTCAGTTAATTGGGGAAGTCGCTTAATTGGACCAAACGTCCTGGTCTCGATGTGTCCCAATTAAGCGATTATATTTTCTTGCTATTTAAATAACAAAATATATTATATTTAGAGTATTTGCATACATCTTCTACTAACTTTCGAACATGCACTAAATAAAGTTTTATTTAACTAACTAACTTACCATCGCGCCGTTTCTCCGCGAGGGTAGGCAGAAAGGATAGATATTCCACTGGATTCAGTATTTTTAGAGGGCAATTTGTTATTCATAAAAATAAGCCGAAGTAAGATATTCTAGTTGTTCTGTTAACATTTTTTTAAGCAATTATAATTTAATTTTATTAACAAGCTCAGAACTGTAATTACTTAGATTAGATTTACTACAGAGTATTAGTTAATTAAAATATTTATAAAACTTCAATTAGGAACGGCAACTTTTTTAAAATTTACCGTTCTATTCTTAAATAAATTGGAAAAAAATGCAGTATGACATTGTAGAATTTTGCTTATTTAAGTGATCGTTATAAAAATTATCATCTTATATTCTATTGACTCTACAATACTTCAATATATCTCTGTTGGGTTTTTTTTCTCTTGTCCGTGTGTTTGTGAACATTGTTGCTACGTCTTAACTTTGGTCGTTTCAAGCTCCTGCGTCTTATTAGTATGTTATTAAGCGGTGATGCTTTCCATAATCTGTTTTTAGGTTAAGTGTATACAAAAAATAAATAAAACAGTATAATTATTACTCTCATAGTTATATGTAAATATATAATTATATGTATTATAATTTAATTCAATTTTTTACATAAACACCGTGTAGGTATAAACATTGTACTACACACAAGTTGGGTTATTTGATTACTATTGTTGAAAGAAATGAAATAATTTTGTTACACTACAAAATGATCACCATGTCAATTAATATAAAACATAATGGCCACCATGTCACATCTCTCAGCATATAATCGGTCGAATGATGATGACGGCTGTCATTGCCGTAATCTGCGCATGCGCGAATGGCTCGCGTCGATTCGAACTCATCGATCGGGATCGTAAGTTTTAATTATGTTTTTCGTCATAATTATCGATCGAAATAATAATACGGGGGTGTATCTTCAAAAGATAACAGATTTTTCTGAAACAATACTATTGCAGTCTGATCGCGAATATACATACATACACGAGACGTTTTTTTAAATTAATTACCACTGCCGGATATTTCCGGTGTAGCACTGCGGTTGCAATGTTGTAGGTGCGCAATGGTATCCTTCAGCTGTCGGTTGTTAGCTCACCACATGCAACGTAGTGTGGCCATATTGTAGTGAGTGGTTGAAATGTTCAGAATAATTGATCAACTGACATTCATCGCCAAGTGCGTCCTGTTTTGTCCTGATTTGGCGCTAAGTGATTTCCATATTTTCTTTCATCTGAAGCGGTTCTTTAGTGGCAAGCGTTATGATGACGATGGTGAACTCAAAGACGGAGTAGAGACACGGTTTCCATCCCAGGCGGCGTCGTTCTATGATGAAAGTTTATAAAAATTAGTGCCCCGTTATGAAAAGTGCCTTTATAATGTTGAGAAGTAGTTCAAGGTGTGTAGCGTCCGAAGAAATTAAAGTGTTGTAAAAATGATGTGTTTCTTTACAAATAAGATTTTGTAAAAATCTCATACAATAAGATTTTCCGAAACGATATAGGATTTGTACATAGTCCTTGAACATTTTCGACTCGTAATTTAGTCAGGCATCCATTCATATATACCTTGTATATACATCCATTACTTATTGATAAGCTTTTTACAAGTAAACACAATATTTAAATAATTTATGCCTAAATGAAAAATGATCGAGACAAAATACATTGTTGTAAAATACGATACCTTTCATATCTATCCTGTTTTTTAAAGGAAATATAAGGGAGACTTTTAAAGATGATCTATAATTAAATAAGTGTTAAATACGATTTTATTAAAAAAATGGGGTTCAATGGTGAATAATGAACAAGAATTATACAGGCTAGTGAGTAGAATGTACGATGTACGCAAGGAAAGCGACCTTATTATGAATGTTAACAAGTCGAAAGTGATGGTGTTCGAGAAGAAGGAAAGCAAAACAACGTGCAAAATACTTGTAGGTTATGAATGTTTGGAACAAGTAGATGAGTTTGTGTGTTTGAGAAAAACGTTCAATAAAAACGGAAAGACTGAGAAAGGTGTCGAAAGGAGGGGGACTGCAGAGAATAAAGTTAACGGTGATTTGAATGGAATTATAGCTGATGGGAACTTGTCAAACGAGGCAAGACTAGCGGTTCACAATAGAGTTCTGGCACCGAGACTGATGTATGGAAGTGAGTCCTGGAGCTGGCAGAAGAGGAACGAAAGTAGACTGAATGCAGTGGAAATGAGATCACTTAGGCGTATATGTGGCAGATTTATTTATGACAGAGTAAAGAATGAAGAAGTAAGGAAATAATGTAAAGCTTATCTTAGTATAGTGATTAAGATTAAGGAAGGATCACTCAGGCGGTTTGGTCATGTGGACCGAATGAATGAGGAGAGAATGGTAAGAAAGATATATGACGAAAGTGTTGATGGCACCAGACGTTGAAAACATCCGCGGTAGATTTGGCACGACCAGGTAAAACAGATACGGGAGGATGGTTCTGTAAGAAACCTCAATAATCGTCGAACTTGTACGAGAAGTTGTATGAATGTGGATAGGCGAGAGTTATATAAAAATATATTATCCCTTTCTCATCTAATTTTATATTTCGTCTGTTTTATTGTTAGTTTTAAATACGCTCTTGACGAAGCTTGAGCTAAGCGAAATCGTTTGGCGGTTAATAAAATTCGCGGTTTATACAAAGTGATTGTGTTTTATTTAATAAAAATATTTTATTTGATTTAGAAATACGAACACACGAATTAAAAATATTCGAATATTTCGAATTACATCTGAAATGCAATGGGTGTGCAGACGTCGCCTATAAAAACAGAAACACCAATGCTGATGCCAGTGGCTAATTATGCCTCCAGTAATTGTCTCATCATGTCCGTGTGATGGAATGCCGGTCATGTAAAAAAACATGCAATTTTAGACAATCTTCAATTCCTTCTGCAAATCATTGTGACTCCTAACCAGGCGAATAACGGTTGTGATGTTTTTTGGTTCATCTCGAACGTTAGAAAAAGTTGTGTTAGGTGCGTTAACCCTTTCGAATCTGAATACATTATTAAACACGAAAAATTAAATGTATCGTAACAAATATTTTTATGTTTTGTTCAAAAGACCTTTAAAAAAATCTTTAAATATAATGTACCTAATAAAATCTACTGCAAAGAGCCACAGATTTTTAAAAATGTACTAATCATTAAACAAATAAGTTATAATTAGGGAAATATAAATCCATCTTTTGATACATTCTATAGTTTTTAATTTATTTTCGAACGACTTTTATTTTGTAGATTAAGTTTGTTTTTATTAGAGGTAATATTTGTAAAATTTTTAATACGTTATTATATACTATTAATAGTACACATTAAATTCATGAAACACATAATATTTGATGTTAATTTTTTAACTGTCTTAAAAATATTTAAATATATAAGATATGTGGTGTATGAAAAAAAAAATATAAATTTTAAAGTACACAAAAGTTTACATATTGTATTATATAATATATTTTTTCAAGAATATAAAATCTATAGAAAATTTGTAGAAGTTTGTAATACAAAATAATGGCAAAAACATTACACGATTATTTTTTAAACAATTTAATATATAGATTATCAAAAAGTATTAATGACCCTGAGAGATATTTTTAGTACGATATTAAGGTACAATGTAAAAACATTTTAAGTTTTCATGATTATAATTAAGGGAGCAACATGTTACAAAATACGCTTTTTTATAGAACAAATTATGTTAAAAATTTTGTTCTACGATAAGTATTGAAAACAATTACATAAGTGTATGGGCTCCAAGGTTAACTAAGATAATCACGTGATAAACCACAGTCCTCAGAGGAATAAAATAAAATAACATTTTTTACATATTTAATTAAATTTTTATGAAACAAAATAAAATACCTCGTTTTGATTGATTCGAGTTTTTAACAAATAATAGATATCTATTTTCTTTTAATATATTCAATGGAAAATATATGAAAAAATGGGTAATTACAGGGTTTACCACTTGTCTTCGGTTGTCTTAAGTGATAAATTTGTATAAATATAACATTAACCATTCTTACCCATCAATCTCCATATCTATCAAATTTTTGACAGACGCCAGGTTGAAGATAAGTCGTAAGCCCTGAAACTATCCATACTTTCATATATTTTCCATTAAATAATAATATAAATAATAATAATAAACATGTCAATTATTTGTAGGTGAAAATCCAGTAATTGTGTGTTCTTGGACATATTCAAATATTGCTGATTAGAGTTTTATTTGGAAAAATACTATTTTCTATTTTCTTAAAACTATAATCCGCTTTGAGAGGGTTGAGGTTGCACGATGAAAAATGTACATAGGGAACCATCAGAAGGCCAACGAGGGCAACTACTATAAATGAATAGTATTTTGGCCGAGAATAAAAAAATAGTTAAGTGCCTGCCGAGAATAAAATTACAGTCTTTGTAATTTAATGAAATTGTCTCGCTATTTTGCTTTTTGAATTCTTTAAAGAACTAACGCGATTTGGTCCGTCGGTGAATTCAATAAATGGACGAGCGTGATACTGCTTCAGAAGTAAATTGAACTTAATGAAATGTATTTGTATCGAAAACAATCATAAATTTACCGCTTATATATTTGAAAATTAAGAGAAACTGTCTCGCAATTATCAATTATTATATCGCTTCAAAAATGTAATATTATCTATACGTTAGTAAGCAGTGCTAGACTATAAGCTGTATTTTGTCATCGGTCTCGCGTCGTGCAGAGTAGCGGGTCGAAGGACCCCTTGCATATGCATGACTAGGTGGGGCAGGTTTACTCGCTACAGAGGAACATTTTTGGTCTTTAAGCCTATGAGTCTCACTGAAAGTATTAATATTAGTATTTTTATTTCCGTCACATTCGAGGGATATTTACACCCACAACAGAATACGATTCCACCACATTTGCACTCAAGATAGACGATTGCACACAGTCACCTTAGTATTTTTCTGCCGTGACTTTGTATTAAATAACCTAATCTAACTTAAAGTAACCCATCTTAAATTAATGTAAGCAACTTATATCAATCTTCCTAATATTGCCTATGTGTGCACCTGTCTTTTGTGCAGTTGTTATATGTGCAGTTGTCGTATGTGCAGTTATCCGGTCGCCTAGAATATAAGCTTTTTGAATGTGGGCTATTGAACACGTTGATAAATAATATTTGTTGATACCCAGTGCACTGGATGTGTAAAATGGGTCAAAAGTTCAGGTGTTTTATATTAAAAATAGATTAATTAATTTTTAAAAATATATATAACTTACTCTAATATACATACAAATAAACGTTTTTTTTATGCCTTAGTCAGAAATTTTGATTCAAATTCAAATTATAAAAATACATTAATCAATGCGATTTACTGAGTGATGCCTACCGAAACCACATAGTGGCAGTTAATTCTCTAATATTTTCAATTCTAAAAGTGAATTATATAATAAGTATTAAATAATATATTGGACCGATTAATTTTACGCCGTGTTGCGGGAGAGGCAGCAGTAATTATCACCTGATAACAAGTTCAAACGTTACCCTGGATAATTTTCTAGATTCGTCTAGATTAGAATTAAAATAATTCATCTTTTTTGTATTGTTTGCGTGATGTCAATAAATTATTAATATCAATCAAATGTTTAATACAATTTTAATAAATTGATATAATGTGATTTATAAAAAATATTCATCGTTTTTAAATAGTTGTATTATGTTTTATTGTATTCATTAATTTTTGATAAACAATATTTTTTAGGAGACCACATTCTTATTGTGATGTTGCAATTTTTCAGAACATAGGCCTGTGATAGTTAATACAAATCGATACATTTAATTTGTAAAATATTAGTAATCATTTATTTTTAGTTACTGGTAATTTTTTAATTATATAATAGCAGACAATACTTTTTCTTTAATAAGATGATGAAAGTAATGAAATAATTCTGTTAATAACTCTAGTTAAAAATAAATATGATAATAAATATACAGAAAATGTAGTAATGCTCAATGTATATGAGGGTAGTATTGTTTTGAATTATGTTTGAATTTTTCTCCTTTTTTGTGGAGCAAGAACTTTAGTTTTTCTGTAAAATATGCAAGGTTGTTGTTAAAACTTTTTAGGTTTGCATTTAGACCTTTATATACGTTTGGTGTTGAAACAAATGAAGTATTTGCACTATAAATATAAACTAAATAAATTAACTACCCTAAAATCGTAGTAGGTAGATAAAATGATATAAACTTGATTACAGTATTATACGATTTGATTTAAAAAAACCTCGATAAAAAAATATATTTTTAATGTTTGCAGTCGTCGTTTTCATTGCGGATTCATGTCGCTTCCCTGTGGGCAGGGCTCAGTCCACGTGGTATCATTCACAACAGCATATTTTTCGATCAGCCGTACGTGGAAGAGCCGTACGATAAAAAACAAACCGAATAGTCGTCCGTATTTCCTCGTACGGTTGCAGCAAAAGGAGGAGCGAGGATAAACGGTAAACAAAAATAAGACATGGAAAAACAAAAAGTGCATCGTAAATGCTTTCATATTATTTTGTTTTTCCCGCCAACGGCGCGGTGTTTATTTTCTCGTCGGAGTCCTCCTCTTTTTATTTCGGCCATACAAGGGTATGTAGGTCGGGCGCCGGCCGCGAGGAGAACCCCGCTCTGAGTAGTGCCGGCTGACGTAACAATGCGCGTACCTGCATGCCGCGGATCGCTGACGCTTTTTATGACGCACCGCGAGCTTTACAATTAAATCATCTCGTGGAATGGACGATACTCACTGAAAATGTTTCTTTATTTGTTCCAACACAACTTTTATATGCAAGTGGCATACTTCCCGCGTAATTATATACGACGCGTATTTCTTACGAAGATGTCAGCATTCAAATCCGTAAATTTATTACACAATAAGTTCTGAGAATTTTCTTGCGTTCATTTTTCTGAGGTGTTGAGTCGTGCTCTTCAACTTTTGGTAGATATTTCTTCTCACACATTTGCACATTCTGATCTTTTTTGATAATGTTCTGTATATTCCAAAATTATCTTACGGCCTGTGTCCATGATGATCTCTTAATGAGTCTTCGATCTCTGAGTTAGAGATCAATTAAGGTACGTATGTCTTTTAAGGTACGTACGACTCTGAGATCATTTAAGGTACGTATGTCATTGTAATCCAGTATGATGATGATTCACAGAACGCTTTGCACTGAATTCCATACTGATCTTTACCCGCTTTTGAGACGATTCTCTAAGAGAAATCCGTGTTCTCAGGCCATAATGATATTTCTCTCGGAGATTTGTCTCGAAAGCGTAAAAATAACAGTACAGAATTCGAAGCGTGGTTTGATTTTTGTAAGCAGAGTAAAATAAGTAGTTGATAGATCAAAGTATCACCCATGGGCACAGACCATTATATTCTTCTTATAGTTTCTTTCTTCATAATTGAAATATTTATAATGACCTCAATCAGATGAGACTCGGCTCATAATGCACCGCCATAAGTCAAGGTTCCCCACAGCTGAATTCCAGGGTCTCTTCAACCAGATGCAACGCATCGCAAGCTTCTCTCAAGATTCCAAAAAAATTGGAGGATTCATCTTTGATAAATGGTTGATAGTCTGTCTTTTATGTACAGCTCCTGCAGAGTGGAGACATTGGTGCGTCTTGCTGTCTATGGTATGCGCAACATATGCTCCAGCACCACGTCTCAAAGGGATTGATCCGTCTTCTCTACCTTGCCTTCAGAGTCCACGGTTTCATACCATTTAGAAATATTAAATACACCAAAAAGCCTGATTTTGGTTGTTTTGGATATATTCATATCTTTTTAAGTCCGTGGTTTTTCCATATCTTATTAAGTCTGGCGATTTATTCACATGTTTGCCATATATTTCGAGGAATTATTTTTCTTAGAAATACTATAACCTTCACAGACCTGTAAGTGTACATATAGGAGAGGGATTTGGAACATTAATTGTGGGACGAGGGGCATTCTACACACATTATTTGTGCAAACATAAATCCGATAATTTATGAGACATTTATGCAACAATAAAAGTATTTACTCTTCGAAAATTAAATATTTGTGTAAACAAGACATATTTTTTATATTAATGCATATTATAATGTCAACGTTTAAATTTTCGTTCCAATCGACTAATATATTTAAAAAAGTCAAGGAGCTATTTTTTTTATTTATTAACCCGATATAAGTACAATGATACAATACAATAATTTATTCATTTTCATGTTCCACTTCTCTTGAAAGCATATACTTGTGCAGAGGAGTGGAGCATACATTAATACCAATTATTGTTTACAATAACTAGTATATAATAAAATAAATTAATGACAATAGCGATGTAACAATATTATAAGTTTCGGAGTACATGTTTATCGTTAAAGTGTTTTTTAATACCATTAATTATTTATTTATTATCATTAATCTTTCTGACGTTTTCGGGTAAGCTGTTAAATATTATTTTTCCTATGAGCGTATAGTGGAGTTGCGAAAATGTGTGTTGATTTTTGAACATGAAAATACAATTTTCAATAATAAAATGATATTTTTCTTTTTCTTTTAATATTTGAAGAATAGAATCACAAAATTTTGGTACTTGGAATTCTTCTAAAAGTAATTTTGTCGTAGAATATTTTAATTTTTTAATATTACTTTTATGATAAGTATTTGTACATTTTTTAATGGAATTGGGCTAATTGGCTGAGCATGTGGAATATATGAGAGAGGAAAAGAAGGCAAATAAAATATGTGAGGCGAGTGTCGAAGGTAACCGGAACAGGCTTGACATGATCAGTAAGTAGATATTGAGAACAGTCCTGTTTGGCGCTTCAACAGCCAAGGCAAGAGTTGTGCGACAAGATAGAATAGTGTAGCATTCTATCTCTTTGCCTAACTTTAAGGGGAATGATGGCTAGTTACTTAGTTTATTTTCCGAATGACAAAAAGTTTTGAAGGCGTCATAATTTTAATGTTGATGTCCATGTAAAATTTAAAAACTGCCTTTGCAACACTTTGTAGGAAAACTTTGTAGTTTTTTATTTTTCGATTTCATTATTTCGATTATTTGAAACGTTTTTTTTGCATTAATATCAGATATATATATTTCAATACATTTTGATTTTTTTTTTAAATGTACCGTTTAATATACATCATACATGTATTAATGGGAATAACCTGATTCCCCAACTAATGATGACATATTGTAATATGGATTGAATAAATGTATAGTACACTATATATAGTAAAAATGTTCTGATTTTTATTCATTTCATTTTATCTATATTAATTTTCTAATCCCTTTAACAACTTGACAAATTTAATTGCGTAAGTGGCACCAATGTAATCACGTGACACCAAATTGAAATTATTTAATATATTTGGTAGTCTGCGATCACATCCGTAAATTAAATTATTGATAGTCAATTTTCTTGTTATCTTTTTTAATATTCTTTCGTACTTTGAATTGAATTACTTAGGTGTTTTTTGTTTTGTTACTTATCGAATAATATCATAATATAGAAAAATATAAATATAATAAAATATAGGTTAGACAAATAATTTGTCTCTTTCGAAACATCTCATCCTACAAAAAAGTTTTATGTGTGACGAAGGGTTGTAAATCTTTTTCTTTAAACTTTAAATGAAAATTAGTGCAGTAGTAGTATTATTATTCTATACCATGTGTTGATTATAAGTTGCATTAATATGCAAGTGATTTGCATACAGGTGGCAGAAAAAAAAACTGCTATAAGGCTTTGTAAATCTAAAAATCTTCTCTCTGTCTCGCCAATAGATTATCGGTCAGTCTAAAACATTTAATATTATGATAATATTTATAAGAACATTTATTTCTTTTAATTTGCCTTAATATTCTTGTTTTTTTTTTCAGCTTGTTAAAATTAACCTCATTTAATCACATTTTGTTAGTTTTCGGTACTTTTAGTGAATTACGTGTTTTACATTTCATACTGCAGGAAGTAGTGCTTGTGTAAGAATTAATGGGGCATTCACATCATGATTTTATATTAAGCAAGGGGTCAAACAGGGTTGCGTAATGTTACCACGAGTTTTCAACTTGTACCTGGACTGATAGAATTGAAAGTACAAGCGAGAATGGGCGTTTGAGGAAGATGAAAGTGTGGCTAAATGTATCATAACAACTGAATGAGGTTTTGGAAAGTATGTTCTTTAGAGATAGTAAAATTAAGAAGGATATCGAAATCTTACTGTGAGAAGAAATAATGCGAAAGACGCTCCGATCGTAGCTATCGCTACTAGGAAGGTTTATCGGAAGAAAGATCTAATGCATGGAAGTGAAGCCTGGAATTATCAAAAAAAGAACGAAGGAATTTTTATTTTTAATTTTTTATTTAAATATTAGAAAATATAATACATTTTTAGAATAATCAATAGGATATATATGTATATAATTTTTTTAACATTTATGTCTTCTCTATGAGAGTAAGACTCATGTATAGAGAAGGAGTATATACGAGAGTTTATGTTTCAGTTAGTCTGTGTACATATTTTTTTTACTTCAGATACAAATTTATAGTAGTCTAATTTTTTAATTGTAATAGGAAGATTGTTAAAAATATTGATGTTTTAATAAAAATAGTGATTTTGGGTTGCGGTATATTTTAGTTTTGGAATATCAATTTGGTCTCTAAATCTTGTAGATGGGAATGGAATCTTGAATGAGGTCACGCAAAATAGAAACAGATTAGGAGCGAATGAAGATCTGCAACGATAAAATGAAATTTAGGCATGTGGAATACATGAGAGAGGAAAAGAAGGCAAATAAAATATGTGCGGCGAGTGTCGAAGGTAACCGGAACAGGCTTGACATGATCAGTAAGTAGATATTGAGAATAGTCCTGTTTGGCGCTTCAACAGCCAAGGCTGTTGTGCGACAAGATAGAATAGTATAGCATTCTATCTCTTTGCCTAACTTTAAGGAGAATGATGGCTAGTTACTTAGTTTATTTTCCGAGTGACAAAAAGTTTTGAAGGCGTCATAATTTTAATGTTGATGTCCATGTAAAATTTAAAAACTGCCTTTGCAACACTTTGTAGGAAAACTTTGTAGTTTTTTATTTTTCGATTTCATTATTTCGATTATTTGAAACGTTTTTTTGGCATTAATATCAGATATATATTTCAATAGATTTTGATTTTTTTTTAAATGTACCGTTTAATATACATCATATATGTATTCATCTAGTTCATAATAAAATAAAAAATTACAATATCTCAGAGAGTATGGTTTTTACTATATACTTTTATTGATTTTCTCTTTGTATGTTATCATTTAAAAACCATATAAAACTAAACATTTTTGATAAAACAATTCTAAATTATTAATTTTTATTTATGTATAATTAAAGCTATGTAGAGCATAGTCAAATGAGGGTTGAATTATTTATTCAATGCGTAATTAAATTTACATGTATAATGTTTAAGAAATGCTAATTAATATATATTATAATATATTTGTATATAAAGTGATGCGCTATTGTATACTAAAACACCATTATAATGCAATATTTTTCTTGTTTTATAAAAAATAAATATTTTTTCGATAGATAGATTTTTTTTATGTATTTCTAGTTCATTCATTTAATTTGTATTAAAATACCACGGAACTATGTTCTGAAAATGCAACTTCACAGCAAAACTGTGTTCTCCTTAATACAAAATTGTAATAATAATTCAATTCAAAATGAAACTGCAACGAAAAATCGAAAAGAATTCGGCCGGCCGAGAGCTCATAAAAACACTTTCGTTGGATTCCGCGTCGTCCTTGAACCTGTTCCAGAGTTCAGCCAGACCTCAGCCTCACCACTACCTGGCCGGGTACTGGGTACGTACCCTAAGGTTTGCCCTTCAGCCTTCTCTCGCCCCTCTAGAGGTAACCCACACGACCGCGAACCACCACCACCGTAATTCTAAAGCTAACATTCACAATCACGCAATACTTTGCGCGGATAGGAAACATTTTATCAGTGATTCAAGTTTTTATGATTAAGGAAGAACACATTCTTATTGTGAAGTTGTAATTATTCATAACATAGGTCTGTGATATTTTAAATACTAATTAAATCTATTAATTAGAAAGATATATATATAAAATCAATTTTATCGAAAAATATTGTTGTTGCACCACTGGATTTGAGATTCCGTAAAAACAAAGTAAATGGCTTTTAAATAATGGAACGATAGATGTATTAATTTGAAAAAGTGTAACATATAAGTTCGAAAATCTGTCGTCAAAAATAATGTTGCTGTAGCTAGTTGGATAACGTACCTTCCCCGGTTTGGAAAGAGATCCAGGTTCGAATCCCGGTGGCGCAACAATAATATTTTTCGATAAAATTGATTATATATATATTTCTAATTAATACATTTAATTAGAATTCAATGTCTGTTTATTCTCAATTCAGTTAAATTGAGAAACAATGAAAAAAAAAATTTTTTTTTTACACATATAATAACAATAAGTTAGGTATTTATATGGCAAGTCGACTGAGCTTATTAAGAACCTTCAATTTTTTTGGGTATTGTAAATTTTAGAGATAAAATATTCAGCCACGTGCTGTAGGGCTGGCTGAAGGCCAACATCCAGAATTATAAAATAAATACATTTATTTCGGACCTACTATTTTTATCATTAATTCTTTATTTGAGACATGAACATATGAATTATAATTCACGAGCTTATGAAAATATACGTATACAAAATAAATAGACCATCGCCTAAAGTAACTGATTATAAAATGAATTTAAACACAATAATAGTAATGTATCCATAAATTACATCTACTTGTTTGGTCTAGCGGGAAAACGCTCGCCTAGTTATCACATGGTCGAGAAATTTAAGCCTCATCCCAAGTGAAAAGAAAACGTAGATCCCGCGCCGATTAACGGGGATAAGGATCGATAATGGGATAGAGAGTCCAGTCGAAAGACCAGTGGATCTCGGGGAATCGGAAATCTGAAGGACTGATCGTATTACCTCGTATATAACACTTCCTTTACTCCCGCAGTCACAGCCTTGATCATACAAATAGCGCGCGAGCGGGCAGATCTCCGCTTCCAAATAAAGACGGCGATATCACTCACTTCACCCGCGGCTCACACAATAATCACTGTACACAAATTACAGGATCACAATACAGTACTGGTGCACCGGAGTTGAACAAATCCACACCACTAATGCAATCGCGGTATCGCAACCGAACAAGTATCGCATCGCGTTAACGTCTGCTGACATCAAGGTCACTATTCACACTAAAAACAAGCAATAAGGAAAAAGGATGGGTGGGAATTGGAACGTGGAAAGATGTCAATAATATAGGTCGCGACCGATTCTCAAGAAGCGCCAAAATGTGTTCTATGAATACGGAACACCAAGAGATCACGAAATTTGTCGATGCGTTACTTATCTTAAAAAATAATAAAGTAATGTAATACATGTACTGTACTGTACTAAACATATACTGGATACGTCATTCTAATGATTCATTAATCACTCTGCACTGTCCATTACGCGCATTCGATCAAATCTTCGAGAGAAATCTCATCAGCCATTAGGGATATAATTTTTTTATTTTATTTAATATATAATAGATACTAACGTCTTACTTTATATTGATGTTGGCACATATATGATATAAATACTACATTTCAGATTTTTTGGCACAAGCAATCCTATTTTCTATCTCTCAGTGTATTTAATACAAAATAAATGGAAGGTGTTCTGCAATAATGTGTCAAGACACTCTTAACTCAAACTGAGATATTTAACGTTAAAGTCGTTTGATACCTTTATTATAAAGATATGAGTGCATGCTTCGTTGTCCAGTGTTGCACAACTGGAATAATTGTTTAATTAATTAAACATGGTGATATTAATTTAATTTGTAATAAAATAAATACGTTCACTTGAAGCTTTTTAAGCTAGTAATACTTAATACAATGTTCTCCTGGACGATATTTGGCAAATATCTAAACTGCTTTAACAATTTTTGCAAATAAATAATATGATTTTTCATACATTCAATTTTGAACATTATAGAACACCATTCAAATGTATAGCTAAATAAAAATATTGATAAATGTCGTCGTTGATTATTTTGTCAGTTTTCATTCAAACATATATAATATTAACGAAATAATATTTCTATACTTTCTAAGTGCGAACTTTTAATTTGCCGTATAAACAATTTTCAAAAGTCTGGCGCTCATTCTTGGAATGGTTGGCGGGACCTGTCTTGATGAGTTGCATTTACACTTGCCAGGGAAATATGGTCCGTAAAGTGAATTTATACATAATATTCGGAAGGGATTCCTGCCTGACCTTAAGTCATTATTCATTCGAGAGATATCAGAAGAAATAAGAAACGAAATATCACAGTGATTAAATATAAATTATTATAAATATAGATTATCAATCATCAATGCATTCAAGAATGAATTTAAAATCTTGAAGTTTCTTTAATTTTACAATTGTTTTAATTATGTTTATTTTATGTCGGTGTTCCGCCAAGCAACAGTATTCTAAAATGCTTTAAAAATAAATTCATTATAATACAATTTATAATTTGTTTGAATTCAGATTCGAAACATAATAATAACACTAGTCAATATTTCAGAAATAAAATTGACGTGCTTGTTGTTAAGGCACTCGCCTAGTGATCTAGTGGTCGTGGGATCGAGTCCTGCTAATGGAGACCACCAAGTCAGTCCTATTTTCATAGCATAATCATTTAGTCAACGAATTTTATGATTTTATTTTAAGTCCACTTTTTAAATCATTTAAAGCAGTTTAATAATATATCTATTAATAGTTCTAAAATAATTCAACTCATTTTGTGAACTAACTCGCAATCCAAACAAAATAGAAAACAGGTAAGTACTTAATTTTTTTAATCACACCTTTCATTAAATTTTGTATAATGTCGTAAATTATATTTTGCGACACGTTAACGATTTTTACAAATATAAACAAGATATTTAATTGCAGTGTATAATAATGGTATGTAACATATCTAATTTGCTGTTTTAAAAACTAAATATGAAAATTGCTATTACATAAGTAAAAATAAAATCAAAGTACACACTTAAACAATTGAGTTGTGATGAGAGTATTAAATATTTTAATGGTCAACAATAGCGGGTACGTTCAAATGTAAACAGTTCACGGATATGTTCAATAATAAGCTAAAAGGTTTTATTTAAACAGTTTTTCCGCGTGAATTAAATATTTTTAATCTTATAAATGCGATTTTCCGAATTCTGATTCTTCTACGCAGAGTAGCATTTAAAAATGAATTATTTTAAATGTTATTTGCGGTTTAATAGATAATTTCCGAATAAATTCCACTAAACGACGACGACAAATTCCCAAACAGAGGACAAATGAACGTAAGGAAATTCTTTTGTTACCGAAAATCAAATTTCACGCTAAATCTAAAATCTTCTTTTAAATGTAGAACTTAGGGTTCTCGCCGTCAATTATTCTATTTTAAAAATAATTGAATTTCAAAACAGAAATCGATTGTCACGAGGCAAAAATACACATTATTCGGAACTGACGCAGAAAAAATAAAATTCGTTGAAGAAATAGAATGTGAACGAAATTCATTTGGTAGAATGTACCCATACTTGTAAACACAGCCGAGGGTAGAGAGTACATGATTTATTCTGTATTCGTTGCGAGACTTTCATAGTTTTGTTAAGTTCAGTTTATTAATTAATTATTATATAAGACCCGCAAAGTACTCAAAAGGAAAACAGTAGACAATAAGCTTATATTGGTTATTTTCGAGATTCATTTCAAATAAATATAAATGATATATTTTTAGGGTGTTCGAAAATAGATACTATTTTTATCAACTGTTACTTCTTAAATTTATATTATGACCCATCATGCTAGTAGGTAGAAAGGAATGAACCACACACATTCAGTACTCATAGACGTACATCGTTTGTCCCACATCCATAGTTCATCTTCTACAAGACTTATTCTTCATATTTTTCATCTTCCCTTCGTTCAACGGTTGACACGGACGTCCTCTTTTCCTTACTGCTCTTCGTTCAGCGTTCACGCTTGCGTATAATATATTATTCCTACACGTTTATTTCATTTTCGTTAGTGTCTACAAAGATATTAAATACCAATCACAATGTTGATATGTGTTATAATTTTAGAATGTATTAATCGTATTTTTTAACATGTAATTTTATATTTGCAAATTTTTTTGTTAGGATCTTGAATTATTTGTTAGTTTAAAGTAGCTTTGCTTGTGTTAACCTATTGAGAAATATACATATTTAATAGCCATATTTTGTGTAACTTATTAACATTGCCAAGACTGTTTTTAGATAAAGCAGAGCTAGAGCAATGTGTATTCTGAAAATCGAATTAATACGGGGTTGCTAGGATCAAACCACAGACCTTTGGACCAATAATTTTTTTTTATTGCAAAATAAAAAAGACACGAATATGAAGATCTATACTCTGTCTATCGTCAAACTAAGCTACGTGCTTGTGTTATATAAAACAAAAGTAACTTGTTGATCAGATGAGGATCCTGAAATCCTCGACCTCTAGGTCACCAGAGGAGATTAATACCACTATTCTAAACCAGCACTTCACTGATTCAATTCAATGTTTGACTTTATATAAAGTTCTACATCGTTCTACAACGTTCTACAATGTTTTAGAGGTTCTATAAGATATTCAAAATTTATATGATAATAATACAGGCGATATAATTAAATTATGTGAAATTCTATGAAACACATTTAATAAATTTGATATTTATTTATTATTTCATTCTTAGCACAATTTTTATCATTTATATGTACCATGGCGTATTTTTACATTATCAGAGAAATAAATATTCAAATTCATTCCTAGAACTATTTGGTTAAGGTTCAATTTAGAATAACGGTTACGATTTAAACAATTTTCACCTTTCTAAGATTCTTATAAAATTAATATAACTACATAACTATGACAACAAATGTTACAATTAACGTCATGAAATTATAATTTAAAGTTATACATCTAAATAAATATAAAAAAATACATAATATCTAAAATTTGACCAATCTGCATAATTAAATTGTTAAACATGTTCATAAATAATAAATACTAAATTAATGTATTAATTATAAATATATACATATAAAATCAATTTTGTCGAAAAATATTGTTTTTGCGTCAAAGGTATTTGAGATTCTGTAAAAATAATGTAGATGGCTTTCAAATTATGGAATTAAGGTGTATTAATTTGAAAAAATGTAACATATAGGTTCGAAAATTTGTCAAGAAAAATACTGGCGTTATAGCACAATGGTAGTGCACTTCCCCGGATTGGAAATAGAGATCCAAATTCGTATCCCAGAGACGCAAAAACAATATTTTTCGACAAAATTGATTTTATATGTATATATTTATAATTATTACATTAATTTAGTATTTAAAATATCACAGACCTATGTTCTGAATAATTACAACTTCACAATAAGAATGTGTTTTCCTTAATCATAAATAATAATTTATGTAACGATAATTTCGTTATCTAGATACTCACTTGCCTGAGTTTAATCATTTTATGCCTAGATAGGAAATTTTATATAAATAAATTCTTTACAACTTTAACAAATTTTTTTATAACTAGAATTTTAGAATTGAGTGAGAAAAATTGGAGAATATTCTTCAATGTAAATGAATCGATTAGAAAGATATTCAGAAAAAATCGATGTATCGAAAATATATTTGGATGACACCGGGATACAATCCTGAAACTTTTCCAACTGGGAATACGCGTTAACACGTTTTTGACAAATTTGGAACGTATGTAGTCTTTATAATTGGTTTATTTAATTTGTAATAAATATGATATAACAGAACTATTTTCTGAAATTGCAACTTCACAATAAAAAAATTGTTTTCATTAAAAATAGTTAAAAAATTTTCGGGAGACACTCGTTTCTACATAATATGTGGCGTTTTATCTTCTTTGCCCGACTCCAAGGAGGCCCAGTATAAATTATAGATAGTATACCATTATGTTTTTCCATTCGACGACTATCAATAAATCAATGGGATTATAAAAACTACCCCCATGAGGGTAAAGAAATGTAATTAGACGCAGCGGAGTCAGGGCGAGGCAAGTCTCCACGATTCTTCTCGTGTCTTTATTATTATTTAATAACTACTGCTCAATGGACTTGACTATCTCTGGATAAAATGACCGATCACCGGATGGATAAACATACAAACAATGGTTCTCAATTATTGGAACTGACCCATAGCATTTTTCAAATAATTGTAATATTTTTCAGAACTCATTGACAATGAAATTTCAATTTATTCCAGATAATTTAAAAATATTTAGTCTTGTTTTTATTGTTTTATAAATTTTCTAAAGACCGTGATTTAATCAAATAAATCTGAAAGATAGTGCATATCTAAATTGTTAGGAATTTACTATAATAACCACCATAATTCAAATTTAACCTAGTCCAAAATGATCATAATTGTAAACTATGTTGCCCAAGATTGGATAAGTACCTATATAATACCATAGGGGGTAACAAACCTAGTCCACGATATTTTTTAGGTGGATATCTGACTAAATTACGAGTCGAAAATGTTCAAGAAGTATGTTCAAAACCTGTACCATTATATACAATATTATTGTATGAGATTTGTACAAAATCATGTTAAGCTTTAAGTCTACGTGCTTCGAAATAAACATTTGTGAAATTGATTTATTATTATTCTACAAGGGAGAGTCAAAAAATATCTACACTTTCGCCATAACACACCTTCAAGATTGTCATAATGATCGTGCTTAAAGTTGAGAAATTTGATCCCGATCGCGTCACTTTGCTTCCGACTATTGCAGTGTAAGCATGTCCGCTCCGCTACCAGTTTACATCAAGGAGGAGGATGGTGTGAAAGCGGCTGAAATTCATCGTAGACTTTGATCACAACACGGGGACAGTGCTTTATCACGTAAAAGTGTTTTTTTGCGAATCGAGGAATTTAAAAATGGCCGGACGAGTGTGACGCACGAAGAGGAAGCAGAACCTCCATCACTGACGACAAGATTCAGCAAGTTCAAGAGATGATTCTAGCGAATAGGTAAGGTAGCGTCTTCTTTGAGCATCAATCATGGTTCTGTCCATCAAATCATCTATGACGAGCTTGGCTCCCGTAATGTATGTGTAAATAAATTGTAGATTGAAAAATATACATAATTTTTGACTTGCCCTCGTATATCTTTACTTAAGCCCTAAATCATCTAACAAAAGCAATCTGACCGTTCAAAGTTCAATAACATTTATTTTGTTGTATTCAATACATAATTTGGAACCAAAAAAGTAAGTCTCTTGACATGGTTGAGATAAGTCACATGTAACTTGAACATTTTCGACTCATATTTTTAATTTGTAGCAACCTCTAAAATAAATAATACGTACTAGGTGTATTTTTTAAATGCTACTAGCGAATAATTTGTGCATGCAACAAACGAATCAGATTTTTTATAGTAAAACTTTTGCTGAAAACTTGCGACCCTCTCTTAATGTCTCTGGCTTCCAGAAATGGTTTATTTATCTTTAATTTTGAAGTTGCCACCTCACTTGCTTACACTGTACAAAAATTAAAAATGATTTCTAGACTTTCTCTTATTTAATAATCTAATATTATTCACGTTTATACAAAAAGAAAATTTGCAATCAATTAAGTATGACTTATAAATTATAAATATTAAATAAAAAATCCTAAATAAATAAATTTAAATATTTTGGTAAATGATCAAATTAATAACATCGTTGTCAAAAAAAAAAGTTTGTTATCTTCGTAGAAATATTGCAGTCTCCTATTTATTCATAACTATAACAAAAATAGATCAACAATTTTAATACAAATTAAATTAATCAACTAGAAACATGTGCAGATAAAATCTATCTATCGACAATAAAATTCAGTTGCTAACGGGATTTGAACCTGGATCCGGGTAGGAAGAGATCAAGGTTCGAATCCAGTGTGCGTGTACAACACACATATCTGCCGAGTGAATATTGTTATTTATTAAAAATTTTAAATGCATTACAATATTTCTGGCATATCGATCAATGATAAATATATTAATAACTTTTCTTTTCAAATCTTCAAAGCCTTATTATTTCTCTTCAACTATTCTGAACACTTTTCCACCCTCTTAATCACAATGTCATATTTTTGACCATTTTCTAACCTTCCTAACCCACTAGCCTACACCCACACACATTATTCTGCTGATATATCAATCAATGAAAATTTGATGTTAAATTAATGTAGTAAATTTATTTGTTTCTTCATATACTTTAATAGGTTCAAAATACGATGGAAGATGAATATAGAGATCGACCGGAACCGCCTTTTCATTTTCAAGTGAAACCGGACCGAGTATGATGAACATTGTCTAGTAAATATATCTGGATCAAATATCAATTTTGAACAGTACAGGGAATCATAATTCGCGATAAATACTATATTTATATTCTTCTTTAACGGATACTAATATTAAGCAATAGCGAAGAAAATTATACACAATATTACTAATTCCTACTTAGATAAATTCTAATAAACTCCGATGACACAGTCAAATCATTTAATCATTCCAGTATATATAAACTCAATTGCAACGACTGTTCAGCATGCATTATATTAATAAAATGGCATGTAATTTCAATATTAGAATACTTAAGATGCCTTCGTAACAATAATACTAAATTTAGAAATTAAATTCTTTAATAGTAAATCTAGTATAATTAATAACTAAACAAATAACCTGTTATTGAACAAAAAAATATTTCTTGTATCAGTGTCATTAACTCATTTCCTTACTTCTACCATGCCCTCGCACAACAATTGATTTCTTCGTATATTTTAATTTATGGATTAGTTAGTGTGTATTCATCCTTCTGAAGATACAAGAATATCGAAACGGTCGACGTTAAATGAACAATGTGATATATACAAGGTTTGTTAATTTTTTAAAATTAATATTATAATAATATCCAAAAACGTTTTTACTATTTTCAATAGAGAGCAAGCTCGTGCTGTGAAAATTAATCTGCAGCACAAAATTGCACCTAAGAAATCGGAAATATTCATATTACAGGAGATACCTACGCGTGAGAGCCTAGATTACTGATTATGAGGTTTTCTCGGAAGGGATGGAAACTTGATTTATGGAAGTTCGCTAACAGTTTGTATCATGCGTACTAGGTATTAATGATTGAATATCGCGGTTTGCTCGGATCCCTTTTCCGCTCGGTAACCCAAAGGGTAAAGAATATACAAGGAAGGGTTTATCAACCGGTCCGATCTAGGGCTAGGTGCTATCTTTATTAAGATTCGATTATTTTTTACCGATGTATATTATAATACATCACCAATCAATAATGTTTTACGCGTGATTTGATTTACTTATTGATTTGATTTTTATTCTCTTGCGTGATGAGTTCCGGGATCAGATTTCTTCGTGTGCCTTCGACTTTCGTTATAATACCTTATATGTACTATTTTTCTCCAAACAGCCTGTCCATTCGTTTGTTCCAGTTTCTAATGTGTTATCTGCCATCCAGTACTGTCGGCAAAATGTTTCTTTAGTAACATGCGAGAAGACTCTAAATCATTCGAAAATTTTCGATCATGCGAATCTTTTTAATTTACATTATTGTTCCAAGTTATTTATATTTAGATTTATACAGATATGTATAGTGACAGCTTATAAACCCCCAGTTGCGTTCTCTGACTAAGCTTTCGTATTTTTTTTATAACAGAGCCTTTAAGATGAGAGCATACTGTTTTTTTATGTAGTGTGGAATCATGAACTCTGAAGGCGAGACGGATTAATACCTTTGAGATGTTCTACTGCAGATACATGCAGCGCATGTGACAGCCCTAAGACCTGCAGGATGCCAAGAAAAGTGGAGGAGCATAGTCAAGAGGGCGAGAGTTCATGGAGATCGCGATCTTCAGTCACGAAGGACCGACGTGGATGAAGATAGCTTCATTGCTCACTCTCTTTATGGCTCGTGTCCACGGAATGGGAAACGATGAGATAAATCTCAGAGATTTGCTAAGACAAATCTCATCGCTTGAGATTGGTAGGACCGACCTGTTGTTCGATTTGACAGCATACATACACAAATCGCACTTAGAACTAAAGGATGATTTTTTAGAGGTATAGAATTTTAAAATCAAATAAAATACATAAAAATCGTGGTAATGGCCATGGTATTGGCTTTATTGAAAAGACATTATTATGTCATTAGTATATTAATATGACTTCGCGCATATAGGCGCCGTGGCTGGCTTTAATACAGCGCAATCTAGAAGTCTAATTTTTTACCACTTCTTGGAGCAGCTGGGGACGTATATCGGCAATAACGCTTTGGCTTTCAAGTCGTTAACCATCTCTAGTTTATCGGCGTAAACTAGCGAATCCACATATCCCCACAGAAAATAATCCAAAGGTGTTAAATCACACGATCCTGGAGGCCAATTCACAGGTTCATTACGCAAAATTATGCGCTCATCGAGTGTTTCCTTCAATAAATTGATTATGGCGCGCGCTGTGTGGCATGTTACGCCGTCTTGTTGAAACCACAGCTCTTCCACATTAATGCCTTTCAATTGGGGAACGAAAAAGTCAACAATTGGCGCCCTCCATTAACTATAACGTTCTGGCCGGCATCATTTTTGAAGAAACAACAGCTTCTTCGGTGCGCACTGTACGACGTCTCTGCGGATGCGTATTATCAATTAGAGTATGCGTGGTGCGTAAACGATCCATGGTTATTCGAATTACTTGCTCGGATGGACGATTATGTCGACCGTAAAATGGACGGTAAGATTCGCGAACTGAACCACGATTTTCGAAATAAATTTGCACATTTGTTCCGGCGTAAGTCTACACATGGTGAAATGGCAAACCAAATTGAGCACAAATCAACTATCAGCTGTCAATGGAAAAAGTGTTGCCAATTCGAAAAAAAAACCTCGAAAAAAACATGCTTTAATAATTTATTCTGCAAGGATAAGCATTCAATTACAAATATTTATTCTGTTTTAACTGACATAAGGGTAATTATAATTCACCTAGCAGACAAACGATTATTGTAACGACATTTGATGTTTGACATACAATAGCATGAAGTGAGACACGAGGTAAGTAGCTATACTCGAATCTCTGAGACTTGGTGTGGACTCGGTGGCCATTATGTTGGAACGCTCAGTTAGAACTAAATGAATGTGATCTACTAGGTAATACTTTTTAAATTATTCAACAAGAAACGAAAATTGTTTTTTTATAATTAATAACACAATTTAAACAATTAACATTAATGATTTTTTGTCATTAGTAAATTAAGTATGTCGTTTTAAAAATGAGTGGGTTCATATAAATCGAACACATGTTTTGACATGTGTACCCCCACCAAACATTAATGCACCGCATTCTTCACTCGTAATAAATAAGGCACATGTGACTCAGCGCACTAAAACTCGAGGCAAATGCGATAAAAACTTCGAGGCGTGCATAAAAAAGCTTAAGGAATAAATTAATTCCTTTCCCACACATAAATTTAAATTAACTTCATAAACCTTTCATAGTCATCCCCTTATAATCAATAAAAAAGGGTTGAAAAAGAAAAAAAAAAACATCTTAAAATAAAAGGAAAAAATTAATGAACCCAAAAAATATAACACATATAAAGGGTTGGGTGCAAGATTACTTACGTATAGGGTGGTTTAATAAAAAAAGAATTTTTATTTTGTGAATTTTTTAAGACGATTTATTTATAATTTTTCTAATACAAATTAAATGTATTAATTAGAAAGATATACATATATAATCAATTGTATCGAAAAATATTGTTGTTGCGCTACTGAGATTCGAACCTGGATCTCTTTCCAAACGAGGGATGGTACATTATGCTACAGCGACAGTACTTTTGACGACAAATTTTCGAACCTATATGTTACACTTTTCAAATGAATACATCTATCATTCCATTATTTGAAAGCCGTCTACTTTGTTTTTATGGAATCTCAAATACCTATGTTCTAGATAATTACAACTTCACAATAAGAATGTGTTCTCTTTAATAATATAATTTTTTATGAAATGCTTTCAAAATACCATCATATACCTTTTTATTTCGTTTTATAAAGTATTCAAATAAATTAATTAGCATGGCGATTTTTCTGTTATCTTGTTCTTTATTTTTGTTTCTTCGATATGCACCGGTAGCTTTGAAACAATCATCAGCTTCGAGATGTAAAAAAAGTGACATTCTAAGTAACACGGCGCAAAAACCACAACAAAAACAGCCAACATTCTGTTTTGGTGTAATTTGATTCGAATTTAGAATTTGGAACATCATCATATCTCAATTCGAACATCGAACGCTCGCGGACAAAAAATGTATTTGAATCTATCGCGCTATAGCGCGAAATCGCCTCTGAGAGGAAAGAAAAATATAAAAATTTTAAGGTGGATTCATAACGTTTTCACAGAATAAGGACCACAGCAAACTACACATTAATGAACTACGCTTCGCTCATCTCTTGATTTACATATATGTGCATATGTATAATATGCATGTTATGTACACATGTATACGTACACTCATGCGAACATGAGTATACATTGAAACCTCTAGCTATCGCTTTTGAAGGGACCTATTGAAATTAACTATGAATGCGGGAATATAGAAAAAAGTCACATTTTTCATTCGTAAATGTTTAATACATATTCTAAAAAAGATACATATTTCACATGTAAATGAATGTGTTTAAATAAAAATAAAATTAGAAAGCTGCGCAGAAACAAAAAAAAAATTTAACTTTGTATTGTATTATGTCAAGCGGCAGTCAGCAGAACCATTCTCTCTCTCTCTCTCTCTTTCTCTCTCTCTCTTTCTCTCTCTCTCTGGAATGTTCCGTTCATTGTTTACGAGTGCCGTTAATCGACACCAAGCATTTAGCTACGAAATATGCTGCGTAATTTAAACGATTAATGCGGTAAAATGATGCATGGAGGAACGATCCATGCGATTTATTTTTGGGTGTTTTGTATGAAATTAATTTGGGACTGGAAGAAAACGATTATTCGAGGAACAATCGATCGAGGTTTCACTGTACTTACATCTAAGCACATATATAATACGTAAATTTGACAAGAATATTATAATAATATTTTAGTATAGTATGAAAAGAAATAGGTTATAATATTAAATTATATTATAATAAGTAAAGTTTGATTCGAGAAGTGCAGGTGAAATGTTTATTGAAATGGATCAGATATTATATTTAAATAATTCCAGTACAAAGTTCTTTCTTTGTTTTCTTTCGGAAATTGAAGAATTCAATCAGGTATTGTGAGAACTTCTTGGTACCCCGGTGTCATTCCTTATTCCTTGAGACGCGCAATTGTGAATCCGCGTTAAAGTGTAAGAAAATAACGATCACCATGTAGAAAAACTTGTTACTAGAAACAGGTGCATCTTCCATATGCATAGACATGTCGGGATGGTTTTATTTCTCTTTTTCTCCCACGGGCTCTGCACAAATAAGACGGGTTGAACTGTAAGGGGTTTTTGTGTGTATAAAAAGAGAACAGACATTATTTTATTAGTAAAGAGCGAGGCTCAAGTGGTAGGTCGAGGAAGCTGTTCATCGGTATGTGTGTATTTATTATTAGAACTTGTGTAGTTCACCGCTTATTATAAACGATACTTTTATTGATAATTTCACAATTATTTGATTTCAGAAATGTAGATTTATTTTTAATAAATACCTTTACAATTAAAATAAGCATATTTTTTATGTACCTTGATAATGTATATGCCTAACTGGTGAGTCTATTTTCTGTTGCTTTACTCTTACTTGATCGTCTCGCGATCTGGACCCAGTTTATAATATTTATTCGCCGGGATTACGTATAATTTTTTCGCGATTAATATTTTGGATTAATTACAGAGTTCCAAAATTAAATCAAGGTTAAATAATTAAACGCCCGATACTTTATAATTGCTTCTAGCATTGTATTCGTAATAATAAAAATTGTTGATCTAGCAATAATGCTTATTTACGTTATTTTTTGTTCAAAGATTTCTTACGTACTTTATAATTTAAATACAAATACATATATTGCAAAATCAATTATTAATATTGAAATGATTTTTGCATATCTCTTGTGTTTCTAACTTCTCTTTCTTGGACCTGTTTCCGTATATCAGTAGTAGAATTCCGTCATTACATTAAACCGTTCTTTCACGTAAAGAACATATTTCATTCACAGCATAAATTAAATAAAAAATAATTAAAATTTACAAACCACAAATAAATTAAAACCTAAAATAAAATAAATACAATATTTTTAGACAATAATGCATCGTATCGCATTATCCGATTATGCTGACGAAAAATTTTCAAACTTATATATTACAATAGATTCGAAATCTGTCGTCAATCCATTGTGTTGGTATAGCATAATCGGATAACGTATGTTCCCTAGATTGGAAGAGATCCAGGTTTGAATCACGGTAACAACAACAATATTTTTCTATAAAATTGATTTTATATGTATATTTAATTTGTATTAAATAATATATTTGAATTAAAATAAATTTTGAATGAATTTTAATAACTACTAGGACTAGAACACAAAAGTTTCTCTTGCCAAGAGTATGCATTGCTATTACACCATGTTACACCAACTATTAAAATTTAAGATAAATCTACACTTTTTATGTTAAATCCTTAAACCGGGATATTAATTATTTCCTCTTAAATATTTTAAGTGCCAGTAGTAACTAAATATTTTTTCAATAGATAGATTTTTAAGTATATCTTTCTAAGTAATATCATATAACTATGTCCTAAAATTGAAACTTCACACTGAAATGTGCTTTAATTTAAAAAAATATATATTAGGAAAACACGTTCTTAATGTGAAGTTGTAATTATTCAGAACACAGGTCTGTGATATTTTAAATACTAATTAAATGGATTAATCATAGAGCTATGTTCTGAATAATTACAACTTCACAATAAGCATGTGTTCTCCTAATAATATATAAGTTGTATCAATGTGTCCAAAAAAAAAAAAAATTGTTAATTCTGACGTCTGCTATCGGTTTACTCGAAGGAATTTGAGATTCCGTAAAAATAAAGTAGATGGCTTTCAAATTATGGAACGATAAGTGTATTAATTTGAAAAAGTGTAACACATAGCTTTGAAAAATTTGTCGTCAAAAATAATGTCGCCGTAGCATAGTTGGATAATGCACCTTTCCCGGTTTGGAAAGAGATCCAGGTTCGAATCCCGGTAGTGCAACAATGTTTTTCGATAAAATTGATTTTATGCGTATATCTTTCTAATTGATACATTTAATTAGCATTTTTATTTTTATAGCAGTAAATTTTTATTGTATTATATCATTATGAAAGCATCGATGCATGTATTATCGACGGAGTAAGTATGCTTGTACATTATTTTTATAAGGAAATATGATAACATGTTTTTTTTCAAAACATTTTCCCTTCCACTTGGATGTCGTGTATGCTTGGGATATATAAAATATAATAATTCTCCAGCCACGGTATCACACACACACACACACACGCACAGACACGAGGCGTAGTCCCGAAACGGCGCGTACCATTCACTTTCGTTTTCAAAATATTATTCTGTTTTTTCAGGACAGTAAAAATAGGAGCAGGGTGTTTAAAAAAAACAGCCTCTGAAATAAAAACCCGCGCGGAGAGGAATCCTGTATTTTTCTAAGGCTGGCTTCGGCGTACATGTTTTCCCAGAAAATATTTTTTCCTTCCTCACTTGTAACGGGAATATTTTTGTATGCGGCCGTCCGTTCGTTCGTCAATATCGCTGAGAAGCTTTCCGCGATGGGCGATTGAAAAATATTATTTAGGTATTTGTTTCATTCGCGAATTCACCGTCAGGTAGTGGTGTCAGTGTGCAGAGAGGATTATCATGAAAAATATACACAACAATTCGTCATTTTTCCCGTATCGATGTGTCTTCTATAACGCATCGTCAATATTTACAAAATTTGTAACATTTACACTAGGGATTGATTAGTATTTTTTATTACAATTCTTTATCTTATGCCATATTCAACGGACGTTGACTATCATAACATGAAAAATTGCAACCACTGTTCCACAAATTGCAACCACTGTTCAAGAAAAGTGCAGTTCCGGTTCCACGAAATGGGGAGAAATTACGCCCAAGAACTTTTAAAAGTCCAAAATTGTGATTGCGTGCCACAATAGTGCCAATATATATTGAATATTGGATTTTCTTCTTTTCTTTGTAGTTGCGTTAGTATATTATTTAACTGAAGTTTATTCAATCTTTTTATATTGAGAATTACAATTTTTCATAAGTTCACTTCATATTTGTATGTTATTTACTTATTTTACACACTCTTACTTAATATTTGTATATTATTTACTCTTATTTTACTTACTCTTTTTTATTTTTGATACATTAAACATTGCATTTACTTTAAGTTTTCCATTTATTTATATGTTATCTTATTGCATCTTGTTTTATTCTTTATATGTATATTTTTGTAAAAAGCACTGCCTGCTATAATACAGTAAAATACTAGTGTAGCAGGCAGGGTACCGAAATATATGTCTTACTTTTCTGCAATGTTATCCAATTATAACAATATAACACACTGTACTATGAATCGAAAATAAATTATTATTATTATCACTTCACCATCAGATTGACCAAACCGTTGGCTTAAGTTCTTCAGCCGTGATGTTCTCTTTCTTCCAGGGACCAGACTTCCAGCAATCTCGGACTTCTCCGGATGTCTCATTGCACGTCCGAGATATTGAAGTTTTCGGATTTTTATTGTTTCAAATGCAAATTTTTCTTTATTATATGTAATTAAAAACGAGATAAAAATACTTTTTAATATTTTACGTCATTAGTGAGCGATCTTAAATCAAACACGATTCATAAATATTCGAAACTATAACTTATGACTAATTTTTGAAGTGAAACATCTTTAGTCAATGTGTAGTAAACTCAATTTGTCACTTAGATTTGAAACGATAATTGATAATCAAAAATACATCTTAAAATGTATTACACCGTACAACACCATCATGGTTTCGTCTCTTTCGTATGCACGGGTCATAGGCGTGCGTACTTTCGTGGTCATAGCGAGCGGGACTCAATACACCCTTGTAAATTGTTGATCAGTGCGTGTGACGACGGCTTTATGGCATCACACAAACTTGCGATAAAACTACCTAAGTTAAAAGAAACAAAAAATTTGTAAAGTTCAATATGTCGCAGAACGTGGACAAACGATCCTCATGATTGTCACTTATGTAAAGGGTACTGTTTTAGACATTTATTTTTCGAATTGGCAACTCTTTTTTCACTTCATTCATTTCACCATGAGTAGACTTACGCCAGAATTGTGAAAATTTATTTCGAAAATCGTGGTTCAGTTCGCGAAACTCAACGACATAAACGTCCATCCGAGCAAGTAATTCGAATAACCATGGACCGTTTTCACACCACGCATACTCGAATTGGCAACTCTCTTTTGTTCAACTGATTTGTGCTCAGTTTAGTTTGCATTTCACCATGAGTAAACTTACGCCAGAATTGTGAAAATTTATTTCTAAAATCGTGGTTCAGTTCGCGAAACTTACCGATATAAACGTCCATCCGAGCAAGTAATTCGAATAACCATGGACCGTTTTCACACCACGCATACTCTTGAATTGGCATTGATAATACGCATCCGCAGAGACGTCGTACAGTGCGCACCGAAGAAGCTGTTGTTTCTTCAAAAATGATGCCGGCCAGAAAAGTATAGTAAATGGAGAGCGCCAATTACTGACTTTTTCGTTCCCCAATTGAATGGCATTTATGTGAAAGAGCTGTGGTTTCAACAAAACGGCGCAACAACCACACAGCGTGCTCCACAATCAATTTATTGAAGGAAACATTCGATGAGCACATAATTTCGCATTATGGACCTGTGAATTGGCCTCCAGGATCATGTGATTTAACACCTTTGGATTATTTTCTGTGCGGATATGTGAAGTCGCTAGTCTACGCCGATAAACGACTTGGAAGCCAATATTCATCACGTTATTGCCAGTTACTCCAATAAGTGGTAGAAAATTAGATTTCGAATAGCCAGCCGCGGCGCTCATAAAAGCGAAATCATATTTAAACACTAATGGTATAAAATTATTTTTCCAATAAAGCTAATACCATAACCATTACCACGATTTTTATGTGTTTTATTTCATTTTAAAGTTCTATACCTCTAAAAAACATCCTTTATAGATTAATCAACAAATTACTAAATTAATCGCAGCTCTACCTATGCAGTACTTACAAAATATTTAGATAAATATCGATCAAGAATGTATAATTTCTTAGTTATCATAAGCCTATGGGGGGTATTATGAAGAAACAGATCTGTGTAGAGAAATGTTTGTTAAGCTATTGTGATTGTGAATATAGATTAATGTATTTCGATGTCGTATCACATGGATTCGCTTAATGTGTGAGTAATGGATGCCCCAATATTCATTCATCACTCACGTGCCGATTGGTAATCGCGGAATATATTGTGTATGTATGGCCAGAGCAAGTTGTACAACGAAAAAACGAAAACTTTACAAGTATGGAGTGGTTAGGCTGTACAATAAAAATTTTATACTCGAATAATTAACGGTGGCGTTTCTTGTCTCTGTTGGCGGCGGTGAGAAGAGTGAGGTCTGTTAGACGGCCTTCTCGACGATTGCTAGTTCGTGATCGTGTCGGTACTGGGAGAGTTTACGGATACTGGGAGTTTGATTTCACTGTCCTTGTTTGCAGAGTACGTTCAGTAACGCCGGGCAATGATGATTAGAGTGGAGTCTATAATTTCATTTGTCTGAATAAAACAATATTATTGTTTATCAATCTTTTCTTAACATATTATGCTTTATAAAAGTAATAATATTTTTTTATATTATAGATATCAACAGTACTACAAACTCGATTTTTTTAAACTATTTAATTAATTAATTGAGTTCATACACAAAGAGATCCCGATCGAACACGTGCATAATATGAATAAATATTATAATTATATAATTATAATTAATAAACATAAAATATTAAAAAATGTTATATACTCACACGTTTTCCGTGTGTTTTATTTTGGAGATCCGTTTATCTCTCATATGCCAATTTTTTTTTAGCGTTTTACCATCTCGCTATTGCCTCGTTAGACTATGGTATCTAAATGTCATACAAGTACATAATGTTGATTTTCTTGTCAGAATTTAATACATTAATTTTCATTTTGATATAGGTAGGTACTTTATAAGTTGTACATTCTTAACATCAAATTTTATTACTAATATTGAATTTTATTCTAAAAATTGTTACACCTGGTGAACTATGTAATAAGACCTTAATAAGAAAGAAATTAAAATATTTATAAACGTATCCATTGGCAGTGTAGTGGATAGTATTCTCGCCTATCACGCGGAAGACCGGGGTTTGGTTCTCAGCCAGGGAGAATTTTTATTTTATTATATTTATTCAATTGAAATTTTGATTATTTTTCTAATACTAGAAAAAATAAATACATGCAGGCGCGGTATGGTACATGTGTCTGAGATGTGTAATGTATATTTAATACATTTTGGTTTAAATAATATACACTATTGTAAAAATGTTAATTTTATTCACAATGGCCATCTATCCGAGGACACTTTCAAAGTAACAAAATAATAAAATATTTTTTTATTTCAAATTATTCAGTTACTTAACTAAATAAAATTAAAATATTTTTTAATCGCATAGTCTTACGAGAAGTAAGGACTACGAGTGGATTGTGGGCAGTGATAATGTTGCTACGTCACATCGATCCGTCATAAAAGTGTATACGTCTCATCATCCCGGCTGCGGCTCCTCGGTAGACAGTCAGTGAACCCTGCCGGTGGCCAGCGTTAAGTACAGTATAATGTTACTAAAAATCTCGGGAGATGATCGTGTCGTCGTAGACTTTACGACCGATTTACAAAACAATTCGAGAACTGAATAGTGATCTTCTCTATCACACCAGCAAGGTGTATTTCTGTAGAGATGGGTATAATGAAATGCTTACATAACACATACTCTCTTCATAACCATATATTTTATTTTAAATACTAAATTAATGTATTAATTATAAATATATACATATAAAATCAATTTTGTCGAAAAATATTGTTTTTGCGTCACCGGGATTCGAACCAGGTTCTCTATTTTCAATCCGGGGAAGTACACTACCAATTGTGTTATAACACCAGTATTTTTCATGACAAATTTTCGAACCTATATGTTACATTTTTTCAAATGAATACACCTGTCGTTCCATTATTTGAAAGCCATCTATATTATTTTTACAGAATCTCAAATACCTTTGACTAAACCGACTGCAGACGCCAGAATTATCAATTCATTTTTATTAAATTTTGGACACATTGATACAACATATATTATTAATAATATATTTTATTACAGTAGGTTTCATAGAAAGCGTTTTCCCAACATTTACATTCACTAAATTATGAAAAAGGAAATGATTTTTCATACATTTTCTATCAGCAAAGACAATAAGGTATTCGAATGTCCATCACAAACTTAACTTCAGGAGTGACACTCAAAAACTTGTCTGAAAATAAGTGAAAGAGACAAAAAAATTCGTCATCTCTTTTATAATATGTAAAACTCTTCGTTTTTGATTTCTGACTTGAGGATATTCCAGCTCTTTTTCAAATTTAAACACGGGGATATCACAGACCAGTGAATGAATAGACATGAAATAAAGTGTACATATAGGAGAGGGGTTTGGAACATTAGTTGCGGGATGAGGGGCATTCTACACACATTCTTGAAGAAAGAATAAATCCGATAGTTTATGACACATTTATGCAGTAGTAAAAGTATTTACTCTTCGAAAATTAAATCTTTGTGTAAACAAGACGTATTTTTTTACATTAATGTATTGACATTGTATTGTAAGCGTTAAAATTTTCGTTCAGATCGAGTAATATTTTTTTAAAAATTGCTTAAGTGGTACCAAAATGATCACATGGATGACACCATAATGCAAATATTGAAACAAGAAATTCGCGTTAGTTCATGTCTATATATTTGGTGATCTTTGAAAGATATGTGTTTACAACTTTTTTAAACGATTTTAATAATAATACGAGAATAAATTCAGAAGTGCACTATTTTTACGATTTTTTGTAAAATACGACAATACATAGCTAGTTTTCTCACATATGGGACAAGCTTTCATCGTATACTAATTTATAGTAACCGCCCTTACTTTGTCCTTAGAACTTTTCGTTTCGCTAAGCATCGTATGCAAATATATATATATATATATATATATATATATATATATCTATTATTCTATTAGGAAAATATACAGCTTTATAGTACTAAATAAATCAATAAAAAAAATACAGTAAAAAATTAAGCCCATTACACATTTTCACAACAGTGACACAATGTATGAGATTTCTTAAAAAAAAAAAAAAAGATATATTTCCAAAGCGGGAAAAAATATATGTGACACATAATAAAATTAATGTTGTTGTATATTAAAAAAAAATAACCTACATAATTAGATTTAATAGTTTTTTTTTTAAATTTAACAGAAACTCAAAAACCTTAACTAAAATAATATATCATTAATTGACCGTTATTTTGTAGCGTAACATGATTATTTTAATTTTCATAACTAAACTTTGAACTACACACACGTTGGGTTATCGTCACTACTAGTTTCGAGAGGTGCAGTCCCTCTCATTATCAGGTGATAACTAAACTAAGCACAGTATTGTAATATATTTGAGCAATGGAGCGGTGCTTGAGAAGATGGGGAAGGTTTTGGATAATATATAGTACGTGTATAGTATATAATACAAAGTTTAGTTATTTAGTAAAATATAACTTTATAAAAATGAAATGAGACAGTAATATCCGAAATTGATATATTCAGAAACTCGTTTTAAAAATTACTCGCAATAAAATTGTTTTCTCAGGTGTTGCATTGTATTTTCTAATTTAACAAAATATGTAAGTATTAAATTTAATTTAAAAAATCTTAATTGTTTTCACCCTTAGCATTTTTACAAACCATAAATGTTTTATATAAACTTCGTCAATATTTGCAAAATTACTTTGTGGCAACATATTATATAAATAATAAGTTAAAACACATTTTTTTGTACATGTCGACTTATCAATAAATAGTGGTTTAAACAAAGTGTTTTTTTCTTATTTTATGTTTCATATTAAATTTCAGCTCAAGCAGATTAATTTCTAGACATATAATATATAAGTATATAATATTGCCAAAGTTCAGCATCAGATTGATTGAGAATTATATGAATATAATATTAACTAATGAAAAAACGAAGCAAAATATTTATATTTTTTCTATTTCAATAACATGTGTATGTTTATAGGGACTGTTAATTTATGTCATAATTTTAATCAGTATATTTGTTTTAATGATAAATTACGCAAATCAAAATTAACCTATAATTTTAATAATATTTTACTATTACATCTACTGTCTAAAAGTAGGGAAAACAAAATGGAGGTTGAGATGAACCCTGTTTCAACATAAACGGTCATAAAATTAAAAACTACACTAATATATATACATATGAATAAAATAATCTTATATATCAAACTACGGTATTAATAATACGTTAATTTATTAGGATCTGAATTATCTGTTTTTATTTTCTAAATAAATAAAATTCAACTGTAACAGACAGAAACAACACGAATCAATTGAAAATTTGAAAATTAATTACTAAAAATAACATGAACGCAAAATTCTTACACTTTTTACGTTATATTTTTTAACACTTAATTTCACGAAGACAGATTTGCGGAGGAACTGGAAGAAGCGAGCGGTGGAGAGAGGGAATAGAAAAAGGTTTCAGATTCGTCTCAATCGAAATTACGTTCTTAAATGTATTTTTTCCTCTCTTTGGCGATCTGTTTCCAGACGTCAACTGCTGCTTGTCGCTGAGGCAGCTAGTTAAGAGACTGTTCGTGAAACAGAGCCGGTCTGCTTCGGTGGCGGTGCATCGCACGGGCCCGAATATATTGAAATCCTATTTTACTCACTAAAAACAGAGACTTCACTCGTTGAGGAATTATTCAAGCTCATGACATTATTTTTATATAAGTTATGTATATGCTACTAATTTACATTTTCACATAAATAATACTAATACTTAGGAATTTGATGACCTCTCCTTCATTTTTGAGACAGCAGGTATCAACGTACAACAAAAATGCAATTTACGTGATGAGAAAAACATAAATACGCAGCATTCTTAAACTGATCATTTATAAAACTATACAAAGACCGGTAATGTGATTGCGAAACGTGGTGCCTAACACAAATCGAAAAAAATAAATTAGTAGTTTTTGAGGGGAAAACGGTTATAAACATTCACTAAAAAATGTAATACAGAATAAAAATGAATCATGATATTGAAAATTTAATTGAGTAAGAAACAATCGTAAGATTCTGTAAGACCCAAAGACTTCTATAGGATGGCCACGTTAACAGGACACCAAAGATCATGATTAAGCGATCTAGAGATAGACCATGGAGATGGTAGATTGACTGTGGAAAAAGACTGGAGCACGATGGGAGAGTCCGGAAACTAGAGAAGAATGATAGTGGAAAGCACTTATGAAGAAAGCCAAATCCCACCCTGGGATGTAGTGCTGTAAAAAAAGTAGAAGAATTTTTAACCTCTGTGTTCACAACATTTATATATTTAATATTGCATACAATTAGCAATATTTACATATAAATAGCTTGTTAATCTCAGAGTATAAAATAAATATTACTACTTATATAAAGCACAATACATTAACAAGAGATTGATAAACAACGATCTTCACAATTTAAAAATGAAATTATAGGCTTATGATATGATACAAATATTATTCACTGTAATCTATTTAAATATCTTGAAAATACTGGATAAATTGTCGATCCTGATTTTGTAGTGGACATGGTCGGATATTTCAGGGGACCACAACGCAAGGAGCAAGAAGCGGACAAAGAATCAGTCGGATTAATACTATTTAATAAGTTTAATTTATTATTCACATTTTTTTAAAAAGAAACGTATAAACGAACACAGTGGGTAAAAGTTCAGAAATATTTAAAGATTTAACTGACAAAATTGAATATGTTATCAAAACATTGGGAATTTGAGGTAGGTTATAAAAAGGTTTGTTTTAAAATCATGTCAGAAGGATTTTGAAGGGTTATGTTGTAGATTATGCGATTAATGTGAAAATAGTGGATGCTCTTATATTTCATCCATCATCCTCGTGTCGTTTGATGTCGAGAAGTATATTGTGCATATGTGAGTGTGAGGCAGCAGGTTATGAGAAAGAAACCACTCATTGTTTGCACTGCGTTTATTGTATTTAAAGTATATAAAAGCAGATGTTAATCCGTAAAATGAAGTTACTGAATTATTATCCCCTAGACATTAGACATTATGCCCTAGACATTAGACAAATCTTTATGTCGAGACTCGTCCAATTTTTCCATGCTAACAATAACTCACTCCAAGCAATAAATCGTGGACACAACACAAGACAAACAACAACATCTACACACCAGTTCCGAGAACAACAACGACATTTTATCAAAGATTTTACATGTTATTAGCTCCGAAACTATACAACACACTCAGTAGCAACTGGAAATCGTTCAACTCCAATAAGATTACACAAATATGGACCCAACATATGATCCAATCGGGTGAGATCAATCAGAAGCATGGCTATCCAACATTCTAACATAATCATTATACAGTGCTTACACTAATAATTCACTAATTCTACAACACTCCCACTTCATTTTCTTTTATTCAATATATATATATATATATATATGTGTATTTCTATTTTTATTCCTGTCGAATCTTAAATAAGAGCAAGAAAAAAACTGGATACTTTAACAAAGACTTCAGTCTAGCAAAGTAGCCAGGACAACGCTGTATATATCAAAGGTGGAGTCTATACCATCCCACACATTAAACATATTATCATGTTATATTATAACATATTTATTCACCTTTGTTATAACAAAAATATGTATGTCAATAAATAAAAATTATCGGATTCGGTTTCTGGAAGCTAGTGATAGGAAGAGTGAAGCTCGTACGGTGACCTTCCGTATCGGTACTGCGTGTCTTTAGTATTGATGGGAGTTTCGTTTTGTGCACTGGTATTTGCTGGGTATGCTCAGCTTTGCCGGACGGTGATGATGATAGACCTCTCTAGAACTATGTTCTAAAATTGCAACTCAAAATAAAAATCGGTTTTCATCAACAAAAAAAAGTATTATTGTTTTCCCAAATTTGACGATAAAAGCAGTGCACCTTGCCCGGGCGTCTCCGGTCATCCGGCACTGGCCAAGGCTAGCGGGCCCGATCCGTCACGCTGGCCAGCCACAATGGAAGTGATTCCGAAGAGTCGGCCGCGCGTTATTCATGCTCCCCCATTCAGCGCGGTGCGTGGCGTGGTGGCGTTGTGGCGTCACTCCGCGGCCGCGTCACGCCTCGACTTGCCGAATTTCAAATTATTTCTATACCGTTCACTTCCTTCGCCTGAATGGGACGGATCGGACGCCGGTAATTGCGGCTTTTTTGTCGCGGTGGCATTTTAATGGGCTGAGTGCCGCGGGCGAGTCGAGGGGGGAAGACACGTCATCTCAGGTGACATCCGAAGAATACCTGTCTCTAACGAAGTGTTGATTGGTAGCTGGCCACATGACCTGGTGACGCTCAAGGCACACGCAACAACGCTCTTGTACTATCGTAACTTATTGAGATGCGCTACAATGGCACGAGCATCGGAATTGATATGAATAACTCAATTAAATCATCATTTTCGTCTTTTCATTCTTGAAGGGTCATTTCAATCCCGTCAACCTGTATTTCACTATCTTCTAGTGCTCCTCGTCTTCCTCTCAAAATAAAATAAAAACTCAGTACTATCGGCCGTTACAATTAAATATAAAAAATAGGGTTACTACTCAATTTTTAAATAAACGAATAATTTATTATCATAATATGTGTACAAAATGTAATATGAATTAAACATAGTAAACACATTAGAATGTCCGTCAAATTAATTATATATTTTTAAAAGGCATAAACTACGTATGTATGTATAAGTATGTATTGAAATAATTTAATGATTAATACTATAGTAATATGAATAATTTCTTAAGATCAAGTTTCGTTATTAGAAATCCACACGACGATTTTTTTAAGCCGCACGTTACAGTTGTTTTTTAGAGCAATATATTTTTACAATGAATACATTTCTTTTCAAAACTGTAGTTTCAGCAGTTGTATTAAAGTAGAATAATTCAATTAAATTAGTGCTCGATTAGGTACAGCAACACAGAATGTTGTGACACAATAAAATTACAGATTCGTTTAATTATAAAGATCGTGCATGACGTATAAACGTGGATTTGCATACCAAAGCACAAAGCATCAATAATGTTACGTTGTATTTATTCAGAAGTTTTATGATTATAATATATATTATACTTTGTTATGTATAATACAAAATAAATAGTTTTTCCATGACTATATTCAGGATTACTACTGGTAATTCGATATATTCATTTAAAGACGCAATAGAGGGTATCGAAAGCTAATACTTTGTACAATTAATTGCTTTGTAAAACTTTTGAGAAATTTGCTTATTTCATCAAATCATGTATAAATCATGCAATAAAAATGAATTGATAATTCTGGCATCTGCTATCAGATTACTCAAAGGTATTTGAGATTCCGTAAAAATAAGGTAGATGGCTCTTTCAAATAATGGAACGATTAAATGTATTAATATCAAAAAGGTAACATATAGGTTCGAAAATTTGTCACTAAAAATATCGTCGCTGTAGCATAGTTGGATAATACACCTTCCCCTGTTTGGAAAGAGATCCAGGTTCGAATTCCGGTGGCGCAACAACAATATTTTTCGATATAATTGATTTTATGTGTATATTTTTTTAATTAATATATTTAAAATATCAAAACCTATGTTCTGAATAAATACAACTTCACAATAAGAATGTGTTCTAATAAAAAATTTCAAATATCTAAGAAACTGTTACATTTGGATATGGCAATATGGGGCTGAATCGATTACTTACGACCTCTACTATTGCGTCTTTAAAGGAATGTATCGAATTACCAGTAACCCTGTATACAGTATAGAATAGAACCTCTTTCGTATTAATTCCAATTCTGAAATCACGGAAGTCTATCATCCGTAATAATTAACTTTCGGATACGAATCGTGGAAAATCCTCGTCAAATTGGGAAAAATATTGGACAATTTTGAAAAGAAAGTGCTGCGAAGAATTTATTGACCTGTGGGGGATGGGGCAGTTTGTAAAATATTGACGAGTTAAAATATCAAAATCCTGTACTCTCCATCAATATGAAACAGCAGTTCATACAGGCGGCTCACGTCCAGAGGCTGTAGAAAGAGCGGATCCTAAAAACACCCTTAATCGACATCCTGGTGGTAGGAGAAATCTGCGAAGACCTCGACTCGCAGACAGCTTGTGGAGGTGAAAGATTCAAGAGATCAAGGCTCGATATGACGAAAAAGAAGAAGCTATACCGAGGCAAAAGAGGTCAATAATACAATTTTTCTAATAGTACATAAGAAGTAGAACATGTTAATGATTAATTATCTAACATAATATATTCATACGAGAGTACATAACTTGTGTAATTAAACACATTAAAATATAAATAGCAGAAGTTTATTAGGTTACATTTACATTGGTCATCAGGTTTGAATGAATTTTATCGTTCTACATTCTCGATAAGATTATTATTAATAACCTCCATTTCAATTACCCGGTTTTAATATGAGTGCTTGAATCTAACCATCAAGTTTAACGCATAAATTATTACATATTCAGTTGAAAGGTTTTTCTAAGAAATTTTATCAATCAATAAGTAATTCATATTATAAATTAAATCAATTTGTATTTCGAAATGGATAGAATAATATGTAATTTCAAGAATCATAAAATTTATCTGAAAATTCTTTAATTTTGATACGAGCTGTAATATTTCTATTATATTTATTTATTTAAGATACTGATTCTTATGAATTTGAATATTAAAATATATAATCTTATTTTTGAATTTGGTTTGATTGATATTGGTTTGAATTGTAGGAGTAAAAGATACGTTAATCAATTTATGAAATAAACTTGTGATTTTAGGATTTTCAGAAAATCTCTGATGAATTTCAGAAACTGTGACTCAAAAATGTAAAATCGCCCTACTTCATAATAAATAAAAAAAAACCTGTCCGGCACCGGCCACAAGAATTAGATAGATTTTTCACGCCTTTCTCGCCTCATCCACATTCATACATCTTGTCATACAAGCTCGCCGATTGTTGAGGCTTCTAACAGAACCATCCTCCATTATCTGGTTTACCTGGTCGTGCCAAGTCTTCCGCGGACGTCCTCTATTTCTGGTTCCATCAACACTTGCGTCATATATCTTTGTTACCATTATCTCCTCCTTTCCATATGACCAAACCACCTAAGTGATCCTTTCTTAATCTTACTCACTATACTAACATCAGCTTTACATTCTTTCTTTATTTCTTCATTCTTTACTCTGTCATAAATAGATTTGCCAGAAATACGTCTAAGTGATCTCATTTCCACTGCATTCAGTCTACTTTCGTTCCTTTTCTGCCAGCTCCAGGCCTCACTTACATACAATTATTGAAATTTAACACTAGTTAACAATATCGATTAATAAATTATTGTCACTGCCTCAGCAACTCTCACACAGAATTTCTTTAGTGAGACGGGCACAGTCCAAACAAATTTTTATATGTATTATATAGTTTCAAATAAATAAATACATAAACTTCAATAGTCACTTTGTAAAGTAGACGATAATTTTCCACATTCGTGTTTTCATTATAATAAAATGTTCTATAATTAGTTAGCATCGTAATTTATCCGGAAGATATTTATTTAGCAGTTTATCTGAAGGTGGTATAAAGACTTTATAATATTGTTTCATTCGTTAATATTTTAGTAGAAGTTGTCACTTAAGGTTTTTTAGTGTTGTAAAAAAATAGAGAATTTTTATTTTAAAATTTATTTATCACCTGAAAGAGAATGATAACCAAATAAATGTATCGTGATAAAAAAAAAATATCTTTTTAATCTAAAACAGTGCAAGTTTGCGTTCGGGTTTAGATGTTTCGTTCATGTTCTTGGAGCCTCGCTAACGATAGGTAAAAAAAAAAACATGTTCATGTCTCAGGTGTATGGTGAAGATACGACCCATTGAATAATGATTTATTTAACAAGGTAAAATAAAAAATACACGTTTTCTGCAATATTGTCGCTTCGCATAGGGCTATAATATTCGAGTGTGTATCTCGTAAAATGAAACAAAAAAAATGGACCATATAACTCCTGGTGACGTAATGAGAAACGAGAATTTTTATATTACTATAAGTGAAATTTTTTTGCTTTTTTGTTTTCTTGTTTTATTAAGTTAGGAGTAGATTAATACAACAAAAATATATTTTGTACTTTTAAAATTAGCAATATTAACTTGGTGGTTAAAATTCATATTTTTTATTTATTATCTTAGTTTTATTAACCACAATTGAGTTTAAAAAACATCTACCGGTTTCGGAAAACACCTTTTCCTTCTTCAGGATGTCATAACTAACTAAAAATATAGCATTGTTTCTCCAATCTATTTTTAAATTTAAAAAAAAAAAAACAACAATTATTTAAAAAATAAATTTAGTACCTAGTATCCTTGCAACTAAGTTTATAGACGCCAGAATTGTTAAATTTATCATCTTTGTCTTTAGAATTTATGAGTAAATTTCCTATACTATTATTTGTGTAAAATGCTGGTCTAATGTCTCGTGGTAGGTGTTTAGATATTTGTTTCGAAAAGTTATTTATGTATAAAATCCTACGCCAATTATCATTATGTTTTATGTGTGATTTATATAAAATTGATTATTATATTCTTTTAATTTATTTTTTAAAATAGTGTCTATCAAACATGTATTATACCCATTATTAACTGCTATTTTTTTAATTGTATTCAATTCAATATTGAAATTGGATGTTGACATAGGAATATTGACTAAACGATGTATCATGGAGTGGAACCCTGAATGTTTATGTGATAATGGATGATTAGATTCATTGTGTATGATAGTATCTGTAAAAGTTGGTTTTCTAAAAATTTTGAACTCAATTTTATTATTATTTTTAATCAATGTTAGATCCAAAAAATTTTTAGGGTAGAATTATTTTCCATTTCTAGTGTAAATTGTATTTTATTATTAAATGAATTAATTAAATTTATAAATGTAGTTAATTGACGTTGTTAACAATTCTGGCGTCTATAAACTTAGTTGCAAGGATTGTGCTGCATTTTATATTGGTAAAACGGGTAGAAATTTTAATATAAGAGTAAAGGAGCATTTGAGATGTTTGAACAATAGTGGGTTTTCAGAATTTTCTAATCATTTCATAGAAAATAGTCATGGTTTTGATAAAAAATTGGGATTGTCAATTTTGCATATAAACGGTGTAGGTCACAAATTAAATAATTTGGAATCGTTGGAGATAAATAAAGCATGTAAAAGTAGTCAAGAAATTCTAAACAGCCAACTAAATTTAACTACGAGCCCTATTTTAAATTTTTTCCTAAAAATTATTCGACTAAATTTGTATTAAGCAGCAATTTGAGTTAGGTACTAAATTTATTTTTTAAATAATTGTTGTTTTTTTTTTTTAAATTTAAAAATAGATTCTGGTGGAGAAACAATGCTATATTTTTAGTTAGTTATGACATCCTGAAGAAGGAAAAGGTGTTTTTCGAAACCGGTAGATGTTTTTTAAACTCAATTGTGGTTAATAAAACTAAGATAATAAATAAAAAATAATATATTTTGTGTAAATCATCTATTAATTATAATGACAATCACTTAGCTTGAACTTATTTTTTAACTAATCAATATATTTTTTTACTATTATTTATAAATCTTTTAAAATATGTCAGTGAAAGTATAAATATTCTCAAAAATAAGTATCTATATAATTCTGTAAATAAGTTAATTTTATTTATATAGGATACCGGTAGCATTACACATAGAATTGATTATTATTATGACATATAATAATAATAATCAACTCTATACTAGTATAGCAGGCAGGGTACCCTATTAAGTTATTTAAAATTTTGCGGCCAAAATCCACACCAACGTTTAACCTTATTTAAAATAAATTGTTATTATTATTATATATCATAAATAGCTTTATTGTATAGTTTTGAATATAAACTTTCATAGAGAAATAATCATTAACACACTATCGATGAATTTAATTCCCTTTCAATACCCAAAATGAAATAGATTATTTTTGAAGTTTATTAAATAAATTTAAAATGTTTTTTATGCAAATTTTTATGAAGTGAGTAAGCCTAAAGCAACCAAAAAAAAATTAAAGCGATGTTTTTAAAAACTTAAATATTGTTTATTAAAAAGAATTATAATATTTCGTGTTCTTTATGAGTCATGTGTTATAATATTTTTTTATGTACCTAATTTTTTTACACCAAATACAAAAAATGTCTAGGATAAAGGGTCTCCCTTTAAAAACGGGACATTTTATGTGACATTCTTTCATCGTATCATATTTTATCGCGGAATAAGTAAATACAAAATGGATAAAAGGTAAATGTGACAGATATGAGTTAGTTGTTTAACTAATAAAAATGATACTTAAAAATTAATGCAAAAATAATAATAGCAATATTAAAATATGTTCAAGAACACGTAATTACTGGATTTTTACCTACAAAGGTACTGTAATTAAGCAAATATCAGATATCTTATAGAGACAAAGCAATTTTTTATTATATTTGATGGAAAATATATGGAGTTATGTGGTAATTACAGGCCTTACGACATGTCTTCGGCTGGCTTAAGTAATCACTCTATGTATTTATAATAATAATAAATATATAAAAATATTGATTTTTCTAACGTATTCTAGTAAAATATGTTAAAAAACATTTTAGAAAAAATAATTATTGCTTTACAATAATTTCACAAATATCAGATTCTCATAGTGATGACATATATGCTGTTTTAAAAAGTAAAAATCGAATTATCAAATTAGGTCCATAAATGGCGATAGTGTGGTACTCGAAACGAGTCCACATACTAACATATATACATCTTTCAAATATTTGATAAATGTGGAGATTGAGGGGTGAGAATTGGTGAATGACTTATGCCAGCCGAAGACAAGTCGTAAGCCCTGTAATTACCTCATACTTCCATATATTTTCCATTAAATATAATAAAAAGTTGTTTTGTCTCTACGAGATATTCTGATATTTGTTCAAAAATAATAACTTTAAACTCAATTTATCACAAACTTTAATTTGTATTTGTAATATAACACCTTCGTGCTGTAATGCCTTCATTTATTCCACAAAATTGAACCATTCTATATTAAATAATGATTCATTAATGTATTAACTTAATACAAGTTAATATATATATATATGTTGATATGATATGAAGTTAATATAAATATAATAAAAAGTTGTTTTGTCTCTACGAGATATTCTGATATTTGTTCAAAAATTATAACTTTAAACTCAATTTATCACAAACTTTAATTTGTATTTGTAATATAACACCTTCATGCTGTAATGCCTTAATTTATTCCACAAAATTGAACCATTCTATATTAAATAATGATTCATTAATGTATTAACCTAATACAAGTTAATATATATATATATATATATATATATATATATATATATATATATATGTTGGATACTTTGGAAATGTGGTACTGAAGTCGGATGATGCTTATTCCGTGGACCACAAGGTGCACAAATGTCTCTATCAACCAGGAATTAAGAATTACAGAAAGAGATATGAGAGAGAGCAAGAAAAAGGACTGCCTCAATCAAGATGGATAAACCAAACAAAGGAGTTAACTGGGTCCTCTCTGTATGGTGCCATCAACATGGCTCAAGACCGAGAAGAATGAAAACGTATTTTGTACGTCACTGGGTGGCAGATACTTAGGGGACTGCGACACTCAGCAGTGAACAGACGAAGAAAAAAAAAAATATATATATATATATATTGTGATGTTACATTTCAAAGTGCGTGGCATACCGAGCGGTGCATTGCCAACCTGAGCAGACGCGGTCGACGAGAGAAGGTTGGACTTTTTGACAGGCGGCGGAGGAGAAAACAATGGCGGCGAACGCAGATTACGAAGCCTAGAAACCTGTGGTAAATTTAGGAGAGATTGGTCACCGAGCTTATCCACGTAGAAGAACTCGCGACGGGATGACAGATGGAGGGGAGACAACACCAACACCCGGTTGTAAATCTGCGGGTGTGCCACAGATACAAGGAAATGCAGAAGGGAGAGTTTTACACTGGACGTGGGACGAATGCTATCAAGTGCGTTGCCACAATCCGAGCAAAGTTTGTTTTAAACGAATAACGGTAACATGAAATGTTAGGGTGGAGTCATCAGCTGCTAAGAGCGGGATGTGTCCCAAGAACAAATTTCATGCAACTTGTGTAAATATGGAGTAATTAATGTGTGAATCAGGGTTGTTATTGTTAAAGACCATTCTCATCCTTCCGAGACAGGCATATCGACACCACACACACCTTACTCACAGACTGAGTCTAGCCAGTGACGTGGTGTGTAGGCGGTCGATCCACCTGTGCCAGCGCACAACGTAACAATATATATATTGACGTGCTTGTGGTCTAGTGGTTACGATACTCACCTAATGATCTAGTAATCGGGGGTTAGAACCTCGTTCCAGGATGCCATCAAATTAGTCCTATTTTCATATCACATGCATTTAGCTTAGTTCGAAAAAGTAATAATATTGATGTGACAGGTTATATTTATACACACTTAAACTTAATAAATTAAAAAATTAGATTCTTTAAAAAAATCATAATCACTCTGTGCAATTAATCTTCTACGAGCATGTATGACTTAAACATGAATAGATAATACTTTGGTCCAGATAGCCCATTTTGTTACTGCCGGGCAGCTAATAAAGCGCTGACTCACCCGAGAACTGGAGGTGGGACCAGTCATGACAGCCTCACGCGCGTACTTTAATGTAACATGATTGAGGCTCTACAATTTTGATTGATAACTATTAAACAGTAGTCGTTGACATTTCAAGGCAGGCGAATTAATTATTGCGATGTGCTTATCTCAAATAATCTACAAAATCAATTTTTCATACATCGTGCTAAGTATATCGGTTAATGGTTGTAAAATGTTTAATATTTTTTTAAATTTTTTTTTACAAGATTAGTTAGAAGCAGTAACAATAAAATAATACGATTGGAAGAAAATTTATCAAGGGTTTTTGTTAGTAATTACAAAAATCGATTTAAACATATAAATTATTTTAATTCAAATTTAACGTATCGACAAGAAAGATATACAGATAAAATAAATTTATCGAATAAATATTTTTGTTGCCACCCGGACTCGAACCAGGAACCCTTCCAATCCGGGGAAGTGTGCTGATCTATTACATCACGTCAACATATTCAACACGACAAATTTTCGAACTTATATTCTGTACTTTTAAATTTGATACATCTGTTATTTCATTATTTGAAAGCAATCTACTTTATATTTACGGAGAATCTCAAACACATTTGAGTAAAATCCGATAAGAGATGCCTGAATTAAATGAACTAATTAATTTTTCTTTAAGTAAAAAATAATTTGAAAAATAAATTATTATTTTCAACTTTGCTGCGAATCAATATCAGTTTATTTTGTAGTCAATTATCATATCTTGATGATATCTTACGATAGGTGTATCAAGTCAGTGCCTGTATAAGTTTATTCGCATCGTTCTGTTTAATCATACGAACTGCCATCTTTGATGTCACTTGTTTTTGCAAGCAAGATTGATTTTATTATACTCGGAGTACGTAAAAAATAACCCGATTTAACTACTGTATATTCGTAGATTGTATATATTGTTATTTCACTTCATTTAATTAAGTTATATATATATATTTTTTTACTTATTTTATATAAAAAAATATAACTTTATTTAGAAACAATAAATAAAATAAGGAAGCCAATTGAACAGTAACGTATAAAATACTGCTTAGCGTGATAGCGATTATGAACAGTTATTTCTAGATGGTATGAACAATATTACAAGTAATTAATGTTTAAAATATGACATTATATAACAGGAGCAGATCAAAAATAACAACAAAGTATAAAGAATTTTTCAGATAGTGCTAAATACGAAATGTTAATAAATCGTTTGAGGAAATGTGCTTAGATAATACATAACATAAATTAAGCTTAAAATATCACTTTAGATGACATAATTCATATATTACTCGTATCATTATATACAACACACTCAGTACCAACTGGAAATCGTTTAATTCCAATAAGATTAAACAAATATGAAACCAATATATGATTTAATTAGGTAGAGATGAATCAGAAGCATGGCTATCCAACATTCTAATAATATTTATACAATACCTGCACTAATAATTCACTAGTCCTACAACATTCCCACTGCATATATTTTTATTATATTTTTACATTTTTATACATTCTTTTTTACAATTCTCTTTTTATTCCTGTCGATGATTTAAATAACACCACAACAACACGAAAAAAAAACTGGCTACTAAAGTAGTTAAAACACAGACTTCAATCTAGCAAAGTAGCCAGGACAACGCTGTATATATCAGAAGTGAAGTCTACTCCATCCCACACAATAAACTATAAGTATATTTATGTCTTATGTTTATTATGTATTCACCTCTATTAGAACAAAAATATGTATGTCAATATATATATAAATAAATAAATCATATAAAAATGTTAGTAAATAGTAAAAGTATCAATGCGAATGATACTTATAGAAACGTAGATGATATATTTTGGATGTTCTGTAATCAAAGTGTCACAAAACCTATAGAAATTGAAGAAAATAAATTAAAACAAATCCTCGCATATACCAATTGATATAAGTTACAAATAATATCCAGAAATATGTGACCCGTTATATTAAATAATGTGTATTTAAAAATGTTTCAGAACCCTGTTTAATTTTTTTTAATTGATTGGCCGAAAATTAATCTTCATCATTTTTTGTCACCTTTCTACAATCGGCCGTATCTATAATGAGAAGTTTTGTGTCTTAAATAGGATTCCCGCTCGATAGAAAAAAATGAATCAAAGAATAATTAATAATAATTGGGTTTTATCATTCTGAGATTCTAAACCAGTTATATATTCTATGTACGTGGATAGCTGAAACGCAAACTGAAAGTGACAGATCCAGACGTTCACTTCTTTAGCAGCGGAGGAGGTCAAATTGAAAAGTTGGAATGTGAGAATTAACTGTCTACTATTTATGTTATTACATTCTTTCTCTCATCACGTGCTCGTTCTAGTATATATAAATATTCTAGTACATACATATGCCCGTCGTAATATGTACAACGATATTTTTTAAGAAAACATATTTTTGTGAAATTGCAACATCAAATATTTTTAATACAAATTAATATAAATAAATATTCTGGCTTTTTTGGGATTAATTGCAGTATAAAGTTGATCGCTTTTGAAAATGGAATAACACATGTATCATCTATAAAAAATTTCCAAATTAATCGAAGAAGTTAGAAGCCTCAATAATCAGCGAGCTTGTATGAGAAGACGTATGAATGTAGATGAGGCGAGAATTGTGTGTCAGGACTAAAAAGTGTGGCGCTCTACCCTCTTTGCCTACCCCCGCGGGAAAACGGCATGATGGTAAGTTGGTTAGTTGTAATAATCGGTTAATATTACGAAATGGTAATGCGTTTCCCCGGATAGGTAAGTTCCGGTAGCAACCAAATATTTTTTCGATAGATAGATTTTTTTAATATGTCTTTCTAATTAATTAATTTAATTTGTATTTATTTGAATTATTATATTTCGGCAAATAATATGTTTTTCAGCTCTGGACAATCTTAGACAATCAATTGTTTAGTTTTGATTTATATTTTTTACTGCAACTAATACTCTATTTTTTGTATTTCCCCCTAAAATTTTATAAACTAGTAACTAATTACTAGTTTATAAAGTTTTTTTTAATAAGAAAACTATTTTCGGTAACTAATTAAAATGTGTTTTTAAAGTTTATAGCGTTAACTTTGTGGTTAGACATATATTAAATGTATTAATTAGAAAGATATACATATAAAATCAATTTTGTCGAAAAATATTGTTGTTGCTACCGGGATTCGAACCTGTATCTCTTTCCAATCCGGGGAAGGTGCATTATATTTTTATTATTTTTATTGGTGATTTCCTATGTATATCTTTCTAATTAATACATTCAATTGTTATTTAAAATATCACAGTCCTATGTTCTGAATAATTACAACTTCACAATAATAATATGTTCTCCTTAATAATATATACATATATATTTTAAATACAATGTTATTTATTTAAATTAATATATTAAATATGAACTACGCTAATTGTTCATTTAGCTAGGTTATAAAATTCATACCAACAAAAATGAATGATTCTTAAAATTTCAAATGTTTTAACATATACGATGCTGATATTTATGATAACTCTATATATATATACTTTCCGTTAAAAATAAATAAATTACTATAAAGTACCATATTACAGCGCTCTCCTATATAAAAAAATATGCAAAATATATTATTAGTCATATGTGCATATTAGAACAGTTCATTAATCAATGTAATTTTCTAATTAAATTAATTATCTAGTAATCTAAATTAGTTTTTAAAATTTAATAACATGCCTTTATTCCATAATTTTAACAGAAAACATACGTATCTAAAGTTTTCTATTTTTTTTTTTTAATATTTGTCTTATTTGCTTTTTTTATATTACTGTGTTTATTTAAACAAATAAACAATTAAAAATTTTAAATAATATCTGTCTGGCATGTTATTCCTACAATTAAATGTATACAATGTCTGTGTTTGTGATGTTTAAAAAAAATATATATCTGTGATGAATTATCATTATAAATATTGAAATTAAATTTAGACTAACATTATATATACGAACGTGTATGGAAATAAATACAATTTATATTGCAATGTTTCATGTGTAAAAATATATAAAAACATCACATATAATCATAACGAAAGTTTATTTTGAATGCAAACAATTTTCTTGTGATGTTGCGATCTCAAAATATAGTTCTGTGATATTTTTTAATTAATATAAATTAAATTATTCTATTAGAAATATATACATGAAAGATCGTTACTACCGGGATTCGATCTTGGATCTTTTCCTATCCGGAGAAACGAGTTAACCATTTCCGATATATATCCGTTTTGAACTTATATTCTATAGTCGTTTATAATTGATACATCTGTTATTTCACAGTTTTAACTAAATACACATTGAATTCATCATACACAAAAACTATTTCAATGATTAAGGACACCGCAATACATCTCTTGGTGTTGTCTCTTAAATGTATCTAGTCCTGGTGTGTGCGACCAACGCATTGTCACATAACTCTAAATTGACGACAAAAATAAATGCAGTTATTTAGATGCACAAGACGAACGGATTAAATATGAAGATCTAAGACTATTAAATTTGTAACATGTGCGCCACAAATGGAAGAGAAAAGACTTGAGTTGACAAGAAAATCAGACATGGATAGTCACAGGACAAATAAAAGTACCTTCCTCCGTGTATATATAATATATTCTAAATATTTCATTATGATAATATATAGGTTTCAATATGAAAAATTAATATTCTTGCTATCACGAGCATTAATTAGTGTGTGAAAATAAAAGAATTGTTATTTTATTATTTTACTTGTTTAATTTACTTGAGACGCGTTTCGCATTGTAAGGGCATTATCAATTTAACTCAATAACTTGTATTTATATTAATCTATATTAAAATACAGTTATATCATTTTATTTACATGAGATAAAAAGATACAATATTATTTATCGGAATTCTTTGTATATGAATGATTCTACTTGATCTAAGTAACAATTTTGTTTCAAAACTAATAATATTTTAATGTCATATTAATGGTAATAAATCAACCATCGTTATCAAATTAGAATCATACAAAAATTTACATAAACCCTCGGAATTCCAATGAATAATGTTGTCTCTTTTCATCTCATGTAAGTAAAATTATATAGCTGTCCTTCACTAGAGATTAACATTAATATAAATACAAATTGTCGAGTTAAATTGTTAGATTTATAATGCCTTTACAAGGCGAAACGCGTCTTAAGTAAATTAAACGAGTAGACAAAAAAAAACAGTATTTTATTTTCTCATATGTGATTATAGAGCTGGAGGAAATATGATTAGCATTAATAAAATAACGAAGTTGTTTTGTAATGATAATTATCTAATGATGTTCTCATTTTCATACATACCGTTAAGTTTTATATTTAAATAATTATCATAACCACTGGCTCTTCAATCCCTCGTTGGTCTTAACTCCTTCGAGAATTTTCTTTCATTTATCCCTATTATGAGTCATTTCTTTCCAATCCTGGATTTCTAAGACAGATATGTCTTTGAAGACATTGTCACTCCATCTTAGCGTTGGTATTCCTAAGCTCCTGCATCCTGTCGGTACATGAAATAATGAATATATCTGACAATTTTACAAATATAATTTATATCTATCAATCAAATTTAATATTTATGTACTTGCAAGATTTTTTTTCTAGTGGTAAGTTTATTTATTTATAATCTAATCATTAATTAAAAATACACTTTTCTTTAACCCATTAACGCAATTTTTCACGAAGTGAATGTGATTTTGTACGTGAGATTAATGGTTAATTATAATCAAAGCAAAGTTGGCGATCATCAATCAATAATAATGTCTTCAAATAATAATAACCGTATGTAAGATGTTGCCTTATCAAGGAAGTGTTTTAGATTTATGTTGGCGATTAATTTAATGGATTTGTAGATTATTGTCTGTGAACACAAACGCCAACTTGTAAAAGTCATTAAGGTTACATTCACGTTTTAAAAAAGTAGAAATATGTCAATGCAAATTTTTAGATAAAACTTCTCGGTTTGAAGTAGCAATGACTACAATTGAGACGCTCCCGAGCAACTCAAAATATATCCGAACTGTATATATTTTTTGCCGGACCCAGTTTCGGCGGGAATTCCCAGAAGTAAGAGTTCTAAAACGTGGTTTTTTTCCTTCAATAATCTAAATGATTACGCTTGCCACCGCAGCGCAGGTTGTTTACTAGCTCGTGATGAACAAAAAGTGCCCCGACCGGTAGAATCGTAAGCGTTATCGTCCAATCAATTAAGGAGTAGCAGAATAATGATTTGTCAGTCATGATAGAGTGGGCTACCTGTTGCGAGGCACTATCTTTAAGGGCGTAGGTTATAATTCTTTAAATTCAATAATCGAGCACTGCGAACATACCTTTCGAATTATAATCGATCTTTTTAATGTACAACATAACCGACATGATTGAAAATTTGGGTCAAACTCATTTGATCAAGTCTCGTTTTGAGAGTACATAGTTGAAAAGACGTTTTGATTTATAATATAGTCGCTAATTTACGTGGGAGGATAACGGTTTAATTTTTTTTTATGCCGAAAAACTTTTTGAATTCATAGTGGTATTAAAAAAACACATTTCCAGAAGTATAAAGAATACTATGTATCATGACAAGGAGGCTACTCTTTCTGGAGTTTTTCCTCAACACCCTGATGTGTGACAGACTGAATATTATTAAAATGCGAACGGATACTAACTGGACTTCACAATGTATCGATCTAAGTAATCACAAGGGAAAACGACTCAAAAACATTCAAAGATACACAACACGCACTCTCTGACTCCCAGCTTCTTGAAAAGGAAAGCTTCAAAAATAATTATATCTAATATCTGTTGAATGAGAATTGGGCATTGCTAAGTAGCCTCCCGTTTGCTCAGATAGAATTTAATAAATAGTCTGATATGTGAATGTGGTGCAGAGAATCCTCAACCATGTAAGTATCGCTTGTCAACTAAACTGCTTGTAAACTTTTGATATAATCTATTCATTATAATAATATTGGACTATATAATGTTGTTTTAAATTATTAAATGGCACAAATCACTCTCAATGGTGTTTTACCTAAATAAAAAAAAAGATCGTCCCCGAATCATTGATAGACTATATAATTCTCAAAAAATTGCCTTCTCAATTATATAAAAAATATAATTTTTATAATTTCGAATTTACTTCGTATTCAGAAAAAACTGAAATAATTTTTTATTTTTTATTATAGTTGGCTCTAAGAGTCTGTGACTAATTGGCTTTAAGGGTCTGTGAAACCAGACACTCTACAGCCATTCCTCACCGTCTAGTACCGCCCGAAAATCTAGACAACAATACATCGCAACGCAACAAGTTCGAGAAGCCAACTGAAGCGATCACTTTTCCGCTGGCCGCCTTTTCGGACCCATCTCTCGGAACTACCTCCAGTGAGCTTCGCTGGTCATGAAATTTAACGTGCAATATAACCTTCAAATAGTGTAAATTTATTTGTGGATCATTCGACAATCTAGGTGCAATCATAAACAATCCTTAAACTGGTAACCTACGACATACATGCATTCCGACATTAGCACACGATTAATATAATACTGCATATATAAGTATATTTATTTATTTTATATAAGTATATCTATTTATTATATAAGTATATATATTTTTTTAAAGGAACTGTTGATTTCAATACAAATATAATTAATGTATGAGTTAATATATACACACATATATGTGTATATATATTATTATGTGTTGTAATATAATAACCACAACACAATAGAGATGTGCACTCCCAAATAATAAATATCTGGAATTATGAATATTATCGACATTTATATAAAACAAGATCAAAATCTATAATAATACAATGTGAAAAATAATTATTTATTTAAATCTTAGGAAATTGATCAGATTAGAACTTAGGAATAAGGCAGATGTAGTAATAAATAAATTATTAAAATATTTTAAAGACTATTTAGCCATTTTAGAACCTCTTTTTTGCGCACATTTATATTTTCTGCTAATTTAATTGATTTTGACAGTTGGTAATACAGTCTAGGAGCAATGTACGATGCATATCTCTGTCCTATTCCTAAATTGGACATTTTTAAAGTAACATGTTCATTGGTTTTACTCCGAATCTGATAGTTATGATTTTTATCGTGTCTTCTTTAAAAAAATTAAATTAAACAGTTTTCTAAAATAGAAAAATCTTAACAAACTTGTCTGGTTAAGTAATCTCTAGCCGTTTGTAAAATGATTCACTTATTTTCTTTTGAGTTGCAATTATTGGTTTGAGATGTGTGGGACAAGTACCTCTCCAACCTAGTATTCCGTATTGTAATATTGATTCAACCAATGGATGATGTATGATTTTAAGAATTTGTAAATCACAACTCCTAAAAGTTTTTCAGAATCATGACCAATCGCAAAACCGTCCTCTTGATCTCTCCGACTTAAGCTTGTAGTCTCTCGGCAGAAAATTTGAATTGAATCCCTTCGAACATTGTCCGCCCGTCTCATTCTTGGGCGTCCCAAGGGCCGAATTCCCGATGGCGTACTCTCGGAGAGAGTAGCTCTAGAGTCGTTCCAGTAGCTTCATTCTCCGAGGAATTTAATACATACTATTAAGTTAATGCATAATTGTCCGCCATTTAAAAAATATATATATTGTAACATCAATCATATTGTGAATAATATTGTAACATAACAAAAACTAAAAGAAACTCAAAACATATTATGTTCAATTGTCATTCAGGGGCACAGTCACCGCAATCGTGGACTGATCGATGTTGAAGTTCTCAGTCAGTGTCCTATTGGTAAAACTTTCGTCCTCTTGCCACAAAGGTCCAGTATTCAAAATATTAAGATCGACCCTTTCCTTGACAGTCGTCTAAGCTGATAAGAAGCAAACAAACCACTCTCGGCATGCCCTTTCGCTAATCGTTCCTTCGCCGAAAAGATCTTTAAGATCGCGAAATGACTCAGTAGCTTTCCACCCTGGTACAACGTGTGGCGTATGTGCGGATGTTTTTATAATTTCCTAACCCTATTAAACAATTATATAATGACAAATGTCAATTAAATGTTAACTTAAAAAAACAAAACGGAGGATAATTATTCATCCGCCTAATATAAAATAATAAATAGAATACAACAAATATTATTTAATTCAAGAAAACATTATAAGAATTATTCATGCATGTTTTCTGTTAGGTACCGCACTTCCGTCTTCTGTGTGCTTTTCATTACAGAGACAACCTTAAAAACTACCCAGACCGCTCACTCATATGTGTTTAATAATGAAGATATAACTGTTTGAGGCGAAAATCGATCATAAAATCAATCATCTATCTTAAACGTCAGAACGTTTTTGGTTAAAATTTCGCTACCGCATTTCGCTGAGTCGTGATTCGAAAATGAAACGTGAAATTATTTAAGGTGTCTGCGAACGTTTCACATCAACCTTAGGTGCATTGACCTTTCTCTCTTTGATGCAAAAATAATGACATATGGGTGGAGTTCAGCTGTTGAACTAGTTAAAATTAACGTTCTAATGCGTTCACTTCTGTGGTGTTTTTTTAACAAGTTTATGTTGTGTCACTACAGTCTACAAAACTCAGTGAAACATCTCAATTATTATAAAAAAGCTTGATGTTACCACAAAGAGATATAAAAATTGGAGGTCCGATAAAAACCACATAAAAATCAATCTCTAAATAATAAAGGCTACCAATCAGTACACAAATGCAAAAATATAAAACTTTTAGATAAAATATTACAGTAAATGTAAAATACATATATATATAATTACGATTATAATAAGTTATACATATTTCAATAAATACTAATTTAATGTATTAATTAGAAAGATATACATATAAAATCAATCGAAAAATATTGTTGTTGCTGAAAGGATTCACACCCGGATCTCTTCCAGTCCGGGGAACGTGCATTAACCGATTATGCTACAGCACACAGTACATTGACAACAAATTTTCGAAACTACATGTTACACTTTTAAAATTGATACATCTATCACTGCATTATTTGAAAGCCATCTACTTTATTTTTATTTATAGATTAATGCACGTTCCCCGGATTGGAAGAGATCCAGGTTCGAATCCCGGTAGCAATAACAATATTTTTTGATAAAATTGATTTTATATGTATATCTTTCTAATTAATACATTTAATTAGTATATAAAATATCTATGTTCTGAATAATTACAACTTCACAATAAGAATGTGTTCTTCTTAATAATATTTAAATACGTTAAACATCCAAGGATCCTTGGCCACTCCAATCACTTCCACTGATATGAATGTGTATTATATTGAACGTCATCCAAATTTTGTTCATTTTCACTCTAGGACCCTGAGTAAAATATATTCCAAGCCCCGGTCATTTCATTTTTCACTTACCCAGACCAAAGAAAGCTTACATAGTTATTATTTAGGGTCTGCGCAAAACACAATATCAACCCCTAATTTAAAATAAATCGTTATTGTGACGACGATTTGTAACTAAAATTTGCGTTTGGTTGCATGATCACTAGTAACTTTTTACTATAGTAAAAAAAGTTACGAAAGTAAAATTTTTGCTAAAACGGGTTGTTTGATCGTTAGTAAAAAAATATTTAGTTCGCGAAACTCATTTTATTCTGTGATATCCGATAGTAAAAACGAGAATCGATAGTTAAATATGGCGAACTTTTCACAGCTGTTCCAAAAGTCATCTGACACATTGATACTTTGAAAGTTGCAGTATTCGACAATTAATCATTTAATATCCCGCTATTTTAGTGATGAGAGTTCGTCCAATAATTTCACCATCAAAGTGACAGATTTCGAATGCCTAAGTGAAAAAATCCATAGATAATGCATATATAAAGCATATTTCATGATTATTTGTCACGCCTATAGATATCTCCATCTGTGCTTTGACAGTAGTAGTATTTGATATAACAATAACCCGCAAAGATTTTTACTACGGACGTTAGTAAAATGTTACTACTGATCACACCGGCTTAAAGATTTAAATGTTGGAGGTTACTTTTTAGTGTACCAGTCATTGGTCGAGGAAATGCGAATTATCAGTTACCAATGATGGTAATAATCGGACATAACTAGTCGCAATAACGGTTTAAATAACAATTTAAATTTTACCACCATCTTGATTTTGTGAAATAAAAGTGTTGAAATCATTTGTCACGTGTAAATAAATGGTTGAATATTGTAGGTGCGTAAAATAATTTATATATTTTTTCTATTGAACTGATTATTTTAATAAAATAAAATATACAATATTAAAATCGACATTATTTAATCCATCAACATGTCGTTACAACTGCCTCTGCAGATTCCAACGAAACGCCTTTTACTCTCCGAAGTATAATCAGGTACCTGGACTACTTGTTCTTATTACTTGTGTGCCTAAGCCAAGTTGTACCGTTACACCTGCCATTTCTGCCTCCAGTGCAAGTCGTGCCGTAGTATGTAAGGCTAAGCGGTTATTTTATTGAGAAGACAAAAAACTAGACGCAAAGAACCAACAAAAAAACAAGATGGCAGTCACGGTTTTCGGACGCGCGCGCATTCTCTGACCGGAAATGTTGGTTCGCGTGCCGACTTTTTATTTCCATCAAAGCCTCCATTTTCCGAGAACTATAGCTTGTATAATCTAGTGAACCCGAACTTGTAAAGTATACTGAACCCAGCTAGCCCGTCCCGATGGGAAGGGAACGAATATAGTGCTGATATAATCGTCGTATGTTTTGTAGGAAAGCATTTCTCAAAAATATTACGAGGCACTTTTTGTAGACCAGATAATGGACTTAATTGAATATTAAATTAATATTTCTCAATTCAATAATTGATAGACCTATTATCATATACACACGTATATAATACAGTTATTGACGGCTACATTTTTGGTTTTGTTTTGTATTACGTGACAGAGTTTATTTGAATGAAAAGATATTTATTTAATATTATGCTAGATTTTAGTACGAGTATACACTAATTTAATAAAATAATTCAATAATATGCTAGAATATTTTACTATGGCGTTCTTGTATAGTGTAACGAGATCTCATGACTTTAATACATTTTTCAAATTAAACAAAATGTATTCAGAACATGTGTTAGTGCATTCAGAAGCAGATGGTTGAACTTGGTTAAATTTAGTATTTCACTCAAAATGAACAATTTGTAGGCACACTACTGATGTTGCCATCCTTAAGTGTTTTATTTCACTGATATCCTATACTTGACTCATACCTAGAGTTTAACTAAGTTTGACACTTGGAACACCAAGCACTACTTCTTAAACAGGGGCGGTTTGACGACCTAAGACCGGCCTGGCAATTTTTCGAAACGACAAGCCCAATCAAAATTTTTTAAATCTTTATTAGAAAAACTATTCATCATTATAAATGGCGCAGAAGTCAGTATGGGCCCCAGTCACCCCGAATGACTTTTGCCACTCCGATTTGTCTTTCACCAGTCCAGAAAATCTTTTATGAACACTTTTTATTACAATATAATTACTTATTTCGAATGAAATATAATATTTTTGTATTTAATATGTGATTTGAATTATGTTTGCTCAATTGTGTACGCACACTTGATTCGTCGGTTTTCGAAGATGTCTACTAGGAGACTAAAATTTAAAAGTCTCCCTAGAAACGTTTGTTTTCAGAATTTTCCACGTGCTTAAAATATCTAAAGTATAATATCAACATATAATACCTAAAATAAAATAAAATCCGACCTTCAAAGTGACCCAACCCTACATAGTTTTTGTTTTCTGAAAATACAATAGTTTTGAAAAATGTTTTTATCTCTTTACAGTTGAGACTTAATGGCTAGCTGGCTACCCAATAAATACTTCTTCATCGACTGTGATTGTAGATATTTATAATCCACTGTAAACAATTTTTCTGTTTTGGTCAATAATCCTTAAGATTATAACGAATCATTCAAAATTTTATGAAGTTATATGAAATCTCGGTGGGTATCTATCACTTCAAATTCAGTTTAAATTGGTGAAACAGGTGATACCGGTGGCTGTGAAGCTGAAGTCAAAACAAGAATTGGAACGGTTAAAAGTGCTACGTCAAAGCTGGATACAATTTGTAAAATAAATCCATACACCTCTATAGAGTGAATTTTGGGAGCAAGTGACTGGAAGAAACTTGACGTGTTTGAAATGATGTGCTAGAAGCGAATGCTTAGAATCCCTTGGACGCACTAATGCCTCAATATTCTCAAGTGGCGCCAGCTATATTCCGCTGCGCCATCTTCTTCTTGAGGAATACAGATTAAAAAGGTGACCTGAATAACAATTTAGTATTTATTTCGTTCCGTACAGATCACAAAATGTTCTTAAAACTATACGTTGAGAGACGTAGAGCCAAAATACCGTCCTCTCGCGGTCTGCCATACTTACGCATTCTCCTCGACGTACCTCTCCATACGCATACATATACATAGGCACGTTAATCCCGTATACGCGTACGCCTGTCATCCGTCTCATTCCATAGATATGAGGAATCGAAATAAATTGTTCACCATCTGTCTGGGTTACACTCTTCAATTTTTTTGGACACATCGCCAGCAAATAGGATGGACCAACGATGAAAGATGCTACTGGCTATCCTATTCATCGAGGATATCAGCAGACACGGTTTTCCGAATGTGGAAACCGACTATAGAAAAAATAGGTATTTTGTAAAGTATTACAGTTTTTCATTGCGACTAGCCTATCTGTTTAATGACCACACGAAATCTCGGTTCCACCAAGTTATACTACAGAGGTAGCTATTCCATAATACGACAAACTGTTTTGACTGATCACATCCTAACGGATGCTGCGTTAGCGCCGCGGCTGCCGCAGTTTTTACAAATATTTTTATTATAACCATCTCGAGACAATGTGTGATCGTGTCGGGCCCATGATGAAGGCATCTGTGGGCGGTCGCCGAACCCGGCACCCCGACATCCGTGAATAATTCTAACAAATGAACTACATAATACGTTATATGGACAGAATGCTTTGACCGAGTGGGCCTGTGGCCGCGCTCGCTACCGCGCCCGAGGCTTCAACAAAACACAAATTAAATCATGTTTTCTTGATTAATAAAACAATACTATTATATTTTAACGCGGGTATTTGTTGTAGAGTTAAATTAATGACAATGCCACAATTTTATCATACGTACTGACTGCATCCTGTGTTGTAGATAAATAAATTATATGCAATTAAGAAAGTACTTCGTATTATGATTATTGCAAACTAACAAGTGTTTTCTTCTATTTCATCGTCTGCTCACTGCTGAGCGTCGTGGTCCCATGAAGTATAACATATATGGAGAATACATATGTTTACACAAGGAGTGGGGAAACGGAATGTATAAAGGCGGAATGTATAAAGGAATTTAGTATAGGGACTGACAATAAAGGTTCAAGGACCAACCAGGAAGTACGACTTACCTAGATTTTCTTGCCGTACTCACAGCTTTCCTCCAGGAAACTTCTTCGATGATAAGCACGAAGCGCGGTGTATTTTATTACTAGAAGATATAATGAAATATAATACATTTTTAAAATAATCAGTAAGATATATATTTTTTACATTAATTTCTTCTCTATGTTCGAAAGTGTATAATTTATGTATCTGTTAGTCTGTGTAGATATATTTTGACTTCAGATACAAATTTATAGTAGTCTGTAATTTTTCTAATTGTGATGGGGAGATTGTTAAAGAATTTGATGCCTTGATTTGATTTGATTGATAGTGATTTTGGGTTGCGGTATATTTTAGTTTTGGAATATCAATTTGGTCTCTAAATCTTAAAGTATCACCCAATAGTGTTTGTAAATCTTCGGCACGCACTGCGAGATAACCGAAATACACAGCAACAGTAACTGTACAAAATCAGATCAGTGGAACATTCACTACTTGACAGTTCAAAATTCATAGACAATATACAGAAAAAGTCGTGCTCTGCAGTAAGGGTTAATGGACGGGAGGGACAGATAGGTATAGTAAACCTAATGGAGCATACACACGCGCACGGCGACCGGCGACCTGGTCCTGTTTTAAAAACCGAACAACATATATGATTGTAATAATTTATCTAACATATATGGAGAATACATCATGAGAAATGAGCTCAAAAACTTGAATGGTGGAGTAAAAATTGGAGGCAGGTTAATTTCCAATCTCAAGTACGTGGACGATACAACTTTGATCGCTGTGTCGCATTGAAGAAGTAGATAATTTGGCCTTGAGATAAACAAGGAAAAAACAAAGGTAATGATCATTCATTGATTGACATAAACAGCTTTCACAAATAGATGCTCTTCCAGACCTTGAAATTGTCAAAGATTTCAACTATCTCGAGTCCATAATTACTGACGATAGTAGCTGCGAACCAGAAATTAAACGACGCGTAGGTATGATGAAAAGTTATATGTCCAGACTTGACCAAATGTGGAAAGACTGCGGTATTTCCAAGACAATGAAGGTCAGGCTAGTAATCTCTGGTGCATTATATATTTTTATACGATAGGAATCATGGACCCTGAACACAAGGGAGAAGACGAATTGACGCCTTTGAGATGTAGTGTTGTTACACATACCACAGATGGCGAGAAACAGGAATGTCTCCATTTTGATGGAACTGAAAATCAAGAACAGACTCTCAACCATTTGCCTGAGGTGATCCTTCAATCAATTTTTTGGGCATTTTGCGAGAAGGGAAGATAGCTTGAAGAAGCTTGTTGTGGTGAGCCACGTCGAAGGACGAAGAAGAAGAAGAAGATTCCCGGTCTATTGGAATGACCAAGGGGAAAAGTCAAAAGGCACTTCTCTGGTGACAGCCCTAAAAGTGGAGAAGCATAGTCAAGAGTGCGAGAGTTCTTGCAGATACCGATCCTCAGTCATGAGGGACCGACGTGGAGATGATAGTCTATCCATCTTGTAGAAGACCGCCTTCTTGCTCGCTTTCGCTCAACTATTCCTGTGATCGTTTCTTCTGGCAACATGTCCAAAGTACATAAGAATCATTTTCCTATTTGTCGAAATTGTTTCCGTAATCCTTAATTCCTGAAGGATAGAGAGATTAATGCACCTAGCGGTCCACGGGATACGCATCAACTGCCTCCAGCACCACATTTCAAAAGCATCCACATATTTATTCCTTCTTTTTCTCTATCTTCGTCAGATTGGTCATCGCTTTGATTGGATATCGGATACCATTTTATAAATGTGTTAATTACATTTTTGTTGATTTTAATTTATTTATCGGGTACCCCAATAAAATTTGTCACAAAAACTACGTTAGAAATAGATATAAAATTACGTATTATTTTTATATACTGTAATTTTTACCTTGTCTTGCGCTCTTATTCCCTTGGTATCCATGTCCCAGATTCAGATACAGAAAAAATAGGATAAATTTCTAGACAATCTTAATTTTAGTAGCTTTAGTGATGTGACTTGCTAAATTATCTTCAGTTTACCCATCCCTAGTTTCGCATTGTACGTGTTTGTTGTTTTAAAATTAAATAATTTTATTTTGTTATTTAAAGTTAACTAAATATAAAATTATTTAAAATATTAAGATTCAGGAATTACGACCGTACAGGTGACCGGTTGAATTTTTGAGAAGTTTTTTTAACAAAGTTATATACACTTGGGATATTTATCACGTAGACGAGGCGATAACCAGCTGAGTCATACATTTACAATTAAACTCACGAATGAGGTCCTTTCCACAGTGAATTTACCCTGTTCTGAGCTGAACTCGGCCGGAGGTGGGTCGAGTTGATAACACCTGCTGAAATCAAAATATTATTATACACGTATCATGAAGAGCAGCCTGCGAGGCTAGCTGGTTTAGTAAGACGTCAGTCCATTTTCTCAAGTTTAAATGATTTACTGAATCCTTTAAAACCCCGTTCCCGCCCGGAACAAAATAAAAATGCGTATTTATATTTAGAGACTGAATCAAAATCTCCGGTAGGTGTCGATATTTAAAACAAAAAATAAAATAAAGACATGTCAGATAAATAAATTACGCCATGGCGGATATATCTGGCGCTGGATGGAAAGTTTTTTTTATGATGTATATATGCGATGCGGCAGCGTAGAGGGGTTAATTCGAAGTTTCTTCAAAATTAGATCGAAACTGTCTAAATACGAAAATTTGTAAAACGACAAAATTTTTTTGTAAATATTTTTGTTTATATTTTTAAATAACTGGGATTTAAGCACAAGCCCCGAACGAATATAAACATAATCTCGCCATTGTGCTACCACAACTCTGATTTTAACAAGACAATATTCATCGCCTCGGTTCTGAATCACCTCACAACTGATTCCAGTGTCTCTCCAGACAGATACAACGCATCTATCTAACATCGAGATAATCTTCCAGGTCTGCAAGCCCTAAAGTTGGAAGAATTTTTTGTTTACTACCATAGATAGAGTTTGCCGAGGATATGAACCGTTCACGGAATACAAAACATCCTTCTACAGTAGTTCATATCGAAGGCTTCTATTGCGCTTGTCACTGTTGCAAACTGTTCGAGTCTCTGTTGCATACGTGAGGATTAGAAAGACAAGATCGAAAACAACATGATTTTGGTGAATTGTTTGATGTTTCTATATTTTTGTAAGCTGGATCATAGCAATTTTATGTCCTAATATAACATAAGAATAATTAAAAATATGTGTATAAAAGAAATAGAATTAATAAATGGATGTGATTATGTTGACTGAAACTACTTACCATAATTACGTGTAATAAAACAACTATACGTTCATATTTTTTTAATACAGTCCAATTTCATTAGCAACTGTCTGAAACTGACCAATAATTAACCATTAAACTGATATCTTCATTAAACAGCGATACGCCCTTCGCAATTTCCCCATAATCTTGAAAATTAATGTTGTACTCGGTAAAGAACTTGATTCGTCAAGGGCGGTAACTGCATCAGCTTATTTCCGTCAACGCTCAGAACCCAACATCGCCCATAAGCCATGTTTTTAATCCTAAATAATTTTGGTGAAATACTCTAATTTATGAAAATTATAAATACATAGCTCAGTTGAATGTGTGAATTCCATATAACACAACACAAAATATATAATTTCATAAAAATATCCGCATTAATTGATATAATAATGGTAGGTTCTGAGATATATTTAATATGATATGTATAAGTTGTGAACCATGTGAATGATGGGGATCTATACATAATAACTTTTCTGGATATTATTCTAAAATGCCGGACTGTGTTAATTTAAAATCTGACCGGATGTTTTAATAAATTTATACAAATCTAACATTGTCCATCTAAAATCGATGATATTTCTGCACATTGTCTTAGCAAAACTTTTATATTTGATACATTTTCAGTAACAATAAAATTTTCTTTGCAGTTGGTAAATTAGTTTCGTTAATATACTTAAATGGTTTAATTTGTCTTGCTTTGTCCTCAATTTATAAAGATTATAATCTTCGATGATCAGAATGATAGCTGCGTTGTGCGGTTATTAACATTCTGTGGTGTGCACTAGATTATGCTGCTAATATCAATGCTGTAAAAAAAATTCATTAAGGATTGTGCTCGTATGAAAGAAATACACTATATCAAAGGCATATTTTTGTAAAAATATACCTGTGTGTGAATTAATTTCCATCCCTAAAAAATATTATCATTGTGAAATTTTTCAATTTATTAAGTGGAGGTCTAAAAATATTTTACAATATGAAATAGTATCACGTTTGAAGTGTATTGAAATGCGTACGCTTCAAATATAACCTTGCGGCGTTTTGAAACACGTCTGCTCAGACAAAGGCGTGTATTAAGAACACCGTATGGCGCGAACAGCCATCTGGGGCAGATTTTGCGAAAAATTAAAATAAGGCTGTGCACGTATTTCTCATTTCTAAATTCTTCCACTAGATAGTTAACATAATAACTATTTGCGCATGGACCTATATATTTGATGCATATTATATCAAATAAATATTTAATTTAGATTTATTTCGCAGAAATTATAGTTATGCACAGCTTTTTTTTATTGTATAGAGTGCAAGCCCCTGATAACAATATACCCGCCCATGACCAATCAGGGTGATAAATTAATACATATTTATCATTCAGTCCGACCTCTTTGGGCATTATAAATAATGCTCGCGAACTATGCATAATGCCTTAATATTCACTTGGTCCATAACATACGAGTGTATATATGTCACGTCAATATTATTACAATTTTTCAAACACAGCAATGGAAAATTGGACATCTTAGTAGTCTACTGGAACTTGGTCAAAATCCCCGATCACTCTGTCATTAGATAGGTATTTTACCACTAGACGACTAAACCAAATCTGCATGTTATATTTATTAATGCAAGTCTGTTTTATTATATTAAACGGCGTGATCATAAAATATTTCTCGAAAAAACCTGTGAAAATCTGTGGGACAGTGCATGACATGTATTACATACTTCGTCCAAATAGCCAACTTGATAGTTAACATCCGTTAGCGGATAGAACTTGAAAAATAAAAAAAATTATAATTGAAGGTGAAACAAGAAACGGATGAAAAGGGAAAGACATAGAATAATGTTTAATCGGTGTCACAAATGTACACAACTTAAAAAAGGCATAAAAGATTTCGTATCGTACGTGTGTGAAAGAAAATGATATTTATATCTCGTTGTTTCTTTTTTTTCTAGGACCAATATTAATAGAGTTTCAAATTTCAAAATTTTTTACACAATTATCTTTTTGAAGCAAGATGTAAAACAATTTTTATTATAAATGATCGATTGAAATCTAATAGAAACTACGGAAGTTTTCGTGTTCACAAATCGATGTGTCATAAATATATAAACTTTTTAACGGGAATAATTTCTGGGTATCTCGATCATCATCATATTGTCGATATCAATATGTATGAATGATATCGATCATCTATCAATCATGATCGAAGAAAGAAAGAAAGAAAATTTTTCAGAACTTGCACTGAATAAAAACTTCTGCAATAGGTGGTAATAAATTATAATATTAATTATATTATAATATGCTGCCAATAGTGAGCGCTGCGCAATCAGGGTCTCAATAGGGTAGTATTTCAATGATAGAGCTTTCCCCAACACAAACGACACCTAAATAAAATCTCGATGTAATTAAAATTATTCCACTTATAGTTAGCTATCAAAACGAACAAAATAGACATCTGGATGATATAAGAATTGCAAACAGATAGTAATAAACAAAAATGCTATTTGGAATCGGATGAATGGTTTTGTCGGCAGATTTTGACAAATTTTAGGTGGCAAAGATAACCAAAAATCGTTGTTTTGACATTGCTGAAAGTGCTTTATTCTATAGTATATCATAGACAGTATAGATTAGAAAAGATGACAAATCTCATGAATGTATTTTCTTACCCGTAATAAAGACAATATACACTTAATCTCAAATTTAATATATATTTACGTACTGTTACTGAATATATAAAAGAGAAAACATTTAAGTAATCTTAACCTAGAGATATTAAAAGCACGTTCGTTTTTACCTTGCTCGCGTCTCACAGACCTGGCAGTTTTATAAAGCTCTTTACAGCCACAAATTACACTACCGAAACAGCCATATTCAAAAAGTCAAAGATATAGATGGGGAAGCGTAATATTAATATGGATTTTGTCTTTGCAAACAGTCGATTACAATAGGTGTTACGCATACGTTGGGTAATACTCAATTTTATTAAACAATTAGTTTAAATCCTTAATATTAGATTTTTTTTTTAAACAAAATGGATGGATGCGTCGCTTCGGATTTTGTGATTAATACTGTCTTGATGTAGATGCGCTATTTTTAATACGTTTGTTCTTACTTCTTCCCAGCTCTTGGTTAACGATTGTTACCAGCAGTTCGGCACATTAATGAAGAAGTAGCTTCTACTCGTATTTCATCTCTGTGCCGGTAAAAAACGACTACTCGAAAGAAGACGTCAGAATGTCAAATTTAATTATTTTTAACGGATCAACTTTTATGTTTGATAATTTTAATGTATATATATGAAGAAAGAATTTAAAAAGAAAAATCTTTCTTGAAGCAGTTGAAACGTACTACAAGTTCCAATTGAAAATAGTTCTAATATTTATATCTCTAACAAAATGAATTCAAGTTTAAAAGTCTAAAATAATCATAAAAATTATAATTAATGTATTAATTATACATATATACATATAAAAACAAATTTTGATTTTATATGTATATATGTATAATTAATACATTAATTTAGTATTTAAAATATCACAGACCTATGTTCTGAATAATTACAACTTCACAATAAGAATGTGTTTTCCTTAATAAAAATTATAGTATTATGTCAGTATTTGTTACTAAAATGAAAGATATATTCATTTTTCTGTGTGTACTTGTAGAGGGCTCTCACTTCCGCTCTCATCGTCATCTCCCGGCGATGCTGAACTTACCCGGTGCGTGAAACGCATCTCCCATCAGCCTTTAAGGCATTCATTACCGGCGGCATGAAACAACACCAATGTGGTTGGCAGCAGACGACTTCCAGACAATAGCTCCAGAAACCGTCTCCGGTAATAATTCGCGCAGTGACTTCTTTATACGCATTAACTTCCATATTTATAAACTTTGTATTTAATAAATCAGTGCAAACAGTAATTGGTTTCTGTCTTATATTCTGCCACCTGTCTAACATACACAATTTACGACATTCAAACGAACACGAGAGTTGTAGATTAAATATTGGCATCCACACTAATCCCTCATTTTACTGAATACCTCATCTGAATGGAGTCGACAAACATTCACACATAAGTCCACACGCACACTCCTACATTATCCATATTCATACAACGTATCAATACTAATTATATTTTCACAGGTCATAAATTAATGTAATAATTATCCATACGATTATCACTGTGGGGATAGTATGCGTATGACTGCATACACCTTGATGAAGGGTTGGCTTATTGGTTTGGAAAAAATTAATTAAATACAAGGTAGACGTGAGTATTGTGCAGTGGCGTGCAGTAGGTTTAGATTTAGGTTATGCTGTTATCAATGATATTATGCAATCATATATAATATATGTACTTTCGTTTAATTAACTTCTTTGGATAAAATAAATCCGTTGTTCGTACGATCCTACCATGTATTTATTTATAATTTAGAGTACTATTAATAGTGTTTTTAAAGTTTAACTTTTATCGTGAAATAATACTTTCTTATCCATGTAAAAAATGTATGGACGTTTTTAAGATCACTTTCTATGACTGAACATGATTAATTTATTGTTTGAAAATCCTAAACGTAATAAGTAGAAGAATTAATTATTTTTATTAAAGGTTATCGTAGAGAATAGTTCATCCATGCACTAAATTTAAAGAACAATCATGAAATCAACAGGTTAAAAACAGTAAGATAGTAAAATTCGCAAATTAGTACGCCATGAGTACAGCGGTGAGAGTTCGTGAGTTTTTAGAACTAAGCAATTGAAATCTCTACTGGTACACAGATGGCGCTAATTGCAAAATTATGTTTTCACTTATGTTAACCCAATTTTTAAATTTATATTTATTTCCCAGAATTTTTAGTTATGCACAGCTTTTTTCTTGTATGCATTGCACGCCCCTGGGATTATGCGTATACTCATATACAGGTATTGTGCCTTTCTGGTGTTACTTTTTATGTTTTTATTGCATTCGTAAGTACATACTACACACAATGGCAATATTGCTGCTAGGTACGGAACAATGTTTCACGTCCGATCAATGCTATTGGGGGGAGCATGGGGTGAAAGTATTAAACGCTCCGATAGTCAGTGTAAGTAAGTACTAACAGGCTTTCTTAATCATCGCATGCCTTTCCATCCCGTTAAACCGGAACTGATAAAATGAGATCAATATTTAAAATTTGTGGAGGTATTCTTGGAATCTAGAATCTTTTCAAAATAATATTAAAATTACATTTTTTGTGATGTCCTACGCAGTACGTGTAAGTTTTAAAAACGTTTGTTGTAATATTTTTTGTATTGTAGTGAAATTATTATTGAATATTATAAACTACACATATACAGGTGAAAATTATGTTTCAGGCCGATGTTGTTTTTGAAGAACTAGGAAATGAAATATAATTTTTTAATTTAGTTTTATTTATCGATTATATCGTTTATTACAATTATATTGTATGAAATATGGCAGCGGCCCAAATTCGTGCTCTTTTAACCATATTTTTCATAACATTCTCGCACACTTCGGGTGTTATTTCAGCAACTTCATTTCGAATATTGTCGTGTGGCATCGAAATTGTTGGCTTATTGGCGCGGATCATTTCTTTCAAGTACTTTCACAGAAAATATTCGGGAGCCGTCAAATCAGGTGATCGAGGAGGCTAGTCGATGTCGCTACTTTTTGACATGCGGCGGAAAAAATTTCTCGCAAAATTTCAAACGTACGAGTAGTTCGAGCTGTGTATGAGGTGATACTATTTTGTTGAAACCACGTGTGTTGTAGGCTCAGTTGACCCGATTCGGCCACCAAGAAGTATTCCAACATGTGACGATAGCGATCACCATTAATGGTCACCGCATTGCCATTATTATTTAGAAAAATGTTTTAATGACTTTAACACGTTGTTAAGACGTTGGATTATTTATAATAAATCAACTATTCTATGCTAAATGCGAATTAACAAGTATCTGCCAAACCAAAATGGCGGTCAAACAAAATATTCACCCTGTACTATACTGAGGTAATAAAACTTGTAGAACAGAATTACCACCGGGGTGCTAGAAATAACAAATCTATTATACTGCCCACCTCAATACGGACTTTGATTTAGTGAGGTGGGCAGGGGATATATGTAATATTGAATGAATTAAAATAAATACTACAATTTTGAGAATTTGTTTAAAGGTCTTAAACAAACATTGGGTAATTATTATACGTTTAAAATTAGCAATATTAACTTGGTGGTTAAAGTTCATATTTTTTATTAATAATATAATTATTATACGTATTTTTAATGTCTGAAATTATTTAGTGTTTCAGAATTTACTTTTTATGAAATTGGTTATGAATTATCTTAAGAGAAAGCATTAAATAATCCTAAAAAAAACTCACAAATATCCTAAGTTTACAAAAAAAAAAGTTAAATAACGCCAGGTTAGATCGTATAATTGACAGATATTAATATCATTAATTAATTTGGCGGTTACTTTGTCGTGTAATATGTTAACTTTAAAAAAAAAATCATTTTTATTTTCACTTTGTATTACACAAAATTTCAAATCCTTAAAACAATAAAGTCACTTTCAACCTTACGTGCCCCACCACCCCAATAGTTGGTTAACTGTATTTAATTTTAGTTCAATTTATACCCGTAGATGGGAGGGACTTCTCTTCTTGAAACTAGTCGTGATACAGCTCAAAAAAATTGTGTGTGTGTAATGCAAAGTGGAAATAATTTTTTTTTTTTTTTTTTAATTGACAGAAATTATCTTTAAGGGTTAATTTAGTCAATTGTTTTAAAGTAATTATGTATTATTTTCTTGTATGATTCACGTGAAAGAATTATAAAATTTTTCACATTATCTTTAAAAAAAATAACCTTACAAGAAAAAAAAAGATTCAGTTAAAAGATTCATTAAAATTGAATCTTACTCATAAGTTTAACTTTAGCGTTATGAAATACTCTGTAGAGTAGGTAACCGACAAAGTATTAACTGTGGAAGGAACTGGGAAGAGTGAGTGAGAAAAATGCGCATCTTCCGACCAGTGTTTTTGTTATTTTTGAGTTTTTCCCGCCCCCTGTTATTTCATCGGAGTCGTTAGAGATGGCGCTAAAGTAAACAGTCGACAGAAGATAAATTCAATAGGCAGCAAAATTCCACAGAAAAATTATGCCGTATTATAACAGTGATAATTTTCTTTTCAATTTCAGTTTTTTCTTCTCCGTGTAAATCTATCCCTGGAGAAACTAAAAATAAATGTTGATGGAAACAAAAATATGTTATTACTTTTTCCCTTTGAAAAGATTATCTAATTGTGCTTGATGACAGATAATTTTTCTACATATATTTTATACTTATCACTAATTCAATAAAACATGCCTCTTACGTAGGGCCAGTTGTCTGATCAGTAGTAAATTTTTACTATGGTAACTTTTTACTTGAGTAACAATTTACTAACGCCCGTAGTTAAAATCGTTTACAGGTTCAAACGAATGTCAAATTTAATGTATCTGTTTGAGCGTCAAAGCATTGATGAGATGTCTATAGGCGCGACAAATAATCATGAAAGATGCTTTATTCATGGACTTTTTCGCCTCGGCGTTCGAAATCTGTCACTTTATTAGTAAACATATTAAACAACAAGATCATGATCCGATGAACTCTCATCACTAAAATAGCAGGATATTGAATGATTTATTGTCGTATACTGGAACTTTCTAAGTATCAATGTGTCGAATGACTTTTGGAACAGCTGCGAAAAGTCCGCCATATTTAACTATCGATTCTCGTTTTTACTATCGGACATCGGATAGTAAAATGAGTTTACTACGGGATGTAATTTCGAGAAATAAATATTTTTTTACCAACGATCAAACAACCCGTTTTCGCAAAAAATTTTACTTCAGTAACTTTTGTTACGAAATTAAAAAGTTATTACCGATCACACAACTGACCCACAGAATCACGCTGAGACATGTATTGTGTATTGTTACGCATTAAATTAAGGTTTAAGACGATAAATTGTGGTGAGAATTTTTTCTAGGTTACTGGATCTGCGGTTTGAAACAGTTCTCTAAATGAATAGTTCAAGAGATCTCGTTGGACATGGCCGAGACGAAGATATTCATGATTCACACATACTTAGAAAATATTATTAGTTAGTTTTATATCAATTAATTGACATTATTTTCAGTTTTTCATATGAGTCAATATTTTAGGCTTTTTTTATTTTTTTTTTATTCCAACTTTATTTCATACATATAACATAATTTTTATTTTTTTTCAAACTGCATAGCAATTTTACGGCAAGGATTTCTCTTCAATTAAAACAATTATCATAGTAAATTAAAGTTAAATGTACATACAAAAAAATGTAAGTAACATAGTAAACGAAAATTTTGTCAGCGACAATTTTTTTTTAAATGTAATGCTATAGAGAAATCAAATAATTAGATAAAGATGTGTTTTACTTTATATTTTAGTGTGTTCACTGATGTCTCTGTATTTTTATAATGTTTAAAAATTCTTTACTGATTTTTTTTTAAATTCTTGGCGCAACACATTCTCTCGTTCTCTCAACGTACACATTGTTCGAGATCGGTACTCTCATTTAATTCATTTTTGTTTTTTTGGGCTGTGCGTGTGGTTATAAAATAGACTTCTAATATTAATTAAGAAGGAAAACAAAAACTGATTACCCGCCACGTCGATTTTTTGCTGATTATGATTTTATATTTACCCTAATAAAAAATATTTACACTGACAACATCTATTTTTTTAAATTACATTAAATTCTCATTTAATTACATATCTACAAAAATTTCAACTAGTTTATTTTAATTTAATTTGTGTATTTATTTGAGCCAAAATGCTATGTACTTTAATAGTAACACGATAATTTTGTTTAATATTTTGACTATTGTCTATTTCTAATACAATGTTATCACATCGTTCTTAAACATTAATAATCGGAAACTAATAAAGACATAAAAAATATTGTAATAATACTAAAGAAGTCTTCATATCTTCACCCACTTTTTAAAAAACATGTTGGTATAATAACATATAATACTGAATTTTTTTTGGAGAATGTAAATTTCTAATTAAATTATAATGTACAATTCTAATACATATTTTTTAACTTTATAATAATCAAAGATTACAGAAAATCTCCCTTGCAAAGAAATCAGTTTTGGTAACTTTTTAAAACTATTTTTCTGGATCTTCACAATGATAACATTGTCTATGCGATTCGTAAAAAAAGTACTAAAGATATGTACCTATATATGTTATTTTATTTTTTTAAATAGCTAGTTTAATTTTATAAAATTATTTTAATACGTTATCTTTAAGAAAGGTTCTAAATGCATAACTAGATATATCCCAAGTCAACCTTTAAAAAGAAAAAAGCAATCTTTTATAAAACTGTACTAAAACAGCGGTGTCCCATTTTACCAACGTAGCTCGGGATGTAATGTTATTTTTTCATTACGCGATTTGTTATTCAGTTATTCCTCGACAAATAGTTGGTACACGGCACAGTTGGAGGAATATATGAGGGGATTTTCATCGCAACTACAAAGTATTGGAAATGTTTCAGCATCATGTTGTTGCCACATACAGACATCACATCGTTTGGCCTCGGGATTCACGATTTTTCTATGGTCGTGTTTTTATCCCGGGACTTTTCACTATCCCGAAATATTATTGTGATCCCTTCAATTTTATGAGACGTTTTATTTATTCTATCGATGTAATTTGTTGAGATTTTTTATCAAAAGTCCGGGGCTTCGATTCTATTTCTGTTGTTAATTGTTTATTTCGAATTCAAATTTAAATTTTTAAATACTTTAATCAATACTCGGAACATTTGTTGAAAAAATATCCGGGGCACACAAAGCTAGCGCAAGACTCAAACATTTTGAAATTAATTCAATTGAATTAATATACATACATACATAAGAACATTTTTAAGAAGAACTTTGATTATATTTTGAAGATTCTCGTCAACGCAGAAGATAATTGTACATTGTTTAATGTTTATCCCTCGTTACTTTTATAAAACATTTATTATATCATAATTATAACGTATATATTTGTTTTTAGGATATCATTTACTTAACAAAAATTAAGTTTTTACTCATTTTGAATTGCGATTTATCATAACCCGTAAACTCAGCCAATATTATAACAGAATTAATATTTGTAATAGAATCTCAGTGAATAATATGCAATATTTGACAGTTTTTAACACTAAGATAATTTAATGGAAGCTTAGCGAATGACACGAGAAAGATCTTAAATAAAAATATATATTTTTAAGAATCCTATAATTAAATCTTATTAAAAACCTATTTTAAAAATATTGTACGTCTCTATCTTATAATACTGTCAGTTTGATTGTACCATCCCTGAGAGGAATGGGTATATAAACACCGTTTTGACGAGGGTGTGTGGGGCGAGGGTTGCACGGGAGGTTCCTCCCTTAAAACAACAGCTCTAGGGGTGTTTTCCTACGACGAAGCGCGGCGGACAACCCTCATAGGAGCGGAGAGCGTATAACCTCATCTCGGAAGAAAAATATCCTCAAAAATTGTTATTTAGTAATTTAAAAATTCCAACGTTCAACAGTCCCCATAACGAGTATTTAAAAAAGAAATGAGAAATCAACGTTTTTCTCTCTTCTACATTTTAATAGAAAAAAAAATTAAACGAACATTTTTATAGAAGTGAACATTATTTTAATTAAATTGTTTTTATGAATACGAATAACTTACTTAACATTGTAATTTGTTTTAATCCAAACCTGGGAATTGTACACCGATGCTTGGTGCCTTTATGGGTACGAAATTTTGAAAACATCAATTTATATTTTTTATTTATTATCTTTGTTTTATTAACCACTGAATTGAGTTTAAATACATCTACCGGTTTCGAAAAATACCATTTTCTTCTTCGGGATGTCATAACTAACTAAAAACATATATTATTGTTTCTTCACCAGAATCTATTTAAAAAAAAAAAAAAAACAATTATTTAAAAAAATGTTTTTTTTTAAAAAAAAAAAAAGATTCTGGTGAAGAAACAATAATATATGTTTTTAGTTATTTATGACATCCTGAAGAAGAAAATGGTATTTTTCAAATCCAGTAGAAGTATTTAAACTCAATTCAGTGGTTAATAAAACAAAGATAATAAATAAAAAATATGAATTTTAACCACAAAGTTAATAATGCTAATTTTAAAAGTATCATATCAATTTACTTAATAAATTTTACAAATGCATTGGTAAAATAGGAAACTACATTTTAGCATTGCTAAATGCGAGTATTGAATACTATGGGTAGGAATCCACTGTTGTGTGAATTCACTACTACTGAAATCAAAATGGTTGGATACTACAAAAAAAATTTCTAGATCTTCAAATGAAAATGTGTATTTTTATTCTATAAAACTTTATATCGTTCAGTAAAGTTTCAAAGATATCAGATTTAAAAAGAGGAATCCACAGTTGACATTTTTTTTTTGAGATATTTGAAGCAGTAACTCTTAAATGTGTTCATACGTTTAAATATTTAACCCAACATTACTTGTACCTAAAAACATTAAAACATAAATAATTCTGATAAATATGTTTCTTTTATTTAATTTATAATCTTGATGCATACTTATATTGATTAATAATAATATATTTATATTATAGTAACATTGTTATAACATAGGTAAGTTATATGTAATTATCATCATCGATAAAATACTTTTCTGACCTATTGAGGATACAACTTGTGTGGTATGTTGGCATATTAAAATCTTATTTTATTTAAAACAATTTTTTATTTAACAAGTGATTGTAATAAAAGTTCATCAAAAATATTTAAAACAAATTAGATGAATTAACTGGAAAGATATACAGAAAAAATATTTAGAACTTTCTCTTGCTGGGAGAGTGCATTTACCATTTCGATAAAAAGTTCCGAACTATGTTTTGAAATTGCGACATCACAATAAATTACGTTTTCCTTATAACATCAAATATATATATATATATATATATATATAAATTGTAAAGCTTTCATTTTTTCTCACAAATTCTTTTCCAATGGTGCATTTTATATGGAGAGAAATAACTCAATCTATATTACTTTTAAAATTAGCAATATTAACTAGGTGGTTAAGATTCATATTTTTTATTTATTATCTTTGTTTAATAACCACAATTGAGTTTAAAAAACATCTACCGGTTTCGGAAAACACCTTTTCCTTCTTCAGGATATGTCAAAACTAACTAAAAATATAGCATTGTTTTTCTATTTATCCAGAATCTATTTTTAAATTTTTTTAAAAAAGCAACAATTATTTAAAAAGTAAATTTAGTACCTAACTCAAATTGCTGTTCAATACAAATTTAGTCGAATAATTTTTAGGAAAAAATTTTAGAATAGGACTCGTAGTTAAATTTAGTTGGCTGTTTAGAATTTCCTGATTACTTTTACATGCTTTATTTATCTCCAACGATTCCAAATTATTTAATTTGTGACCTACACCGTTTATATGCACCGTTCGACTAAATTTGTATTGAACAGCAATTTGAGTTAGGTACTAAATTTACTTTTTAAATAATTGTTGTTTTTTTTTAAAAAATTTAAAAATAGATTCTGGATAAATAGAAAAACAATGCTATATTTTTAGTTAGTTTTGACATATCAATCTATATGTTAATATTTATAAATCATTTGAATTGTGTATTTTAAATATCTTAAAACCGTACCGTATAAATCGATTTTAATTATACATTTTATGTTTATATTATTAAATGTTGAAGCGATGATTTCATTCGTATTATTGATTCAAAATCTGTGTAAATTATTAATTAATATTCATACCATATTTATAACATTTTGGATAACATGGATATTTCGCAAATGTCATTAAAAAGCTAGAAATTTTAACCAAATAATTTCAACTTTCGTTAAATATGTATTCCTATTTTTGACACGTTGTTTAAGAAAATTATAATATTGAATTGAAATAAAATTTTAATGTTATTAAAGACATTCATAGTATTCTAATGAAAAATCTTTTCTTAGTTATATTTTTTAGTGCCCACCTAAATTACCTCTTCCGTTTGTTTAAAATGAATCCCGATTGTAATAAGAGATTTGAGATTTAAGCTGAATGTTTCACAGCATCTTGCTGCGCTTGCATCGAAGAATGCGTGTCGGTTTAAAAATAAAATGCATTAGAATCGGCGTGTCGCGAGTCCGACCGTCTATAGCAGCCGTTCCAAATATGAAAATCATGGCGAGATTTTCTGAATCAGCTAATTTTCATCATCCCAACAAAGTACATAAATAATAAATTTTAAAAAGCTTTTCTCATTAACTACCTAGTAATAATTGTATTAATACATTTTCTACGTTTTAATAACTAGCCTTGATGATTGTATAGACTATATATAGATCTCCATATAAAAATTAAATTAATGCTTTTAGACGACACCGCTCTTGCAGTAGTTTTGAAAAAAATATTTTGGTTTCCATAATGCGTAATATTTTGGTTTATATGATAACAAAATGAACATGGACTGAAAATAGTGACTAGGGAAATAAATTGTGTTCTGTAATCGATTAAAAAAATACATTTAAAAGTGATATAATACGATTTTAAATTAGTAAATCCACTGATTTGAAGATTATTTTTTTCAACATACGACGTCACCGGCTAGCTTCAATCGGCGCTCACAAATATTTAGGTTTTCACCGGGTAACGTCCATGGTCCGCTTCATGAGAGTCACCTTATCTGCAGAGGAGGGTTAATGCATATATATATAATTTTCAATAAGTTTTACTAACTACTCGCGCTTTTCGCCCTTGACACTCAGTTTTCTTCAATTTTTATGTCCATTGTTTTACTTCATTTATTTCCTTTTACACTATTTCTTCTTCGACTACTTCTTGCACACCAGAGGCTCTGATGATCCGATCTGGAGGTGGTCAGTGTGAATCCGTTCCACAAAGCAGTCAGAGGATATTTTTCACCAAGAATGCCATCATCAACGAATTTTGCCAGGATTTAAGATAAAAATTCTCCGCCAATAGAGCCAGATAGGGCCAAAGACGCCCAGCCTCGCTTTCGTTTTCATCATTTTTCAGGCGCAATTCGCTCCCAAAAACAGAAGTTCTTTCAATTTTAACCTCGCACCATAGATTATCTCCGAATAGCGGGTTTCTCATTGGCTGACTCGACTATGGTGGGCTCCACAGACAGCGTGACATTTTACATCTCATGTTTTGGTGGGCTCACACACCTATACATTCTTATGTCACAATGTTTTATAAAATTGATGAATTCAATTAAATAAATTATCTTTTTTATTAACCAACCATTTTTTCCTATTATAAAACCAAATTCTAATTTTCAGCGTACAAAAATTGCAAATACATACGAAATTTCAACATTTTAAAATTTGCTGTAAAAATGTGGTATGGTGGAAAATCAGTGATTTTCAGTAGTTTAGAAATCTAATTTTTTACACTTTAATGAAAAAATGATTAAACGGCAAAGCAATCAAATAAATTTAGATTAATTGCAAAAAAACTTTGCAGTTTGTAGGCACAAATTCGGTACGCACGTCGAACGTTAACTTTTTTTAAGTGGACGACTATTTTGTCGGCGCACCACAAAAGAAAGAATGAACCTAATCCGATTGCGCGTACACGGGAAAATTTAAGCGATTGAGCAAATCTAAAGAACAACCAAAAAAGTAATGTTTTTTTTTTAATTCACTATGAAAAAAAGTATCGGGAAAATTTTTTTAAATGTCTTAAAAATGATCAAGAAAGCATTCTTGATGAACTGCCGTAATTCAGAATTTTAATTATTTGTATATAAATAATATGTCGAATTAATTGACGATATATCTTTCATTATTACGGAAAACTTTCTTATTGTGAAGTTGTAATTATTCAGAACATACTAAATTAATGTATTAATTATAAAAATACATACATATAAAATCAATTTGGTCGAAAAATATTGTTTTAGCTTTAGCGGGATTCGAACCTGGATCTCTATTCCAATCCAAAGGTATTTGAGATTCTGTAAAGATAATGTAAATGGCTTTCAAATAATGGAACGACAGGTGTATCAATTTGAAAAAATGTAACATATAGGTTCGAAAATTTATCATGAAAAATACTGGCGTTATAACAATTGGTAGTGTACTTCTCCGGATTGGAAATAGAGATCCAGGTTCAAATCCCGGTGACGCAAAAACAATATTTTTATTGACAAAATTAATTTTATATGTATATATTTTTATAATTAATACATTAATTTAGTATTTAATATATCTTTCGATCGCAGTCACTTTATCGAGCTCACCATTTTTGTATTTCTCTTTATATGCGTCGCTTATTCTGAACTGGATCGTCTTCCATATAAGTCCAACATTCCAAACTAAACACTAAAAATATTTTTTTAAATCCAACGTCAAATGAAACGTCAAGAAACATGGCTTTCGAAGTTTTAATTTTGAAAATCGATTAAAATGAAATAATTATAATTATTACCTCTGTACCTATATACAATCTAAATTACCTTAAGGCCACATTGCAATTTTTTTTTTGTTGAAAAAATTTACTTCAGAATAACAAAGATTTCTATGCAAAATTATTTATTATATGTAATAATAGACTTACCACGTAAAAATAAATAATAGACACACCTCTTAAATAAAGTGATTGAATTTCCCACTCAATTTTCATTTGTTTTTAACAGACATTATTATTTTAGGATTTTAATTATAAGATACATTTAATATATATTAATACATAATAAATAAATAATAACTGTAATAACACCCGCACAACGCCAAGATCGCAAAGACTCGGTGTAGGTGTGTATGTGTAATTAGCTGTTTTTCCTCCAAGAGTCATTATTTTTCAATTTACAAACAAAATAGAGCATCATCTTGAAGCTGCAGTGCCTTGCGAGCATTTGAAATTAGAACGGTCTTACAAAAACAAAAGAAGAGGGAAACAAAAGCCGAGAGAAAAATGAGACAAAATAAACGAAGCGAGAAAGGAGACGGTAAAAACAAGAAGAGTCATTTCCTGCTTCTCTATTACTGACAATGAGTGTATGGGTCTCTTGCACTGCCTTGACGACTGCATGGAAAAATATGTATGCTTTAAAGATGGCCAATTTTCCATTTCATTATTTCTCGCTTTATGGTGCTTTGTGTATGAATTCGCCCGAGGGTAACCCGAGTGCTTTTCCCACGACAGTATGCATTTTAATGAACATGAAATGAGCCTACTTTATGGTTTTAATGAACATAGCCGAATGCTTAGACGTAAATCTGCTCCTTCATAAATTCGGAAAATTTAGTACCAACAGGAAAACTGCAATTTTTATTATGTTTGTATATTTATCTTTTTCACAGATCAACGGATATTGTTATGGGTGTTTAAAGTTAATGGTTTCTCCCCCCCGCCAAAATATCTAATATATAATACTAAAGTCAAATACCTTGGCCATATCTTCAATGAAGATAGACAAGATGATGAGAGACAGTTAATCGTTCGTGCGAATATGCTGTCACAATGTTTCTACCAATGCAGTAAGCAGATGAAGAGCATTATTTTTAATTTTTTCTTAATCTTACCAAGAAACGTATTCAATACAACAACTCATACAGAATATTGTTCGGGTTGGCGCATTATTGTAGTGCATATTCGTTTCGCTTCTGAGACATCGAGTTGCTGGCGTAAAGCTGCGGCTGGAGCTCAGCTCCAACTAGCAAGTGGCGTTCTCATGAAAGGCTGGCTCCCTGACCAGAGAATGGTATTGACTAGCCGTAGGTAACTGTAAATATTTTGTTTACGTACAATCTATGTGTGTATTTCATATTTTATTTTTAATTTATTTTTAACATAAATAATATTAATAAATCGGGTCTCGTACAAACAACTCGACCACGCCGAAATAAGCATACTATTATTATTATTATTAAACAGACTGTAACGTATAAAAATGTATATTTTTACTGGAAAATCAATATTTTTTGCATTCCACGGGAATCCAACCCGTGACCCCGAGAAGAATCAGAAAACTTTACCGCCTTAAGCGTGTAATTGTTTTACTTTAACAAGAAAAGGAAATTTATAAGACTTTAATAAAAAGGTATAACGACCCGTGGAGAAACATTATTTGGTGAGAAATGATTATTTTTATACCATGCTTTGTTATCATTTATTAAGAATGATGCAGTACCGCAACTAACTGATCCAAATTAAAACGCGTTTAAACTTATTCTAACATAGATAAATACATGAAATTGAAAAATTTGAAATTCTCAAGCACCTGTGTAATTTAAATTATTAAGGAAAACACATTCTTATTGTGAAGTTGTAATTATTCAAAACATAGGTCTGTGATATTTTAAATACTAAATTAATGTATATATTTATAATTAATACATTAATTTAGTATTTAATTTAAATTTGTTTCAATTTTAATTTCTATGCATTTTCAAATTGTTTAAGGTCCTTGTTCATGGTTGGAAACAATCTCAGTGATTTATTTGAGATTCATCTCAATACCGTGTACACGTGATGAGATTTTGTTCTGGAGACAAACTCAGAGATCAGCTTGAGATTGTTAAAAAGAGACAGCAAAATTTGACACCAAAACTATCATAGATCCCTATAACTATCTATTCTGAAAGTTAGATATAAGTCATTAAACATTAACATAAAGCGTTAAATTTCAAATAATTAACAAATACCAGATATATCATAGTCACAAAGCTACTTTTATTTAATATAAAATCTGTAAAAGTATGGGGTAATTACAGGGCTTAAAACCTGTCTTCGGCTGGCTTAAGTGATGACTTTATATATATATAACGTTCACCAATTCTCACCCCTCAATCTTCACATTTTTCAATTTTTTTAAAGTTGTACTCGTATATATGTTAGTATATGGACTCACTTCAAGTACCACTACACCATCGCCATCTATGGACTAAATTTGATAATTCATTTTTCACTTTTTTTTAAACAGCAATTTATAAAGTGATCACTTATATCAACCGAAGACAGGTCGTAAGCCCTGTAATTACCCCATACTTTCATATATTTTTCACTAAATATAATAAAAAATAGCTTTGTCTCTATGAGATATCTGATATTTATTTAATAACAGTGCCTTTGTTGGTAAAAATCCAGTAATTGTGTGTTCTTGGACATGCTGAAATATTGCTAATACAAATATTTTTTGCGTTTTAACTGCTACTTGGGAGATTCAAAATCACCCAAATGCGAACACAAGAACAATGACATTTATTGTTTAACATACGAGCGTGAAGTAAGGTGCGAGGCGGCGAATCTCTGAGGCACGGTTGTGTATACGGGGACTACGAAAGCCGAGAGTTGTCTCGAGTCAAAAATCTCTTCCGTGAACACAGCCCATAACTAAATTCATATTACAACAATCAAAAAGGGTCTAAGATTAAACCATTCATATTCATAAGCACGTCTTTAAATTTATAATTTTCAGTTATGGTTTCAAGAATATTAATTAAATATATCACATGATTATAACATAAATTTCGAATATGAACTAGGATAAAAGTTTTTTACAATGTGTATGATAAATTACCAATGTGTTAAGTTATTAGTAGTGAAGGAATATAATGGACGAGGTATACGGTATTGAAACGATATAATTATATATATTATTAAGGAGAACACATTCTTGTTGTGAAGTTGTAATTATTAAGAATATTTGTTATGTTTTTGATGATGTCGGGGAGGGGGCATTATCCAACTATAACAATTGTATTCACAATAAGAATATGTTCTCCTAAGTAATGTGTAAATTATTTGAGAATCCGTAAAAACAAAGTAGATGGCTCTTTCAAATAATGGAACGATAGATGTATTCATTTGAAAAGCGTAAAATATAGGTTCGAAAATTTGTCATCAAAAATACTGCCGCTGTAGCATAATTGAATAATGCACCTTCCCCGGTTTGGAAAGAGATCCAGGTTTGAATCCCGGTAGCGCAACAACAATATTTTTCGATAAAATTGATTTTATATGTATATCTTTTTAATTAATATATTTAATTAGTATTTAGATTATATATATATATATATATATGTCTACAGTACATTTTTTAATGTGAGTCTAATTACGTCATCCAGCCAAGATAGCATAATATTATTATTAAAATTATTCAATAATTCAACTCAAAATATGTAAAATTATGCACACTTTTTTTATGATTTAGTAATTTATAACAATTTACAGATGTACACACTGAATGAGTGGTTCAGATAGATGTCTGTATTTCAAAAGTTTTCAATATAAATACGTGCATGTACGTACATACCAATTGTAAAAATAACAATTTATTTACGGGCTAAATTTCAATCATGAGTAAAATGAAAGAATAATAATAATAGTTAGAGGTTCAATCCTTGGCACGGAGGACCACCAAGATAGTTGTACTTTACATACCACAAGCATTCAGTTTTTAAAATGGTAAAAATATTCATGAGATAATTTGTATACGTGTCCGATCTATGTATTTTTTAAATTGTGTAAAAATATTAAATCCACTAATGAAATATTTGTGAAACAATGCGATTTGATAAGATAATATATTTGTATCTATTTTTATTAGTTGCCATTGTTTCGTTTGAATGTATTTTTTTCTTTTAACCTTTTTAAAAAAAAAACATTAAAAAAAATTATATACTTTTCCCGAAAACTGCACAACAGGTTCTTGCGACCTCCGATGCCTTAACTCTTTGGTTAAACTCAAACAAAGGATTGTTCTTGATACCACTTTTCATTTTCTTTAAACTGAAAATTCCACAAATTGAAAAACTCAAGACATACGTATTCAATAAAACAATTCCATGGCATTAAAATTATATTGGCATATGTAAAATAAATTCTTTCCAAACCAATCTTGCCTCGGAAAACAAAAATACTACAAACTTATACATTAACCCATTACAAGCATTAAATCAACTTTAAGTCTACAATTCTAAAGTATTATTCAAACATCTGTATATGTCTAATTTATATCAGCTCACTATAATGAATTGTATCGATAACTTCGAGTTCCTGACTGGTGATTAAAAAGTACCTCAGAGGTACACAACAACTTGACAGAATACTTTTTAATAGAAATGTACCCGGAAATGTACTCCCAGATATTTTTTGTATATTTTAAAATATTTGTCTGCCTTATTTGTGTGCATTTAAAAAAGATGTTTTATTTTACATCTATAATATATTCATAAATAGTGTGAAATGTTTGCCTCAGCACATGCAAAGCCACTGAGGCCCGCGTTAAAAATATTACCGTAAACAAACATAAAACAAAACATTTTAAATAAATTTAAAGAACGTATTATAATTAATTTTAAAATATTAACAGAGATAAATAAATACAGAAATAAAATAACACAAATGTTTGTTGTAAAAATTAAACATGCCATCTCGCTCCTCCAGTGCACATAAATAAATATATATATATATATATATATATATATATATATTATTTATTTATAAAGCAAATAACATTCTTCATTAAAAGTTACCATCACATTGAAACTAGTTTAGATATATTTGATATTCTCGTCTGATTCATTAATCTTCTGCACATTATCGTATTTTTTAAGTTACCTACTTAAACACCTTTGAATGATTTAGTCTATATTTTTTTTAGATGAATATTCAAAATACGAGAAAATAATTAAGATAAGTCATATAAGTTATCGTGTCAACCTATTAAGTGCCGGTGGATCCCAAGTTTCCGGCTGTAAATGTGTCTCTAATTCATCTCGCTGCCGGGAGATGAGCTTTTTATAATGGTCATTAAACTGGCCCCGAAATAACGAGAAGTACAACCGAAAAGAGTTACGGTTGTTGAAATGAAATTTCAATCAATATTAATGCGAATATTTTTTAATTGTGTCGGATTTATTTATGAGCGAAGATTTTTAATATTATTTAGTGTTAGCTCTAAGGTCCTTTCGGATTTATAGTCGAACACAAGATTGTCATTTTTGGCCTCTCTGTTAGTAGCTGTAGTCTCCCAACAGGGAATTTGCAGCTTCGCTGCATCCTTTCGATCATTATCGGCCGATCTCATTGTTGGGCTTTCAAGGGTCCGAGTTTTCGTTGACGATTTGTGCACTGAAGACATCACGCCTGGCTCTGCTTATTTTAAACTTCTCGACTTCAATATTAATGAAATATGGCTGACTATATTTCACTGATGTGTTCTCTGGAGAATTTTGTCTTCAATAACATTTTTAAAAGTTGTTTTTCCATTTTTAACCTAGTTGTAACGTTATATGTAAGATATATAAAATCCTGAAAAACCTTTCCAACTTTAAACTTTAGTTTTAACTACCCTTTCGAATTAAAAAGTAGGGATGGGTGTACCACACAATTTATTTTTGAATTTGTATAATTTATACGCATTTACTCTCCATTTAATTTGTCAACTTTAAAAAAATTTACATTTTAAACTAAACCACAATTATATTTCAAGAATCAAATTAATATCAATCAGGACGGAATATATTGTAGTTGACAATCAGTTTTTAATCTGCATTGTGCGGTTCCAAAGATTTGATTTAATAATTAAAGTAAGCACGCATAGGTGTAAAAAAACTCCACGCTATGTAAAATATTACATAAATGATAAATAAATTTTTTTTTAAACTTTTAAAGTTACTTTTGGCCCACTCTGTATGTACTCGTATACAAAAGATAAACTTTTTAATGGAGGGTTGTTACGAAGTTCTCCTATTTATGATCGAAGAAAGTGCATTGAAATTTTCCGAAAGTTGCATCATAATATCTGCTGCAGTATATGGTTTTTGTATGGAAATAATTTTAGAATACCTCTTTATACAGACTGGTTAAATAAAACCGCAATAAAAATATATAACGCCACCTTCAGCCGACCGCATTTCCACGCGGGCGCGCGCAGCTTACGGCGGCGAATTATAACACTGCGAAGGGAAGCGAAAGAAAAATGCACTCGGCGCCTTGAAGAAGAAAGTTCAATGGACACGCGGTGCCAATTTTAGTTTAGTGATGCAGCGGCGTCTCCGGAGCCCTGCCCCGCATCCCGCGGCCCCCGGCCCGGCGGCCACCCCTGGACACGCTGTGGAAATTTATTCGACGAAAGATTCCTACACGCGAATGTTTGATGATGCGAATTCGTATCGGCGTACACACGCACGACCCTCGGACGGATCGGAAGCGGCCTTACATATTTTTTATTATTTCATTGATTCAAGGTCAGAAAGTTTAGATCACAAAAGGAGGTCATCTTATATTTATGTCAATCGAGATCTATTAGATATGTGAATGCGTTTCGTCTTGCAAGAGCATTATCAATCTAACAATTCAATTCGAGAACTTGTATTTATAAAGCTGTACAATTTTATTTACATAATGTGAGGAGGAACAATATTATTCATTGGAATTCTGAGGATTTTCATACATTTTGAATGCTTCTAATTATTCTAAGTAACCATTCAGTTTCAACATTAATAGTTTTTTTAATATCATGGGTAATTTGTAAAAAAAACAGCTATATAATTGTTAGATTGATAATGCCCTTGTAAGGCGAAACGCGTCTCAAGTAAATGAAACGAGTAGAATCAAAAAACAAGTGTTTTATTTTCACATATGTAATTATGGAGTTCTACAAACTTAGCTTGGAAACAGTAAAAAAAGATCCATTAGATTGAAAGCGTATCATTTTATTCGTATTGAACATTTTATCACGTGTCAATGGTATTTTGATGACACGGTATTGATTTATTGAATACTTCTTGAATTTTTCAATTTGAGGAATGTTTGTGTTAATTGTTAGCTAAAAAAAACTTCTGACATATCCTTTTGTTTGAGTTTAACCGAGGAGTTAAGGCATCGGATGCCTTAGGGAATTTAGTCATCTAAAATAAATTGCTTCCGAATTAAGAGGAATGTACCTGTCACTTCACAGGTTTTATGTCAACAACTTCGTCGCCTTGAAGCTGCCATTTAGGAAAAATTAAAAAAAAAATCTTGCGAATAATTAGGGAATAATAGATTTTTTATCGCTACAACAGGCCGTGAAGCCCAATGACTGCAGTAAAACACTTAACAAAAATCACGTAGACGTATTGTAACCTTACTGGGAATCGAATCCAGGGAATGATGTGATAAGGTGTTCCACCTCTTGTCTCTGATATCTCGAGTGCCATAAACTGTGGTGAAATTTGGGGATCCCGTGAGCGGGTATATGGGGTGGTTTGGTGTATATATGTATAAATTTTTTTTTTTTTGTTTTTTGTTAGTACTTTTTTGGAGTTTTGTTTTTTTGTTAATACTTTTTTGGAGTTTTGTTTTTTTGTTAATACTTTTTTTTAGATTTTATGTTTTTTTTTTAGTAAATTCTAAACCTCCGGTATAAGTCAGCGCCTTGACCACTGAGCTACGAAAGTCGCCAACGAGGACGGTGATAAAATTGATTAAGTTATTTAATTTGGTTATTCACGTTTTCTTGGTTCATGATCACAATTTTATTTTTGACATCCAATTGCTACCTATAAAATGAAATTAATAAAATATATTATCTATTTAAAATATCATAAACACTTCACTATGCACTTTAAAATTTATTTTCATTTTAATGAAATTGCATTAAATTCATTGGCATTGTGTAAAGGGTGAACCAAATTGAGTTAGCTTTAAATTGAAAATAAAATATTTCTACTGATTTTATGATTGAATTTTTATTGAGTATTAAAGGCATACTCTCCAATTAAATATTAAAAACTATGTCAGAGAAATTGATATTTTCGACTTCGGTTGCAAATCTTGGTTCTTTACACGAAATTTTCGATTACAATTTCGCACAATCTCTAATTAATTTCATCGATAACACGTCGGATTTCGTTTTGGAGGTAGTCAACTGTGAATTACTGGCATCGCCCTTAGATTTCAAATAACCTTACAAAAAAATTGCACGGTGTTTGTTTGGGACATACATTTATTTGGTGTATAAATATTAATTATTGAACGAAAATAAAGCACTGTACCTTCCTCCGTTCCTTCCCGTCTCTTCCCGGCCACGCCGCCGACCAGTCGGTTGGCGACCTTGAACTAGTGGGTTTATGCGGCATGTATGGAAAGGATTACAATATTATACTAATTTGAGACTTTGCGTCGGAACCTTTGACGAAATAGTGATTAAAATATACAGTCCACATCTTCGGAGATGCCAGCAGAATTCGGAATTGTGGTGAATGCCAAACTCCTTTCTGTCCTGTCATTTTTTCGGCATCTATATTTTGTGCGCAACAATGTTAAATCACAAAATCTTGCAAGCCAATTGATGTCGGCATCCGTGAAATTACATAAACGGGAAATTTTTAGTGCAGTAAATCAACTATTGCTCGAGTTGTATGGTGGGTGGCGCCGTCCTGCTAAAACCACATTTATTCAATGTTTATATTGTCCAGTTGGTGTCAAAAAAACTCCGTTATCATGTTACTGTAAAATTATCAACATTCCCTGTCTATCACATTGTCTGCCAAAAATACACATCATATAGTGACTCGTTCGGGATACATTTGCTTCTCATGAATCACACAAGGATTTTCCGAACCCCAAATGCGTCAATTCGGTTTGTTTACAAAACCGTCGAGTTGAAAATGCTTATCATCGCTGAAGATGTTTTTTCTAGCAAATTGAGAATCCACTTCATGATGCTTTACAAACCAATTGGCGAACTATCGGCGGTGGAAATGACCAGCAAGCTAATTGGATTTTTAAATCGAATTAATCATAGATTATATTATACATAACTATCAGAGTTATGAACTGCAAAACAAAAAAATTGAGCGAATTTTAAATCCGCCCTTTATTAATTTTCTGAAAGCAAGATGGAATTCTTTTCAATCGACGTATTTTTAATATTACACAGCTGATTCCAGACTTCTCCGGCATACCCGAGGCGTAATATCAACTTTTAAAAATTTAGGATTCAAATAATTAAAATCCATTGAGATAACCTATGTTAAACGTCAAATAAGTGATAATAAATAATAAGGCGACCAGTTTCGGCCCTGAAAGTGTCTCGTGTTATTCTTTTGCAGGGCGCGTTGCCAAATGGCCAGGCGCCAAAAAGTGCGTCTTCCCGCGGTATCAGCTTATTTCGGTGTCCTCGGTCCCGGTGCCACTCCGCACACAATGTACTTCTGTGTGTGTATGGGTGCAGCGGCAGCGAGAAAGACAGCAATTATAATCTCGTATTTTTAAAACGGGGTAGGTACAAAGGATGCACGCGCCGCTAGACTGTTACGTGACTGGTGGTGTAATTAAACGAATTATTTTTATTTACTTTAAAAAAATTACATTAATATCAAAATACAGTAATTTTATTTTTATTTTTCGTTTGTTCATTATGTAATATGAGGTTCTACTGTATAGTTATTTGAGTAAGCTTTATAGAATAACACGAAGTCATTTCGTTGACAATGTTAATTCTTGTCAAAATGTAGTAACTCGTTTTAGACATCTGCGTATGACTTTATTTATTGAAAATAATATAGATGTAAGTATATTGTTGGCGTTAGACATGGGCTGACTGTTTTTAAAAATTATAATTTTAGTGGGGTTTATTTTTAATTATATATTTTTTTGCAGATAATAAAAAATTTATGAAAGTTTATGATGACTATATACCCAGTGCAAGAGCGCGTTAAAATTATTTAATTTTATCATGTTTTGCGGCGGTCTATTTTCGGTGACCGGCTAATTTAAAAAAATGCAGAGTTTGCTTGGCCTCCCCGTTCCCCAGATTTGACGGCGCCTGATTTCTTTTTGTGGGGCTTCTTAAAAAGCCGAGTTTATATGAACAAACCAGCAACAAGTAAGGAGCTTAAACAAAATATTCGTGCAGAAATGACAAATTTGGAGACAGAACTTTCATAATGTAATGCAAAATACTTAAAAAAGAGAAATTATTTGTTAACAAGAAAATGGAGGTCATTTAAATGGTGTTATTTTTGACACATAGATTTTAAAAAAGTTAACAAAGTACACTTTCATGTAATATTTTTTTTTTTGCATGTTGCATCAACGAATGTTGGGTTTCTGTCGCTCATTCAATAATGTAAGCTTACCGAACAAATCATTGTAAACTCATGACTTATAAAATCATGCAAAATTTACTATTATGAGCGAGCAAAAGAATGTTTCACAGAAGTTACTCCAGATGCGCATAAATTAAAGGCCCGTGCTTTCAACACCGATATGGAAAGAATAGGGTAATTAATACTTAATTTCTCTTTTTTTCATAATTTTCAATAATTTCTACCCCAATGCTGCCTTCAACATATTATTTTAAACAGAATATTAAAAAATATATATATTGCATGTTTTAAAAGTTACGTTAGTTGACGATGTTATATTTTAAATCTTTTGCACTCGAGGGCGCCAGTGGTGCAGTTTATAAGATTCAACCCCAACTTTATTATTTCTATATAAATTTACGTCTCCTTTAATAATTTTAATATAATAACTTGACGAATAGATCTAAATATAATAATTCAATAATAAAATTATTTAAAACAAATATGATGTTCAAGAGGATGTTCCGGGTGAGAATTCTATATTTTTTCTATGGATAGAATTTTTCGGTTTATCTTACTAAGTTATTCAGCTAATTTGTTCTAATTATAAAAAACTATGTTCTTAAATTGCATCATAATAAAGATATAATTTTATTCAAAATGAGATATTTATGATAAATTCGCGGTAAATCTTAGAAATCCTCTTTGATTATATTTTTAATTTATATATTTTATCTTATTTTGTTTCGAAAGATATAATATAATTACGTATATCCTAGTATTCAATGAAATTTGAAAGAAAATTGATACATTGCATGGGAGTGAAGTGTCGATTTTCTTTGAAATATACAAATTAGGTGGACGTGCAACGTTTTTTTTCTGAAAGTTCATATCTATTATCTGAAATTTGTAAATTAGAACACTATAATGCTGCCGTACTGCAAGTAGGCAAATATCGATTTTTTCTCGAAAACCGGTCTATGTACATCTTAAGCGCACATCTGTAGACATTTTAAACATTAGTTTAAAATACGATATAAAAAATACACACATATACCTGTGTATGTGTAGATATTACAGTTATCTTTGATTGAAAATATATGACTGATACCTTTCCAATTTAATTGATATATTACGTACTCAGAAGAAGATAATCATTATAAATTAACTTGAAAAATTCTACACAAGTATGGTTAAACATAAATTATGTAAGAAAATACCTATAATATACATAATTATATATATATTACGTAATGTTATGTTTATGCACTTTTATTAGCTTTTTTAAAAATTTGATTATAAAAATGTGTGATATTTTTCACTATTTTTATAAGCATAAATAACTTGGGTACATCTTAACAAAAAAGTGTGCGATTTTATAAGATTTGATGACTAGTGAGCAATTTTTTTTACTGTGGGGTATTTACAGAAAATTTTTATTTTATTTTAATGAAAGATTGATATTCAATAAACACTAAATTACCAACTAAATATAGGCAACGCGCAGTGTTAATTAAGGAAGGAGTGGAGTACTTCCTGACGTCATCAACATGACGGCCGCTCATTTGGCGCTAGAGGTAGATGACGTAGCACATTAAGTGTCTCTTCTCTTCAATGGGACGCAGAGTTTGACAGTTTTCGTACAGAGGGCATAATAGGTGCACGATAATGGCCGTAAGTATGAACGGTCGTTAAACAAGTTGGTCGTTAAGTGAGAAGTGTTCTGGATGTATAAATAACATTTTTCTTTTTTCTGGAAGTGCAATAAAAAGTTCCAATGATGCTCGCAACATACATCTTTGAAGTCTCGTAACATTTAAAAGATGATAAATGTCCTTTAAATCAACTTCTTTTAGACTTCATGGAACATGATACAGTCTGATGTCGCACATACAATGATCGTGAAAATATTTGAAAACTTTATAAATGTAGATATGTGTGTAAGCTATTTATACAGTTTGAGAAATATGGGGAAACACGGCCAAGTGGAATCCTGGCTGTCAATTAGTGCGGAGCTACAAGCCCCTAGCAGATCCGAACAATTTATTATTGAGGTGCCTGCCTATAAAGCTCGCAAAACCGAAATTTCTCCACCACGATGGGTAATACCAAACAAGGAAAAACTACAAGTGCAAAAAATCATATATCACGTTTTATGTTGCTCTCATTATTGTCTCACTGTGCAATCAATTTCATCTTTTACAAATCGCTTCACAATATCTGCTCAGTAAATATAACAAATTATTAATAACTAGTGAACTAGTGCAAGAATATAATAATATATTGTTGTTTTATTTATATGTAATATATTAATTATTATTAAATCTTTATAAATTATTATATTATAGATCAACAATATATTATTATTATTCCACAATTTTTATTATAATTTCAATTTATTTTATGTGAGATTTTCTGTACCTCAATTAAAATATTCGACGCAGTTGTCCTATATATGAAATACCTATGCTTTATATCTAATTTTTTGTTATTTTAATCATTTATTTACAAGAATAATATATTAGGTAAATAAAAAAATTAAAAAATTAGGTAAAACATAGCCGAGATGTCTACTAAATCGATTATTCATAAAAATTTGATTAAAATTAAATAAGAACTACCAGAGTTATCGTGTTCACAAAATTCGAGTTATCCAACATATTTATATATTGTACAAAACTTTTAACGGAGGGTAGTTTGAAGGTCTTCTAGTTATGATTAAAAATATGCATTGAAATTTTTCGCATGTTACATCGCGAGATTTTCTGGAAATCGTAATTGCTATCGAAATGTATTTAAAAGGTACAAGATAAATAAAAACATCGTTAAACTGTATTGTTTAAAGTTTGGACCAGACCAAGTTAGTAATGGTTGAGCCTTTATTTAAACTGTTATTGTAACTGTGATTGAGTTCGATTGTAACTGTAACAAAGATGGGTAACTTATTATTTATAATTCTTCGAGCAATCACAGATATACTAGAAACTAAACTTCCCACAGTTAAATCTCAATTACCAATCATTGCTATAATCGAACACAATCACAATTATAATAACGATTTAAAAAATAGTTTATCATGACTAATCTAAACCATTCCAAATTGGATGTTTCAACATCAGTAATAAAAATCAGCATTATTTTATCATGTAGTACATTTTTAGAAAAATTTAGATCATTTTGAAAACTTTAGTTTCATTTTAAACTTAAAATGCCTGCAGGGCTGCATTTTCGCTCGGTCTACGTAGCGTAATCAATCACTGGGTAGTCAGAGGAGGGGGCGGCCCCCTTCCGGGCTGATGGGAGGGGGCTTGGGGTAGTTCATCGTCCGCCCTTCTGCGGCCGACCGCCCTAGGACCGGCGACCTCTAAGGCTTTCAAATGACGTCAGTTTAACGACTGTTTGTGGCGAAATATCGATGCACTATCAGTCATTTTATACAATACTGTTACAATTTAAGAGTGAATTTACAACCACGTTTGATCATAGCGACGTATATTAAAATTTAATTTAAATTTTAGTAGATTTTCGTAATACATATTCACAATTCCCTGTTTCAGTAAACAATTATACTTGAAAGTAAAGAAATTAGTTATATTTTCGCATCTATCTTAGTTCTGGAATAGCCGTCGCTTGCAGTCTTTAGTTAACTATTGAAATACTCAAAATCGTAACATTATCGTGAATTTCCTTTATTACATTTTGTATATTTTATGATAATATTATATATATATATATATATATATATATATATATATATATATATATATATATATACTTATTATTAAGTGCAGCATTATCACATTAATTGTTAGATAATACCCATTTCTGAATCAAGATTGCTCAATCGGAAAAGTAGAAAATTTCTTCAGTTCACAAAAAATTAATACATTATGTCATTAATATTATATTTATTTACTAAATATTATAATATTAAACAATATTTATTCATTACATCCATCATTTGTTGAGGTAATTTTAAATTAATAACACATATTCATATAATTTTTGTAGGCGTGTCTACTACGTTGTACGACACACATTCTTAAATACGGTGAAGACCGATACGTGTCGGTTGGTTCAATCTTCCTTCCAAATACAATTCAATAGACAACATTTAAATTAATAATATTACATCAGATTTTATTCAAAGGCATTTGGAATTCACCATACTATAAAGTAGATCGCTTTTAAAAATGAAATAATATATATTATTATATATATTGTATCAATGTGTCCAAAATTTAATAAAAATGAATTGATAATTCTGGCGTCTGCAGTCGGTTTACTCAAAGGTTTTTGTGATTCTGTAAAAATAATGTAGATGGCTTTCAAATAATGGAACGACAGGTGTATTAATTTGAAAAATGTAACATATACGTTCGAAAATTTGTCAAGAAAAATACTGGCGTTATAGCACAATGGTAGTGCACTTCCCCGGATTGAAAATGGAGATCCAGGTTCGAATCCCGGTGACGCAAAAACAATATTTTTCGACAAAATTGATTTTATATGTAAATAATTGGTAAGATTACAGAATATATGTATATAATTGGTAAGATTACAGAATATAAGGGCAACATTTGTCGAAAACGTATTCGATTGCTATAGCAAAATTGGTAACGCGCTTTCACAGGATAAAAAGAAGCTCAGGTTCAAATCCCGGTAGTAACTAAATATTTTTTCATAGAATAGAATTTTTCTGTATATCTTTTTAGTTGATTAATTTAATTTGTATTACGTATATTCACGAATAGTATTCACGAATCATTTTATCAGATTATGTTTTGTAGAAAGCTTACCAATTTTATAACGTTAAGGTCGGACATGATATTGTATAATTTATTTATTTATTTATTTATTATTTATTAGTAACTATATAATATATATAAAAAAATTGTTTGGACTGTGTCCGTTTCACTAGAGAAATTCTGTGTCGAAACGGACATAGTTTACAAGCAATTGTTCAATTAATTAAAATTACAAGTAGATAGAATTACATTTATTACCATATAAAAGGTGTATATGAAGAACAATTTTAAAATGGACTTAATTTTTGGATCACTTTGTAGCAATAATTAATATAGGTATGAATCAATATGTTTGGGTGAGTGCACCAATACTGGCTCTACCCATATTACGAATCCAAGTTTTAATATATAGTTTCATATATATTAAATAATCGATTCCACATTCATTTGACAATTATTTACTTAAATTATGAAACTTCTTACACGTGTCACATATATTTACATATTTTAATTGAATTGTTCACTTTCTCTAAATTTTCTTTTTATTTTTTTTTACACTTTTCTTACTTTACTATATATAATATTATATATTAAGTAAATGTATATATTTAAACGTTATTTCTAATACAAATTAAATGTATCAATTTATCAAAAAAATATTCTTGTTGCTAACGGGATTCGAACTTGGATCATTTCCTATCCGGAGAAATACGTTAATCGATTACAACACACCAACATAGTAAGTTGACGACAAATTTTCGAACTTACTCGTAAATGCTGTAGTTCTTTTAAATCGATACATTTAATACTTTATTTATGTTTATGTACCTCCGTACATTTGATAACTTTTAGTACCGTGTACGTAATAAAAATAAAATAAAATATGTTACTCATACAGAGGCCAAGAATTAAATGTATTATAACATATATTATAATAATATATATATTTTTTAAATACTGCAGAATTTTAAGTATGCAGAGTACAATATTATTTTTAATAGTCACATCAATATTATAATTCAAATTAATCTAAGCGCTTATGCTATAAAAATAGAACTAACGTAATGAGGCTCGGATCCTCGACATACTGATATGCTTATTTGGTCGATACTAGATGAATGTCTTACCGCTAGACCTAAACTAGCATATTACTATTACTACTTCCATTGAGAATCTTAGACTGATGCACAACTCGTCGCCAAGAGTTTCTAACCCGAGCCAGCACACTTCATTTAACTACTTACCTACATTATCGCATTAATCTGGATCTGCCCAGAGTTCGCCGTCCATTCGGGATCCCTCATCAAAGTATTATATATTCATGTGCATATTCTGTGTCCTGCCCGTCTTATATAACTAACTAAATCAGGATTTTGACAAAGATCTTATAACTTTAAACCATTGTGAATACGCCATTGACTTGAATAATTATCTCACACCGGTCCAAATTGGCAAATTAAATAAAAATATTTTTTCTTTCAAATAACCGCTTAACAGTTTACACATCAGAAAAAGAGTATCAGCTATTAAATAAGTCTCCTTTAGTATGCACAAAAAAAAAAAAATTGTAATTATTAAATTTTCAGCACATAGTCAATTTGTATTCTACTTTTCTGATGAACGTTCCCGAAAGGGATGTCTGGATCAAACTCAACCACGACTCTCCCCGCCCAACCAATTTTTATTGCCGCCCACCGACTTCGTTCGTCTTTTTTATTTTCGGCAGAGTTTTTGTACTATTATTATACTGCACGTTTCGATTTACTTATAGAATTAAAGCCATCACGTTATATGAAAAAAAAGGTTAGTTTAAGCACACATAGTTTAACGTAGAGTATATATTATTATTAAGGAGAACACGTTCTTATTGTGAAGTTATAATTATTCAGAACCTATGTTCTATTCAGAACCTGTTCTATTCAGTTTGTTATTTAGAACATTTTGTATTAAAAATATCACAGACCTATATTCTAAATAATTACAACTTCACAGTAAAAATGCGTTCTCTTTAATAATGTATAAGTTGTATCAATGTGTCCAAAATTTACTAAAAATGAATCATTAATTCTGGCGTCTCCTATCGGATTAATCAAAGGAATTTGAAATTCTGTAAAAATAAAGAAGATGGTTTTCAAATAATGAAACGATAGATGTATTAATTTGGAATGTGTAATTTGTCGTCAATCCACTGTGTTGGTGTAGCATAATCGGATAATGCACGTCCCTCGAATTAGAAGGGATCCAGTTTCGAATCCCGGTAGCAACAACAATATTTTTCGATAAAATTGATATTATATATATGTTTTTCTAATTAATAAATTTAATTTGTATTAGAGTATATTTATCCAACAATAAATTAAACTAGCATAGAAATTACACTGCAGGTGGCCAACAAATGTTACAGATTAAGTTTCAAATCTACAAAACATTCCTGAGTCCAGTCCTCACGTGTAGATCTGAAAGCTTCACTATTGGTCATTGAATTTAAGATACTATGTAGAATATTTGGTGCTAAAAATGAAAACGGGGTATGCATATGCGTAACCAAGAATTAGACGTAGAATTTAGTGAATCCAATATTGTTTATTCTGCTAACATGAAAGTCCATCAGACGTTGCCTTTTTAATTTGTACAACAACAATCAACACGCGTCATTCGTATAGACACCTGCACATAAGATACTTTAGGGATATGAATTTACTGATAAACTGGGAAAGGAGGTCACTCTTTCTGCAGTTTTCTCTCAGTATCATACCCCGATGGATGACAGATTTAATATTGTTAAAAATCGTACGTATATTATCTGAACTTCACATTGGATTGATTCAAATAATCGTAAGGGTAATGGATAGTGATGATAAAATCGTTGTTTAAATCGTTATTTTGACTGTTATCGTGTTCGATTGTAACGATGATTGATAACTGATTAACGTAATTCTTCGAGCAATGGCTGGTACACTAGAAAGTAAGTCCCCGACAGTTAAATCTTAGTTACCAATCATCGTTAAATCTAAGTTACCAATCATCAACACAATCACAGTCACCTACGATTTACCACCACTAGTAATCGATTCAAAATCATTCAAGGATTTATTCCCCGCACTCCCTGGTTCTTCAAAAAGAGTCTTAAAGAGAACAATCCTTGCATTTGTTCAGATTTCGAAGGAGAAGACTCTTGACCATGTCGTTTTTGCTTGTCTATCAGGTTTCACAATTTTTTTTACAGCGGTCTCATTAATAGTAAACTTCAACTCCCGGGTGACATGTGTCAACTTCTCTCTCTCATAATATCTCAATTTTTGAACGTTAATGATATCAACTTGTAATATATCCTAATCTATATTGTACTTATTCTATAAAATGCAGTTTTAACTTGATTAATGGCACAAATCACTCTTGAAGGGTGGATTGCCTAAGTAAAAGAAAAATATGAATATTGTCCACGTTATCTAGATCCACCGCAACCGTGCTGGTCACGTTCAACAGACTTAGAACGACCAGCGAAGAAAATGTATACAACATCTATTAGCCAACCATATTTACGACTATTGAGCCGAAACTATGATCAGTTCATAGATACTTGCAGGCCTCGAAATTAGGTAAATAATTAATTTTATTTTACGCAGCAAACAATGGAGAAAAATATGAATGAAATACCATTCAAATACTATTCAAGTACTTTGATAGATATAAAAATGCAAGTCACATTCTATTATTGAAGAACTGTATAATTCTTTTATAGAAACAAAATAAAATAATATGGTATTTATGTCGAAATGGTCTTCTCGCCTTCAAAGAGAACGATTGCAATCCGAAGCGATAAATATTTTCTAGGAAACGGAACAATTGATTTGATACGACAAATAACGGATCCATTCAGTATTTTTGACTTATTTTAACTTCAAATTAATCGACAGAAAATTGTAGTACCATCAGGAGGCGGGATTGTCTAGCAAATGTTATTATTTGAAATTATTTACTTTAATAAACAAATTCATTCGATTTAAATAAATTGCGCTACTTTTATTAAAACCAAAAGTTTAAATATTATTAAAAAATTCAATATTTAATATTGTTTTGTGCTGTGGAAATAGGACTTACATATTGCAGTCTTTACAGCGATTAACGCTCAAAATTTAGATTCGGATGCGAGTTTGCAGCAATTAATTATTATTATTAATTCGATTAACTTAGTCAAGTGACTAAATTATCATCTTTACAATAATAATATTTAATAATTTTCCTAACCATTTTCGTAAAAAATTCACCTCAAGGGCGCTTTACACATACATATTTAGTTCTACACTATTTCTATATTTAAAATAAAATATTGTTATTTGAACTTATGGATACTATATTGTGAAAAGCTGCGTTTTCAGTCACTTTTTAAATAAAGTCTCTGACGCACTTAACCTTATGATGGGGAACAAAATTAAAAAAAACCCATTCACTAAACTTAGACTTTTAGTAACAGCTGATCAGTTCTACAACCCTTCCTGCGGCTAATGATAAGAAAACAATATTGAAATATCTTTACCATTTCCATTTTGCATTTTCATTGCATATTTTAACCACTAATTGATACAAAGATAATAAATAAATAAAATATAGGCTCATGTAAACGTAGATTTTCAACATGAAGGCTTTATATGTATATCATATCAAGTAGTTTAGTAACGTTGGTAACGACATAACCTGAGTTTATATCTTTTGCACATTACTAGTATGTGAATATTAGACATACTTACAGAAACGTAACTTATTCGTTTCCTAAATGATTTTATTGATTGTAAAAACCAGTTCCCTGACATTTGATCACATATTTATTATAAATATGAAAACATTCTTAATTATCTGGAATTATATATAATTTCGTACGAGAGCAATATTTTTATTAATTTGCTCCCACTCTATTTATAACATTCACGAATGCTAGTATTTATAAATACAAATAGGTACTTGAAGAAGCTTTTAGGGATCAATCTTCCTGGGATCGATTGGTAAAGGGATCAACTGTCCGAAGGATCTAGTGTCCGAAGGATTAATTATCGTAGGGAACAACAGTCGGGGGATCAAATGTCGGTGCACCGTAAAAACCACCCTTAATTAAAAGAAATTTTTAATAACATGGTTTATTTAATATCGAATAACGATAGTCAATTTTTTTATCTATTTAATTGTTTACCAGATCTTAAAATCACATCTTACCCAATATTTTGATATCTTTTCTTATTTTGTATCATGAATATATAATTCAATACGTTCTCCTTTTATTTACTCAATAAAATATGAAATTTTTAAATCTGTGTTTATTTTATTTTACTTCAAAAATTTAAAAGAGTAAAAGATCTTAGTGTTTCAAATAAATAACAATCAATTTAAATAAAGAACGAGCTGCATTTTTCCCGCGCGACGTCGTGTCACATGACGCCGACTGCGCGCGCACCGGAAACAGGAAACCACTCTCAGGCGTCGCGATGACATTCATGAGGTTATTTTTATTTTTAAGTTTCATTCCGTCCATACCATCCAATAAGGACGACACAGATACAATAACTTCGTTCCGGATACTCTGTTTCTATTCATATTTCTTATTTTATTTTAATGCCTACGTATATCTACTGTACATGTGCCTGGTATCATCACTAAAATGATACATTTAGTTATCATGCTTTGTATTTCCGAAATATTTTTCTTTTTCTTTTATTTGACATAGATTTTTAGTGATATGAGACTTAATATTAGTATATTATTAGATATTATTTATTTTATAAAGATTTTTATTTAGCACAGTTGGTACAGGGTGAATATTATGTTCCAGGCTGATTTTGTTTGCCTGCTATTTTGGTTTGGCAGATATTTGTCAATTTGTATTTAATAGTCATAGAGAACTATTGATTACAATTTATTATGGACTATCTAAAGCCTCAATAACGTGTTTAAATTATAACATTTTATATAAATAATAATGTCAATACTGTAACCATTAGTGGTGATCGCTATCGCCACATGTTGGAAAACTTCTTGGCCAAATTGCGTTGATTGGGCCTACAATACATATAGTTTCAACGGAACGATGCCATCTTATATACAGCCCTCCGCCACTACGCTTAAAATTTTGCGAGATTTTTTTCCCGGCCGATGTCAAATGGTGGTGATATCGACTGGCCTCCTCGATCACCTGATTTGACGACTCTCAACTATTTTCTGTGGGTATACTTTAAAGGAAATGTCCACGCCAATAACCTAATAACAATTCCGATATTCAGGACAATACTCGAAATGAAATTGTAGAAATAACACGCGAAGTGTGCGAGAATGTTATGAAAAATATTGTTAAAAGAGCACGCATTTGTGCCGCTACCAGAGGCGGCCACTTTGCCGATGTCATATTCCATACATATTTGTAATACACCAAAATAATTGATAAATAAAAACCAAATTAAAAAATTGCGTTTCATTTCTTAGTTATTCAAAAACAACATCCTGCCTAGAACGTAATATTCACCCGTTACCTGCAACAAACTTCCGATACTTCAATACTAGTCACACACCCTCCTACTGACGTTGTTTTATTTATCTTTTATTCTCCTCTTTTATATTATATTTCTGTATAGTATATTTATATATGGTCTGTGATTTTATGATTATAATTAGTAATGTTTTAACCGTTATTTTAACTATTATTGTGACTGTGATTTTGTTTGATTATAACGATGATTTATAACTTATTAACATAACTCTTCAAGCAATGACTAGTGCACTAGAAAGTAAATCTCCGACGGTTAAATCGTAGTTACCAACCATCGTTAAATCTCAATCATCGACACAATCACAGTCACATAACGGTTTACCATGACTAATTATGATGTATAAGTTTTAGTATTTCACGATAATTTTGTAAATTGAGTTAAAACGCTATTTTATTGTGTTAAACGTTAGAACGTTTTCGGGAACATCTTCCCATTATTAATAATATAATTCAACTAAAATTAAAAACACTTTAAGACAGTAATATATGATTTATAATGTTTGGAGTTAACGGTGGTGGGGGTGGGGGGGGGGGGAGTTAAAATGAATAAGAGAGGGGATGTAACGGGCGGTATTTGAATGTTTATTATGTTTTTATTGTTATTTTTATTATAAAATATTTCTAAATTTTCTAAAATGTCTAACATTCGTCCTTTGGTATAAGTTGTAAATTACTATTATCAAATGAATGGCTCTCCATTCTTGCGTGTTCAGCCATTTCGAAGTATAGATTTAAGTTTTTTATAGCTTTCTTATGTTCTTCCAATATTTTCCTTATTCTTCTTCCGCTTTGTTCAATATAGAATACGTCAAAATCCTTGCAACTCAACTTGTAGACTCCGCTTTTTTCTTCTTGGGATATTTTTGATTTATTATTCAAAATATTTTTTTTAATTTTGTTTTCTGTGTAGGACGTAGGGTTAAATTTTTTTACCTTTACAGGAATTTAATAAATCTGTTGTAAGTTTTCCTGCATACATTATTCTCCTCCATGGCTTAGTTTCGTCGTTGTCTTTAAGTATTTTTTAATATAAGTATGTATATATTGATGTTTGTATTTTCTTCTTGTTAATAATAGTTTTGATGGTTTTATCTTGATAGCCGTTTGCTATGTTCATAATTGTTTCTTTTTCTTTGATATAATATTCTACTGACACTGGAATTGACAAAAGTCTATGAACCATTGTAGTTGTGAACCAAATAATCATGGAATCCACAAAGTTTCACCAAAAACCTTCGAACAGTCATATTATTGTCATATGCCTAAATCTAAGAGTGAAATCAGGTCATGTTTTGTTTTGGAAAATTTTGATTATTTAATTAATACAGCCTTGGATTACGTCGTAACTCCATATAAATAAGCCGAAAGCAGTAGGGTGGCATTCAGACTTACTACATATATTATATTTTTATTTTTATAACATATAGAGTATTTGCAATTAAATGACACAATACATAAAAACATATGGCATATATTATAATTAAAAATATAGTCATTAAACCTTTCACAAACGCTCATTACGTGCGGTTATATAGTGCAACTACCCACTACAGACTATAGATGTAGATACTATAGTACATTTACAATGAAATACTTAAAAATGAATATTACAGCATATACATACCAGAACAAATTAAAATTAAAAAGCTTAAAATAATACATATATTAATTTCATTACATGAATTTAAATATTATTATAAATATAAATATAAATAAAATAAGTAATAAGAACACACATTAATATGATCGATATACATATTACTTAGTAAGAAATTATTATGTTTTAGATATAAAACTTGACTTTAAATAGTAGCACAAGCCCAAAGCATGTAAGTAATTACAATATATTGTTTTAAATAATTTGTTTCACTAACAAACTAAAAATGTCAAAAATTGATAAAAAACGTCCTGCAAATTGAATGGTATATAACTCTATTAATTTTTATTATTTATTTCAATACAGATTTATTTCCGTAATCTATGTATCCAAATTATAAGAAAATATATTTCGTACATGCAAAAATTTTCTATATTAAGACAATTTTGTGGCATGCAGTAAATGAATTTAATGGTCGTGGTCTTTTTCATGATATTTTTATTTTCTTAATTATGGCAAATAACATTCAGTTTATTAGTTTTACATTACTGTTAAAGTTCTATCTAAGTAATAGTTTTTAAAAAAGTCAAAACTTCTAATATAAATGAATAATAAATTTTTTAATTATTATTGAATGTGGCTCTTAAACCTCGATTTCTTCATCGTATTGGACGTTTGCCTAGAAAGGTTTTAAGCTATATATCATTACATTAAGACATAAGTAGGCTGAGCAATGAAGTATAATGTTACCCAGGAAAAAACAAGCCTATACTTTATAAGAGATATATCAAAATGATTGAATAGTTTTACAAAAAATGCTCGATGGTGTAAATCCCAGATCAATAAATAACTCGTAACAGGGTCATTTGAAAAGTTCGCGACCTTATTCATAAATATCGGTGGATAATATATCCAAAACTTTTGCTGCGCTACACCTGTTTAGCCGTCTAATGTTAAGTTGATCGACCAAGTAGTTTTTGTGAAAAGTTGTCGAAATAAGTAGAATAAAATTTAACATCGTGCCGTGATAAAGTTTTTTATTTTAAAAGCCAACATAAATTTTTAATTAGTTAATAATATGTTGAGTGATTGTACATCTTTATTTATAAATGTATAAAATGGGCTGCAGAATTCAAACGTGTTTGTATAAACTTAGAAGATGACCCCTGTATTAGACACGTTAGTCGTCAGACACATATATTCGTAAACATGTTTCGGGCCGCAGGTTGACTATGGCTGCTTTAGACCATCGCCAATTAAAATAAAACTATCTGAAATTCTAAGGCTGATTACTTACAATACGAGTGTCACATTATTCACAGTTAAACGCAATCAAATGCAGATTTCTCAAGATTTTTTGAACCATTTAAAAAAGAATTCCACTAACTTTATTCATTGGTTTATAATATTAATAAAACCTGAATCTACTATACTATACATCAGAAATGAAACATTAGTCAAAACAATGGAAACTGCATAAGAGATGTTTATTTTCTTTTATTTGTTTTAATATATAATAAAATTAAATGTATTTCAATCACAATGAATACGTACTCATATGATATATGAATATTTTTTACCAATTCGCGTGAATTACCTTTTATATTAATGTCAATATTTTCATTCAAAAAGCAATTATCTTCAACAAACAAACGCAACGGTTTGAAGGTAAAAATTAAACAATTTTTAGGGGTCAAAGGAGAAAGGTCAAAAATCTTTATAAATAACATTTCTATAAAATGATTTTTTTTAAATTTAAATATTCACCAACGAATACATGTGTATGTATTATGTATACGTACGTCACCTTTGAACCAACGTTTTCGCCGCCATTATATCTTTTTCTGAATCATTCTGGTGATGATTTGGTTTGCATTGCAGAAAGCATCGTCACGGCTCTTATAATATCTTCACCACATCGTCATTAAAAGCCTGAGTCTCTCTACTACTGAATATGCACCTCCCTCAGGGACCGCTAATTCACTCTGTTTTCAACCCCTTTCATACATCTGCAGCCTGTCACTCTTTTGATGTCGTCTTTCCATTGAACTTGAGGATGGCCTACATTTGAAATGATAGATAGACGGAGTGTCGGCCATCTTGGATGATATACATTATTATTACAGGTAAGATCACTTAGAAGTTGTGTGTAATAGTATTTTTTATTTATTTACGTGTTTATTTAATATATCATCCGACGACCAAGAAGATATATCATATTCATTCATAATTCTGATCTACCCAAAAATGATATACGGTATTGTGGCAGAGGTGGTCTTATTTTTTTAAGGTCTCAAGGTCGCGAGGTCACCACTTCAGGACCTTCTTCCCCCACCATCTTTCATCTCTTCGACATATATGTCTAGCCCATTGCAGAATCAAAATTTGTACGTTAGGTACTCGATCTCTTAGAGATATTTCAAACTTACCTCTTTTCATTGCTCTTTGGCCAACTTTGAATATGTTAGTGATATTTTTGAGATGTGTGGAGCTCGATGTGTTTTTTTACCTATTTTGTAAAAGCCCATAAGGGTGTTAATAAATTAAATAAATAAATAATTAAATAAAAATAAATAACACCGCAGACAGTTCCTGAACGCACCCGGGAAATACAAACCATAAGCTCGTATAAGCCACACAACTTCACCGGTACCGACCAGATATTGACAACAATAATATGCGCGGGTAGCCACCCAGCAAGCCAGTATTTTTGACTCTTTGACTCTTTCAGCATCAGCAATAAACGTATATTAATTGTAAGCAATATTTATTCTCTAACCTGCTTTAGCTACATTTACGCACACATCCGCACGTACACTCCGCGTCGAAAGAACAGGTGAGGAGCAATGCAATCATTTGGGGATACCAGGCATTCACACATATGACTTTCTGATCCACATTCTGACATAAGAACTGTAGCTTTTTTCCTATATATGTTTTAATAACCAAAAAATCTAGACATACTGTATTTGATTCGATAACATAAACTGACAGCAGCGTTTAGTTTACCGATTAGAAGGAAAAAAAATAGATAAATACATTTTTACGCGTAATTTTAAATATTCCATAACCTTCTCGTAACAACATCTCAGCTTTTCGAGTGATTACAAGCCATGCATCGACAGTGGGATTCATCCTTCCAGCACATAACACAACACGCCACCGCTCACAAGTGCATGGGTTACTGCATTCAGAACGAGAAAGAACGCGGAGAAGAAATGTGCATTGAAGAAGGAATGGACGCGGTGACCAGAAGTTGATGATTGAATTGGGAATAAAAGCTTTTTTTTAAATCAAGTTTTTATCATGAAACTATGCCATACTTATTGTCAATTTATACTGATTTTGTTTAGGTAGCGCTTTAATGTTTCTGAGATAAATAAATTCAGATTTTTTTTCGCAAATTATATGGCCTAATTTAACAATTGTCTCTAAATTCTCTGGCGAACTATTAATAATGTAAAACACTTCACTAATTCGGTTTTTTTTAAATTAACTAAATTAATACGCAGATATTTAAGGAGAAGTAAATATATGAGTAATCAGATAAAATTATTCGATGTTCACTTTATTTTAAGTATACTGGATCAACACCAAAAATAACTAATAAAATAATCCTTGGAATTGTAAAGGTAATAACTTTTTATATTATCATAGAAAATTGTCCAACAAAATAATATGTACATTTTTAAATATTATGGGATTTTTTCTATGTATGTAATCCTTTTATTTATTTTTAATGTAAAAATTGTAAATAACATTTCTTAAATAAAATATTATTCATTATTTCAAATTAAACTACTTTTTATACATATGTAGTAGAACTCATTATTAAATTGAGTAACTCTTTTTTAGTATTCCCTGTGATTGTATTAAATAGCGATGGTTGATATTTCAAAGGTACGAAAATATATTGAATATTTTAAATAGGCTTATCTCAAAAATATATATTTATTTTCTTATAAATTGTATCATAAGTACTACAGACTATCGTATTTTGACATTTATTTACATACATATATATATATATATATATATATATATATATATATATATATATGTAAATAATTAATTATACTATATGTATATATATATATAGTATAACGAACTATTTACTGGGGGAACCCGCGTCAAATAGTCATGAGAAAGACTTTTATACTCCCGACAAATATCTTAGATACAGCCTTTCACAAAAATACATCATTAAAAATAAACAAACAAAATTTCTCTATAATAATCAAAGAATCACTTAGCAAGGTAATTGCGCATGCACAAAACCTGCTATTAAAAAAATAACTTTCTTCAACTCACTTTAATTTTGCCTCTTGCTCGATGCCTCGATTCATTACCAACATTTAGCCAAATAATTCTGATCATTTGATTCTAAGACACTTGTAACATAATAAATTGTTTTAAAAAAGAATATGACCTGTACTAAAAGTAATTTAACTGCTTGTCACCTCACAAAATGGATCCCGGTACTTATAGACTCCACATTGTGCTGGTGATGAAACAAAGGTAATTCTTCGGCACTGGGTCAACAAAGAACTCCTGGTACAAGAATAAGAAAATATTTCTTTGTTAAGGGTAGGAGACGCTCTTTGTGAATCTACTATTTACGATTTTCTTTTTTGTCTTGGTCTGACAAGCAAAACGCGAGATAAATAATGTGAGAAAATTATCTGAATTTTACTAATGACGTGAATATTATTAAAACAAATTGTCATTAATGTTTGTATATTTTTAAATTGCTTGGTGTTTTTTTTAATTAGACATATTCAATTTGTATTAATACTTTCTAATAGTTTCCAAATATTCTGGCCTATGAAAAATGCCTCAATATTTCTATACAAATATCTATAAAATTTATAAATTTTACCCTTAATTGATATTATGCAAAAAATGACTTCTTAATCGATGATAATTATACTCGTAAACGCGCTAAATGGAAATAGATATTTTTCAAATAGACTAATATCTCAATGTAATAATTTGCAGCCTTTGGTTAATGTTTTTTAGCCCATCCCTATTAAAAATCTAGCTACTAAAAATTTTGGCGCCATCTAATAATATATCGTAAAATAATTTTTTGCTTTCAAAGTTGGTAAATTAAATGTGTTTTATATATTAAATTGTACAGTATCAGGTTTTCGTATATGAATTATAAATAATTTATTCTTAATTAATATAATTACATTATATATCATATTCTCAAATAATCATCTCAAATCTGTTGAAGCCATCGGGACACACCGCCATGTTCCAGAAGATTGATCGATCACCAAACGGTCAACGATGACAACGCTTAGAATTAAGGGTTTGGGGTTGGTGAAAGCGAGGGGGTACTTGTCCTAGGCTGGGGGGGTGCGGTTGGAGAGGGAGGTTGTGGAGACGCCGTTAACGACCTCGGCGTCGGGCGTCACGACGTCTTGCATTGTGCAGTGGCGGCATTGATGTCATTTTTATATTTTATTTTATTTGGGAGCGTCGTACAATAGTTACTACGGACGTGGAACTGATTCACTAGCCGACAGGTAGCTAATGGCTAGTTACCATTTTGTTTAGTTAAAAAAAAATTTATATCTGTACGAAATAATGTAATTTAGCCAAATAAAATTATTCACTTAAAGAACTACGGATTTATTCAAAAATTAATCCCGATTTTTCTATGTACTATTTTCGCGTTTCTTAAAATAAATTAATTTGAAGAATAATAAGTAACAATAAAAATATTGAAATCGTTACCAAAATTGGTTACCAGTGGGTATTAAGTTAAAAAGATGTATAGTAGAACTGTTTTAGAACGATTAGTTTAAGAATTATTTTGCTTTGAATGCATAAAACACGTGACATTACAAAGCTAATATCACGTTTGAAATTGCCCCGTCATTATTTATAATGCGAACTACCTTAGTAGTCACGAATAACACCCTCATGCTGGTAATACGAACGGGTTTTAAAGTTATAAAAATGGTCGGAGTGTATGGTTCAGATTAATTTTTCGCTCGGAGATGTCAGAATACGCAGCTTAACTGCTGCGGCCAGCGAATCTATTTATAAAGAATCCAAGATGTAACCGTAAGGATCTAACATGTAACCGAAGGGTAAATACTTTAATATTATTCAATCATTAGTGCACAATATACTGTAATTTGTTTTAACCTAATCGCATGGTGAACGATCTATTCAGGGAACGAGATATTTCCCTTCGGTCTACATTACTTCTCGTTACATTATTTGTTTCTACAATTCTTTCTACCCATCTTGTTTCGTCGGCTTGTGATGTAAAGAAAAGTAACTATGACAATGGGTCACTGAGATGCTTTACGATGAAATGTGCACGGACGAGTATGGATTTTGAGGTTTCGTTAAAATTTTGAATCTTATTGTCACCAACCTGCCCTAAAAATCTTCAAACTCACGCTCATCCCGACGAAATTTGGATTATTTGATTTTAATTGTAATTTGTTGAAGCTTAATCTGTGTTCTTTCAATTAGATTACATTTTATATCGTAAAACATCTTTTCATTTATCTCCCCCAGGTATTAATAAAAAAAAATCCCAGTTTAGGACGAAGGCAGAATGTGACGAATCAAGATTAGTATGCGTTTCTGAGATCATGAACTCACTTTTCTTATGTTCTCCACTGACTAGCCGGCGACGATGATAGAACATCGTTCTTTTATAATCTTTATTAGATAACTTTAAATAATTTGTTTTTTTATTTCATATTTTCTCAACAAAAGGAATAAAACAATAATAACAATAAAATAAATTTATTTATGTATGTATTATATTATATACCTTTATAACATACAATTAATTAATGAGTGTACTATGCCTATTTCACAAGGAATTAATCGTGTTGAGTTAGAAATAGTTTGTTAATTTATAAAAATCTTACGTATTGATTGAACCTGTCATTTTCGTTTATTTTTAAAAATAAAATAAGGCTATAAAAACTAATAATATCCTCCTGTGTGTATTTAATAAATCCAAGTACATCAAGATTTTTAATCACTTACACCAAAAAAATTTCGGGACCACCCTCGTGTAAGGCGAAATGATTATTTTCTTGGTTTTTTAATTTAATTAAAAAGTAATTTTTCAGTTGGAAAATCTATTTTAATTCAATTGCTTGTGTGTCTGTTTGACATGAATGGTAACAAAATAATTAGATGGGAATATTAATTCACCCCCAAATGAGTTTATCATTCTGTTCTTATAGTTCGCTATGTATAATTCGGTTATGTATAAGGGTAAGCAGGTGTAAACGTGCGCTTACATGTTTCACTAAACTTATTAAAGCAAGATTGTGAAAATTATTTAGAATGTGTGTTGAAATGGTGCGATGGAATCTGGAGTTCATAGCGAAAACAGCCGTCTAGTGTGGTCGACGGAAAAAGGGGGAAGAACCTTGCGCATACAGCGAGCACAGTGACGTGAGTTGACGTCCCTCAGTGGTGGTTAGGTACCGGATGCATTCGGAATCGTGTCCCGATCACCACATAATCAACTACTGATATATTTCTAATGATACTGATGATCCGAAGATAATGATGTATTTTTTTTTCAATGAAACTTTACATGAAATCATAATGTTCCTGATAATTTTTAGGTTTCTTTAAATATTATACGGTTATTTAATACTTTTTAATTCAAGGAAACAGTTGTTAGGGAAAAATGATAAGTGTTAAGGACACCTATAAGGATTGCTAAGAGAGCAATTTGTGTTTCTTACATCATTACTCTCTCTCCAATAACTTCATAATATAATTATTATATTCTTTGCCAACGTTATCGAAAAGTTAGGAAGTGCAATTTTTAATTTTTCAATAGGTGATAGGTATAATTTATAAGAATTAATTTCAGATCACGTGGATGGATGTACAGAACTTTTTGATTTGTTTTCAAGTCAATTTTTTTTTTCACTTTAACAATTATTTAGCATTAATCGCTGACAAGATTCCAAATAATCATATTTTTTTTTTTTTTTTTTGCATATCTTAGTGATATGAATCCTACTATTCCAACTTAAAATATGTTTTTTTGTTTAGAAAAATAAATACAAATTAAATATTCATAAATTTAGTCAAATATATAAAATGAAAAATCTCCTTAGCGAAGAGTATTTCACGTCACGTGAAATATCATATACAGTATTAATAGTATGAAAAACTTTATTGCAGATAGATCTGTAACAGATAATTCACACAGTTTACTCGTACAAGGATGAATTAATACTTAGTACCACGCCAGTGCTTCACTGTACAGAGGTTGAGAACCACTGGTCTATACAATACGCATCGTCAGTTTTTATTTATGTATCTTGTATGACCTACATGTCTTATTAAATTGTCTGACTTGCTAGGACCTACATTGTTAAGATAGGGAAAATTCATAAATGTAATTAAAAACAATTCACTTTGTTTAAACACTTTAAGCATCTCATATGTTCCTTAATCCAAGTATCAAAATTACGACTCGTTTTTCCAATATAAAATTAGTGTTAGCAAAAATAAAGTGGTGTTTAAACAAAGTGAATTGTTTTTATTTATATTTCTAATGAATTACCACAAAGTCATAGTGGAATACAACAGTATAAAATATATAATATAACAAGAATTGCATATTTTGTGATATTAACAAATTAAAGCCGACACAATTATCATAATAATATAAAGTATCTTATAATCTTCTTCCTCCACGGTACTACATCCTAGGGTGGGATTTTACTTTCTCCATAACTGTTCTCCCTGGGTATTCTTCTCCAGTTCCCAGACCCTCCTACCCTGTTCCAATCCTCTTCCACACAGTCAGTTCTTCGTCTTCCTTTGCTTCCTCTGGGGTATCTACTTAGTTATGATCTTTGGTATCCTGTCATCTGGCATTCTGTCAACCTGATCAGCCCATCGCAGTCTTTGGAACCTACAAAATCTTTCAATTATTTCTTGCTCTATTAAATTTTTAAACCCATGGTTCATTTTTATTCTGTAAGTTTGATTTTCTTGTGTACGTACATAATTCTTTTTAGCATTTTGCATTCAAAAACTGATTATTTATTTTCTTTGATTTGGCCTAGGAATCACATTTCGCATCTATTAAGGACCAGTGGTCTTATTATTGTTTTATGTATTAACAGTTTGCTTCGTTAACTCAATATTTTTGACCCCAGCTTGTAGGCTTAAAAACTTTATTTCCAGTCAGAAGATGAATATTCAATTTATCTATTGTCGTATTTAAGGTTTTTAAAAATATATATTAATGGCGCATTCAGATATACTGTAATTAGATATTTTTTTTAACATGTTTTTACTAATTAATATTTTTATCGATTTATGTTTGTGTATTTTAACTGTAATATTTTTTTTGGAGAAATGATGCTTACTATATTAGAACCCCGATTATCTGAAGTATTGTGGGCCATGTCTACCTCGGATAACTGAAAAACAAGATTTAGAAAATTTTTGATGCAATTAAAAATAGCTTAAATTATGCCTACTACCTTACTATATGAAGACTAAGAAATAAAAACATACGAAATCGTTTTATTACCAACAAAAAATTATTTTAAAAAAAGGCATGTATATTTTTTTATTACATTAGTTATTCCTCGCCTCTCTGTCGCTATAATATTCCACAATTTTTAAAACGATACGAAGAATAATATCAATTAGTAATATTTAAATATGTCCAAGAACACACAATAACTAGGTTTTCACCTACAAAGGCACTGTTATTAAACAAATACCATAATTGATATCTCGTAAAGACGAAGCTATTTTATAAAAATAATTTTTTTTAAATTGATTCTCGTTGTGACATATATGCTGTTTCAAATGAATATCAAATTTAGTCCATAGATGGCGATAGTGTAGTGGTGTTTGAAGTGATTCCACATATAAACATATATACAACTTTAAAAAAATTGAAAGATATGGAGGTTGATTGGGTGGAATGGTGAATGTTACATTGTGTAAAGTGATCACATAAGCCAGGTCGTAAGTCCTATAATTACCCATACTTTTCCCTTAATAAAAAATAGCTTCGTCTCTATGAGATATCTATTATTTATTTAATATCAATTAAGTTAATATTAATTATCACCATTTCAATTTTCTTACAATTTTACCCTTACATTCCAATAAGATTACACAAATATGGACCCGATATATGATTCAATCAGGTAGAGATGAATCAGAAGCATGGATATCCAACATTCAAATATAATTTATACAATTCCTTCACTAATAATTCACTAGTCCTACAACACTCCCACTACATATATTTTTATTATATTTTTATTTTATTTTTACTTTTTTATACATATTTGTAATTCTTTTATTCCTGTAGATAAATGACACCACAATAGCACGAAAAAAAAACTGGCTACTTTAACACAGACTTCAGCCTAGCAAAGTAGCCAGGACAACGCTGTATATATCAGAGGTGAAGTCAACACCATCCCACATAATAAACTATGAGAATGTCTTATGTTTATTATATATGTTTATTATGGATCCACTTCTGTTAGAAAAAAAAAAAATATATATATATATAAATAAATAAATTCGCTAAGAAAGTGACAGTCGGCAAGTCTCTCACTCAATCGACACAATCTGCTGTGAATCAAACATTTCTATTTATTAGAATATTGCATATATTATTTCAAAACATCATCACCACGATGCTCGCATGAAAATAATTATATTCTTATTTTATTTATTTCATTTGAAGCTTTAAAAAGAATTAAAAGCAAAAAAGAAGCCGGTGTTCGTTCTTTTCATATATTTCTTCCACATAAATCTTCATGCATCATTAAGTGCACGGTTCAGACACGTGTACAAAAGAAAACAAACGCAGAACGTTTTAATACATTCATTACGGAATCTTGGTTTTTACTGAATGGTGACGAGAACCAGGTCTACTCTTTTTTTGCTCAACTCTTCATCCTAGTCGATTAAATACTTAAATATAATGCGAGAATATTGCGTGAATGAAACTCCACCATTGTCAAGATTTGAAGAAATGATAACGAAATATTAAATATAAAACAATTTTTTTATATTACACATAAGGAGAACACATTTTTGTTGTGAAGTTGCATTTTCAGAACATAGTTTTGGTATTTTAATACAAATTAAATCTATTTTTTAAATTAGCAAAATCAACTTTGTGGTTAAAATCCATTATTACAGATTGTTAACTTTGTTTTATTAACCACTTATGAATTAAATACATCTACCGATTTCGAAAAATATCATTTTCTTTTTCAGGACGTCATCAACTAATCAAAAACGTATGTTATGTTGGTTCTTTAACATAATCTATTTTGAAAAAACAATAATTATTTTAAAAAATTATTTATTACCTAACTTAAATTGTTACTTGATGATACAAAATTATTAGAATAATTTTTAGGAAAATTTTTTAGAATGGGACTTCAAGTTAAATTTAGTCGGTTGTTCATAGTATTTTGGTTAGTTTTACACACTTTATTTATTTCCAATGATTCCAAATGACTTAATTAAAGACCAACACCGTTTACACGTAAAATAGACAATCCCAAATTTTTATCAAAAGTATAATCATTTTCTAACAAAGGATTACCAAATTCCGACAAACTACTATTATTCAAATATCTCAAATGCTCCTTTACTCTTATATTAAATTAAATCAATCATCCTCTTCCTATCCTAGCGTGTTTTACTCAAAGGTATTTGAGATTCACCGCAATATATTTAACATGATTGCTTATTGTGCTAGTACAAGTCGGAAAGATTACAGAATATTAGTTCAAAATTGGTCGAAAATGTATTCGAATGCTATAGCGAAATATTGAACGCGCTTCTCCGGATAGGAAGAGGTTCAGGTTCAAATTCAGGTAGCAATTAAATTTTTTTTAGGTAAAATAGACTACATTCTGTACATAATTTTATTTGTTTAATTTAATTTGTATTAAATTGTAGATAAGTTGTATTAGATAAAAAATAGCTATCATCGGGACTCAAACTTGGAATTAAGGTATGATGCCCTACTCAAAATATGTCAAAATTAATCTATTTTCATACGTAAGCAAATTGCAATATTTCACAAAACTTACGAGTATATATATATATATATATATATATATATATATATATATATATATATATATACGAGTTATGCGGGGCATTGAAATAAACATTTTACGGCGTATCTTCGTGTACAAGCGTCTCAAAGAAGTTGATTAAAATAATAAGAATTCAAGAAGAGGCCAAGACTTAAGTATTTCACGCATTATTTTCACGGTATTTAGATTGGGCAGATAACTATTCAATTGTATTAATGTATTCATATTTTATTCATGAAAAACATTCATTTTGTTTATTAATATAATAAACCTACATTGTCTTCAATTTACAGAATATGTATATATTCAGTATTTTTTATTTTTACATATTTATTTATTAATCATTCATTTTATAAAGTTATGATAAATTAGTAACTGGTTGTGGACAAACTATCTTCCCAATATTTTCAAATTATTATTTTAATTCAAATTATTAGTTAGTATTCAGATTACCAATAAGGCTGCCAGGCTAGATTAATGCTGGTAATAAAGTAAAATGTATGTACATGAGTAGGTTATATTAATATAATTGTGAAATTTATAATTTTTTAAATTTACTTACCCTTTATTATAGTAAAATATTTAGGCGGATACTCAACTTTATATTTTCTTAAACAAATATCAGATATCTCATAGTGACAAAGCTATTTTTTATATTTTAATAGAAAACATATGAAAGTATAGGGTAATTATAAAGTTTTTATATATAATATATAAAGTGATCACTTAAGCCAACCGAAGACAGGTCGTAAGCCCTGTAATTACCCCATACTTTCATATATTTTCTATTAAAATATAATAAAAAAAAGCTTTGTCTCTGAGATATATATAACGTTCACCAATTCTCACCCTTTAATCTCCACATTTATCAAATTTTTTAAAGTTGTATATATGTTAGTATGTGGATTCGCTTCGAGTACCACTACACCATCGCCATCTATGGACTATACATGTCATTACTATAAAAATCTGTTTTTTTTTAATTATTTTAAAACAATATTCTTTATCTGTAAAATATTTTTTAACATATATAAAATGTATTTAACAAAACTTAAACTTAATAACACAAAATGAGATAGGAAAACAAGTTTCTTTTCGAGATCGAGGATTGATTTTTGGGTAATTAAAATAATAAGCAAATGGAATTTTAACACATAAATGGCTTTTTTTTTAAATAGTCTGAAAAGTTAGATATAAAGACGATATTTCACTGCTTAAAGACTTATACAACCATTTATTCTGAATAAATCAGTAGGTAGGTTTTCATGTTTATTAAGTCATCAAAATAATAATAATAATAAATAATGAGTTTATTTTAACAAATGTATATTTTCATCTGTTTTATGGCGTAATACTACAAGTTAACAATCGATCGTCTTTTCGTAACAATGGTTTTGATACCTTTAATAATAGAATAATACCTTAAGGTGCATTTCATTTTCCTCTACCCCCCCCCCCCACCCATATTAACAACCTTGACTCACCCACCCTACGACTCCAACCCCACCTTTCCCCACCCTTCATGAACGCGAGAGCTGTCAAAGACATGATTAATTAGAGAACAACAGAATAAAGATAGCAAATCTTATAAAATACTACAATCTATGGGTGTAAAATGTCAACGTGTATAGGATTAAAACAATAATTATCTATTATTCAGATGAATCTCGTATGAAGCTGCACTGACCTACTAGTTTTGATCATTTTTCCCGCATAGGTGATGCTTCTTCAATGGAGTTTAGCAGCCATGTCACAGGTCTTTCGATCAGCGTACCCGTATCAAAGGAACGAGTAGAGAAAACGTTAATTAACAATATCCTCCACAGTTTGTATGTTTTCCACACTTACTTAGAGGAGAGTTAATCAACTTCCATTTGTGTTAAAAAAAAACATGGAACTTGTGGCAGCTCTTCGTTCAATTAAAAGCATACCATCGATACCTAGGTATTGAAAGATCAGTCTGTATAGTTTATTTTTTTTATTATTTAGAACTGTTGATACGAATACATGTTACAGTGGATGTGTATTACCAGTGAGAATATATTTTCACAAACGTTTCAGTGAAATCATATCCGAATACGTTTCCACCAGTGGAAATATATTTCTACTGGTGGAAATATAACTTCATTAGCAGATTTTAGCAAATGTATATTCTACCCTAACCTATACATGAACTTAACCTAACCTAACCTATGTGTTACCTAAAGTAAATAAAAATGGCTGAGATTATAAACACGGTAGTTTATGCAGTAAATAAATTTATTTAATATAAATGAAAATACTATAAGTGAATAAAAGTGACAGTCGTAAATGCCAGCCACGCCACCAAACTATTTGTTGCCATGCTGTAGGACGACACATCGACACTTAAAGCTAAATATATATATTATTTTTTTTAATATATTAAGAAATTGACCAGATTAGAACATGGGAGGGAATAAGAAAAATATCGAATACGTAATTATTTAATTATTTTGAAAATTTTATTTTGTGGTAGGATGGTCTATGAAGTTTCCATTCTAATAATGGAATCACTCCACTAAAAATAAACGCTATTTTCTATCATCGATGGCCTTTAATGGCGTGTGTCCATGGATGAGATTTCTCTCAAAGATTCGTCTCGAAAGCGGGTAGAGATCTATACAGAGTTAAGCGCGACGCGTACTGTGATTCATTGCTGAGAAAAATGACACGATTAATATATACAGACCTTTATCAACAAATCTCTGAGATTCTCTCATCCATGCACAAACAAATAAGCAGGAATTGCGACAGCTTCATATACGCAGACATGTGTATAAGACAAATCTAGCGATTTTAACTTATATATCATTGATACATGGATTATACTTCCTTGATATTCTTTGTGGTGACAACTTTCGGTTTTCATAGTCCACCGTGTACGCACCAAGTCTCAGAGATTCGCCGTCTGGCGTCTTACTTCATGCTTGTTATACGTCAAATGTCAGTCCATTATTCCATTCGCCAGTTGGGCAAGTTTGTAATAGATGTAACTTGTCTAACTTTCAGAATAAATACTTGTATGTATCTATGGTTCTAGGTGACTTTTATGCGCACGCGTATGCACCGGTTTGAGTTTTTGTGTATGTCAACCAATCTCAAGCTGATCTCTGATTTCATCATCAGATCTCATTTCATCATGTACACGGTACTGAGGTATCGCATTTCGTAGACACGGAGCACAACAATATAACATAACATTCTTACTATTTTTAAAACTAAGTTGGACACTCATCCTATAAAAAATATTATAAACTTTATTAATTCCATAAAATTTTCAAATTAAAATCACTCTTCAGTCATCCGAGTGGCTTGTGGTCTGCTGAAGCTCTTCTCCCAGTGTTCCGCATCAGCTTACATACAGATTGCTTAATAGAGCTGTGCTGCTTCACTTGTTCAGCCACCGTCCTATACCCAGGTGGGTTGAATGCTAATCTTCGCCTTGTCCATCTTTTTCGAATATCATTACTGTGCTCAAAGCTGTGACCACGAGTGTGAATGTTTACTCTCAGATGATGTTGATAATGGTGATTTAAATAATAGCGTTGTTTCGTGAGAGTCTCGCCTCAAGGACATGTACTCGGTGATAGCTCATTCCAGGCAGGCGGTCACACAGAAAGGACAATCCACAACCTTCTTCTGAACCCGACGATCATCAGTAGTGTGGTATTCGAAATATAAGAACAAAGACGATTTGTATTGAACGCTTTCGAGAAAGCGAAGCCAGTATTTTAATTCATGTCGTATTTCTGTAAACTTTGAATATTCATTTTTGTCTTTTAACAGTAACTAAATTCGTGATAACAATGAATGCAGAATTATAATATTTTAGTTCTGAAATGTAGTCAATATCAAACTTGTCAAAATAATTTGAAAAACGTATTACTTGATTAAAAAGAAAAAAGATCTACCAAAATAACAAATTATAATCTATAGTTCAGCTGTGTTGCTATAATATAAATCTATCGTATGACTTTTCTTCTAAAACATCACTTTCATTGACTCAGAGTGCTTTTCATGTTTCTGATGCATGTCTGAACAAAAATAGGTATTTAAAATGTTTGAAGGTCTGTTCAACAAAATACCTGAAATAACTCAATTGAGATAACGTACACATAAAGCGGGATGGCTTTCAATCGGACTAATTAATCTATTCGAAATATCTCTCATTAATTTAATGGCTTAAAACATATAATTATGTGCGAAATAATTATATGATTGCACTATTATGGTTCTGAATAGTTTATGGAATATATTCAATAAAACACATGCCTAAGCAACTATTTTAATAGATTGTCAATTTAAACGTTTAATTAGATAAAAATTTTAATGTTAAATTAAATTTGCGGTGTCACAGTATACACGGTGAAAATTGAAAAATTATAATTATAGTACCTATTCATTAACCTTAATGAAAATGAAATAAACCACGTGTCTCTATAGGAAAGGAATATAATTACAACTTTTTAATAATTTCGATGTGTAAACATATCAATAAACGACAGATTAATATTTTTTACTCCTTCAGCTTTGTAGAATATTTTAATTATTAAATTATAAATGATCTTATTCTAAATCAACTTATACCAGTCTGCATTAAAGAAAAAACAGTTTAAATACTAATTAAATAAATTAATTAAAAAGATATATATATATATAAAATCAATCAAGTTGTTGCCGTATATCACAAACCTATGTTCTGAATAATTACAACTTCATAATAAGAATGTGTTCTCCTTAATGATAAAATAGTTTTAAATACTAATTAAATGTATTAATTATAAAAATATACATATAAAATCAATTTTATCGAAAAATATTGTTGTTGCTGTATATCACAAACCTATGTTCAGAATAATTACAACTTCATAATAAGAATGTGTTCTCCTTAATGATAAAATAGTTTTAAATACTAATTAAATGTATTAATTATAAAAATATACATATAAAATCAATTTTATCGAAAAATATTGTCGTTGTGTTATCGAAATTCGAACTTGGATCTCTTTTCCAATCCGGGGAAGGTGCATTACCAACTATGCTACAGCGACAGTATTTATGACGACAAATTTTCGAACCCGGTAGCGTAACAATATATTTTTCGATAAAAATTGATTTCATATGTGCACCTTTCTAATTAATACATTTAATTAGTATTTAAAACATCACACACCTATGTTCTGAATAATTACAACTTCACAATTAGAAAGTGTTCTCCTTAATAATGATAAAATAGTTGTTAAACTATCCAATTACAAACAAATAATATTTTTTATTTATTACCTTAGTTTTATTAACCACAATTGAGTTTAAAAAACATCTACCGGTTTCGGAAAACACTTTTCCTTCTTAAAAGTAACAAATAATATCATTAAAAATGATCTTAAATTTCACGACTGTTCAGAAATTTCTATGTAGAGTTCTCCCGATTATTCTCCATACTTCCGTGCTTCCAACCTCTCCGGCCAGCGTTTCGGATCCCATTGCATAGTCCAGTATTTATACAATATGCAATACAGTATTCATTATTTTAATTGAACAAACCACTTATAATAAATTCACCGTCCATTCACAATTCATGTTCGCGTTTCAGACCCTATTTTGTGGTGCCTCTGGACAGTTCTATAATAGTTCTATGAGCTGCTTTCGCCATAGTGATTCCAGATTGTAGTTGTAAATTGGCGCCAATTTGGTGGAAAAAGTGTTGGTTTCTCACGTACATTTGTGGTTGGACCACTTTTCATATTCGCTCGCGTGAAAATATTATTTTTCTTTTAAAAATTTTAATTTGTGAAAGGTCAGAATAGTATTACAGTTTGAATGCTCGCAGTCAACTTAGCTAAAGTTATATTAAGCATGGATTACCTATATATGTAGAAAACCAATTTTAAACATGCTATTTAAAAAATTACATTTAAAGGATGATAATTTATTCATAATCATATAATTAAATTAAATAGCATGTAATTAAATATGAAGTACTTAATATATGAAATAGCCAAACGTATCCTAATACTCCGCAGAGTCAGCAGGTGAAAACTGCTGCACCAACATGAAAATTGTTCTTAAGTACTAGCAACAAAAAATGCATTGTTACAAAACAAAGTCCACTGCGTAATTTTAGAAACATGTTTTCATTAAGGGATAAATTACTTTTTCTTTATTAATTATTTATACGAACATAAATGCTTCTTGTTCTCTGTTGTACCTGTTTATCAGTGATGAGAAAAAATGGTGAAAATCACTGGTGTGATTGTGATTGATATTCGATAATATCAGTGATTGAAAACTGTAACTATGATCACAGTTTCATTACTAATACTCATGCGCCTCGCGATATCACAATACACGTAATAAATTTTTTTAAACATTTTTAGCGTATTTTCTAGTATTATTCAAATTTAATTTGCATAAAAAATATATTCTGACATATATATCTAACTTACAATAATATCATCACAAAGATAATTACATCCATTAACAAATACAATACCTTTAAAAAAATGTGTTCATTTTTCGGGTCAAATTCTCAGCATTTCGGGGTCTAATGCGTAAAACTTTTTGGCAGAATCTACTAGATGGCGCATATCACGAATTATAACGTTATTCTTTCATGAATATTGTCGTTTCATATGCACATGCGCCGAATCACAGTTCCCATATTCCCAGATATTCAATCACTTATAATAAGTGTGACTCAAAAACATCAGTGATTGACTCACGGTTCGTGATTTTAACTATTTTAACTTCATCACTACTGTTTATACCTGATATGTGTATTTAGATTACATGAAAATAATAAATGTATTTATTTATTTTTCTGTAAGAGCCGTTGTGGAAGAAGTAAAAAAATTACTTGTTCAAAAAAAATAAGTATATGTTAAATCTGCAATTGCGAGAAATGTTGGAAGAGAATAACGAAAAAAAAAAGTCTTATTTTAAAACGAAATTTGGCGCGCATCACGGAAGCTGCATGTACCCGAGAGCCGTCGAGAAAAGGAGATTTATCTTCCAACTGTCGTGTCCTCACCCCTTCGCCACCCCCACAGCTCGGGTCGGTGAGGAGAAGGGGGTGTGAACCCTCCTTATATCGCGTCAGGAGGGAGGCGAAGCAACCCTTAATCTGGCGACCCCTGACCTTCGACAATGTGTGCAATCAGAAGAAAAGCCCCCCGGGAGCTGTGAACGTGCAATTTCATTGATTGAAATTGATTTTTGATACAAAACATTAACTGATTTCGTATTAATGTACGTTTTTCGCGATATTAAGATCATCCATTTGTGAAATAAAGTGGAACAAGGAAACGGTTTTATCGATTTCAAAACAAATTTACTTGCAGTATAAATTTTTTTAGAAAAACGGTAAAATTGGGTTATTTTGAAAATAATGACCGATTTTAATATTGAAATTCAATTAATCATAACCTTGAAGTAAATAAACGTTATTTTTCAAAGTCAAAATAAAACAATGAACACTTCTACACATTTTTGTCAACGAATTAAATAAAACCAAGGAGAATTAAAATCCAAGAAGTCTTTAAATACATTTTATGACGTTTTTCTGTTATTGATTGAGCAAAGAATATTAAAAGTAATATATTTACAACTTAATAATATTTACTTAATAATTTTATTTTATGACGCAGTTGGTTGAGGGTGATAGGATCAGGAAAAATCGTGCCGAAGAGATTTTAAATTTAATTTAGCAAAGACACCAATCAATTTATTTTGCGGAATCTCTGTTTTGGTTGGCGTTGGCTCGTATTATTTAAAAGCAGGCTTTTGGATTATTGCGGCCAATTTCGGTAAATGTTATTTTTCTTAAATAAAATTCTTAGTCTATCGTTTCTTTATTGTACAGTGATCACGGCGAACATACTTATTACATTTTTTTAAAAGATTCTCATTAATATATATCCAAAAATCTCTACATACGTAGGTACCACATGATTCCATCTTACGTAAGATGCAGTAATTTTATCGAAAGTGTAACTTAATCGTAGACTTGTTGCTTATACATGCTCATTTAGCGCAGAAAGATGCTGTCTTCTTGTCGTCGTATTGGTCGGTGTATCGAGAGCGTTGCATAACTACGTAAAGTAATAAATTTTCTGGACAGTCTGTGTTTATTCATGAATGATAATACTTACATAGCTTGAGGGGCATAATCAGATTTATCATGATTAATTCCAAGTTTCTTGCGACAGACTTAAACTAATTATTTTTAATAGTAACTGAAAAACAAATATTTTAAAGTTGCATTTCACGGTTTAAAATAATGCTCATGTTAATACTAAAAATACATTTTCGAATTTTGTATGTGAAATCCGCCGCAGTAATTTATTTATTAAAATATGACTTAATTACTTAGAAAATATTAAATAATTAATGATTTAATAACGTACGAATAGATTCGCTTTTAATTAAAAACATTGTTTTGTATAAAAAATAATAGGTAAGACAATGTTACAAATTTGTGGAAAATAAGATTATTTACTACTTTTATAATATTCATTTATAACAATTATTATGTAAAGATACAAACAGGATAAATTGTTTTATATATATTTTATTCGAGAAATCTTCAGCCTCTGGCCACACAGCTAACCAGGCAATAGATCGCTCGTTCCCTAGTATTTTAATTCAAAATTTAAGTAAATATATTTTAGTCTTCATGTAATTATTCAATTTAAATATGTTTTAATCATCTTTAAGCAATATATTGTCTGCAGTATAAAACTAGTCTAGCAGATAGGGCAAAAAAAATGTGTTTGTTTACTTTGCTGCTAAACCCCTCACTATGTTATTTTTAATTTTATATATTTTCATATAAGCACTGCATAATTATAAAAATAAACTAAAATAAAAATATTTTAAAAATATATTCATTGAAATTTGGTCTCTAGTTTAGTAATAAACAAATTCACAATCACGGCGTTTTCTCGCGGGGGTAGGCAGAGAGGATAGAGCGCCACACTCTTCTGTCACACACGTACCCGTTCATTCATCTTTTAAACAGGCTCGCCGATTATTAAGGTTTCTAACAGGAGCATTCATTAAATTATCTCAAAATTATCTCAAAATTATCTCAAAATTAATATCAAAACTCATGCTACCTGAGGGACCGCCTGACGATACATGTTTAAATATCTATCTGTTTGACTGCGTCTGTACTTATATTGAAAAATTCATCTAGAATAAAGAAACGCAATGCTAGGTGCACTCATCCAACAAATAAATTCAATTAGCTGTCGTCGATTCGATTGCGTCGTTCATTCCCGCCTGCTCTGCCTGACGCCATCGTCCAAATCCGTATTAGAATCCTCAATTAGGAGTCAAAAAAAATGTCTACATGCGATTCGATTGAAAAGTGCTCTCTCACCAACACATGCACCCACCCACACACCACCCCTTGCGCCCTCTCCCGCTCTCCTCCCTCTCGCCTGCCTAGCCACAGGATTTTTTAATTAAGGGCTTTAATCTGGTAGCCTCGCCGTGCGGCTGCATACTAAGTGTTGCATTCCGTGGTACGACGTCCTTAATTATAAGCGTGCAATTTCTTGGGTGGAGTGCTTCTTAGGTAGGTAGTTATTTGGTAAATTTTTTTGGTTCTTTATAATTTGTGTCGGTTACAGTTTGAAGCGACTGGGTAAATATTTGCGGCAAAATATGTAAGTGGAAAGTTTAAAGTTTAAAAAATCTTAATTGCAAAATACATATTTTTTGTTATGAATTTCAAAATGGTTTAATTATATTATATTATGATCGAAGTGAATTAAATCAGATTTTCGTCCGAAAGTCGTCTCTCTGTATGTTAGTACCGCAGCGAATATTTTACAAACTTAACTGAACCTATTTATATAGAAACAGTCTACAATTTTGAAAACATGAGATATTGTTTTTGTCAGACACAGTAAGGTCAATTCGATATTCTTTTTATTAAGGAGAATACACTTTTATTGTGAAGTTACATTTTTAATACAAATTAAATTAATCAACTTATTAATAAACGTTCTTCCTGTACACGGGCTGTTCCTGTTATATTTAATAAAAGAAAATTATGACAACGAAGCTCCAAATAGGGTGGCTTCTCTCGCAAAAAGTACAAGAGGTGTAAATAATTTGAATTTAACAATTCTCAAAATCATAGAGGACATTAGAATTTGTTGTTCCTAGACTGAAAAAAAAACTACCTGGGTCTTTGCTAAATAGTAAGCTTTCTCTCAATTTGGAAGAAGTATTAAAAAAGTGGCTTCTCAATATTGATTTGTTTTACTTGTTAGCATGAAATGGTTTGTTGAAATGTGACACAGATTAGTTTTTATATTTGATTATCTTAAATGTAATAATTGATATGAATATACCTACAGACAAACGTCTAGCAAGATGTTTTGTGGGTCTAATTTAATTATTTAAAATATCATTTAAATATATATATACAGAAAGAATCTATTTATCGAAAAAATATATATATTTATTTAATTTGTATTTATTCTATATTCTGCCCTTCTGAAAATTTCGTGAATTTAAAAAATACAATCAATTTTTCTATAATGTGAAATTTTATATAGAGTAATCTACATAATTTAATATAAAATATACTGTTCCGGCGGTTACGCGACACACGCGCTTCCTTCCACAGCCAAAGGCCAAGGTCCAATGATCTGACACCGGTGCTCTCTGTACTTGGCTAAATATACACATGTACACTACTGCAGTTTATAAATTTGAAAATGATTACGCGAAAGTAAAGTTAATATTTCAAATTTAAATAAACACTAAATCTAAACAATCTCGCAACAGGATTTGAACTTACGCTCCAGGAGGGAGTTTAATTTCTAGTCAGACACCTTAAACCCTCACGGCTGGTGATGAAAAATTCGTGGGTACAAATGTACACCACCGCACTCATTTTTAAAGTAATATATTAATTTCGAATATTTATAAAATATCTGTCCGTAAACTGACAATAATTAATATGAAACCGTACAAATTGTTTCGTTTCATAACTTAAAAATAGCTGTTTATTTGAAAGATTTCATAAATCCTTCCATTCAGTATCCAAATCTCATTACACTCGCTTTAAAAAGAGTCTTGGCTCCGGCGCAACGAAAATTTCGATCGAAAATAAACGCACCAAACAAATCAACATTTTGCGGAGAAGTTGCTCGAAGTTTCACATAAAATGGAGGAAATGTGGAACAAAGCGAAGGTCGCGATAATTTAGCTAAGGCCGAGTGAACACCGAACACATCTCTGAGTTCATCCGAGGGTCATCCGCAACCTATTCCGCTTCCATCCAGTTTGTTCATTATTAGCCGTACATACCCGGAATTGCCCGGAATTCAGATTTGGTTATAATTCTTCTTTATTTTTTAATAGCTTGCTTAATGTTGAGCGTTGTCTGGCTACAATAATATCAAGTGGCAACCGTCGGAAAGACAGACTCGTGAGCTCACTCGCCTACCTGTCGTCTTCCCGACCACAACTTTCGAACAGCCTTCAGTAGATACTCGCACAAAATTTTTTAAAACGGTGTTTAATAAATCTAGTGTCAACCATAAGTAGTTTCTCTTCTTACAACCTGCTCTAGTCCGCCATCATGCATATTCCACACACTCCGCGATCACTCGAACATGGTGGAGAACTGGGGGATATAGGTCCCCATCACGAATTTAAATTGTCACACGCATGATTTTTTTACAACTTGTGCAGTATATAATAATATTTACGCTGTCTCGCACCGCACCTTAATGATACATAGCTTAAAATCGTACCAAAGGTATATTACATACGATGGAAAAAATCTATTCTACCTTCCCGAAATTTAAGACAACAAACAGACGTTGCAAAAACCTTTACTTATTTTTCCTCACGTTTTACAGATTTATAAATAATTTTTACTTTTTTTAAAACCATATACATCTTTAATTATTTTTAATTAACAGTGAAATAATAACCAATAAAAGTACTTACACTTAGTTTAAATATTAATTATTTTCGAACACGCGATCCCATCCTTAAATTTAATTAAGCATATATTTTAACATGAAATCTGCATTAGGTCGTACTTCAATGTAATTTATTATGTGACAGTATTTTATTTTCATGACTAATATTAAAATTAATGCAAATATTTTTAATTTGTTGTTTATGTATATTCTATCACAGCTTCTTACCGTCTTTGGACTAGGATGTGTAATGAAATTTCAATATACTTTGGTTATATGAAACATTAAATTTCATATGAGATCAGAGTACTCCGGTTGGCTCCAGATGCTGCCGTTCGATTCGTCCATTATCATACATCGCGTGTCCAATTAGCGGTGGGCAGCGTTGCTCCGCAAGCGAGAGAAAGGGTGGAGTGACCTGTAATTTATCACACCCTAATTACTGAATCTGCCAGTCAAATTGCTAAGATACTCTCAATGTGCGACAGATGTTAGATGGATTTATTAAGAATTGTGAGTTTTCCTCAAAATCGTATCTATTATAATAAAATAAACGACGACTAACACATTTAACTAAATTGTTCATAGAATAATGAAGAAAAAATATGATTTTATCTATTTACATTAAAATAAATATACAAACCGTATAAACACCGCAGGATAGGATTCAAACAACTTATCAATTATACCATATTTTAGAATAAACCTCATCTTTTTAAAAACAATGACCAACTTGTTATAAACATTATACAACAATGATTTACGTCATAGGTGAGAGAGGCGGGTATGGCTTTAAAGTAATAATGTATGCAAACTCTAAAGAATTTTATATTGATGGCATTCAATATAATATACATTTATATTGAAAGGATGTGAAATATCCACGGGAAAGTGAGAGGAGGTATCAATGTTTTCCACAAGTTCCTAAATTTTAACTATACTAAATTTGACAAAGATCGATAAAATGATGTTGGATTGTATAAAGAACAAACAGACAGACATATTTTAAATTTTATATAAATAAATAATTAATAAAATCAAAATATTGTAGTTGCACCGGGATTCGAACCTGGATCTCTTCCAATCAGGGGAAATTGCTTATTTGATTATGCTACGGCAACACAATACATTGACAAAAATATTTTTCGATAGAATTGATTTTATATGTATATCTTTCTAATTAATACATTTAATTAGTTTTTAAAATACCACAGACCTATGTTCTGAATAATTATAACTTCACAATAAAAATATGTTCTCCTTAATAAAATAAGTAATTGATTTTTCTGGATTTATAATCCCTCGATAAATAAACAAAATTTAAAAAAAAAAATATATATATATATATAAATATATATATACATATAAATTAATGGGATAAATTGGGTATCAATTAGGAAAGCTTGCGATTTCAGCAAGACGACGCAACAGCGAGAGACAATGCAGTTATTGCACGCAAAGTTTCGGAGGCATCTCATCTTTCGTTTTGCCGTCCACCGAAATCGAGCGATATCACGCCATTAGACTTATTTCTCTGGGGTATCATTAAGATATGAAGGAAGTGAAATGATACGCATGTTTTTGTATAATTACATACTAAGTAAAATAGTAGAAAGAGGAATACGAAAGGTAACGGAGAATGAAGTGTTGGCGGAGAAGGTAAGCGGCACTCGATCCAACTAGCATCGGATCGAGCGCTGGACGAGACTCGTCGGGGCGAGAGATCGGGCGAGACTGAGTGCAAGTCTGGTCGGGTGTAGAGGTCGCCCGCGTTATGACCACTGACTGTACTCCAAAAATCTCACTGCTTTAGAACCAGATTTAAAACATTATTGGCGAAACATAACCACAATCATGCGAAATATCTGTGAAAAATATAAAAACCATGAGATTAAACTTATGTTTATAGTTTTCTAGGTTAATCTGCCGTGTATATCTGACCTTTCTGGCTGACGTTTCGGATCGCATTGCAGAGTCTATCATCAGGGCTGATGTGATGTATGATTGTTGGTGTTGTGGTTAAGTACTGGCTTGCAGTACCGTATCGAAAGCGGGGTCTGTCATTTATTAGGTACTGGCTTGCAATACCGTGTCGAAAATAGGTGGTGTGTGAAGTAAATAGTGTTGTGTTATGTTAAATTTCATCTACTGTCGGATCCACTATCTGTGAGGGCTCTTCGTCTCCTATGAAGCATCTTTTGAAGCGCCGGATTCCACGAGGTTTTTAATTTTAGACCGTCATCCCTATTAATGTTCACTGGGTGTATGTATATTTCAATTGCTTCTTTAACCAGACGTGCGTGATGACTCTTGAGCTTTCCTAGGGTTTTTAGGATGACCAGATAAACTGGACACTGGAAGAACCCCAAGGAATCGACGAGCTTGCATGTGAAGATGTATATTAATGTGGATGAGACGAGAGTTGCGCACCATGACAGTAGAATATGGCGCTCTATCATCTTTGACTACCCACGCAGGAAAACGTGTCGTGATTATAATTTAGTTAGTTTTACTTTAGTGCTTGAACTTTATGTTTACAGCAATGCAGCCAACGTGGTACATTAGGGCCTACACTAGATATGGCCCCAAAAAGTCCGCGCCGTGTAATAATACTTTTGCGAGTATCGATACTATTCAATTTTTAACAGGGTCTAATAATTTTTAAAATACTCCAGCGAGAGATGCAATTATAGAATTTAAAAAATCACATCTTACTTGTAAAAGGTTGAAAACGCGTTAAAACATTATCGACGTATACAGTAGTACCTCGTTAACAGGAGCAAGGATTTTTTTTCAATTGCGTTTTTCTTTATATATAAAATGCTTAAAATGCTTTATTTTTTTCATGATGTGAAGTAAACAATTATGTTCTTACTTTTTACTACTTAAACTGTCTAATACAAGTATTTTTGTATCATATCATATTCAAGGGGCCTTCTATTTTGCTTTGAGGTCCATTGCCTTTATCTCATTGGGGTCCAATTTTTGTAGTTACACCGATTGGTTAAATACAAATTTAGAAATTCTTCAAAAAAATTTATTTAAATCTTAAAATAACATTAATTTCAAAAACACGTTAGCGCCTCTGAAGTGTAGAGTCCGTTCAAGATGTTGGTAATGACATCACAAAGGAAAACCAATATACCTAAAAACATCATGTTTCAAAAGGCCAATAAAGTTTGAAATAATGTACACAGACTGCGTGCTATTTATGAAATATAAGCAACCATAAGCGAAAATATGTACACGCATTCAGCTAATAGCTGTCTAATGGCCCGTGTCCATGAGAGAGATTTTCGATTCGAAACAATCTCTGAGATACGGATTTTACTCCTATGAGGTAACTCTCAGCTCTCGTAGTTCAAGTGTACACACCATGTCTTAGAGATTTGATGTCTCGTGCATTATGTACTTCACGCTCGTCACGCAGTCGAACGTAAAATGTTATTGCCGTTCATGAGTTGAGTGATTTTGAATCTCCCCAGCAGTAGTTTTTGTAATTTACCGCCTTATATTGTTTACATATTCATGTTTAATGACTGTATACATGTGTCAAATATCGCTGTCAGTGGTTTAAGTTTTAGTCTCTTTCTACCAATCTCTGAGTTTATCTCCAGATCAAAATCTTAACGTGTGTATATACACGGCATTGAGATATATCTCAACTATTTTTCTGAGATTATCACGTCGTCTCTCCTTCCGTGGACACGGGGCTTAAGATTTAAAAAGGCTGCATTCTACTGGGACCCGCGTATTTTGTTTTATTTCCTGACCGGTTGATCAACACCTCGGGCGAGAGCCTTTCTTATCCGTTCAACGGTGTATGCATCAGAGAAGAAGATAGAAATTAATGTGTGTACGATGGTTCCCTGAATCAAACAAATTTAATCACTAAGTAACAGTAAGCCACAAGTATAATTCCATCTCAATTAATATGGTGTCCTCTAACAAAAAAATATATATTTATCATCCTTCCATTACCATTCTCTTCTTATCTGATCTGCACAACTCTCATCTCATTCATAATCATACATCATATCATGTATGCTGGTCGGTATCTAACAGAACTATCTAACAGAAGAACATTCCAATATCTAGTTTACCTGATTACCATATCTTTCTTCCTATCCTATTCTGACTTATTCGTTTCACTTAATTTTTTTTAAATTTATAATTTAACACAATCAAAGTTTTATTTCCAGGGCTAATTAATTCTATTTTTAATTGAAATAGACCGGAAGTCCCGTCCTCAGGTTGGGCGTCCCTAACCGCGGCTGCAGCATCCTAGATCCGGTAGCCAATAGCGGCGCTGCATTCGGCAACGTCGCTCGCTCTATCCATCTCCGTCAGCGGCGTACATCTATCTCTGTCACCACCCTCCCCCACCCCGCCTCCCCCGGTCCACCCTGGCGAGAGTCGCGCTCCTTCCCCAGTTCCATTTTTAAAAATAATCCACGATAAAAAGGTTTAAGCGACGAGCTTTTTTACACCGCTCCTGCCGTGTAAAAAGAATGTGGCGCTTACGCCCGTTCGGCGGTCCGTTTACCCTCCCCAGCCCCCGGGCATGCAGCTCGCCTGCAAGGGAGCAGTGCGGCGCAAAAGGTCGTAAGCGGCGCGCATTCTGTCCGACCAGATGATGGATGGAGATTTTAGTCCGGGATAAAGGATAGTTTCTTCGAAGGAGCTATGTGCACTCAGATTTAGAGGTCCGTGCGGCAGAGGAACCCTAAATCAGCGGCGGTGTCCAAAGAGCGCAGTTCTCGCGAATTGCGATTCAGCAGTGCCATTAAATGCCATAAAGACGTACAAATCCATCCTGAGTAAATATAATAAGATTTATAATATATTGTACATGGTGACGTACACAAATTGCCAACAATTTTCTGCAAAGACTCATATAAATGTAACAATTTAATGGCATTGTTTATTCTCTTGACAAATGTCTCTAGTTATATTATTATAGTATTCATATAACATTATTTATAAACTGCTAATTTTATAGTATTAAAATGTTGGTATATACAGTACCATTCTAGAAGAGACGTAATAAATCCACTTAAAATAGTAATATCACAGTTGAAAATATTAATATTTTTTATTTATTATCTTTGTTTTATTAACCACTGAATTGAGTTTAACCGTTTTAATGCTAAGTAATTTTCGATACAAACGATCGCAGCGCTTTTGCGACGCGTAGCATTCAAACGGTTAAATACATCTACCGGTTTCGAAAAATACTATTTTCTTCTTCAGGATGTCATAACTAACTAAAAATATATAGCATTGTTTCTTCATCAGAATCTATTTTTAAAATTTAAAAAAAAACAGCAATTATTTAAAAAATAAATTTAGTACCTAACTCAAATTGCTGCTCATTACAAATTTAGTCGAATAATTTTTAGGAAAAAAAATTAGAATAGGACTCGTAGTTAAATTTAGTTGGCTGTTTACAATTTCCTGATTAATTTTACATGCTTTATTTATCTCCAACGATTCCAAATTATTTAATTTGTGACCCACACCGTTTATATGCAAAATTGACAATCCCAATTTTTTATCAAAACCATGACTATTTTCTATGAAATGATTAGAAAATTCTGAAAACCCACTATTGTTCAAATATCTCAAATGCTCCCTTACTCTTATATTAAAATTTCTACCCGTTTTACCAATATAAAATGCAGCACAATCCTTGCAACTAAGTTTATAGACGTTAAATTTATCATCTTTGTCTTTAGAATTAAGAGTAAATTTCTTATACTATTATTTGTATAAAATGCCGGTCTAATGTTTCGTGGTAGGTGTTTAGATATTTGTTTCGAAAAGTTATTTATGTATAAAATCCTACGCCAATTATCATTATTATCATTATGTTTTATCTGTGATTTATACAAAAATTGATTATTATTTTCTTTTAATTTATTTTTTAAAATAGTGTCTATCAAACCTGTATTATACCCATTATTGACTGCTATTTTTTTAATTGTATTCAATTCAATATTGAAATTGTATGTTGACATAGGAATATTGACTAAACGATGTATCATGTTACCCTGAATGTAACTCAATTCAGTGGTTAATAAAACAAAGATAATAAATAAAAAATTTGAATTTTAACCACAAAGTTAATATTGCTAATTTTAAAAGTAGGAAAATATTATTAATAATTAATCAAATATATAGTTTTATTCGCCTGAACGTTTGGAACAAGGATAAAGATAAAGGAATAAAATAATTACATGAAAAAATTGTACTCTATTTTCATACATTTGTATCAACCTCAATGATGATATATAATGCCAGTTTTCCACTGTGTTGATAAATATTATTTATTGACCAACAAAAATTGAGCAAGCTGAAAAAGTCAAAGTGGCATCAAATGAAGTTATTTGATATTTTAAGAGATATTTAAATATTGCAGAAAAGGCACAAGGAATCAAGTTTTGCGGTTGGATGTTGAAATTTTAGATGAAATTTTGACGAGAATTAGAAGATTTTTACTGACGAGATTTTATTAAAATTTGGCTTTGTTACGTTAATATAATACTTTCACAGGACTTACAACTAGTGGCGCCATCTGTGCTAAGGTTTTCGTGTACAACCTTTTTCATCCATTAAAATTTTTCTTACCGTTTATTTTTTTTTAATGTTTATCCAAATACTGTTATTACGTTGTCTAAAATAAACAATTCAATTATTTAAAAGAAAGAAATATAAGGATTAACATATTCTTATTACTGCTCCACGGCCCGTTGAGGGTCTTACAACTCGTCGTCACGCGTCTCCATCCTGGGCCAACCACTCGACAGGAACACGATACGCCTCCAGATCTCTCGTCACATCATCACATTGTCCCTCTTTCACAATCTGGGTCTGCCAGGAGTTCGCCGTCCATTAGGGATCCCTCGATGAATATGGCTCACAGCACGTTCGGTATTCACTTACCCATATTATTCTTTACGATGTTATCACACCATATAAATCAGGATTTTGATAAAGGTCTTTTAACTATGGATTGTTGCAAATTTACCATTACTCTGATTAATTTTCTCTCACCGGCATATAAAATTTTCAGAGTATTTTCCTTTTAATAACAGTTTTTTTTTCTTTTGTACTAGTCCATATTTCATATACCTACGTAATAGCAGAGGGCGTTATTGTGTGGAGGGTTTCAATTTTTAGATTTATGGACGAATAGAGTTTCGGTTTCATGAGTCTCTCAAGGGAAAAATAACAGCTATTTCAACTATAAATCCTCAATTAGATTTTTAGGCTTACGACTAATAGTATAATATGTTATGTTACTTTATAAAATCACTTCATTCTTTGATCTTAATATGAATTTAGTCTTCCGATTGTCAAATTAAAAATGTTCAATTTATCTGATCGATTTTTATTCGCGTGAGTCCGAGGACTGGTAAAAAAAATTACTGTATTCTACAAACCATATGGTCGACGTGGGAGAAAACAAAAATACTTGTTTTAATTGAATATCTAATTAATATACTTAATAAAACTAAACAATGAACTTAATAAAATCGTGACCCGTTTCAGTAAAGTCGTTATTACATTAAGTGACACAAAACTATATTTTCTTTCGGATCTTTTAAAAATATTTTTAAACCAGAAATGACGAATAATAAAAAAATATAAATAATCAGAAAATTCATATGTATTTAGTCTTAATTAAGACTCTCATTTTTATTGATTTGACGCAACGTGGTTTCAAAATTCACGACACTTACGACCGCTTGTCATTGCTATTGTTATTACCAATGATGTATCGTAATTAAATATTGCTTAGAATTCTCTTTTTTTATGATCACTCAGCGATCGTTAGTTATTGTATTGAACTGTGAACATTTTGAAACATTTTATCCTCGACACGGTTCACTTTGAGCCTTGTTGCTCTTTAATTAACTATACGATATTATTACAGTTTGGGAAGCGAAAGCAAAACATTACAAAAACCGAAAAATTTAGCAAATACCAATACTTAAAGGTATTGTTTTTATAGAGACGAAGCTATTTCTATTATATTAAATGTAAAAATATGCAATTATTGGCAATTAGAGGACTTTCAACCTGTCTTTGGCTGGCTTTTTGATCACTATACACAATGTAACGTTCACCATTCCACCCATTAATCAACCTCCATATCAATCAAATTTTTTGAAGTTGTATATATATTACCATTTATAAGCACTTCAAGTATTAGCTACAGCTTCACTGTCGCCATCTATGATTTGAAATCTGATATTCATTTGCTTAACCGTTTTAATGCTAAGTAATTTTCGATACAAACGATCGCAGCGCTTTTGCGACGCGTAGCATTCAAACGGTTAAACAGCATAAATGTCACCAATAAAAATCTATTTTTTATTATAAATATGAAAGCAATATTCTTTATCTGTATATATCACAAATGATTAATACATTATACTAGAATACGCCTGAAAAGTTAATTATAATTCTGTGTACATACACTGTGTAAAGTGATCACTTAAGCCAGCCAAAGACAGGTCATAAGCCCTATAATTACCTATTCTTCCATATTTTCCCATTTAATATAATATAAATTGCTTCGTCTCTATGAGATATATATAATTTGTATAACAACAATGCCTTTGGAGGTAAAAATCTAGAAATTGTGTTCCTGGATATGCTCAAATATTATACCAAATTCCTGTTTTAAAGAATATAATGTTCTAGATATATAAGACAAATCAATACGCTGCAACTTGTCGAATTCTACCACATACAATACATAAATATCTAACCCATAAATAAGCCACAATATAAGGCAACGGGTGAACATCTTTCCACCAATGCCAAAGCAACAACAATATTTTTCGATAAAATTGATTTTATATGTATATCTTTCTAATTAATATATTTAATTCATATTTAGACTATTTTTTATTAACGCTTCTTAGATCCAAAACTACACAATCATTTAATACTAATTTTTAATGGTTAAGTATCTGAAAAATTATTCAAATATCAAAAATCAGTCAGAAACAACACTGTCATACTTTTATAATTAAATACAACAATACAAATTAAATTAAACAACTAGAAAGATATACAAAAAAATCTATTTTTCGAAAAATTATTAAGCTGCTACCGGGATTCGAACCTGGACCTCTCCTCATCAGAGGAAGCGCGTTCACCATTTCGCTACAGCAATCGAATACATTTTTGACAAAATTAAATACTGATTTAATGTATTAATTATAAATATATACATATAAAATCAATTTTGTACCCTACTAGTAGTGTACTTCCCCGGATTGAAAATAAATTTCCAGGTTCGAATCCCGGTAGCGCAAAAACAATATTTTTCGACAAAATTGATATGTGATGATATGTATATATTTATAATCAATACATTATATTAGAATTTAAAACATCATAGACCTATGTTCTGAATAATTACAACTTCACAATAAGAATGTTTTCTCCTTAATAAAATTAAATACTTAAAAAAATATATATTTTTATTAAAATAAATTTTAATTTATAGGTACATAAATAGCTGACGTGTGCATTCCAAGATTTTTTTTGTGATTAATAAATTATAATAATTCAGTTATATTTTTATATTATTTAATTCATGTAATATACGAGATTTGACGATGAAAGCGAAATAAATGTAGATAATTATTTAAAATATGAGTGGGAGAACATCATAAGATTTTTAAATTGTATTATTAAATAATATTAAAAGTGTAATAATGACTAGGATTAATTGTTACGCGTTTTATTTTTGTGTATTATTTAAATTGTAGGCATTTCAAACGAAATTTATTTTGGTTTGGATACCAACCCACTGAAGTTTTTCTGCCCTGAACATCGTGATAATAAATTTATGAGATGGATAATTTTATACAAAATTTTAATAATTAAGGAAATACGAAAACACCATTTACTAGATTTTTTTTAAATTCGAATTTCGTAGAAATATATTATCTCTGAGGTCGCTCATCTTTCGACGGGAGTCATCCCATCTGTCATTCAGTCGCATGTCAAATGCGGGAATAAAAAATGGGTGCTTACTCTCCCACGCCCTGTGACACTGGTACTATAAATTCATTTTCATATTTTTTACAGACCAGATGCACATTTCCTGGTCCACCCTCAGCATCATTGTATTGTATTTCTTAGAACTAATTTCTATGGATGCCAAATACTTAGCTTTCATTTGTTTCTTGAGGTTTTTTGCCAACAGTTTACTGCATAATGATCAAAATCCTTCATTATAAATCAAACTGTCATAATACTATTTTTACTGTAGAGTTTACTCTATTATTTGCATATTAAATCACTTTAGACTCGATTATTCAGAAAACTATTAATCGGGATGGATGTTAAAAAAATTATATTTATATGTTTATTTTTTTCGTAATTTATTTACCAAATATAAGTGGTTTAATATATATATATATGTAACAAAATAAATCAAGCATACACACGAAAAAACGAACATTTTCAATATGTTTTTTTTATTGTGTGATGTTAAAAATAAAATTATGAAATATGTATTCAATAAATAAATATCACATATCTCATAGAGACGAAGCTATTTTTATTATAATTAATGGAAAATATATAGAAGTATGGGGTAATTACAGAGTTTACGACCTGTCTCCGGCTGGCTTAAGTGATCACTTTATATAAATATAACGTTCACCATTCTCACCCCATCAATCTCCACATCTATCAATTTTTTTTTAAATATTTTATATACGTTAATATGTGAACTCGCTTCGAGTACCACTGCACCATCGCCATCTATGGACCAAATATGATAATCCATTTTTAATAGCATCGTCTCTATGAGATATCTAATATTTATTTAATAATAATAGTGCCTTTGTAGGTAAAAATCCAGTACTTGTGTGTTCTTAGACATATTCAAATATTGATAAAATGTATATTCATTCATTTTTATCATTTTCAGTACCTTTTTTTAAAACAAAATTCCTTTAAAGCTTCCATCAACATAAAAAACCTTAAAGTAACCAGTACACCAGTAAATACAAGTATTAATACTACATTCCATTTACATACAAGCCTATTGGCCGCTACCTACCTCACTAAGTACATATAAAGTACCTGTTCTGAGGTAGGTAGCCATTATATTATACGCAAAACATTAGTTTATTTAAATAAAATAGTGAAACATAGTATACTATATGAAACCCATTTTTTGGCATCATAAAGTGAGGCTATATAGTGTACCCGAAGGTATATTATTTGGTGCGATGTTAATTATAGGAAATATTATATATTCCAAGATTTTTTCAACATATAGTAAATTTTTACAATCCACTTAATATTTACCTTCGAATATACCTTCAGACTAAATACTGACCCATCACATATCATATGTATGTTACTTTTATATTTACGTTGCTTTCATTCAAAAACATTGTGTTAAATTGAAATAATTTTTGATAAATTTTTTTGCAAATAATAAGAATTTTATCCTACAAATTTTATTTTTATGTGCAGTTTTTTTTATATAATATGCTTCCGTTATTTTCTATTATTCTTATCCTTAATCTATGTCTTTCAATCTGATTGAGTCTCTACATGAGTAAATTATACGAGTAAAAATAACTCACGACAGCATATAACCTATTGAAACGTATTCGGTTAGAATTTATTTCGTCAATTTAACTTATTAATAATAATATATTTAGTAAGATGCATTAATTGGCTTTTTCACGCAACTCCGGTTGAGAAGGGATGCATTTAGGTGAGAGTACTTTTCTCAAAGGGCAGCAGACACTTCAAGCCATCATTAATCATTCTCATTCCAGCTATGGGTTCATTGGTTTCCCCCGTTCTTGACAAACAAACACCTACTCCTCGGTCATCCATCTTGTTTTTTAAATCTTCAAAATTTTCTAAACCATTTAGTTTTAACAACAAGCCACGTTGCCACGTTGGAGAATCGACTCTTGTTTGACTTAGTGGTTCAAGCGATCTTACTTCTTATCCAAAGTCTAAGGTTCATCACGCATACTTGACAGCCGGTAAAAAAAAAATTATCCTTTTCAGTACAAAAAATTATTTGAAACAATTTAATAATCAAATTTAGTCAGTTATTTGACTTACTATGTTCCATTTACTGTACCTATTCTGAAGACCACTTTGCAGAACTATTTATTAAGAAAAACTTTGTAGAAGATAATGTAAAAAATAAATAAATAGTAGAAAAATGTTTAAATGATCACATTAAAATCCACTGCAAAATTTGTCACGTAGAAAATACAACACACAGAATATTCGTAGTAACTGGTTGAAAAAAGACCAATCAAATATGCCCCAAAATCACTCTTCCGTTCGATAATTTAAACCAAAGAGAAATTCTAAAATATGGTTTCAATTTACAACAAGATATTCAATCAAGAAAAAACTTCAACATTTATCATTCAAAAAGTATAACCTTAAAAATATATATATATTTATTAATCCATTTCATGATTCGTGAATTGTATGTCCTGAATTATTTGGGTATAAAATTACTTTTAGTGTAGCTGGTCGGTATTCATTCCGACTATTTTTGTTGAACTAAAAATATTATATTATCCCTCTCTAAATACGAGATTTATTTCTTATAGAAAGGTAACACGTTTCCTAAAAAACATTATTGTTAAAAAAAATTTTAATAGATGAATAAATTAATATTGTATAAATTGTAATACATGTATATATATATAAAATTCGCGATATGAGAATAGTCTTTCCAATTATACCCCGCACCCATGCATATCGTCTTCATGATCAATATAATATAGATTTGCTGAATAAAAAATACACCATAATTCTGTTTTGTTAAATGAGTCTACTCTGGACAAAGAAAAGTAATATATTATAAAATAATATCAGCAAAGAAATAACTTACTACAATACAATATTTTTAGTAAGTTTATGATATAATATAAAATAAGGGTGGGTCAGTAGCTCATCAAACAAGCATCATCAGATTTGTCGAGAGACATTGTAAAAAATCTTTGGAACGAGAGATATTGTAAAAAAATATTCTCTCTAAATAACCTATATTGTTAAAAATTCTTTATATAAAAAATAACATAACATTTTTAGGACATATTCAAAATGATTTTTAAAGAAAATCAAGTCAGTTCGATAGAGTAATCAAAAAGTATTGTCATATGTTAAAATATTTAGATAAGTAAATATTATCCAGTGAATTCCGTAATTATCTGTATTTATTTTCACCATTTTATGAACTTTAAAATTTTAATGTAAACGATAGTCATTTTACTTCGTTTTTTGGAATTAAAATTACGTTCAAGTTCATTAGTTTTAAAAATGTTTGTATATTTTTTTTACAAATTTATTAATATTTAAGTTGTATGCCATTATTTAATATTTTTAAGTAGGTGGGTGGAGTACCTGAATAATCGCAGCACTCTGAGCTTTCTGTTTCCTTCTCTGTCTCTACTGTCATTTACATATTTAAATCTATAAATTATCGTAATTATTTCAAGCAATATTCACATGTGTGTTTTGTAATTCGTCCCCAAATGCATCTTTTTACACGCTAGCTGGAGATAATGTTGTCTTAATTATTAATAAACCTTTGGGTTTAAAAATGGAACAAAAACATTAGGACCCTCTGCACCATGTGTTTAGAAGAATTTAAATAACGTTTTTATTTTCAGTAACATGAAACTAATACAAACGATCTTAGTGTGTTCATATTTTTAGATAAAGAATGATTGATGACATAAAATTTTTTTTTAATACATAGATGAAATTCACTTTCCGATTTGCAAATGCCATATTTTTAAAATCACTGATGAGACTTAAAACCTAATTCAGAAAAGCTGTTTGAGTACTTGAATAATATTCACTTCATTTTTACTTGAAATCCTTCCCACCCCTGTTTACAATACCTTGCCTTTTTCTGTTTGTTAGATTTTTTAAATGTGATTTTAATACTCCCTATTAACTTTTTCTTTATCTCCTTTATCATATTCTAATCAGGGGCCTAACGCTTGGATATAACTCTTCCACCGCTCTCTATCCTGCGTTGTGTCGATTACTTGGGGTTAGCGATAGATCCATCTGGGTTCGTAGTCTCTCCAATTGCCTTTTCCATGTTCCGCCTATCGAAACTTTGGACTCTCGGCCATCCAAGCATAATGGGACAAAAATGATGATGATGATAGAGCACCTAAATACGTAAATTACTAGATATTTAGAAAAAATCTCGAAAAATAATCTCCGAAAGCATTTTAATAATTATATTTAATAATAGACTATGAACTATTAATAACTATGGAAACATAGTGAAAATTAAGACATCTATATATTATATCATTATATTTTTAATTTCACATATATAAGATTATATGAAGATATATAGATATATAGTTTATTCTTAAACTTTTAAACCTTACTTAATCCTGATAGACAAATAAAAAAATTAGTGAGCCACATTAATATTTCCTCATAATAATTTATTATTACATTACATAAATTATTCCAACCTTTTTCAAAAATCTTGTGTTATTTATTAAAATTTTAAAGGAATATTTTTGCAATTGCAATCAACAAAAGTTCTATCGAACGTATTTAAATAACTCTTTAGTTATTAATTCATTATTAAGAAGAAAACATTTTTTGTGAAGTTTCATTTTCAGAACATAGGTCTGTGGTATTTTAATGCAAATTAAATTAATCAATTAGAAAGATATACAGAAAAAATCTATCTATCGAAAAAATATTTTGTTGTTATCTATTCCTATTCGGGGAAGCGCGTTCTCCATTTTTGCTATAGCAATCGAATACATTTTCAACAAATTTAGTACTTAAATTCTGTAATATTCCTAATCGATACACCTTATTACTATTCCATTTTTTTAAATTATTACTTTAAATATTTCTATCGATTTAATATTTTGATTGCTCTCTATACTCCAATGCAGAACGCTCATATTCTCCGTATTGGACGCTGCGGGTCTAGTGCACCCAGACCGTGATTTCCGAAATCGTCCGTAAAAAAACAACCTCGCATGATCCAATGAATCAAAGGTCCTCGGCTGCAGCAGTGAGCCAGTGGCAGGACACGAGCCCAGGTATACCTCCAACCGGTCAGACAGGTTTTTTTCTTCGTCATTGCATCCCTCCGAAAAACGATCGCGGTCCTGTACCATTTTTTTTATTCGCAGCTTTAATCCTAATATCGATAAAGCGCACATTTGCTTGTGTTTTTTTTGGTTTTTTGGTCCTTCTGGGGGCGCGGGACTGTGATCCTTCGAGCCCTCAAATCACGATCCATACAAATGGAGTTTTTTCGACTCTCCTTCGATTAGTGCCGCGGTATAACCGAATCTCCCGCTACCGTTTGCGATAATAAAACATTATGTTGGAAAAAAGAAATATCTACAATAATTATTTTACTGTCAGTTAGTCAGTAAAGTCTGGACATTTCTGTGTTCTTTTTTACATTTATTATTTTTGGGTAGCTTATTAAAGATTTTGCGTACCAACGCCGTTGGTTTAAAGGTTTATTGTTGAAATTTCTCGGAACATAGAGTGAGCAAGAAGCCTCAATTTTTTAAATAAATCAATATAAAAAAAAAATTTTTCATTATTCGTTGGTCTCGAACTTTTACAGAATATTAAATATTATTCATTTAGGAAGCGCATTAAATCGTATACTACGTGACGTGCAGCTTTTATATAATATATCTGCAATAGACAAAATACCAACAAACACTTAGACCTAGTTTAAAAATAATGTTGACATAGTATATATCTGAAATAATATAAACTTTTTTTAAATCTGAAATCATTTCAAATCTAAGAAATAGTTTTTTAATTCTTATCCAATATTGATATTAATGTTTTAACGTTAACGTTACTCTTGTTGTAGGATCTCAATCAAATTTATATTTTGCCTGTCTGCAGCAGATTCCAAAACATATTTATCATTACTTTGACTAATCTTATCTATCTATGTACATCAAATATAAAGACGGTTATGATATACAAATAATTAGCAAGAAGACCTATATACCTCAGAAACATATTAGACCAATCACGTGAAAGATTAACTTAAACGAAACATTTTTCTTAAACACCTTATTTGTCATCGCAGGAATAGAATGTCATTTTTTATTCTAGATAAATAATCTCGTAAAGAAAACCGTAATACAATAACATGGAAAAAACATGAAAACATTGTATCTTACTTGTAAGTAGTGAATTCAATCCCAAGCCAAAATTGCAATCTTATTATTTTGAGATTCTATTTTTAAGATAATTTGATCAATTCCGCATAATTTTACATTTATATTAAAACACAATTTATCTAAGATATTTATATTTAAGTATGTAGGGATTCATTAAATTACAAATAACGTAAATAATAATTTAAAATTGATAAATATCCTTATTAATGTGAAACAATCTTATTATTGCGAATAATATACCAGAAGCAATAGAAAAACATCGAGTGTTCCATTATTTAGTCTCGATCTAATTCCGAAATTAATCCAAAATCCAAAATATTATATTATTCGAGATTATGCGTACTAATCCCGGAATTCATAAATATAGTATATCTACTTAATTCTGTCTACGATCATTAAATAACAATTTTAGGTGCCAAAATATTCACACCCTAACCCCTTGAGTCATTTTCCTAATTCCTCCTAACGACTTAACACAAAACCTCGCTCACGTCTGAACTTAAAGCTACCGCTACAAAAATGCGAACAAATTACAGGCTTTAAATGCAAAGGATTGTTTTGTAATTCCAGCCGTAATATTGTCGTCAAGATTATAGTACCATCAGTCAGGTGAACAAAAAACCGGGGAGCATAGCTGATAACCCTTCCAGTAGTCATTTGTGCAACAGGTACTACGCAACCACACCGTGCATGGAGGTGTTGAGTCAGTCTATTTCTGTGTCTGAAACGCGGCCTAACCCATAATTTAGCAGGAGCTGTACTAGGGTCGACATTGTAAAAAAAATGGACTACTCGCTTTCCTGAGTTAAAGCTTGGTTCACAGGTTTATTTCGTACATCTACTTCATACGTGAAATTGTTAAATTGGTAACTCACAAATCATACGTTATTTAAGGTTTATTATTATTAACATAACAGCAATATCGTGATACTAAAAATAAACAATAAGTTTTACTTAATTTCTTAAATAGTTTAAAAAACACAAGCGATAAAAGTAATATTTATTTCGCAAAGATTATAACGACATCTATCCATAAATTCAATAAAATTTTAAAATCTATAGGTGTCAGAGAATCATCTAGACCTGTAAATAAGGTACCAACATTCAGAGACAAGTCAAATATTTGACCTAAAATAATTCTGGATACTTTCTCTCCCAATCTCTCGTCTTCTTTAAATATCTTGGAATGATGTTGCTTCAACACGCTGGAGCTTAAAAAATCAAATACAATGAATAATTGACAACACTTTTAAAATTGCTTCATTTTCGTGGTTTTATATCGCAAGTACTAATGATCTAGTTAGTATAAAAAAGTATACGATATAATTCTGTTATTTCTATTAAAATATAGTATTATCATCAGATTAATTAAAATAACTGAAATTCATGTAAACATATATTTTATAAACAAGTGTAAACTAGTTTTATGTTTTTTTCGCAATATCCCTCTAAGCCATCTGTTCTAGAAAGGGGTAGCTCCTAAATGCACTGAAAAAATGAGATTTTTCGTAATATGGCAAGTTAATGTCTACCTGCCAAACTAATGATTAGTATTTGAAGGGAAATAATGGGCCAATTAAAGAAATATAAAAGAAAACAAAATGGAAATATGACGGGGGAGATAATTTATAAAAGATGAGGTGTAAAAAAAGTATTGTGTTCGTTTTTTTATACCTTTGCCACTTCAGTGCATTTTAATAGGGAATCCTTTTTTTGTAGGCGCTTCTTTGGGTCAAATATGAAAAGACAGATAATATTAAAATGTCTTCATCTTTAGTGTCGAATAAATAAAAGTAAATAATTTCGGTCAATATTAAAATAATAAGTTATAACAAATGTTATAATAGTCCGACTAGTGCACTGATGAAAGCATAACTAATAATAACTTAATTATAAAAAAAATATTGTCATTTAATGCACAAAACGACTAAAAACGTGCACAATCACCACACTGCACTAAATTAATTTGTTCATAAACACAGGGTGAATATTATGTTGCAAGCCGATATTGTTTCATTCATATAACTTTTAAGCGTAGCTCGGGCTGCGTGTGAGGTAGCACTGTCTTGTTGAAACCGTATGTGTTGCACGCCTAATCGACCCAATTCGGCTACCAAAAAGTTTTTACAGCGTTGCTTCTTACATCCTGAAAGAAATAGGGGCCAATGATTCCGCTGGCTCACATACCGCACCATGCAGTAAGTATATGTGGACGTAAAGGTTGTAAAATTGAAACTTTTCAGTTCCCCAGTTATGACTGTTTTGTTATTAACAAAACCCGCCAAATCGAAATGAGCGTCGTGATTTTTTTCCAAAAGTCAGATTTGTGTTTATTTTAATAACTTCATAAATCAACTACTCTCTACGTACTAAATCAACTTTAATAAATCGACTACTCTCTACGATTATCAAATACGAACTGACAAAAGTCTGCTAAACCAAAATGGCGGCCAAACAAAATCAGCCTGAAACATAACATTCACCCTGTAATACTACAATTCCCAAAAGAATTTTATACAAATTTTCACTAATTCTGATATAAATATTTTTTATATATTATATATAGAGTCGACTTCGTGGTTAGGGACAATTATTATTATTTTTAAATAATAATCACTCTAAACTAGTTGGATTAATTTTATCATTGATAATAATCAAAAATACGAAATATGCTATTTTATAAATTTTAAATATTTTGAAAATGTAATATTAATATTATTTACTAATTTTGTCTACTGAAAAAAAAAAATATTTTTGGATATACGCACCTACTTTCCAATAATAATTGATTAATTTATTAATGATTTTTTATATAAAACATATTTTATATATTTTTTTAAAACGAGTCATCAGGTTTTCAGCTGATAAATCTACGATCTGGAATGATTTGATATTATCTTTAGCTTAAATATATCTGATTGATGTTAATTAATATATTTTTTAAGTGGCTCGTTTCACCCATGTAATTTCATTGAACATTGACTCCTCGATGACTATCTCAACGTATACTTAGTTTACCCTGCAAAATAGTTCGGACTCTTTCACATCCTCTGATAGGTCATTAAAACTAAATTAGTCGACTTTTTAATATCTCCTCCACGCTGACCATCGATGATACCAACAGCAATCACCGGGTAACAGCTGAATCATTAAAGGCATTATAATGACGTTATTTACTAGTGTAGGTTTAATAGTGTAGTAGTGTGCATACAGTGTCTTCAATAAATTGACCGACCTGTTGTGGATTTTTAACAATTCTTTTATCTTTTTTAGGGTTATGTTTTTAAACGTATATGTACTAGTAAGATAGTGTGCTCTCGGAAAATTGTAATCTCTACATTATTTAAACAGAAGGAACCAAAATAAAACCAAATGTAATTAAATAAAAAATTGCTAATATATGTACATTACGCTAAATAGATATAAGATGTTATCTCCTTTAGAGAGATAGCACGTTTTATACAAAATATTATTTAATGAATATACATATTTTTTAATTAAGTTATTTATTACACATTATTATTGTGAAGTTTAACATTTGTATTAAAATACCACAGAACTATGTTCTGAAAAACTGCAACTTCACAATAATAAAGTGTTCTCCTTAATATATTAGTTGTATCAAATTTTATCCAAAAATTAATTTCTGGCGTTTCCTAGTGAATACTAAAAAGTATTTAATATTTTCGCAATATAAAGTGATAGCTCTTATATTTGGAATAGTAGATATGTCAATTTGAAAGAATTACAGCATAAATAAAGGGTGTTTTTTTAGAGGTATATAACTTTAAAATGAAATAATTTTTTAGAGGTATATAACTTTAAAATCGTGGTAATGGCCGTGGTATTGGCCTTATTAGAAAGATAATTTTATGCCATTAGTGTTTAAATATGATTTCGCATATATAGGCACAGCGGATGACGATAATATAATAACGATAATAAAGCGCAATCTGGAAATCTAATTTTCGACCACTTTTTGGAGCAGATGGGGTCATATATCGGCAATAACTCGACTATTGGCTTTTTTTGTGGTTTGTGATGATCCATGGCAAAGGATTGTCGATGGTGCGACATCATCTATGGATGACGCGGCAAGAATCAGGGAAAAAGCGCGCGCGAAGGAGTGTTGACGTTGTGTGGAAAAAGGTATTTGTTAACGGTGAAAAAGGTGACAATAACAAGCTATTTCGGCTCTATTAACGATGGCGACAGTAAAAATTGGTGATTTGGTGAGATGTTTTGACGGTGAAGGAGACGTCATTCAGTAGTTGGAGAAATTGGAATTGGTGGCGAGATTGAAGGATATCGGAGATCTCGCAACCGTCATACCGCTATTCTTGGAAGGGTCCGCGTTTGCCGTCTACAGCGAATTGAGAGACGAGGACAAGAAAGATGCTGAGTGCATCAAAAAAGCCCTGCGCGATTCATTCGCAATGAACCCGTTTCAGGCGTACGAGCAGTTGGCCCAGCGAAGGTGGAAAGATGAGCCTGTCGACGTGTATCTCACTGAGCTGAGAAAGTTGGCCAAATTGGCGGGTGTGGTGACGGACCAGTTGCTCAGACGAGCATTTGTTGTGGGCCACGATATCACGTGAGCTCAGGGCGTTGCCAGGCGTAGAGACGATTGCGCTGTCATCCCTGCTCGAACGGGCGCGGGCGTTGATGGCTGAACTGCACGATCCGGGCGTCGCGGCTGCGGTCGTTAGACAATCGAGTGGGACACCGAGGCAATGTTTCAAGTGTGGTGGGCCACACCTTATGAGATATTGTACTCAAAAAGCTCTGTCGTGTTGGACATGTGGTGAAACAGGACACGTGTCACGTGAATGCCCCACGAAGGAGGGAAACGGGAAAGGAAGAGCTGGTGCGCCGGTAGTTCTTCCTCGTCAACATTAACGGCGCTACCGATTGTGAAGATTTGTGTGGGAGGAAAGTTGGTGCGAGCATTGGTGGATACGGGGTGTTCGAGAACAGTGCTGTCTAGTTCCATTAGGTGTGACGTTCGCAGTGGCGGAAACCGATGCAGGTTGATTAGTGTTGATGGGAGTCAAGTGCCGTGTGTGGGCGAAGCTGTAGTCAGCATTGACGTGATGTGTGGGGTGAAAAATGGTGAGCGAAGGGCCCAATCCAGTGGAGTGTGGGTTAGTTGTGTGGGTTAGTTGTGTGGTGGTGAACAAGTTGTTTGATGGCGTGGATGCGATTATTGGGATGGATTTCATAAAAATGTGTGGAGGAGTAACGGTGAATGATGACCAAGTGATTTTTTCGAGTGTACAAACAAATCTTGATTGCCATGTTATAAATGCGGCAGCTGAACCTGAAACTATCTGTATCGAAGATCAGGACTTTCAAGCACAGTTTGATGGTCAGAAGTGGTGGGTTAGATGGGCGTGGAAAGAAGGACCGGTAGCTTTAATGAATGACATTGCATCATATTCCAGTCTTCACAAGCACGATGTGAAGGATGCGATCAAGGACGAACTGGAGAGGTGGATGAAGGAAGGCTGGTTAAAGCCGTGGACCGGGGAGTGCACGGGTGTTGTACCACTACTGGAAGTCATTCAGAAGAACAAGGGAAAGGTCAGGCCAGTGCTTGATTATAGAGAGCTAAACAACCATGTGCAAAGTCACACGGGGGAAGAGGTTGCAGTATGTGATGAAACTCTCAGGAGATGGAGAAGACATGGTGAGCTACTTAAACTCCTGGATTTAAGGTCGGCGTACCTTCAAATCCGCGTTGACGAAGATCTGTGGAAATATCAACTTGTGAAATTTGAAGACAGAGTGTATTGCTTGACGAGATTGGGTTTCGGGTTAAACAGCGCTCCCAAAATCATGACAAGAATAGTTAGAGAGGTCTTGTCAAGAAACGAGAGAGTTAAGCGAGGCACTGACAGCTACATTGACGACATCATAGTGGACGAGACAGTGGTTTCAGCTGAGGAGGTAGCGGCTCACCTAAGGAGGTATGGATTGGAAGCAAAGCCACCATTAGATCTGGAGGGCGGACGCGTTCTCGGGCTTCGAATTGAGCGAGAAAATGGAGTTCTGGTGTTCAGGCGTGGGAATACTATTCCTGAACTGGAATCAGCTACAAAGCTCACGAAGAGGCAATTGTTTTCTGTCTGTGGGCAGTTGGTTGGCCATTACCCGGTGTGTGGGTGGCTTCGGGTTGCTTGTAGTTTTGTGAAAAGAGCATGTTCTGGGGATACATGGGACTCACATGTAGGAGAAAATGCCCAGAGAATTCTCAGTGAGGTGATCCAAAAAGTAAAATGCGATGATCCCGTAAAGGGTTTTTGGAATGTTCCTGCAGATCTTACGACGGGAAGAGTGTGGTGCGACGCAAGTTCATTAGCGTTCGGAGCTATGGTGGAAATTGATGGGAAAGTTGTAGAAGATATGTCATGGTTAAGAAAGACCACGGACGTTGGTCATATCAATGTGGCAGAACTTGACTCTGTTGTTAAGGGAATAACGCTGGCATTGAAATGGGGACTAAGAGCTATGGAGTTGATGTCAGATTCCGCAACAGTGGTGGGATGGGTCACGTCTGTTTTGACGAAGGATCACCGGATCAGAGTTTCTGGTATGTCTGAAATGTTAGTCAAAAGGAGGCTTGGACTGATAAAAGAACTGGTGGACGAATATGGTCTCGAGTTGACCATCACTCTTGTTAAGTCAATAGAAAACAAGGCAGATCCTTTGACAAGAGTTGATCGCAGCTGGCACAGAAGTGATGTGGCGGCTGTAGGAGTGGTTGAAAACTCTGATGTGAAACGCTTGCATGAGCAACATCATTTTGGTGTAGACAGGACTCTTCATCTGAACCGACTGGTGAACCCGGACGTTCGGAGAGAGGAAGTGGTGGAATGCGTAAGAAACTGTATACAGTGCCGGACCATAGATCCAGCGCCTGATAGGCACAACTCTGGAGTGTTGAACGTGGAGCGCAATTGGAGTAGGATCGCAGTTGATGCGACACACTTTGGGAGTAAGTGCTACCTCACTGTCATCGATTGTGGGCCGAGTAGGTTTGCCTTGTGGAAAGAAATTAGAGCCGAGAGCAGTGAAGATGTGGTCCGTAATTTAAAGGAAGTCTTTAGAGAAAGAGGTCCCCCGGACGAAATTTTACTCGATAATAGTAGAGCATTCCGTTCTCTGGCGCTACGAGAATTGTGTAGGGAGTGGGGTGTTCGCCAGAGGTTCAGAGCCGCTTATCGTCCGTCAGGGAATGGAATAGTCGAAAGGCATCACCGCACGATAAAGAGGACTGCGGCACGGAGTAAGATCGATCCCCTGCAAGCTGTATTCTGGTAAAACTTAGCATCTGCCCACCCGGGTCAAGAAGAGACGTCGCCTGCCAACATTGTGCATGCTTACATGTGGCGGCACCCACTCGTACCACCTGCTGAACTAGAAAAAACCAAGGAATCCTCGTACCGCCCAGGCGATGTTGTAGTTTTGAAGCCGTCCAATGCAAGGTGTACCACAAGGTGGCAGCCTGGTATTGTCACTCGGGTTGTGAGTGACAACAACGTAGAGATAGACGGTGTGCCAAGGCATGTGCTGGACATTAGACGACTGTTTGACGACAGTGAAGAAAGCGAATCAGAAGATGCAGACGATGAGGAGCTCAGTGAGGCTGTGGAGCTGGATGAAGGCATAGCAGCAGAAGATGATGTGCCAAACAAATCCGAAGGACAAAGACGGGGAACCAGGGTTCGGCGGCCCCCGCAGTGGCTCAATGATTATGAGTGTTGATTGGTGATGAGGACATCAGGAGGGCGTGTGGTTTGTGATGATCCATGGCAAAGGATTGTCGATGGTGCGACATCATCTATGGATGACGCGGCAAGAATCAGGGAAAAAGCGCGCGCGAAGGAGTGTTGACGTTGTGTGGAAAAAGGTATTTGTTAACGGTGAAAAAGGTGACAATAACAAACTCTACAGAAAATAATCTAAAGGTGTTAAATCACACGCTCTTGGAGGCCAATTCACAGGTCCATTACGCGAAAATATGCGCTGATCGAATGTTTCCTTCAATAAATTGATTGTAGCGCGCGTTCTATGGCATGTTGCGCCATCTTGTTGAACTGTGGCTTCAAAAAGACGATGATTAATGGCATTCAATTCGGGAACGAAAAAGTCAGTAATCATGGATCTATAGCTGTCAAATTGGCTGTCGCTGGAAAAAGTGTTGAAATTTCGAAAAACAAGCCTCTAAAAAAACACCCTTTATAATCAGCATACAGCATGTAATCGGTTATTTCCTTGGATAGGAAAGGAACCAGGTTTGAATCCCGGTAACAAAAAAAAATTTTTTTCGATAAATTGAATTTTCGTGTATATCTTTCTAATTGATACATTTAATTTGTATTTGTATACATATTTGTACACAATTATGTTAACAATGTTACAGTACTTTCTAAATAAATAAATAAAAATTAGGCGTCACAATATAGTATGTAGACACTGATCTATCATATGATTTAAAAGTTAAAAGAACACTACATTCATCAAGATGGTCTGCTGCGTTGTACGACACAGTGAAAGATTACTTTTAATTGGTGCATAGCGATATAATTAGAACGCCCACAATTACATTGATAGACATATACCCAGATCAATCAACATGCCAATACCACACTAGTGCACATAAAGAAAACATGTATGTAGATATACAGTTATAAAAATCTGTAACTTTCAGTTATATAAATAAAAATAAACAAATTTTTCTTTTTGGAATATAAAATAGTTTTGAACCATACTAAAAAATCACGCAGTATTCTCAAGGAATAGGCAAAAATATCAGAAAGCGACACACTCTCATTTTCTCACACATCCTTTGCATCGTTCTCATCCATCTAGCTTTTTATGCTTTGTTGGTTCTTCAGGCTTCTGTGTTACCCTGCTTCACTATTTTCCCTATGCAATTGGACCGGGTCATCCACGCTCGTCTGATCTATCCGGACCGTGTAGTATACTTAATACACTTTAGTTTCTGCTCACTCATTCGTAATCTTCTCAAGCATTATTTGTAACGGTCTCATTTCCACAACATTTATTTACTCATCTTATTTTTAATTCTTAATTTTAAAGTTTCACTGTTATCGGTCTTAAGATCATATTATTGGTGGCCAGATGCGATTTTCACTCTTGAAACGAGATCGTGTAATCAATAGCATAGCTACCGCGGTCAGAATCTCAATAGAATCTATATTTCAATGATAGAGCTTTCCCCAAAAACGTAAATAAAATCTCGATATAATTACAATTACGAATAGCCAATAATAAACACAAAATCGTTATTTGAAATCGGATGAAAAACATAACCAAAAATCGTTGTTTTGACATTGTGGAAAGTGCTTTATTAAGTGTCTATGGTATACCATAGACAGTATAGATAAGAAAAGATAAAGGTAATAAAAACAACATGCACTTCATTTCAAATTGAATATATATTTACGTACTGTTATTGAATATATAAAAGAGAAAACATTGATATTAAAATTTTCCCTAGTCATAGACCTGGCCGTTTAATCAAGCACTATACGGCCATAATGACACTATGTCAAACGTTATATTATTATGGATACTATCGGTATATTGAAAGATGTGGCTTAACTATTACTGATTAAAAATAGTGCACTTAAACGTTTTCCTAATTTTTTGTGTACCGTGTTCATGCTATTTCTAATAGTTCCTTATGAAATATGGTTGAACGATATTTAAAATAATTATAAATATATATTTTCAGAACAGTGTTACTGTTATCTTTGTCAAAAAAAGTTCACATAACATTTTCTATTAAATGGTAACTCATATTAGATAAGTTCATATTTATTTATTTTTTTCCTACGTATTATTTGCACATGTATGTATATAAGTAACAATGGTACCACATTTACATAACAAGCAAACATACAATAATTAATTAACAGAATATAAAGATGAATAACATTTGCAATTTAATTTCGGAGAGGGAAGGGGGTAGGGGCTTAATAGGGGCGTAGGGGCTTGTTGCTACGCCACTGGTGATATTGAAATATACAGTATTGTATTATATTTTAATGAAATATCATTGTGTTGTTTAGACCATTTATAAGATTTGAGATTTTACTATTAAACATTATTTTAACTATGTTTTAGTGACATAACCAGCAAATTACTGTTATACATACTAAATAGACAATAAAGATTGTAAGAAAATTTTATTAAGTGTGATTATTAAATTTAATATTATATCAATTAACTTTTTTATTAGGAGAACATTTATTGTGAAGTTTTAATTATTCAAAACATAGATCTGTGATATTTTAAATATGAATTAAATATATTAATTAGAAAGAATCCCGGTGGCGCAACAACAATATTTTTCGATAAAATGGATTATATATATATATATAATTAATATATTTAATTCGTATTAAAAATATCACAGACCTATGTTCTGAATAATCACAAATTCACAATAAGAATGTGTTCTCCTAGTCGTATCAATGTGTCCAAAATTTAATAAAAATGAATTGATAATTCTGGTATCTTCAGATTACTCAAAGGTATTTGAGATTCTGTAAAAATAAAGTAGATGACTCTTTCAAATAATGGAACGATTAAATGTATTAATATCAAAAAGGTAACATATAGGTTCGAAAATTTGTCGCTAAAAATACTGTCGCTGTAGCATAGTTGGATAATGCACCTTCCCGGTTAGGAAAGAGATCCAGGTTCGAATCCCGGTGGCGCAACAACAATATTTTTCGATAAAATTGATTTTATATGTACATCTTTCTAATTAATATATTTAATTCATATTTAATCAATTAACTATTCACTGTCACAAATTAATGGTGTATGATTTATAAATACATCTCCATTAGTATATATTTACGTATTTTATGCTAAAACCACTCGGCTTACAGACATTTGTATGAAACAGTTATTGGAGAGACCGGGAAATTGCTGTTATCTCAAGACATGCTAATTAATTAATGCTTCTATCATTAAACAATGGTGTTTAATATGATTTTTTTAAATCATCTTTTAATTAAAATTAATAAAAAATAATAAGGGCGTGTTGTATTTCTAATAAGTTAAGAAATCGCGAACTATTATAAAAAGATTATTACACACCAAATCACATTAACATTCGCTTAGAGGATCTTGGAATACATAATATTTTTACACCAGCCGCCTGTAGATCATCAACCAAAGAGCGTCATAACTACTCATGGCACTGGTTGCATGTGCCACGCAGCTTTCAGACCTTAAACATCTTTCTCGCATCGACTCCAATCTAATCAAATGTAAAACTGTAACCTATATAATAAACTCAGTGCAACTGTAAGTAATATTTTGCTTTGATCATCATACATTATACATTCCTACAATACATTTCGCGATACACTGAGGGTATGGCTCGTATAGGAGGAGCCGTTCTATCCGTAATCCTTCAATATCATCATACTCCATCCAACAAACACGTCACACTTACTGTATAAAGTAGTTCCAGCCATCCTACATACCAGATTTTTTTATTATTAATTAATAGTAATTAACATTCAATAATATCGATGATTTAATGTTAATCATCATAGTTTGATGATAGTATACAAAATAAATTAACAAAAAATTGGTATTTAAATAGTATTCTATTTACTATTCTGTATACTAGTCCATCATTTCATTACACCCTCTTCTGGTCTAAAAGACACGTAATATACTTCACAGCTTTCAAGTATAGGTACGTGAGTAAATAGAAATTAAATCAAAATTTAGAATGTATTGGAAAAGAAAATTATACATGTATTTCAACTCACTTTCTTTTTGACAAGAATCAAAAATCATGTTGCTTTCGAATACTAAATCACTGTCCGTGATTTCATCACTGATTATCATCTGATCATCACTGATTATTTTACGTTCATTTGATTACTTTTAAAAATTATGTGACATATATCCTAACTTTCGTTGATTTGTCATTTGATGTCATCTTAATTTTAAAATACAGGTGTTAGTATTTGATTATTTTCCAGACATGAAATTGAAATTTTATTAATGAACACCAGGTAACGAATGTGATTGTTAATATTAACTATACTAATTTTCATTATAAAAAAATATTTAAATTGAGAAGCTTTAAATTAGGCTATTGATGTTCGCCAACTTTATGAGATTTTTTAAAATTCAATGTAAAATCCCAAATAAAAGTTAGCATATTTTTTTAAATTTAATTTGAATGGGTATAATTATGAAAGATTTTCCACTATTTAAACTTAAAATTTCTTCAACAGTAAAAAAATCATAATTTATACGAAAACATTTTAGTTAAATTATAACATATTCTATACTTCCCTAGAATTATGAATATAGCGATAGATATTTTATAAACAATTACAGTCTTCACGATGATTACATCATTGCGCTCGCCTACGCATCCGTAAGCGTTAAATAATAGAAAGATTTTTTTTTGCTTACATTGTATCTCTTATTAAATATAATTTTCTTCGTGCTTCAGGCCGTGTGCCATAAATTTAGAAACAGAACAAATATGCTGTATCTTATCATATCTTTAAAATTTAATTAAATTAAGCGACGCTAGTAGTAGTAGAAATATTAAAGAATGTACGTAATGTTCAAATTATATTATATTTCTGTTTAAAAATACACTACCAACCAAAAAATTATTTATTTAAATTTTTTATTGTCTAACCCATATTTATATTATATTCACAATTTCATTCTATTATTAGAGCATTAAAAATCCTCAATTGATACACCAACAATCTTTACACTAACGCAGAGTTACTGTATGATGCGCCATGTGGCGTATGTACCAATTTCTTACAGGATGCAAGAGGCACAGCTGTAACCATTATTGGTGATCGCTGTAGTCACATATTGGAAAACTTCTTGGTGGCCAAATTGGTTCAATTGGGCCTACAACACATGTGGTTTCAACAGGATGGTACCACCTCACACACAGCCCGAGCCCGAGCACAACTACAAATAGCTACAGATGCAATAATGACCGTGACTAAAATGTATCTATATTTTGTTTATTTATTTTTTTTGCTTTTAATAAATAATATTTCGTATCTTAAATGTATTATATAAATATTATATAAATGTATAATATGGCGAATCGGGTCTTCATAAAAAAACCCCGATCACACTGAAATAAATGCATCATTATTTTTATAATGTTAAAAAGTGGTAATATCGACTAGCCTCCTCGATCACCTGAGTTGACGGCTCCTGAATATTTTCTGTAAAAATATTTGGAAGGAGAGATCTACGACAATAAGTCAACAACAATTCCGATGCTACAGGAGAACATTCGAAATGAAATTGCTGATGTAACATGCGAAGTGTGCGAGAATATAATATTATGAAAAATATGGTTAAAAGAGCACGCATTTATGCCACTTAGCCGATATCATATTTCAAACATAATTGTAATAAATCAAACAGTCGATAAATAAAAACCAAGTTAAATTTTTTTATTTTATTTCTTAATTATTTAAAAATAATATCAGCCCGGAACATAATATCCATCCTGTTATTAGTGATATTTCAATTTTTTTTTTAATTTTATGGGTTATGAAAGGCAGCCGAATATTACTGCCGTCAGCCGATGCAGGCAGCCCCTTGATTTATGTTTTATGAAGGCAAAAACCTAATTACCGCGCATCTTTCGAGTTACCGTTCCGCCGGTTCGCGGAGACAAGACGTGACCATTTTTGCACTGTTTAATTCCAACGGCGCTGTTCCGGTGTCTTGACGATTTTTTCTGTTGCAATTAGAAACAACAAAAGTTGCACTCAGATTGAGGCAAGCCGAAATCCACGCAGACCTTGAAAATGTTTTACGTATTTTCGCGCATGACTTGACAGGTAAAATATTCCACCGGATCGGAGAACATAAAGGTGGGTTCTGTGTGTTCGCAAAATGGCGAAGATTTTATTAAATTTTTTTTTAGTGGTGACGTTCAAATCTTAACGAGTAATTATGAAATTTATTTATTTACGATGTCTTTTATCATTTCATTTTTTTGTTATTTTTTATTCCAAATTATGATACAGCAATATTTGCTATTATCTTTCTTTTTAAAGCATATGCTTGTATATATCAATAAAAATTATTGTTTACACGTAGTGTTAAATATTGCATAATAAAATAATAGCATTAGTAATATAAATAATATTATAATTCAATTTTAGGGGTACATGTTATTTTTTAGCTCACTTTGAAGTGTTTTTTAATAGCATTTGATAGTTCTTAATTATGACTAATTTTTTTAATGTTTTCATCTAAGCTATTAAAGATGTTTTCCCTAAGTGCGTATAGTGGTGTTCTGCAAAAGATGTATTGATTTTAAAGCATAAAAATACGAATTTAAATCTAGTACGATTTTCAGTAATAATTTTTTTTTCTTTTAATATTTGAAGAATAGAATTTCTTTTAAATGGGTCACAAAATGTTGGTACTTCGAATTCTTAAATTTTTATGCTTTTAATGTGAATATTTACTGACAGATTTTAATGTGTTTTCAACATTCACCGCTGGTTACGTGCACACCTAGTACGAGGCGCTTATCCCAGGCGGTAGTCATTTGAGCGTGTGACGCATCTATCGATAAATAATGCAATATAACACACACTCTCATTATTTTGTTTCAATTTTCTTCTTCTTCATCGTGTGCTTAATGCTACGCGCTGTGGTTCCCCGATACGCCTGAAACTTAGTGCACAACACCATCCATTACCTCCGATCTTGAGTCATGTTAATTGCAATGTTTAAAGATAATTCTTTATTTGTTCTGTCCTTACAGGAGTGGGTCCCTGTGATCGCGAGCTTTTTGAGACTCGTCGATTCTTATGGCAACACCTCCAAATTATGCAAGAATCCTTAGATCTATTGTTTTGTTATTTTTTTAAATTTGAGTTACTAATCAAAAAATACACCATGAGAAATAAATAAATAAATAAATTTATAGTTAAACTCGTTTGTTCTTATATTCGTTACATAATATTTGATATTATTTAAGTCACAAGTCACGTGTTCAGAGACTTAGGAGTACATTTTTTTCATATTTTAATTAGTTCAAAATTTAAAAAATATTGCCAAATAATTGATTATGATTGTGTTTATTAAAATGATGTGCACAAATTGTTGTAATATAGTACGATAACTTTCTCTTGTGATTTTTACTAAGAAATTTGGTAAAAATTTGTTGCAGAGGTGATTAATTTAACTACTTACTTTTTGCCTTAAATAGCGAAATATGAATGTAGTAAAGAAAAAAGATGCTAAGACAGCAATTTAAAAGTAACCTATTTTAATAACTAATATCATAAAAATAATCTGCTTTTAAATTCAAATATTTGATATCTTTCCAATAATCATTTGAACGGTTGATGATAAACGGTTAACGGGAAACTATTATTTGAGCATCAATCTCAGAGTTATTCATACTTGTAACTGTAAACTAAGTGCTTCCTATTCTGAATTCGTTTATGTAATGTATCTCATTACGAATTAACTCTCACGGGTGAACCAACTTTTTACAACAAAAATATTTGTGTAATATTTCTTTAGTTTTAACGTGACTTTTTTTTTACACATTATAACATATATTATAACAAAGGAAACATCATTGATTTACTATTTGGAAATATAAATGACATAAAACAAAAAAAAATCTATCATCTTATCTACACTAACTCTAAATTAAACAAAAATCATAATGAATTAATAGAATATTATTTGTAAACGCATATTTTCCTTCAACACACCTGAAATGTGAAATTTTTAAATAATTTAATGTGACAAAGAAATCAAAGTTAAATGGTTGCAAAACAGAAGATTATTACATATTAATTTTATCTATATTTTATTAATTTTATCGAAAAGCTAGCATACAATTATACGAAGCGCGTTTTTTGAGTATGTATCGGAATTTTTTTTAAAGAAACACAACTTCATTTTTAAAACACTTTCTTCGGACGCCACATATCTTAAACCACATCTCAACACAGTCGCCACCACTATTAAGGCACTTGCCATAACGGGGCATGAATTTTTCTATACCTTCGTCATGGAACGACGCCCCCTGGGATGAAAATCATGTCTGTACTCCGTCTTTGAGTTCATCATCGTCATCAAAACACTTGCCACCAAGAAACCGCTTCAGATGAAAGAAAAGATAAAAATCACTTTGCACCAAACCAGGATACACTTGGCAATGAATGTTACCTGGTTTCATGTTTCGTGCATTCAAGAAACGAATCACGGACCGTATCTCACAGTCGGCGGGCTGATCTATTGTCTTGAACATTTTAATGGTTACACTATGTGAATGTCTCTTATATAGCATGCGGTATGTCAAAAGATGAAGGAACATTGCGCATGCATAACACCGTAATCACAGCGCTACATTGAGAATATCCGGCAACGGTACTTATTTTAAAAACGCTCCTCGTATATAACATCGTAAATAAAGACTAAGAAATTAAGGGATTCTTACTGAAACCTATACAAACACATAAAAATATTTTTTTAAATATATTAATATTTCAATTTTATTACTACAGTTCTTCTTCTTCTTTTAAATAGGCATCCACCCTTCAAGAGTGATTTGTGCCAATAATCAAGTTGAAACTTTATTTTATAGAAAAAAGTACAATAGTATTATAGAATGAAAAATATTATATTACAAGTCAATAACATTGTCGTTTAAAAAATTTGCTATTATATAGATTAAATGTGGCGAGTTAAGGGAAAGAAGATGACACAAGTTAACCGGGAGTTGAAAATTACCATTGACGAGATTACTGTAAAAAAACTTGTGATCCGCAATGGACAATGGAATTCGTACGTTTTTTTACCATATTAAGTCTGTCATACATCGGGATATAAAATTGATGGGGGAAAACTCCGGAAAGAGTGGCCTTCTTGGCCGGTTTATCAGCACATTCATTTCCATGAATTTCCTTGTGTGCAGGAATCCAAACGAATGACACCTGTTTATGTTGCTGTACAAATTAAACAGACATCTTCTGATGGAACAGATTATCTCATTGTCTAGCCAAACTTTCATATTAGCAGGTTACCTAAATTGCGAGTCGAAAATGTTTAAAGAGCTGTACAAATGATGTGCCGTTACAGAAAATATTATTGTAATTGAAATGGAAATTTTCTACAAAATCATTTTAAGGTTTACGTCTACGTACTTCGAAATAAATATTTGCAAAATTGACTCATTATTATTTTATATCTTTGCTTCATAATCATCTAACAAAAAATAGTCCGGCCGCTCGAAGTTTTTATTTTTTGTTTTCAATGTATAATTTAGAATCAATAAAATATTTAAATTAATCGAAATGATCGCATAACGACAGTTCTTTTCAAATGCTATTCGACTCATATGTTAAATATATATCTTCTCCTAAAATATTGTGTACTAGATGTATAACTGTATTTTGATGAAAGAATTCTCTGACATTAATTTTTCTGTTACCCGAATTTTAACAACGTCTGTGTAAATAAAGATATTTTTTACTTTAAATCATAAAATATATATTAAGGATCTACCTATGATCATCTACATTACCACAAAACATATTTTTTGGATTAATTTTTAAAATCAAAATTTATCAACACATTTTGTTCGTTCGAACGTCGCCTAAATAGAATTGAATTTTGCTCGGCTCTGAAGTACTGACTGGCTTTGTTCCTTTTATCATTCGATTCCTCGGGTCTGATTGGCCCGCATACCGCGGATTTTCTGCACGGACTCATCTAATGATTCTTGTGGTTATCTATGCATAAAACCCTAGATGTGCGGTAGAATTGCAATAAAAGCTCCCGGCAAAATTTTATTGACCGCCATTCGACTTTATAAGGTGCATCAGCCAGAGTGACAGATTCGTAACCCGAGCAACAGAAATAAAGACACCTTAGACCAAATATTAAAACGTGCAATAATATTATCGTAGATGTGATCATTTAAATTATCGTAAACTTGAGACTATTTTCAACCTCAAAAGCAATGGTCCTATTTCCAATTTTGTAATTTTTCAAGGGAGGCTAGAATACTTACATTTTTTTCTAATTTTAAAATTATGTAATTACTAATATTTGTATGTATCAGTCATTCTTTGCGATAACACTATTTGAAATTTATAATTACTTTTTTTTTAAATTTCAAATGTAAATGTTTACTTGCCAATTAAATTATGTATATATTTATATGAAGATTATGTGATTTAATCACATCACCTCTTTTCCATCTGATTATTCCACATTCAATTAAAGGTTGAAATTCAGTGTAATACAAATTTTAAATATTAATTAAATCTATATCTTTCTAATTAATACATTTAATTCATATTTAAAATTTCACAGATCTATATTCTGAATAATTACAACTACACAATAAGATTGTGTTCTCCTAATACTGCTAATTTATTACATTATTTTAATGTTTTGAAAGAGTATGTAGTTTTTTTCAGTTTATTGTATTAAAGTTTTTATCATTACATATATGTATATATGTAGGAACATCTTTGAAAAAAAAAATTTTAATTATTTAAAAATTAATATTGTTTTTATCCACAAATGGAGCTGCGACCATTTGTCTATTATGATGAGTTTTATTCTCCTGTATAATAGGATTCATGTCCACTTCCTTCTGCGAACATAATCAGTTTTTACAACCGACCGACAAACGGTGGTGGATCGTGTAAATTGCCGGCATAAAATGGATGTTGTAAAATTATTATAGAAAACATTATTAATCATAAATTTATGATTTCAATTTGTGGGGAATTCGATACGTATAGTGAGAAAATAAATGTAGCGCTTCTGTTTGTTGTATTTTGCCCAATGAACTGCCAGACAAATGAACGTTTATCTTCCGAGAATGAATAGAAAGACATTCAATAACAATTCTTCGTTGTTTTGGTAAAAATGCTTAAAAGAATGACAAAAAACGAAGAAAGCGAACAAGAGGACGGTCTTCTACAAGATGAAGACTGGGCCGTTTACTCAGAATAATAAAATACTTCAATTTCTTAACAATAATTAAACTCCTATACGTTTCATTTGTATGAAGCCAGCTTGATTGCAAATTACAACTCTATTACATGATCTTCTCAACGAGTCAGTTTTGAGATGTCAATTATTTTATGTAAATAATTCTACTTTTAAAATTAACGTTGTGGTTAAAATTCATAATTTTTATTTATTATCTTTGTTTATTAACCACTTAATTGAGTTTAAATACATCTACCGGTTTCGAAAAATACCATTTTCTTCTTCAGGATGTCATTTAAAAAAAAAAATTAAAAATAAATTTAGTACCTAACTCAAATTGTTACTTAATAACTATTTATTTTTTAAATAATTGTTGTTTTTTTAAAAACAGATTCTGGTGAAGAAACAATAATATATGTTTTAAGTTAGTTATGACATCCTGAAGAAGAAAATGGTATTTTTCGAAACCGGTAAATGTATTTAAACTCAATTCAGTGGTTAATAAACAAATATAATAAATAATTCTCAAAGTGAATTTTGTCTGCGACTTATGTTTATATCTGTAGTTATTTTTTAAAACTTGTATGTAAGCTTATTATTTTTTATTCTACCTTTTTTATCAATGGTACTTACATATCGTATAAATTTAATAAAAACGAAGTATATTATGAGAAAAACAATTAATCGATAGACTTAATAAAGGACGTATCAGGGTCATCTTTTATTGCTGTAATAATGATTCAAGACTGGAGATGTATTGTGTATGAAATTTCAGAAAGATCAGGAGAGCTCAGCATTGAGTATACGATAATGAAGAAGAAAGTGCCGTGTCAAGACGCCATTAAAATCAAACAAATTTCATGGATTAAAATAAAGATTGTAAAGTAATAACGTAAAATATTCTCATTGTAGTTCAAAACATCAGCGATAATTATATTCTCTCGCATCTGCCTAATCCGCATGAGGCCGTTTTAAGATCTAAGCAGGGCCGAACCTGGACAGGTGCCGTCCCTACGGGCGTCGCCTGTTGCCGAAGCACCCATGAAAATAACTCCCTTATATTTCTATTGTACAAACACAATAATTGACATATTTTAAATTTTTTGAAACTGTTAATAAAGCTTTAGATAAAAAGTCGTATTGTTTAACTTCTTTTATATTTGTTGCAATTTTTAAAAACAAGTTTATAGTTGGGGCATATTTGAAAATTTTCTCCCCTTTTCATAATTACTGTGATTGAAAACATTGAATATTTTTTGGTTCATCTAAATGCATTTATTTATTTTCCTTCTGCAGATATTTTGTTTGGTAAACACCATTAGGCAAAGATAATACAATGCTTTTGGTATAGTACACCAACTAGACACTTTAAACAGCACAACTCAAAAGAATTTCATTTTTAACAGAAATTTTAAAAAAAATTTTGCAATCGTATTTTTAGCTATTATTTAAAAAGACGAAAGGATACGTATTATTAGAGACGTGACATTATTTAAATATACCTCCCCTTAAAATCCCCGCTCTGATGCCTTACTTTACTTGCCTTATGGATAGGGACGGCCCTGGATCTAGGTAACAAAGACGTCAGTGGACAGCGTGGTCTACTTTTTGACGTTTTTTTAATAAAGAGATTTTTAACCAAGCTAAAATTATCACATAATATGTGTAATTAGTAGAAATGTTGTGAAAATGCACCAAAAGTAGAGTATTTGAATTACTTATTCAAATTTTGTTGTGCTAATCCCCATTTGATCTGATAACGGTCCAGTGGTTAGTCAGACGAATCTTATGGAAATGTATGCTGTGGTTTAATATAATTGTAAATCTCATAAAACACATTCACACCGCCGTGTTAAGGTTATACCTCCTGGAGGCCACAGCTGTTAATGCATGCAGTCTATAATGACATGCTAATTGCATCAAGTTTTTGTTCGTGTTTAATTATAAACATTTTTAGATAACAAACGATTCCTTTTTTAGTAAATTTCAATTTCATTTCAATGGTGCACTGAATAATTATTTACAAGTATGTTAAATACAAATTGAATTAATCAATTAGAAAAATGTACAGAAAAAAATCTATCCATCGAAAAAAGATTTAGTTGATAGCGGGATACGAATCTGGGCCTCATCCTACCCGGGGAAGCGCGTTCACCGTGCAAATTCAATGCATTTTCGACAAATTTTGAACTTGTTGCAATTGATTAATTTAATTTGTATTAAAATACCACAGAACTGTTTTCTGAAAATGTAACTTCATAACAATAATGTGTTCTTAAAAATGTAAGTAGTTAGACAGTGTGGAAACTTCTTTATGACTTTAGAACGTTTCGAAGTATTATATTGTACCTAGTACCATAAATATACTCATTCAATAAGATTCTTATCTTCAATAAGATTGGATTAATATTTTTATGGATAAACCTGTAATATTTTAAAGGAAAATCATTTCAGTTCAAAGTGGCTTCACAATAGCAATCGGTGATAGTAAATAATTTACAATAAATTCATTTAATTTTGATATATTTTATAACTTTTACGAGGTATTACCATCATTTTATAATAATATATCCCGAATATTTAACATTCTATAAAAAGTCAATAAATCAAATCGAATTGAAGAAAGTTATTCGCACTGCGACATCATAAATATTTTAACGAGCACCTGCTAACTGTGACTAACTTAATTCTCAAAAATTTAACAACATATACTATATATTTTGGGATGTTCGTTGTCTGCATGTATACAAAAAAAAAATGCTGAAAAGTTCCATGCTATATAAATGATCAAATAATAGATAAACAAAATATTCCAAGATTTTTTATTTTTAAATGGAAAAGATAATTTTGGCCCATCTATGTATGCACGTGATGCTTGGCAAGATGAAAGGTTCTGAGGATACAGTGAAGGACTACGGAGTATATTTTCACGGTGAATAACAATGGCCTGTCAAGAAATGGGGTGGGGCGGGGATTCGAGTAAGTGCTGATTAGTGCTCAGGTGGTACCACAGAGAGGTGCGGGGAGAGGTACTCCCCGTGGAATGGCAAGTATATTAGCTAACAAGTATTATTTAGATATTACTCATAACTTTTTGAAATAAAGGCACTATGTATCCAATAAACATAAATTAAATTAAACAAATAATAGATATCTCATAGAGATGAAGCTATTCTTTATTAATGGAAAAATATGCAAGTATGGGTAATTACAGGGCTTACGACCTGTTTTTAGCTGGCTTAAGTGATCACTTTACACAATATAAAGTTCACCATTCCACCCAATCAACCTCCATATCTATCAAATTTTTGAAAGTTGTATATATGTTAATGTGTGGAATCACTTCAAATACCACTACACTATCGCCATCTATGGACTAAATTTGATATTCATTTTTCCTGAAACAGCATATATGTCACAATAAGAATTTAATAATTTTTTTCAATTATTTAAAGCAATATACTTTACCAGTAAAATGTTTTTAACGCATTATACTGAAATACGCTTGAAAAAACCGAAGACAGATCGTAAGCCCTGTAATTACCCATACTTTTATATTTTTCCATTAATAAAAAATAGCTTCGTTTCTATGAGATATCTATTATTTGTTTAATAACAGTACCTTTGTAGGTGAAAATCCAGTAATTGTGTGTTCTTGGACGTATTCAAATATTACGAATTAAATTAACCTCTTGAAAGATACACAAACAAAATCTAACGCATTTCCTCAAATAGGATAAGATCCAGGTTTGAATAAATAAACATATATTTTTTAGATAAATTGATTTTTTCTGTATGTCTTTCTAGTTGATTAATTTAATTTGTATTGAAAATACCTCAAAACTATGTTCTGAAATTGTAATTTCACAACAGCAATGAGTTCTTAAAAATATTATATAATCGATATATTTTTAGTAATGTTTACTTATAAATAAGTAGAAACATTTTTGTAATGCATTCTTTATTTATCTTGATAAAAAATCTAATTTCTTCTTCATCTTTTTAGTCTCCGAAATGTCAATTTTAATAAAGACTTCCAAACGGTGGAAGTAACGGTAAAAACCTTGACAATCAATTTAATTTGACGCGTAGTGACGGCGCGCGGCCTGCTCCGGGGAGACGCGCGGTGGATCGTCTCCGGAACCACACGAGAGAAAAAATGCAAAAAAGTTTTGTGTAAGATTTCTAGGAAAATCAACGCTGAATCGGGTGTCGCCGTAGCAAATCGTCGCTTCGCTCCTCACTGAACAGGCGCTACGGACTGACGGGCAAATAAACTAAAAAGTCAACGTTCACGACACAAAAAGTTGTTTAAAACACGTTGCATGGATGTTTGATCTTGACCTTAACATTCACTTTTAAGAAACCTTGATGCAACGGATAATAAATATTAAATTTGAATACTTGTCCATTAGTTGATTTTATGGCTTGCGCCTTAGTTTAGTCCGAACTGGACCCGCACGGATAATCTTGTAACTAAAAATATCAACATTTTGTCAAAAATTAATTATATAGTACATAATGAATTCAGATATATCTATATTGATGCACTAGTTCAAATTTAGAGAATCTTGAAAGAATTTTAATTTTTGTGAAATTTAGCTTTTATATTTTAAATTAGGAAAAACTCAATAAATTTTGCAGGCCTGTTTTTTTTTAAGTTTTCCGTGTTGAAGTTACCTAAGATTAATATGAACCGCACTGCCATTGATTAAAGCCCTGGCGTTCTCCATAGCTCTGTATGAAGTCAAAACATGGACCCTGAGAATGAAAGAAAGGAATACGCTCGAGGACTTCGTGGTGTGGTGTTGGCGATGCTTACGGCATATACCATAAACTGCGAAACGAACGAATGTCTGCATTCTTCAGGAACTCAGCACTAAAAAAAAGCTCTCTACAACATGCAGGAAAATAATTATTTCATATTTAGGGGAGGGCGAGAGGTCGAGATCTCCTATAAAATGGATAGACATAGATAAACATGGCCCAAGATCGCAAACAGTGGAGGCAAGCAGAGGTCCACTATGCTCAATCATGAGCACATCTAGAAAAAAATCACTATTATAATTATTTCCGTCCGTCACAACGTTAAACAAATATATATGGACAACTTTCCATTGTATCACATGAAAGTGTGCAGTTATCGTGTAAAATAAAGCAGATTATTTTATTATTGCATTTATTATATTTAAGCTGTTTTTTTTTTTAAATAAATTAAGGTTATAAACATTATTTCCCGTAATAATACGAAATTTTGACGGAATTCAAAAAATATTTTAGACAGCTGAAATTGTCAGTTTTTAAAAATGAAATCTACTTTACTTACGTACTTACTTAAGTAATTAGTCTTCAGTCCCAATATGACACATTTATTAAAGCACTAATTAATTAATGTTATTAATTTTGTAAATATGAAGTTATGAGCATTCTCCTCTACTGCCAGTGCCTCTAGATATGTCTGTGAACTGTATTTCAATACGTATACGAGGCACTTGTTACAGTATGCGTGTGTGTTGTGTATGAACACAAATCTAGGCGATACCCGAAAAGAACCCATCAACAAGAACCACATTGTCTAGGTCTGGTCTGATCTAATAGCCAAACGGCATATACTCAACTTACGGTCAACTTTTGTCGAAAGCTAGTTGCAATCTCAGCAGCCTGCATATTTTATTATTAGGAAAAAAATATGAAAAATTAATAGGAACTTGAAGGACAATATATTTATTAATTTACTTATTATTGTGTATAATAATCGCTTTAATCTGGATTAAAACACAAAATTATAGCAACACCTTCTTAAAAAACAAACAAGTTTCCATACATACTGACAACCATTAAAATTTTAGAATAGTAAAGACTGCTATTGGTCGAATCTCAATATGAATGGCGGCGGACAAAAGCAACTGACTTTACAACTAAAAGTGATTTTGAATTATCAATTTACATAAAAAAGAGTTATGTTTAATTGTTAGTTAATTAAAACAATACGAAAAAACTATGTGAAAATAACAATGCATTAAAAATTAGGAAATTGATAAAAATTGTGATTTCTAACTTTCTTACTCTCAATTGTAGAATTAAAAATATTTATGTATGACAATAATACGTTAATAGTCATTGTATGATTACAATATTACAACATTAAAACAGTATCAATAGGCTACAGTACTATTTCAAAAAATTTATTAGGTAGGCATATTAAAACTTTAATATTTACATATAAAATAAAGGTGTGGTTTGAAAACCATTGAATAATTGAATGATGTTCTGTAATAATGTGTTAAGCCACACTCAACTTAGACTAAGAATTTTGACGTTAAAGATAGAACACCTATATTATAAAAAATATGAGTACCTGCTTCATTGTGCAGTGTACCATAACTGAGAAACAATGTAACACGATGATATACACCTTAAGCTTCTTAAACTAATACTACATAATTTTACGTTCCTTTGAATTGCTGGTAAACTAATTGCGGTATTAAAAATACTTTGTAAATGTCCAATGTGCTTAAATTATTTACACAAATAAAGAATATGATTTGATGTTTAAGAATCTGACTCATTTTTTTCAATATTGAAGGTTAATTTAATACACTATTGCAGTACACCGTCCAGTTGTTACATTTATAGTAAATTTTGTTATTTTGTTTTGTTTTTTCAAATCGTAAATTTTCAAATTGATTAATAAAAAATAAAAATAAATTATTAAGTATAAATTATGTCAAGCCTAATTTAATCTTGTTTTACTTATGCAGTAATCAAACATTTGGAGGATTATTAGATAGAATTTTTCACCCTTACATACTTTTATAATACTCTTTTGTTATATTTCGTTATTAAGTTATTTCTAGCTTGACTACTCTATGTGTAGTTAGTTAGTAGAGTATATCTGAATACCCAGATTTACTTTTCTAAATTCTTCCATTTCCTCTTCTCCTACATTGCATCTTATTCGTTAAATAATGCATACCGTGAAAGATTATTGTTTAAAAATACACGCATATTTCATTTGGTTTTTGTTAGCCATAATGATAGTATGTATTAATACGTCGCTTACACATTTTGTGACGCATGGTTAAATTATAACATGTAATGTTATTACGTAAAGATATTAAACGACTCCTTTCGGCAGGAGCCTGGACCTCGGGACCAGATGTCGCCTGTATCGTCGGTCAGCTGGTAGCGGCGATGATGACGGTGAACTTGAATCTCCCATTCCATGGGTCATTGAACTGACTCAGAAATCAAGTCAGAAACAACACAAAGTTCTATGTTCAGACTTGAGGAAATATGAAAAGACCGTGATATTTCTGAGACAACGAATAAATGGCTTTATAGTCTCTGGTGCGTTTTATATTTTTATATAGCGTGGAATCGTGGACCCTGAAGGCGAGGGAGAGAAGACGAATTGATGCCTTTGAGATGTGATGTTGGAGACACATTTTGCGCATATCGTGGATAGCGGGATGCACAAATGTCTCCATTCAGTAGGAACTAAATTTTTTGAATTTTTTGGACGTCTTGCGAGAAGGGAAGATAGCTTGGAGAAACTTGTTAGGGCCACGTGTGGACGAGGAGGAAGAGGGAGATACCCGTTGGACTGACCAAGTGGAAAAGGCAAACAGGTATTTCTCTGATGACAGTTCTAAGACCTGCAGGATGCCGAGAAAAGTGGAGGAGCGTAGTCAAGAGGGTAGGAGTTGATAGAGATTGCGATCCTTAGTCAGAGGGAGCGATGTGGATAATGAACTATTAACAATTTAGGAAAAGAATCTAGTTAAATATAAAAATATATTTTTTTTATTTATTATCTTTGTTTTATTAACCACTATTTATTGATTATTTAACATGTTTCGATACCTGTGGTATCTTCTTCAGGAAACAATGTATACTGAACATAAAAATACAAGTATTTTGTCTAATTATTTATATTAAATGAGGCCTCGAAGTAATTTTTTAAGAAAAATGCATCCATGTCATGAAATAATTGCGTGAATTTTGTTTACTATTATTAATACGTAAATTTTCCGATTAATTAATAAAATAATGTTTTCCGGGTAGTGAATAACATGTACATGTAGGTACTTGAACAATCTCAATCATATATTTTTATTTCAATGAGAATCACCCATTATTGTATTGTATTGTACAACAATGCAGTACTTATAAGAAGCGACACGGGTATAATTTACCTGGCTGGTTAACCAGAGTCATCTATTTTTTTGATCATCTAATAGCTGAAAGTACGGTAATTTTTTGTAAGAGAAAAATAAATATATTTATTTTTTAAGTTTTTATAAATTAAATATCATACATGGTATATTTATTTTAAACAAAGATTTTAAGATATTGAATAAAACATATATTTTATTATTTAAAGTAAAGCCTTATGTCGTGAGGAAATAGTTTAAATAAAATAAATAAAACCGATTGCTTACGAGAAACAGAAACGCCAACGTCACTGCCAACTATCCTCTTATCCTTATTTAACTACTCTATCAGTTTTCCGCCTGACGATGATGTGGTGTAGTAAGTAGTGGATGTGAGCATAAAAAAGGTAAATCACTCACACGAAGCTGATAAAAAGAAGGTAAAAAGTTTAAAATGTCATATACTTATAGTAAATTTATTTCAATTAATTTTTATTTGTGTTAAATAATGAAGTCCTGACTTCACACACTATGGAAGGCGAAAGATAATTTTTATCGATGGCATTGCATTCAAATGCAATTATGTTTCGGTATGATCATATTTTCAACCCACAAACAATGTGGGAAATAAAACATAGTTGGTTCTCGATTATTGAGACTGTTTGATTAATTTAGGCTATTATTTATGGATCGTTACAGTACACTTAAAAAATTGAACTTTGAATATAATTTTGTAAAGAAAAAAATAATGCATTAAAGTTTAAAATGATCCTATTTTCAAATGTGGCTTAATCCTATTTCATTTGTGTTTTAAAAGTGGATCGTTCTATTTTAGTCAGTCATTCTTGAACTTGAACTTCTTAGTCATGTGTGTAGTAGAGTTAGGGGTGTTTTGTTCAAGAGTTGCTTGCAAAAATAGATTATTTACAAACATGGCTAATAATAACACTTTTGATTGATGATTTCGCTTGAGTGAGAAGTAACTAAAATATTAATTACAAATTTGATTAGTTATTAGTTATAACTACTGTTATATCGATAGTTATAAGTTATAACTACTGTTATGTCAATGGTTATTAGTTATTACTACTGTTATGTGACAGTTATATAAACTTTCATAAAAGAGTCGAGAGCATCTTTAAGAATATACATCAAACAATTTCCCTAAATCCGGAAAATCTAAATCTTTTCCAATTCCCTAAATCTTACTTCTTCTAAAGAATCCTTGGATCTCAAGAAATATAATCCAGAAAATTTATTGCAAAATCATGAGAAATTAAAATATAATTTATACGAATACGAATCGTCTACTGTTAAGATTTGATTGATTTAATAATGTATTGTCATGGAGCTAACTTTTAAAGTATAAGAGTATATGTACACGGATGAAACTTTTGTCTCGAAACTTGCGTCGAGCTGTCGTTCATTGTGTATTATGTTTTAAACACATAGAAAAATGATCAACGGATGCGTATCAACTTTTACCGCCAAATATTCTAACACGAAAGTAAAGTTACATCAATATCCACGCATAATGGTACGAATGCAATGACATTTAAAATAATGAATTAGTCATTAGTAGTTTTCACAAATGTTGCGGAAAGATTTACCGCCATTAATCTTGCTATCCAAGGCGCTGGAATATTAATACAGCATTCCTCTTAACAACCCTCCCGTCATCGGTCTATAACATAAACTTATCTAAATCTGTTTCACTTAAAACTTTAAAAAATATATATCATTTTGACGAACTATATTGAGAATTCTATAATCGCCAAGTCGAGAACTAAAATTAATAGATCGAAAAAAAAGACAAAAACATGCATTGAAATGCTAATTTATGGACATTTTTAAAACCTGATGCATTAACTGGGATCAATAAAATTATTTTCGAAAAAATTACATACGTAATAAATAATTTTGTTCTAAAAATGTAGTCATGGTAAACCGTTATATGACTAGGATTTTATTGATTATTGGTAACTGCGTTTAACGATGATTAGTAACTGCGATTTAACAATAATTGGTAACTGCGTTTAACGATGATTAGTAACTGCGATTTAACAATAATTGGTAACTGCGTTTAACGATGATTAGTAACTGCGATTTAACAATGATTGGTAACTGCGTTTAACGATGATTAGTAACTGCGATTTAACAATAATTGGTAACTGCGTTTAACGATGATTAGTAACTGCGATTTAACAATGATTGGTAACTGCGTTTAACGATGATTAGTAACTGCGATTTAACAATAATTGGTAACTGCGTTTAACGATGATTAGTAACTGCGATTAACGAGGATTAGTAACTGCGATTTAACAATGATTGGTAACTGCGTTTAACGATGATTAGTAACTGCGATTTAACAATAATTGGTAACTGCGTTTAACGATGATTAGTAACTGCGATTAACGATGATTAGTAACTGCGATTTAACAATGATTGGTAACTGCGTTTAACGATGATTAGTAACTGCGATTTAAAAATAATTGGTAACTGCGTTTAACGATGATTAGTAACTGCGATTAACGATGATTAGTAACTGCGATTTAACAATAATTGGTAACTGCGTTTAACGATGATTAGTAACTGCGATTAACGATGATTAGTAACTGCGATTTAACAATGATTGGTAACTGCGTTTAACGATGATTAGTAACTGCGATTAACGATGATTAGTAACTGCGATTTAACAATGATTGGTAACTGCGTTTAACGATGATTAGTAACTGCGATTAACGATGATTAGTAACTGCGATTTAACAATGATTGGTAACTGCGTTTAACGATGATTAGTAACTGCCATTTAACAATGATTGGTAACTAAGATTTAACTGTCAGGAGTTTACTTTCTAGCGTATCAGTCATTATCGAATAATTACGAATAATCAGTTACTAATCACCGTTACAATCGAATACAACCACAATCACAACAACGATTTAACCATCACTAGAAACAGTCAAGAGATTTCTATAGGAAATATTGTTAAAATACCAAATATTTCATTTTTCATATGCAAAAATTATTTTTTAGATAATTTAAAAATGTATATCTGAAGAGGTGTGCAGCTAATTTATATGTATTCTTTATATATTAAAACGGTTATTCCTTAATAGAATCAATATATTCAGAAATAATTCATGTTTCAGAGTAAAATTACAAGTAATACTCGCCGCTCACGAGGTCACATCGCTCGGAGGACGGACAACAGTTGAACGTCATCCGGCTGAACCCATCAAATTCTGCGGAAATACGTGGCACCAAATAACAATGTACAGAGAAGAATAGAAGACATTTGGAGAGGCCTTTATCAATACGTAAATATAAATCGGCTAACGATGATGATGATGATAATCATCCACACTTTGTAGATACCTTCAGTAACATAGCCAGTAATTACATCCTCTTTGTTTCGTTTGAAATTTACCATTAAAAATAAACAGTTAGTTATAAAGTTGGGATTGTATTTATATATGAAAATCTCTACATTAAATTGCTATTTTTAACAAGTTAAAAAAAATAACTCAGTTGACTGATTTTTAAAAAATCAAAATGCAAAAATGAGTAACTTTACTTCATTAATTTATCCCTCCTTAAAAAGATAGCTGAGATTTGATGCACCAACTGATTCACCACCCGAATAACCGGCTAACTTTATATTAAGTTCGGTCCGGCCCGTAAACTTTGTAACTGCCTTTGGAAAAATCTACGGAAAAAACCATGCGGAAAATTCCAAAACTTTCTTCCTACAAGGGAGTTTATCACGGTGCCGGCAGCCCCAAGACTACCCTGCAGCTGATGCACCCGTAGTAATGAGAATATGGCAGAATGCGTTCAAGACAATGGATCCTTGGACCATCTCAGAAAATAGCCAAGAAAAAATGTTGATTTTTTCTTGGCTATTCGTTCTTTTACACTATATTTAATATCTTCGCAAACAGCCGACTACAAAATAGTACACACAAATAATTGCACGTTACTGTACATTTTTATAGGAGTAATAAGCTAAAACAGGAATACAAGCCGAATGAATTTTTCTTTATTATAAAATATTTTTAGCGTTGAAATATATTTGAATTTGGATGCACTTACCAACATTTATATATGTGAGGATCGCGATATTTCCAGAAGAGAAATGAATGTGTAGGAAATACAATTTTTAAGAATAAATTTTGGGAAAAACTACGATTAAAAGACATAAATTAATGGTAATATATTTTTATAGTAATAAAATAGGTGTTAAGACTAGATATAATTAGTCCACTAAAACGTTCATTGTTTTTTTATATCTAAATAAAGTACTTTAGAAACTGAATTAAGAACCAATGATCCTGTGTAATGGAATGTATTGAAGAATCAAAAATATGTATTAAGCACAGACCAGTAAATGAATAGACATGAAACACCTGAAAGAAAGTGTACCTACATATAGGAGAGGGGTTTGGAACATTAGTTGCGGGACAATGGACATTCTACACGCATTCTTTGTGGAAACGCAAATACGATAGTTTATGACACATTTATGCAACAGTAAAAGTATTTACTATTCGAAAATTAAATTTTTGTGTAAACAAGACATGTTTTTTTACATTAATACGTATTATATTGTTAGCGTTTAAATTTTCGTTCCAATCGAGTCATATATTTTTTAAAAGTCGCGGAGCTATTTGATTGCGTACGTGGTACCAAAGTGACTACGTGGGTGACACCAAAGTTAAAATATTGAAACAATGTATTTCCGTTAGTTAATGTCTATATATTTGGTAATCTGTAGTATTAATATACAAACATATTTCGGATTAATTTAAAATTGACTCTACAACATTATACATAAATGTGATGATTTTCGAAGTATCGCCAGATTCCTTAGAGGTTCTATCCTCTGCTTACTGTCTAATTGCGTTGGGCTCAATTCTTTGTAATATAAACTCAGTATGGCCGTCTAACAATATTAAATTTATTACAGCAAGTATTACAGTAATTATAAATTTTACACTTCAGAGATAGACTAGTTATTCAGGTGGAGCTGTGATGGAAGAGAGCCGTTCCCCCAGAGACGGCCTCTTATAATGTTTGTCCCCCACCACTCATCTACTCACACACATACACACATACATGTACAAGGTGACAGTTTTCACAATAAGTAATATTTTCAATATGACGTAGAACAATATCGGAATATCGTAGTTATAGAATTCAATTAATTATTAAGATATTAGTTACGCCTTATTTCCGGTTGCTACTATCTTTACGGATTGGTTTATGTATACATTTTTTAAGATGTAATATATTCACAATATTCTCTATTTGTGATGCAATCACCATTCTCGATCATAAAATACTGTATATTTACGAGATCAATTCTTACGATGTAGGTTTATAGTGGTATAATTAAAGAGGGCTTACACAGGATGTGCAATGCAACTGGGCAACGCTCTCTGTCTAGTCGTTACCTATATGCAACAATATGCAGCTTGTGCTCGGTATTTATGTATAAAATCTGTGGCTCGCAGAGAGGGCACCGTTCTACCAGTGTGGTCTTATGGTAATGAACTTGTCGATGTTGTTAAAACAATATACAAACACATGAATCGTGCTAACATCAAATAATAATAATAAACTGTACAATCATATAATAATGAATCAACGCGCACTAACATGGTACAACATTTCCTGTGTAGTCATCTTTTAATTGATATTTTTTTATTACTTAAATATTAATGGTTCAAAATCTTGATTTGTGCGATAATTTTTTTTTCAGAGTTGCATCGTTCGTACAGTGCAGTGTTGACGCTGCGGCGCACGTCACGTATCTTGATTGGAGTCACGTGATGTGCGAGTCAACCCCGCGAAATTGTTTGGCATCCTTATAATATTTACATACATAATTTATGCACATCGTGTCTTGTCAAGTCTCTCACCTCATGTGTCGTCATATTCAAACTATAATTGGTCCTATATAAATTATACATTGATATTATAGATCGAGGGCTATTGCGTACTTACTAAAAAATACGATAGTGTAAACACGTTTCTAGGCTTGAATAGGGTCTTTCAACGAGGACGCTCGATTTTAAAATGTAAGTTAAACAGGTTGTATGTGAGATATTCAATCAATTTTTCTTTCATTTGAAAGTATATTTTATGGCATTAAGTGTGGAATATAACATTGTTCGAATATTCGCTGCGGCTTTGCTTGGTGGCATATTTGGGAGGTCCAATTTTCTATGACTTTATCGCATAAATCTGGCTAAATTTGCTGGATGGCGTTTGTTATGTTGACTTTGAGGGGGTCAATTGTTTGCGGCTTATTCGTAAAGACTTGCGATTTAAGATAGCCTCAAAGGAAGAAGTTTAAAGGCGTCAAATCGCACGATCTCTGTGGCCAGTTCACGTCACCGTCGCGCCAGATAACCGTGCCCTCAAATCGATTGTCAAATTGCCCTCAAAATTTGATGATTTGCACACGTTTTTCAACCTTCCGTGGTGATTTGCCGTATACTATTTAACAATTGACAATAAATTTGACAGATGTCACTTTAACAACATGGCTGCTATAACCTAACAAATTTTGAGCGTCCTTATTAAAAGACCCTATATATACCCTAGCAAGAGAAAAAAGTCTTTTAGTCGCTTTACATCAGTGGTCTCAAACGCAACCCGTCATACGAACGGGGTAGATCAAAAATTGAACAAAACATATCAACCCTTGTTCGAAACAATGCCTACTAAGGGCCGATTGTGTGATCAGTAAAAACCTTTTATTATGATAATTTTTTACTAACGCCCGTGGTTAAAATCATCTGTGGGTTAATTGAACGTGTATTTACATAGGTGGAGACTATAGACGTGAAAAATAATCATAAAATATGCCTTATTTTATGCATTATCTATGGAATTTTTCGCCTCTGCCTTCGAAATCTGTCACTTTGGTAGTGAAATTTTTTCGTATTATGTGCTAATGTATATAAAACAATGAGATCATCATCGGATGAACTCTCACTAAAATAGCAGCGGGATATTGAATGGCAATTAATTGTAGTAAACTACAATTTTCAAAGTATTAATGTGTCAGATGACTTTTGTAACATCTGTGAAAGACCGCCAAATTTAACAATCGATTCTCGTTGTTACTATCGGATATCGGAGGATAAAATGAGTTAACTACGGGATGTACTATCGAGAAGTAAATATTTTTTACCAACGGTTAAACAACCCGTTTTCGCAAAAATGCTTACTTTTATGTTTATGATTACTGCTTTTGTATTGGCTTAATAATAATAATAATGTGTTTATTCCAGCGTCATCAGGTTTTATTTTTAATCCGATTCGCCATAAAGATAATAAATACATTTTATGTTAAACACTAAAGGTTATGAAATAAATATAATTGTATGAAAAAGAAAACCAAGGAAAATATTAGTAAATAAAAATTAAAAAAGTTAGTAAAAAGTTCACACAAATTCAAAAATATAAATATTACATATATAACTACTTCAGTCACGGTCATTGTTGTATATGTAGCTATCTTGTAGGCGCTGCCATTCTCTGGTCAGGGAACCAGTTTTCCATGAGCACCGCTTGCACCAGAGAGTTGGTGCTGAGCTCCAACCGCAGCTTTACGCCAGCAATTCGATGTCTTAGAAGCGGAACGAATCCATGTATACGGCCTTCGGTAAACATTGTAGATGCGCTACAATAACGCGCCAATCCGAACAGTATTTAATAACTTTTCTATTTCTGGTAGGAAATGAAACGAAAAATAAATAAGTCTCCACAACTCCACGACAAGTGCTTAAAAGCATAACTACCACAAAATACTCCTATAACTCTTTAAATTCATAATTCTTTCCCCACCGATTCGCAACCTTCTGCACAAGTTCGAAGCCTCCACAAAGGTGGACGAATGTATCTACAATCTACAAGATGCTTCAACGTATGTTACACATGTACTTTAATTGAAAGAAACTGCATAAACTATGCGGCCGATCGCACGGAAACATTATTCTGTCCGAAGAAACGACAAAACGTTTACCGAACATATTTATGATCTCGGGCGTAATATTTAGATTTACGTAACTCCATCGCTAACGGGGATTTTATTAATGAAATGACGATCGAAATATATTTTTAGTAAAATAAATATTTAGAAATGATAACTTGATATATATAATACACCGTAAAACTATATTTATTATTCGCCTTGTTTAACCATATTATAATATTTGAGCAATTTCTTCAACTTCAATTTGAGTATTTTTTTACTCCTTAAATAATAAAAAAATCTGAATGTAAACTCTAATAATAGTAATTAAATTAAATTATTGAATATGTTATTAACATAGGAATAAAAAACCAGCAGTGACTGCACAATGCTACGTCATATCTAATTTGCGCATTGGGATTTTGTATTTTCATAAATATATATTTTTTTAAATAACGCTTCCTATTTTTTTCGTATACATGTGTATATGTACAGGGTGTCCTGTAAGTAGTGGTCTAATTGAAAACCATCGATAGCTGAGACCATACCTTATCAGAATAACCCAACATAGGTCTAATTAATGTCATACGGTTTTCGAGATATTTGAACTTTTATGAATTTTTTAATAATTGATACCCTTAGTAACTTTTTTTAATGTCATTTCTAAAACTTAAGAAAATATCGCTTTCTGTGTGTTGATTATTATATCTGATAAGTTTTCCTATGAAATGTATGTCACTATTTTTTAAAAACAGAAACAGTTTTGGATTTCTATAAATATCGTAGAACCAAAACGAAAGTCGTGACTGCCGAACGAGCTGGAGTTCTATCACAAACAGTGCGCAGCATGAAGAAAGAACTTTTGGATGACTTAATTTATCTCGAGTCCTGTATCATGTATGGCATGACGGTGGCTGTAAAGCTGAAGTTAAAAAAGGATTGGGATGATAAAAATTGCGATGTTAAAACTCGATACAATTTGGAAAAATAGATCCATAACCGTAGGTAACCACAAAAATGCACTGAATTATGTAATTTATTTATTTCATATGCCCCATAGACTACCAAATATATAAACATAAACCAACGCAAATTCCTTGTTTCAATATTTTGATTTTGGTGTTACGCACGTGATAAAATAGCTCCTCGATTTTTTATTAATTATACTAGATTGGAATGAACATTTAAACGCTGACAATATAATATGCATTAATGTAAAAAATACGTCTTATTTACAGAAAAATGTAATTTTCGAACAGTAAATACTTTTACTGTTGCATAAATGTGTTAACTGTTGGATTTATGTTTTCATAAAGATTTTTTGTAGAATGCTCTTCGTCCCGTAACTAAATTCATTTACTGGTCTGCGATATCCCTTACAGAGTGGAAACATGAACATTGAAGACAAGTAAGAGAAATAAACTTGACATCTTTGACGTGTGTGCTGGAGCTTATAACTCTTGGACAGTAATGCGCATTAAAGCCTCAAAAAGGATTCAAGATAGATTGTCCACAATCTGTTTGAAAAGCATCCGCCAATTGTACGGACACATCGCCCGCAGACAAAATGATAACCCAGTGAAGGCGGTGATGAAAACATGAAAGGCCAGAGAGGAAGAAACCGATCTCCGACGCGATGGACCAAAGCAGCAAAGGATCAGAGCAAAGACGCTACTGACTATCCTATTGAAACGGCTATCTGAACTGAGGGCGGACCCACCCCTTACCCAGGACCGATGCAATAAGCTCAAGGCTCTTATCTCCATCGTGCTCATTCACTGCCTGGTTAGCATTTTTTAATCCTACTGGGCAGCTGTTTGATAGCGCTCCGCATATATGACATGGCGATACCGCATAACTGTCAAAACAAAATTTTCCCTCATTGTCCTCGGCTGGCTATCCGAACTGCAGGCTGTAAAGATCACAGATCAGAATTCAGGGATCACAATCTTTGGTAATGAACCGACTGAAGAATAAGAATCCATAACATCGCCAACACTTATTACAGCAGTTTCTATCAGATTTTATATGACAAATTATTGTTAATTTCAATCTACGTATATAGCGCCTAATTCCAAACCCCCCTAAACTTTATTTGGAATAATTAGAGTTAAATATGCAATTTTCTAGATTTTTTTGTCGGCTACTTGCAGAGAACATTGTTTTTCGCAAAAGCCATTCAAAATCAGGGTTAGTTCCAAAATACCCCAAAGCAGACAGAGTTGCTATTTTCCCTAAAATGAAATCAGTCAATCACAACGTGCGTTGATGATCACGAGATCTAAAATCTAGTATGACTGTCAGTAAGACGTTTACAAAAAAAAAATTACATTACAGAACTGTCTCTTTAAAAAATTCTGATTTAAAAACAAACAAAAACAGATTATATTTAATTAAGTAGTTAATTTAACAACTATTGTAATGTCTGTTATTTATAACAAAGTCGTTTTAGGGGGTTTTGGAATTAGGCGCTACATGTGTATTAAAAAAAACTAAAGTCACGACCTGACAAGTAAGTACGAAAATCACGCGAGTACTAGGATGACCAATAATACCAAAATAGATTCACTGTACCAAAATATTCGAACTAAAAAAATATGGAAAATGTTTTAAATGTCTACACAGATTTGTAACTCCCACGTCACGTAGTAATTTATTAAACGTATTAAGTGGCATCCGCATTATTTTTATAAAGGTGCTTATAGATTTCGTGTAAAATATGTGTATCGCGTTGGTGTTGTATTGCAATTTACTAAAAAATTATTCAATCTCTGTCGAATTCATTGAGATATATTTAAATAATGTCTAGTTTATTAGTTTTAAAACAAGAACTTGGTTTTTACAGAATATTTATACGTGCCCACGCCTACGTAATAAATGCTTCCCTTATATTCCAACTTTTTTCACCATTTTTATTATAACTGCACAATCAAAAATATTTTGTAATTTATTTTTATTTAAATACCATAAATAAGTTAACGTAAACTAACACATACTTATGGAAATATAATATAAGGCAAATATATTTTTTTAAATTATATATTTTTAATGTACGTGTAAGCGTCCCTCGTTTCTTAAAACTCTATAATAATTGGGAACTCTGGGTCAGTAGGAAGATTTACACCCCGTTATGTTATAATTTATTTTTTTCAAATGATAATATCACAACACAACGGTGAACTACGAACTGTGTGAACTACGAACAAAGCAGTGAAGCAGATATTGAGAAGACACTTTAGCTTAAAATATGAATAATAACAGATTCGGAGCCCAGAGGTCCCCATCCGACGCGATAAAGACCGAGCGTACACAACGTCATGGATACCCGATAGCGGCCGAGCACAATCGGATCTGTCAGTATTTTTTTTAAGCTAAATCAATGTTTTTAATTGTTACTTATTTTTGCTTCAGTTCTCTCTTTTCAGTGATTTGGGGTATTCTGGAATGCGGCCACTGGTGAGTTCATAGACTATCATATTAGTATTTGATATTTTACGTAACTTATTACACAAATTTGAATATACGATTTTATATATAAATTAAAAATCAAAAGACGTATTATCATAGTTGAGGAATTTCTAGAACCAAATACGCAATTAGCAATGTTTAATGTGTAGCATTTGTTGGATATTTTTAAAATACGAAATGCTCCGCCGTAGAATAAATCTCACGTGCATTTTTGATTTCGTGAAATTATTTCTTTCGTTGTAGATTTTAATATTCGTTTTAATTTACATTTTTCCGCAGCTTCGCTCCTGGTAGAACGGGAATTCGAAGCTTTCTATCCCGACCGTGGACCTCGGGCGGGGTGGCCCGCGGGAGGTAGGGGCGGTTGGGGCGGAACGAGAAGGGATGCGCCAGAATGAGTCCACCGTATAATGAAGTCAGAACGCCGAGGTTATTTGAATTATTTGCATATTTTTTGTGCACCCGCGACGCTGACTCGGCACTGCACTTTCTTATACAATGCGAAAGATAACTGCACAATAGAAAACAAGATGCACACGGAGATAGGCAGCGGGTAGGTGCTGAGGGGTACCTGCTCGGTGCTCGGTGCTAGGTACCATCCTCCCCAGATGCATCACTGCTGAAATGTGAATTACCGCGCAAATCTATAGTTGCGCTTTTCTTTTTGCACACGGTACCAAGATGGCGCAAGATTGTATTGCCTATTTTAATAATCGAAATAATAATACTAGTTGACCTAAATAGTTATTCAGGAAATGGGAAAACAAAATTTATCGTTCGAAGAATATTATCTGAATGTCCACATCTATAAGTATTTTAATACGTCATTTAAATCTTCTGTACAACATGCTATTATTTACCCTTAGTCAAGATTAATACAGACAATCGATGTGCCCCAATGACTACATTATTTGAAACTTTATTTAGAAATAATCCAAAGAATACCGAAATTATTATCATCGTCTTGACTTTTCCTCTTCGATGATGTAAACTGAGTTAACATTGCTTCTAAATATGTTAATGTCTCTATAAATATACTAAATACAGAGTTCATATTTTAGTTATTACTCCGTAATATATTTATGTATTGAGTAAAATAATTATAATATATTAGTATTTACCATACGCAATAATAAAAAATGTTTTCTCGAAGAACGAATCGATGTAAATTTGTCAATACGTGTGGATTGGTGCTGATGGCGCAGTGCGCGGAGCGCGGGGTGATGGATGCCGATCGTCACTTAGTGGCAGTGCGTGCGTCGGTCGAGATAAACATGTCTAATACTGTCGTTCGTGATGATCAATATTTTTTCTCATTTTTAGCACTTTTACTTAATAATTGATTTAAATATTCACTTATATATGTCAACTATTATTTTAATGATGAATATAAGTAATAAATGTAAAATATTCATATTTATCCGACTTAAAAATCTCAAAAGTACACTGATTTTACAGCACCGGAACGCACGGTTTTATTTTAACACCGTAAGGGAAAGGTTAAGATAGATATTATATTGTCCTCATTTTGAGAGTTGCGCATCCTGCATATATGCCTTGTATGGCCTAGCTATTAAAGCGTCTCTAATTTTATGAATTTTGTGACTTTCAACTCATCAACCAGCCAAGCAACAATACAAATGAAAAATTTAAACTTTTTTAAATTTATACAGCACTAGGCAAAATCTTTATTATATGATATTTACAAAATACTATATATTTTAGGCAACCTAGTACTCCCTTAGTAGTAAAATCCCGCTTAAAATATCAAAATTAACGAATTCATTGTATGTAGTGCAGGTCTAGATATAAATAATATTATATGTAAATATATGGAAGATAATAAACAATTAAAAATTGCATAGTCACCTTGGTTCATACAAAAAAATATGCAGGGACGCAGAAACACTAGAACACTAGACATTAGAAACGATAACCAAAAAAAAGCAATCATAACAATGTAATGCATTTTGCGGAATTTCTTTAAGAACCAAGATTTGCTTTGTTTATTTATTATATAATACTTATTTCAGTAGTGCCCCACATGGATACGCACCGGTGTGCGTGAACCGGTTGTTAAATTGGAAAACTTTCGCCCAACCATTTGTCGTTCAATATTTGTAATACAATCGAGTAGTAAGTACCGAATATATTTTTAAGAACATCGAGAATTGTAGTTTATTTTGGTAGGTCTAGCACAAAATCATTTATATAGTTCAAAATGGTGGACATCATTACTGCTCCGCATTCGTAATAAATTAAATTTATTATTATTTTTATAGGTGAACGCATATACTTTCGTACTTATTCATTATTTCGTATTATCGTTAACTATAGTATATTGTCAGCAGTTTTTAGTTTGTTCTTACCCTCTTAGCCTATTCACAGACCAATACATATTATTGTTCTTTTGGAAGTCTAGGAGAGGAAGTACTCTCATGTGATTTCGTGTTGAATCACCACTTCACATACACCACTGTGATTTTGTATTATTGTGAACGTGAAACTCATCAGAGTTTTTGTGCTGTGTAATTTGGGTGAACTTCAAGAGGAGCAACGTGACGGAGTCATATACCAGGTGAGTCGAGCCGCCCTTTACTTCCGTGAGTCCGTCCTGGTCCCCTCTTCCATCCTCCCATCATCCTTCCGATTCCATCAACACTTTGGTGACCGGCGACTCGCGTCGGTCACAATTACTTCTGAAAAAAAGTTATAACATATGACGTTCTCTTGAAATTACTGTTGTACTTAACACGTTCGGGAATAAAAACTATAAATTAATTAAATATGTTGTTAATTTTTTGAGAATCACCATTGCTTACTTTACTAAACAAAGTTCATCAGATCCATCCTTCTAATGAAGTCGAATTTATTGGTCAGCCCCTTCATAAAACGAACTCCTGAATGTGTAGCCAATATGTTATTATGATTTAATGAAAATTTATAGTCAAATATCAGCGCATAATTTTAATGCCGCATAATAATGTCTTGTACTCTTCGGAAAACACATAAACATGATTAATATAAATAAATATCATTTCATGGAGATCAAAAGACAGTTAAAATTGAAATGAAATATACAGGATGCCATTGTTTTTTGTATATAAAGAGAGAAATATTTAAACACTCTTATTTACACCTTAGTGTAAGGGAATAAGTTACGAAATTGAAACAAAAATAATTATACAAATTAAATTAATCATTTAGAAAGATATACAGAATTATTTATAGGGTTTTACTAAAAAGTATTCGAGATTCTCTGTGATATAAGTTCAAACATTCGGTTGCTATAGCGAAATTGGAAAACGCGCTTCCCTGGATAGGAAGAGGTCCAGGTTCGTATCCCGTTAGCAACTAAAAAAAATACGAAATATTTTTTCAGTATATATTTCTAATTGATTAATTTAATTTGTATTAAAAATGATTTTTATTTAAAAAAATTTAAATTTAACTGTGGTTTTCAAACTTTCTATGTTTTTTCAAATTTTCAGAGAAACACTAACCTACCAGCTACATTTAAAACAGACAGGTTATTACTTAAATTAACATGTCTATAATAAAATAAATATTTATTTCTGTGTATTAACACTAATTCACGTAAATTCTTTTATCCTAACCCACATACGTGCAACCCTGCATACGTGCTCGTCAATACTACAAAAAAAATTTAACCCCGAAAGCTAAAAATAATGTTACCCCTGTGGTAATTATTTTAATGTTAACCAACAAAGTTTAAATAATCTACAGTATGCTTTGGAAGTCGCTCCTTAAAAAAGGGATAAAGTATTTTCGGAAGACCCTGTAATATGATGGTATAAGGAAGCATACAAGTAAAGTCGTGCGGCCATTGTCCGTAATCAGTGACTGAGAGATTAAACGGCGCACGGAGCAATCTCGTACCCGACTACACCCCTTTTTTTCGTTTTATCCCGTCCCACCCTGTATTTTTGCTTACCGCATTCGGTTATTTGGTTTTTCTATTTTTTTTAAATGCACATACGACTATATCTCATACATTAACCATTCTAATAATAAACAAATAATATATAAATACTAATTAATACATTTAATTAGTATTTAAAATATCACAGACCTATGTTCTGAATAAATACAACTTCATAATAAGAATGTGTTCTCCTTAATAAAATAATAGATATCTCATAGAGACGAAGCTATTTTTATTATATTTTAATGGAAATATATGGAAGTATGAGCTTACCACCTGTCTTCGGCTGGCTTAAGTGATCACTTTATATAAATATAACGTTCACCATTTTCAGCTATTAATAAATTTCCATATCTATCAAATTTTTGAAAAATGTATATATGTTTAATATGTGGACTCACTTCGAGTACCACTACACTAAAGCTATCTATGGACTAAATTTGATAATTCATTCCCCTGAAACAGCATATATATCACAATGAGAATCTAAATTTTTTTTTTGAAATTATTTAAAGCTTTATTCTTTATATGTAAAATGTTTTTAACACATTTTGTGTTCTTGGACATATTCACATATTGCATTCTAATAATACGATGATGGAAACGAATATATTTTAACTAAACAATCATTTAGAATATTTAATCAGGAATTTTAATATCTTGACTAATTTGTATAAAATATAAACAAATTATTTAATTACCAAAATTATCGTGACATTTTTTAAAAATTATTTAATGCAAAAATATTGCGGTTAGACATTTAAATAAATTTATACAGGATTAAGATTAAACATAAAATAATTATCTTTTGTTTCAAATATTATTTTTTTTATATTATTTAAAAAATATTTCTAGTACCTGATTAAATATATAATTAGTAAGATGAAAGATATGGGAAAATGATATTGATAATCCTAATGATCTAAAAAGATTTTTCCGAAAGCGGTTTTAATATTCAACTCAAGCTGTTCAACACATAATTAATCGTATAATTAATGGTTTTTTACGATCAATTTTATTAGTTGAATAGGTGTAATAAATAAATTAATATCTTTATAATTAAAATTAAATAGCACAAACTATCTACTGACCGACAAACATCTAGGTCATATTAAAATAAAGGGTTTTTAATCTCATTATGCCTATCTCAGAACAGGTACTTTATATGTACCAACCTAGTTAAGAAGCGACTAATAGGCTTGCATATAAATATAATGTAATACTTAATACGTATTTTACTTGTTAGTATAATAATTACTTTTAAAAATGTTTATAATGATGCAAGCTTCAATAAAAAGTTATTTTGATATCAAAATGCATATAAACAATTGTGTTACAGTAATTTCAGTTTAATTCATTCTGGAATTAAGATGCTTCCTGACGCCAGTATTCTGCAGCCGACCGTCTTGTATCTTTTTTACGGATTCCCTGAAATATTTGGTTACTAATTGATTTCTCAAAAACTATATTTATAATATAAATTTGGAAAAAACAAACTAAATGTGACGAGAGATATAAGATTTGTAGACTATTTTTGATAGATGAAATGTAAATCACCGCATTGTATTAGAACTAGACAGAAGCGAATATAATATATAAGCAAACAATATCGATAAAAAAAAATTAAAAAACAAAAAATAACCTGTATTAATTTATTAATATATACACCCCTATTGCCTTTTACAATATGAGCTTATATTTACTTAAAAATATATTTATAATACAATATTTGAGAAATACATATTATAGAATGAAATGAAACAAAAAATAAAAATCTAGATTAAACACATAACGGCTTAAATACCTTTATTAATTATATTTGTGTCTCGAAACAGCATCAAAAATTTCACTTTTATTTTCAGGCATTGACCATTGGAATATATCAACAAGACCAAAATCGTTCCTAAAACCTGCGAAGAGCTTTTGTGAGTGCGTTACTATAATAATTTGCATTTGAAGCATTCACCTAGTATTACGCGCAAGAACATGATACTAAATAATGTTAATTATAATATTTTAAAATATATCTTTATTATACTTATTAACGCGGGCTCCTGACTGCAAATTATTTGAAAGATATTTGTTATCAATTTTTCGAGCCACTAACGAAGTACCTACATGTATTGCATAAATTTTATATGAAACTGCAACTGTAGATACAGATCTCGCAACATCATTATTTTATTATTTCTAATATTTACATGGTATTTGAAGCTATCCTGACTAGAGTATCCAATTCTGGGATCCTGGACAGTTAACAGTATTTATAAATTCAGTGATTAGTATATAGTAGATTAATTTCAGAGTACCAAATTTAGATCAATTCTAAAAGACGAAATACTTGACTCTTTGCTATCGATATCTAGAGCATTTTATTCATATTAATAAAATTGTTTCACATTCAAATTGTCATTTGACAATCTGTCATGATTACTTATTTCCTTACTTAAGTGTAAATCTTACGTAAGTTGTATTTGTTCTTTCTGGCTTGTTTTATAAATGTATGATTTATGAGCAAGTAATTTTTTCACAGTATCCCGGGATTGCAATTTTGACTCAAGATTGAATTCACTAATTGTGACAGATTGATTTTAAAGTCTAATAATTGATATGGTTTTTGAAGTCTACTTATAAATACTGATCTATCAATAGATGTAGATACATGAATTCCAAGTTAAAAAATATTTTATTAAAATTTGCACAAAATAGACAACTGACATACAGGATGAATATTATGTTCCAAGTCGATTTTGTTTAGCTGGCAATTTACAATTTATAATGGAGCATCTAAAGCCTCAACAACATGCAACAGCATATGTTTTGATAACAATATTGATGATTCTGACTTTTGAAAAAAAGTCATCATGAGCGACGAAGTTCATTTCGACTTGGCGGGTTTTGTTAATAAACAAAACAGCCATTATTGGGGCACTGACAATTCTCAATTTATACACCAACGACCTTTACACCCACGAAAAGTTACTGTTGTATCATTGAACTCTATTTCTTTCAGGATGCTGTAATAATTAATGGTGATCGCTATCGTCACATGTTGGAAAACTTCTTGGTGGCCGAATTGGGTCGACTACACCTGCAGCATGCATGATTTCAACGGTGCCACCTCAAACATAGCCATAGCCACGCTAGAAATTTTGCGAGATATTTTTCCCGGTCGCATAATGTCAAAAGTGGTGATATCGACTGGCCTCCTCGATTACCTGATTTGACGGCTCCCGTCGGTTTTCTGTGGAAGCACTTAAAAGGAAAGGTCTACGCCAATGAGTCAACAACAATTCTAATACAATAATCAAAATTAAATTGCTAAAATACTACGCGAAGTTTGCGAGAATGTCATGAAAACTATGGTTAAAAGATCGTGTATTTGTGCCGCTGCCAGAGGCGGCCACTTAGCCGATGTTATATTCCATGCATAATTGTAATAAATCAAATAATTGATAAAATAAAACCAAATTAAAAAATTTTGTTTCATTTCCTAGTTATTCAAAAACAACATCAGCCATAAATTATAAATTATTGTCATAAATTAACGCTTTATAATATTATATATTCTTATAATGCGTACAGAAAAAAACTATAATTTACAATTATTAATTAATCCACAGAGATAAAACATTTATTTACTTATCCTTTTTATTTTTACGGTTTTATTCACAAATTGTAAATAAGTACATTGTTATGAAATGTACATTAGGTATATGAATAATTGCCTCTTTTATATTAGTTAAAATCATTTTAAGATATGTAAAATGTAGGTACATATTATTTATGTAAAATAATTTTAATTTTGCTTTTTGTCAGTTTATAAAAAATATATATTTGGTAACTCTTTTCAGCTTTTTAATAATTGAATTTAATTATTAGAGAAAATATTTTGAAAGTCCAGTTGAGATAAACATTTCAAAAAAAGATTAAGATTATTTCATTTTTGCATATTATTTTATAATTTTATTGTTTAATACATTATACAATACTACCAGTTATCAAAACGCAATGGTCAGACAAGTTATCATATTATGCAAAAGAAGAAGAAGGGGTAGAATTTTAACTATCCGAAGAATTTTTAACAACTGAAAAGCGCTTATTCTCACTGACAAATGCATAAAACAGGTGTGACAGGAAAATATTACATAAAAATAGATATGTACCTCGAATACCTCTTAAAATTTAAGCACAACGTCACGAGACGGACATATATGAAATTTTTACTATGTAATAAAATAGAAGTACAAGTATTTCGAAGCGGCAAATTTTGATTTTGTTATATTATTTTTTTACATAGATTAGACAGGATAAAATTTTATTTTTAAGCTATCGGTCAAAATATACAGACAATAGATATAATATTGGTACATTCTATCGTATTAACTATCCTCAAATTATGTAAATACGTCTTAAATACAACCAATAATAATTCATTTTGAATTGATCAGGGCAGTCTTGGTTGTTTCAGTTAGGTGGTGTTTTCAAGAATTATGTTCATTTTATAATATTATTTTAAGCAAACCACTGAGATGCGATACAGTTGTGGCATTTATAAATTTGAAGGTCAGTCTATGGCCTTTATGTACAAATATAATATATTTATTTACCTACCAGTTTTTTAAGCATATTAATAATACCAATCGTTGTTTTTTTTATCTATTTTAAAGTTTAACCGGTAAACAACCGATATCGGGCATTCAGAAAACGTAATGGATGCTTGCAGTATTCAAATTATGGGTCACGATTAACAATAATAGATTAAAGAAGTATAATAATTACATCATAAGAATAAATTCAATGAGCGTAGATATTCGAACCTTGTACATTGCTATATACATAATTATAATTCCTCATAACAAACTATAAAACTAATGCCGCTATCAGTTTAGCTTGCCTGTCAATCATGCTATAATAACTTTATATAATGTAAAAAAAAATATTGCTTTATATATTTTTCATAAATATTGACAATTTTGTACAGTTTGAATTTTTTTTTAAATAATTAATTTTACACAATAACTAGTTCACCTTATTTAACTCACATACATAACACTTTATCTTAATAGAAATGTATATATCAATTTATTTTGAAACATTCACTTTGAACAGCTTTGACCACCTATTACTTTGAGTATGCAGACGGTACGAAATTATATCAGTTAAATCAAAAACGTCCAACTTGTCATTTATTAGTTCGTATTAAATCTCATTAAACAAAATCTGCTACACAAAATTATTAAATTAAAACCTTAAAAATTTGAGTTGAACTTTAGATTTTTTATTGTTGAATTATGTTGTTCAACCAGTTTATATGTGCGTACAATGCGTTGCATATTATTTTTATTTCTGAATATTATACAGAGTATCAATAATGAGCTATATTAAAAATATGGCACTTCTTGAAAATGCTCATCACGTACCTTTACTATATTGTGATACCCACCTACGCCTATAGATACTAAAGTAGTTAATAATTGTACTATAATGGTTGAAATATAATATATACTTAAATATGAGATATTACAGTATACATTTGAACAAAATGTAATGCAAAATAACTGAGATATTTGAATAATAGTGGTTTTTCAGAATTTTCTAATCATTTTATAGAAAATGGCCATGATTTGGGATTGTCTATTCTGCGTATAAACGGTGTTGGTCATAAATGAAATAATTTGAAATCGTTGGAGATAAATAAAGCATGTAAAACTAATCAAAAAATTATAAACAACCAACTAAATTTAACCACAAGACCTATTCTAAAAATGTTACCTAAAAATTATTCTAGTAATTTTGATTATCAAGTAACAATTTAAGTTATGAACTAAATAAATTTTTTGAATAATTATTGTTTTTTAAAAATAGATTTTGTTAAAGACACAATAACATATGTTTTTAATTAGTTAATGACATCCTGAAGAAGAAAATTATATTGTTCAAAACCGGCAGATTAATTAAACAAAATAACAATTTAAAATAAATACAATAATTAAAATAATTGTTGATGTTAGTAGCGTTCACTTTGTGGTTAGACATACTTGAAAATTGTATTTATATTTAACTTTCTTTAAACCACTGATATTTTTACGTTAAGGGCAGTCGATACTAATGTCAGGACTGGCGTCAAAATAACACAAAGTTAAATATTAATACAATTTAAAAAAATAATTATAAATAAATATTTAGCACCGGTATAATTCCAAGAAAATGTGCCTTATAAAAGTTTTTTGTAGCTTAATAATAATAATAATAATAATGTGTTTATTCCAGCGTCATCAGGTTTTTTTTTTAATCCGATTCGCCATGAAGATAATACATATTAAGTTATACATTAAAGGTTGTGAAATAAATATGCTGTGAAAAAAAAACCAAGGATAATTAATAAATACAAAAAAAAAAATTTAAAAGTTAATAAAAAGTAAAAAGTTCACACATATATACACACAAAATATAATTATTACATCTATAACTACTTCAGTCACGGCCACTGATGTATATGTAGCTATTTTGTAAGCGCTGCCATTCTCTGGTCAGGGAACCAGCTTTCCATGAGAGCACCGCTTGCACCAGAGAGTTGGTGCTGAGCTCCACCCGCCGCTTTATGCCAGCAACTCGATGTCTTAGAAGCGGAACGAATTCATGTATACGCCCTTCGGTAAACATTATAGATGCGCTACAATAAAGCGCCAATCCGAACAGTATTCTGTATGAGTTGTTGTACTGAATTCGGATAATGAATTGGAGAAAATGTTCAACTCATTTATTGTAGTGATGTCATCGCACAATTTACACGTAAGCGAAATTAAAATAAAATAGCCAATATGTTATATTTATCATTTCCATAAATTACGAGACCTCTTATATATATTAAAAATATTTTCGTCACCTGACAATTTCCCAGATCGCACGTGCAATCCTGAAAACAAATTCTTGTCCGCAAATAAATCACGCATCAAAACTTTCAGTTTTTCCAATACCGGCAATACATCCCAGCGCATCGCAAACTGTCTGCACTAGCGCCACACGGCGCACATAAATCCCCATCAGCGAGTTCGCTTCGTTCGTCTTACACCTGCAGCTAGAACATGCGCTGCTACCCCGTTTCCCCTCCGCCCACCCTTCTGCTGCCCGCTTCGGCTAAGGCGGAAAACGCGAGGTGATTTATCATGGAAAAGGCGAACAAAGCACGTTCCGACCGACACAGCGCGCCCCAAGAAAAAGTATGTTTTTAAAACAATTTTATATACCTATAATAAATGCAACCGGAAATTATTATTTGCATGCATAAAACAGTACTTTTGTTTGTTGAGATAGTTTATGAGGCTAAACTGTTTTAAATTACAACATATTTAAATATGCATCACCCTTTCATATACATATATTTTGTCAGTAAGAACCTATGATTTGGAGCAGTAAGCACCATTGTATTAGTTTCCTAGTCCAAGTATCAATTTTATTTAATAAGCATAAAACAAATGTGTAACCAAATAGAAAAGTGAACACGCTACAATCAACATGGCTCGAGACCGGGAAGTATAGAGAGGTATTGTGTATCGAGGTCTAGATACTACAGGGATACATGATGCTTAGCATTGAGCATACGATGAAGAAAAAAAATACCTGATTAAAACTTAGATCCAAGCACCTCTTTCCCGGGCCAACAATCCATTCGGAGACAGAAACATGGAGCTCCTCAGCATTAGTGATGAGAAAAAATACTGCTCTTGACTCACTTGTGTGATTGTGATTGATATTTAATAATATCAGTGGTTGAAAACTGTGACTGTGATCACAGTTTCATTACTAATACGCAAGCCCCCCTCACGTATTTCGATATACGGAATAAATAAATAAACATAATGTTGAGCTTATTTACTTATATCATTCACACTTTATTCGCGTAAAAAACATATTTCAATATACATAATTAATATATATCTAATTTAATATCATCACAATGAAACGAAAACCTTTAAAAAAGTGTGAGTTTATTTTTCGGGTCAAATTCTCAGCATTTCGGGTAAAATGCGTAAAAAGTTTTCGTAGAATATACTAGATGGCGCTTATCACAAATAATAACGTCATTTCTTCGTGAATATTTTCTTTTTATTTGCGCTTGCGTCGAATCACAGTTCACAACCAAATATAAATAAAATAATCACGAATCACAATATTTCCAGATATTCAATCACTGATAGTGAGTGTGACTCAAAAATATCAGTGATTGACTCACTGTTCGTGATTTTGAGCTCATCACTACTTAACATGTTATGTGTCCTGCCCATCTTATCCTTTGCATTTTTTTTTATCAACTAAATCAGGATTTTGATGTAGATCTTTTATCTCTGAATTACTGATAACACTCTACCGACCTGACTGATTAATATCTTTCATCGGCTCATACATTTTTTATAGAATTTTTCCTACAATAACACACAATAAGATATTTTCATACCTTAATAAAAAAAACCTGTTCAAAATCATTTTGGTAATTATGTTTCTCTTGGAAGTGGAAAATTTAAGTGCCTAGTATAAATTTTTTAAATATTTAATTTTTATTTTGACTTTGTACACACAATTTTGAATTAATATCACTACTAGTTTCGGTAAGAGCAGTCCTTCCTATCTACAGGTGTAAATTGAACTTAATTAAATACATTTGGCTATGGGGCGGTGGGGTGGGTAAGGGTGGGTGAGGTTTTATTGTTTCTAGGAAACATCGATAATACCGATGAATTATTTGAAAATGTGATATTATTCATTAATATTTTCTCCGAATTCAAATTTTTCTGGATTTCTATTATTTTTTCAAGATTATTCTTTATTATTTCCTTATATGGTACCGAGTGGAGTAATTTTAGATCGTGGCTGTCGAAAGAATGGTTGATTTCAATAATATAGTTATCGAATTCGGAAAAAATATTGCCTAGTAAAAATATTAATCGTTTTATTAAGAAGTCATTCTTTAATATTTTCATTATATTAAAGTCATCCCTCGTTATATGTTTATAAAAGTTTTAGTGCTACAAGTAAGTAATTTTAAATACATATTAAATGTATTAATTAGAAATATATACATATAAAATCAATTTTATATGAACCTGGATATCTTCCAGTCCGGGGAACGTGCATTAACCGATTATGCTACAGCATACAGTACATCGATGACAAATTTTCTAACCTATATGTTACACTTTTCAAATTGATACATCTATCGTTCCATTAATTAAAAGCTATGTTTCTAATTAATACATTTAATTAGTATTTAAAATATCACAGACTTACGTTCTGAATAATTACAACTTCACAATAAGAATGTGTTTTCCTTAATTAATGAGTATTTTTTTATCATTTGTCAAAGGCACGTTATAAAATACAAAACGAATAATATTTCAAGTTACTTAATTTTCGCGGCCATCGAACACACCCCTAGATAGATAAAGCTGACCCAACCACCCAGCCCACATAGCTTATGTATTTATAAGAATCATCTGTTGACCTTAGTTTAAGCCTTTTTCGACACCTAGTATTCCTGTTAACAGTGATCGGGTATATTTTTAACCATTAATTAACAAAGGCTATTATTGCGAATAATGAACCATATTTTTGGGTTCAATTTTATTCTGCTTTCCTCTTTCATGTCAGTATTTCCATATAGTGGCCTCGATCAAATGAGGTTCAATCAAACGGGTCGTCCTCACTGCTACCTGTAACACATCTATGCACCGTTGCGGTACTCTGTCAGGTATTCTTCGGCCCAAAGTTGTGCAGAAGAATTAAAATAAAGTTTTGTTCACTGCTGTGGATGAGGCTTGCTATGGTTGAATTTGCTGCAGAATTGATGCATTCGTGCATCATTCTATCCACGGAATATGTAAAATCTTTCTTCAGCAATGCATTTGACGCTTGGTCGCCATTGCCGGATGAACCAAAATAATTTTAATTGCTATCTTTCCATATTCTCTGCACTTGGTTTATAACAACTATAGTTAGTTGTATGCGTCTTTGAATTTCTTGTCCACTTTCACCAGATTACGTGATCAGCGAGCTCAAATAAATTACTTCTTGAACCACCTCACATCTTGCTACACGGGAAGATTGTTGTGATGTATTAGTACGATCCATAACCCGGATTTTCAATTTCAATATTAATTAAATGATGTAATAAAATCGGAAGCAAAATTGTATTTTCATCAACCGACCCCTAACGTGGGCTCCGGAGGGAGGTGCATTTTTCATCAGTGGCGTATACATCCTCTTTTCCCCCCACGGCCATCGCGAGACAAACGGCAGTTTATTCGGCCACTAACCGAAATTTTACAACAATGAGCGAGCGACTGCTATCGTGCTTTTTGTCGGACTCCATGCATATGCAGCGAAGTACTGCGGGCGACGGTTAATATGTTCGCCATAATGTTTTGAATAATTTAAGAAAATATTTTATTATGTTAAACGAATTTTTTTAAATATTTGATGTATTTGGAAGATCTTCATTTAAAATTGATTGTTTTAGTTTGAAATGAAAGACTCAATGAACAATTAGTACATTATATTATTTTCATATTAAATAACACTGAACTTTGCTCTAAAAAAATTACAACTATATATATATAGTTGTAATAATAATTTATATTTTCGAATATAAGATGCATTATTTGTAGAATTTTCATGTATTTCCTGACTAAGAATCGCGAGATTCAATTTTACGTAGAAGGTTGTGGACTTTTGACCACACCTTGAAATTTCCGAACCGGTACACGTGCACGAAAAGTGAATAATTCATAAATAATATTGGTAATTAAAATGTGATGGTGTTTGGTAATGACATAATTACAAACATATGTTATGTATTATAATTAGATATCAGAAAGAGGATAACTAGGTAATCGAGTAAATTATTTGTATTTTTTATTTATTACTTTTTATTTATTTATGAATTGAGTTTAAATACATCTACCGGTTTCGAAAAATACTATTTTCTTCTTCGGGATGTCATGACTAATTAAAAATAGATATCATAGCTTCTTCACCAGAATCTATTTTTAAAAAACAATTATTTAAAAAATAAATTTAGTACTCAATTGTTGCTTAATACAAATTTAGTCGAATAAATTTTAGGAAAAAATTTTAGAATGGGACTCGTAGTTAAATTTAGTTGGTTGTTTATAATTTCTTGATTAGTTTTACATGCTTTATTTATCTCCAACGATTCCAAATTATTTAATTTGTGACCAACACCGTTTATATGCAAAATTGACAATCCCAATTTTTTATCAAAACCGTGACCATTTTCTATCAAATGATTAGCAAATTCTGAAAACCTACTATTGTTCAAACATCTCAAATGCTCCCTTACTCTTATATTAAAATTTCTACCCGTTTTACCAATATAAAATGCAGCACAATCCTTGCAACTAAGTTTATAGACGCCAGAATTGTTAAATTTTTCATCTCTGTCTTTAAAATTTATGAGTATTCCTAATTCCTATACTATTATTTGTATAAAATGTCTAATGTTTCGTGGTAGGTGTTTAAATATTAAATATACATGAATAAAATCCTACGCCAATTATCATTATTATCATTATGTTTTATCTGTGATTTATATAAAAATTGATTATTATATTCTTTTAATTTATTTTTAAAATAGTGTCTATCTAACCTATATTGTACCCGTTATTAACTGCTATTTTTTTAATTGTATTCAATTCAATATTGAAATTGGATCTTGACATAGGAATATTGACTAAACGATATATCATGGAGTGGAACCCTGAATGTTTGTGTGATAATGGATGATTAGATTCATTGTGTATGATAGTATCTGTAAAAGTTGGTTTTCTAAAAATTTTGAACTCAATTTTATTATTTTTAATCAATGTTACATCCAAAAAATAACAAATATAATAAATAAAAAATATGAATTTTAACCACAAAGTTAATATTGATAATTTTAGAAGTAAAATTATTTATAGTTTGAAAACTGTCAATCCTTATTTCAACGTTAGGATAGCAAGGTAAGGGTATTGATGCACAATGCAATTCTGATACCAACACTGAAGTATGGAAGTGGAGCCTGGAATTTGTAAAAGATTAACGTAAGAAATATTGCATAGATAACAGAACAGGATTAATAGAGCCTCGCTTGGATGGCTTGGATATGTTTTATATGTTATTGAGGAGAGTTTATCATGGAAGTTACGCGAATTTTATTGGCGTCAGTAATCTGATCCAGATATAGGAAAACGACAATCAATACCTTCCATTAAAAATTTCATTACAAATAGAAATAGATGAATTAAAGAACGACGTGATTGATAAATAAATTGAAATTGATTGATAAATAAATAATATAATTGTATAAGTAACTATCTAAATTTTAGTTTAGTTTTAAATGTGTTTATTTTGAAGATATCATAATTTTGTAGCAATATTTCTGCTTTATTTATAATTGAAAACAAGTGAAATACTTCTAACTATTATTAATGAGAACACATTATTATTGTGAAGTTGCAGTTTTTATAACATATTATAGTTCTATGATGTTTCAATACAAATTAAATTAATTCATTTATTTAATAATTTATTAACTTAAAAAGTTGATGTGGTGTAGTAGGTCAGCGCACTTCTCCAGATAATAAGGGTTCCTGGTTCGAGTCTGGATGGCAACAAAAATATTTTTTCGATTAATTTATTTTATCTTTTTTGGTGTATTTAATTTGTACTTCTAATTGTGTTTATTTTTAATAATGTTTTTATTTAATGTAGATATGTACATTTGTACATTCTATTTACACCTTATCATAAGTTAACAAAATAGTTTTTTTGAGTCTTATTTACACTGTTTCTTTTAACTATTACTATTTTTACGTAGTTTTTTATAAAATATCTTAAATAATATACGAGTAATTTTTAATACATGTTTGAAAGGGTTGTTTTTTACTAACTGATTATCGCATGTATGTGTAAATAAATAAATATATAAAAAATACAATTTACGAATTCTTCGAATAATAATACAATTTTGAAAGTTCAAAGTTTTCCGAGCACAGATTTCCTTTAGATTTTCCACTACGCCGGCGGTACCCAGGGGGCTGCCCCTTCCGCGCTCCCCCGTCCCACCCCGCCGAGGAAAATGGGGGTAGTTTTTTCGCGTGCATACTTTTCCCATTTATCTCCTTCATTGTAAAGTCTGGCTCCTGAAACAGGGTATGAAGCTTGCACTGCCAAAACCTCCGACGGTGAAAATTGTATACGTACGCATACACAACATCTATTTGCATTATCTTCAATTTTACGAGAAACGCGAGTGCGAGGTAGCTATAAACATATAACTAACTATGTAATAAATTACTTTTATAAGATTGATACGTTTTAATTTTTCTAATTATCCAATGTAAATAAATTCACTCGTTCGAAGAAAATAATTGCATCAAAATGAACTGCATCAACTTTTTAAATAGATTGATTTGATAGTAACAAATTGTGTGTAGCATTGTATGTCATACAATCAACATTACCACATTTTTTGTCAAATTCATAGCATGAAAATAGATTCAAAATGTAAGCATTTATTTAATAAGTGTATAAAATTCATTATTTTTAAAATACTTTCTTTGATATAGGCGTCACAAATTTCAAAATCATCCAATCTTCACCCCCGTTTGCAAATAATACGTAAAACATTTCGTGGTATAGACAATTAAAATCACTTCTGCAATATATCAGTTTTGGGGAGATCTGAGTTATAAATGCCACAACGTTCTTGAATATCGAACAGTGAACCATATAATATAAATAAAAATACTATTAAATACAATTTCTAAGTGAGATAACAACAATACTATATATCATTTAAGATGGCCGACGCTCCGTCTATTAGTAAAAACTGATATACAGTCTTGTTGCAGGGAGGGTGTCAGAAAATTTTTGATATTAAAAAAACATAGGTTTTGTAATTTGTTAGCGAAGTTTTTTAACTACAAATTCAAATCAATTTGAATCATGCTACATGTCGGGTCGAGACTTAAGTTTTTTTTATAGAACAAATCAATATTTCGAAAAAAGCTCCTACCGGATCTTGAACCGAGAACTGTATATTCCCGGAAGTGCTTTCCGAATTTAACTATAACATAATTAATTACCTTGTTATAATAATTAGTCATCAGTTTTAAATGTTCTGTTTTATTGAACAAATTGCACCAAAACTTCTAAAGACTGGCGATCAAGAACGTGATAGGGGTAACACACCTAACCGTTAGCCAGTGACTAATCAGAAAGCCAGGAAATTTATTGCCTAATTACCTCGCTACTTTATGCAAGATAGCAAAGAAGGAAATCCTTTATCGGCATTAGATATCTGCACCGATTTGCTATAAGTGCAGTCTGTATTTCATGATAAAGAAAACATACGTGTTCGATAGATTATTTATTATATATTTATTATATATTTATTATATATTTATTATATATTTATTTAAAAAATTTTAAAATGGGACTTGTGGTTAAATTTAGTTGGTTGTTCATAATATTTTGGTTAGTTTTGCATGATTTGTTTATTTCCAATGATACCAAATTATTTAATTTAAGACCAACACCGTTTACATGTAAGATAGACAATCCCAATTTTTTTATCAAAAGTATGATCATTTTCTAACAAATGATCAGAAAATTCCGAAAAACCACTATTATTCAAACATCTCAATTGCTCCTTTACTATTATATTAAAATTTCGATCTGTTTTACCAATGTAAAAAAAGCACAATCCAGAAAATTTGTTGAATTTATTATCTTTGTCTTTAGAATTTATGAGTAAATATATTATTGTTTGTATAAAATAGAGTTGATCACCCCCAAATAAAAAATTTCTTGTATTATGAGTGTGGCTATAATTAAATAACTTACTCTGTTTTTTTTTTTTACGGAGAATACATTATTGTTGCGCCGTTGCAGTTTTTCAGAACATAGTTCTGTGGTATTTTTAATACAAATTAAAAGGTATACAGAAAAATCTAATGCAAAACTGGATAAAACGTTTCCCCGAATAGTAAATGGTCCGGGTTCGAATCCTGGAAGCAACTAAAATATTTTTTTGATGTAGTGTATTATTTTTTAAATATTATTTAAATTTATGTTAGTGCCGTTAAGTAAATGGCAGTTTACATTTTCTTTTTAATACTTTGAATTCTTTTTCATATTTTAGATTTTTACATAAATGTGACAAGATTTTTTATTCTCAATGTGTCTCAATTAACCGGGTCCACTATTTATAGATAGCAATCTTTCATTCATACTCGTGTGTACAATACCTTAAAACTGGTCCATACGCCTGTATTTATATATATATTTGTTTTTGTAACGGCACCGTTGCCGAACGAGCCTTTTGAATATTCTCTGCATCTGTGAAGGAACGAATCGGGGATTGGCTGCATGTCGTAAAACTTCCACCTTTTTGATTTCTGCAATCCAACATGCAAGTTTAAAAAATATCCGGCCCGCTGATCCAAACCCAGCTTAATGCACCAAGAAATTAATCGCAACGACAGGAAGCGGTTTGAAACGGATCGCTTCTTGGACCGCCGAATCCTGAATAATTTTTCGAAACTTTTTTTTTTAATCTCCTCGTTGATGATAGGAAAGTTTACATTTTCTAGCGAAAATTTATTTCCAATCTACCGGCATTCTCTTGTTCATTTCTAAATTTGTTTATAATTAAATACCTAGTATAAAACCTATTCTCACTTAAAAATATAATAAATTAAGAATTGCTAATGATTAGACATAATTAATAATAAACGTCGTATTGGCCACGTTGATTACTAGTTATTGTACTTTCATCCTGACGAATTTATAATGATATTGAAACCGGTCGACGTTAAAGTGAGTTATTTGTTCAAATTAAGAATATATACTTTTTTAAACTGCTATATATGAGCTATCGAAACCTGAAGTATTATGTTTTTTTAACTATTGTACATTGTTGCCTTAGCTGTATTAATTTATTCTAAGTGATAAAAATGTACAAAAATGATTAATATTTTTTATGATTGATTACACTATTGAATGATCAATCACTTAATTGTGTACATTTTTTTCATTTAAATATGTTTAAAAGTAATTATGGTAGAAATCTTTGCAATAAAAAATTGTTATACTGAAATATTTAAAATAGGCCGTGCGTCGAAACCGAATAATTTTTAACTAATTGTATATATGTATATTGTATATGTTGCGGATCACAGGTTTTTTTTACAGTGGTCTCGTCAATGGTAATTATCAACTCCCGGTGAACTTGTGTCATCTTCTTTCCCTTAACTCGCCACGTTTAATCTATATAATAGCAAGTTTTTTTTTAACGTCAATGGGATTGACTTGTAATTTAGTATTTCCTATTCTACAATATTATTGTACTTTTTTCTATAAAATAAAGTTTTTAACTTGATTAATGGCACAAATTACTCTTGAATTGAATTGGATTGCCTATTTAAAAGAAGAAAAAGAAATGTATATATGTATATTTATTGACTCAACCTATTACAGGTACCATCTAAGTAAATTAAAAATTATTTGTTAACATAATTCGAAATAAGTCAACAAAGAACTATAAGCTGAGAGCATATTTTCACAGCAAGAAATTATTGGAAATTGTGCGGAAGGTAATAATTTAAAGATAAGATATTTAGATAAAGAAAATATTTAAGGATATTTGAAGATATTCTGGATCATTATTTTATACGTTTTTTTTTTTTATTTTTAATAGATGGTCAGTATTTATCAGTGGCGTGCAGTAGGTATGGATTTAGGTTATGATGTTACCAATGATATTATATAATCACATATAATATATATACTACAATATACATTGTACATAGGATTATGAACTTTCGTTTAACCAACGTCTTTAAACAAAATGAATCCCTCGTTTATACCTATTTTACTTATATTTTTTATTATTTATTATTATTTTCTAAAATTACAAATAAATACCTACCGTGTATTTATTTGTAATTTTAGAGTCTTATTAATAGTGTTTTTAAAGTTTAAGTTTTAACGTAAAATAATACCTTCTTACTCATATAAAAATCAATATAAAAAATGTATGGACGTTTGTAAGAACACTTTTTATGACTAAACATGATTCTTTTATTGTTTGAAAATTCTTCACGTAATAACTAAACGAAATAATTATTTGTATTAAAGGTTAATGTAGGAAATAGTTCTGCCAATTGCTTTTTGTTTTTTCCAAATCAAAAACAAATTCATGCACCAAATACACCTTGAACGCTCAATAATTCAAAACGTTAAAAACTTCATTCTTAAGGCGATCAAAATCGAAAAAATATTAATAAAATGACTCTCACTTTGAAAACAATTGTATTGGAAATTAATAATTCATAAATGTAGAAAATAATTTAGGATTCATTCATTCAAAAAAGGTAAGTTCTTTTATTGCTCCATACCGTTCTCTAAATTTGCTTAAAATATTTTCTATAATAAATATTAAAATATAACGATTTCTCTGAAAACACAATTTAAATGTATTTTAACATCAGCGACATTTCTTTTAATAATCGACTTGAATATGAATTACACTCTTCTCACACTTCGCAGATTGACAGATAATGAATTGTCCGTTGAAATACACTGGAGAAGAGTTTAATTAACGAAGCAAATATGTAAAAGTATTTTCACTCGGAGTTTTCAGTATGGGTTTTATTCTTTCGAATTATGCACAATTTGTTTGAATAAAAGGTCAATTTTGGCAGCCTTAGAGACGCTCAATAGGTTGAGTAAGAAAATATATAGTTAAGAACGTTTCTCATAAGGATTGAACAAACAAGTTAGACGCGACCGACGCGTGCATTCTAGCAAAATGCGGAGGCGAATGGCAATGAAGTTAAATACAAACAAGTCGCAATTTTTAATACTGTTGACGGCTAGACAAAAATATAACCATGGGTTATGCTAATCCGGCTAATAACGGCTAGAATTTTTTAGGGTCTTTTTATAAGATAATGTATTTTTATTATCCAGAACCTTTAGTAATGCACAGCTTTTTTGCTTCTATGCAGTGCACGCCCCTGGTAACGACGCCATACAAAACGGATCAACCGAAAGGAATTTTCAATTCAGTAAATAACAAATTATATGATTTGAGTAATTCACTAGCTTAAAGACAGAACATAGTAATGCGAATGACTACAAGCAATGAGTTGTCGTGGTAGGTTTTAGAACTAAGCAATTAAAATCTCTACTGGTAAACGCATGGCACTAATTTTAGTAATGCATAGCTTTTTTGCTTATATGCACTGCACGCCTCTGGTACTTATAATAAAATATCAGTATGTAACTAAATGGTCAAGTGGTATAAAATAAAAAATTTATCTATATTTTCAGTAGATTTTCAGTATTTATAATAAAATAAAATAAAAAATAAAATAAAATAATATTGTTCCATACAAGAAACAAGAACTGTAATCTGCAGGAGTGATTCGCCGGTTCACTCTGGTGTCTTCGGACGTTGATATCTGCAGCGGCGTGCAGTGGTCCAGGGGGGTTCAAAATCGTAGTCGAGGTAGAGATGAATAAAAAACAGTTTGACTTTAAGAATACAGCTGCGAGAGAATTAAAGGAAATGCTCTCTGCAGCCGCTGGACCAGTATTTATTTAAGATTTGAAATTCTGAGCGTGTGAGGCCCCCCGTGTTGCTGGGAACCAATTGGAGGGAACGGACAGTCCCCAAGCCACCCCGATTCGGTCCAGTGCCGCCACTCCCTGGCGGCCAGACTCCGCAACTCTCACTCATTTTTCTGCTGTCCTGTCCGGGTCGGCAGAACTAGAGTTTTCTCCTTATTTGGGGGTGCGATAAATCTAATTTCAATCCTACAGGCACCGCGAGTATCTTATTTTACAGGTCTTAATCTTCCTCGCGATGCCTGCTATATTTCAGTCTGAGGCGATAGCCTTATTTAATTTTATTTTGCACCTTAAACCTACTGAACCTCTCTCTCCCTTTAATAAATGTTTAAGGTGTGTAATATTATCTTCGGGCGATCACCCCTGTCATACTCTTTTTATTAGTATACACAATAGATATATTTTATTACATAAACTAGAATTACAGCGAAAAAACGTTGGCTAGTTCCTCTGCTGTTGAGTGGGCGGAGCTTCGCGTCGGCCCGGTACCCCCTCCACCCGGCGGTCTGCCGAACAGGGGCGTAGGGTTTCCAGCGGCGCGGAATGACGGGCGAGATGTATCCGTGAAGTAGGAAAGATGGGTCTCGCATTAAACCGTTTCCCGGGCCGCGATTTCAGCGGCCCTGCGGGCCCGTAGCTGTGCGGAACAAGTATGTAACAACTAGACCTAGCATAACCATTAAAATATTACAGTAAGTAATTATTAATGTTAAAAGATTGTTATATTTCCTTAAAAAAATATTTTTTAAATATTCGGGTTTTCATTACATAAAATTTTTTGGGATATTCCACCAAAAATTCGGACATGATAGTCAAGGTAAGATTGGAGTATCTTGCAGAGTAGGCCGGATGAAAAATGTTTTTTTTTAATTTATACGATGGAAAAAAATAGAACATGTCTTTTATTTTTATTTAACCAAGCGAATGTCACTAAATTCTTTTTTCTAGAAAAAATTAAAAATTCCCGGAAACAGGCGAGAAATCAATTACCATATAAAATACATATTCATTAAATAAATATCAGATATCTCATAGAGACGAAGCTATTTTTATTATATTTAATGAAAATATATATAGAAATATGGGCTAATTACAATTTAATTTGTGCGTCCTTGGACATATTCAAATATTGCTGCATATTCATTATTTAGCGAGGTATCTCTGAAAGTGCCATGACAGCCCACATGACAGCTTATTTATTATTAATAAAATGGACGCATTCGATGTGTGGCACTGGAGAAGGATAAAAGAATTAGCCGAACCGAAAAAATTACAATTGAGGAACCTCTGAAAAGAGTTTAATAAAAGAGGTTCATAATAGACACCATCGAAAATCAAAAGTTTTAATGAATAGAATACGTACATGCAAGATTTTTAGATATAAAAAGAAATATAACTAAGGGAAAAAGGCCTGAACAAGGTCCAGGCGAACATCACAGACAAGAACACTGATTTTTAATATGAAAATTTTTATACACATTCTTTAATGGTTGTCTATTATCTCTTCAATATAAACTATTATATAATTAAACAAATTTAGTAAAGCTATACATAAAAAAATATATTTTAAAAAAGTATAGCCATCTCCGGGACACACAGGTTTTTGAGAAACATTATAATTATAAATACGGTTGCTTCTAACGGGGAAAAAAAATGTCTCACTAATCATAAAAATTTTGTCGTACATATCTAAACTAGCTTTAATTATCACAGAACTATGTTCTAAAAAAATGCAATTTCACAAATAATATGTGACGTCATTTAAAATTAACATTATATAATACCAACGCTGAAATGCATAACGATTCTAGAATGTTCCAGGTTAATCTTTCACCGATATATTTCAGAATGTCAGAGGACTTTGTATGTACGTGACGGAACAAAGTGCATACACATGCGCTTATTCAAATTATTTATTCGTTAACTAATTCAGCTGTTCCTCATCAATACCTAGTCTCGATCATTATTATGTCGCGCTTCGAGTGGATTCTTTCTAAATGCAGATCGCTCCCCGACACATGCACACGGGGCGTGCATACTGGCCGCACATCGCTGCGCCGGTACACCATCTACACCTACACATCGAAATGCATTTTTTACGAGACCGGGACTGGGAAAAAAAATTGCGATAGTATTGGAACATAAAGAGCCTTGTCGTGTGCGCCCGCCAACACAGAGATGCTGGATATTGATTCGGTAAACTCGCCCGGACCTCGTTTGCCGCGAGACAAACAGCACTTCTGAAACCATCGGACTGTTTTAAAGCACGACTATTATTTAAAAAGAAGAGAAAAAGGCGTTTCATTAACTTTTTTATATATTTATTCTTAATCTGATTGCGAATACAGATAATAATAGGCATAAAATTTAAAGACGCACGCAACTTGCTAAAGTTGCTATGGACCAACTTGGAGAGTATGGACAGTGACATCAAGCAAGCAACTAACATTAGATTAACACAAATTATTTTATTTTTTTTATTTATATTGAAAATATAATACAATTAAATAATCAGTGGATATATATATATAATTTTATATTTTTTATTTATTATCTTAGTTTAATAACCACAATTGAGTTTAAAAAACATAAACTAAGATAATAAATAAAAAATATGAATCTTAACCACCAAGTTAATATTGCTAATTTTAAAAGTATATATAATTTTTTTAACATCTGTTTCTTCTCTATGAGAGTAAGACTCGTATATAGAGAAGGAGTATATACGAGTTAATTTATGTTTCAGTTTATATTCAGTGTAAATATTTTTTTTTACTTCGGTTACAAATTTATGATAGTCCGTAATTTTTCTAATTGTGATGGGGAGATTTTTAAAAAATTTGATGCCTTGATAAATATATTGATTTTGAGTTGCGGTATATTTTAGTTTTGGGATATCAATTTGATCTCTATATCTTGTAGATCGGAATTCGCTTCTAAAATTTAATTGATTTTTAATTTTGAAAATCTGAATTATTGAATTCTTTTTGTATAGTGTCTACTATTTTTGGTACTTTAAAATCTGTGAGAAGTTTATACTTGAATTTTTTTTTAGAATAATTTTTATTATCATTTTTTGAGTGATTTCTAATTGTGACAATGAACCAACTAGAAAGATAAAATACAGAAAAAATAATCAATTGCCACCGGGATTCGATCTTGGATTCCTATCTAGGTTCAAATCCCGGCAGCAACTAAATATTTTTTCGATGGATTGTTTTTTTTATGTATATTTTTCTAGTTGATTCATTAATTTGTATTAATAATAATGGGTTTATTCCAGCGTGATCGGTTTTTTTTTCTATGAATACCCTATTCGTCATAAATATAATACATTAAAGTTATGAAATATTATTTATGTTATGAAAAGAAAACCAAGGAAAATATAAAAAAATAAAAAATTCACACGCATAAATAAACATAAACAAAATATAAATACTTTAGTTATGGCCATTATTGTATCTGTAGCTATTCTGTAGGCGTTGCCATTCTCTGGTCAAGGAACCAGCTTCCATGAGAGCGCCGCTTGCACCAGAGAGTTGGTGCTGAGCTCCAACCGCAGCTTTACGCCCGCAACTCGATGTCTCAAAAGCGGAATGAATCCATGTATACGGGCTTCAGCAAACATTATAGATGTGCTGCAATAACGCGCCAATCCGAACAGTATTCTGTATGAGTTGTTGTACTGATTTCGGAGACGGTTGTACGTCACTTGGTCGAAATCGACCAGAGCTTGCAGGTATACATACTGGTGAAGAACGATTTAAACAGGATCCTCTTCACCCCCTTACTACATCGGTAGAAACGCCATAACATATTTGCACGAAAGCAACTGTTTCTTCTGTCGTTCTATGTCATCATCGTCTTGTCCATCTACATTGAATATATGGCCAAGGTATTTTACCTTATTTTGAACGCTCAGTTTCGTCCTGTCCAGCCACACGGGAGGGATATTATTCCATATTTGAACGCCATTATGACCGATTTTCTGGCATTGTTTAAAATATTATGTTCACTGGCAATGTTTCACATATCTGTAAAATCTTTCTTATCCCTTTTATAGATGGCGCTAGTATAACCATATCATCGGTATAACTAATGTGGTTCACATTTGTCCCGTCCATGTGGTAGCCAATTTTTGCATCGCTCAATTCGTTAAAATACACAGAACTGTAATAAAATTATATTGATTCACCCTCCAATCTTCGTATACAGTCCGAAAAAATCTATCTCGACCAATCGTAAAATAGATGCCTTCGAAATATATTGCTGGAGTAGGATGTTACGTATCCCGTTCAAGCCTGCAACAAATCCAAAGACAGCAAGCGCTGTCTACAATAGTGAACAAAAGGTTCTTCCAATTCCGCATTATACCTTAAAATGACAGCCTAGAAAAGGAGATTATCCTGAGAACCACTTTGGAACAAAGAAGACCTAGAAAGTGGCACTATGGTGTATAGACACGTTGCATCTGGCTGAAGAGACTCATGAATCAGCTGTGAGGACGATCCATGACCGGTATTTGTGAAAATGTATTACGAGCCGAACCTCGTGAAGAAGATAAGAAAAAGATTCTTAATATAGTGCTGTACATAAGTATATGTATATAAATACTAAATTAATGTATAAATTCTAAATATATACATATAAAATCAATTTTGTCGAAAAATATTGTTTTAGCGTCCCATCACACTACATCATTGATTTCTGAGATATAGCCTTCCTGGATAGCAGTCTCATTCTATATCTTCCTCTTGTATGATGTTCGTGCTCATTTTGATTTATCTTAATTCTTTTTATAAATTCGGCTGATATTTATTTAGTGAAGATTTTAAAACATCGTAGCATTAAAATATTTTTTCTGTTTAAAGATCATCGTATTCTACTCAACCGAATACATCTGTTTTTTTCTTAATATTGTCTCAAAGCCTTATTTTACAGCACTGATAATTGTTATTGCCAGGTAGTAAATGTAGTGTTATCGCCAATCACTAGTCAGTACTGTATATTATTTTTAGGAGAACACATTATTATTGTGAAGTTGTAATTATTCAGAACATAGGTATGTGACATTTTAAATATGAATTAAATATATTAATTAGAAAGATATACATATAAAATCAATTTTATCGAAAAATATTGTTCATTTTAATAAATTTTACATTAATTTTGTGTTTAACCACCGTGAACTTCAAATATGCATCAACCAACTTCGATAAGGTCCTATTCTGTAATGTTTACAATACTTTCGGATAACAATTTGGCATGTATCGAAAATATAGTCCTTTCTTGTATTTTAATAAAAAATATTTTTTCCTGTAGAAATATGTGCCCTGATTACAAAAATGAAAAAAAATCCGGTCGCAAATATTCAAAAAGTTTTTGTGCTTTAAAATGTATAACTTTCAACATAATAATTTATTACACTAGTTAATTTTTAAGATTTCTGAAAACAATTCCAATAAACTACGGTATTCTACTTTAAAATAAGCAAAAATGACCCTTAAGTCGAAAATATTAAAAAATTATTTCACTTTATAGAGTTTTGTGAAAAACCATAATAATAATATCATACCATAATCAAATAAAAAATTAATTCTATTGAATAATACATTCATGTATAATTTATTAAATAACATGTGTACTATCCCTCGACAATGTCATACCACAAAGCAGACTCTGATAGAGGAGCGCAGCGATGCGGAATCCTCTATCTGATCAGGTAAAATTCATCTGTACATAAAAGTGAGCATTTTAGAGTTTTCTTTAGGTCCAATATTAATATAGTTACGATTTTTTAACAGCCGCCAATTTAAAACAAGATGGCGAGTCGAGCCAGTTGACAAACTAGTCAGGTCAATTTTTTCAGAAGAAAAATGATTTGATCGAAGTCTGTTAAGAACTGCTAAAATTACCGTGTCCATAAAAATCATGTAAGTTTTATATTTATATATAGATCAACTTTTTAACAGAGGGTGGTTTCGAATTATTCGAAGAAAGTGCATTAAAAATTTTCAGAAATTGAGTAATGAGACTGTAGGTAGTATTTTTATAGAAATCTACCTATTTTCTTAAATCAAACATATTTCTGGGATCGTACATATGCGTCGTATCAGTCCGTCCTATCATATGAAAGTGTACGGTTATCGTTTAAAACAATATAAAGTATTTTGACATTGAATTATGGTTTATTTTCTAAATAAATTAAGGTTATAAAAATTATTCATTTTCCGTCATTATTGACAGATTATTTCTAGTAGTACAATATTTTCGTTAAAAATGTATGCACATAACCAAAAATCTATCTAAAGAAATTATGTAAAGAAAACACTCCAATAATCTCGAAATTTAATAATGGATAATTTAAACTCAATTTTATGTTAGGAACATATTGATACTTGATTATATTTTTGCCATCTTATCGCCTAACACTCGCAGTGCATGTGTAAATTTCTCATATTTATTATTATTGAGAACTTATATTACGTCATTATTTTTTTTAATTATTTATTAAAACATCGATTCAAGGTGTGATGAGAAACTGCGCGGAAAAGCAACGGCAAGCGATTAACAAAAAATTGAGAATAGTCCAAACGTGAGATGCAAAATTTAGTGAAAGACAATTTATATGTTCACCGGGAGGACAAAAAATTGTTTTAAAATGCATATATAATTTTAAATATTTAAATTGCCAATGGAATAGTATTTTCATTGGGTTCATTCCTTTTGAATAATCTCTTTTATTGCTTCTTTTAATTTGACACATCAAATATCACTCAATCTAAATAGAGTTAATTTGTCTGCGTTGCATAGTTGGCCAGTCAAATAATCAATTCAAAAGATGCACATTTATGTAGGTACATGTATGTGATGATGTATACTCTAATATTATTTTTAATATACAGATATCAGTCGTTAGTGGCCCTGATAGATAGATAACTTCAGTATGACATTAAGGTTTAATGTACAAACCATTTATAAAATGTGTATAGGGAATAAAAATATTACAGAATAAACGTTTTGATGGTTGAAAAATTAGCAACACTGAAAAATAAATGTATTGTTACAGTTTGACAATTGAGAAAAATAAAAAATATATTGAAAACCACCATGTTAATACAGAAGTGCGAAGATCCCAAGGTCAACGAAGTCTATTCACATGACACGCGACAGTCCTCGGCGACCATCGGCATACATTTTATACATTCGAATGACTGTTAACTATGTACAGGGTAAATATTATGTTCCAGGGTGAAGTTGTTTTTGAATAACTACGAAATAAAACACTATTTTTATTTATCGATTATATTATTTATTTCAGTTATATACAGAATATGACATTAGCCAAGTGGCCATCTCTGGTGGCGGCACAAATGCGTGTTCTATTAATCACATTTTTTATAACATTCTCGCATACTTCGCGTATTATTTGAGCAATTTCATTTCGAATTGTCCTGTAGCATCGGAATTGTTGTTGGCTTATTGGCGCAAACCTTTCCTTTCGAGAACTTTTACAGAAAATAGTCGGACACCGTCAAATCAGGTGATCGAGGAGGCCAGTTGATATTATCACTTTTTGACATTATGCGCCCGGGAAAAATTTCTCGCAAAATTTCAAGCGTAGCTCAGGTTGTGTATAAGGTGGCACCGTTCTGTTGAATCGACCCAATTAGGCTACCAAGAAGTTATCCGACATGTGACAAGAGCAATCGCCATTAATAGTTACAGCATTGCCATTATTATTTAAATCGATTTTAATGACTTCAACACGTTGTTAAGGCGTTAGATGCTCCATAATAAATTGAAATCAACTACTCTCAAATGCGAACTGACAAATATTTGCCAAATCAAAATGGCGGTCAAACAAAATTGGCCTGGTACATAATATTCATCTGTATATAGTGACGTAACTATGCCAAAGCAGCCGGTGCGGTGCATTGGTGCCAACGTTAAATAGAGACCCAAAAAGTTCGCACTGTACAATCATTTGGCATCGATATTTCTGGGAGTATCGATAATTTTTCCAGTGTTCATATAAACTGATAAGAACGACAATAAAAGAAATGGAAATATATATATTTTTAAATCGTTATCCACGAAACACATGAAACTATTGATTATCATTATATATAAAAGCAATACACGATTAATGTGCAGAATTAAGAACCAGACAATCGCTATAAAGCGAAAATTAATAAAGCAAATATTTTTTAAATTGCAAGTACATATCAATTATAAATGCATAAAAACATTTTTTTTCGTGAAAATGTGAATATTATTATAGAAAACAAAATTCTTTTCTTACTACATAATAGTTAAACTAAGCGGTACTAATATTCTATATACAATACTAATTTAGTGGGCCTTTTTCCATTCTGCATTAGGGCCCAATTTGTATAGTTACACCACTGCATGCGTAATACAATTTAATTTTTAAATTGAGCCTGTTCATGAAGAATGTATGTATAGATAAGAATATATAATAGTATAAGTATTATAAATAAAAATATGGTAATCTTTAAGATACTATCTCTTTCGTTTATCATTTACTTTACCGTTTTTTCGAACGTTATTTAAATATATTTATTACTTATTTATGCTGTTATCATTTATTATCCAACAGTCACACCGTTTAACTGACCGATATTTAACCTAACCTAACTTAACACAAAAAACTTATTTGATAGTTTTTTTATTTTGGACAGTATTTTCCAATATCTTAACCATAACAGCAGTCTAAGCATTTTACCAATCTTCCATGACACACCAAGCATCGACATAATTCTTTCTATAAACAAAGTGCACTAATAAATTTTGTCAATCCTGTGCTATTATTGACAAAGCCTTCACTTTATTCAATGACGCGTGCAGATTCGGCTAACAACACAAATCGCGGCCATTTTGCTGTAAAGTACTGGCAGGATGGGCATAGAATATATTAAAAAATTATCATTATGCATTAAATCGGCCACTTTACTAAACGATCGTCGTGCTAAACTAATACACAACTAGATGAGCTGGCAAGCAACACTCACTTAATAGCGCCTAGCTAGTGGCATATCTGCATATCATTGCCATGGTTATGGGTTATTAGAAGATTTTATGTTATATATATATATATGTTAACTTACCATCACGCCGTTTCCCCGCAGGGGTAGACAGAGAGGATAGAGCGCCACACTCCCCTGTCCTGACACACAATTCTCGTCTCATCCACATTCATACAAGCTCGCCGATTGTTGAGGCTTCTAACAGAACCGTTCTCCATTATCTGGTTTACCTAATCGTGCCAAGTGTTCTGCGGACGTCCTCTATTTCTGGTGCCATCAATACTTGCGTCATATATCTTTCTCACCAATCTCTCCTCATTCATCCGTTCCATGTGACCAACGACCTAAGTGATTCTTTCTTAATCTTACTCACTATACTAACATCATTATTTTCGTATTTTTTCATTCTTTACTCTGTTATAAATAGATTTGCCATATATACGCCTAAGTGATCTTATTTCCACTGCATTCAGTCTACTTTCATTCCTCCTTTGACACTTCCATACATCAGTGTCGGTACCAGGACTCCATTGTGCACCGTTAGTTTTGCCTCGGTCGACAAATTTCCATTAGATATAATTCCATTCAAAGCGCCGTTCACTTTGTTCTCTGCAGTCACCCTCCTTTCGATATCATTCTCAGCCTTTTCGTTTCTATCAAACACACTTCCCAAATACACGAACTCATCTACTTCCAAACATTCGTTACCTACAAGTATTTTGCACGGTGTCTTCTCGAATACCATAACTTTCGACTTGTTAACATTCATCATAAGGTCGTTTTACATTCTACTCACTAGACTCTGTAGCTCTTGTTCATTATTCGCCATTAGTACTACATCATCGGCGTACAATAAACAGCATACAATCAAATCGCCCATTTTTGCTCCTACATTCATACATTCCATATATGGTAGTTATAATGGCGGCACACCAGTGTGCCACGACACACATTGATTCATAGATCCACAACACAACATTCGATTCCAAAAATATTTATATAATTATTTTTCATTACGATAAAAGTTTTTAGCTGGTGGTCTGGTGTTTATATTATATGTAATTATTATTATGCTTCAACTAGCAAAAGTTTTATTTAGTACGGCTGTACAGAATCTTTATGGTAATTCATTCTAATTATCAATTAAAATTAATTAAATTTGCATTGTTACTGCAGTGGTTTGATTTAAAAAGTATAAATTTAAATAAAACATGCCGGTATGATTATGCAAAGTTAATTATTGATAATTGGACTGCTTCAATGTTGGTCAACCTAACTGAAACATACATATTTATTATATATGTGTAATCTAACAGCGAGATATACTTCTTTGGGGCAAAATCCACATTAAAACTAATTTTATAATCCGATCTTCAAAATAAATAATAATAAAAAAAAAATTTAAATATTGACTTGTTGCAAAAATTCGTAACATTTTTGTCTTCCAAGGCAAGTGTGTATTCGAATTTATTTTTCTTGTCGTGTAATGCGAATGTCTTAAATTTCATTGCATTTTTTTATTGAATACGTCTTGAATTTTTCAATTTGTATAAAGTTTTTGTTAATTATTGTTGGCTAAAAAAATAGAGTGTGAAGTACAAGAAAAACAAAATTTCGTAATATCATTTTCTATGAGTATAACCAAGGATTCTCAACAATTTTCACGAAATGAATCCTTCATTTTTTTGGGCAACTTGCGAGAAGGGAAGACAGCTTGGAGAAGCTTGTCGCGATGTGGGCCACGTCGAAGGACGGAGAGAAAGTGGAAGACCCGCCACCCGTTGAACTTATCAAATGGAAAAGGCAACAGGCACTTCTCTGGTGACAGGATGCCGAGAAAAGTGGAGGAGTAGAGTCAAGAGGGAGGGAGTTCATGAGTCATGAGGGACTGACGTCGATGATGATGATGATGATAACCAAAAAGTTTAGAGATGTTCTTAAATACTACTACCAATATTGCTATGAACTTCTTCAGAGGAATGTAATTATCACTTTTAAGGTTTACTGCCAAAAATTACAAGAAAAAACTATCCTTAAGATGGCGTTAAGTGATTTTTCAACATGATAATATCCGTCCGCAGCTATGTAAAAATTGGGAGATTATCCACACCCGCCATATTCTCCTAATCTTGTTCCATCAAATTTTCTCTATTCTACATTATCCAACGACTGTTTTCACAAGCGTTCAGAATCTTCTATAGTAGTGTATAGTTTTCTGCCGTGTATATTTGACATGCCGCGTACATCAGCCCTGATGATGGACAATGGGATCCGAAACGTTGGCCAGAAAGGTCAGATATACATGGCAGATTAGCCCAGAAAGCTATATACAGAAAATATCCTACAAATCTCTTTTAATAACGACACTGCTCTTTAAATTGGCTTGACGACTTATTTACCTCCGAAACACCAGATTTCTTCAGGCGCGAAATAGAAAAACTGCCAGAAACTTGGAAGTCAACCGCAAGCAAAGCGGGTGAACGTATTATTGATTAGTTTACGTATTTTTAGTAATTAAAAAATATATTTTTAATTTATTAAAAACGTGACGAAGATATGCATTACTCAATAGTTTACGAAGTAATAACTTCAATAACAATTTAATAACAATAATCTTCACACAGGAAAATATTTACATTTCGTGTTTAAAATGAACGGTTCGGTGTCATAAGCTTGAGTCATTTCTTTACTTATTCCACGCGCCTGTTTGCTGGGATTCCCGAATTCCCTGGAGAATGAGAAACAGTGTCAAAACAAAACACTAGCTGTCTCTTTAGTATTTCTATTTATCGAGCTGAGATTCATTAAAAAAAATAAAAATGGACGATTTACAGCGTATTCTTTCGACCATAGAGACCTTGACTCATGAACTCTGTAAGATTGACCACGATTGGAAACGAAGCGAAAAGAAGTGTAATTGCATGATTTGGACTTTATTTTAAATCTTTTGAAAAAAGAAAATCTACGCAGTTAACAATGCATACTTTTTTCGAAAAAGGTAAAAGAAATCCGAAACCAGAACATTAATATAGAAATTAAACCTCTTTGATGTTTCACATTATTCGATAAAATTATGTTTTAATTAATTTTATTTTAAAAACTTTAAATATAATAAAATTATACGCATATTTTTAGACCGCGTGGAATCTAACTCTGCTAACTCGCATTATAATTGAGTTCATTTTAACCCGGTTCTTTCAGAAAAATCATTACGCTGTAAATCGGCTGGCTGTATGATAACACTGTGCTATTGAATATTGTGCTATTGAATATAAATGAGATGATAACACTGTGCTATTAAATATTTTTTCAACCCTGGTAATTCGTTCAACAATACCGATAGCTCAATTGGCTACCAGCAAGAGAAAGGTCTCAGATTCAAGTTCTGGTGTCAGATCTTTTTTTGTTTTATAAAAAATGATTTGTTATTTGCATTCTTCCAGTGACATTCTTACTTTATGTACAAAAACATACTTTCACAGAATTTTCGATACTCAACAAAGACAATTAGTTATTATGTAGTAATACATTAATATTTCACATACTTGAATTGAATTAACATATATTTCATGGTTAATTGAGATCCCAGACTAGACAAAACTGACAGCGCCAACGGATAGATTTTAAGCATACATGACTCTAAAATTATGTGGCACTCCTGACATCCGCGATAATTACCCAACTCAATCGAAGCATCAGCTACGTATTACTGAAATAAAAATTAATAGTAAGTTACTCTTAATTTTACAGTGTTTAAACTATGATAAAAATAATAATTTTTATATATGATAAGTACACATTAGTAGTATTATCGACAATTATTAGTATTTAAACATGAAAAGTAAACAACAGCAAATCAATTTAAAGGTATCGGTAACCGATACAACTTTACATAACAAAACATTTCAATTATTAAATGTCTTAAAAAATAAATTAATCAATCAGAGTCATTTAAACTATAATACCTTTGTCGCCATTCACCGTTTTTTACACACACGAATAAATTTCTTATTGGTACACGGAATATTTTTATTAACCACTTAGTGTTCAATCATAAATAGCAACCGGAAAAGGAATTATAATATTAGTTCAACCCACACACTAGAAAATGAATAGACATGATTTGAAGTGTATGTATCGGAGAGGGGTTTGGAACGTTATTTGCGGGGCGAGGGGTATTCTACACACATATATCCAACGAAACCTAATTCGATACATTATGACACATTTATGCAACAGTAAAAGTATTTACTCTACGAAAATTAAATCTTTATGTGAACAAGACGAATTTTTTACATTAATGCACATTATATTGTTAGCGTTTAAATTTTCGATCCAATCAAATCATATTTGATAAACGTCGCGTAGCTCTATAATTGGGAGAGTGGCACCAAATTGGTCACGTGTGTGCCACCAAAATAAAAATTTTGGGACAGGGAATTTTTATTATGTCGATCATGTCTATTTATTTGGTGGTCTGTGATTCAATCAGATTAACATCGGGGTATCTGTAAATTATAATTATTTTCGAAGACTGCTGTCGGCATTCGTAATAAATGGTATGTTCTTTAAACTCCGCACTCATTACAGTCCATGGCAACAGTTCATCATCAGCCAACGTCTTTTCACTATTAGATATAGGCATCCTGCGAGGATCGCCATCTTCAGTCCTTCTCATTCATCTGTTGCCCGTCACTCTTCTCATGTCGTCGCTCTACTGTTCTTGAGGACTATCAAAACTTTTTCTAATAACGCAAGGCCTATATGGTGACCTGTACATGCTGTGTACTACAGTATATCCCAAAACCCTTTTACATTTTAGTTAATTCGCTACAGCAACACAACGAGCGGCAGAGGGGCGGGGGTATGCCGATCGCTAGCCGCGTCCTTGGGAATTCAGGCACTATAAAGCGTGTCTTTATTTTCATTTCACTTTAAATTTTCAAAATCCCAAAGAGGTGTCATAAACTGGCCCCCCGTGTAGCCCCGACTTGACTTTTTCCTATGGGACTACCTTTAATCAAAGGTATCCAGTAACAATCCTCCAACTCTGAAACAATTAAAAGAAAATATCCGATAAGAAATGGCAGCGATCACGGAGAATATGCGCCGAGCAATTCTCAAAAATTTTGCCCCCCGTTTGGAAGAGTGCCAGTGAAATAACGGATCGCAATTAGAAAACATAATTTTTAAGAAATAAATTCTCAGGGACGTGATTTGAACACGCAACCTTCTGACGCGTGTTTGAATTAATAAGATCAGAAATATTAAGTGTATTAATGATAATACGCCCCCGTGTCGGCTAACCATTCGTGTTCGTGATTTTCATGATATTCGCCATGGTTTATTTGCACATTGAAACAAACAGTACTTACATGAGAAAGCACAGAGTTTTTTGTAATACACCTTACAATGATTGATAATATTACGCAACTAATATTTATTTATGGTATTTGAGAATCCGTAAAAAAAGACAATGTAGATGGCTTTCAAATAATGGAACGATAGATGTATTAATTTGAAAAAGTGTAACATATAAGTTCGAAAATTTGTCATGAAAAATACTGGCTCTATAATACAATTGGTAGTGTACTTCCCCGGATTGGAAACAGAGATTCAGGTTCGAATCCCGGTAGCGCAAAAACAATATTTTTCGACAAAATTGATTTTATATGTGACGGCGACATGAAAGTGGCGAACTGTGCATTGCGGCACGTAGCTTACTCAAACAGTGGTTTTTTATACTGCCCGTCAAATGCGTTGCTCTTTTGCTTTACAAATACCTCCCAACTCAACTAAATATGTCGCTTTAACTATTTTATTGATCTGCAGCTATGATTTAAAACGCCTACAGGAATGTAGCAAACTTATCTCACTTAAAAAATATATTATGTAACATCACCATCAACATCAGATTGTTCACAAATGCACTAGAAGATATATTCAAACATTTGAACTGGAAAAAAATATATATTGAGTTGTCTAAAAGTTTATGCGGTTTTGTTAAATTATTTGTTATAAAAATCATTAATTCATTCTTCATTATTGTTCAGGATTTTATTTCATCTTTCAATCAATTTGACGATATCTTTTCTATAAAAATCGGCTGGTCTGGTGTCGAAATAGTAATCGAGCCGATTTCTGAATTTCCCAGTTAAACTCCTGGATGACCATTTTAACCTTGATTAAAGGTGAAAAGAATTATGTATAGAAAATATTCGTTTTTCTCAACTTGACACTCCATTACTTAAGTTCAAAAATTAAGAAAAACTATTAGTTGCAGGAAAACGGCGACACTGGCATTTTAGAGCAGAAGAAATGCTATCGAATCACAAAATAGCATTTTAATAAAAACCCAAAGATTTATTAGACAATCCAATAATAATACGAATTAAAATGTATTCATTAGAAAAATTTATATATAAAATCAATTTCATCGAAAAATATTATTGTTGCGCCATCGGGATTCGAACATGGATCTCTTTCTAAACCGGAGAAGGTGCATTATCCAACTACGCTACAGCAACATTATATTAATTTAAAAAGTGTAACATATAGATTCGAAAATTTGTCATCAAAAATATTGTCGCTGTAGCATAGTTGGATAATGCACCATCCCCGGTTTGGAAAGAGATCCAGGTTCGAATCCCGGTGGCGCTGCAAAAACATTTTTCGATAAAATTCATTTCTTAAGTATGTCTTTCTAATAAATACATTTTATTAGTATTCAAAATGTCATAGACCTATGTTCTGAATAATTACAACTTCACAATATGAATGTGTTCTCCTAATAATTAATTATTTATTCTATAATAAAAGTTTTCTTCAAATTTTTTCAAAGTTTATTAATAATGATGTAATATTTTTTTGAATACCTACTGACATTACTTTTCAGTTTTAGCCAATCTGCTGTACCCTCTGATTGCTTCAGAGACACACCACCTCACAGTTCGTATCGCCACCCAGTTGCGAGCCACCACCACAATCGAGGATGGACGGTGTCTAATTTGGAACTGTACACGTATTTGAATAAAGTAATGTTGCAGACAGCAGTGTGTATAATAAGATCATAAAATATTTCCTCGACTCGCGGTGCACACAATATAAATGAAAAATTTATTAAAATTGTGTTTACGTCAAAATGTATAATTTATCAATCTTCTAGATCGGACGTTTCGTAATTGCAAAAAATATATTTTAAGCGTTAATATTTCATGCTATTTTTCACATTAAAATTTTTTGGGATTATATGCTGATATGCTTATTGATCTAGTGAAAATTTCTGAGCCAAATATGCATAATATTAATAATATAATATTATGATCTACGAGCTTAGAAGTATCACGACCGATAAGTATATTTTTATTTTTACGAGTTGATATGAAAATTATCTCAGACTTTATAGTCTTATATATATATAGCTTTAAATGTCGTTTATACGACATTTAATTATTTATTTTTTTACGATTTAACGAAAACATATTTTATTATTAACATAGCAAAATGGTGACTAGTTTCCCGGGACATGAAATGTTCCGAGTTCGTATTACGGTGGTAACCAATTTTTTTTTATGGTAAAATTTTTTCCATATATTTTAATCTATTAATTTAATTTGGTTTTCATTATTACTTATTTTTTTACCGTGTTTCCTCGATTACAAGACGCATTATGTAAACTATATTATAACAGACAGTCATACAATTTTAAAATAGGCATATTATGTCTGTACTATCACCATGAGAGTCTGAAATTCTTCAGATTCAGTGTCCGATTTTTCTGAATCACTTTTCGATTCCGTTCTACCATACATACCATCTGTCTCCATCATCACATTTCAAGGACATCCAACATGTTTCTTTTCTCCTTTCTTAATCTTTATATCTCCATTCAATACCTGTGAAATCTCTGGTATTCTATTCTAATTTTTATTTAATTTATTTATTTATATATATATTGACATACATATTTTTGTTTTAATAGAGGTGAATACGTAATAAACATACATAATACATAGTTTATTGTGTGGGATGGAGTAAACTTCACCTCTGATATATACAGCGTTGTTCTGGCTACTTTGCTAGACTGAAGTGTGTGTTAAAGTAGACAGTTTTTTTTTCGTGCTGCTATGGTGTTATTTATTGACAGGAATAAAAAGAGAATTACATATATGTATAAAAAAGTAAAAATAAAATTAAAATATCATAAAAATATAGGTATTGGGAATGTTGTAGGACTAGTAAATTATTAGTGAAGATATTGTGTAAATTATATTAGAATGTTGGATAGCTATGCTTCTGATTCATCTTTACCTGATTGAATCATATATTGGGTCCATATTTGTGTAATCTTATTGGAATTAAACGATTTCCAGTTGGTACTGAGTGTTTTGTATAGATTCGGAGCTAAGAACATGTAGAATCTTTGATAAAATGTCATTATAGGATGGACTGATTTTTCCATGTTTTGATCAGACAAAATCATATTTTGTCATTCTTTTTTCTTTTTTTTATTAATATTAAAAATATAATACAATTTCAATAATCAGTGGATATATATATATATATATATATATATATATATATATATATATATTAATATTTGTTTCTTCTCTATGAGAGTAAGACTCGTGTATAGAGTAAGACTCGTGTTCCAATTTGTTTTGGAATTTTTGTTTACGTGTATGGACTCGTCAACTCTTCGTAGTGTCTTAAAGAATTGTTCCTTGTAAGAGTTTTGAATGGATCGACGATGAGGATCGACGACATTTTGTTTTTATTTATGTCTATTCCTAATTTACTGTTCTCTACTTCTATTCTACGAAAAATCTCTGTCATTTCGTCCTCGTGAATGGCCGTTAACTATCTACGAATCTCATGTGGAAGAGTTTTCGACCTCTTACAGCAATACCGCCTTCCCACCTATCTAGTATTCTTCACATTATGTATTCTCTATATATATTGAAAAGATCATGATCAAATATCAATATACATGAATATTTATTTTAAAAGTGTGTCAACGCACGCATATAACATAAAACTAATTTGAAAACTGGCCTTGCATTTTGTGGGAGAACTTCTGAATGGCCAGTATATAATCGATAATTTTTAAATTTACACAGGACTCTAAATCCTATTGTTATTAGACTTCTTAATTTGCTATTTGTAAAGTTCACGCATGAACGTTAAATCGAAGATTGTAAAAATAGCAAATGCATTTTTTGAACTCATCATATGAGTATCAAAAATTATTTTGCCTGCTTTCTGTAGATATTTTTCATACCAGTCTATAAAGTAGATAAATATCTATACTAATGGCAGTAATTAGGTAATGAAATGTACGTTCAGGCGTAATACAGATCAGAATCACACGCGTGTACCCAAATAGTTCCCCAAATTATCCCTGGTCTAGTGGTAAAATACTCGCTTAGTGATCAAATGGTCGAAGATTCAAGTCTCATACCGGGAGTCCAGTAAGTTTGTAGTATTTTTAAAAAGTATGATAATTATGATTGAATAATATGTTTATAATAGGATATTATTATCAATTAAGAACAAATACATACCAGGGGCGTGCATTTCATACACGCTCTAACTATGTACTTTCTCCGTCTGTGAATACATTCTAACTATGAACATTCTAACTGTGAACATACTCTAACAGTGAACACGCTCTAACAGTGACAATCTTGACAGTAAACTCACTCCAACAGTCAACACACTTTAACTGTGAATACATTTTAACTGTGAAGACACTCTAACTGTGAACACGCTATTACTGTGAATATCGTCTAATTGTGAACACTGTTAGTGAACATACTCTAACTGTGAATATACTCTAATAGTGAACATGTAATACGCTATAATCTAACAGTGAACACGCTCTATCAGTGAACACACCTTAAATGTGATTTTTTTACATTTCTTCACACAAATGACTGATAATTTCATATAATGATCACACCGTTATTTGTCATTCTGAAATAACGTGTTTTTTTGCATTCCATAAATAAACATTTATTACCATATTCACGATACCCCCAGGAGTGCAGGTACTGATTGTTAATACAATATCACTAAAACGTGCAGCCAATCAGCGAATGTTTTCTATTTTCGTTACTAATTAATTACCACTAAAATTGTATCATTTAATTAAAATTATTATTTATCATTTTCATGTCGAGGTCAACATTATTTGCAAATCGTCATTATTCTTTGCGCTTATCCCAATGTGGCCAAGATTATTCCACTCACTCGTCTTATTTTCACCGGTCGTAGATTACCATAATTTATTTACAACTATTTATATTTTATTACGTTAACCATTCTAATGTACGTGTTATTTTTTTGTTATTAAAACGAGACCTAAAAAACATCTTGCTAGACGTTTGTCCGCTGATACATTCATATCAGTTTCATTACATTTAATATAATCAAAATATAACGACTAATCAGTGTCACAGTTTAAATAATTCATTTAATCCTTACAAGTAAGACGAATTATTTTCGATAAGCCAGTTTTTTTATCATTTCTTTCAAATTGGAAGAAAGCGTACTATTTTGTAAAGACCCAGCTGGTTTATTTTTTAATATAGTAACAACCAATTCTTATGCCCTAGATCCATACTTATTGGTGATTTTGAGAATTGTTAAATTCAAATTAGCTACACCTCTTGCATTTTTTCCATGTGAAGCCACTCTATTTAGAGCATTAATAATTTTATTTTATTAAAAGGAACCGTATTATTATTATTTGCAAATCGCCATGTTAAATTGCGATACGTGTCTCATCAATACTATTACTGTGTTCAAGTTGGACTAACTTGCTAATCTTCTAGATCGAGGCTCGAACCTTCGACCTCTGGATCACTAGGCGAGTATCTTAACTACAAGTCCAACAATCACATCTAATTAAGAACGCCAATTAAGAAAGTCTGGTAATATTTCATCATTAATTATTCAGAACACAATTAAACTAAACTTTCCTAATTAACTAACCTACCATCATCCGTTTCCCTGCGGAAGTGGGTAGAGAAGACAGAGCGCCACACTCTTCAAATTCATACATCTTCTAATGCATATTCATCAACCGATGAACCATCTTCCAATGTTATCTGTTTGTCCAATACTGCGAGATATTTCCGGGTCGTTCCCTATTTCTGATGCCATCAACACTCGCATCACATATTTTTCTCACTCACATAAATCTGAAGTGATTTTGTCATTATGCTGCTTACTGTGCTAGGTTTTCTCCTAATTTCTTAATTCTTTATTCTATCATAAATGGGTTTACCTCATATACGCCTAGTTTAAAAAATATAATAAACATAAAGTTTCTTCATATCCGAATCGAGTTGTACATTTTATAATATCTGTAGGGGTTGTTGTTGTGGACTATTATTGACTCGCGAGGATCTTGTTTGTGTGATCTGAGTTGTCGAGTCACTCGGATGGAGCTGCTGACGTTTGTGGGTTACTCGATTCGTGTCATGAGGATTTGTGCGCGGTGAGACTGAAGGCCTTAACTCTCCTAGTCTCACGCGTGTTGGTGCATGTCGCAATATATATGTATGAATATGCTGTGTCTACAGCGAGGTATTTAAATAAAACAGAACTTACACATTTGGTGTTTATTGTGGGCTGATTTATTGATTTATATGTGCAGGCACTATGTCTATAAAAATAATTGCGTTTCATTCGTCTCTTCAGTTGACAAAGTTTTTTGGCATAATTAAGAAATATTATAATACGCAGTACAAACTTCTTATTCGCATGCCTTATCCGTTTAACGGGCGTTGGTTATCTATTCGCTATCATCACTTCGTTCACTGCGGCCCGGAAAAGCTCTACAGTAGATTGGCCAATCCATAGCTTTAAATTATCTGATGTTCTCCTTCTTCCAAGGCCCCGATTTCCAACAAACTTTCCCTCCATTATGAGGTGCAAGATCGCGTACTTCTTTGGGTGTCCCATCACACAACCGAGATATTGAAGTTTTCGGATCTTTATTATTTTAAATACTTATTTTTCTTTATTTATCCGATCCACAACATCTCCATCCGTAATCCTATCCATCCTGTTTTTTTTAGCACTCTTCTGTAGTTCCACATTTCAAATGCTACTAATCGCCTTATCATTTCTTCGGTAAATGTCCATGCTAACTAATAAACTTAACGTGACGTCGTTTTTCCGTGGAGGTACGCGGAGAGGATAGAACGCCACACTATTCTGTTTTGACATACAATTCTCGCCTCATCTACAGTCATACATCTTATCTTCTCATGCAAGCTTGCCCCAATAGGCTTTTGTCAGAATCGTGGACCAGTTTACCTGGTCTTCCGTGGACGTCTTCTATTTCTGATGCTATGAACACTTGCTTCATATATCATTTTTACTATTCACTCCTCATTCATCTGTTCCACATGACCAAACCGCCTGCTTAGGGTCGCTTGATCTTTTTTTAATCCAACTGGCTACGACAGTATTTTTGACGAAAAATTTTCTTAATTAATTAATTAGTTATTTCTGGCGTCTATCGGTTTACTCAAAGGTATTTGAGATTCCATAAAAACAATGTAGATGGCTTTCAATTAATGGAACGATAGATGTATTAATTTGAAAAAGTGTAACATATAGGTTCGAAAATTTGTCGTCAAAAATACTGTCGCTGTAGTATAGTTGGTAATGCACCTTCCCCGGATTGGAAAAGAGATCCAGGTTCGAATCCCATTAGTGCAACAACAATATTTTTCGATAAAATTGATTTTATATGTATATTATTATAATTAATACATTTAATTAGTATTTAAAACATCACAGACCTATGTTCATAATAATTACAACTTCACAATAAAAATGTGTTCTCCTTACCAAAGATTAACGAATACACCCAATATTAATTACCAGTTAAGTTAAATATAGTTATTGTGCTTCTTTTCTAATTTTTTCTTTCTAAACAAGGGTATTATCATACTCATCTAAAATTTTAAAATAGCTACACGCATCTCTTGCGACCTTATCAACAATTTTAGCATATTTTTAAAGCCGTTTCCGAAATGTAAATATATTTTTAATATCTCCCCGTAGAGTTTATGTAACATGGGAAACAACACTTATCATCTAAATATATTATAATTATTTGTTTTAAAACACTGCTGTACTGATAAACTTATGAACTAACCACTTTTATCGCCCGATATTTCTAGGATTTAATATATTATACATCTTCCCTGGATATAAAAAAAATAGTTTTAAAATGATAACAGTTATTTAAAAAAGTTATTAAAAATGTAACATGTTCGAATAACCGTTGTGAATAATGTGAAGAAATTAGTAACAGGCAATACCTTCATGTTTTTTTTTGTATTAATTTCTAAAATAATAATAATAAATAATAATATAATAGCTGGTTTGGTTCCATGGTCAACGGTGATCTCTTAAAGATATCATCACTCAATTTTGCACGCTTTGCCGAACAAAAATAATATAATTCCCAAGTGAAGAGTACAATTTATTTTTCGATTTAAAAAATCTACTAGCCTTATAGGCACTCGGTAATTGAGCAATTCACCTGAAACTCATTTATGATTGCTGCTTACTGTGGACCTTAATGCTCACGCGCGGGTCCATTATTCAATACGAACATAAATCTGTTGGAAGACTGGCAATGATGTCGAAAAACAATTTACACATAATAAAATAACTCGTTATAAAAATTGTAGATATATATATAGAAACGCTCAACCAATTCATTGATTACGAATCACATTTCATCTTGTGGTGGCCTGCTCGCGCCTCACAGATCTGCATAAACAAACACTCAACAGTCCGTCTGGTTCCCGCCATATTGCAAGCAGCAACACACTGCGATCGAACCATTCACTCTTCTCCTGGCCAGCTCCTCGGACACATCTACTCGCACGCATCTCGGCACCGCCTTCAGTGAACTACGTTTAACCTAAGCTTTGTATAATATAACAAACAAGTATAAATTCAATTTGAAAATAAATGCAACTATTGTACTGTTTCATTCATAATACGCCCGCTCTAGCCACAAACACTCACAAAAATACCATATTTCATATACATACGGGAGAAGCGAGGAGGTATAGGGCCCTCGATCTCATCGTACACATCCTTCTGATACGGGAAAATATTTTTAGCATTATAATACATCAGTATTATAATGCTAAAAATATAGTTTGCGGAAGTCACCCCTAACCTAAGTAGTAGAAGAGTGGAACTAGTTTTAGAAGATGGTTGTGGAGGTCTATCGCCTCCATAAACATTAACCCCTGAACGCACCCTGCAGATACATGGGCGTAAAAGGCTCTCATCAACCGCAAAAACACCATACGCAAACCATATGCCAACAACATGACAGTAAACTTTTTATTACATATTTTCTTAACTGTAACTGTGCCCAATCAATAATAAACTTCTGTCAACTGTAAATTGTATCTTTTTTAATAACATCTCCACGATTTATAATCAAACGAACACGCTAACAATATTTCAACATGTGAACTTCGGACGAAATATATAGGGCATCCAGCACTCACACACATACCTACACGATACACCGATTCATAACATTCAATCTTAACATATTTTCATAAAAATTAAAAACATCATGAATTTTTTTCAGAAACTGCCAAATAAATAAAGATGGCTCGACTCTTTCATGCCACTCTACCCCTAGATATCTAAAAAATTGAGTTATCATCAAATGTTTATATTATTTCAACTTCTCCGTGTTATCATTTTTACCCTCCAAAAGTTTATTATTATATCTCTCAATTGACACTAGTTTAACATAAAATTAACTCGATAATATTACATATACCCTTACACAAATGTCCACTGTAAAGAAAATGACTGGGGTTGCAGTTGCCAAAGGAACAAAAATTACGGAAAAATCATTTTCCTAGACACAAAAAATTCATTCAATTTACTGAAATATTATCATATCACAAGAATTTTCTAAGGGCAGTGGCCTAGATATATGTTTTCAAGAGTGGAAGATTTTTCTGTTTTGTCTTCCTAATGTAGGACCAATATTGAATATCAAACTGTGGGTTAGAACATGTGGACCGTATGGAGTTAAATTATGGTTTAGTTGACGCAGCTCGAATTGGATTTAGAAAAGAATAATGGCAGATGGATCTGGCCTACCTTGATCTAAGTCCTGTGTTGGGCGACAATTCACACCTCCAGTTAACTTGCACTTTTGTGGTGAAGAATGGAGATTTCACTGCACTTCGTAGATGCTGGAGAAAACCGCTTTTTCGTGGTCCGGATTTTTACGAACATAAAAAAGTTCACATCAGGTGCAAATGCAATCTGGTCTCACATCGGCGAAATCCCTAAGTGATTAGTTAGCCAGAACGTAAAAGGTATATTAAGGTTTTTGGAAAAACAGAATGCACATGGAGTATTCATTCGACTTGCGTCAACACAAACCGTTGATAATGACTGATAGTTACTAGATATGATTAGCCAGGTTACAGTTCCTTTCCTGCATCCTTACGGTTCTTTTTCAACCACACACTACATCATCAACACACAAATGTGTTTCCTGTGCGGGTTTTTTTTAATATTATAGATCATATCACATATATACTTACTGTACTTCAAACCAGGCAAAGTGACTAGTATTTTAAAAATAATGCACATTAATTATAACTAACGAAATAAGAGAAAATCAATACCACTTTATTGTTTAGTATAATCTGGTTACCTCAATTAATATTCAAATTTTGTCCATACGGTATTTAAAATTTATTATTCATATTCTGTCTTAAAAATAAAATAGTTTTTTAATTTATTCTAGGATTATATTAAATGGCCTTGTGCTATCAATATGCTTGAGAAGAATGTTTACATGTATTAAAACCTTGATGTTGGAACCTGTCAATCATTTTACCTACATACACACCTTATTATTTAACCTCTGCCTCAACCCTAAACTCCAACCTCCTCAACCTTTTCCCACCCAGTTTTACTCCCTTATTATTCGCTTTCTCTTTCATCTTCCATTTTGTGTTAGTACTATGTTTAAACATATTTGGATCTTTATTATTATTTTACAACTTATTTACTGTTTCTTGATATTATATACTTTGAACTCTTGATATCCCTAAATTAATTCCTAAATTAATTTCCTGGAAAAATAATAAAAGATACATTAAATAACAACATCAATTGCAACCAAAATTGTGCAGCCAACAGTTGCAGGCATATTTCTGAGAAATAAATCCAAGAATAATATGACGAATTCATTATCATTGAGGAAGGTCAATTGAAGTGGTTGGGAACTGGTCTAACACTTCATGGTCGTGAAATAGAATGCCGAAATACCTGTAAACTTCATAGGTCACCTCGCCGAAACGTTACCAAAATATGCCATGCGTGATTTACCTCAAAAGAGATATATAAAAACATAATTAACTTTAGTAATTTAGAAAAAAAATTGCATTTGGATTTAATAATTAATATATTGAATTAATCATATTTGAGTGAAAGATGCATATCTGTTTAAAAATAATTACAAAATTTATTACATTTTTTTTGTATTTTAATATATTTATTTATATCTACGCCCTTATAAGGCCTTTACTACACGAATATTCGAAAACACTTGTACAAAAAATAAATATAACTCAGCAGACGTACCATAAATAAATATTATGAATTAATTCTGGTATTTACAACGCTTAAATATTATTAATACCTCACTGAATTAACGAAAGGTTTTAAATAATATTTTTATCTTTCATTTATTATTTTACTATGCCTGACATATGTTGATATTTTTATGTTATCCCCTTCGTACCTAATTCTTAATTAATTTGTTAATAGATAAACATATATCTCTATAGCCAAAACAACTTCAAATTTCTCTGATAAATTGATACTAAACAATGTAAAAGAAAAGATTTATGAATAAATTAATAAACTATAAACATTAATTTATTATAATATGAAATGAATTTTAATTGAATAAAAATACTGTATACAAATATTTTTAAAAAAATTCTAATTGCACTAACATTAATGAAAAAAAAAATTAAATAACACTTTGGTAAAAGGAAATAATAAAAGGTTATACAAACTTGACAAATTTTAGATGTTCTTGGAACTCAAAACTAAAAAATGCGTCCTTTAAATAGTCTGTTCGGATCCAATCTATAGTCAAGAAAAACTAAAATCGCATTAACAATGTGACCCTTTAGTCAATAGTGATATATGAATCTTGTATCCTCGCGGAAAAAGTGAATAAATTCTATCCAAGTATTTGAAAATAAAATTCTCCGGATAATACTTAAATCAGTTAAAGATACCATTAGGAGAACACATTCTTATTGTGAAGTTGTAATTATTCAGAACAGACGGTCTGTGATATTTTAAATATGAATTAAATATATTAATTATAAAGATATACATATAAAATCAATTTATCAAAAACTATTATTGTTGCGCTACCGGAATTCGAACCTGGATCTCTTTCTTAACCGGGGAAGGTGCATTATCCAACTATGCTACAGCGACAAATTTTCGAACCTATTTTTGATATTAATCGTTCCATTATTTGAAAGAGCCATCTACCTTATTTTTACAAAATCTCAAATAACTTTTAGTAATCTGATAATAATAATTGGATAATGCACCTTTCCCGTTTAGGAAAGAGATCCAAGTTCGAATCCCGGTGGCGCAACAACAATATTGTTCGATAAAATTGATTTTATTTATATGTATATCTTTCTAATTAATATATTTAATTCATATTCAGTTAAAGATAATCACCGATAACTCATGAGCAATCGACACAAAAGCTAGTCCTTCCTACAATCATATATATCTCAACAACATTGAAGTCAAGAAGACTAAAATTGGCAGAACATGTTGAGAGATGTGACAACTCCGTAAGGTTTAAGAGGGAATGCCAATAGAAACTCGGCCCCTGAGACGCCCAGGAATAAGATGACTATATTCGAAGGGATGCAGCGAGGCTGCAAATTCCCTATTGGGAGACCATAACTCCCGACAGAAAAGCCTGGAAAACGGTTATGCGATCAACTATGGACTTAAAATGCCAATAATATTCTTACATAATGGTCGTATAACTTAGATATCTTATTTTTTTAAATTTGTTGATTCTAAATTTAAATAATGCATAATTTTCCCTCATATTTAAATCATATTTTCAGTTTTGAAGATGTACATATTATTTAAGCATTAAGCCCCCGATGTGATTAAAGAATGAAAAATAAATGAAAAATAGAAGAAGTATTATTTAATAATGCTGTGGTCCAAGACTAATATTCCCTCTAAGTAACTGACCTACATTCGCTACAGCGCGCACTTGAAGTGTTGTCACTACGTCTATGATTTATAATCTGATTAAGAAATAAATAATATTCAATCGATGTTTTCGTGGCAAATGATATGTTGTTTTGACGAGACAAACTGGACGAAATTATATTGCAGGCACACATATAAGTACAATCTTTTAGAATTTTTAAATAAATCGATAAATTTAGATATGATACATGAGTAAAATGATCTATCAAATATAATTACTATTATTAATAAATAAATCATAACATTAAATATTTTGTGTTGATAAAACTACTCAAGATGATTTTTACTTTGCTCAATTCATTTTGCTTAGCGTGCACTAGCGCTCTCGTCTTAGAGTCAATGTTGTGACCATGACCATCATACCAAACAATACTTGATGATTGTACTGCAACTCTTGCTAATATTGCGCTTCCACATATTTTATCTACGACTTTTATCCTGACATGTTATTGGATTTGGATCCGTACATGTAAGTGTCATTGCTAGTAAGAAAATATTCGGCATATTCGCTACTTGTTTTTAATATCTCTAGGTTAAGATTACTTAAATGTTTACTGTTTTATATATTCAATAAAAATACATAAATATATATTCAATTTGAAATGAATATTTTTATTACGAGTAAGCAAAAACATTCATTAGTGAAATCGTATACTTTTTTACGACTGACAAGTATCTGTCATCTCGCGTGCGCATGGCAGGTGGTCATTTTTAGGTTTGTTCGTAATGTTTACGTTTGTTCAATAATCAAGTATCTCAGTTTTTTCAAAAATGACTAAGTGGAATGGTGGATATATATTTCAATATTGATACGTAAGAACACCTTTATATACAATTTCAGGGAGGGCAATACAGAATTCACTAGCAGAAAAGTAATTAGCGATACCCGATTGCTTGCTGCTGGTCATATCTGAATAGCCTGGTTAATAGGTGAAATAAATTAACGCAAGATGGCATCGCTTATTAGAGTTAACAATTTCAAAAAACCTAGGTAGATCATCAGTTACAATAGAGAAGTAGCCGGCTAAATAATTGTAAAGAACTAACGCAAATATATATGGAATTGTTATACGCTGCGTGGAATGACAAGTGTCTATACGTATATAAACCTGGAACATTCACAACATTTAATTAGATACAGATCTGCAAGAGCTAAAAAAATGCCCGGGAGACTGGACCACAACGGCTATATCAATGATACGATGCTTTGTAGTGGCTGCGGTCATGCACTTCCGATTCCCATGAGGCCGTTAAAGAAGACGTAAGTGTGATGAAGCCATCTCATAACAAAATAAAATTAAAAACATATTTTATGGATGACACGCGTCACGCTCACGCAGTTCGGTCGTGTCAGTGTTTTAACTTCGGGTACCTACACAAATTTCTTAAATAAATTAACTGTGTCCTGCATTATTATTTTCTCATCAAGTTATACTCGTGTTGTATTTAAAAAAAAAAAAATGTTTTTAATATATTATAACACAAACATATGGTTTATGGCCTAACGATAATACATCCACGACTAAAGATCCGGCCGACTAAAGCTCCAGCCGACCATTGATCCATGGGGCATTAGATCCAATGACATAACGGCCACAAACAAAATTTCAAAATGATTTTTTTAAGAAAGGCTTTCAAGAATCGAAGACATTAATATGCATGTAGCCTTTCGCAGATTACTAAAAATAAGTACTCGATCAAAACAAATCCGATGCGAAATACAAAGTTTACAATGAGAAATTGGAATTCTTTAAATTAAAAACAAACTTCATAATTATACAATAAATATACAATGGTAAAACTTAATACATCCATAATTTGTATATTTAGTTAGCGCGATTTAATCATAAAAATAAATCAAATTTATCATCGCTATTATTTTTTTAACAGTACGTTAATTATAAATACTTTGTCATTGGGCCAAATGTCCGCGGAGCTTTTGTCGTGACACGCAAACAATCCTATTTTTTTGTGGTAGTGTTGTTTTTCATAATAAAAATATATTCAAATCACAGGCTACCAAATACGAGTATGTAGACGTGAACTAATACAAATTTCTTGTTTCAATATTCGCATTTTAGTGTCACTCACGCAATCAAATATCTGCGAGACTTTTTTTAAATATATGACTCGATTGGAACGAAAATTTAAACGCTGATAGTACAGTTTGCATTAATGTAAAAAATACGTATTTTTTACACAAAGATTTAATTTTCGAAGAGTAAACGCTTTATAGTTGCATAAATGTGTCATGAACTATCTAATTTATGTTTCCACAAAAAATGTGTGTAGAATGCCCCTCAGCCCGCATATAATAATGTTCCAAACCCCACTCCTATATGTACACTTTATTTACTGATCTGTGATTCAAATAGTAAAGCCAAAATACAATATTACTTTTATTTAGGGTGAAACGTAGACACTTGCCAGACAATACGAGAAGGGATAGATTTAACATAACACGTGAAAAGATAAGAAATTCCACCAAAATGATAATATTATTATCTCATTTTACCACAAGTACTGCAGAAAATGACCCTCACCTTTTTACCTCGTGTCGGGTGAGTTCTGAATGACGTCTCGACCCGAAAGGCCCGCGTCTCATTTGATGAGTCACTTCACTTTTGCTTATTTAAATTTACCAGAGTCAGTGTTTAGTGAAATAATAATTCTCAGAGTTTATGTTCCACTTGACTCACTACGGGTCGGTCGAGACAAGTGGAACAGAGTATCCGAGGGCACTGAGGCAAAAGCGAGTACCATTTACGAAACTCAATTTTGAACGGAGCAAATGTAGGAAATACATTTATACTATCCACAATCTACAATAAGATTTGGCTGTTTTACACAACATTATTTTCCCGTTAAACTGTGTCTTTTAAGTCAGTGGATTTATCTATGAATGAACATTTGATTCGAAGTTATGAATGTGTAAACTGGAAGTATTCTAAGTATATGTAGGTTTTACATTATTTTGACTATAAAAAAAGAGAATGAGTATGGAAGAAATATAGTGACAACAATACTAATCTTCGTCTTCTCTATGCAATCCTCGTCATGCTTATTTATCCTGGACACCACCCATAAGTTGTCTTGCTTATCTCATTCCTTTCTCTCTGCCTTTTTCGCTCAATTATATTTCTAACTTTTGCATTGTTTAAAAGTGTGTCATATGCATTGACCCCTTCGATTTTTGGTGACTTGCACCTCATTTGTAATTCTCTCAGTCCAGCATATTATTTCTATCTTCTCCAGCACCACATCTCTAATGCTTCCAATCTATTTATCTATCTCTCTCTCTGTCTCTGGTTAATTGATTAACTGGTCTAGGATCATATTAGTATTGTGCTATATGCAGATTATTTGTGATGTTAATATTTGTTTTTAGCTTATTTAATCTGGTGTTAAGTGATTAACTGGTCTAGGATCATATCAGTATTGTGCTATATGCAGATTATTTGTGATATTAATATTTGTTTCTAGCTTATTTAATCTGATGTTAAGTGTCGATCTACTTCCTAAGTATTTGTAGTTTTCTTCTTGATATAGTTACTTATTATTCATGCTTCTGTAATTTTAAAATGTTGTCACCATAATCTTTCTTTCATATTGGATCATTTATATGTACATGGCGCCATTTTATTGCCATTAGAAGATATTACAATATTATTTAAAATTCTCTTATCGAGATGGTTTTGTATAAAGATGAGTTTTCGATCTACTTTTAAATAACGTCTGTAAAACATGTTAGTGGCACGTAGTCAACGAGTAATAAAGTATTGTAGAATCCATCAATCATTGCCAGAAAACTAAATTCATTTTGCTGTGGCAAGCCCAAAATCTTTCTCCTCAGTAATTAAAAATAAGTAATTCATCAGAAACTATAAATAAAACTAAACCTGAAATCACGAAATCATAAGTTACAATGTTTAACTTTATAGACTTTATGTGTGGAGCACCCTTGAGGTGAAACTTTTACTAAAATAGCGCTTTACAAATTATCAAATTTTATTACTATTATAATTATGGATGCGTTCAGGTGTATGCCTGACTGTTCAGATCTAACCATAAAATACAGCAAAGACAGTGAATTATTTTATATAATATATGGTTATTGATTTTCAACTGTAAATCCGGATCGATAGAATCTAAATGAACGAATTGCGCAATCTCCGAATCGTCCCTTCCCGGGACCGGTTTAGAAGCTAAGGCCTCCTTGTCAGTCCCACCCATCAAAGCTAATAAAAATACGCGACTTTAATTCAATTACATATTTAAGTATAAGTAAATCAAAAAAGGATAAGAAATTCAATGTGGTTATCAGCAATTAAGATTTAAAATTTAGACCCTCCAGCGTCCCTTAAGTCCCGTCTTTATTCATAAAAAATCATGAACACAGTTTTACACACAGATGGAAAATTAAGGTGCAGTAGTTCAAGGCAGACACTCAGGGAGCCATTCATCAAAAAACACTCCCAAAAGAGGGACAGTGGATGAGACACAAAATGGATTTAGTGTATACCCCAGTGGAAGTGACCTAAAGGCAGGTCAAGAAAGATGTGGGCTAACTGTGTGGAAGAGAACTAGAGCTGGATGGAACAAGAATTACCAGAGATAGGGATAGGAGTCGGTGGAGAGCATTTATTGAGGAGGCCAAATCCGACCCTAGGATGTAGTGCCGTGAAAGAAGAAGATTTATAATAATATTCTAATGATTTATAATATATTTATTACAATTTTTAGACCACACTATAGTTAGTATCTCAGAACTAATAGGATGATTAAAATAAAATACAGTTTTCTTATAGATTCTGGTTTGCTTTGGTCAGTCACTGTATAAAATAAAAACACTCATAAAAAATACGACGATTTCCAATTATTATTATTATTATTGTGGCCACATTGCAGCGCGGTTTTTGCGGCGCGCAACACTTAACGCCTTGTTGCAAGGAATGTTCTGACGTCATTACAAAGGAAACCAGTACGATCCGAAGGCTCGGCAGGTTTTCGGTCGCATGTGTCGCTGGTCCTTTTTCACGCACACCACCGCACCACTCGTGTGACATTCGCGAATCCGCGCACGCACACATCCACAGAGAAACAACACAAATCAGACGCATACATCAACTCGGTCGCGACTGAGGTCTGCATCAGCAACGTTACCGATGCGATTGCTAAGTAAAATAAGAGCACGAAAGAAAAGGAGCGATCGATTGACGTGTATTTATCTTTCTTATGAACACACTTTTCGCTTATGTTCCGTGTTGTTTTAACTAAGAAAATTAAAGTTTTAACTCCCGTCACATACGAATAAAAAGCGTGAACAAATATCAGTCTGATGCAAAGGCTCATCCCGACGAAATCCATTGATACTGCATAGTTTTTGGCACGCAATAAAAATGTTTTACTATATGGTATCTTCGAAAATTGTTTAAAACAAACAAAGAACATTTTTTATACGCGTAACAACTTTCTTTGCTAAGCTAGTGTGACAGACTTGGCGTGGTGCGGCTTTGATGTTACGTTGGTAATACGGTACATCGGGTACGGACAAAAAACTTAAAACAAAGGAAGCGACGGATAGCGATAGTCTTTTTAAGGGAAATCCTCGTTGCATTTGTTTTTTGTAACTAGCTGACGTCGAGGTTTCCCGCTTCTTCAATAGAAATTAAAATCTATTTATCTTATTTTAATGTTCAGAAGGTTGCACTAGAAGAAGAATGTTATGCTTTTAAAGTTTTAATACTAATATTATAATTGTTTTTAATCAAGTAAACAATGGCCAAATTTTAACATGATTATATTTTAGTCTTACAACAAACTTATACGTACGTATTTAAAATTTAATGTGATTTACTAATAAAGAACGTAGGAATTGATTATAGATATTAAATTAATTTTACATATCTCAAAATATAGAAATACTGAAGATCTGAAAAATATCAAAAAATTGAAGAAAAAAAAACGTTGGTATTGTGACATTAGTCCTCAACGATTGTATATACAGAAAAGGCAATGAAATGTTGATACAATTAAAATATTTCCAATCTTAACCAAAAACCTATTAAATCATTAACCTATTAATTTACAATTTCAATGTTGTCAGATTTTACTACAAAAATAAATTTAAATATAATATGTACATAATTTATATATTTATTGGGTCCAGCGCGTTTAAATTTTGCCGCTCTAATTCTGCGTAAAATTTACTTGGGCTAGAATAATTGAGATCACGATAATTTCTGATCTATTTGAGTAATTTCCCAATAATTTTTTTTTCAAACGTTCATCCACATCCCGTTAAATGATTATTTCTATATTTCCCACGTAGATTTCGAATGCTCGATATTTTTGATTAATTTAAATGAAACCGTTTTGGGTGGGCTATAGTTTGTCTCTACTGTTCATTATAGTTAGTAGTTATAGTATTGATTTTCTCTCAGCCAGGCTTTTAAAAAAATTATATAAATGTAACAATTATTCAAAAAATATTAGGAACAGAATTCAAGCATGTAGATAAAACCGCTTATGACTGTAAAATTATGTCTTTACTGTTTATTTGTGCACACTTTTATTTAACTCTAGCCACCCGCAATCGTCGTTTTAAATAAGTAATTATGATAGAAAAATACTTTGTATAAACTACTTTGAATAATTTAACGTCGACAGGTTTCGATACCGCTGTATCTTACGAACGTATACCAACTACCAACGACTGTCCTGACGAAAATACAGTGGTGAAAACCGATCGACGTTCAATTGATAATAGAGGTTAATACAAAAAAAATAATTTAATTAATAATTGTGACAACACAGACGTATCCACTTACTATCACATCGTTTCTCCACGGAGGTAGGCAGAAAGGATAGAGCGCTACACTCTTCTGTCCTGACACACAACTCAAGTCTCATCCACATTCGTACATCTTCTCATGGAAGGTCGTCAATTGATGAGGCTTGTAAAAGAACCGTCTGTTTTACCTGGTCACACCAAGTTTTTCTCTGTTTCTACTATTATATTTCTTCCATATCATTCTCTTCTGATTCATTCATTCAATATGACCAAACCAATTTACTTGCCTATTTTGTTCATTATTTACTCCATCAATGGATTTGCCTTACATATGCGTCAAAGTGATTTTATTTTCGTTATGTACTACCGTAAGGTTAACCCTTTAAAATAGAGACATTATTTATTCATGAATGTATGACACATGTCACTGTAATAAATTAACTCCTCTAAATACATACAAAACTCATTTCTTCAACAAGTAATATCAAAAAATAAAGATTTATAGCATTCTTTCAAAATTATGTCATATATATTCAATCCTTTTTTAAATAATCTCTTTATTATAAACTAATATTTAATGGTGATCACTCCAATCAAAACAAGCAATATTTACACAAAATAAAAATTGAATTAAAAGTTTAATAGATGATTTATACGGCATAGTCAAGAATCTAACATAATCAACTTGTATGTTTTCATTCAATTTACACCGTAAACAATTCTAGCACTCATAAAGACGTTTATGATTACCGGATTTATTGCCAAAATGGCCTTGAAAACGCTTCGAGCAATATCCATAATCTCACTCTTCACTCATTCCCCCCATCTTGTGGTCACCGGACCGGGGCATTAGTGTCGGTGACGTCATATGTTTTTAATAATTATAAATGTTTTTTAAAAAAGCAATTATTCACAGACGTCGTCCACGTTCACAGATGACTGTAAAATTGTATGATAGTGTGTGTAACTCTAGAAGTAAGCAGTTAGCTGCTTCTCTTAATAGATACTGAGATTTATTCTAGGATTAAATTAATAATCTGTGATCTGTATATTATATTTTAATTGTGATATTATGAGAAATCAATAAAAAAATACTTAATGTTAATCACATTTTTGTTTGTTATTTAATTTTTAGTTTGTCAGTCACATTTTAAATACCTTAATGACAGACCAACAGGTTTCAGAACAAACTGTTCCTTCATCAGAGCAGTCGACGAAGTTATTGTCACTGGTCCGCGAATGTATACCGCCCCAGATATCTTGAGCCAACAGGATCGAAACCAAAAACGGATGACCAAGACTAGGGTGGGCTGATAATGTCAAGACAGGCCTGCCAGAGATAGCCAACAGACTATCAACAAATACCAAGGAATGGGTGGATTTATTGTGAGTGTGGTTGTAAACTTCCAAGTTCCATGAGGCTGATGAAAATTAATCCAGTACCTAACAGAAGAGAATATAAACTAAAACCATATAACTTCCATGATACTTGATATTAATTTATTATTTAACATATATTTTTAACTTTTAGATGATCAATTAAAATAAAACATTTTAAATTAATTTTTTTAAAGAAAACACATTTTTGTTGAGATTGCAATTTCAGAATACTGTTCTGTGATATTTTTAATACAGAATAAATTAGAAAGATATACAGAAAATAATCTATCAATCGAAAAATTATTTTATTGCTACTGATATACTTTATTGCTACTATATATATATATATATATATATATATATATATATATAGCATCTCAACGACGAAGTGGTAAGTCAATTAGTTTGTATCTTAAAGCGATTTCAAAACTATGTAACATTCCGAATTTTATACAAATTCGTACTGTTTTATATCTATACAGGGTGTAATAGACCTAGTACATGATATTTTATAGATGGATACCCTACTAAATTACGAATCGAAAATCTTGTTACGCTGTAAGTAACAAAATTTAACCATTATTAATCTATATCTTTGCTTCAAGTCATAAATTATGTAACAAAAAATAGTCTGTCTGCTAAAAATTCGATGATCTTAATTTTTTTGTATTCAATATATAATTTGGAATCAATAAAATATTTCAATTAATCGAAATAATCGCATAATCACGATGCTTATATCTCTGACATGGTTGAGATTAGACACATTACTTGAACATTTTTGACTCATACTTTAGTCCATAAAATATTTTGGACTAGGTCTGTTACACTCTGTATAATAATTTAATAAGTAATCTAATACTGCTATTTAAATAATACGCCTCTATTATTTACTTTGATAATTTTTGATTATCAATCATTTATTAAATATCTTCTTGTATGATTCTAATGGGAATATAACATATTTTTGCGAAATACCCCGTGAAAGATCATCAATACGAAAATTTTAATCTCCACCATTCGAAATCAGTTCCCTTTTGTTGTGTGTATGAGTATACTCTGGCCACCTGCACCGGGCTAAGGGTCAAATTACCATAGCATAAAACATAATCCTAACACTAAATCACCACGAATCTGTAGGACTAAAAAACGAATGAACTTCAAAAATCTGTCGAGTGTGCTTGTGTAACTTCATCCTGGTGGACCTGCCAAACCACTTTTGCTTTCAGACCGAATATTATGGTAAGATCTATGCGCCTCCCCTCCCCCGTCCCTCCGCGGTCCTACCAACCCTCAACGCAATCGTCTTACCCCTTCTGACCAAAAATGTCTACACCTGTCCGGACTGTACAACATTCGACGTCAAACAACAAACTACACAGAGAACTCTAGTAAAAAGCGGCAAAACATTAGTACGAATATTTTTATCTGACATATCATGGAATTTAGTTTTTGATTACGAGTCAATAAAATTCTGTTGAATGCTTCGGAATTTGACCTAAGTGACCAACAAACTTTCAGTTTCGACCACAGCTAGTAAAATAAAAATCAAAGGGCCGTTTTTGATACGCATTCAAGGCAAAATTCACAATATTGTTTGGGGTAATTAATATGCAAGACCATCTCATTGGTTATATGTTTGTTATTACTTATTTCTGAATACTTCAGTTTAGTTGTTAAGAAATATAATTACCTAAATTTTATTATAAATAGCGATGTTGTATGTATGGCCTTTACCCAGTAACGTCCTCCTATCGTGGGCGATTTTATAATACAAGGGCCTGTCTTACTGTACATTTTAAGGGACCTTTGTTTCAAGGAAATATCACAACACAACGAGAACAGTAACGCAGATATAGAGTTGATGTTTTAGGTTAAACTATCAATAATAACTGACTTGGAGTCAAGAAAAGAGAATAAGTCATGATCAGATCTTTTAGTATATTTGGAGCTAAACAACTTTTCTAGACCTTATTTTTAGAATGTGATGTGCATGTTCAAAATCGAACCGTCACAAAAATAGGTCAGAATATAAATGCTTATATCTCAGAAAGTATATGACGCAGATGGAAGTTAATGATGTCAATGGATTTAAAGATATATGAAAGATTTCTTTATATTGCATCCGCTGCGCCCACGCCTTTTCCGTACCTCGTGCGTGAGGATTACGTAAACGGTGCAAACTAGAGCGCTCGATCAACTTCGGGACGCCGTGGCTAGTGAACCGTAAGCCTGATAAACGTGAGTCTGTTAAGCGACAGCTTATAAATCATTTTCTTTATAATATACAGATAAAGCGCAATGACAAGACGATAGACAAAGTTTGTAGGGTTTAAGAGAAAAGTGGCGGCATAAATTAACAATTTCGAAGTATTTGGTTAATCAGTACAAACATAAATGGAGAGAAGTAGTGTCCACGAAAAGATCTTATCAGATACCCCACTCTTTGGCGCGTTTCTGATTTTTAGTTGTTTTTTTTGTTGCTTCTAGTGTTAGATCTCTTTTTCCAGTGATTCGGGGGCCTTCTGGAATACGGGGATCTTCGCAATTGCGACTGGTGCGATGATCCGCTACTGCCTCCTATGGGTTCGCGACAGTTGACAGTTGAAAATTGTAAACCTTTTATCGAACCGTTTGTTGCTCAATATTTATTATACAAATTATGAGATACCAGATATATTATTTAGACATATATATTTAAAAATTCCTTTCATTTCATCCAAATGGTTAAAATATTCGAGATCGTCGCTTTTGGAATTGTTACAATTTGTGTTATTTTTTATAAATCCATTTCAATGCCCTCAAAATAAGATAAAATATATGCTCAACATTGTCGGGAGCAGTAATAAAAAATGCATTTAGTGTACGCAAGAGGGTTACCAAAGTTTGTCAAACCGGTTGTTACCTCGAATAATTATGAGACGAAGTGTAATATTGAAGACAGCTTAGTAAATGGCCAATAAATTTTTGAAAAAAAATTTCTTTGAATATTAAAAGGATTGTTCTTATGATGATTAATGACAAGGTTTGAAGCATTTTTATTTTGCCCGGCGTAGTAATCTAATTCCCGTCATTAATTTTTATACAGTTGTTTCTGCAGATCGCGACAGTAGATTTACTTATCCAGTAATTGGTATTTTTATATCTTGGCATCACGAAGATAATAAAGAATTTTATTCGTCAGCCCTGTTGCCCTTCGTGATAAATCATGCTATTAGCCGGTCCGTCTCGTGGCCTTGGGCAGGACCGGTCTGGGCTGGTCCTTTACTTCTCCTGTCACATCTCCTTACACCCTTTCATCTCTTCAAGGCCCGCAGTACCCGGCATCCTTTACCGGCCACCCCGTCAAACGGCACGGTCCCGGCAAAAAGGGAAGAAAATAAAATAGAATCCCTTTACAGCGGTGCCTCTTTGTAACTCGATACTCGTTGTTGAATTGCTTTCAGACTCCGTTCGCACAATTCAAGATAATTCGTACACACTTTGTTAGGGATGTGATAATTATTTGGTGTCATGAAATATTGAGAGAAAGCGAGGAAGAGGACGGTCCCTTATATGACGCATAGAGCAAATAAAGAAGTTAACTCTTCAAACGCTATCATTGAAATGGCTCAAGACAGGAAGGAATAAAGACGAATTGTGCATCAGATTCGAGACATATCAGGCACAGCATAAAGAAGAAGGTTTATAAAAAATAATATTAGAATATAATTAAAACATACATTTGAAATTTCTAATGTGTGTGTTTCTATGAGGACCGTACTCGAGAGATGATTCTTGTTATTTTATTATTATTTATTAAAGCTCACAAAGAATTAGTATATTTATATTAAATGGGTAAGTACGAGTATACCATATTGGAGAATATATTATTTTTTCATTGTTAATATGCGCTAGTACGCCATTAAACTGACAAGGTGCATACATTAATTATGGTGACCTTTTAAAAATGGGCAAAAAATTAAAACAGTATTATACAAATTTTCAATTTTCGTAATGCTTTATCGGGCGGAAAATTTTATTTAGTGAATAGTACAAAGGTACTGAACCTACAAAAAATGAGGGAAAATATTTTATTTAAATATAGCTGGATTTAGAAGGATTCCATCTATTATTATTATTACTGACTCTTTTAGTAGCGCCCTTGATGATATTTCTGTGAAAATAATTAATTAATAGTGCTTAAACACCGTTCTAGGATGAACGCCAAAAACGTACATAGGACGTTTACGTTTATTTCCATCTTTTTGCTGTCTTTTTTCGCTCTTTCTGAACTGGATCATCTTTCATATTAGTAAAATATCACTAACTAAAAACCACAAACACTATTACAGATCTAATATCAAACGAAACGACTAAAAGGTCAAGAAAAATAACTTCGATCGTAATGAAATAATTATTACCTAGGTACCTACATAAAATTTAAATCACTTAATAATTTCAAAACCATATAAATTTAAATCACCAATCATAACAGTAGATTTCTTTGTTTACTATTGGAAAAAATATATACTTTCGATACTTTCAGAACATACATTTCTAAAGGAATTTGACACTTCTCTTCAACGAAATGTATGTTGTCATCGGAGTACTTTATTTATAAGATAATATCAATATTTTTCGGTTAACCTTTAACGAGTATGCTGTTTGTCTATGAGTACGTACCTGGAAGATAAATGAGTAATGAAAAATTAACACATTCGAAAAATCCACACAATTACCTTCACTTGTATAAATTCCGCCACTTCTATCGTCAGAGGTTTTAAATCGTTTGAAATTTAGAAGGCGCAAAAAATGTACGCGGTTATTAAAAATATAAATAATTCATGCATTAGCACAATTTTTGCAACGCTGTGACTTCGGTGCGATTAAAACCTGTTACATTAATTCAGAACAATCCAACTCGTCTCGCTGCTCGGCTAATTATAAAACCATTAATTTCACGGTATCGTTAGATTTAAATCGTAGGAGAGATTACCGAATACCACGCCACCTTAAATACACTTTATTCCACTAAACAAATCGTTTCCGAGAAATTACCTTAACATACAGTTTTGATTGCATTACGACGGGAACAAAAAACAAACCTCCATACAAAATGTTTGCAGTTCAGTGAATCCGCACGAATTTGCTTTGATGCAGTCGAAGTTTTTGCCAACTAACACGGGATAAGTTGTTTCGTAGGGTGACAGTGTTTATTAAAAGGTGTACGGTTATTTCTTCGCGGTTTGATTGATGTCGTCGATTTGCTGGTATACTAGTTCCAGTTCCAGATGAATATCGGATCATTCGACAGGTTACTTTTGGAACCGATTCCAACTTTCGAAATACATTATCGAATTGGTCAAATAACCAATTAGGTAAAACGTTACTCTTCTTCGATCTGGTTCATTATATTGTTAAAAATTATTAACAGCAAAAAGAACCAGTTTTTTTAAACTTTACATTGCAAAAGTAACTGGTCAAATGATCCGTCCCCAAGAATTCTTTCATTTTGATTAGTTAGGCCGATATTTCCATTGCTTTGGTTTCCTTTCAATGTGAATAAATCGTTCATCTTTTTTAATTACACCGATACTTCTTGTATCCTGTGATGCCCATTAGATTCTGTGAAACCGGTTACTATAATATCGAGTAATTGTGAGTGCCGGTGACTTGACAGTAACCGGTTAAATATTACCAGGGTACAAATTCATCAACCATCGTTGGCACGGACCTATGTAGTTTTTTAATGTTTTAACCCTAGGGGACCGAAGCATGTGGAGAAAGAAATTCAGGAGACCATGGCTTGATATGCGCTGCAGGGCCATTGAAGAAGAAGAATTGGGATACTCCGAAATCAAAACAAAAAAACATACTTATTTTTCAATGTATACTCCAGTAAAATTTATTACGAAAACTGCGTTATAAATAGAGCATTAGAAAATTTCGCCGCATTTTTATATACTCACTTTTACCTTTGTCGGTACCAGAATCGATACCAAGTGTGTCGGTACCAGAATCGATGCCGGTACCACTTTCAAGCTAAACTAGTTCTCTGTCATCTTAGCTACTCTCCTGGTAGACTGTGATACAAATATACAATGCTGATTTATTTATTTTTAATACACTGCATTGATTTATACTTTTAATAAAGGTTGCTATTTTTAATTAAGGCTTTATTATTTACACCTTGTTAGCATCAAATTTTAATACTAATGTTTAATTTACTTTACAATACATACTTGCTTATAAATCCATGTTTTAAGAGCAATGTATAAAGAAGACAGATTTATTTTCTCTTTTCGCTGAACATATATATTAAAATGTTCAAATTACGATATAATTGGCCTGAACGAAGAGTCACCCTCCGTTAGCGGGCCGTCCGTGGCCTTGATCTGCTGCCCGACCAAAGAAACGAACCGTAATACCTCCTTCTGCTCTCCCATACACACACCACGGTACCAGGAGCACATGACGTGCGAGGAGGTAGACAACACTCATGCCGACTGTCTAGCATGTGACTCTCCCATGGAAACAGTATTATATCAGGAGTACACACAGTCCGAGGAGGTGAGTGAAGAGCATGACTATCTTACTACTCACGTTTCAAACTCGTACGGCCGCCGCGTCTAGCCGGGTGACCTTTGCGATTTTCTTATCTCCTGGTAGCATCCAATAAATATTTGTGTCGGTATCTTTCCTTGCAATCTCTCTATTTGGATTCTCGGCATTTTCACGATTATTTTCATTGTTTTTTTTTCATTATTTGCATAAAAATTAATTCAATTTATTTGAATTCGAAGAAAAATTATTTTTCTTACATTTGACAAATATCAATTATAAAATAAATGGGTGAATAAAAAAGATTTTTTTTTCTTAAAGGTTTGCAAACTGTAATAATTATAATATATTTTTTTAATTATTTGTTTGTGATTGGAGAATGCAGTGATTTTAAAACACATATTTAATTTGAAATTAAACAAACCCAAATAATATATTTCTGTTCAAATAAAGGGAAAATAAAGGGAAAATATAAATAAAAATTCGTACATTTCATTAAAGAGAAGTTTCAAATTACTTTGACAAGGTGGTAGGTTACATATATGACATTTTTGTTATGAAGGTTATTTCAAAATATAATGAAGTCTATTATCAAAAATTGGAAATTGGAACATCGCAATTTGATGATTTAATTTAATAACAGTAACGTTTTAGGTACGTAGGTAATAATTTATTCCAAAATCTGTTTTTAAAATTAAAACTTCAAATTATTTTTTTAACGTTTCAAAAGACATGATTCTTTTACATACACGGAAGACGAGCTAGTAGAAAAAATCAACGCTTACATAGACAAAGACAACAAAAATGGCGAACTCACAAAGTAACGACATTTCACACAAACTGCGTAAGATGGAAATAATACAAAAATTATTTGTGGTAGTATTTCATTAATATGAATAAAGATTCAATTTGGACAAAGTGACGCTCGCATTCGACAACGACATTCTAGGATGTGTTTTTAACTAGTTAATAAAATAATTAATTTCTGTCATGAGATCTTAAGAAAATGTACTGAAACAGCAAATAGTCGCGTATTAAAATAATAGAATAAATGACTTTAAACAAAGGATAAAACATGTTTGAACCCTGAACTGTGTCAGTGCGAGTTAAGTAAATAAAAATGTTTGACCGAGGGCCGAACTACTTCCAATCCTCGCGAGGATACGGCTCGGCCGAGGGGCCAACCAACTGGTTTGAACATAAATAACTCCAGTCTCCCGCTGCTTTATGTAGATTTCTCAGCCTAAGTGGCGAGCTGCTCCTGCAAATGTAATGTTTATTCGCAGTTATCGGAGTAAATATTGAAAATACTCGCGGAGCTACTCCACTGGTCAGCTATATATTAAATCTTGTGAAGAGACATGTCACCAACTCTGACTAAAATTGGCGAATAGAATAATCATAATCACATTCACGGTGAACATTGTTTAAAAATTATGGATTTTGTAAAGTTAATTATTCTGAATCAAAATATCGTATTAAAAGTTTGTGAAAATATTTTTTTTTCTCTTATCTCTATCATATATATATATCACGCTCTACTAATCGTATGTTTTTAATATATTGTTACGCCTGATTCCTGTGACATATTTTTGGATTTTTAACTGTCTTAATTTGAAAATTATCATAATTATTATTATGATATAAATCATCATAATTATTAATTGTTTTTGATAAATATAGTCGATATACTCGTACGCATAGTTTTAATCGAGTGAGTAGAATTTTATTGTCGATCATCGCAGCGGGTTCGTTACTACACTTGACGATTATCTAATTGTATAGTATTAACTAAATACTAATAAAAGAAAATAATAAACTTTCCTATTCTAATAAAATTTCTTCGCATAACTTTAAGTATTTTTTTACGATGACAAACGAATAATAAAGCTCTTAATACAGTCTTAACGGAACTTTAATGTAGAATTATACTAAAGCATACTTCATGATAAATAATATAGTTAGAAAATTATAATGTGAAAGGAAAAATAAAATCGCAAGGCAAAAAATATTAACGATGTTTCATAATTACACGTTTAAAATTATTGTTAATGCTCAGATGGTACAGAAAAAAATCAATTAATTTTTAAATAACTTAAAATGAAGCCTCACAATCCATCGATGACGATTCGCGTGGAAAATGCCGCCACCGCCTGCCGACGTGGGCATCTTCATCAGCGGCATCGACGGTATCGGAGTCCGCGCCGAAGGACCCGTCGCGGCCAAGGCGACCGTCTAATTCGGGGGCGGCCCGCGCGGGGCAGGGCGGGGCGGGCGGCGCGGCCGGGGGGGCGGGGGGCGCATCTCGCGGGATGGATGCACCGCCGGCAGTGCGGGGGACTGCACGCTGCACGAGGGCCCCGCGCATGCGCGCACTTTTGTTTTCAACCGCCGCGCGGTGCGGACGTTCCGAATTCAAACGACCGCGGGCCGGCGCGGACGCCATCCGCGTTCTAAATACGAATCTCCCGCTCGAGATGACAGCGCGCCAGGACAATGGTCGTGCCCGAGGAGCGCGCGCCGAGGTCGGCGAACAATTCTGAAGTGCGGTGTTTATAAAATATTTATGATACATTTTTCTTTTGCGACAAATTTTATTTTGTTTCGAATTTAGTGTGTGTTGTATTCTGGTGCGTCGTTGTTGTTCCCAAGAAGCAGGATGGCTCTCGCGTCTTCCGTGAGCCTGTACTACTCCATCGTGCAGCGGGCCGCCCGCCACTACCTGGAGGACTACTGTCACACAGGTTAGTCACTGCCACACTCCTCACTCCTCATTTCTCACTTCTGTCATTCAAAATACAAAAAGTTACTTTTTAAAAGTTTCTAATAACTTTTAACTATTATTCAAATTTATTAGAAAAAGAACACGTTATTTATATACAATTTTTAATTTATCAATTCATAAAATATTCACCTAAATTATTTGAGTTAACAAGTTTGCATTATTTGTTAATGATTCATTTAAATAATATCTAACTTCTTTTAATATTTTAGATACCTGAAATAACTTAACGAAACTATACTGGCCGGCAATCAATTAATCTTTGTCAGTGAAACTTTATCTAAATCTTAGTAGATTCTTGCGCGATTCTTCTTGGGCGAAGAGCGGTGGCGCGGTGACCAGCGAGCCGTGCTAGCTCAGCTACCTGGATCCGTGATTCATTCCCACTGACCTAAAGCCTGTCTGCGCCGTGATCTTGTCGTCATCATTTACTCACATTCTAGTGATGTCACGAAAAAAAATATTTGCTCAGAGCTACCATATGACGTTAAATTAATATTTTATTTGAAATTATTATTTTTTTTATAAACAGTATTTGTATTGTACATACGTAATCAAGTTGTTAAAAATACATTTTAAAAATTTATATGTAATATGTAGAGCAAGTATGTTGGAAGACAAAGGTTTTCACACCATTAAATATATCATAAACTAGAATATATTTATTTCTGTGTTCGTTGACTATAAACAATTTAAAAATCAGATTTTTTTTAAATACCGAAACAAATTTTAATGTTCATGAAACTATTATATTTTGTACTCAATAATAAGATTTTTTAAATTAAGTTAAACAGATAATACAAAAAAAAAATCTTTTTTTAATACTTTATTTTACAATATCCATTAGACGGATTTTGTTGGTTGTGTTAAAAGTAAACGATTCGCAAACCGACGGCCGTGAATACTTACTAATGACTGTTTACAACTACCGACGCGTTTTACATTACCAATTTCACTCAGTACGAAGCTACTATTGTACAAGTGAGTAGAATTAAATATTTTAATTAATAAACGTCTAACGGGAAAATAACAGTTTATTTTAAATACCTTATTCAAGTACAGTGTACCTAAAAATACAAGATTAGTCATCTGCCAAATATTATAAAAATTTTGATTTAGTTTTTTTTTTCTTTTAATGTCTTTTCGTTCTTAAGATGACCCGCATAAAATGTCGAAATGGTCGCTATTTTAATATTTAAAGGGGGGGGGGGTGGCTAATAACTCTGGGGAAGTTTCATAACATAATATTATATATATTTAAACATGCAATTAGGATTGTTCACCAAATATTAATAATGAAAATTTTAACTACGTTTCAAGTATTTAATATACTAGTCTAGCAACTAACCGAAATCAGTAGGGTGTCACCAGGCAACATCAGTATACGCCCCTGTGCTAAGTCAAATTTTTCATCCAATTATTTTCCCTTAATATGAAAATTTAACGTTACCCTATTTAGTTCGTTATTCAATTTAAAAATTAAAGAAAATATTATATCAAATTATGGTTTTATTGATATGAACAAGAGAAAAAAAGTTTCCAAAATTCAGATGAGTATTGTTTGTTTCTCGCAAATAATATTAAATTAACTTTTTTAATTGTTGTCATTAAGACTAACACCACTGCCAAGTTCACGTAAAATTTTAATTATGTTTATAAAGAAAACAAATCAAAATACTATACCAACCTACAAATAATTGGACACAATATTCGATAACTGCATTGTCTAAATAATTTAAATTCACATTATATTTTATCAGAAAATGTAAATCATTTATTATAACTTTACTCGTATGTATCTAATGCCTATATTGCATTCCGTTTAAATACAATGTGTAAATGCAGAATTTTCAATTGTCACAACTGGTTACGTCTACATTAAGGCAGTTGAATGAGAATTTACAATAATAATTATTATTATAATCGACTTTGCACAACACACACACTTTGGTCAAACAATATAACTAAGGAGACAGAATTAAGAGGGCTAAATAAATAAACATATTCAGCTGAGCTGGGCAGCATTTGTAGAAGTAGACCATATCCTCAAAGCTCCACGATCTCTAAAGACCAGTGCGTGCTCCCAATACACTCATAAAGCGTAGTTCGTACTATCGTACACAATTTATAAGTTGCACAAAGACTAAGGGAAAGCTTGCAGTATCTCAGAAAGATTATGTTCCAAGCGTACAAATTTACCAGAGAACCAAGGTAATAGAAGTGGTAATGGGTTGTCGAAGAAATGGTAAACAGTGAAGAATGGAAGTCCTGGAGTGGAAGCCTCGCACTGGTAGAACAAATGTTAATCGTTCTCATGCTCGATGAAGCGACGACATCAAAAACGTTGCGAGCAATAAATGGATAACATTATTAACAAATCAATTAACGATGGACTACCAGAAAGCATTGTTAGGTCCAGCGATTGACAACATGATGACCGCTCCCATTATCTTTGGAATTGATAAGATAGTAAAGAAAGCAATCTATATTGTGGAAGGTTCCGCGAGAAAATTGTGATAAAGCTATTTAATAGTACCAATAAGTACCAATAAATTAGATTTATTAAATCCAAAACCTGTCGACCACTGTTCGACATACAGGTTGAATATTATGTCTTAGGTCGATGATGTTTTTAAATAACTAGGAAATAAAATACAATTTTTTAATTTTATTTTTATTTGTCTATTATTTAGTTTATTACAATTATGTATGAAGTATTAACATTGACCAAGTGGCCCCCATTGGTGGCAGCATAAATGCGTGCTTTTTTAACAATATTTTTCATAACATTCTCGCACACTTCGCGTGTTATTTCAACAATTTAATTTCGAATAGTAATGACTAGGAAATTAATTAATATTGTAAGATCAGAATTGTTGTTGCCTTATTGGCGTAAACCTTCACATCCACCAGACGATCAGGTGATCGAGAAGGCCAGTCGATATCACTACTTTTTGACATTATACGGCCAGGAAACCTTTTTTGCAACATTTCAAGCGTAGCTCGGGCTGTGTGTGAGGTGGCAACGTTCTATTAAAACCAGAAATGTCGCAGGCTCAATCGACTCAATTCGGCCACCAAAAAGCTATCCAACATATGACGATGACGATCACCATTAATGATTCAGCATTGCCATTATTATTTAGATGCTTTAATAACTTTTTTGTTGAGTACTCTCTACGATTACCAAATGCGAACTGACAAATGTCTGCCAAACCAAAATGTTGGCCAAAGAAAATCGGCCTGAAACATAATATTCACGCTAATTCACAATAAGCACTAAAATGTAATCAGTGAACTTGAGTTGTCATCAAATGTTTGTATTTACCCCACTTCCACATCCGTTGTATAATTTCTCTGTCTGAAAATTCATCTGAAATTTTATGAGATTTATGCATCTCCGGATTCACATTACTTTATCATAAAATTAATATGATAATATTATATCTACCTTAATACAAACAAAGAAAAGTCTATTTTTCAGCATGGTATTATGGTACAAATCAACAGAAATTAAAATAAGTAACAAACCAATTTATTCCAATTTTACTTACTTTAATAAAAAAAATTACAGTGCAGAAAGAATATAAATAAAAGAAGGGAAGCAAAAATAATTAGGAGAAAGAAGGAAACAACCATAACAGAGCCTGATTAATTCACATATAAGTTGATCAAGACAAGAGCACATAAATATCACCTAATTCCATATACTAATTATAATTTTAAAAGTACAATCATGTAAAGTCACTGGGTTGGTTTATTGGTATCACTGATCAACCCGCAAAGATCCAGTCTTTATAGTATGTATCAAATCCACATCTTTTCAAATTAAATAGGATAGCCATTCTCTAAAAATCCAATACCACTAAAGAAATGAACAGAGATGAAAATTGTAATTTAGATAGATAAAGACCATAATAGATTTGTTTAAATTCATTTTATAAAACCGCTGAATAAAAATTAAGTGGCTCAATCATTCATAGTTAACGAGATATATAAATATTTGAATTAGAAATGCAAGCGGTGATTAAGAACTATCAAACCGGCACCAGTAATCGAAAAAATACTGCAAAAAAGGTCTTCACAAACGTGTTTAAATATTTTCATTTCGAAATGTTGAAATAAACGCACAAAACTGAAATCAATTTTACTGTAAATATTCTATTTTAATCCAGAAATTATTTTCATTGTGGAACTTTTTTCAGAATTATGTGAACCCTTCGCTGGCATCGAGCATTTAAACATTTCAATTTTATTTTTAAATAACTAGTTTTATCCCTGAATCTATTCGCACACTTAAGGGTTGGTGTTGGATCGTAATAATCCAAAAAATTGTTTTAAATGTGTTTTGATAAAATCGAATATATTGTAGGTTAACGTCAGTGATGGTAAACCATTATTTAAACCGTTATTGTGACTTCGATTGTATTTGACTGAAACGATGATTGGTAACTGCGATTTAATTTTTGGATGTTTAGTTTCTAGTGTACAGGTGATTGTTTGAAGAATAACGAATAATCGAATACAAACAATCACAGATACAATAATGGTTTAACCATCGCTAATCACAGTGATTTCAAGGTTGTGATTATCTTTATTCAAACGAGAATTCGATCTGTGCATTATCAAGCCTCACAGAGTAAATGATTGCATTAAACGTTGTGCCGTGTCGTTGCACCGTTTCCTATATAACTTTTTTTAATACTTTTTAATGGCTCAAATAGATATTTGAGACAATCATGTCAATAGTCGATTGTATCTATAAGCAGATGAATTGATACATTATAAACAAACAATTACTTTATAAAACTTATTCTTTAAAATATATTGTGATTGCTTTCTGATACATATTTTGGTTACATCTTTTATTTTGTATCTTAACAAACATTTTTTAAAAGTCAAGCAATAAGGGGTTAATTAAAAATAGCTTTACACGGTTAAATTACTGTTTAAAAAGTTGTCTAAAAATACATGTCGAATTATTCGAGAAAGAACGGACATCATATATATTGTTAAAGAATCCTCTTGAAGTTTTTTCACAAAACAGTTGATAAAGACTCCGTATGTATACAAAACATACCAATATTATTTATTTTTATACAAAAATATTAATGTCTCCAAAAAAAAACTGTAAAATTAAAACATAAAACTCTCGTATAATAGGTATCCGTTCAAAAGATAAAATTAATAAAGCTTTGTCATGTATAAAAAAATATTAAATTTCGTATATATAAATGGAAAGTTTTTACTTTAAACATAATTAATCTTAAATCGGTACATCCCAAATTCAACTCAAATTCTTTGGAGATTTTAATTAACTTGTATTTCATGTATTTTTCTTTTTTTAAGTTAACTCAACTGGGGGAAATTTTTCCAAATAAGCTACAGTAGGTACCTAGCTGGTGCAAAGCCTCTTCATCAATCAGTGATTAATACTTATATAAATGCATAATGACTTTTATTATGTAGTTAATTAAGTTTTCCGTTTACTGAATTTAGTTGTGAATAAACTCGACCAAACAGTTTTGTTAGTCGCCTTGAGCCTTGCGGGATATTTCTAATAAAGCCTGTGTTATTGTGTACCTACTTTACGTATTTCAACCACATTAACAGAGACGTCTATTGTTCATTTTATGATTTAATTTCCAATTCTTAGAAACATAATATATTTTACGATTTTAAATATTTATTTGCATAGCAAGTAAATATCTTTATTGGTTTACAAAAAATATATACAGGCTAGTGTTGCTAGATGTTATTAGACACGAAAATTATGTCTCTATTGTATTTCGAGATCGTTGCATTTTGCCAGCATAAATATATATATTCAGCATAATATATACGTATATAAATTATATATTTACTTATATGATCCTGTTGCATGCCATTTTTTTTTTAATTTTACTATTTTTGCTTATAATTTCAAATCTGCTATACAAAAATAAGCTTATAACAAACTAATATATTATAACTGTTCAAAGTTTTTGGTGAAACTCAATCTACAAAATAATGTATTATTAACAGTGGTGTAACTAAACGGATTAACACCTAATGCAAAATCGATATTAATGGAAAATAAGTATTCATGAGTATTATTAACACGTGGTTTATTCATTAAATTGTCTCCTATAATATTCATGAAAAAAAAGTATATTTTGAAGCATTTATAAGCCTATTTATGCAGAATTATATGCCGGAAATATATTTCTTTACGGCGATGATCAGTCTCTAATTCGACAAATTAGCGGGGCTCTAGCGGTTACATCGATAATGTTTTTACGTGTTTTCGAAATATACGTGAGAAATAAGTTTTCAGACTTTATTTTTCTGTAAGCGGTGAGAAAATATCTCATATATAGATACTAGTAAAAGTATATAAAACAAATGTATTGCAGAATGGGCCAAAATGGGCCCCGATGCATCGCCTTGGTCCTATCGGTATTACACCACTGTTGTTTGGTCTTCCTCCATCACTTTAGACATTAAAGGCTGATGTGGATGAATTTTTAAACTTAGTTAAGTTAGAAAAAACTTAGTTAAGTTAGAGTTAGAAAAAATGATGTGTAGCGTTCTGTTTTATTATGTATTATATTTTCTGCAATTATTTGCGCCATCAAGAAATATGTGATAAATAAAAATATATAAAATTTCTTGTATATTAAAATTATTTACACTTTAATATGTTCACAAAAAACAATTGTTTATTTTTATTTACTTTATTAATGTATGTGCGTAGGGTATAATGTTTCTTTACTTTAGATTTACATGTTATTTAGGACTTTATATATTTATTACATCTGGTTTACTTGTTTATGATCGCAGTACGCATCTTTCATCTCTTCCGAGTCAAATCATAAATTCTTCATCTGAGAACTTTACGTGCATATTTTTATTGGGGCATTTTATGCGTCGTGTAAAATAAATATAATATAACGACCCGGGTCAGGGAGAAGACATTAAAAATATTATTTTAATGTGTAGTTAAGCAAGAATGCTTCGAGACGACCGCGCGGGTCACAGTGGAAACAATATTGTATCTGTATCCAAAATGTAATTATTTTTACCCTAAAATGAACTCTTTAAAAGTAATCATATCTTTAAATGATTATAATAAATTCCTCACAATAAACAAACCGAGAATATATACTGAATGTGTCTTGGATCATATAATTTTGATAGATAAATTATATTCCTTCATTTATATTATATTATAGGTTGAAAAATTTGTCTAGGACTAGGTTCACTTTTGACAAGTATTTAAATTTAGTGTTTGACATTTTAGGAAAATTGATCATATTCAGCTGCAATTAAATGTTTATCTATGTAGGGTTTTAGACGGAAACAACACATCAAAGTGAGATGTCGAAAATATTGTCGAACTCTGCTTTGTTGCGTGTAATGGTTAAAAATGGGCCGCCGGGTTTAAACGATTAATAAAAAATAAAAATATTCTACTCACAATATTTAAAAAATATATTATTTCCGCATTGATGTATCATTTCCAAAGCTTTTAATGTTTTTCGGATAAAAAATGTACATTGTATGATTTAGAGATAAGACTGTTAGAATTGTCATACAAAATAATGAGATAATTCTAAATAAAGATTGGTAATGATAACATAATGGATAAGTATTGGATTTAGCTGGATAGTGAAAATTATTATATAGTATTATCGTATCCTTGCCTTTATTCTTAATCATTAGTTTTAATTATTATTTTTAGGTTAAATTTAATAAAATTATAACATTCTTTAATCATGTATAATTAGTCTGTTTCTTACATACGAGCACATCACCACGTGAGATTTCACTGCCTCGTAGATCTTGCTATATAAGATCATTTTCATGTGTGTACACATTTCTTTTACTCTTCATTGGGCTTGAATTATGCAGATTAATTTCTAACAAACATCACTTAATAAATGTTTCTTTTTTATATCTAAAGATAGTAATTATTTTTAAGGCCCATATCTACTAAAAAAGACACGATGAAATAATCTCAGAGATTTAGTTGAAATACATCTCAATACCGTGTACACGTGTTGGGATTTTAAAGATAAACTTAGAAATCAGATTGAGATTGGTAGAATGAAACCAAAACTCAAACCAATGCATGACATTCGTTCTAAAATCGTGACCTAAAACCACCATAAATCCGTACAATTCCGACAAATTAGCTTAAGTCATACGAGGCGTTAAAGTACAAACATTTATTCAGTTTTAACTACTTCTGGAAAGATTCAGAATCACTCAACTGACGAACGACAATGTCATTTGACGTTTGACGTACGTGACGAGCTTGAAGTAAGACGCGAGACTGCAGATCTCTGATATATGGTGTGTGCAAAATCCGATTCTCATTAAACTTTTCTGGTCTATCAGCAAAGATGTACAATATTTTCATATTTTGTTTCAACACTTTCATCAATAACGATGTATTATTGCTGTATTTTATTACTTGTATTCATCAGGTTATTAAAAAAATATTTAACTGACCGTTTGAAATATAATGCATAGCTTCAAATTTGAAGCGTACCAAATCATCGAGGTTCTCTAAAGCTGTATCAAACAGAATTCTTTAATCATAACTCATTATTATCATTACAAAACTCAACCATCTCAGCATTCTGAATAGATTTATCAATTAAGCAACCGTTAGTTTTTTATAGAAATGCTTTATTAATCGATGCCCATCCCCGCAGTGATTTGAACCGGATCTGCTTTAATTCAGTTAGTCATATGTACGTGCAATTATTTACATTCTTCTTAAACTTCGGTAAATTCACCTGAGTCAATCACGATGGCTTCGCTGGGTTCAGTTATTTGCGGTAGACATGACATAGTTACAGAGTGTCAATCAAAATGAGCGACATAGCCACTAGGTTGATTTTTAGATACGAATTAATCAGTTTTTCTACGTACAATAATTTAGTTTAAAAAAATATATTTTATCATACAAAACGATGTTTGTAAAACATCGATAATTAAAGTCTGGATTTACTGCGTGTATTTAAACAAACAAATTTAGTAAGGTTGCTACCGAGATTCAAGCCTGGACCTTTTTCTATCCGGGATAATGCGTTAATCCATTTCGCAATATCAACCGATTACGTATTCGACAAATTTTGAACTTACGTTCTGTAGTTCTTTATAATTGACACACCTGTTATAAAAAAATATCACAGAATTACTATTCTTAAATTGTAACTTCGCAACAAAAATGTGTTTTAATTATAAAAAAACAAGTTGATGTTTGAATTATCATTTCTGAATTCCTTCTCAATTTATTAATTTTAGACCAAATACGTATTCGAGGAATTATTATCCAGCATCTTCTCTACAATAAAAAATATCTTATTTTATTACCTATTTAGTTAATTTCGCATAATTTATCTTATCCATCTATTATTATCGACAGCTTGGAGGCCATCTATGGACGTGGGCCATAGTTTTTTAGCAACATTTATAAAATGTTAATGCAATTAGTTATTTCTTGGCGAAATTGCCTAGTTATATTTTATATCAAAATAACATACCATCATAAAGAAACGTAATTTCTCATTTAAGACATCAACCACTTCAATTAAAAGCTCAAATTTCTATTTTTTTGTCTTCAATATTTCATCAAATAATTAGATTTTTTTAAATATGTACCGTATATTAGAATGTACAGTGGATATTTAAAATGCATTTAAAAAAAGATCCAAAACAAATTAATGATATGCAATTAAAACCTGACTGTATTCGAGTCTAGTTTTAAGACTTGCACCACAGAAAGTGCCCGATCGCAGCCAAAAGGTACATTTTTAAAAAAAAGTTCTGATTGAAAAACCGAGTCGAACAAAAAATAGTACTCCAAAATAATAATATCAATTTGATGTTGGTATTTCCAAATCGCGAGCCTCCAGATTTCACGTACGTGTGGCTTTGGATAAATGGTTTACAGTCGAGATAACGGAAGACCTGTAAAATATTACGTTTTTTGGGTTAGAAATAATCAGAAGAATTCGGGCACCGAAATCAATCATGTTTTATTTAATGTTTTAAAATCGGTAGTAAATCGATATAAATCATTATATTTTAGGAATAACCTGTATTCAATTATCTAATTCATTTTTATAAACGATTTTCATGATTTTTTGTTATTGTGAACTTGTGAACACGCCGAGGCCGAGAAGTATCTTTGGAGTGCAATTTTCCTTGCCAAATGTATTTTTAAACCTTGCTAAACCGCTTCTTATTTCCATGAATTTTGATACATCGAGAGGAATACAATAACATCTCCGTAATGCTGCGTCTTCTAAAAAACACTGAATGTTATAAATGTCTCTTTACTATAAATATGTCAAAACTGTTGCCAATTCGTTGATTACATTAATGAATAATGAATTCTGTTTTTGTAAACTGATGCCTTCTTTGAATGTAAATTTAAATGTAATATCGGTCTGCAGTGTTAACTTCCTTTGAAATACGAATTAGATGGATACATAATCTTTTTTTTTTAGTGTTTTCGAATAAAAAAACAAATGACTTCATTTCTACTGTCAGAAATTTATAAAATGGAATTAATTTCTGGAATTTACATTTTCATATTATTGAGACTTTTGTACCTACTGTGGACTGAAATTTGTATTTATTTTTAAAGTGCGTACTGTACCGACTATTTAAATAATATAAACATTATAAACGATCATATTTAATATATCTGATAATGATCGTTAATAGTATTAAAACTTTTTTTTTGTAATTTATTTAGTTTTATAAAAATTATCATTTAAATTGTAAGTTCAATTTATAATATACCTTATATTAAGACGGAAGTTCTACGTTAATCCTGTTTTTTTTTATACTCATATATAGTTTTATTGTTGTGCAAAATCTTTCTAATGTACCTTTTCACTTTTTAATCTCCTTCTTTTGTCAATCTGCATCCACGACTTCCAATCTCTTTTATTATCCTTCTAATTTAGTCAACTTTTGCCTAATTTTATCTGACCATTACTTCATAGGAAGGAGAAAATGCTTGTTTTATTATTAACGAGAAAGAGAAATTTTAGTATTAAGCATTTAATAGTTTATTATGTATTAATAAACAAACCGATAAAACATTGTTGTCACCATGGGAATATTCAATACCATATTGTTAATGACTTTTTGCACGAAGACAACCGTATGTAAATATACATTATTGACAAAGCATTGATATTTCCTGCCTTTTCTCTTGAAATGCCATTAGAGGCAGAATGCCAAGACACAAGATGATAAGTTCCAACAACGAACAAATAATGAAATAATTTGTAAATAACGAAAAATGTCTTATTGATACATTATTTCTCCACGTTTCTCATCTAAAAAGTGAATAAGTAATAATAATAAAATATTCTGTATTAAAAACTTCTAATATACAGATATGTGTGAATACCTTAAATTTAACAACTAAACTTTTTTTTTTTGTTCTTTTGTATGTAAGAAAGAAAAAAATAAAACAAAAATATACTGGATGTAACAGATTTGATCAACAAAATTTTAACTTTTAATTATAATGTATGTCCAACAGCCTAAGTTCAGAGTTTAAGATGATTAAGCTACGTCTGAGTTCTCCATCCCGTTATTGAAATAATTGAGATTAAACCTTTTTTTTATTGAAATAATCGTTTAATATTAATAAATTTTCTTCAGATTCTAACAGTAATATAATTCCACGAAAACATATTTATCTGATGATCGTATGAAAGAAATCTTCTTCCGGCTATAACACTACTTTAAGCATTCAGTATATAGTTTAAAAACAATGAAAAATATCCTACTTACTTGCTCACTTCTCTGAAACGGTTGAGAATTTTTACTTACAGCTTGAATATTTTCTAACCAATTGTTAAAATGCATCCTTAAAACCCTTGATATCATCCCAAGACTAACTATGTTGTATTATCTATATATTCAACTTGTATTAGCGAAGTATATAATATTTTTATCAAAATACTTTTACCCACAAATATAACGTTCATAAATCTAAGCTTTCAAAGAGCGATTCTGTAAGAAATTGATTAATATCAACTAAATTATTTTATTTAGACATTAGATTCCGAAAACCAATTTCCATCTTGATTATAATTAAAATACATAAACTTTTTATATGGTACATATTGTATTTTTATGTGCAATATATTTTTATTGTGGGGGGGAATATTATATATATTTTTATAATATCATAACACTGGATAGATCCTTTAGTATCTATGTAATCAATTTATTTATATAAAAATAAAAAATTATACCTCTTTTGTGTGAAGATTGTATAAAGTTAACAAAATTAATTCTACAACCCGTATACACTCGTTTACATTTAAATAATAATTAATTAAATTTTAAAAAACATTACAAATATATTTTTTTTATATTTTGAAAGAATTCTATAATTTTTCCAGAAGATTTATAGCATTCTGTCTTATATAATATACAAAGGTTATTCAATTTAACAAAAATGCTTCAAAAATATTTGTTTCTGCCACTGTACTTTTTTAGAAGCGTCCATCTCTGAACTCTGACTCAGCGACTCCGATCAACAATATAATTACACTCTCCACAGATATAACGACTAGAAAATTGGTGCTGCTGGTAATCTTTTGCTGCTCCCTAATACGCCATCTTGTATACATTAGGGAAAAAAATATTTACGAATAAAGAAGTGATTAAAAATTATATGTTTTATCACAAATAAATGTAATATCATTAAAATTATATTTAACTTTGTTTAAACCACTGTGTTGTTTTTACGTCAACCGATTTCGATACTGACGTATCTTCTTCAGGACTGGCGTACAACTGAACTATTCCATAAAATTTAAAGGACATCCATTACGGGGAGTAGGCGGAGTCTTTTAAGAGTAGGGAGGTGATTAATAGAGGGCCATTGAAATGGGGAATATATTAAATGGCATATTTTTTGTAAGGTTTAATTGGTTGTTAACCTAACTGGACTTAGTGTTAAGTGATTTTTATTCGAAGTCATTTCAATTTTATGGAATAGTTCTGTTATACGTCAGCCCTGAAGAAGATACGTCAGTATCGAAACCGGTTGACGTAAAAACAACACGGTGGTTTAAACAAAGTAAAATATAAATACAATTTTAAATTATGTTCAACCACAATGTTAACGCTACAAACATCACGTAGTAAATATCATCAATTATGATAAACACGTTTTAAATGACAGAATTATCAAAAAATTCTCGAATAAATCTCACATGCATTATTTCGTATATTTTGTGCCAGACTCGAGCCAGAGGCTTTCCTCTAGCTCGAGTCTGGCAGATATGTACAGAAACCGCACAAAAAAAAGTTTTTTATTCAGCAATATGATTCATCAAAAACTGATGAGTTATATGTAACTCAGGACACGACACAGGAGGTCACAAAGTCCCTGGAAGGTCGAAAAATTTGTATTTTTTTTAAATTACAAAATTAAATAATTCTTCGTAGTTATGTAAAACTTTTTCACGCAATTAAAATAACTTAAAAAGTACGTTGTTCTCCTAACAGTTTGTTAATTAAACAAAAGCTGAATGGCACGATAAATTATTATTAAAAAAAGCATATTTTTGTAAGTTGATCAATTTTTAACGGTTTTTTATGTGAATGGTGTAAATGTGTGTGTTATGTATGAATAAAAAATACACTGGGTCCAATTTTTGGATTTTCGATAGTCTCTCACACCATTATACAGATTACATGCTTATTTGTTTAACAAATTATTCTATATCGTACGCAGTTAGTGTGAATAAATTCTCCTAAGATGTATTATCTAAATTATATATATTTTTTAAATAACACGTTGCACATATTTTATATCAAATATTGGTGGTTATATAAAAAATTTACTACAAGCGTAATACATGTTGTCTAGTCTAGTTTATGTATATTCATTTAAAGAAAACGTTATTACAATTTACCAATCAGTACACGGTATATCTGTCTAGCAGATTGTCCAGCTACGCGGGCCGAACCGCATTCATTAAGTATTATTTTTTAAATTGCTCGAGACGCACATTTTGGAACACAATAATCCGTGAGCACATTTACTATAAGCCTTTATGTTTAGAAACAATTAATTAATAATATAAAATAGTGATTAAACAAAAAAAGTTACCACAAATTGTTTTGAAACAAACGGATCTCTCGCAGTAACTCTTACTGTCCGATATAATATGTTCCTTCACAAATCCACCTACTCGCCCGATTCTACCCATTCATACGAATCCGTCTTCTCATTCAAATCCACCTGCCACTCGACTCCAGCTTTCCGCTCAATATATACATCTCCCAAATCTATTCTACATAAATGTTACTTTTGCTCGGATTTCGTTTTTTTCATTTTACAAAAAAAAATCCTTGTTAATTTGGTAGCAATCGGTACAACAGCATCGAGTCAATACATTAAAAACATATATTTACTATTTCCGAGCTAACTTTGTAGAACTCCATAATCACACATGTGAAAATAAAGCACTTGTTTTTTTATTCTACTCGTTTAATTTACTTGAGACGCGTTTCGCCTTGTAAGGGCTTTATCAATCTAACAATTTAACTCAAAAACTTGTATTTATAACTACAATAGGGTATGTTAGATTGATAATGCCTCTCAAGTAAATTAAACTTATATTTCCACATATAATATATAAAAAAATTACTTATAAGTTGTGAATGATACCGTCACCTATGTAAGTGCATACGTGTTTATTCTAATGACCCGTGTCCACGGAATGAGGCACGATGAGATAAATCTCAAAGAGATTTTCTTTATTATAAATTTTAGTACCATGTACACGGGTTGTGATTTTGATCTGTAGATAAACTCAGAAATCAGCTTTAGATCGGTAGAAAGAGATAAAAATTCAATTCCGTATACATGAGTTTGAATTTTTGTGCCCAAAAACGACATCTACAAAATTAGACAAACAGAAGCATTAAATTATAAACGTTTTTTTCGTTTTGACTGCTGCTGGTGAGATTCTAATTCACCCAACTAACGAACGGAACACAAATGGTCAATGGACTGATATTTGACATTTGACGCGTAACAAGTGAGACACGAGCCAACGAATCTCTGAAACTATGAAAACTGAGAGTATCACACGGGTGCATAATCCTTGTCTGATCATTCTACTCTGCGTGCAAAACTCACGCGATAATGAATCATAACTCACTTCATGCTCAACTCTATATTGTCTTTAATGCGTTTTCGAGACGAATCTCCGAAAGAAATCTCATCCGTAAACACACGCCCTAATTTAGTATTCATATTTATGTACATTTTACATAAATATGAATGTTAAAAAGAATTTATTACATTTTTAATATCACACAACCGTTAATGCTCTCCGACTGAATCTATTCAATTTGTCCGTTTCCAGAATAATTCTTTTGTCCGTCCCAGAGCCGAATCTGTTCATTTCCTCCGCGAACTTGGTCAAACAAGAACGGGTTTTTCCACGGCTCGCGCCCGAGCCCAGTGCGGGCAGTCACTCGCTGAGAGCATAATTCATCATCATCATTAGATCGCTTTTTTATCTCAAACAATTTCGGTACTAATTATTTCTGCGTTTAGTTCGTATAGGAATGCTGGTCTAGATAAAAGTATTATTTGTGAGTTAAGTCGTGATGGCGCTGAATGTATTAACAGAGTGCGCTCGCTGCTGATTTTCTCTATTTTTCTATTCGTAATTTAATTTCGGAATATACATATAACTATTTGGGGAGGAAAAATAAACAATTGGTAAATTTCAACTTAATTCAATTTTAATTTTAATGATTCAGCGTTGATATATTACTACTTTTAGATTTATTGTTACTTTTGCTTATAACAGATTAATTTAAATATTTATTTTTCTATTACATCTACGCCCTTTCGGGCAGCTATTATAAGTTGAATGTCTATATTTGCGTGCACCTTAAAAATAAAATTATATTTTAATTACAATACATAAGAAGTACATATTATATATAATATTTAATCATTAAGAAGAGAAAAACACAGAACGGCTTAAATATCTTGATCAATTAGACCTCTATCTAAATACAGCATCAAAATCATTACATATATTTAAGTACATATTAAACATCACCCTCAAGCCTGTGAAGTCTTTGTGTGGGAGCGTTACTATAATAATTTGTATTCGCATTTACGTTAAAAAGTGCCAGCAAACTTTGCGCAGGAACATGGTACGAAATCAATTCAGTTATATTAAGGACGTCCAGCGTGCCATTTGCTATTTAAAATTAAAATAATAAATCGCTCAAGAACAAGTCAGTTAAATTTAGAAAACTCATCAGAAAATCATAATTCATTTGTTCAATGGGTATTGTTCGAAGTTAATAAGCCCTAAAAATTTATGATGAATTTATCTATTTATATATTTATCTCCACGGTACCATGTACGACTTTGGAAATCGATTAAATAGAATACGTACTACGCTTCGAACCGATTGAAGAAATTAGCGCGGAGGAGCTGTGCAAAATTTGAAAAATTGTGAAAACCCCGCCGCTTAAATCCACTGGGGCCGGGCGCCTCCCTCCCCTCCCCCAGGCGGCTGGGGCACCCCGCCAGCCCCCGGCCGCCCGCCCCGCCCCCGCGGGCCGCCCCGCCGCTGCAGCGGCCGCGCTGCAACCTACCTCTACATATTTACACCCCGTCTGTATAAAAATCCCTCCATTTTTTCGACGGCGTCCTCTTCTCCCTCTATCCGTCCCTCTCCCGCCCGCGGCCTTCCGGCGCGGCCGGTCCGCCTGCGAAATATATCACCGTCCCGCTTTTTCTTTCTTTACAGACCGGGCGATATATCTATTCGGGTTTGCGCTGTGTTTTACGCGAGCTGACTGAAAAAAAGCGCTGCGTTATTGATTTTTCGTTCACCCTGTGGTGGCTGTGTACCCGGGACAGGGCTCTTTGTAATGTCGGAACGGGCGGTACATTTTTATGCCTTTTTTGAACGGTTTTTTCGGGGGTGGGTAGTCCGTCTGGCCGAACCGAATTATTCATCACGGGGTGGCGAGGGAGGGGGAGGCTTGTCAGCTGTGCTCGGACAGGACATCGATCCTGTCCTGCACACTCTTCCAACACATCGTGCACCCATTAGGAATTCAATCATTCAATCGTCAGTCGACATTTTGCTATGACGATAAACATTCAATTTTATGTAAATCCCTCGACGGGTTTAAATTTCATCTCATAATATCCACAATTTTATATTTTCACACCTTTATACGTATCAAATTGCTTTAAAAATATTCAAAAACAATATAACATAATATACTTCTCTAAACCTCTCTAGAACAGAATATTTCTTACCTTGAAATATATTTGATGATTTGTTTATTTACTATACACATAAAATTCAATTTTTATAACAATTTTTTTAAACAACATTAAAGCGTTGTTTTCCTAAATAAAAATTATCTTGTATCATGAGAGTAGCTTAAACATTTTTATCGAAACATGATCAAAATCTGTATAGTACAAAATGAAATTTAATAAATAATTAATATTATACAGGGAAAAATAAATAGAAAAATGATCATATTTAAATATATATATATATATATATATAAAATATGTGCTCCTAGTGTGGACCTATCATTTATATTAGTTTCTAAATATGCTTTTTTTCTGTTGTTTATATATACAATCAATGGTTAGTCAAATACAGGAGCGATGTATGATTCTTATCTGATCTATTCCATTTACAGAAGCTACACCTATTTTTACAGAACCTTTAAAGTATTGAAATATTAATTCTAAACTATGTGTAACTGATTTCAGAGAAATTTGTATATGGCGTTTACTATAATAGTACATATACTAAGAGTTTCTTCGCTTGACACTCTTCTTATATTAATCTTATATCAAAAAGTTGAAACTCAAATATGATAACTATGAATATCGGAGACTTAATGAAATAGCATTGCAAATGGAGATCGCTAAATCAACAATAAATTTTATCTTATGTTTTGTATAAATTATGTATAACTGATTCCAGAGAAATTACAACAAGCTTTTGTATATGGTGTTTACCATAATAGTACATATACTAAGAGTTGCTTCGCTTGACACTCTTCTTATATTAATCTTATATTAAAAAGTTGAAACTCAAATATGATGACTATGAATATCGGAGACTTAATGAAATAGCATTACAAATGGAGATCACTAAACCAACAATAAATTTTGTCTTGAAACGTTAGACACGCAACCTCTAAAACAAAGACCTTGCTACATGTCGGGACTCAATATTTAAAGTATTTGTAATATAATATACATAGACTACATAGTGCAGAATTTTTATATGCCCAAAATGTCGAGTTTTTCAGGGAAATACTTTTAAGTTTGAAAACATGAGTCGTAGAAAAATTAAATTTCAGATATAAATATTCTACTGACCCAGCTTTATTGTTTTGTTTGACAAATCTGAATATTTCACCAGTACTATATGAATATTATTAGAAAGGAATTGTAATTGAATTTTATGCCAAAAAAAATTTTGACGTTATTTGGATATGTAATTTGTATGGTCTGAAAGACTATTTAAAAATGAACAAAGTTGCATTTTAACCAAATCGTAGAAATATTAGCTTATCCTTAAATCATTGAATTTTCTGACTTTCAGTATGGCACAATACTTTATTATATTACAGTATAGCTCCAGATCTAAAATTTTGACTAATTAATTATGGTTTCGATACACAAACAAAAAATAAACCAAATGTTTTTAATGTTTTAAAAATTCACCTGTAATGGGTTCGTTATTTATCATACCTAAGTATAAACTTAAAATTAATTTCCTCTTTCCCAATTTTTAATTAAAACTCTTTATTAAGGCACCAAATCATCTTATAAAACGACGAGTTATATTATTGTATCACAATTTAAATTAATGTAAATACCGAGTAAATATCATCCTTATTTATCCTGTAACATGTACACATATAATTTTTAAATAATAATGGTAAAAATTACAATAATAACTCAAATAAATTTTCACCTCTTAAATTCAACACATATGTTTGGATCACATTCCAAATTTTGGTATGGTTATGGTACGAAAATACAAAATAGCGCGTACTTACCAACAGCTGCTATAGAATATACTATAATATAACAGACTGAAAAGTTTCGAACTGCCGCTTTCAGAACTGCCCACAAGCGCGGGGAAATTGTCTCCTCGCTATGCGTAGCGGCTTGCGAAGTTCGCGTGACGTCACATTCGCTCTACGCACGCGGCGGCCGGTTGTGTAAGGCTACGCCGGCTCTACGCCAGTAATGGTTTGTTTACTTCCCCCCCCTGAGCGGTTGCACACGCGTGGCGGGGCTGTGCGTGCGAGACGCCTTACACACTCGCACACACGCGCGCGCGACTCATACTATGCAGCGGTAGTTGTGCGGGACTCGCATGCCATTTTGATGGTCCATACATTTGTGTTCTTTTTGTTTAACACGCTCGCTGCCGAGAACAGGGTTGGTTCAAAACGTACTTGAAAATAATATTATTTTTAATATTTGTTGCAAATATAATTCCGGTGTTCACAAACTTGTCTGTAAAGATTGTACTGCTATCTATTTTGTAAAAATAAATCGAAAATTTATCGTAATAAGAATCAAAGAGCATTTAAGATGTTTAAATAGTAATGGTTTTTCAAAATTTTCCAATCATTTATTAGAAACATTTGATAAAAATTTGTCTGTTTTACATATAAACAATGTTCACTGGAATCATTAGATATAAATCAAGCGTATATATTAACCAAAATATTATGAATAACCAACTAAATTTAATCTCAAATCCTATTTTTAAAAAAATTCCTAAAAATTTTTTCCACTAATTTTGTATCATTAAGTCAATTTTCACATCTTTCATCATCGTAACAATTTAAGGCAGATACTAGATTTATTTTTAAATAATTATTTTTTAAATACATTCTTAAAAATATTAGAACTTGACACATGATTTTAGTTAGTTAAGTCCTGATGTAGGAAATGGTATTTTCCGAAACCGGTTGGTGTATTAAATATAACTCATTAAGTGGTTGAAACAGAGATTTTAAATAATCTATATTAAAAAGAAATAATATTTTTTATATTAAAATATTATCCAGAGGTAACCCTTATAACTTCGTGTTGCTGCACGTATTTTTGCCAGACTTGGTTTACACATCGTAATGTATGTACGTTGTATAATTTGCTGGTACAGTATATTAGATATTGTGGGGGACTACGATTGTGAGCAGGGGGGTACTTTATTGGATTTTGAAAAAGTTTTGGGTATTCGTTTTTCATAAGGGATGCTATTTTAAATCATATGAAATGTTTTTTCTTGCGATCTTTTATCGACATTATTATAATAATATTCTACAAGGGTTTTTATGTGTGTCGCGCGTAAAAAAGGAAATTGATACATTACATTGAATCGAAGTGTCAATTTTTTAAATTTGATACATATGTTCAGTTCTGAACGGGTATTTTTCAAATAAAAAAACAAACAAGACCATTTCGATTGGCAGATAATATAGGTAGATAATTTAGATAAAATTTGTATTACTAATGAAATTTTTCTATGTACATCTTGACGGGTGTTAAAAACTTATTTTATAAAAAATCTATAATGTAATATTTTTTAATGCGGACGTTCTTTATAGGTAGATACAACTAATTTGTTAATTATTTGTTACATCTTATTAATTAATAGACTCGTCTATTATTAAATACCAAAAGAAATTATTGTTTTTAATGGTTTAATTAATTATTTTAAATACTCAAAAATACTGAACCAACTTATCATATATCATTTCAATCTGAACCAAATTGTCTGAATACTGTGTATTCAGACAAAATGACAAATTTTGTCTGTATTTAAATAGACACTATTCCATATTCCTCATTCCCATCCTACGTTCACGTGCTTCATGTTCAACGGTCGAAATCTTTTTTTCTTAAGTATTTAAAATTAATTAATAATATTTAGTGTCTTTACCGCTGGTTCGCAAAGTATGCCTTGAGGCTTTATCTAGAGGCTTATCTAGATGGTTGTATAAATTATACATCGGAACATGTTTTATCTATGATCTGTGTATACTATGGAGATTATATGTAATTTTTTCCGTGACATAATTATATATATTTTAATTAATTACTTTAATAAAAATTTGAAAGGAAATCATATTGATTCGTTATTAAATTAATCATTTTTTTCCTGTCAACTTCAAACATTTGTAAGAGTATTTCTCTTGCATTCAATAAGCTCTCGTCTTTTCTCTATTATTTCTTAGTAGATCCAATGCAAATTTAAATGATTTTAAGCTTAATAGGAGAGTTTAATTGGAATGGAATAAAAAGTCTTACGATAATTAAAAAAAACTAAATAAAACTACATACTCTTTTTTTTTCTTCAATGGAAAATGCTTTAGATGATTGAAAAAATGTATAAATGGCGTAATAGTATCACTAAATTATATCTTACGATGGATTATATTATATTCATGATAAACTTGTAAATATCAAGTACAAGTCAGAACAAAAACACCCTTCTTTCATAAATTGCATCTTACCCTTCAAAACCCGACTCTCCCCTTTCAGAGTTATCAACTCTGTTTATACTTCCTTGAGAGACTGCGAGAGTAGGAATATTATGATTCGGCCGCATTACCTCTCGACTCAGGCTCTTTGTTTGCTCGAGTAGGGCGGGGGGAGGGTGGGCACAAAGTTTGCGGAGTTTAGTCGGTGAAGGGTTGAAAGTGAAACATTTCACACTTGCCCTGTGAGAGGGAGAGTACTATTGAAATGTCAGAACTAACAGAAGTGCAAAATGTGGTGTAATTAGGTGCACGATTTAAGGCCGCCAGACGATTAATTCGAAATATTCATTTGTACAAATTTTTAAAGTTTATTTTTTTTAATTGTTATTTATAACTGCGTTGTATTTTCCATTTTAAAACTATAAAGGTTTTGTTCATGGTTAAAGATTTGAGACATTTTCTGTCATCTCCCCGCCGCTGTCTATTGACTTAGTTTACACAGTTATCTTTTGTTCTCGTTCTAATATGGATGATTCATTGTTTATATACTCACTTGAGTTAATAAGTGAATAATCCATCTGGTAAGGTTAGGTTAGCATGTATTTTATTTTTCGTATATTTCTTAATTAGTTTCAAAATGTATTAATATCTTAATATAAAGTGTCATTTTATATACCAGCTGCCACGATTTATAACAAATATTGTTCGTGAGCCTCTCTTAACACCTGCACCCTATGTGTTATAAAACGAGATCCAGTGAGAATAATAAAATATATCAGCCCTGCCGTGATTAATTACACATATGTTATATTGTATCATGGCTAATAAATGGCACGTCCCCACACTTGGCCACGATCAGCTCCAAGGGCCGCGAGGAACGAAAGGGTTCGGCTCCATTCACCGCCACCGCGCACCGTCTAGGAGACTATACGAGCCGCCATTATTTTCGAACCGCTCACCCACGCACACAGGCGCCGCGGCCGGCTCCCGGGGGATAATCACCCCTAGGACGCGGGCGATAAGGCGGAGAATGCCGTCCCTTCCCACCCTCGAGTCGAGTACCGCGGGCGCAAAAAACTCAGACGTATTTTTTCACAACAGGTTTTTCGTCTCGGCGGGTCGACGACCTCCGCTGAAATGCGCGTCAAAACTTCAGCCGGGGGACGGAGTATTTTTAGCCACCGCCATGTGAAATGGCTTGTGAGAAAGATGCACGAAATTTGATATATTCGTCGGGTGTGTCACTCTCGTACGCTGCGGACTGCGGACTGCAGCCGAGGGCCGCCACTCGTCACGCCGTCCTGCCGACGGCCTTTATTCGACTGCAGGACAAATTACAACTGGCTGCGGCGATTCGCATCCACTTCGTCAGAATGTTTCCAAGAATCAAATCGATTTTTAAAATCACAAAAATTGTAATCATAATCATATGTGAAACTTATACGGCGGATTGGTTCCACTAAAAAAATCCGAAATCCGTGCAGATAAATAATACAGCGTTTTTAAAAAAATATACAGTGACTTTTCCTATCCTTCAGAGCCAATTTCTAGGAAATTTCAGGTTTTGGATATAAAACAATAATATGTGCTGAGAACACTAACTAGCTTTCATAGGAAAATAAGCGCTCCATCTGTGAGGATTGAAAGACATTATCCCACAAGAGTAAATAATCTTAAAATAGTTCCAAGAATGAAAACTACTTTTAGTCAAAGATTATTCACCTTTCAAGCTCCCTGAATATACAATCAAGTTGGAAATAATATTAAAACTCTAAGTGATAAAATGGATGTTGAAATTAAGTAGAGCAGATACTGAGAGAAGACTATTAAGGAGAACACATTATTATTGTGAAGTTGTAATTATTCAGAACATAGGTCTGTGATATTTTAAATACTAATTAAATGTATTAATTAGAATGATATATATATATGAAATTAATTCTATCGAAAAATATTGTTGTCGCTACCGGGATTCGAACGTACATTAACCGGTTATACATTTTTAAATCTATGTAAAATATATATAATATTCTGTCTGTTTTTTTAGCTTATATTTGATATATGTCTAAATAAATATAATAAAAATTAATACATCTCCAGGTGCGAAAACTCCATAAAAACGGTTCCACGACGAAAGTTCCGCTGACTTTTAGCCCAGTGACAATACACCCACGACAAAAGATCCAGCCGACTAAAGCTCCAGTGATCCACAAACAGAATTACAAAAAATTTTTTTAAGAAAAAGATTTCGAGAAATCGGTGAATCGAGGGGTGACTAAAATATGTATATAACCTTTCACAGGTCAACCGATCAAAACAAAATACGATGTGTACAGTAACAAAGTGGAATTCTTATTATTACTAATATTTAAGAAAAATACAACCAGATATTGGAAGATGAGCCTCAACAATCGACGAGCTTGCATGAGAAAACGCATGAACGTGGATAAGGCGAGTTATGTTTCATGACAGAAGAAAGTGTAGCTTCATCCTCCCTGCCTGCCCCCGGGATAGTAAGTAAATTAGTATTATTGAATTTTGTGTATAACATTTTTAAATCTAAAACAAATACAGTGCAATCTCGATCGAACGTTCCTCGAATAATCGTTTTCCCACATGTATCGTTTATTTCTTCCAGTCCCGAATTAACTTCATACAAAACACCCAAAAATAGATCGCATGGATCGTTCCTTATGCATCATTTTACCGCATTAATCGTTTAAATCACGCAGCATACTTCATAGCTTAATGTTTGGTTTCGAAGAGAGAGAGAGAGAGAGAATGCTGCTACTGACTACCCATTGACATTATACAATACAAAGTTTAATTAATTTTTGTTTTGTTTCTGTGCAGCTTTCTAATTTTATTTTTATTTAAACACATTCATTTACATGTGAAATGTGTATCTTTTATGAAATGTGTATTAAACATGTAAGTATGAAAACTGTATTCCCGCATTCGTTGTTTTCCCGCATTCATAGTTTATTCAATTCAACAGGAGCCTTCAAAAACAATAGATAAAGGTTTCACTGTAATTGAAAAAAGAAATTAGTGCCATTTCTTTTTAATTTTTTTTAACTTTTAAAAACTTACAAATTAAATCGTAATTTAAAATTTAAAGTAGACTTTTAATTTATTTTTTAATGATAATTATATTGTTGGAATTCACTCGTCGTGTGATCAGATAATTCAAGTGAGGATATAATGTACGGTCGCACCATTAGTCATCGGCCGGATCCGAACCGAATATATATTTATTTTTACCAGCATTCACGCCGAATCGCGTGTTTGTATTCAGATGGTGGATCGAGAAGTGTTCAGTGCACATTTGCCAAATACTCAACTCGGCGTTGCGCATTATTGAAGCTAAATTTAATTCAATTATTTATTTACTGATTAATCAACCCGCTCGGAGACTTTACATTTTATAACTAATTAGATGCGTCAATTAGAAAAATATTCAGAAAGAAACTATCTATCGAAAAAATATTACCATCGGGACTCCACTCCGTAATTCTTTCTCTCTGGGAGAATGCGTTAGCCTTACATCACGTTAGTTATTTATATGTAAACTTATTATTTCCAATAAAAATATTTAGTTACCATCTGGACTAGGACATTAAAAAAAATAACTTTTTAATTATCCTCTTTTTCATTTCTACAAATATGAGCTTTATACAGATGTGCAGAGTGGGCCAACTTGAACTGCCTGATGTAAAATGCATATAACTTTTGTAATTTTAATATTTATTAAAAAAGTTATTATCGCATGAAAGTGTTCTTTGTTAACTTTTTTTTTAAATCTATGTGTAGAAAATAACACCATTTAAATGACCTCCATTTTCTTGTTGACAAATCTCTTTCTAAAGTATTTTGTATTACATTACCCAACGTTTCTGTCTCCAAATTTGTTATTTCTGCACGAATATTTTGTTTAAGCTCCTGAGTTGTTGCTGGTTTGTTCATTTAAACTCGATCTTTTAAGTAGCCCCACAAAAAGAAATTAGGCGTCGTCAAATCTGGGGAACGGGGAGGCCAAGCAAACTTTGCATTTTTTTAAATTAGCCGGTCACCGAAAATAGATCGTCGCGAAACATAATAAAATTCAATATTTTTAACGCGCTCTTGCACGGGGTATGTAGCCATTATAAACTTTCATAAATTTTTCATTATCTGCAAAAAAAATATAATTAAAAATAAACCTCACCAAAGTTATAAATTTTTAAAAACAGTCAGACCAAGTTGGCCCACCCTTTATATAAGTTTTTAAAAAATTTTGTTGATGTTTATAACTTTAACTTTGTATGTATTTAAAAACATAATAAAAAATTATATCTACATTTAACATGTAAACCACTGTGAGTTATTTTTGCGTCAGCCGGTTACGATAACGTTTCTACGCCAGTTCTGACAAAGATACGTTAGTATTCAAACTGGTTGACGTAAAAATAACTCAACAGTGTTTATATACATTTAAATATAGATAGTAAAGTGACTTTTGGCCCATTCTTTATAAGCATTGACATGTAACAATGCCAACAATGTCGTGCTTCGATTAGGTACTCAGAACGTTATCAGATCGATCAAACAGAGGACATCTAGCCATTTACTGTTTTATATAAAAGTATTAAATCGCTTTATGAAATTTACTATACGCTAGTTATATTAAGCGAGCTTATTAAAAAATCAGAGTTGATTCATTATTATTAAATCTTAATATAAAAAATAACCGTGTAAAATATGGATATGGACGGAGTACTGGCGCGATTTATATTTCACGTTGATAATTTATATCGATGAGGGAGGATGTTCTTCCAATGACAGTGGGCAAAGGCGAACGTTTCAGTTTTGTCCTAACAGTTTTGAGGATTGCGACTCGAGCGATGCCACCAGAGCCAGGATGTAGCTAAACATCTTCCATTGGGTCGGAAGAGTATGTTAATTATATCAATATTTTCTTTTACCATATGCCGTGGCGTATTTAAGTCGCAATTGTAAGGGGGGGCGCTTTCCAGAAGGCCCCCTAATAACTGAAAAATGAAAGCATACCAGGAGCAACGGAGAAACGAAAAGAAAAAAATTGAAGAATTTTAAAAATAAGATCTAGAAACACTTTTTTAGCTTAAAAAAATATGGCAGAGCCGATTGTGCTCGGTTGGGTGTTATTATTGATAATTTAACCCAAAACATCGTATATATCCGTGTTGATATTCATTATTCACATTGTATAGTGATATTATTAAAATGTCAGTGAGTCACCAATCCGCCCATGACCAAGCCCCGGAGAACATGTTCGGTATTCAAAGTCGCGATAGATTAGAACTATTTATTTTAATTCAAATCGTATCTAAATTATTCATAAACTTAACCAGTAGCGACATCTCTTGCTCACACTTAACATCGTGTAGTTACCGACGGCCGGTTCAGTTTATGGATAATTTAGATACGAATAGAAATAATTAAAATGTATTAATACGTTCAAATGCCAAACAGTTATAATTGTCAACGGTCTTATTATTTATAATAAACTGCCATAAAAGTGTCACATTTTCATGTGCGGGTAAAAATCGTGTTTTCGTTGCACCGCGCACGGTTATGATAAAAAAAAACGTGCTCCGACTCCTCGATAAGATTTTTCGGCCTCCATAACTCATGCAGCAAGCGCCAACCAATTCGCACCTGTTTATATTATACATTCTCCTTTCATTCCTTCTTTTTATCGACATTCCGCTCCTTCGGTGTGCATTATTCCCCGCGCCGCACGAAGAATAATGAGGACTTTTATGACACGATGACAACATTTACACAAACAAACACGCCCTATATATAGAGTATAGTCCGTGCTATTTTACTGACTAAAATTAACCTGAAAATTTTGCTAAATTGATCCATTATTATTATATATTTCTGCTTCGGTGATCATTTATTTTTTGTATTCAATATATAATTTTAAATACTAAATTAATGTATTAATTATAAATATATACATATAAAATCAATTTTGTCGAAAAATATTGTTTATGCGTCACCGGGATTCGAACCTGGATCTCTATTTCCAATCCGGGGAAGTGCACTACCTTTGTGCTATAACGCCAGTATTTTTCTTGACAAATTTTTGAACCTATATGTTACATTTTTCAAATTAATACACCTGTCGTTCCATTATTTGAAAGCCATCTACATTATTTTTACAGAATCTCAAATACCTTTGTAATATAAATAATATAATATATAATTTTAAATGAATAAAATATTTAAATTAATCGAAATAATTGCATAGTAATGACTTTTTTTAATGCGTATACCTTTGCAATGGTTGAGATTGGACACAGTTTCTACATTTTCGACTCGTATTTTTAATATGTATCTAGATACACCTAAAATTTTCTGCACTTGGTGTGTTAAACCTGGTATAACATTAACAAAAAAAAATGCTGTGAAATAAGAACTGAACCTATGTACACTAATACCAAAAATTGTATCCGATTATTCTGATTATCTGATATGTATATAACTTATTAACATTTGACTACTGGAAATATAGAAAAATAAAATAATTAATTGTTTAATTGATAGTTAGATTCCATTTCTCCTGTCATTTTGTATTATTTTTTTACATTATTATGAATTTATTGTTAGCTATGTATTTCTCCATCATCATCACCTCTCTTCCTCTTTCATTTATCCTCCGCTGCATTGTGCGAGCGTGATAAAAAAACGACAACATCAATAAGCCTTAGATTAAGAGATTAAAAAATATTATGTTACCATTACAAATTAAATTAAAGATGAAGTAATTAATAAACGCTGCAAACAAACATTATTCGTGTACTTCAAGTTTTTGCTTACAAATTTCCTGGATAGAGTATGGAAAAAATAAAAGTAGGAATTTTTTATGGTCCTCACGCGAGAGAACTCACGAAAGGTTCAGCTTTCGTAAATTTTATAAACAATGGTTAGTCATGTGCCTGGTCTTGTTTTGATAATAAATAACATTCTTGGAACACATCAATCGGAAAATTATACTCAACTATTTAAAAACATGCTGTGTTGGTTTTTGCTCTCTTAGCAGCAACATCACCAATAAGTATGGATCGAGGACAATAGAATTAGGTTTTTCCTACAATAAAAAATAAACTATCTGGGTTTACAAAAGAGCGCGCTTTCTCCCAATTTAGAAGAAATTATTAAAAAATGGATTATCGATAATAACCTGTCTTACCTGTAAGAATGATATGAATTGTTTAAACGGTGACTAATTAATTGTTATGTTTTTGAGTTTATCAAATGTAACAAATGGATATAAATTTTCCTACAGATAAACGGCTATCGAGTCGTTTTTTGGGTCTAGTATTAATTTAAAAAAAAAAAATATAATAAAAAAATGGTAGTTTAACTCTGAAGCCACTTAGATCGTTTTCCTGGTAATTTAGATGATTTAAGTGAAGAACAAGATATAAAAATCATATAAACGAGGTACCAAGGAAGATGGGTATTAATCTTGGAGCCTTCAGCGAGACTATCCTGTAAAATCTCACTCCATAAAGAGTTACAAAAGGAATTTATTTTAAGTATGCATTCGGATATTACAGTTGAAGTCTTCATTAAGATTTTCTTGTAAAACCTTACTTCAGAAACAGTTATAAAATGAGGTTTTTTTTAAGTATGCATCATATATAAATATATATTTTTTTATTATGTAAGTATATATATAAGTCAATAATTAGACATACACCAATGTAATCGTTTTGCGATTGTTTTCATATAAAAGAAGATTACTTTGATACGTGTGAATTAGCTTCAAAGGCACGTAACATATCTCAAAAGTGGACAAATTGAGCAAATCTAAAGCGATTATTGAAATCAGAAATTCAAGTATACCCAAGTACCAAGTATATAAAAAAGATAAGGGAATCAAAAACATAACATTTATGAAGAATTGATTTAAAAATATGGCATATATTATGGCGGTTGACTAATGTCGCCGATAGAAGAAAATTATTAATATGATCTTTAGTTTATTTCAGTACCTACAACAGAGCTATTGAATTTTTTAAATGCACTTTTGCCGATCAGTAGATAATATTTTCATATGTCTACGTTGGCGAAGAAAGGATGTCATTTAATAGTAACTTTGATGTACGTAATTGCCTAGTAATCATCATCTTCAGGCACTGGTACTGGTCATCGGCTCCGGCTGCACAAGTAGAAAAAAAAAACTATTATTTTCTATTTTCTTCTTTTTCGTTTTACTCTTAATGGAAGCATGCATCCCGCGGCAGGATATTGTGAATATCGTGGTTGATCTGTCGTCACCTCTTCCGGTCCGTGGTATTTATTTTATAGTCCTTAAGCAGGATCTATAATACATAGTTATCCTTACCAGAACGGTTCGTGACCGCGTGACATCGTATTGGTGACCTTTTTCATTATTGGGTTCTATATCTCTCTCTTTTGGACTGTCAATTGCATGGTATCCTCGCATTTATTGACGTGGACAAAATTTCGTATGATTCAGAATCGAAAACACTAGTTCTGCGCGTTGACAGCGATTTGCAAAATATTCGCCACGGCACCACGTTTTCAAAGCATCAATCCTCTTGACCTTTCATGCTCTCGGATTCTATATTTCAATAATATAGATAATTATCGAGAAGATAGGGGTTCTGATCAGTGACGTATCTAAAAATATGGAACCCAAATGCAAAATGGAAAAAAGTCCAATGCAAAGTGGAAAGGCCCCCCCAGGATATAGATATGTATTGTATATTCAGTACTAATGATCAGTGGCGTGCAGTAGGTATAGATTTAGGCTATCCTATTACCAATTAAATTGTACAATCATACATAATATACGTACTTTCATTTATACGAACCATACCATGTATTTATTTGTAATTTTAGAGTAATATTAACGGTGTTTTTAAAGTTTAAGTTTTAACGTAAAATAATACCTTCATACTCATATAAAAATATATGAACGTAACACTTTCTATGACTGAATATAATTTTTTTATTGTTTAATCCTTCACGTAATAACTATTTTTATTAAAGGAAGTAGACACGTCAATAATTTGCACGCAGTTGTAAGCCTTTCTAATGTTATTCTGTTAAAAAAAACAGCATAAGTAACGACTCCATACAAAACGGATCAACCGAAAAGAATTTTCAATTCAGTAAATAGCCAATTATATGACTTGAGTAATTCACTACCTTAAAGACAGAACATAGTAATGTGAATAGCGCCATGGGTACAGCGGTGAGTTGTCGTGGTAGTTTTTGAAATAAGCAATTAAAGTCTCCACTGGTGCAGAAATGGCGCTAATTGTAAAATAATGTTTCTGTTTATGTTAATCCAATTATTTAATTTATATTTGTTTCCCAGAATTTTTAGTAATGCACAGCTTTTTTGCTTGTGTGTTATAATCATTAAATAGTAAGACCAAGTTTCTATATTATTCATACCTTCGTGAAAAAAAATGTGTTTTGAGGTATTTATATGCACTCGCAACTAAAAAATTCCATAGTGACTTCCATAATGTTTTTACGTATTTCTGCAATACGCGTTTTAAAAAATATATATTTTTTAAAACGGGTATTGCAGAAATACGTAAAAATATTATCAATGTATGTAGAAGTACTATGTAAATGTAGGGTGCGGAAGTTTTGGAACCCTATCTAACATAGGCCCTAACGCAATGGCGTAGTTACGCCACTGGTTTTAACGATGAATCATTTTTTTATTTCTGATTATTATTCAGTTTTGCCAAGTCTTTGTAAGCTTGTCTCTAGCAACAGCGTCATTATTGATTTGATTATTTTATTTATTACACACTAAATAATGCGTGTCGGCTAGATAATTCAAAGGCATGAGCATGATATTTTATAGCGATCGCAGAAACCTCCCCCTGCGGGCGAACGGGGGTAATAAGAGTAATAATGGGCGACATCTAGCGGCTCTCGGCAAAGCAGGAACTTGATTTAGCGAAGCCTGCATCCTCCGAGGATGAACCGGTTTAATATTTGCATCTGTTATGTCCGTTTTAAATGGAACGATTACGATGAACTATAATAATTTTAGCGAGAGAATTAAAGAAAAAAATATACTGGGGCAGTGTTTTAAGTGTTTTAAACCAAGTTAATGACAAGTACTGTTTGAGATTCACGTATTTAATGAGTTTGAAAAAAGTTGCGTATTTTGATATTTCGCTTATTTTGGGCAATTTTTTCATCTCGTTTCATATAGAAAATCAACGCGCGAAAAATTAATTTGTTTTATTTTATATATTTTAGAATTAAGAATTACATTCATATTTATCTATAAAACTTCTGCCCAGAATGCATAACCCTGGATATATTCTTCATGTCGAACGCCAAGGACTGCTACGTGATTTTCAATAACCTTGGAACCCACGCACTTTAAACTTATACGATAATTTTTAATATCGTGTTTACCAGTTTCAATTTACATAACTTTTATGTAAATCTTTTCAGTTTTTCTAATATTCAACCATAAAAAATGTTCATGTAATTCTTTTAAATTGTCTTTAAAAAATATTGTTTTATTAGTTCTATCTGTCAAGCGCATTTAATGATCTATAATTAGTAGATTAAAAATAAAATAAAATCGTTTCTATACCTGTAAATTTATCAAATTATTGACATCTCGTGGATTATTTAATTTAAAAGTAATATATTTTAATGAAATCACATTTTTATTGTAAAGTTGCAAAAATAACAGAAGTTTTGCTAAAATAAAAAGAGATGTACGTGTCGTAAAGTCGAAAATAATGTTTAGGATTTGAGTCTCGGTGATAACTATATATTATTAGGCAGAACACATTCTAATTGTGAAGTTGTAATTATTCAGAACATAATACATGATGGTGGCTTTCAAATAATGAAACGATAGATGTAACAATTTGAAAAGTGTAACATACAAGTTCAAAAATTTGTCGCCTGTGTGTGCTGTAGCATAATCGGTTAATGCACATTCCCCGGATTGGAAGAGATCCAGGTTCGAATCTCGGTAGCAACAACAAATTTTTTTAAATATGAATTAAATATATTAATTAGAAAGATATACATATAAAATCAATTTTATCAAAAAATATTGTTGTTGCGACACCAGGATTCGAACCTGGATCTCTTTCCTAACCGGGGAAGGTGCATTATCCAACTATGCTACATCGACAATATTTTTAGAAACAAATTTTCTAACCTATATGTTACCTTCTTGATATTAATACATTTAATCGTTCCGTCATATGAAAGAGCCATCTACCTTATTATAATACACCTTCCCCGGTTAGGAAAGAGATTCAAGTTCGAATCCCGGTGGCGCAACAACAATATTTTTCGATAAAATTGATTTTATATGTATATCTTTCTAATTAATATATTTAATTCATATTTAAAATATCACCTATGTTCTGAATAGTTAGAACTTTACAATAAGAATGTGTTCTCCTAACAATATTTTTCGATAAAATTAATGTATATCTTTCTAATTAATACATTTAATTAGTATTTAAAATAACTATATATATTTTATCGATATATTTTTTGCGTATTTTTTTCTAAAAAAACCTTGAATAAAATTATTAATTCGCGGAGTATTACAGTACTCACACTCACAAGAGTCAGGAAGTGCACTCCAAACGCCTTATTGAATGCACTCGAATGCACGCTCGCAATATTATTGTTCCATCGCCTAATTATCCGCGGTCCTTCCCACAATGTAACGCTAGACATTCACCGCCTCCGTGGTAATGTGCATTCAGTATTCAGGACCGCTTTTTTTTGCATTCAAATCAATGTCAATGTCAAACGGTGAACAAGGTTTTTATCGCTTGCCATTTTAAAAATCAATATGTAAAAACCGACTTCAAATGGTGGGCGTCTGCGATGTGTACCTATACAATTTGCGTGGATAACATTTAAATAAGACGAATGGACGATGCACACTGTTATCGCCGAATCTCGGTTGCCGGCATGTTGCCGGACTGGCTCAGTAAGGCAACAGGTACTAATAACACACAAACCGCTATATAGATTAACGTTAACAAAAAAATATGTTACATATTCATAAATCTGACAACGACGTTAATGCTTTTTAAATCTGTTAACCTGTTCGACGTGGCAGAATGATAACGTATCTGCGGAAAACGTCTTCTTGTTCATCCGCTTTATCCTAATCGGGTCGGGAGCGGTACTCTTCCACCGCCCCCTGCGCTGTCGACTACTTGGAGCCACTGGTACTTCCGTATTTTTTCGCAGAATCTCTCCATTTGTCTTTTCTATGTTCTCCTGGATCGTTCTCTATAGAGAACGTATAGCGCCGGCGTTACGCACAGGCGGAGGAGGCGATCGCCTGTGGCTGCCAAATCAAGGGGGCGGCGAAAAAATATATAAATATTGAAAAACAGAATTCCAAGTTGCAAAACATATATTAACAATCCAAGATAGTAAATCCAATAAATAATATTACAGTTATTTCCTAATGAAGCTGTAATTTGTAGTCAACACCAGTGTCCAGAACGTTTTTTGTTTGCAAGTTTCAAAATGCCAGCCTAATTAAAGACCGCCCTTAACGTGTGCGGCACGCGGGCGGCCGATTCAAAATTAAAAACATCTTCACTCAAATTACTAGAGCGGAAAAAAACAATCTTGGCTCTGGCAGCAAAAAGTCTAGCGCCGGCGCTGGTCCCATAGGTCTTCTTTCCTCTAACACTGATGAAAAACTTTATTTTCCCGTATGGAGGATATGTCCAAACCAACTTAGCTGAGATGATATTGTGATATCTGATTTGATCTCTTAACGTCACTCCCGCTACTCCTCATAGGTATCTCATATCTGCAGCCTGAATTCTCTACCGGTATCTCTCCATCAGTATCCAAAGGTGATGGCCATCTAAATTGACTTGAAAATCGACAGTTTTGTCATATTCCGCTTTGCTTATTGTTGAACTGTACAGTTACCGTAGAATGCTACTAGCCGAGCCAATACTTTAAACAATTTCATTGTCCTGTCGTGCATCATTTGAAGGCAGACGCAAATGAACGTGCTTTTATTTTATCTGCACATTTACATACGTATTTTTAATATTTTTATTTTATTTATTAAATTAAGTTACAGAATTATAACACGTCACTGTTTGCTGACTGGACTAAGTATTGTATTTATTTTATTAGTATTATAATACACATTATAAAGGAAATAATAATAAGTGTATATATGTACATATAAATATATTAAAAATAAAAATCTAGAAGAACGTATACACAAGAAAAAATATGCATAATGTAAAAAAGTAAATAATTATATTGTCTGACACAGTCTGAAAAGTAAATCAATTTAAACACTAAATTATCGAATTTCGTTATTAAATATCTACCTGAACTATATATATATCACCCACACAAAGACTTCACAGGCATGGGAACGATTTTGGTCTTGTAGATATATTCCGATATTCTATGTTTAAATATAAGAGTGATATTTTTAATGCTGTTCTGAGTAAAAGATACAACTATTTTTGATACTCGGCCATTCTGTGTCAAACCTACAATTTATTATTTTTTCTGTCTTGATTAAACCTTTATTTTTTATAGTTTGTTTTGCTTATTTTTTAATTTGTATTTTTTCTATTCTATTTTTCTATAAATATTCCATGCTACTTGTGTAGCTGCTCGTGTGCTTTTTATTGTTTTATACCAAACCTATTTTTCAAAAGCCCATAAGAGCGTTAATAAATTAATAAAAAATAAAAATAACCTATATAAATCAAAGACTGGATTTGGTACGAATCATTCACTGAAACCAACATGTTTGAAAAATTTATTTCTTGTAAATATTCCTGTTTCAATATCATCACACTATGAAAATATTACGCATCATACTTCTACCGTGTTGTTGGCATCATCAAAAGATCCACGAATTATCATGAAAATATTTATTTATTTTTTATTAGGCGAGTATTTTTTATTCATTAGATATCTTTGTAGCGCTTTAACTGAAGTCTACCAGTTAATTATACGTAGGTATATACTATGTAGGACATCTAGAAAAAAAATTCGTGCAAAAAACTATCGAAAAAAGTTTGCTTAACTATGCAACCTGACCTAGCCAAGTATCGATTCAATCCCTGTTCGTTTTGATCTTGTTTTAAAAAAGATATTAGTGTACATGTTGCTACCAAACTTGTCTTAAATTAATATCTCAAGTATCTACATTATATAAATATAAATTTAATAATGGCCTGCGAACGTAAGATTTCAAATAAAATAATTCTATAATCGTGTGGCATTTTTTCACTTGACTAGATATGGAAAAATATATCTTTTTGGACGTTCTTTTTTAAAAATAATTTAATCAGTTGAGCGTTTGCGTATCTAACGTAGATAGGTACCTATTTTCCACGTGTTCAATAATAGTTTAATTCGGTACCAGAAAGTACGAACTGTTCTGTAAAAATTTGAAAATGTTATATTTATCATGTCATCACAATAATTATCCTCAATTTTTTTCATTTATTAAGATTTTGAATGATTCCGCGATTTCATTTATTTTAGTTTTTAAAAATCTGTGATAATACTTGACGTTATTATTATTATTATTACATTTGTAAATTAAACATAATATAATGTAAAAAAAATATGTGCGTATATGTTGTAACATATCTACGTTAACATATTTTCTTTAAGTTTCATGGAAGTTCCCTTAATTCTTGAGGTAAATAATAACTTAATAGACAACAACAATAATATGTCACCAGGCGTGATTACCTAAAACCCGGATTTGTTGAAATAAACTTATGATGCAGCTAATAATAATAATAGTTAAGCAGTCAGCCGATAAAAAATTAGGGTGCAGTTCCAAGAAAAATCTCTACAATACTAGGTATTATATACCTGCACGAATTCGAATAAATTGGCCCATTTTTACCTGGTGCTGTTTTAAATCTCGTTATTATAATGTTTATAATTTTTAGCGCAATAATTTTTAAGATATGGGAAAGGTCAAGTGAGAAAAATACATTTATATGTAAAAAATATCTGTCATTTGAAATATATGTAAATACAAATCTAAGAGGTACAACGACATTCTTAAAACCAGTTGGCTCTCCAAGGACGTGCACGTCCCAAAAAAATGTTTCTTGAACCGGCAATGTATTTGGGTGATATTTTTTTGGGGTAGTTTATTTTTGACCTTGGCGAATTAATAAAAAATATTTATCTCAATAATTAATTATTATTGTAGATTGTGCGTTACGTATATTTTAACATCTTACAAGAATAATTTTTAATAGCTTGAAATAAATTAATAAATTAGACATAACGGATAATTTTTTTGTTAATTTTCCCTAACTAATGCATTATTCAATGCAATAATAAAGATAAAAACATTTTTCTAATACTATTAATTAACATTTATTATACTTTACGATGCAATATAATTATTTTCATTTTTTCAATAAACTATACTTTGTACTGCACACACGTTGAGTGTTACTTTTGTCACTACTATAGTTTTGAGAGGTGCAGTCCTTTCATCATAATCTTGTACTCCCCGCCCCTCTCCTCGAGCAAGTCATTAATTTTATTCCTCAATGTTCATAGGACTGAATGTTCATAATCACGATGTATATAATAATGTGCTTAGTCAAGTGCTATTGCAGAACAATAAACAAGCGGACATTGATACTATTTATTTATTTATTTATTCTTAATATGGTGCATACATAAGTACTTTTTTATATTCTCTAATATAAACAAGATCTAAATCGTTCCTACTTACTACAACTTATCTTTCACATATTTGCTAGGTTCATTTTGAATCTATGCAGTTTCTCCTCCATTCTTATGCTTTCTGGCACTTCATTAAAAATCTTCATCGCACTGTACATCATCGATTTCCGAATGACAGTCTCAGTATATATTTTCCTCTTGTATGATATTCGTGCCCATGTTGATTTGCATCCATTTTTCGTATAAATTCTAACGATATTTTATTAACGAGGATTTTATAAATAAATACCATTATATTGAAGTACATTTTCTGCTTGAACGTCATCATATTCAGATCTTTCGGCATTGCACTGAAGTCGGCACCAAACTGCATTTAGCTTAGTTACCATTTACATCTGATGACGATGATGAGAGGATCTACACATCTTAAAACTATAGTAACTGTGTGTATTACGAAGTATAATTTCTTGAAAAAAAAAAAAAATATATTTATTTTTTTAATGGGTTCCTCTCTTATATTTAGAATCAAAATATTTTCTTACATCAAGTAAAAATTATTAAGATAATTTTGTATATTAACAGTTTTATTTGGTGATAAATTATAAAACTGGGTGTCTTCCACGAAGCAGTTCATAAGTTAAAATTTTTCGTGATTATTTTTTTCATTACATTTTCGACAAAATGTAAATATTATTTCTGCGAACTCTTATGATTTGAGCGCCTATATAATGAAGTAATTCACCCAATTTAGTGTGCAAACACAATTTATGTTTACACGAGCTTGCGCAACGTGGTGTGGGTCGGAGGCTGTTATTATGGTCCAATGATAAGGTAGGAGCTCTCGCATAAAACCGTCGGTCGGCATTCAATCGGTACCTTGCGGTGGAGAAAATCCTCCACGGCTGCAGGCGCGCTGAACATTTCGTGCACACGTTGAACAAACTTAACATTGTGCTTACAAACTCACTTGTTCCTAGATATTATAATTATTTATATCTTCTATACGAGAAATAATGTTTTAGGGGATGAACATTTATTTTATTTTTAAATTTTAACTGTCTTGAATATAAATTTATTTACGATATACGCTTAAACGAATAATTTCTAGGATTGTTGCGTTCGGATTATTTGTTGAGTATATTTTCCGTTGCGATATTTTGATATTAGCTCCGGGAATGATCGCCGCTTTGGTATTCGTAGTATAACGAAAGATGATCCCAGGAAGGTAGTGTGTAGGGAAGAATAAGTAAAAAGGCCAGGAGTGCGCTCCCGGCCACGGGGGCCGTCTATATATTTTAAAAGACTACAGGGCTCCGCGCGCGGTGGCCTCCCCGCCAGAGGCTACCTGTTAAGCTCATCACGGGGTGGAATCACGTGCGGCACAATAATGACACAGCCAAGGATGTCGGAAAAAGACCAAGAATATTAAACAAAGAAGATTTAAACGTCATGTACCTATTGTAAAAATAATAACATATTACGACTACCACGTGTGGGGATGAAACTCTTAACCTTTTTGGATCGTTATTCAAGTAAGCATCCACTCAGCGGCTGTCCCAATCAAAAGAAAGAAAATGATCTAAAACATTTTACCTTGTACCAACCCTTAACCCTGCCACTTTCAATAAAATGTTAGTCACTAACGTCTACGTCTACCCTCCCCTTTTGGGGGTGTATGATTTCTATAGCTTCTTTCTGGCTGCCTTCTGAATTTAATGTGATAACGAGTCTCACGTCAAATTGCACAGGTACGGCTCTGGTACGATGATACCGGAGCCAACCCTTGATGGTATTATGATGATAATGTTAATAATGACTGAATGTAATAATTTTTTTTAAATATGTAATTATGACGAATCGAAACGAGAGTAAACAACTCTCAAAACGATTCGGGATAGGGTGTAAATAAATAAATAGTCACTAACGCTTATACGCTTACCATCACGCCGTTTTCTCGCAGGGTGGGTAGAGAGGATGGAGTGCCACAGCGTCTTCTGTCCTGACACACAACTCTTACTTCATCCATATTCATATGTATATCTCACGTAAGTTGAAGCTTTTAACAGAACCATTTTCCGGTATTTGGTTTACCTGATTGTCATTTATTTATTCTAACAACAAATATTGTTCTTTACCATTCTCTCCTCATTCATTCATTCATTCATTCATACGCGAAACTTTGTGTTATTTCGTTGTGTCGTTTTGACTCTGTGCATCGCAGTTTTGAGGCAGCAGTGATAGAGCATTAATGTTTAATAGATGTAAAAACACACTTAAAACTGATCCATTCTATAAACTAAACACTAAGCCTCACGAATCTATAACCACAACTTGCCGATTCACCTTATAGACCAGATAGAACATTCACTCATGTATTATGGACACTGGACTACCAGCGTTACTACTCGCAGCACGTCCAACCACTCCTCGGCCCCGATCCAGGCTGTAAATATGTTGCGGGAGAAAAAACCTTCAATGAAGTCGCCACCCGTAAGTGGAAAGTCAAGAGATCCATTGATAATGGAAAACTGGTTTTAGATCAGAAAGAATTGTAATGGCCGTGAAGTCGGCTTACGCGAGATAATTTGCAGAAAAAGTAGAATATTCCGCGGGAATTGAAGTGAGATCTTTTTTACAAATTAAATTGATCGTAATTGATTAATACAATTTCTGTAAAAAGAATCCGAGTAATGTTAAACGCAAAAATATATCTTTATTAATAATATTGTTTTTCACCAGAGTTCACCGCTCTTCTACTTTTGATATTACTTTTTTTCGGTTTGTGATCCTCCCTTACTGTTTCATTTAAATATAAAATTAAGATAAAATACCCTTTGTTGACATATTTTTTTTATTACATCAGAGGTGAACATACAATGATATTTTACATAATTTGTTATTAAGGTTACAAATTATTAAAGTTAAAACATAATTAAATATTATGTTATTAAGGTTAAAACATAATGTTATTAAGGTTACAAATTTATAATTTTTTGGAGGTGCGCAGTAGGTATCATCTCTGATAGATGAAGCCTTGTCCTGGCTACTTTGCTAGATTTTTGTTTAAATTAGTAAATTAGATAAATTTAGTTTTATAAATAAACAGAAAAATATTAAATGAATATGTTGAAATTCACCATGTATATGTATATTTTGTATTAACTAATCATCTTACCATCACGCGGATAGAGCGCCACACTCTTCTGTCCTGACAAACAACTCTCGCCTCATCCCATTCGTACATTTTCTTATGCACTCATCCTCAATAGTCAAGGCTTCTAACAGGACCATCTTCTGGTATCTGATCATGCCCGAAGTTCCTCTACTTTTGGTGCCATCAACACTATACTTTCATCATTCATTCGTTCCACATGACCAAACCACTGAAGCGACTATTTTAAATACTAATCACTATGCTAATTTTATCTTTATACTCACTTCTAATTTATTAATTCTTTGCTCTGTCAAATAGATTTTACACATACAGTCTAATACTTTTTTGCCAACTCCAGGCTTCGCTTCCACAAATCAGCATCGGTACCAGGGTTCCATTGTGTACCACTAGTATTGCTTTATTGCAATATCCTCTTTTCGATATTTTTCTTAGCCTTTCCGTTGCTATCAAATATATCCCAAAACTCATATACTTGTGTCAAACATTCCTTGCGTACATTTTATACTATGTTTGTGAATTAACGTTATTAAAACGTAAATTCACAAATTCGTAAATTTAACGTCGAATTAAAACAAATCGATAACTCCACTCCGTATATTAATTAATTAAATTGTAATATTAAATCCAGTCAATATCGGTCTATGAAAATATAAGTTATTTAAGCAAGCCTGAACTAATGTAATGTCACGTTCATCTTAAAGATTTTTAAATCTAATTAAAACTGAATACCATTGTGCTTCCAATAAAAAAAACGTCGACTTGCCACTATAGTCTTGTTGACAAAGGTTGATACTTGTTCAACAATCAATCAACTAAAACTGAGAATAAAAACAATTTTTAACATACTTATTTATAATATTTTTCTGTATTAAGATATATTAATTCCTATATATTTTTGGCATCAGAAGTAGAGGACGTCTGTGAAAGATTCTGGAATGTGGTCCTATTAGAAGCCTCAATAATCGACGAGCTTGTATGAGAATATGTATGATGGATGAGGTGAAAATTGTGTGTTCGAACAGGAAACTGCGTGATGTCAAGTTAGTTAGTCATATTTTTGAAATCTGTAGGTGTACTTTTGTTAATCACCAATTTATAACTAAAGTATGTATGTACTATATATATATGGACCATTAATTTCTCTAATAAGTAAACAATTCAATTATCAGTAACCGCATATATTTTGTATATAATAATTAGAGTGTGAATTTTGAAAAAAAAACATTTAAATATATTTATTTTTTTAACAGAACAGACGCATAAAAATATTGTCCATAGTAAAGATTATTGCGCAGATTTTTAAATTGTGAATCAAAAAAGGGATTTTGTGGAGTAAAAAAAAATTGTAATGTGTCCAAATTTAATTTTACTATTACTATTACTTTTATATTTGAAATGAGGATATAATTTAATTATTGATATTTTTATGAAATATATTTTCTAACAGTATTATAGAATTTGTATTAAGGAGTATGGCCAAGGGAAGTAACAAACCCTAGAAATATTGCAATGTTATATAAAGGTTTAAAAATATCAATAGGAATATAACAAATTGATGATAGAAATTGACGATGGATATACTATTTATTGCCTTTGTTTTTATAATTAAATACATGTAGAGAGTATAATAGAGTCCTAAGTGTCTGTTCCTAATGTTAATGGTTAGTCACCTTTTTATAATTACAGTAAGTCCTCTACATACGATCATTCAACACGCCAACTTTCAAATGTACGAACGTCCATGTCCAATTATTTAAATCAATAATTGCAAAATTCTAAATTGTACCGGGATTTCAAATTTATGCTGAAGCGTGCAATGTTAATCCGTATCGCTGCCGCTTTCACACTTTCAGTAATGTTTACAGTAGTTACGTGCAGTATTCTTTAACACTTTAACTTGATTATTACAACAAATGTTGGACGCCTAGGTTAACTTCGACTTGCAAACAAACTCTAGTATTTGTATGTAGAGTAATTACTGTATATAATAATTTAGTTTTAGTTATAATAAATATATTACCTATTTTCTTTGGTTATCCGTATCTCATATCTTATGGTTCCATAATACATCTCCTAAAAATCTAAGATCATCCTAGCGTTCCGCACATCCTCCATGTTATGCAGAGCCATCCAAGTCTCTTAATGTCATAATACGCAATTAACATTTTTTTCTATTATATGCGCCCATTCTGTCAGTACTCTACCGCCGAATTGCCGCGTCACTAAATGAACTGAATACTTATTAATCGCACAGGACTGGCAAAGTTCGCGAGTCGCACTTTGTTCACAGGGAATGTCATGTCTAATTATTATTTTGTAGTTTGAACCGAATTTCAAACGCTCGTAATCCAGAAGTCATCTTTCACTTAGACTACTATAACACGTTTTGCACCAGTAATTGCCTACATTGTATATTGTATTGGGGTATTATCTCCGATTAGATTATCTCCGAAATGATGTACTTCACGAGACGCGGATACCAGCAGATATCTGATGGTCTTTTTTCTTGATTAACGGTGTTAAAATAAAATAAAATCGTTTTGATAAGTTAGCGATTCGACCTCGATCTTGGTGCGCTGCGTTTTACGATGAAAGCATATTTATATTGACGACCACTATCGATGTGATTGCTTTTATCACCGGATTTCCGAATCGCACATTACGGTAAAATAATTCAACGCAAAAAAATCGAGAATTGTTTTATATAATTATTATGACACACACCTAATACAATACACTTATGAAAAAGTTTTTTTTTTTAGTTTATTAAAATTACATCCATCATATAATCACTGAGGCAAATAGAGACTCCCACAGGCAACTTATGGATGGCGTTCAGGACACAGTCGCATAGTTAGTATTGTACCGATAAAAATGCAGTAAATTTATGTATTTATATATATATTGACATCCATATCTTCGTACTAACAGAGGTAGATACATAATAAACATAAGACATTCTCATAGTTTATTGTGTGGGATGGAGTAGACTTCACTTCTGATATATACAGCGTTGTCCTGGCTACTTTGCTAGACTGAAGTCTGTGTTAAAGTAGCCAGTTTTTTTTTCGTGCTGTTGTGGTGTTATTTATCAACAAGAATAAAAAGAAAATTACAAATATATATAAAAAAGTAAAAATAAAATAAAAATATATGTAGTGGGAATGTTGTAGGACTAGTGAATTATTAGTGAAGGTATTGTATAAATTATATTTGAATGTTGGATATCCATGATTCTGATTCATCTCTACCTGATTGAATCATATATCGGGTCCATATTTGTGTAATCTTATTGGAATTGTACGATTTCCAGTTGGTACTGAGTGTATTGTATAGTTTCGGAGCTAGGAACATGTAGAGTCTTTGATAAAATGTCGTTGTTGCTCTCGGAACTGGTGTGTAGATGTTTGTTGTTTGTCTTGTGTTGTGTCCATGATTTATTGCTTGAGGAGAGTTATTGTTAGTATGGAAATATTGAACGAGTATCAACATAAAGATTTGTCTTATATCTAGGATATTGTACTCTTTAAATATAAGATCTGTTGGATATCTAAAGGGACGACCAATTATCACCTTGAGAATTGTTTTTTGTGCTTTTTTAGCCGACTCCAATATTGTTTTTGCTACTCCTCCCCAAACTAAAATAACATAATCAATTAAGGAGTATCAGAGTGCAAAGTACACCGATCTTAAGAGTTTGTAATCAACTATACGTCATGTTTTATGTGTTTATGTTATTTATGTGTTATATGTTTTCAAAAACTCGAAAATCATGTTGGTACCTACACACATATCAACAAATATGAATGACATCCATCGTTATTTACTTCACAAACCAGCGAACTCTTTTAGCGGTCTACAAAACTGAGTCTTGTATATCGGCTCTAAGATTACTTATAAAATTCGTACCTCAGTGTTTTTCAAACGGTGTGCCGTCACTTCTTAAAGAGCGTAATAATAAGAAACGGTATTAAAACACTGCAAGGTTTTGGATAGTATTTTAACTGATGACGATTCTGTCAATATAAATGGGGTAGGATTAACAGAGGAAATTTCTGCAGTTTCAGCGCTTTTGGGCAAACAATAAAGCTTTTAGGAAAGAAGTTTCTCTAAATCAAAATAAATTGAAAACTTCTAACAGAAATATTGCTTAAACTCTCAGAGATAATAAATCATACAAATCATACTGGTTCCGCGGGTTAACTCTTTGAAATCTAATTATAAACAATGCGTCTGCGGAAGCCAAATCACCAACGCTAGTGTTATGTATATTGCGAATATCTAGGCGGACGCTATTTATACTCATAAAATAATAAATTATTATTATTAAAGAAGAGGAAGGCGGTGTAATAAAAAAGACTTGTGAGACGCAGTACACTTTTGTCAATCTCTAAAACTTTTAAATTTAATATATATGATATTCAACGGGGGGCGGCAATTTGTCTTTCTGTCCGAAGCGACGTAAAAGCTAAAGCGGGCCCTTTTTATACATTACAAGTTTCACCGCACAAATGAATGAATCAGTGGATCTATTGATTTTTATTCGCAATGTTGTTGATGACGACATTGTTAAGAACGTGTTGATGCAAAGAGCTACCTGAGACAATGACATATACAATATTTTATGGGACAAGTATTTAAAATACTTTAATTTATTACGGAGCAAATCCATCAGGATATATTATATATATAAAGTTTCTTCTGTGACTGGTTCGATCGACGAATTTGTATCTTTGGTCAAGAGGATAAATACGAATATTATATTGACGCATTACGCTATTCATATAGAAACGCCTGAATCAAAATCACCGGTGGGCGACATGAAAAATGTATCGGACCGAGTCGTAAAAATTATCAATGTCATCAAAAGTCACCCACCAAAGTCAAGACTTTTAAGAAAATTTGCAAAGTACTGAATCCAGATCGTTCAAAATTTTCTCAACACAGCGAAGTAATGTGATTATCAGGGGGACGTATTTTGTTGCGAGTTTATGAAATAAGATGAGAGTTAACAAGATTTGTGAGTCGCACTTTGTTTGCAGGGAGCGTCGTGTCTAATCATTTTCATGTTCGCGCTTGGTGTGCCATGGGAATTTGGCAGAGGGTCAAGGGTGCCGGTTTAGTAAAAAGATTGAAAAGCACTGGCATAGAGGAGGTATTCAAAACAGTAAATTAAAAATAGTTAACTGTTATTAAACAAGTAATAGATAAATATTAATTAAATATATTAATTAGAAAGATATACATATAAAATCAATTTTATCGAAAAATATTGTTGTTGCGCCAAATAATGGAACGATTAAATGTATTAATATCAAAAAGGTAATATATAGGTTCGAAAATTTGTCGCTAAAAATATCGTCGCTGTAGCATAGTTGGATAATGCACCTTCCCCGGTTTAGAAAAAGATCTAGGTTCGAATCCCGGTGGCGCAACAACAATATTTTTTCTATAAAATTGATTTTATATGTATATCTTTCTAATGAATATATTTATTCATATTTAAAATTTCACAGACCTATGTTCTGAATAATTACAACTTCACAAAAAGAATGTGTTCTCCTAAAAATAATAGATATCTCATAGAGACGAAACTATTTTTTATTATATTTAATGGAAAATATATGGAAGTGTGGGTAATTTACAGAGCTTACGACCTGTCATCGGCTGGCTTAAGTGATCACTTTATATAAATATAACGTTCACCAATTCTCACCCATCGATCAAGATCTTCCATATATTTTCCATTAAATATAATAAAAAATAGCTTCGTCTCTTTGAGATATCTATTATTTGTTTTATAACAGTACCTTTGTAGGTGAAAATCCAGTAATTGTGTGTTCTTGGATATATTCAAATATTACTAATAGTAATTGATAAAAATGTATGATAAATGTAAAATAAACCTATTAAAAATATATATTTTAAGTTAAAAAAATTACATAAATCTCCATCTGTGCATTGTCTTAAATAGAGTAAATTTAAATATTAATATTTTTTCTACATTGCTGTGGTTGGATTCGCTGTAAGATTGAGCCATCTGTGCGTCGTGCTGTCCGCGGGATATGCAACATCCTTCTCCAGAATTTCACGCTTTACGCTTGTCTATATTGCGTCTATTTTACGCTTGTCTATATTGCGTCTATTTTACGCTTGTCTATATTGCGGACTGTCCGAGTCTCTGCTGTATACATGAAGATTGGAAAAACAAGAATGTGAACCAACATAAGCTCAGTTGTTTGATTGTTTTTAGTGTTGACATATTCTCTACAGTTGGTTCGTAGCAAATTTAGTTAGTTGTGTGCGTCTTCGAATTTCCTCCACTGTCACCAGTGTTCGTAAATCAGTGTGCTCAAATAAATTGCCTCTTGAACGTCCTGCTGTTTGGGAAGTTTACTTTAATGCATTAGTACGAGTGCTTAAATACCAGGGGCGTGCAATGCATACAAGCAAAAAAGCTGTGCATTACTAAAATTTCTGTGAAACAAATAAAAATTAAATATATCTATAATACGGACATGAAAGGACACATCATGTACCAATTTATTACAATTAGCGCCATCTGCGGTTCAGTGGAAACTTTAATCGCTTCGTTCTAAAAACTACCACAACATCTCACCGCTGTAGTCATGGCGCTCTTGTGCATTCGCCACATCGAGCTATTCATATTACTCTGTTCTATCTTTAAGCTAGTGAATTACTCGAGCCATATAATTGCCCATTTACTGAATTGAAAATTCCTTTCGGTTGATCCGTTTTCTATGCTATTTTTTAACAGGATAACATTAGAAAGGCTTACAACTGCGTGCAAATCATTGAAGTGTCTACTTCTTCTTTTACTAATTCGCGAATTTTACGTGTTGATTTCTGTGCGTTCGTGCATGAATTTGTTTTTGATTTTGGAGAAAACAAAAATTAATTGGCAGAACTATTTCCTACGTTAACCTTTAATATAAATAATTATTTCGTTTAGTTATTACGTGAAGGATTTTCAAACAATAAAATAATCATGTTCAGTCATAAAAAGTAAGAAGGTATTATTTTACGGTAAAACTTAAACTTTAAAAACACTATTAATAATACTCTTAAATTACAAATAAATACATGGTAGGGTCGTATAAACGACGGATTCATTTTGCCTATAGACACAGGTTAAATGATCCTATGTACAACACGTATTGTAGTACATATATTATAAATGATTGTATAATATCATTGGTAATAGCATAACCAAAATCTATACCTATGGACGCCACTGTTAAATACCCATTTTAGTAATTTTTTAATCGTATGATATTTTATGAACTTTAATTACCAACATATTTTCGCCTTAAACATTTAATACTACCTGGCACCGTAAGGTGAACTCTAAAAATACAAAAAACTATAAAACTTTTTTGCCTCACATGAAAATTCTGACCGCCGTTCAGCCGTTGGAAAATAACATATCTACAATCACTACATGTGATTGTAGATATGTTATTACACTACATATCTAGTATCTGGTGTATCTCTTTAGAAATAACGTTTTCTAATCAAAGGCAGTTTTGAAGTGAAACTTCATTGGCATGATTGCATCAATTAGTGCACCGAGTTGCACTCCAATACACAGTTTAGCCATTGCAGAGGTGGCCAGCGAGGAAATCCTTTAGAAAGTGCAATAAACGTATTTATGAGAGATTGCGCTATTATTACTACAATTAATGTATTACCAGAAACAATCTGTAAATATTGACGGGAAATTAATAATATTTATACTCTCAATTTATTTAGAAATACATTAAGAAAATAATTCACTTTGTTTGACGTGATAAGCGCACAGTTTAGCATGATACAATTGACAGCTGATATAGTTTGTTTAATGTTGCCATGTAATTGGCTACTCCTAACTGCAGTTATCTTGTAGGTACTTGTCGTATTGACTATACATAGATATACGTATTTATTTTTGTGTATATTTTGTACAAAGTGTATATTATCGTGTTTGAATAATTAACCGCTTTAAACTTCGTTGAAATTTCCATACAAATTAAATTAATCAGTTAGAAAAATATACTGAAAACATTTACTTACCGAAAAAATATTTGATCGATACATTAAAAATTAGATATTTGTATACCTTCTCTTAAAAAACCTTTTTTTTTTTCAGATACTGGGGCGCCTTACGTACTGTACAAGGATGGCATGGAGCGCGGGCAGAGTCAATGGGGCACCGGGGTCTTGGATGGAGGCTACGGGGGAGGCCAGCACCAGTCCCCGCCCAGCGGGGGCTCCCCCCACCAGCAGACCGAGGCGGAGCAGCAGCAACAGCAGCAGCAACAGCAGCAGCAGCAACAGCAGCAACAGCAACAGCAGCAGCAACTGGGCAGCCCCGCTCCGGCCGAGCAGCCCAGCCTGGCGGAGCAGGACCAGCTGCCGCAGCTACCACAGCAACCGTCCCCCGCGCACCTGCCGGCCGAGCCCTTGGAGCGAGCTATCTGCTACGCTTCCCCCGCGGAGCAACACCAGGAACTGCAGCAGCAGTACTCGGCGCACTACGCGCGGCAGCAGCACCCGGCGGGCGGGCACATGCTAGCGCCGGGCGGCTTCCCCGGCCTGCACTACCTCAAGCAACCGGGCTCCATGTTGCCCCTGGGGGAGGGTGGGCCGCTGCCGCTCTCGCTGCCAGACGGCCACCAGTACGGGAGCATGCCGGACCTGCGCAGCGCGCTGCCCGACATCATCCAGCAGGGCGCGCACACCGCGGACGGGCTGATCGCCAAGCCGCGCAAGCCCAACCCCAACGGCGACCTGCGCCTCTTCAAGTGCCTCACTTGCGGCAAGGACTTCAAGCAGAAAAGCACACTGCTGCAGCACGAGCGGATCCACACCGACTCGCGGCCCTACGGCTGCCCCGAGTGCGGCAAGCGCTTCCGACAGCAGTCCCACCTCACGCAGCACCTGAGGATCCACGCCAACGAGAAGCCGTACGCCTGCGTGTACTGTCCGCGCACGTTCCGACAGAGGGCCATACTCAACCAGCACCTCCGCATCCATTCCGGTGAGAAGCCCTACTCGTGCGGGGAGTGCGGCAAACATTTCCGCCAGAAGGCCATCCTGAATCAGCACGTCCGCACACACCAAGGCGAGCGATATTCTCATATACAGAGCATTGTGCCCTGCCTCTCCGGCAACCCCTCCCCTTTTGGTCCCGAGCCCCCGAGACACGCTTTGTCCCCGAACCTTTCGTCAACTCAGATGAGAATATTGCGCGACACCAACTCATGAACCGAGGGTCGCGATCTTGCTTTCTCACCGATTGGCCTTCTGTTCATTTGATTGTTTCGAAATTTTCTCGACTCGCATATTACTAGCTGCGGTTAATCTGGGCGACATTAATCGTATTGCTGAACAGACTCCTTTCCAAAAATATTTCTAATTATTAAACGATATTTGTAGCACGAATGCACCACATCATAAATAATCGGGAGAAAGCGTTCTGCTATAACTAAAATAACAATATTTTTTGAAATACTAACAGCAACTATGGCTAAATTGAATTAATTTGACTAAATAACCTGTCATTATTGTGTTTCAGATGTGTCACCACATTTAATATTCAAGAATGGCATGACCCCAACCCTGTGGCCGCAGGACGTGCCCTTCCCGCAGGACGAGGGCAAGGAAGAAGTGGCCTCCACATTCGGGGACGCGGACAGCTCTCATCCCGATCAGAACAGGAATGGCTGCTTTTCACCCACGGACACGATGCAGTATCCCGCCTACTTCAAAGATCCCAAGGGTCTCAACCACTCGGTGTTCGGAGGAGCGAACTTCAGCGCGCTGCAATACCTGAAGGGAGCCGGCGGAGGCGGAATCAAGGGAGGCATGCCCGACGTCATTCAGCACGGCCGCTCGGCGGGCATGCCGCTGTATGTACGGTGTCCCATCTGCCAGAAGGAGTTCAAACAAAAGTCTACGCTTCTGCAGCATGGATGTATCCACATCGAGTCTCGACCTTACCCCTGCCCCGAGTGCGGCAAGCGCTTCCGGCAGCAATCTCACCTCACGCAGCACCTGAGAATCCACACCAATGAGAAGCCGTACGGTTGCGTGTATTGCCCGCGATTCTTCCGGCAGCGCACCATCCTCAACCAGCACCTGCGCATACACACGGGCGAGAAACCCTACAAGTGTGGCCAGTGCGGCAAAGACTTCCGCCAAAAGGCCATCCTGGACCAGCACACGCGCACCCACCAAGGGGACCGGCCGTTCTGCTGCCCCATGCCCAACTGCCGGCGGCGCTTCGCCACGGAACCGGAGGTGAAGAAGCATATTGACAATCACATGAACCCTCACGCGGCCAAGAACCGCCGCAACAACAACTGCAACCCGCTACTGGACACCAAGCAGCCCCTCCTTCGCACGCTGCCGCCCGTGAAGCCCGAGCTGTACTTCCCACAGTGCTACGCGCCTCCCTTCCAGCAGTTTCCCCAGGGCTCCCCAGCGCCGCAGGAGTTCAAGCCTCCTCAGGAGTTCAAGCCTCCTCAGTTGGCCCAGTGACAGCCCCCCCCGCCCTGGAGCTCGGCCCTCCTCTTCCCCCGCCCGTGAGGGCGCGTAGCATGGTGCTCACATGGAAACAATTACACTTTGGGAGATTCCATTTTGATTGTAAGATATTTCGCGAAACTTGATTCAAACGCAAACCGCGCCGTAGACTAAGATTCTAAATGAAGATTTCAATTTTTAATCCAAATCTCGATGTAAAAAAGAATAGTTTTTAGGTAGGTAAATTGTGAACTTTCGTTATTATCTTTGGCGCAAAAAAGACGATAAGAAATCTCTCTCTACTTGGTGAAATATGTTTCTGTCAAATAGACGAAACTTAGATATCAGAAATATAATCGGTGCAGTAAACCCTCGGTATTCGCAGAGGTCACGATAAACAAGTAAATTTCTCTGATACTCTTAAAATGCTATGGACATCTCTATGCCGAAAAGAAAAGAAAAACCGGCAAATACCAAAGGTTTATTGTAACTCGCGTAACATTATACGATAATACTTATGAGATTTGTTTATATACATGTATAAGATTTAACTGTGTGATCTCTTTGTGTATTTTTTAACTGTAATATTAATAATAAAACTTAGGCTAGAGAAAGTTAGGAATAGAAAAGATAGCGACCCCACGATCCCTACACTCACCGGAATAAGTTTTCATATTTTTGTAATCTGCAAGCCCTCCATACAATTTTATATCGACTTACATATTGTTATATTTACAGTTATATAAAGTAATATTTTAAATGTAAATAGTACCAGTTGCGGCAGAAGATGATCTTGCAATATGGCAATATACTTCACTTGCACCTGTGATATTATGTCTTCCTTCAAAATAGCTAACAATTTTGAACACGGTAATAATTTATTTTTTAAAGCATTTAGTATTTTATAATCGTTGCTTAAAGAAAGAACTTGTCCATTTTGATTGTTAAGTGTGGCACGATAAACGCCTATTCCCTAGAAGAACATTTCTGCCTTTCCTTTGAGTAGTTTTGTTTGTTTTACAGAAGTTATTTTACAGACATTTTAAAAGTAGTAAACATGATGTCACACTATCACCTCAGCTGTCTGCCGTATTGCAATGTCGTCTCCTCCAATAGTAATAATTGATACCGACGTACCTTGAACAGAGTAAGGGTGTCGTGGGGTTGTCAGACTAAAGGTGCCTAATGGTTGGGTGGAGTGTTTTACACTTAACAGCATATTTTATAAATATTTTCTCAATAGATAGTTGTGTTTTAATGGAATTTTAACGCTCTCTGTATTATGCATTTTAAACTATTCAATAAGTTGTCCCGTCCCCTATATTCTTGGTCATGGAAGATCACCATCACAAAACCAATAGTTAATTGAAAACATGATCCTCAATGATCTGCTAAATTTTTATTTTGTAATTTCAAAAATAACATACTGAAATTAAAATAACATTCCCACATTATAAAAGGAATTGATCTTAATGACCAAGAATTATTTCCAAGAAATTGCATTTATAATATGTGTTTTGATGGCATTTTTAGCTGTATGATTCATTTTATCTCATTTAAATCAATAAAATTAATGAAAGAACCATTTTATATCTCTGACAATTGGGAAAATTTATTGTAATCGTGGAATTTTAGACATTGCATATCACATGTGATTATATTTTTTGGGGTGTGCTGATGTATCAACTGATATCAATTCATCAAGCAAATAGTTGAACATTTTTTAAGTATTTAAAACGCATACAAATATATTTCATTCTATAGCAAAACTTTTGATTTGATTTATATTAAGAATATAAAAATAAATGCATTTATAAGAAGCATTACCATTTTAGTATACATGGTGTTTTGAAGACATTTTTCCCATAATTTAGGAATGTTCCTGTCAATGTGCACACTACCGGAGTTTTCTTTTTATTTGTTCAGGTAAAATAAAAGCTTTAAGAAGTGCGTATCAGACGAGAAGCGGAGAGAAGATTAGCGGTTAAGAAGCACGGTATTAATACTTGCCAATGTTATTAGTAATGTAGCGCATTATTTATGTAGCACTCTAATATGCTATGTGTGCTTTTATTATTAAATTTTTTATGAACATCTTATAAAAATGTAAGTTGTTTTAAAGTGAACAGAATGTTTTTATAGTTTTATTTCATAAATGTAAATTTGTAAGGATTTTGATTTATTATAATTATGTTATAATTAAATATTGTATATTTTTACAGAACTTTTTATCACAATCACAGTGTTTGTTTCGTACTATCTTATTGTTGAGTATAAATATTATTGACTGTTTATTTTATATTTTAAAGTAAAATCGAGTACTTGCTCAGTGACTCCAGTTGCCACGATTTGCTTTAAATATTGTAAGGGACAATGTATCAGTACAGCGTTGGAACGTTATGTACGTGAAGCAACGCATAGCGCTGCATGGGTAGTCAGGCCTAATTTTCTATTACAGTATTAACTTCATCGTAAAATATTTTAAATGATCCTTAGTTTATAAATAATTCAGTAATGAATCAAATCACTTTCTTAAACGTTTTGAATAATTTCATTTTGTTTAATTTTGATGTCAGTCCATTATTGGTTGAAATTTTTCAACAGGATAAAGTGAATTAATTTTCTAAAAACCCTCTATGTATGCTACCCCATATCGGTGCTTTCGTTTTCTGTTAAAAATGTTATAACGACATAGATGTATGTAAGCACGTGCAATCAACAGAAAGTATACGTTACATTTCTTCTTATATTACTAAACTTTTGATGAATTTTTTCGTGTTATTTTGAAATATACGATGTACGTCTCAACTTTTTAAATAATTATCATTAAAGCGTTGTTAGATTAAGACAATATGAAAAGTTTTTTAATATTAAATATATTTATTAATGAATAGAAACCTTTGAGGTTGTACACTCATACTGGAGCAACAAGACTTAATGAATGTTATATAATAACAATAGATATTATTGTAAAGTATACTCTGTCCGATGCAGTTTGAAAATGCATTGTTTTTATTTTTTTCATTGTAAATGCAGTAAATACCGTACATTTTTAGATTTGCCGAGATTGTAATTCAAATGTGTAAATTGATTTGGCGGCGAGCGCAGCAATCGCCACCTATTGTGTATGACTTATCAAATAAGGACTGAGCCATGCTGTGATAAATGGAATTTTCATTAATAAGATGGTTTTTATAATTCTTTAAAAGTATTTATAGATGAGGTTTTTTTCTCATTACTTAACCTTGAAATTTTTATTGTTTGGAAATGTTTATAGTTTGACAATACAAAAAATAGAAAACCATTCATTTTAAACCTAATCATTTTGAGCATTCTTGTATAAATACATATATTAGATTTTTTTTTACATTTGTTAAAACATTATCACTCCCACATCATAGAAATAGGAGATCTCAGCTTAGGAATATTCCCCCTTGAAAGAGTCCAAATAAACAATGTATTTTGAAAGCTGAATAAAGTTCTGTAAATGAATTTGGAGCATATCTATTAAAGAAAATGGAAAATACCCACCATTTTGTCTAATTTCCGCATGCGGTGCTGTGGTTTTTTATATTTATTTGGCATACGTATACGTTTGCCTTTGTTCAGGAACATGTAGACAGCCGTGACTGCCACACTGTTAAGTTTTCTATATTTAGATGGTTACTGTGCTTGAATTTACCAAACTTTTTCATGGTATGTCAACTGTTCATAACTCCGAACCAACTTACCATCTGAATAATTCAATATTATTGTCAGTAATATAAATTGAAGCAATAAAAGAAGGTGGGTGTTGTCTCGTTCATACTCAATATCCTCCATAGGATATTGAGAGACAAAGAGAAGCCTTTATATTTTGTTTTAATTCAACTACAAATTAGTGCCATAGAAAATAATAAAACCAGATACATTTTTATACAATACCATTAAAATCCATAGAAAAGATAAGGAAATATTTTTTTTATACTGATGTTTAATGATAATAGTGACAAATATAAACCAATATCTCAAACCTCATACTAAAACAATAAGTCATATTTTGTGACGATTATACATTTTAATGAGTAACATATATTTGTGCATTGAATTTGTTATTTCACAATTAAAATCGGAAGTCCTTTCCTTTATTAGGTTATTTATTCTACATACATATTATATCAGATATATTCATTCTATACAGTTGTTGTACTCTAAATATACATCTTCATTGTTCACATGTACTTGTTATAACACACTTTGATGATTTTATACTATCTCAATCTAAAACTTATTATGACCCGAAAACCTCCAAAACCAAAATATTCACGTAATACGCTAATTTACTTTGGGAGTATTTGTATTAACTTTCAATTATTATGGAGACGTTACTGAAGGTTGAGTTGCCTACAAAAGGTAATTAATAGCTTTATATATCACCAATTCTAAATCTCTTGTTTTTTCAACTTCTAGACATCCGTATTGTTCCAATGCACATATTATTTGCCATTTAAAAATGTGTGTAACTCCCGCCTCTGTTAAACAGAAAATACCTTAATAAAAATTTCAATTAGTCGGTAAGTTCATTGCTCAAAATCTCTAATACATGATTGACATTATGTATTATTAGGTTGATTTTTGTGTACCGGCGATACATTTTTTACACTGTACTATTTATTATTTTAATCAACTAATGTGGCTGTTTTGTAGATGAAACAATAATTGCAAAGTTACTCGGTGTAAACTAATATTATTTAATTAAATAGATATTGCAGTCAGCTTACAGCACAAAAATATAAGGGTATCAAAATAATTATAGTTTAAATCAATTATAAATTCCTATTTGAAAACTTCATTTGAATATATCACAAAGTTGAATTAAAGTTCCTTGTACTTCATTCCAGATGCTTCCTTTCAAAATTGTGAGGATTAACGAAGTAGTGGGATGAGGAACGACGAAAATATGTACATATATATATGGTTTACACGTCTAATTTTATTAAATTTCTAAATTAGCCACATCTTCTCATGGATTACGAACCAAATTCAATTTGTTTATCTATTAACTTTCGAAATTCAAGCAATTTATTGTACATATATAAGACATTCAATTCAGGCAAACAACTGCAATTCAAAATAAACATTATTCTGAATCAACAAATTTAATAGGACATATTTCCAAAATTATTTTTATCATAGAATAAACACCAACCAATATTATGTCTAAAATTCAATTACCTAAATTAAAAGTATCCTGATTCATTTTCTATATTTTGGAAGTGTAGGTGAGTAAACTGAAGAAGGACAATTTGAGTCAAATATAATGACATCTAAAAAAATTTTCCATTTTATTGAAACAAGATAAAAGTGTACATGTTTAAAAACATTTTGACGTTACATGCTTTTTAAAAAGACTTATTTTAGAGATTTTCTGTACATTGAATTATCGCCCAATTTGCATTTACTTCTTTTAGGAAAATTGAGTTGGAGATGTATCTTTTTCAATTATTTAATCAATACAATGTGAAACATCAAAATATTTTATGAAAATTGTGTTTTATTTTAAATATTTTAATGTACTGTCAATATAAGCTAAACTCCTAAATAATAATGCTTCAAAGATTTCTCAAAAGTATTTACTTTCTGAATAAAATAATTTTGATCAATATATTTCCCACAACTCGTTCTAGGATATAACTATCAGTTTCCCTTTAATGTTTTATGTAGAAAAAAATGAACAAAAAATAGACATCCCACAAAATTTACTTAGGTAAACAAAGTGATATAGTTACATGTTAAATATAAATAAGGATAAAAAATAATATTCATAAATACCCAATAAGGAAATTGCACTTTGCTGATCACTCGTACATGGCAGGAATGGCCACAGTTACATTCTCTGTTACGTCATTAACATAGGTCCCGAAAAATTGTTTGCATGAACATCATACAATATAAGATTCTGATGAAATAAATAATACAGTATAAAGCTATGTTTCTCTCAAATTAAACTAACAAAGTTCAATAAGAAGAATAGATTGGATTATAATAAATTGTAAACTGAAAATGTGCATTTTACTTGGGGACTATTATTTATCTGTGTTTATTTGATGTTTCATCTGCCCATTAATCTGAAGTTAAGCATGGAGGAGAAATATTAGCAGATATGAGATAATGTGTAATACAATAGTTGTTAATGGTCACATACATAAGAAATAAATTTCTTGTTATAGAGATATCTGCAGTAAACAAAATGGTTTATTTTTCATACGATACAATAAATACAATAGTCAAGCCGTCTACTGCCGGGTTTCTTTTATATACAGAGTTCTTGTTACAGATATTGTTATATTTTAAACAATATTATCTACCGACGATCGAGCGAGCGTTACACAAATCAATAGATAATCCTTACAGAATATTTTATGTAGATGTTTTTAATGAAATAAAGTTATTGAAAGACAGCCATCCGCAGATATTTTCTATTGTCGTATATCATAAAGTTTTTAATAATACTTTGAAAATACAAACCTACAAATACATTACATCTTATAATCATTTGTATTTTATTCTTGTCTATACAAAAATATACAATTTAATAATTACCACTTTTAAAAATCTTGCCAGAATCATAATTGATAAAATAAACATAGTTTTAATGATACATTTGTTTATAAAAATTGTATATTGGGAATTAATATTATTTTTATTTTATAGTTGCATTATGTCCCCCATATTGAAAAATATCTCACCATTATCCTTTACCCTTTGAAATTTATGTAATGAAATTGAATATCAACAATGATTATATCCTTAAAATAAAGAGATAAAAACCATGTAAATAAATATTGTCTGTGTTTTTTCTCCTGTGTATCACTTTTAATGTCAAATATACAGTAACTGGTGTGAAGATCAACAACTTGATGAACTGTAAATTCTGCAAATAATACAAACTGAATAATAATTTTATTGCCCTAGATTACAACAATCTACAAGTTGTTGGACTGAAAATGACTTATAATTGTTTTCTTATTAAGTGAAAAAGTCTTACTTTAATTAACTAAAGTAAATATGAAATATCAATATCCAAGTAGTGTTATTAAAAATATGTTAAAAACTAATATTTGCAAAAAAAATAGCAAACCATAAATAATTATACCATGCGATTCATACACAGAATATGTGTCACATTAATATTCTTACTAATTTCAAATTAAACTAAGTGCTTGTGCTTTGAAAATAGGACTAACTTGATGGCCTCCTGGAACAAGGCTGGAATCCCCAACCACTAGATTACCAGGCAAGTATCGTAATCACTAGACCACAAGCGCATTATTAAAGGCAAGAATGGCTTCACATTTCTGAAGGTTCTTGAATGTAGATAGAACTCTAAATTCTCATTAGTTATTTGTTTTCTTAATTTGCTCTTTATATGGTTCTCGTTTGAAAATTATTACTCGCAGAATTGTATGAAGCTGAAAATAGTAACAATTAAAAGAAAGTAAGAACAGTAAAACCAATTTTTTTCAACTGATTATAAATCTATCCATTTCTCCAGGTGATGCCAGTTCTTATGTACCTATCTAATGCAATGTTGTGGTGTGTATAGCTATACGCACAGACATAAATCACAATGATAATTTATCTTTTCATTTATATCTTGGTTAGGTATAAACAGATTTTAATAGACTAACTTATCATTTGCTATAACTCAACTTACTTTAATAAGCATGTATACAAACAATTATTTTCATGCCACATGAGTTAACATGCAAAAGTCCAAGGTCAACTACTGCTCTATGCAGCTTCTAGCAACAAATTTTCGAACCTGTATGTTACCTTTTTGATATTAATACATTTAATCGTTCCATTATTTGAAAGAGCCATCTACCTTATTTTATTTAATTTAAAAATTTAGCAATGCTAATACAATAAAATATTATGTCGATAACAGCGAGAATAAAACAAAATTTATTCAGGGTTGTTGAGTTTTGGGCAAGTTTTTTTTTTTTGAAAAGTGGAATAAATAAATTTCAAATACCTTAAACAGGTATAAAATTAGTAGTATCGCAATTTGTTAATGTGTTTTGAAAATTTTAAATGACCTCCACCACATTTGATACATTCCTGTAATTTCAGCGCAAATTCTTAATTTTGTCAGTGTTAATTTAATTTCATAATGGAGTGATAAACCGTAAACCATAAAAGTAATCAGAGGTTGTGAGGTAGGTTTAGGCGGCCATCTCCATACCGAGATATGAAGTGTCCTGGAATCATGGCTCCCAGACATTCCATTGACTTTCATGAGGTGTGAGCCGTGGCGCCATCCTACTGAAACCAGAACTCACCATGAAGTGTCAAAATGAAAAAGAAACATTTGCAAACTTCTTAAGCTCTTTATTAATTCAAGTTTATTATAAAGTTCACCAGTGTTAACTATTTTTCAAATAAAATTTGGTGTTAAGATATATAAATAATAAAGTATGTGCATCAAATTCTAATAAAATAAAATCAGTATCAATATTTGGCGTTTCCAAAATGTTCCGCTTAGCTACGGGCCCGCGGGGCCGCGACAATCGCGACTCGAGAAATGTTTGATCCCAGGTCCGTCTTTCCCGCTTCACGGAAACATTTCGCCAGTCACTCCGCGCCACTGGAAACCCTATGCCCGTGCGCTCGGCGGACCGCGGGACTCCGCCTCCCGCCAACGAGAAGATTATGTTTTAGTTTTCTTGTAATAACTTATTCAAAAAAAATGTTATGTATATTTAACTTTATGTAATAAAAAGAGTTTGGAAAGGGCGATCGCCCGGAGATAATATTATGCACTTTAAAGATCATTTAGAGGATTAAAATGGATTTTTTGAGTTTAAGGTGCAATAATTAATTCCCCGGGCCATCGCCCCAGGTGACATCTATCAGGCATCGCGAGGGGGATTAAGATCTGTACAATAAAATACTCGCGATATAGAAGAATTAGCGGAGAAAATAGAAATCTGTCGGCCCGGACAGGACGGCAAAAAAAATGAGCAAAGTTTTGGAGTCTGGCCGCCAGGGGGTGGCGGCGCTGGACCGAATCGGGGTGGCGCGGGGACTGGCCGCGCCATCCGATTGATTCCCAGCCAAACGGGGGACTTCTCGCTCCCGGAGGTTTTTTGTGTGAAATAAATAATGGTCCAGCGGCTGCAGAATTCATTCCCATTCTCATCTTGCACCGCTGGACTCTTCAGGGGAAAATTATGTTTCATTTATCTCCGCTTCGACCCTGCTATTACACTGGACTTTCTGAATTCTCGATCTTTGGCTACGACATTTGGACTGAACCTGTAATTTTATCAACTTTGGCTGCTACACTGGACAACGATTTTGGACCCCCCTGGATCACTGCACGCCGTTGCAGATATCGACGTCCGAGACACCAGAGCGAACCGGCGAGCCACCCCTTATCAATCTACAGTCTTGTTTCCTGTACGGAACACAAAATCTTTTTGATTTCAAAAATGTTTTGAAGACGACCTATGTCGACCCTAGTACCGATAAAAGTGAAAATAAAACACAAGGAGAATGTGAGAGTACATAAAAAAAATTCAAATTTATCTCAATTTTATTGAGGTTCCCACTGAACATCCTATGTTAAAAACATATCAAGTAAGCTTTAGAAAACATTATAGAAAATGGGACGAATCATCCCTGTGCCGCAGATAAATATAATATTAAATACTCTGCATTGTACAGGTTTGCGACTAGACTTGATAGATAATACTTATTGGGCGATTAGTTTCATATCATTAGATACTGAAGCTTACATTTTCAAAATCTGAATATTTAAACAGAATGAGGATGCCATCTTGGGCAGTACAATTTATCTTCACGTGTTAGTAAAAGGATATTAAGTTATGATTACAATTTCCATATGAAAACAGATTTGGAAAGTAATGAAAAACATTCGAAACAAAAATATACCAAATATTAATTTTGAAGATAATGTTGTAATCGATTTCCATTCAACCCGTATGTACCCCCCACAAATATTTCTTATATAAACGCCTCACTGTCGAGTGTAGTGATGAGTGATCTATCTTTTATCTATGGAGTGATCCTTCAAACAATTAGCGATGCCGGAATACTGCGAACGTTCTTCCTGTTCATATTACGGACTGTTTTTCAACTGGAAGACAGTCCATTCAATGACAACTTAATTAGAATTAGGGGTTGTTATATTGTATCTATTAAAATTTTTAGTACTATCTAAAATATGATTTCTCATGTGCAATTAACTTTACGAATGACATATTGTCAACAAACAGTTTATATGCAGTCATAATTATTCTCTAAAATTTCCACCAACTTGTTAGTAATTAAGAATTCAATTTTCGCATCCGGACGGCTTCGATCTATTTTTTCTGTGATCACCGTCTTGACATCCTTGAAACGAACGAGGTTATTAATACGTGAGACATTTAAAACCATGGAACATGCTGTTCCTCTAGTCAAGCCTGAACCTGGGCTCAGCGGCGATGAAGAAGGCGGTGAAACATTATTCTCCGCTACAAATGTAAAGATGGAGATTGCTTTCCCACAGTTGCCTGTTGAATTTGAATCGAGAACTGACGCTGAGGAACGTTCTCAATACATTGGCTGTGTTAAAATGAAAAAGGAAATTGCGAATATAAATTTTTCTGCCGTCAAGCCAGGGCCTCCGGCCGAAAACGGCGATGAAGGAAATGGCGGTGGAGTCCTTTATACTAACATGGATATATCACTGCCTAATATAAAGCAGGAATGTTTGGAATACTCCAGGAAAGCCAACCAGCACACCGGTAAGGAGTTGGTTTCTTTAAATTAGTAATACACGAAGTAAAATACCCATATTTAATGTGCCATTAGAGTATAATTTATAGAACTATGAAAAACAAATTGAAAAATATACAATATTACTACCTCGATTGTTATAATTGAATTAATTTCAATTTAATTCAATAAATAAGAGCTGAACACAGGGCCCCTTTTTGGCAGTCGCGGTAATCAGTGCTTATAGCATATGTTTGAGTCCTTTGGTTCATTTCTTGCAATTAAAGTAAGTAAAGAGAAGCAGGTCGGTTGTAACTGAACGAAACTATACCTGTCTTTAATAAAAGTAAATGCCTTATAATGTTGATCGTAAATAATTCCTTCAGTCACTTGATGAGAGGTAATTAATGTGAAATTGCCCCATCTCCTTTCTGAGCTGGTAGTGAATAATTCAACGATGGTTTCTCATGAATTTGCTTCTTTATGTTAATATTTCACAGTTTTAGGTCGTCCATGATTATTGTATATCATTACTTGTTTTAAGTGGGCGCTTTCGGTTTTTATGGTAACTGCTTCTTGACATATTTACGGTTAGAGAAATATTCCTTTCCAAATATTGCCTGACCCCAAAGTCAATAAGTACAACGAGTAAATCTGTACTGCACGACTCTTCATTTTATTTTAACTCGGTTATATATACCCCATCACAGGACAAACTTTTTCTATTTACAATAGAATACCTTGGCCTTAGTATTACTGGTTGCGATCCTGACCATGCAAAAATATATTTGTATCTATCAGGACAAGAGAGACAGCGTCGTGAAACCAGCACTTAAAGATCCTGAAACATTTTCGTTAGTTGTCTGATTTAACGGAATTATGAAAAATACGTTGAAAAGTCCAGCAATAAGAATTGCCAAAATCAGCCATTACCGATAACAATAATCACATGAAATTTATTTTATTTGCAGATCTCTTGAGACAACAAGATTCTGTTTTGAGAAAACCAACAGTATCTGCGACTACCACTAGAAAGGAGGCAAAATTGGAGATGTCAAAAAACCAAAAATCGTTTTCATGTTCATGCTGCACTCATAAATGTAGTGACAAAAGCAAGTTAAAAAGACACATGCTTATACACACAGCAGAAAAACCGTTCTCTTGTTTGAAGTGCGCGTATTCATGTAAAAGTAAAGGAGATTTGAATAGCCATGAACTTACGCATACTGCAGACAAACCATTTTCTTGTTCAGAATGTGCGTATACATGTAAAAGAAAAAGAGATTTAAACAGCCATGAACTTACTCACACTGGGAAGAAACTTTTTTCATGTTCACAGTGCGCTTATACGTGTAATCGTAAGAGCAGCTTAAGCACTCATATGCTTAATCATACTGGGGAGAAACCGTATTCATGTTCACAATGCACGTATACATGTTGTAATAAAAACAGATTAAGAAGACACATGCTTACTCACACTGCAGAGAAACCATTTTTTTGTTCGGAATGCAAATATACATGTAAAAGGAAAGAAGATTTAAACAGGCATGCACTTACTCATACTGGGGAGAAACAATTTTCATGTTCACAGTGCTCGTACGCGTGTAATCATAAAGGCAGCATACGAAACCATATGCTTACTCATAGAGAGACACCGTTTTCATGTTTACAGTGTACATATACATGTAGTGACAATAGCACGATAAGTAGACACATGCTCACTCACAGTGCAAATAAATCATTTTCATATTCACAGTGCTCTTATACGTCCAATTTTAAAAATATCTTAAGAACACACGTACTTAATCATACTTGGGAAGAACTGTTTTCATGTTCACAGTGCACTTATACAAGTTATGATAAAAGCAGCTTAAAAAGACACATGCTTACTCATACAGCAAATAAACTGTTTTCATGTTCTAAGTGCGTGTACACATGTAAAAGTAGTGAAGATTTAAGCAGCCATGTGTTTACTCACACTACAAAGAAACCTTTTTCTTGTTCGAAGTGCGCATATTCATGTAAAAGAAAAGGAGATTTAAGCAGACATGAACTTACTCATAATGGAAAAAAGATGTTTTCATGTGCACAGTGTTCTTATACATGTAATCGTAAAAGCAATTTAAGAACTCATACACTCACTCACGCTGAGAACAAACCGTTTTCATGTTCACAGTGCACTTATTCTTGTAATCAGAAGCGCAACTTAGTAACTCATCAGCTTACTCACTCTGGAGAGAAACCGTTTTCGTGTGCAGAATGCGAATATAAATGTATCAAGAAGAGAAATTTGATAATCCATATGAACAAACACTTAGATTAAATTGAATGAGCTACTACCACGCTATTGGCGCTACGTATCATTAAGTCCAAGAACGACTAAGGACGGCCCTCTAGACAGTTACTTGGTGTCATCGGGTAGTGTGCAATCTTGTTGTATTCTTTTTCACCGGCTTATCTCGTAATAATTAAAATTAACCTAATTTGAATAATATAATATCACTTACATAGTTTGATATAAATATATAGCACATAGCTATAATAATATTTTACATGTAATAAAATTGTAGTAAATGAATTTTGTACGCAAAACCGAAACAGGAAAAAATGTATTTTTGTTTTCGTGAGAATAGCCCACTGAAGGCCGTACTCTCACAAGCCATATATAAAGTAAATATATCTATTTGATTCCGCAAAAGTAGTGTTTTGCTCACCCAGGCGTCTCTTGTGCTTACGGAAGTGATCATTTTCCAATCGATGCATCGAATTTATGATGGCAACGATACAATAATGAGTGACGCTGATTGGGCCTATTATTATGCAGATTGATTGATTGTACGAGTTTGGAACAGTTGGAAATAGATTCTTATTTTAAATAAAAATATTAAACTTGTGTATTATTCAACTATCCGATAATGTAAGAAGTTTTAACTCGTTGAGAAAGTAGATATATTATATAATATTTTCTTTTGGAATACGAAATTGACGAATTCATTTAATTCAAATATTTACCTTTCCTTATGGATTTATGGTTAGAGATGTGAGGGGTAGTTCGCAAAAAAGTATGGTGGCACGCATCTGGCGAGACCATATCTGCCGCTACACATCAAACGTGAACTTCACACATCACTCCTTCCGCCGACACCCAAGCAGTTTCTTGCATCGACTCCGATCTCATCGCGTATTTCTCGTAGTAAATAGTTAAATCACGATTGTAATTTTATACAATAAATTCGGTTCTAATCATAAGCAGCGTTTTGCATTAAATCTTCCTTGCTGCCTGCATACTTTTACACAATACATACCCGAGCACGAAGATAAGGCTGAGTATGGAGACAGCCTTATTCTCCTAAACCGTAAACCTTCTGACACGCATCCACCAACACATATCTCGCACACTACCCTCCATAAGTGGTTTTTGATTTCCTCTAAAAAAAACGATGACCTTTAAATAATGAAACTGTTAAAATATGTTTTTTAAAAGGCAGATAGGATTACCGTAGGGCCTAATTGAGTGGCAAGCATTTAAAAAAAAAATTAATGTAAAAGTTTGATAATAAAAACACGTTAGTCAACAAATGAATCTTAGAACCATAAACAGAAAAAATATAGTTTACTATCAAGAAACAAATGTAACTATATGATATTTTTTAGTTTCCATAATTATTTGACAGGGAATGTTGGTAAATCAAATAAGGTACATACTGAAATTGGAGCATTGTTGATCTTACAGTAAAGTAAACTACTTCATTCGGTACCATGCCGATTTCGTAAGCCAAATATTTTTACTATAGATAGATTATTCTCTATTTTTCTTTATAAGGAGTTCATCTAATTTGTTTAAAAAATCTTAAAACAAACTGTTTTATAATATATATTAGTATAATGGTTATGTACATTAATATGATAATTAATATTACTTTAAACCAATTCAGCAGTGCTATGGAGTCGTTTAAATATCTACCGACTCCGACATTACCGTACAGTCTGACTCCGAGGGAGTATATGCGAGCAAATACAAAAAAAGAGAAGTTTCTTCTCAGTTCTCAAATGTAGCACCGATCAGCTAAGCTACATGCGCTAGAGCGAGAAAACGCAATATAATTCGTGAATGACTTATTTAATTGATAAACAATTTAAGAATGACCGCCCGCACAATTTAAGAATGACCGCGGGTCTAATTTCAAGTATAAGAAAGCGCGACAAACTCCACAAAAAAGTTCAGCAGTAGACGTACGAATTCAATACAAGCCCTATAGAAATATCTGTAATAAGGCAACAAAAACGGCGAAAATACTATATTATAGAAATCTAGTAGATCAAAATAAAACCAATACAAAAAAATGTTGGCAAATTATTAGAGAATTTACCAATTCTAATATAAATAAAAGTAATAAAGTATTTCAGATGGTTTATGATGAAAGTATTCCAAATTCTGATGAAAATCAGATTGATATTTTAAACTACATAAATAAATACTTCTTCTCAATAGGTAAAAAAATTCAGATGATCACTTACTTAGAATGAACACAAATGAATTACAATTATGTAATAATGACCGCCTAAATTCGCAAACATCAAACTCATTATTTTTAACTCCGACTATACCACATTAACACAGTTATACAGGGATTAAAAACTAATAGTGCTCCAAGTTAAGATGGTATTTCAATCAAGCTTGTAAAAGAAATTAAGTCATACGTAACCGAACCACTTGCATTTATTACTAACCTGAGTTTACAAACTGGAGTCTTTCCAACTGTGCTAAAAGATTCGTTGCTATGCCCAATTTATAAAAGCGGAAACCCTAGTGATATATCCAACTACAGACCGATTTCTCTTCTAAGTGTTTTTTCAAAAATTCTAGAAAAAATTGTTAAACGGAGGTTCCTTAAATTTCTAGATGTAAACAACATTCTATCCAATCAACAATTTGGTTTCCGATCGAAACGCAATACAGAAGATTCACTCATGTCTCTCGTGGAATATATCGTATCGAACCTGGACAAGGGAAATAAATGCATGGGGATTTTTCTTGATGAAGGGGAATAGCATATAAGTGGTTTAAGGATTACTTAACAAATAGACGTCAAGTTGTCCAAAATAATGAAAAATACAGCAATCCATCATTGATAACACGCGGTGTTCCACAGGGAAGCATTTTAGGTCCTATATTATTACTAGTTTAACGACTTTTGTAATACGACCCTAAACAATGGAAAAATAATCACTTTCGCGAATGACACCGTGCTTTGCTTTGAGGGTAAGTCTTGGGAAGAGGTCAATACTCGTGCACAGGATGGTCGGAACAAGGCAAAAAAATGGTTTGACACGAACCTCCTATCACTTAACACAAAAAAAATTAAAATATGTATGTTTCTGTATTAACGAAAGAACAACACCACATCAAAGTCCTACACTCATCGTACATGACTGCAAAGCAAACAAGAACACGGCGTCTGCATGCCAATGTAAAAAACTGACAAAAGTCAAAATTATTTGACATCTGGGAGTATTGATTGATGATCATCTTAACTGGAAAGAACACATATCGAACCTAGCAAAACGCATAAGAAAACTAATTTACTTTTTTAAAGGAATACGGTGTATAGTTGATTACAAACTCTTGAGATCGGTGTACTTTGCACTGTGCTACTTCTTAATTAATTATGCTATTTTAGTTTGGGGAGGAGCAGCAAAAACAATATTGGAGTCGGCTAAAAAGCACAAAAAACAATTCTCAAGGTAATAATTAGTCGTCCCTTTAGATATCCATCAGACCTTATATTTAAAGAGTACAATGTCCTTGATATAGGACAAATCTTTATGTTGAGACTCGTTCAATATTTCCATACTAACAACAACTCTCCCCAACCAATAAATCATGGACACAACGCAAGACAAACAACAAACATCTACACACCAGTTCCGAGAGCAACAACGACATTTTATCAAAGATTCTACATGTTCCTAGCTCCGAAACTATACAATACACTCAGTACCAACTGGAAATCGTACAATTCTTATAAGATTACACAAATATGGACCCAATATATGATTCAATCAGGTAGAGATGAATCAGAAGCATGGATATCCAACAATTTAATATAATGTACACAATTCTTTTACTAATAACTCACTAGTCTTACAACACTCCCACTCCATATATTTTTATTTTATTTTTACTTTTTTATTCATATTTGATTTATCTTTTTATTCCAAATAACAGCACGAAAAAAAAACTTTCTACTTTAACACATACTTTAGTCTAGCAAAGTAGCCAGGACAACGCTGTATTTATCAGAGGTAAAGTCTACTCCATCCCACACAATAAACTATGTATTATGTATGTTTATTATGTATCCACCTCTGTTAGTACAAAAATATGGATGTCAAAATATATATAAATAAATAAATACATGTATCCGGTATGCATATCCATCTGATATTGATGATTCACTCTCGATCCAGACTTCTAACGCATACACATTCGTTACTTTATAACGAGTACCTTATGAAAATTATAGGAAAATTATTAAAAAAATTTAAAAAAACATGTTTAATAACAGGAGTTGATAGTCGGTGAATTAACATAATTAAAAATTAAAATAACTCCATAACCTTACTTAATTGGTAGCAGAACACAGTAGCTGATTCAATTTACTGGTACATGCTTATTCATATGGATTCTCAAGTTTCTCTTCGTAATACACTTATATTTGCATTTGGCACAAGCAAACGGTTTTTCTCCAGAATGTATAAGCTTATGAGTTATTAAATCCCGTTTCCTTTTACATTTATATTCACACTCAATACAAGAAAATGGTTTCTCTCCAGAGTGAGAAATCATATGACTTGTTAAGCTGCTTTTCCGATTACATGTATAAGTACACTGATAACATGATAACGGTTTCTTCCCAGAGTGAGAGCGCGTATGGATTCTTAAGCTACCTTTATAATTACACGTATAACTGCATTGTGAACAAGAAAACAGTTTTTCAACAATGTGAGTATCGAGGTGAATAGTCAAAGATGATTTCCTATTACACGTGTAAGTGCACTGTGAACACGAAAACAATTTATCTTCAGTGTGAGAAACCATATGCATTCTTAAGTTACTTTTCCGATTACATGTATAAGCGCACTGAGAACATGAAAACGGTTTCTCTCCGGTGTGAGTAAATTCGTGGATGCTCAAATCTCCTTTCCTTTTACATGTATATGGACATTTCAAACATGAAAACTGTTTTTCTGCAGTGTGAGCAAGCCTATGTCTTCTTAAGTTGCTTTTATCGCTACACGTATAAGTGCACTGTAAACATGAAAATTGTTTCTCTTTAGAATGAGTAAGCATATGGTTTCTTAAATTGCCTTTACGATTACACGTATAAGTGCACTGTGAACATGAAATCGGTTTATCCGCAGCGTGAGTAAGCATATGACTTCTTAAGTATCTTTTATGATAACACGTATAAGCGCACTGTGAACATGATAACGGTTTTTCACAAGAGTGAGTAAGCACATGGCTTCTTAAGTAGCTTTTGTGATAACACGTATAAGCGCACTGTGAACACGAAAACGATTTCTCCCCAGAATGAGTAAGCATATGTCTTTTTAAACTAACTTTCACACTGCATGTGTAAGTGCACTGTGAACATGAAAATTTTTTATCCAAAGTATGAGTGAGAACATGATTTCTTAAGTTGCTTTTCTGATTACACGTATAAGTGCACTGTGAACATGAAAACGGTTTCTCACCAGTATGAGTAAGCATATGGATTCTTAGAGTGCTTTTCTGATTACTTGTATAAGTACACTGCAAACACGAAAACTGTTTCTCTCCAGTATGGTAAAGCACATGTCTTTTTAAATTACTTTTCACATTACATGTATAAGCACACTGAGAACATGAAAACGGTTTCACCCCAAGGTGCGTTAGCATATGCCTTCTTAAGCTACCTTTATGATTTGTTTTATAAGTGCACTGTGAACATGAAAATTTTTCCTGTACAGAGTGAGTGAGCATATGTTTTTTATGGTTGCTTTTCCCATTACATGTATAGTTACAATGAGAACAAATAAATAATTTGTTCCTATTGTGAGTAAGTATATGGGATGTTAGGTGACTTTTATGTTTGCATATGTAAGTGCACTGCGAACACGAAAACTTTTTTACTCCAGTGACAGTGACAGAATGTCGTTTTGATATTTTTCTGACAATGTATGTGGTCTCCGTCGTTGGTTCCCTTTCAGTGACAGTGGCAGTTGAGTTTGCCAAAATGGAATCGTGTTGTCTCAAGAGACCTACAAATAAAATAAATAATTTGTTATTGACACTCAGTTTACGCGATAAATATTTTGTATCAGTAAACTGAAATGTATTTAATAAGAATCCAACATTTGCACCATAGGAACCACTGATTATACCGTCCTCAGAGCTTATCAAATGTATTTCGACTAACCTTCAACAATGCGAAAGCCATTAAAATATTAATGTCAATGAAAATTCCGAATCTGACGTAAAATTCAAAGATGTTCTGTTCTTACCATTTAACTGCCAACTTCTAAAATTAATTAATTATATATTAATTATATTTAGACCTTTGTGTTTATAAGTTTTCTAAACTCAATGAACTTTTAACGCAACTCGGTGTTTATGTATGTACAGTTTAATAAAAAATAAATCATATTTTATATAACATCTGGAATGATAACTTTGATATTTTCTATTATTTTTCAATAGATCTATAGTATTTTACTTCATGAATTACTAATCTAAAGAAATTAATTCCCTACCGATATACTGGTTGGTCTTTTTGGAGTCCTCCGAGCACTCCTGCTTTATATCAGAGAGCGATACATCTACATCAGAAAAAAGGACCCCACCGCCTTCTTCAACGCGGCCTTCAGCCGAAGAACTTAATTCAGGCTTGTCGACAGGAAGATATGAAATGGCAGGATCCATTTCTATTTTAATATCATCATTTTTAAAGCCTATATTTTGAGAATATTCCTCAGTTTTTGCCTCATCAGGCAATTGTGGTAATAAAATCTCCATCTTAACATTTGCGGTGGAGAATAACGTGACGCCGCCATCTTCTTCAACGCCGCCTAGTCCTAAATCAGGCTTGACTAGAGAAATAACATGATACATGATTTTAATATAATATCCCACTTTAGGTTAACCTCAAAAGAACAAGTCAGTGAAGGAAACCATAGAGGAAATTGTTCAAAGCCATAGATACACCAGCTGCACAAGTTGCCGCGCCCTGTGTAGCGTACTTACTTACAGGTTGAAAGTTAATATTATTTATTTATTAGTAATTATTTAAATTCTAATGCTCCAACGTCGATTTATGACGCGAGCGTAACAGATTCAGACCAATTGATTAATTAATGATCCCAAATACGTAAGATCCATTTGGCCCGTGCTAAGAGAATGCTATCATTTGAATGAAATAAAACAGACTATCAGGACGGACGCGAATGTTCCAGAATGATATGCCTAAGCCCGAAGTGACGCGAAGTTATCACATTTATTAGCCGAGATAAATGAAGTAAAATAAAGGCTGGAAATCGCGTCTCGCAAATGCATGCAGGTGCAGACTCAAATAAACGGGACCGGACGTCTCTCAACAAAAAAAACCCAGCGGTTCGTTCAAAAGGCTAGTTGCGACCGTAGTGACCTCCAGACTACGTGTTGTGCAATGAACAAAAAAGGACGGGGGCTGAAAATAACGGGATTATGAAGGTTTCCTGAGAAGCGATAGCAGATCTGTAAGGGCGCGCATTGTTTCGGGGAGACGCACCCTGCCGACAAATAGAACCGAAGGTCGTAGGGCCATTAAAGCTGGACCCGTTGTACTGGTGAGAATAGGAAATGCACCGTTATGTGCCCGTTAGCTAACGCCCAGGATCGAAACGTGACGAAAACAAAAGACGCCGTTTCTTTATGCAATCTGCTCTTTTAATACAACGTTAGACAAACCATATGGTTCGAAATGTGATTGAAAATTGCAAGAAATAACATTCCCACCAATTCAGTCTTTAGTTTAATCACTAGAATAAAATAAATAATATGTTTTGACGCGTGATATGATTTTGAAGCGACGAGTACGAATCTAGTAATCGCTTAATGAATTATGATAATCGATCACGGTGGGCTTAGTGTTAAGTAGAATAAGAATAATTAAATGATATATGTAACTAGATATAAGGTTCTGTAAAGTAGCGTAAGAAATAAATAAATAACTAAATTGACTAAAGCGTAAATAATTAGAATATAAGATTAATTATAGTCAGCGATAAGACGAAGGGGGAGTCAGTTCGGGTTCGGATGGGGCGTGGCCTCCAGAAGAAGCAAATGGACCAATGGGATGATGGCCCGTCCCATGACGGGAACAGGGCAGATCGGCAGATGGGAGACACCCCACTGTTGAGATATAAAAATGGCCTACACACGGCCCGGGGCTCAGTTGTAAAAAAGTGAAAAACAGGGAGAGTTGGCGAACCCCGGGGGAGTAAGTCGGACACGAGGTCCGGGAGGATTAAAGTTGTAGAGGAGAAGTGGAAACCAGGAAGTAGTAGCTCAGTCGTAAAAGTGAAAAACAGAGGAAGTTGCCGAAACGAGGCCCGGAGGAGTGAGTCAGACATGAGGTCCGGGAGGATCGAAATTGTAGAGAAGTAGTTGTAACAAAGAGTTGTCGAAACGAGGTCCGGAAGAGTGAGTCCGAGACGAGGTCCAGGAGGCGAAGTTACACAGAGCCGAAACGCAGTCGAAAGCACACAGGAGCAGTTTGCCGCATTTTATCCAGGAGCAGCCGCCCCGCCCGTTCAGAGCAACCAGTATGATAGCCTGTCGCCGGAGAAGCCGTGGAGCCAGCAGGTAGCCGCCCACGCCGGGTGATCACGATATCACTTCGCCGGCCAGAAGATCCGAAGAAAATCACAAGATGACCCGAGGTAGAATTAGTCTTAGATTAAGGTAGTTATAAGCATTTGTGTATTCAATAAATGTATAGTTTGTGCATCATCGTGTGCTCATATTCACCTGCCTCACTCTTCCTATAACCATGGTACTGATGAAAGTGCGATACCTGACGGATGAGTCGCGAAACGAACTTCCTTTAGAGTGCGGGGTATCGTTCTGATGAGCGACCAGGAGTTGATAAGTCTCTCTCCCTCTCTTGTGTGTGCCTTCCGGGGGTATCAAGAACCCGGCGGATTAAGGTTTCGTAAAATCCATTAAGCGAAGACAATGGACAAGGAATAAATGTTCACCAGCGGGATATTCTTGTAAATGCAGTCGTAAGGACCCGCGTTCCACAGTAACGAGCAGTTATTTTTTCTTTCGTCATAAGAAAGCATTGTCCCCGACGAGTGAAGTGAAAGCGGCCACAGAACACCCGAATCACCCGATATATTATGCCAGATGACATGCAATATTGACCAGACCATATACCTGGCATTCTCAACTAAAAAAAAAACTTCCGTAGCCTCTGTTTCTGAAGAAGAAATAAAATAACGCGGTAGAACAGTTGGAATCCGGCGGCTTTTGTTAAGTTACCGGAAACACGGTTCTGGGCACCGTGCCATGTGGACACGTCTAAGAGACGATTCTAAGAAATCGCGCCTTCATAGGTACACATGCGTATGTATATAATTAAAACAAATGAAATAAAAATAAAAATTCTTGTTTTAAATTTAGGTAGGCTCTGCCTTACCGGACACTTATTTATAATTGGTACAGGCAGGCTGACTATAGAATATAATTTGATGTTATTGTATTAAGGTATCGAATTTGAAAAGAAAGGAAATCGTAATGAAAATGTAAACTAAAGGTGAACCAATTGTTTTTGTTCTAGATTAACACTGAGCTAGACACGGTATAATGGTACCCAAATATGCAGTTTTCTTGTAATTAATTTAATCTCAACTGATTATGCATGTGTCAATTAATTAGTCGATGTAATAAATAAATAATAAATCCATGTAACTATAATAGCTGTAATGTTTTTTTTCGAACAATGTTAAGTGAATATTATAATAATATGAACAAATACAAAAAGTGATTATTTTATAAGGGAAATGGTACTGTGAACAATGGGGAATGGGCGGAGTCCGAAATTGCGCCTAAGATAAGAGCGTAGCGATGATGGACCTACGGAATGGCGTTAATCCTATGAGGGTGGAACCAGCCGTCAGGCGAAGACATACCCATGCCGCAAGCAATAAAAACTGGTGGAACGTCATTGTTATCACAAGTTAATATTGAGATTTGGAACACATCACATCAGTTGGCAATTAGTATCAGATGTCGGAGGAGGCAATCGAGAGTTGGTATCGTGGTTCGGAGGAACCACTGTGCAAGGCGGCTGATAACGGAAGTTGGTACTGGAAGTCAGAAGAGATCGTGAGATCGGAGAAAGAAAGACAGTCTAACAAAACCCAGAAGCCCAGAAGTCGAAAATCTGGAGACTAGTCGCGAGAAGCTCAACCAGTTGTCAACCACCACAAATAGCCAATAGTCAGCAAACAGTCCTGCCCACTGCCAAGGAAGCCTGGAGAACAGCCACGAGTGGCCAGTTACGGCCAGTCGTCAACCAGCCAGCCTGTTCCGCTATAGCGTCAGCGCCCAAGGTCAACACTGGAGCAATCGTCGGCAACCCTGCCCATAAATAAGGCCATAGATAAGGATAAGGCCATAGATAAGGCCCAGCCAAAGACTCATAGATATAAGACCTCAGATCCATTTTTTCTATGATTATCCACCATCAGACATCCCTCAATATAAATATTTTATTTAGTGATTGTTGTGACCTGGGATGTATTAAAATCATGGAACACAAGATCAAGTATGAACCGGGCGTCAGTGGCGATGAAAAAGAAGGCAATCATACATTATTCTCCGCTGCAAATGTAAAGATGGAAATTACTTTCCCACGTTTGGCTGTCGAGCTTGAGTCGAGAACTGACGCTGAGAAAAATTCTAAATTCATAGAATGTGTTAAAATGGAAATGAAAGTTGCAATTGCACATCTTCAGTCTACCGTCAAGTCTGAATCGGAGCCTCCCGCTGAGAGTGGTGATGGCGAAATGTATACTGATGTAGATATTTCTCTTCCGGGTGTAAAGCAGAAGTCTTCCAGAGGGGCAGACGCAGACCAGCGCACTGGTTGGTTTATTTAGAGTAATATTCGTTAATTAAAATACTTTCACTGAATATGACCGTTAAAGGATCATGTGTAAATCTATGGAAAACGGATAGAAAATATCTAATATTATAATTAAATCACTTATTTCAATTAGTCATACTAAGATCGTGTTAAGCGACTAGCGTACAAGTACAAGGGACATTGGGAATACCTTGGGGCACACGTCGCGATTTGAACTGTTCAGTCTATTTCTTGCAATATAAGTAAAGCAGATATATTTATCACTCACTCACAGATGATGTATTTGAATATTACCGAATAATTGCCCTCCTTGCATAGAACATGATCAGCTCCCCAGTGATTTAACATGCTGCAGTGGTTTTCATGCATTTGACAGATGGTATCTTCCAGTACCAGTAAGCGTTGACATTCTAAGACTGGTACTGTATATCTGATCACACTGAATTCTGACCTTTAATGTTAGACAATTCAAACTCAACGTAACTAGTTGTGTAGCTCAAGTGTTAGATTGTCAGATTAACTTCAGTTGATTAATCTCAGCTTTAAAACGTTTAAATCAAATTTTGGTAACAATGATTTTATAAAATATATTATTTATTTCTTTGCAGATCTATTAAGACTACAAAATTCTGTTCCAACTATGCCTCCCACTACCCATAGAAGAAACCCAGAATTGAAGAATGCCAAAGAAATGTCGAAAAATCATTCATTTACTCTCCATGGACTGAAAATGTTTCCATGTTCGCAATGCGCTCACATATGTAGTGAAAAAGGCAACTTAAAACAACACATGCTTACTCACACTAGGGAGAAACCGTTTTCCTGTTTAAAGTGCTCTTACACGTGTAATCAGAAGGCATCTTTAACTATTCACACGGTATCTCACACCAGTGAGAAACTATTTTCCTGTTCGGAGTGCACTTATTCCTGCAATCAAAAAGGTCATTTCAGAAGTCATATACTTACTCACTCTGTGAAGAAATCATTTTCATGTTTACAGTGCTCATATTCTTGTAATAGTAAAGGCAGCATAAGAAATCATAAGCTTACTCATACTGGAGAGAAACCGTTTTCATGTTCACAGTGCACAAATAAATATAAAACTAAACAAGAATTAATAGGACACCAGCTTACTCATACTGGGGAGAAACCATTTTCATGTTCACAATGCACTTACACGTGTAATCGGGCAAGTAATTTTAGAAGGCACATGGTTTTTCACACGGAAGACAAACCGTTTTCCTGCTCTCAATGCACTTACATATGTAAATGGAAAGCGTCCTTAATTATTCACATGATTTCTCACTCAGGGAAGAAACCGTTTACGTGTTCACAATGCAAATATACTTGTGGTTATAAATTTAGCTTAAGAACTCATATGCGTATTCACACTGGTGAGAAACCATTTTCATGTTCACAGTGCGATTATACATGTAATCAAAAAGGCACTTTAAAAAACCATATTCTTACTCGCACTGGGGAGAAACTACTTTCATGTTCACAATGTATTTATACATGTAATCGAAAATCATCATTAAGAATTCACACTCTTACTCTAGCGAGAAACCGTTTTCATGCTCAAAGTGTTCTTTTAGATGTAACCGGAAAAACAATTTAAGAGGCCACATGCGTAGTCACTCTGCGGAGAAACTGTTAAGCTGTGCTTAATGCGAATATAAATGCGTTACGAACAGTAACATGAAAATCCATGTGAATAAGCACGCACAATTAAGTTGATTTAATTACTAACTTTTACTACCACCTTGTTTGCGCTACGGATCATCAAGTATAAAGTCAAAAGTTAGCCAGTGATCCCGGAACTGCCACAACTGATTTCATAAATGTGTCTCCTTTCACAGCGGGACACATCATGGATACCGGATCAATCTGCGATTTCCCAGAGTCTAGAAGTCTGCAATACAACTCCAAGTATGCCGCGCAGGATGTAAGCGTCAATAGGAAAAAACACTGTTTCATATAAAATTTTAAGACTTTTAAATTTTTTAATTATTTTATGAACGTCTGTGATGCGCCGTCCGAGACTCATATGATCATATACGTTTGTAAGCACACGGTATTGGGCGGCCAAGAACGAGCTTCGTTAATGACTACCGCATCGAACCGCGCTTCGAATGGCGCAGCAGGCCACGATAAATACAGGTCGAGGTGACGTTTGACTATACTTCGACCTCAATAAAATAATTCTAAAATCTTTATTTTTTAATTTTGATTTCCTCAATGTCGTATTAAAAAGCAGGTGAAAAAAGTGAATAATTCAGTTTCTGAAATATACCTCAATTTGATTTCATTACAAATGTGTAGATATTTTCATTTATTAGATTTCAATGCTGTTTCAAATTATATCATTTTGCATTGACATTTTTTTATAATACTTGAACCAATAGCAAAATGAAACCATAAATAGTTAATAAAAAAATATGTTAATAAATTAATACAAAATTCAAACACAAATGGATTTATCGATTTTTATTGTGACGCTCGGCAAAATATGTCACATTACATATCTTCTTCCCTGTATATGTATATCAAGCTATTAATCATTTCTAGAATTCCCTAGAGTGCTGATTACCTTTGAATTTTTATGAACACATAGCTCCATAAAAGTGACGCACAAAAGCAATGTTTGGCAAAGAATTTCTTTTTCCACATCCATTTGCTGAGAATATATATGTTTTATTTCAGTTCCTACTTGCAAGGGTGTTATACTTTGCATCAATTGTCTGATTTTGTCAAATTCGCTTAGTTCTTCATATCCATCCAGTATGTGTCCAACAATCGACTGTGATGAAACTTTTTCATTTCCGATAAATGTTCTAAATAATCTGTAATTTAATAAAACAAAATTACAAATTACAGGTCTTGCGCATGTTCTCTTCAAAGATGCATTTCTTTAACCGACCAAAATTTTAATAATTTATGAATGTGAATAATCATTTAAATAATTAGCCTAATACAGTAAAACTCCGTTATTCATAACCTTATATTTCGTATTTTCACGGAATTGGCACTTTTTTCAAAAAAATTTGCCTCAATAACATTTCATACTAATTTCTACCGATAATTCGTAAAATCTAATTATTCGCAGTTTGTATGCGTTTTTGACACCCGAAGTAAATAATTTTTTCACATAATTCGCGTATTTGCAAACGTTTTTAAATCCCTAAACTCACGCGACTACGCATTTGGCCTTCATCCCTTCGTAAACATTTGCAACTAGTCCCGCCTACCGGCCAATCATGACGTCGTTCTTTATTGTAAAAACGGCGCGCTGGCATGACAAATGCAGAACTGAGTTTTGCCATATGACATACGCCAAAACTCATGTACATAATATATGCACATCAAATTCTATAGTGCATTTTATAAGATTTGTTGTTAAAATAATGTTTCCATTGAATCACTTGATCTAATTTCTACGTTTATGAAACGCTGCGATTTGCATATGTCAAGTACCCATTCCCTGTCCCTTTTGTAGATCCAATAATTTATACCTGTTCCGCTCTGGTCAACTCACTACTACGATTTCGCCGACGGGGGGACAGATTGCGCTCAGGCATCGAACTATCAAAATCTTGTGCCTTTTTCTACCATCCGATAGCCGCACCGTGCGTAACGTTCGGGCCAAAAAGAAGCTGTGTTTTTATAGTGCCGGAAATGCAGTGATCTCTCAGTTCTGCACAACAAACGTACTAGTCAACCAGAGGTGAAGACGATGCCCAACCCAGGACTTTAGAGCAAGGTAGACCAGATCCATCTGCCTTATTTTCCTTTATAATTCCAATTTGGGTTGTGTCAACTGATCAATATTATACTTGATACAGTCCACGGGATCTTATCCCACCAGGTACTAAAGAAACTAAATCTTTCATATTTAAATACGTTGACATATTTTATTCATATATTTTTTCACGCTTCGTTCTCTAAAATGGCACCAACATCTTGTAATTTGTATAAATCCTTGACAATTCGGATAAATGGAGCGTATTTTGAAAACTGACAAAAATTGATATCAATGATAAAATTTGCGGAAAAAATAGAATCTCGAATACCTTTCTGAGTTCGAACTTGAAAAATCGCGAGAAAATAATAAGCTCCAACCAACAAGGTTAGCGAGACACGAAAATTTAAAAGTTTTTAATTATTTGCATTTTAAATATTCCAATTCGGATAGAACAGGTGAGTTCGACCGCCAATCAAATTAATGTGAGTGATTTTGTTGCCTTGAGAGACTGCCGCATCACCACTCACCTTTCATATTCAGGAGAAATACGTCATTTGATAAACAGTTTCAGTATGAAAATCGCGATGTCAACAGCGGCGGCGCGCACTAAATCGCGGACACAGTGAACTAACGCGTTTTCATAAAAAAAATATTTCTAATGTTGCCTTTAAAAAATTTTGTTCTCATTATTCGTAACTTGGATTTTTTTTTTTATTTCGTTCCCGTGAGTTGCGAATTAACCGAGTTTTACTGTAATTGCCTTTCATATAACAGGTCTGCAAAATTATAATACAAATACTTTGATGGCGGCTATTTATTAGTCCTCACAATGCTAACCTCACACTGACAAACAATGTTGAAAATGCCAAGCGTTTGAAAGATATTAGGTTTTTCTTTTTTATATGTTAAATCGTTAAAATATATACAGAGTGTAACAGACCTAGTCCACAACATGTTATGGGTAGATATCTGACTAAATTAAGAGTTGAAAATATTCAAGGAATATGTGCAAATCTGCACTGTTTTGGAAAATATTATTGTTTGAAATTTTTACAAAACCGTGTTATGCTTGAAGTCTACGTACTTTGAAATAAATATTTTCGAAATTGTTTAATTATTTATGTATATCTTTGCTTCAGGTTCTAAATCATCTAACAAATAGTTTAGCACCTCTAAATTCGATGACCTTTAATTTTTTGTATTCAATATATAATTTGGAGTCAATACAATATTTCATTTATATGAAATAATCGCATAATTACGATTTTTTTTGAAATGCTTATATCTCTGACACGGTTGAGATTAGACATATATCCCTTTAACATTTTTGACTCGTTATTTAGTCAGGTATCCACGCATTAAGTATTGTGGACTAGGTCTATTACATCCTGTATGATATTTAAAACCTTTTAATATGTTGGTACAATAGATAATAGATATTTGCAATAATATTGTGTTCAGTGAAGCAGGCATCACAATAATTCTACATAACTATTTCTGGTCTGCATGGTATTTACTTAGCAATTTTCAAAAAAGATGCGAAAATTATTAATGTGTGAAGCTCTAGCGTATTATTCAGGGTCCGAATTGTGCATACATAACAATAGCTAGCACTCAAACTGCTCAAATTAGTAACATACTCGCTAATGCAGAACCTGGAATATGGCTACTGGTGGGCAAAGTTATGGAGTTTGGATATTGGTAGCCACAGAAAATGAATATTAATCTAAATGTTAATCTCAACAAGTTTTCATATGTTTCCATAAAATACTGGCTACATTTATTTCAATTTGACAAATCAAAATATTAATACCTCACCTCGAAGGTAATGTTGATCGTAGATAAAACACTTTATGTTGAAAGTCAGATGAAGAAAAAAGTCTATCAAGATTTTCTTCTTTGTGTTTGTTAAGATCATTCTTAGAATCAATACCACTGAAAAATATACAAAATCCATTTTTTAGCCTCAATAAGTAGAAATGCTAAATAAGTCAAAAAAATTCAAAATATACATATGTGTATGGAACAGTAAATTAAGTACAAGATTGAAAGGAAATATATTATATCCAAAGAAAAATTGATAAAAAATACATATAGGTATTTTAAATATTTTCATTTGCAAATGATAGTCATAAATTGAGAACCAATAATTATTAACCTTTGGATTTTTTATAAAATTATAATAGAATATAACATTTAGGCACAGAATTTTAAATTCATAATACATAAATATGTTAGGAACTATTAAGACCCCCTTTCAATACTAATTCATATTTTCACATTTTTTTATAACTCCATTAATTTTTAACATTTTTTTCATTTGCACTACACATTTGGCTCAAAATTATAAAAATATATATGTCATATATACAAAATTTTTCCATATTAAGGAAATTTTATGGCACACTAAAAATGAATTTAATGGTTGTGGTCTTTCTTATAATACCTGTATTGCTTTAATTATGCCAAATAATATTCAGTTTATTATTTTTACATTACTGTAAAGGTCCTATCAAAGTTGTGGTTTTAAAAAAAGAATAATCTAATGCATAACTTCTGAAATAAATAAATAATAAAAACTCACATTTTCATAAAAAAATATGAATTACCATTGAATGAGCCCACTTACATTACGAGATTTAACATTTTAAGGACAACAATAACTCTTAAAGAATACATCAAGACAGTTTTTGGGAAACTGTCAAAAATAAAAGATCTCTTAAAACCATTCATAAAAAAAGGAAAAAAATAATGTATCAGGTCTGTTCTTGGGAATGCCAAACATTATATGTCGTATGTTAATAACTATTGGGTACCTAAACATTACACAAATATAACAAACATGACATCAGCAAGATTAGCTCTAATGATAAATTACGAAACCAGAATAGAATGAAAGTTAGAATCAAGAATTCACCCAAGATTACCCGTGTTTAATGACTGATGACGCCACTGATGCAAAATCTGTATACCATTGATAAACGCCATCTTTCGAACGACGTCTTTCAAAATTTCAGACAGATTTACCAAGTAGTTTTGATAACTGTTGCATGTGAGCAAGTTTGTATTTGTTTGCAACCATAGAAAAAGGTTAATGATTTGAATCCTTTTGTTTGTTGGAAAGACATGTGTGGAAATCAAAGTGAAGTTGTATGCCGTTTATAAGAACCATGTAACTTCGATGAGTACCGTTATATATTGGTTTAATGAATTCAAGCGTGGCCGAACATCCGTTTTTGATGAAAAGCACCCAGAGAAAAGTCTGATTGAAGTGACAACGGAGGATATTGACAACAAAATCCATGATATTGTGTTAGCAGACCGCCAGGTAAAGATCATAGAGATTGATCTCAATTGAACCTGTACAAAATATCCCATGAAAAATTGGGCATGAGAAAGCTATCGGTGAGATGTGTGCCACGTTTGCTCACAGTGGAACAAAAACAGAATCATATGACAATTTTGGAGCACTGTTTGGACATGTTTAAGTGCATTCTGAGAGTTTATGCAGCGTTTTGTGACTTGACGAAACATGGATCCATCACTACATGCCAGAAATGAAAGAACATCCAAAATAGTGGACTTCACCGGGCGAACCTGCTCCAAAGAAGGCAAAAACTATTACATCGGGCGGAAAGGTCATGACCACTGTTTTTTGGGATTCGCGAGGCATCATCTTCGCCGACTATTTGGAGAAGGGAAGGACAATCATGGGGTAGTACTATGCTGATTTATTAGGCCGATTGAACACTGAATTAATGGTCACGCACCAGCTCACTTATTCACAATCGCCACAGCAAAACTGATCGAATTACACTACGAATTGCTGCCTAATCCACTCTATTCTCCAGATCGGGCTCCATCTGATTTCTTTTTGTTTCCAAACATGTAAAAAAAAAATGACTTGGCAGAAAGCGGTTCATGTCAAACGAGGAAGTTCAACTAATCATATTTATTGGATGGCTTAAAAAAGTTTGAATATATGTAAGTTTGACATGTTGAGAACTAAATAAAATTAAAAATGTGTTTTCTTTCCTAACACGGGTACTTATCATACAGCTCTCATATAAACATCGTTAATGGTTATGAAAATCTGAAAAGATCTACATTCTGAATGAACAAATTTTTCACAATGAAAATCTTTCTACACGTCTAGCACATTTGTCGTTCAGTAATTTATTTTTCAAATAATTTTGGTAATTTAGAATAATCAATATCAAAATAATCGCAAACTGTGACTTTTTAAAATGCTTATATCTCTGACATGTTTGTGATTAGACACATGCAGATTGAACATTTTTGATTCATATTCTTAACATGTGTAGCGTAGCGCCTAATTCTAAAATCCCCTAAAATGTATTTCGGATAATTTGAGATAAATATGTGGTTTTGTAGATTTTTTGTCAGTTACATACAGAACACATTGTTTCTCGCAAAAGCCACTTAAATCCATTGATATTGAATGTTTAAAATAAAAGTTAGTTCCAAAATACCCCAAAGCAGACAAAGTATAAGTTGCTATTCCCCCTAAAATGAAATCAGCCAATCACAACGCTTGTTGATGATCACATCTAGTATAGCTGCCAGAATGATATGTACAGAAAAAAAATTACATTACAGAATTGTCTCTTTAAGGCCGGTTGTGAGATCAGTAGTAAATTTTTACTATAGTAACTTTTTACTAATGCCCGTAGTAAAAATCCTTTACGGGTTATTGATACATCAAATTTACTATTGTTAAAGCATAGATGGAGATGTTTATAGGCTCGACAAATAATCATGAAATATGGTTTATTTTATGCATTGTCTATGAATTTTTTGCCTAGGCGTTGGAAACCTGTCGCTTTGGTGGCCATATTTAACTATCGATTCTCGTTTTTACTATCAGATATCAGAGAGTAAAATGAGTTTACTACGGGTATACTTTCGAGAAACAAATATTTTTTTATTAAGGAAAACACATTCTTATTGTGAAGTTGTAATTATTCAGAACATAGGTCTGTGATATTTTAAATACTAAATTAATGTATTAATTATAAATATATACATATAAAATCAATTTTCAATCAATCTGATTGGAAATAGAGATCCAGGTTCGAATCCCGGTGACGCAAAAACAATATTTTTCGACAAAATTGATTTTATATGTATATATTTATAATTAATACATTAATTTAGTATTTAAAATATTTTTTTACTAATGACCAAACAACCCATTTCACAAAAAAATTTACTTTAGTAACTTTTTTACTACAGTAAAAAGTTACTGATAAGACAACCGGTCCTTAAAAAATACTGAAGTAAAAACAAACATTTTGTTCATTTGCTTTCAAAATAGAAGTTTTCATCCATAAACTAAAAACACATTTTAGGGGATTTTGGAATTAGGTGCTATTATCTCCCCAAACAGGAGAAGATGTGCCCTAGGTATGCGTCTTGCCAACAACATGACTACTGATCTGTCAGTATTATTGGAGCTTCTGGCATTTTTTTTCAGAATGCTGGGCCCTTCGCAATTATGACGCGCGCAAATTGCATAACTCTATAAATCCGCTACTGCGTTAATAATGTAATATTTTAATCCTTACATATGGTAGCTAAATCTGAACTCTGAATACTAAGACATCTACCACATCATAAATTAATTTTAAAAAATCACTTTAACGAAAATAAACAAGATTAACTAAATTTAAATAATTGTTATCAATTACCATAATGGATCATTTCCCATTGTTGTAATTGCAGATGCAAGCATTGCAACCAACTGAGACTTCTGCAAATTAATGTGGACACTCTTGGGATTGTTGGCATCGGCACCAGCGGAGCGGATAACTGTAGAAGAGGCCTCCATTATATATACATCGCTCGGAGGAATTGATTGGCAAATTTTCCAAACCTGATAAAATAAATGAACAACAATAAAAACACTATTTGTACATAATTAACAATAATATATTTGCCACAATCCTAGAGTGCCCAGTGGACCAACGCACAAATAAACTCAGGTGCCAATAAGAATAAAATCAACAATTTCTACAAATTTCAGGATTGTGATAATGATTTAATATAAATTATTGAGAAAATTAATATTATACAGGAATTGATATGATACACATATAGTTTTTATTATTCATTTATATCAGAAGTTACACACTAGATTAGATATTTATAAAAAGATTAACTATGATAAAACCTTTTTACTAATACGGTAAAATCCCGTTTATTCGAAATTCGCCACAAGTCAAAGTTTTAGAGGAGAATGTGGTCCCTCCGAACAGTTTTCATACTAAATTGTACTTATAAATCGAATATTGTTATTCAAAACAATATGTTAATAATATTCAGTTCATTAATTTTACATAATTATTGTTTTTTTAAAAAAATCTATTTTAGCATATGATATCTGATACAAATTAATAATAAAAACCCTCATTACTGTAAAAAAAAAAAAAAACTACAAAAATATGAATTAGTACTGAAAGCCCCCCTCCCCCCGCCACTACCCCTCCTAAATAATTATTTTAATTTCCGTAAAGTGACTTCTTTGTTTTGTACCGTAATATAGAAGATGGATCACCGATAACAGATCCATAATAATCTATTTATTTTAATTACTAATTTCAAAAATACAAATTAAATGTATTAATTAAAAAGATATACATATAAAATTAATTATATCGAAAAATATTGTTGTTGCTACCAGTAATCGATAATGCACGTTCCAATCCGGGAACGTGCATTATCCGATTATGCTATACCAACACAGGTATTTGAGAATCCGTTAAAACAAAGCAGATGGCTTTCAAACAATGGAACGATACATGTATTAATCTGAAAAGCTTAACATATAGGTTCGAAATTTTGTCAATCCACTGTATAACTAATTTTGTGCATGATTGATGGATTTCAAAGAGTTTTTTTTAAATAAGCTACAAGGAATTCTAATTTTAAATGTCTCTGGATTATTTAATTATTGTTTTCAAAAAATATTTTACTCAACTCAATTTCAAAGTAGTCATATTTATTTATTAAAACACACTGATACAAGACACTTTTTATTTAAGACAACAACATAAGATGTCTTTCCCGATTGTGTAATCAAAATATCCGTCATAACTAGTGTCCGCCAGTCTGGGCAATAGAAATCTTTTCTAGTAATTCTTACATCTAGGTTTCTGTCAGTTCTTCTCTAGTTTCTGTTTTATGAAGGAAGAAAAACTCACCATTTCCATGATATTACTGAGTCGCAGTCTCTTGCTATCTCTTACGCCAAAGTCTAATGTCCTCCAATCGGTGAGTTGATTACTACACCTGTCAATGCGAGCCCAGCTCACACATTTTAAGTCTATCAGCAATCCACAGGCTGATTTAATTAGCTAAAAATAGAAAAATATGAAATAAATTGTCAGATAAGCGATGGTTGCAGCATTGTCACTCCCTCTTTTATTAAGGAGAATACATTATTATCATTATTCATTATTATTATTCAGAACATATGTCTGTGATGTTTTAAATACAAAGTAAATGTATTCATTAAAAAGATATACATATAAAATCAATTTTATGGAAAAATATTGTTGTTGCTACCAGGATTCGAACCTGGATAATTACAACTCCATAATAAGAATGTTTCTCCTTAATAAGTTGTATCAATATCTCCAAAATTTAATAAAAATGTATTATTAATTTTGGCATCTCCTATTGAATTACTCAAATGCATTTGAGATTCCATAAAAATAAAAAAGATGGCTTTCAAATAATGGAACAATAGATGTATTAATTTGAAAAGTGTAACATATAGGTTCGAAAATTAGTCATCGATGCACTGTGGTGCTATAGCATAGTCAGTTAATGCACGTTCCCCAGATTGGAAGAGATCCAGGTTAGAATCCCGATAGCAACAATAATATTTTTCGATAAAATTGATTTTATATGTATATCTTTATAATTAATACATTCAATTTGTATTAAGCTTACATTTTATTCATTATTAAAATTCTAATAAATTGAGTAAATAACCCTCAGCACATATTCAGTGACTATTCACCTTATTCTGATCATTGTCTAAGAGAGGGTCTAAAATTTGCCCTTTTATTTTGTTCTTGGTCTTAGAGTTCTCTAAAGACTCTGAATTATTTGAGTCATTCAAAATACTATTACACATGTTTTCCAGTCCTTTGACACCCAATCCATCAACTTCCAGTATATCAGAAAAAGAACTGATTGTTCCCTTGGATCTTCTATTTAATAATGCTTTCAAACGGTGTTGACTGATAGCTAATCTGAAACAAATAAAATATTTACCGTATTGTATTTAACACTAATTGAAAATCATATTGCCATCACGTTGTGCTTGATAAATGTATTTCTTTATAACAAACATCAAAATCAAGACAGTATTTCTGTTAAATGTAAAAATTTAATGTGTTAGTACAGGTAACCCCCGTTGATCGTGGGGGATACATTCTGGACCTGGTCACGATAGGCGAAATTTTACAATCAACGGGGGATTAGAAAAAAAAACATTTTAAAATCCGAAAAACACATTATTAATAAATCAAACATTAATAATAACAATAAAAAAGAGACATACATAACGTAATTTAATTATTTTGTTCGGCGTTGCAATGAAGAATCTAGATTCCCTTGTTTGGCATCTCAATGTTTATTATGCAAAATAAGCCGTTACAACGTTTTACAGCACTCGTTCGCTCGTAATCTTTGTCGTTTTTTTCTAACAACTCCACGCATTGATTGTGAAGAGAAAGAGCCTTTTCAATGATTTTGATACTTCACTTTCGCATGGGAACAGGTTCCGAGATGTTATTTTCTTGAGACATAGTATAGCAGTCCATTTCTTGCATTCATTAATTAAGGGTTCGCCGTGTAATTTTAACAGTCTGAATATCATCTAGCATGCGTTTGATACTGCTGAAGGATAGACTCAAATGACACACTGGCTCAACCGATCTTTTATCTCACTCGCTACTTTACATATATACGTGTATGATGTGAACGAACAAGAAAGATAACACACTCGTCCGACCACTCATTATGATGATTCTTGGTATGTGTCAAAGCCAAACAAGTGCAGACATTTTTTTTTAAAAGACCGGGATATAACGAATCAGCACTCACCGGAGTTGCGATGAACGAGGGTTACCTGAATAATCAATCAAGTTTTATTGAGTATGAGTATGTAATAAAATATTTATGATGGTAATTATTAAAATATTATTCCTCTATGATACAATTACAAAACACCAAAAAATAGTACAAGACCCACCATTACAGTTTAATTTTTTGACTACTGATCCCAAACATGGGCAGGACAAAACCAAGCAGATTCCGAACATACCATTTGCAATTGTTGTTTTATTTTCCAAACCCATATTAGATCCATAATTTTACTCCGGTACTTAGATCTAATACCACATATGCTTTATTACAATACCCCATATAGCCTGGTGGGTCCAAACAAAACACATCCAGCGGTGGTGGGTTATTTTAAACCCAGTATAAAATTTCAGCACCATTATTAACCATTTTTCTTCACTTTTAATAGATCTTTCGCATTAAATATAATTTATTGAAATGTCATGATATATTGTAAGCTCTCTGTTAGAAAACAAAAAAAATTGTAAATAATATTATGTGCATCATCATTTCGGGCATCATGACACGCTGCATAAGAAAATGCAGTTTTTTATCATTTTTACAAGGACAAAATTCATTTAGTTTTCTTTTAGATGATTGAGGTTCTTAATCGTTCACATGCTCTTTCGAATGTTATCACTTGCTAAGTACTTCTTAATTTTTCAAAAACAGCGGAACTATTTAATTGCACTCAATGAAAGTCATTTTTTTTAAAAGGAGTTTTTTTTTTAAATTTCGAGACTCATGACAATTTCGTAAGACAGGATTTTGCTCCCATAAATAACAAAAAAAACGGGCATAAAATACGAAGTAAATATTATAAAATATGCGCCAATGGTGGGCAATACGTGATTCGGAACAAGATATGGTCATATTGGAGCACTACCCATGGCCAGTGTTTTGATTTTTTTATCACATTTTTGTAAATAACTAGATTAAATCTCGTCAGATAATATTATATTCATTTGTGTCTTAAATTGCTTGGAAATAGTCGATTCCGCTTAATTGGGACACATTGGACCCAAATATTTTTCCCAAATAAGCGGCTGGCTCTAATAAGCAAAGTTTATGGTAAAATTAAAAAATAATATGTACATATTTTTGAACTTTATTGTTGCACACAGGATTCCGCCTCACGACAGACTCAGAAAGCAGCTTCTCGTGAGGAGTCGCCTCGCGCGGAGCGGAGCGGCCAGACTCTGAAAGGCCCGCTTGGAGATGTATTTGGAATTCCACTGGACGAATGCTTCGATTGTTACGGTTCAGCGGCCCTGAGAAGGGCCTTTTCTTGTTTGGTTCAGTGGCTCCAAGCGGGCTGATGGGCGCTGAGCGTCAGTGGCGGGCTCCGCAAGGAGCCAACCACCACGTACCAACTCGCGGTGGCGGAGCTACCAGCGAGTGGTACAGGAGCGGTTTGTCGCTCACCATGGACCCGCAGGGGGCACATGGTGGGGCCACAAGCGGCCCTCGGTAGGGCCGCCCATTGTATTTTGTATGGGGCGACCGTCCACCAAATGTAATTGTTTTGTGAATTTAGATTTCGGACGGTCGCCCACATTTGTAACTTTTTTTGTGGATATCGCGAGCTAGCTTGGTAATTAATGTTTAACGCTCGCGATATCCACACACACTTGTATTGTTTTGTATGGGGTGATCACCCATTGAAAATGATTGTAAATTACGGGCGATCACCCCCCACCCCCTGTTTATTCCATGTTAATTGTCTTGTATAATAAATGACTTGATTATGTTGTGGATATCGCGAGCTATGTATTATTGGTATTTGTTAATTGCTCGCGATAATCCACGACGGTTGTCGGGCTCCGAATATTGTAGTTCGATGGACCGCCGCATGGCAGCGGTCGCGTAGCAGCGGTCAAGTGGTGGGGGTTGTGAGCCCCCCCACCACTGCTGGCCATGTCTGGTTGATACATGAAATAAATAGGGGGGGTACCGCGGCCGAGATGTCAATTCTCGTCCGCGGTCTTCCAGAGTAACATCTCTCTGCCTTTTACTTCTCTCCTGCACACATCGCCTTCTGCAAGCCTCGCATTTGTACGAATATAGCAAAACGGAGTAATACCGCCGATGAAATTGGAGCGCTCGGACTAGCCCGCATTTTTCAATGCGTTCGGCGACATCTGGGTGTTCCCTAGCGGCGGCGTGATTGGGCGACCGCTTTTGTTTGTGTGTAACATTTATTAAATTATTGAAAAAATATTGAATTGTAGAAAAATAATATATAATTTTAGGTATATATATGAATATGAAAAAATAAAATAATTAATAATGATGTGAGTAGATGAGTAGTGGAGGACGAACCTGATAGAGGCTGTCTCTGGTGAACAGCTCTCTTCCATCACAACTTCTTCTGAATAACTAGTCTATCTCTGAATGTATAATTTATATTATTGTATAACATGTTGTAATAAACATATAATATTGTTACCTGGAAAGATTGAGTTTCACTTACAAGTAATTGGGACACAAGTAATTAGACAGTAAAGAAACGATAGAACCCCAAGGGAATCTAGTAGTCTAAGAATTATCACAGTTAGGATTCAAGGTGTAACACTTATGTAAATTCATAAAAATTGATCTGAAAATTTTAAAATCAAATACCATGACAAGCCCTACAAGAAACAAGAAATTTTTAATTGGATATCCTGAAATTATTTTTTTTGAGTTGTGTCACTATTCTTGTGCACCAACGATTGTTCAAATGTTTTACAAGTATATACATACATATTTATTTTAATTCACTATTGCAATTAAATGGAATAGTGTCCCAGATAACCGAAGTAAATTACTATTAGTTACTTTATTTGGTTTCTATTCCTTAGGATTTGGCCCAAATAACCGGCTGTCCTGACAAACCAGTGGTTCAATTAAGCGGAATCGACTGTATTCGATAAAAAATTTGCCAGAAGGAAAATAGCATCAACCGAATATTTATTGAGTAATTTATATTTTTGTAAAAACCCAGGTCAGATATGACACAAAACAAATTAATATTATAATCGAAGAGGCAATTAGTAGAGGAATGTGAAATAAAGAATGATCGACGAAATGAGAATTGCCAGCCAATAATATCACACCAGAGGCATGTGAAATGAGAAAGAAATGTTAAGCTTGTAAAATATGGGTACATAAATGGGAATTATAATATGTACAAGGAAAAATGATCCAAATATTTGGCATTATGTCATAATTTTACACAAATATATTAACAATAAATGTTGATTTAAATTTACACATTGAGTTCAAACCAAACACTCAATGTACAGGAACATAGCATTTACTGTATTCAAATTAATAAGAACAAATACAAATTAGTACTAAAGCGGCACACCAGCTACATTGCTACATCCTAGCAAATATATATAATTTTTATAATTTATCAACTATCACAATAGTGAAGATAGATTTATTCGCCATTGAATACAAATATTTAAATTTTTCAGATGAAAGTCGAATTGTAGTTAGGTCTGAATGTATGCGCATTTAATTAATTAATTAAAATTAGAACACTAATAAAACTAGCTGATTGCTTGTGAAGAAAAGCGTTCAGTAAAATAAATAAAATATTAAATTACTTTGATAATTCCTCTGCACTTGACATGTTCAATTTTGTAAATATTTTATTTTCTTCACTTTCTGTGTACTTCGACTTGTAATCAAAACTTTCCAAGTCATGTCTTGTCTTCAAAGTGGACACTATTTGAATATTCCTATGGAGAGGGTTCCAATGATTCAGCTAGAACATTTAAAAAAATTATATTTATAAACCTAGGTATGCTAAAAACAATCTCAATGAACTCAAATTATTTATACATTTCTGATATCTACATCCGAGATGATGGACCCTGCAATAGGATCTGAAACGTCGGCCAGGGAGGTCGAAGACACGGCAGAATAGCCTAGAAAACTCTAAATTGATGTTTTTGATATCATTTTAAAATAGTATGTCAAATGAAATCAAATAAACAAACTTGTTTATTAACTATTTCGTTATTAGAAGCACATGAGACCCGAACACGAAAATATTGAAAATAAAATAAATTCAATGAAAACTGCTGAAGTAATATATAAATATAATATTCAGTACATACCTGGCGAAGATGGGTACAACCACGCGCGAATACTTTAGTCATATTGGACGAGAAATTAGAATAACTAAACAAAATTCACTATTACATTACGCACAAGTTTATAGTTCAAATATTATTTTATAGTTCATATATTATACAAGATCCAATACAATTTAATATCTTCTATTATGAAGTAACCGAACTGGCTTGCAAGAATGTGAGGAGTATTACTTCTACTTGACACTTCATACTGTTAGTATAATTTATATTCAAAATAATGAATGCCGGCTATCATAAAGTGAGCACATGGTAACCACGGCTGGACAGAATACTTGGTATGACATGTAAGAGCACACTTGGCAATTATCAGTAGCAGTCTTGGCAAGACCGAGCGATTTATAGTGCATGGGATATTGTGTCTGCGATGGAAATAGTAGCCAAATGGACCACTGAGTCCACCGAAGACAAAACTTCACAGAACCTCCGATGAAGGATTCTACGTAAACTGAGTAGGTAATATAAATATATCTTATATCGTCGTCTGTCAATCTCACCCATAGATAAGAATCTCACCCTTCATCCGAGTACCAAACCTACTGTTTTTATTTACGTCAGTTCTTATCTACAATCTACTTCTTTACCACTCAACAAATTAAGGATAGTGACATCTATTTAATTTTTAGTACACCTTTAAAGGAATCATTTCAATGCTTTGTGTGCAATGCAGAAATCTGCACTCGATCAAGAAGTAATTATAATTTAATTGTAGATGGGATAATGTTTTCGATTTAATGTACATTGTATATATTGTGGCCCTGATATAGAAAATAAATAAATAGTCACTGATAATACGGTGAACCTATCATATTTTTAATCTATATTTTATATTATTTACTATTTCACTATTATGCAGTAGAGTGTTTAGTCTACTGCTTTTTTTTATACGCTTCAAAGTTTTTTGTTTTTATTTTTAGTCTTCAAGGGCTTCAATACGATTATTTTATTTTGACAACCAGTATTGAACATGACGTATGATCATGAAGGGACTAATGAAATAAATCAAAAATGTTGATCGTATAGAGGTCATTTTTAATAAGATCCGTGGGGTTCGTAACTTGATTTAGTTTGATGTTAACTTTTTCTACAATTTTGCATACACGCATTTTTGTCAAGTCACTCAATAATGGTAAATCATATCTTAATGCTCTATACAAGCAATGACTTCGACAATTACTACACAACATTTTTACTCATAAATCGACTAAAATAATTATCTCGTATCTAGTCATATTCGCTAGATTTCTGACCGACCTGTAACATTATTACTAATTTTAAATTATGTGGTTATGAGCACGTTGTGATTCTACACATTAATCCTACGTAGGTATATTACTTTGGAGTCAATTCAGGAATACCATAACTAAAGTAACCAGATTTTAAAATTGTAATTTGGGACGGGACACCAAATGTCAATAATATAAGTGAATCAACAAGTTGCCATTTTTTTGGAAATTTATGGCTAAAAAGATCGAGGTCAACAAAGAAATAAGTCTGACTACCATAAATAGTAATTAAAATCAAATCAACTCGAATCGAACAAACGAATTCATATTATATAATTATTAATAATGATAATAAAATAAACAGGAATATTCAAATAGTTTTATATAAATCTTTATTGATTATGAAAATCGACGTTTGTCAGAAAAAATATATTTATCGGGGTAACGATAATAATTGGCAACAATCACAGCAATAATCAACAGCACAACTTTGTCCTTTTTCTTCCCGCTATTATTGTGATCAAGACAGAGAAGGATAGAACAACTGTGAATCGGGTCGCTGCGTTGTATCATAACCTTAAATATACTCAATTTAAATATTGATCGTGATATTAATATTGAGGATACTACATAGAAATAAATGTCCAACCAAACGAATAAATATTTTCATAACATAAGATTGAACAAAACAGTAGAGTAGTATATTCAAGGAATATAAAAGAGTAGAAACACAACATCCAATCAGGAGGCAGCAGCGTGCGCTTGCCCACGTCATGTTTTTATTCTTGTTCTACGAGATAGAGGTTCGCTGCTTCCACTCGTAAGTTATTTTAATTTTATCGTTACTTTAAACATACCCACGGAATTTTTCACCTTTACACAGTTTAATAAGTCGTGCCGTCACCCGAACTACCTTATTTTATCTTATTGCTGTCGTGATAGAATGATAGAATAATGAATGTTAGAGTTCGCTTCACTTCAACGCCGTCAACGAAGCAAACAACATGTTCAGAGCTTGAACGGATTGTAATGGCGGACGGCGATCATGTGATTTTGAATTTAACATTATTCGAATATTTTTGTTGTTGCAGTTCTTTGAACTCTTCTTTTACCTTTCCATATTTTAATTATTTTTCATATTTATCATTATTATTTTTCTCTCATTGACGATAATATACATTTTCATTTTTCATTCAATCCAAAAAAAAATTTTTTCATTATCCATTGGTTTTTTTTATTTCATAGTTTTTTTTTTTTTGTTGTTTTTTTGAGTTTTCTTTATTTATGTAGTTTTATTCCGTGTATTGATTTCATTTTATTTTTATAGTTTTATTTCATTTTCCGTATAATTTAAAAAAAAAAAAAAAAACAATGCTTAGCCATTTGATTGATGACAGCGGCGTAACGAAATTTTAATTTAAGTTTAATATTTCCAGATTTATTTGAAGTTCCTAAATCGATGTATACGACATCATTCAGTGGCGGGTTTGAGGCAAAACAAGATTTCTAATTTTAATAATTTCACTGGTTTGATTTTTTTAGTTTCACAATCGCAAATTCGACTGTTCATCATTTTCTGGTATTAGCAATGGCGGACCGCGTGTAATAGTAATTATTAAAACAAATCGTGAATATTCATTGTGAGCTTATCCCAAAGGGAAGATGATTTCTCGACAAAGACTCCATCTGTCCCTTAATTTTATATCGGCTACTATTCTTGCTTCTAAAATAGCAAATATATATTTTATTAAATATGAATTTTTTATTTGTTATGATTATGATATTTGATATATTAGTTTTTTCTGATCAGATTGCACTTCTTTTAAATACTTATAACTTAGTATGCCACTGATCTTACACTCTGCTGTGTTTATTAGAGGGTTTTGGTAGTACAATTATTTATTTTATTGTACCTAGATATTATTTCATGGTCTGTATGTTACATTGAAATCATGCATTATTATATCATAAATAATACACTGCGTTTTATATTTTAAACCCAGCTTGTCAGCTTGAGAAAGTTATCATACTAGCATTTTGAATACATTCTCCCGCGTTATCAAAGTTAAGTATTACAAATTGTAACATTCTGTATACTATGGAAAAAAACACCAACAAATTGGTGAATTTGGTTTTTTTTATTCGACATAAAATTCTACCACATAACTACCAATGTGAGCTGGTAGACAGTTGTACACAATCTCCATTGTTCAGGCTACCATAAATTTGCTCGATAGACCCTTATAGACTCAACGTTCTATCTCTGTCTGCCGCGCGCATTGTGAGCGAGAAACCAATATTAGTGCGCCGTTGCCAGATGTCCGCGCGGTCGATACCACGACCGATTTCATTTCTTCTGGGCGGAGCCTAGTCGCTGGGTCTGTTGGATTCTGCTGCTTCTTCCAAGATCATTATTTCTTCCTGTTCCTCATCTTCATTCTCGGTGAGATACTTTTAATTAGTTTTATCGTCTTTGTACTCGATCTATCTCCAACAACAACTGTTCGGTTACAGCTAATATAAATAACAGGGCTAATACTCCGGTCTATGCCAACGCGCTGTAGTTTACTTCTTATGAAGATACATTGACGTGGCGCAGTGACGTCGTTAGGTCGATTATTTTTAAAGCGTCAAATATTTTATTTCTGACATACCTTAAATATTGAAACGCATAAACAAATTAATGAGTAATTATTAAAATGTTGAGAACATTTTTTAAAAAATCAAGGGGGAGGGGGGTTCTGGATTTTTTTTTTTACTGAAATATCTACGGCAGATTTTATTTACTTGGGTATTTTTTTTAAATGTATATTTTTATCGTCGCACTTGGAATCTTGTCGAATTACATTTTTAAAAATGCACTCTTCCTAATTTCAATAAATAAAAAATACAGCATTACGAGACAAATTTGTAATGATGAGATTTTTATGACGGGCCCCGCCGCTAACGCATCGTCATCCTGGTTCGGTTCACTGACAAAACTAGAATCTCACGCGAGAGCGGGAACGGCTTATGTAGAACGAACCGTGTCTCAAGTATGTACATTTTGCTGAGTTCACTACTGTTCAATGACGCCGTACCCCGTGGTTACTGCAGACTCAGGGCATGTATCGATAAAATTAAAGAATCGGAACATTGTGGATAAATATTCTTGAAAATCTTTTTTGTCCACGCTTATTAACGAATTCTTATACATTTTTGATATTGCTCCAAAACCATACAGATATGCATCATATTGTAAACATTCTGTATAATATAAATAGCATACAAGAACACGTTACTCGAAGTGAATTATTGTAGTAAAAATGTAGGTAGATAGTAGTCATAAAATCTAAACGCGTGAACTACCACACAAAATGTTTCCGACCCCCGACTCCAAGCAGTAGAAGTCGATATTAAACTATGTACCTCGGTCGAGCGATTTGGCAACAGAGCTTCTGCCGTGTCCACTCCAAAATTTCTACTCGCTCGATAATACAATAAAATGGCGTGCTGGCAGCAAAAGGACGCGGGGACATTGGTGTAAATACTGGGTATCTTTTTACTTCGTCGGCTCGCTTACTTGAAAACTCGTGAACTTAAATCCCGTGCGATAGAGAGAGAGAGACGACACGACCACTGACTTGATTTACACTAAACAGAGAGGATTTCATTTTGTCATTTTCTCGCTTTCGTGTGATGCACTCAGTAGAAGGCTATTCGAAGGTCATTCTACTTTTGAAATGTGTGTTATTTGGACTATAAATATTTCTTATAACTTGCATTCTGTAGAAGCCTATTCCAAGGACATTGTACTTATGGAATGTATATTATTTGGTTTATAATTAAATTTATTATCCCGTTTTTTAACACTGTTAATGTTTTTATTTTCATTAAAATAATATCGAATACTGATGCACAATATAATATTTTCAAATGAATTAATGAAATCGTACGATCTCGGAACGTCAGAAGTCAGAATGTAATGTCAAATATAATTTCAAATTGCTACATCATTATATTATAGTCACGAATTCCGTCGTATTGGGTGAAGTGAAGTAAATAATTATGTTTTGGACGAATTACGATTTTTTTTAAATGTGTTATTGTGTATAACAAAGGATTCTACTGTTCAGTTTAAATTCTACTTATTCTAACCTTCAGTAGCAAAACAAAAAAGTTAAATAACGTGGCGCATGCGCGCGCGCGTTCTCCGCCTTGTATCGTCAGGTATTTGTGACGGGCGGTCGCGAGCGGACGGTATTACGTATTTAGCGATATTTTTTCATTTTAAAACAACACTTATTTGCTGGGAATAACTCAAAAGTACTATTTGGAGTAAGTGAAAAACATATTTTTTTATTAAACATAAAAACCTCTTTATCACCTAATGACAGCCGTTTGCACATCTGACAATCTCAAACTGTCGAAGCGTCGAGTCGGTGCGGTGTTGCCAGTTTTATTATTTGTGGCAGCAACACTGCTTCTGGTCAATCTGGTTGCGAATGGTTCTCTTTCAACGTTGTCCCTGACTGATTACTTTATATATTTTTTATTTTTCGTCCTTGATTATTCTAACCTTCAATTTAGGCTTAATGATTTTGCATTAATGTTTAACACGAATTTAGATTCAACGTTTATGCTCGAACAATTTCCGTTTTGTTTCGTATTTATTCTGTCTTCGAATTGAATTTGATTGAAAATGTGTTGAGATATAATAGTAAATAACAGAACTACATATTTTACGAATATGTGTTTGCAGAGATTTACGAATACGTGTATGCTTGCAGTGACGCTTGGTGCGACTAATTCTCGCAATATGTCTAACTAGTAGATGCACTATGTATTGTAGTATGTTGTTCGTACGAAAAAAAAATCAAGTAGGTCATCTTTTGGGCGGCCTTCTTCGTGAATTTACTTTCTCCATCCTCGTCTTCTTTGTACTTTCACTCATTTAACATTTGTAGTAGCTAAATTTACGTGTAGCTTTATTCTCGCATTAATGTTTCTCTTCGTCAAAACTCTAAAACAAAATCATAATTTAATTATTTTTTTACAATAACATTTTTTAATTACTTATAATGTTTATAAGTAAACATTACTTATTTCAAAATTACTAATGTTAATGTTAATAATTTAATACTCATTAAAATAAAATCTTCTTCAATTTCCCTTCTCCCATTTACTTAGGGTTATATAAGTTTTTCTAGTAATTTATTTTAGATGAAAGAAAAGAATAAAAGTAAAGTTTCTTAAAGGTTTAATATTGGTCGATTACTTTCTTGGTTTGAGGTTATTTCGACAACAAGAGGCCACGTAAAGCGTACCGGTATTGATCAATTTTCTCTCTCTTTCTCACTATTACAAGGATGGTTTTATCTTTTGAGTCCTTTGCTACTTTACTTGACAGATCGCGTTATTTGCGTTACGTCCATTTCAAAAAATAACGGTCCTCTGGTAATACAAAAGTTTCTGTTTTACTAATATTATCGCCTTCATGATTTTTTTTTTCTGTTTTAATTTTTTTAGAAAATTTAACAGATTGTATTATATTATTTAGAACATCAGAACTTTCTATTAACTATTGTATTCTGTTATTATTGTTAAATTTAGTAATTATCTGTTATTAATAATAACTATAGAAGCTTAACAAAGATTGCGTACTACGAAAGTCAAAATTCTCCTCTGGAATAGTTTATCGATAATACTACTACAGATTAGAAAAGAATAGTGATGATCTTTATAGCAAATTAATCCAATTCAGAAATTATTTCATTCAAAATTACAATCGCTTCATGAACCATAATTTGCATACGACTGATATTGAACATCGGAAAAGACAAAACCGTAGAACCTTATCCGGAGCGGCGAATTGTTTGTAAATGTGAACCACCTTATACAAAGGAAGATTTCATTTTCTTCTTGTTTTTCTATTAATAGTTATAGAATATACATTTTGTCGATTGTTTCTTTATTAAATACTCCTTTTTACCTGGTCTAGTCCACAAAACCAACACAGGGTTCGAAAACTACAATTATTATTTTCGATTTACTGAATAAAATGTATATTATATTCGAATACAATTTTTTTAAATCTAATTAAACAATTTTGCAGAATGGGAAACCGTATACATATATAATAATAATAGTTCACAAATCATTTCCCACTTTCGACTACTCTCCTTGCAGTGTAGCGGACACGCGCCCGCAGTTGACGTCTCCTCCATTTTTTTACTTTAAAAAATATATACAAATCAGTTTGTGGTTTCGTTAATAAATAAATTCATTTCAATCTTTTGGACCCAACATTTAATGAATTTATTTTCATTGTCACGATTTTGACTTCAGTTATTTTTGTCGCCTCATATAGTATAACCGTCAACCGCCCGCCTCAAGTTTAATAATTGTAGAAGATATAAGGGTGCCGCGGCCTTGACAGTTACGCAGAAGCGGACAGAAATGTAACAGGCGCCAAAAAGATGGTGAAAAGAATGAAAAGTTTACGCCGATATTTTACTTCGTGACCCTTTTCATTTAATTTGTATCTTTATTTCGTATTGTGCATTATATTGGTTGACTGAATTAAAATTTTTTGTTCAGCAAATTGTACTGAGTAGCGCCAGGACGCCAATTTTCATAAAACCTTAATGGATGCTTTATTTGTTATTTTAGAACTGGATTGTTGTGTTATTCAAATGGTAGTTTACAAATCGGTGGTTTAATATAATGTTACATGTTTTTATTTATTAATTGTTTAAATCGCGAGTTTTTAAAAATGTAACTGTTACTTTATTGTGATTTTAAACATAATGGACTTTATTTTAAGCGACCCAAAAAATCCAATGCAAACAGCGATACACAATTACTATGTGTGGAGTTAATAATAATTTTATTATTAATTTATTGTACATCTACAGGTGAATATTTTGTTCCAAGCCAATGTTGTTTTCGAATAACTAGGAAATGAAAGAAAAAATTTTAATTTGTTTTTTGACGTGACAACGTCTTATAAATCGATGAACGCCCGCTGCACGCACGAAAAAACATGACTCATTGTCCCGTTTGTCGCGTTACGCCGAAGGCAAGCGTGCGAGCGAGAGCACGGATAAGCGATAGAGAGGCACGATCGGCCTACCGTTCGGATTGTGCCGCATCTATCTCTCTTCCACTCGATTGGTCGATGCGTCTGAGTAGAAAAGAGACAGCGGCAGCACACAACTTATACACCTACAGTACCTACACGTGATCTGTTTACAACTGTTTATAAAGTGAAGTGAAATGTTAATGTGGTTTTCATTGTTTATATTACAACAACAATTGCGGCAATAAAGGTAATTAATTCTTGCATATTAAAAATCTGATTAACGTATAACAAATATACTTTTAACAATAAATTATCAACGATTTCTTTCGCAGAACCGCCTAAAGTCACACCATGGCAGACCAACCTGACGAACCTGTGAATCTCACGGATCTGCCACTATTGTCAAGGAGTAATGTACCCATGGAGGTGCAAGATGCTACCGCATCCACGTCTGCAACGCCATTCGCTGGGCCAACAATCGCTGCTCCAAAATCGAACGCGCAGAGACAACATGAGTACAGACAGCGTATTGCAGCATCCAGAACTTCTGCACAAGCTACAGCTGCGAGGAAATTGAATACCGAAAGACGACAAAAGAGCAGACTACGCACAGCTGCTAACTTGGCTCTTGCCAGTGGTTCATTAGAGTCGAATACTGCATCCTCTTCTCGTTCAGGGGAAAGACCAAGCAATGTCCGAACTGGTACTCAACAACGTCACACCATGTCACACCAACCTGATGAACCTGTGGATCTCACGGATCTGCCACTACCTTCAACGAGTAATGTATCCATGGAGGTGCAAGATGCTGCCGCATCTACGTCTACAACGCCATTCGCTGAGCCAACAATCGCTGCTCCAAAATCGAATGCGCAGAAACAACGTGAGTACAGACAGCGTATTGCAGCATCCAGAACTCCTGCACAGGCGGCAGCTGCGAGGAAATCGGATACCGAAAGACGACAAAACAGCAGACTACGCAGCGGCTCCAACTTGGCTAACTTGGCTCTTGCCAGTGGTTCAGTAGAACCGACTACTGCATCCTCTTCTCGTTCAAGGGAAAGATCAAACAATATCCAGACTGGCATTCAACGACAACTCACATACCAACAACGTCAAACTTTAGCAGCAGAACCAGCACAAACCACTGTTCAACCAGGTACTTCTTCAGATCAAATTGAAGTTCCACAGGCACAATCTGCTTGGAACACCAAATGGGCATCATCGATCATAAGATTCAAATTAACATTTCTGGATAACGATTTTGGCTACGCTTGCTCGGTTTGCGACAGACTGTGGTTCAAGAACGACCTCAAACCCATCACTGCGGCACAGCTGCAGGTGATCTCGGATTGGTTCATCAAAGAAAATCGACAACTCTACAGAGAAGAATATGAACTGGTTTGCAATACTTGCAAAACGTCACTGAACAAACAGTTGATGCCGCCCCTGGCAAAGGTTAATGGATTCTCATATCCATTAACCTTATTATTACATTATTTCATTTCACTCCTTCTTCGTATCCATACAAAATAATGATAATTCAATAAAAATGATTCCATTTTATTCATAAAAGTATGCAATCATTTCATCAATGTTTTCTTATGACGTTGTCACGTTAAACTATCGTCCGTAAACCGACTTTACAGACAACCAATTTTTATTTATCGATTATTTGGTTTGTTACAATTGTGTATGGAATATGATATTGGCCAAATAGACGCCTCTGGCAGCGGCACAAATGCGTGCTCTTTTGACAATATTTTTCATAACATTCTGGCACACTTGGCTTGTTATTTTAGCAATTTTATTTTGAATATTGTCCTGTAGCATCGGAATTGTTGTTGACTTATTTAGCGTATACCTTTCCTTTCAAGTACCCCCACAGATAATAGTCGGGAGCCATCAAATCAGGTGATCGAGAAGGCCAGTCGATATCACCACTTTTTTAATATTATGCGGCCGGGAAAAAATTCTCGCAAAATATCAAACGTAGCTCGGGCTGTGTGTAAGGTGGCACCGTCCTGTTGAAACTACATGTGTTGCAGGCCCAGTCGACCCAATTCGCACACCAAGAAGTTTTCCAACATGTGACGATAGCGATCACCATTAATGGTTTCAGCATTGCCATTATTATTTAGACAAAAAAATTTAATGACTTCAACACTTTGAGGTGTTAGATGCTCTTTCCTTCTCTCATTTGATGATTCACAACATAGATACCAGAAATGACTTTTAGTAAATATATGGCGAGGCATTGATGACTTACCCTTGCGAACAGCACCAGAACAATCCTGGAATCCTTGAAAGAAGCCGCTTCAAATGGTGCATACATTATATCAAATCAGCAATAATATAGGTGGCACATTTTGCAATTGATTAACATTTTATTTAAATTTTTTGCATGAATGAACAATGAATAATGTGGATGTGGATTATGGAAGGACTGGATGGAAGAGTGGCATTCTTAGCCTAACCCAGCAGAGAAATGATCAATAAGTCAATTACAGCATTACAGTGACTGACATGATATATTGCTTACATAAAAATTTATTTGTAATCTTTTAACGTGATAAAACTATATAGAATACTGAATCGATTGACTTTAATGTGTGTAGAGGAAAAGGTTAGAAATGGTGATAGGAAGGGATCAAATGGGTAAGATGTGAGACGTTTAATCTCCTTAAAATGCAATGAATGGTGGGCTACGACTTTATTGTTAACTAAATTCCACTGACCATCATTAAGAACACTGTTTAATTTTATTTTTTGTAAGAATTTAATACTTGTTTGAATACTAAAGATATTTTTCTTTGTTACAGAGATATGCAAAAAAAGAGCTTATGGTTTCATCACATATAAAATGCAACTGATTCCTGAAGTAGGAGTGAATTCGAGTGATACTCTCTCATCTGCCACGCACAATAATCACGTCAATATGGAGGTAGCCGAGAATCCTGCAGCGCAAACTGCACTGAATGATAAACTCTCTGGAAAAGGAGACGTTTGCAAATTGAATGGAATATATCAACAAGAAAATATCACAATGGATAAGACAAGCAATCTCATGGAGGTGGATGAGGATGTGTTGAGAAAAGATAGTTGTCCTGAAACGGACAAGGTTGATGACATCATGGAGTTGGATTCTAAAGATATGATAATAAAATCAATCAAAAAGGAAAACAGTCTTGAAGAAGATAAGACAGATGAAATCTTGGAAATGGATGGTAAAGAAACATTCAAGAATGAAAGAAGTTCCGAAACAGACAGGGCAGTAGAATTTGTGGTATTAGATGGTAGAGAAACAACAAATGACGAAAATTGTTCTGAAGCGGTAACATCTGTTAATGAAGTCGTGAAGATGGGTGATAAAGATATATTAAAAGAAGGAAATAGTTCTGAATTGAATAAGATTGATGAAATCATGGAAGTTGACCAGAGTATAGACAGTATTGAAGATACTTCTAAAGAAATAAATTCAAATGAAAAAGTTGATGAAGTTCGTCCATTGTTGGACGGTAATATATATTTTTTATCATTTTTATTTTTAACCAGTATCAAAACATGCTATGGCCAATTGGCACTGTTAAGCCCTGCAGGTGTGGCTATATTTTGCCCATTGCCTTGTACAATGTCCTTTGAAAAATTTATTATAAATCAAGTAATAACAAAAAGTTATTGCAAATAAGATTACAATTTCAAACCTGTCGAGCACTATGTAACATACAACAAATCAAATTATTGGCGTACTCGCTGTATTCAGTTTTTATCAATTGTTTATACAAAACTCATTTTCGCCTCTATTATTATTTTTACATCTGAAAGTTTAGTCTAATGCGTATTTTGTATTATATCTCTCAATTTATGGTGGTTTGTCATAAAATTGTCATGATAATACACAACCTTAATACAAGCAATGAAAATGGCTGCCTTGTCACTTAGTTAGTTGTTGACTGATAATGATGATGATGACGAGAGTCATTGCTGCTGTTCGCTTATGTAGGATATTAAAGTTTTAATTCAAATTAATTTATGATCATTATAATAATATGGGGATATATCTTCGGAAGATAATGGATTTTTGTATAAAAATATCACTCCAATCTGACTAAGAATGAGGGCGATATCACCCATACAGATTTAAAAACAAATAGTTATATATGTTATATTACTGATTAGATTGGTCATTATTGTCATGAAATCATTATCAAACATCCTCTGTTTTGGACATCATATTTATCTATGAGTATGTTCTACTTTACAATCTTTCACTGTGAACGTGCTTTATTTTCAAAGCATTATTTTATTTATGCTTAAAGTATTACTACATGGAGACTTTGTGGTTCTAGTAGCTTGGTCTTTTTGGCATTGTATTTACTGAGAAGAGACTCAGGGTATGAGAAAAGAGAAAGTGTGAAAATGTGGTGAACTGTGTTAAAAAAACTAGTGATGGTAAAACTGTTATTTTAACCGTGATTGTGACTGTGATTGTGTTCGATTGTAACAATGATTAATAATTGATTAACCTAATTCTTCAAGCAATAACTGGCTGGTATACTAAAAAGTAAACCTCCAACAGTTAAATCTTACTTAAAAATCGTTGTTAAATCTCAGTTATCAATCAGTGGTACAATCACAGTTACATAACGGTTTACCATCACTAGTTAAAATCCTTCCTTATTTACTGTAAATTTTTGTGATTTAGAAGATATGCAGTAGGCAGTCTGCCTTATTGTTCTATAAAAATGTATTCAAAATAATATAACTGTAGATTTTTTAAATATTTTAATCCACCCAAGACACCCACTCTGTATCAGCACGCAGTTATGACACCCCTGGGTGTATGTGTTGGAGATAGAGATTGTTAGGGAGGAGCGGTTAATCTGGATCTTATAAACCCCGAATTATTTTTAATTCTTAAATATATATTACATGTTTAAATAAACGAAAAAATCACAAACTCCTACTAAATAGTAGGAGCTTAAAGAGTGTTTAAAATACACATATCACAACATTTAAGTAGACATGAAATCAATACATTTGAAGACCAGATAACCATCATGGGAAAACTCGCAGTTCAGTAAGGCATTTTTACATACTAGCCCAGTGATGGCAAACCTATGAAATGCGTGTCAAAGGTGACACGCCACAGCTTTTTGGACGATACACCAGCATTCATTAATATCAGAGTTATCAAAGAACATGTGTCCCACCACCAGACGTCTACCCGACAACAATGTTCGAATTTATCACTGAACATATTACATATGTATTCTCTTTTGAGTCTCACTTTGTGAAAAAAACAATTAATTGACATCAAATCAAATACTACGGGTTACATATTTTCGCCATCACTGCACTAGTCCTAAGCCTCTCTAAAATAAAATTAATATTTCTTGTTTTTTAAGATAGATTTGTTTTTCAAAATCTGTTGTGTATTTATGTAAAACTTATCCTTCCAGATGTTATGGTTATGATTGCCGATTTCGATAAAGATACATTGACTAATAAAAACACTTCTCGAGAAACCAGTCAAGAAACTAAACATACAGAAAAAATTTCAAATGAAGTAATCGAGCAAAATACCTCTTTGAAGACACTGGTACCGGAGAATGAGAAATTGAATAGTGATGTAGTAATAAAAACTGAGATTGTTGAAAACATTGTGGAGAATAACTGCGAACATTCTTCGACAGTTGAAAAAGCTGACAAAAACCTAAAAGACATTGAAGACGTTTTGAATACTGAAAAGCCAGTCATGATTACGGAAGATCGCATAAAAATTGAAAGATTAGACACTGCAAATATTATACATGAACCTGAAAAGAGTATGGATATTGTGTCACCTGTAGAAAATGTTATTTTGAATAACACCAAATCATTAAATACGGAAGATAATTCTAAAGAAAATTCAGATCTAAACAAAAGCTCAAGAACGAAAATAGGAAATACTATTGACATTTTTGATGTACTAATATCAGATGATGAAGCTGATGGTGCTAAGAAAGCTCCTGCGAAGAATGATAAGGTGGAAAATAAAAGTGCACAAACTGCATGTGTTTCTATCGATGATGATGATGACATTGTTTTAATAGATGATTCTGCGAAAGTTAACAAAGCAAATAATCAAGAAGAGATCATTTCATCTAATGGTTCTAGTGTGGGTGATACAGCATCTCAAATTGTTGATCTGAATGCTGACTCATCTGAAGATAAAGGTATTTTTTTTAATACATTTTATAATAAAGACTATTAAATATGTATTGTCTGTGGTTCCATATTCCTAACTTGTTCAGTTCGTTTATTCTTTAATATCAAAGGTTGGAGATGAATGATTAGAGGTCAAAGATTCCAACTCTCGGTATTCTTGAATTAATTTGTAATTTTTTGAAAAAATACAAAAAATATTTCAAATAAACAATTATCCAACTCAATTTTCTTCTGGTTTTGTACTAGCAACTCAAGTTGTTAATTTGAAGTAACGCAAACAACGGGCGGTGCCCTCAGGCTGCTTATTTTAACGACATATATTGTTAGATCGAAACCAGGAATAAGACAGCGGATCACTTACATGAATTTGTCACACTGTTGAAGGTCAAATTAAATGAGAATTATCGTATACACAGCGCCATCTTACGGAAATTATAAATTAAGTTCGTTCAATAATTAAATTTTCCATTTGTGTTTGTTTAATTATGCGCTTAACTCAATCTGTCAAAAGAAAAAAGGAAAGTTGTTTGGGTTTTGAGAGTTTTTAAATATGATCAATAAAATATTTGAGTAATTAGTATGTTTAATGACGCAGCAGTGTGGAAAAAATAAGATAACTAACATTTACAGTTGAATGCAATCTGAATACATTACATATTTACTTTTAAAGTGATATTGTTTTTTTTAGGCTTAGGGGAAGAAAACTTAAAGAAAAGTGATGAGGGTAAGCAAAATAAAAATGATGGAAACACAACAAGCATATCTAGCCCGTTGGCTGATCCTATTATATGCCCATTGAAAATTATGAGGAAAATAAAACCAACATTGGGAGATATGTCCAGAGAGGACCTGGAGGAGTTTTGTGTTGTTAAAATGGTAGAGGGTATAGCAGGAAGGAGTGCTTTAAGTGATTTGCGATTGAAATTGAATACTTATGAAAAAAGCATGGATGAATGGCGTAAGAAAGTTATCAACTTAAATAAACAAAATAAAGATTTGCAGATTGTTTTAAAAACAGTTTGTGAAGAGCAACAAAAGAGACTTGTCGATAAACCGGCGCCAATTAAAATTACACGATCGGTTGGTCTGCAAGTTGGTTTTCCTACTATTAAAGGGAATAACAGACCGCAGGAACCGACCAATTCCACAACACCAAGTTATCCTCCTCCGCTAACTCCAATACCTCAACAAACTGCAAAAGGCAAAGGAAGATACAAATCTGTCCAAAACAATTCTAATGTGAACAGTACATCCCCTCCGATACCTTCTACCCCCCAGGCAAATAATACAAATACGGCAAGTAAGGCATCTACTCCTAAGAAGAATAACACTGTACCTACTCCTCGCCTTGTACCAGCCAACTCAACTCCGTGTAATTCCCCAAAACCTAGTGCCAAAGCAGCATCCAGTGCTTCTCCAACCTCCACCAATACCAGTATGTTAAAATCAGTCCTTACACAACAACTGCCTGAGCCATCAAAACCGACAGCAGAAAAACGAGCAGCTATGCAATCTATAGATTTGACTGATGATGAACCTCCAGCCAAACAAGCTGCCATCAAAGGTCCTGCCAGGTCACCTCAGCAGACCCTGAGACCGGTCAATCCCCAGCAGCTCACTAACTCTAATAGGGTAACCACTTATGTTGTGAATACTGGGATTGTACCTTCAGGACCGCGTCAAGTGTTCATTCCTATCTCTGCCCAAGGTCAAAATAATGTAAATTCCAATTCTGTCATGGTTCCTCGAAAGATAATAGGGAACAAAAATACTCCAGGAATACGAAATTTCGTACCACAACCGCAACAGGCGAATCAGTCGATCCGCATTGGTCAAGCTATTCCCATAAGACCCAACAATATTGTATATCAACACCCTGCACCTTTACCTCAATCAGTCAACGCTAAACATCTATTGGATTCGGGCTCTAAGTGGGTCCCTCCGAGGCCATCATTAAAAATTGCCAGGGTTGATAATGGTATTGTGATATCATGGGAAATGGAAGATTTTTCAGAATCTCAACATGAAGTTATTGCAAGCTATCAAATATATGCATACCAAGAAGCTTCAACACAGCCTAGTACAGATTTGTGGAAGAAAATTGGTGATGTTAAAGCTCTTCCCTTGCCCATGGCTTGTACGCTAACTCACTTTATGGCCGGATTCAAGTATTACTTTGCCGTCCGTGCCATCGATGTTCACAGAAGAGTTGGACCTTTCAGTTCACCGGGAAACATTATGCTTCTTAGCAATAAATCTGGAAAATAAATTTTAAAAGTTTTACTTTTTATATGAAACATTCGAACATTTGTGCATAGTATGTTATTGTGCTGCAGAATGGTTTTTGTTAGAGACATCTTTTGATACTATTCATCTAAGAGTTTTAGTCATAATTTTAATTAGATGTATCTGTTATACATAGCAAAATTTTGACTGAAAACATATTTAAAATGACACTATTAGCATGTATGTACATACTGGAGCAGAATTGGGGTCAAAGTACAGCCGCTTACAGATTTTGTGCCACATACCTATTAGTACATTTATTTTTTGTGTACCGACATTATTATTTAGAGGAAGGGAGCCTCAGATATCAAGCTTTTTTTTGTTTAGTGTTTATATAAGTACATACTACAGTCACACTAAGTAATCTTAGAAAGCCTTAATGATTTAAAAAAGGGTGCCTAACATCAAATGTGTTTTGGTCACCAAAAGCGAGACAATAAACAATTTAAATCAATAAACTACATGTATTTATAAACAATTCAATCTCCAAAACCGCATCTGTAATACAGCGTACAAAGTCATCTTATCATACAATTTACACAAATGTACACATTTTATAAAAAGTTATGACTTTTTAATATTAGTCAGTATTTAATAATAGACACCCTTCCTCTACTTTTTTAAAGATGTATAATAATGTTTGTTTTTTGTATCAAGAAAATTAGTTCTCTAAGAATTAAATATTTTTATGTTTTTATGAAATAAACACGAATCTAAATAGTGAGATGCATCAAAAGAATTTAATTTTTGGCGTACGTTTTAAATGGGCTTGCATGTACTTTGGTTTAGGGGTACCCAATTGAATTAAGATCTCGTACTAAAATTCTTACATTGTTAGCAATACCTGGTGACAGATATTCAAAAATGTGCATATTGTCATTTCTTGGGCAAGCGCCTGACTCTTCTGCGACGCACACATTAACGCGGTCTACTTTAGGAACATGTTGGATACCCCTGGTCTAGGATATTTGGATGAGTTATAGTGCCTGCGAGAGCTTCATTCCGAATTGATTGTACAGTAAAGTTCAGTAAACGTGCTTTGGAAATAACAATATACTGCACATTTAAATCGAAAGTGGCACTATCCACATATATAAGAAAAAAATGACAAATTTTGTGTTGTCATTTTTATTTTTAATGTATGATTTAAAAAATGACGATTCTTCTGCTGTCTTTTACTATATTTGGTCTCGCTGATAAATGAATCTTACAGGAACCAGAGCAGCACATTATTTATGTGACAGGCTGTAATCTGACCCTGGGTGGAATGTTATCAAACTGATATTGAAGAGGATTTCATTATTATTAATCATTTCAGAGTTTGCTTGCTTCCATTCAATGAAAGGTTGCTATAATATGTTAAATTATTATTGTAAACTAGAATTTTAACTAAATTAACAGCATTAAATGGTATCTGAATTCCAGCACTGTTTTAATTTTTATATACTCAATATTTAATAAATCCTAATTAGTTGTAACAGCATAATTTATGAAGTTTTAGAAATTTTCATTAAAATGATCAATTAAAGAATAATTACAATTTGGTGTATTTTTTTCTCTCTAAAACTCAATAGTCATTAGTAATACCTTATTTAAGACCCTCTTTTAAAATTTGTTGCATTTAGAAGAGAACGATGCCACATAACCAATAAGTGTCTAGCGCTGTAACGCTATGTCATAACATACAAAAGGGTTGTATACCTGGATGAAAATGTAGCCTAATAGATTTGGATATTTAGGTTAATAAAATAGCGAAACAGTGCTGATATTGGTGACCTTGCACTTGGACGATTCAAAAGTATCTCATTAGTGAAAAGTGGTTGGTCAACTATCTACATGCCAAGGGCATTCGTAATGTTGTGCATGACTACACAAATTCTAGGAAATATCAAGTATTTTTATGATATTTATAAGGTTTATATGTACTTTTAAATTTACACACAAATAATTTGATGTTTATATGTAAACAGAAGTTTACAGTTTATATGTAGCAGAAGATTTAGGAAATAACAAATAAAGCTCTGCATAATGTGTTTCGTATTAATTTCCCTAACAATTATATGAATATTATTCAGGGTTGAAGAATAACTCATGATTCCTACACAAAATAATTATTTGAGATTGTTTTCTGCCAGGTAAAGTGCCAGTAAGTTCAGTTGCATACAGACTTTTTTATTATTTTATTTGTTCAATTACATTATTTTAAAGTACATGCTATTTCTCTATGAGAGAAAAATATTGAGAGGTATTAGGATCGTGCAGTGCGTACTACTTCCAGATTCTGACTGCGTGGTGTTGCTTGATTTGCAAGCTGATCTAATAGTAGAAATAAATGGTCTATGAAACAAAAACTGATTTGCAACAATGCAAATCACAATAAAAAAACAGCACAAAAGAATGCTACTATATAATAATTTACATATAGTGGAAACCTATTATGTTTGCGGACAAAAGTAATAAATCAGTGATTGAAAAACAAATAATAAATAGACAAAATAGTTTCAATTTCAACCACTTGATTATAGCGACTTGTTCATGCCGTAACCTTCAAATAGTAAAATGCGTCCACGACTGTGAATGGAGAACATCGCCATATGTTTTCCATAGTGTTTATATTTTGTTGAGTAACGAATTATGTTGCAGTATAATTTTGAATTCATTTTACCATCCATTACCAATACAAAATTATAAACTTTATGGGCAATGCAGTTGAAGAAATCTATAAAATTGCCGTTTTTCCTTTGACAGTTTGCGCTTTATTCACGAAATACGCGGGGAATCTTTTTCGTTTTTTTTGTGTCGTATATCGCGAGTAAATTTAGTATCGAATTGTATAAAACGGGAATGGGACCAGTAAACTTTGACGTAAATTGCAGCAAAACGTAAATTCCGGGTTCAATGTAAGAAGATTAACGTCATTAAATAAGTCTTAAAAATATGTTGTACGTTGAAGTATTAGTAAAAATAGTAAGGATTATTAAAAATATACTTAAACAATTTACTTTGATTTAGGAATTCTCATTTTTTTTTCCTAAAAAGTTCTACGGTCTTTTTCAATGAAAATGACCTTATAACAACCATTTCAAATTTTTTTACTCTATCAGGTACCTATAAAAGCGAAAAATTGTAATCAAGATGTGAAAAAAACGACAAAATAATATCAAATTCTCAGTTGAATAAATTTTTGGTCGTGTTGTTTTATCCATACGGTTTGCAATGAATCATCACACGCTGGGCAAAGCTACATAAGTGACTTGCCTAATTTTTTATGTACGTAAAGTCAGTGATACTGAATGATTTGTTCGGATTTAAATAAACCCGAGTCATTGGGCACATAAAATGTAGATTTTCTGTATATATCTATGTAGGCATCGTCGTGTTTATTTTCTATGATTACCGCTGCCAACAACTGCTGTCGGCATCTGACAGTTGCAACTGTCAAAAATAGGTTTTATCTATGGTCCTGTGTGAAATTGTTATTTTGATGTTTCGATGTGTTTTATCCTGAGAAATAAAATAATTTTGACAGACTTGTCAATAAAGTTTTAAAATGTCTGATATCCGATACAATTTAAGAAAATTGGAGTTTCCTTTCTGTGCTCGGGAAGCTCTTATAAGAATAGGTATACTGGTATCCTTTGTTATCATAAGCAATGAATTTATCCACCCTCATCACTTGTAAATTAATGTTAGTTGACAGTAGCGATGGGTTCACTTATATGAAGTACTTCAATGAATCACTTCGTTATACTCATAGTTCGCATATTTGAAATTGTGGTGACACTTCAATAGTTCAATATTTCACACCCACTAACAAATCACTCAGTTGCCTGCAACGAGGCGCTCACTCAATAACACACACACTTAACTGTGAACTGTCTAGATATTGAGAACAAAACTTTGCAAAGTACTACACGAGTTTGCTGCTCTTTTCATGTAGTTCATTAAAGTGTGCACTTCGCAAAGTATCACACTACACACATTGCTCTTCGCTTTGCACTTCAGACACTTGATTGAAGTATAGTTCAATAACAGTTTAACTAAGTTTAAGTGCAAACTGATTTCGACCTTCATCGACAGGGGGCCAACCAGTAAAACCAACATATTTCGAAAGGAGCGTTCATTTTGAACGCCTCAAGTTGGTGAATGTGCATTTCGTGATGTTTTGCCCTCCGTTAGTTGACAGGAACAAAGTTATCGGAGGATACTTGCGCATTATTTTGGTACTGGCTGGTACTAGGTCTTGCTCGTAATTTCTTAAGTGAAAACTCAGAAAACACTGCACCCAAGGAACAAAGTTTTCTAGTTTTTAAATTTCAAAATTTGTTGACATATTATTAAAATTTTTTCTTATTAATCGGACTCACATTATGAATTAAGAGATATAACAAATTTACAAATAATACACATTGCAGAGCAATTGATCACCGGAAGAAGTGTGCCATCTACGAAACAATTGGACCTAGCTGTTGACCTCATGCGGGAGTTCATTTTCTGTGAATCGGATCGTCGAGGCATGCGGAGGGCGACAGGAATGAATCCTTTACAAGAGCTTCAATTACTTGATGTACTCTGTGAATATTTTTCTGGACCTTTAAATGAGACTGCCAAGAATACTATCTTTTTATCATTATTTGGTGGGCCAGAGGCGACCAGAAGAATGAAATTTATGTGTAAATTGGCAAGCATGGCAATTTCTGCATCAATAGCCCCTGTAAGTTTTATATTATTTCATTAGGAGAACACATTCTTATTGTGAAGTTGTAATTATTCAGAACATAGGTCTGTGATATTTTAAATACTAATTAAATGTATTAATTAGAAAGATATAAAATTAATTTTATCGAAAAATATTGTTGTTGCGCCAACAGATTCGAACTTAGATCTCTTTCCAAACCAGGGAAGGTGTGTTATCCAACTATGCTACAACGACATTATAATGGAACGATAGATGTATTAAATTGAAAAAAGTGAAACATATAGGTTCGAAAATTTTTCATCAAAAATAATGTCATTAGCATAGCATATAGCATAGTTGGATAATACACTTTCCCCAGTTTGGAAAGAGATTCAGGTTCAAATCCTGGTACGTGCTGAGAAGTCCTATTATGAAATCGCACACCCTTCCGCATGTAGTGCACATGCATCCGCTGGGCAGGGGGACTCCGAGTAACGGATTTTCCTTCTTTTCTTTCTTCTCTTTCCTTTTTTCGGTAATTGCATCAGCCTTCTTCTGTTTGCAAGTTTCCCCTGCACAAAGTACTTTTTGATGCCATTGTCCTCTATCCTGGGCCGCGGTCTCCCAGTGTTCAGGATCTATGCCACATCTACTCAAATTCACGTTCAGTGTGTATTTGAATCTTTTCCTCAATTCACCCTGTCTTCTTTTGCCGTGAGATAGTTGCGCAAACATAACTTGTTTGGGAAGCCGCGTGTTATCCATACGCACACTGTACATTCTGTATCTGTTTATCAAATCAATATTTAATGGTTGTTTTATAAAATGAATGTTTTGAGAGATCACTTGACGGCCACGATAGACAACTAAAGTTGTCGACTTGAATTGCGTGTTTTGTCATTAAGGGCAATATAGAACATTTTTATTAAAATTTTTTTTTTTTCAATGATTTTCGAAGTTTGAACTCTAAAGACAGTTGTAACTGTTATAGTATTACAAAATTCATACCAGCTAGAAAAAAGAACTGAAAATGGTAATTTTAATTAACAAATTGTCAAAATGTTTGTAACAGGTATTACTGGCCATGGGAACATGGCTACAGCAAACTGGATGCACATCCACCCCGTCACTTCAACTAGCCCACAGCCTGGTTAGAGATTATTTCATACTACATCCCACACACGAAGGCGCACTCAAGATATTGCCTAAAATAGCTCCCCAGTTTGTCGCCAACTTTATGACAGCGGTTGTGGAAATTTATCTTAAAGAAGGTCCGGGAGGAACCTTTTCTCCACCTCCAAAGAGCTTGCTAGAAGTTATTACATCTTGGGTGAGTAATACTATTATTATGAGTATTTAAAAGTATGAAAATCATCTAAATAATGGTAGGGAAAAAAATTTCCAATCTCTGCTAAAAAATAATTATTCTCCATAGTAGTAGACATCTAACATGTGAAAATAAATAATTAAGGAAAACTCAATTATAAATAATAGATTTATTTATCACTGTGCACATGTAATTTAACTTCACAATTTGACATGATACGTCTACCTTATTCCATTAAAAATTAACATTAAATCTAAGTGCTTCCAAATTGTGAACACGTCATCAATTGGGATTTCCAGTTGTTTATAATTCTACCTGGTACACATAGTCAAATCAAATTACATTTTAAATATTTGAAAATTTGAATTTTTTACTGTCCCGATTAATTCACAATCCTGTTAAAGCGATCCTAGATAATTATTTTTTTGCAAAACTGCTTATAAGTTATCAATGTTTACATCAAAATGGATAAAGAAATGGTTTCTGATTCGTAATATGGCCAAATACAAGATTTTCTATATCGGTAAAAAGACTCTTCAAAAGCTCGTTATGTTGTCGTACCAAGACAATCCAGGATACCATTTTATACAGTTTTGTTTGTTTTTGCGCACAAAGAAATAATGCTTCCGTGGCAACGCACTCGTTTCCACCTGCACCACAACCTAGCTTAGTGGAATAGATAAATATACACTTCATATATTTTAGAAATGCTCAGTACAGCTGAAAGTTGTGTATCTTTCCTGTATGAATAGTTCTGGGTGCTACCCTCAGGTTGACCTTTTTAATCTGTCACTCGGGCTACCTAATGTTGGACAGCCCTGTTGTATGCAATAATGTAAGTGTATATCAATGCAGAATTGGGCACCACCTTGCTATTTAACCCCTCAAAATGGAGAACACTTTACCAATATTGTAAGGAAGGCAAATTCAATCTTGTACATATAAAGCTTTTAATCAGACACCATCGACATCATTTTCACTCCCGTATTCTAAGTGGGTTGGGGGGTCAAACTCTCAAACAAGGTGCTTCTATCTTCACCTGTTTCAAATGTCTTCATCTTAATTAACTTAATCTAGGGCGATCCACTGGCCGTCTTCCCTCTGGAGTTAATATGATGACATCCTAAACATTTGTTAACACATACAACATTTGTGGCTCTTGTTCCAATACAGATTTCATATAAAATTACTACATTGCATGCATTAGATCAGTGCTCCGCAACCTTTTCTCACCTATGACACACCAAAATTCTTCCTAGAATTCTGCGGCACACCAAAAGCTAAAATATATAGGTATTAAATTGAAAAATGTCAAATACATTGAATTTGACCACGGCACACCTGTATCCGGCTCACCAGTGTGCCACGGCACACTGGTTGCGGAGCACTGCATTAGATTGAATAATTTAAAGCACCATTGAAAAAAAAATTTTTAAGTTATATTAAAATCTCATATCCTTGGAGTGATAATTTTTTACACTATATTTTATATTGAATATTATTACATGTAACAAACTCCTAAAGATGCAATGACACATCATAAAAAAATAAAATTAAAATAGTCTAAAAAAACTTCTTGCGTGAAAGTATGAGTAAATTGAAACTGCAAAAAGTGTAACTAAAGAGATTTTAATGTCCTATTCCTTATGTCCAAAAGTTTTGCTTGAAGCAAAACACATAATTGTGAAGACGCCATTTGGAAAAAGTAAAACAAAAAATAAACATTGTCAAAATTCCCTATCAAAAAGAGTAGTGTCTTCCCAGATAATTTAATTAATTATTGAAATTATTGTACATTTCCGATTTTCTAAAAGGTCTTAAATTACCTACTTGATTACAGATACAACAGATCCATCAGAAATTTCCACATTTTGGCTTTTAACAGTTCTCATTTTACATGCTTATCTAGATGTTTCCAAAACCATAGTCAAAAAATATTATATAATAATTATAGCTGAAGACAGGTTGGAATGGGTTTAATTCTGAGAGTTTTCTTTGTGAACTAGTGATGTGAGTTAAGTCTGTAGATGTACTTATGTGAACACACTTTTACGTGCCTACGCAGGTGTGTAAAAGCAAAATGTCTTCCAGAAGTAAAATTTTTACTAGCATCTATGTGTTTTTAAAATAAATTCCTATTTATTTTATTTTAAAGGTTTGTTCGAACCCTAAGCTTTGCCTGTCAGCACAACTCAACCCTGCAGTTTTGCCTAGCGGAGGAATACCAATGGCTGCTGTTTCACCACTAGCGGGACTCATACAGTGGTGTGCTTTGGCTCCACTTTACATAATATTCCCTCAAGATATTGGTAACTGATTATTTTTTAGAAAATTGAATAGATGTATTTGCACAGTATTGTGTTGCAATATCAAGCCCAAACACAGGTCATTGTGTTAGAGCTTCCTGAGATCATAATAATGATACTAGCCATCAAGTTGGTCTGGTAATTAGTTTGAGCATAGCATCATAAATATCAGCGGCACAAACTTAGGTTATGTTGTTACAGACGATTCTAAGTATACAATAGGTATACTAGGTATCAAAAAAATGTTGAACAATTTTATCAATTTAAATTAAGAATATAATAGTGAATTTAATACTTTGAAAAAGGCAAGTTTATTGCTCCGTACTGCACTCTGCTTTCAGTTTCACTTAAAATATTATCTATGATTTCTTATTCGGACAACGGATTTAAAATGCTTCATTAACAATGCTCAATTTATTTCAACATTTCATTTAATATTGGTAATAATATAACTTAATAATAACCCAAAAAATTCAATCAGATAATAAACTGACAAACACCTAGTCTGTTAAGCAAATCAAATATGTAGAAGGTGTCAGGCATGCATGATGTCATATTTGGAGAATAAAGGAGTTGTGTCATACTTAGTTAATTCATATTTTTATTAATTATTTAACAGTGTCATTGCACACAGTTTTCAGTAAGGATTAATCCCTTTTGAAGACAGCAAAATTAAGCACAAATTATTTGAAAAATGCAGAAAATTAGCAGACGTAAAGATGCCAACAAAACATGAACATAGTCAGTGAGAAAATATTTAATTACAGTAAAACCGCGATATAACGAAATCCAAGGGACCAAAAAATAAAAATTCGTAATAACGAACTCCCACATATAACGAAAAAAATAAAAAACCTACTATATGTTACGCGCCGTCGCAAAAAAATGTTGCGCGGCTTCAAAAAAGATCGCAAATTCTGCAAATAATGGAGGAAAAAGGCCACAGGGAACTGAATACCTACATATTTTTAGTAGTTTTGTTATTAAAACAGATAAGCAAATGGATAATCAAAGGAATTAAATTAAGAACAGAATCTATTCAACACCAATTGGAAGATATTTTTGTAAATTCCAGAATATTGCAAACACAAAACAATATTTTAATTGTGTTTAAATGTAGAGCCGCTTCAAACATAGTTTTGGGCATGAAACTTACAAAATAATTCAAAAATAACAATCTTACAGTTGAATCGCGGCATTTTTATAAAATGAGTCGTATATAAATTACGAAGGTATTTACCGGTAACGGCGGCAACCACTTCAAAATATATTTATAATCGTTAAAATTGTTCACTTAAAAATATATTTATAATCGTTAAAATTGTTCACTTAAAAATTATCGTTAACATTGTACACTTAAAATACACGAAAACAATAGTTAATAGAAATACAAAATACCGTACAAAAATAGTTCATAAAATATTTTAACGAATTATTTATATTATTGACAAGTTCACACGAAAACAACTGTCAAACGAAAATGAATTTATGTAAATATTCAGTTCGGTCATGCAATAATCGCGTTAAAAGCTGAACAAACTTAACTCTACAGACGTTACACTGAGACTGACATTTCCAATAAGTATATTCTGCAACTTTCGGGGGGTTCCTGTTAATTTTTGTATTTTACAGCTGTTTGGGTCTGGGTTGCAATCATATTAGAAGCGTATGCGTACGTAAAACGTGTCAGAGAACGCCGCAAGAATTATGTCAAATGGTTTTATGGGCCTGCTATGAACCCAAGAAGAAGTTTGAATTGTTTTAATACCTTGTCGGCCGACCGCCGCGCACCGCCGTAAAGGCCATAAAACCGTTCGCATACGGCAGATGCATCGGCGCGGCTTTGTAAGTGCGAAACAATATTTTCATCTTTTAACATTTTTTTATTTCGTTATAAATTTACGTAAATGTATTGGCATTTTTTCGTACGGGACAAAAATGATTTTGTTATAAATATTAACGGGATTTCGTTATATAAATGCATTTTTGTATGAAAAATTGGTTTTAGGGACTAAATTTCGATTTTTTTTTTCGATATACGTCATTTTTCGCTATATCGGGTTTCGTTATATCGCGGTTCTACTGTATAAGGATAATTTAATTTATTTATCAGAATCTTTAGTAAATGCACAGCTTTTTTTACTTGTATACAGTGCACGCCCCTGACAAATATGCCAATACAAAATATACTTTTCATCTTCTTTAATTAAAATTTCTTTCTTTCTAACACCAAATATGATTATTCACCTATAAAATATTATAATTATTAATATTCCTCCGCCATTTCTATTTTAATTCCATCTTAAGATCCCATAAAATCATAATAGTAGTGCTGATTCTATGTCATGTAATTACAACATGTGCCTATGTGATATTTTATCTCTTTTCGTTTAATACTAATTTGTCAGGTTTATTATAATCATTTTCAGATGTAGAAATGACTGACAGTACTGCTGTGCCAACAAAAAAAATGAAACTAGAAAAACAAATCAATGTATTGGAAAAGATAAGCGATAAAAGTATTGGAAATGCTCAAAATGAACTGCAGTTATATGTTAAATTACATTTAGGGGTTTTACAAAGCTTGTACGAAGGCAAAAGACCGCAAGGACCTCCTACTACAGTCAGCGCTCAGCATCTAGCGCAGGTAGTGCCACCTATAAAATTAAGACTAGAGCAAGCCAGAAGACAAGAAAACAATACTATTCTAGATGCTAATCTTCAGGTAATTTATTTCATTGTCTTAATGTGTTTTAGATACATATATCCTTAATAAATTTTACATTAGATTTTGTTTGTTTAGATTAGACAAGCAAATGCATTTTATTAATTATTGTTACAGACTTGCCTGGAAAGAGTGGCTCAAGCGACACAAGTAGCCCTGGCTAGCGGTTGTGTATATGGGAATGTCCAGAGTCTCCTGTCTATTTTGGGTACATTACCAGAAAACAGAATGCTGAGAATTGTAATCAAACATCATCAACAATGTGCATAATAAAACATTAAAAATAATTTAATACATTTACAAATTAAATAAACTAGATAACGATACTAGGCAGACTGTTTATATTTTGAAAATATAGGAGGGAATGGGTACATGAAATTTAAAATTCTTTTAGTGTTATGTATATTTAATTAGAGGTGGAAAAAAAACATAAGAAAATATCGCCAGATTAAAAAATTGTTTTTCTGCTGGAAAACATCACTTAATAATGTGTGCAATATATTTTATTTACTGAAACTGTTATCAAAATGGTCTGAATCTTCTGGATTCTTTCAGCAAAGCTATTTTCTTTTTGTCTTCTTCGAATTTCTGTCTTAAAGTTATTATGTGTTTCATTTTAGATTCCCTGATTTGGAATGAATAAAAGTTTTTCAGTTCTTTCTTCTGCTGGCGGTTCTTCTCTTGCGCTATTATCTTATTGCCAACTGATTCCTTGCGTTCAAACCCAGGTTTCTTGCTGTGTCTCGTTACAGTTATCCAGCCTTCGTCATCTTCTTCTGCCAATGATTTTGCATTTTCGATTTTGTCTTTAGTTTTTTCATCATATTTTTTCATGAAAATTTCTATTTCAGCTTTAAGTTCACTTATATTAGGTATAGAAGAATTATATTGCTTGATCCATTGAATTACTCCATTGGATGAATTATTAATGTCATCATTTGCCGGAATGAGTTCTTTAAGGTCTAGAGCTCTTTTAAGTTCAGTTTTTTTATTGAAGACTATGTAAGCAACTTTGTAACATGCTTTATTTTGTAGATGAATTATATTATTTCCCTTTTCAGATGAGGAAGGTTTATCTTGAAATTGCACAGACACTATTTCACCTGCTTCACCAAAGGCATGTTGAAGCTTTTCTTCGGAAACAAACGGAGGCACATTCAATACAAATAAGGTTCTACCCGGTGGCTTGTCGTCTGAGTGCTCTCTTACGGAGTGTTCCTTGATATATATTTTATGTCCCGTGAGACTGTTAGATAAATATTTCAATGATAGCACTGAAAGAAAAAGAATATGTAATTTTTATTATTAAAAGGGCTTTCATACTTTATACAGATTTAAACATTTAAACGGTACTAATTTTAATTTAAAACTGAATAGTTTCAGGAATGACCACTCTTTAATTAGGGTAGGTTAAAATTATACAATTATAAATACCTCACAAATACATAAATTATCAAACAATAATCTACTCCATTCAACAATTTGTTTCCGATAAACAGATCACTATGTCCTTTCCGTCTATCTTTTCTTACTTTCTATGTTCTATATTTTTCCTCACTTTGTGGTAATTTATGTATTTTAATAAGGTATTTATAATGTTAATTCTATCCTGATTGTTGATTAGTATTAAAAATGAAATCTGTAATTAAAAATAATACATTATATCATTTTAATAATAATAATAATAATAAAGTAACATAACAGTTAATGAAACTAACAGTCGTGAGAAACAAAAATATGTTTAAGATCTAGATGTAATGAACGGTGTGGGAAGCTTTAATTTAACCCTGGACTAATATAATATTGTAATTATTTTATTTCCACTGATCGTTCATTTACAAAACTCACAGTAATATTTGATGATTAGTGTGTTATGAATCAGAATACTCTGAAAGTGTGCTCGATGTTTGAAAACAGTTCAATATATTTTCAAAGACTTTGTCGCCTGTTTTCATGTATCAAATTGTTTTAAGTTACTACGAGTCAAAAAATATTATTTGTAATGTCATAGCGGATTGCCCTAAAATACGTTTAGAAGTATCTTTAGGCAGGATTAGAGAACTTAGAACACAGTAGACTGAAATCGATAAATATAGTGCCTTAACATTAGTTTACGTCACTGTTTACTTAAAATCGTCAAAATATTAGTTATGATTTATAGAGAAACGTGAAAAATAATCGAATCTTTGAATATACGTGACGCAGGGTGAATTTCAAGTCGCATTTTTTCGGATATGAAAAATCCAAGAATAAGCTTTACTAGTTAGGAATTGAGACTAGTGATATTAAATAAATACCTCGAAAACCATTAAATATTTGTTCAGACATGCTGAGTAATGTTTTATGTTAACACAACTGCAGTGAATATATTTTGACGTTGTACTAAAAAGTTGGTAGCGGAAAACATTAATTTACTCGCGAGCTAAACACACTCGTTGTCAGATTGCCTTTTTGAGGTTAGAAATTTATAAACATGTCATACAAAAACAAGCATGGCCAGTGATACAATAGAAAAAAATATATTTAGATTTCAATTAGCAAAAATTATTTAATAGAAAATTGAAATTGAAGGGTAAAATTAAAACCTAAGATGGCATTGTCGTTCCCCTGTTACTAAAGTGAGCAGGAGTAGAATTATTACCCATTACAAATGTTTTAATTCGTTCAGAAGTCAAAGCCTTTTGTTAAAAAAACTGGCTCGGGAAACACAATTTTTTGGTCATATTGTTATGTCTTTGGATAGTCAACCGGTTTAATCGTAGATACCATTATTTATATTACTAAATGGATAAATAATAATTGATGTTTAATACAAAATATAATTATACAATGTATTTTCTTTCGTAAACCACTAAGAGAAATATTGAAACTTTGTGTATTTTGATGGAGATTATTGAATACGAAGCGTTGGATAAGAATTGGGTAGCTAGTTAATAAATAAAAATGCTAATATTCTAATTATGAATGCATTTTGAAATATTTGTAAAATACATATAACAATTTTAGTGAAATACATATAACAATTTAATTTAATTCAACAACTGGAGAGCGTGCACGAGAAGATGTATGAATATGGACGAGGCAAGAGTAGTGTGCCAGGACAAAAGAATGTGGCATTGTATTCACTTGCAGCGGAAAAGTGTGATGGTAAGTTAATTGATAAAAATTCGTTATATATTGTAAATGCATATCGTAGTTTTAAACACATAAGCATATATTTACTTTAAAATTTCTAATACACAGTGTAAATTTTTAAGAGCAATACAATTTAAGCAAAGCTTTTTTTTCCAATTGATAAATGGTTAAAAATGACGTTGGTTTATTCGAGCAGTACGACACTCGCCTATTGATCAAGTGGTCAGTTATAAGTGTCGTCACGGAAGGCCACCAAGTAAAATTTGAAAATGGTGATAACGAGCTTAATAGATAGAACAAAGAAAAATAATTTAGATGGTTTGGAAAAATGCAGCGATTGGTGAATGTTATATAGACATATTAACGAAAGTGACTGGATGATCAAGAAGTAATATATATCCTGTGAAAGAAACGAATGATGCACGTGTTTTTAAAAGTATCGATTCTGCTTACTACTATGGATATGACATAATGATGTTACGTATCTATCTTTCTACTTATGCGGAACGATATGTGGGGATATCGAGCAATGAATGACGCCTGTCTTAATTTTGTAATTCGATTTCATATTTCCAGTTCATTAAAATTCCTCCTATTGCCATCTTGATTACTATGTCTCTTTTTGCTGAGATATGGCAGCATTTATGATAAATGATAAGATGTTATGCTTTTTTTCTATGAGGCAGACGTTACAACATGTGTCAAACTTCGTATATATTTGCAACGATAGTTCGCTCTAATATTGTTCATAATTATCTATTTTATTTTTAATATACCACAGTGCGTAATGAAAAATGATATATTTTTTGTTCGGTTGAACTGTGTACAGTTTTTATTAGGTGATGATATCTAATAACTCGACTGGCAAGCTCAAAGCTTCCAAGAGCTCCAGAGACTTCGACTTTGAAACAGCAGACGATCCTGAAAACATTCAATCGGGGCGACTGGTGGCTCGTCCTCGGTCGAATACCAACTCTAATGACAGCCGATTGCATCCTTCTTTGGTATTTTCTCAAAAAGATGGTCGCATCAAGCCCCGTTCCAAGAATGCAAATGAATTTCGCGAGTTCCGTGGACAGCCTAGCGACAGAAGAGGTACCGGCCGACCACGTGGAGGGTTTTCAGGGAAAAATGACCGCTATACGACCGACAACACTTATAGGAGATTTCAAGAACCGTTGATGAAGCAAAATATTGGAGATTCAAATGCCAATGTAAGTTACAATTATGGCAGCTCGAAGTATGAGTCAGATGTTAAATCCAATTTTATTTATGCCTTACCCGAAGATACCAGGATATCCAAACTTTTACGAAGGCTTTGTGGAGAGACTGACGTAGAGAAATCGCTCGCCATTTGTTCTAAACTACAAGAAGCTATAATGCTACCAGACAATGTGCGATACATAAGACGATCTTATGATATTTTGGCTGAGTCCTTGTTGGAAGTGTTATACGATGCTCCCAGTTCTGAAACAAAGGTACAAGTCTCCGCATCCCTTGGTCGAATTGGATTTGTTATGGGTCCAGATTACAAAAAACACCAAGACTGGATTATGGGTAGATTTTCCTTACAAAGGAATGAAGATGTCAAGGCAATGTTAATATTATCTTTCTCTCATTTATTTCAATTGGATTCGGAAAAACCTGCACTCGGTGAGCATGTGTCTGCTGCGATGACCCAACTTCAGAGCGTAATCGAGGCAACAGATTCAGCCAAAATTTTTACAGTTGCGATTAAAGCTATTGTTACTGTGTCCTTGTCGTATCCGGAAGCTTTTGCCAAACATTTCATCGATATGGTTGACATACTCGTCGGTTGGCACGTGGATGCCGCTCAGTCGAAGAAGATTAAAGATTTTGCTCTCGCAACATTGGGAGAGTTCAGTAATCATTGGCGAGCAGATTTAGTATTTTCTGTTAAATTACTAGGTCAATTTCTCGAAGATATGGTGGCCTACGGAGAGGAGCTAACCCAGATGACAAGTGGTAGCTTCAGTGACCACGAAGACCCTCCCGCCAGTCCTGAGGAGTGCATGCAGAGGATTACATCCTTCATCAACGTATTCAACACAGTAACAAAGAGTTTGGGAGAGATGTTGAATCCTAATGTGTCTCCAACAATCACGTGGTCATTTTTAAATGAATCTTTTACAAAAATGATGAAGACATACTTATACACGCTCAAAATAAACTTCAACGATGAATTGATCATTGCTGGAAACGAATGCATTTTCTTATTTTTGGCGTACTTGCAAGCTAAAGTTTCTTCAAATTTCAATTTACTGTGTGAAGTTATCAGCTTGCAATTAAATAATTGCTCAATAATGTCCGATGAAGCAACCATATCGCTTCTAAGTTTGATTAGAAAAACGATAAAAGAAATATCTGGGAATTTACCTATAGAGTTTATCAAAACCATCATTGGCCGAGATTCAAATTTACTTAAATTAAGAGTTTCTCATAATCACATTATTCGAGAAGCCGTCGTGGTCGTCTATCAAAGTTTTTTGAACTTAAAAAACATACCGCTTTTGCAAGATGCCTACAAGTATGTTTTAAGAGACTTGGAATTGTCTTATAAAATGTTTGTGCCAGATGTGGAGATTCTCTCTTCCACCATTCTCAGTGACTCGCCCACTTACAGTGAATCCGAGGCGGAACTTATAATTCTGTTCAATCTGTATTGCCTCACCGATATTGCTAATGCAAGCAACTCTATAATAGGCATGTGGGCCCTGCAGCCGAGTATTCTAGAATTGCTCGCCATTAAGCTGAAGCCGTACGACCAGAAACTTGCCTTTGAGAATCCATTGGTGCAGTATTCAGTAATATATTTGTTGTATTCTCATTGTAAAAAGAATAATCATTTTATTGCTTCGAGCGACTTAATATCGTATGGTCAACCGAGATCAAACGTTTGTGATATTTTTGGATTGTCTAATATATCATTGGGGGAAGTTTCAAATGTAAGTCCAACATCGGGGCATTTTGGAGTAATAATAACATTATTCAAAAAGTTGTTCACCTGCAAATTACAAACGGATACTTTTGTCCTATTGTTGAATTGGACAAATGATATTTTCACCCAGCTTCGCAAATATTTTCCTGTTGGATTGAATTCTAAATTACTGGTGGAGTTGATAATTAATATTATCGATATTGGTTTTACAATAAATGAAAGAATTGTGGAAGGAGTTGCGCACAATATGAATACACTCATGAACCATTCTAATATATCCTGGAATGCGAGTGTAATGTTTAAATTGGGAGAATTGTGCATAATTCATTTGGACAACAACAACGATTCTATCAGGCAGCAGTTTGCTGCAATTGTTCCATTTATTCCATGGGACATTATAATTCTTCATTTGATCAGGTCATCAGATGTAAAAACTGAAAAGTATAGAGCATCTAAACTACTGATATTGGATAAAATGAATATTGTTAGCACTCAGAAAGAACATTTAATGAGAGATGCCTGCGGTCAAATGTCTACGCAGCAATTCAAAAAGTTTATGAGCTATTTGCTCAATGCCATTTCTTATAAAGATGGTTGGCTTCCTGACGCATTTATTAATTGTTGGCCCTTGAAGAATGGCGATGCAAACAGTAGCCATGTATCATTTTTTCGACAGTGCTCTCAGCATTTTGCATCAGTGTTAAGTATGTGGGCCACGTGGGAAGCGGCGCGGTTGTGTGTCACTCAAAAACTCAGAACCCCTATCGGAAAACCCCAGGAAACATTCACTCACATTGAAACTGCCATCAAACAACTGGCTAGAAAATTAACTTCTTATAAATTGACAAATGATATTAAAGACAATAATAACATGGAAAGAAATATCATTTCAGAATTAAGACGAAGCAGATTATTGATGGAATTCTTGGAATGCTTGGAAAAAGCTATACATAATGCGGCTGAAGGTTGCGCTACGGTAATGTTACCTGTTATTCCGACAGTGAGAACATTTTTCCACACTAACAATTCTACCTGTCGAGAGTGGCTTAGTCGCGTAAGGCCTGCAGCTCTAGTTGTAGGACTCCACGCTGGTCACGCGTCAGCTGTTATACGCCATGCACATTCCTTACTTTTGTCATCCAGCTCTCTCACTGTAGCTAACTCAACTCCGATTCTAACAGTCGATGTCCTTACTTATTGTCTATCCTTAGCGAGGGCTCTCCTTCAGCTTAAAGAACCAGAGGCCTTAACAGGTCTGTACTCGTGGATTATTAAGAAATATCATGTAAAGTTGCCTTGGTTGAAAGCAGCGGCTGACCAAAGTGCAAATAAGTATGAACTGGCTTTAGAAAGTTACTTCTCAATTCTATTTTTAAAGCCAAATGAAGGTAAGCCGATGGATACTGAAACTCTTCAGCCTTCGAAAGGAGAAGCTTTTCGCGCCTTAGACGATGTTGAAAAACACTTTATTAATGACCAGATTAGAGAGTGCTATAAAAATATTCAGTGCTGGTCAGATCTCAAAAATTGGATAGAAAAGGAAAACAATATATTTTCAGAAAATCAGAATGACAAATCGATAAATGAATCGGTAGAAATGTCTTGCCTCGACAAGTTTACTAATGAAGAAATTATATTTCCCAAAGACTTTTGTGATTGGGATAAATGGATAACTGTCAGTCAAATTTCTAAGCAAGAATGGTCATGTTTTAATCTTTTTGACAAAACTGAATCAAAGTTAAAAAATGCCGCATTTAATGTTTTGCTTCGACCCGATAGCTTGCCCAATGCTACTCAGAACATTGAAGAATGCTGTGAAATTCTTCAGTCGAGTCTTCACGAACTGTCTAGAAATCAGCCGTGTGAATTTCTCTCCAATAACCATATTTTGCACTACGCTGCTACTGGGTTAAAGAATATTATTATTGATAAAAAAATAGAAATGAATCCTTTTGCAACATCATTGGGTCAATCGACACTAAAAAACATTGATCCTTCTACACTCAGCAAAATTATGTGGTGGTCTGATTATTTTTTGAAGATTCATTCTTCGGAAGTTGAAATTAATGCGACCGAGAGTATGAGACTCGATTTGGTGAAATCCACGAGAAAGCATTGCAACGAAAACACTTCAAAAAGAGAATTGATTAAATACTTTGCAACTTTTAAACATCAGAGTCTTGCCGAGTCGTGTATCGAGCAGCTAGAAGATGTTTATGATTTATTTGTGAGATCCACAAATTCTTATGATATGAATATGTGGACGCTTAATAATGTTACTGCTATAATGGAAACGTCAAAGTTACTATACTTACAAGAAGATACAAGAGAAATGGCCATCAATTTATGTGCTAGCGCTTCTCTCGGTGTATCCCAGAGGCTGACGTTAGCAGAGCATACCTATGAATTTAGAGAAAAAGGAACACGGATGCTTTTAACCCTTTCCAAATGGGTTCAAAATGAAAATGATAAATTGCTCATTAATAATTTGAATTCTCCCTTAACTAAATTGGTCACCGCCCTGCCTGAAATCGGACTCGTAAATAATAATGTTTCGGCTAATGTGATTCCCATTTCAGATTCAGCTGTAGGAAAATTACTTCAATTCAGTGTGAACCAATGTCCTGGTTTGGCTAAAGCCTGGTTCACATTCGGTTCCTGGTGTTTCCGATGGGGCAGAAAAATGGTTGAGTACAGTTCGAATATAGGCGGGCAGCTGACGGAAAATGACAAACTTCAAATTCAGAGCGTTATGTTGCTCGGCAGTCCGGAAGATTTTGAAACAATTTGCGAAATATTATCCAAGACCCGAGTCACATGCGATGACGAGGATATAGATTGGAATGAAATAAACACTTCAGAAATGATCGAAAGCCAATTAAGGAGTGTCACATCATTGCGCAATGCATACCCAGATCATCTGATACTGTTAGTTGATATTTGGAGACAAGCACAAAAAAGAGTGTTTTCATATTACGAGCTTTCTGCTGATGCATACTTTAAGTTTTTAGAATTAAGTTCAGCTAGTGAAAATGTTAATCACAATGGTGAATGCGCAATAGTCACAGCTACTTTAAGATTATTGAGGTTGATTGTGAAGCACGCCATGGAATTACAGAACGTCTTGGAATCAGGGTTAGCCAATACACCCACACATCCTTGGAAAGTTATCATTCCACAACTATTTTCAAGATTAAACCATCCAGAAAATTACGTTAGACGCAGAGTATCTGAATTACTGTGTCGCTTAGCTGAAGATACTCCCCATTTGATCACCTTCCCTGCTGTGGTTGGGGCTGTTGAAAATGAAAAAATTAATTTAGCTGACATCAGTTTTCCTAAATCTATTTTTATAGATACAGATAATACGGAAATATGCACCGGCGATACAGTGGATAATAGCGATGCGGAGATTGATAAAGATAACGATTTGAATTCATGTTTTATGGATATGGTAGACACATTATCTAAACAGGCACCTGAGACTATATTGCAAGTGCAGATATTGGTGAAAGAGTTGAGAAGAATCAATTTGCTGTGGGATGAATTGTGGTTGGGAACTTTGGCTCAGCACCATTCAGAGATCACCAGGCGCTTGGCCCAATTAGACATGGAAATATTGAAAGTTAAAAATAATGTCACTCTTCAACAAGACGAGAAAGAAAAATTAATCAGCGAAAAGCACCGCATTATTTTAAAGCCGATTTTATTTGTCTTGGAGCAGTTGGCTGATATAACATCTGCAACACCGGAAACACCTCACGAGCTAAACTTCCAAGAGAAATTTTTAGATTCTATCACCAATATGTTGGAAAAATTAAGAAATCCTTCAGATCCAGACAAACCACAAGAATCTTGGTTGCCAATTAAGGAACTACAGATAAAACTTCAACAAAAATCTAGCAAGAGGTCTTCATATATGCTAAAGATGTCGGATATAAGTCCTACCTTGGCTAGAATGACTGACACTGTTATTTCAATGCCCGGTGTCCACACTTCTTCAAATGTCCGCGTCACAATCATGTCTATTAACAATACTGTTGCAATACTTCCGACGAAAACTAAACCAAAAAAGTTAATTTTCCACGGAAGCGATGGTAAAACTTACACATACCTGTTTAAGGGCCTGGAAGATCTACATCTTGATGAAAGAATTATGCAATTTTTATCTATAACAAATACAATGATGGCTCATGACAAAGAAGATAATTGTGATCAAACGTACAGAGCCAGACATTACTCTGTGATTCCGCTGGGTCCCCGTTCAGGTCTCATCAGTTGGGTTGACAATCTTACCCCCCTTTTTGCTCTCTATAAACGCTGGCAACAACGGGAAGCTGTCACCATGTCTGCAAAGAATAACAAATTTGTCACAGTTCTAAGGCCATCAGAATTATTTTACAACAAATTAACTCCATTATTGAATGCCGCCGGTGTCAACACAGAAAATAGAAAGGAATGGCCTGTTGGAATTCTTAAAAAAGTACTCGTCGAGTTGATGGCAGAGACACCTAAGGATTTATTAGCCAAGGAGTTATGGTGTGGTAGCGTAACACCGGGTCAGTGGTGGCGAACAGTGAGACGTTATAGTTTTTCCGTAGCGGTGATGAGCACAATCGGGTATATCATAGGACTCGGAGATCGCCATCTAGACAATGTGTTAGTGGACTTGAGCACTGGTGAATTGGTACACATTGATTATAATGTTTGCTTTGAAAAGGGCAAAACTCTACGAGTTCCGGAAAAAGTGCCCTTTAGGATGACACCAAACTTGGAACACGCTCTGGGAGTCACCGGTGTGGAGGTAAGTGCAATTTGATAATTTTTATTTTTGTTAAAATGCGTTTGTATTATACATATGTATTATAGAGACCAAGCTATTGTTTTTATATAGGAAGTATGGAAGTCATGGGTATTATAGGGGTTACCTGTCCTTGGCTGGCTTGAGTGATCACTTTACACAATTTTAACATTCACTAATTCTACCCATGGGCGACTGACATCTATAATATGTATTGATAACAATCCCTCTGGGGACAAAATCCAGTAATTGTGTTCTTAGAAAAATTTTGACATACTCAAAATCCTGAATGAACTTGAACCGTTATTTTTTTCGTTCTGTTTCGGTAAAAAAAATATCTTTTCAGTTGCGGTTTTTGGTTCAGCTCATATTTAAGTATTAGCAAGTTAATGTAAATACGCCCACACCGTTCACACCTCTCTTTATACGGTTTTTCGCTATAACTTAAGGTTATCACATGCAAAATGTTAAAGGAGAATATTTGGTAGCGTGTACGGTGCGCTGCGGAATAGAGGGCAGATTCTGATGTAGCTAATATGCAGATAAAATACATTTTTTTATTCACGTTTAATTGACTTTCTCTAGGCATGCCAACTTTTCACAGGGCTCTGCTTTTAGGAACAAAAGTATGACAACAATATGGAAAGAATCTAGTAGTTTGTTTTATTCTACAAGTTATTTTTATAGGTATGGGTGTATTTACTCTTGCTTTTCCGTTCACAAGTGTATAATATGTTCATTGATATTTTCATCATATTAAATCAACTTTATTTAAGTAGATAATAATGTATCTTATCATTTAACTTATCACTGTTGGTAATTTATTAATTATTTTGGAAAAGGTTTACTAGATGAGTTACGAAATTGAAGCGTTGCCTTGGAAACCACCTATTATACATATTATATATATTGCTGGGTGTTGCGGACATAGGCCCAACAATCATACCAGGGCAGCAAGCCCTTTCTTACACTTTTTATAATAATTAAAAATAAAGTTGTTGCATTGAAACCATTTTATTTTTACAGTAAAACATACATAACATAAAAGAAGACAAAAAAAACATCAGTAAAATATCCTCTAGCATTTTCTCACTTAAATGACTTGTATTATCTCGTAGTATGAATTTTAGGCCTGAAAACTTTATCCCTTTCGACATTACGATACCTTGAATCTATACGCAGATTGAAGCTAGGTTATTGGATGCAGGGCAATAGTTTATAGGCCCCATAAAAAATAAAATACCTGTAACAGTGGTTATGAGTTATGAACGTCAAGAAAACTTGCGTCGTTCACATGCTCTTCTTCAAAGTCAAGACGCTTGTGTACACACAGTTTGTTTACAAACTCCCAACTGCACACTGCACACGAGTTGCCTACTACGCATCTAGTGGCCACTACACACATCACACATTATATAATTAGTACATACAACAAAATAGCTTTTATCAGCAAAAACTTTTCTCGTAAATCGAAAAAAACAAAAAAATTAAATTGAAAATAATATCAGTTCGGTTTCGGTTTTCATTCCGGCAAAATAACAGTTTTTTCCGGTTTTTGATTCGGTTCCGGTTCGGGTCCCTGCTCAAAATATTATGAATGTGTATTTGTTTACAATTTTATTGGCCTTTTACATATTCCAGCTTGCCTTTATAGTACAAATATTTTTAATCTGCTCCACGCTCAAACGTTTAGAAAAAATCTATAAATACATAGATTGTTCGAAAACTTTTTTTATTATATATATTTATACGTCCATGAGGCAGTTAAGCCGTTAATAATTTTTGAAAATAATATTTACTGGTACTGTAATTTTATTAAAAAATATGACATGCTTAGTAAAATCAGAAAATACCATGAAAAAGACGCAATTTAAATCAAGATTTAAAAAGGAAATAGGCACACTTAGACCTAGTTTTGTGCTTAGGATATGTTCCTGGACTAAATGAAACACCGTTAAACGAGGTCATTTTAACACATAGTAAATAGGGAAAGGGGAACACGCGGCAAAAAATAAACTAATTTACTTTAATTTGAAGTTATTTTTATATTAATTTGCATAATAATTTATGTTACATAACACAGAAATATAAAAATCATTTTTGTGATTAAGGTCCTGGTTCTTCTGAAATTCTTGATTTTTTTGTGATGGAGTCATCTAGTGTCATTTGTCATTGCTTTCTTTTTCTCTTGTTAAGCAAATGTCGGTAGCAGGAGATCCTTTGCTTTGCACTTCTTTCAAAATCTGGACCATTCGCTGCAATTTGATCAATGATTTTGGTTATCGTTACCAAACTTATAATAAGGAAATATGCAGTAAGTTCTTCGCATTCTTCGTTTTCAAAATCACTGTTTTCAACTTCTACATGAATTACTTGTTCTGCCGGTTCTTGAAGGTCGTCATTGGTAAGGCTCTCACCAGAAACCTGCAGTAACTCCTCAATATCCTGCTCATCTTCATCTCCTAGTCTTGCTGTATCGATTAGGTTGACAATTTGGCCAATGATAGGCTCTTCAACAAGTTGAAAATCCTTGGATACCTCCGACCATGCATTATTCCACACTCCGTGAAAACATTTTTCATTTAATTCTCGCCAAGGGAAGTCGATATTGCCTATGGCATCCATGATGTTATATTTTTCTCAAAATTGCATAATTAATTTTATTTTCGCCCTTCTGTTTCATCAAGTAGCGTGGACACTGTTTCGCCACTAATGAACATGATGCACGAAAACAAACACACCAAACAAACAATCTGATGTTGCCAGCTCTTGCCATGGTGGCGTCATCATATTGCATACAATGAAATGCTGCGATCATTTGAATCAACATAAATTTTGAGCTTTTTTTAGGCTTCAAGCAGACCGCATTATATCGAATCAGCGTTAATCGAGAAATCACTAAACAAGGTCTTAGTGTATACTAAAAACATACAGATCATTCTATTAACACTGATTGTGAACACCAATTCAGATTGTTGCCGATTGAGCGAATAATCGGCCCGATTATAAATGATAGTAATCAATCCATTGTCCCACTGAACACTCTATTAGGGCGCCTGAGATTTCGACGATGATGTTGATTGCGATGTCTGTAAATAAAAAAATAATAAATAAAAAAATTAGGTAAATTTTTAAGTAATATTTGAATAGCCACCATTTTGAAACAAGATTGCGGATAAGACTGGTAATAAACTTAGCTGAGATATCTACCAGGTCCATTTTTCAGATAAGTTTTATTGAAATTTAATCAATACTTTATTATGTATGTAGATATTTTACAAATTTAATTTTTATAAAATGTTACTGTTGAAAAAAGTATGAAGCAGGTTTCGTGACATTGGTGTATAACATTAATGTGAGCGCTGTAAATCCGATTTGACCGAGCAATTTTTATTAGGTTTTAGATAGAGACATCTGTTGAATTTAAAAAACATCATTTTAATTTATCGTCAAAGTGGTCTAAAACTTTGATTATTTATTAGTGCCATCTGTCTGAGCGAAAAAGTATCGTTTCAGTTTGTTCTCGAATCGATAGAATGCTTTGAATTATATTTCGTATTCTTCGCTAGGTATCTAATTTCTACCCAATTAAAATAAAGTTGTTTTATCTATGCATATATATATATAGTACTTGATCCTTTTTTAAATGATAAAAATTGGGCATGTCTATAATTAATCATTTTTTTTATTCCTAATTTTACTAAAAGGATAGGAACCGTTCATGTGAATATTTTAAAACATGGGCATATTAATTTTTCTCTAATACATCAATTTCTTTATATGTACATGAAATGCCTTTTTGTTGATTGTGAATAATGTGCTATTAAAATACAACGTGAACGATCAATCAGGAAATCGATTATTGCAATTTTAACATTATTGCACGAAAAGGTACATAACTTCCTCGTGATATGAAGTTTAAAACAATCGACTATTATTTACGTTTAGATACCTCAGAGGAGACGCGATTTGTTTCATTTTATTAAGACTGTGCGAGAGAAAGATGACGGAAAAGGTTCTGCTCCAGTGGCGGATGTATAAAGTTCCGCAAGTCGCAACTGCACAGGGTGCCGCTTTCTCCGAGATAGCGAAAATAAAAAAGGAAAGAATTAAAAAAATAAGGCCTTGAAATACTGTTTTAGTTCTAAAAATACTGGTAGATTCGGCTGCCTTCGGACATGCTTTGTTGGGTCGGATCGGGTGCTCTAGGCTCTAGGTGTTACTGTTGATAATTTAAACCCTAACCTTTCCTCTCCGGTGATGTAAACTGAGTTTACATTGCCTCTAATTATGTGAATGTCTCTGAGACAAAGACAGAGTTCAAATTTTAGGTATTCCTCCGTAATATATTTATGTATAGGATAAAATAATTACAATATATAAGTATTTACTATACGCAACAATAAAAAATGTTTTCTCAAAGAACCTGACGTGATTCGTATGTCTACGTGAAGAGTGGTGCGGAAGGCGTAGTGCCGAATGCCGATCGTCACTTTAGTTATGCCAGCAGTCTACTCTCCCCGAGGCACGGCGAGAGGAGCCGAGCACGAGAATGTACTGCAGCTCTCGGCTTGCATAGCCTATTCTCGTGTCGACATGGGTCGTCTCGCTTCCCTTCGCCTCGCACGCCTCGTCTCGCCCCGCCCCGTCCACGCTCCATTCCGGCCGGGGCACGGTGAGGAGCCTCGGAGAGAGTGGATTGCTAGCGTTAGTGGCAGAGCGAGAGCACACGTTGGTCGAGTTAGATGTGTCTTATACGTATTTGTGCTATCGTTCCGTATGACCAATGTTTTTCTTATTCTTAGCACTTTTTCACAATAATTAATATGTATATATATATATATATATATATATATATATATATATATATATATATATATACGTATCAACTATTATTTTAGTGATTAATGTAAGTAATAAATGTAAAAATATTAATATTTATCCGGCTTAAAAATCACAAATGTCTCCATGTACACTGAGTTTTCAGCACCGGAGCGCGCGATATTATTTAGCACCGTATGGGAAAGGTTAACATCGTCTCTAAATCTGTTGTGTTGCGGTTTGTGATATTATTATTTTGGGGGCCCAATGTGTCGTAAATCCGACCCTGATCTGATCATCAAACAAGCAATGCTCATAAACATCGTTCATCAGTCGATGATGATACGGAAGTAACAGTTATTGTATTTATTTTTATTTTAAAGAGAGTACATTATTATTTGTGAAGTTGTAATTTTTTCAGAATATAGTTTATTGATTTTTTAATACAAATTAAATTTATCAATTGGAAAGATATACACACAGATATACTCAATTTATCGAAAAAATATTTTAGATGCCACCGGGATTTGAAGCAGGATCTTTTCCTATATTATTATTGAGTTCTGTTAGTTTGCGTAAAGCATTTATTTAAATGTTACGGCGGTTAAGGCCATTTTCAAACTGTGGATAAACCTAGTACAATCGACTTAATTATATGATTTTAGTTACCCCCTCCTCTACGGGTAATTAGGTGGTTTCGCTGAAGCCGATGTATATTAATAATATTCTTAATAAAATAAATAGAGGCACTTATAAAATTTACAGAAACGGGGAAAATTGACAATTAAACTTAACATAAATTTTTTCAATAATAAAGTCATTAGCAATAGCAAACATGGTTATTATATTGTTTATACTTACTCGTAATACCGTTCAGACAGCAGCCACTAATTTTACACGCAGTCTTTATTGCCATAGAATTTAGTTATTGTACACAAAAATAATTATACTTCTCGTCATCGTAAGAAATATATTTAAGTTACCTGATAAACGCGGATTTGTTGGCATTGAAATTGAATTAAGTTAGAGATATAATTTGTTGTTTGTTTTTAATAAGTTTTTCCCGCCAATCTAGGCGGCTTTGAATATTGACATAATTTTAGTGGTTGCAATTTTAGGTAAGAATACCGGTTGGCGCTTTTAAAATTTGTTACATAACCTCTAACAACTTCGTCTTCTTTATCCTGTCTGCGTATATTGCTAGACATAGGCCCCCTTCGTTACCTTGCACGCCTAGTATTTATTCTCAGAACACAATATGCGGCTGTTTTGGGCCTTGGTGGGACTCTAGGATGCGAATATATGCGTCCGGAAGGTGGCATCTCGTTTTGACCTAGTCTACTAGCTCCAAACAGTTCTCACGATGTTATTGAACTCTGTTCCCTGCTGTCCAATACTGATTGCTACCGTCCGCGGTGACGTACATCCCAGGTATTTGATACTGTCGACACTCGAATGTTCTGTTCCAGTACCAGGGTTGTGGCGTATCTCGACAAGTTTCGTTGTACAGTTGCGAGTCTGCCAATAACCTCTTGTGGGTCCCTTGATTTTCCAAATTCCAAATCATCATTTTAAATTGTTAACTTTGTTTTATCAACAACCAACGAAATTTAACTATAAGTCCCGTTCTAAATTTTTTTCCTAAATATTATTCTAATAATTTTGTATCAAGTAACAATTTAAGTTAGGTATTAAATTTATTTTTTAAAAATAGATTCTGTTAAAGAAACAACGTAACATATGTTTTTTTTTTTATTAGTTAATGACATCCTGAAGAAGAAAATGATATTTTTCGAAACCAGTAGATGTATTTTTAATTCATTAAGTGGTTAATAAAACAAAGTTAGTAATTTAAAATAATGAATTTTAACCACAAAGTGGATTTTGCTAATCTTGAAAAAAAAACAAATCACTTAATTTCGGGGAAAGGGATACAGTTATTTTTTATATTTTAAGGCAGATTTTGCCAATTTATTAAAAACTGATAAGATACATCCAATATTCGGCCTTTTGATTGTTATATTTATATATGGAACTAATGTTTCTTCTAGGTTAGATCGCGTTTTTTGTGGATGGTTTTCTTTGACGAAAACTAGACCGATATTTCGGCACGGTATTACGTGCCATTGTCAAAACTTTGTCTCAAAGTATAACTGTATTTGTTCGCGGGAAATATACGTCTCCCTCAGTCGAGGTTTATGTCTCCCGCGAACAAGTACGTTTGTGCTGTAACTTTTTGAAGCAAAGCCTTGACAATGGCACGTGTTACCGTGCCGAACGTCGATCTAGATATCCTCAAGGAAACCATCTAAAACAACGCGATCTAATCTAAACGAGACACCGGTGTTCGTGAAAATCTTAAATTAAATATATATGTATATACATATATATGAGGAGATGAGGACGGGAATTGGAATCGTACTAAATGAATTGTTCTTATGTTTATATTTATCTACACTTATACACATAATAAATAATTTAGTTTATTTTGCCAGGAATTTTTCTCGATACTATCTACTATCCACAAATGCTTTTGTTTATCTTAGAAATAAAATCCTAAATTACTTTAATATCTGTTCGTTACAAATGATAATTGAATGGGAAATTCATACATTTCATTGAAGCGAATTGTCAAATTCATTTGAAAATGTATATAACACCTTTTTGTTCTGAATTAAATATATTTTTTAAATGGTGAACAAGAAGTAAACAAAGTGTCAAATATTTGATAAAATTGGAACATTGCAATACATACTACTGTAAGGTGATTTGAATGAAATTTTATGTAATACATAATTATAATTGTTTAAAAATTTAAACGTCAAGTTATTTTTCTTGATTTTTCATTTGACGTTGGATATTAAAAAGTGTTTGTGGTGTATAGTTTATGATGTTTCATTAATATGGAAGACGATCTAGTTCAGAAAAAGCGATGCTTAGATAAAGAAAGACAGCAAAAATGGCGAGCCCGATAAAGTACAACATTAAACAGACTGCGTAGGGAAAGTGTCGATAGAATGGGTAATTCGTCACGCGCAAGAAAGATGGGAACAAAAGCAAACTAAACATCCGTTGTTTATAAATATAATGCATTCCTTTCGTGTGCACATATTTGACTTTTGTTATTAATTTATTGCATCGTGTATTATTTACCATTTGAAATATTAACGGGCTCTCGAGATTAGTGCGGTGTGAATTTGGCAAGTTTTGAAATAGTAAACACAAACTATAGTTTCCCGTTCATCTACTCAATATGAAGCCACTGCAGTGCTGCGATTAGAAATGTGAAATTAAAGTTCCTTCAGTAAACGCAATATATTGACAGCCAATTTATTTTTATTATCAAATATTTACCGGTACATTTTTTATGTATTTCTTCAACTAAATACAACGCTCGGGTAGTGAGGAAGTGGTGCAGGAAATATCATGTTTCATGTTCTTATTTAATGACTATGCACATCGAGATTTTGAGAACTAAGTCTATTTTTTAAAATTATAATTTCATCACTACACTGAATAGTTTTATACAAAATACTTTCGTTTGTTAACATCTTGAACTTTTACATTATGCGTCTCCGTGTGTCCTATGGGCAGTGTGGCCACCGAGTCACCGTCGGAGTCTTTGCTGCTCGAGTCTATCATCTTCATGCTGTTCCTGTCCAGGGCGTCCTCGAATCCGAGGTTTTCTATGATATGGCACCCGCTGATGCTGTCAGACATCCCGGCCTCGAAGCCCGCATTCTCTATTATCCTACACCGGTCACTCGTCACACTGTTGTTGTTGATCCCCAGAGTTCGGTCTCTCGCGTTGGCGTCCTTGTGTTGAACGCTCGTCCCGTTCTGAATCGCGCCTTCGGTCGCTACCGTTTCCTCGACGGCCGGCTGCTCCTGCCGGCTGATGGTCTCCAGTGGCAGCTTCCTCTCCGCGGAGGCGTGCGCGGTGGTGTTCCTGAAGCTACGCCCGAACTCGGGGCAGTCTGGGCTCTGACAGCGCAGCAGCCGCAGGAAGGCCCTCCGGAAGCCGGTGTTCTTCCAGGCGTAGATGAGCGGGTTGACCCCCGAGTTGGCCATGGCCAGCGAGAACACGGCTTTATATAGCACGGCGTTGTTATTTGTGGGGGAGGTCACGGCTTGGGTGCAGATCACCGCTACGTAGGGCATCCAGCAGATAGAGAAGCTTCCAAGTACCATTAGCACCACCTGAAATCACCACCACTAATTAATATATTTAAGTGAGCGATTGTATTTTTCGATTCAACTAAATATTGTTTAGTATCAGGGGTCAAGATTCAAGAAAGTAATCCATTTTCCCTTGCCTTCAGGCTCCATGATACCACACCATATAAAAATATAGAATGCACCAGAAACTGTACAAGCCTGACCTTCGTTGTCTTTCCAAGTTCTTTGTCAAGTCGGGACGTGATGACATGAAGGCAAGGAAAGAAATACGGATTGATGCCTTTGAGATGAGGTGCTGGAGTCACATGTTGCGCATACCATGGGCGGCGTGACGCAAGAAGAGACATTTCCATTCTGCAAGAACTGAGACGAATTCTTCCACATTTTGGGGGCATCTTGCGAGAAGGGAAGATAGCTTGGAGAGGCTTGTTGCTGTGGGCCACGTCGAAGGACGAAGAGGAAGATCCCCACCGAGCGGAAAAGGTGACAGGCGTAAGATGAGAGAAGTGGAGGAGCACAGTCACGAGGAGATCGCGACCTTCAGTCAGTCAACGGGAAGGAGATCTTGTTCGACCAAACTTCTTAATCAACGCATAAATATGGTTACATTCTACTACTCGTATTGCGGTTATTAGTAATATCCGCTGATAATACTTTTCTTTGTTTGTGGTAGTGAATAATGAAATAGTTTATTTGAACCTGAATACTCTTCCAATCGTTGGGTCCTCCGGACTGGAGATAGGTGGCGGTGCGCATGCGCTTGGTGTGGAGCGCCGCCTCCCGCCATATTCTCCAGTAGAGCACTAGCATCACCACCCAGATCATGGAGAACATTGGAGCTAGCACGTTAGTCGTGAACTCTCTGGGGATAACCTAAAATCGAACACACCTTGATTGTTGTATTTAATTACGATCGGTCAAATTTCTCCATACCATAAAGTTGAATTTTTCTTACATTATATTGAACTATATATACAACTAAACAAATACAATTTTAAGTCATTTAAAATAATATGATAATAATGTACATATTCTGATTAAAGGTATCATAAATATGAAGGTGATAACTTTGATGAAATGTTTATTTCCCGTGTGGTTGACGTCACGATCATTGATCCGCGTGTTGTGTATTTAAATGATATGCTCGTCATAACATTAACACAGGTATTTTAATAACTTTTTAGGTGTACGATAATTGCTTTCCAATTTTATGTTTGGGTTTGCGAAGTTCCATTTATCAATCTCCATGCTTTTAATCGGTGATATTTCCGTTGTCCGGTATAACAGTATGGTTCGTGACAATTGTGTCGTGAAATAGTTAAGTTGATCACGATACACCAAAGCGTCCTTACTGGCATTAAAAATGAGCAAATGAACAGTAACCTTGTGCATATCGCAGGAGCTGGCCATTCCCCAGTTGTTCCAGAAGATGGGCACCACGCTAACCCCCACGGCCATCATCCAGCCCACCCCCATCAGGGTGCCGGTAGCCATCTTGCTCATGTACCTGCTGTAATGCAGCGGATGCAGGATCGCCACATATCTGCGCAATAAATACAGATATTAATCATTTTGGATAGCTTTGTGTTGATTTAAAATACGACTTCAAACCGCACACGGTTTAAGACTTTGTTACGAATTAAACGAGATGTTCAATCTGACGTACCTGTCCACCGCTATGAGTATGAGGTTGAGAATCGACGCGCAGCAAGCCAGCGTGATCAGGATGAACCTGAGAACGCAAGTGGTCTTCATACTGCCCAGATCGTCGTCCAAGTAGAAAGCGAGATGGTACGGCAACGTGAGACCGACGCTCAAGTCAGAGATTGCCAGGTTCAGCACGAACTTGTTGGATATCAAGTTAGACAGTCTCCTGCTCAGGGTGACAGCGAGGATGGTGAGGGTGTTACCGCAGAGGATAAAGATCATCAAGAGGCCGTCTATGATGGTCCACACCCACACGGGCTCGAAGCGCTCGTCGTATCTGGTTAAGTTGTCCCGGAAGATGGCCCCCGTGGTGTTGGACAGGCTCATCTCCCCTCCTGACAGTATCTCCTCCGCACGTGTCATTTGATACATCGTATAATTTGTTAAAACGGCTTCCATTTTACTCATCTTTAAAAATAATTAACACCTAATTGGAATGTTATCTATTTTCCCGTTTACGAATGCCGGTCAATTCAATTTTTTAAATCACAGATTGTTTATACACCAGCAATTTATTAGAGGTTTTTTTTTGAAAATTTGTTAAAAAGTTTATCTGATGCAGTGTGAACTTGATATGCATGTTTCACTGTCACTTTGCCGTGCGCGATTAAATCTACTCAGCCCATCTTGGCGATATTGTCCACGCGACCAAATAATAGTCCACCGGCTGCCCAAATTGTCCCTGATCTCCTCCGGAGTGTCGTCCATAATCACAGATAGGCACAGCATCTGCGAAATTAAAATATTTAGTTTTAAGTACAGATAATTAATCTTTTGAATACGATTTATTTCTGTTTAAGTAACCCGCATTCCATTGTTTAATACGTGAAATATTTAGTAAAATTTCGTTTGTACGCCGCGGTTACGTAAGTCAGTCATGACCTTTGAGTCTGTTACGGATTGAAATGAAAATGTTAGAACATCTATCCGTTTGACGTTCTTACGATATTACGTCTAAGGTTTTCTTTCTACGCTTTGGGTTGTCTTTTATTTTCATCAATGTCAAAAATTTCCGTCTGCAGTTTTCTCAATTTCATTTTCATTTCGCTTATTTTAAAATTTACGTTTATTTACTTTGGCCGAGAATACTTTCTACGAGTCGACAATTTGGATATGCAGTAATTATATTTACGTAATACACGGTAATTGCATTAATATACTTAAGTTTATAATTTTTCAAACGGTAGACTTTCAAGAAAAAACTCCACACATTAATGTAATATTGTATTCGTACTCGTGTGATTTTAGGTTAAAATTTTTAATTACATATTTTAAACGAAGGGGAAGATTACACAGTGTCAAATAAATGTACTAAATATATAGTTAATTTAAACGCTAATCCATAACTGACTTTTTTATCATTATATAGTTTAACATATTTGTGGATTGATCATTCGCATCATTAACAGTGGCACTAAAAATATATAATATGAAAACTCTTGATTCTGTAACTATGAGATAATTGCGAGTTTTAAATAAACTATGTAGAATAAATAATTCTACTCCTTCCTTTTTTTCGAATTGTTTAATTGTGCACGATTCGAGTAAACTTAGAATAATACTCGTGTCATATAATTTAATGGGTGGAATATATTAATTTTATGTCAGTGACATTTGGGTTTTCTCTCTTATATGATAAAAATAAATGTAACATTCGTGTCTCGATGATTTTTTCTAATTATTTTTTTTTAAATAATTTTTTTATTTTTAATTATTATTATTTATAAGTCACATCGATCAACTGTTCAAACCTTTATAATTATTTCATGTTGAATTTATTTTTGGTACAGTTTAATCGTATATTTAATTATTTAGTGGTCGGAGGTGTCCTACATCCTCGTCTCGAACCCCTCCTCCTGTGCTCTGAGGTCCGACCGTGACCTCACGTTCCACTTTCTCACATTTCCCGTTAGGAAAGCTAAATTAAACCACCGCGTAAAAAAGCCTTAATATTTCATTTTTAAATCATTTTTTTATTTCGGATACAATTTTCGACATTGTTCACTTGTGCGGCGTACCAGCCGCCTGAGTGAAGATCTTAATTTTTCAGAAACGAATATATCGAACGACGCATTCAGACGACCCCGAATGCTAGGTATAGATATAATGTAGGCTAAGAATTTGATTATAATGGTTTGATGGGTAACGCAAGAATATTAATTTTTATCAAATATCACATAATATTTCAAGTTTTATAAGCACCGATTTTTGTTTTCAAAACACATCATTTTTACAACACTACTTTCTTCGGACGCTACACACCTTAAACTACTTCTCAACATAGTCACCATCATAATTAAGGCACTCGTCATAACGGGGCACCAATTTTTGTATACCTTCGTCATAGAACGACGCCACCTGGAATGAAAACCATGTTGTACTCTGTCTTTGAGTTCATCATCATCATCAAAACTCTTGCCACCGAGGAACCGCTTTAGATGAAGAAAAAGATGATGGAAATCACTTGGCGCCAAATCAGGACACACTTGGCGATGAACGTCACCTGGTTTCATGTTTCGTGCATTTAAGAAACGAATCACGGACCGTATCTCACAGTCGGCGGGTTGATCTATTCTCTTGAACATTTCAACCACTCACTACAAGATGGCCACACTATGTGAATGTCTCTAACGTTGCATGCGGTGAGCCGGCAGATGAAGGAAACCATTGCGCATGCGCAACCGCAGCGCTACGCCTGGAAATCCGGTAACGGTACTTAGAAAACGCGCCTCGTATTATATTATCAAGTCAAAATATGGACAAAATTTTCAACTAATTAGCAGAAGTAAAAAAATGAACATGATTTTTTTTTTTTTTTTTTGTATATGATAGGCTCGGAGGTAAATCGATTTTTAGTATATTTTCATTTTATAAGAAATGTGTACGGTATCCATCAAATCGCAAAAATAGATAATCGGAACCCACACCACCCACCTAGTTTACGAATTGATCGATATTCTGTAGGATAAATAAACGCCCTGAATAAGAAATCTTTAAAGCGGACGCTTTGAAAATCAATTTATGTAACGTGTTCACGATCATAAAACTATGTTCATGCTATTTATGAATCAAAATCAAAAATTATCGTCTTGCATTATGAATTCTGTATCTATCAACCAAATTAAAAATATATCTTTCTTATTCGTACACTATCTTTTTGATATTTTTAATGAAATCTCGTGAGAAGTTGCTATAACAGAACATAGCTCTTTTATAATTAAATCAAATTAAATATTTTAATAGGAAACAATACTTAACAACGGGAAATTAAAAATAAGTCGACAATTTGACAGAAAATTTGTTAATCGTAATCGTGACGTAACAAAAATGTGATGGGTAATCCATTCTCCCGAAAAACTCTCATTATAATTGTTTAGTTGTAAACAAGAATACAAACATTTAAAAAATATATATTTATATATATATTCCATTGATATCTGTTGTAGCTTTTCTGAGAACAATATCATATTTTATACTTGATTATCGAAGTATTGCCAGTTTACGTATACCATATTTTTTTAATATAAATGAATTATTAATCACATCTGTTTCGATACATACTATAAGCATATTTAGACTATTTCCCTGAAATATCATTATAACGATTTTGATTCTTAATACAACAATTATACTTTCCCTTTAAAAACGGGCCATCCCTGCCAACCTCCGAATCACGGCGGAATAAATAAACTTATTTTCGTGTATCGAGGCAAGCCTTTCGAAAATATTGAAATTGAATATTCTTTTGGCTAGATTCGGGACCGATACATATTTCTTATTTCATGCTAATTCAATAGCAGCCCCGGCTCCTGCAGGTTTTCTTCAGGAAGTATAAAGAAAGATACCTCCGAAGTTGCTGTATGCGATGGGAAATTATTCTCGATTTATCATTATTCAATATTGACACTGTATCGGAATCGCGCGGCTCCATTTGTGAGGGTTGAATTTTTGGAAATAAATTTCAGTCACATTGATTTAGTCAAGAAATGAAAATATACACAGTGGCCGTGCAAATTATTACGTTATGTTGCGTTTTTACCTTGCGTATCGGTGTATTTAACCTGTACCACCGAAAACTTTTTGATTCAAAAAAGTATCGAACCTGGTGCCTCTCACACTAGAATCAAATACATTGATGTATGAGTAGTTTACTGCAAAACCCCTCTATAATCAAAAATGAAAAAAAAAAGTATGCAAACCAGGAAAAAATGATACTTGCGATTGATTCAAATACTTTACAATAAATAATAATATAAGTTTTAGAAAAAACAAAAAAAACTTTAAGCATCGTGTCAAAATCCTCTATAATTGAATACTAAACGTCCAAACGGCTCAATAATGAAACTAACCGATAGTTTTTAGTTGGAAATAAACGACTCGTACATTATTAACATCAAATTTGAATACCAATATATTCGTTAATTTAAAAATAGTTACCCTGTCTAATTTGTATACCCATTAATTTCTCGCAAGCGTAGTGGTTACACATGATAGTCCAAATCTACACGCTTTTCCAGTCGAATGTACTCTTGTGTTTAATATGCTCTTGAGAGGGCTCGTGTACATTTTGAATGTTCGCTAGAACTTTCTGACCTTGTTAACGAGATGTGTTTCGAAGAATTGCTTTGTGTGAATGCTTTGTATGAATGATGGGCTGTCATAATCTACACGCCAGGGATTCAGTATAATTCAGCTATTTAATTATAGTTTTATGAATAAAAAAATCAACGGCCGTCGGTCATCTCGAAGAGCGCGGACAAAATTTGGTGGAGGTTAGATCGTCGAGTTTGAGAGTAACCATATGACGATTTAATTAATATTATGCAAAATAATATATATTGTATTAATATGATACATCTCATTCTCATGTAGTTAGTTATATATTAGTATAGTTTTAGTTTTGTTCTATTTTCGTGCTAATTTTCAAACTTTATATCGTTCTGTTTTTGCTAGTATTATGTTTTAATAATGCCACTTCTTACCGTAATACTGTTTTGCATTTTGGCAAGTGTCGTGTTTTACAATTTAAAATTATAGATATTAAAATAAAATTTAAAATATTATAATAAAACATGTGTGTTAAAATGAAAATTTACTATTTCTCACTATTTGATCAAATTTTGTATGATTTTTGACGAATATTTCGAAACATCTCTAATACATTTTTTTATTAATGACACGCTCAAAGTCAAACTAAACATGTTAATTTTATTTATGCTTCGTATTATCCGTAACTAATCAAATATATTACGTAAGTAAAAATAATTTTTTCGTGATTTTTTTAAACCGACTCACGGTTTCTTATTTTCTAGATTCTAGAACATGAATCATGTTCTAGAATCTAGATACACGAAACGCTGATTAACTAAAAATCAAAGGACTGAAATCACAGTATACGTATCGCGAACGCAGTAATTAATATACACATGTGTCGATTAATTTCATTGACTAAGCCACAATGAAATTTGTTAAAGATTTTTGTGGCGATTGATTCTATGTAAGCAATGTAATATTTTGCAAGCAGAACAATGAACCAACGTTCATATTTTAGCTTAAAATTTTTATTTTAACATAATAAGCTTTTTCTTAGCCAAGAGTTTAAGTCCGTTTGAGCCAATGACACTCAGCCTTGCCTCAGCGTGCAATATATGTATAAAATATCTATTTCAGATTTGCTCAAAACCACCACATTTTTTTTTCACACTTAACTAAGTAATTTTATATCAAAAAGTCCAGAGTAAAATATATTTTTAAAATAATTTTTTTTTATATGTTTCACTATTGGTGAAAGATAAATGTTTTAAATCGAAAATGCTAGTTACCCACAATTGTATTGAGTGATTTAATCGAATTGATATTCATCCGTGCTCAAATGTACATGTATGCACACGGAAGATGGAGGTCATTGTTTTGAAGCGTCGGGGTCCCGTGAGATGCTATGACTTTGCATCTTGACCCGAGGCCACTGTCTCTTCATAAATTTACTATCTATGTCTAAATTATTATTTAATTAATAGTTACCCCGTTACAAGAATAATTTCTTTATTTAACCTTGAAGTTAAATTGCGCAATTGATTACATTTCTAACGTAAAATAATTTTTTTCGAAACACTTTTTTAAGTCATCTATCTATCTACAAGTAATTTGGTTATTTGAAAACTATATATTGAACATGTAATTTTTTTTTCTTGTGTGATTTTGGTCGATTTATTGAAATCTAATTTTAATAATTCTCGCTGATAATATTTTTGGTGATATTACATAATTATTATGTATGAATTAAATTTACGTTTTGTTCAGTATAGTAATAGATTTTTTTCAAATTTAAAAAACTAGGTTAATACGTGTGTACACAATGTGTCGATAATTGTAATTATTTTGAAAGGTTTAAACTTAACCTGTAAAACATCTATTTTCAATGTCAGATTTTACAAAATACTAAAATATTTGATCTTATTATTTTTATTTTTTATTAAAAATTGAATTTTTATATTTTTACAGTTATAACTATGTTTTCTTGTTGGCATTTGAAATTTTTCAATGCGGTCAAGGTAAATTTAAAAATTATATATGTGCCTACTTGTAATAACAATGTGCCTAGTTGCCTACTATGGATCGAATTGCAAAATACCTTTCATACGAGAATATCTCCAGTGCTCGCTGCTTGCGTTAACAAAAATAAATGCAGTATGATTTATATAAAATACTTTCTAAATACTACCTGATTGCAGACAATTAGTCATATTGATCGTAAGATTGCGGTTTTTAATCGCTACTGTATGTTCAATGTTTATGCTCGTGTTAATTTTAACACCAAGTGTAATGCGTATTGAATATTATTTGTTTCACGAATTAAGAATATCGTATTAAAAATGAACTATATTATTGAAAGCGTTCCGTTCGAACCTCGAGATTATCAGACGAAGAAATTTATTCAAGGAAAAGCAATATACGCGATTTTTCAAGTAGCAGTACTTCAAAATAAAATTCAACAGATTGTGGTTTATCTACGTACATACGGTGACAGTATAACAAATCTTTTTTTTATGCGACAACCAAACCCGCACGACTCGAGTCTGATACGTGTCGATGATAAACAGTCCTAAGTTTGTTTGTCATTTCTTCGGGCCTTAAGGGCGTTGTATATTTTATTATCCGCATTATTTTGCCCTTCGTTTTGAGTAGGTCTTTTTCGGTGGTTGCGGATGAATATGCGAGCACCATCCGAAGTAAATTGCGGCGAGAATGCTACGATTACCCCGGTGTGTAAACAGCAGTTGTTTTTCTATCGGTCCTCTCGACGGGCTTACCCCATTATCTTCCGATCTCACCTATCTCGAGTTTAATTAACAAACATGTAGTGCTGTCGGATTAAATCGATTGGCAGAGAAAAATGTTACGTAAACCTATGGACTTTTCATCGAGGCAATCGAGCTTTCGACGTGGAGCTTTCAATTGTCGATTTGTTAATCTGTTCGCTTCGTTGTTTAGACGCGCAGACGTAATTGTGTAGACCTAGCTGAGTTTTTGGAATTATACATTATTGGATTCCGAAATAAATCAATGGGTCTTCTCTATTTAGGATCTGTATTTGACGTGCGCTCGGACGAAGGAACGAAAACATTTCAATCTTTATTTTAAAAATCTTATTTTTATTATTCGAGAATCTCTAGATGGCCGAGATGTTTGTAAGATTTTTGTTATTTGTGATTTATTTATTATGTTTCAAATTTGAATAACATTTTTTATATACTTTATTAGTACGTATATCCAGTTACAAAGCTGATACATTATATTTTAATTAATTAAGAAAATGGACGCGACATTTGTTGGTTTTTATATTTTATATATATAAACTAAAATATTATTATTATAATATTATAATAAAATAAAAATAAAATATTATAATAAAATACATTCGAACTCAGTTATATCGAGCACGGTTATAGTGAGTTATAATGAGGAAATACTTATTATTATTTTGATTTAGGCCTGCTTTCATACAACTCTTCACTGTTATAATGAGCTCGCTTCGCTGATATAACGTACAAAAATATTGTTAACAAGTGAACAAAATACACTACACGGTCTAAAAACCCTATTTCTTGAGAAGTCATAAAAACGAAAGCAGCGTTTGCCGACGAGGTTCCTTATTGTTTACGATTCCTTTCAGGTTTGCAAATTTTTTTGAAAAAAAAAAAACAATGGGTGTTTATTTTGTGTGCGTAATAAATTTTAAACTATAAAACAGAGCTGTATTTTGTTAAGAAATAATGTGGTTGAATGTAGTAATTTACTTTAAAATGTTTTTTTGTTTTTACAATTATAGATTTTTGATTTTTAATATGTATATTTGACTTACTTTTAATTTCATTGGATATTAAATATTTTTTGTAATAACGAGTAATGGTTATAATGAGCAAATTTAGCTGATCCCTTCGTACTCGTTATAACCGAGTTCGGCTGTATGAATAATATGAAAAAATATACTAGTACACGGAATACGTGTCACAATAATATTCTTATTATTTTCAAGATAAGTTAAACGCTTGTGCTATGAGAATAGGACTAAGTTGTTGATCTCCCGGAACGAGGCTTGAATCCCCGACCACCGATACACTAGACGAGTATCTTAACCACTAGATCAGCATACATGTCAAAACTTGAAACTCGATTCAATTCTAAAACAGTAAAGTATTTTTTGTTAGAAAAGGCAAATGTTTAGCGAAGTTGTGACAAAGTTCAGAGCTAACTATGATATGATAACCAATTTTATTGATTGACTTGTTATTATATGTTTCTTTCTTTTTCGAAGCACCTTTTTTCAGCTCTATGTGTATAACGTCGTATGATCTCAGGGTCAGAGACGTACTACTTCTTAGACCGCACGTCGTGGACATTCTCGTTATATTATTTCACTTGACATTTTGTTAGTTTGTTTCCCCTCGTCGGTGAGAACTTTTACACTTTCAGTATAATTATTACGCTCGAAAAGTTCAGTCTCTCATCAATTTACTTCTCGTCTCCTTTAATTGGAATTCTGTCACGGCCGATATATCAAACTGCTCCGAATGTATTTATCGCAATATTCAACATTTATTCAGTAAAATTACCTATTTTGTAAAATTTGCATGTACAATGTTCATTTTGTGCAATTACTAAAATGATCCATACATAAAGAGTTCTAAGAAGTATTGTTTTTTTTTTATCGGTGTTGTTACGCATTTCATTTATATTTACGATCACCCAGTTGTACACGTCATACTATATTTTTTTCTTTGTAGTTTTACATAATTTATTTTATTTTATCCATTCTTATTTAACCATGTGTAAAAATGAAATATCTACTGTAATTTCATGGTATATTCACTGGTGGAAAAAGGTCGCGGGATTGATCCATCCACCAGACATCGAGTTGAAATTAAATACAAGATTAAATATTCATATGAAATCGATCGGGTAAATAAAAACTGATCCTTTTGTTTCTTCACGCATTAATATGTACGCTTTATTTTATATATTGAGAATCCTCGACTGAGCTTTGTAATCCTGTCTGCTGTGATTTCTGCACTCAATTTTTATTTGAAGCCTTCATAAATAATTTTCATTAAACATTGAGACAATGGATTAACAGAGAAAGATACCACCAGCTTATTTTATTGAGACATGTTTCTATCGATCGTTTTTTTTTTTTTTTTTAATAGAGGTGCGTACACGGAATACATGTCACATCAATATTCTTACTATTTTCAAACTAAGCTAAATGCTTGTGCTATGAAAATAGGACTAACTTGCTGGTGTCCTGGAACGAGGCGCGATCCCCCGACCGCTAGATCACTAGGCCGACGTCTTGACGACTACGCCAACAAGCTACTCAAGACTCTGATGGCAAATTATAAAAGTACGGTTAATTCGTATCGTTATAATTTAGATTTTGTTTTAAATGGTTTAATTTTTATATTTAACGTCGGTCATAAAATCATGTACAGTGAAATCTCGATCGACCGTTCCCCGAATAATAGTTTTCCCGCATGTATCGTTTATTTCTTTCAGTCCCGAATTAATTTCATACAAAACACTCAAAAATAGATCGCATGGATCGTTCTTCTATGCATTATTTTACCGCATTAATCGTTTAAATTATGCAGCGTACCTCGTAGTTAAATGCTTGTTTGGCTAAACGATTAGCGGAACATTCGGGAGAGGGAGAGAGAGCATGCTGCTGCTGACCGCTGCTTAACATTATACAATGCAAAGTTTTTTTTTTTTTTTGTTTCTGTGCAGCTTTATAATTTTATTTATATTTAAACACATTCATTTACATTTGAAATATGTATTAAACATTTAAGTATGAAACTTGTTATTTTTTTTCTATATTCTCGCATTCAAGAGGTCCCTTCAAAAACGATAGATAGAGATTTCACTGTATTCGGTCTAATGTTAAACTTTATTCCTAAATGACATTAATAAATATTTTCTTCTCTATCTCTATTCTCGCAATAATCCACGAGCGTGCGAGAGAAGATCTATGAAATGTGCGAATGAAGTGAGAGTTGCCCGGCACGGCAGCGCAGAGTTTGACATTCTATTCTCTGCCTACGTCCGCGTAGCCAATAAATACGTAAGTCATTTTAGTACGGGAAATATTTTCAAATGAAACGCCTAAACCAGTCATTAATATTTCACCCACTTGCAAACTTGGTATCAGAGCATTAGCCGTCGTATTGAATCTGGTTTTTCGCTATATCATTGCTTCTCTAGTCACTTGTTGCTTTGGTATTCCGTTTCCATTATAGAGTTGTATTATTGCCAAGAGATTAACATGGCGCGCGCACAAAACCCGTAATGTTTATATGAAAACTTTGCAATACTGTTTGAAACTTAACTTATATTTATTATTCGTACACTGTGAGCTAATTCCACCACAATAATATATATGTATGTATATATATATCTCGTAATATAATCTTTCTGGAAAATATATTCTATATTAATAGTTTATTTTCCGTTATCGACGATTCAAGATGCTCAAAAAAATGTTTTTATATAATTAATTGCATTTCAAAAGAGAATTAAAAGTTTATAAGTTGGAAAATTACTAATTTTATAGATTATTAATAATTTTTATCGTACACATTAAACACAAATTTCTTACAACAACAAAATCACATAAATTTGACCTGTTTCCATTTCAAGGTAAGCCGTTATTGCTCTCGGAGAAGTCGCCTAGACTAGCGCAGCTCTGTCAACAGAGACAACATTTAACATCTTTTTATGACGAAGACTTCAACGATTTTATGTTTTATACTTTCCCATAGAAATAGTACATAAAACGGTCTGATGACGCAACATCCGGAGAATTTCAATGCATTTACTTCCATCAAAATTTCGAAACCACCCTTTGCTAAAACGTTTGTATATTTACACATGTAGATGTATGCGATATAATGAATTTTGTTGACACGATAACTCCTATATTTCTTCTATATATATTTGATAACTCCTATAGTTCTTATCAAATATCGATCAAACTTTTATTTAAATAAAAAAAGATCTTGTTAATATCTCGGCTATTTTCGTTAGCCAGCCCGATCCGTTATATTGTTCAAAATGGCGACTGTTCAAAAATGTAGTAAAATTCGTTATTTTGTTAATATTGGTCCTAGAAAAAGAAGTAAAAAAAATCATGTAAAATACGTACAGGGTACCATAATTCGGGAAATATCCTTTCCTTTTACTGACAGACACAGAAATCTATCTGATTCCTCATATCGGAAGGGAATACATTTAAAAAAGTCCAATGCTAACTAAGTAAATATATTTTTTTTTCTTCAATATTTGCAAAGTTACTTTGTGGCCACATATTATATAAATAAGACAAAACACTTTTATCTATGCTTGTATTTTTAATTTTAGTGTATATTGTTTTCTGAAAAAAATACCATAGGTATCGAAACATGTTGATTTATCAATAAATAGTATTTCAAACAAAATGTTTTGTCTTATTATTTATAATGTTCTTTTTATTAATTAAAAAGAGGACATTATTATTGTGAAGTTGCAGTTTTTCAGAACATAGTTCTGTGCTGTTTTAATATAAATTAAATGTATCAATTAGAAAGATGTGCAGGAATATTCAATTTATCGAAAAAATATTTTTGTTGCTACCGGGATTCGAACCTGGATCCCTTTCCTATTCGTATCATCTGTATATTATATCATGATGCTTAGCGTTACATATAATGCAAGTATGTACATTGAAACGCCTTGTTGAGACTGGGCCCCGCGACCTTCCTAGGATAATGGGATGAAAATGATAGTGCTGATGATACAAGTTGCGCCTCACCGTACTCATAGTGTATTATTCACAGTTTGAGTTTTCCTCTGAAAACCTTTCACGGTTTAGGGCATCTGAGATAACGGATATTCCCGGTCATTATGCAATAAATACTCTGTGTATCACGTAATATATTACGGGGCGATAAATCACACCTAAAACCCAACAAGGTTGTAGAGGAATTGGAACATTTGTATTAATATTAATATTAATAATTAGCACGATTAATTTCATTTTGTGTATGTAGTGTGAAGTCACCGCTTCAATCTGTCAACATAAAAACATATTGAGCAAATTTACAGTTCACATTTTTTGCGTGCTATTTTTTTTTAAAATTTATTCTATCTTAGAAATAATATTTCTAAAATTGCTCGGATCGGATTCGCTCGCTGCCGTTTTAAATTTTGCGATGTTGTCTAAATAAAAATGCTGCTATAGATTAATAGATCTTTTTAATTATTTTTTTTCGTACTTTTTTTCATATTCATCTACGTGTTTTCGTAGTTGCCACTATCCCGAGCCAATCAAACAGTATTGTCTGTGTAAACACTGCCGGGTTGCGTTATGAATTCATCCCACACAGAAACGGCTACCCTTTTTACGTTCGTAATTAGTACCGCATTGTGATGCCGGTCACATTTTTGCAAATTAATCAAATCGTATAAGTTTTTTAGGTTTTATTTTTAATTATGTAAACGCATTTCTCTCTCAAATCCGAAACAGACCTGTTTTTAATCTAAAACGGTAGTTTTATTTTTGAAAATTAATTTCTATTAAAAACTGACTATTAAAATGAAGAAGCTGCGATATTTGTGCTTCTTCGGTAGGTGCCTACCTACCTGTCGCCTAATCTATCGGCACTGGTTGACCTTGTATGTCGGCTGGAAGGTCGGTCGAGCTCATCGAGGAATAGAGCCTGTCAGTAATTTGTAACGGTCCCTATCGACGAAAAACTTTGTGTAAATGAGCAGAGTGTTTATTTGTTTTATTTTGGCGTAACTTACAAAATTGGGACCCCTTTCTTCTAAAAGCACTCGGAAGGTTAAGCCAAGTTTCAACAATGTTATACTAAGTTATTTCTATGGAAAGTACGTCAATTGTGCCGGGCACTCTATTTTGTTGCTCTCTTGCGTGTTATAGAAGATACATTTTCTCTCAGTATAATTGGCTCGAGCCATAACTTCTCATAGAAACACTTATTAACGAGTATCGCGCGCTTCAGTTATTTTTTTATATTGTTTTACCATACACTAAATATTATTAAATAACTTATTTTGTGACGAGTCTTTCATATATTTGCGGTAAATCTTCATTTTATGCTTATACGTCAATAGTATATATTTTCTTTACATAGTATTCTTGCAGTGTTCATCTTTTGTGGCAAAACAACAGTGTGTATATTTATTGTTCGCAGGTGATACGAATGATAATATAATAAAAAATAATTTTCTTACGATACTAAAAAATCAGAATTATCTCATTTTTTGTTTTAGCGAAAAATATCGCAAAAACGGAATCTCGCGTGCAATCTAAATTGATGGCCTTAACATATTTTTATAGATATTTGTGTATCGTAAATCTTGCTTAATCTGATTACGGAGCATCGACTTGAATTTATGGTTAATAGAATCTTAGGATTGAAGGAAAATCAGTGATTCTTATAAATAATAATTAACTTTTTAATGATAGAGATTAGTCGTATTTTCGAGTCGTCGCTAATTGATGTCGATGTCAATACACGTTACCTTAGTTTGGGAGTTAATATCCCATCCTGGCAACATCCGCACAGTTTAATTACTCCAGATAAGGTGATCCCCGGTGATGAAGTAGCGCCGATTAACTCTGCCCAGAATGTGTTCAGTTACGTGTAGCGAGGATTAGCGCCCAAATATAGCGGACACCGCTGCACACTTTTTAGATATTTTTTTTGGCTACGGAGCGAGCGAGACCTGACATTTAGCGCTTAATGATGGTGGCTTGATAAGTGAGTGGCCATCCGGTCATTATTGTTTTGATTGTAATTATGTATTAAACAGCCACAAGTTGCAGAGCTTCAATCACTTATTAAACGGTTACCCATGTTCGGGACACTTGAATGGTTCAATTAATTATCGTTTGCCTGAATACATCCTTTTATCAGGACACACGATTGTCGTATTTGCACGCGCGCACATACGGGGATTAATTAATTATTATTTCCCTTCCGCACTGTTTCACTTGATAAATTTCCTTAGAGATCATTCACCTTTCAAATTTAACACTTATGTCATATTTTGACGTCCGCTGTCGCGAGTTGTCATCGCTCGACAGCCGCCGGCTCACCGCGCGCTCTACGGCTCGGGCGGGCGCGTGTCGTGTCCGCCGTCAGCCGCGTGCGACTGCCCGCCTGTCCGCCTGGCGCTCGCGCCGCGGCCGGCTGTCGCGCGTCGCGACGGTGGCGCCGAGGGAAACTGTTACGAAATCGAATTTCACCATCCTTCAAATGTATTAAAACAGAATAATAAAAAACACAAGTTTATTTTCATCCAAAAATGCATAAAGACGCGTAAAGGTTAGCGCGCGCGTCTATACAGTCGGAAGTCGTGCCGCTAAAACTCCAGGAACAAATGTAATGACCGATTAAATTTCTCGCGTAGGCTCCGCTTACCTGATTTTTCATTGTTAATTGCTTCAATTTCTCATTTGCCTCAGAAAAGGGGCGAAGACATTCTGAAGCAATTTATCAGAATAGGAGCAGCCACGTTATTTTAATTGTGCCTAAGGAACGCGATATTCTGTTATTATCCGGAAGCCGAACTTTAATTAATTATAATGTCTGATTATATTATTTTGTGTATCTATTGTTTACACGAGCGTGTAACTAACGTGACGAAAATAGTATCGTTCCTGAAGGTTTAGACCGCGAAATAAAATTTCCATCGATGCCTAGTCGCCGCCATACACTAGTTTTCTTATTTATTATAGCAGACAGTTTAGACAGCGAATAGTTATTTTTACACTAATAACAAATTAAATAATTATATATTAAATGAAAAAATCGGTGTTCTACAAATTAATTTGCAATGATTGCAATTATTTTTATGTAGGTAAAACTTGCAGAAATTTTGATATTATCATTATGGAGTACTCGAGATGAGATCGAGAAACAAACCATTCTTTTGATATTAACAAGGGTTTAGAAATTATAAATACAAATATTAGGAGTTTACATTTAGATAAATTTGAAATTGTAGAAATAAGAAAAAGTGTTAATAGCAAGCTAAATATTATAAATAACCAAATCCTCTTTGCAAATAGTCACCTCTTAAATTTGTTTTAATGTCAGTTCCTACTTAGTTACTCGCCACTTTATAGTTTTGTTTTTATCTATGCTTATATTTTTATTTTCAATATGTATTCCTGAAGAAGATACCATAGATATCGACTCATGTAAAATAATCAATAAATAGTAGTTTAAAGAAAGTGTTTTTTTTTTTTTTAAATGTTTACTTTTTGACACGTGAATGTCTTATTTTTTGTACATAGCATTGTTTTCTGCGTGGTTTATCGTCGCTGGGTAATCGAGGCCGTGTCTGATTCATATGAGTACGTTAAAACTAAAAATAACAACAGATGATTGTCCCACCCCTCACTCGACTCATCCCAAGAGCAGGACAGTTTCGTCATGAAAGTAACATTTGGTTGATCCCGAGACTCTTGAAAACGATTCGTGTGGGAGTAACACTCGGTTACTCCCAACAGCAGTCGCTTGTCGTATTAATCGTTTTGGGTGTTTTGTGAATTCACATTGTATTTTGACGTCATTGTTTGATCAAGCTGTGATCGAACCGTAGAATCTCGGCTCCCGTATGTCTTATTTGTACAGTTGAATGGGTATGCGGGTGGACCATCCAGCACGCTAAAATCTGTGTCTCTTCAGAAAGTCACAGTAAGATCGAGTAAGGTAAAGTTATTAGATACTCGTATGTAGCGGTCTGCAACACATCTGCGTACTCCGGAACGTCGATAAAGATATTCTTCGACTCGCAAGCAGCTCTTAAATCTCTCTACTAATATGAAAGTTTGGCTAGACAATAAGAAAATTTGTTCCATCAGAAGATGGCTATTTAATTTGTATAGTGTCAATAAGCAGGCGTCATTCGTTTGGATTCCTGCACATAAGTGGATTCATGGAAATGAATGTGCTGATAAACTGGCCAAGGAGGCTATTCTTTCCGGAGTTTTCCCCCATCAATTCCATATCCCGATGTATGATAGACTTAATATGGTAAAAAAATAGATGGATCCAAATAATCATAAGGTTAATCGGCTTAAAATAATTCAAAGATCTATTCCCCGCACCCGTTGTTCTCCAAAAGAACAATATCAAATATCTCTAGAGTGAGAATTGGGCATTGTCAGGTAGCCTCACGTTTATTCAGATTGAACTTAATAGGTTCCCCAATATGTGAGGAGTGTGGTGCCGAGGAGGAAACCCATGACCATATCTTTTTTGCCTGTCCATTGTGGATCACAGGTTTTTTTTACAGTAATGTCATCAATGATAATTTTCAACTCCCGGTTAACTTGTGTCATCTTCTTTCCTTTAACTCGCCACATTTAATCTATATAATTGCAAATTTTTTGAACGACAATGGTATTGACTTGTAATGTAATATTTCTTATTCTATAATATTATTGTACTTTTTCTATAAAATAAAGTTTTAACTTGATTAATGGCACAAATCACTCTTGAAGGGTGGATTGCCTATTTAAAAGAAGAAGAAGAGCGGTTTGCAACGTCGCGACAAGGATATATCAAGATTAGTCAAATGGTCCTAGCGTTTCTTCTCTTCGGTCCTTCGCCGATTCTACATTTCATTTTTTTACATATACACAATTAATTATTTTTTATAAAATGAGGCGCTTTAAATCTTGTAAAAAACGCGTTTTTTTTTAAATTTGACCGTACTAAAAATCCATGTTGTGTTCGATGTAAAATTGTATTTATATTTGCGATATTGCTCGATGACTAGTAAGTGAGCAAATATTATACAGGGTGAATATTATGTTCCGGGCTGATGTTGTTTTTGAATAACTAGCAAATGAAACACAATTTTTTAATTTGGTTTTTTATTTATCGACATCGACTAAGTGGCCGCCTCTAGCAGCGGCACAAATGCGTGCTCTTTTAACCATATTTTTCATAACATTCTCACACATTTGGCGTGTTATTTCAGCAACTTTATTTAGAATATTGTCCTGTAGCATCGGAATTGTTGTTGGTTTATCGGCGTGGACCTTTCCTTTCAAGTACGTCTACAGAAAAGGTGATCGAGGAGGCCAGTCGATATCACCACTTTTTGACGTTATGCGGCCGGGAAAAAATTCTCGCAAAATATCAAGCGTGGCTCGGGCTGTGTGCGAGGTGGCACTGTCCTGTTGTAACCACATGCGTTCCAGGTCCGATCGACCCAATTCGGCCACCGAGAAGCCATTATTATTTAAGAATAATGTTTCAAAGACTTCAACACGTTGAGGCATTAGATGTTCCATATTAAATTATAATCAACTACTCTACGACTATCGAATGCCTGCCGAACCAAAATGGCGTTCAAACAGAATCGGCCTGGAACATAATATTTACCCTGTACACTATCAAGAGTGGCAAGATGACATTCAAAATTTTAATCTGTAAACAAAACTCTCGGTCGAGACGTCCTCAGCACAATCCGTCCATTAAACATATTTTTTAAGGAAATAAATTATTTGCTATCCACTTGACCGTGGTTATTTAAATAGTGTTTCGTTAACATTTTGGTGTTGGTCGAGGTTAATTGGCTTCTGACAAGTATTCAACGGTATCGTGAATGCTGCAGCAATTCAGAAAGTGCTATCGATGATTCTGAAGGCGATACGAGGATATTTTGTACGCGTTCAATCGAGATATTCACTCTGATCTTCACTCGGCGGTCTGCCAACACGATATCGTGGATTTTGATGACATTATCTTCCGTAGTCACCTCAGTGCTACAAAAAAAAGACAGTTTGTTACATACATTTTACACAGATTTTAAAAAGCGTTGCCCAACTGGGCAAACCTGTTTTAGGGCAAATTAGCAAACAAATTACATTTTACAAAATTAATACTAATTGAAGGTAAAATACAATCAAATAGAATACGAAACATACAAAGCAAGTAACGTGAAAATATGTAAAATGAGAGAGAAACATTGTAATGTGCAATACAATGTGTAAATGAATGTAAGCACATATAAGGTAAAGGAAAATATGCAAGATTGCAGTTATAAGAATTATTTCATAATATAAAACAGTTTACTCTCAGTATCTGCTCTACCTAATTACAACAACCTATTTGAAACATCCCCTTTAAAAGCCTTAATGCCACTCAAAGTTCTAATATTATTTCCAATTTGATTGTAAATTCTGGGACCTTGAAAGGTGAATAATCTTTGATCAAAATTAGTTTTCATCCTTGGAACGATTTTAAGATTTTTTGCTTTTATGGGATAATATATTTCAGTCCTCACAGGAGCGCTTATTTTACTATGAAAGCATGTTAATATATTCAGCACATATAATTGTCTTATATCCAAAATCTGAAATTCCCTAAAATGTGGTTCTGAGGGGTACGAAATTCCCGGCGGTGTATTACTCTGAAATAGCTGTCTGAGCAATGCTTACTTGACGTATATGTACACCTGATGCACTCCTCCGACTATCAATACAATGGCGCAAAGTATAGTACACAGGTATTCACTTTTATTTCCACATCCAAATAAAGGAATCGAATCACTGATTAATATTGTTCTTTTTCCATGGTTGCAAACAAGCATAAATTTGTCCACTTTTAACAGCTATCAAAACAAAACTAGTCGACAAATCTGTCTGAAATTTTGACAGGCGTCATTCGAAAGATGGCGTTAGACAATAGTATGCAGATTTTGCGTCGGCGGCGCCATCAGTCGTTAAACATGGGTACAACTCTCGTATGCTGCCGCTCGATTTTACCGCATAGGTATTTTCACTTTTACTCTGCTGAAAACGATAATGTGTGTTTTAATATCACTCTACATTTTCGTGTATCGTTTTATTTACTCGAACCGGTAACGGAATATTGGTGGACATTTTACGATTGAAACATCAAATGGGGACACTGCTCACCCCAGGGTGTGATGTGGACCTGGGGTGAGCAACCTACGGTCCTTGTAGTTTTTGTAGTTGAGCGCCTGTTTAATTCTCGTAATTATTCACTATGTAAATACGATCAATAAAATCACTGGTATATATTGTAGATTCCATACGTGTGTTTTTTCGTATTTGTGACTTATTTTTGATTTATTTATTATTTTGATTTTTGATTATTTATGATCTGTAAACAGACCTAGTCCACAATACTTAATTACTGGCTGGATACTCGAGTAAATTACAAGTCGAAAAAGTTTAAGGGGTATGTGTCTAATCTCAATCACATCAGAGATTAAAAAAAAATCGTAATTATGCGATTATTTCGTATAATTGAAATATTTTATTGATTCCAAATTATATATTGAATACAAAAAATTAAAGATCATCAAATTTCGAGCGGCCATTCTATTTTTCGTTTAATGATTTAGGGCCTGAAGCAAAGATATAGTGTAATAATTGAACAATTTAGCAAATATTTATTTAGAAATACGTAGACTTCAAGCGTAACACGATTTTGTAAAAAAATTCTAACAATAATATTTTCGGTAACAGCGCAGGATTTTCACATATTCCTTGAACATTTTCGACTCGTAGTATTCACCCATAAAATACTGTGAACTAGGTCTGTTAAAATCTGTATACAAGGTGTGACAATTTAATTCTCTGAATGGCCACGCAGTCGGCCGTGATGTATTTATTTCAAAATCGTATTTGAAGTAATACGTGCGTAAATTTCTAGGTGGTAAAGCCAGTTAGTTGGCAATTTGGGAAGGTGCACTTTGACGTATAAATGGGCGATAGAATTTTAGAACAGTCACTATGAGAGACTTTCTCACTAAAATATGATTACCATATGATTACCAAATGATTCCGCTGAAAGGATGACAATTTTCTAATATGACTTATATTCACTAGAATGTGAGTCAAGCACTCAACAATATTCCGGACGTTGTTCCAGGCCTGCTTCTAGAAATGGGATCGCCGTCTAAATTAGCGTAGTCAGAGCAGCACGAACAATAGAGGTTATTTACATTTGAGACTTGAGTACATAGTTATTCTAGGAAGTATATGCAATAAGAAGTCTATAACATGAAGCGTTTGTTAGTGAACTTGTCAGGAGGGCGGATGCGAGAGAAGTGACGCGCATGGGCCGGCTTCGCGGACGGCTGCGGCGCGTTGTATTGGCACCTGTCGGGGTCGGCACCGTGTGTGTTTTTTTTTACGTTGACGAGAGTCCTGTTTTACACCAAGGTGTGTTCATGGGCCGTCGGCGATGTTGTTGATAATGGAGGCGATAGACATCCACAAACCCTTAATACAAATTTGTAAGTTTCATTCGGGCATATGTTTATTGAGAAATGTAGGAATAAAGTTAGGGTTACCGATAACTGCGTAATGGGATTATTTCATCCGCTGAACCCTGCGGCGGTTTGCGAACTTTATTTTTCACGAAGTAAAGGCTTCCCACGTGATAATGTCAATAGAGTTGTGTTGCATATCTTGACGGGGACCCGCGTTTGACAAAATTTTCCCTTTGAATTTTTATTAGCTTTTTTAACAACCTCGCATAAATTCAGGCCTGCGGAGGCATTTATTTTCATAATAATTTTCCGTTAAAAAGAGGGAAAATGATAAGAATATATTATTTTCCATAAAAAAACTATTTCATCAAAGTTTTATCAAAATCCACGTTCCTGCCCATTTTGCTTACGAAATTAGCAATTCACAAACACCCGAATTTTTATTATATTTTCAGTCATCGTCTTAAACAATATAAAATTTGTTTTATTTTAAAGAAATCATATTTTTATTGTGAATTTGCAATATTAAAACATAGTTGTTTGATATTTAAACAAATTAGATGTATCACAAAATGAAAACACTAAATATTTTTTCGATAGATAGATTTTATGTAGCTTTCTAAGTAATTTGTTTAAAATATTCTTATTGTTTTCAACCTCTAAGCGCTTGCGGTATGAAAATAAGACTAACTCGATCACTTTCTCCGGGATGAGACTCCCGACTCTTACTCACTTTGACAGAGTGTCTTGCCGCTTTACCAAATAAGCTCGTGTACTCAAAACTTTATTTGGAATTTAGATATAGAAAGCTTGAATATTATTTTTTTAATTATGAAAAAAAAAAGTGTCAACCATACCACAAGAAGAAACTAGCACTCCATGATAATTGAATTAAATTAAAGATTTGCAAGTCGTTTAAACTACATATAATATTATTCATTTATTTAAGGACATAATTTAAAGTAATTATAAACGATAGTGAAACAAATAAGTAGAGTGATATTTTTTTATAATATAATAATAATTTCACACGCAATTCGACTATCAATCGTTTTGTCCCATTTCACTAGGCATAACTTAAGTCATTAGGACATTTAGTATTTAATTTATTTGTAGTTCATTTAGTTTGCAATTAATGTGGGCTAAAGATTATTACGTTATTTTGTCAAGATTCATGAGTTAGGTTTTTTTTTAAATATTTTATAAGACGTATTCAAACATATTATATATAAGAATATCTCTGAACATGAAAATATTGTAATATTCTAATGTAAAACTTTAATAATATTATCATAGATTTGTGTACGGTTCCGAGTAAAATATGAAAAGAACTGAGAATAATACGTTATTAATAATGAATGCTTGCTGTTAATCTAAATAAATAGTTGAAAGTGCTCAATCATAAGCCGATTTTACAACCCGTTCGCGAGGAAGAAGAGAGTTTATTCTTATGCTGTTACTATTTGTAATATCCAAATTAGTGTATTTTCGCTAACCGATTGGAGTGACGTCGACTTTTAGGTGAAACAGATGTCGACGGTTGTTTGCTTGAACCAAAATCGAGTTACCATGTAGTTCTAATGGACATTCAGATATATGACTGTGTTGACCGATGGCTCGCGAGGTCTGTCCTCTCTAGCGCGCGCTGGCAGCGCCGCTCGGCAGGCGCGGCGGCGATAGCCAACTAAATAAACATGAAAACCCTTCGGGAAATTTTATTTACTTCAGAATGTCCTTTCTACAAAAAAAAATATACGGTTTCTTTTGAATTAACAAAAACGGAACCGGATTCAGATACGCGGTTACACGTTCACGCCAGGTGACGCAAGCTCGATTTTGTTTCGCTGATATTAATATAATAAAGGCTCAGAAATATGTGTCTGTCATGTTACGATGTACCTTATCGTAATTTTTATAGTGTAATTTGCAATATACAGGATGTAACAGACCTAGTCCACAATATTTCACGGGTTACATTACCCGACTAAGTTACGAGACGAAAATATTCAAGTAATGTGTGGTTAATCTCAAACACGTCAGATAATTTTTTTGATTTCAAATTATGTGTTGAATACGAATAATTAAAGGTCATCGAATTTGAATATTTTTGTTATATGATTTAGATATAGATTAATAATAGATAAATTTCGCAATTATTTATTTCGAAGTACCTAGTAGTAGTAGTGCTTAGCGTGATTTTGTAAAAATTTCAAACAATAATAGTTTCAGCAATATTTGAATACGTTCAAGAACACTGTTATTATAGTGTGTTCTTGGACATATTCAAATTTTGCTAATAATATACTGATCAAAATAAGAATTTATTTATTTATATATATTTTGACATCCATATTTTTGTACTAACAGAGGTGGATACATAATAAACATACATAATACATAGTTTATTATGTGGGATGGAGTAGACTTCACCTCTGATATTATATATACAGCGTTGTCCTGGCTATTTTGCTAGACTGAAGTATGTGTTAAAGTAGCCAGTTTTTTTTTTCGTGCTGTTGTGGTGTTATTTGGAATAAAAAGAGAATTACAAATATGTATAAAAAAAGAAGAATAAATATGAAAGAAAAAGAATAATAAATATATAATATTGAAAAATATTGATTTTTCGGACGTATTCCTAGTATAATGTGTTAAAATCATTTTACAGATACATATTAACATATATACAACTTTCAAAATTTTGATAGATATGGAGATTGACGGGTGAGTATGGTGAATATTTTTCATTAAAATATAATAAAAAATAGCTTCGTCTCTATGAGATATCTATTATTTGTTTAATAATATTATCTGTAACGATCCAGAATTTGAACATTCGTAATTTAGTCAGTTATCCACACATAAAATATTGTAAACTGGATCTGTTACAGAATATGTAATATTTTTCTATCAAACCTGTTTTTTTTTTTGCTTTTCTTCATCTGTTTTAAAAAATTCTGGTGATAGATAAAATTCCGCCTTGATCTTCTATTGTCACATCCGACCACTCGATGACTGACGATAACGAGTAAAATGCTAGTTTTTATAATATTTAGTAAACGAAAAAGTGTTTCAGTCGTATAGACTCAGAATTATTTAAATATGAAGTCGTATGATTGATTGGCCGATGGCGCACCGCAACATAAATGATATGAGAGAGATCGCGTTCCGCCGTTGTACGCAACTTGTAGTCATGAATAATACAGCCGGCATTAATATCACTTTCAGAAATATTGTTTATGACGGTGTCTCATCAACTGAACGCTTTTATGTACACGTTATAATTATTAATTATTGTGCGTTAATTGGTTTGCCACTCGAATCCAAATTTAAAATGGTAAATCGGATATTAAAATAAATTATTGTTGACCCAGTTTTAAAATAGAGAAAATATGACGCAGATCATTAGGATCTTAAAGTGCGCGGAAAGAATGAAACTTCGCTCATCAGGGTTCCGATAAACATCCTTCAATACACATCGATACACAAATATGTATGGAGAAATATTAATTAATTTCTTTATTCTATAACCTTCTGCCTAGGACCTGTCGTATTTTTAATTGACATTGTTATAAAGATATTGAAATTTTCACATCGAGTTTGTCAGAGCCGACACTGCACTTTAGTAACCTATATTATATGTTTAATTTATTTATCTTTATTAAGGGAAAATAATAAAATTACGAGCTACACGGGTGCGTGTTACGTTTCTATAGTATCTTTGAGAATTGAGTGGATGATAGGTAATTTTTATGTGGTTTTATTTTATTTTCTTTACAATATTATTTTAATTTCATTACATACTTGTATTTTTTCCGTTTTCCAAATAAAATAAATCGAGAATCACCGGGCGAGGACTAAATCTAATAAATAGTTGATTAATAGTGAAATACTGATGTCATTCGGAGTATCTCGAGGGAGCTTTCTGGGACCAATTTTATAGCTCGCTTGCCTAAATGATTTGTGTAACCCAAAAATAGAACTGGAAATAAAGCTTTTTGTCAGATGAAACGGATCAACTATTTCAAGTAGATAAAGTGAGAGAAAAGCCTACAATAAAGCCGAAATAGACGCAGGAGGACAATCAATTCGCACGAAAATAAAATGGCATATATGTCAATTATAACTTATGTTTATATCCTGCCATAAAAATAAAATAACCCATCAAATGTATTGGGACAATATTAACGGAATAACAATACCTTAAGGGCCATTGTGTGATCAATAGTAAATTTTTACAATGGTAACTTTAAAATAAAAACGTTTGCGGGTTGTTCGTACGTCGAGTTTGGCAAGGCGAAAAATCATGAAATACCTGCGAATTTTACCAAAACTGATATATTTTAAATATTCACCATTGACGACAATGCACACAATTTTATGATTTATCTATGACTTTATTCACCCCTGCGTTCGGAATCTGTCACTTTGCTAGGGAAAAATCTTCCGTAATGTAAATTAAACAGCGAGATAATCATCGGGCAAACTCTCATCACTAAAATAACGGGATATCGAATGATTCATTGTCGTACATTGCAACATTCAAAGTATTAATGCGACAGGTGACGGAATTTATTCACTATTAAATGTACTTTCGACGAGTGAATATTCTTTTACCAACAATCGAACAACCCATTTTTAAAATTTTACTAAAGTAACTTTTTTTTTTTTACTTTGGCAAAAATTTACCAGTGATCGAACAACCGGGCCTAAGTAGACCCCTCATTTAGCATCAGCGAAAATTTGTATATTTTTATTTAAATATAAATATTATGATTACCATAACAAAATTGATACCAAAAATATTTATTTTCAAATAAGCAATCGGCTGTCGTCGATTGTCACTAATCGCTGCGGGGCGGCTATGAATTGAAATAATATATTAATTAAAAACGAATTGTATCGACATTCAACAAACACAATGCATTTTTCACGCTTTGATTTGAAAACCGTCCATATTATACTATAATCTAGATGGTTTTGACGCTTACATTTGCCCATTTTTTTTTTTGGTTGTACGCTGGTTTTAATATTTCATTTCAAATTGAATATGTATTTGCTTATTATTACTGTAATGTATGCCGTAACAAATGTTATTGCATGTATAAAAGAGCAAAAAATTAAGTAATCGTAACCTAGAGGGTATTTATTATACTATAAACATTTTCGATATACTTGCATTCAGTCAATACCGCAGATAACAGATGGTCAATAATTTGGATTTGATAGAAAGAACCGTTACTTCGGTTTTTTTTCTCACTGGCTATAAATACAATGAAAACTACTACTGCTATTGAATCCCGTGTAATATGATTGATTTTTAGGTCTTTCTCAATGTGCATCACTCTTACAAAAATATTCTTATTAAATAAAATAACAATCACTGTATGAAACCACGAAATTTATTATACATCAACCGGTTTCGTTTATCTCAAACTTCATCAGGACGTATTTGAAACTAATCGTAAATACAAAAAGAGTGCATATACATAAAGAGGGAAATAGAATATAAAATTACATGTGAAAGAGAGAGACAGACTACATTATTGTTAAATAGAACATCAAGGGAGACAGAATATAAAATTATATGCGAAAGAGAGAGACGTATTCTGTCTCCCTTCATGTTCTATTTAACTATATATGTATTCTGTACGGAACATTAAGGATTAATCATAGTATTTCCCCTCCCTTAATGTTCCGTCTATCAGTATATGTATTCTGTCTCTCTTTTTGGCATATAATTTTATGTTCTGTCTCCCTCGATGTTATATTTGACGTAGTCTGTCTCTCTCTTACACATGTAATTTTATATTCTATCTCCCTTTTTATGTATATATAAGTGCGCTCCTTTTGTATTTATGATTAGTTTTAAATACGTCCTGATGAAGCTTGAGATAAGCGAAACGGGTTGACGTATAATAAATTTCGTGGTTTCGTACACAGTAATTGTTATTTTATTTAATATAATATGTCAAACCACAAAGTGATTGCTTTCTACGAAAAAAAAAATTCTTCTTTATTTACAGGAGAATATATAACATGATGCACTCAACCACAACAAGATTTTTGATACCAAAACCACGAATTATTTTTGTCAAAAACATTTGACTTACTGAGCACAAAATTACGACAGAGGTCACATTAGAGATTTATTTATTTATTTTTCAGAGATTCACTGCGACTGGCTTCAATGAATCATTCTAGAAGGTTAACTTGAGCTAGAGAGCAATTAATTCGTGCCTTCTTCGAACATTACAAATACATATGTACAATCGTTCCATCCAGATAGATTTTTAATTTCACTCGTCGGAATTGATCTGATGACTTGGCGTGTGTTGTACGATTAGATTATTGGGGCTGCTGTTGAATATCCATAATATGTGTCAACAATAATTGTAAAATAATATTTCAAACATCAGTACAAAAGCACCCGTCACGCGTGTTAAAATTGGTTCCCGCACCAGCAAACTAATTAAATTAGGGGGTGTAATTGAATAGAAAATAATGTGGTCAACGTATGTCGTAAAGTAATTAAATTTATCACCCCGCTTTAAACACTTATATGTACATAAAATGACATAAAAAGTTATCAATAAATTGTACATTTTAAAAAACAAATTTTCTTCAAGATTTAAAATTGATTTTTTTATCCAACTAAAATTAATGTACAAACTAAATTTTAACACGTATGTATCTACATGACATTTTGTTACATGCACAACACGAGTTGATTTTTTAACTTCGAACTCACAAACCACCAAATATAATATATGGATATGAACTAACGCAAATTCCTTGTTCCATTATTTTATTTTTGGTGTGATCACTTTGGTACCACTTACGTAATCAAATAACTATGCGACTTTTTAAAAATATATGATTCGATTGGAACGAAAATTTAAACGCTGAAAATATAATATGCATTAATTTCGAAGAGTAAATACTTTTACTGTTGAATAAATGTGTCATGAAGTATGTTTGCACCAAGAATGTGTGTAGAGTGGCCCTCGTCCCGCAAGTAATGTTTCAAACCCCTCTTCTATATGTATATTTTATTTCTTGTCTATAAATTTACTGTTCTGTGTTTGAACTCGAATACGATTAAATTATTTCACTTTCTGTAGTTCTTGGGAAAATATTTCTTTGTGTTACGGATATCGTTTATTCTAAATAAATCGGCTCACTTAACTCAAAAATGCATTTTTTGTACATAGGTTTTTGTGTTATTAAGCCATCGATTTGTTAAAACACGGTACACATTTCGAATTACTTAATAGTTTTCAGAAGTTTCTCGAGTTACGTTTCACACGGAGAGCCCTCGATCAAATCTGGTTCGGTGTTTTATAGTCAAGACTCAATTCAATTGTGCTTTTGGGACATAAGTCGTTGACCATTGATCGTTTTTCTTTGAGTTCAACACTTGTAGATTTTTGACTATTTTTATGGATCGCATTTCATACTCGTACAGTATCTCTCGACGCCTGATCAAAAGTCTACTGAATTCGGGTAAAAGTGCAGACGTGCTTCGAATAGCAACAGTTCGGTCAACGGCAATTTGCTATGGCGGCCTTTTTACATTACCACCACGCTCTCAAATTACGGCCTCTACTCGGTATTGAGGCTCCCTAGCGGCCATGACGCGCCGGCTTCCTCGTGGCTACGAAATATTACGAAAAAAGTCAAGAAAAAAAAAACAGCCTTGGATACTTTCTTGCCAAATATCTCTCCCAATCCATCACGCCATTGTTAACTCCACTTGTAAAATTGAAGATATTCTTATTCTTCAGGCATCCTTCGATGATCTCTCTGGCTTTATTATTATTTCTATTGTTCCCTCACATCTATTCTTTAGTTATTAAAATAATAATATTAAAGAGAACACATTCTCATTCTAAAGTTGTAATTATTCAGAACATAGGTCTATGATATTTTAAATACTAATACATTTAATTAGTATTTAAAATAATAATAAATATAAATTTCAGCCTTTCTGATGAGTGCAATAAATAAATCATATCCCATTTAGTATTACACCCGGTGATCAGTATGCTTGGATTTTTTCTTCAAGTGAGGCCTACAATATTTATTTTAATTACAGGTGTGTGTATCTATCGATATATGAAAAAAAATGGCTGTGCATCGAATTGTGAACTTTTTCAGTTATTGGCCCATGCCTGAAACCTATGGGACCGTTAATATGAGGCACGCCTACATCGTAAATATACTATAATTTATATATACAGTGGCATTGGAACAATTTGATGGCGTATCCCTAATTAATATAAACATTCAAGTTACCATGGATCAAATATATGTCAGAGTTATGCATTTGTTGTGTTAGTTAATCAATATTATACGCCCATCAACTTCGTTTGGAGAGAATAAATATTGAATAGTTTGTTTAGAAATGCTTATGATATCAGGTACGAATTCCAAAATTCCGAAAAAACAGTTTGTTACTATTTTGAATGAGTTGTTAATTTTACACGGTGGGTTCTATCGGAGTCAAAATAATTATATCTAACTCTAACCCTTAGAGGTTTTTTTTTGTGTGCTCATCTAGTTTTTGAGTCAATAATTAATGATTTTCCTTTTTCGTACTACTCAACGGCATATTTTTGTAAAACCCCATAATTTTTTGCAGGGAATCTTTTAACTTCTTTTCTAATCTTGACTCCTGGTTCGTTAATACGGAGATCTAATATTTTTAAACGGTACATTAATTATTGTTTCCACACCGGTACTATTTTCAATCTCATCATCAGAACTACAATTTTCAACAATTTCTTCGTCTTTTAAGTCAGCTGGTACCTACTGGCAATGTCTGTTTTCTGTTAACCGTAATTCGCCAATGGCACCTCATGTTTTAATTTATGTTTTTAAAAAGCGGTAATCTAAACTATGAAGAAAGAATGTGTTTTTTTTATTTTTTAAATACTATTATGCTGGACAGCTGCTTAACCTTCATGAAAAAAGGTTTTGTTTTGTTCTGTCAGATTTCCTCGTCAAGATGGAGCGGTTTAAGTTACCAGTAAGTTTATTTGTTTATTAATGAAGTATTTTCTAAAATAATCAAAACTTATAATAACTTATAATTAATAACCTTTTTGGGATAAGAATTGAATATTTTTTATTAGAAATCATTGGTTACTTATGACACCTTTTGAAATTATTTGCTTTATTTAATTAATTAATGCATTTAATTATAATTCGAAACATGTTACGTCGATTCCGAAGGCAATTAAAGAGTTTAGAGTGTGTTTGTCGAGTTTTCAGAAAAATAAATTAATTTGGCCATTAAAGGTTAAGACCATTCAACACATTGCACACATAAGCCACGACAAATAATTTATTATTTTCAATATTACCGGTAATTAATTTCTGTATTACCGGTAATATCGAAAGTACATTTTGGTTATTTAACGATAAAACCGGCAATGAATCCCTAATCAGTTACAGAAGTTCCACTCAAGTAGTAAAGCCAAGTAATAATCATTTTATTTTTATTGCACTGTCCTTATTAAAGAGAGACGAATTTATTGTTCGCTTTGTGATGAAATCACCAAAAAATATATTCTTGTTTGAATAAACAACGTACACGTCGCTCAAGATGTCCGCTCTATTTTTATGTGTTTCTCTTTCTGCAAATTGAAATTGTTAGGTTTATACGTTAATTATTATAAATGAGTACATTTTTTTTATTGTCAGGCACAATAAAGCACAATTGATTCATAAATGTATATTTAATAAAAAAAATCTTTACATAGAAGGCATTTTCAGTGCCGCTTACCCGCGTTTAAATTTCTCATAAATATAGTTTATTAAACAATTTTTTTCGTTTTCCTAAGAGGCGGCGTCGCTCTGGCGGTATCCTTCGAAACTTTTTATTGTTTTCTTATTTCGAACTAGATAAGCTTGTATAATCAATCCACTTGTGCGGGAATATAACATTGAGATTAATAAGGCCTCATTGGATTATTCTCAATGTCATTCATTTTAATTTATTTAATATTGTTTATATAATACTACAAATCCGTGACCGGTTGCCATTTTTCCCAACCGATTTGCGACATTCAAGGATGATTTTGGATGTCGCCATAAAAAAAAAATGGATTACGTTTCTACCGACATTGACATGTAAAATATGAACGAAATGAAACAAAAATAAAGTTTTATAATACAATTTTGCATTATTTTGTAACAGAAGTGAGGCCAGAATTTATTACGTTATACACTTATAAATAACATTACCGATGCTTCGCCACCATTAAGATATCTTTTTTCCCAGCGCTCACAGTTAATTATGCATTCTAATATAAAAATATTATTTTTAAATACAAAACGTAGAATTTTTAATTACCTTCATGTTACGTACATTTTACGTTCCAGTTCGCAGAATCATCGCTCCGAGAAAATCTTTTCATTTTTAAAATATACATAACCCACTTAAAAAAATCACATTCCGTAAATGGTATATCTGAGATAATGTTAATATTACAAGTATTTCGAGGTACTCATTCAACGTTCTTCGTTAAAACCTTTGTCGCCGTTTTCTACCATTTCCGTAATTTCTTAATAAATCATTATTTTTAATTATAAGGAAATAGTCGTATTTTCGCAGATCTTATTAAAAATTTCACTTGATTTTCATTAAAATTTATCTAAACATATCAAAGTTTTAATTATTCGATTATTTTATATTCGGTACGTTTGATTAATTAGATTTTTAGACACGCGACATCATTTAAATAGCGATCTAAAATTAATACAAATCATTATTAAGGAAAACACATTCTTATTGTGAAGTTGTATTAATTTAGTATTTAATACAAATCAAATGAATCAATTAGAAAGATATACAAAAAAAAAAAAAAATTGTTGCTACCGGGTAAGCGCGTTTACCATTTTCGCTATATCAATCGGATACATTTTCGACAAATTTTAATTATTCCATTTTTAAAAGTACTCAACTATATATTGCGACGAATTTCAAATACTATTGAGTAAAACACGCTGGTGGGAGACAAGAGAATTGAATTAATTAATCCCGATAGCAACTAAATATTTTTTCGATAACTAGATCTTTCTAGCTGATTCATTTAATTTGTATTAAAAATACCACATAATTTCGTTCTGAAAATGCAACCACACAACAAAAATGTGTTTTCCATAAAAATATCTAAAATTATTCTCTCCCTTGAATTTAAATAACAGTTTTCTTGTCATTGTTGCATTTTGTCTAATACTGTTCTTTATTGCAGTTGATTAAAAACAGAAGAGGAAAATGGATCGGACACGCGGTGAGACAAGTGTGATTTTAGCGAGACAGATTATTATCAACACTTTGTTGATCTTGGGTAAGCTAGATTGGCATAAGTTCGAGCGAATATCGATCATGTACAAAAAATAATTTCAATTTTGATGAAGAATATATCTAGGTTAGCGTTAATGGAAAAGATCTCATTGTAGTAATGACAGCAATCAATAGAAAAAATAATATTATCACATTCAGAGAATAATCGTAATATGTTCAAAGTATGTAATTCAAAGAAGCTATCTTTGAGTCTCCTGACTGCTCTTTAATTAATATTTCAAATGTTGTGACATAATTAATGAATGATCATTTTTAAACGACTCATTAGATTCCTAAATTGCGATTGAAAATATTCCGAAGAAGATCCATAAAATGATTAAATTAGGTATCCTTTTTTTTACCCTACGCTATCTTTAATTAATTCCAATGTACGCTTTTTTACATTTAACTACATTATCAATACATTTAACTCCAATACCGTCGACATGTGTTGATCGAGGAGCGATCTGAGTAAAAAGATGTTTTCGTTTATGACAAATTAAATATTGAATGTATATATATTTTTTGTAAACTTATTTAATATGATTAAGGAAAACACATTCTTATTGTGAAGTTGTAATTATTCAGAACAGACGGTCTGTGATATTTTAAATACTAAATTAATGTATTAATTATAAATATATACATATAAAATCAATTTTGTCGAAAAATATTGTTTTAGCGTCACCGGGATTCGAACCTGGATCTTCATTTCCAATCCGGGGAAGTGCACTACCTTTGTGCTATAACGCCAGTATTTTTCTTGACAAATTTTTGAACCTATATGTTACATTTTTCAAATTAATCCCGGTGACGCTAAAACAATATTTTTCGACAAAATTTTATATGTATATATTTATAATTAATACATTAATTTAGTATTTATTTAATATGCTCCATTAGAGTTTAAAATAATCAATCCTGATTTTTTCACTGAATATTTGTGGCCTGGAAGAGTAGAGTGATTTGATGGGGCAACAATTTTTTCTAGACCCGAACACTTGCGCTCAAATCTAAAAACTTTATATCGATAAATAATAAAAATACAAATATACGAGAAATAATGTAATTTGTACATAATGTTGTGTCAACGAGAAAAATAACGATAAAGAAATATCTCGGTAAAAATTGCGAAAGCTTAACGTTCGCAAACTTTGCTAGCAAACTATTGAATAGTGTACAGCGAAGAAGTTCGAGCTTTGCGCCATTACTGAACTCTTATTGCCTCATCCGAGATCTTTGGAAGCGTTAATCGTGCGGAACATCAAACACTTCATATGATATTTTCTAAACTTTAACTGCAGATATTCATAAGAGGCGAAGCACATTATTAGTTTAATAAAAATATATAATCTGGATTAGAATTCATCGATAATTAAAAGAGTTCTAATTGGGTCGTCAAAAATTTATGATTTTAATTCTATTTAATTTATTATATCATACTATTTTATAATCTACGTATATAAAATTTAATGTCTGTCTGTCTATTTTTATACAATATTTCACCGTGTCTAATGTAGACACTCTTCTCTCTTTCCCCGATATAAATTTTGTACGAAATTTTGCTCATTTGCACTATAGGACACTGAGGAAAATATAGTCACCTCATCTCACTCTTTCCAGACATTCATCTGCCCCCAAATTGTACGTACAACGCCACTCGTTCGTTCGTTATAAGCAAATCTGAAATCCGAACTACGCCGAGTTCGGACAGCTTGTGTAAAATAATTTCAAAATAAAATATGAATTGGTAAGAAAGTATATTTATAGTCTGATGTTGTCGATGACGTATGTGTTCATTATTAGGCTGTTTATATATTCTTGTGACGTTGAGTAGCGGAAGGTAAGCCGTCGTGTGTCGTACCCGGACTATCATTCAATTCAAAAGGATGCTTGATAATGGCTTCATTATGTAATGGGCAGATCTGAATACCCAGTTTTCCTTTCATCTTCCATCAACAACCTTATATATTCAATACCTAGCGTTTACACCTAACCATGTATGGGATTAGCATTATCAAATAATAATATATCGCTTCTTCAATATTTGCAAAATTACTTTGTAGCCTCATTTTATATTAATAATTGGACAAAATACTTCGTTTAATCCATTATTTATTGATTATTCTACATTCTTTTTTAATTTCAGTATACCTGAAGAAGATACCATAGGTATCGAAACCAATAAATACTGGTTTAAACTAAGTATTCTGTCCAATTATTTAAACAATATATCGTCTCTTATTTAAAAAAAAATCTATTTTTAAATACACATAAATACTAACTACTGATGAAAAATAATCATACACTGAACAATTTTAACCTTTCCTCTCCGATGATGTAAACTGAGTTGACATTGCCTTTAATTATGTGAATATCTCTGTAAATATACAAAATGCATAGTTCGTATTTTAGGTATTCCTCCATAATATATTTATGTATTGGATAAAAAAATAATTACAATATATAAGTATTTACCATACGCAATAATAAAAAATGTTTTCTCGATAAACCTGACGTGAATTTGTCAATACGTGTATGTGTACGTGCGGCGAGGTGCCGATGGCGAAGCGCGCGGGGCGCGAGGTGCCGTGCGTTGGCCGAGTTGGCCGAGGCTGTCGTTCGTGATGAATCAATATTTTTTTTCTCATTTTTAGCATGTATAATATATATATATATATATATATTATGATTAATGTACGTAATGAATGTAAAATATTCATATTTATCTGACTTAAAAATCGCAAAAGTCTACATGTACACAAAGTTTACACCACCGGAACGCGCGTTTTTATTTTAGCACACAAATACAAATCGGGGGTCTACAAATTAATTTACAATTAGTGTAATCAGTTTTATACATTGTTTTATACATTTTATACATTATAAAACATTTAAAAAAAAAAAAAAAAAGCAGAATTTTTGATATTAGAATTAAGGAGCACTTGAGATGCCTAAATAGCAACAACTATTCTGAATTCGCCAATCATCTTTTGGAAACAAACCATCGTTTTGACATTAACAAGGGTTTATAAATTTTACATACAAATACAGAAATTTTACATACATATATATATTATTAGTTAGATAAATTAGAAATAAGAAAAAGTGTTTATAGCAAATTAAACATTATTAATAACTGAATCCTTTTTACAAATAGCCACCTTTTATATTTGTTTTCACAGTAGTTCCTAATTAGTTACCCTGCTCTCTTATCCCCTTCCACCACTTATATTTACAGTTTTATTTATGTCTATTCTTGCTATTTTAATTTTAGTATATATTGTATCCTGAAGAAGGAACCATTGGTATCGAAACATGTTGAGTAACCAATAAACAGTAGTATGTGTGTTTTCATTATTAATATAAAATGTTGCCACAAAATAAATTTGCATTTTTTGATGAGAAGATTATCTCGCCTAAACGTGTGGCAAGGCGAATAATAATGAAATATCTGAATATGTCGTCAAATTTGATTTATTTTGAATATTGACCATCGACAATACATACAATTTTATGATTTATCTATAGCTTTATTCACCCCTGCGTTCGAAATCTGTCACTATGCCAGTGAAAATTTTTCGGTCTATGTGCTATTGTAAATTCAACAACGAGATCGTCGGTTTCGAGAGGTGCAGTACATTTCATCATCAGGCGATATCTAAACTAAGTACAGTATTGTAGTCTATTCGGGTAATGGGGTAGGGCTTAGGAAGAGGAGTGAGATTTCGGTTGTTAACGGGAATATGGACAGTAAAGGCGAAGTATTAGGGAATGTTATGTTGTCAATTAATGTTTTCTCCTAATTTAAATTCTTTCAACTGTTTCTAAATTGTTCCCTTAAATTGTACCGAGCGGAGAAGATTTGGTCTATGACTATCGAAAGAGTGGTTTGTTTTAATTATGTGGTTTACAAATTCCGAGAAATTGTTAATTTTTGTTTCTGTATTTCTTGTATTTAGATTTTTAGCGGTTTGACCTATATATTTTTTATCGCAATCTCTACAAGTTATCACAACTCGTAATTTATTTACTCGTATTAATTATTCGTAATTGATATCCTTTAAAGACATGACGATTTTGGGTTTTTCGATCTTATTTTATTTTATTTTTTGTTAATTGCGACAGTGTTTCGAAAACTGAAAAGATTGCGAGTATTATAATATTCCTCTAGGCATTCTCGTATATTGCAGCGGTGATTTTTTGTAATCGAATAATGTAACACGTCTCGATGTCGCTATATTGCTTCCTGAATATCCTCGGGGACTTGTAGCAAGTGCGTCAGGGTCGCCTTCGTCCTAAGCTAACGTAGTTTTTCGTGGATATCGCTGGACCTCGATCTTTACTGACCTCTATTGAATATATCCAATTTTTTTTTTCAATTTATCGTCACAAAGAAAGCGAAGCTTTTATTAATTATTATTTTTAATCCTCGCAGATACATAATAAATAAAACGGTTAATAATAATTTATTTATCCCTCGCTTTGTAATTTTTTATACACGAATCTTTTTATATATATCGGTAATACGGAGAAAATTGTGGCAGGTTTTATATTAATTTAAAAGTCGTTAGACACTAGATAATATTAGATCTAATCTCGTAGCATACAGTGTTAGGTTTTGAATTATTCCATTACTAATGACATCCTGAAGAAGAAAATGGTGTTTTTCGAAACCGGTAGATGTATTTAAACTCGATTACAATAAAACAAAGATAACAAATAAAAAAAAAAAAATATACATAAAAAATTAATTTTATCGAAAAATATTGTTCTGTTCTCCATATGCAAGTTGTATCGATGCGTCCAAAATTTAATGAAAATGAATTGTTAATTATGTCGTCTCCTATCGGTTTACTCAAAGGTATTTGAGATTCCATACAAACAAAGTAGATGGCTTTCAAACAATGGAACGATAGATGTATTAATTTGAAAAGTGTAATATATAGATTCGAAAAATTGTCGTTAATCCACTGTGTTGGTGTAGCATAATCGGATAATGCACGTTCCTCGTATTGGAAGAGATCCAGTTTCGAATCCTGGTAGCGACAACAATATTTCTCGATAAAATTGATTTTATATACGTATGTATATACGTATATAAATGGCGCTATACAAATTATCCAATTATATATATATATATATATATATATATAATTGGATAATTTGTATAGCGCCATTTTCGTAAAAAAATATCACCTCAAACGCACTTTACACTTGAACTGTTTAGTCCTACACTCTTTTTATGTTTAGAATTAAAAAAAAGAAAATTAACTTGTGCATATGATTTTGTAAAAAAGTGCGTTTTCAGTATCTTTTTAAATAAAGTTTCTGATACACTGTTATACTATTCTTCAATAGTAAAATAATTATTTAAATAAATGATGCATTACGAAGTAGTCACTACCCTACTTTTCAGACAATTTGTTTATGATTAAAGTTTCATAGGAATATTTTTTCTGTAACATGGACTTACACGACTATCTGTTCGATTCAAAGTGAAACTTTCTAACTTGTCGATGGTTGCGTTTTATAGCGCCCTTCATTACATAACATAAAAATAATATTCAAATATAATAATAGCATAGGATACAGAAAAATTTTATCTCTCACTGTTTAATAGGAGTACAATACCAAATATTTAATATATCGTAATCGATATTGGTATTGTAATTATAACTTAACCTTATGACACTTTAATGTCTATCAATAATATATTGTTACGTAATGCGCTGGGAGCGGTGGATCGAACGCCAGCGCATCACGCCACCGACTTGGCTCAGTCTGTGGATGTCTGCGTGTAAGTGTCAGAGTGGCTTACTCGGATGGATAGGAATGGTCTTAAACAAATTAAACACTTGGTTTACACATGAAATACATTTTACAATTTATTTACGATCACAAAGCACGACATAATGTTTATAATAACGGATAATGTTCAAATCTTCCGGGTTGCAACAACAAAATTCTCACGAACAAGGTTCGCCCACTTCACTGACGGTCTAGGAGTAATCTCGCTGGTTTTTACGCGTTCCATTTCTCTGCTTCCTGGGTTGAAGTGTCTGCCGTCCTCCAGAACGACCGAAGCCCTGGCTGAAATTGCGACTCGCGTCCAATGTATTTTCGAGGCAGTCGTCTTGTCAAATTTAATTCGGGAACCGCGCCGGTCCGCACAGCTACAGCCAAGGTGAGTCCATGATACGGATGGATCGGGGACCACAAATCTCCCGTATCCACCGTAATATAAGAATTCCTTCTCTCTCTTCTCTCCATTTTCCAGCCGAGCGTCGTCCGCCCGCGCACCACGCGGCTCGTTAGCTCGCGCGTCAGTCCCCCCTTACTCTCCAGCCTTCTCGCTATCCCGACCGCGTCTACTCGGATCTGTAAGTAGCGCTGTGTCGCCGCGCATTTTTTGGAAATGTCACAATATTTAGACTTGAGTAAAATATGTATCTTTTAATTAATTTGAGCTGTCACTTAGTGATCCTACGTGTCGAACGTTTGAAAGCCTAAACGTATTCAGAGACAGAAACAGCATACATTGTTTGTTTTACAGAAACATTATTTGTTCTTGTGGTATTTCGCAAGCTGTTTGACGCCAAACTTTTCTCGGAGGATTGTGTTCGCTATGTTATTATATAATGGATTATTATTAATGCTCTCGTGGATTCGGTAAAAGTTTGTCAGGTTCAGATTGTGGAAAGTTTGTCACGTCCCAAGTATTCGAAACTTTCACCTTAGACTTACATCGCTCGAGTTTATTATAAATTCTTTTGAATAATTTAATCGAAAAGTCTTTTAATTCGAATGTTTGAAATTCTTTAAATTATTACACGACAAAAGGTTTTGTAAGCAACTGTGTGAGACAGCGAAATGCTTCGTCCCTTTTTACTATATTTTGGGAAACGCCCCCACAGGAATAATTTCGTATTGTAAAATTGTGGCGTGTGTAAAAAAACCCTGTCCAATTACACGGACAACAGAGAAAATGACATACAAATATTCATTTTTGAGTTGCCGGTTACTATTATTTATATAAATTTGAGATTTTTGACTTAGTTTAAATTAATACAGTTCAGAATGAATTTATTCATTATTAGGTAAGTACTACGATTACTTAAAAAATTAATTATCTAAAACCCGACAAATATTGCTTATTTATCTAGGAATTAAAATGAATCCACAAATTCTAAAGATTTTTGGTGATTATTTTTGATATTGAAATACTGTTTTACGTTAAAATATTTTTTCCATTACTTCTTATGTATTATTTGTTGAAATGGTTGCCTCATACAAAATTGACGAGTTTTTTGTTTTAGTTTATAAATACTTGATTGAATTGAGTATGAATTTACGTTTTAGCTTTTTATTTTCTGTTAAGAAAATCGGATATTGTTAAATAAAATTATTTTGTCAGTTGGAGTGGTGCAGCTAATAGTATTTTAGATCCCTTAAGTAAGGTCCAAAAATGGTGTTGAGAGTTATTCATAAGAAGCCTTTCCGTTATCTATCTAATGAACTATTCAAAGAATGTCACTTTCTGGACCTACATCAGACCTAGTAGTAGGTACGCCAAAAAACTTTTACCGACATAGACATTATCACTAGCAAACATAACGAGGCCTCAACTAAACTGTCATTATGTTGTGCCAAAAATAAACAAAACTTTTGCACAAAGATTTCGTTTGTTTTTAGCACCAAAAATATACAACGGTTTTAGTGCAAACTTGAAAAGTTGTTCCATATCCTTGCGTATTTTACAACAAAAGTAAAATTCTGGTTCCACGAAAAGAAAATAAATCGTTCCCAAAAACCTTTCAAAAGTTTAGACATAATATAAAAATTTTTGCAACAGTACACATTGAACTACCTTTTTAACTTGTACTTTGTGTTTAATCCCAACATTATTTTTAATTGGATTTATCTAAATGATTTCGTTGCTTTAATCACAATGTTTGCTCTTGCCTGCCTGCGTTATACCTGATAACCGCTAATATACAATACTACTGTAGTAGGTAGGGTACCGAATATACTTTATTTTATTTTACTGAAAAATCCTCGGCAACAATACTATTAAAATTTTAGTAGCTAATGTTAAGTAACATTTTCTGTCAAAGAATTATGAAAAACTGAAAAAAAAATAGAAGAACACATTCTTATTGTGAAGTTGTAATTATTCAGAACATGGGTCTGTGATATTTTAAATATGAATTAAATATATTAATTAGAAAGATATACATACATAATCAATTTTATAATTATTAAATAAGGTAGATGGCTCTTTCAAATAATGTAACGATTAAATATATTAATATCAAAAAGGTAACATATAGGTTCGAAAATTTGTCGCTAAAAATATTTTCGCTGTAGCATAGTTGGATAATGCGTCTTCCCCGGTTAATAAAGAGATCCAGGTTCGAATACCGGTGGCGCAACCACAATATTTTTCGATAAAATTAATTTTATATGTATATCTTTCTAATTAATATATTTGATTCATATTTGCTAAAACAATATTTATTATAATGTTAGACTTCATTTACCATAAAAAATATGTTAATTTGTAATTATTAGGCCGGTAAAAACTCACGAAGAGATTGACTGTTAAAAATAATAAGGTAATCGATGACTTGCGACATTTATTATAAAGTTTCAGTTACAATCATAAAATAACGAAAGCAAATAATTATCGTATTAAATCACCAATGTTATGAGGGAAACAATTCTAATTCTATTTAATTTAACACAAATATATTTGATTAAAAAAATATTTAATCGTTAACTTGTCACAGGAAACGAGCGGCTTCTTAATACGATATTTAAAAAAAATGAATAATGTATTAGTTTAAAAAAATAAAAAAAACTTTTTATTGAGCATTTTGATTAATTTATCGTCGACCGGTTACGATATTACTGTATCTTCGCCAGGACTTACACTAACTAGCAAGTTGGTAACTAATTAGCTAGTGTACGCTGTCCTGATTAAGATACAGTAGAATTGGACCCGGTCGGCGTTAAATATAATTACGGTACTGCACCGCTATTGTATCGAATTTATTGTTGAATGCTTTTCGATTTTCTCTCTAATTTTAATCAACTTCACCCAACATAATATTTTACGACTTTTATCAAATGCCAATATTTGAACATGAGAAACAATTTGCCGCCTCTGTTTATTTTTTTGTTTGTCCGAACCGGAAAACCTTTTTTTCCATACAATATTCACAGTGGAGGCTGAAACAAACGTGCCCCGGTAGCGCTGAGATTGTAGGGCTAATAAAAATCGCACGCGATAAATAATTCTTTCGGCAAAAATTTCATAAGAAGGACTGTGAATTGTTAATTCTCTCTTCGTACGGTAGCGCGTGTAAATTAAGTCAGAGTCTGTATCGCTGATTCACACGACTTTACACTTATGAAATAAAATATTTTTGTATATCGTAAAAAAAACCTGTTGAAAATATAAATATATAATCATATTACCGCGTATGTGTGTGTTGTCCTGATGGATATTAAAAGACAGAGTAGTGTGTGTGTGTATGTGTGATTGACATGGTCTGATTGACTGACTGTTGTAGGTACTTTTTGAAAGCCACCATGTGACAAAAACATCGCCAATATTTTGAAAATATTTAACCAGGGTGGTGGAGTCAGTGTCGTCAATTTATGATATTTTAAGTGGAATCTGCATTCTATTTTATTTAATCGATAATGTGTGTGTCACGGAGACTTTATGAAGTAACGAATGTAAATATATGCTTCTGAAGTCTGGAGCGAGAGCGAATAATCGATACCAGATGTATACTGTATATAGGTATGCGGGGGGGTCATTCTTTTGAAAATTATATCGCGTTTTCTCGCTATAGCGCTGCAGCTGAGCAAATCGGTGTTGTACCTGTTTTTTTCTTATTCTTTCGCTTGTAGTCGGAGTCAGACGGTAAAGTAAAGTCGAAGTAGAGTTTAAGCGACTCCACAGCCCTATGCATTCAACGCAATATGACTGAACAATCTTGAAAAATGTTTGCTTCTGTGCGGACGGAGGCCAGTGAGGCCGTCATAAAAATAATGTACAATAAATAAACAATGCATTAAAAAAAAAAACTTTTCTTTTTAAAAATTCTGAAACTTATAAAAACCCTTAAAAAAACAAGTGGTGATCCGCTATACATAAAATCGGTCTCACAAGCTTAGTGATGAAAGATGTAAATAAATAATAATTTTATCTATCGGAAAATTTTTGAGAAGAATTTCGGACTTAATGGTGCGTGAGCACGAATTACACCTCGATCTCGGAGGTTTCTCGGTATAGGTCGGGTTGTATGAACTGCGTAATTCTATTTTGCATACAGAATTCAATAAAAATGGGGGATCTTTCCTGTTATCTGCCCGCCACTATTTGCTGAGTTACGATTGGTGTATAGAATTACATTAATAATATAATAAATAAAAAGTAAATACCTTTTTATTCCATTTTTAATACATTTAAATACATTAAAAAAAAATTATAATAAAAAATAAATATGTATATATAGTGATCTAACGTAAGCTAACCAGATGCATTATTGAATTCAAATTAGTGTTTAAAAAATGAGAATCCGTATTAGAACGAGAACAAAAGATTACAGTGTAAATTGAGCCAGTATGCAATGGCGGGTAGATAACGGAAAGGTTTAATATAAACTTTAATTTGCTCCGCGCTCAACTCTGTGTTGTCTTTTATGCGACTTTCTCATCTGTACGCATGCGCCGTGCCTTGCCTGTAGAATTTGCAAATATTGTGTAATTAAAAAAGTGGCACTCTCATTCGTGTACTTCGGACGTGTCTTGAGGCAGGAGGTCGCTTCAACACGAGGTGTTCACAGACATTGACACCGACGTCACATTATTATGTTGTGTTTTAATAAAACGTAAAGTGAGTAAACTGTTCCCGATTTGCCTGGATTTACAAGTTTCTGGAAGATGTAATCGAAGGATATTTTCAGAAGTTAAACAGAAGTGCTTGAATATGACAACTGAAATGTTGAATACTTGAAATTGCTACGTGCCGCGCCTCTGCGTTAGTATTGGGAGATTCTTACTTTCAGATGACATGATTGGTGAAAATCGGATGGAGGTTGATTTTATGGTAGGGTATATAATTTGTAATTTCTGTGCTGTTTTATAGCTAATTTAAACATGATATTTTTGAGGTTAATAATTTTACATACTGTATAATTCTAATATAATATAATTTTACATAATGTATAATTCTAATATAATATAATTTTACATAATGTATAATTTTTGAAATTCGAATGTACTAGTGAAGGCCTTACTTAATATCGTTCTTTTTGACTGGTTGATATATTTAAAAAAATAATTTTTGCGGTTTTGTAGAGGCTTTGAGAGCAATCGTAACACTACAACGAGTTCTAGAAAAGGTTCCATGTACAAGTTATACCCGGAATGAGCGAGTGTGATTTCGTTCGCAGTGGGTATTTCTCGATATTGTTGCTCAAGCGCCAATGGGGGGTTGCTATGATAACATTTATCTTATGATAACATTATGCTGTCGGAATATTTTAAATTTTGTGTTTTCTAGGGTTGCAAGTTTAGCAATAAGAAGAACTTTAATATCAGTAAAACAGTCGTTCCGTTCGTCAGTTCGCTTAGATTTGTTTTTATAGATAGTAAACAAAATAGTGAAGTGATGCGTAAATTTGTTTGACTATCAACGTTCTGGCAGTTTTTCAATTCCACGCCTGAAGAAATCCGGTCGTTTGGAGGTGAAGAAATCATTAAGCCGATTTTGAAGAGCAGCGTCGTTATTAAGGAAGATTTCTCTCAGATAGTTGGATGTAAAGATAGAGATTGATAGAGCACGATCAGCAGAATATGGCGGATATGGAATAACCTCCCAATCGAGCTCTTGAATAGTCACTTTTGTAATATTATCAGTATGCAGACGCCATTATCATGCTGAAAAATCACTTGATTCTGTATTCTCGGTCGTTATTCTTTAATTGTGGCCTTAAAGCGACTTAGCTATTGGCAATAAACCTCAGCAGCGATGATTACTTTATTTGGAAGCTTATGATAATAAATGAATAAATTTGAAAGTTCTAACAGCGGCCTTCGTTGCCTTAACTCATCGGTTAAACTCAAATAAACGAATATATTGAAAATGTTCGTTTTTGAAATTGACATCACATTTTATTTAGCCAATAATTAACGCAAACTTTATATAAATTGTTATATTCAAGACGTATTCAATACAATAAAAATATATTTTCCAAACACTTGTAAATGTAACTTTATTTTATTGTAGGCACATAATATACATTATTACAAAATATATATTTTAATTAAATAAACAATTAATATAAAATATTATTTGCGTTCTTGTGATACGTGATTCGTGTGGATTAGGCGCACGTAGGGGGTGGGTGCTCCTACCCGCGTTAGCAGTTTATAATGAGTTCACAAACAAGCGTCCGCTTTAGTTCCGCGCCGTCTTGCAGCGCGCTTCTATCGCCAGTCTGTCTCTAATACCGTGTGCACCGCCACAACTCTTATATTCTCATCGAATTATTTTTTATTTTGTTTAATTTTTTAATATACAAATTTAACGGGTCGACAATGACCCTAATGTACAATCCTAGTATTAGGGGAATACCGTGTTACATAACACACTTTTATGGTTGAGACATTAAAAACACTATAAAAATAAAACCTATATACAAATTGACAATTGACGAGAGTAAACGAGATATTTAAAACTACCACACATGTACACAAGTGTGTGGGTTCCAAGTCAACTAAGTCTAATCACTAATCACGTGACAGTCCTCGGCGTTCAATGGTGAATAGTGCAAATTTGGCTATTAACCATGTGTACTTTAATTTCACTTTTAAATTGAACCTGTCATGAAGGTTAATGTTAATGAATGATAATGGGACTTTGTAATTAAGCATTTTAGGCACAGGAGAGAAATAGCCAAAATTAATTTTGTAAGACTTGTGTATAATAAATAGGGTTGGAGATTCAAGAAATCGAGAAGATTCGCCGCAAATTTTGGAAGTTTTATTTTTAAAATATATTAAAATTACGTGTGAAGCTAGTATGTTGGTAATTAATGTATCAAAATTATTTAATACATTAATCTCTTATGAGAATAAATTTCATTTGTGATGTTATGATTTTTCAGAACGATACGCAGAAAAAATCTGTCGTGTCAAAAAATATAGTCACCAAAGGGATTTGAACCCAGAATCCGCCGGACTTAATGCCCGATACGATACCTTAACCGATTAAACCGGGTGACACTATACAAGGTCGTCAGATTCTACTTAAACTTTTTTTAGTTCTGATATTATATAAGTTATGTACCCAAGGTATACGGGTGTCTGGTAGGATTCTTCGTATTTTTATTGTATTCTTTTTCCCATACTAGCATTTTTTTTCTTCATATGTGGTATTAAACATGTATTTACAGTCTTAATGTTCGAATTATTGTAACTGTTATATTTACTACACTTTTCTATTTTTTTTTAATTTTATACTAAATAATTTACCATCACGCCGTTTCTCCGTGGGGGTAGGCAGAGATGATAGAGCGCCACATTCTTCTGTTCTGACGCGCAGTTCTCGCCACATCCACATTTATACATCTTCTCATACAAGCTCGCCGATTATTGAGGCTTCTAACATGACAATCCTCCAGTATCTGGTTTATCTGGTCGTGCCAAGTCTTCTGCGGACGTCCTCTATTTATTTGTATCATCAACACTTGCGTCATATATCTATCTTCCTTACCATTTTCTCCTCATTCAACCGTTCTATATGACCAAACCACCATAGTGATCCGTTTTTAGTCTTACTCACTATACTGAGATTAGCTTTACATTATTTCCTTGTTTCTTCATTATTTACTCTGTCATAAATGGACCTGCTACACATACGCCTAAACGATCTCATTTCCACTGCATTTAGTCTAATTTCGTTCCTCTTTTGCCAGCTCCAGGCCTCACTTGAATACATCAGAACTCCATTGTGTACCGCTAGTTTTACCTCGGTTGACAAGTTCATATTAGCTATAATTCCATTCAAAGTGCCGTTCACTTTGATAAAAGAGAACAAATGATACAGAGAAAACACTGTCCATCTCGTTACGGACTCTGATCTAGCGAGGTGGCCAGGGAACACATATGAAATGTATTGAAGTGTTAAATAAACAAATTTATATGTATACAATAGCTGGTTGGTCTAGTGGAGAAGATACTCGCCTAGTATTCTAAGTAGTTGTGGGTTCGACCCTAGTTCTAGAAGATCACCACGTCATTAAAACAGCACAAGCGTTTTGCTTGGTTTGAAAATAGTGATAATAATTATGTGACACGTATTTCGTGTACGCATCCTCTGTTTAAAAATAAAATAACAATATTAAGAAGAACACATTCTTATTAGTTGTAATTATTTAGAACATAGGTCTGTGATATTTTAAATACTAATTAATACATTTAATTTGTATTTAAAGTAATAATAAGTCAATATATCATTTATGAAGATTAATGGATGCTTTAGCGTTACTGTGTATATTATTGATTACCGTTTAGCGATACCTTGTTTGCTAAGGGAATTCACCATCGAGACTTTTTTTATAGCCTTTTCACAGTCGATGAATCTGATGCGTAGTGGCATTCTAGACTTCTCCCAAAACCAGCTAGATTTTCGAAATCATCAAATTCAGCGGTAATACGTGGCAGCAAATATCATATGGATACAGAAGAGCGAAATACAATTGGGGAGATCTTCATTCATCAGTGAATAGAAAATGATATTGTCATTTATGTACGTCCACGTCCACTCTACAATTGGCGATTATTATATTATTAGAATACATTTACTTTGTAACAAAGATAATATTTGACGTTGATTCCAATTTCTTACAATCTATAAGAAAATATATATCTTTCCCGAATACAGTGTGTGTCGTGTAAGTGACAGTTCATTCTCTTAAATGCCTTGCGCAGCTTATTCACGATTTCGTACGTACGAACTGGCTTACTTTGGAATGTGATATTTTCCCGGATTCCCGGGCCTAGTATCTTACAAATCTCGCTATTATTATTAATATGCCAGCTGTCGGTCAAGACCATTTCTATCATTGTTTATTAGCCTAATACAGTGTAAACAATAAAATTAATCAAAAGTTACATAAGCATAATATAAATGTTATCACCCCGTATCGCATGTGCTTGTATGAAAATAAGCAACAAGAATTCATTTGTAGTTTTTCTGTATATATTTAAAAATTTATTCTTAAAATAATGTTTTTACAATTATTAAGGAGAACACTAAGAACAATAAGAAATTGTGAAGTTGTAATTATTCAGAACAGACGGTCTGTGATATTTTAAATACTAAATTAACGTATTAATTATAAATATATACATATAAAATTTAATATATATATACTATATACATAATTATAAATATAATATATACATAATTATAAATTGCGTCACCGGGATATATATAAAAACAATATTTTTCGACAAAATTGATTTTATATGGATATATTTATAATTAATATATTAATTTAGTATTTTTACAATTCATCTAACTTGGAGATTTTCCTAATTTGTTATAAGACGCACCCATTTCATTTGAAATTTCCTCAATTTAAAGAGATGTATTAGTTTCCGACATAGTGACATATCCGAATATCTTCACAGTTTTCCATTTTTTTTTTTTTTTACTCCGCGTTGCACTCACACCTTTTCTGAATTCATATTATATAATGTGCCGAAATATTTTTGTCCGGAATTTTCTTTTCTTGCTTTAATATCGCCCTTTGTCATCCAAAATCACAACGAAATAATCAACGAAGCAAAGCATATTTACGTAAGGCCGCTTTACGTGCGCTACTAAAATTGCATTAAAACGATATTATTTATGGGTAATGCAGATAAGTCATTGTAATATAGGTTAACTGTTTATAAACCCAATTTCGAAAAACGAAATACTTTGTGTGTGTGTGACCTTCGGTTGAATGAATAATAACGTTTTGATATATTCTTACGACACGAGAATAAACAATTTTACAAAGTTGTCCCTGTACAAGGTTAAATCAAATTTTTCTCTCCCGTACCTCCCGCATCCGCCGTCTTCTCATGAATAACCCGCGGGGGTGCCCGCCCCCATCGTGCCGTATGGGGGCTAAGGTATTCGGAGCGTTCCTTTGCTCCGGTACGTGTCCCATCTCCCGTCCCTATGTATGTAATTGCATTCCGACATTTTCTCTTGTGTTTCTTTCAGATACCCCACATCCAGTACATTTCGTCGCCAGCGTTGCTGTACTTAGTAAAACGGAGTTTTGGTGAATCAGAAATATTTGTTGTCGACATGGGATTAAACTGCTAGTTGCATCTAATAGTGCGAGAATTTCTTCGGGTGGAGTAAATAGACAGCTACTGCCCTCATTTTTCTTATTTTTTCTTACGCAAATGTCGTTTGGTTGTTCGACGTGTCGTTTTTAAATATTTACTATTTATTGTTATTTTTTGTTATTTCAACGTTCGAAACTTTTTTAGTAACACTTATTAATTTAATGTCTTCTTTTCAAAATATTATTTGTCTAAAAGTATTCAGGTGACCGACATGTGTACGTGTCAAAATTTCAATATTTATTTTACAGTAGTCATTGCCACATGCAGTCTTGGTATGGTTGCGGTGTCGTCATATGACGTCATGCCTGTTTTTATTTTTCTCGATTTAGATGAGATTACGCACTAACACTTTTTCTTTTGCAGTCCGGTCTTTAGCTTTTGTTTTGGTGTTTATTTTTAATTTACACATTTACGTCTTTGTCTTTGACGCATTATTCATTAGTGGCTACAATGTGATCCAGATAATAATTTTCGTTTTAACAAAAAAAGTACGTATACAAGTAGAGTCGCCTTGAGAATTGATGCGGCACCCATGTGCCGGTATAATTCGTTTAACAGATATTTCAATAACTTTTGTGCCACAATTGTTGTATTATCGAATATGTTCCTCGATTTTTTCATTTCTATCCCCTTCCTTCTTTAAAAAATATTTTGGTCCTTTGTTAATGAAAAAAGTAACCGAAATCATAACTAATAAGTATTAAAATATTCTTAAGCGCGTCCTTCAAACTAATGTATTGTTTATTTAGATTTTTTTATAATCTTAAAATAAAAACCATTAAAGAAATATAATGAGAGTCGGACGGAAATAGTAATCGCTTGGGAAATATCAGATTGTGTTTTACTACTCGGGTTAACTAATCTTTTGTGCAAGTATCTATTTTACTTGCTTATATTTTCTCAGCTAATAAGATAGGTTACCCATTTAGAATTTGAAACATTTTAATGTTACACACGTTACGTAACGTTTTGAGTAACAACGTTTTCTGATTACTTTCTTTCCGATTGTATTAAATATTTATGAAAAGTGTTGTAAATCTGAACGGTAATAGGAATATTTTGTTAGCTGTGTTGAAGCGCGACGTGATTTTTTTTTAATTCGCTTAAAACAGTGTAAGGGGTTTATCTTGATTTATTTATTTTCAATATTTGCTTCTGCCCCGGGGAATTTGACAAATAATGCTTGATTATTGATTGTGTGCCGACCGCCGCAGCCGACAGGCATAGTTAGTATACCGGAAGCTGAATTTGCATTTTATTAGATACTAGGGTTGCCCGGGATTCAGATATAGTCACAATTTTAAATTGTCGGTATAAGGGAGGCGCACTTGTTTTACGTAGGCTCACCTCCTTCCTCCAATATAAATGCGTATTGTATTAAATGCCGTTCTTTCTAAATTTTGCAACGTTATTCTTTAGGACTCTGCGCAAAAAAAAAAACAGATCCTGTTACCGTCTCCCCTTAAGCCCATGTTTAAAAATATAACTAAATCTGGATTTCCCAGGCAACGTCGGATGGACACCGCTAGCAATATTATAAAAAAAGCATTAAAAATTACAATTAGTTATTTTTTATTATATAGACGTCAAGAAATCATTTTAGATACCTACATAAAATGATAAATGTTTTTTAAAAATTTATAAAATTTTAAATAGAGATGCGTAGGTACACGGAATACATGTCACATAAATATTCTTACTATTTTCAAACTAAGCTAAACGCTTGTGCTATAGAAATAGGGTTAACTTGATGGCCTCCTGGAACGAGGCTCGAATCCCCGACCATTGGATTACTAGGCGAATAACCAATAGATCACAAGTACGTCTCATTATCATATAACTAGCAGAAAGCAATTGGCTTTGCTGATTAAAATCACCAATGGTTATAGTGATTGCTGCGCGGCTACGGCCAGTGTTTCCGTGAAACTTTTTTTTCTTCAAAGTAATGATTTATCAAAAAAAGGGAAGTACAATTAACATGAATAAATAGCCAATTATTAAAATGATTTAAATACGTTATTTATTGTCCCGGCGTGACGTGATTCGGAGTCTCGCTAAATATAGTGGTTTTGTCTTTTGGACAATTTTTTTAAAACTGTCTTATCCCTCTCAGCTGTATTTATGTATCTCAACTAAAAGTGTACACAACCGTACTACGAAACGTTATGGTGGTGGTTACTTGCGTTTCTGGGGTAATATGATATTGTATAGAATATTTTCAACAAATAATATGCAGTTTGAGCCAATGTTACTAATACAGTTTCATAAATTTTTCAATATACTTTTTTCTCTTACTTATTTTTTACATACGTGGTGCGGCAATGGATTCTGACGGTTTTCTGTGCGCTACTGTAACAAAATGCAAAGGAAGAGGAGAGTTTGACAGTTGCAACCTATTTGATACAATCCTTTGTTTCAGTACCCATGGCTACATGTGTTCGATGTTTCAGCATATATTGAAACAATGTCGGTAATTGAAATTATTGCCTAATTTTTACATAATTTCTCGATATGGTGATATAAATTAACCGCCCAGATGACCTGCGGCGTCAGATTTTTATTTATGGGATTCTTTTCCCAAGAAGTCTCATACAGTAGAGAATTTAAAAAATAACATTACTGAAGAATTTAGAGCGATAGATGATGAATATATGCAGGGCGTCGTGAATAAATTTTGTCAATGTATGCATGAAATGTATCGCAACACCGCGGTGTATTTAAATAATGCAATTTTTAAAACATGCATACTTATTAAATATATTCGTTTTCGATTGACCCAACAATGTCCACTAATAGACCTATATTTTGCTTTCAAAAATAATCAGAATTAATTGGCGCACCGGTATAATTATATACCTGTTAATGATGTCTTTAGAATGATGAATTTATTAATATATTATTTCATTTCGATGGCTCAGCAGCACAAAAACTTAAAATTAATTACAAATTGTAAAGTTTTCAGCAGAGAGCAAAACAAGTTATTTTCAATATTAAGGATAGATTTTTAACTAAACGTAATAAGGAAACAAAATTTTAACAGATATATATGTAAATGGCATTTTCTCTTTAAAATAGACTGACTAACAGAGGCGTGCACTAGGCATGGACTTAGGTTATGCTGCTAATATTGATGTAAGAGTAAGAGCGATGGGTATTGTCACTAGAGATTGTATTCATCTAGAAAATATACTATTTTTCAGAGGTGTGTTTTTGTGAAAATATATTAATTGGTAAATTCTTCAAGGTTATTAAGTGAAGGACTTCCACGTTTAAAATATTTTGAAAATCGTGCATTCGAGTCCGCTTCAGAAACACACGTGCGGCATTTTGCAACACGTCTGTTCAAGCGAAGACGTGTATTTAAAACAGCGCCCGGCGCGAGAATTGCGTTTAGTTTACATGCGTTTGGGGGGATTTTGCTAAAAAACACAACCATAGATTGGTTATTTCTAAATTCTTTCGCTATGCGGTCCTATTTAACGCATTAACATGAGATCTTTGAATTATTTGCGCGTGGACCTACATACTTAGTACGTAATATATCAAATTAATATATAATTTAGATTTTAGGTTTTCTGATTGTATAGAGTGCACGCCCCTGCCGACTGATCTTGTCATTGCCGTTGTGATCACATTTTACACTTCCTGTAGTTCTTGGAAAAATATTTCCTTGTGTTGCGGATAGATCCGTTTATTTTCAGAATAATTCTACATAGGTGAATCGGGGTAAGTGCGACATGTAAATCATTGATACAAACTTTGAACTGTTCTCAAACTTCATAAAATTATGTTATGACTTTGAAACTTTAATAGAATGATCATTACCATTTCCTAATTTAAGTCTTTAAAAATCGGAATGTAATCTTTAAAGATAGCTGATATTGAAAGCGTTTTATGAAAGTTGGACGAGTAGATGCACTTACCCAAAATTTGGGGTAAGTGCATCTAGTTGTATTATTTCTGACAAATTGTTAAAATAATGAAAATGTCTTTACTGATCAACAAGCTACTCAGCACTTCCCCCACTATTTAAATTAATATATACATCACAAATTAAAATAAAAGTTCTTACCTAATTAATATCAGCGCTCTGGCATAAAAGATTATCAAGACATACGAAAGATTGAAAAAGCACGCACAACTCGCAAGTTGATATCAATTAACTGTCATAATATGAAATGGTATTACAAACAAACTAATGTTTGGATTTGCACCATCTCTGGACTGTCTCATTAAATATTGATTTATAACATTTCTTAATAGATTGCTTGATTAGAAGACTTGAATGCACTTCCCCCATAAATGAACTTACCCCGACTCACCCTACTTAACTAAAAAACGACAGAGTTTTGCGTTATTAAGCCATAGATTTATCTTAACCTATCAATTATCTTGTACAAAGTGTGTTGTCATTGTCAAATTGATTTATTTTGGCTGAAATATCATCTGATGTATAGTGAAAGTATTCGCACTGGCGGTATTTCGGCAATTGATTACTCGGCGTGCGTTGTGACCTTCATGTTACACATTTACATAGATATGTATCGGAAGCAGAGATCGGATGCGCCACTTTCCATTGAATATCTGATTACCTGAGGTCAGTTTGTTTGAAATGTTTGGCGGAGCTTGGAAACTCGCCCAATATCTGAATACGTGCAGGAATATTAAGTACGCGGTTCGTAATATTTTCAATTAGAAATTCATTTGTGAATTTTGTTACAAAAAATCACAAAGCAATTATTTGCTTATCTAAAATATTTTTTGCAGTAAATTAAAGAAAATGTAACATTCAGCGGGCAATCCAATAAAATCCATTCAAAAGGTTAAACAAAGTATAGATCTCATTTTTGTATCGTGTATATCTGTTAGAGCGAAGTTACATTTTTACAGGTAAAATGCATCAAACAATTGATTTACAATGTCACTGTTCATTATCAGTGAAATTATATTTGTTCACAAATCCGGATGATCCGGTACACGTCGCGCGTGCGTTGTGTGTTTGTGTCATTGATGCCATCTGATGTCGGAACTGGGGATGTGTCGCCATACATCTGTATTTTGAAGTTGTGTTATTATTATTTTTATATTATGTTACGTTGGTGTTAGTTTTAGAACATTATTTTTAAAGCATATCAATAAAATTGTATTGTCTGATCGAAAAAATAAAGATACACTTTTTATCGGAAATAAGCGCTATTATGATAATAATTTTCGTATTTTAATCGATATAAACATGTATTTGAAACACGCAAATTGATGTTTCATAACTGTCAAATTGACAGTTTAAAGCACCTTTTAATTTCACTAGGGCTTATCATTTAAATTATATTTTCGCTAGTAGAAATATAATATATATCTTCCGATGAAAATGTATTCAGATATAATTTCACTGAAACGCCAGTGAAAATATAGTTCAATATTGAATTATTTATTACTTTTATGAGTTCATTTAATACACCAACAAATAAATTAACTAAAATCATATATCAAAGTCTTCTAATGCTTTCATATTCAATATTATTATTATAATGAATAACGATAATGTAAAGTTTGCGTTTAATATTAAAAATAAAATATAACTTCACTGGCGTTTCAGTGCATAGTATAGATGTGCGTGTACAATGTTAAAAATAAATAAACCGAATAGAAAAATATACAAGAGCGACATATTTTGGTAGATATTTTTTACATGATGTGTGGAGATCCAAGTCATGTGATAGGTTTTCAATGTTGATATACAACATCACAATAAACGATGGGTAATTGCCGTTTGGCACAATCCCTTTGCTGATATGAGATCGCACAACGAAATGAGTTGATAAAAAAAAATTGATTTGTTTGTCGCAATCAATCATCGGATCAATCGCGCACTCCATCTGTCCCGGCTTTTACGTCTCATTATTTTCCTTTTAACCGGCTATCCGTTCCTGGGCCTCGCTCGGGGATAAAGATAAATCATATCTCTGCAAGAATATGACAGTAAAGTAAGAATATGACAGTAATGTATGAATATGATCAGAAAGTAACTGTGTATTTTTATTATCGAATGAAAATGTTAATAATATGATAGCGAGATATCGTCGTCGAGGGTCGCACACTACTTCCGTTTACAAATCTCGGAAGGCGTGTCAATAACTGAAGCAAGCGTCCCATTAGCAGATACATTTGCGATATTTGCTTTAATATAATATACTATTTGATATTATGATATATATATATATTTCTCTATCCGGTACGTACATACTCGGTGTGCGAAGGATTTTTCCGAATTTACAGAACTGTTGCAAAAGCGTCGCTTTCACGTACACTACCACCTAAACTAATATTTTATTTATTCAGGCCACGGCCGCTCTGGTTCCGTGCACATTCTGGGAATAAATTTATATTTTGTCATTTGCTTTTTTTTATGTACGTATATATTTCTAAAAGTGCCCCTTTTTATCGTCTGTCAAAACGTTGATAGTCCATCTTTGGCTAAACTTTTCGAATGAAATTATGCTTTCGGTTAAACTATGTAATAAAAATGAATGGTCGTTTCGTGGTTAATATCGTGGAAAGCTTTATATGTTTTAAAGTTAAGCTCTTTTTGTCGGGATTTTTGTGCTCGATCCTCGTTTGCAGGTATATTATAATCGTGACCGGTCGGTTAATGTTCGTACACAGATACAAAATTTCTTTATATCTCTTTCTCGCGGAGCGTACACTAAAATATACAGTAAACATATTATATTTTATGAAATAACACGGCACAAGAAAACGGGCCATTTTTTGGCATTAACTGATTTACTTTAACGCGGTTATAAGAAATTATAAACAAAAATGAAAACATTTTTTTTTTGTGTAATACCAATCGCCATTTATCAACTCATACTGAAAGCGCCACTTGAGCTTTTAACGATTCGAACCATTTTAAATAATGTCTATTTTTAATCGTAAGCAGGTATGTTCGTGAAATATGATTCTAAAATATATTTTTCTTTTCTTGTGGACCTCTCTGCTTTTGCTAACAATTAAAAAAAGTGCCGATTTTTAATCATCTGTATATACATTAAATATTTCAATTTAAATATTATAATAATTCTTACACATATCTCATCACTAGATATTTTCAGCGATGACAGTGATTCAACTTAAGTAAACGATTTTTTTTTTTTTTTTTTGAAGAAACAACACTTTAAACTACTTCTCAACATAGTCGCCACCTTTATTAAGGCATTTATAACGGGGCACCAATTTTCGTATATCTTCGTCATAGAACGGCACTGCCTGGGATGAAAACCATGTATGTATTCAGTTCATCATCGTCATAAAAACGCTTGCCACCAAATAACCGCTTCAGATGAAGGAAAACATGAAATTTCATTGGTCGCCAAAACGGGACATATTTGGCGATGAATGTCAGGTGGTTTCATGTTTCATGCATTTAAGAAACGATTCACGGACCGTATCTCACAGTCGGCTGATCTATTGTCTTGAACATTTCAACCACTCACTGCAAGATGGCCACACTTTGTGAATGTCTCTAACGTTGCATGTGGTGACTCAACAGATGAAGGGAACCATTGCGCACGCGCAACATCGCAACCGCAGCGCTACACTGGGAATATCCGGCAACGGTATTTAAAAAACGCGCCTCGTATATGTACTTTATATTTCTTTTAATTGAAATCAAAAATTATGCAAGATTATTATTTTCTTTAATTATTATATGTCATTTAAGAAAATACACGTTATTATTATGTTTAAAAAAATTTAAAATAAGTTTTTTTTTTATTTTGAGTTGATTTAAAATCGTGGAACTTATCTCCTATATTTTAGATTAAATAAAATAACAATCACTTTGTATGAAACCACGAAATTTATTATACGTCAACCAGTTTCACTTATCTCGAGCTTCATCACAACGTATTTGAAACTAATCATAAATGCAAAAAAAAAGAGATTCCATCTCCCACTTATATATATATATATATATATATATATATATATATATATATATATATATATATATATATATATATATATATATATATATATAACATAAGGACAAAGGGCAAACCGATAAACAAATTTCCAAAAAATTTAAATATAACTTAAAAAAATTGCTGTGAGAATGATTGGATTGGGGAAGATTCTATAGAGGTGATAAATAATTTTTGGCCTCATAGGATACTAAAATATGAACTCTGAGAGATCGGAATTTTTAATATCACCGTATTTTAAAGCAAATTGAAATAAATTAAAAATCACTTTATTTAGATTTTCCATTATAGTATAACATATATATATATATAATTGGGAGATGGAATATAAAATTACACGTGAAAGAGAGACAGAATACATATATAGTTAAATAAGGCGTCAAGGCAGACAGAATATAAAATTATATGCCAAAGAGAGATACAGAATACAGATAGACGGAACATTAAGAGGAGTTCTATATATTCATAATTTTTCTTCCCTTTGCATGAATAATCTTCCTTCTAATATCAGGCCAGCATTCTACACAAACAACAATTTATGTAAAATTTTAATAAACTCAAAAGATGAAGATAATAAATTAAGCCATAGTTAAGCCATTCGTGTCAAAGAACATATTAAATGTTTTTACAGTAATGGTTTCTCAGAATTTTTTAACCATATTATTGAAAATAATAGCACAGGAGTCAATATTATACAATAAAAACGGGTTTGGCCTCCGCTTGGACAATTTAGAAACTCTCGAATTAAAAATTACGCCAATTCTTAATAATCAAATTAATTTATCCATTAGCCGCATATTAGGTATGTTTCCTTTAAAATCAATTTAATATCCATCAACACTGTATTTTCCCCTCCCTTAATGTTCCGTCTATCTGTATATGTATTATGTCTCTCTCTTTCACATGTAATTTTATGTTCTATCTCCCTGTTTATGTATATATAAGTGCACTCTTTTTATATTTATGATTAGTTTAAAAATACGTCCTGATGAAGCTTGAGATAATCGAAACCGGTTGACGTATAATAAATATCGTGGTTTCATACAAAGTAATTGTTATTTTATTTAATCTAATATGTCAAACTACAAAGTGATTGCTTTCTACGAAAATATCCTATATTTTACTGGTACGTCCACTGTCCTTTATTTTTTGCACGATGGTCTCTGAATCGTTTCTACCTCGGTTGTACTCACAGTGAGACTCGGTTGTACTCACAGTGAGACTCGGTTGTACTCACAGTGAGACTCGGTTGTACTCACAGTGAGACTCGGTTGTGCCTCACAGTGATCGTTAAAATATTCCGAATATCATCCGTATGTCCTTGCCTTCGACGTTGTGCGTTCCGAGATCGCGAACAAGACACGTTTCAACGTTGTTTAACGCTAGTCATAATAAAATGTTACTACTTTGAATGTTAATTTTCTTTTATGTCAAGAACGTATTCAATTTGTACCATCCCTTACGTGTTGCTTTAAGGGTTACTATAATTCATTCTATGAACGAAAGAAAGATCCCTTCACTGGTCCTTCTGCTAATTGTAGGTACTTGAATTAACCCACTTATTTGTTTTTATTCTATACCAAGATCACCATTAATTACATTTGAGTAATTTAGAATTTATATATATGAGATATCCTCATCATCTATATTTGACTTCCACAATTTAACTGCTTTAAATTTAATAAAAGTTTCTTCGTATAAAGTCTATTTGTGTTTATTTGATCATTTTTAAAATAAACTTGTGTACTGTAAAAGAAAAGGACTACCTCGGTGGTCATCTGGGACCCGCCTCGAACCCTAGACCACTTTAATCACTTACCGCTGGACCGGACAATCATTTTTCATTTTTAATATTCATGTTTTTTTTTTAAAGGGATACTTATAGATTTTTTAATATAAAATATTTAAAATAATATTTTCGTAAAACTAAAGCCTTTTCTCAATTTATTATTATTATTAAAAATGCTTCGATTTAAAAAATTATCTAATAGACAGATATAACAGTTTTGTTTAGTGTTTTTCTTGAAAACTGTACGCGCAAGGAATTTTAGAAAAGCAACACGTGTCAGACATTTGTCAAACGCTGTGTGCGACAATATATTTTCATTAATGTTTTGGGTATTGGTAGCTGGTGCTTCGTGAAATAATTCTAGTCGTTAAAATATAAATTTTAATTAGCACAAAATAAATAGCCTCGCTTTCCAACGGTGTTAAATATTTCCATTATCTATATATTATCAATCATTTTTAGAATGTGAGTAAATGCACAAGGAATAGGAGTCGTCTAGCATTACTCTTTCCCCTTTATTTGCCAATTTTAATTCACTTAATATTCTCAATCGTAATTTTTCAAAATTTACAAGTTGCGTTTTTTGAAACAACTCCATCAAACTGAACGGTAAGAATTTTCAATGATACATGTTAACAATCGCACAATTTCAATGAACTCTGAATAAAATACAATAATGAAGAGAATACAACATTCCGACGGCGTACAGAATGCCGAAGATACGCGAGTCGGGGCCGACAGAAAGAACGAAACATATTGAATACGGGATCGATGAAAGGTGAAGGTCTCGCGACTCTGCTGAACAGAAATTATTCAAGAGCCACCGTACATTGAAATGGCGGCAATTATCCGTGAGCTTTCACGGCCGTCATCACACCTTTGATGCACCGTGCAGCACGAGGCACCTTGAGAATAACCGATAATAAAAAAAACAAACTAAAAAAAATTACAAATTTTTAAAATTTATGTTTTAGAATATATTTATTGATTTACTTGTTTAGTATATAGTAAGCCGCTCGCTGAGCGAAAATTATCGTTCCAGGAAACAAACAAGACTTATTAGTTTGGCTCAAAATACAATTAAAAAATTAATGATATATTTTCGTGCGTGCATTTTTATTATTTTTTTTTTTAAACTTATTGCATCTACTATTTATTTGTTCTTAACACTTAGCAAAAATAGTTCCGAAATTCGTTTTGCCAAGAACACGTGACACGAATAGCGAATTACACAAACAATTTAATTCGCGCTCTGTGCAAAGCAACGTACAAATCGATATAAACCGAATATTGGTATCTATCCATTGGTGTGGAACGATATATAAACGTTTACCTAACAATTAAAATTAGTTGAATCAGCAAGACAATTAAATGAAAATATAACAAAAATATAGAGAATGTGAAAAGGTATTATTTATGTTTCGAGTGTACATGAGTATCAATTAGTGTTTATATTTTTATTTGTTATCTTTGTTTTATTAACTTCCTAATTGAGTTAAAATACATCTACCGGTTTCGAAAAATACCATTTTCTTCTTCAGAATGTCATAACTAACTAAAAACATATATTATTGTTTCTTTACCAGAATTTATTTTTAAAAAAACAACAATTTAAAAAATAAATTTGGTACCTAACTCAAATTGTTACTTAATACAAATTTTAATACGAAGAATTTTTAGGAAAAAATTTTAGAATGGGACTCGTAGTTAAATTTAGTTGGTTGTTTATAATTTTCTGATTAGTTTTACACGCTTTATTTATCTCCAACGATTCAAAATTATTTAATTTGTGACCAACACCGTTTATGTGCAAAATTGACAATCACTTTTTTTTCATCAAAACCATGACCATTTTCTATCAAATGATTAGAAAATTCTGAAAACCCAATATTGTTCAAACATCTCAAATGCTCCCTTATATATATTATATTATATATATTAAAATTTCTACCCGTTTTACCAATATAAAATGCAGCACAATCCTTGCAACCAAGTTTATAGATATAATAAAACAAAGATAACAATTAAAAATAATACACTAATTTTAAAAGTAAAATTAGTGTTTAGTTGCAGTAAAATACGTTAAAATATTAAGTATTTCATATATTTGAAAAACATACAATAGTGGAATCTGTCCAGAGTGCGAAATACGAACAAACGATTATTTGAAACACATTAAATAAAAGTTTACTAAAAATTTCTCCGTAATTATGTCGACATCAATGTTGTGTGTTTTTAAAGCCACGCCGTATTTAAACCAACTCTTGAAGAGGATCGATGGCATGTCTTCGTCAGTCGTTCCGATTGAATTCGTAGTAAAACGATAATATAGTTTGTTGGTTTATCGAGATTTCTGCACAATATTATACGCCGTACTGCATTAAATTTTGCAATATATTACTCTAGAATTTTTAATCGAATTCATATTTTTATTAGTTTTTATTTTAGGTAGTTCAATTAAGCATTTGCTGTGGATAAAATATTTCAATGTCTATATATTTTATATATAAAATTGAATGTATATATGTTTGTTCTCTGTAGAATTCTATATCCTTTGACCAATCTAAATTAAATTTTGCTTAGTTACTCTTTAGAACCCTGCACACGACATCCTACAACAACGTCCCCCTCATCTTTAGCTTTCCTATTCCCTTCTTCCCGATTAAATGCATATTATATTGTTTGCCATTCCATTCAAATTTTGCACAGTTGCACTCTAATAGCCTAAGGAAAATAAAGTCACCCCATCCCCTACCTGGATTAAATTTTGCATACATCGTTACGCTTTAGGTCATAGTATTTAAAAATATGACAATTGTTTCTTATAGTCTCATTACTCCGAAACTTTTTATTAATTTTATGTTTTACTTTTTTAAAGTTTGTTTCTCCACTTTATGTCAAAACTATCCAAGTGGAGTTAATACAATTTATTATAAATTCATTTCCTAATATATAAATGATTTTTGTCTGTCTGACTATGCTTATCGTATTACTAGAGCAATGATTTTTTTATCACGTTTTTGAATTTAGTTTTATTTAGTTCTTTATCCATTTCATACAAGGAATTCTTTAAAAGGCGCAAATATTCGTACTGCTAGTGTAGCGACGATAACCTCCTTCTTATTGCTTCTATATTAAACTCAGCTTTTGTAGATTTTTCATTGGGTTTCATTTTTATTTTATTAATTCTTTCTATATAACCTTATAATTATAATTTCTTTTATAACCTCTTTATAATTAACCGCACCATGGTTTATGTACTTTATGTCGCGTTCATTATTACGTCGAATTAACGCCATAATTGTTCGCGCTTCATCCAGCCCTCACTTCAGAGCGGAACGGCCCGATACGCCGCGTGTTGATATTCTAGAAATTGTTAAAAATTTGTCGTTGTCGGAAAAAATACGACGCCAGAAATAGCCAAATGTCCCTAAAATTCCATCGATTATTTGCGACACCATTACATATTCAAAAATGTGAGTCGGCGAGGAGCGCGGGGAACAAGCGACGCTGTGGGTGCTGCATAACACGGTTTCTCGATTATTTAGAGACATACTTTGTATTCACCGTGTGTGCTCGATATTTTGGTATAGAAATTTTCCATTCACGTTTATGACTGCAATATTTTTTGCAATTTCCGCACTGAGAATTTATTGTATTACATTATTTACCACCTTAGAAATACCATTTTTTTAATTTTAAATATAGGCACGTCCCTTCCTTTGTATGTACAGTGGAACCTCTATATTCGTCATTAATCCGTTCCTGATGGCCTGACGAATATAGAAACAGTTTTACCCATAATAAATAACGGAAATTCAATTAATTCGTTTTCTGCCCCCAAAAATAGTACTCAAATGAGTAAATTTTTTGTCAAAACTTTACCTTTATTGTACTGATGAGACATGATGCTAGAAGCGGCAGAGGAGGAAAAGTTACTAATATTTAGGAGACAATTTAAACAACAGGTAACTCTAATTCTGGTGGTGGTTTGCGTTCGCCGATAATTCAGTAGCACTCGATTTAACAAAGAACTCACCTGTTTTTTAAACCTTCATGAAGTATTCAATCACATTACCATTGAATCCTTTTATCAGTTTTCCACCATATTCTGCGTTTTGGCCCAGTTAGACAGCATTGCTTGACGGTGGAAGTGACAAATATAGACAATATTAACGAATATGGAAACATTTGTTTGTTATCAAAACGTTACGAATATCGAACTAGATGAATATAGGGGCTGACGAATATAGAGGTGTCACTGTTCTTAGTAATTATGAGGGAGATGACATATAACATTTTAATACAAATTAAATGAATCAACAAGAAAGATATACGAAAAAATCCATTTATCGAAAAAATATTTTAGTTGCTACTGGGGAAATGCGTTAATCCAGATAGGAAAAGATCCAGGTTCGAATCCCGGTAGCAACTAAAATATGCATTTAATTTGTATTAAAATACCACAGAACTACACCCACCGCAGTAAAAACAGCCGCAGCTCCTAATTAGGTACAAAAATTCACATGGAGCGTCAATAAAATTCAAAGTAGGTATAGGAGAAAGCGGTCCGCTTCCAGGAAGGTACCTGAAAAACCTTACATTTCTTCACTGTGGTGCCCGTTTTTGCAGTGTGTGGTCGTTTTATTAGTGTGTTACTAGTTTTACCGAATCGCAATATCTACGAGACTTCAACTAAGTAAGCAAAAAAAAGCAATGATAGTTGAGTTATCAAAACAAAACTTTTCTAATTGTGCTATAGCAAGGCAAATTCAGTGTAATGAATCATCGGTAAGAAGATTTCTCCAAATATTTCAGGAAAGTAGGACCTTAAATCGGAAAGTGGGAACTGGCTTAAAGCGTAGTACTTCGAATCGAGATGATCCCAATTTGAAACGGCTTTCTTTGAAAAATCGTTTTGTTTCTGCTTCAGTGGAACTCCAAGACATTACCAGCGCTAGTGTTAGTGTCTATTCAAAACAGGCTCAACGATATGAGTTTACGAGCAAGAAGACCCGCAATAAAACCTCTATTGATCAAGGAAATAAAGAAAAAATGATTGCAATGGGCTAATGAAAAAGAAAATTGGACTGTGATTGGGTTGTTTTTTCTGGCGAAACGAAGCGTCGGAGATCTGGAGAGAGATACAGCGATGAATGCATCGCACCCAAAGTGAAACATTCTCAATATGTCACGGTGTGGAGATGCATCACATCATTTGGTGTTAGCAATCTTAGGAATGCCGAGAAATACAAGTAGAAATACAAATGTAGGTATTTTGCCAATAATTAAGAATTTGACTAAAAAAATTGATGATCCAGTATTTCAGGACGATTTTGCACCTTGCTATCGTGCCCGCTCTGTAAGTTAATTTTCATGAATTTTTAAAATTTATTTGTTTTTTTTACTTAGACATTTTCAACACTAATTTTAATTTTTTCACAAGTATCACAGTTCAAAGAATTGTTGGGATTGAAATTATTTTCGTAACCAAAGAACAGTTCCGATTTAAATATTATTGAAAATCTATAGTCCATAATGAGTAAAAATATCTGCAGAAAATCGCCCAAAACTATTAAAGAATTAAAAACACTGTAGTAGTGATATGAAGAAATTACAGTGGAATACATACACAATCTTTATTAATCAATGCCGAGACGTATTCAGAGTGTTATCCGTTCCAAAGCGGGTCAAAAAAAAAATTGATTTGATGTTTAAAATAATAAACTCACTTTAAAATCCTTCTATTTAAAAAAAATTAATTTAGTACCTAACTCAAATTGTTGTTAAATTTGTATTAAATTGTTGCTTAATACAAATTTATACTAAATTGAGTTTGGTACTAAATTTATTTTTTAAATAATTGTTTTTTTTAGAAATAGATTCTGGTGAAGAAACAATGATATATATTTTTAGTTAGTTATGACATCCTGAAGAAGAAAATGGTATCTTTCGAAACCGGTAGATGTATTTAAACTCAATTAAGTGGATAATAAAACATAGATAATAAATTTTTTAAAAAAGACTTTAATTATGTATACAACTCAATACACGTATTATAAAAATTGTGAAAAATTTCATAATAAAAAAATCCTTGTAATTTAGTTTAATTTGAAATATTAGTGTCATAATTAAATAACACATCGACAAAGAAACGACATAGGAATCATTTTGAATTAAGAATGACTGATTTAGTTGGAAGAGACATTTATGGAAGTTTTTCCTAATAAATGTAATCATCAATAATTGAACACTTGATCCTGTTATAATGCTATAAAATGTATATTTATTAAAATTAAAGTATGTACATTATGTTGCTGTATTTACAAAAAGTATAACACTTAGCAAAACACAAAACTGCCGAAATTATATTTTCAGTAGGTGCAGCTATTTTTGTTACGCTCGGTGTATGTTAGGAAAAACTGTAACTTCACAATAACAATGTGTTCTACTTAAAAATATAATTTTTCTAATAAATTAATTTTCTTTCGCATTAATTTGAGTCATTTTTCAAGAAAGACAACGTATTTTAGGGGCATATTATATAAAATATTTCCCTCCTGAAATTTTAGGTTTTTAACTGCGTTGTCTATAGCTGTATCCAAACGAATGTGTCAATAATTGCTCAAATTTAATATTCATAATTATTTATGTTTTATTTAATATTTAACAATGTACACGTGATACCTACTATGTATACTATTTTTTTAGACTTAGGAATCAATTTATTTTAGTTACACTCTACAAGGTAGAAACCCCAAGGCCACGTGAAATAATTAATAGGGCATAATTAAGCTGCTCGGATGTAAACCATGGTAAAACAATGTTTTATGACGTCTTCTTTCGCTGGAAATTATTTTTATTGTAGTAGCACTATTGCTAGTACCTATAATAATACTTTTGAACGCGTAATCTATGACAATTAACGTGCAAGTAAACAAACATGCAAAATCTCAATAAAAACTTTGGCACGCTCGAATATCCTAATTATAGCTTTTGCCTAACTACTCTAATATTAAAATGTTACTTGACATTAAAAAGTTGAAACACACAAATCAACGTTGTCGTCATCAGTAATGAGGGTACGCGCGACACTGTGATGCTAGATTTTCCGCCTTCAGCATCCCGGTGGAACGCTCTCGGACTGGACCGCACCACCTCGCGCGGGAGGGTAACGATCTCCTGCGACCTTCCACATCGCCCGCGACCTCAGCCGGCGGCGTGCGAAAAATTTTCGCCACTATTATTCATAACGGAACACTTATCGAGGATGAGGTGTTCGAGCTATACCCACGAACATGGAACGTCATCGATCCCAATTATTTGTAATCATTGCTTCAAGCGCAACGTGGCCATAAAATTGTAAGCCGATTAATAAATTGTGACGAGACAATAAAATATAATTAATATCTTATACTATATCAACGATACTCCTTAAGTAGCAAGAAGGAAATTATCTTGGAGTAACCAAACACCACGTTAATGAATTATTAATTATAGGGTGTTCCAACACAAGAGGTAGCTGATTAATCTATCGGCATTAATTGTTGGGTTAGTCGGATTTTATACGCACGAAAATGAAGAGTTTTCAACAAAATTCAATGTAATCTGGTGATTGAGAGATTCAATTGTTGCGCACCGCGTCTGACGGAGATAGTGACGTCTGTAGCCACGATTTCACACATTTTTTATTTTTGTTTTCATCTAAGCATCGTTCGCGGTGACTTGTAAGTATTAATTTTTTATAAATTTCTTCTAATTTTGTAATCAAACACTGAATTATCCGCTTGGTAAGTGTCAAATGGCGACCGAAAATTGCACGCAATCTTCTTTCAATACAATTTTCCGTTACTTTCATAATTTGCTTTTATAATAAAGTTCCATTTTGTAAAGGCATATTGTCTACATGATAGCTGTCGTGTATTAACTTCCAAAAACTATCGCTAGAGATATTGGGCTTGTTGGAACATCCATTTAAACCACGCTTAATAATTACGTATGAATAAATTATGAATGAACGGAATATGTGGCAGTTCGCTACTGTATCTATCGAATTTCATCGGAAAAAAAAATTCATTACATCATTGTAAACTAAACTAATTTAAATTTTATATCAATAAAATATTTTACATGGTACACATTGGAAAATTTGTTCAATAGGAATTTTTCGTCGAACGGCCTTTATTAATAAAACATTTTAAGGGATAACAATCTATGTAATTGTCCGCTAAAGTTGATGGTTTTTAACATTCGTACATATTTTTGTTTTTATATTATTCACAATTCCTCGCCGACAATTGTTTTCAAGTTCTAGGTTCTAGTTTAGGTCCTAAAAATCTAGGATAGAGAATAAGTATTAAGTTAATTTCAAATAACATTGTTAACGTTTTTAGTCAAATTTTTTTTTGATACGATCGATCAATTTCACAATTTGTAATATTCTCTTGAGTGGGGTGGGGTTTTGTAAAGGGAAATCGTACGTGTCTAAAAATCTTAGTATATATAATATATACTCGTATATTATATCAAAGTTTCGTTCCGAGCGCTAGCTTTCGGTGGTACAGTTCTACGAAGATGATGCTATAAAAAAAGCTTTTCCTTTTAAATATCTTTTATTTGTTAGAATTTAATCGATTGATTTGTATTTATGATTTATTAATTTTATTATTTATACATTCTTATCATCTAATTTTATTTTTTATTTAAAAAACAAGTTACCCTTGGTGAACATTATAACAAGCTAATAACAATAAAGAGATTTGTGTGCGTCTATTTTTACAATGTAGTGCAATGGTTAGCATCCCTTCGCGTGTCACGCGTGAGATCGGAGTTCAGTTTACGCCAGAAATTTTTTATTTTATTTATTTAACTGACTTATGAATGTTTCTTTCGGACTAGAAAAACATATTCTGCTTTACGTATCATAAATAATTTCATACTTTTAAAGTTAGCAATATTAACTTTGTGGTTAAAATTCATATTTTTTATTTATTATCTTTGTTTTATTAACCACTGAAAAAACAAAATTTAAAAAATATATATATATAAATAATTTCACAAATCCTTGCCTCGTCCCTAAGCAACGAGTGAAACAACATTGTAGCAACAATTTTGGTACCTTTAATATACCTTCGGTACCTTTAATATATATATTAAATCAATCCGTTATTTTTACATGTTGTATTTGAGGCCAGTTTGTGCACAGACACGGTGAAGTGAACACCTTCGTAAGGTTTTTTTTTTTTCTATAGTACTGTTCCTTGACTTTATTTTTTGTGTCAAATTTTATTTTATTGTTCAGGATAAAATGTCAAAGTCCGAAGCATGTGGAGAACACATTAGGCCCTGTATGCTGCTTTATTTTGATCGGGACTTGAATGCCACCAAGGTCACTGAACCATACCGAAGTTTATGGGGCAGTTCTGACAGTAAACAAGTGTCAATTGTTTCACTATTCACGATGATTCAAATCGGTTAACAGAGATTTGAAAGACGTCCCTAGATCAGAACGACCTTTGAAATTCGACAATCACCGGTAAAAATCTCCGATGGAATCAGATCCTCGGCAAACCATTGAGGAATTATCGCAGGGACATACATCTCCGTGATCCACAATACAGAAACATTTAAAACGGATCGAGAAAACAAACAGAATGGATATTTGGGTTCCGCGCGCGTTGCCCGATTACAACAAAGAAGATCGATTGAACACTTGCATTTTGCTATTGTCAAGACAAAAATTCAATCAGTTTTTGTCTGGAATCATAACGGGTGAAGAGAAGTGGATAGTGTACAACAAAATAACACAAAAAAACAGTGGCTTTCGACTAACCAAGTACCTGTTCCAACCCCTAAGCCAGGAATGACATTTTTGTGCTCTTGGTGGGATATGCAAGGGATACTGCATTATGAATGTCTAAAACCGGGCTCAACAATTACTGCAGAGGTTTATTGCCAACAATTAGCAAGATTCAACGAGAAATTTAAAAAATATCGTTCAGATTTGGTCAACCGAAAGCGAGCGATTTTTCTGCACGACAATGCACACCCTCACAAGGCAAAAACGACACGTGATAAAATCGATGAGATGGGTTGATAGGTTTTAAAGCATCCTACGTATTCACCATATCTTGCTCCTTCGAACTACTACCTATTTAGGTCCATGGAACACACATTAAGAGAAAAAAATTAATAGTGTGAGTAATGTGGAAAACGACCTATTAACTTTTTTAAATTCAGAACCGACAAGTTTCTACAAGAAAGAAATTGAAAACTTGACAGAAAGATGGGGAAAGGTTAGAGAAATTGAGGGTAATTATATTTTGGAATAAATTGAAAAAATAAAATTTTAAGTTGATTAAAGAAATAATGGATTTTTTTCCGGTACCCCTAATATATATTATATGATTACTCGATTATATTTTTATGCGTTAAATGAATAACAATTGAAAAATATTCAGCGGAGGGTGGAGATTGAATTCATTGTGCAAGCCTTTCTCTTTTTTTTTTTTTTTTTGCTATTGTTTGCTTTTCTGACCGACTATAGAACAAACTTTTCGTTATCTTTTTTTTTTTTTTTTTTGCTATAGTAACAACTGTTTGTTGAGAATTCCTTGTTTTCATAGTGAAATTGTGCTTCAAAGCGAGTAAACTCTGTGTGTGTACACCGAGTAAAGTATAAAAATATATGACGTACAAATTCACCCGATCTGTAAATATTGGAAAGGGTTTAACTAAAGAGCGAAATATAAAAACAACCCGTAACTGTCTAAACCCTAAACGATTTTTTTAGAACGTTATCCTCATATTCTTGCTTATGGTATATTTAACCTGCGCTCGGGTAGTGATGTAACAGGCGAGAAAGCATTATGGATTTTGAATTTTTATTTTTTCGTATTTAGACTAAACCTACAAAACATCTTGCTAGACGTTTGTCTGCAAGTACATTCATATCAGTTTATTGTACTTAATTATAATACATTTAATATAATCAAACACAAAAACTAATCAGTGTCACAGTTCAACAATCCATTTCAAATCATTATTGATAAAGCCTTTTTTTTCATCACTTCTTTAAAATCGGGGGATAATATACTATTTCGTAAAGATCCAGGTAGTTTATTATTTTTCAGTGTAGGAACAACAAATTCTAACGTCCTCAATCCATACATATTGGTGATTTTGGGAATTGTTAAATTCAAATTAGCTACACCACATGTATTTTTTTTCTGTGTGAAGCCACCCTATTTAAAGCTTCGTTGTTATAATTTTATTTGAGTTAAAATAACAGTACAGGAAGAACGTTTACGGGAGAATATAACAGTTTTAGATTATGCCTCAATTTAAATACTTCCTGGCTTACAATTTGAAGATTTAGTATTTGTTTTGTATTTGAGTTACAGGAGTGATCCTACGATCGGATACCACATCTTAATAATGACTCGACCAAAGAAAAATAAATTATTTATAAAACCGACTTAGGGATTACGTAACGAATTTTTTAGAATCTTCCTAACCTGACATAGAATGACCTGAGATTGGAAAAAATCTTATTTATTTGAATATTCCATTTAAAGTGTTCATCAATAATTAAATCAAGGTATTTATGCAACTTAATAAATTCAACTGAAGTACATTCACAGTAGCTTATAATGTTATGATGTGCAGTCAAAAGTATGCTCAATTATATTTTGAGCACGAGGAGATCATATTTAGGTTTTTTTGCATTGATTGCGAGTTCCATATCATGTGACCATTTTAACAGTTCATTGAAATCAATTTGTAAGTTAAAAGTTTCGTTCAAACTATCGTGAGACATTGCTAAAGCTGCGTCGTTTGCAAAAGCAAAGTGAAGACAATGAGAAAAAAAGTAAAGAAATAAAAGAGACATAAATAATATACAGGTAAAATCCCAAGATTGAGCCTTGTGGTACACCATTTTTAACACTTCTTTCTTCTAAATTTTCCATTGACTTTTACCATAAACTCTCTGTATCGCACAAAATTACTCACCGAGGTGGGGCCATATTAATTGATACGATAAAACACGTATCAAAAATTAAAGGATTAATCATCGGCGTGGCGCCAAAAAACCCGTGTGATAGATATTAGGAAAACAGAAAACGTCTTAGTAAAACGTACAGCGGCGGTCTGTCGCCGTGTAGGTACTTGCAAATAAGACTACATGTATTGTTATAAATTTGAATAAAAACAGAGTATTTTGCTGGCGGAAACCATTCTCGATTTCGCAGCCGTAGTGTGCATCTGTGTATTGAACATCTTTTGTGTTTCATTTATTTCGACCGAGAAGCTGGGATCGGCGAACCACCCTTGTCTGCATTTTTGTTTCTTCTTAAATGGGAGGCGATTTGAAAGCTGTTGCTGTGGACGACCTCAGTACGTGAAGTGAAGAGAGGTGTTGCACGCAGCCTGTCCGCAGCAAAGGGGTACATGACTTTCGGGAGTACATGACTTATGTAGTTTCTCTGGCTGCCTTCTAGAATCAATATGAAAACGAGTTTCGTGTCAAATTGATACCGTATGGATGAATATTGTACAGGTATGGCTTTGGTACGATGATACCGGAGCCAACCTATATCTGTAAATGACCAAATATAGTAAATATGTGTTTGCTAATTGTGCCATATAATAAAGACAAAAAATAAGTAAACTATAAAGGAAAGCCATAAAGGTATAATAGTTAACTAATTGTTGGAAAATAACTAATCTAACTTAACTTATTTATTATAATATATTCTAAAAAGCTTTGAGGATTCTGTTAATTATTATTGCATGCGTTGCTTTGCTGAGTGGAATCGAATCGGAAGTGCACAACTCTCATAACGATTCCGGGATCGAGTGGGACCTTTTAGGGTTTCCTTCACACTTATATGGTATTCAATACATCGTTTGATATTTTATTATTCATAAAATATGATAAATATATATTGTATATTATAATGAGTTGGAATAATAATTTGATAAAACTAATTAATCTGAAATAAATATTTTAACACAAATAGAATGCATCAATTAGAAAGATAATATTTTTTCGATAAATTGATTTTATCTGTATGTATATTTTTCTAAGTCATGCATTTAATTTATATTAACTATTATTTATATTAACTAACTAACACAGTACTATTGTTTTGAAAAAACTGCAACTTAAAATATTTTTTTCTAACGTTTTATAATTTCATAAGATTATATCTACCATTTTATGAATGGTGGTTGGTGCAAATTGAAGAATCGAGTTCTTAAGTACGTTTTTATTAATTAAAAAAAAAAAACATATTATTTTTTGAGTTATCACTTTCGCCAGTTCGAAAATCGCAATATTGAGGAAAATGTGCGTGTACTTGTATTGCGTCAGCTATTCAGTAGTACTCTTTTTCATTTTATCTAGTCAATCTCAATCTTTTTGTTCAGCTCTGCTTTCACTCAGCTCTTGACCCTGCAATCGGAAAATATTTTTTACCTAAGGAAATACTTCTACTTCTAGTTTTCATCATTTTAAACAGGGGTTGGTGGAACCCGTCGCTCCGTTTTTACATTTCAAACTATTAAAAAAAAAAAAGACGGAGTTTTCCAAATCGACCTACGAGAATACCCTCATAAAGAAAGCCATAAGTTTCTGATACCTTCATCATCCAATAATTTACAAAGTTCTAAAGGAATGTTATTAGTGTTAAAGGAAGTCTGGGGTTTTTCCTTTACGGGCTTTTTTGATAGCTCTAGGAACTTGTAACGTTAATATCCTTCGTGGCCCTGTCATATTTTCTTGGGATAGCTAAGTATCAGTTTGTTTATATATTTCGTTTAATGTTTTTTTCCCACACCACACACGCGTATCATTACTTCGTAAGTCATTTGTTACCTCGCACGAGCCACAAATATCTCTCGAGCTATTTTTGTTTTTAATACTTAAGATATGTTAATTGAATTGTCAGTACCTGAAATTGTTGACGAAGATTTGAAATTACATTTAAGAAAGCTTTTACGTTTGTGTTTACTTGCAAAAACTTTTTTGTTTTAAACATTCACATAATTGATCTAGAAGTGTATTTTATTTTTATTTTTTTGTATATCTTTCGAATGGATTTATTTAATTAATTAAAAATAGCACAGAACTATAGTTTGAAATTACAACTTTATTAAATATTTATATGGTTAATATGTTTACTTGTGCATCTTTTTAAACATCTTAGATGCAAAATGCTTACTTGTTTCTGTTATGCATGAGTGCTGCTGCTTTCGGGTGTAACTTTGAAGTGATGGGACCTGTTCATGTTCTGCTTTCCGACTGTTGGCCGAATTCCTATTTCAATAAATTACAACTTTTCCGTTTTCCGATTCTTCAGACTTCCTGCTCAATAGTTTTGTTCTGGCTCTCCTATTTCATGTTAATATAATACGTCAAGTTCCAGTATTAATTTATAATAAAACAAGTTCCGGTTGATGTTGTATGAAATGTTAGTCGATTCTATTCTTTACGGCCCGTTGTAAAATGTATTTCACTCAAAAGGAGTGCTTGACTGCTTCGTGTCGTGGAAGAGACAGGCATGAATGTGTGGAGCGCCTCATAGATATGACAGCGTAACTAAGCACTTGACAGCCATTCAAGTCGGTCCAGTACCATCAGAAATGCAGACAACAATACGTCGCGCCGCAACCAGTTTGAAAAACACCGGAACCGGTACTCTTCTCCTGGCCGTCTCTGACGCTTCTTCTCGCGCGTATTTCAGCACCGCCTCTTTAATGCTGAACTTTAACTTATAATTTCACCAACAGTGTAAATTCAAGTGTGCCCCATTTGACAATAAATACAACATTTCGTAAGTACTGTTTCATTCATAATCCGCCCGCTCTAGTCGCATACGCAAACACAATCCAAAATCATTTGGTTACCATATATAAAGTGGTAACATTTCATACACATGCGCGAGAACTCGAGGAAGAATGGGGCCCACAGTTCTCCTCTTATAACATTTGAATACCTTGCTAACCGGAATAGTTGATGATAATAGTTTTTACGTTGTTACTCGTATATACAACTTTCAGTAATTCACTTAAAGCGGATCAACATTCCGTATCCATATATTCCGACTCACAAATCTCCTGTTTTCATTTGATACTAAAACATATGTATCGAACTTAATTCATTGGATTTCTCGTGATGACTTATTATCTAGTCAGATAATAATGTTGATTAAAACACAGATCACATTATCTAGTGCTATGTGTGCTTCAATAAATGTTATCATTGTCGTTCGTTATTTGATAATAATACAGATGTTTGATTGTTTGATATTGAAAGCGGAGATTATTGAAACAATAGTACAATTAAAAAAAAGTCTCAATTAATGGAGCATATATTAATAAAGTCGTACTACAATGACTCTGCGATCCAAAAATGCACATTAAGACCGAGGCAAATTCTCACGGTATTCCACGGGAAATTTATCACATCCCACGAAGAGTTCTGATTTGTTTGTTTTTGTTCACAGTGATGGAATCCGGACGTTATTTAATATTTTCGGTTTTTACTGGATTCAAACACGTGTGAGATTTCCTCGATGGAAATAGCGCGGCAGAATTATATTGTGTCATGTAATTGTACGTTTATACACAACACATCTCGTGATATACAAATAATTTAAAGAATTTCACCGATTAATAGGGTTTCTTTTAAAATAATAAAATGATTCTTAGGTAGGTAACTATTGAATAAGTATCAAATTGTTATACGGTACTATCAAATATCTTAATTCTTTCTATACACTGAAAGTATGATATTGTATTTCGATTTATTAAATACGATTTGTGATTTCGTCGGTAAAATTATTCAGAAACACATTCTAGTTAGTTATAACGAGATCACGGTCGTAACCGGTACAAAATTTTAACGATTTAATTTTTCCGTGTATTTCTATATATATCTAACTATTTTTGGTGCCCAGTGGAACACTGCAAACAAACACTCACAATTGCTAAAGAGGCTGACCAATTTTTGAAATAATGAAAATAAATGATTATAAAAAGTCAAGTTTATGATATTTTTTAGTGACGATGTTGTTGAAATTGATCGATTCATAATGAACTTAATTGACTGCCTTGTATACGCCAAACCTTTAATTTATTTCGGGACTTTCCAGCATTATTGAAACCGTAACATTAGCCATTTTGAAGCAACATTATTATCAGACCCTTACGTCGGAAATATGTCTGCCACCGGTGTTAATAAAAGAAAGTGCCTCTCAGTTCGCGAAAAAGTCGAAATTATTCGTGAGATAAAACGTGGCGTGAAAAGTTTTCTTTGACCTCTTAGTGTCGGATATTGCAGAATAATAACTAAGTCTACACATCACTTATGGAATCACGGATATAGCGAGTAACGGTTACAACAAATTTTTTAGTTCCATTGTCGTCGTTAAATCTCATTTATGGGAAGGATCAGAAGATTCATTAGTACTGAGTCTTGTAAAATAGTATACAACTCTGTTATTATTCCTCACATCAATTACTGCAGCAGCACTTTGTTTTTGGCTAGTGAGGAAGAAATACAACAATCAGTGTTTCGAAATATAGCTTTGAGAATAATACTCAGAAATAATCGATATATCAGTGTAATGCTGCAATTATCTGAATTATAATCTGAATATGATGACCTTTAAGCAGAAAATATATTCTAATGTTATGGTATTTATTTATAAAATTTTCAATAAAAAAATATCGGCAGAATCTATACGCTAAATTGATGCAAATCAACATGAGCGTGAACATCGTACAAGAGGATAAGTTAGATTAAGACAGCCCTTCAAGAAGAAGGCTAAATCTCAGAATTTGTTGATTGCAGTGCGATGAAAATTTTTTATGAATTGCCAGAAAAAATTTAAGGAACGAGGAGAAAATACACAGATTCAAAAGGAAACTAAAGGAATATGTGACAGATAAGTTGTAGTAAAACGATTTTGATCTTGTTTATAATAGAGCATGTATAAAAATACGTATGTATGCACTATATTAAGAATAAATTAATAAATAAAATATATCGACGATATATATATAGACGAGTTCGATTGTTTGATAGATAGATTTTTTCTGTATATCTTTCTAGTTCATAGACTAATTTGTATTAAAAAATGCCGCAGACATATCTATGTTTTGAAAATGCGATTTACGACAAAAATGTGTTCTCCTTAAAATAAAAAATGAAGTATGGGTATATGTAAACTGTATAAAAATACTTGTGTTTTGTGTATCTACTATCCCTTTATGAGAATAAGAGTTGTAGGTAATAAATACCATTGCCACCGTAATGATATAATAATTATACCATTGTGATACTGTAAAATAACTAACCAACGGTATTAGAAAGCGCCTTCTGGCGTATTTAAGTCGGTCGATTTTTCTCTATTATTATTATTACCTTTGTTCTGTAGAAAATAATGTAATGATATTCGGTATGGGAAAAATAATAAAAGTGTGATATCGTTAGAAGTTTATGCCGCACGGGAAATTTATTGCTCGGTGGATTTATTTTTATTATTGGTTTAATTTAAAATATATATATATATATATATTTATAAATAACACCCGTTTTTTGATTTAATATTATTCTTCGAAGCATTTTCAAGTTTATAAAGTTCTCAAAGAATTTACTATTTTATTTTATGTCTGTTTAGACGTACGTCTCTCGGTCAGGCAACTCGTAAACTTTGTATCGATCATTCGTGGGTATCGCTAAAATACCGCAATTTTCTCAGTCTTTGGCTTTTCCGTATTTCACATCGTGGCTGAAGGTTACGCTATCCGACAAATCCTCACTTGAAACTGTACTGTCACCGGTTCGGTCCGTTTCGTCATCATAATTTTCCTGCTGATTCTGTATAAATCAGATTTTCTGCGACAGCTCCTTCAAACAATAGACGATGGGACCCTCGTCTCATTACTGATGCTGATTATATAGTCAGTCAAAAAGCAAGCTTAACGACGGTATTACCCTGTACTATGTAATTTGCTTACGTCTGCCCGCCCGTCTGTCAATCGCAGTCTTTTAAAAATAACAAAATATTATTAAGGAAAACATATTATTATTGTGAAGTTGTAATTGTTCAGAACATAGGCCCGTGATGTTTTAAATACTAATTTAATGTATTAATTATAAATATATACATATAAAATCAATTTTGTCGAAAAATATTATTATAACACAGACATATTAGAAAACGGCTACGTAGTATATTACATTTTTTACAATTATATTAAACAAAATGAGTCTTCCAATCTGGAACATCATTGACTGACGTCACACTAAATAACTATGTACCACTCCATATTTTTTAGCCAATCTGAGAAGACAATAAATTAATTTATATGCGGAATAAAATGTAATTTATCTACAGATTGATATTCATAATACGTGCGCGAGTGACAAAATTTATTTAGCTTACCTAATTATAATAAAGCTAAATTATATGTAATTAGAATGTTGTTGTCTTTTGATCATTTCTATTTTAATTTATTTTTCAAATTTATCTCCAAAATCATTATTACATTATCTTAAAGATAAACATTTGCCTAATGAATACTATACTTACATTATCGTGTAATTTTTTTCTAAAGAAAACTTTCGCATTTTAGAGCGACCTGATTGGAGGAATATAATTTTTTTTAAATAGTTTTCTTATAGAAATGTACCTGATTATAAATTCATACATACTGTAAAATTGAAACACCTTGCACTAACCATAGGTAAGACATATTATATACCTAATATTTATTTACTATTGTATATTATTTACTTAATATTAATTTACCATTGTATATTCTAATTATTGTTTTATTTTTCTTATTACGATACTATAATCTAACTAAATAGTAAATATTTTTGGGAAATGTATGAGTGTGATTGAAAATCTTTGTTTAATGTAGATTTAAATTTTTTAGCAAAGGTCTGTTTCTATTACCTTATACATTTTAAATTACCTATTATTGGATTTCGTTATAAATTATACGACTGTTTCCAATATTGCTCTACTTATTCGTTTGTAACATTTCACAAACTAAGAAAGGTGAATAGATATATCAATGTATATTTATTTTATTTAACAAGGTTTTATATGTCTTCACAAGGTCATACAATCGTTTTGCACAAGAAGGTAAAACGGTAAAGTTCAATACTAAATATAGGATGGTGTTGTTTGACTGGAAAACCGCCCACGGTAGTGTGGTTACGAGCGGGGTTGGGGGGGATGATTGCTCACTCTGAATTGCACTGCCACCTTCACGACCTTCCCGTTTCCTCGTTACAAACAGCTAGCGTTTAGCATTTCGCGAAAGTGCAGTGATCTCGTGAAACTGTATTTTATTGAATGTGTCTTTCATGTTTAAATTTAAACTTTTTTTAAACGGAGATTAATCTGATTAATGGTTAGCACTGAAAGGGTCCTTAAGGACTATCCAATCTTAGGACTTCTGCCCTCTCGACGAGTCTTTTTAGTACGACCCGGTTGTGAACTTTACCTGTCATTATTTATGTCGACAATCAATGAATGCACGGTATCAAATATGACGTTTACCCGTTTAGGATTTAATATGGCAATATATTTAAGTCTCGGGGATGGCGGCTGATTTTGGAACCGCCGACGATCCGGCGATCGCGTACCTCTGAAAGATGCACATCTACACTGATGTGATTATCACTAAGCCAGTAACCGTTTTACGCTGAAAGGGGCTTAGACTTGAGTCGCCTCCGTATTCAGTTTGAAACGTCTTGATTTAGCCGCCATCGTTGTAGTTTCAATGTTGGATCTTTAGGTATGTAGGTCGTTTCATTAATTCCTTTGATAATAATAACTGTTCAGTGCGAAAAAGTGGCACCGTGAACAATTTTATGTTTGTGTTTCTTAGCGGGACGTAACCGTATCCCAAATTTATTATATTATATATATATTTCTAAAATAATTTGAATATAGTATAATGATGACTAGCTATAAAAACGATATAAAAAATATGTAGGCACTTACTTTAAATACTATGTTTTACATAGAAACAAATCACATGTTGTTATTTCAGAATTACATTTTTTGTCAATATTTGTTTTTTTTCTTTATCATTCCTATCTTTTTCACTTGATTAGTGTTTGACCATACTCACGTTGATTAATAATTAATAAAAATGTAGTTATTCATATACTCTTTCGGAACTGTTTAAAATAGGTTAAACTTTTGTAAATTTAATCAATTAGTGGGGTATCTAAGCAACCCCGCTGGGATCAATGTTATTTTTCGTACCTCGCCAAAGGTAATGAAGATCAGATATGAATTGGTGATTTAATTCATTTTAGGAATAACGGATCCTCCTAGAAAATTGCGTAATATTTTTTTTTCGATGCATTTTCTACATTGTCGAACAACGAACGATGTATTTTTGCATGTCGTAGTACTTCAGAATATTATATCTATATTATATCTTATTTTCTATCTAAAGTTCCGTTTTGTTTGTGTAATTAAATATTAAATGAATTCATTATTATTAGGAGAACACATTCTTTTTGTGAAGTTGTAATTATTCAGAACATAGGTCTATGATATTTTAAGTACTAATTAAATGTATTAATTAGAAAGGTATACATACAAAATCAATTTTATCGAAAAATATTGTTGTTGCGCCACCGGGATTCGAACCTGGAACTCTTTCCAAACCGGAGAAGGTGCATTATCCATCTATGCTACAGTGACATTATTTTTAACGACAAATTTTTGAACCAATATGTTATACTTTTTCAAATTAATTATTATTTACGGAATCTCAAAAACAAAGTAGATGGCTATTAAATAATGTCTTGATAGATGTATTAATTTAAAAAAGTATAACATATTGGTTCAAAAATTTGTCGTTAAAAATAATGTCACTGTAGCATAGATGGATAATGCACCTTCTCCGGTTTGGAAAGAGATCCATGTTCGAATTCCGGTGGCGCAACAACAATATTTTTCGATAAAATTGATTTTATATGTACATCTTTCTAATTAATGCATTTAATTAGTATTTAGAATTCGTTATTAATAATTATTCAAAACACACGAGAAAGATATGATTGAAAATTTGTTGATTAAACCGCAAAGCTTTTGATGTTTTATTTTACTGTTGTTTTTATAGTATTATAATTATACACGCCCAACATTCGTTGTTAGTCGTGATTGAGGGATTGTAATATGTTTTTCAATATATTTTCTTTCTGTGTACTATAATTAGCCACGTCATGCCCCCACAAATCGTGCACAAAGTATTCTACTCGATAAAATGTTACGTTCAATTTGTGAAAATATGTGAAGCAATGAAATTATTTATTTTAGTATTACCTATAATAACGTCTTATTATTAAAAACAATCAATATATGTGATTATTCAAAATCGTCAAAAAATTTTTCGTTGTACTTAATATTTGCTGAATTTATTTTATTTGTCCGATTTCACTAAAGATTATACGATAACTTTTATGACCCGTGGCTACGGATGAGATTTTCGTCTCGAGACATTCTCTGGGATAGGGATTATTTATGAGGTTCTTTGGCTCTCTCGGCTTTCGTAGTACATCGTGTTCACACCGTGCCTCAGAGATTAGAGCACCGCCACTTGTCTCGCGTTTCACTTCACTCTTCTACATCAAATGTCAGTCCTCGAACTGTTGATATTCCGTTCGTCCGCTGGATGAATTTGTATCTCCCCTATAGCAAGTTCGAAAAAAGTACATTTTCCGAAAGCTGTGTCATAAGACCTTTTGCAATAAAATAGTGATGAGGTAAACCGTTATTTTAATTGTGGTTGAGATACATATTACACATTGGAGTCCTGGTACCGATACTGATGTATGGAGGTGAGACCTGGAGTTAGCAGAAGAGGAACGAAATTAAACTCAGTGAAAATGAGACGGCAGTGGAAATGAGATCACTTAGGCGTATATGTAGCAGATAGATGACATAGATGACGCTGTGCGTCACGAAGATATTATGCTGTATATAAAAAATTTATTCAATTAAGTATGTAAATAAAAGTTCTATTTATGATAGAGTAAAGAATGAAAAAATAAGGAATAAATATGACGCAGGTGTTGATAGCACCAGAAATAGAGGAGGTCCGTGGAAGACTTGGCACCTCCGATGGTCCTTAGAACCTCCGATGGTCCTTAGAACCTCCGATGGTCCTTAGAAGCCTCAGTAATCGGCGTGCTTGTATAAGAAGATATTTGAATGTGGATGAGGGGAGAATTATGAGTCAGGACAGACATTGTGGTGCTCTATCTTCTCTGCCTACCCTCGCGTTGAAACAGCGTGATGGTAAGTTACTTAGTTATTTATCGTAATTCGATAAGCATTATCTCAGTTACCAGTCATCATCGCAATCGAATACCAATCAGTCACAATAACGATTTACAATAGGTAATATCAATATATATATTACGCTTCCCCGTCTACATCTATGATTGGATGGATGATGGCTTCGGCTTCGGTATCGTCAGTGTCATTATGGCTATTTCAGTGCTTGCTTGAACGGCCAGGTCTATGAGACGCGATCATGGAACAAAATTAGGTGTTTTTAATATCTCTTGATTAAGATTACCTAAATGTTTTTTCCTTTATATATTCAATTTGAAATGAAGTGTATATTGTAAATCAAAACATTACGAAATCGTACGAATTTTGAGCTGTCATCTCTCTTATCTGTAGTCATCTCGCGTCGTATCATAGAAACCATGAATGAAATCGTACGAATTTTTTCTATGGTCGCACTGCCAAATCATTTCAAAGCATTATCTCAGTTTACATTACAGTCAAAAATTAAAACTGCCGTGAATAATTGTTAGTTGTGATAATATAATTTTTGGTTACATTTGCGACATAATATTTGTAAAAATCTGCGCTAAATAATTCATTATAACTAGAAAATTTAATGTATTCTAGGTTGAATGAAACTATTTATCTTTACTTAAATGCACATTATACTGATAAAATAGAATTGTTGTGTTTCTTATCGTCTATCCGCGATTCTTATATATCATCTAGATGTAATTTTTATTCGTTTTGATAGCTAACTTACAGAGGTGGAATAATTTTAATTACATTGAGATTTTATTTACGTGTGGTTTATTTTGGGGAAACCTCTATCATTGGAATATAGATTCTATTGACGCCGTACCGCGAAGCAGTCACCAATAGTCATTAGTTTCTATATATTACAGAAACTTGTATCAAAATCTACGTAAAACTTACCTTAAGATAATCAATATTCAGTTGAAAACGGTGTGCATGAAAAAAAAAAAAATCTGAAACAAATTAAATAAATCAATTAAAATAAAATCTGTCGATCGACAACATATCGGGTATGAACCCGTGTGATGAAGTAATAGGTATTTCATTTATAAATATAATAAATAATACAGAATATAAGTTCCAAATTTTGTCGGAAACATAAATGATTGACATGGTGCAAAATTTCCCTAGATAGGAAAAGTACCGGGTTCATTACCAGGGGCAACTAAATATTTTTTAGATTAATAGATTTTTTGTTTATATCTTTCTTCCTGATTGATTTAATTTGCTTTAAATATCATGAAATTATGTTCTGAAATATATATTTTTTTAAAGTTAATTACAATGCACTTTTACAAAGTTAATCACAGAAAAAAAGTTGAAATATAAAAATTTTTATATTAAAGGTATATAATCATCATTAAAAAATATAATTATATACCTTTAATATAAAAACAAAAAGCGCTTAACATGATAAGTCGTCACCAAATTATTAACGTTTTATTGACTAGGCCGAAATCTGATAATAAACAATAGCTACAAATATGCAAAAATGATTTTAGATTTTTTCACAAAAAATTATCTAGGTACTGTAAATTTTAATTTCATTTTGAATTGTCAATCTATTCTTATAAAATAAATTATGTTTTTTTATTTTGTACTGCGTTGAATGTATAACATTTACTTTGTTTATTTAATGATTATATTATTACGATATAGAAAGTAGTTTTATTTAAAAAAAATTTAACATGAAATTAATTTAACTTGAAAAAATATTTTGCTCTCCATGATTTCAGGTTAAACAATTTCCACCGTATCGCAGTTTTCCACCAGCTTTTATATTTATTCGTTCACACGTAGTTCAAACAGAGAAAACGCTGCGACAAATGTGTTTTACAAATGCAGACAAATAAAAATTAACTGAAAAGTGTAATATTTCGCGGAATTTATTGCAGGTTTATTTGCATTATCTCTTCTGCTCAAGCAATCCGGCGCCTGGTACCACAGTTGACAATATATTATTACCTAATGGAATATATTCGATACCGCTCAACAAAAATAAATATACATATAGGAGATTAATAAATAATCAATTTTATCGTTATTCTTAAAAATGAGTAGGTTATTTATTTTCAATTCGTATACTTTAAATTCATTGTCAAGCCGTTCATAGATATCCTACATAGATACAAAAATCCCAGTGGCGTGTAAACAAAGGTTATATTTTTTTATTTTATTTATTATCTTAGTTTAATAACCACAATTGAGTTTAAAAAACATCTACCGGTTTCGGAAAACACCTTTTCCTTCTTCAGGATATGTCAAAACTAACTAAAAATATAGCATTGTTTTTCTATTTATCCAGAATCTATTTTTAAATTTTAAAAAAAAAACAACAATTATTTAAAAAATAAATTTAGTACCTAACTCAAATTGCTGCTCAATACAAATTTAGTCGAATAATTTTTAGGAAAAAATTTTAGAATAGGACTCGTAGTTAAATTTAGTTGCTCAAAAATATCAGATGAATATTAAAAGTGCATTAAAAAATTCCATAAGTGACATATTTACTGATAATACCGTATTATTAGGTATAATTTTAATGAATCCTAAGCCTCCAAAACTGTATTCCGTATTAAAGATTCATAAGAGTGATATTCCAATAAGACCTGTGGTTTCGTATTGTAGTGCTCCAACGTTTAAATTATGTTCTTTTATTACTAAAACTATAAATAGACTTAATATTTTTAATCCAAAGTATACTATAAAAAATTCGTTGCAATTAGTGGATATGTTAAAGGACATGGATCTTCCCAACAATGTTAAACTTGTTTCTTTTGATATTGTTAATTTGTTTACTAATGTACCTATTAATGAAAGTAAAATTTTAATTTTTGATTTACTAAATTCATCTAATTTACCTAATAATTTGGTAAAAGATCTATGTCGTTTATTAAATCTTTGTATGAACCAAAATTATTTCCAATTCAATAATATAATATATAATCAAACAGAAGGTCTTCCTATGGGAGCACCCACAAGTCCACTAATAGCAGATATTTTTGTAGACGATTTGGAGAAAAAAATTTTTGATTGTGATTCTTCTTTGTTAAATAATGTTTTGTTATGGAAAAGGTATGTGGATGATGTATTGTGTATTTGGTCGGGTTCACAACGTCAACTAACTACATTTCTAAATTTAATTAATTCGTTTAATAATAAAATACAATTTACATTAGAAATGGAAAATAATTCTACCCTAAATTTTTTGGATCTAACATTGATTAGAAATAATAATAAAATTGAGTTCAAAATTTTTAGAAAACCAACTTTTACAGATACTATCATACACAATGAATCTAATCATCCATTATCACATAAACATTCAGGGCTCCACTCCATGATACATCGTTTAGTCAATATTCCTATGTCAACATCCAATTTTAATATTGAATTGAATACAATTAAAAAAATAGCAGTTAATAATGGGTATAATACATGTTTGATAGACACTATTTTAAAAAATAAATTAAAAGAATATAATAATCAGTTTTTATATAAATCACAAATGAAACATAATGATAATAATGATAATTGGCGTAGGATTTTATACATAAATAACTTTTCGAAACAAATATCTAAACACCTACCACGAGATATTAGACCAGCATTTTACACAAATAATAGTATAGGAAATTTACTCATAAATTCTAAGGACAAGGATGATAAATTTAACAATTCTGGCGTCTATAAACTTAGTTGTAAGGATTGTGCTGCATTTTATGTTGGTAAAACGGGTAGAAATTTTAATATAAGAGTAAAGGAGCATTTGAGATGTTTGAACAATAGTGGGTTTTCAGAATTTGCTAATCATTTGATAGAAAATAATCATGGTTTTGATAAAAAATTGGGATTGTCAATTTTGCATATAAACGGTGTAGGTCACAAATTAAATAATTTGGAATCGTTGGAGATAAATAAAGCATGTAAAAGTAATCAGGAAATTCTAAACAGCCAACTAAATTTAACTACGAGTCCTATTCTAAAATTTTTTCCTAAAAATTATTCGACTAAATTTGTATTGAGCAGCAATTTGAGTTAGGTACTAAATTTATTTTTTAAATAATTGTTGTTTTTCTTAAAAAATTTAAAAATAGATTCTGGATAAATAGAAAAACAATGCTATATTTTTAGTTAGTTTTGACATATCCTGAAGAAGGAAAATGTGTTTTCCGAAACCGGTAGATGTTTTTTAAACTCAATTGTGGTTATTAAACTAAGATAATAAATAAATAAAAAATATGAATCTTAACCACCAAGTTAATATTGCTAATTTTAAAAGTAAAGGTTATATTGTTATCAACGTTGCTAATTAGGTAGCAAAAAAAAAATTGACTAAAATTATTTTAATTTTAAGAACAATTCTATTACTTAAACTCATATAGGTAACAGAAAGAAATTAATTTCAACATTTCATTTAATATTGGTAATAATCCACCCAAAGAATGCAAACTCTCTCGCTTGACAAATAATTGAGGATAATAATCTTATATATGCAAACACTATAAAGAATAACGTTGGAATACACTATAAAAAAAATTACCATTGCATTCAGTCAAAAAACAGCATCTAGTATGTACAATTTGCTTGAAAACTACAAAAAAATTGAAAAATGCCCCTAACATTTACATAGTTTCAGAGGGAAATATTAGTTCAATAAGATTGTTATGCGGGTTGAAACAAAACAAGCAAAATATCTCACTGCATCAGTATGTTGTTGCTCGTCGGAATTTAAACTCTAGCCGTTGGTTTCACTTATCCGTGTAATAATAGCAGCTAGAATTTTATGGGGTCTTTTCAGAACATAAGGATTTATATTTATTTCCCAGAATCTTTAGTAATGCCCAGTTTTTTTTTTACTTATATGCAGTGCGCGCCATTGACAAATACTATCACAGTGTTTGTCATATTTTTAAACTTAGTTTTGATCTTAAGTTATAAATTAAATAGTAACATATTTAATATTCATGTACAAAGAGATTTCTACAAATTATATCAAAGTTAGAAACTTGTTAAGGCGTTTCGGATTCACTAGGAAATAAAGAGGCGCACAGGTATTTTCATTTTAACGAGGAGTTTGACTGTAACGGAAAAAATACATTATTACAATTTTGTGTGAGCACAAACGAAAAATATCTTTAATACGTTAGTTAGAAATTTTCATTTTAAAAAGGGCTCAATATTTTCGATAGCTATGAATATCTTTTAAATTAAGGAATAAGTGACAACTTATTCAATTTTAATTGGTTTACGAATTTGTATTACGATTATTTATGAATTCATTATAAAAATTAACAAAAGAAACGTAAAATGATTTAATTAAATGTAATCGAAAAACTTGTAAAAAATATAAATGTAAATCACTGTATATTTTCTATTTTCTCTCCGTCAAATAAACGCATTTATGCAGAAAGCAGCCAACCCACAATTCTGGTAAAATTTGTTTTTATCGGATCCAGATAGTAAATTCTTCAATAATTATTCCAAAACAGCCAGGCAGCTTTCGTACAAAAAATCCTAATAACCGGTGAACAGACGCAATCATCTAGTGTTATCCGAGGGGAATGGTGAGGCCGCCCTAAAACCCGCTGGATTGATAAAATCATTGTGGCAATACACACTGTTAAAAATGAGTGGAAGACACCTTCATCCAACAGTGCACAGAAAACGGCCAATGATGATGATGATATGTTTATTTGTCTGTATACGTTTATTTACAGCACTGAAATATGATATATATTTTTTTGTTTAGTTAATTTTACATCTTGATGAAGAAAATTGTGTTTTTCGAAATCGGTTGATGTTTAAAAATGACTTATTAAGCGATTATTGTAAACAAAGTTAAATAATTTATAAAATAACCACAAAGTTGATTATGCAAATATTAAAAATGAAATAAAATTATTTTTTTCTCAAAAAAAGGTTCTAATACCTATTAGCGCAGGTATCGCATTAATATTTTGAAAAGAACATATTATTTGTGAAGATATTTTTCAGAACGTAGCTCTGTGATAAAGATATGCATACAAATAAACATTCCCGGATAGGAAGAGATCCTAGTTCAAAACCCGGTGACAGTTAAAATATTGTTTCGATAAATTGAGTTTATCTGTATGCATAGGTGCTCTTAATTTTTTGTATTAAAACATTACAATAGTTCTGCACAGTTACTGTCGTTATTCGGACGTATGCATTGTCAAATATGTTATCATTTGAATGTTCATTTATTTGCTAACTTTACATTTTTCTTAAATATTATAATTATCAATATATTTTGTTTTTAAGAAGAGCGCGTTCTTATTATGAAGTTGTATTTTTACAGAACGTAGGTCTGTGATATTTTTAATACAAAATTAAATGTGTTAATTAGAAAGATATGCATATAAAAATTATTTATCGAAAAATTATTTTTGTTGTTACAGGAATACGTCAACTCATTGTAAATTGATTTTATATGTTTATCTTTCTAATTAATATATTTTAATACAATCTTACATTTTTTCTTGAATTTGCATAAAATGCTGTGGAATTGCCGGTGTGTCATACCAAAAAAAGTCTCGAGTGCGAAGGGTTAACGTCTTGTTCCGAAACTGTCGTCGGGGGGTGTCTCGATACCTCGCTAGGAGACAACCAAACCGTCGAAGAGACACCGTCCTGCAAGAAATGGACACATTAGCAGCTGCCGCATCCGCCCGGAGAACAACCCCCCCCCATCGAGGACCCGTGTAATTTTCCGCCAGAACATAATAGCCACGAATGACCTTGCCAGACGGAAGGTCGCGACTGGTTGCGTTTCGTTCGGTCCACGTCGCGAGTGAGCGGGACACGGGAACCTAACCCGACCTCGCCTCGTGTCGTCTTTAACTACTCGAAACGTATTGTGTAGTTAGTCCATTGAACCGTATACATTTTTCCTGTTGTAATGGTGGGGGAAGCTTCGCTAAGTGGTGCATTCTTAACCATACTTATGTTCGCCAATTTTCTTACTTTTTGTGATGTCGCTGCGTTACTTTACGTCAGGTATTATATTACGAAGTATGTACACAACCTATTTGTCTTCATATATGAATTAAATATATTAATTAGAAAGATATACATATAAAATCAATTTTATCGAAAAATATTCTTGTTGCTACCGGGATTCGAACCTGAATCTCTTCCAATCCAGGAAACGTTCATTAACAGATTATGCTACAGCACAGATTACATTGACGATAAATTTTTCTAACCTATATGTTACACTTTTCAAATGAATACATTTATCGTTCCAATATTTGAAAATCATCTACTTTATTTTTACGGAATCTCAAATATCTTTTGTGTAATCCGATAGAAGACACCAGAATTAACAATTAATTCATTTAATTTGTGTTTAAAATATCAGTTCTGAAAATTACAACTTCACTATAAGAATATGTTTTCCTTAAAAGTATTTAAGTTGTGTAAATGTTACCAAAATTTAATAAAAATGAATTATCAAATAATTCTGGCGTCTCCTGTCGGATTACTCAAAGGTGTTTGAGATTCCGTTAATATAAAGAAGATGGCTTTCAAATAATGGAACGATAGGTGTATCAATTTGAAAGTTCAACATATAAGTTCGAAAATTTGTCGTCAAATTACTGTCTTGGTGTAGCATAATTGGTTAATGCATTTCCCCGGATAATAAGAGATCCAGGTTCAAATCCCGGTAGCAACAATAATATTTTTTCGATAAATTGATTTTATACTTTTTTTATCTTTATAATTAATGTATTTAATTTGTATTAAAAATATCACAGAGTGTGATATGTTCTGAAAAATTGCACCTTCACAATGTCCTTAAAAAATAAATATATGTTATTGCATCTCTGATTGTCGGTTTTCGGGGTAAACTGAGTTAACATTGCCTCTGATTATGTGAATATCTTTGTATACTAAATACAGAGTTCATATTTTAGGTATTCCTACGTAATAGATTTATGTACTGGATAAAATAATTACAATATGTTAGTATTTACCATACGCAATAATAATAAATATTTTCTCGATCAATACGTGTATGTGGACGTGCGGAGGTGCCGGATGTCGATCGTCACTTAGTGGCAGAGCATACGCCGGCCGAGTTAGACATGTTTTATGCTGCCGTTTGTTATGTTCAATGTTTTTTTTCTCATTTTTAGCACTTTTACACAATAATTGATATAAATATTCACTCTTATATATCGACCCCTTAGGTTCCAACTAACATTTTGGGCTAATTTATGTTATTGCGTGAAATGGGTTCCAAATGCATTATTCTTTATTTCTTCCATACACACCAACTCTACTTAACAGATATTAAAGAAATTAGAAATTAGAAATCGGTTATTTATTTCAATTTATGGATCATAATTGTTCATTTACAATGTTTTTTTTATTTTTAATTTCCCGCATCTCACACTGGTCATTGGTAATACTGAAAATAATTTAAGACCTTAAATTTTTATTATATTAGACCTTTTATTTTAGCACTGTAAGGGAAAGGTTAACAAGTACACAAGCTGGATCCATCTTGTTCGGGAAGATGGGAGTCGTAGTGAGAATCGGTGGATAAATAGAAATCAAACATGAACATGCCATATCAGTATCATATAATTGACACGACAGCTAATTACCTTTATGGTGCAATATAATTATTAAAATTTTATCAATAAGATACATTTTTCTGCACATATTTTGAGCTAAAACTGTAGTAATGATATAGGTATAATTCATCGTATGTATAGTACAAAATTTAGTTCATTGATGAAATTTTAATTAATTTATCATCTCGAAAATCAAAAGATATTTGGGGAATATAAATGATATAGTGTTTAATGTGTAGATATGGTTATGGGATAGCAGAAGGAGTGCCCCCTAAATAAATTTACACTAGGGGGCTTACCTGTTCGTTTGAATTATAACGCGAGTATGCGTTTGCGAGTGTGTGACCAGAGCAAGGTGAACAATGAACGACTACGTACAATAGATCTATTTTTATTGATGCTTGAAACACAGTTACGGACACAAGTACGAGGGCTGTCTGAAAAGTTTCCGACCTAACAAAGAAACAAAACATTTTTTCTTCAAATTTATTTTTATTTTTCTACATAGTCTCCTTGTAAGTCTATACACTTCTCTCAGCGATGCTCCCATCCCTTTAATCCGTCCAATACTGCTTGGAATCTTTCTCTGCAAAATAGGTATTTACGAAGGTGATGACTTCCTCATTTGACGAAGATCTCTGTCCCCCGAGCGCATCATTTAGCTTAGGGAAAAAAAAAGTCACTTGGGGCTAGATCTGGTGAGTAAGGAGGGTTGTCAAGCAGTTCAAACTGTAATTCGTAGATTTTCACGTTGGCAACCGCTGAGATGTGAAATGTCTTGGTAAAACAAAAAAAAATTTCTGCAAATGTGGCCGTTTTTTCGAAATTTCTGCCTTCAGCCTGTCAAGTAATGATGCATAATATGGTCCTGTAATAGTTTTACTTTTTCAAGATAATCGATTAAAACAACTCCATGGCTATCCCAGAGAACAGTCGCCATCACTTAGCCTTTTCCTTTTTTGGAACCAATTCTCCCTTCGCAGTCCATTGTTTTGACTGTGTTTTTGTTTCTGGAGTATAATAGTGTATCCAAGTTTCATGTACAGTAATTAATCGGCGCCAAAACTGCGCCAACAAAGCGCTGGAAATGTTCATTCGAACACGTTTTTGGTCTGGAGTGAGCAAACGCGGCACCAACGTACCGCCAGCTTTCTCATGTCTAAATCTTGATTCAATATGTGACAAACACGTTCTTTGGACATGTTCATAGCCTCTGCTATCTCTAACCTTAATTCGACGGTTGTCCAGCACCATTTGGTGAACTTGAGCTATGTTATCGTCAGTGGTTGCAGTTTTTGGCCGTCCCGAACATTCATCGTCACCCAAACTGGTATGGCCACGTTTAAATTCAGCTGTGGTAAAGATGGTGCAGAGTTCCCGTACACAACTCATCTTTAATATGTGTAGGCGTATTACTTTTCAAAAACAAATGCTTAATGACAACTTGATACTCGATTTTTTCCATTTTCACAAAAACACTCACTTCGACTCACTCAAACGATTGTCAAACAACAACTCCGCATCCAAAATGGCTGAAATTTTGGTGAGTACTTATCAAAGCATGTGCAAATATGTTCCCCAACTTTTGTTGACGAGTACTGCCATCTTCATGTTGAAGTTGGAATATTTTCAGACAGCCCTCGTATAAGCAGTAAATGTTCTACAACGTTAAGCCTTGGTTATGTGGAACTTGTCTGGAAGGCGACCGTAAGAAAAGTGGCGTGCACGGGCCGGCAACCTGGGCAGTTGCTGCATGTTGTATTGTTCGTTGGGGGTTGGTACCAGGCGTGTTTTTGAGGTTGATGGGAGCTCCGTTTTACACCCGGGTATATGCAGGGTGCCTGCAGATTATGGAGGCGATTGACTTCAACAGATGTCTTTTCAATATCTAGATTTCCTGATCATACCTATTCTTTCCCTGATTTTTATTCCCTTTTCAAGGACAAATTCGAAACATTAATAGTGACAAAAGTATAACTCGACGTGTGTGTAGTGCAAAGTTGAGTTTATTGGTAAAATCAAAATGGCCTTATGATTTACCGGTTTCAAAGAATTGAGCCGTATATAATATTTTATTATCCTCTCTTGTATAATACATTCAATATGTCCGAACAGCCTTAGCGACCCGTTCACTCATTCTTCATTTATACACATTTATCACACATATATGTAATCTACTTTTATTTTTCTTTGTCAGTTATGAACTTCTGTATGTTACTGTCCGTATCGCAACTCTATTTTGCTCAGTCTTATATTCTTCTTTTATCATAAATGAATTTTACAACTAAACAATAGGTTGTCTTGCGACTCAAATCGTGGGAAATGTTAGTAAACATTCGCCTTGTCTCCAGCCACGGCACGGTAGTGCGGTGAAGCGAGTTTCTCTGCCATTCCAAGTGAATTGAAGAATGTTAGTAGAAAAACGAAACAAAAATTGCAAATAATTCTTTGTGTATAAATGTTTCTTCTATAAAATGTTCATGGAATTCCACCTTTTTATTAATTACTACAATGGTGCATTGTAGAAACAGGTTTTATATGGGCCAAATAGCAAGCTTTCACTACCAATAATTTAAGACTCTCAAATTCCCACAATCTCTAATTATCATACTAGAACACTGGAATTTATTGTTACCGCATATATATAGACAACATGAAGTGTTTTTTGTAGGTACTCATAGAAATAATTATGCTATTAACTCGCCAATATCGCGGATGTATCGGCTCGGTAACAAGTTGAATTTCGTTGACATTTTTCGTTGCAGGAGCATACCTGAACTGAAGAAATATTAGTACGTTTTTTTTAATGTTATATTGAAATGTTAATTAAAAATGTAAATTTTTATTCTTATGTATAAGCCTACAAGGTCGTTGATGGAAATAAAATAAAAATATATTAACGGTGGTTTTTGCTAACTCTTTGTAATTGGTTTATATCTATACTTTAGAAAAGACTATTTTAAATTTGGCGATCCTCGTAGTCTAGTGGTCATACCGGGGGTTCCGGATTCAATTCCCGGTGAGGTCACAATAAATCAATGTGATTTTCTCAAGCTTAGGTGTTTTTGAAATATGTTTTGCTACAATAGATAGAAAATAAATATTATTAAAACTATTTACGAAAAATGTGTAATTTATGGAAAAATTCCAAAATAATAATATGAACATATCAATTTTTATTCTTTTGCTACTGTATTAACGTTGATTTTTTAAATTAAGAATATATTTTTTTAAGAAGAATGTATTTTTGTTGTGATGTTGCATTTTCAGAAAATATTTCTGTGGTACTTTAATAAAAATTAAATTAATCGACTATCTATCGAAGTTAGTTAAGAATAGTTAGTTGCTATCGGGATTCGAATCTGGATTCTTTTTCCTATTCCTATCCGGGGAAGCGCGTTCACCATTTCGCTATAGCAATCGAATACATTTTCTGTTGATTCATTTAATTTGTATTAAGGATATAAAAACCATTATTTTGCTGAGAATGATATCGAAAGGAGGGTGGCTGCAGAGAATAAAGTGAAAGGCGCTTTGAATGGAAATATATCTAACGGGAATTTATCAACCGAGGCAAGACTAGCGGTGCATAATGGAATCTTGGTACCGACACTGATGTATGGAAGTGGGGCCTGGAGTTGGCAAAAGAGGAACGAAAGTAGACTGAATGTAGTGGAAATGAGATCACTTAGACGTATATGTGGCAAATCTATTTATGACAGAGTAAAGAATGAAGAAATAAAGAAAGATGTAAAGCTGATGTTAGTATAGTGAGTGAGATTAAAAAAGGATCACTTAGGTCGTTTGGTCATATGGAACGGATGAATGAGGAGAGAATGGTAAGAAATATATATGACGCAAGTGTTAATGACACCAGAAATAGATATCCGTGGAAGACTTGGCACGATCAGGTAAACCAGATAATGGAGGATGGTTTTGTTAGAAGCCTCAACAATCGGCGAGCTTGTACAAGAAGATGTATGAATGTGTATGAGGCGAGAATTGTGTGTCAGGACAGATGAGTGTGGCGCTCTATCCTTTCTGCCTGCCCCCGGGGGGGAACGGAGTCAATAAGGAATTCTGAATCATGTGAAATTAAAAATATTTTTCTTCATACGTAAAACTTTTATAATATGTTTTTCTACATTACGTAACTTAATATATTGCAAAGAAAATGTTATTATTCTGTTTGACTTGGCTATGTTGAAGTTTATAAGAAATTTTGAATTGTAGAAAATTAAAAAATTTCTCTTCATACATAAAACTTTTACAATATGTTTTTCTACAAAATGAAAATGTTTATTGCATTCCACTCGAGATGAAAGTTTTTAAAGGTATAAATACGCGTCTATTGTATTCGTTACTCGATGTTGGAAACAGATTTCAGTTGCTTAATGTGAAATTATGCGACGCACAATGGGCCCGAGGACTATGAAAATGTGACAAAACTTTTTTTTTTTTTTTGTATATTTATTAATATTTTTATTTTGTTTGCATACTATTTTTTTTTTAAACTTGTATTTACAAGCGCGATTGTTAATTATGCATCAAAATAAAATATACATTTATTAAAAAAAAAAAATTAAATCATTTTTATTATTTAATTATTAAATTTTTTGTATATTTTGTTTCAGGTAAGCGTTTGATGACTTCGCTACTTCTTCAATTGGTTCTAATTTTCCTTCGATCACGGTAAGTTTTTTTTAAAAACTATAAACACTTGTCTTACATATCGGTGATTTAATAGTGCGTTTGTATGAACAATAACGCCCTTATCCTTAGTCAAATCTCCGTCGACGTTATCGTCCATCCGAGCAGGTAATTCGAATAACCATGGATCGTTTTCGCACCACGCATACTCTAATTGATAATACGCATCCGCTGAGACATCGTACAGTACGCACCGAAGAAGCTGTCGCTGCAGTGGAGCGTAGTATTGAGAAGGACCCGAATGAGTCGATTCGCCATCGTGCATAGCAATTTTACGACTTTTTCGTTCCCCAATTGAATGGCATTAATGTGGAAGAGCTGTGGTTTCAACATGGCACAACATGCCATACGCCGCGCGCGCTTGAATTGATCTCCAAAGATCGTGTGATTTAACACGTTTGGATTATTTTCTGTGATGTGTGAAGTCGCTAGTCTACGCCGATAAACTAGAGACGATACACGACTTGGAAGCAAAAACATTCTTCGCGTTATTGCCGATATATGTTCCCAGCTACTCCAAAAAATGGTGGAAAATTGGACTTTCATTAAGTTTTATTTATGGTCATTATTTTTTTTAAATTTAAAGTTTTATACCTCTAAAAAAAATGCTTTATTTCACACAGTCCTCGATAGATTATAAACCTTGTCTTTTTTGGAATAATTTCATAGCAATATTGTTTGTTCCATCACGGAACCTTGCATAAGAGAGCGTAACATAGAATGCTCTCTTTTCTGTTTTATAAAATTCAAAGTCGCCCAACGGCCACAAGCTAACATCAACTTGCTTTATCTAACAACAAATTCTGCTAGTATTGTTATAATTTCAGCATTATTTCGGATTCACAGTTAGCTGACTGACCATTTGAAGTTAAACGGCACAATTCAATGAAAACCGTTCAAGTGTTTGCCGTGGGAATGAAACAGTATGTAATTTTTTCATGGCTCTACTATTACACAACGTATCGCAATCTGTTGAATCATTTTTGTAAGACCTCGTGATATCGTGTTTTTTTTTCGATTTTCATTTGGATATTAAATTTACATTTCGCTCAAGCCGTTGACAATATTAACATTACGTCTATTATCGATATCGTTTAATCAGAATTTCTAATTACACATTTAAAAGATTTTTTTTAATAATCTTTATTTGTTACATCGACATTTTACCTACCACCATTCACCACGATTATTTACTTAAGATAATGTATTCTATATGTTTATACATAACGGAAAATGTGATCAAGAGGAAAATTGCACATTTTTACATTTTTCGGAATGTATGGTTTTATTACTTTTGTTACCGTACACAGATTATACTTGTAATGCGTTTGATTTTGACACAACATTCGTTTGTATATGTGATTACATATACTTATGATAATTTTGCGTATTCATTTGCTGTGTAAATGTCAAGATTATTTCTGTCAACTACGTAATATAAGTTTCATCGCACATATTTAAAATCATACCAACGAATGGAATGTGGTTAACATTTTTTTTTTCTATTGTATTAATTGCCAAGGGAGGTTATTAACCCGGTATCATCGTCATCAGCCCGGATCAATACTCTGCAGGATGAAAATATTTTCATGACATTTTCACAAGCTTCTGTCCACTGCCGGTCCAATCAGAAATGGAATCGAATGAGTAGTTTGTCGGTATAGCGGTTAAAGACGCTGGCCTAGTGATCTAGCGGTTGGGGGTTCGTGCCTCGTTCCGGTAGACCAGCAAGTTAGACCTATTTTCACAGTACAAGCGTTTTTGGCTGAGTATGAAAATAGTAAGAATATTGACGTGACATATATTCCGTGTACGCATTTCTGTTTTAAAAAAATAACATGAACGTAGTATAATATTTCCATTTCAACCTTTTCATAACTTTATACGACTGTCATTTGGTTGCGTATTCAGTATTCACCCGGCACGCATATACGTTTCGCTAAAAATGTAAGATTTATGTAATAAAATTATAAAATAATTTTTCGTTTTTTTAGATTGTTGACTTGGTTTTATTAACCACTTAATGAATTAAATATATGTACCGTTTTCGAAAAATATCATTTTCTTCATCATGTCGTCAACTAACCAAAAACATATGTTATATTGTGTCTTTAAAAGAATCTATTTAAAAAATATATTTTTTATAAACAATAATTATTTAAAAATAAATTTACTTTTGAAATTAGCAAAACTAACTTTGTGGTTAAAATTCATTATTAAACAACAAATAAAAAATAACTTTTTTACTTAACTTAAAATGTTACTTGACACTAAATTATTTGAATAATTTTTAGGAAAAAAAATTAGAATGGTGCTTGTGGTTAAAATTGGTAAACTTTGTAATTTAACCATACGAGTTTTATAGGAATAACTGACCTGTTTCGGAAATAATCGCGTTTAAATACAAGGTTAATCTTATAATTAAAGTTATACATAATTGCAACGTTTTTGCAATAATTCTTAAATATAGGTATATATTTATTGTTAGAAATGAAGTTTGGTCCTAAGAAAGATCATTGTTCCAACGTTTCGACCTCATTACCCACCTTCAGAGGGTGCCTTATCGGTGAAGTCGCTCTTAAACGATCGTGGGAACGGTTTTCAGGCCGGTAGTTCATTGCTTATATTATTATAAACGCTGAACATTATTATATAATATTATTATTGTCATGCGTTTGTAATGAGTTTTTAATATTTTTGTTATTATATATATATATATATATATATATATATATATATAGTGTGTGGATCAAAATCAAACGATAATTAATAGGGAGGGTTACTATACCTAATTGGTAAAAACATGTATCGGCAATTTGGGAAACTTCTTCGGTGCCGATATTATTACGCTAGAATTTGTTGAAAACTGAGTTTACATTTTATGGTTTATATTTACCTCCGACGCGCGGTACGGAGTCACGCCGAGTCGCATCGGAACCGGGGGTGGCTCGCTGGTCGCTGTCACGTACAATCTGCGATCTTACATATTTCGCTTTTGAAATCATAACCTTCCGTTTTTACTTTTACTCCTTGTCCTTTTGCTTTAGAATTTTATACATTATACCTAAATATAAATTTTCAATTATTTGTTTTAGAATATAAATTTGTTTACATCAATCATGTGAGACCACTAGTTGCACTCTCAGCAACCTTCATATTTTTTTATTTAGATGATAAACTGATTGAGGCTTGAAATGCGATATCTAGTATTATATTGCGCTATCGTATGCAATATTTTTAAATTTATAATTTTTTATTTATTTGACATTTTTAAAATTTTTATAATATGAATTAAGTGTTTTACATTTTTAAAATTACATGGGTTTTCTTTCGTTTACCTTTTCAAAAAAAAGACCAGCTCTTGTGCTTGGAGAGGGAGTTACACTACAATAATTGTATATAATACCTTACATATTCTATTCATTGTCCATTTGTGTGCTTCTGAAGTGTTCTGTGATATTGTTTATTTTCCAATTATGTGTATCTTATGCATGCATTACATTTGTGTCATTGCCAATAATAAAATTTACCAAAATAGCGAGTATGTAAATCCATAATAAATTGCGCTTCCCCGTCTATTATCTATGACTTTCTGATTGTGACGGCTTCCGTAGTGTCATTTGTGGCTGTAAAGTGCTTGCTTAAACGGTCAGGTCTGTGAGACGCGAGCAGGGCAAAAACGAACGTATTTTAGATTACTTACTAGGTTAAGATTATTTAAATGTTTTCTTTTTTGTATATTCAATAACAGTACGTAAATATATATTAAATTTGAAATTAAGGGTACATTGTCTTTATTACGAGTGAGAAAAAAATACATGACATCTGTCATCTTTTTCTATGTGTACAGTCTATGGTAAACTATAGAATAAATGCACTCTCCGCAATGTTAAAACAACTATTTTTGGTTATGTTTCGACCTAAAATTTGTCAAAATCAAATGAAACCCTGACCGCGCAGCGGTCATCAATGGCCGCGCAGAGGCCACTATTGGCTGCGAATAGAGCATAATAATAGAGCATAAGTCTAGGTGCTGCTAGTCTAGATTAATACACAAAATAAACGCACTAGCTTCTTTCAAAAACAAGCTAATTTCCATAATTACGTCTATTTAAATTTCAGAGTAGCGAAGACTGCTATTGGTCGAATTTTGGTATAAATGGTCAAAGGTAATTCGCAACTAATACCGATTTTGAATGATCGATTTACATGGAAAAGAGCCATGTTTGATTGTTAATATTTATTTGAATACTAGAGAAGAAAACTAAATACTTGTTGCTGATTTGGTGTCTAGTGTCCGTAATTTTAATTCTTTTAGAAGATTTCATCATAAATAATTAAATCGAATCATCGAAACGTCTACGCTTTAAATAAAAACGAAATAATTACTTCGGTCACTTTCAAAAAATCTAAATTTAGGAGTCAATTTACTATCCGTACTTGAAATCAAATTTTAACGATGTCTTAAGACATCAGAAGGAAGAGGTGAGACGGGGGATAAACATAATACTCTCATAATTTGAAGTTTTAAGTTGAAATCTCCTGCTTATAACGAGATATTGAAATATTTTCCTTAACGTTTCAAGACGTTGCTTTATTGTATTTAATTAGTATTATTTATTATTAATTAATAATTAATATATTTAACTTTGTTTAAACCATAGTGTTGTTTTTATGTCAACCGGTCTCGATACTAACATATCTTCGTTAGGACTGGCGTACAATTGAGTTATTTCATACAATTTAAACGACATCCATTACGGGGTGTAGGCGGTGTCTTAGTAAGAGTGTGGAGGTGATTAACAGGGGAACATTGAAATAGGGGGTTGTTTGTAAGGTTTGTATTATAAGTATTATATTGTATATTATAAGTATAATTTCCAGAGTTTCTAAATTATCGAATCTAAGGTCTTCATTACAGTCAAGTCATTACAGTTTAGTTTATATATACCGGAGTATTCTAACGGGTCGACTTTGTCTTTGAAGTTTATAAGTATATAATACTGAAACACTCTAGGACGGGTTTTAAACTCTTGTATTGTAATATTACTAGCTCTTTACCCGTTCTAAGAGGTGATAGTCTACTTGTTGGTTATAATAATAGAAGATGTAGATGCGGCGGAATTATTATACTTTAACATAATTTTTTAAAACTTAAAAATAGCTTAATCTCATAGAGAAAAGCATAACAATAGTGTGACAGAAGATCAATTTTATCTATCACTAGAAATTTTAAAATAACAAAAACGCTTCATCGTAAAGTAAATCATAAAAACAGGTTTGAAAGAAAAAGTTGCGGTAGATTTTTATGTATTATCAGAATTTTCAATAGAAACACTTAATATCACATAAAACAGGCGTGACAGAAAAAAACGAGATGCGCGAAATATTCCTTAACGATCTTACCCAGGTTCAGCGTCACATTACAGACACATTTCTGGGCTTTTATTATGTTAATAAAATGTCATCTGTTGTTTATTATATTACTGTCTTAGATGTTGTTTAACAAATATTAAATAATTGTCGCGTTCAGTTGTTTCTTTTAACAGTCCAGAGGGAATAAAAATGTATTTATTAGTTTAAACAAAAGTTTCACTAAAAATGCAATGAACAGGTATTTTTATTACAGTATCTTTTTAAGAATCCTAATATCACTAATTAAAGGTAAATTGTATATATCATTATACTATGTAAACGCTGAACGTATCAGCAAAAGCTTATTTTCACCACAACGGCCTTCATTATCTGAGTTCATCGTGACCCGTCATATTTCAGGACTATTTTTTAGTTTTTTTTTATACGTTCCGGCATTATTCACAGGATTGTTGGAAGCTTTAATTTATTTACGTACCTCGTCTCGCGGTATCTCTCGCCAACGTTCTACCGACAATTTATGCCGACCGCACTTGTACAAAACCGCGACCAGAACCATTGTAATGCCCCGTACTATTTTTCATTGCATCGCTTTAATGTCTAAACGCTGAGTTTGGACTTGAATAACGTTACGTAAATCTGACGTACATATCTCTGGAATAGGGGTAGGTTGCGTGTATTTTGTACCCGCGTACGTCCTCCAAGTTGCCGCTGGGTGTGCTCTTTAAAAGTACCTACTTTATTTTTACTCGAATTTATTACAGGATGCTGTATATTTAGTGTTTTTATTTTTGCTAACGTGACAGCTTAGATTGATGGAGATCTGGCACTCTGATTATGAGAATACTTGTTTGTATAATATTATCGAGTTGATTTAAAAGGTTAAATAAACTGTGTAACTATAGGGTCTTTCAATAAGGACGCTCGAAATTTGTTAGGTTATAGCAGCCATGTTGTTAAAATGACATCTGTCAAATTTGTTGTCAGTTGTTTAGTAGTGTACGGCAAATCACCATGAAAGGTTATATACAGCGTTGAACAACGTGTGCAAATCATCAAATTTCATTATCAAAATAACTGCTCTGTTAGAGAAACATTCCGCGCGATACGTGATTTTTGTCCTTGCCACAACTGTCCTGCTGAGTCGATTATTCGACGTTTGGTGGCCAAATTCGAGTCAACCAGGTCTGTAAATAATCGGCCAACATCAGTACGTCACCGAAACGCAAGATCTGCTGAAAACATCGCTGCTGTGCGAGAGAAAGTACGGGAAAATCCAAGGCAGTCAATTTTTCGTCGTTCGCAAGAACTTGGCCTTTCTGTGACTTCAACTTGGCGAATTTTGCATTGGGACTTGGGTCTGCACCCGTATAAAATCCAACTAACCTAGGAACTTAAGGTTAACGACCATAGACAATGCCGTTTATTCGCTCTGGAACAGTTAGAAGTTGACCCAAATTTCGCCAAAAAATCATCTTTAAAGACGAGGCCCATTTTTGTATGAATGGATATGTGAACAAGCAAAATTGTCAGATTTGGGGCGATACCAATCCATACGAGATACACCAGCACCAAATGCGTCCCGAGAAAGTTACTGTTTGGTGTGGATTTTGGTCTGGCGGAATCATCGATCCGTACTTCTTCCAAAACAGAACTGGCATTGCCATAACCGTCAACGGCGAGCGCTACAGATCGATGATAAGCAACTTCTTGCGGCTTAAACTGGATGATATGAATACCGATAACATGTAGTTCCAACAGGACGGCGCTACGTGCCACACAATACATGCCACGATGGACATTCTGCACCAGCTATTTGACGCCATGATTATCTCGCGCGGCGGTGACGTGAACTGGCCACCGAGATCGTGCGATTTAACGCCTTTAGACTTCTTCCTTTGGGACTATCTTAAATTTTAACTCTGCGAATAAACCGCAAACAATTGACGCCCTCAAAGTCAACATAACAAAATTCAGCCAGATTTATACGACAAAGTCTCTGAAAATTGGATCTCCTGAATATGTACCACTAAGCAAAGCTGCGACGGATATTTGAACGACGTTATATTCCACACTTAATGCCATAAAATATACTTTCAAATGAAAAAAAAAATTGAGTGGATATCTCACACACAACTTGTTTTATTTACATTTTAAAATCGAGCGTACTTATTGAAATACCCTGTACAATACCTTCTTGGCTATTCCTAAATTGGAATAGACAAACAAAATAGACCTTGTGGTAGGCGTAGACACGTCCCCATCTGGCGGCATTTAGAAGTGCGAACCGGCCGAGCACCAATTCAGTACCGTTGTTATTGTTGCGAGTATACCCTTCAATATTATGCATATTGAAATGTATTCCATAATTATAACTACAAGCCACTGTTTGTACAGGGTGAATATTATGTTCCACCTGGTATTATGTGTGGCTCGGGCTATGTGAGATGGCAATTTCGGCCATCAATAAGTTTTCCAACATGTGACGATAGCGATCACCATTAATGGTTACAGCATTGCCTCTTCCATCCTGAAAGAAACTCTACTGTGAGCCATACAGTAACTCTGCCCGAGTGTAAAGGTCGTTGGTGTATCAATTGAGGATTTTTAGTGTCCCAATAACGACTGTTAACAAAACCCGCCAAGTCGAAATGAGCTTCGTCGCTCATGATAATTTTTTTTTGCAAAAGTCGGGTTAGTGTTTGTTCTAATGTTTTAATGACTTCAACACCTTGTTGAGGGTGTTAGGTGCTCCATAATATATTATAATCAACTAATCTCGACGACTACCAAATGCGAATTGACAAATTTCTGCCGTACCAAAACAGCGGCCAAACAAAGTCGGCCTGAAACATTCACATTCACCCTGTACTAATTGTGTTTCTACTCTCACGCCTCATTTCAGTAATTTGAGACTTTATAAAGACAGATCGGGCCTTGATTGAGATTTTATGTACCGAAACAGCTTCAAGGTAGGTAAAGGTGGTTAAGACTTCAAGGATGAGAGGATGAAAATTATGATTATGATGAGACTACAATTGTGGTCTGGGTGTTGCGAATAGTTTATGTTTGTCGTTTATAATAATGCTTTAATGATATTAATAAATTTGTGATTAAAAAATCCAACAGATCCACGTAATATCGCATAATCTAATAATATGATTGCACATTGTCGTTATTGGATCTGTTAGTCTCCTTTAAAGTGGTCCTTAAAAATACCGAAGTAGTTTTATAAAATCTATTAAATAACAGTACAGATTAGCTAACAATGCTGCTAGAAAGATGAGTTGAATGTGTATGTATGTGTTGTGAAACAATTTATTTTCGAATTAATAAATATTTTTTAAATACTAAATTAATGTATTAATTATAAATATATACATATAAAATCAATTTTGTCGAAAAATATTGTTTTAGCGTCACCGGGATTCGAACCTGGATCTTCATTTCCAATCCGGGGAAGTGCACTACCTTTGTGCTATAACGCCAGTATTTTTCTTGACAAATTTTCGAAACTATATGTTACATTTTTCAAATTAATACACCTGTACTTCCATTATTTGAAAGCCATCTACATTATTTTTACAGAATCTCAAATACCTTTGAGTAAACCGATTTGCAGACGCCAGAATTATCAATTCATTTTTATTAAATTTTGGACACGTTGATACAACATATATATTTATAATTAATACATTAATTTAGTATTTAAAATATCACAGACCTATGTTCTTAATAATTACAACTTCACAATAAGAATGTGTTTTCCTTAATAAATATTTTTTAAATGTCTAATATAATGCAATACAAAATTGAGAAAAATTCGTTCATTTGACCAAATATGAATGAGTGCTTCTTTAGAAATTGTATCGCTTTTTAGGTTTGAGTTCCTGATTTGTTGACACGCGGACCTGCCTAGCCCAGATTAGGGGCCCGAGGTAAAGCTTTAATTCGGTCCTGCGGCAGTGCTGACCCTTGACCCTCTAGTTTGACCTTGGCCCAACCGTTAGATTTGGAAATCTGTCGCCAAGCGGAAAGCTTTGTAATACCGTAATTATTTTTTATATATATATTCTTAAACCTTCTCATTTTATTATATATTAAAATGGGAAATATTATAAATGAGTTGCAATTTATTTTAGATCTTGACCTTGGTTACCGAAAATTTATTTATTATTTAATTTTTTTTTTGTTTCGACACTATTTTTTTTTTTAAATCATGTGCATATTTAGGTACGCGTTGTCCTTAAAATGTGAATTTTATCCTAAATATTGTCTTATTTTAGTAGGGTTGGTAATGAAGTACACAAACGTTAATATATGTCTTTGTTAGTGTGTGTAAGGCTGATCGCATATTGAAACAACATGCGACTAGTAATTTGCAATACGCGACCAATAGAGTTGAACCTCTCACAAAGAAGAACATTGTTGGCTAAAACGGAGTCAAACGACGATCTGCTGATCCTGTGGTGGTTGAAAGAGTATCGAAAATAGCTACTGAAAAGGTGTTGGAAATGTCTACTGAAAAATGTGAAAGAGTACCGGAAATGTCTACCGATTTAGATTTTTTTCTTTTTTCCGCTTCATAGATATACGATTTATTAGTATCATTTAATTATTTTACAATCCGTGTTATATTCAGACTACCTACTACTTACTTTACAACTTATCAAATTAGATACAATTTATATAAGTTAATTTCATACCTACGTATTCTTATTGTCTTCGTTTCTGTTTCGTAGTAGTTAGGCCAATGAACGTGTTTACATGGAAGCTCATATGGGATTCTAGAGGTTGATGTTAACCAGCTGGTTCAATGAACCCATAAAAACTGCTGAGACTAGCTTAATACTTTCCATTAAAACAAATAATGTTTATATTAACCGAGAACTAAAGATATAAATTATAATAGGTTCGATGCCATAGGTAGAGCATCACTGTATTTTGGGTATGGTCATAGGAAGTTCTTCTCAAATATATTAATTAATTTTTCTTGCAAGAGGTATAAAGAATATTCTTCTTTTTTAAATTCGACACCACGCCGGTGTGAGAAATATAATTTACGTACCCAAAACACACATTTTAGTTTGCTGATTTGATTAAGGGCCGGTTGTGTGCTCAGTAGTAACTTTTTTACTTCATTAACAGTTTACTTAAGTAACATTTTTTGCGAAAACAGTTTGTGTGATCGTTAGTTAAAAAATATTTACTTCTCGAAAGTACATCACGTAGTGAACTCATTTTACTCTGCGATATATCCGATAGTAAAAACGAGAATCGATAGTTAAATATGGCAGACTTTTCACAGCTGTTCCAAAAGTCAGCTGAGAAGTCACTTTGAAAGTTGCAGTATACGATAATTAATCTTTCAATATCTCGCTATTTTAGTGATGAGGTTCTTCCAATGATGATCTCGTTATTTTATACACAATATGCGAAAAAATTTCACCATCAAAGTGACAGATTTCGAATGCTTAGGCGAAAAAATCTATAGATAATACATAGAATAAATCATATTTCATAATTATTTGTCACGCCTATGCTTTGACAGTAGTAAATTTGATACATCAACAACCCGCAAAGGATTTTTACTACGGGCGTTAGTAAAACGTTACTACTGATCACACAACAGGCCCCGTACTCACGCGATTTTGAAAATGATTTTGACCTTATATTATATATTAATTAAATGTTTAAAATCTCGTAAATATAATATATATTTATTAGTAATAACAAACAAACTTTCAGAAAAAAGTATTATTTTAAATACAATTATTTACCCATAAACACAAAATATAATGTAAATATCTTCAATATTATTATATTATATAAGTATTATATGTAATATTCGAGTAGCTTGTTGGTGTAATGGTCAAGACGTTGGCCTAGTGATCTAGTGGTCGGGGATTCGCGCCTCGTTCCAGGACACCATCAAGTTTGTCCTATTTTCATAGCACAAGCATTTAACTTAGTTTGAAAATAGTAAGAATATTGATGTGACATGTATTCCGTGTACACATCTCTATTAAAAAAAAAAAAAAAATTCTATAACATAATAAACAGCATTGAAAACTATTTAGAGCAAAGAGATAGATGCAATATCATTCAAGAATTTATTAATCTTCTTCTATAACTTTTTCTCGAGTGAGGTTTTACAAAACAGTCCCGTTGAGGGTTCCAACAGTAATCTGCCATAATCCAGCCATCCCACTTCCCTTGGTATATTTATTCCATAATCTTGATATCTTGGTGAAATCGTTCTCCTCGCTCTTCACACAAGTCACCAAGATTATCTGAAAAGCAATCTGTACGGCTGTGAAGGTGAAGAGTCTTAATACTCATAATGCACTCAAAAATTTTGAAATTCGTCAACATGTTCGCATGTGTACAGTTTTTAACTTTGTGTTCCCCGAAAAAGTTATTTATCACTTAAACAAATGATGACCAGGTAGAAGACTCGACATCATTCATAGAATTTATTGACTGAGAATCATTTATAAACTCTCTGATCTGAGGTTCATCAAATATCCCACCTTTTACCTTTTCTGTTCTTTTTTCATCCAACGCTTTAACAAATTGTTCCATCGGGCCAAATTTTATATGCAATGATGTAGGATAATGTTCTCTTTTGCAAGCAAAAGTTTATTAATTATATTTTGTTTTTCTAAAGTTGTATCTGTTCTCAGTGGCCACTTATTTTGCCCAGTGCTCATGTTTTGCTCTACTATCCTAGAGGCAAATGTAACACGGATATTTTTTGTGACCACTTTGTTGTCCAAGGAGAAAATATCGAGAATATTCCCATTTAATTATCAATCGAGTATACTAGATGTTACCTCAATGATGAACATATTACCTCCAGAACGACCAAAATGTTAGGTTTCATCCTTCGGGTACGTAAACAATTCAATAAGATAAACACCATGAAAACTCTGTACTTCTCATCTTAGATATACCACATTCATCAATAGAATCGAAAAATTACTTCCTGAAATATCTTTACTTTTGTAGTTATCGAACCTCAACCAGCACTGCTGAATCAACTATTATTTTCAATGTTCCAGCACTACCGATTCGAAGAGACACGGCCGATGTCATCTTCCTACACAAAATAGCCAACTCCAAAGTATAATAGACTGTCCTAATTTACTCAGACGCATACCCATTTGAGTGCCAGCTAGGTCAACTAGAACTAATCTTACATTTAACCTTCCACATTGCAACACCAATGCCAAACAGAACTCATTTTTCCACCGATCTCCTTTTATTTCAACTCACACTTAAATGAACTTGACATTTTCAATACTTGAGTTATCTCGATTAAATCTAAATTCAATATATAAACCTTAATGGCTTTCATTTTATTTTTATTACACAAATTTTATTCCCTATCCCATTTTCCATTTCCCTGGAAAATTTTCTTCTTTATATTTTATCTCTCCTCTGTTTATATTCTTATTTTCAACTTTTTCTCTCACTATGTTTTTGTATTTCCGTATTAGAGCAGATAGTTCTTTATAGTCTTAACAACCTATTTATACATTTAATAAGTCTTTTTCAAGTTGTCTATCTATCTCTGTTTAAAGAATACGGTAATTTCAGGTAAAACATATAACTAGTTAAATTAATGATATACTTTCATTATGATTTTTGTTTTTATTAATTAACTATGTTTTCCAAATAAAATAAATGCTATAATATCTCAAAAACTGGTGGTGACACAGGTAATCTGATATTATTTTTGAAATCAGCGATCCAAATGTATATCTAATTTTCACGGTACCAAAAAAAAAAATTTTTTTGGCAATGTAATCTATCATAATACAAATTAAATGTATTAATTCGAAAGATATGCACATAAAATCAATTTTATCGAAAAATATTATTGTTGCTACCGGGATTCGATCCGGGGAACGTGCATTAACCGATTATGCTATAGCACGACAGTACATTGACGACAAATTTTCGAACCTATTTCAAATGAATACATCTATCGTTCCGCTATTTGAAAGCCATCTTCTTTATTTATCGGTTAATGCACAAGAGATCCAGGTTCGAATCCCGCTAGCAACAACAATATTTTTCTATATACTTTTCTAATAATAATAATTATGAATTTAATTGATTTTTAGAAGATTTTTTTATTTTTTATTATTTCGGTCATCTCTTATATTTGACAATCGAAATAGTGACTAACAAGCGATAAATATAGCGAGACTAATGTCATCAATATTTTTGCACGTATATATTGCCCTCGCGTGCGTTCACGAACACGTGTTTTTATAAATAGCAAGTGTCGTGTGTGTTACTACTGGCTGTACGCTTTTTCAATGTTGGACCTTATCAAAGCGTTACGGTTATTTCACAGTATAAGCTATACGTTATGCTATATCTCAAAATGTAGCAATATGAAAGAAGTCTGAAATACTCAAATAACCTGTCAGTAGTTAGTCGGTAGCGGTAGGTTGGCGTTGCGGAGATTGCGGAAGTTCTCGGAAGGGGATAGTTCCGAAGACACAGCATCCTAATGACGCGAACTTTCTTCATCAACGTGAAGAGGTGTGTTATATAAAACGCTTTTCATGTTACAGATTTCTGCCATATATAGGTACAATTCATTAGTAGTTTTCGAATCTTCGCAATATATACTCTTATACGAAATCGGATCGGAAAATTAAATGTAAACATACTTATCACATAATTGATTTTTGACTCGGTTGATCGCATTAACATGTGTACTACACCTAAATATCAATGAAATTTTGTACCTACGTCAATCTACAAAAAAATAACTTAATTAAAATGTATTATTTTCTTTTTATCGCGATTTTGTTTTATAAATCAGAATTTTCGTTATAACTAAATTTATTTTGAGACTTTAGAAATAACTATTAATATTATTTGTGCCTGTTTAACTCTTCGGGATGTCAAAAAAATTAAAATATATATATATTTTTTTTTTGAAACCGGTTAGTGAATTAATTAAAATTTAAACTGTTAAAAAAAAATAAAAAAATTAACATTAAAATTTATTTTGAATTGTTTTATTGAAAATATTAAAAATAAAAAAATCTGACGTTTTAACCTGTTTAACTAATCCATTAATTTATACTACACATGTACACACAATCACGATGGGTAGAGGATAAAACGCTATACATTCATAGTTCGCTTATTTGTCATTAATGCATCTTTATCACATGCTCGTCATTTCTTGAGGTTTCATTACTTTTTTTAATTTTTTTTTTTATTGTGTTGAGGGATTTTGACAGTGTATAAACTTATTACAATTAACATAATAAATATTTAACATGTGATACTATTTATGAAAATCCACAGAAATGTTTATGTACATAAGTATGTTTAGGTGCAGAAGATAAATAGAAAGATAAAAAAGAAGGAGAAAGGTGGGGAGGTTGCAACGAACGTTGCGGTAAAGGGAGACTAACATGAGTTTTTATAGGTATAGTGAATGGCCAAAGTTTAGATTGTGGTGGTTCATAAGAAGAACCCTTTGAGCTTAGTAAGGCTAATGTTAAACAAGCCAATTTCTGTAAATTTCTTATTATGGTATTTGCATGAACGGTGAATGAATGAATTTAGTATGTAAGATGTTCTACTTCTGGGAATGTGGAAGAGTACGGATTGCCGGGTTGATCTAGATGGCACATGGAGAGATATTATTTCCAATTGGTTGGGACGATCAATATGGGCTTGCAGTAGTTTGAAGAGAAGTATTTGGTCAGCACGTGTTCGTTGATGTTCTAGGGTCTTCACATTGTGGAAGTTTGCTGCATCTAAATAGGAGCCGAATGATAGATTAGATCTAACATTTAGATGTCGAATAAACCTATTTTGTATTCCTTCTAATCTCAATATATGTAATCTGCCATGGGTTCCAGATTTGAGAAGCGTACTCTAAGTAACTACGAATGAATACGTAATACAGTATTTTGAAGCAGTATGGATTTTGGAAGTGTTTGCAGGTTCAAAGTATGAATCCTAACATTATATAGGCCTTGAAGGTAATTTTGTCAACGTGATTTTTTTTAAAGTAAGTTTGCTATCGAGGATTATTCCTAGGTCTTTAACTCAATTACATTCTGTCAGTGTATTAACTATTATCTTATTTTATTATATTTATCGTATTTAAAAAAATCTAAATTTTCGATCGAAAAGTATCTACCCGGCCTAATATTGACATGAAAGGAATGGAAGTCATATTGTTTGTACACTCGTGAGAGAGCAAAAAATTGTAAAATTATGTAATAGGTGTACCGGAAAAAATATCGTTTTTGTTGTTATCGTTCTTGAATGATCAGTTGTGCTTCGTCAGGCAATCTTTAACAACGTGTCGTTTCGTTGACTATACATATCTAAGATGTATTGAGACTTTCAAATATAAAATTTAACAACTATATTTACAATGGATTGCTTTTTGCCGAATGAGGAATTTATTCGAAATTTTATGCTTTACCATTTCTTGAAGAAAGATACCCCAACAAGTGTTACAAAAAATATTTTTAATATGCTGGGGGATGTTCGTAAATTTCAGGGGTGGTTTAAACAGTTTCGATCCGGAATTTTTAGTTTAAAAAATAATCCTGGGAGTTGGAAGACCAGTTCAAGTGGATGACGACATTTTAGCTGATCTGATTAAACAAAATCCAACATCAACGATTCAAGAACTCACGGACAAACTCGGATGTTCATAGTCAAGTGTACAGGAGCACATTAAAAACAATCGACAAGATGTGGAGATAAGGAAAATGGATACTGCACGAGTTAAGTGAAGAGAATCTAAGTAAGCGAATAAACACGTGCACAGAGCTATTGGAATTAAGTTCAAAAACCCCATTTCTACAACGTCTCATAACGGGAGACGAAAAGTGGGTTTTGTATTCAAATCAATGACCCAAAAAACAATGGCTGTCGAAAAGCCAGGTACCAAATCCCACCTCTAAGCCAGAGCTCACAGCAAGAAAAGTCATTTTGTCTGTTTGATGGGACTGCAAAGGCATAATTTTTTTTGAAACACTAAAACCCGGACAAACAATTAACGCCCAAGTTTTGTTGTGATCCAAGGGAACGCTTAGATACAGAAATAAAAATAAAAAAGACCTGCACTAGCTAATCGCAGACAAGTATTTTTGTCATATCAAATTGTTTCATTTAAAAAGCGACATTTTTTTTCGGCCCACCTAATATAAGAGTAATTTATATCATCGGAGGTTCATAAACAAATTTGAGAATGAATCAAAAATGAGTATATTTATTTTTTCCCTTTTAACAATTAACAAATACCGGTCATCTATTTTTAATCGTCTTGTTTTACACATTTTCACGTTGCGTTTTATTAAATAAAGGTAGCTAAATATTATATGATTTCAAAAGCAAAAGCTTCCCTTAAAGCGGTAGAATTTAGGCTTATTTCATACAATATTCATATATTTTCAAACTGAAGTACTTGTGTGCTTTCACGCAGAAAGGATTTGTGTTTCGTTTCTACCAATTTTCCTACCAAAGATCGCCGCACCCCGTTAAGCATTGTTAAGTCGATTCATTTGATGGGCGACCTTCCCCTGTTTTATAGTACACTTGTGAATTAACTAACCTCTTCTTATTACCTTTCTGCTATGTTAATTTATTTTTCATGGGGTTACTTAACATTAATTTGAATACTTTACAAATATGCTTTTGAGAATATATTATTTTTTTATACCTTCAATTTGAAAACATTATTAAAAAATATTCAATCAAATATTTAAAGGAAATATATTTTATATAGTGTGTTCGTAATTATATTATAATATTTAAAAAATGTTATTTCGCTTCCAACAATGTTCATTATGTTCATTCAGTGTTATTATAATTCTCTCCTCGCATGAACGAATATAAATAATATCCTTTACATTGCTCTAAAGTGCATTTACCCGCAAAGTGCAGCATTGACGAAAACGCGATCTGCTAAGCGATTGTATTGCAACGATAACGTGTAGCTCCGTTACGCTATCGTGTAGAACTAACCAAGGCTGTAGAGTCGGTGTCATCAGAAATTGACCGACTTTGATTCCTTTTATAAATAATTATATTATGCTTTTAAAATTAGCAATATTAACTTTGTGGTTAAAATTCATATTTTTTATTTATTTTCTTTGTTTTATTAACCACTGAATTGAGTTTAATTCATCTACCGATTTCGAAAAATACCATTTTATTCTTCAGGATGTCATAACTAACTAAAAATATATATCATTGTTTCTTCACCAGAATCTATTTTTTTGAAGAAAAAAAAAACAATTATTTAAAAAATAAATTTGAGTAAAGGTACTAAATTTAGTTTTTAAATAATTGTTTTTTTTTTAAATAGATTCTGATGAAGAAACAATGATATATATTTTTACTTATTTATGAAATCCTGAAGAAGAAAATGGTATTTTTCGAAACCGGTAGATGTATTTAAACTCAATTCAGTGGTTAATAAAACAATGATAATAAATAAAATATGAAAAAAATTATATTATGTTTTAATTTGTTGATCATGTATATTCATGAGTACCATGAGTACTTAATAAAATTTTTGATGCTTCAGAAGTCTGGGGCGAAAGCGAATGATCATAATCGCATGCATATGTATTCCGGATACATTAGTGCGTCAATTGTATCGCGTTCTCTCGCTCTAGTACATGCAGTTGAATGGATGGATGCTGTGTCTGAGAAATAGTGTTTCATTCTACGTCTTTCACTCGCATAAAATCGCTCAGAGTCACTGTCGAATTGTAAGTTAAACCGGTAGATTTATTAATGAATCCTGAACTAACTAAATAAAATAATAATTTTCACGGCTCCCGCTCTCGACACTTTTTGCAATGCTACCAACCGCTGTAAACGCCGGCCAGAAAGGTCAGATATACACGACAGACTAGCCCAGGAAACTATACACAGACAGTTGGTGATTATTTTTGCATTATTTGAAATATCTATTTTTAAATACCTATTTCAAAAGCAGACAATTTTGCGATGAATGTTATTTTCTTCGTAATCGTTTAGTTTCCATTATAACTTTTAAGATTAAAATGCCATATTTTAACTATAGATGTAGTTTGATATCAATCAGTATTCATTTTATAACAAGTAGTCGTAAAAATTTAACTATTGGATTCAAAACGTCGTGATATTTTATTTTTTTATTAAATGTTAATTTTATGGTTTGATAACGCAATAGATTAAATTTATACCGCAGTCGAGACTCAAATGTACATCCAAAATCTGAATTAGATCAGTCTGATTGTTTTTTCTGAAAAATTCTCAAATCAAAGTTTACTATTGATTTGAGAATTTTTCACATTGAATGTGAACTTCCGACTTTCCGTTCCATTTCGATTGAGAAGCTTAAAAAAAAAACGTGTTCCATGACTTGATGCGTTAACATTCCATGTGTCATACTATCCCTGCATGGATTTGTCTGGTTCAAAAGAAACATTTATGAATTCAGTTAAATAAAAAAAATAAAAATTAAACATCAGTATTAACATTTATAATGTTAAAAATATATATACAGTGGAATTTTTATATTTACCAGCCCCTATATTCGTCACATTTTGATGACAAACAAATTCGTTAATATTTTCTGTACTTGTCACTTCCACCACCTGACAATGCTGCCTAACTGGGCCAAAACGCAAAATGTGGTCGAAAAGTGGCACCCAAATATTGCCATAGTCAAGCAAAACATTCAAATGTATTCGATGGTAATGCGATCGACCACTTCAGGAAAGTTTTAAAAAATAGACAGAAACCGGCAACATTGGGCGAGTTCTTTGATAAATAGAGTGCTACTGAATGATCGGCAAACGAAAACCATCACCAAAATTATAGTTACCTGATGTTTAAAAACGTTCCTAAAGAGCAGTCGTACTCAATATTCAAGAAGATTCCCTACTATGAACTACTATGAATGGAATAAAAAACAGTTGAGGTAGAGTGTACTTTTTCGCTTCCGCTCACATGCACAAAAGTTCAAAAATCTCTCACTATTCTAATTATAAAAGGAAATGTCAAAACCATTAAAAAGTAGCTCACTTTTAACATTTTTTATAATAAAACGAATACCGCTTGTTTTAGTTATTTTTACAAAAATATATTTGTTAAATTTTCAATTAATGATTCTCAGTTTTTCAAAACAATCGTAAGAAAATTACTATTGCTATTCAATTAAACGTGCGCTACAACGTCGATCGGGGTATGTTAAATATGCCCATTTTGATAGTCAATATTTACAAATTTACTACCGCAAGGACTATTGAAAAAAAAATTCTACGTATAAAAGACACTCGTAAGTATGCGTATTCAAAGTTTCAAAAGGATTGTAAGAAAAGTGATTTTTTTGGGAACGTCCTTAAATTGTCTCGTAAATATTAGTAACTTTCCTCTGCCGCTTCTACCATCATGTCTCTTCAGTACAATAAAGGTAAAGTTTTGACATAAACTGTATTCATTTATGTACTATTTTTGGGGGCTGGGAACGAATTAATTGAATTTCAGTTATTTGTTATTGGAAAAACTGTTTCTATATTCGTCAGGCCCTCGGAAAGGGATTAATGGCGAATATAGAGATTCCGTTGTATATGTATTTTACATACTTTAAAAATAGTTTTTTTTTTAAAACGTTAGTATAAGGTGACATACATGTTTTTGGTTAGTTAAGTTGATATTCTGAAGAAGAAAATGGTATTTTCCGAAACCGGTTGGTGTTTTAAAATTACTCATTAAGTGGTTATTATAAACAAAGATAAATAATCTATTTAAAAAAACATATGCTTATATTATATTTTGATACTACGGTTAAGTTGACATAGCACTGGTATGCGAGAGGTACCAGGATCGATACTCGTCGCCTCAAAATCTCTTTGATCTCAAAAAAGTTTTGCCGGCACCCGGTATTAATCTCGGAACCGTAAAGGTGAAAATAAAAACGAGAACATAAAAATATTACAAAATTTTATGTTGACAAATTTTACTGGGGTACTCCCCCGCTGAATAAACATATCCTATGTTAAAATGATTTTAGAATAATGCACGGGATAAGGAAAATAATATTTTAGAACGTGTTATCGATGTTTTCAAAAGACCTTATCTAAACAGAAGGCACTGATTATAATTATCAATGTATTGTATTACGTACTATGGTTATCTGATAGCGTTTCGGTGATGTTACACTATATTATGTAATTTAGCTTTTCGCATCCGAATTCGCGTGTTTATTGACTCTTATCACTTGTTTTATGATCGACGATAGTCTTTTGTCGATAAATAAATATATTACACGTTGTGGTAAATTTTCAGCCATTCATCTCGAATGACTGAAATTGTTGCGAACAGAACGCATTGTTGCGCATTGTCGAATGACTGAATGTGTTGCGCACAGAATAATTACTGTATTTTCAGACGCTCGTTCCGTCAAAATGACTTGTATGGTGCGATGATTTTGTATTAAATTATTAAAGATGGTAAATATAATATGTACAGAGATGCGTGTAGGTAGACAGTTCAAGATGTACGCGGGCAATGATTTAAAATAAAAGTCAGCTGATTGCTATCGATTTATTGGAGAATACCGCTGTTTAATATATACAAAAAGCCCTTTTAATAGTTTAATAATAATTAATTTAATAAGAAAAACACTCTGTTTAAAACAACTATTTATTAATACATAAACATCTTTTGATACCTTTGGTATTTTCTTCAAGAAACAATGTATACTCTTAAAAATAGAAGGGTAGATAGATAAGGATAAGGATAGAAGGACAAAACTATAAAAATATAAGAACTACTGTAAAAACAAATTTAAAATGTGACTATTTGCAAAATGATTTGGTTATTTATATAATATTTCATTTGCTGTTAACTTTTTTTCTTATTTTTACAATTTATAATTTATTTAACTGTAAACCCCTAGTATTTGTATGTAGAATTTCTAAATCCTTGTTAATATTAAAATAATAGTTTGTTTCCAAAAGATGATTGGCGAATTCAGAATAGTTGTTGCTATTTGGACAACTCAAGTGCTCCTTAATTCTACTATAAAAATGATTGCAAGCATTGCAATTTAATTTGTTATTAGTATTAAAATCTGGTTGTATAGAATTTGGCATATTTTTTATAATTGAATTTGAAGTATAATTATTTATAAACACAATGTTTCTCCACAGCTTCTCACTATCAATTATTGGTCACTAAATATATGATCTAATGAACTTTTTCTAATACTTTTTGTTTAATAAATTATATATTAATTTATTATTCTAACCATTATTAATTCCAATTAGTTTAATTGCATTTAATTTTATGTTGAAGTTATTTACGGATAAGGGAACATTAACTATGGAAATGTTCGAATCCAAAGAATTTAAGCTGGAATTTTTTATTTTGTTTCAAATCCTTTTTCCAAATAGTAATTGTTTAATTCCTAATTAGTTACCCACCCACCACTTTTACTTTTATCGTTTTGTTTTTATATATTCTTGCATTTTTAATTTTAGTATACATTGTTTCCTGACGAAGAGACATGTTGATGCGTCAATAAATAGTGGTTTTAAACAAAGCGTTTTGTCTTATTATTTATGTAATATGTTGCCACAAAGTAATTTTGCAAATATGTATTTAACAAAATATTAATTATTCAGTCCACGTGGTGTTTTGAGAACACCGCGTGGACGTCGTACGCGGATAAAATATTCCGTTTTATATAGCAAATTTATCTAATTACTAAGTTCACATGGTGTTTTGAGAAGTCCGCTGATATTATGCTGTACATAGCAAATTTATACAATTAAGTAAATGTAAGTAAATATTATAATAGTCCGATTTATGACAGAGTGAAGAATGAAGAAATAAGGAGAGAATGTAAAGCTGATCTTTGCATAGTGAGTAAGATTAAGAAAGGATTTATTATTATTTAGTTAGGTGGTTTGGCCGTATGGAATGGTAATAAAGTGTTGATGGGACCAAAAATATAGGACGTCCGCGGGATATTTGACGCGACCAGGTAAACTAGATACTGAAAGATGGTCGTGTTAGAAGCCTCAATAATCGACGAGCTTGTATGAATGTGGATGAGGTGATAATTGTGTGTCATAACAGAAGAGTGTGGCGCTCTATCCTATCTGTCTACCCCCGCGGAGAAACGGCGAGATGATAAGTTTCGTTGAGAAACTGCACGATTTGCAGTTTGTACGGGTGAAACTTTTTCAAAATAATGTGCACTGTTAATTTTTTTATTTCAGTACAAGCTGCAATCTTCCTTATCATAATTTCACGTTGAACTTGAGCCACATGTTCTGGCGTCACTGCTGACGTTGATGATCCCGGAGTTTGGTTAACCATTGTCCCTTGTCTAAACTTTTGAACCCAACACCAGATAAGTTGCGTGCTCGGCCCATCACTTACTCGTCTAATATTAAAGTGAGTACAAAAAGCGCTACTCTCTCAACCAGTGACTCATTGCGACTCCGCAAATCATGCGCGTCGAACAATACTCCTTCCACTTACCTCACTCTGATGGTTTACGAGTAATTACAATTTAATCTTGAAATTTTTTCGCTGGACACCTTTATGTAATTAATTTAAAGATCCACGAATTCTCGCTGTCTCTCGTATCTTTTGTGACTTCCCGATATCTTGGTGAATTGTTATTTTAATCATTAATTTAAAATGGGTCCGCTTATTTGTCGATTTGAATAAGCAATAAGTATTCAAAATATTTTTTATTTGTACAGCTTAATATTGATTAGGTTTTCACATAAACATTTTCTTTTTTGATGGGTCACGCACGCTATTTCTGAGGTCATCGGCGACCAAGAGAGACCCCAGCCCTTTCTACCACCCCCTGCGTAATCCGATCGCCATATAAACGAACGTAGAAGGTAGCTTGGGGCAGTTCATTAATTGTTAATCATTCTTTCTCATATGATATTCAAATTCTACTTCGACTCAAGCAAACACTGATTTATAAAAATTCATTCATGAATTTTGAATTTATTTTTGTTCATGAACATACCGCTTCTAACAATGCGAGCATTACCTCGATGGTTGTATGACATGGTGTACCTAAAGTTAGTGGTGCCAGTCCCTCATCCTATTAGCGGCGACATCTCATCTTGATACGTGACGAAATGTTATTACCTTCGTGTACGGCGGGCGAGTGACGTGCCAAATGCAACGTCAGTTTGCGGTAACATACGCGCTCGACAACTGTGACGGTCTTGTGTAAAGGATGACAGTATAACATAATATATAAATTGTACACTTTATATTTAAAATAAATAAGTTGTATATCAAAGTAATAATAAATAAAATAGATTGATTCAATTCCGGCGTCTCTTAGCGTGTATTATTTCTCGCAATATAAAGTCGATTGCTTTTATGTAATAATGACTGTATTAATTATAAAAACATACCGAATATTAGTTCTAAATTTTTCGTAAACGCAATCGATTGCTGTAGTGGAATAGTAACACGTTTCCATGGATAGGAAGAGGTTCAGGTTCGAATCCCGGTAGCCGATAGTAAATATTGCTTCGATAAATAGATTTTTTTCTGCTGTGGTATTCCGCTATAACCTTGTGCTAATTCACACCAACCGGCTTCGGAACCACCGTTGTTACTTATTCAGGGTGTACAAGATATTAATAGTAATAGCGTAAGTGATGGAGGATGACTGTTGGTCGGTTGGGCCGCGGTAGAGAGGGGGCAGGAAAAGAGACAGCATTATTTATGGACTTTTTGATTTCTAAAGCCTCTTAGTTACAGTAGGTTTATTATCAATGTGGAGAATATTGACTCTTGTATTTTTATCAAAGCCATGGTTGTTTTCGATATTGTGATTAGAAATTCGGAAAAAACTATTATTATTTAAGCATGTCGTATGTAATGTCCGACCAAAGGTCAGTTTTTGGCCGAAGCCGAAACCGATTGTTCGGCTCTTGCCATAACCTTCGGCCGCAGCCGAAGATTCATTCGTACTTAGAAATCTTAGAACACCGACTAGAAAGTATACGTAACAATGCAAATTATACACTACTTAGTTTTCTGCTTTATGGTATTCATAATAATTGTAAATATATCCATCAAATAAATAAATTGCTGTTTTCCAGAAATGATAAACTAAATATTATTTCATTCGTAATAGTTCATGCGTTTTCGGCGGCTAAATACAAAGCTTCAGCTTCGGCCAAACCTTCGGCAGATTTTAGCCAAAGCCGAATGTGGAGCCGAAGGTGTATTTTTTGGCCGAAGGTGGCCGAAGTCCAAGCTTTGGTCGGACTTTAGTCCAATGTTCCTTAATTCTAGTATCAAAATTAAGACTCGTTTTTCCTATATAAAATGATGGACAGTACTTACATTTCAATTTATAAATACCAGAGTCAGCCAGTTTATGATCAATTTGATGATTTTTTTCTGTATATCTTTCTAATTGATTAATTTAATTTATAATATATTATAGTAAAATATTTGAGTCACTACAGAGAATTATATGCCAAATGAAATCAAGTCGAAGATTCATAGTGGAAATTGTTGTTATTTTATTTATTTATTTAATTATTTATTAATTCTTAAACTATTGCGTACATATGTAACTAGATATGGAACTGGCGTATCTTGTCTTTTTGAAGATACATTTTTCAAATGTAAAAAGAAGCTTACTTCATTTCTATTGTTCTAAAAAATTCAAAATTTTAATTATTTCTGTATTTTACACCTTCATATTATTATGTGTACCGAATATTTGAGTAATATTTTCATTATAAACTGTCAAGTTTAATATGTGTAACGCTGAAAAATGATAACAAAACATTTTTTTTATCATAACTTTCGGGTGCCTATCTTTTCGAATCTATTATTTAGCTTTTTGAAAATCTTTTAATGTAATTCAAACTACAGGTTTTTAAGAACGTTTTAGTAAGACAGGCGTTACGTTCATTTGAACATTTATATTTTTTAAATCACCTTTTAAATGTATTTCAAAATTTTCGTGATTAACTTTGTGGAAGTCCATTGTAGTTAACTTTTTAAAAACGTTTATCAAACTTTTTGAAAAAAATTAATTAATTATTAAAATAAAACACAACGTTGTTCACTTCACACCACACTTTAATTAAGAAATTAAAACGTTTTCCACGCACACTGCGTCATCTTCAGTAATAAACTTAATCTTAAAACTAGAAGATAGATTATCGATTACATGGGGGATGGGGTATGAGTTAAAAGTGTTGAATATAGCCCATACCTCGCTGTCACTAACGCTTTTCTTTCAATTTGTGTGATGTTATTTTATCATCACATTTTAGGATACGTTAAATTCAAGTTCTAATTGAACATACGGTAATATTCCTCACTAATCTAGTTTAGACTATCATTAGTAGTGTAGGAACACGACATTGCGGGCGCGTTGGGGACAGATATGCAGTATGCAGGTATCATACTTAATTTGGAAAAGTGCTGACTCTTGTTGGCTTTCGGAAACTTTATTTCCAAGAATCGGTTTATGCGTATTATGAGCGTGTATTTGAATGCTGGATCAACTTTAAATTTTAAATAAGCATTACTTATGATGGTTATATACGTCATGAGAAAAGTATTAAAAGAATTGAGGGCAGGTTTTACAATAGACGTAGAGAAGAAGAGAATTGATCAATTCACGTTTTCTGATGACATCACGCTTGTGACCATTACAAGCAGTTTGATTTAGAAATAAATCCATCTTAAACAGGTTGAGGATCGTGCTAATGTTACAATCGTTACAAACGGGAATAGTTCAAGAGACCATTTATTTTGGCATGCCTACAATTAGCTAAAGTTGCCACGAACCAACTGCAGAGAATATGAAAAGACAGTGACATCAAGCAAGCAACTAAAATTATGTTGGTTCACATTCTTATCTTTCAATATTCATGAGCGCAGCGGAGACTTGGACAATCAGCAATAGCGACAAGCGGAAAATAAGACACCTTCGAAATATATTCCTGGAGAAGGATGTTACGTCTCCCGTGGACAGCACGACGCACGAATACCTCAATCCTGGAAGAAATCCAACCACAGCGAGCCCTACGGCGTTCCGACAATTGCGCGCAAGACAACTACGCGCCGACAATAGCACACAATACAAAAGTAAATGAAAATATTTATTCCCTTGTATTTCATTTTAAAAATTATTTTAAATGTAAAACATATATATTTCGATTTAACGCAAATTGCGATAAATACACGACTCTACATGTCGGTAAAATGGACAGAGTGAAACACTAGTTAAGTAACGAAAAATTTAATAATGTAGAACTGAAAATATTTTTTCTTACATATTTTAATTCAAAACCACTAAGTTTTATGGAAAAATTTGATCAAAAAACGGAAAAATAGGTCGAAGATGATTGTAAAAATTTATGGAAATCAAATTATAAAATAATATTCGTGATGCAACTGAACGGTTTAAAAAACACTGAGTTTCTTTCCGAACGATCTAATATTAACGTTGTTAATATATAATAATGATTATTGGACAGTGTTTGCATATTAATTCTAGAGTTCAAAACCCGCTTACCAAATTTTAAAATCAGTTTTAGAATTTTGAAAATTTTACGGAAATATATGCGTCAAAGTGACAGCCTTAGAAGGAGATTATCCAGGGTTCAACATTGTGTTGTAAAAACCTGGAAAAGATGCGTCGCACCTGACTGAGAGACCCAGGACCGGGAGTCGTGGAGGTGCATTACGAGCCGAGTCTCATCCGATTTAGGCCACTATATTGCAATACTGGCGCAATGTACCGTGTTTTATCAGGTTTTCCACGCTTTTCTCTGACCAGTTTTAGTCGGAATAATCTTGACAATAATAATTGTGATTTTCTTCAAGCTGTCTGCCAATTCTGAAATTAGAACAGTGCGATAAACATCGTCTACTGAATGAAGGATTATTGGTTTTCGATAAAGGTTTCGTTACCACGCTACAAATAAAAGCATTCCAAATGTTTCGAGCCCAATCATTATTTCATATCGTTGTGATTTAGATGTACAAATTTCTACTTCCCATTAACGTAAGGCTTACCTTTCAAAATTAATTAATATTTCTGCTTTTTTTTTTTTTTTACGAAAATGTGGGTTTTTATTATTCATTTATATTAGAAGTTGTATAGACTTTTTATACAACTATCACTTAGGTAGAACCTTTATACTAATGGAAAATTAATATACTGAATTAATTTAAATAATAGAATATTTTTTATATTAAGGCAATTTTATCGCACGCGGAAAATAAATGTAATGGTCGCGGACTTTCTTATAACGCTTGTATTTTTTTAATCATGGCAAATAAGATTTAAATACTAATTAAATGTATTAATTAGAAAAATATACACATAAAATCAATTTTATCAACAATATCATTATTTATCAACAATATCATTAGTTATCAACAATATTGTTATTGCTATCGGGATTCCAACCTGGATCTCAAATAATGGAAAGATGTATTAATTTGAAAAGTGTAACATATTGGTTCGAAAATTTATCATTAAAAGTACTGTCTGTTGTAGCATAGTTGGTTAATTCACCTTCCCCGGATTGGAAAGAGATCCAGGTTCGAATCCCGGTAGCAACAATAATATTTTTCGATAAAATTGAGATTATATGTATATTTTTCTAATTAATAGATTTAATTAGTATTTGAATGTTATTTGCCATAATTAAGAAAATACAAGCATTATAAGAAAGTCCGCGACCATTAAATTTTTTTCCGCGTGCCACAAAATTGCCTTGTTATGGAAAATTCGTACATATTCTATTATTTTAATTAATTCAGTTTATTAGCTTTTCATTAGTGTAAAGGTTCTATCTAAGTGATAGTCGTAAAATAAATCTAATGTATTGTACAACTTCTGATATGAATGAATAATAAAAACTCACATTTTTGTAAAAAGAACGCGAGAATATGAATTATTTTGAGTGAGATTATCAAAAGTCACTTTTAAGAAAGGTAAATTAAAATCATTACAATACAAAATGTTCTACTCACGAAACTCGCGCGGAGTTTAGCGTGGAGCGGGCTTATTGTCATGGGTTGTCTATTGTTAAATTTTGTTCTTCTGATGCATACCGATCTTTACCGTCGAATAACCGAGAAGTGAGAGCTATGTCTCATCTGCATTACCATCACACCATTATATCGAATTTTAATTTTTTTTTTTTTTTTTGATAATTGTATCTGAATATAAATTTTTATCCCACTAATGTACTTTCTATGGTTCCGCAAACTTTTTTGCGTTACCAACTAGTTCAACAAAACTTTGTCTTCAATTTTAATTTTAATTTCTTAAATGTTTCTGTATTGTATCTCAGACTGCGTTAAGATTAAAGTTTTCCAAGAGCAATCTGTATTTCTCATTTTGTGTGTTTGAAAGATTTAAACGGCTGTTTGCAGTAGAATCTATGTATGTTTGCTATATTTAGTCGAGTATATTTCTTGCAGATCGGCAAAATAAATAATTAACGTTCATCTTTGTATAAAATATTTTAAATTGTATTTTTTTAAATACGATATTAATTGATCACTTGGAACATTTAAATACTGACAATTAAAAACAAATATTATTTATGTAATAATTCTAGTCATCCATCAGTGTATCGTTCACACATATTTTTATTTATTTTTGTCACTGTATACGTGAGGCAATCTAAGCAAGCCCTATTTTTTTATTTGGAAAATACATGAAAAACGATACATTTATTGTATGTACTGTATATGTACGTTATAATCTGGTTTAAAACAAAGTAAATGCAACATCTCCTTTCAATAACAAGCTCATATGGAAGTTACAGCATACAGTGGAACCGCGATTTAAAGTTTTTGAAGAGAACAACAAAAACAAATATAAACAGAGGGAAAATGTAAATTAAGGGTATTAAAAAAAACAAATTATTTAGTTTTTATTGATAAAATCAAATAATGTTTTTTGCTGCATATATTTTTAAAATAGTTCTTTCGATATTATAAATTAAATTAAAAGTTTCTGGTGGTACATTGCTAATACTAGTAAAATATGCTGTGACGTCTTCAATATACCTTACGGCATCGTCTTTTGTAGGAACTGGGTTTATGAGATGAGCAGGCACTTCTTCTTTGTAGGGAGATTCTTCTTCTGTCAAGTTTTCGTTTATGCGACTGTCCACTATTTTATCAATTTCCATGTTATTACGTTGAAGTCATCACCTAAGTAAATCTGCAAGGGTTATTTATAAATTATTTCCTAGCCATCTTTTACGCATTTTTTTTTGCTGATACCAGCTTGTTGAAAACAATAAAACAACCAAACAATTAAGTAGATACGAGAATGAAAAATGCGTATATACGACAAGAAAATGACCTACACACTCTTGGCTCTATGGCGAATAACGAACTGGCCAAACGATTTTCAATAAATTTAAGACTTAATCGCGGGAAAGACGAACGTAAAATAGGGTTTGTAATGTATTAAATTGATACGGGACTGCAGAAATAACACGCAAATGAACGGAAAACGTGAATTCCGGGCATTTAAAATCGGGGTTCCACTGTAATTTTTGCATATTCTTTTCGTAATAGATACCCCGTTCAAAAAATTAATTATTTCTCGAGTTTAAAAGGAAAGGCATTGACACTACAGTATTATAATGCTAAAAGGCTTAACAATAATTAAATAGGTACATTTGTTTACTCTACAAATACACTGTTACAGTTTGGTATACAAATTATGTACATAACATAATATGCGTTGCAGTATAAATGTCTGAAAATCTTAACTAATGTATTAATAAGTTAAACACAAACATTATATATGCGAGTATAGTTAATTCAAACACTCATAACTAGGTACAAACTATATTAGAATAATCAGCAGTTAGGTATAATTTTGATGAAAATATACCATCACGAATATGTCTATTGTATTTGCTCACGGTATTCATCGTTTGTACATTCTTCATTGTTGGATAGATACTCATAACGAAATATTACCACTATTCTTAGTGTTCTAGTACTTACATTGAAAGATGTTTCCAGGGCTGTGAAGTCGTTTAAAAATTTACCGACTCCGGCTCCGAACGATTTTATGTGAGCGAAAGACAAAGAAAGAAACACTCCTCACACATAGTTCTCAGATGCAGCGCCGATCAACTCAGCTGCATGCGCTACTGCGAGAGAATCCAGTGTGCATATTCTTCATTCCTCCTTCGTGTCAGTATTGACGAGTGGCGTGCAGTAGGTATAGATCAAGGTTATGCTGTTACCAATGATATTATACAATCATATATAATATATGTACTACAATATATGCTGTACATAGGATTATGAACTTTCGTCTAACCAACGTCTGTTACTTTGTTTATACGACCTTACCGGGTATTTATTTGTAGTTTTGGAGTAATATTAATAGTGTTTTTAAAGTTTAAGTTTTAAAGTAAAATAATACCTTCTTATCCATATAAAAAATGTATGGACGTTTTTAAGAACGCTTTATGACTGAAAATAATTATTTTATTGTTTGAAAATCCTTCCAATCCTGTGTTGATGATTCACTGTCGCCTCAGACTTCTGAGCCGTATACAAGTGTTACATTATAAAGCATCCAAGATGCGTACGTTGTAGATTATTTAAAATATAATTGAAAGTAATTTTTACAGAAATAACGATTTTTGACTACTTCGTTTAAAATACTATAAATCAACGATTGCACAGCCCTGGAAGTTTCTATATTAGATGATATAAACTATCGTGAGACCCCGATTTTAAGTTTTTGAAGAGACCAACAAAGAAATGTAAACAGGGATGTTCCGTACAGGAAACAAGACTATATACTTGTGCAGGGGTGGCTCGCCGGTTCGCTCTGGTGCTCGAACGTCGATGTCTGCAGCGGCGTGCAGTGGTCCAGGGGGGTCCAAAAACGTCGTCCAGTGTAGTCGCAGAGTCGTAGAAAATTCCAGGTTCAGTCCAAATGTCCCGTAGCTGTGCGGAACAAGGGAGAAAATGTAAATGGGGGGTGTTAAAAAAATATTAAATTTATTTTTTATTTAAAAAATCAAACAATTTTTTTTGATTTATGTTTTTAAATAGTTCTTTCAATCTTATTAATGAAATAAAAGTTTCTGGTGGTACATTACTAATACTAGTTAAATATGCTATAAAGCCTTTAATATGCCTCATGGCGTCGTCTCTTGTAGGAACTAGATTTATGGGATGAACAGATATATTCTTCTTCTGTCAAGTTTTCCTTTATACGATTATCATTTCATCAATTTCCACTACGTTCGATGTTATTACGTTGAAGTCAACGTTTAAGTGAGTCCGCAAGGGTTATTCATAAATTCTTTCCCAGCCATCATTGTTATTTTACTATTTTGTAGGGAATTTTCTTGCTGATTCAGGCTCGTAAAAACTAATGAAAAAACTAAACGTAAAAATTACGTACGAATGAGAATGAAAAATGTGTATAAACGACTTAACATACTTTTGGCTCTATAGCGAATAGAATTTCAATTAATTTTAGACGTAAATCGCGTGAAAGACAAACGTAAAATATGAAATGACACAGGACCGCAAAAATTACACGCAAATGGTGGGAAAACGTGAATTGCGGGCATTTAAAATCGGAGTTCCACTGTATTCCGTTTCAGCCAAATTATGAAAATTAAATAAATCTCTTTTAAAATTAGCAATATTAACTTTGGGGTTCAAATTGATATTTTTTATTTATTATCTTTGTTTTATTAACCACTTGAATTGAGTTTAAATACATCTACCGGTTTCGAAAAATACAATTTTCTTCTTCAAAATGGTATTTTCCGAAACCGGTTGATGTGTTTAAACTCAATTCAAGTGGTTAATAAAACAAAGATAATAAATAAAAAATAAATAAATCTCATCCAGCAAACTTTGTCAAGTTGCTTCTGCTTACTTTGCTTACTTTGGCACTATTTTTTTCTTAAAATTTCTCGTGACGTAACTCGGTGACTCACCTTCCCGTTTCGGGAATGGCGCTGTCGCTCTTGCAAATTCTAATTTGTACCGTGCCTGCCCCCTTGTGGAATGCGAGTTTTCCGAAGGAGGCGCCTCCGCTTTCTAGTTATGCGGCTCAAAAACTAGAGCCTGCTCAGTCACCCGAGGATTGTGCTCCCGGTATCCCTTTGCTGTTTGACAACGTCCCCCAGCAAAAATGCTAGTCTCTCTTAACGTATAGCAAAACGAAATGACTAATCAAAAGAGAGCACCGCGGTGTTCTTTCATCTGAGAGCCGCCCTACGTCAATCGTGACTTTTTTACAAAACATTTCTACAGTATTTTGTTCGTCTTGAGGAATTCTCATAACATATCTACAATTTACTTTTTAGCCGCTGAGTATATTAATATTTTTTTATTTGCTGCACCGGAAGCGAGGCGAATAAATTGCATGCTTCTTTTTACTCTTTAGGGGCTTGATTGGTGGGGATGATGTTAAAAGGGTAAATTTTTCACCGGGACGGTTGGCGATGTATTTTTCTTCTTTTAAACCCAGAGTTAACGAGTAAAATAAATTGATTTTTTTTTTCATATTTGTCTGTAGCCAGATGAGCAAACATTTATATATTTTTTTTATTCTAAGTGCCGATATTACCTGCTGTCGCATTCAAAATTTATTACTATTTTCTTGCTGACCTTATTTGATAGTAGAGGCTTATAAAAGAGAAAATGTAATATATTTGTATTATTAAGAATATTTCGATATCAATACATACTATCTATTGCAGAGGGTGTCATGACACGTCATCAAGAAAATTTGAATGCACTTTCTTCGACCTTTACCAGGAGACCTCGAAATCACCTTCCATTAATAAAATGCGCCAAAGTCACTTTACTATATACATGGGATATGAAAGATTTTGTGGGCACGATAACTCCCGTAGTACTCGCCTGATTTCAATCAAAATTTTCTGAAAAATGTATCTGATACATATCTCGGTTAAGTACTAGTAACTATCCTGATTCGCCAACTTGTTTCAAAATAGCGACTGGTAAAAAACTTAATAAAATCATAATTCTGTAATAGGTACATACTTTCACTCACATACGAAATGTAGCTGATTCCGGATGCCGGAATGGATTTGTAAATTTTATATATTTCTATAAATTTTATATTATATACTTAAATAACAAATTTAGCGTACTACGTACAATATGCAATCGCACTATGCCTGGTCTCGCTTGGGTGATCTGTGTCGAGTCTGGTAAAATATATATTTCAATTATCAGGAGTGCGCGACTTATTTAATTCAAATCTAGCAGTTTATTATGGATCTAACCAATCTGTCGATTTTCGGTAAAAACGTAATTGTAAATACCGACAAGTAGATTATTAGCTTGGTTTAATTTTAAATAACATCTCAACTGTTTATTAATGTATTTACTGTTATATTTTGCATGTTAAAATATTTCACATATTCAATGATAATGATGGTTTAAATTATGTTAATTGAAAATGCGTGGTTATTCTTTTGCTCGTGCTCCGTAGTGCGAGCGAACTGCTCGCTCCTCTCGCTCTAATTCAATCGATTCAAATAAGCTTGTCAGCTGTTCTGTCCGCAATCGATTCTTTTTTTCAGTGTAAGTTGTCAACTTTTTTTCTAATGTAATATTTACAGTCTTACGGAAGAAAAATTATTTGAATCTGTCGTTTTGAAAAGAACCAAATTATTAAAATAAATTGTTATTATTTAAGGTTTTAATATTTTATAAGTGTTGCGTAATTATCGCTGCTATTTTTATATGAAAATGTAATTTTGTAAAAATGAACGATTGTGAGTCCGAGTAGGAGTCCAATTCTCGAACCGCACACACTCCAACATGTTGTGCAGGTGTACGCGCTAGACAGGGAGTGACAGATCTTCCTCATTTTATTTTTTCGGTAATTATGTCAGCCCTCTTCTGTTCGCAAGTTTCCCCTGCACAATGTACTTTTTAACGCTATCCTCGGTCCAGGGCCGCAGTTTCCCAGTGTTCAGGGTCTATGCCACATCTACTCAGATTCGTGTTCAGGCAGGGGCGTGCAGTGCATACGAGCAAAAAAGCTGTGCATTACTAAAAATTTTGGGAAACAAATATAAATTAAATAATCCATAATGTGGACATGAACGGTCAGATTATTTACCGATTTATTACAATTAGCGCCATCTGTGTACCAGTAGAAACTTTAATTCCTTAGTTCTAAAAACTACTACGGCAACCCACCGCTGCAGTCGTAGCGCTATTATCCACGTGCTACAATACGTTGATTCACATTACACTCTTCTGTTTTTAAGTTAGAGAGTTACTCGAGTCATACAATTTGCTATTTACTGGATTGAAAATTCCTTTCGGTTGATTCGTTTTGTATAGTCATTGCTTACGCTGTTTTTTAACAGAATAACATTAGAAAGACTTATAACTTCGTGCGAATAATTGAAGTGTCTACTTCCTTTTTTATTAATTCGCGAATTTTACTATCTTACTGTTTTTAACGTTTTGATTTCATGGTCGTTCTTTGTGTTCGATGTGCATTTAGTGCATGAATTTGTTTTTAATTTAGGAAAAACAAAATGCAATTGGCAGAACTACGCTTAACCTTTAATAAAAATAATCATTTCGTTTAATTATTACGTCAAGGATTTTCAAACAATAAAAGAATCATGTCATAAAGTCATAAAAAGGATTCTTATAAACGTCCATACATTTTTTATATTAGTTTGTATATAGGTGAGAAGGTATTATCTTGTGTTAAAACTTAAACTTTAAAAACACTATTAATAGTACTCTAAAATTACAAAGAAATACATGGCAGGGTTGTATAATCGACGGATTCATTTTGTCCAAAGACGTTGGTTAAACGATAGTTCATCATCCTATATACAACATGTATTGTAGTACATATATTATATATGATTGTATAATATCGTTGGTATAATACAGCATAACCTAGATCTATACCTACTGCACGCCATTGTCTTCGAATCTTTTCCTCGGTCCACCATGTCTTCTTTTGCCGTGAGATAGTTGCGTAAACATAACTCGTTTGGGAAGCCCTGTGTCATCCCTACTCTTACCATCATAATTTCGATATTACACTCAATGTGTTCTGCGCTCTTCCCATTTTATATCTAAAATCTTCTTCAAGCATCTGTTGTGGTACTACACTCATAATTCGTATCCATACAGTCGTGTGGGCAATACTGTAGCATACAAGACTAACACTTTGGTGCTTTTGCACAGCTAATTGTTATCAAACACACGTGATAGTAGTTTGCCAAATGCGCAGCTGGCATTATATATACCCAAATAATAATAATAATATATACTAGGTAGTATATAAATCATTAGCGTTATTTAATACTGATGTATTATGGTTATTAAATAACGATGAATCATTGATATCAGTTACCATATTGGGTAATTGAATAAATAACCTATGATAGCGTGAAGTACGGAACATCAAAAATAATTATGTCACTTGGAGGTAACTCTACCCTATAGTAAAAAATTGTATTTTAATAGTTTGTTGTATTGTTATATTGCTAACGAAATTTACACGCCAACGGTGTGGTAGTTGATTTTAAATCAACGCACGCTTGATAGCCATTTTTTTTTGCGGAAGTTTTAAAAATACATCTTTTAATCTATTTACCTAAATTATGTATTCAGTAATTAGTAAGTGAAACTGTAATACAAAATTATTTTTGAAAAAACCACCGGGTTCGCATCCCAGTGTAACAGACCTAGTCCACAATACTTTGTGGGTGGATACCTGACTAAATTACGAGTCGAAAATGTTCATGGTGTGTTTGCCTAATTTCAATCATGTCAGAGATATAATCTAAGTATTAAAAAAAAAAACGAAATTATGCCATTATTTCGATTAATTGAAATATTTTATTGATTCCGAATTATACATTGAATTCAAAAAAAATAAAGGTCATCGAATTTCGAGCGGCTAGACTATTTTTTGTTAGATGTTTTAGGTCCTGAAGGAATGATATAGATTAATAATTGATCAATTTCAAAAATATTTATTTCAAATTACTTAGATTTCAAGCTTAACACGCTTTTGTAATAATTTTCAATAATATTTTCCGTAACAGTGCAGAATTTGCACATACTCCTTGAACATTTCCGAATTGTTATATAGTTAGGTCTGTTATAGGCTGTATTCTGATTGATGCATTTAATTTGTTTTAAAATTTCACAGAATAGTGATGGTAAAATCGTTATTTTACCGTTATGGTAACTGTGATTGTGATAACGATGTTTAGTAACTGATTATTTGTAATTCTTCTGGCAACAACTGGTACACTGGAAAGTAAACCTCTGACAGTTAAATCTCAGTTACCGATCATCGCCAGAATCAGTCGCAGTGATTATATGCTTCAGAAGCATGTTATCAAAAGCATATAAATTTTAAAATCTCCGCTATGGTTAGAAATGTTATCTCAATTTATCAATTGTTAAGTGACAGTTTTGCTTTTTAACCATTTATAGTAATTCATTAAATAAATGTCGTTGAAATAAAGATACAAGATACAAGTTTTATAATACAAGATAAGTAGTTTGAACGAGGAGTGTTCAATTTTTTTATATATATATATATATATATATATATATATATATATATATATATATATATAAGAATTGAACACCCCTCGTTCCAACTACGCGACTCTGACATTTTGCGGGTAGCTCTAAAAATGAATAAATGCCCACACTGCGGATGTAATAATTCATCATCTCAGTTGAACGTAGTTATGCAAAAAGCACCAAATCCAAAATTGTTTTTTTTTTTTTTCTAATTTAGCACTTGTAAAGGACTATTTTTATAATACAGGATGTTACAGTTTCTGGGTGGATACTTGACTAAATAACGAGTCGAAAATGTTCAAGAAGTGTTTACAAATTTTGTACCGTTCTTAAAATATTATTGTGTGAGATTTTTACAGTCATGTTAAGCTTTTAGTATCTTGCGAAATTAATTCATTATTTTTTATCTGCGCTTCAGTGCCTAAATCATTCAACCGTGAATAATCCATAATACTTCCGGCGCATAAACACTCTACTTTACATTCTTCGATCTACCGTCTCGTTACTATTCCACTATCCAATAATAACTTTTCTAATGAACTCCACCAGCAAACATATAGCTTCCAACAATAGACATGTCCCTTACCTGATGGATAGAATCCTATCAAAAAAACTTCACCATATTTCAACAAATAAATTTCTATTCAACTATTCATTCTAATAACTCCCTAATGGCGCAGAATTTTTTGCAAATATAATTTTTCTACATTAAGTACATCTAAACTCCCAAAAGAGATAAAACCAGTTTTCTATAATAATAATAATTTAGGAAAACTTTTAAATAATTATTAAGGAGAACACATTCTTATTGTCAACTAATTATTCAGGACATAGGTCTGTGATGTTTTAAATACTAATTAAATGTATTAATTATAAATATAATACATATAAAATCAATTTTATCGAAAAATATCGTTATATTATATGTAAAAATATTTGTCGTCAAAAATACTGTCGCGTAGCATAGTTGGTAATGCATCTTTCCTGGATTGAAAAAGAGACCCAGGTTCGAATCCCGAAAGCGCAACGACAATATTTTTAGATAAAATTGATTTTATATGTATATCTTTATAATTAATACATTTAATTAGTATTTTAACTAATTGTAAACGCAAAGAAGACATACTAGTCATTTATTCAGACATACCATTCTGGCTCCTAGAAACTTAAGTGTGACGATTGTCTAGCTTTCTATATCGGCAAAACATCGAGGAACGTAAATATTATGATAAATACACATTAGATACCTAACAAGTATAGGTTTTTCAGAATTTACCGAACTCTTAATTAATTCTAACCGTACTTTTAATAATAATACAGGAGCACTAATGTTACATAACAATGGATAGGTTTACGCCTTAACAATTTAGAAGCATTAGAAATTAATAAATCAATCAATATTAATAGCCAAATACTAAATAACTAAATTAATTCATCCAATAGTCCGATATTATAGTTATTCCCGTGTAATCCCTACCCCGCTCTCCCTCCCGCCCGCTACTTATTACTGTGTCCCACGCTGTTGCTCTGTCTTCTTCACCTCCTATTTAAATATCTGTGCTTAGGTTAGTCTATATACTATATTGTCCTGAAGAAGGTTGCGCACAACTGAAACTTGTTAACTTTAGTATATGTGCATAATAAAATGGTTTTAAACTAAACATTCTATTATTTAATTAATATATTATCTATCGATTCAGTCGTTTCGAGCACGTTTAAGCCCTTTACAATAGCAGACGCTTTGTTCTACGTCTTTTATGCTTCGGCAGGTAGCCTGTGCTGAGAAGCGGTGGGTTTGGCGGAGGTTGGCGGTTGGCGGTAGGGGGTAGGGGATGTAAAATTCTCCGCTAAGAACTGCGCCCGAGTTAAGCTCCCGCGCAGCTTGTTCGCCGCAGGGGATCTGATAACGGGCCAGAACTCAAACAATGCAACGGAATCTATTACACCGCACTCTTGATCCTTTCCCGCATCCCCGATCCTATATTCTAAAAGTATTTTCTTTCTCGACTTAATTACTAATTATATATATTAAGAATTAGTATATTATGAAAAAATGAGCACGTTATTCGTGTCGTAGGTACTCGTATTATTTTTAATCTCAACTGAAATGCGAAACACAATGTATTGGATTGTAATTTCACATATCTGCCGGTTGACTGTGCAAGCAATTGAGTAGCGAGAATTTATTTAATAATAATCTAAAATTGGACTATGGAAGTTATATGCTCCACACTTTTCCTTCATAGAGACCTGTACGATGTACATATTTTAATATTCGTCAAATACAGTAATTAATATTCTTCCATTGTTTTAGTCAATTATAATACAAAACATAAATTATTGTAAGATATTATGATGTCATCTTAACCACTGGCGTAGTGGTTTTTGCCTCCGGCATCAATATAACGTTCGCCAATGAAACCTTTTGTTCTAAAAGGCATCCAGCATCTGGTTTTGATTGATATTTTTAATCGATTTATTGTTCGCTTTGGGGCTATTTCAAAATAATATTACGTTTTACAGTCGCTGGAAATGAATTGGCCCGTTTTAATGCCTAATCATAAGAAAAAATTCAATTTTTTTTAATCCTAATTTAAATATTTTGTCAAATTTTAGACGATAGTTGATTATTTCGTAAAGTTATAGCAAAACTCGGATTAAGATTTCGACTTGAAAATAAAATTAAGTCGAACTTAGTTGTAACGAGCTCGGGTATAGCGAGTTCACGGCTATTGTAAACAAAAACTCTTTGATATTTTAGTTCACGTAAGTTTTCATACAAAAGTGAACCATTATATCGAGCTTGCTTCTCGATTATACCGAACAAATAATACGACCAACACATGAATATTTATGTGTTTGTCGGGACTAAAAAAAACAATTTTCGAAAAATTAAAGAAGTGACGGACGCGCTGACGTCACCGGGACCGTTCGCCCATAGATTTCCGCGTTGACTCTTACAACTTATTAATGTGCATCGAACAAAAGTGTCAAATAAAAAACAGACATCCGTTAATGCCATTTTTCAATCTCGTTCCCTTTTTACATTTGTGTTTTTCTCTGAAAATCAAATTTATTATGAAATCGTCTAAAATAATGTTTTTAAAATAAAATTTTTCATCGTCTTCTTCAACTGTTTCGACATTATTGAAAAATAAGGATGTTTACTTGGAGGCATTTGAAAACAACATCACGCAAAACAAAGAAAAAAATCTAAAATGCGATCTTAATGCAGCATTACTTAAATGGTTTAGCACCCGAAGAAGTGCCAGATTTGCTATTAACGGGCCGATTTTGAAGGTACAAGGGGAGAAATTCGCAAAACAGTTCAGGAAAAATGATTTTACTGACTACAACGAGCAAATTTAGTCTGTCTCCTCGTGCTCGTTATAACCAAGTTCGACTGTATCATCTTTACGATTTTAGTACATTTGTTGAGGTTACGTGTGTATTACGTAATCAATTCGATCGCTGTGAGTATATATATAAGTCATCATTATAATCATACAATTTATTAGTAGTGACGTGTACGTTGATTTATATTTTCATAAATCAGCATTTGCGAAAAATGTACTCAGGCACAGAAATAAACTAAATAATTATTTTTGACGACTATTCTATTCTAATTCATACTATACTATAATATTAATAAGTTCAAAATATATTATTATTGTGTCATTGATTATATATTTCCTAATATATATGTACATATATACTTAATAACGTTTGAAATTGGAGTTCAGATTGAAATTCTACGTTTATATCATATTTTTACATTTGATACTTCGGCTACGACGTTACTATACATAGAATGTTCGGATACGTACTATACTTAAAATTTCACATTTACAAGAGAATGGGTAAAAAAAAATTCAAATAATGGAATGATAGATGTATTAATTTGAAAAGTGTAACATATAGGTTGGAAAATTTGTCGTCAATGTACTGTGTATAATCGGTTAATGCACGTTCTCCGGATTGGAAGAGATCCAGGTTCGAATCCCGGTAGTAACAACAATATTTTTCGATAAAATTCATTTTATATTGGGGTACCAGTCGAAAATGTCGCATTTTAAATAAAAAGGCAAATATAAATTTAAATAATTTATTATTTGAAAAAATTTATATTATATATTCCCCATTACTTTCTAATACAGTCTTCCATCTATTTTCAAGCATTTTTATGCCCTTTGAATAGAAAGTTTCTGGTTTCGACTGGAAATAGTCGTCAAGGGCAGATTTTATTTCGTCTAAGTTGTTGAAATTTTTTCCCGATAAAAATGCTGTAGGGATCTAAATAAATGGTAATCTGATGGGGCTAAATCCGGTGAATATGGGGGGTGATCGATTTGTTTCCAGCCAAAGGCGTTTATTTTTTTTCGAGTAATCGCTGCAGTGTGGGGTCTTGCGTTGTCGTGTTGAAAAAAAACTTTGTGTTCTGCGTGCATTCTGGGTCGCTTAACTTTTATTTCTTCATTTAATCTGTCTAGTTGATTACAGTATCCGAGTGTGTCTGCAATCTGCTGAATTGATTTTGTTGGATTTGCTTCGACTTTACACATTAAAATGTCATCATCCACTTTAAAGACCTTTTCTTCTGGAGGCTGGTTTTCCGTATCAAAATTCCCACTCTGAAATTTTTTAAACCACCTTTGCGATTGGCGAATGGATATCACATCACCGCATATACTGCAAATTTTTTCTGCAGCCTTCCTCGCAGAGTTTTTTTGGTGGAACTCGTAGATCAAGCAATTGCGCACAAAATTCTTATCTGGTATAAACCCTTCCATTTTAAATGTATCGCCAACAAAAATAAAAATAACTTTCGAAAGATGATCTCCAAATGTTAAAGAACAAAAGTAATATATATTACGTGCTGACGACTCGACGAGACGGACGCGACTGAGGATCAAACAAGGGCCATACCGAAATGCGACATTTTCGACTGGTACCCCTAATATATATGTCTTTCTAATGAAAACATTTAATTAGTATTTACAATATCACAGACCTATGTTCTAAATAATTACAACTTCGCAATGATAATGTGTTCTCCTTAATAATAAAAAAATTCTATTGATAAATCTTCATTCTACGATAATAAACTAACGGGTGGTTTCTTCTTTCATATTTAAGAACTGTGTTCTTGTCGCTCCGTACTGAAGTTGTCTGCACGTGTGTGCATTCGCCTTGCTTATTATTTGGTATAAGTTTTCTTCTTAATTACGTAATATCCGAAAATATGTCCTATCCATTTGCGCCTTCAATTTTCTAAGGTATTTACTATGTACCTCTTTTCTTATACCCTCCTTATAACATCTTAATTTCTAATTATCACCTCTTTATGTTTGCTCTTTGAAATATAATATCCTTGTTGATTGGTATTTAGCAGAATAATTAACGAAAAACATCTGAAAGTAGTCCATTATTTTTTTTGTTTAAATAAAATAATCTTTAACACTGGGATAAAATTTTGAAAGTGAACACTTGATTTATCATTTTTGTACAAATGGGCCTAAATGTATTAAAAATAAAATTTTATCTTTAGTGACATAATGTACAGTGTTCGATGGCTGAAAATACAAACATTTTCATATGCACATTTTAATTTATGATTAAATATTGCTAAAACATTCCCAATCTATCATCCTTTTATTAATTATACCGGTACATGAATTGAATATGCAACAGCTATGGGTCCGGTCCCATCACGTAGTAAATAATTAACGTTTGCATTCATTGTTTATCGTTTTAAACGTCAGATTGAAATGAGTTCATGAGAAATAATTTAACACTTTGATCTACATTGAGTTATAATTTACATATTACATCCTGTGAACTATCATTAAATATTTCTTGCTATTTTCACGATTAGCGATTCCTCATCCATGAACACAACAGTAATCAGTCGTCAGCGATGTGATAATATCTCTACTAGTGATGAGAAAAAATCCTACTCTTGACTCACTGGTGTGATTGTGATTGCTATTCGATAATATCTGTGATTGAAAATTGTCACTGTGATCACAGTTTCTGATATCACAATACACGAAATAAATAAGTAAAACATAACTCTGGGCGTATTTATTTATATTATTAAAACTTCATTTGCGTAAAAAACATATTCTAGCGTAAATAATTAGTAGAAAATTACTGCACTTACACACACATACCTACAAATTTACCAACAAGCATAAACATTACCAATGAAAATAGATGTAAACGGCGGCATCAGAAAATCAGTAGAATTATTAATTAAAAAATAAAAATCTCGAATCACAATTTTCTCAGATATTCAATCACTGATAGTGAGTGTGGCTCAAAGATATCGGTGATTGACTCACGGTTCGTGATTTTGAGCTCATCACTAATCTACTATTAGTATGTGTAAAAGAAAAAGTATGTATGATGACAATGTGTTAGTACGCGCGGCTCGCAACGATGGTAGGGCCGATGTAAAACAACTAACTACTTACCATCACGCCGTTTTCCCGCGGGGGTAGGCAGAGAGGATAAAGCTCCACACTCTTCTGTCCTAACACACAAATCTCGCCTCATCCACATCTATACATCTTCTCATACAAGCTCGCCAATTATTGAGTCTTCTAACAGGACTTTCTCCAGAGTCTGGTTTACCTGGTCGAGCCAAGTCTTTCGTGGACGTCCTCTGTTTCTGGTGCCATCAACACTTGCGTCATATATCTTTCTTACCATTCTTTCCTCATTCAGACCGAACCACCTAAGTAATCTTTAATCTTACTCACTATATTAAGATCAGCTTTACATTATTTCCTTATTTCTTCATTCTTCACTCTCTCATAAATAGATCTGCCACATATACGCTTAAGTGATCTCATTTCCACTGATTTCATTCTACTTTCGTACCTCTTCTGCCAGCTCCATTTTTACAAAAATACTGACATTGACGGATAACAACGACAACTGAGCGTCCAAAATGGCTGAAATTTTCAGATGTGTCTTTTCAAATCATGGACAATTGTAGTGGTTGAATAGTTTTGACGAGTAGCGCCATCTTCCGATCGAGGCTAAAAACTTTTCAAACCGCCCTCGTAGCAGTTTCGGTTGTGGTAATTTGTAAAGCTAGTTATTTAAATATATATTTTTGAACTCTGTTTTAACGAAGCATTTTATATTGGTTTTCTTTTTCTTAGCATTATACTTATTTCGTAACTTTAATATATAACATAACATAATATGTATTATCTTTATGGTGAATCGGGTTAAAAAAAACTTTATCACGGTGGAATAAACACATTATTATTATTATTAATAATAATAATATTATTACTATTATATACCCCTTGTCTGATATAATATTTTAACCGAAATCGAAATCAGAGAACGATATGAAGCAATAAAAGAACATGCCTTTTTAATGTAATGAATTCATAATTATAATTTTATTTGTTAACGTTGGTTTATTAACCATTTAATTAAGTTTAAATACATCCACCGGTTACGAAAAATACCATTTTCTTCTTCAGGATGTCATTACTAACTAAAAACATATATTATTGTTACTTTACCAAAATCTAATTTTAAAAACACAACAATTATTTAAAAAATAAATTTAGTACCTAACTCAAATTGTTACTTAATACAAATTTACTCGAATAATTTTTAGGAAAAAATTCTAGGATTGGACTCGTAGTTAAATTTAGTTGGTTGTTTATAATTTTTTGATTAGTTTTACACGCTTTATTTATGTCCAACGATTCCAAATTATTTAATTTGTGACCAACGCCGTTTATATGCAAAATCGACAATCCCAATTTTTTATCAAAACCATGACCATTTTCTATCAAATGATTAGAAATTCTGAAAACCCACTATTTTTCAAACATCTCAAATGCTCCCGTACTCTTATATTAAAATTTCTACCCGTTTTACCAATATAAAATGCAGCACAATCCTTGCAACTAAGTTTATAGACGCCAGAATTGTTAAATTTATCATCTTTGTCTTTAGAATTTATGAGTAAATTTCCTATACTAATTTTTTACCTAAATTTGTATAAAATGCCGGTCTAATATTTCGTGGTAGGTGTTTGGATATTTGATTCGAAAAGTTATTTATGTATAAAATCCTATTTATTTATTTAATAATGGTATTTTTCGAAACCGTTAGATGTATTTAAACTCAATTAAGTGATTAATAAAACAACGTTAACAAATAAAAATATGAATTTTAACCTCAAAGTTAATTTTGCTAATTTCAAATTAATTTATAATTATTTTGTAAATTTAAATTGTTGGAATTCTCTGAATTTATATTTTATACCTAGTGTACCTACTTAGTTAGCATCGTCGGTAAAAGCATAACCTAGGTTTATACCCACTGCACGCCATTGGCTGATAGATATGTTAGATAAAACAGATTTATGACTCTCTAGTAAGTTGTATTGAGTAAGTTATAGGCCAGCATTCCATTTTTTTTTTTTTTTTTTACAGTTTAGCCGATTTCCTTACAAATCTGGGGCTCTTTCTATCCACATGTTTATCTCACAAACGATCTTCAAAGACGTACGAGGTCGGGCGACGGTCCCGGCCCAGATGGCTCGGCCCCCGTGAATCTATCACGTGCGAGGATCCAATTACAGCATCGCTCCGGTGACGTAAATCACATCATGTCCGCTGGTGAGATTTACCGGCCGGAACTTCTGACGCGGTGTTTCATTTTCTGACGTCCTTGTAGTTCATTGATCGGCTGTTGACTCACTAATTTTTTGCGTATTTATTATTTCGTACATCTCGTAAGTATTGGAACCTAGTCCTCCGTTTTGGTGATGGTAAACTGTTATGTGACTGTGACTGTGATTGTGATGATGATTGGTAACTAAGATTTGATTTCTTTTTATTAGGAGAACACATTCTTATTGTGAAGTTGTTATTATTCAGAACGGACGGTCTGTGATATTTTAAATATTAATTAAATGTATTAATTAGAAAGATATGCATATAAAATTAATTTTATTGAAAAATATTATATAAATGTATCCCGGTAGCGCAACAACAATATTTTTCGATAAAATTGATTTATATGTATTTATTTATAATTAATACATTTAATTTGTGTTTGACTCCTTTTTGTTGTGAAGTTGTATTTTCAGAAAATAGTTCTGTAATATTTTAAATTTAAATTAAATTTATCAACTAGAAAGATATATAGAATAAATATATTTATCTAAAAAAGGTTCGAATCCCGGTAGTCGCTTGCTGTAGTGTAATGGTCAACACGTTTTCCCGGATAGGAAGAAGTCCAGATTCGAATTTTGGTAACTAAATATTTTTTCGATAAAATCGATCGAAATTTAACTGTTAGAGGTTTATTATATACCAGTTATTGGTTACTTGAAGAATAACGAATAATTAGTTATGAATCATTCTTATAATCGAACACAATTACAATAACGGTTTAAATAACGGTTTCAATCAAAATAGACTTCATTGGTAGTAAATGGTGTGTAAATGTCATCCCTATTAGTCATCTATTTCTCTCTCTCTCTCTTGTTCTTTCTCTTGTTTTAACAGGTGTTCGGATGTATATTTTAATTTTAAAATCCCCGCGGAACCACCCGTAAGAATCAACTAAATTTCTTATGTGAATATAAGTGTATTTTTCTCTAGAGACTTAACCGTTCTCTCTACGAGTTACGAATTTCTTTTTAAACGGCTGCCACTTTAAATATTTTAAAAATGAATCAAAAACATTTTGAAAATGTACTTTGAAATAATATGTCAGATCAGACTGGTTAACGAACTTAGATGAGGTATTAATTTTTCAGAAAACTTTGATCGAAATATGTTAAATAACTACGGGAGTTATCTTGTCCACAAAATTTGTTATATCTCATAAATGAGACCCTCACAGCAACAACACTGTATATAGATTTTTACAAATGTTGATAGACAGATGGAGGGTCAGCCATCTTGGATGATATACATTGTTGTTTCAGGTAAAATCACTTAAAATAACTTAAAATAAGTTATAATAGTATTTTTATTTATTTTATATTGTTGTTTAATATATCATTCGATGGCCAAGAAGATATATTATATCATACAACGCATATGCATTCATAACTCTGATCTACCCAAAAACGATATTTTATTGTTGCAGGGGTGGACTCATATAATATATTTACTTTTTAGTGGAGGGTAGTTTCGAGGTCTTCTGATGTCTGCGAAAGATTATATTTCTATCGAAATCTATCTAATAAAAAGGAATATACAGGTTAATATTATGTTTTGGACCGATGTTGTTTTTGAATAACTAGGAAATGAAACACATTTTTTTAATTTGGTTTTTATTTATCAATCATTTGGTTTATTACAATTATGTATTGAATTTGACATCGGTCAAGTGGCCGTCTCTGGTAGCGGCACAGATGCGTGCTCTTTTAAACATATTTTCTTATAACATTCTCACGCAATTCGCGTGTTATTTCAGCAGTTTCATTTCGAATATTGTCCTGAAGCATCGGCATTATTGTTGGCTTATTGGCGTAGACCTTTCCTTTCAAGTACCTCCACAGAAAATAGTCGGGAGCCGACAAATTAGATCAGTCGATATTACCATTTTTAACATTATGCGGCCAGAAATAATTTCAAGCGTAGCTCGGACTGTGTGTGAGGTGGTAGCGTCCTATTGAAACCACATGTGTTGACCCAATTTGGCCACCAAGAAGTTTTCCAACATGTGACGATAGCGATCACCATTAATGGTTTACAGCCTTGCCTCTAGTAGCATCCTGAATGATACATTTGCCACATGGCGTACCATACAGTAACTCTGCGTGGGTGTAAAGGTCGTTGGTGTATTAGTTGGGGATTTTCAGTTCCCCAATAACGATTGTTATATTTATTAACAAAATCCAAGTCGAAATGAGGTTCATCGCTCATGATGTTTCTTTTCCAAAAGCCGGAGTCATCAATATTGAGCTGCAAAGTATGTGCTGTTGCCCGTTATTGAGACGTTAGATCAGCCATGCTCAGCCTGCGGCCCGCCAAGCTTTTATGTGCTGCCCGAAACACATTTATCATCAGGAACGTTATTTTAAAAAATATCTGGCATTCTAAGTTTTGAATATCTTGAGATACGCGCGAACAATCGAACCATGTATCGCTTAACTTTCCAATCGTAACAAAAGCTAAACAAGACGGTATATATATATTTCTCAAGAAAGGTATACGATATTTTTTTAATATTTAGCTGCCATGCTAAGGAAGTTAAGAGCAGATTTCAGGACTTACGTTGTATCAATTGTTTGTTGCTTATAGAAAATCCCTGGCACCTGGAAACAGCAACTATAACACAATTAGCTGCATTAGGATATGATTACGCAAAGCTATTTGATGAATTTATCGACTTTAAGAACGATACTAATCTGAAAGCTATTTTTAAAGAAAAGGAAGAGGGAAAGGAGTACATCGATTTTTGGAAATTAGTCCCTGAAAAATACAAGATTGTACAAAAATGTGCCTTCCTGCCGCTCACGTTGTTCGCATCAACGTATCTTTATGAATCATCCTATTCCAAAATGAAATATGCGAAAAACGTATACAGGAATCGACTTACCGATTCTCACCTTGATGACGTATTGAGGGTAGCATGTATCAACCCGATTTGTCTAAAATAGTAAAAAAATTATCTCAGTATCAAAAATCACACTAATTTTAAAATACACGTTAGTTTTGAGTTTTACTTTTTCATTATTGTATTTTGAGATATAGTATACAGATATGACGAAAAAAATAATTCATTTAGTGAAATACACCGTTGTAATGTTTGAGTTAGCATATTGGCTGGTATGCTAATAAGCGATAAGTATTATTATTATTCTGTTTTAGTTTAAAAAAATTAATAAATAAAACTAATCTTGAATCAAACGGGTTTTAACCAATACAGTAATGTTGCGGCCCGCGTAACTTAGCTGACACACGTATGTGGGCCGAAGAAAAAAAAGGTTGAGTATGGCTGCGTTAGATGCTCCATAATAAATTATAATCGACCACTCTCTACGACTATCAAATGTGAACTGACAAATGTATGCCAAACAAAATCGGCCTGTAACATAATGTTCACCCTGTAAATATTCTACCCTTTTCGACACGTTCGATTTTATGAGATTGTTTTCGGCCAACATTCGTATGTTGCAATTGGGTTTTATAATAAAAAAAATATATATTTATATTTATATCTCCTTTTCTGTCGGGCTGTCAGGCCCTTACGTACCGGGCAGTGGCGTGCAGTAGGTTTAGACTTAAGTTACGCTGTTACCATGATATTATATAATACTATATAATATACTTGATGCTACATTGTACATAGGTTTATGAAATTTTGGTTAACCGACGTCTGTAAGCAAAATTAATTCATCATATTAAAAATGCACTATTATTGAACGCAAAGAATAGTGATGCAAACAGCACGTTTACTAGGGTAATAAAAATAGCGAATTAGTAAATAAGGAAGTAGATGCTTCGATCAGATCTAAGCTAAGTTCAAAACCTTTCAAATGTCATTCTGTTAGGAAACTGCATAAGTAAAGATTTTTCAATTCAGAAGGTAGCAATCGTATGGCTTGAATAGAACGATATATTAAAACAGTGGCTAGTAATTGTAGTAGCAATAAATGAATAATGATCCAGAGTAGAGGACTACAGCGCATGAAATATATAAAATTTAATGTTGCACCCAGTGTCGTGCAGTTAGGTTATGCTGTTACCAGTATATTATACCATATTATATAATATATTGTATGCTACATTGTACATAGGCTTATGAACTTTCGTTTAACCGTCTTTAACGAAAATGAATCCATCATAATAAAAATGTATTATCCTCGAACGCAAGGAACAATCATGAAAACAACACGTTTAATAAGGTAGTAAAATTTATGAATTTGTAAGTCTGGAAGTAGATGCTTCTATCAGTTATATGTCACAACTGCTACAATAGATGAAGGAGCAAGGGGTCTTAGTACCCGGGACTCTGTTTGCCATGAGATCAATGTCATCAGCTACAAGCCAAGTTCAAAACGTTTCAAATGTCATCATGTTAGGAAACAGCACAAGTAAGGACTCCGTACAACATGGATCAGCTGATTCATTTCTGATTCCGCCGAGTTGAATTTTCAATTCAATAGGTAGCAATTGTATGGCTTGAATAGAACGATATTTTAAAACAGTGGCTATCAATTGTAATAGTAGTAAACGAAGAATAACCCAGTAAAGGATTACAGCGCTCCGGTAGCGTCGCGCAGTACCATCCATAACTACGCAACTGATGATTCTACTAGGCGCTAGCGTAATTATAACATGGATTATTTAATTTATATTTGTTTCCCAGAATTTTTAGTAATGCACAGCTTTTTTACTTGTATGCAGTGCACGCTGCTGTTACCGGGATATATCCTCCCGTTGATGACGCCCAGTACTGTTCCATGCCGTGCGGCATGGTGGTGAGCATGAATAAGATGAATAAGTATCTATTTACGTATGTACTCACATGACCAGTGTATGGACGACAATGCTTCTCTGGTGAATTTAGGCTGTCAGAACACACCACAACCTTTTTTTTTTCCAGGTGATTATACAACCTTTGCTAATTTCTCATTAATATAATCATATGAGCTCCCTTCTCCCCGCCTATCCTAATTAGTCTGGTGGGTTTATCATTTCGGTTGCTATTAGACTACTGTATTTTTGTGTGTCCTTGCTTAGCCACTATTTATTAATTAATTTTTAATGAACCACTTAAATACGCGGGCAATCCTTTTAGCTAACCTCGACTAATAAATGTAGAAGCTACGAAGAGTTGCTCAGGTTTTGCATAGCAAATGGTTACTAGTTAAAATGAATAAATTACATAATGTGATGTTTTATTTGTAATATGTCAGAGGGTTAATCTAAATATTTAAACACTTTTCGGTTAGCTATTGTTTATTTAAGTGTTTAATCAAATACGTAAAATACCCGCTTATCGATTTTTACGTCCGTACAATAAATATACAGATCATTAATTTACGTTTAAATTTACCGATTTCTAAATTTGTGTATTGTATTGTTGACTTGTGTTCGCAGGAATTAATTAAATTGTTTTTGTATTTATTATTCGACTAATGAGTAACATACACAATACAATACATAGGCCATTTTTGAAGTATGAATAACTGTGAGTCATGTAGCGCTTTGAACTGCAACTTTTGTTTGTAACCCTGACTATCTAAAGCTAGGTTTTCAGTGCATTATATTTTAATGTCAAACAATTTCCCAGCGATATTTTATTAACCACATCGATCATTTATTGCAATTGAATTTATTGAAGTGCAATCGGTTATTTATTTTTTTAAACTGATTCAAATTATTTTCATTTTTTGCAAAAAGGAATTTCTACACATTATTTATTTGTTTGAATCACTTACAAAAATGATTTATTAACTATGATGGTGGTAGTACAGGCGTTGACGAATTTCTTCAGTCAGTCCATATCCATAACGAGGATAATGTGAGCCTTCCGACAAGATGGGAGAGAGTTCTTAATAACATTACAAATTAATTGGAGGCAGAATTAATGAATTTTCACTAAAAATTCCGAAGTCTCTCCAGCACCGTGAGGGTGTGGGTGCGGCGAAGGTACCCTGAAGACCAGCAGCAACAAACGAAATTTGTTGTTACTTTATTATCATCTTCTTAACAAATAATTGTAAGAAAATCAATTTAATGGTAAGCATAAGGAATTGATAAAACAAATAAAATTATAATAGTAGCTAAATAATGTTATAATATTGTAGATACCATAATTACATTATCGAATCATTATTACAGCGCGAACCTCATTTTATTAACAAAAATGAAAATCACACGACATCTGCCATAATTAAACATTTTAAATTATTGCCGATAATAAAATAATAATGCAGCTGTTGGGGCGAAATCTATTTTTTTTAGCTATTTTGCAATGTTTGCTAACGGTTCGAAAGAAATTCAGAGAGTTCTGAACAGATCTGGGTGATTATTATTAAAATTGTCTAATAATCTTGTGATTTTATATGCATGCTGCTTTAAAGAGGATAATTCAATACATTCACATAGATAAGCTTTCTCACAAAACCTATAGGTAGGTAGGTATCTTTAAAGATTTCTATTATTATTCCTTGCGACTTGATTGTAAGAATCTCCCGGTTATTTATTAAATTTAATAGATATTTGATATTCTGACTTTAATGCATGTTAGTTATTTTACAACGTGCACGGTAATTTTTCGCTTCGATAGTTATTCCCAATGGCGTTATACTGTTATTTTATGATATAGGGACATCTTTACGGTTTTACAACACAAATGCATCAAGCAAAGATATTTTTATTGAAAATGTTGGAATTTCTTGAACATATTCTTGTTTACCACCATCCTTTATTATTATTATGTTGCGCCCAAAACGCCGGTGTAACAGTTGTACACACAATGTGGCGGACATGTGTAAAATAATTTAAATACGAATTGAATTATGTATTAAAATCATTTTAAGAATATGCCTGATCACACGTACAATGTCACCTCTATAATTGGTGACCCCGCATAGTCATCATACCTCCACATATTTTCTCTAAAATGAGTTATCAATGTTGATCGCAATATTTTATGTTTTTGGTAGATTTGAAATGATCAGCGATATCAAATATTGTCGCTATCTTTTTCCGTTTGATGATCACGTTCATTGTCAAAATGTATAAATTCATTTTAATAAATAAATATTATCTACAAATTTAATCAAAATCGATGTCAAAAAATTGTTAAAAGATAATCAATGATGCGCTAGTAATTTTTTTATTAATAATGCACAATGATTATGTAGAACTCAATCTTATATTTATATCTCTGCAATTGGCTTGAACGGTTTCATTCATTTCTCTAATTGTTTTATCTCGAATTCTGTTATATTAGTATATATATATACAGCCCGGGCAGACTTGACTGATTTGTAAATTAAATCCTAAATAATGGACATATTTATTTTTCAAGAGTACCTATTGATTTTTTTATCGCCTTGTATTAATTAAAATATTTTTTTTTTTTGTTATTTGCATAGTTCATAGTACGCATTTTCTGAATTATTTTAGGCCTTCGTGACTAGCGCGGTTTTCTTATGAATTATGAATAAATGTTTCTAATAAAATGACATTTTATTTTTATCTTTTGACTTTAAGATAGCTTCGAGTCATAGCTTAAAGCTCCAAAAATGAATTTATATCGTCTTTCGTATTTTTATTTATTTTTTAGTTATGTATTTGGTTTGTGTCAGTAAATAGTCGTCAATACGGGGGCTATTCTGTGTACGAAAAATTTTGTTAACATTTTTATTGATTTAATTGGTGTTTTATTCATTCCTAACGCTCCGTCCCCGGCGTTGCTCTGGATTCAGATTTAGTTATTATTTTAAAATTCCATTGAACAATGTTTTATGCAAGGAGTCACCAAACATCTTCAGCATTTTCGAATGTTTCAAACCAATTCAACAAACATGTCGTCAAACATAGTATGTTACACAGTACAGCTGCTTCAATGATTTTTCGTTCATTTTCGGAAAGAAATGCTTCGACGCCGTCCTGACCGATGTCATACTAAACTTTTTCACCTTCTGTCAACCGAAAACGACGAAAAAGACATGCGTTTTTTTTTTATGGTTACAATATGTCAAATTTAAATGGAAATAATAGTGTGACCAGTGGAATTGTTTAACAAAATTAGAACTAACCGAAATGTTTATTGTAATAATTCTTTGCTTTTTGAAGTTTACAATGAATTGTTAACAACGCTGACATTACACACATCATAAATATTTGTCAGATTTATTAATAACTTTAAGTTATATTCATCGCGACGTTTACTGCGGGGATTTTAATTTTTTTTATTTATTTATTAATTCAAAAATACTTGTACAGTGAAACCTCTATCAATCGTTTTGAATGCGGGAATATAGAAAGAAGTTACTTAAGTTAAATAAAATTAGAAAAATGTTTCACTCATTGAGTGCCGTTAATCTAAACGTTTAGCTACCGAAGTGTGCTGCGTAATTTAAACGTTAAATACGTTAAAATGATTCATAGAGGATTCATGCGATCTATTTTTGGGAATTTTGTATGAAATTAATCAGGAACTGGAAAAATAAACGATACATGCGGTAAAACGATTTTTCGATAAACGATCGATCGAAATTTCACTGTATATGAAAAATAAAAGTATCTAATCACGTTTAACGACGTGATTGTTGATGTAATGGTAATATACTCACGTAGCATTTTCTCCATAAGATATTAGTTTTCTTCGTATAATGTATCCACTCTTGAGCTTGTGATGAATGTCCTCTTGATGTGCGGGATTGAATCGAGGCATAATAATCGTACTATTTGACTATACTATTTATTCCTCGATGCTTCTATATAGTTTAATACAAGTAATATATAATATGTGTGTTCCGTACAACGGTTCGGAGACGGGAGAGCTCTTTATATCTTTCACTCGCATTTCATTCATTCCACACAGATACATCACACTTAGCATACTATTCTAAATTACATAATAAAAGAGTGTCCAGTTTTTGCATCCTCCATCAATTGTTCACCCGATAATAAGATGTCTCCTCTGCTTCTTCAAGCCATAATATGTATCTATTGATTATAACTGTATTGTATAGAATATATTTATTATAGAATAACCGCACACTTTTACGTTATATAATTGACGGCAGATCTTGTTTGTTCTATATTGCTATACTACACCAATAAGTTTTCCAACGTGTGACGATAGCGATCACCATTAATGGTTACATCATTGCCTCTTGCATCCTGAAAGAACCTCTGCAGTAAACCATATAGTAAAAGAACATAATATTCATTATGTACATAGACAGCTGGTACTGCATATTTATTTTGTGCTGTGCGCTGTCAATATATGTCTGTTTTATTATGGTTGTACACGACGCGGACAGCTATTATGTTTTTGTTTTATGTTCCTATTGTCAATAATTCAACACCTAACATAACGTCGATAGCAACCGTTTATTTAATATATATTTTCTTCGAATTTCTCAACCAATATCGTTTTTTAGCTGAAGAAGAATTCAAGAATTATTCACAAATACTCACTTTTTAAATATCCCTTAATAAACTGGATCTGCGAGATCGGCCGAACGGGCTGGCCAATCAAAATCAGAATTTCTCCAAATTATTCTTCGAAAATTTTGGCCGAGCTGGGGTCATCCAGTTCGTGAGAGATCCTTGACCTTGTTCCTGGAAACGCCGAACCATGGTTTTAACGGAGAACTTGAAGTGAAAATTACGCATATGTGCTCTCTGGGTAATAACGACGGAATTCTGATATTTTAAGTAAAATTAAATCAATTTTTCGCTTCATCGCATCGTTCATTTATTTATTTATCAAGCTTTTATTTTTAGAATTTGAATGAAAAATAAAAGAATATATATTATAACATAGAAAAAGTGAATCAATTTTTAATGTTTATTTTGGCCCACCCGTAGTTTTCTAAATAAACTGATGTGTTTAATTGGTGGATTATTTTTAAAATTCGAATTCTGAGTCATGCAGCGCTCGAGTGTTAGGATGTACGAACTGTAGCCGTTAGCAGCTTAGCGATCACACTCCGACACACGCAGCGTCCGATGGCTTTTGGGGATTACGATCTGTGCGGGTGTTATCCGCCCTCTTGCAAAAACATCACGATTATCTGTCTCATTTTAATCAACAGTTTCGGCGAAATAAGGGACAATTAAACTTCGATTAACCCCCTACGATTGGTCTGAAAAGTTACCGCGAGTGTGGGTTTGGCAAGCTGAGGGGAGTTAGTCGCCATTTTAAAATTATTCTTAGCTGAAAGCGCCTCGTATAGCCAATCAAAATTGACATGTTTTTTTTTTCCTTTTTCATACGTGACTTGTAAAATAAGAAATAAACCAACCAAACTTCTAGTGGTGGTGGGATTTAATCGCTTCGTGTTTCCGGTTGATTTGTTTATTCACGTGGTATTGACATGTTTTGAGAAAAGGGCTGTAACCCTAATTTTCAAAATTTTATAAAGCAAGCCGAAAAAGTTTTGGATGAAAATTCTGAGAATATTTTTTGTTATTTTATTTATTTTGTTAAAATTTGGCGTATTCGAGTTGCTTGTGGTACCTACTTACATATATTTAAAAATAATGTAGTTATTAAATTTTGCCTTTATTTTAATGCGAATTCAAATTTTCATAAAATCGTAAAGGCAAAGTTCTCTAAATGCGAGAAAAATTCAAGTCCTGTGGTGGACCTCCTCGCGCCCCACAGACATGGCTGCGTATGCATACACTCAACAGCCAAACAGTCCAACTGGTACCCGCTGAAAACAAGACAGCAATTCGTCGCTCCGCAACCGGTCCGTGGAAACCTAGAACCGACCACTCTTCTCCTGGCCAGCTTCTCGGACACATATACTCGCACGGATCTCGGCACCACCTTCAGTGAACTTTGTTTAACTTATACTTTTTATAACGTAACAAACAAGTGTAAATTCAATCTGTAAATAAACGCAACTATCGTAAGTACATTTTCACTCACAATCCATCCACTCTAACTGTACATGCAAACACAAATCACCATAATTGGTAACATTCATATACATACGGGAGAAGCGAGGAGGTATAGGGCCCTCGATTCTCACCGCACGCCTCCTTCTGACACAAATAATCCCTGTCGGTGACTAACGAGTCTACATAATCATTCACACAAAGTCACTAAAGTGGTGACACTGACGTAACTAATAACGCAATTAATAAAACTTAGGGTTAAAAAAATGTTGTAATTTGAGACCTTAGAAGCAAAAAGAATATTTCTTTATATAAATAGAGATACTTAAATGGAATATACCTATATCACATCAATTAATTTGAAAGTTAGTTCTTGTGCTCTATAAATAAGACTATCTTGGTGGTCTCCCGGGACGAGACTCGTACTCCGATCTCTTGTTCACTAGGCGAATTTATTACCCCTAGACCAACAAGCACGAAATGTTATATATGAAGTCGCATCTATTTGTTTTCTTATACGTTAAGATTCGGCTCTCCTTTGTCTACAGTTGTGACATTCCTGTACAAACAAATGAATTATAATTTCGAAAAAGGAATGAAAGCCGGAAATATTGCTATAAAAATTAGTTGTGTCACGAAAAACGTATCCAAGTTAAATAATCAAAATTATGTTATGAATTGGAAAAGTCAGATAGACTACGAGAGAAAATCTGTTCATCCGAAATTATCTTTGAATGCTGACAGGCAAAAATGTCTGGTCTATATTATGTGAGAAAATCTTGGTCTCGTAATAAAACCATATACGACAGTACATAATATAAAGTGTATGCTATGTTTTTTTCCTACATTTATTATCTTTTAACATGAAACAAAATACGCATAACGAGAAAATATTTTTCATCTTGGGAGAACAGAATAATATACCGGCCGTTAAATCGTCATCACGATGTGTACTGTTTATGACTTTACGACTCAACTGACTAGGCCGACATCTGATAATAAAAAGAATGACGCTTGCCGCACACCATACAATAAATTTAATGGTTGTTTTTTTACTGTTTATGACTTTACGACGTACCTGTCTATTAACAAGGCCGGCGCCTGTCACCTATTTTAACATGAAAAAATATTTCGGTTTTAATGGTGTGTTAAATCATTTCCACTGCATTTATTGTTAATTTATTTCGTTAAGTAAATTTTTAATGCCGGAAACCAAATAGTTAGTTTTTCATCTGCACGGCAGATTGTGTAATATTGTATTAGTATTGCTTGTGAAGATTTTAAGATCGGCCAGCTTGATAAAACAAATCCAAAAAAATCTACAGAAGACAATTTCGATCGGGGTCGGGCATTAGAATCAACCCATGGATAAGAGGAATCGACCCTCCAAAAGCTCCTAATAAATACATGGTCGTCCATGGCCGAAAGGGTTGGAAAGCTACATCAATGGAAGATTGTTTCATGGAACGGGATAGTATTTTTATCAAAAATCTGTCTTATAAAATTAGTTCGAAAACACATAAAGTTAGTATATTGTAATTAGATTTTTAATTGTTTTAAATAGTTAAGGTTTTGTTTTAATAATTGGAGATAGCACAAAAATGTCCATATTTTTTCCAATTTTTACACAAAACTTTTTTTTTTTGAATCGTCAATCAAAATACGTTTTAAATAATTTAATTAATTACGTAAATTTTGTAACTCTCTGTATTATACGAGTCGTTTATTTCCAAACCATAATGAATATTTGACAAAACTCAGAAATCACGAAAAACGTTTAAAAATTCAATTTTTGTCTATATATTTCATAAGATATTTTTGAAATACGGTGTATACATCAATAATTCTGCATGAAATGCAAAAAAAAACCACGAATATGTTGTTGATTTTGAGAAATTACGAAATTTATAATTTTTATACAGAAATTTGCCTCACTGAACTATTTATAGATGTAAAATACAAATTAAATGTATTCGTTAGAAAGATATACATATAAATTCAATTTTATCGAAAAATTTTGTTGTTGCTACCGGGATTCGAACCTGGATCTCTTCTAATCCGGAGAACGTGCATTAACCAATTATGCTGTAGCAAGACAGTGGATTGACGTCAAATTTTTGAACCTATATGTTGCACTTTTCAAATCAATACATCTATCGTCATTATTTGAAAGCCATCTTCTTTATTTTTACAGAATCTCAAATACCTTTAAGTAATCCGATTGGAGACGTCAGAATTAATAATTAATTTTTATTAAATTTTGGATTTATTAAAAATTATTAATGCACGTTCCCCGGATTGGAGGAGATCCAGGTTCGAATCCCGGTAGCAACATCAATAGTTTTTGATAAAATTGATTTTATATGTATATCTTTCTAATTAATACATTTAATTAGTATTTAAAATATCACTGACTTATTATGTTCTGAATAATTACAACTTCATAATAAGAATGTGTTCTTCTTAATAATTTATAGATGAAAATCTATCACTTATTAAAGTAAAGTATTTGAACCAATCACAAGTATATTTTTTTCCTAGTAAAACTGCTTTCAAATATATACATTTTTTAGTATAGAGGGGTTTGTAAGTAAATGACTCATATACTAATGTTTTATACTACAGTTTAGAACACGGTTCAAATACAGTGTTTTAAATTATCAATTTTTCTTTTCACAAATTTAAGACAGTGGTAACAATAATTAATGTTCTAGATGCGGTATACAGTTATGTTACTGTGGTTATGACGATAATTGGTTGCTGAGGTTTAACGATGATTAGTAATTAAGTTCTAACTGTAACCAAAGTTATTGATACTTACTGAAGATTTAATTATCAACGATATAATCGATACAGCACTTATAAAAAATTAGTTGAGCATCGTTGATTGAATATAAGACAGACAATTAATTAACAATCGTCGGTTGTTACAATGATTCTATGTTGTAACAATGGAAATACTGTAAAACGTTGTTCTTTAATAAAATTAACAGAGGTTAATATCATAATTTCTCTATGTTCAGGCTCATTGCCCTTATAACGAGGTTCCGCTTTTTTAATATATTTTTTTTCACTCGGTCGGTTCATCTTAAATTTTTTAAATATCATTATTTGGAGGCTACGGGACAGGCGCTCGCAATTCATCGATGTAATATTTTCTTTACTTTATTCTAATATTAGCGATCCGAAATGCCTTTATAATAGCTACATCGAGTCTCGTGCGTGCCTGTAGAATATTAATTTGTGCTGCGCTGCCGACTCGTGCACTGAGGAATTCCTTCACTTTCCATTTTACGAGTGAACAACATAAACTTTATATTGTATAATCCTGCGCCTAGAACGTACTGTAACTTTATTCGATATTATTTTAAATATAATATATTGATATTTTCTCATTCACTTTGACATTTTTTTAAGAAGACTCACTTAAGTAACCCAAACTGGATGTATAATATATATTTTTTACCATATTATTTGTCAACTCTTGGAAAACTGAACATAATGTATAATTCATTTTGTAAGATATATTTATAGTATGTACATATTATGAAGGTATTCGAGAAGGAGGAAAGCAAGACACCGTGCAAAATACTTGTAGGTAATGAATGTTTGGAACAAGTAGATGAGTTTGTATATTTGGGAAGTACATTTGATAGAAACAGAAAGACTGGGAAAAATATCGAAAGGAGGGTGACTGCAGGGAACAAAGTGAACGTCGTTTTGAATAGAATTATAGCTAATGGGAATTGTACCGAGGCAAGACTAGCGGTACACAATGGAGTCCTGACACCGACACTGATGTATGGAAGTGAGACCTGGAGCTGGCAGAAAAGTAACGAAAGTAGACTGAATGCAGTGGAAATGAAATCACTTAGGAGTGTATGTGGCAGATCCATTCATGATTGAGTAAAAAATAAAGAAATGTGGAAAGAATGTAAAGCTGATTATAGTATAGTCAGTAAGATTAAAAACGGATCATTTAGGTGGTTTGGTCGTATGGAATGGGTGAATGAGAAGGAATGGTAAGAACGATATATGACGCTAGTATTGATGGCATCAGAAATAGAGGACATCCGCGGATGACTATCAGGTAAACCAGATACTGGAAGATGGTCCTGTTATAAGCCTCAATAATCGGCGAGCTTGTATGAGAAGATGTATGAATGTGGATAATGTGAGAATTGTGTGTCAGGATAAAAGAATGTGGCGCTATATCCTCTCTGCATACCTCTTCGGGGAAACTGCGCGTTGGGAAGTATTTTTATTAATTTGTTGGCACATTATTTATTTTTACCATGATGAGAATCGTTAAGTTGTTTGTTACCATGATGGAATCATGTTAGGTAATTATTACTTATTTATTTTACTCTTGAATAAAATAAAAATGAATAAATAAAGTTTTAACTCAGCTAAAAGCATTAGATCATTGACATGTGCTGCTGGCGGCGTATGCTGCCGAATCCCGTGGAGAGCTCAGAAAACAAACAGCTTCATTTTATAATAATTCTTGAATTCCCTTGTTTGGACTTGTCGCATGACAGTGTGGCTGCAATGAAGAGCCTGCTGGTACAAAGCAGAGTCCAGGAAGATCGCCGACTAGATATACGGTGAAGTCTTCAACAGACCGTTCACATCGGCATTGTATCAGATGATGATGGATTTGTCATGGCTATTACGATTGCTTTGCCATGTTAATAATTAAGGATTAAAAAAATATTGATTTAGGTTTCCTTGCCCGTGGTTATATTTATATTCATAACATTTTTTCAAATACACATATTATTGTATTAGATTAATACGTATCTGACGCATCTCGGGGGAACAAAAATCACCATAGAAACTATAGGAACTTGAGATGAGGGAGTAATTATTTTTAGCACAAAGCGCGTCAAGTTAACAAATAAACTACGGAAAATGTCATTACGACTTTATAAAGAAACTCTGTGTTGTTTTAGTTTAGACGTGTTATTAAATTTCCACTCTTATTACACGCTAATTTTTAAACAAATAATTATAGTTATTTTTATTAAAATCTCACAATAAATAAATAATTTTATTTATTTCTTGCCGTATGGTTTAATTGTGTTCAACAGAATATTGCGCATTAATAATTTAAAACAAAGCAAGAAAGGTGGTTTTGCAGGTTGATAATGATTTAAAATTGGCCAAATTAAGTTCGTGGTTAAAATTCATTATTTTTTTTTTTACGTTTTACCAATATAAAATCCAACACTATCCTTGCAACTAAGTTTATAGACATCAGATTTGTTAAATTTATCATTTCTTATCCGTCTTTAGAATTATTTTAATTATTGTTTTTTTTTTTAAATAGATTCTGTTTAAGAAACATTGACATATGTTTTTGATTAGTTATTGACATCCTGAAGAAGAAAATGATATTTTTCGAAACCGATAGATGTATTTTTACTCAATAAGTGGTTAATAAAACAAAGTGAAATATAAAAATAATAACTATTATATCAACTGACGTTGAATAATCATCGATCATAGACCGCCGGAATTCTCCGTATGTTGTTTAATTTCAATAATTCGTTCCTAGCATGCTTGTTAGTATTGTATACAATATCATAGTGCGGCCTGCGAATTCAGACAGCTCTCAGGTTTGCTTTGAATGCTTAATGAAAGTTTAAACGTATGTACGATGATTTAATTGCCAAACCTGACCTAGATAGCGAGTTCTGCTAAAAGGGTTTATTCTTTATGCAGTGGTTAGTATGCTCCGTTATTAATTCGAGAAAATAGTAGGTGGATTCTGGGTACAGCTTCACCTACCTCCGTCTATGCATACTTAATGTACGCCGGGTTTGTTTTCGAGAAATAAAATGAAATTTTAATCCACGGTACCCCAGTTCCTTGAATATATCTTCAATAATCAGTATCGTAAATCAATATTTGCCGTTTAATAATAGTTTTCGCTATCTCCAAAGGTTATAAAATATATAACGTTCGGTCATCTGCCAGACGTACTGTGGCGGTTGGCGGTGAGTTACGGTCTAGTCAGAAATACCATCGGGAAATCCTATCGTACAGTATAGGGTGGGTGGATCCGCCGGTATCCGGTAAGTCGCTATCCGCGCGCCCTCCCCGTGTGTCGGTGTTCGTTTTCAGCTTAACTTGCCAACCATGCGGGTTCATTAATTGTTCATTTGGTATTCCGCACAGAAACGTACGCGGGATCTTTGCAAGTAATTTGTTATTCACGCGGTAATATAGCAACATCGAAATTCATTTTGCTTAGTAGTAGTATTAATTCGTAAATAATTAACTTGAATTATGGGGCCAATTATGTGCCTATTTGTAAATAGCTTCTGTGTGGTCTTCACACTTGTGTAATTCGGTTTTTTCGGTATCTTTAAACGTTTGGAAAAATTAGAAAAATTGTTGTGTAAAAAATGTGTTTATGTTGTATAATAACACTTCTATTCTACAATGATTTGTATCACACATGATTGAATTAAAATGTGTTATGATTAAGTTTGTAGGATAAAATCTCCCTACAAACTCGTATTTCTTTTATTTATTATACTTTATTGACATACATATTTTTGTTGTAACAGATGTCAATATATAATATGAAATGATAAACATAAGATACAATTATATTGCTATTAAGTATAACAGCCGTAGTTTATTGTGTGGGATGCAGTAGGACTCCACCTTTGATATATTGCGCAGCATTGTTCTGGCTACTTAACTAACTAGAGACACATGTTAAAGAAATATAAAGTTTTATTATTTTTAGCAACGTAATATGATTTTTGTGTAATGATGACGTTAATTTTTAATTAAATGATTTAGAGAATTCCACATTCTCATTGTATAAACTTTGTATTTCGCATCTGATTTGTTTTGATCGGTTACTGATTTTTAGTAATCTGCGAAAGGTTATATGCATATTTCGATCACTTCACGATTCATCGATTACTTTCTTAAAGCCTTTCTTAAAAAAATCATTTTAAAATTTTGTTTGTGGCCGTTATGTCATTGGATCTAGTGTCGCATGGATCGATGATCCGCTGGAGCTTTAGTCGGCCGGATCTTTTGTCGTGGAACCATATTTAGTCACACAGCGGTAAACGTCGTTTTATATGCTCCATAAAAAGTGCAATTGATAATGTTTTTATGAATCACTTACTGATTACAGGATTAATCATATTAATGAATACAGGATTAATCCTGTATTTTCTCTACTTTCCACCTGTTTCAATAGATAAATTTCACCCAAGGACAATGGACATCAGCTAGGTACCTTTTGGGAATATTAGACGATACGATATTGCCGATACTACAATGTTTCATTTTGTTTTAGATTACAATACAAGCCTTTAATACATTTTACAAAGTAGTTAAGCGCCTTTTTTTCTACTTCTACCATTCTTTAAGTTCTAACTTCTTCCTCAGTTCTTTTGAATAACATAAATATTCATTTTTTATTAAATTCAATAAATTTTCGAGTGGTATGAGTTAGAAATATTTTTTGGGCGATTCACACGTGTTACAAATATACTAATAAAATTTGTTTGGGATCCACGAATTATTCTGATGATTACAATAATACTTGAATAATACAAAATTCGTTACTCTTAACTTTTACTAGTTAGTTAAAAAAATTGAAGCATTTGTGGGTTTAATTCGATTTAAATTAGACAATTGTATATTTTTTATATCCTTATTAATCATAACCACTATCACACACAATACAGTAAATAGCTAGTGTAACAGACAGAACACCGAATTAAGTATTCACTTTTCTAGCTAAACCCTCAGCAACTATGCTAATTTATCAAAAATGAAATTCATATAATGTACTATAAAACACTATATGAAAAAATACTAGAAACCAATAAATAAATAATTATTATATTATAATCTTGCAATTTACCTATATTCATTTCAGATAAACTCATTCGCGTAAGTATAAAATAAGCTACTGTAGCTAAGTTTTAAAGAACTTTTTAATTTAGTAATAAAAATTATAAACCTTATTAATTATCATATTTAAAACAAATTAAAAAGATGTATAGAAAAAATCTATCGAAAAATATTTGGTTACTACCGGTATACGAACCTGGAAATTACTCTTGCCGGGAGAATGCATTACCATTAAGTTACGTTAACCATTTAAATTTACACAAATTTCTAGATTAATATAAGGTATTTTCCATTTAAAAAGTATTAAATTTATATTTGTAATGAATCTTAAAAATGTTTTTCTAATTTGTAGTTATTCATTTATTATGTTTTCCTCATAAAATCAAGAAAATGTAAAAAAAAAAAAAGACTTTAAAATATTCATAATGTGTATTTATATTTTCCACTTGAATCTTGAAATACTAAAGAAAAACTTTGAAGCGGGCTGTAAAATACGATGTTAACATTTTTACGAACCCTTATATAATCCAGCCCTACAGTATGTATAATGCTATTTCAAAGGTCAGCCGAAAATCTCTGTACGTCTTGTTAACGGTACCCCTTCGGCTTTAGATTCTCTCCGTTCCGAATCAAATATTTAGGCTCTTCGCTGCGGAGTAGTGTTCTGTATTATAACGGCTTATCTCGGAAGGATAGTCCTTTGTGTTAAGAATCTTTCAAATTCCTAAAATAAACAGACAGAGGTCGGTTTATACAATTACACGATGAAAATGTTTTTTCAAATTTGAAAAAAAAAACTAATGCATTAAATTAAAATGTAGCTCGAGGGGATGCGTGTTTCCGAATCCGACGCTGAATGCCGGCCCTGTTACTTATCCGGTTGTGTTGTTCGTGTTAATTGCTTTTGTAATTGCATCAACTCGGGCGCAGCAGCTCTCGGGGAAAATGCACCGCTCTAAATACTGAATTATGCACCGGGGGATGAAACCCGTTGTGCTGCCTCCTTAATACATTGCGGGGGTTGTGCAAATTTGCCATTCATTTATCAACGCGTTCTCGATCGCGACAGCCAGGATCGATGAGGTGATGAGTGGTGATCCCGAGTCAAAATTGCAATTTGGGAATCTATTTTGATGTGATTTGACCAGTGCCGGAGTTAGAAGTGTTTATTTACTCATTAATTTTACATTTATAAAAAAATATGTATATATATAATTCATGTAAGATATATATTTAAAGAAGTAACAAACTACGGTAAGGTTGAACAAAGTATAATATTACAAATTTTATTTTTTCAGCCACCCAGTAAATAGTGTAGTTACCGACAACTGTATACATATATGTGGTTCTAGCTAAGTTCACCGACGGAAATTTCACTAACAATTCACCGACCACACGGAAAGTTCGGACGATTCTACAATTGATCGCCTATGATTTTTTTTTATTAAAAACCATGAAAGTTTACGTATTAAATTTCTTAGTTTGTCATTTTAATCGACAAATGTACGATTTTACTTTTTTAATATTTCATTAACAATCGATCTAATTTCAACGAAATTTAAAATGTAGTGATACAATAATGGTCTAGGACGTTTCATCGTCGCTGTTTCTTCGCCAACCAGTTAATCGCCGGCCGATAATTAATTTTAAATTTCATAATTCTCTAAACTATTCTCGTTTTATCTTTTTATTGTATGAACATATTTCATTTATGGAATTGTTTGGCAAAATTTAACCTTTAAACTTCCCTCGCGATAATGCAATGTAAAATAATTGTACAAAATATTTAAATAAACCATAACCGTATTGTAATTCTTTCTTCCTGATAATACAACGGACATTGGTATACAGGTGTAACAGACCTAGTCGAAAATTACGAATCGAAAATGTTCAAGAAATATGTGCAAATTCTGCAATGTTACGGAAAATATTATTGTTTGAAATTTTTACAAAATCGTGTTAGGCTTGATATTTACGTACTTCGAAATAAATATTTGCGAAATTGTTCCATTATTAATCAATATTTTTACTTCGGGCCCTAAATCATCTAACGAAAAATAGTCTAACCACTCTAAATTCGATGACCTTTGATGTTTTGTATCTTATATATTGGATCTGCAATTAACAAAATATTTCTATTAATCGAGTAGTCGCATAATTTTTTTTTTTTTTTTTTGAAATTCTTATATCTCTAACGTGGTTGAGATTAGGCACATATCCCTTGAACATTTTTGACTCGTAATTTAGTCAGGTATCCGCCTATAAAATATTGTAGCCTATGTGTGTTACTCTCTGTGTATAGGTATTTGAATAAAATAAATGGATTTGATAATTTTGTGATTACGTGAATGTAGCGAATTTCTCTATTCGGACCGACTCAATAGGGGAAAGTAGTACAGCTGGATAGAAATAATTTTAGAATTCCATAACGGCCGTTTGCGAATAATAGCTGCAAGCTTGTTGGAAATGGAATTTTAAGATCGATTAGGTCATATCAATATTTCTTGGCTAATTACAAAAGAGATGGTTCAGATCCTCCTCCTGTTGGCATTCACAAATTGACAATTAACAATTTGAATGTGAAACAATTGTATTATTACGAATTATATTCACGTAGCAATAGCAAAGCATCGAATGTTTCATTTTGAAGTGTTCAATCTAGTTTTGGTCCCTCGAATTTAATCAAAAATATTAATCCCGCCATTTGGTAAAAAGTTCCTTCCTTTGTTGAATCAGCAAAAAATACTCCATTTCTGGATCACATTGTAATAAAAATGATTTTCCGATATTTGATTGCTTATATAAGAGTCGTCACTATGCCCATTCCATATTATAATAAAATTATATTATCGCCCTTGATTTTGGCTATCGAGACACATTTCTCTATCCTTTGGTTCATAGCGGATACCGCCACTAAAAATATTATATAATATTAAAGATCGCCCGTTCGAATTGTCATTATTATTCCATTCTGTCAAATGGATCATGGAATGGATTTGAAGTAAAACGTAGTCCCACTTTACAGAAAACAATTATATGAATGACCCGTCTCCGATGCTCTCATCGGTTAATTAATACTAATCTGTGAATTTCACCATGAAATGGTATAATTTAACTGATGTGTAAGCTTCTCGCAGATCTTGGTTAGATATTCATTTAGTTAATTCGCGTATGAATACTTACGTAAAGATCATATAGTTTTGATTAATTTATATTACACATTCGTGATTTGCAATAAAACCAATTAAATAATTAAATTCGAAACCCGGCCCGGCAGAATCAATGATTTCTCCATACGTTTGAAATTCATTAAAATTTCTTCCGTTTTAAGAATGACTCACTTTCCATTGTCTATTTTACCGGACTTTTTTTTTTCTACATAATTTTTATGCAATATTGTAACGGGATGTTAGCAGCGATGGAGTATAAAAGAAACATTTTTATTTAATAATGTCATAGGTACGTTTAATTCATTGATGATTGAAACATTTTGCATATGAAAGAAAATTATGATTAAAAAAACGTGAACCGAACCTCGCTATTTCGCGCGACAGGCGAAGATGTTAACCATTGCACTACCGGCGAATATAAACGAAACGTGAAAATAGACGTTGTTTAGAAAAGTCTATATTCATTTTATCTTGTAATTTTGCTAAGCTAAAATATAAATCAATAGATACGTAAAATTCTAACACAAAAATTCAGCATTATATACTTATACGATAATTTGACATTATAGTCCGTTTATAATTTGGAGATAAGCGCTGGCTTTGCGTGCGAGAGGTACCGGGATCGTTCAGTCGTCCGAAATATTATTGTATTCAAAAATATTACAGAGGCACCTAGTGTCGATGTCGTTACCGGTAAAAGTAAAAATTAAACACAATATAAAAGTAAGAGCATATAAAAATGTTAAATTTATGTAAAAATTTTAACTCAATTTTCTTGATAAATTTTACTGGGTTTATGCGCAAACTACCAAATATATAGACGTGGACAAAATCCTTGTCTCAATATTTTCATTTTGGTGTTACTCAAGTGATCACTTGAGTACGACTTAAGTAATCAAATAGCTCTGCGACTTTTTTTAAATATATGATATGGTATGTTGACAATATAATATTCATTAATGTAAAAAATACGTCTTGTTTACACAAAGATTTAATTTTTGAAGAGTAAATATTTTTATAAATTGCTGTTGTTGTGTCATAAACTATAGGATTTATGTTTCCGCAAATAATGTGTGTATAATAATGATCGCGAACAATGTGTACGATGAGAGAACGAGAGAATGTGTTGTGCCAAGAATAATTATTATCAATAAAGACCTATTAAATATTTTAAAATAATGATAAGACCCCAGTGAAACCACTTTAAAATACAAAGTAAAAACATATTTTTATCAAATTTTTTATTTCCTCGTTGTATTATATTATATTCAAAAATCCACCCATAAAATACTGTGGACTAGGTCTGTTACACTCTGTATAAATTGTATATATTTTTATTATATTTATATATTTTTTATTCTTTATATCTTAAAATAAAATGCCCCTCGTTCCGCAACTAAAGTTCCGAGCCCTTCTCCTATATGTACACTTTATTTCATGTTTATTCATTTACTGATCTGTGGCGTTATGTATCCACTGAAAAAACATATTGTGTGTTAAAATAATGTACACGTACCTAATATATATATACACAAGTAGAGAAATTGATTATGTGATTCAGTTTCGATTATTCTGAACAAGAACTAGGATGAATAACCATCAATCCATCTGTTTTTTTCCGATACATACATATTTTCCAGTCGGCTAGAAAATTGAATATAGGAATTCTTTCTACGGGCTCGCAGATTGTACACGTGTTTATCTCTTTTGCAGTATACCTGCACTGTTTGTGTTCTGGGATTCTTTAGGGACATTCCGGAATAGGTCGCCGGCGTCTGGATCGACATTATTAGACGCTCGAAAGCAATTCTGAACGTCGCTTTCAGGTTTCCAACGCTCAATATCTTATACTTGTACATATTATAGTACAGCTATCGGCATTTACTCCATCATTGGAGATATATTTTGTGAAATGAAAAATTCTGTATTGAGGTATATTAATTCCAATAATTACAAATAATAAAAAATACTCTATTTTGTTAGAAAGCAATCACTTTGTATTTCTCTTATCTCAAACTTCATCAGAACGTGTTTGAAACTGATCATAAATACGAAAAGATTGCACTTATATGTACATAAAGAGGTAGATAGAATATAAAATTACATGTGAAAGAGAGAAAGACAGAATACATATACATATATATAGAATATAAAATTACATGTGAAAGAGAGAAAGACAGAATACATATATACACATATATATACATATATATATATATATATATATATATATATATATATATATATATATATATATATATATATATATATATATATATATATATATATATATATGTTAAATAGAACATCAGGGGAGACAGAATATAAAATTATATTCGAAAGAGAGACAGAATATAAATACAGATAGACGGAACATTCAAGGAGGGGACACACTATAATAAATTTTGTGGTTTCATAAAAAGTGATTGTTGACATCTAGGCAATGTTTATTATTAATACACATATATATTATATTTGTAGGAAGTGAACTGATAAAATGTACCAACGAAAGTAGTGAACACGTGTAGAAATTTTTGATTTAGAGAGATTAGAGCTTGAGATGGGAAGAAAGAGACAAAAACAAAGATTTATTATGTTTTAACTGCTACTAGGGAGATTTCAATATGTACATCCAACTGACGAAGATAACATCAACGGGCTGATATTTGAAATTTGACGTGCAACAAGCGTGACATGAAGCGCGAGACGGTGATTTTCAGAGACGCGGCTTCAATTCTTCTACGAGCTGGATCTTGTAACCAAGATCTTTCCGCAAAATCTTACATAAAGTGGATGGACACCGATCCAATTGCTGTGCACGATGGTGAATCGACTCATTCGGGTCTTCCTCAATACTGCGCTCCATTGCAGCAACAGCTTCAACGTACAACATCTCAGCGGATGTGTATTATCAATTAGAGTTTGCGTGGTGCGAAAACGATCCATGGTTATTCGAATTACTTGCTCGGATCGACGATTATGTCGACCGTAAAATGGACGTAGCGCACGGTAAGTTTCGCAAACTGAACCACGATTCTCGAAATAAATATGCAAAATTTGCAAGCGTTGTTCTGGCGTAAGTCTATTCATGGTGAAATGGCAAACCAAACTGAGCAAACTACTACAAATCAGCTGTCAAATGTTAAATTGGCTGTCGCTGGAAAAAATGTTGCCAATTAGAAAAACACACCTTTAAAAAACATTCTTTATTTATAACAATGGAAAAAACCAACAAATGCATTCGACTAAGGCAAATGTTGTTTTAAAATAAAAAAATACAAAAAGACAACTAATACATTGAAAATATTAATAAACAAACATAAATATTGTAGATACTTTCCTTATTTCAAATATTCTGTACATATTTTTTGTGGATACGTGTTTTTAGCCAATTTCAAACGACATATGACGTGTGTTATATTATTCACACTAATACAATTGTGAACTCCAGAATCAAAAGCAAACATGTCCATTTTACTTGTTTTAGAGTAAAATGCAAAAAACCGTTGTACCACAACTGTTACATTTGGGATCATATCGAACATGACCAAATACTATCGTCTTATTGGCTGAAAACATATTTGTCTGGATTTGAATCAATTGCCTATTGGACATATCTGCGGTTGAAGTAACAAGCAAATTTTAAATGCGTTTTTATACGAAATTCAGCAATATTTGTCTAATTTCGATAGGCTAGTCTTGTAGACATTAATTTTCTTTATATTTGTACATACATACTTTATTCAAAAATCATAAAAATTTGTTGATTTTGATTCCGTACCTCACAAGTGTTCTTTCTAAATAGAAAGTAGTATAACTGTAAAAAAATAAAATATGTGCGTAAGCACAGCACGAAGATATATGTATATTCCCGTTGCAGGGCATATTCCGGCTGGCGTGCGAGCACGTGCTGAAGACGGCCAAGCGCGGCCGCGAGACGCTGCTCACGCTGCTGGAGGCGTTCGTGTACGATCCGCTGGTGGAGTGGGGCGGCGGCGCGGCGGGCGGCCCGGCGGCGCACTCGGCGCCCGGCGGTTCGGGCGCCCGCGGGCGGCGTGCGCGCTTGGAGCTGCGATGCGCGCGCGACATGCTCGTCGTCCGCGTGGCCGAGGTGCGCCACGACTGGAACGAGAACAGGTACATACTTTTATTTTTGCTTCCCTGTGTACTCAATTAATATATATATTGTCCTAGAAAACGCATGTAATGCACCAGCGTATGATGTTGTGCAGTCTACATTTCTTACGTTAATTTCGACGAACGCGCGAAGGTGCCAGATTCACAATTCAGAAGTAGATCGTCATTTATAAAAAAGAACGTAAAACACTTTATTTAAAAAAATCTCGAATCGTGTGTGAAGGTACATTAGGTTAATTTTTATTTTGTTTCTAGTAGTGATGGGACGATTACTCAGAATCAGAATCGGAAATATCAGAACTTTTTTGGGTATCGGAATCGGAAAATTTTTAACTTAATTTCCGGTTCAGAAAACGATTCTTTGAATTTTTTGGTACTTTCTCATTAGCTGCCCGCAAATTATTTTGACAGCTAAATTGTTTCCAGCACGAAAAAAGATCGGCAGCGAGCGTGGTCGGCGGTGTCTATGTGTATCGACGGCGCGCATAGGAAAGATAACCGCTTGGCAACTAATCTTCAATTTTTGTTTCTGGAACTAATTCAGGTAACTCGGGTTGGGGAGCCGAGGTTAGCCGGGCGAGGGAGGAACGGTCAGAGTGCTGGAGAAAGTTTTTAGTGCGGAAACATAGAATTATTAAATGAAATCGTTACAAAAGATAATTAACTAATTATAATCATAATTATTCCTAAAAAGTGTCGTAAACATTATTAATTACAATAATAATTTTGCTATACTAAGGGTGCGTTTTAAAAGTAGTTTAAAAATTGAATGAAAGTCATGGCTTATGCCCTTAATAGCACTTGAACAATTTAACTGTCAAAGCTAATTTCATTTCGCACCAATTTTTATTTACAACGTCATTACCTTCATTCGCTTTTTAAACACACGCCACTATTTATTTTTTTTAACGTGAAAATGGCAATTAATTTTTTTTTTCAATTTTTCAGTAGGAATAGTAATCGGGAATCTTATCGGATGTCTAAAGAAGTATCGGGAATTGTATTGGAATCGTTCCATCACTAATTTCTAGCATTAAATATATACTTATAGGATTTGTATTGTATATATGTGAACTTGAGTAACACTTGGATATTTAGCCAAACGCTCTCCACTGCGCTAGATTAGGTAAAGAGAAAAGAAATTTCCGTTTTTTAGGGCGCCTTTTGAAATCAGTTTGCGCTTGGTTCCCTCAGAGTAAGTACGTCAATATTGGTATTATTTTGAAGCTCCCTTTATTCCTTTCGGTTTCAATACATTTTTTTTTATTTTCACCCATAAAGGCTTCGAGATCGAAGAGATGAAGTTGCGGTGTGTTATTATTTTTGTTTGACAAGGGGTTGAAAGCCAAAAAAGCCACCGAAAGCATTTGCAAAACCTATGGAGATATTCTGAAGATTCGTAAATGTCGACGGTAGTTTAAACAATTTAAAAATGGTGACAGAAATTTAAAAAATAAACCAAAATCGGGAAGACCGCAAAATATCGATGTCGAAGTGCTGAAATCATTAGCGGAATCCGATTCTCGTAAAACAATCAAAGAATTATCTCAAGACCCTGGTCAACTGGAAAAGATCACATAAAACTGTTGGGAAAGAAACATAGTTAAGGAGTTTGGGTGCCGCATGATCTATCGCAATCGGCCTTGGATCAACGAGTGACCTTTTTTTTTTTTGTTGAGCAGGTATGAAATCGATCCATTTTTAAGAAGGATAGTTGCTGGAGACGAGAAATGTATCCTTTACAACTCTTCTAATAAAAAAAAACAATTGCTCTCTCCAGGGGAAGCACCGGTTTCAACCCCTCGACCAGGTATGACATTAAAATTTTTTTTTTGTGTATCTGATGGGATATTTCGGGGGTGATTTATTATGAATTATTAAAACCTGGCAAAACAATCACAGCGGAGGTTTACTGTGCGCAATTGGACAGATTAAAGCCAGTATTAATAAAAAAACGGTCAATGTTAGTGAATAATCCAAGGCGAATTTGACAACACGATAACGCGAGACCACACGCAGCAAAGGTCACTCAAAATAAAATGAAAGAGCTCAACTTGGAACTGCTGCTTCATCCACCTTAATTTCCTGATATTGCTCCATCGGATTACTACTTGTTTCCAAGTATGGAGCATTCGCTTCCAAACAAAAATTTCAATTCTGAAAACGAAGTCCGAAATCATCTAGATTTAAATCAAAGGAGCTAGATCTTTGAACCAGAAGTCTCCCGCGATAATTTGCTGCCAGTATATAGCCCTCGGCTGCCCTCTCTTTGAAGACAATGTGCTATCTAATAGGATGCCTGTTGCCGTATATTACCTTCGATAGCTTGTACTGTGTTTTATATTGATATGTTGAATATATTCGTTCAACTTATTTAAATAAAAATACACCAACCTTTGCGAAACTGGGCTTTTAATCGCCGATTCTTCTACCGATGGTCGCTCTCTTTGCAATCTTCAATATTTTTAAACTCGGCTGGTCACCCTCCGAAACTTTGCACAACCGATAACCGAAAAATGCAATACACAAAATGTTGTATATCACCGCCGTAAAAATATGACCGACTCCGAAAATGTCTCTGAACAGAAGTAGTTTTTCTTTTGCTTCCTGTTTTAAATTTACACAAATGGAATGCACATATGCAAACATTAATACCAGGCCTATCTATCGAAGTATAAAAACGCGTAAACAATACCTTACTCCTGATTCTCTTCGACCAATCCAGAACACTTACGGATCTGCCAAGCGAATTTGAACCTTGTCAACGATCAGTTCTCCGGCCCATTCTCCTACATCGTCATTAGAATGCGTGAAAATTGAACATTATTATTTTATTATAATACCTTTAATAAAAATACAATTACTTTCATGTGACCCTGTACATGGTCGTAATCTCCCCGAAACAGAACAAGTTTACTAATTTAAAATAACAAAATAAATGTTTAAAAAGGGAATACTTGGGAATCGTTTCATTAATAAATAAATAAATAAACAAATTAAGAATGTTCTCATTTTTTTATGGCCATTCTGAATCTTTTGTGTAGAATATATTCGTATCGGATCTCATTTAAGGGTCCAAACGTCGCCTAAAGAGGTTGGATATATGCCGCCAGAAAATTATAAAAAAATATGAAGAAATAAAATTAATCGACATAATGAAAATGTATTTTTCAACGTTGAAATATTTAGTATTTTTTTGTTAATTACGTGGTAATAGGTAATTTACTATCTTCATCAGTAATTAATATTGATATAATAAAAGCCCAGGAATGTGTGTCTGTCTTGTGACGCTGTACCTGATAACACAAAAACCCATCTACAAAAAAAGTTTACAGATTTTAATTCAGAATAAACGGTTCTATCCGTAATAAATTAATATTTCTCCAAAAAACTATATGTAGTAAATAAAATAATCTAAAATATATATTATGTAATTGAACACATCTATTCAATTTTTTTATTTAAAAAAGATTTATATATTATATCTGTTAAAATTTGATTTGTTTATTATTTTTAGTTAGATAAAATTCAATCAATAATCATTTAAAAAAAACCTGTTTCTTAACAATTTTCTGGTTTTTGTGTTATTAAACCGTCGAATTCTAAGTGGGTATTTCACGATATGTGTAACATTTTACTCTCACCTATTTTTTTTTTATTAAATTAAGCACCTTATGTGTTTTTAAAAATTCTGGTGACACAAAATTTCGCCGCATCTTCTGCTTCATCTTATAATATTTCGTTATAAATAATTCTACATTGTTGCTTTATTCAAAAGTATGGTAGGGGTTTTGTAAAACGGGCCTTTATCCACTAAGTGCTTATAAGAGTATTACGGAGGATGTCGTCGCCCTAGTGGCGATAACTATTATTATGAATAAGTCGAAAAGGTTTGTTTTGAATAGATGTCGCTGTACAGTATAATGATGATGGTCTCTAGCGTACGTAGCGTATTCTAATATACAGATTTACGATATTGCGAAATTAGAGCGTCAGTAAGCTGAGTATTCAATTAAGTTGCCTATTATATAGATTGACTACACAAAATTAGTTGAGCTTCCGCTCGAGTTGGCTCCCGGATTAAAATTACCGAAGCCGACAGAATTAAAATTAAACTGTAGGTACCTACGTTGCATTGCACCCGTAGTGGGCGTTACCGTAACGGTGACAATATCGTCGTTCATATCGCAATATTATTTCGGAAACTTGGGGACGCATATTAGTAACGCAGTGATGAAACTTATACGTTAATTAGTTTCTCAGATAAGCTCGGATGTAACTACAAATTAAATAAAACTTTTAAAGACTTGGTAAGTAGCGATGAAAGTAATATATTGTAATGAGTAGCGGTAAAACTGACGAAGGTGTAATTTTTGTCTATGGTAGATTAGTCGTTTTTCGCCTGTCATTTTGTTCAAATCTTGCGCAATTAATGACTTTATTAAGTGAAAACTTTGATTGCACGGGGAAAGAAAATTATGCTTCAATCATATTGTAACTGGCTGGGCCCTGCGGGCGGGTATTATGGCCGCTTCGCGGCCGACATTAGACACTGGGCGGCCAGTTCCATAGAATCTATATTTCAATACGGAAATATCTTATTCTACTGCTTTAACAATGGTGCATTGTGCTTCCTTATCATATTGATTTAGATGAAATATAGATTCTACAGAACCTAGTGCATTCTGTATTATCCTCCCTAGAATTGTACAAAAGGTGTTCTTACTTATCAACTTTAAAATAATACATCCACTTAAAGACATTCATGAAAAAACTGAGATCACGTTTACTTAAATGATTATTAAACTAATTACGAACAATGGCAAACATTCATCTGTCATTTGCGTCGCGTCATTTGACGATGCGACCATAGATAAGGATGCTCAATATACTTGCCAGTTGTCAAAATTACTTGACCCTGTTCGCACCTCACAGACCTGGCCGTTTAACCAAGCACTTTACAGCCCAATGACACTATCACTATAGTTCCAATCCAATGCATAGTCATTGATAAAAAATGGGGAAGCGCAATAGTATTATTAATACCTTATGTGATTTTATTAAGAATGAGATATTAAAACAATCACATGGCGACATGTATATTAAAATTACAATTTTATTTCACATTCTGATATGATATGATTATACTAGCGCCACCTATAAAATGGATAAGAAAACTTTTACAGATATGTGAAACTTATTTTATATATTTATATTATATTTATTTATTACATTTTATACAATGCCTGAAAATCGGTCATAATGGCATTCAAATATGGAAAAGGGCCAGATAATATTTCTCCCGTGGCTGAACGGGACGAAATTGAGCGTTCAAAATAGGGTCAAATAAATTGGCCATATATTCAGTGAAGATGGACAAGACGATGATGACATAAAACGGCAGAGGAGACAGTTGAGTGTTCATGCAAATATGCTGTCACGGCGTTTCTATTGATGCAGTAAAGAGGTGAAGAGGATCCTGTTTAAATCGTTCTTCACCAGCATGTATACCTGCGAGCTCTGGTCGAAATACGAGCAAGTGACCTACAACTGTCTCCGAAGTCAGTACAACAACTCATACTGAATATTGTTCGGGTTGGCGCGTTATTGCAGCGCATCTACAATGTTTACCGAAGGCCGTATACACGAATTAGCTCCGCTTCTGAGACATCGAGTTGCGGGCGTAAAGCTGCGGCTGGAGCTCAGCACCAAGTTTTTGGTGCAAGTGACGCTCTCATGGAAAGCTGGTTCCCTGACCAGAGAATGGTAACGCCAACAGAATAGCTACAGATACAATAATGGCCGTGACTGAAGTATTTATATTTTGTTTATATTTATACGTATGTGTGAACTTTTTATTTATTTATATTTTCCTTGGTTTTCTTTTCATAACATAAATAATATTTAGTAACTTAAATATATTATACAATATGTATTATCTTTATGGCGAATCGGGTCTTAAAAAAAATCACACTGGAATAAACATATTATTATTATTAAGTAAGTACTTATGTCTTGTTTATTTATTTCCTAAATGTAACTTTATTTTTAACGTAAAGTTTATAATAAAAATGGTGTGAATATTCTACTCACAGAAAATTATTCAGGGACATAAAAATGAAAGTCTATCCTAAATTAGGTACAATTTTTTTTTTTTTTTTACTTAGTATTGTCGGTAGACTATTTTTAAAATAACCTATTATAAAAGCATAAATGTGCATTCTACACTATATTTTTTCCGTTAAATATAACATGTCTTTAGGGTAAAATGGTTTAGTAGTTTTCGTCCTTGTTATCCTAATATTTATATTTTTTTAATTGTCACATTTTCCGGTAATGAATACTTTTTTTTTGCTTGTATTCAGTGCGCGACCCTGGATAATATGCATACATAGTTAGGTACTCGCGTGCATAATATTACATTTTGTGAAGTTTGTATGGAAAGCATGATAATTTTGTGAAGCTTGTATGTATATTGAAGCGCTGGCGCTATACTTTTCGCCGCCAGAGGTAAGATTGTTTTTTCCGCCCTAGTAACTTAAGTGTTCATTAAGTGTTGAAGATGATGTTCAAACATCATCTGTGAAGATGATGTTTGCAATTATTGTAAAACCATCCCCATAAATTTTCCTTCCCCACCCTCCCCGGTATTTTGAAACTTGCCAAAGGGCGGCTATTTACTAAAAGACGTTATGGACACTAGTGCTGACTACAAATTACTGCTTTATTAATGTTATTTGTTGGATTAGATGGATTATTTTTATTACACACTTTTATCGTTTTGCAACTTGGAATTTTGTTTATCAATTTTCATCTCACATTTAACCTTTCACATTGCAACACCAATGCCAAACAGAACTCATTTTTCTACCGAGCACCCCTTTATTTCAATTCACACCTAAACGAACTAGGCATTTTCAATACTCCAGTTACCTCAATTAAATCTAAATTCAATACATTAACTTTAATGGCCTTCATTTTATTTTTATCACACAGATTTTATTCCCTATCCCATTTTCTTTTCCCCTCGCCCTTCCGTTCCACTAGAATATTTTCTTTTTTATAACTTTTATCTCTCTGTTTATATTTTTATTTTCAACTTTTTCTCTCACATTTTTCTGCATTATGGTCCATTTTAAATTGTACTCACTGTATAAAGTATATTGTATCTTCTGAGAAAGCATGTAACAGGTTTAATTATTGTTAGGCTTTTATCATGATTTTTGTATTTAATGATAAATAAAATATATTTTATAGCCGCCCCCTTGATTTGTCCCCCACAGGCGGGCGCCTGCTCCGCCTGTGCGTAACGCCGGCGCTGCATGAGGCAGTATAAAACCTAGCGTCGAATTCAAATGTTGTCGCAGAAATGTTTCATCTTGCTGCTGATGATACCATTTGTATAATATTATTTCTAAAGTATGTATTTTAGCTCTCGATATGACTCAAACATTTGTTGCTGCGTAAGTACAAAGTCTTATACATTACCGGCATATTGTCCATCCTGGAGTAATTAACACGCTCGTCCGGCTGAGTGCAAAGGGCGATAATCGCCGGAGCGACTATTTTCACGTACCCTCGGCATCAGCAAAATCCAGTACTGCTAAAGCTCTGTATAAAATTAGTAAGCTATTGTAGCAATCAGCTAAATATAATAAAATATTAAATATGTTAATACAAATTAAAAGCATCACTTAGAAAGATATACATACAGATCAACTCGATTTATCGAAAAAATATTTTAGCTGCCGCGGGGGGTAGATGCTGTGACCGACGCGAGTCGCCGATCACAGTGGTGGGTGATGGAATCGAAAAAGATAGGTGCATGGAAAATAAGGAAACGGAAATGAGGGAATGATGAAGGTAAGGGAATCCTTCAATATCGGACCAGGATGGACTCACGGAACCAATAGAACAGCTCGACTCACCTGGTTGATGACGCCGTCTCTATGATCTTCTGGAAGTTCACCCAGTGTTCACAAAAAACTCTGATAAGTTTCAACATCCACAACACAAAAATCACAGCGGTATGTGAATTAGTGATCCAACAAATAATCACACGAGGACACTTCCTCTCTAAATCTCGTCGAATTTTACGAATTCAAATCAGTTGAGCCAAAGAAACAATGTGTACTGATTGGGAGCGGGTTAAGGGGTAGGTACAAAATTAAAACTGGTGACAAGAACACAACATTTTACAATAACATTTGTTTCAAGATATGGAAGTATTATATGTGTGTTCACCTATTAACCTTTTAACTGCCAATTCTATTTGAAATAGAAGACACCATATAGGGTACGACTAGGCTTTAAGGGTCTTGACTTTAATCCCTGCAAGTTTTCAAGGTCCAAAATTGCGTGTTAACACGTTTATAGCTTGGCGTGTTAACGCGCTCACGGCATTTAAAAGGTTTAAAAAAATAACGAATACGGAATAGATGCGTTGCATCGGGCTAGAGACCTTTGATTCAGCTGTGAAGGCGACCTAGGACCGGGACTTGCAATGGACGGAAATGCATTAAGAGGCTCATTTTATCTGATTGAGGCTGCTGTATGGCAATACTGGCTTGAAGGAGGAAAGAAAGAAGACTCCTTTTTAGTATCTTGCATTCATAGATTAGTAGAGAATTTAATTTTAATAATAAAGAAAGGTACAGAACACAATTGTACCTTCCTTATAATAGCCAATGTATGCTGGACGGTATTGTGTCCTCGTTTCGCGCCAGCACGAAGAGTATCGTCGCACGATTCGCATAGTAAACATAAAATCGATAACCAGAACAAATCTAGCGCCCAACTCTGATTGCTGGTAATAAAGGACCTCTACTATTAAGAGGGTGGCACGAAATGTCGGCTTCTACCAAAACCGACACAAGGCAAAACCGCCCAGAAGAACCATCATTATTTTACGAAAACTTGGGCAAACCCACAATCCGTTTTATTAATTATTGCAGTGTTAATATCAATAAATTCGAAAGCTTCGTAATTTAAATTATTTTCCCGCGCGTTATATTTTTTCAGTTAAAGATTTATTTTATATTATATTAGTTTACGTAGACAGAAGATGACTTCTTATCATTACTGTGTCTAAGAAAATGTTTAGTATATACGAGGGCGAGTCAAAAATGATCTACGCTTTCGCCATAACACACTGCCTTCTATCGCGTCATTTTCAAAGGCGACTATTACAGTATAAACATGTCCGCTCCGCTAGCAGTTTGCACCAAGGAGAAACAACGAGCGGTTATCCGATTTATCTAGTGTGGAGGGTGTGAAAGGGGCTGAAATCGTTTTATCACAACACGAGGACTTATCACGTAAAAATGTTTTTTTTTATGGATTGAGAGTTTAAAAGTGACCGAACGAGTGTGACAACCCCAACCCTTCAACCTCCACCAAAGACGATAAGATTCAGCAAGATCGAAATATGGTTCTGGCGAATAGGTGAGTTACCATCGTTAAGATAGTGTCTTCTTTGTTATGGTTCTGTCCATCAAATCACCCATTGTGTAAATAATTATAAAATCATTCGTGTAAATAGATTGTAGATTATTTTTGAGTTGCTCTCGTAAAATTTAAGTTATAGTTTTATACGATAACTACTTGTGCTTTGAAGGAACAATAGAAATGTGGAGGGGCATCGCCTCCACTCTCATCGTAACCGCCCGGCGATGCTGAACTTATCCACCAAGTACCGATGTGTGAAACGCAGGTCCCATCAGCCTTAATACACTCAGTACCGATGGTATGCAACAACATGAATTCGGCCAGTGGCGCTCGGGAATGCCGATTCACTAGCTGCATTCTTCCTATTGACGCTTTCCAGACAATAGTTCCAAAAATCGCATCTGATGAGAACTGTTACTTTGGATGTGTGCGTGTGTATGAGATGAGTGGTGGGGAACAGGGATTATAAGAGGCCATCACTGGGGGAATGGGTCTCTTTTCCATCGCCATTTCGCATTAGTTATTAGTCAATATCTGAATTATATAATTGTTCATTACAGTAAATACGTTATTGTAATAAATAAATATTGTTACACGAATCTATTGAGTTGCACTCCACACAAACTCGAGAGTACAAATAGTGAATAGAACACCAAGGGAATCTGGTGGCACTTCCAAATAACAGATAACAATTCGCGCAATAACTTATTTCTACATTTGTAAATATTGACTTTAATAAAATCAGTGCACACAGTAAGAAGTTTCTGTTCTCGCACTTACACAATACACTCCGCAACATCAAACGAACACGAAAAATATTGGGGGATCACTACTCTCACACTAATCACATCATTTACAACATAACCTTAAATTCCTTCTAATTGGAGACGACATACATTATTAATCTCCATTACTAGATAACCATAAGTTTCTCCCCGTAGCATGGAGTTGTGGCGGTCTCACAGTGCCACCTGGCGGTAGTTCGCGGAAGCACGCTGACACGCCATGTACCGATTCGAGCTTGCAGTGAACACCACTGGAGCCATGCCCGATGGCTGGTGCTCTCAACGAGTTCTCTCTTAAAATGTTACTTATTTTGTACTTGTAGATCTTGCAACTACCTGTACTTTATAGTGCGTTCCGATTGCGGATCGCAAATAAACCAGACAACAAAATCCAATGTGTGGTCCTCTTTATTTAACACGTCCGAGATGTCATTATTCCTTACAAATTCTCTTTAATTGGTTAATATAACCATAGTATCATCACTGTATCTTCTTAGCTTAGAGTTAAACTTCACCAAAGAAATAAATGAGAGATTCGATTCCCGGACTACAGTTTTAATAATTAAGCGATTATCTTACCGTTGAACCATCAATAATGTCACATTTTAAGCGACGCTTGCCCCGAATGCTTTCGTTCACATTCCCCCATTTTCTGATATTAATACGTATATTTTTTCAATTTCCTGTATGAGCGTGTTGATGGCACTTATCCCCTTTGATTTTCCAGCCCGAAAATTACGTCTTGTGTACGTTTTGCACGTAATTTTCCTCACTTGAGTCTGTCCAATCATATCCCTGATTCTTGTTTGATGGGTTGTTAGTGTAGGGCCGGCATTAACTCCCGCGTGTGTGTGAGGGGGATGCCAGACACCCCCCCGCAAGGCGAGCGACCGTCTCGCGCGGCGATGAGTTGTCTCGCCTCCCGCGAAACCATTTTGTGACAAGTCGGTACTTAAACCGTGATCTTACGTAAACAAATGTCCTAATCTTTAATTGTAATTGTTTAAGATTTCACATTTGCAAAAGAAACTGTGGACTTTTATAGTTATTCGTTATATTTGTAATCTAGGGATTAAAAAAAATATATATTTATTGTGTTGATCCATAAATAAGTTCTGTTTAACAATTGAAATTGAAAATTTTATCAATTATGTATTCACTATTATTAAGCACAGCCTGTTTCCATTTAGATGGAAATTTATTAATTTCTTCTTTGAAGAATTTTGGAGGTTTAGATGAGAAAAAAGTATTGACTAAGTCGTGAACTTTTCCATCATTTAGAAAACTTTTCCCATTTAATATATTTTGTAGTGACCTGATAATGTGTTTCGGATACTGTTCTGGAATGTGAGTGTGTGGTAAAATAGATCACAAAAGACTTTTTACGTAACGAAGATTCACTTTTAAATCGTCCATTTTGGGGTTTGAATTTGCAAAATAAGTACTCCTTTATGACTGATGAACACTCAACTATCTGCTATATCAGAAGAAATAATAAACCCTTTACTTATGACGGTACTTATTTATGAATCAACCCAATACATATATTAAAACGGACTTATAAATAATTAATATAGATTTTTCTTCTTCATAATATTTGTTACCTAACTAACAAGTAAGATCGACCGGCTTTGTTCGATCCATCCATCTAGCTTTATCGATACTTTCGTTATTCGCTATCACAGTGAACACAACACCTATGTACGAGTACCAACAAATGACAAAATCCAACATTTAGGAAAACTAACACACTGTCTAAACGAATGACAAAACCCAACCTTCAAATAAACTAAAGCGCCGTCAATATATGAGTAAACAGCAACGAATGACAAACCAAACATTTGAGAAAACTAATGCATCGTTTCTATATGAGTAAACAGCAACGAATATCAAAATCCAACATTTAGGAAAACTAGCACTCCGCCTCCATGTAAGTAAACACCAACAAATGACAAAATCAAACATTTAGGAAAACTAACACACCGCCTATAAACGAATGACAAAACCAAACATTCGAGAAAACTAATGCACCGTCTCTATATGAGTAAACAGCAACGCATGTCAAAATCCAACATTTAGGAAAACTAGCACTCCGCCTCTATGTAAGTAAACACCAACAAATGACAAAATCAAACATTTAGGAAAACTAACACACCGCCTCTAAACGAATGACAAAACCAAACATTCGAGAAAACTAATGCACCGTCTCTATATGAGTAAACAGCAACGCATGTCAAAATCCAACATTTAGGAAAACTAGCACTCCGCCTCTATGTAAGTAAACACCAACAAATGACAAAATCAAACATTTAGGAAAACTAACACACCGCCTCTAAACGAATGACAAAACCAAACATTCGAGAAAACTATTGCACCCTCTTTATATGAGTAAACAGCAACGCATGTCAAAATCCAACATTTAGGAAAACTGGCACTCCGCCTCTATATAAGTGACATATTCCATTACATACTCTAACAAATGACATTACCCAACATTTAAGAAAACTAACAACACCGCCTTTGTTGTACATGTGGATTTAAATAAATTGAAAAAATAAGATATTTTAAGACATCGTCACTTTTATTTATTACAACCCCTTATAAATTTATTTGTAATGTTGAAATATTTGCACCGCAGTGTGGCGGCCGTCTTTCGCAGTTCTCCGATTTTGTTTGCTCTCGTATTTTCCCCATCAAGTACGATTACAAACATGTTTTTTCCGTATATATGTATATAGATTTGTACCTACACAAAAAGAAACCGATTCAATTTTTGTTCCTAGGAAATTGATATTGTGCAAATAATAATACTTATTTTTATAAAGTCGGGTAATTTATATTGAATGCTTTTCAAACATTGACTTTGCAATATTTCTTTGAAATTGTATTTTATCCGTGGTATTGTACGTTTTCCACCGTTTGTGTATTTATTATATTCAAATATTATTCAACAAGAATAAAACTATTTTTGTGTTGACATTGGGCTGATTGTGTAATAACTGTCAGTGCACGGATATTCAACTGTCAAATATCATATTTTTTAAATTTTCTTTGTCATTCCTGTGTGGCCTTGGCTGCCTTCCCGATAATCATATTTTCATAACACAAGCACTTTAGCTTAGTTTAGTCATTTGTGTTCAGTATTCCCAGTATATACTCGTACACAGAGTGTCCCAAAAGTCAACGTCATCCCTTAGAGGGTCGATAGGCCAACTTATGACTGACCAAAATATTTTATTTATTTTTATATTAGAAAATTTAATACATTTTAAAAATCATCAGTAGGATATATATATTTCTTTTAACATTTATTTCTTCTCTGTGAGAGTAAGACTCGTGTATAGAGAAGGAGTATATACGAGAATTTGTGTTTCAGTTAGTCTGTGTACATATTTTATTTACTTCAGATACAAATTTATAGTAGTCTGTAATTTTTCTAATTATGATGGGGAAATTGTTAAAAAATTTGATGCCTTGATAAATATAGTGATTTTGGGTCGCGGTATACTTTAGTTTTGGAATATCATTTTAGTCTCTAAATCTTGTAGATCGAAATTCGCTTCTAAAATTTAATTATTTTGAAATCTGCGAAGAGTTGTATACTTGAATAGTTTTTTTTTTTAAGAATAACTTTTATTATCATTTTTTTGAGTGATTTCTAATTGTGATATTGAAGTTTTATATGCTCCTCCCCATCCAATAATACCGTATTGCAAATTTATTTTATTTATTTATTTATTTGTAACTATATAATACATATAAAAAAATTGTTTGGACTGTGCCCGTCTCACTAGAGAAATTATGTGTCGATGAAAAAAATGTGACTGTACAAACGCGTAATATATTATTTTCAGATTTGTAAGTGTTTCTGATGTTTCCGAGTCTTAAAAATATGTAGGCAGTTTTCCTTATTTTGTTTGTAAGGTTAGTAATATGTTATTTTCATTTGAGTTTGTTATCTATTATGATTCCTGGGTACTTGATACAATCTTTTTCTTCAATTGATGAACATTGGTCAATATCAAAATATGACCTTTGTAAAAAATCGTAATAACTGCCTCGTGCCTTTTCACATCATTTTATTGACGTCACTTCGACGCTTTTAGACTTATTTATTATCATTCAAATAATTTGTACCAACAACCCCGAGTAATTTGATCTTATTTAATTCTATAGCCTCATTGCTCTATTATTGTTATAGTTATCTATTCTCAATTCAGTGTTCTTAAAAATCGCATGTAAGTGGTCTTGCTTCATTTAATAGTTCGAGGAAACTTAATTTTGATTATTTTTTTTTTTTTAATAATGACCCGTCTTACAAATATTAAATATATTATTGCCTATTGTATTTTCCACCACGCAAATATGAAAGATTCAATCATTGCAATGTGTATTTTGCAACGCGTAAAGGTCGACTAGAATTTCTCGGAAAAAATCCAATTTTATTATTTACGTTTTAACATTCGTAGCGTTATTATTATAGTATGATATATTCTTCGCGGCTGGATATAAGGGATGATTTTTCGCCATCTAGTATTATTTATATATGTAAATAATATTCCATCAATAAATATTTTATTTTAATTTCTCAGAAATTCCGGTTGATAATATTTGCATTATTATTATTTTAATTCTTAATTTTTCTCCGTTTTTCAAAGCTGATGTAATACATTCAGTGGCGTAACTAACTACTCATATTTTTTTAAATCCACTACAGCAAGTAATGGGATCATAAAATTTAAAAAAATCATTTCTCACGTATATTACAGAAGCACGCTAATGTGTCGGGTTAGCGACCAGACCATCGTCAGACCAGACTTATTAATAAAATTTATAATATGTATCTAAAGATATACAGAATAAATCTGGTTATCACAGACTACCAAATATATAGACATGAACTAACGCAAATTCCTTGTCCCGATATTTTTATTTTGGTATCTCTGGTACCACTTACGCAATTAAATAGCTCCGCGACATTTTTTTTATATATGACTCGATTGGAACGAAAATTTAAACGCTGACAATATCCATTAATGTAAAAAAATACATCTTATTTAAACAAAGATTTATTTTTCGACGAATGCTTTTGCCTATATGTGTCGTAAACTATTGAGTTTTTGTTTCCACCAATAATGTGTGTAGAAATGCCCCTCGTCCCGCAAATGATGGTCCAAATCCCTCTCCTATATGTACACTTTATTTCATGTCTATTCATATACTGGTCTGTGATGGTTACCAATTTTTTTTTTGTTTGCTTTAAATTTATTACATTCAGTTAGTTTATTATTTACGTCATTGAATACATTCAACTTGTAATCTATTGTATATAATCTTCCAGATGACGTTAAACGAGGCGGAACAATACTGTTATTTAAAAATGATTAACAGTTCTGTCATGATTTAGATGACAATATTATGGAGAACATTAAATATAACATAAAAATCAGTAGCGTCGTTCTATTTTATTTTCTTTTGTTCTACGTACTTCATCATTAATTAATTTTAATATTCTTTTTTTTTTTAATTAACTATACAAATTAGTAAGTAGTGTTGCAGTTATTTTATTTTCGATGTTCACCCGTTGACGTTAAAGAAGATAAATAATAAATAAAATATTTATACTATTATTATTTTTATGTATAATTTTCAAAAAATAAAATAAAGACACGTACACGGAATACATGTCACATCAATATTCTTAAAATTTTCAAACTAAGCTAAACGCTCGTGTTATGAAAATAGGATTAACTTGATGGCCTCCTGGAGCGGGGCTCGAACCTCCGACCACGTACTTGATCACTAGGCGAGTATTTTAACCACCGGACCACAGCACGTCATTTGAATTAGTAACTATATTAAACAAATTATAGATATCGCATAGAGACGAAGCTATTTTTATATTATATTAAATGGGAAGATATGGAAGTATGGGTAATTACAGGGCTTACGACCTGTCCTTAAATTGTTGTCTTTAATTTCGTTTATTATCTCGAAAACATTCAGAAGCTTAAAATCATGCAAGTATTCATCTTCGTATCCTAAGACTTAAAGTCACGACAAGGCGCTTCCATCTTACCTCTGTCTTGCGCCGCTTTAGTACTTACTGACGAATCAAGACGTTCGATCTGTATTTTGGTGACGATCTCGATTTCGGTTTTATTTTTTAATTTTGCTTTGAAATGGGCTTCTGAATTAATGATCGAAAAGAAGCAAATAAAACCTTTTTTTTTTTTGTGTAAGTTCAAAACGGGTGGTGAAGCAGCAGAAACTACCCGTTAACTAAAAGCTTTTTGTGTGGGTACTGTTAAGAATGTAAGTCGCAATGGTGGTTTCAAAAATTACATGCTGAAAAAGATCGCGGGCGTTCTTCTCCAGTTGATAACGACCGACTGAAGGCGTTAGTTGAATCAGAACTATGCACAACAATTCATGAGCTCGCACAAAAGTCAGAAGTTACAATTCAATCGGTCAAAAAAAAATTGATAAATGGGTGCCGCACGAAATAAATTTTCGAATTTTCGTGTTATAAAATGTTGCCAATCATCTCGCCAATACTAAGGTCTTCAACAACTAAGCTGCTGCTGAAAGTGCATTTCGAGATTTTATCACCTTAAGAACTCTATCCATTGAAATAAATAAACGTATAATTAACAAAAATGTGTCAATTCTAATGGTGCTTATTTTCTTTAGTAAAGTTAATTATCAGCTGAAAAAAATTTACTAGAATTTGAATGTCGTAAAGCGCAATAATTAGGTCGTCTAATAAGTTCCGCTATTTTGTTTTTTTTGTGACATAATATGACATTCTATTCGATAACATTTTTCTGCTCTAATACGTCAGTGTCGCCGTTTTTCTGTATTTTACAGTTTTACCTAATTTTTGGGCTTAAATAATAACATTTTTCTGCTCTAATACGTCAGTGTCGCCGTTTTTCTGTATTTTACAGTTTTACCTAATTTTTGGGCTTAAATAATGGAGGGTCAAGTTGAGAAAATGCTCATCCGGGAGCTCAACTGGAAAATTCTACCTTACAGTTCCGGGTTAGCTCCGTCAGATTATCACCATTTTCGGTCGCTCTCCAATCAAATGCGTGGCGTTACGTTCAACAACGACGATGACCTCAGAAATTGGCTCGGTAACTATTTCGATACCAGACTGGAGAACGCATCGTTGATTTAAATATTGTAAATATTAGACACCCCAATATCTTACCAACCTAATATTTTCTAATTTGTTTTAATTATCAAACTATGTTCTAACATCGTAAATTGACAATAAAAATGTGATTTCATTAAAAATATATTAATAGCTACTTGAGATTCACCGACAGCCGACTTCGTGTAAACCGGGCCTGCTTCCGCCTCTCCTGCACGATAAACACAATACAAACGGCCGCACCCTTAAAGAGTCAGCGGGATCTTCGGGCTCGAAGGCACGCTCTCGCTTTAAAGCACTTCCTCGACTCGGTAGACTCGGCAGTTTTCTCGAGTGGTGCGAGATCGATAGCCGCGCGATCCCAATCTCGCGAGTGAGTGAAACGCACGAAGGGGGGAGTGCCCGCCGGACTCGGGCTCGGGGTGTCTGCGTGCCTCCCGCAGACCCGGCGGCGCCGGCTGCGCGGCCTGAAGGTCGGGCGGGATGTCCAGCTCGACCTTGAAGTATCGCCGGATGCCTCTCACTCTCGAGATTTATAAAAAAAACCTCGACGAGATCGAACGCTGTCGGGCGAGTGAGTCGTGGCTTTATACTTTGGTATGAAAGTGGATCAATCTTGGCGAACCCAACACATTAAACTTTTTTAAAATATAGAATATATATTCAGCTGGTAGACCACAAGTAAAAACTGCATTGGAAAATTTTTATGTATTCTTGTATTTTATTTGCGTCTTTACCGGTACCGGGATCGATACCAGACGCCTTCAAAATCTTTTTGATTTCCAAAAGACCTTTAGCATGTTTTAGTGCTTTCTACCTCTCACTTGCTAAGTGAGCGCTCTAAGGTATTCTGAATTTTTGTGTTAAATATGTTGATTTATGTTTTGATTATTTTTAACATAAATTTTAATACTAATATTTTATTTGAAAAATAGTTACTCGTAAATTACATTGTAACTAGCTTATGTCTATTTTCACGTCTCATTCGTATCCGTCGGAAGTGTGCAGTGGTTAATTAAGGATTCCTATTCTCCGTCGAGGAGATTTGTATTTATTTCATTTAAATAAATTAATGTTTTTTTTTTCCAATGGTAGTGGTGTGATGGCATTGTTTGAGACTTGTAACGCATTTTTAATGTGTCATCGTCTACTTATCATGCGTTTTGCGGGGCGTGCAACGTGCATAGCAATCCCATTAATGAATCACAATCTCATTTATGAATAATTAAAGTAATTATACAACAATACTGGTAACTTTAACAGGCTCAAAGCATACTTCATCTAAACGGCCCGGTACTCTGATAGATAATAGATCAAAAATTCAAGGTTCAAGAATGAGAGCGTGCCTGTTTGCGTCTAGTGTCACGTGCGCGTGCGAGTTCAAACCGGTTTATGTTTTGGTCGACACCGACATTCTTGCATATTCGTGAAATTTGTCTTCATTTAACCTTAAACTATTTCATAATGTTGAAATATCTCCAAACTCTTTTTATTGTTTGCTTAACAATGACATGTCAGCCATAATCACACTTCAGATATGACCGTCTCTTCTAACGAATGCTCTAATGTCACACGCTCCTGTCGCTCATTTATCGTACGGCCAAAATTAGCCAATATAAGCCAAAATAGCAAAAATAATTATTTTATTTTAAACCGATTTTATAAATATGTTTATGACAATAGTCCATCGTAGAAGAGAATATTATGTAATTACGTTATAAGGTGCAAGAGAATATTATTTATCGACGTAGGATGCAACGCAGCAGAATTTCACCAGCAGTCGACGGGACGATTTTAAACTGCTATTGTACTAAACACCGACATTTATTTTCAAATATTTTTTGCGTGATAGTTGAAAAAGTACTCGAGTGAAGATAATTGAGTTCTCTCTAGACTTTGGACACGCTCTCGCATTTCTTCAATTTTCATTTTTTGTTTTCAGGGAAGAGATTTTGAAGCAGATATCGGTGACGGCAAGTAACGCGACCAATTGGCTGGAACACCTGCGCGCCCTCACGCTGGCCGAGGGCCGCCTGCAGCACGACCATCGGCAGATGGCCCTGGTGAAGGAGCTGGAGGCTCTCGGGCCCGACCTGAGCGATCACTCCCTGCACTCCGCGGCGCAGAGGTACACCGCGTACAAGCAGATGCGGGACGCCCTGGACGACTCCGCCAAGAACTTGGTCGACCTGTACGAAGATTGCGGCAATAAAATCGACAACTACACGAGAGCCATGGAAGTAATCAAAGGTCCTCAACTCGCGCAGTGGATACAGGAATTAAACTTCCCGATCGACCATGACGGCCACCTCGTATTCGATCTCATAAGAGAATTTCTTTTGAATGCCGGACAGAGCGGTATGATTAGTCAGTGCGAGCAGTCTGAAACCGAGCTCGGACAGATCGCGAGACAACAAACATTGCTAATCAAATCGTGCTTGGAACACCTCACTCAATATTCGGCCGTCGTGCAGTACTATCCGCAAAGCTTTATAGATAAACACCGCGTCGTGCTGTACCGCAAGTGGGCTGGGATTCTTTTAGAGACCGACTCGCCGGATGTATGTCGCGAAGTGATCACTCAGATCCAGAACTTCTTGTCTTCCGATAATCTCAGTCACCCTTCGGTGCAACAGGCCGTGGCCTTCTCTTATCAACTGCAGGCTATTCACAACGATGCGAACGTTAAGTTGAAAAAATTGTACGACCGTATTCAAGTTGAAGGCGGACAGGAAGCTCTATCGAGATGCGAGAAGAGTCTGTCGAACGCGAAAGCCTCGGTGTCAAGTTTTGTAATGCAGGAGAATGGTGCGGATAAAGCGATGGAGTGTGTCACGATAACGGCGCTGTGCGCATTGAATAGGCGTTACTTGATGTTAGAATCCGGAGCCCAGAGTGCCGGAGACTGTCTGGTTGACTTGACATCGCGAGACGGGGAGTGGTTCTTCGACGACATGAGTATAATATCGACCCTCATAACGGAATTCATCACTTTTATACCGTTACATCACAGCGCTTCGACGAAGAATGATGACAGAATACCGTTAGCTTTAGACTGTCTGAAAGCGACAAAGTCAATTTTTGTAGACTTGCAAGAGTTGAGTTATAACTTCCAGATGATAATTTTACCCGAAGCGGTGAAGAAAATTCAATCTGAAGAGCCGTCTGTGTTGCTGATGATAAATGAGCTCAATTCAGTAGTGTTGAGCACAGCCTGTCCGCTGAATGATCTTCTCACGCAACTTGAAATGCATTTGCGATACATCATTATGGAAATGGAGGTAAGATTATTTTGTTTTAAGAGATTTCTTAAGAATACTTAATTTTATAAACTGTCACTTAAAGAGTATCCTGAGTAGGTGAAAAATCATGACATGTTTTTTCTTTTATTTAATTTTTATTTTGGTAAGTGCTTTTGAAAATTATGACTTTAATATGACGGTAAAGACCTATTTTGACAATGATCTCTCAATGAGACTTTGATCTCTGAGAGCCAGTAAAGGTATGCGAGTACTAGACTGTAATGTTAATAAAACAGAATGAGAAATTATGAGATATCTGATATTTATTTAATATTTACTATCCGTAATATTGTAGAATATTCTTACAAATAAGTGATATTCTTAATGTAATAGCTTAAATCTGAAAGAATTTTTATAGCCACAACCGTAACAGCTAACAATCACATTATTTGTTCTTCAGTCTCCGGCAGCTAATGCCCAGCTGATAGCGGCCGACCTCCGTCTACGCTACGAAGCACTAGTGGGCTGCTCTGATCCGCCCAGCTCGGTGCCCTCGGCCGGCCGGATGCTGCTCATGGGCTCGGACGGACTCTTCAAGCCGCTCGTGGGCCGCGGCTCGGCCGTGCTGGACGCCCTGGCCGCACTGCATCTGCCGCACGTCTGGAGAAAGATAGACCAGATTGGGGAGGCCAAGGATCTGGCTGTGAGTTGTCGTTCCAATGTGTTTAATTTACTCGGTCTGAAGAACCCTCGAAGCGTAATTAACGTTGGCACAATGGCAGCATAAAATGTCCTAACTATTTGCTGAATAGCCTGTTTCTTAATGCATAAGTAAAAATTGTTTAATAACCTAATTCACATTGTAATCCTTTACAATCGTAATTATTTGTAATATTAGTTGAAATTAAATTTTACATTGGGTATTTTTGACATTAATAAACAAATATTATTATGATGTTTATTTGATACTTTTAATTTATACAAAATGTGTCGATACCAGTTTAACTGTCCATCTCCTTTGTCGCTAATAAATTCCATATCCCATTACGAATATCACAATCAGTATTCAGTATTTCAACAAATCAAACTAATTTTAAATTATTGTCTTTTATAGTGAGAACTTGTCGAGCTTTTAATGATTTGTTCACCAATATCGATACATATTTTGATTTATTACCAGTATTTAAAAACCATATAAACAATATTTTATGATGCTGTATGTAGATGATTTTTCCTTGTTAATTTATTATTTCCTATTTATTTCTCAATTCTCAAACTGAATTTTTTATTATTATTTTTTTCCTGAATTTTTCATCATGTTTTTTTTTTCGTTTTCTTATTCATTATATTATTGTTTTTGTATTTTGTGTTTTGCAATTTTAATCCTTCTTTCTTTTGTATCTGTTTTTATTTCCAACAATAAAATAAATAAATTAATGTTATTGAGAAAAATATGGAACGGATGAATGAGGAGAGAAAGGTAAGAAAGTTATATGACGCAAGTGTTGATGGCACCAGAAATAAGGGACGTCCGTAGAAGACTTGGCACGACCGGATAAACGTTAGAAGCCTCAATAATCGGCCAGCTTGTATGAGAAGATGTATGAATGTGGTGAACTGTGTGTCAGGACAGAAGAGTGTGATGCTCTGTCCTCTCCGCCTACCCCTGCGGAGAAACAGTGTGATGGTAAGTTAGTTAGAGAAAAAAACTGGTTCATGGTCTGAGAATTATATTTTTGTTATAGTATCAATCAATTAATCCCAGTTATCTTCATCATATTTCCGTTTTTCGGTGTATTGGATTTACTTTTTCTGATAAACTTCCTAAATGCAGATTTTGTAGTCTTCAACTACAATTTTAATGTCTATATTTAGTAAGAGCCGGTTATGTGATCAGTAGTAGCTTTTTACTATAGTAAAAAAGTTACTAAAGTAAACAGAATTTCGAAAACGGGTTGTTTGATTGTTAGTAAAAAAATATTGTTTTCTCAAAAGTACATTCTGTAGTAAACTCATTTTAGTCTGCGATATCAAATATTAAAAACGAGAATGGATGGTTAAATATGGCAGACTTTTCACAGCTGTTCCAAAAGTCATCTGACACATTAATACTTTGAAAGCTGCAGCATACGACAATTAATGAGAGTTCGTCTGATGATGATCTCGTTATTTAATATATGTACCTTATTACACATAATATGAAAAAATTTCACCACCAAAGTGATAGATATCGAACGCCTAGGCGAAAAATCCATAGATAATTCATAAAATATACATATTTCATGATTATTTGTTACGCCTATAGATATCTCCATCTATGCTTTGACGGTAGTAAATTGGATGTATCAACAACCTGCAAAGGATTTATACTACAGGTGTTAATAAAAAGTTACTATAATAAAAAGTTACCATAGTAAAGAGTTACTACTGATCATACAACTGGCCCCAAGTGCTTTAACCTATTTATTCTATACATACATATATTTTAGTTTTTTTTAATTACGGATGTATATTTATCTAAATCATAATAAATATTATATTGAAAAATGAATACTTTGGATCTTTTTATTTTGATTTATAATTTATTATATTTTTTATCAAAGCAATATGATTTTAAATATCATAATATATTCAATTAAAAATAATATTATGTCTTCGTTTATGTATTTGAATTGCCTATTCAACTTTATAATTCAAATAAAATGTTTACATACCCAGGCACCTTTACATAATGAACAGCTTCGTTCTGTTCTGGAGGACATCTTCTTCATCAAACGCATCCAAGCTCTGACGGAATTCTTCAGTTTATGTGTGCAGATGTCATGTGCCTTTAAAGGTGTCGGTGCACCCACCATTCACGATGACGACCGGCTGTACAAACCGATTAAAAGGCAAGCTAAATGGACTATTCATTAATTATATATACTATTAATCATACTGTTATTAAGGAGAACACATTTTTATTGTGAAGTTGCAATTATTCAGAACATAGGTCTGTGATATATTTTTAAATACAAATTTTGATTTAAATACAAAATATATTTAATTTGTATTTAATAAAATCATACTGTATTTCTCTAGGGGTAAGTGAAGAAAATATAGATCATTCATTGACATTCTTATTTTTCATTTTGATTTATATCTTGCTGGTCAGTTTTGAAGTCCACTAACACAGGTTGCATTCTTTTAAACCTTTGTTTTATTTTAATGTGCCAGATATTCCACATTTGCTCTTAACTTCTGAAATGACACCATGTTATATTAGCTTGCTGGGATACTATCTTGATTTATTCCTAAAAGTACTTTGTTCATTCAAGCATTCACCATAACACAAATTAATTAATAGCTTAGTAAATTTAATTTCAATAATTTTTACATGAATGCACATTAATGTTTGCATAATGCTGTTTTCAGATTCATAGCAGACTACATCGGACGACAATTTTTAGGTGTTCAGTCGCAATGTGTCGGCGTTACAATCTGCCTGCTCATGCAGAGATTAGGACTCAGTTTAAATATGGAAATAGAACAGAGAGATATTGGTAAGGTCCATTATATATGAATATGTATATATTTACTTTGTAATGTTGATAGGTTAGATAATGTATGTAAGATTAAGGTCAGCTTAATTTCCTTTTTTGTAAGTATTACATGTAAAATATAAATTGAGCGAAGGAAACAATATGACGTTGATTTGTAGCTAGATTTGGATCCAAATTTATATTATCCCACTCGTCAATCAAACGGGGTCCTTTGTTATTATGTTACGTATATGATGATATTTTATTGGAATAAGTTGAGAATGTATTGTAATAATGATTTGACGCTTTAGGAGTGTCATGGAAGGTACCATTAGAGGAACTGAGTGAGATCTGCATTGGGAATGCGATGAAAGCGGGAAACGTGTCCGCTTCTAATCTGCAGCAAGCGAGTGCACTGAACGCCAATTTGGAAGCGGCATTTAGAAGACGGTAATATTATCACACTTCAATATTATTTAATTTAGTGATTTTAACTCACAGTTTAAAAAGTTAATAATATTTGTAATTAATAATTTATTATAATAGACATGACTCTGAGTGACATATTCCTCAACATTTCATCATAAATTACATTTGAATATTGAGCAATAGTTAAACAATCTTTAATATTTTCAATATTCAGAATAGTTTTGACTGTTCACTTCATAAGTATGGATTTTGGAGCTGTGTAGTTCCAGCTGGAATGAAAAATATAGGACAGTTTTTCGTAGGTTTTTTATTCATCCGATTGTCAGTTGTGAGCAAGTATACTTGTTTGGTTTATATAATTTTCAAAAATGTTAGTAAAGCTGATCAAAAATCAAATAATAGATATCTCATGGAGACGAAGCTATTTTTTTTTATTAATGGAAAAATATGGAAGTATAGGTATTACAGGGTTTACGACCTGTCTTCGACTGGCTTAAGTGATCGTTTTACATAATGTAACGTTCACCATTCCACCCAATCAACTTCCATATCTATCAAATTTTTTTTTAAAGTTATATATATGTGGAAACACTTTGAATTCCACTACACTATCGCCATCTATGGACTAAATTTGATATTCATTTCCCTGAAACAGCATATATGTTACAATGAGAATCAAATTTTTTTTTACATTATGTAAAGTGCTCACTTAACCCAGCCAAACACAGGTCATAAGCCCTGTAATTATCCATATTTTTCCATTAATAAAGAAAAATTAACTTCATCTCTATGAGATATATATTATTTGTTTAATAACAATGCTTTGTAGGTGAAAATCCAGTAATTGTGTGTTCTTAGACCTATTAAAATATTGTTGAGATTAATAATCTTTTAATTCATCACTGTAAGAATAAATAATTCATATTTCTAGTGAGGCGATTCGTATGTTGGAACGCACGATCGGCACATTGGGAGCGAGTACTGCTCGACTCCGTTTGCAGTCAGCCGCTCACGGTTGGCTACGAGCAGAAGGGCGACCGGTGTCCACTGGGCCGGGGCAGGCGGCGCTGCCTGCACCGGGGTCATCCCTACCGCCTGCGCCACCCGCTGCAGAGCTGCGGAGGGTAGCGCAGCAGTTGGCCGCCCTACAACCGCGGATTGCTACCGCCCTGGAGAAACACAGAGCACTTGTGGCGAGTGCGGAACAAAGGTACTATTTAAATAATATTATGATATGATAGTATTGAAATTAAATAATGTTTAATGAAAAATGGATATGTCAGCAGTTCCCAGACAGAAACACAAAAAATAATATCATAAATTAGAACACATGTCAAATTCTGCTGAATGATATGATCAAGCATTTATCAGTAATAGTTCTTGAAAAATCATATCACCTATAAGTGTTATGACCAAATGGTATTTATGTATAAAATCCTTACTGAGAAAATATTGGCAGAATTTATATGAAAAATTGATGCAGACAACATGAGCATGAACATCATACAAGAGGAAAAGATAGACTAAGACTGCCATTCAGAAAGAAGGCCAAATCTCAGAAATTGATGATGTACGGTGCGATGAAGATTTTTAATGAAATGCCAGAAAATATAAGAAAGGATAAGAAACTACATAGATACAGAATGAAACTAAGCAAATATGTGAAAGATAAGTTGTATAAAGAAACAATTTTGATCTTTACGTTAGAGCATATATAAAAATACTAATGTATGGTACTATATTAAGAATAAATAATAATTTTAAATTTTTTTGGTTTGCCAGTCTGTTTTTTCAGCGCTCAGTCAAAATATATTTCCAATATGATTCATGACATTTGGAATTCTTTAGTGTTGTATTGAATTAATACCTGAAAAACTACAAAATTGCCTTTATTCACTTGTTTAGATTAAAATGGGCAACAGGCGCTAATCCGGCCCTGAATGAAGTGATGGCCGCTTTTGAGTGTGCAGTCAACATCCGCGAGGACCGCCTCGGAGTAGAACGGGCGCTGGCTCAGGCCGTGGGCGCGGCCTGTTCTGCTCTGGGTGGTGCGGCCGAGTTGGCGGGTGGAAGGGGACTGCCAGCGCTTGCCACGAGACGGCGCGCAGCTCTGGCACTTCTGGCTCGAGCTGCACCTGCTCCGGCGCCTCTGCACGAGGCTCTGCTACAGTTGCTCACGCCGGACAAGGGAATAGATGCCTATTGGGTAAACTATTATATGATATTCATAAGAAATTTCAAGTAATAGATATTTTGCAGGAAAATCTTGTGTATCTTCTTGATAACTATTTATTGTAGAAAGAGCTTTATGTGGCTATAATTCATTAGTTGTTTTGTTTCAGCTTTTTCAAATGACAGTTGGTATAGTTTTTGAGTAACTTGTACGTTAGTCTAAAACAATAACATTTTTTTTAGTTGTCATTAGCCTTTTCCCTGATGAATGATAATAGATGTGTGATGCCAGTCCCGCCACGCCGTGAGCGAATAAATCCACGGATATCTTTACATTATTATGAGTGCGTAAATAAACACAAATTTTTTACTATCACATATTGTATCTCCTAATGCCATCTGTGGGGATAAATCCTAAGTCCTTATCATCAACTCATTGTCTATCGAAAATCACGATATCTGTATTTTTGTAAACTATTTCATTTGACAGCCGGCAGAATGTGCTAGGGTTTCGATGTTTTCAAAGGTATTCCCACAGGTGTCTATATACGTTTTCTTTGTTCGGAGATTGCAAGTTTTTGGTTGGAATTCAATTTTCGTTGGTTTTTTCTCACATTTTTTTATTTTCTTGTATAGTATTGATATATTTGTGTAGTATATTATTATAAATATTTTTTCAAGATTCATAGTGAGTTTTTCAACGATTACTATGTAGTGACTTCTATTACTATTACAGAGTTGTTTTGTTTGTTTATTGCATTTAGTCAGATTTTATAACATATCTTTTAAGTTTTAGTGTTTACAAACTCATTCTAACTGCCGAATCTGATAATAGTGATGTGGATTTGAATTGTCATAGATTTATGAGCCCATTGAAGACAATACTGAATTAGCGAATGTCGACGAAGACAATATTAATTCAACTAATCGTATTAAAAGAAGTATTTTATTAGGACAGTGATCCATTTTTACCGCAAGTGCACAATTTTGATTCCTCTTTTTCCGGCGCTAAATTGTGCACCGATGAAAGTATGCAAAAGGTTGATTTTTTTTTAAGTTATAATATAAATGCATATAAAACAAAAGTTCCTCAATAAGCTACAGAATGCAGCAACGGTCGACACAACTGTCGGTGAAATTTTCATTTTTCTGAAAAAGGTTTCACAACATTTGCAATACGGATTAAAAATACATACATTTTATGTACTTGTGACAGCCCTGTTTATAAATTTTATTTAAATAATTTTAGTGTAAAAAATGTCATTATTTTTTCAAAAAACATTGTGATTTGGTGAGTTTTCACATTTTTTAATCTAGACTGTTTATAATTAATTAATTTTGATTAAAGATTATTAATGGAAAAACGCCCAGCGTACGGGTACTATCTAAATTTTGCAGGGCCGGCAGGGAAATGATTAATTCTCTTGACTTATGTATGCATCTTAATACATCTTCACTAGTAATGTGGTCAATCCAAGCCCTACCAGTAGCCTTATACTGATATGGAGAAGTTTTTTTTTTTACATAGAGATGCTTACACAGAATATGTGTCACATCAATATTCTTACTATTTTCAAACTCAGCTAAAAGCTTGTGCTATGAAAATAGGAATAACTTGATGACCTCCTGGAATGAGGCTCAAAATAATAATCACATCTTTTTGTATTCTGTGATGAAACATTTTATGAACTCATTCTATTTTGTTTCGCAGGTTAACAATGTATCCGCACTGTTGACAGACATGATAGGACAACTTCAGAAACACATTGGTGAACTTAAGACCAATCTAGCAACTTCGGAAGAGACACTCAAAAACTCTGCCAACAAATTAGCAAATTTCAAGAGCATTCACGAAAAGCTGATATTCGATGCTAAAGGACTTTTGAAGTCGATTTCGAAGAATCAGGAAAGCGCAGGTGCCAAAGTTCAGGATTACTTGGCGAGACACGAAATATACGTCGGTGATATGGCCAAGCTCATAGACAGTCTGTGCGCCGATTGTCTAACAGAAGATGAAATTTCTTTGGCTATCGAGCTGTCTACAAAATTGGAGCAAGAAACAACAGATATCTACAATGATCTTATAAGGTGGGTTTTTCCTTTTTAATCGAGGTGGTGCGGTTGTTCAGTGCAGTTATAGTAATATGGTCATATTTTATTATATTACTTGATATATTTATTATATTACTTGATAGATGACTTGCTAATTGTTTGTGATGAGTTTATCTTTATTTTTTGTTGCTTTACAATATTGAAAGTTTTCTTTATTATTTGCTGCTTTACAATACTCGTTTATCTTTATTATTTGCCGCTTTACAATTCTCAGGTTTATTTTTATTATTTGCCACATTACAATACTCAAATTTATCTTTATTATTTGCCATATTACTTACGATACTTTGATCATTATTGTATGTTTCTGTACTTAAGAATTGTAGTTTTTTAATTTAGAGAATTGAATGCCGAAACATAACGACAGCATTAATTTGTGTGTACTCAAGTTCATAATTATATATTTGTTATTTATGTGATTCGTTTCTTTGTAGTTTTGAGGGTGGATGGCAGAATGAGGACGGAGCGATGACCAAGCGCCGTGGGACACTTGTACGGCAGGCAGCTGGAATATGGAGTAGCCCTGCCAGGCAAACTACACCACCAAAAAGTTAGCACCCTTTATATAATATGAGTGTGATAAATTTTACAAGCATCCGATTTAAATTTGACTTATTTGAAACTCATACATTTCAAATGTTTTTTCTGTAGGATTTCAAGAGTATGAATTCAGTTTCATTTTTGTTGGTTCTTGTGATTATTTAAAGAACTGTCTTAGATTATTTAAAAAACATTGGCAATGTGAAATCAAATAGAAACTTTGGATGTACATGAATATTTTTGAACTCGTAAGGTGTCCTGCGATCTGGATTATTCAATGAAAATGGAAGTTCTTCCATATTGAGTCATTATTTTACACATTGCGTGAACAAATGACTAAGCTTATGATTATGTCTCCAGGTCGGGTGATCCAGCAGCAGAATGCGTACGCCGCTTCCGTGTGGAAGAGGGTTCGCCTCAAGCTGGAAGGACGGGACCCTGACCCCGCCAGGAAGCATTCCAACCAGGAACAGGTTCATATTCATTTTTTTGTCAAATTTAAAAATATTTGATGACAATCGATGACAAATGATTCAAAAAACAAAATATGTTTTCCACATCCATATCTGTACATTAACCTCTCCAGGAGTATGGCCGTTAAGGTCCGGCCGACTGAAATTTGTTACAAAGAAGTGTCGCCGAACCCTTACGGCCGGGGCTGTCATTGTGGCATCTCTAGGTATATTCTAAAAATATACATTCTATTGCCATCTACGGATGATTTATAATAATTTTACAAAGTTTTCAAGCAGTTTCAATTTTTACCGATGTCACAAATTTAAAATCAAAATATACGTAGCATTGTCAACGGTCCCCTGTCAATCAATATTTTTTCCATGAGCGGTGGTTTATTTACAAATTTGAATGATACTTTCTTTCGCTGTGTTCAAAACATCTGTTTTTGGTGACGAATGAACTAAAAATATTTTCATAAGAGTATTTTCATTATATTTGTGTGTTTTAGTGATTTATTTAGTTTCTTTTGAACAATTTTGAATGCGATCTAGAATGTGTTAAATTTTTCAAATGTTTTTTTTTCAAATTAATTATTTATGTTTTACTTGTGAACAATATTTAACATTACGTTATTTGTCTTTATATTTATTTCTAAATAAGTTTCATCTTCAGTGTTATTTATCATATTTTTATTGTTGGTGCAAAAGAACAATCAAATAAAATAAACATGTCGAGCTCATTGAATGAACAATACATTGCTAATTATTTTAATGAAGGTGAAGGTGAAGTATTCGATACACATATCCAATTGTCGAAATGCCTTTCTTCAAAATCTTGTTATTAGTAAGTGAATTTTTTCTTGGTAGAAATGATCTGGTTAATACAATCTGGATTAGGCTTGCAAATTATCATCTCTAAATCGCATATATTGATAGTGATTAAGTTTTTTTTATAAAATTAGTTTGTTTTTGGACAAAGTATGGTATTCTATAAAAATTGAGATTTTAAAATCTAAAAAAAATCTCTCCTCACATACATTTTTATTCCCAAAAACCATTAAGTGAGTTAGCCATGTGGGCGGCCTGTGTTGATGACATCAGAGACCACCCCACCCAGTTAGTCACAAATTATAAAACTTTGTCTTTCATTCAAATAAATAGTGAAAAATATTTTTTACCAACCTGAACGAATGGAATGGAACGGTATTTAAAATGAAAAGTGACACCGGCTCATTCGGTTTACCCGAATAATATTTATAAGATTTAAACTACAACTTGTATGTTGGCTTGAGTGATGTATTAACTTTATTTGAAACAAGATGCGCCTATGTTTAGATTATCATTGTTAAATAATGTTGTCAAAATGAGAATGACGTGTAGTACATATGAAAGTTGAATGATTGATGATGCTTGTTGCAGGTGGAATACATAATGAATGAGGCAATGTCTCTGGACAATCTGTGCTTGCTGTACGAGGGCTGGACTCCGTGGGTGTGAGAACTCGGGGGCGCGGCCAGAGCTCCTCCCACCCCCCTTCCTCCCTCCCTCTCGGGGGAGGGAGGCAGCGCGTGTGTCGACCGGCGCGGTGACAGGCCGCAGCGGGCCACGGTCGGGCGCCGGCCACTACCCGCCTCACCACCGAGGCGCGGGACGATACGCACACCTGTATCCAGTCAAAGGTACGCGGCCAGCGAGCTTCCAGATATTATAATGCGAAAGCTCGTTTGAATACGAAAAACGCAGATTTTGCGCTTGTCGGGCAGACAAGTATTTGGCACCGAGATCTAAACCTATCTCGGCTAGATCTAAACCTGTTATTCAAAGGAAGTAAACAAATACTTGGACAACTGTTATTCTTATCGGTTCTACATGGCTATAATAATAGGGAAATCATTTATTTATCCCTTTGTTCTGTGTCAAATATTGCAACATTTATTCATCGTTACAGTAAATGTTTTATACTGCGTAACAGTTTCTTAAGATAGTCCCGGTTCGAGAGTTTCTCAATTCATCTTCATTTACTATTTGTACAATTTCATTAGGAAATTTCTATCCTTCATTGACAGCAGCCTCGCAGTGATTTCTCATTTATTTTGCATAATATGAGAAAAAAATATTTTATCCATTGTTTTTAATCAATTTTAGAATTAATTACGATTACTATAAACATGGGAAAATATTGGATTCAAATAAACGCTTAATAATATTTTCTTTCAAATGTTGATAATGTTGCAAACTTTTTTTAAATTTCATATTTCCTGACGAAATTGGAATTATTATTTAACTTCAAATTAAACAAAAAAATATTTTTCAAATTTGACTTTAAACTTTTATTAATTGTTTTTAATTAGTCATAATTTTTTATACTCAAATTATTAAATGTTATAAGGGTTGCCAAATTCATTTAAAATCCCATTTCTTAATACTCAGGAATGCGAAAGTAAACAGTTATCATCGCAATGTGCCAAAAATATAAAATAACTTTTATTTATTCAATTTGAAATAAGAAAAATAAAATTTTGGATTAAAATGGCAACCCTTTCTAGATATACAAATACAATTAATTTGAATTATTTTTAATTTATAATATCTTAAATAGATATTAATTATTTTTTTGATTGGATACGCTTAAATGTGAAATCATAATAACATTAAATTTATATAACGCCATCAAGTTAACTATCTTACTTAGTGTCGAGAAATACATATTGTATTCATACAATCTTAATCACAAGCAAACACAAATTTTCTTAAATATGTTTATGATAATTTTTCTCATCTTATTGAATATGTAGTCTAAAGCAACAATCTCTGTCAGACGTAGCTTATAACCATTTCCCATGGTATATATTCCTTTGAAAACCAACATTGTGTATGACAATATTTAATAAAATGTCTCAAATTTATATATAATATATACATTTTTATCAAATTGAAATTTTCTGCCGCTCTGTTAGTTGCTACTGTTGAGTTGAAAGAAAAAATAAGAAATGTAACATAAATGTTCTAATCAAAACTAAAGATTACGTCATCCATACATGTTTTTGTGGCCATTAAATATTGTGATAAAGTTAGATTCGTTATTTAACATATTTTTATTATCTGAAAATTGTCCTCAATATGTAGTGCTTTATTTCACAACTTTTTAAAATTATCATATCAGGGATTCGCAAACTATAGTATGTATAGCTAAATAGTTCGCCCTTAAATTATGCATTTATTTTAACAATTTTTTTAAATTGAACTTTTCTATCAGCACTGTAATCAAAATACATAAAGTGAAAAATAAATTCTTATTTTAAGAAAGATATGATGGAAATAATACAAGTGGTCTCTTAAGCGTATGTGGTAAATTATCAGGTTTCAGTACAGAATAGGGAAATCACTTGGACATGGAGATCGTGCAAATGTTTAAAGCTAGAGAATTAGAGAGAAAAATCCATAAAATAAAGATTTTTGAAGTTCCAACAACGATTGGTGAGTGGGTATGAGAGGATGAAGATATACAAATGTGAAGCGGGATCAGGACCCCCAGCGGAAAAACAAGAATTATGATATCTATAATCAAAATTATCTTAGGTTTATTTTCTTCATATCTGTTCATTGAAATCCATTAAATTAGTTTTTGAAGGCCTTAAAATGCTCAATGCCGCTACCTAACCATTTTTGCCATGTATACATGAATAAATCGCGTGCATGTATGAGTGATTATTTATTCAATTTGTATGATAATATTTGAAATTTCACAAGTATATTTATTTGGGCTAAAATTTTCAAAAAAGTTTGCGAAACCCTGCAACGTATTAGTTTAACCTTTGTTTCTTTTATGAACTCGAGTGCTGCGGCCTCTCAGTTCAAAGGGCTCCTTCGCGCATTCTTGAATCTTAAAGTCAGGTACGGTGCGTGAAGGGTAGCTCTTGTGATACTCGATATTTCTGTTGAATTAGAAACTCTAACTGACAAGCAATGTTGTTTTATCAAACTACACACTCTGTTGACATCGCCAAGAATATGTCGTGTAAGAAAAGCAAATCATGCTCAAATAAACTTATTAGATAATTATTTCTTGTAGCTTAATATTCTTAGGATGTGAAAGTTGTACAACTTACAACATAGTCATAATTCATTGTTTTCTAATTTTAATACAAAAATAAAATTAAGATAAGCGATAAAATTGGTTATGTTTCATTGTCTCGTGTAGACAGATGTAGTTATCAATAATTAATTATCAGAAACACTATTCATCTTCAAATCTAATTAATAAAAACTGCAATTTTTATTTTTTACTTGTAAATATTTCAGAATGAGATATTTTGCTAAACTATTTGATATCATACCCCTTTCCTTCGAATAAACATAAATAAGCAAACATTGTATCTGAAATGCAAAAAAATATTGTATTAATTTTCATTGCAAACAAATTTATTACAAATTTTGAAGACAAGCAAAACTGAATCTTAAATTCGCTTCCTTAATATATTATATATTGTAATCTTAGGTTTGATAATGTTTTCAAACTTTGATAATAATATTCTATGCACATTCTTATTTGGGTGTAATTATTAAAATCTCACAAAGTCAAGTCAGTGAGTAATTTAATGATGGTATTGGTTCAAGTCATGAATGAAGAAACAAAAGAGCAATAAATTGACATGATTTTTGCAAAACAAAGCTACAAGTTACAAATTTTAATTAGCACAAGAGAAAAACGAGCTACACTCTGCCTAGCAGTCTTTTAAAAGTACATACTTCAGTTTGACTAATACAGCGCGAACATTTTCCACAAGAATAAATGGAGAAACAGAGAAGAACCTTTAAATAAAAAAATAATGATTCATTCATCAGATACAAAGTTGTTATTTATCTAACCCAGATTTTTCATATTATTCCAATTGTAAAAAAAAATAATCTTAAAATGTTGAACATTCGAAGGAAAGGACGATCTATATTATTTAACGTTATTCAAAAATCATAACCATTTTTAACCCAAACGTCACATTTAATTAGGTTAATTAAAAGTATACAATTAATATTATATTAACGTGAACATGAATATGACAAAACATAAAGCTTGTTTTGCTTATTAGCTGTATTTTTTCATGTTATTTTCAGAATTTATTCACTTCTCTCGTGTCTATATCTAATTTTATTTTGCCCAAATAAATATAAAATGACAAAATGTTAATTTATTTATTTACCTGAAATCCTCCCCTCCTATAACAGTCTTCCAAAAGCAGGTGTAGGTGTAGTTTTATGATAATTCAATAAATTAAATCTTATTTTTGTTAGTGGTCAGTGGACACAAAATTCAGGTTTTGTGTAATCTTTCTTTGCACTACAGGTATAAATATAATATTTTACACTTGTCTTATACAATAAGTATCTGAAATGACAAATTTAAAATGTATTTAAATAAAAATAAAAATTAACATTGTCATGTCGTCTTTCACTAGAATACATGCTAAATATCAATCCACTCAAATGATCAATTTTTACATAAGAGCTTCTAGAAGTTAATCTGTCTTTCATTTTTGTGAAAATTGAGAAAACGGAAGTTCGCACCGTTATTATGTTTTAAAAAGGAAGACCGCTACACAGATTAGGCCAAACTTGATGCTGCTTTGGGGGATTCTTCTTCTTTGTTGAAAACTATTCACACGTGAGTAACCGATTTTAAACAGGGACATCAGGGTTGTGAAGACGTTCACCGCAGTGGACGGCCAAGAGATGATAACTCCGGAAATGGTTAGGAAAATCCATAAAATCGTATTAGACAGTCGTTGTTTAAAATTACTGGAGATAGCAGAGATGGTAAGCATCTCTTCTAAATGTCTTTTTAAAATTTTGCATGAGAATTTGCAAAGTTTTGCGCGGGTCAGGTGCCACATTTGCTCTCAGTCGATCAAAAACAATGCCGAGTGAATGTGTCAGAGGAGTGTTTGGAGCTCTTTAGGCGCAATTCCAGCTTTTTCAAGTTTTTGCAATGTTTCGTCACGGTTGATGAGATATGGATCCATCATTTTACACACCAGAGACCAAAGAGCAGTCTATACAGTGGACAAAAAGTGGGCAGCCCGCACCGAAAGCGAAGGCGAAATTGTCGGCTGGCAAGGAGGGGGTGACTGTTTTTTGGAATGCTTGAGGTGTAATTACCTTGAATGGATTACCTTGAAAAGGAAAAAAAATAATTGGTGAAACTATGTGGGCTTATTATGAAATTTGAGCAATGAAATCAAGGAGAAACGATCCCATTTTGTTTCATCAAGACAAGATTCCAGGTCACACGTTGTCGCAATGGCTAAAATTCATGAATTGCATTTCGAATTGCTAATCCATCCACCTTATTCGCCAGACTTAGCCTTTTTGACTGCTATTTGTTCCCAAATCTCAAAAAGCGGTTAGGTGGAAAGAAATTTTCCACCAATAGCGATATCATACGCGCCATAAATGGCTATTTTGGGGGCCTTGAGAAATCCTTCTAAGAAAATGGTATGATGACCCTGGAGAAGCGTCGGGCTAAGTGTGTTGAGGTAGAAGGGTAATGATATTTTGTTTTTTCTTACTCAATTTGGATACTTATTAATCAGATTAAATGTAATAGGTTATTCAGAAACTAATGTCTTTTTTAACAGCTTAGTTATGAAAGTCAGTCATGTTTCGTCTGTCGATATCTGACACTCTGACCAGGTGTTTCATGAATTATATCTTGGTGCAGTTGGATGTAAAAAAAAGTGGTTTTCTAAATTAACAATTGGTAGAAATATTCAAATGTAAGGTCCTGGATGCGCATTACCACATAACACTGTTTGTCCAGGAAGGGCAATACAGAATGTACTAGCAGAAAAGTAATCGGTCATCGCTGATTACTTACTGATAGGCCCTGCGGGTGGCTATTGTGGCCGGGATTTTGTTATATTACTTTAACAATGGTGCATTATTGCTAAAGCAGTATAGTAAGGGATTTCAGTAGATCATGTTTACAATAAATAATTACTGAACAAACGTAAATATTGTCAACATATATTTGACAGATGATTCACTACGCGAGATGACAGATGGTCAATATACTTGCCAGTCGGAAAAATTCATATGATTTTGCTACTACGCATATGTATTTTCTTACTCGAAAACATTTAAGTACTCTTACCTAGAGATATTAAAAACACATTCTACATTTGAGGTCCCCCCCCTTGCAACACTGAATACCGGTTTTTACAAATGTCAATAGACAGAGGGAGCATCGGTCATCTTGGGTGATATACAGTGTTATTTCATTGAGGCTTACTTAGAAATAGTGTTCATTTGTCTTTTTATTTATTTTAGTTGCTACACCATTCAATGCCTAAGAAGATATACAATGCTGTGACATTCATAATTCAAATTTGCCCAAAACTGATATACAATGTTGTGGCAGCGGTGATCACATTTATATTATCAAGACGAGATATGTATATATTTTCTTTATCAAAATGCCCATTTGTTTTTATCATCAAACAAAAATGCACATTTTAAAACAAAGTTTTTTGATAATTATAACATTTCTTAATGAAAAATACGATTGATTAAAAAACCATTTTCCCGAAATTTACATCACTGCAGCTACTAATTATTGTGAAAATGTGATAAACAATTTCATGAGGTGAACAAACTCAAAAAAAGGGTTAATAAAAAAAAGAAAGTTCCACAATAGGCAATATTTATTGATGTCAAGTATAACAAGATCTTTAAAAATATTGGGTACCGTCTATACATAATCTCCAAAATATCAACATAATTTGAAAAAAATTCATTTTGCATAGCGCAAAAGTATATTACTTTTGATAAAATAACAATTTACAAAATAAATAAAATTATATAACAATATCCAAAATATATCTCACATAATAATTTATTTAATATAACTAATAATTATGTAGTTCCTATGTAACAATTTAAAATGCCAAAATATTGTAAATCTAAATTATGTACTATAATACAATAAATTTGATAACTATCCGATTAAAGCACCCATTCAATAGTAGGATATAACTACAAAGTCGTACAAAAATGTAATCAAATACATCATATAAAATGTCTCTCCGTGTAACTATAGTGAGGTATTCTCCACTATCCAGGGAGAAGTTCAGCTCAATCAATGACAAGATTATTTAAAAGTTTATTAGAAAAAAAACATTAGTTTTGGTAACAAATTATAATTTTTCTATCTCTTTTAAACTTAATCAAATATAATACTCATCTTATAAATAATAAGTCAATATCAACATTGAAGATGCCAAATAGTTAGTGCCCGACTAATAAATGATTTGCAGTAAACAAATCGATGTCTACATCTTTTTTTTTTCTGTTAATACACCAACATGGTTACGATGAGCACTAATTATATAATGGTTAAAAATATACATCTACAATATTCTCATTGAAAAAAGGGCAAACACGGTCACAGCTTTATTTAAGCTTATTATTATACATGATTTAAAGATGTCTAATTTTGTTTGGCGTAATATTTTTTTAAGTTCATAATGTAAAGAATCCTCTGGTGGCACTTTATGGTTGACATAGCCCGTGACCAATGTTCCCTCTGAGGTGCGCGGGTGTGCATGCGCAAACGTCTTGGCATAGCACACAGAATTTTTAACAATACTTCTTCATTTGCCGCCTTCTGTCGAAGGTTGGTGATCATGTTGCGACCAATATTTTGGACATTGAACCACTTCCTGAGGTTACACAGCCAAGATAATCTTTTTCTACTTACGCCTCTGCTACTTTCTACCTTCCTCTGCATAATGAGTTGTAAAAGATTGTATTTTTCATTGCGAAGAATGTGTCCAAAGTAAACAGCTTTCCCTGATATTTGTTATTAGTTCTCTTGATTTGTTTGATAGAAACGGAAAAGCTGAGAATGATATTGAAAGGAGGGTGACTGCAGGAAATACAGTGAATTATACCTAACGGGAATTTGTCAACCGAGGCAAGACTGGCGGTGCACAATGGAATCCTGGTACCGACACTGATGTATGGAAGTGAGGCCTGGAGCTGGCAGAAAAGTAACGAAAGTAGACTGAACGCAGTGGAAATGAGATCACTTAGGCGTATTTGTGGCAAATCTATTTATGACAGAGTAAAGAATGAAGAAATAAGGAAAGAATGTAAAGCTGATGTTAGTATAGTGAGTAAGATTAAGAAAGGATCACTTAGGTGGTTTGGTCATAAAAAATGGATGAATCAGGAGAGAATGGTAAGAAAGATATATGACGCAAGGTTGATGGCACCAGAAATAGAGGACATCCGCAGAAGACTTGCCACGACCAGGTAAACCAGATAATGGAGGATGGTTCTGTTAGAAGCCTCAACAATCGGCGAGCTTGTATGAGAAGATGTATGAATGTGGATGAGGCGAGAATTGTGTGTCAGGACAGAAGAGTGTGGCACTCTATCCTCTCTGCCTACCCCTACGAAGAAACGGCGTGATGGTAAGTAAATAAGTAAGACTTATTTATGCTTAATACATCTTCTTTAGTAATGTGGTTATCCCAGGCCCTGTTTGTCATATTTTCTCCTCCAGTGAACAAATAATAGCATTGATCTTTAAAATTGCACAAAAAAAAAATTATTCGCACACTGTGATCCAAACTCAGAGGGAACATTGCCTGTGACATGACAAAGATTCGCAGCTCGATCAATTTAATGAATTGCAAAGTTTCACTAAATTCTGAATTTATACATGCATGAACTTTAAGTTGGCACTCTTACTTGGCATGCAAGAAAATATGAGTGGAATCAGGAAATAAAAAATTGCAAACTCATTGAAAATATGCTTCACATAACACATTACATAGCTTCTTAAGAAATACTTTATACATACAATTTAATTTATTTATGAGTAAGATATTCTGCATGTTAATCAACAACTTCGGAACTATTGTTTTAATAGAATATGAGATGCCTACTATTGAGATAAGTATAATATAACCTTTTAATTGAAAATACCACGAAAATGAAAGAACACTATAACCCAAACCATAATGTTATTTATCACAATGAGCAGTCATCGGCCTTTCAAGTATTTTTATTTATGATCTAACTTAAAATAACTTTTAACATCCGCATACATCAATCAATGAACATATTCTGTGCTGAGTTTTCCAATCAATTATGCCAAATAATTGTGACTTAACCAGCTAATCTTTTTGGAAATTGTAGTGAATATCACGAGGGATTTTAGACTAACGTAACATAACCCAATGGACACAATTATGTATGTATAATAAAGAGTTATGTCATAAGTCTTAAGGCTTACCTTTCAAAAGTATTTCATATTTCCGCTTTCTTTTACGAAAATATGGATTTTTATTGTTCATTTACATCAGAAGTTATACAATAAATTAGACTTTTTTACAACTATTACTTAGATAGGACCTTAACACTAATGTAAAACTAAAGCATTAGAATGTTATTTGTCATAATTAAGAAAATACAAGCATTATAAGAAAGACCGCAACCATTAAATTTATTTTCCAAGTGTCACAAAATTACCTTAATATAGAAAATTTTTGCGTATACGAAATATATTTTCTTATAAACTTGAAGCCAAGATTAAGGAGACAAATCTGCATTGAACGAAATTAGAAAAATGTTAAAAATTAACAGTTATAAATCAATTAAAATTGCAGTACATGCAATCAACTTTTGACGATTCTTTGAGGCTAGTATGTTGTAGTATTTAAAATCAAGTTTTGTATTAAAAGCATAATTTCTTATTAAGTAATATTTATATCGATCCTATTAATGTGTGTTTTTTAATTGGCAATTTGAAATTAAAAAATGTAATGTTTTTAATGAGTTTTTTAATTTCAAATCGCCGATTAAAAAACAATAAAAAACAAACATTAATAGGATCCATATAAATATTATTTAATAAGAAATTATTATATTTCTAATATAAAACATTATTTTAAATAGTACCTGAAACCTCAAAGAATCTAAGTATATATAATATATTATTATTATTTAAATTAATTTGTTTTCACTAACATAGTGTTATAAAAATGTTGATAATTGATCATATCTACTGCAAATTGAATGGTTTATAACACTATTAATTTTTAACATTTTGCTAATTTGGTTCAATGCAGATTTGTCTCCGTAATCTTGGCTTCAAGATTACATATAAGAAAATATATTTCGTATACGCAAGAATTTTCTATATTAAGGCAATTTTATGGCATGCTGAAAATAAATTTCATGGTCACGGTCTTTCTTATAACGCTTGTATTTTCTTAATTATGACAAATAACATTCAGTTTATTAGTTTTACATTAGTATTAAGGTCCTATCTAAGTAACAGTTTTTAAAAAAAGTCAAATATATACTTATAAATATATATATATACTTCAGATATAAATGAATAATAAAAACCCACATTTTCGTAATCCTTAAGAGCTCGTACGGATGTAGAAATGAGAGATATGCGAAGTCTGAAGTTTTATCCTCTACTATGCCTACCTGCATTAGAAATATGGCTAGATTGCCTGAATGTGTATTTATAGTAATGTTGATTTTAATCCTGATGGTGGACAATGAAATATATTTCAAAACACAAGAGGATTGATATAGAGGAAAAGTATCTTGAAAACCTGACTACGTATATTATATTGTAGCTGGTCCGGCATAAGCCATTTAAATCATTTAAAAATGAAATACTCATACTAAATAAACATACATATTTATACATAAACAATTTTGTTTTTAATCCCATACTCAAAACTATAAAGCAGATTGCAGAATGAATTTGCATTATATTTAACATTGATAATTACAGCAATATTATACATACACAGTAATCTAACGTCATCTGATTTTATTAGCAATGTTGGGGCACGGGGCTTTGGTAAACCGCAAGTGGGATTAATTAGCTGACTTAGAACTCTTTAGATAAATAAAGCATATCAATAACTAGATAAGATGCAAAGAGACTTATAGCATGCTATAAAGAGATTCTGCAGGAAAAGAAAAAACTTTATCCCGCCAAATATCAGTACATACATGCCATTTTAAAGCCTTAATAATAATTTAAGTGTCGATCTGTCGACCTTGACTTATGTCGCTGATGAGGAACCAATCACAATATAACTGCATAGATATTACAAGATACATATTACATAAATCGGAACAAAAAGGTTATTAGGGGACTTCGGTTTGTCATTGATTTTGACCAAATATATACAATATTGTCTTTCTATGCATTTCTTTATCAATTGTTTTTTTTGCATATTTAAAAAAAAATTATTTTGATTTTTGTAATCGATTTATTAATGTAAGCTTTATTTCATTTAAAAAAACTACTAATAATTATTTTATCAATTATTATTCGATTTACATACATATGAATACGTATTAAAATATTTTTTCTTGTCCCGAAAATTGAAAACAGCTGAGAATACAGAATCCTGACTCAGCTACGCTACGCTAATAAATACCACATTTATCGAAGATCAATTATAAAAGAAGAAACTAAAAACATTATTCCATCTATTTTCTTTCAAGGCATATATATAATGGGTGTCCAGCGGAAAAATTTCAAGATTAAATTGTAATTGCTCGTAAACCATCAGGGTGAGGTAAGCGGGAGGGGTATTGTTCGACGCGCGTGATTTGCGGATATCCCAGTCGCAATGAATCACTGGTCAGGAGCACACCGCAGGTTTGCGGTTGGACAATATTTAAAGTGCAGTGATTCATTGGTTCATGCGCATCACGCTTTTTGTACTCACTTTAATATTCAACGAGTAAGTGATGGGCCGAGCACGCAACTTATCTGGTGTTGGGTTCAAAAGTTTAGACAAGAAGGGACAACGGTTAACCATCAACGTCGGCAGTGACGCCAAAACATGTGGCTCAAGTTCGACGTGAAATTATGCGCAATCTGCGTAAATCGATAAGGAAGATTGCACAGCCTGTACTGGAATAAAAAATCAACAGAGCACGTTATTTTGAAAAAGAAACTACAGTTTCACCCATACAAACTGCAAATTGTGCAATTTCTTAATGAAAATGACTATTCTTTACGTGAAACCTTAGCGAGAACGATGCTGGAACGTTTTGGAACAGCATGAATGCTTAGAAACATATTGTTTACTGACAAAGCGCATTTTCATATCGATGGCTATGTTAATATATAGAACATGAGATACTGGTGCTCCGACAACCCAAGGGAACGCCATCAAAAACATTTGCATTGTCCCAAAACGACAGTGTGGTGTGCAATTTCTGCCCGAGGGATAATTAGCCCTTATTTTTTTAACCAGCGAGAGATAGTCGCTGCTAACGTGTATTGCCAAGTAATCAATGAGTTTTTGGTACCGCAACTGCAGCTGTTTACCGGGTTCAACAACAGAACACAATTTCAGCAAGACGGGGCCACTCCACATACAGCTAGTTTCAATGGAGAAGCTGAGAGGAAGTTTTCCCAATAAATTAATCAGCAAGTACGGAGACATATCCTGGCCACCTCGGTCACCAGACCTTACACCGTGCAATTTTTATGGGGATACCTTAAGTCAAGAGTTTACAGCAACAATCCTCCAACAATTCATATCTGCCATGAAGTTGCTACCATTGAACCGAAGCTTTACTCTCGTATGTTCGCAAATTTAAAAGTCCGATTGCAAGAATGTCTTGAGAGAAATGGATGACATTTAGACAATATTGTTTATAAAACATAAAATCCGCATCGTCAAACTCCATTTTATATAAATAAAATATGAGAATAACATTGTAGTTTTTTTTTTATTTAATATTAAACATGAAAATTTTCCGCTAGACACCCTATACCAAACATTTCTGATTCTATCTCACGTTTTTTACAAACATAAGTGCTGGGCAACTCCTCAAATATTTACTTTGAATTTTGAAATTCTTTAAAGTATTTGCCTAGGCAAGTAGTTGCATTGAGTACATCTAAAAAATAACAAGTTTTTCACTTTTGATTCGATTACACTGGTAAACAAAAAAAAATTTTTCACTCCTTTAGAAAATTTTGCCAGAACTTTATAAAGTCGAGGGTGCTGATTCCGAATCCAACTGCAGAATTTTTCTATCACCCACCATTTTTAAGAAAAAAGGTATTTTGTACCAAAAAGATACAATTTTTGCTCTTCCCTCGGCTGTCCTGTCCTATTCACATAGGAATCAGCAAAATTTAGTATACATTCCCTGAAGTCCTGTGAGCATAGCTATAACTTACTGATTAGCACACATTGCACTTGTGCTCGTTGTATCTTATTTTATGTAGCAATCGATCCATGTGTTCAATTCTTCCTCATATGTTAATATCAAATTATATATTGTAGATTACAAGACCAACTAAACAGAATAGAACGTGTCAATAGAGTCTCCACTGTGTTGGATCTCGCTGCAGCTTAAGTTCTTCTAATAGAAGTAGTATGTTGTTGCAAAAAACTAAAATCGTCCATTGAAAACAAATATTGGGTCATCCCATAAATAATGTGGTTTTTTCAATTACATGGACTAAAAGTTGGAGGGGTTTGGGATAAACTACCTGCATTAGGTAAAATTACTACCTGCTATAAAAGCAGGTATGTAGTAACTTATTCTTAGTAAGAAGTTTAGAAGAGTGCAGTTCGATTTTAATTGTTATTTTTCAAAACTATAATGGATGTGACAAAGGAGCATATTCTGTATATTTTGATTTATGACTTCAATAAAGGCAACAATGCTATGGAAAGTGTGAGGAATATTAATGCAGTATATGGAGATCGGACAATAGACGGAGTCAGTGTCAACAGTAGTTCTAGAAATTCCGAACCGGAAACTACAGCCTAGAAGGATGAGCCTCGTCCTGGAAAATCTGTAAAGTTCGAAGAGAACGTCCTGCAAATCATGGTGGAACAAAATCCTTGTAACTAGCAGAGAAGCTTGTATTTGGTCATTCAACCATTCATTGACACCTGCGTGCCATCGGAAAAGTCAGTAAGTTGGGTAAATGGGTTCCTCACAAATTTTCAGAGTCTAATTACTTGCAGAGAGTGAATATGAGCTCTTCTTTGCTGTCACGTCTCAGAAATGAACCTTTTTTGGGAATGATGCCCCACCCACCGTATTTGCCGGACATAGCTTACTTACTATTACGCCGTTTCCCCACCGTCGGCCTATCTGATAATCATTTATTCGGCAATCTTCAAAATCATTTGGACGGAAAAAATATGAATTCTGTAGACGAGGTCAGAACAGTACTGGAGGAGTATTTTTCGTAATGGACAAGTGAATTTTGGAAAGGGGGCTTTGTAAGTCTATCAGAAAGATGGAGGAACTTTGTAGAATATGAAGGCGAATATATTTTAGATTAAAAAATGTGATATCCTTGAGATTGAATACATGTGTGTGTGTCAGAGTGCCCGCACCGCCGAGGCGGGATGTATATGTATGTGTGAGCGGAGATAAAATGGTGACGCGCGAGGCGCGGTCACTTTAGCATTACTATTTGGCTCCGAGACTAGTTATATATCTTGTACATTAATTGTATTATTTGTGTAATAAAGATTCCAATTGTCATATAAGAGTTTCTCTTAGACCACCAACAATCTACTACGAGGTGTACAACTTGAAACGTACTTCTTACGCAAGTACGTAATAAAAAAGAGCTTTATTTATCTTAATTTTGAAAAATAAAAAACGTATAAAAATACTGCATTATTTATGTGATGACCGAATATATAATTCCTAACTCCCTCCTTCTGTAATACAAAACTCTCTTTTCAAAAAGGTTCCAGATTTTAATTACAGAAGGTCCTAGGCTGATTTATGTAGCTCTTCAGTCGAATTTGAACTAAGATATAAACGCACCAGATGCACTTACGACAACAAAGGAGTGATTATATTGACTCAGGGCTTTTAAATTTTAACATGATTTAGTAGCTAACAAAAAAGTTTAAGAACAGTATCACAATATCTATTATAAACAATTCTATCAATTAGCTAAATTTCATAATTTTTCCCGAAACAAATGGTTTTTCTCAAAAACTGTGTGCTGGAGAATTTTAGATTCTAGATTCATATTCAGTACCCCAAAATACATAAAGTAACGACATTTTTTTTATCAGGAGGATTTTGATATTGACCAATGTGTAATTAAATCTAATACTTTTAACAAATGCTTAAATCACAGATCACAACACATTCATTGATTAACATAATCAGCCTAAATAAGAAAAATCTGTATTTGACAGGATGCCTGGCAGATAAAATATCCCAACCTAAAAACAGTCTGTGTTTACGCACTTTCTTATTCTTTCGACTGGCACCCGTTTTTTTGTTGTTGTTGATATGATCGGTTTATGTAGTGTGAAGGTCGCTGCTTTCTGCACCACAGTCGGAGTTTGGTACTCCACCAGATAAAAACCTATTAATCGGCTCCGGTATTTAATTATTAAGATTGGAGCACAAAAGAAGAACAATACAACCCATAACAAGCAGAGAAACAGCATCCGTAATACCAGGTTAGTGGTGATTTTTTCTACCTCCATTTATTTCCATATTATCAATAGGAAAACCGGGAATAACAAGCTGTCGAAGGAATTCACCAGAACAGTCTGTATGTGATGGAATCTGATACTTGTCCAAAACAGTATCTCTTTTGCGGAAGTTATAATTTTTTTTGTTAAAATATTGTGATGAAGAAACCTGATAGATTTAATCAAATCTAATACGCATAAATATGACAAATTCATTTATACATTAAAACTATTACACGTGGATTCAGAGTTTCAAATCTCAGCATACACTCAGTCCTGTTTCAGTTCTGTTTAAACTCTCCTGTGTCAAAGTGAAATCATTTTGAAAAGATATTAAGTTATTTAATACAATTCCACAATACTTAAGCTTGCAACAATTATGAACATCAATGAATTTGAAGCTGCGGAATTTTCATTTGTTATTTCTTTCGGCAGCTTGTCTCTTCAGCATCAGAATTTCATCTAATTGCATTTTGTACATGTCTTTTACATCCTGCAGGTCCAATCTTAATTCCTGGAGTTGTTCTTCCTTCTCACCGTACATCTGTAGAAGTGCGTCATATTGATGCTGAACGCTCTGAAACAATTTTAAATATTTTTAATGATGATTTTAGTGATGATTATTTAAGAGGAAATTTATAAAAAAATTGTATATATATCAAAATTAGAAATTTCGATGTGTATTGTATTATGAGTTGCTTAAATCAGATGAAATGTCACTGCTAAGTGTTATCAACGGCAACTTAATTGTTTGAGTGACGCAACTGAGCAGGAAAGATTGTTTTCCGGCGATAGGAGTAGACAAGAAATACTGCTGCATGACAATACAAGGCCACCACTGAGGATATCCCACATTCGTTGGGTTGGCAAGTTCTCTCTCACGCGATTTCTTCTCTAAACTTAATTCCTTAATTTAAAAAGATGTCGATAAAAGAATTACCAACTTTATTGACTCAAAAGCGCCAACCTTTTACCGAGATGCAATCGGTGGCAAAAGTGTTTAGATTCTGATGAGGATTATTTCATAGATTAAAATATGATTTAATTTAAAAAAAAAAAACAATGAATTTATTTTTTAAAAAGCTGAGAATTTATTTATAAACCTAATACATATACTGTCAGAAAAGTGGAACAAATAAATTTGCTCAGAATTATAACTCGTTAATAAATTTATATTTGATGTTCCGCACAGGAACAAGACTGTAGTATCGCTGAGGTGCTGGTTCAATTGTCGCCGCTCTTTAGCTCGGACGATGATATCCTGCCGTTCGCAGGGGTCCAATGTGAGGTCCAAATCGTGTCCAGTGTAGTCGCAGGGTCGTAGGGTTCTTCCAGGATCAGTCCAGAGGTACAGCCAAAGTCGAAATCCAGAGGGAAGAAAGTCCAGGGTGAAGGCAGGGGTCAAAGTAAAAGAAGGTCTAGTCCAGTTGTTGTCCAGCGGTGCAAGAGGCGAGTGAGAGAAGAGACGTGATTTTGCAACCGCTGGACCGTTTATTTATATTATACCTCTAGCCCTGGGAGCTTATGGCTCCCTCGGGATGCTGGGACCAATCAGGATGCGCGCCACCCCGATTCGGTCCCGCGCCGACACCACCTGGCGGCCAAATTCGGCAACATTGCTCATGCCGAATGGCATGCATTGCTCTCGCCGTCCAGTATGGGCCGGCAGAACACCGTTTTGTCTTACATTATTTTTAGTATCAAATGAATACAACATTTCCCAGGCATCGCGAGTACTTTTTAATATAAACATTGACCCGCCTCGCGATGCCTGTCACATTTTACGGCGGGCGATGACCCGGGGAATTGATTAATGCACCTCAAACTTTAAAAATCCTTTTTTATTAGTACAACGATTTTTGAGGTGCATCAAACTATCTCCGGGCGATCGCCCTCTCAGTTTTCTATTTAATATCATGTCGTTATTATCCACGATAATTTTTTACATCAAGATATATTGCAAAAATCAAATCGACAAATTCTGACGGCGCCGGGGCGTGGCCTCGTCCGCGGACCCGCTCCCCGGCGGCCGCGCGGTGTCCCAGTGGCGGCGGCGAAATACTGCCGTAAAGCGGCCAAGTACGATTTTTCGTCCGGCGCTTTCTCGAGCCGCGGTTCGCGCGCTCCGCGGCCGCAAAGCTGTGCGGAACATTTGATATTTCTCATGGTAAAATTTTTTTATTTAGAACTAACCTGCATGGTATCCAATTCGGAGGCATGCGCTGCTAGTTCTCTGGCGAGTGCAGCACGTTGCGCATGTGAGGCACGTGTAGCACGGCGCGCTGCTCTGAGTTCCCCCTCTCGTCGCTGTAATGCCGCCTGCAGTTGCTCCATAGCCACCAGACCGGAGTCGCCGCATGTGTTAATAGGACCGATGCCACCCATTGTGCAAGAATCCGAATCATCCTAAATATTCCATGGTTAAGGTTAAAATAGTGAGTGCAAGGAGAAAGTGATAAAAATGATTCTCAAAATTTCATATTAGTAATTTTAAATTTTCAGATCATTAAGGAGCAACTTTCATTTTTCCAGTTTGAATTTTGAGATATTTTTGCATTTTGCATACCCTTTCAAGATGAGACTAATAGTTAATTCTTTTACAATATCAAGTAAACATAAAAGTGCATTCTTTTTTACGTAAATTTTGCTAGAGCGAAAGGTATCAATAGAACAGGACAAGTATACAATTGTTGGTTATCTTAAATTCCTAGGTAATAAGCTATCAGAAAATAGCCATTTCTTCAGCATTCATAATAAATATGTGTTGCCATTTGAAATATCAAGCAAAAATTAAATAATTTGTTAAAGTTCTCACCTAAAAATTGTTATGTTTATACTATGAAGAATTATTATGTTTATGATAAAAACCATTGTTTGTGTCGATAAACATATGATTATAAAATATTACAATTTTGCTCCGATTTATAAGGAAAAAATTGACAAATTTATACTGATAAATAATATTGATAACTTTTGAAGCAGCTGTATTTGTGAAGAGAAAACTATTTATGCTAATATTATATTATATAATATTCATACTCCAGTTGTAATAAAAAAAACTGTTTTTTTTTATTAATATTTATTTATTGTTTTAATAAATTACATACATATTTAATATTAAAATATAAATGAAAATATGACATAAGTATTATTATTCACTGTTAAATAATTAGTTGTTCATCGAGCATATTATCGTTCTTCAGAATTTCGTTGTTTTTTTCTTTACACGTATTCAAAACAAAATTTGATCCACACATATTACATTTTAAACTGAATTTAGAAATAAAACCTTATGTTCTTTCACATATTCAATATTCGTTCCTGTGCACCCAAACATCGATTTGTGAGAGTAAATTTGATTAATTTGAGAAAAGAATTGGTGTATGTCGATCACTCTTTTCCCATCTAATTTAGGAAGTTCACACGAGTCCACACATTCAATGCTCAGTTCGGCAACATCCTAAAAATAATTTATAATATTATTATTATCGTTATTAGTATTTAGTTATCAGTATTTTTATGTCTACAATATTAAAATACATGTTTATTCATTTATATGACTATAACAAATACATTTGTATCAATCAGACAGGTCTGTCATGTATTATTCTTTTGATAAAATTATTTATCTTTAAGGATATGTATTTCCAATAGAAAATAATTTATCTGCGCTACATAATATATGTGTATTGAACTATGTAATTTATACTGTTAAATCAAATAGATAATTGTTATAGGAGTGATAAATACAACTTACGTTGCGATTTTTTTTCCAAGAAGTTTATAACCATTTAAAATTTTGTTGGAACATTTCATTATGCATCTTGAGTCACAGGAGGCAGTAATTTCAGAACAGTAATGTGTATAATAATATATTATTGACTTTTAATGAGAACCAAACACAAAATTTGAGAGTTTCGTAAATTTCACAGCAACGTTGCCATTTATAATAGAATGTTGTCATGCGTGTTGGCCGCACAACGTTGTCATGCATGCTGGCCGCGCACGCGCTGTCATATAGGAAGGTGTCACATGAATTTGACGCATGTTTAATATTAAAATGTCAATATTATAATCTGTTTTCATATAAAAACAGCTCAAAACCATACAATTTACAAAAATAAGCAATTGGTATTGAGAATAAATATAATATTCATTCATATTATAGTAAAAATTTGTATTAAAATGTGTTTTATAGGCAAATTTAATTAAAATCTATCGGAGCACAGATTTCACGACCACCATGGCCGTGGCAAACAGCATACTAACACCATGAGAGCTAATTAATAATATTGTATTTCATAAGACTGGAAATATATTATACAAAAAATGATTATTGTGTTTCTGATATTAAACATAGTTTTAAATAAATTTTAAATTAATTTTGAAGCCTCAAAGCATGTGAGTAAATATAATATATTATTTAAAAACATATGTTTTTACTAAAACAAAGTATTTTAAAAGCGTCAAAAATTGATCAAATGTACTGCAAATTGAATGGTTTATAACTCTATTAATTTTTAACATTTTGCTAATTTGGTTTCCTACAGATTTGTCTCCGTAATCTTGGCTTCAAGATCATAAGAAAATATATTTCGTTTATGCATTAATTTAGCGTATTAACTCAATTTCGTAGCATGCGGAAAGTGCATCTAAGCGGTCTTTCTTATAATGTCTGTATCATCTTAATTATGGCAAATAGCATTCAGTTTGTTAGTTTCACATTAATGTAAAGGTCTAATCTAAGTAATAGTTGAAAAAAATCAAATCTATTGAATAATTGCTGATATAAATTAATAATAAAAATCCACATTTTCGTAAAAAATGCGAAAATTTTAATTATTATTGCAAGTCGCACCTTAACAATTGAGAAAATTAAAAACTTAATTGATTCAAGTCCACACTTTACATACCGACAAATATCACAAGAATTAAATATAACCCATTTGACAATGTTGAACATTTGAAAAAGTGTGAAAAGCTAATTACGGTGGTGTACGGTTGTTGCATGATCTTTTGAAGCATAACCTTCAACAGCAACTCTACATGTATAATTTTTTGTTAAATATACAAAAAATATTCCATTTCTGGATCACATTGTAATGGGTCCTTTAGGCTAATGTGAAAGAAGTGCTTGTTGTGGTTGTAAAATAGAAGGAAGATTTTGATGTATTCTCCATATTCACAAGACATTGCACCTTCCGACTACTACCTTTTCGATCATTTGAGGACTTTTTAGTAAATACAGAATATTGAAAAGGACATTACAACTAGCATTGAATCTAAATCCCAGGATTTTTTTATAAAAGTGGCATCGATAAACTTAGAACAAAATAAGAAAATAAAATAATAAAAACACTATTAAAAAACATCATGACTATATAGTGTGTATAAAGAATAACACAATGATTAACGTGAAGTAATAATTAAAAATGTTATTAGCAATAAAAACAATGTTACTGTGTTGACGTGATCATAAATAGTTGTCTGCTATTATATGTAGCTTGATATTGTTAATAAATAAACAATATATTTTTATTACCTACGATAGTACAAAAGTTGTTTATTTAGTTTTTATATAACCATGATTGATTGATGTATTTGATTACATGAAGGATGTTGGTAAAAACAAAGAACTCACAAGCCACATTCCGCTGGCCAATGATTCAGAAGCGAGCGAATCCCTTCCAATACTGCCATGTGGCGAGGGGGCCTCTGTCCTATCGGGGGCTGGGAATATCTGCGGAGCTGCCTCGGGGGCACAACTCGGGCCTGCACCCATCAGGCGAGCCAACAAGAGGGAGGACTCACCGTGATCACTCGTGGAATGGGAAGCTTCTCTCAATTGTTCCTAAATGATACAGGGCAATATATTAATTTGTTGCGTAGTGATTTTCAAAAGACTAGTTTTTATCTGCGTTATGACTCACAAACAACTATTAGTTAATCGGTGCGCAAAAGTAAATAAGCAGAAGTATTAAAATAAATAAGTATTTTTTTTCTTTTTGGCTTTCAAAATCAAGATCCATTACTAAAGTAAGATATTAGTTGCAGTTAGAAATGGGCTAACATGTATTGGGAATGATTAGATCTCATCAATTTGCAAAATATCTTCATTATTTTCCAATAATTAGCGAAAGTTGTAGTGTAAAATTTGCGGAAATAAGTTATGCGTTGTAAATTTAAATATGTTTTTTTTTTCCTATTCCTATTGTGTGTTTCAAACACTTTTAGGAATTTGAGAATTATGGTATTATGAATTATGTATGGATTTAAGGACTTGGAATAATTTTGAATTAGCTGGCTTTCACACAGTTCATATTGTTGACAGTTGTATTTAAAAAATATATATGCATATATATATATTTTTTTTTTATATATATATACAGATTTTTATCTGGCCACCCACCAAAGATATTTAGCCAAAAACCAAAAACAATCAAATTAAAATATTGGTCATTTTGAACTACCAAGTTAGGGCACAAAAAATATGTGAATTTTTAAAAATGGTTGACTCTATAATGACTAATTAATGTATAAGTTACCTTCGACTTAAGCTTTCTTCCATTTTAGCTTAGTCCCAGCCCAAAAAAGCGTAAAATCAATGTTTCACCGCATACACGCATACATATAAATTTATTAACCCATTATTTAATGCTAACGCAAATATCAATATTTTGAGAACAAAATTTAACAAAACATACGAGTACCTTTTATAAAATCTAATTTCAAATACGATTCAATGTTATATTGCATACGATTAAGCATATCATAGAGTTCAAGTGTGCAATGACAAAAGAGAAATTATTGGAAATTTACCTGTAAAATTGTATTTCTTCGCTTTTCTGCTTCACAAGCTGCCTTCTCAACACTCAAGTGCTGCTCCACACTGAGTAACCTATCGTTCAACTGGTTTGTTGAGTGCACAGCTTCTTTCTTATAGTTTTCATATTCTTTTTTCAGTCTGCAATAATTATTTAAATATATTTTTACTAAATAATTATATCCTGTAATTGGCACGTGATTGCATGCCAGCAAAATGGATGGCTTATTCTTAAAACATTACTGTTCATATTTTCAAAACAAAGATTAATTTGAATACCTTTCATTGCTATCAAGAGCGATTTTCAGTTGTGACATGTGTTCTTCGCACGCTGATAAACTGTTGTCTAGTTTTTGCGTAGCGTGCATCAAGTTGTATTCTGTAGTGGATAATTTAGAGTGAAGTGATTGACATTCATCTTTCAAGAGTTGATGTACTTCGATGGTTTTAGATAACTTGGCTTGTGCATCAGCTGTAAACAATATCAAAATCTGCTATAATCGTGAACAATATTAAGGTGACAGACAAAAGCAATGCAAGCATTGTTGAGTTCGTTATATCAATGGTTTTGAAACATAAATGGGACCTGTAAATTATTATGCTATGTACACGATATGAAGAAAATAAAATCCACTTAGTAAATATTTTTAATACTCCTACTAATACTCCTTTGAAAATATCGACAATTGACCTAAGGGTGAATGTTGAGGAAACCATATATCTGAAGAATTACCAAGAATATCCTAATACAGTAAAACCGCGATATAACGAAATCCAAGGGACCAAAAAATAAAAATTCGTAATAACGAATTCCCACATATAACGAAAAAAATAAAAAAACCTACTATATGTTACGCGCCGTCGCAAAAAAATGTTGCGCGGCTTCAAAACAGATCGCAAATTCTGCAAACAAAGGAGGAAAAAGGCCATAGGGAACTGAATACCTACATATTTTTAGTAGTTTTGTTATTAAAACAGATAAGCAAATGGATAATCAAAGGAATTAAATTAAGAACAGAACCTATTCAACACCAATTGGAAGATATTTTTGTAAATTCCAGAATATTGCAAACACAAAACAATATTTTAATTGTGTTTAAATGTAGAGCCGCTTCAAACATCGTTTTGGGCATGAAACATACAAAATAATTCAAAAATAACAATTTTACAGTTGAATCGCGGCATTTTCAATCAAATGAGTCGTATATAAATTACGAAGGTACTTACCGGTAACGGCGGCAACCACTTCAAAATATATTTATAATCGTTAAAATTGTTCACTTAAAAATTATCGTTAACATTGTTAACATTGTAAAATACACGAAAACAATAGTTAATAGAAATACAAAATGCCGTACAAAAATAGTCCATAAAATATTTTAACGAATTATTTATATTATTGACGAGTTCACACGAAAACAATTGTCAAACGAAAACGAATTTATGTAAATATTCAGTTCGGTCATGCAATAATCGCGTTAAAAGCTGAACAAACGTAACTCTACAGACGTTACACTGAGACTGACATTTCCAATAAGTACATACTGCAACTTTCGGGGGGGTTCCTGTTAATTTTTGTATTTTACAGCTGTTGGGTCTGGGATTGCAATCATATTAGAGGCGTATGCGTACGTAAAATGTGTCTAAGAGAACGCTGCAAGAATTATGTCAAATGGTTTTATGGGCGTACTATGAACCCAAGAAGAAGTTTGAATTGTTTTACTACCTTGTCGGCCGACCGCCGCGCACCGCCGAAAAGGCCATAAAACCGTTCGCATACGGCAGATGCATCGGCGCGGGTTTGTAAGTGCGAAATAATATTTTCATCTTTTAACATTTTTTTATTTCGTTATAAATTTACGTAAATGTATTGGCATTTTTTCGTACGGGACAAAAATGATTTTGTTATAAATATTAACGGGATTTCGTTATATAAATGCATTTTTGTATGAAAAATTGGTTTTAGGGACTAAATTTCGATTTTTTTTTCCATATACGTCATTTTTTGCTATATTGGGTTTCATTATATCGCGGTTTTACTGTAGATGGATCATTATTTGATTATACTTCTTCAACTAAATATTTGCAAACCAACATATCTGAAAATAATGACCCTTGGAACCTACCGACAAGAGTGCAAACGCGCTACAGAATCTTTTCAGGTCCAAAAAGCTTTCCAGAGAGAAAAAATTCCGAGTCCGATAAGCCTCGCGCTGTGCGAAGAAAAAAAAACAACTGAACTAGTAACAGAAATCGGCAGCAGAAAAAAAGAGATTTTTCTCTTTCAAAGGCAGCATGTTATAAAAATCTTTGAATTATATTATATAAAGTCTAATATGAAGTTCAACATAAAAGTTATATATTATAATTACAAAATAATAATAATACATAAAATAATATTTTTAAACTGAGTTATGTGACCAATTCATTTATCCCTGAGTAAAAATTGTAGCAAGATGTTATACATTTTTAAATACAACAATATTAAATATTCTTATAGTCCTAAACTGACTGTCCTAAGTACAGTAGGCATGGCGCTGGCTTCTAATACCCGGGGTTCTAGATTCGATTCCTGATGAGGCACAATACATCTACGTGGTTAAATTAAACTTGGGTATTTTTGTGATGTATTTCACTACAGTACAGGCCTCGTGGCCTGCAGTAGTAGAACATTAAAAAATAAATTAAACATGTATTTCTAAAATAATAAACACCGAGTTAGACTATTGGAATCAAAGTTTACCTGCAGCCTGCTGCAGTTGCCTTTCTCTTGCCTGCGCCCTGCGGTCTCTATCCATACAGCTGTCCTGCAGTGCCGCCAGCTGTATGAGGAGTGCCCCCCCGTCCCGACCGGCAGTCCCGTCAGCCCCCCCTCCCACCGAACCCGCCTGCAAGGCTGACTCTGCTTCTTCAGCTCGCGCCATCTGCCGGCTCACCTCGGAGCGGAGGGATGACTCGCGACTCATCCAACGCTGTTCATCTAAAAATGTATAATTAATTTCTCTCTTTAACATTAAAACTGTACAAATAAATTTGTATTAATGTAAAAACATTTTTAATATTTGATTCTTGTTTAAATTCCTACAGCTACTCTGATAGATGAGATTCTCTGTGCAATACTATTTTCTATTCTGAAGCTACATATTTTTTAAGCCAAATAATGAAGAAAATGAACATACTACATAAACAATGACTTTCTATCAGTGCTTTTATTTGTTCTTAGTTTCAAAACTACAATCTACAACACTATTCGGAAATCATTCACTGATAGAAAAATAACTGTCATATGAATACAATACATATATGATTCAAATTGATAGAGATCAGTGTATCAGAAATCTTACCTACTGCATCCCACTTAAAAAAAGTAATCTAAAATAGCAATAAATAGATAATATGTTATTTGATCATATTATTGCTAGTGGTCACTACACTGTAAAAATGTTCAATAAAATATTATATTATCTTCTTTGAAACATTTCGACATACTGAACTAAAAGTGATGAATAATTTTTGGATTAGCTTTACAACTTGATTTACCCAACTCAATTTGCTCTCGTATCTCACTTCGGTGGTGTATGGGGAGGACAGGGGGTCTTAAAAAAATTGAATTCTTTTCTGATAGGCGGACCCCTTCTAGTACACTGAGAATTTGGGTCAAACAGATAACCAAATCTTTTATTTGGAAGTTTTGAGAAGTTTACGTCAAGATTTCTGTAAGAAACATTAAGAGTTGTGGCAAACAGGTTCTTCCCGACTGATTCTTCCACCATAGCAATGCACCTATCTACACCGTACTGGATGTTCAAGAATTTTTGACCAAAAAACCCGTCCGACAGTTTTGTTTCCCCGGATGACAGAAATCCCCAAAGAAAAACACTTGCCGCTGTAGAAGAGGTGAAACAAAAAACAGCAAAAACACTAAACATCAAAATCGATGACTTCAAAAACTATTTTGAGCAATGGAAAAAAGTTTTGATAAGTGCAGTGCATTAAACCGAAGTGACTGAAGTTTGAACATTTAAAAATAAATTCATGATTTAACATAAATAAATTCCTTTTTTTTTTAATCACCCCTCGTATTTGTTTTAGTACCTTGTCTGATCTTCATTCGGAGTTCTTCCAGTTGCTGTAGCAGATTTTCATTTTCGGCTTCCATTGTAGACTTTTCTTTTTCTATATTTACTAGTGCTTCCTGCCGCTTGGCTAGATCCCCGCTATTCTTCTGCAACTCTAACAACTCTTTTTTCGCAGCGTCCAGTGAGGTTTTCATTGTTTCTAACTTCTGATTGCTGTCGTCTAATAAGGCTTTATTCTGAAATAATATAAAATGACACCAAGTATTCGAAAATTGCTAGAACAAATATACTTGTTTTCAAATAAATTTTTGAATTTCTCTTTATTGTTATATTATACTTTGTGTTATAATGTATAATGTAAAAATATTTATAATACCTATTCAAACTCTAAATAATTGGGAAAAGATTTATAATATTTTTTTGATACACTTTTAACTGTAAAAGCTTTTCTTAAAAATATGCAATTTAGCATGCTTTAAAAATGTACAAATTAATATAGCTAACATTTAAAAGAAATAATATGTACATAATCAATAATTGTTTGATTTCATGAAAAAAAAACAAAACAATGTAATGTTTGCAGCAGGAGATGATACCAATTGGTAAACATATTCTTTTATCAAGATTAAGATGCCTCACACAGACGAAACTATTATTTTATATATGAGAGTCTTGGGTATTACAGGGCTTACAATCTGTCATCGGCTGGCTTAAGTGATTACTTTACAGAATGTAATGTTCACCTACCACGCTACCACACCTATCAAATTTTTTGGAATGAATTTATGATATCAGGATGGAACATTTCACTTATTTATTACCAACTTTGCTATCTATTGATATTTTTGAAAATTTGATATTCTTTCTCATGTAATAGTATAGATATCGCTGGAATTAAGACTTATTAATGAAGTAGGGGCAATATCCTTTATGTGTATATGAAATTCATTCAAATTATTAATATGTATATACTAAAATACGTCAGAAAATGCAGTATTTTCAATTTTCTAATTTCATATTTTAGACCAGTATATTTTTAAGTAATTAGTTCCTACAAAGATTTAGACATACTCAAAATATATTTTTTTATATTTTAATTATACAATTAGTTACAAATACAAAATCTTCAAACAGCCATAGTGGAAAAAATTGTAAGCCAGGAAGTATTTAAATTGAGTTATAATGGAAAATTGTTATATTCTTCCTTAAACATTCTTCCTGTAAATGAACTGTTACTGTTCCTTCTAATAAAATAAAATTATAACAATGAAGCTTTAAATAGGGTGGCTTCACACAGAAAAAATACAAGAGGTGTGGCTAATTTTAATTTAACAATTCCAATAAGTATGGATCAAGGACATTAGAATTTGTTATTCTTACACTGAAAAATAAACCACCTGAGTCTTTACTAAATAGTAAGCTTTCTACCAATTTGGAAGTAATAAAAAAGTGGCTTATCAATAATGATTCGTCTTACTAAGGAAAGCGACCTTATTATGAATGCCAACAAGTCGAAAGTGATGGTATTCGAGAAGGAAAGCAAGACACCGTGCAAAATACTTGTAGGTAATGAATGTTTGGAAGAAGTAGATGAGTTTGTATATTTGGGAAGTATGTTTGATAGAAACAGAAAGGCTGAGAATGGTATCGAAAGGAGGGTGAATGGTATTTTGAATGGAATTATATCTAACGGGAATTTGTCAACCGAGGCAAAACTAGCGATACACAATGGAGTCCTGGTACTGACACTGATGTATGGAAGTGAGGTCTGGAGCTGGCAGAAGAGGAACAAAAGTTGACTGAATGCAGTGGAAATGAGATCACTTAGACATATATGTGGCAAATCTATTTATGACAGAGTAAAGAATGAAGAAATAAGGAAAGAATGTAAAGCTGATGTTAGTATAATGAGTGAGATTAAGAAAGGATCACTTAGGTGGTTTAGGGTAGGGTTAGGTGTTGTTGATGGCACCAGAAATAAAGGACATCCGCGGAAGACTTTGCACAAATATATATAGCAGGTATATCAAATAATGGAGGATGGTTCTGTTAGAAGCCTAACAATCAACGAACTTGTATGAGAAGATGTATGAATGTGGATGAGGCGAGAATTGTGTGTCAGGATAGAGGAGTGTGGCGCTCTATCCTCTCTGCCTGGGAAACGACGAGATGGTAATTTAGTTAGTCAATTAATTATTTGTAAGCATGAAATGAATTGTTAAACTGTGCCACTGATTAGTTTCTATTAAATGTAATAAAATTGATATGAATGTACCCGCAGACAAACATCTAGAAAGATATTTTGTGGGTCTAGTTTAATTGCAAAAACAAAATAAAAAATTAATTAATAAAAATAAAGTATCCCGGCGACACAAGTATTTTCAATTATACTTACATCGGCTAATTCAGCATCCAGTTTTTTGTTAGCAGTAGTTAACTTATAAACAGATTCAATTTGGGTACACTCTACAGCTTCTTTGGCAGCTATAGATCTCTTCATTCTGTCCAGTTCCTGCGCTTGCTCCGCTACTTTTTCCCTTAAAGAGAAAACGTATCGTTAATGAATTTTCATTGCAATTTATATTTCTCAATTCATTAATCCGATGCCTACGAAGAGTAATGGAAACACATTGAAGTAGAATTCAGCAAATTTAAATCTATATGTGGTAACTCAAGTTTTATCAAACTGAAAAATCCTTAATAAGATGCAAACGACTCGCATACATATGCAAGAAAATAATTAGAATATTGCTTGGATATGACCCTTGTTAAGATTGTAGAACCTAATAAAGATAAACCATATTACAATCACTCTTTCATGTTAAGTGCATTGCATATTTACAACTGCACTTCTTCAAACTATAGTTGTATTAAAAATAAAACTCAGTACTAAGTACAAAAAAAAATTAAAAATACAAGGCGCGTTTTTTGAGTAAGAACAGCTGCCGGATATTCCCGGTGTAGCGCTGCGATCGCGATGTTGCCCACACGAAATGGTTTCCTTCATCTGTTGACTCACCACATGCAATGTTAGAGACATTCACATAGTGTGGCCATCTTGTAGTAAGTGGTTGAAATGTTCAAGACAATAGATCAGCCCGTCGACTGTGAGATTCGGTCCATGATTCGTTTCTTGGAAGCACGAAACATGAAACCAACTGACATTATTGCCAAGTGTGACCTTTTTTGTCCTGATTTGGCGCTGAGTGATTTCCATATTTTTCTTAATCTGAAGCGGTTCCTTGGTGGCGAACGTTTTGATGACGATGATGAACTCAAAGAAGAAGAACAGACATGGTTTTCATCCCAGGCGGCGTCGTTCTATGATGAAGGTATACAAAAATTGCCTTAAGGTAACAAATGGCTTAATAATGGTGGCGTATATGTTGAGAAGTAGTTTAAGGTGAAGAAAGTAGTGTTGTAATAATGAAAACTCCAGTACTTACTTAAAAAACGCGCCTCGTAGTTTTAAAAATAGTATTTAAAATAACCAAGTATTCTTTTAGTAATATACTTTGTTTGCAGAAAAAGCGAAAAATGTTGTGATAATGACTGATTCCAAAACTATTTAATATATATTAAATTATTTATAAATGTATATTCTATTATTATTATTTATATATGCATATTCTAAATTTGGTTTAAAATAAATTGACATTCAATGTTATTTGAAGGATAAAAAAAAAATCTGCTAAAGCGGTCCAACAGAAGTGTTTTTTTTTATCTCATATTTGAGATTCTATTCATTGAAAAATATGAAATTATATATACAGAAAAACCCCATTTATTTGAAGAACGTTAATTCGAAATTCGCCGCAAGTCGAAGATTTAGAGCAGAATGTGGTCCCTTTGGAAAGTTTTCATACTAAATTGTACTTATAAATCGAATATCGTTATTCAAAGTTATTTTTGGACCTTATCAGATGAATTTGTCGATCTATTTTTCGCTTAATTCGATTTTTTTTGTCAGATGTCAGCAATCTGGAAAATACACATGCGCTACGCGATGTGCCTGTTCAAAGTCCAAGACCATCAAAATGGGTAGTTCCGCCCCTATACCGATTCACGACGCATAAAGTTAATTCTCATTGTTTGTTTTCTCACTCACTCTCAGTATACTAGAAAAGATGACAAATATATCTTGTGCATCCTCGATTTGAAATATTTATTTTTTACAGCGACGCTTTAACTTAAAGTAGCATGCTTTTTTCTCTCGCTCGTTTTCTTTACATTAGAAAAAGATAGCAAATATTATCTTTGCGCCCTTATAGGTAACCCAGTTCTCTAGTTCTCCCAGTTGCTAGCTGCGAATGTCAGTGCTTGCCAATCTTCTGTTCCGTATTATTACCATCATTATTTTTGTTTACGTAGCGTTTGTATATTTTGTTATATAAACATTAGTACGGGGTTGTGTTCCTCAGACTTTTCCGTGTTTTATAAATTATTTCATTTGTATTCATTTTAATACAGACATTTCTCTTTCTATTTAAGTTTAGTGTCAAGGCATTTTAAAGAATGTAGTGTAGCGTTTCTCAGATTTTCTCATATCTTGTTAATTATTTTATTGCCATTGTTTTATATGTAAAAAACATTATTTGTTTTTCTCTAATATTTACGTGCTAGACATTTTGAAATTCGCGAATGCGTGGTTTGTGTTCCTTAGACTTTTCCGTATATCATTAAATTTAAATTAAAACATTTTTATAATTTTGACTGATAATTTTATATTCTCGGTAATAGCATTAATGTGAAATTCGGTATTGCTAAAAATCAAATTAATACAAGAGATTGACAAAAAATATTATCCAAAACAAAATTAAAAGAAAAACATGTGACCCCATTGTCGAGGTTGTCGACAATGTTAAACGTGATGACAGAAAGAACTTTAACGTTGAAAAATGAGTGCCAAATGTTGCCGCGACCACCACAAAATAAATGTTTTAAAAGCGCTGGATACTTTTGTCACTAACTTCAGCGGAGAAATGGCGGGTTGACAAATTCCACTACTATGTCGTTATTAAAAATGGTGCGAAAAGATAGTCCATTATAAGTGTTTTTTAAAAAAATAATATTGTGATTTGTTTACACTGTATTTGTTTACAACTTGTTTGTTAATTTTAAATGTGTGGATATAGGTGCATATAATTACTTCGAGTTGCGAGTTCAAGTTAGTATGTAAAAAAGAATTGAATTTTTTAAATTTTTATATTCATTATCCTAAGTCGTTATTCAAACTATTTTTTTGATTTTCGGTCCCCTCATCTTTGAATAAACGGGATTTTACTGTATATATATAATCAGTTAAAATAGTCAAATAAAAATAAAATGGAATATCATTCATCATGTAGAGAAGGTTTTAATTTTGGCCACCTCTATTTAATCAATATAGATGGTGACCCGGAATAGCTAATGGTGACTTAAAACATGGGCAACTACCACAACTGACACATGGTAGAATAACCAAGAAGAACCTTCTTCTGAGCGCTGTGAAAATGTGTAAATATTTTCATTATTTTTATCACATTCAATTCTGGACTTGAAATAGTTCAATTGAATATGTAACTGCTGCTGCAGAAGCTAATATCAAAAATCATATTTTCACTTAATGGAATAAATGCAGTATGATTTTATTTCTAGAATAAGTCAGAGTGCAATCTTATTATGAGTTATAAATTATTATGTTCATACTAGAATATTCCATGGCAGGGAGCTGCACCACTATATTTCAGGGGAGTGTTATCATGTGTATATTATACATATAATAAAAATAAACCTTAATGTTTTGATGACTTGTTCATTTTCCTTTTCTTTTGTGCGTAGCCTCTTGATGATAGTGGAGTGATGTAATTGTTGCTTGGAGAGCTTCTCCCCTTCTTCCCTTAATTCTCTTATTGTTTCGTCTCTTTCTCCAATTGCATTCTCCAACTCGCCAGAAGTCATCCGTGTTGCAGCTTCTTGTTTATATGTTTCCATTTGCTTACGCAATGTATCCTTAATTAAAAAATATATGAGAATGTGTTGAATTATCTCACCATAACAGAATATTACTCAGATATTTAAAAAGGCATGTCTTAAAATACACTACTGTCCACTGATATAGGTAATTTATACATTTAATTTGTATTAAAAATATCACAAACCTATGTTCTGAAAAATTGTAACTTCACAATAAGAATGTGTTCTCCTTAAAAACAGCTAGGTTTCAATTATTTATTAATTTTAGAAAGCTTTGTATCTACAATACAAACTATACATTGACTTCACATTGAAAAATATTAATTTACGTATTCTGTGTTTTAATCTAATTTGTGCTTGGAATATGTACAATTTTTGTTGCTTAAATCTGAATATATAATTATTAATTTATGAACATAATATAATTATTTAATTTATTAGTGATACATGAAATTTTCAAAATGCTTTAAATTCTGATTTTAATGATTTTATTCCAATCTTTTTTTTATAATGTGCTCCGTAAAAGTAACAATTGATAATTAAAGTCACTTTACCTCTAATAATATTTAAATAAAATTTGCATGTTTATTGGTATATACAAAACATCATTTATTATACTAATTATTCTTATTTCTAACACCTATATGTATATGGGAGGTGTTCAAAAAATTTCCAAAAAATTGTTTTTATTCATTAACAGTACACAATATGCCTAGTTCAATAATATGAGTGTAAACTTGTTGATATCTGTAATAATGTATATTATTCCAGTAATGTAAAAGTATATTCATACATAGTAATACATCTGTTGGGAAAAATGTGACATTAAAACGCACCAAATAAAACTATTAATATTAATGAATTAATTATTAAGAACACATTCTTATTGTGAAGTTGTAATTATTCAGAACATAGGTCTGTGATGTCAATCCCGGTAGCGCAAAAACAATTTATTTCAAGAAAATTGATTTTATATGAATATATTTTCAATACATTAATTAAATTAGTATTTAATGAATTAATTGTTTTATTAACGAATGAGAAGACATTGAAGATGACAATGGTTGTGGAAGACTTCAACTTCGATTACATAAAAAAATATTAGTGCTGCTGTCACAAACTGAAAACGATCGTCGAATAACAGTGCAAATGATAGCTCAGAATGTTTGAAAGTCAATGGGATCTATTGAATCAATTTTAAAAGAAAACATAAAATTTAGCGGCTATCACACGGTGGGTGCCAAAAATGTTGTGTGAGAATCAGCTAGTGTTGCGGTCTGATCATGCTCTTCAATTTTTAAACAAATTTGATGTTGTTCCCGAAGCTTTTTTAAACAGAATCATTATTAGTGATTAAATTAGGATTCACCAGTATGAAAGACAAAGCAGCTCTTTGAATTTGTTAGTTATTTATATTTATTTTACAAGAACTTTTCAAACACCCTACAAATTTATGAAAATAATTTGACAGTAAATCAAAAAATATGTATTATATTATAACTTGACAGTGAAGTAAAATTTTTAAATATTTATTACTGGCTCATGCCGTCTATGTAGCAAACAATGATAGCAGAATGCACTGCATGAAGTGCGGACTAATAGCTAAGCTCGGCGGTTCAGGAGCAGCCACGCTGCGATGATTGAATCATGAATGCAGGGCGATAGTCCTAGCCACTGCGGATTTTCAGGCAATCGATGAAAATCGAGAAAATCTGTGGTAGGCTAGTTTTCATCATGTTTATTTTGTTTTGTCGTGACTACTGCGAGCTGCACTGGAATAAATAAATAAAAGGTTTGTGCGGTATGTCACCAATTCGCACCCATGATTCCCCAATATTACGATGGATACAGTGGACAGCGTAGTATAAATAAATATTTTTGTCCATGGTATACCACCATTTGTTTGTATTAGTGTTTTTATAATGGGGTAGTATTTAAAATTAAAATTTGTATAAGAGGGCCAATGATTAGATGCTGCGGACAGAGGCCGTCAGCTGGTCCGCGGTGTTCCAATGTAATTTTAATCTTTAATAACTAAAGAAAAAGCACTGGCCTGGCATTTGTTTTTGCGGGACATCACGGGCAGGGATAAGATTAACCGATTCCTCTACTTGTGATATCCTTTAACGTTAAGGTTAATTTGTAATTAATAAAAATGTGGAGTACGAGCTACTTTTGCCGTTCACTGGGCTGCAACCTAATCGTGAGTAACGTAGTTTTAATTTTGACTGCCAGACGATTCCAGCGCCGAGTCTAATCGGGGCGTGGTCAGGTTTGTAACATGTCCCAGTTGGCTCGGTGCCAAGTAGCAGGCTGAACACGTTCAGTCCGCCAGCTCTGAAATAAATGCTTGTGCACTGCGGTTGGGAGCACACTCATCTCCAACGTAGCGCACTAGGAAGACCTATTTTTCTGTTTTTTCTATTTCTGTTTGAGCCTCTCTTCTCGAGCTATCCAGACCGTCCTGCACCCACTTCACTATAAATAAAGCAAATGAAGCAACCACCACTGACGATTTGGAATAATCAGGTTGGCTCATGGTTTTCAGCATGCTCAGCGACGCCTGCTTGTTCCCTAGCGGTAAGCGTAATCAGGCGACCACTTTTGTGCGCAACATATTTTATTTTTCATCCTGTTGTTTTAATTTGTATTTGATCACATCTGCACGTAACATGTGTTTATAAAAATATCAAATAAATTGAAAAAATCTCTAGATACACAAATTTAAAATAAAGGTGATAAAATTATAATTAAAAAAACAAACACAAAAAAGAAACAAACCTTTTCCCTTATGGCCTGTTGAAACTTTTTTTCTAGAGCTGACATTCTCTGGGTATACTCCTCCGTAATGAGGGTCACATCACCCACATCCTGTTTACCTTCAAGATTTTCAATGACAGCTTTCAATTCCAAATTATTTTCAGCAAGGTCAATATTTTTACGGCTTATTTCTATCAACTTTGCCTCTCTGCTTTCCAAAACTTCCGCCATTTCAGTGAGCCTTTTTAATAGCCTTTCCGTTTCGGAACAATGACTATCATCACTAGTGTTACTCTGACTAGAAGCCTCCGACAACTCTCTATTGTGACCTCTGATTTTGCTGGCTATGGTTTTACCTAGTACTAAATCCACAACACAAGTTGACTGCTTGGAAAACTTCACGGGTAGTTTGCCCGGACTCTGTCGGCTTAAACTGTAAACTCTTCCGTAATCACCATTCGGGCTCGGAATTATTTCTATATCGGATGAAGTAGTCGTCTCAAGATCATCGCCAGAAGTGTGTCCCGATGTTTGCTCTGAACCTATTTTAACCATGTCTCCACTTCTGCTTTCAGAACTGACAGGAGAGCTTTGTTCTCTCGTTGAAAATTCTATATTTGAGAGCGTAACATGTTCCAACTGGTCTACGCTAGATGCTTTATCAACTTCCTCGTAACTCTGACTAGAACTGGAAAAAGTGCCATCTTTCCATGAAGGGTTAACAATATCATTACCTTCCCCAACTTTGCAATATGAGGAAGACTCGCTTACTTTATCATTAAGCTTATCATTTATTGCGTCTTCTAGCATACCTTTTACATAATAACTAGACGCCGTTCTCTCCATTGAATTTGAATTATTTACAAGTGTATCATCAGTACTTGAGTCCATAATAGCACCCTCACTATCAGCATTCAATGTTCGGTCTGACCATGATCCTTCATTAGAAGAAGAGTAACTCTCTGTCGCCAAGGAGATGGAACTTTGACTATTTTGACTTTGAAGAGATGGCTGAATGATAATGCTATCATTACCCACAGCAGACTGCTTTTCAGGTATTTCTCTGAGCTGGACATTTTGTAATAAACTTGGATGGTTCGAAAACTGAGTAATATTCCTGCTGGGAGCTCTTGTGATTGGCAATTCTTCAGCATTGCGAGAGACTGAAGCTGTATTATCTGGACTGTGTATATCTGCCATTTCGTTGCTAAACTGACTGCCAGATTTTCGTAAATCCTTACTCTTATTAGAAGAATCCAAAATGGTTGGTGCTGTGAATTCTGAAATAGAATTATATGAAATTGTATCTTCCGCTGCGGAAACTTCGTCATCATCATTATTGTTTCCAGAGTTAATGTCCGTAAGAATTTTAATGTCCTCATCTGTGGTAGTTTTGCTGCTTAGTTTATTATCGAGACTTTCATTATCCATCGGAGATGTCAAGGGGGAAAGGAACTCATCGTCAGATGCGCGAGATCCCCCCGAATTGCTAAATCCTAATAGTTCTATGGAGCTCGGAGTCATAAGACTATCTGGTAATATTTCTACTGAGCTGGATGGTAACTTCAATCCCAAACTCCCTTCGGAGTCGGGTGTTGTTTTTAAGCTTTGAGAACTTAACACTTCGATTGATTCTGAACTATTCTTTCCACTTTCAGAGGAAATAATAGACAGTCTGTTAATGTACCAACTATTCTGTTTGTCCGACAACCTCCCGAGAATTATGGGATCATTTTCTTCAATAGCATTTTTAATGACAAAAGAAATATCATCCTTATTACCACAATTTTCAGAATCATCAGCAAAAGGATTTTCAGTAATTGGTTTAGAACTTTCCAACAAATAATCTTTTTCATTTTCACTATTGAGTCTCGAATAGCTGCTGCTCCCTTCACTATCCTCCGACAGACCGTGAACTACTAGTTTACTTTTACTGAAAGGTTCGTCTCCTGCTCCGAGCTCGCTAGAGTCATCGACAATCATTTCCAGATGGGATTTTTTATCTTTGTCAGCTTCATATTTTTCCACTCCAGTTTCGAAGAATGATCCGGTAAATGATCCCCAAAGACTCTGAGCGACAATTTTGGATGGACTCTCCGTGATAACAGATTTCAAATCATCTTGCCTGGGTAAACCATCTGATGCAGTCAGCCCCCAGGTAGAAAAAAAATCTGTTCCCTCTTGGGATGGAGTAGGTGTTGGATCTGTGTTATGCTTTTCCTTCGCCAAAGTAGTATCTTGTTCAGAACCATCGTGTTGTATATCTAATGCTTTATCAATTGTTTTTTGAGCCTCTTTTAAGGCAGTCTTAGCAAGACTTGTCAATCCCGACGCGTCAAACCAACTCATCGTATAGCGGTGTCATTTGTTTGCTGAAATCATATAAATATATTGTAACGGGATTAAAAACCAATTTAAACAAAGCACGAATTAAAATAAGACAAGGAAATAAATTGTTCAAACTTAATTAACGTTTGACACGAGAAAAACAAAATAAAAACGTCATAATTTTATTTTAATAATAGGAGAATACCACAAATAATTATTACCGTAATATTATAAAGACTGTGTAATATTTTTTTCGGCTAAAAGATATTCAAAAACACTTTCATATTGTTTATGTAAAATCTAATTTTCAATGACAGCTCCATTGACAACACAACACTAGAAAATATCAACAGCAACTTGACTAGTGCAGTGAAAAATGTCATAGTAATATATAAGTCCAATCAGTGTGTACTATGATTCGCGTAGTACTTTAAACCAAAATCTGTATTTTTGACGGGAAAATCAAAAGCTCCAGTGGCGCAATTGGTTAGCGCACGGTACTTATAAGACAGTAGTCGTGAGCGATGCCGGGGTTGTGAGTTCGAGCCTCACCTGGAGCATATTTTTTAAAGAAATAAATATTGGTATCCTATCTTATTTCCGAGTTACTATTGTCAAAAATAGCATTCGATGGACACAATATTGCGACTCCTGAGGGCTCACCGGGCCATAGGCGAGAAATTATTATCATGTGACAAATATAGTTTTTCACATCCACGTAGTTATTTCATGAATGCGGCTATAATTTTGTTAGGAATGAGCTATTACAAAACATTTATTTTCTATTTATATTATCCACCCTGCACTGTAAGGGAATATAAAAACCATTTGCCATTCGACTGTCTCATGTATGCAGTTATTCATGTCCATTTAAGTCATTTTCTTTCTTAACTGAATTATCATGAAACTGTTCAAATCCATATAATCATAACCCAAACAGTACAGGAGATAAATCATTCACATATTATGACGAATACAGTAGCTCTTTTGTGTTAAGGAATTTTAAATATATTTCGTTCTCAAACTTGGGTTAAAATGCAATTGCTACAAGATCAGAATTTCAAGAGGAAACGTGGGGTATAGCAGTTCCTAAGAACTTCGGCGTATTCTGGTTGTTATCCATTGTAAATAGGGATTGTGGCGTTTTATGTTTTATTTATAAGATTTGGATAGACCTTATAATAAAAGTTAAAAGTCCAAATATTGTTTGAATTTTGAACTTTGGTGTTTAATTTATTATTGAACGTTATGATCGCTTCGCTCACTTCGCTGTAGAGACATATATTATCGCCTCAGATATCGAGACATGACGTTAGTGATTTTGAATAATAGAAATCTCTTTTGCGAACCGCGATGTAGGGGTATTAAACGATAATATAACGTGAAAACCATTTAAATTAAATATCAGTAACCTGAAGAAATATTCTGATTCCTACAAAACGCTGTGTTATTTAATATATTTATTTTTTTGGAATTTCATTGAATGTTTCTGGAATTAATAACACAGAAAAATTAAAATTATACAAGATTAGCGGTCATTCGACCGAGTTCGGAATCTCGCCAGGCTTTTATCGACAGCACTAAATAAAGCTGTTGGTGTCTTGGCTAAATATAAAAAGTGAAAATAGAAGTTGAAAAAGCTTGTCAGTCGGGGAATTAGCTTGTGCCTTCCCAAATAGAAAGTCAGACGCTTTAGCGCACTCAGCGAAGACCAGTAATACGACGATATCGATAGATATAATGCAAGCATACACCATACACGGTTGCGTATATCAAATAAAATATACAATTAAATATTTGTCAATTAAGTTAAATAAATAATACAAAAATCTTCCTGCTGAAGAATTGAATTCCGAACACTGCTGAGAAGTTAATGAGATGTGAAAATAGAAAATTGCAAACATCTAAGGTTTTTATTAATAATAAATAATAAGGCTTTTCACAAAGTTAAATTTAAATTAATTTAATTTAGTATTAAAATTATATTTCAGGAATACTAAAATAAGAAAGAACATAATTTCATTCAATTGTAATATAAAAAAACAGCATAAATGCATATAAGATACAACAATCTATTAAAGCAATAGCAAGAAGGTAGGATGCTCAATTAGCATCATGCGCTCGGCGCATCTAAAATATTTTTGATTTTAAATAGGTTTTTAAATATTTTTGAATTTTAAATACGCCTGGTATCGATGCCCGTAGGGCAGACCGGGGACAATTAAAACAAGGAGACAGTTGAAACAACAGCCTTAATCATTAGAATCCTACGTCCGTTCCGCGCGCGACTGTAGGAAAAGACATGTCTCGAGACCTCTCTTCCACTCGCCAGTCCTCCGTCGAGCACCGTTGAGAGTGGACATTAATACATTTGTAGTCGCCTTACTAATAATTTTCGTTGGCGTTAAAAGCGTGACGTACAAATCAATACGTACATATCGGGCTTCGGCCACATTTATTTAGACCTTTTGTAGGTTTTCTTTAGTTATAACTATTTAAATTGTTGTTATTATAAGAGATTACGATATTATTAATGTGTTTTTACTAAAATGTGGCAAGAAGACAATTAAAACAAACGGCGCGAGGATGGTTGATACGCATTTTTCTTCGTTTTACTCTAAAGCATTGAGAACCTAAATCAAGAAATAGTCACAATAAGACCAATACAAAGAAAAAATCGTAGAAAAATGACGAAAATAGCGACGGCGAAGACGTAGATTGTTACTGTTTAGTTTGATTAATCATACAATGCGAGTCAACCTGGAGAAAGTTGGGTTCAGTACATTAAATATCGTCATTGATCCCACGAAGAATGCACTCAGTAAGAAATTAACTACATATACCACGATTATTTGTCAGAGTAATATTTTTGTAATAAATAAACCGATTATTTGATCAATCCGAATATTGTTTCAATTGTCCCCAGTACATATTTCAACTGTCCCCGATACGGGGACAAGGTGTTTCAACCATGCCAAGATGTTTCAACTGTCCCCGATACGGGGACAGTTGAAACACCTTGCCATCCGTTATTATTTATCCAAAAATTTTGAATAAAGCAATCATTAGCTAAAGAAAAAAATATCAATAGAAGGTCAAATAGTTTCACACAAAAAAAAAACAAAATAGCAATGGATAAATAAAACCAAGACTCGAAAATGTTTCCCCGTCCCGTCCCGTGTTGAATTGTCCCCGGTCTGCCCTACCGGTAAAGGTAAAAATAAAACTCTAAATAAAAATGAAAACACAAGGTTTTTCAAATTTACGAAAATTTATAACGTGCTATTTCTAACGCAGTTTTCATTATAAATTTTGCTGGGGCACCTGCTGAATAAGGATATTTTACGTAACATAAATAAAAAACGCTTAATAAGTGGATCAACAATATAGAACTATAAGTAATACACAAATATAATAGAAAGCAACATAAGGTAAACAATATAAGTGAGCTTTAATTTTTTATCGAGCACCACAGAAATTTTAGATAAATTGAAAAATCAGCACATTACGGCATTTTTCAAAACTCCGCCGCTGCTCAAAATAAGGACAGATCTGGAGGATAAGCGGGGGGGACGAATGGCATGGCATCCCCAGTTTGGGGATCGGTGGCGGTTTCTGTCAGATTTAGAGTTGTCTAATGTATTATTTCGCATCGTGTCACAGTAAATTATTTCGATTTATTACCCACTCATTATTCTTGTCGACTTTTGTCATTACTTGACGTTTCGTACATTTTGTTTTATATTTACAAAAATTGCCTACTGAATTAAATTGGTAGAGATTTTCGAATCTATCTGACATTTTCGCTTGCTGTTGCTTATTTAATAATTTGGAATTGAATGTGTATTTTATTTCAGCCCTCCTGGCGGTGATCGCCTCCTCTAAGACCACAGATAGACTGTTGAAATTATACCATAGAATTCTTCCTCCTTTTTTAATTATTTGGATCATACATAATGTTGAAAATAATTTATTTTTATTGAATTATTATAAGGAGCTCGCATTTTTAACACAAGAAATACATTTTTTTTACATTATCAAGGTTATAATTGGCATACTAACTATAAGCTAAAGTTTTTCTTTCACTTTTTTGGTGTTTCACTCCTACAAAGTATTCTTGCTTTTATCAAATACTGTCGATTTCGCTTAATTGAAATACATCGGGATCAGGACATATGACCAAATTAAGCGGCTGTCCCAATTAACCAAAGCTAGTGTAAAATTTAACAACAAATATTTTTCATTAAATATTCAGTAGGTATGTATTAATAAATTCTTGAACAAAAATATAAACTCTGAAGAAAAAATAAATTTAAAAATACAATAATAAGTAGGTATATACAATTTTAATGTATTAATTAGAAAGATATACATAACAAATTAACTTTATCGAAAAATATTGTTGATGCTATCGGGATTCAAACCTGGATCTCTTTCCAATCCAGGAAGGTGCATTAACCCACCATGCTACAGCACACAGTACTTTTGATAAGAAGTAGAATGTTGTCCTAATTGTTCCTTCGTTTGGATTACATTCCTTGAGATTTGGCCCAATTATATGGAATCGACTATAGTATTATTAGTTGAAATTGTGTATCATGTTGCATTGTTACATATATACGGCCAGTCCTCGCTTTACTAGACAATTATTAGACACGGTAGAATGCTCTAAGCCTAAATCAAGTGCCATCACCTTTATTTTCTTTTTAACTTCGTAGTAATTGATTATCCTCACTTTTTTCTTTTGGTCAATATCCTGCGCATAATTCTAAGTTTTATAATCTGTTGCCTGTGTGCAATCGACCAACACAGTGGACACTGACTTATCGACTGAGTATAGGCAACATGCACAGTAAACTAAAGAAGGGGGTAAGGTGTCCCTTGACGGCTGCTCACTCGATGCTAGAGGTAGACGACGTGACACATCTTATAACATTATGTCTATACTCTGCTGATGACGATGGAACAGAGATTTAATGACTCTTGTACAGAGGGCATAGTTGGTAAGTATACAATAATGGTCATAAGTGTGAGCAGTCGTTAAACAAGATATTTAAGTGAGTGGTGCCTGCAGTCAAATATGTACCTTGTTAATTATTTATTCATCATTTGATTATTAAATGATAATAAAGATGGGGAATTAAATTTTGTTATTCATAAGGTCTTGAATTAGGTTTGGGTAATGGTAGATCAAATCTTCCTAATCTATCAAACCAAAACTAAATTTTAAATAAATGTATTGAGGCAGCAGTGAATGATACACGTATGGCAGATGGAGGAAGTTTCAAACTTGTTTATTTTCATTTTTAAAAACAGGACCTGTTTAGAATCTGTGATTAAATTTCCGAGTACCATCTTCCCTTTAAAAGTATCCTACTGACCTCTTCATGCGCAAATCATTTTCTCTTTGAGAATTGGAAATTGCGATATGGTTATGGGAAGAAATGCTGAATATAGAGGCTTCCTTCAATGAGGCATCAGATATCTTATTTTAGAAAAATAATGACAATTATTTTTATTTCAGAGAGATTAATTCTCGTATTCGGATGCAGTGCTCATCTTCAACATATGCGAAAGGGGAAGACTAAAGTTTTTGGAGGATGCTAGAGAATCTGCAAAATCAAGCATTTATTGTAAACAGGAAGATTTTTCTGTTGTGTTGTAAACACGACCAGATGTGTGTGTGTGAAATAACCACTGTAATCTTGAATCCCGTGAGTTGGTCCGGAATATTCCGGATTTAATTTCATATATCATTGAAAACATTATTATTGGTTTAGTTGCTTATTAATTAATGGTTAACTTGATAAATAGTTTCATATTATTAATTTAATTAATAATTTTGTTAGTGTTTCTATTTACTGTGTTCGAAAATGAAAACTGTATGGTTGAATTGTGTTATTATCGTAATTATTTTTAATTTCAATTGTCCACCTATCAAAACAGTAGGTTTGAAATGAGTGAGAGTGAAGTGGATGCTCCTGAGACAAGCCAACTTTCAGGCTGTGCCTCAAGTACTTATACCCTTCTACTATATTTACATAAAATTTGCCAGAAATTGACTTTTTTAATACTAAAATAATATCAGAAATAGTTGACGAGAATAGAGAATAAAAATATTACTTAGTTGCTATTTCAAAACCATCCCAATATTCTAAACTTCGTACATGGGGTAAAGACACAGCTGTTGAAAAAATGTATGTTTTTTTTTGCAACATTAATGTTGATAATCATAAACTGACATCTTACTGTCGAGGAACACTGATCAACTGACTGCTCACTAGTACTATAATTTATAAAATTAAGATTCTAGTTGACGGTACCTGATAAATATATTCAAAAAATATTGAGGTCTTTTGAAAACTTGTGCATAAATAAAGGCAAAATTGTGTTCAAAGGATGTTCAATTTTTAAACAATATATTCAATCTAAACCATCACGCCAGTATGGAATTAAAATGTTTTTTTTATGCACTGTAAACAGGCTTCATAATTTATGATGGTGAGGGGACTGACATAACTGACAAAGAATGCCTTGAAGTCCCGAGGGCAAGTAGTAACTAAACATTTTCAGGAAAGGAAACTTTTTGCTAATAATTGTTATGGTAGTCTGCTTGTGTATGATTTTTATTGCAAAAATACAACTATTGTGTGTGGTAAAATTTTTAAATCAAGAAAAAGCACCGCAAAATTAAATAAATTTAAAAGGATGCCAAACGTTAGAGACCTCCGTTGGCTTTAAAACAGTGTGATAAACAGATTGTTCAAATGTTAACAATGTGACGATTCCGTGAAAATGACTGGAAAATGGGGCAATCAATAATTAAACCAAAGTCCATTGTTGTAACGGAAGTATAATTAAGCTTTTTATTTTTAAGGAAAACACACTCTTATTGTGAAGTTGTAATTTTTCAGAACATAGGTCTGTGATATTTAATACAAATTAAATGTATCAATTACAAAGATATACAGAAAAAATCAATTTATTGAAAAAATATTTCTGTTGCTAGCGGGACTCATAAATTGATTTTACCTGTATATCTTTGTAATTCATGGTTTTAATTTGTATTATAATTAAGCTCTTTAATTCTAAATGCACTTGTCACACAGAGTATCTGACACATTGCAACCACATTTTTTTGTAAATTTTTAATCTGCACAACTGTTATAAAACTTCCTTTCATATAACTAAACAAAATATTGAGGCAATCCAAAAAGATTAGGTCATAACTAAATTTCCATTATGATGTAATCTTTCCAAATAAATAAAATTATATTATAAAATTTCTTTGAAATGCATCTACACTGCAAATATTCTAACATCAAACTTACCACATTAGGAAAAAAAAATATTGTAATGCATTTTTACTATAAATATTAAAAGATGCCTTGAAACACAATAATAATTATTTTAAATTGTTAACTTTCTTTTATTAACCACTTAATGAATTAAAATACATCTACCGGTTTTGAAAAATATAATTTTCTTCTTCAGGATGTCATTAATAATCAAACACATATGTTATATTGTTTCTTTAACAGAATCTATTTTTAAAAAACAATAATTAATAAAAAAACAAATTTAGTACCTAACTTAAATTGTTACTTGATGGTACAAAATTACTAGAATAATTTTTAGGAAAAAATTTTAGAATGGGACTAGTTGGTTATTTATAATTTTTTATTAAGGAAAACACATTCTTATTGTGAAGTTGTAATTATTCAGAACATAGGTCTGTGATATTTTAAATACGAAATTAATGTATTAATTATAAATATATACATATAAAATCAATTTTGTCGAAAAATATTGTTTTTATATATCCAGGTTCGTATCCCGGTGACGCAAAAACAATATTTTTCGACAAAATTGATTTTATATGTATATATTTATAATTAATACATTAATTTAGTATTTATAATTTTTTGATTAGTTTTACACATTTTATTTATCTCCAACGATTCCAAATTATTTAATTTATGACCAACACCACTTACATGCAAAATAGACAATCCCAAATTTTGATCAAAACAATGACTTTTTATTTTCTAAATGATTAGAAAATTCTGAAAACCCACACTATTCAAACGTCTCAAATGGTTCTTTACTCTTATATTTCAATTTCAACCTGTTTTACCAATATAAAATACAAATCAAAAAAATAAATAATAACACAATAATAATTAATTGCATATAATGTAAATTGTTTGTTTAATTTCTTCTTTCCCTTCCTTTCCAACTAATTATGTACATATCAGGATTTTCTACAACTTTGGCATTTTGTAGGAATTGTCAGAAATTAAAATTTAAAAATGGAGTAATTTCATCAAGTGTATGTTTCATTTAAAAATAAGCTTCATATAACCATACCCTTCCAACGAATATCTCTAGTTAAACTTGACTTGAATTGGTGTTTAGTTATTCAATTATTTTATAAATTAGAAATCACTTTTTTTTATGATAAACAGAGAAAATCCCTGATTAAACAGTATAAATAAATAAACAATAGTCACATTTCATCTAGTTAAATTTTTTCGAAATGCATTTTGTAAAATATTATTTATTGGCCGGGGTTTAGAACGTCTTCAATCAAGCAGTTAAAAAAAACTATTAAATTTTTAAATGGACTTATAAATCAACAGAAATTTGTATGTTTTCGAGGACTAATACTGAATTTGGTCAATCATAACTAATGAAAAAAATGGGGAATGTATATAAAATGTTTCTTGTTACATTAACTTTTGTATTGTATTTTTTATACAGATTTTCTATAAATTTATAACATTAAGATAGGTATAATGGAATTTGTCAATCACATCAACAATAAGTAAATTAACCTAAAATACTTACAATTTTAATAATAAACACAGAATCATAAATACATATAGTATAAATCACATAAATCACTGACGTATTTAAATATTCATGGCTGCATAAAAACTAGACTATTCCAGTTGGCTGGCTAGTAGATGGTTGCGCAGGTTTAGGTGACATGAATGATGCTGCATTCTGGAATATTTGCTGTTTGACAAAATCTGATGTGACTGATGAAAGATTCTGCTTAGTACCAAATTTGCATTTGATATATCCATATAAATTAGCTCCATTCAATGTTAAGGCTATCATGACTAGAAGCTGAAAGATAAATTAAATCAATTTTAACATAACATGCTTATTACATATATCAACCAATACTCTTATTTATTTAGTAGAGAAAGTGATTATCTAACCCCGATTGCCGTTGCTATGCCCTATGCTGTCGGTACGATCGTTGTTTTGGGAATTGATAAAATTATATTCATACGTAATGCCAGCATCCCTGGCCTATCAGATAGAGAATGAAGAGGGTTTGAATTTCGTGCTAATGGAGATAACTGGAAATAATTCATGGATCAACGAGTATGATCCGGAAACAAAAATTATGCCGAGTGAACATTTTGAGGAAGTAGAAAACATAAAATGTGAAATGATGAGGAACCTGAAGGGCCTAACTGTATTGCTGCTACGGTTTACTATTGTTAAAGTTATGAATGTTTGTTTGCAATGTGAGAGTTTTACTTTATTCAATTATCATAAAAAATTAGAAATAAATAATGGTACAAGACAATTCTGAAATAAATCAATAATTGTGAGGAAAATCTCCATTTCCATTGACTTTCGATACACAATATCTTAATAGCTTATGAAGAACAATTTATGATCGACAATTTTAATTTTTTGGTACATACTATATCCTGTTTTTTTAAGATCAAACTAGACCATCTATATTTATTGAAATCATATGAATTGAATGAATCTTGCATTTGAACCCAATGAAAAAGATTATACCTTTGTAAAGTGCTGACATTATTCATATTTCACAAATCGAGGTTATAAATGAAGGGATTTATGGTAAATTTCAAATAGTTGAACTTTCAAAAATTTGTTGAAGAATGATGTTGCAATATTTGGAAACAAAACACAGTGCGATATATTCAGTTTTTACAATTTCAATATAATCAATATGAAAGATAACAAACTTTGCTCTTCTTAAATTTAAAATCATTAGCACGGAAGGAGTACTTTTTTAGAAAATCTGGTTAATAAGTTGGGAATGTGTACTCACCAGCCACTTAAACTTTAGTCCAAAGAGAGAGATGATGAAGAAAATGCCCCATGCGGCAGGACAGAGAATCAACGCCATCCAGAACATGCGGCTCTCGTGTGGGTTCACCCGCCCCTGTAGGGAGCCCTATCAGTTATATTAACTATTATAATTTAATACAAAACAAAATTTTGTTCAGTTTTTACTGGATTCTCCAATACATTATTGGGTGACACTTATATGAAATAAAAACAAGAGTTTTGAAAGCATTTTATATACTGTAGAGCATTAGTCAATCATAACATGAAACTCCTTCAAATAATTTATCAATATGCACAAGGGTCAGTTTTGTTCATTTTAAAGATTGATATACACGAGGCACAAACTAAACAGATAAATAGGCAACTCATACGATTGTTCAACATACTGTAGAATTCAAGGCCCATTGCATTTTTTAAAATGTTGTAAACAATTAAAATAATTCAATATTTTAATAGACATTTTTTTCAATCGTTAATAATGGGGATATGTGTTACAGTGAATGTGTACTCCCAGTGAAGTTATATTTTCACTGGTATTTTAATGAAATCATAACCAAAAACATTTTTGTGAAATCGCCATTAGCGTGTTTTTGTTTAAATTCTTGTCTAGTTATCAAAATAGTGCTTATTTTAAATATTTTAATCAATACATAGACAATACAATTTTACCAATATGCTTTGAATAAAAGGTCTAAAACTAACACTAACATAACATAAGCAATAATAATCATAATAATAACATAACTAATTTGCAAAACACAGTTATAGGGCAACACATTGTCAGCTAAGGTTAAAATGTTTCGACATCAGATGGCATCAATGACACAAAATCATATCGCATGCGCGACATACACCGGATCATCTGTTTGTGAACAAATACAGTTTCACTGATATTGAGTAATGTAATTGTAAATCAATTGTTTGATGCATTTTAACTGGCAGAGTTAGTGAAATTATAACTTTACTGGTAATACATTCACTATAACATATATAATATTAAAAATTGATAAATAATATAACATTTAAAATGGAAAGTTGTGACAAAAATATGTATTACCTTTCTGGCTTCAAATACCCAATGAGATTTACCATCATCATCGACATAGTTCCACCACCTGAGTCCGACAAGGAGTCTTCCAGTAATATTCTTTACCGTCCAAAAATCAGCAGAAAGCAACAAGATGACACAAACAAAGCTGGCAATAAAAGAGTCTGAAAACCATCCGCAGAGAATGTAGATCACAATGGCTGAACACCGGAACACCAGGTGGAAAAAGACTATGTAGGGGTGGCTGAAATAAAATAGACAAGGATGAATTATGTGTGTATATACATAAGAGTAGAAATAACTTACAAGGGTATTAAAACTATGTGTTAAAAAAATTCAATTGGGATAAAGAATTTCTAAAAACATAATATGTTTGGATTAAATAACTGGTATGTATATAAACACCATTTTGGTAGTTGGAGACATCCATTGTCGAGTTTTAAAGACACTAATTTAATAATCAATAGGTCAGGGGTTCGATGTCATCCCGGGAAATCAATAAATTTATTTTTAGGTTTAGTTAGGAAAATAAAAGAATATTGATGAGATATGTTTTTAAAAAAGAAAACAGTTTTGTTGACGTAATTAAATTACAGGGAATATACATACGTAAAATTCTTATCTGTCAAGTCTTCGTCTCCAAAAGCCACGGTGTCATCATCCAGGAGCGGCACCTGCGGTACACCCTGCTTTCAATAACAAGAAAAATGGAAAGCATTGAGCGAAAAAGCAAAAGCAGCATTATTGTTATGCGAAATTAATTTTTAAAACAGCAAAATAACTTGCTTGCAAAATAAATGTACACATCACCAACGGTTGGCATTACTGAAGAGATGTCAAGAAATAAAACTACGATTAATGTAATGAAATGCATGTAAAAAAGAAATAATCTACAATGGAGTAAGTCGATTAATAGTATTTATTAAGTACATCTACTTTTCAACAGTATTCCAATAAAAAATAATAATAAAAAAACATAAGAAACCTTACCGTGACGGAAGCCATACCAGCCATACTTTGGCAGAAATTCTATCGACTGAAGTAAGCTACGGCTGACGGTATGACATCTGTCAAATGGGTATGTAAAATCCATACGGCCAGTGCTGTATTTACATTCAAACCGTGCTAACTTCAGTAGCAACGATCAGCCGTCATTTTTCTTTATCGTCTCGGCCATTTGTTTCTGTGCAAAATGTCGCCCGCTGTCAAGGGTGGTATTTTATCGCGAAATTCATGAGTCCCGTTGGTGTAAACGTACATATTCGAGCGGCTTTGGAACCCTCGTCGTGTTTATATGTAAATATAAATCGAGTGCTGTGATGGGTGCTAAAGCGAGCACCGCAAACGGTGGGCAGAGTCCGAGGACCAGAACTTTTTCAACGAGCTCGAGTTCGGAAGTAGTCGCAGGCAGCGCCGGTTTCAGCTTGCTGAGAGCTATACCTGGTGTGCAAGTGTCCAGTGACAGGCAGCGGGCCCGGTCACTGTCGTCAGTACCCGACCTGCACGCGTCTCACGAGGCGATCGCAATCCCCGCGAACTCGCAGAGCTACGATGTGTCAGCCGGAGCCAGTCCGGAGACGGACTCCAGCTCGGCCGAGGAGGCTGCAGCAGTCCCCGGGGCCTCCGTGTCCCTGGGTCGCGTGTACGCCGCGCACTCCCTGCCCTCGCACATCTGGTCTTTAAACGGTATGTTTTCTACTTAGTACTTACAATATAAACACATGTGTTTACTGTATACATCGTGGGTATTATGTATTCACCCAGTACCCCTGGTCCGTATCACCGGCTTAATTAGATAATGGTCCAATAACAAAACAATAAGACAAGCGCTGGACTTCCTTATCAAATCAATTGATTGTAAATAAATGACGTCATATCATGTGAAAAATCCGATGTTTACGAATGAAAACAAAAATTGCGAATATTTATAGAAAATATACTCATTTTTGAAGGTGAAACATTTTACTCGATGACACTTTTGTGTACTAGGATATTTTATTACATCATTTTTATTTTTACGTGGAAATATTATTCGTTCATTTTCAATACGCACTTAGTGCATACGTACTGCCGGCTCGCTGTTCTCTGCCTAATATGAATAACAACCAAGTTATGTAATATTATGACATGCTAAATAAGATGTCAATATTCATGACAAATAGACATCTAATCGCCTTAAAATACTCGCGCATAGCGGTGCGGACATTCAGAATGTCAGGCAGTGATTTTTAGTCAATTCAATGCCATAGATTATATTACTTCTGAGTTTTATGTTAATATCTTGCAAATAAAATTAATCTTATTAGTCTTGGTTAATACTATCTAGGTACGAGTAAAGTTATAAAATAACGTTTTAGATTTATGTGCCTACGTAATTAACGAAAAATTTACAAACATTACTTATTTATACGATGACGTATTATTTGTACACAAGCAAAAGTGAAAATGTGTAATGATCTAGGGTTCTGTACACTTCAAAATGTGCTAGGCATGAAAATATCGATTGTTATATTTGAATAAATGGTTAAGATTTAAGATCCTCTAATTAATATAATTTTGACCCTAATATTTTCTCAGAAGTTTAGTAATTCTTGTACGAAAGTTTAAAAATTAGAAAGTCTTTGTCTTCCTGCAGGTCCATTTTTGAGCACCCGTTTCAGTGATTTCGCATCATTCGTACACTGTACGCGACGTAGCCATTGAAGCATTCCTACTTTTAGAAGTTTTTTGACGCTCAGCTTATATAGGTAGTAAAGTTCCTAATTATAACGCCTACGACGCCACACTCCATTTTCATTAACTGCTCCGAAAATTCTTCTGAGGATCCTTCTTTCGTGTTGTTTCATATTTCTTTGTTTGTGTCCAGGTTGCTGACGCGTAGGTAAGCACTGGTTTTGTACATCATCTTTGTTTTTTTGGACATCATGCTCGACTTTAGTTGTTTTTGCAGACTGAAGTAGTGACTATTATTTTCTGTCTGCTAATAGGGATCTCAGATATTTAAATTTTAAACTGTCTCAGAAGAGTAATTTTCGCCAGCAAGTAAAAGCGTTCTTCTGAAGCAATGTATGTACATATACTAAAGGTGTTTTTTTTGGAGGTTTGTGTTTCGAATTGGCAACACTTTTTCCAGTGACAGCCAATTTGACAGCTGATTTGGGCTTAGTTTGGTTTGCCATTTCACCATGAATAGACTTACGCCAGAACAACGCTTGCAAATTGTGCATATTTATTTCGAAAATCGTGGTTTCAGTTCGCGAAACTTACCGTGCGCTACGTATATTTTACGGTCGACATAATCGTCCATTCGACCAAGTAATTCGAATAACCATGGATCGTTTTCACACCACGCATACTCTAATTTATAGTACGGATCCGCAGAAACGTCGTGCAGTGCGCACCGAAGAAGCTGTTTTTTCTTCAAAATGATGCCCGCCAGAACGTTACAGTGAATGGAGAGCACTATAGATCCATGATTACTGACTTTTCCGTTCCCCAATTGAATGGCATTGATGTGGTAAAGCTGTGATTTCATTAAGACGGCGCAAGATGCCGCACAACTCGCGCTACAATCAGTTTACTGAAGGAAACATTCGATGACCGCATAATTTCTTGTATTGGACCTGTAATTGGCCTTCAAGTCATGTGATTTAGCACCTTTGGATTATTTTCTGTGGGAATATGTGAAGTCGCTAGTCTACGCCAATAAGCCAGAGACGATAGACTACTTGGAAGCCAACATTCGTCGCGTTACTGTCGATATACGTCCCCAGCTGCCCTAAAAAGCGGTCGAAAATTGGACAGATTGCGCTTTGTCCATTACCACGATTTTTATTTCATTTTAAAGTTCTATACCTCTAAAAAAACACTCTTTAATACATAACCCATATTTATTGCTGCTATTTTTAGGTTTGAGAATGCATTACGAAGAGTTTCTTGAAATTTTGCAATGATGTCATCGGTATAGGCTAACAGCCGAGTTGAATTTTCGAAAATTATTCCGATGGTGTTGATCCTGGAGTTTTGTATAACTTTTCTAATATTTTGTCGAACGGTTCTTTGTGTTTTATGTCATTGTGTGTTTTAAAAGCTTCTGAAAGATTCGCGTCGATTCCAACTTTGCATTTTACTTGAGACATTGTGAGTTTGGTTAGGTTGATTGGCTACGTCACGCACTGCGTTTGTGTGTACAATGAATTTCAGTTTATACTGTTATAGGCTACCTTTAAGTCAACAGAGAGGTGGTGGGTTTCTCACCGAAGAGGTTAATTCTTAGTTTAGTAAATGATAAATATGTATGTCTCACTTTAAAATAAATTTCTAACAAATTCTCTCAATACAATTACAATTATAGCGTTAACTCTGCTGTGGTTGGACATTTAATTTTAAAAACTAACAAACATTATACAAATCACTTACATTAATTTAACGTCGACCGGTTGCGGTACTATTGTATTTTAAGTACGGACGCACACTAACTGATCAATAAAATAATTTAAGCAAATAAATCAAGAGACCGATCGTCGTTAAATGAATCAATGCAGTTTATACAAAGTTTGTTAGTTTTTAAAATTAATCATTATTATTTTTATTTATTATCTTTGTTTTATTAACCACTTGAATTGAGTTTAAATACATCTATCGGTTTCGAAAAATACCATTTTCTTCTTCAGGATGTCATAACTAACCAAAAATATATAGCATTGTTTCTTCATCAAAATCTATTTTTAAAATTTTTAAAAATGAAAAAAAAAACAATTATTTAAAAAATAAATTTAGTACCTAACTCAAATTGCTGATCAATACAAATTTAGTCGAAGGAAAAAATTTTAGAATAGGACTCGTAGTTAAATTTAGTAAAAAAAAAATTCTGCCAACATAACATTTACCAGCTAAGGTTAAAATGTTCCACACTGCGAGGCGATATTTCTCATCTACGCTTTGACAATAGTAATTTGACGTACCAACAACCCGAAATTGATTTTTAGCCAGGGCGATGGTAAAAATTTACTACTAATCATACAATCGGCCCCAAGTCTTGATATATAATATAACTACATATTATAATAATAGTCCAATCTCTGTCGTGTTAGCTGTACCCGGGGACAATTTTTCTAAAATATAACAATTTAACTGATTAACCTTAAGACGTGATGATCAACCATGGTGTTGAGACAGCAAACAGCAAGAGAAGAAGAAGAAGAAAACGATCCGTAAAAAAGTAATTAAAGTAAATGGGTTGTTCATTCATCGTACGTCCAGTAGAAAACTAATTTTACTCTCCGATTTTCGATGGTAAAATTGTCAATCGTTAGTTAAAAATGGCAGAATCTTTACAGCCGTTTCAAAAGTCATTTGTCACATTAATACTTTGAAAGTTGCAGTTTACGACGATAAATCGTTCAATATCCCACTATTTTAGTTACGAGACTTTGTCCGATGATGACCTCACTGTTTAATTTATATTACCGAAGATTTTTCGCAGGGGAACAAATGAAGTCATAAATAAAACGTAAAATTGCCAATGTTGAATATTTAAAATAAATCAATTTTGGTAAAAATCGCAGGTATTTGATGATTATTCGCCCTGCCAAACTATTAGGCGGGATTAACTTTGACATTAATACATTTGACGTACAGACGCAAACGTGTTTTGCCACTGGCGATGGTTAAAAAATAATTGTAAAATTTTACTACGGTCAAAATTGACTACTGATCGTCTCTAAGGGTTTTTTATTTCTCGAATGGATTTTGATATGTTTAAAGTATTTAAGTCTCATAATCTCGTATAATACAAAAATAAATCTTCGCATTTGAATGCTTTTGTATGAAGTGTGACGATTATGGCGGTGTATAGCGAACGTGTCCTTAAATTTTCAGAGATCGCGTAATAACATGTGGTACATATTTGCTTACACTCCGTTCGTACGTGACTTATAATAATATTATATTTAATTTATTTATATCGCTAATTAAACCATCACGTCCCTGGGCTCAACCGTGGCCTTTTATTTATATATCATATTTGGGATACGTTGTAAAGTAGTGAATCCAATTCCGAGCCTTAATTGCAATCCCGGATTTTGGGATTCGATTTTAATGGTCCCGGTGTCAGTGTCGGACTCATTGTATATTGTAAATGTATTTTAAAAAAATCCAGAAAGAACAAATTGATGTAAGGTAATATTTGAGTGAATCTTTGTTAAAAAAATAACGTAATTAATAATAAATATTGCAAGATTTACAATAATAATTGTCATCATCCACGTCGGTCTCGCCCTCTTAACTATGCTCCTCTACTTTTCTCGGCATCCTGCAGACCTTAGGGCTGTCACCGGAGAAGTGCCTGTTACCTTTTCCACCTGGTCGGTCCAATGGGTAGGGGATCTTCCTCTTCGTCCTTCGACGTAGCCCCCCACAATCACAAAAAAACTCATTCGATTATCACAAAAAATCACCCTGCCCGTTTCATTTTCTAGGCGAATTCAATTATAAGCTTTCTCCAAAACAAACCACACGTAAATAAAATGTCGATGTATTTGAAATTATTCCATCTTTTTAAGTCAGCTGTCAAATCGAACAAAAATTATATGAAAATCGTGGATAGTCAATTTCTATGGTAAGATTTCTTCCTTACCATAGACAGAAGAAAAGAGGACAGATGTCAATATACGATTTCGCTAAAATATTAACCTAGAGATATTAAAAACACGTTCGTTTTTACAGACTTGGCCGTTTAAGCAAGCACTATACGGCCATAATGACACTACTGAAGCTGGCATCTAGCCAGTTATAGATGTAGACGGGGAGCGTAATATTATTATTATTTTTTTGTGTGATGCCCAAGCATCTTTGCGTTACTCTGAGTCTTTAGACCTCTCTTTTGTTAAAAGTCCATGTTTGTCGATGCACTCCAGCCTAGCTTTGTTCTGTAAACAGTTTTTTCGGATGTACCTCCATCTGTGATGATGGAAATTTATTGTCCTGGTGTTGAATAATTATCGTCTTGTTCGAGCTGGGTTCCGTTAACACGAATGACTAACGAGTGAACCGGAGCAGTTTATGATTATTATAAATCAGTTTATCAGCGTAAGATTATTATGTACTCTAGTCTTTGAGACTGAATCTCGTATCTTCAATCCAGCTCTGCCACTTCTCATCTTCTGTTAGTTCTTGCATCACGTTTTGAAGGTCGTCTGGATTGTTTGAGAAGATCATAAAATACGGCTTAAATACTCATACTTAAGTATTTTAAGTGAGGTTGTATCACCTGACGGACATCTTTCTTGATTGGGAACCTGCGAGATGGCTTATGAAGATTAAAGGCTGATGTTGATTTACGTGTTACTGATTATATTTACATAATGTCTACGGATGAGATTTCTCTCGAGCTTTAATTTTTCGACGGAGTTTAGCTTAAAGAACGATACGGACTTCAGCGTGAAGCGAATCATCATCGCGTGTGCTCTCGCTTGGGGATCAGAATAACACTTCTAGTACATATGTACCTTTATTGACTCAGAGATCATCCTGAAGATACTTTTAACAACGTAAGAAAGTAAACAACTTGAGAGTGTCCACAATAGATTTTTTTCTGTTAATTTCTTTAACAATAGAATCGAATGCCTTTTCATAGTTGATAAATCCGATACACAGTGGTATTCTGTATTCTTGGCAGCGCTCTGTGATTTCTCTAACAGCCTGTATGTGGTCTATGGTGTTGAAACCTCCCCCGAATCCTGCTCTGTTTTCTTGGCTGTTTCTCGTCTAATACAGTTTTCCGACGGTTTGAGAGAATTTTAATAAACAGCTATAACAATGTATACTAACCCAAACTATAATATACAATTGCATATGACTAATCAATATGTATTCTATATCTATGGACCAGATCTGACCGTGGAGTGTTTTTAAGGAGTCGAATATATTCTTTATTTATTTATATTAATATTATATTATCAAATTAACAGCTATTAATTAAATTTGCTCCTGGTCAACAACGACTCGAGATACGTGACATCGCTCTGAGTACAATTTTTGTTTAATTTTATATATAATCTGCCAGCCTAAAACGGCTGCTCCATTGCCTATGTAGTTGTAGTTATGTGTATGTGTATGACCAGGGGCGTTCAATGCACCGGTAGATCGAACGCTAGCGCACCACGCCACCGGTTAGACAGTCTGTGGGTAAGGTGTGTGTGGTGACACAAATGCCCGACATAATAATGCGAACAAATAGTTCAAATCCTTTGTTTCAATCCAACGTTCTTCCGAACCATTTCGCTGCTGTTTAGACCGACTCGGAGATACATGACAGGGTTTCGTTTGCACAAATAATTATTCAATCAGTTGGGTTGTTGCGACGGCCGTCCTCCAGCCGCAGATCCACATGTCCAGACAGACTACCACGCGGGTAAATCGAAGGCCAAGATCTCCCAATCCACCGCGTCTACTATATTTTGTTTCCCATCTTCGTCCTTCACCATTACGGCGAAAACCGCTTGGTTTCGCTCCCTTCACCACGGCCCGTGCGGAAGTTCTCCCTTCGACCGCGTTAGCTCTGGTCGGTAAAGCAGCGCTCTGTATGCCGCACATTTGAAATGTGACATCACAGAATACATTCAAATAAGCTGGAGGCGGATGTCATTTCTGGGAAATAAATTAAAATTTAATATTTATTTGATAGAACATTATGATATACAGTTGATTCCTTGCTTAATTGGGACACATCGGGACTATGACATTTACCCGATTAAGCGGCTGCCCCAATTAACCAAAGCGAGCGTAAAATTAAACAATGAATATTTTTCTTTAAATACGTCGGACTCTCTTCATTACCTTTCTGCATATAATAACGCCATAACCTGGCTATAATTTTTACTTATAGTCACAATTGTATCTTAACCATTATCGTCTTCTTCATCTAATTTTTGATGTTGCGATTCAATGACTTCAACAATTGCATCCTCACACTTTCCATTTTCATCGTAACATGGTAAATTGTTATCTATTGTCAAAAATTCTTGATAATTAACAGTAGTAACTTCATTCCTCAAAATTTTGAGGGTGTCTAAAAGGGTTAAAGCTGCAAACACCAAAGCAATTTTGTATGGTGTTGGTTTTTATAGCTCGCCAACTGTATTGCAATCAGCGACAAACTGTCTCTATGCAAAAAGGAAATTTTTGCACTAATTTTTGGTAAACGTTATATGTTAGTAATGAGAAAACAACTTTGTTTAAACCAACGTATAATATAAAATGTTGCCACATAGTAAATTTGCATTTATTAAAGAAATATTATTATATGTATTGTGATTTTAAATTTACTGCTCCAATTTTGTTGTCCCAGTGTTCCAGTTAAGGGATGTAAATTACTGTTAGTTCCTTGGTTTGGTTTCCGTTCCTTGAGATTTGGCCCAAGTATTAAAATCTGAATAATAATTACACAACGAATGTTTAACGTATTAATATTTAGTTTAGATTTATTTCTGTTTAAATTCTAACCCAACTTAACGGCACTGTAGGTACATAAAATTTTTTTTTTATTCCTTATTAACAGCGTTGTACATTTATCGTAAATATAAATAGCATAAAGACGAAAATATAAATTTAGTGTGGTTTAAATCTATTGCAATAATACTTCTAGTTGATGTTAACAGAATGAATTTTATTAACAATCTACTAGAAATATGATAGATGAGACCATTCCTGTTATCTTTCCGCCACTGACGACTGACTCAATTTATATTGTTATCTTTTGTTCTCATTCTAATACGGATGATTATTTGTTTATATACGCACATGAATCCAGTAGTCCGTCTAGTGAAGAAATAAATTGAGAAGGTCGAGGCTGCGTATTATGTTTCAGATTTTTTTTTTATTATGTTTCATAATTTTAATACCTTGATTATTTCTTCGTATAAGGGCTAAAGGTTTCAGTGAGAATAGTTAGTAGATATCCACTTCTTTGTAAGACTGACCTTTAGTCGAGCCGCCTCGTATCACAGTACTTAGTTTTCTAGAGTAACCTTTCAAAAATATTTCGACCTTACCCTTGAGTAATAAACTTGCCTTAGAGAAACCGTACGTAGTATCTTCGGTCCGTGAGACTATTTTAATTATATAAATTCGTATAACAGTTTATTATGGCCACCCCCAAATATTATTAATTCATTCAATGTTGTGGGTTTTTATCGTGCATTTACTGATTTTTTTGACTGAATTTATTTTTTAAATCAAAATATAGTCAGCAGTTTTGGCCAGGTTTTAGTTTTGCATTGGTTTATATTGGAGTGCGAGCGGATCATTTTAAATTTTAATTTTTTCTTAAGTTTTGTATGGGAAGATGGTAAAGTGAGTACGAAATTTTACTTAATTATGATTTATTGTGCTTTTACTACATTTTTTGATACTTTTGTTTGTTTAAATGACAGATTATTGACATTACAATATTGAACTAGTAATATTATAAATATTTTAATTTTTTTTTAGTTAATATCTGTTATGTTTGGCTATTTTTCTCAGGGTTCAATCTGTCATCTAGCCTTACGATTATCTCAATCGATTATCAAATAAAATATTCAATACCGCTATTCACCAGACAACAGGTGGCTGGTTATGTCTGGTGACGTGTCCCCCTTCCTCGGGCCAAGGTGCGGAAAGTCGCCCGCGGTTGTTGACTAAATTTCTTTATATATGAAAAAAAAAAAAAAACTTGTAAACAAATTCCACGACGATGAAATGTTTGACTGAGATCATTGTGAATTAAAATGCGTTAATTCCATTTTAATGGAAGTCACTTGAATCCTATTTTCATGGCAAGCTCACTTTTCATAGCTGAGATCTGGTACGTATACTGAGACGTAAGACGGTAAGATCGGAGAGCTTCACATCATTCAATTGTTTCAGTTCACGCTTGTATGTCAGACGTCAAATGGTAATCCGTTGATTCTTAATGTTCTGTTCGTCCGTTGGATGTATTTGAGTTAACACTGAATAAATGTATTTGATTTTACGCCACTATTCAGTTTGTCCAACTTCCACAATAAATAGTTATGGGCATCTATGGTTCTAGCAAACGTTTATGTGTACGGGTTAGAATTTTTGTCTCTTTCTATCATTGTCAAGCTGATCTTTGAGTTTATCTCAACTAAATCTCAAAGATTTATCTCATCGTATCTCATCTCGTGGACACGGGTCATTAGGTGTAGATGGCAGGTTATTGCGCCGCTTTCATATTATTGTCATCATCCTGGTGTATTGTTTTCCATACAATATCACCGAGACAATTTGGGGGTTAAAAACTCCCGGACATTTGATCACTAGCCGAGTATCTTAGCACTAGACTAGCATGCATAATTGTTAATTTCCACGTAAGTACATTGTCATTTTGTTATCTCAATTTTGTATTGAAAAAAACCAACGGCGTTGGTAAAGTGGATACGCTCGCCACAAAAGTGAATCGCGTTGAAATTCCTTCATACATACATAAAAATGTATTTTTTTTGTGTTGTTCGGTTACTTTGGCACGAAATGAGTGTGGTTCCTCACCAACTTTGGCGAATATGTGATGTTATAATCCGTGACAGTCCGACTCCAATGGCAAGGCCACACTGACCTAAGATACACCAATCTAGGCAGCAACGATTATAGATTCCGGGTTCATTGGGGTCTTCGATCAAAGTGTTTGTTTTGTTCTCCGCGGTATTTTCGATGTATTACAATTATTCCAATTCGTATAATTTTTTATTACGTTTCTTTTATACATTACGTTCCGAGTGGGAGAGACAAATTTACAACTGCTACATATGTTACAAATTTAATATTACACGATGCGATGGTCGATTTTGAATAACGACTATTTCAGTAAATAATATTATAAAAAAGGTTACGGTAAAAAGTGTAAATCAAAATGCACAGTTAATTTTTTATTATCCTATAAATTGGAATTACGCCAGAATTCACTTATTTAAGTTCACTTTCAGTAATTAATCTTAATTTATTTCATATTTTCTTAATTCTAATACCAATGAAATTTTTTAGTTATTATTTCAATTATTTTTTTCAAGTATTTTTGCCCGAGGACCAATAATGATTCCAAGTAATTCCATAATTTTAACCCTTTCTACCCTGACGGTACTTTAAAGCACAATCTACTTTAACTAGTCGTAAATTTTTCGTTTTTGTAAACTGATTATCGAGAATACACCCTTAAAGTTGTTTTAGACCAGTTCATATTTTTTTTACGCACTACATCCCGGGTGGTTTTTTTTTTTTACGGTTATTTTATTTCATAATGCAATAAACAGGGCTTTGACATTGACCGTTAAAGAAATCAATACGTTTGAGTTTTACATATATCCAAGGCCGAGCCCAACGATTAAGTAATAATAAAAGAGTGGGGTTGGGTTTGCGCGTAGCAACCACATATGCATATCTACAGCTACAAGGTACTAAAGCTGGGACCTCAAAGTTGTTGTCGAATTGTGCTCTCGAAAGTTTGTTTTAAGAAGTCAAAGTTATGCTATGATAATAGAACTAACTTAAAAAGCCGCTAGTTGAATATGATTCTCTGATATTTGTCGTCAATGGCGAGTGTCCTGATCACTCGGTTACGCAAACCAGTTCAGATCAAAAACATATTTTTATTACTGTTACAAACCATTGTAGACAGTTCTACAAATACATATATTTAGAGAACGTTAAATTCACGGAAAGAAAATATAATGATTAAGTTATCAACATAGCTGAGCCAACGTGAAAAAACGCCACAACATTTAAAAATAAAATGCTACAATATCGAAAGTACATTCGATATTTTAAATATAATTATTCCACAAGGCGCATAAATCTTAAGATAAACTAATCCAGTGGAATCCGGTTCTAGCGGGCAAATGGGACCGATTTAATTAGAGCAATAGTAAACTAATTATTGTAACTTATATTTTTTTATTACAATTATCATTATGATTCATTTAAATGTATCTTGAAGCATCGAACTTTTAAAGAATTTCTAATTATAAAAAGTTATATTTTGCCACTACTAGCTTACGTTGAACAAACGGCCATCTTGGAACGAATTTTTAATTTTTTTTCACCAACTCATTTTTATTTTTTAAATGTCATTTCTATTTTACGAATGATTTGTGATATTTACTCGTTTTCACAAATCTAAAAACATATTTATTTATCTTATTAATATGCATGTTTGCCAAGAGTTAAGTCAATATTAGTATGCGTTTTTTTTTGTTCGAATTGAAAAAATCAAAAAATAAAATAAGATCCTCTTTCAAACGATCTAGTTGAGCACAGTGCATGTCTGTCGCATTTGTCTGCCTTTAATTGAATAGTTCATAATGAATCACGCCCTTTATATCTCACCAAATGCATAACATTATCTTCTTAGAGTTGGAGTTGTGATTGATTGGCGTTCGACCACTGCCTATTATGTTTTGTGTCTCCAGTGACAATACGACTCAAAAATTATTAATTCTGTTCTCTAATCATTAATGACTTAAAGATTGAAATGCGCTGCGCGAGGTTCACTTCTGACAATTTATGAGGTGCCTATTTTCCGCAAATTGACGCCTTTCCCAATTCTTTTAAATGCCTGTGAGCTGATGTAGGAGGCATATTAAATACCTCTGCCGTACTATTAATTTCGGATCTAATATTGTATCTGCTTCGACAGCTACTCTAATATCGTCGCTTTAGGGCCTACCTGACCTTGGTAGAACAACAATGTCAAAATTTCCGGAGCGAAATTTCTTGAAACTTTCTTAGTATAACTGCATCCCAACGCATTGCATCACAAATATTTTTAACTGCTATTGTCGCATCATGTCCAAGTTGAAACTCATAAAGCATAATACATATAGCGTAATTGAATTTCTTTCATCTCCACTGCCATTGTATTTTTATATATATAAAAATTTTAAAGTATATTTTTTTTTTATCCCGTTACTAAAGAGAATCACCGACACGACCACTGTTGACGGATACCGAAGGAATACTATAAATATCTTTAGTTTACAAAAAGTTATGCATTTGAGCAAATGTAAAAAAAAACCAGCAAAGACTTATAGAACGACCTAATAAGTTAATAGCGACGAGGCTAAACATTATCGCAAATCGGATCAAAGATTCGTTTCAAAATTTTGTGCTCAAACACAATTTGCAATTTTATAAGTTTCTATTTCGTATATCACAGTACTGTTCTAAAAATCCACCCATTAAAATTATAACGTCTCAGCTACGTACTAGATGTACGTAGGTAATTAAATATTTATTTTATTATCGATTGATTAATTCGAAAGGCACTATTACATTCCACATAACATCATTAGAATATTTTTTATTTATTATCTTTGTTATATTAACCACTGAATTGAGTTTAAATACATCTACCGGTTTCGAAAAATACTATTTTCTTCTTCAGGATGTCATAACTAAAAATATATATCATTGTTTCTTCACCAGAATCTATTTTTAAAAAAATAACAATTATTTATTTAGTTATGACATCCTGAAGAAGAAAATGGTATTTTTCGAAACCGGTAGATGTATTTAAACTCAATTCAGTGGTTAATAAAACAAATATAATAAATAAAAAATATGAATTTTAACCACAAAGTTAATATTGCTAATTTTGAAAGTATCATTATGATACGCTCATTAAATGAGTATTTTCTGGAAGCTCTTGGAAGGAAGTCTCGAATGTGATAAAACTAACTATTTGATTCGCCCATGTTTCCTAAGCACTTGGAGCACTTTCACGTTTTGGAGCGACGTTTTCAGAACACATCGTTGATCGAAACCTATCTCACTTTTGTCATACAATGTCACCAGTCATAATAATAACCGATTTATGTAACGTGTTTATTTCTGAAATTCTGTGAACGATTCAAATTGATGCGATTCTTTTTTTAAATGTCTACGCGAACTGAAAAGCGAGCGTACAGAAAACCTTGAATAGGTTTTTGTTAAATTTTAATATAATATATTTAGAATATATTTATTCGGCGGGGCACCACAGTACAATTTGTCAAGAGCTTTTAGGAATTTTCTAACGTGTTAAAAGTAGCGCGTTAGAAAATTTCGCAAGTTTCTAAAGCATTTTTATGTGATCTCACTTTTACCTTGTGTTTTATTTTCACCTTCACCGGTACCAGGATTGATACCAGGTGCCTGTCGTTATATTCCCGCCTATCGCGAGGTTCGGTTCTCTGCCAGGGAGTTTATTTAATTCATATTTTTTCGAGCCAGGATAAATATTATACGTAGACCTGGTGCATGTATCCTGTTCGAGACACGTTACGCAATGGAATTGTACAAAAATAATATTTTAATAAATAATTTTTAACAAAAGCAATTATTTTAAATGTGGAACATCATTAAAAGACACAATAAATGTGTGGGTACTAACCCTATACTTTTTCACTATCAAAATTCATAGCATAAGAAAAATGTTAAGGAGAAATTGATAAATAACATCATAATATTTTGTTATGCTATTTTATAATGGTTATAAAAATGGGTTACATCTCGTAAAAATGTATTCATTCAAAGTTTGTACCATTCTGCAGTGGCGTATCAAATTGCCGGGTCCCCGGGCATTATTATCGATTTAGCTTCATGCACTATTAAATTTATTATTCATGGTCGTTAAAATGATTTTAATATATCCTCGTATTTATGTCTCACTGCACTATTATCTTTTAGAACAACCTAACCTTTTTTTGTCAGCATAACTTAAACTTTAAATTATGTCTCCTATATATTGTTTCATTTTTAGCGAAACATAACATAAATCTCTTCCATATAAAAAAAAAACAATTTGAAATATTAGAAATACTGAGGGTAATACAATAATATATATAGACACTTCTCGAATTAAAATAGTTGGCGTTGCGTAGACATTTAACAAAGTTATACAAATGGATTATAAATATGTTCTCTTTGAGTGGATTATATATTGTAAATTATGATTAATACAGCATCTAAAGGGCGTTGGAAAGTTTTTAAATTCATTAAATGCCTTTCTTACTTCTGGAATGGTTCCGGAATAGGGTGGGTCTCTTCCAGGGCCCTTTACAAAAAAAAAAAGATACTCTTGTACTGGAATTTTGTTTACATATTAGGAATAATTAAGTTGTGAAAGTTAGATATTTTTTTTCTTTTTTAGTTTAGTTAGTGATCTTGTTCAACGGGCTCCCGGGCAGTTGCCCAAGCGGTAGCTACACCACTGATTTACATAATTCTAGTTTTTTTTGTTATAAAACGTATGTGATTCAATTTAGTGACTACACGATATCGTACAATCAAATGACACTCAAGAGCAATGTTTATTTGATACATTAATGTTCTGTTAAATTTCATCTAATTGCCAGTATTATCAACACGAAATCGATTTCACACTTCTGAGGCTGCTTTAAAGCAATGCCACGTGGTCTTAATCAGTCGAGATGATTATTGATTGTTTTTTCTAAGGCTACCAACTAATTGACGGCATTTACAGTTGGGCTGATAATTGACATAATCAGCGACAGGTGTTCCTCGACGCCGATAATATTTTTAATACTTTTTTAAATTTATTTATAAATAAATGCCACAAAAAAAAAAACTTTCTTCTTTTAAATAGGTAATTCACCCTTCAAGAGTAATTAGTGCCATTAATCAAGTTAAAACTTTATTTTATAGAACAAAGTACCATAATATTATAGAATAGGAAATATTATATTACAAGTCAATACCGTTGTTGTTTAAAAAGTTTAAAATTTTTTTCTATAATATAGATTAAATGTGGCGAGTTAAGGGAAAGAAAATGACACATGTTAACCGTGAGATGAAAATTGCCATTGACGAAATTACTGTAAAAAAAAACCTGTGATCCGCAATGAACAGGCAAAAAAGATATGGTCGAGGGTTTCCTCCTCGGAACCACACTCGGGGAATTCACAAATCGGGGAATCTATTAAATTCAATCTGAATAAATGTGAGGCTACCTGGCGATGCCCAATTCTTATTCCAGAGATATTTGATATTGTTCATTGGAGATTTTCCTTTTGGAGGACCAGGGAGTGCGGGAAATAGATATTTGAATTATTCTAAGCCGATTACCCTTATGATTATTTGGATCCATCCATTGTGCAGTACAAATAAACTACTTTATAAATGTCAATAAAATACAATTATCTTTCATAAGCCCGAATTCCTCGAACTGAGTGAGACTCTTATTTATTATATTTCTTGATGTGTCCTCACCGCCAATGGTGATCACTGCGCGGCCATGGCCAGTGCTTCCTGAGTTGATAAAACAGAAAAAAGAAGAGTTTGTTGTGTCCATTATACCTTTTCTCGGTACAATTCATCGATTGCTAATTAACTTAGTTAAAATTTGACCTGAGAAAATATTATTAAAGTCTTGATTTACCTTATCCTAAGTATATTTCTAGAAAATGTAGTTGTCATAAAATATTTGTATTTTACTTACTAATAATTACTTCTGATCTGATAGTTATACATCGGTTGATGCCGCGCACGCGCGAATGTTACACATCTAACTTGCTAACGATTGGCCACATGCCGCGCGTACGCGATAGTGTGAAATAATTTTTTTGTTGAAATATAATGTTTTTATTTGTATATTGGAATTACAACAAACTATAATTATATGTTGTTTAGCAATATTTTTATTATTTTTTAATATACAGATTATCAACATGTCGTTAATGATCTTGATACTCTCCTATAAATATATCAAAATAAAATCTAAAAACATTTTAAGAGAAATGGGAATAACATTTACTGAATACATTTTTTTTGTAAGTGAAAAATTAGAAACGCTTAAAATTGTAAAGTAAAAATATATTATTAAGAGAACACATTCTTATTGCGAAGTTGTAATTATTCAGAACATAGATCTGTGATATTTTAAATACTAATTAAATGTATTAATTAGAAAGATATACATATAAAATCAATTTTATCGAAAAATATTGTTGTTAATACCGGGATTCGAAGCTGGATCTCTTCCAATCTGGGGAACGTGCATTAACCGATTATGCTATACCAACACAGTGAATTGACGACAAATTTTCTAACCTATATGCTACACTTTCCAAATTAACACATCGATTGTAACAATGATTGTTAATTGATTATTCGTGATTCTTCGAGCAATCACTGGTATAAAATCAATTTTATAGAAAAATATTGTTTTTGCTACCGGGATTCGAACCTGGATATCTTTCCAATCCTTAAAATAAAATAAATGTAGACGGCTTTCAAATAATGAAAGGATTGATGTATTGATTTGAAAAGTGTAACACATAGGTTCGAAAATTTGTCGTCAAAAGTACTGTCTGCGGTAGCATAGTTTGTTAATGCACCTTTCCCGGATTGGAAAGAGATCCAGTTTTGAATCCCGGTAACAAAAACAATATATTTCGATAAAATTGATTTCATATGTATATTTTTCTAATTAATACATTTAATTAGTATCTAAAAACGTATGTTACAATTTGACGATTAAGAATGATATTAAAATTACCGCATGGATTCCAAGGTTAACGGTGTTGGACCATGTGACGTGCGGCAGTACCATTATTTAACCGTTTTAGTGCTAAGCAATTTTCAATACAAACGATCGCAGCGCTTTTGCGACGCGTAGCATTCAAACGGTTAATAATATTATTGTTTACGCTGTCGTCGATTTTATTAAATATTTTATATTGCGGCACATGATTATTTTATTGTTTGATTCAATTTAGTTCTACTCGTATATGGTATAGTATTGGATAATGATCGGCAAATGTGTCTTGACTTTATTACTCAATTTGTATAATGTCAATTAATTTAATTTGTTTACTGTTGAAAATAGACGGCCCTCTTCATACAATGACAGCAAATAATGTTTAGTTTTAAATCATTCTTCATCATTGGTCGGTACAGTGCGCCTTTATTTCATCAGACTCCCATGTTTGGCCTCATATTTATATCCAAATAACAAACGAAAAAATCCTCAATCGAATTCAAATTCTTATTCCGAAACCAGTTTTTTTCGAGAGATCTGTTAATGACCTTGCGGCTTCGCCAAAATGCAGTGCACAAATGGGCCGTTCCAGCCGTGCGGTTCGGAGCAGCGCCCCCGATCCGGGAAATGGTTTCGCAGTGGGACCTTCCGTGCATTTCCCGGCAAGTCTGCGCGCGGACGGGAATAGCACGGGTCCCGCGTGTATTTCGGATCGGGCCGTTGCCGTCTCCTCGTGCGCGCCCGATGCCAGGGGTTCTCTAGGCGCTTGGAAAAGCTTTCAGCATCCGATAGCGTTATATCGATTTAGTTTACGCGCCTGGTGTATATTTTATTTACTAGAAATACATACCATTAGATTTTACCGTTTTGCGTACTCCGACATCTCTTAATTGTGGGTAAATGTAGCGGAAACATGATCACTGGGCCGAATAGGCGGGAAGGTGATTTATTTAAATGTACGAAAATGGATGTGAGATAAATCGATGGGGGAATGTGAGTTTCACACAGACCACTAAATATATAGACATGAACTATCGCAAATTTTTTATCCCAATATTTTCATTTTGATACCATTTACGCAATCAAATAGCTCCGCGACTCGATTGGAACGAAAATTTAAACGCTGACAATATAATATGCATTAATGTATAAAAAATTCTTTATTTTATTAAGCTTGAGCTAAACGAAACCGGTTGGCGTGTTATAAAATTCGTGGTTTCATACATCGTGTTTACATAAAGATTTGATTTTCGAAGAGTAAATACTTTTATTATTTCATAAATGTGTTAAACTATCGGATTTATGTTTCCACCAAGAATGTGTGTATAGTGCCCCTCGTCCCGCAACTAATGTTCTGAACTCCTCTCCTATATGTACACTTTATTTCATGTCTATTCATTTGCTGGTCTGTGGAGTTTCAACATTTTATTTACATATACGATAAAGGAATACGGTCTCGATAATTGTTCCTTGAAGAATTCAGAAATTCGATGTTGAGGCATTACTTGGTCTTCTTTTTACGAATTGCTGCCTGTTTTGGATTTTGTTTAGAATTTGTTTTTTTTCTGTAGATCGTTTGAAAGTTACGTTTTGTTGACAATCTTTTCATTTTTTTTTTATTTGGGACAATTCGTCGTTCATCTTTCAAAAAGATGTTATCTCGTTTTTGGTTAAAATTGAGTTACGACTGGAGTTTACATCGCCCATAATCCATTCAAACATGCATATCTGAATTTTATTCCAATGAAGTAATATTACATAAAAACATTTCGACGTAACCACTCTTACGATGTGTCATACTTACAAATGACAGTAATAAGTAATATTTATGGAATAAATACACTATAAACATATCCGTAGAAATCGACAAGATTATTTCTTGTATCAGTGAAATATTCCACACAATTTGTTAATAAATTGTCGTTGTAAAATCAACAAATTCGAGATACGCCTCTTTGAAAGATGGACGACGAATTGCTAATTAAAAAAAAATTGCCTTTATGACAATATTCCTTTTTTCAATGTGAAAAATAAAATCCTTTTAAAAGGGGTATGCCTTAAGTAATAGAATTTACAATATTTTATATATACTCGTACTATAATTGAACTGTTAATATATCATCATCAGCCGCTTTCTATCCACTGCAGGATAAAGGCCTCCCAATTGTCTCCCACTTTTCTCTGTCCGTTGTTATTCGTACAGTTTAACAATTTCATCAGTTCAGCGGATTTTCGGAAGGCTTAAAGGTAAATAATATTATAATAATAAGTTATGATTATCTATGACATGGATTAGATGATTATCTATGACATGGATTAGATGATTATCTATGACATGGATTAGATAATTATCTATGACATGGATTAGATCGAGCACTAATTGTTCAAGCAGATAGTATGTACGAGACCTATGATTGAACTAAGTTGTTAGCTAAGATTGAACTGAGATAAATTGTCTGCACTCTTCAAAACTTGCAGATTATCGGTAACGCGAGGTAACTTGCGCCAGGTTTTGTATTAATTTAAAAATTGTAATTAAAGACAGGCATCGTATTTTATTATGTTTAGTCTTATGTCGAATTTTATTATGTTTAGTTTTTATATATATATATATATATATATATATATATATATAAACTTAAACTTTATATATATATAAAGTTAAGTTTACAATCGTTTATACTAAACACATACATTTTAATATTGTGACCGGACAGATGTGTGTGATACGCCACTTTCATTTATTTTTAATTGAAAATAATGAAACTTTTTCCGGTGGGTCGGTTTACACTTTTCAATCGACCGCTGATGTACGTATTGGTATATTAATATATTTAGTATCAATAATAAATTGATTAATTGTTTATACAAATGGAGTTGCGTTAGGCTTGTGCGACCCTGATGTGCTGTGCCTGAACTTCTGACATTACAGATGTGATGGACCTAATTAAATGTCAAATTTAAAACGGACAGCTTTGACGCGTGCTATATTTCGGTGATTTTCAAGGCAAATGTACCTAAAATCTAAATATATCAATTGTTGAGTTTCATATTATAAGATATTTCGGGGAATTGGATAAAAATACGAGGCACTAACAATACGATGTCTATGTTTTGTATTTTATTTTAATAAATTTATTGTAGTAACTAAAAATTTTGTAAACTTTACCTCTCTCGATACCGAAATGTAGCCATTGTTCACTATGTTTTATATATATATATATATATATATGTAAAAATTATGTATGAAATAGTAGGCCACTCGCTTTTTGCCCTTTTCTCTTGAATAACTTTCCAGCCAGTAATCAGCTGTAATATTTTGAATACTGGGTTTAAGCGACCAACTAGATTTCCAGAAGAGTTTATAGCATTTAAAATATAAGGCCAGTATAGGATTTTTGAATTTAAAATATCTATAACACTTACAATAGATATGTATTTTACACTATAATTTGTGCTTTAGATATCAGATTTATGTGACATTTATTTTCATCGAAACTGTGTTTTTTTCCAAAGAATATTGCAGTTTTCCAGGTCACATTCACTATAAATAATAGACACGATTGAAGCATTAAAATAAATATTTGCGGTAATTTAAATAAAAATCAAACATGAACCACAAATAAAATAATTATTTTGATGCGATCTCACAATTCTTTTGTCCCGTTTCAACGTAGTTTGCGGGGAAAAGCTACCAGGAAAGTAGGCCGACGGTAAAGCTCGCGCGGCGGGCCGCCGCCGCGGAAACTGTAAGGGTATCGTCATAGGTTTTTACGCGGGCGCGCAGTCTGGCGGCCCCCACCCCCTCGCTAGGTCCCTCGCTCCCCACCCACACCGGGCTCGGGGCCATCGATCGCCACCTCCCCTCCCTCCTGCTCTCCGGGTCGGTAGCTCCGTCCCGTCGCCGCGCGGCAAACCGTCCTCCTCAGCCATCGTGGGTATCCGCCGTTAGTTCGCCATCCTCCGCTCCCGCTGCACTCCTGGTAATTCTATTTCATTGAACGCCCTCTTTGTTTTCCGCAACTAACTAACTAAGCAGAGCTAGCTGTCTTTCGTTTTATCTTTTCTGCTCGTCTCACAGTTGAATGTTTATGACTAACTTTATCATTATTTAACAATGGTTTCTTTAATTTCTCTTATAAACACATTATTTGACTCCCGAGTCTGTGTTCAGACATTGTATTTTCATATTTCAGAACTAACTTTTCGTACATTTTGTGCATTATTTTGTATTCAATAATTTTGTTTGTATTTAATATGATATATTTTTGAAATGTTTTTAGATAATGTTTTATATAATTTTATACTAGAGATTATTTTTAAATTGTGACCGTGGACATGCGTTCTTCTGCTTTTAATTAATATTATTAATTAACTATAGAACTATCAAAATTATTATAACTTAATAAGAAGTTATTAAGAAAATTCTAATGTACGACAATTTGTAAAAAGTGCTTTTTATCTATGCAAGTGAAATCAATCTAAATAATAGTGATTCGTAACGTATTCGGTTCATAAATTATGTACACTTAGTGTCTTGTCTAATCTGTTACTATTCTAAGCTGTTACTTTCGACTTCTGTCAAAATTGAACAATTTTTAAGTTGTTAACCTGTTTTGAAGTCTGAGATTAGCCTTTTTAATCATAAATCTCATTGTTTATGGTTATTTTTTGAAATGTGTAGATGCATTTTTTTTTTGATGTTCCGCCAAATGATGTTAGCGCTTTCTTTTAAGCTCGCCGCTCTTCACTGCAAACACTATTTTCTCCGTTCATTAAAAAAAAAAAATCTCTAACCTTGTAATATATTTTCTAAGTGGCACAGCTTATTTGTAGGCCGGTGATGTGACGCTCTTCGTTGAAAGGTCTAGGTCGTGACGAAGTCATTATATTATTTATTTAATTAACGAAAGCTTCAACTTAAATACAATACATTTTTAGCCCCCCACATTTCGTGAATCGAGTTCCTTGAACTTATTTTCTGATCGACGGAATTAAATGTTGTTCAATTTGGCGTTTTGTCTGTGCGATATACGCACGTACCATTTCTGGTGTGCGATGCAAGCGTGTTGGACTGCATCTTCATCGATCGTTTCTTAACGAATGCATGCATGCTGTTCTCGAGGAAATTGATCGTTAAGCCGAAGCTTGTATGCTAATAACACACGTAGCGAGGCAAATGCTTTATGCGCTGTTGACCGAAAATTACTCGGGTTATGTGAACGGTATTTAAGTAACTCAGATTATAAGATACACAGTCTTTATGATTCTTATAATCACCGACAAGTATTCGACTATTATCATTACAGGTATCGTTTTGTTACGAACTATAATACGTTAATAGTTGATGTTTCAAATAACGTCAAAACTATTAATTTATATCTATTTAAAAATTTTCAACAAATTTAGATAAATCACGTAGATAAATCTATTTGTTGAAAAAGCAAAACCTTTATATTGCCGGTAGAGACTTTTAACTTATTATATTACGATGATATGCACAGAAGTCGCCAATTCTAGTAAATTCCGGGCGCTCAAAGATTTTTGAGAAACACACTTAGCCAACGCATATAGATGAAATTTTGCGACTTTAATAAAAAATTTCTGTGCATACTTTTAGGTGATTTATCAAAATTTATATAATGTGATATAAATAATAACGCAACATATTCATTTCTTGATATTAGAATTGTTTTTTTAACTAACATGGCACTGTTATGCAATTCGTGTTATTTCGCTTGCGCTTATCTTATACATACAAACTGAAGTCTTCACCTGAAGTCCTACTTAACAAAATAATCATCATTTTTGCCATGACTTTTGAGCCACGCTATTCTGTTCTTAACCCTTAACATGAAGTGTTCGTAATTTCAAGCAACTCTTGCACATGTATTCACATAATATTATTTACCTTCGTAATATATCTTGCGTTTGTGTAACACAGCCGTCCGCCATGTACAGACGCTATCCGTCCTTCTACTACTCGAGGGTGTCTTCATCCCTGCTGTCCTCGTCTGCCTCGTACAGGAGTCGAGTCAGCGGACTTCCGGCTCCGGCAGCGGCCGTCACCGGCACCGCAGCAGGGGCAACATCAGAGAAAGGTATCACCGGGGCACCCATCACCACACCCTTAAAACGCTCCTCTCCAAAAGCTATACTTTTCACGCGTTGAATACGGTTATTTTATTTTTTTTAAATGTAGGTGATCAATCTGACTTATTATTTTCAAAATAAATTGAAATAATTTGAATTGCTACTGGTGAGATTTCCTTTCCCGGCTCTTATTATCAATGGTGGTCGGTCCTTCCACTAACCGCGCCACTGCACAAGTCGTTTAATATTTATTTTTTCAGTTGATCCATGTTTTTAAATATTTCATAACGATTTCAACATTTCTGTTAAAATTAAAACAAATTAAATTAACCATTTGAAAAAAACGAATCTATTGAAAAAAATATAAAAATATAACCGTTAACTTTCGACTTTACATGTGTTCCTTCTATTTTAGTGTGCAATCTATTATTTGCTATTTTTTATTTATTTGCAATGTATCTCAAAAACATTGACATGACGCTAGGACTTCAAATCCCCATTCAATACATCTTTAATAGGAAATTATAGGTACTCGCGAAAATATAATATACGCATATACAATTGAAAATTCCACTTGAAAGTAATTGGCAACTCACTAATAAAGTTCCGGGTTCGACTCCCGGTAATACTATGTATTTTTTCGATATGTCCATTTATATGTATCTTTTTGAGTGAATCGTCAAATTTATTTTAATCAAAGAAATATATGATTTCATTAAAAATCATAATATTCTTTAAAAACACTTTTTATTCCTGCCCCCACTACCTTATACAGAAATTTAATTACATTTATAATTATCGTCGAGCTTTTTCAATTTCTCGCCGCTTCCTTTGTTCCCCCAACCAGATAAATATCATTTAAAGCGTCCAATTATAACCGGCCGCGAACCACTAACCGAGTACCTAATTTCAAACGCGCATTCTTTGTTCAAAGTTTGCTCAGCGTATATTTTGTTAAATTAATTTTATAATTATTGTAAAGTACCAAAAAAATCTTGTTAACGTCTTAGATTGTGTTTGCTGTATAAAGTCCATGCGCGTGTGTTTACGCAACGCGGCTTAGCGATCGATAAGTTTAATCTCATAACCACAAAAATAGTCCGCTGCTGGGCAGCTGTTGATGATATTTCCATTTTTTACAGCTGATCACGTTTGTCCCGATCGTATCATTCGGATCCAAAGGTCAAGACCGGAAAAGCCGAATTGTCTGGACTGAACGTGGATGAAATATTTTTTTTATGTTCATACAAAAGTTAGTGAATCAATCGGTTTCTGAAATTGCTTATTCAGATTGATCCGCTAACCGCTCAAAGTTATTCCGTTTAAATTAATGTAAAATAATATTGAATTATTTATTTGTTTCGGAATTCTTTTTCTTCGACAGGATGTCAATTTCTACATCATTCATCATCGTAACTATTTAAGTTATGTACCACCTACTAGATTATTTTTTTTTTTAAACAAAAATTAAATTTGAAGACATTATAACAATTTGGCATTTGGTTTTAGTTAGTTTTTTTGACATCCTGATGTAGGAAAATGTATTTTCCTTAACCGATTGTTGTATAATGAACTCATAAAAATGGTTCAAAAATAAAGTTAATAAATAATTCAATAATAAAATGAATAACCAAAACGTAAAGTTTGCGTTAAATATTAAAAGATATAATGTACAACCACGTTATAATTCATTATCGGTATTTGATTTTTTAATTTTTATTTATTTAATTAGTGATGATAAACAGTTACGTGACTGACTGGCGATGAATAGTTACTAAGATTTTACGGTGATTGGTAACTAAGATTTAACTGTTAATAAGATGTTGTAATTATTCAGAACATAGGTCTGTGATATTTTATATGTTCTGAATAATTACAACTTCATAATAAGAATGTGTTCTCCTTAATAATATATAAGTTGTATCAATTTGTCCAAAAATGATTAAAAATGAATTGTTAATTCTGGCATCTGCTATCAGTTTACTCAAAGGTATTTAAGATTCCGTAAAAACAAAGTAGATGGCTTTCAAATAATGGAACGATAGATGTATTAATTTGAAAAAGTGTAACATATAGATTCGGAAATTTGTCGTCAAAAGTACTGTCGCTGTAGCATAGTTGGATAATGCACCTTCCCCGCTTTGGAAAGGGATCCATATTCGAATCCCGGTAGCGCAACAACAATATTTTTCGATAAAATTGATTTTATATGTTTATCTTTCTAATGTACCAGTGATTGCTCGAAGAATTACGAATAATCAGTTACCAATCATTGTTACAATCGAACACAATCAGTCACAATAAAGAATTAACCATCACCAATGTCAAGCTACGCGACTACGGCCAGTATTTCCGTAAAACTTTTTTTTTTAATTTTGAAAATTATTCAAACCGGGCACATAACTGCAACCCCGTTTCGGTATTTCGCTAAAGTAATTGTGGTTTGTGTCTTAGCTTATTTTAATTATTTAAAACTATTAATGGCCCTTCCTCGATTGCAATAAATAAGTGAAATAAATTTATATGGAAACATAAGATAATTACGTAGTTAATGATTAGTAAATAATATTTTTAGCAACCTCTTACATATGTAGGTACATAAAAGCAGATTATTATAGGATTTTGTGTATTAATGTTAAATATTTTATAAGAATGTTGTATTTTCTAGTGGAACTAATGATGTCCAACAGTTCTCTAGTATTTTCCGCCGGCGCCCGTGAACTTGTGTCAAACCAGAACGAATCTGAATGCTCGCACGTCATTTCTCACTATCGTCCATCAATCAGCTGTTTGCCCGTCCTTGGCACAAATATCTGTCTTCAATGCCAGTCGCCCATTTACTACGGAACGTTTCCGCTTTAGATGTTTTTCACATGCACAAAAATAATGTTAAATTTGAAAAAAATATTATCCCGTCTTGATTAATTTTGTTTCATTTATTATTTCTCTGGTTTGTCAAATAAATGAGTACAGATACAACAGTGGCGTGCAGGAGGTATAGATTTAGGTTATGCTGTTACCAATGATATAAGACAATCATATATAGTATATGTAATCAAATATATGTACTTTCGTTTAAGCAACGTATTTAGATAAAATAAATCCGTCGTTTATACGACATTGCCATGTATGTATTTGTAATATTAGAGTAGTATTAATAGTGTTTTTAAAGTTTAAGTTTTAACGTAAAATAATACCTTCTTACCCATATAAAAAATGTATGGACGTTTTTAAGAACACTTTCTATAACTGAACATGATTAATTTATTGTTTAAAAATCCTTCGCGTAATAAATAATGGAAATAATTATTTTTATTAAAGGTTAACGTGGGAAATAGTTTTGCCAATTGGTTTTTGTTTTTTCCAAATCAAAAACTAATCTGTGCACCAAATTTTAACAACAATCAAGAAAAGAACACTTTAAAAACTGTAAGATGGTAAAATTCGCGAATTAGTAAAATAATAAGTAGACACTTCAATGATTTGCACGCAGTTGTAACCCATTCTAATATTATTCTGTTAAAAAACAATACAGATAACGACTCAAAACGGATCAACCGAAAGGAATTTTCAATTCAATAGATTGAAGACAGAACAGAGTAATGTGAATATCTCGATGTGGAGAATACACAAGAGCGCCACGAGTACAGCGGTGAGTTGTCGTGGTAGTTTTTAGAACTAAGCAGTTAAAGTTTCTACTGGTACACAAATGGCGCTAATTGTAAAATAATGTTCTGTTATGTTAATCCAATTATTAAATTTGTTTCCCAGAATTTTTAGTAATGCACAGCTTTTTTGCTTGATTGCACCGCACGCCCCTGCCTTTGATCGATCTAAACCAATGCGGGGATATTTTTTATAAAAACATGCTATTCGATGAATCCACGTGGAATACTTTCGTATTGTAATGGGGGTAACATGGAAAAATCGAACCGTTCATGCATAAATATCATTTCATTTTACAATGAAGCTGCGTGCCTTACGAATAACAACCGTCTACTAGGGTCTCGGAAAACGAAACATTTTTTCGGAATTAAAATTTTTAATTCTGTTGCCAAATTATCACTTTTTAAAATGATTATATTACGACGTCCGCCACTGCAGTGTCAAGTATTATACAACATCACTATCACACTATGTTTATTCTTAGGGTAACCACACTGACGCCATTGGCCTTGAAAATTATCTTCAAGTTGTCTTGAATTGTATGCAATTACGACTCTACGGTAAACAATTCAAATCTAAGTATTCAAGGGACAATGTATTTGCACAATCGCACGTATTGAAAAACGCTAATCATTTATCCCTTTCTACATAAAAGGTCTATTATTTCTAACCATTATGCCGTTTTCTACGGGGGTAGGCAGAGAGGATAGAGTACCACACTTCTGTCCCGACACACAATTCACGCCACATACATTTTCTCATACAAGTTTGTCGATTATTGAGGTTTCTAACAGGTACATTTTCCAGTACCTGATTTACCTGGTTGTGCCAAGTCTACGGCGGATTTCTTCTATTTCTGGTGCCATCAACACTTGCGTCATACATCCTTCTTACTATTCTTTTTTCCATATGATCAGATCACCTAAGCGATCCTTTTTTAATCTTATTCACTATGATAACATCAGCTTTACATCTCTCCTGATTGCTTCATTTTTTCACTAATGGATTAGACATATATACGCCTGTGATCTAATTTCCACTGCATTCAGTCTACTTTCTTTCCTCTTCTGGCAGCTCCGGGTATGTTATGTGGCTTGTATTAAAGTGAATGAATTTACAAAATTCGGCATAAATTACTTCAATGATTTTCCAGCGTTTTAAATCGTAATCTTTGAAGTCGCTTATCTCCTTAATTGTTGATATTTTTCTAATATAATGTTAAATATTTTCCACTTAAAATTGATTGAAAAAGACTCCTGAAATTTGGATAACTAGCTATGTGACACCCCGTTTAAAGCAAAACTACTTTACAACGGTAACAGTCATTATCTTAAACTGTACAACCAACTGCCAATATCAATTAAATTGGCAATAAATATAAATGTTTACAAAAAAGAAGTTATAATATTGATTAAAGGTCTTCAAAATTATTAAACTATGCATTTGATATCTTTCCCTATTTATAATCTAATCAATTTCCTAACATTTTTATTCATTGTTAATTTTTATGTTGTATTATTATAGATGTATGTATTTTTTTTTTTTATCTTTTTTCATTTGTTGTAAACAAATTTTTACATCTAGTTTATATTGATCTTGTATTAAATGTTGAAAGCCACCCCCATTATTCAAGATATTTCTTTTTTGTGGGTGCATAACTCTACTATTATTTTTTTTATTGTCGAATATATAAATAAACTTAAACTAAACATAAACTTATACTTATATTTTAACTAAATTCACGGGTGTTGTAACAAGAATGGCAAGACGTGAAAATAAGCTAATGACCGAAAAATTTTATACAGCTATTTGTTTGATCTATTGATGGACCACGGTCTGTCCGAGTCATTCTCCAATTTTTCGGACACATCGGTGATTTCCAACTCGATGGACCGACCGGGTCAAGAACGCATAGCGTAGGTATTATTGCAACGGCTCTCCAAACTGCCGGCTGCAGATGAAGTGTAGGAGAATCGTCGGAGAAGGACGTCAACAAGTCACAACCCAAGGATCACTATCCTCATTAAAGATATAATCGACTGGGAAAGAATTAGTCTAAACTTCTTAATACAAAAAACCTATCCAATATTCTCGTAAATATCGTGTTATTTGTATTTAATTGGATTAGGTATTAATACTGACTTAGTTAGTTTTTAAAATTTTATTTGAAGGCATTATATTTTTATAAATACGTATATTTGAAATTATATCTAAAAATAATCATTGTTCTCATGTGTCATTGACAGGTTTGTCAGTCGCGTAATTGGCTCAAAAGCTTAGAGGAAAACTTTAAAATGTTGACAATGAATTATATTATGTTTTTAAGGAGAACCCATTCTTATTGTGAAGTTGGAATTTTTCAGAACATAGGTCATAGAACTTAAGTGTGCGTAACGGAAAAAGGAACGCATTTGATATGTATTTCTTACGATTTATACAGGTTGATCAAAGCGATGAAGACCGGTGAAATTTGTCTGATTCAATGTAAATTGCAATCAAATCGGTAGAAATTGCCTTGAAAAACTCGTAAAATCGGAACTTGTCCGCTAAATAAAAAAATGCAATCAACAACATAATAACACGCCCTATAGTTACATGTGCGCGTGAAACAAAAACTTCTGAAATTAAATAGAATTTTTTTGAGAGGAAAATTCTCTGAAAAATATATGGGCCGGTGAGAGATAGCCAGGTCAGCGGTGTATTTGCAACAGAGTTAAATGATCTTTATCAAGATCCTGATTTAGTTGGTGTGGTAAAATTGCAAAGGATAAGACGGGCAGAGCGCGGAGGGATTCCTAGTGGACTTATTATATCATATTCCTGTTTCCAAATGAAGTGTGTAGTAGCAGTATTGTGAATTGCTCTACCACTATATTACCAGGGTTTCTGGCCCGGGTCGACCAGGGAACGGATTTCCGAGAATACATGGGGTTTTCGATGCATGCATGCATTGCAATTTTGGAAGAGTGTAAATAAAATAAATTCATCCAATTTTTTTTTTCTTGCGAACGCAGTTAAAAAGAAATGTTGGGGCCAAAACAATAAAAAGCATATTTTTCGAATGGGTTCCAGAAAACAATAACAGTGGGTTCAGGAAACAATAAATCATTTAGTCGCAAAATACAGTGTTACAAATTCGTGGAAATTTGCTAGCATTGACGACTGTCGGTGAAGTGAAATAAAAAGATGAGTACATAGAGTTCAGACGAGTGAGTGCTTTCGCTGAAACAATTTTTTTTTTTTTACCGAATTATGGCCTGGCTTGTAACGGTTTCGAAGTTATTCGGTAATAGAAATTCTTAGCCGTCGTACTATCGTAGCACATATTTGTTAGTTCATCAAACGAACATTGTGTTTCTACGAGATTTTGCATTTATAAGTATTTTTTATCAATTAAGTATTTTTAATTTTATTCTTAAATAATTTTCTTTTATTTTTAAACTAAATTTGGAAAATCAGTCGCAAGTTTGGAAGCATTTCATGAAATAGAAGAATAAAGAAACAGCACAATGTCAAATGTGTACATACAATATATTTCATTCAAATAAAAAAAAAATGTTTTTTTTAAAGATTAGGAATTTAGTATATGTGTATTTTTATTTAGAAATGGTATTTTTTTTGTCAATACATGTTTAATTTATAATAACAATTTAATTGAAATAAAATTAACAATGTTCATAAAAACAAATATAAAACCTTTTATTTCAAAATATTTTTAACATATCTCGAGACCCGGGATCCCGGGAATGATCCAGAGCTGCGAATTGGGTCCCGGAAATGAAAAAAGTCCGGGAATAGAGAAATCCTATATATTACCTACATAATATTACTATTTATTCGAACTTAAAGGCTCTGTTAAAAATATTGAATGAAGCTCGTTATATTCTAAAAGCCTGCAATAGCACATATTGTTAACTGTTAAAAATAATATGTGTGTGAGCCATTTTCATCATTGTGTTTGACTTTTATTCAACCTTTTCGTACGTGGCCTTAGAATTTTGTTAAATCGTTAACATGGATTTTACATAAACCGTATAGGAATAAATTTCTCGCTGAGAAAGTATTGCACTGCCGCAAATCCCCCTATTATTTAGTTTTCCTGAATTTCCATATTTTCATTCAAATTCATTCAAAATTTCATTCAAAAACTCGGCATTCATTCAGACGTCATCGTTGCAATAAATATAATATTTCACTTCCCATTTTTTCTTATCCGTTTTAAATTTCTGCTATCATCATAATTTTCATGTATCTATTGTTGACCCATTACTGGATGAATACCTCCACAGGAATGGGAAATGATTAATGTATCGTATCTAAATATTATTTGTGAAAGATATACACGATTTATACAGATGCCTTGAGATGCCAATTTTAAATAGATATGGTGAAATGGTATCACGTATAGCTATAGGTGACACCATCTCTTATATAGGATTTTATTATTACCTGATTTTGCAATGCATTTGGTAGTCTGGGTTGATTGTATCAAATGCTTTTTTCAAGAAATTTTTTGAAGCATATTCGTTACATTTTTATATGATTTCTCTTACGACCTGTATGAGATCCAATGTAGATAAGGCGTATTATAACCGATTTAGTATTTCCTTTGTGAGTACTATCAGCAATAGTCATCTACAGTTTTTTAGACCCCTTTTTTTTCTTTGGAGTGAATAGGCTCGCTAGTAGTTTAAATGCAGGCTCGATAATCCATCGCTCTCGACGCTCTTACATTTTACGCCTTTTTTGTTCGGTAAAATTTCAGAGTAATTATTCACTTTATCCAATTTTATTTAACGTTTGCATAGTGAATAATAATTATTTATTAATTATTTCTCATTCAAATTATATTTGAAAAGCTTTGCCGCCAGATGGCGGTAAATAAGTGGAAGAACCAATTTGTATAATGTATTGTCATCTCTCTTATTTCATTATTTGTATATCGTGTATCAGAAATCACGAATACATTAATTTTCTGTGTTTATTTTTCCTCTGAGACAATTTTCAAGTTTTCAAGGCAAGTTAGAGCGTACTGTTTGCATATTTTTGTTGCCAAGCCGCAAATAGACGATCGGCGGAAAGCTCTTCGTATTTCCGTTGGTTCAATGAAAATTGAAGAAAGCTGCGTCTCGACTTTTTTATTTGTATTTGAATGGGTGAGTACTCGAAAACTCGAGCCCAATGAAATTGAACATGATAGTCTGATAAAACGTTATTTTTATTTTGGTTATACGCAGGTATATATGTACGAAATTAAATCCAGAATTTTATTGTACTGAAATGGAAGTTTTTTAATTTCAAAAACGACTTTTGAAATGTTCCTATAAAATATTATAAATGAACATCTTAATTACCCACATTTATAGTTTAATCTGACCGATACATAATTGGCCTACCGCAGAATAACAACCGTTGAACCTTATGTTTCCGTAAATACTTCGATAGCTAGTTCTGGGTTTTCTATTGGTAATGATGAATACAGTTATTCAATCTATGTAAATTCAAATTACACAAACCTTTGCGAACCTGTGCCGGTTGAGGCCGACGTCGCTATCCTTGTAACTCGATGGTCCGCAAGTATGCTGGTCAGCCACGTTCACACCTTCACACAACCGATAATCCGAAATTATATATACTAAAAGTTTTGTTATTGCCGCCGTAAAAAAGTCCGTCCGAATCACAATAACTCTTTTCCCAGAAGCAGCATCGCTTTTGTTTTCTGTTTTTCAAATCTACACAAATAGAACACACATATTCAAAATTTTATATCAGGCCTACCTATCGAAGTATAAAGCGCGTAAACACCTTACTTATCGTTATTTTGAATTAAAATAAGTAAAAAATATTTGTTTGTATTATTTATTGTTCGACAAATATATTCGATAATATTTAATTAGGTGATTCCACAATCGATAATTTGTTTGTTTTCACTATTATTACATAATAATTTCCGTCCGCATAGAATAGTGAGGAAAATGTAATAAATCTACATACGAGTATATTCATTTGAAATCTTACACATTTGAGAATGGTGAGCAAGCTTGCACGGAACATTGTGCAAGAGATGCACAATGGAAAATAATGAATCACGCCAAGCAACTTGACAAAGAAAATAATGAAAGCTGCACAATAGAAAATATTATTACATAATAATTTCCGTCCGCATAGAATAGTGAGGAAAGAGCTGCAGAATAGAAAATAAATCTACATACCAGTATATTCATTTGAAATCTTACACATTTGAGAATGGTGAGGAAGCTTGCACGGAACATTGTGCAAGAGATGCACAATGGAAAATAATGAATCACGCCAAGCAACTTGACAAAGAAAATAAGGAAAGAGCTGCAGAATAGAAAATAAATCTACATACGAGTATATTCATTTGAAATCTTACACATTTGAGAATGGTGAGGAAGCTTGCACGGAACATTGTGCAAGAGATGCACAATGGAAAATAATGAATCACGCCAAGCAACTTGACAAAGAAAATAATGAAAGCTGCACAATAGAAAATATTATTACATAATAATTTCCGTCCGCATAGAATAGTGAGGAAAGAGCTGCAGAATAGAAAATAAATCTACATACCAGTATATTCATTTGAAATCTTACACATTTGAGAATGGTGAGGAAGCTTGCACGGAACATTGTGCAAGAGATGCACAATGGAAAATAATGAATCACGCCAAGCAACTTGACAAAGAAAATAATGAAAGCTGCACAATAGAAAATATTATTACATAATAATTTCCGTCCGCATAGAATAGTGAGGAAAGAGCTGCAGAATAGAAAATAAATCTACATACCAGTATATTCATTTGAAATCTTACACATTTGAGAATGGTGAGGAAGCTTGCACGGAACATTGTGCAAGAGATGCACAATGGAAAATAATGAATCACGCCGAGCAACTTGACAACGAAAATAAGGAAAGAGCTGCAGAATAGAAAATAAATCTACATACGAGTATATTCATTTGAAATCTTACACATTTGAGAATGGTGAGGAAGCTTGCACGGAACATTGTGCAAGAGATGCACAATGGAAAATAATGAATCACGCCGAGCAACTTGACAACGAAAATAAGGAAAAAGCTGCAGAATAGAAAATAAATCTACATACGAGTATATTCATTTGAAATCTTACACATTTGAGAATGGTGAGGAAGCTTGCACGGAACATTGTGCAAGAGATGCACAATGGAAAATAATGAATCACGCCAAGCAACTTGACAAAGAAAATAATGAAAGCTGCACAATAGAAAATATTATTACATAATAATTTCCGTCCGCATAGAATAGTGAGGAAAGAGCTGCAGAATAGAAAATAAATCTACATACCAGTATATTCATTTGAAATCTTACACATTTGAGAATGGTGAGGAAGCTTGCACGGAACATTGTGCAAGAGATGCACAATGGAAAATAATGAATCACGCCAAGCAACTTGACAAAGAAAATAAGGAAAGAGCTGCAGAATAGAAAATAAATCTACATACGAGTATATTCATTTGAAATCTTACACATTTGAGAATGGTGAGGAAGCTTGCACGGAACATTGTGCAAGAGATGCACAATGGAAAATAATGAATCACGCCAAGCAACTTGACAAAGAAAATAATGAAAGCTGCACAATAGAAAATATTATTACATAATAATTTCCGTCCGCATAGAATAGTGAGGAAAGAGCTGCAGAATAGAAAATAAATCTACATACCAGTATATTCATTTGAAATCTTACACATTTGAGAATGGTGAGGAAGCTTGCACGGAACATTGTGCAAGAGATGCACAATGGAAAATAATGAATCACGCCGAGCAACTTGACAACGAAAATAAGGAAAGAGCTGCAGAATAGAAAATAAATCTACATACGAGTATATTCATTTGAAATCTTACACATTTGAGAATGGTGAGGAAGCTTGCACGGAACATTGTGCAAGAGATGCACAATGGAAAATAATGAATCACGCCGAGCAACTTGACAACGAAAATAAGGAAAAAGCTGCAGAATAGAAAATAAATCTACATACGAGTATATTCATTTGAAATCTTACACATTTGAGAATGGTGAGGAAGCTTGCACGGAACATTGTGCAAGAGATGCACAATGGAAAATAATGAATCACGCCGAGCAACTTGACAAAGAAAATAAGGAAAGAGCTGCAGAATAGAAAATATTTGTTTGTATTATTTATTGTTCGACAAATATATTCGATAATATTTAATTAGGTGATTCCACAATCGATAATTTGTTTGTTTTCACTATTATTACATAATAATTTCCGTCCGCATAGAATAGTGAGGAAAATGTAATAAATCTACATACGAGTATATTCATTTGAAATCTTACACATTTGAGAATGGTGAGCAAGCTTGCACCTAGAACCGCTGAACGTCTTGCAAATGTGTGGTTATCGCTTCAAACGTGCTAGTTGGTCTAATAATCAAGACGCTTGCCTAGTGATCTAATGGTTGTTGATTCTAGTCTCGTTCCAAAAGACCATTAAGTTAGTTCTACTTCCATTGCACAAGCGTTTAGCTTAGTTTGAAAATAGTAAGTTACCCATATTTCTCAATCGTTAAAAAATAAGTTTCCAATTTTGGTTGATTTTTTTAAAAATAAATAAATGATTAATTTCCCTTTATTATTGACGGATTATTTCTAATTATGAATATTATGTTATGATATTGAAACTTTTTATTTCGTGTATATTAATATCCTACTTCTCTCACTCAATATCCTTAACGATGATGCGGGTCACCTATGTGCAATTAATCATATAAGTATTAATTAAACACAATTACAGTAGGCAGTCGTTTAAAAAAAAAAATTTCTCCTAGATGTGACTTTTATCATTCTCCAGACAGTAAATTAATATACACGTTCCAAATTCAATGCAAATTCGATCGTGCTTCGGAATTGTAATACAAAACGGGAAACGACGTTGCCGACTAAATAGGGGAAATACGCGAGTTCCCGATCGTAAATAACCCTTGCGACAAGCGGTCGCACAAACAATTGATTTATGATTTGCCATCCGGGACAGTTGTGCCCGTTCGGCGAGACAGTCCGCGGGCGCGACCCTCGGCTTCATCCCCTCCCAGGGGAGGAACCCTCGTGATTGATGCAGTTCGACTGGTTCACAAGTCATTCGCGACGCCTCTGTGGGTCAATAGCAGTGGCGTGCAGTAGGCACAAACTTAGGTTATGCTTTTACCGACGATGCTAACTAATTACATATACAATATGTAGGTTCTATCAATTTCAAATCAGAATATAATTGTAAATTTGTTACTTTAAAACAGGCAAGTTCTTTTATTCCTCGGCACCGTACTCTGATTTCGATTTCGCTTAAAATATTTTCTACAATTTCTCCTTCGGACAACGGATTTAAAATGTTTCATTAACAGTGTTCAAAAACATTTATTTAAATAACTACTTAATAATATCCTGAAAAATGATCCTAATATTCTGATAAATTATAACATATAAATTGTATTTACGCAAACACCGAAATATGGAATCATGTATTGAAATACACTAAGAACACAAAACGTTTAGTCTGTCAAGTGAAACAAATATGTAGAAATGTTATTCTACGGAGTTTTTAATAAAGATTAGTCCCTTTCGAAAACAGCAGACTTTGTTTGAAGAATGCAGAAAATCCGCAGACGTCAAAATGCCGATATAAATTCAGTAAAAAATATTTAGTTCAGTACAATTATTATAAGGATTGAAAACACAAGTTAGGTTCATTCAAGACCTAAGTGCTAGCAATTTGCCGATAGAATGCACATGAAGTTGTTACAAATGGTTCGCAAATACCCCACGGCTAGACAAAAGTCGTGGGTTACGTCATAAACAAGGTTACGCTAATCCGGGTAATAACGGCTAGAACTGTATAGGGTTTGTTCGTAATATAAAGATTATTTAATTTATTTTTATTTCCCTGAATTTTTAGTAATGAACAGCTATTTTGCTTGCATACATTGCGTGCCCCTGGTCAATAGGTATGATTAAAGTCAGACTTGAAATATGAACTTAATTTTTATTACATAGGGACGCGAAATTTATCTCGTAAAAATATTTCGTATCCTTTGTTTTATACAAAATATTATTGAAATTATCCATATACAAGTTATCCCAGACAGTCCAAATAGAGCCTACGGTTAGGAGACATCACTTGCGACCTATTACGAGTTAAATAGGGTTATCCTGAATGATAACTGTGTCATAAATACTCAACATATTGTGATGAAATTTGGCATACGTATGCTACTTTAGATTTTTGTTTACGACTAATTAAAAAAATATATATTTTAACTTTTTGGTGAAAATCACAAAAGTTCGAATAACTTCTAAACCTTTGAATTTCAGATAACCCTATTTGACGTTCAGTGGTTTACTAGTGATATTCCCAAACCGTAGGCTCCATTTGGACTTCTATCCCTGGGACGTCCTCAGTGGCGTATAGTAGTTACAGATTTAGGTTATGCTGTTACCAATGATATTACACAATCATTTATAATATATGTAATACAATATATATACTTTCGTTTAACCGACGTCTTTAGACAAAATAAATCCGTTGTTTATACGACCCTACCATGTATTTATTTATAATTTTAAAGTATTATTAATAGTGTTTTTAAAGTTAAAGTTTTAACGTAAAATAATACCTTCTTACTCATATAAAAAGTGTATGGACGTTTTTAAGGATACTTTCTATAACTGAACATGATTAATTTATTGTTTGAAAATCCTTCACGTAATAGCTAAAATTTTCAATTAAAAAAATAGCCATATATATGACTTGAGTAATTCACTTGCTTAAAGACAGAACTGAGTAATATGAATAGCTCGATGCGGTGAATACCAAAGAGCGCCGTGGGTACAGCGGTGAGTTGTCGTGGTAGTTGTTAGAACTAAGCAATTAAAGTCTCTACTGGTAATAATATTTTTGTTTTTGTTAATCCAATTATTTAATTTATATTTGTTTTCCAGAATTTTAGTAATGCACAACTGTTTTGCTTGTATGCACTGTACGCCCCTGGACATCCTGTATAATATATATATATATATATATTATTTAAAATTTCTGATTCAACTTTTACAGTTTAATGACAATGCCCTCTTTTTAAATATCTACGAGAATTAATTTGTATTAAAGGATGTGTATTAATTTGACTGTATATTAATAATATCAAATAATTGAATTTAAATATACGATTGTGAGCACTTTTAAAGAGAGTAATAAATTTTTATATCAACATTTTTATTGTACTCGATAACTAATATTTTAGAGACATATCTTTGACCATTGACCTGTGTTAGTCCTCATTTTGGAAGATGAATTATTTATGAATTGAATGGCCGTTTGTCTGAATCTTCCCCAGCGTACATTACGCGTTCCGCCACGCTTCCCAGCCACTTGTTTGATATTTATATTATATATGATTCCTTTGTACATTTTTTCTTGCCTATTTTTCTTATTTCCCATTTATAAAACCTCCCAACTATAAATGGAACATTCTTCATGTTCTTATAACATCCTGCTGTTTTCTGCGTCTTTTCTTAAATATATTTCTCCACGTAATGTGATTCGGATCTTAAGATTCGTTATTTCGCCTTAATACGCAATTTATTGTCAAGAAAACTTCTTAATACATTTTTTTTTTTTTTTTTGATAATTTACAGAATGACGTAAACTAAACGTGATTTAAACAGTTGAAGCAGTGCCAAGCATTATGACGCAGGCATTGGAATTAGTTAATTTTACTTTGAACGAATGGTTCACATGGCGCTAAACTGCTCATCTGAATTCCAAATACATTGATATAATGTTGAAATGTATAAGAGTTATCGACATGAACGTTTGAATTTTTCAAATCAATTGCGAGACAAATCTAGATGTTTCTTGAAAATGGATCAATTTGCTTAGCCATCATATAAAATTATTACTTTATTAAGGTCCGTATGGACTACTACAATTACAACAAATTCAAAATGTTGTTGGTTGACTAGTTTAAGGGTTTTCTTACTTCTTCTGAAAAATATGTTCGCTTTATAGCATCTACTCGCTTTGATCATGGCAGATAGTTGGGTGTCCGTCAATTGCGACACTACTTTCTTTGTAAACATTTATATTTAAAAGTATTAAATTAAAAAATAAGTTTGGGAATCCAAACACGCCACGCAGTGTTGAGACTTTCGTTGTTGGTTATAACACCCTCCTTATTCTCCGGATTTCGCCCGAACGTATTTTTTTTGCCTGTTCCGTAATGATTTTAATATATTTTTTCTCATCAAAATCTGCAACATTCTTCAGGGAAGCAATTATTAAATTGTCATCTAAATGGGAAGAAATAATACTTATTAATTGTGAAAACATAATTGATTGTAATATTTTTAGAATAAGTTTTAAAATTTCTGTAGTTAAACGCAGTGGCGTGGTTACCACTTAGGGACCTGGAATCACTGACCATGTTCAATAATCGCAGGAATTACACCTTTGGTTTAAAAATTGACGAGTAGTTTTATCCTTTGAATATCCTAACGGATAAATCCGTTTTAAGGTAATAGTAATCTTACAACTCTTTGTACCTTCAAACCTAATCTTAATTTTTTTTTTAAATATTAAACTTTTTTTGGAAATTGATTTATTTATACATACATGGTTATACACAGTTGTATTCATAATAACTAGTGGTGGTAAACTGTTATCTAACTGTGATTATGTCGATGATTGGTAACTGAGATTTAATGATGAATATTAACTAAGATTTAACTGTTGGAGACTTACTTTCTAGTGTACCAGTCATTGCTCGAAGAATTACGTTATTCAGTTATCAATCGATACAATCGAACATAAACACAGTCACAATAATAGTCAAAATAACGGTTTAACTAACGATTTTACCATCACTAATAATAACATGTTCATGAAAAGAAGGGGCGGTATTCACAATTCGTATTGCCCACGAGCCCGATAATTTGTTAATACGGCACTTGTAAAACGGCACTTATTTATGAATCAACCTAATATATTTACGACTTGTTTTTCAAATTTAAACCACATAAATACTTACTTAGATGTTGTGCTCTTATAATGCACGAGTGGGAGCCACAGTAATTGGAAAGATACACAAATACGAAATCGCATTTTGGGAATACGCCCACTTACGTATGCATGATACCCCCTAATTTCACAGCGACCCTGAACCAGATCACCGAATTCTAAATCCATTTGCGATCCCCCGCCGTGGGCAATTAGAAGTCTGCCGAATCATTGATAGACCATTTGATTTCGCATTGCATGCTCCTAATTTATTTTTATCACCACGAGCAGCGATTATAGCTGAAAACCGAAATCAGTTGATGAAAGCTCTTCATTGGCCACAATTCAGGAAATTCTGGGAAACTGTTATGAACAGTGCCCCGCCGCTTTCAGTGTTAGCTCGCTTGATCCTTAGTTATTTCTTAGTTTCACGACAAAAATTAATTTAATTTAATTGGATGTTAAATAATTTGAAAATCTGAGAGAATCTTCTGAACTGTATTTCAAGAAAGTAAATCCATACGAATCAAAATATATTCATATTATAAGTGACAAAATATATTCATATTATATTCATATTATAAGTGACATGCACTCAATGCAATCAAAAAAACTAAGCATGAAATAAGTCTAAATTATAATTTATTAAGTATATAATTTAATCAGTGTGTATTTAGGTTCACCCGCAAATAATCCGCAATTTCATCTAGCGGAACAATTTAAAAATTAATTATTTATTAACTTTGTTTTTGAGTTATTTATTAATTGTTAAAATGAACCGCAACGTGTTTGCGTTAGATATTAAAAATATAATAATTTAGAGACGACAAATAAAGTTGCGCATGTGTTTCGTATAATTTTTCACGAAATCTGCCTGAAACGTACACCAACTATATGCTATATAGGCAAATACTTGTCTCTCGCTGCGCGGCGTTTTAAATACACCTCTTCGCTTGAACAGACTTGTAACAAAGCGGCGCATATGTGTATTAGAAGCGGACATGAATGTATGTATTTTAATACATTTTAAACGTGATATTACTTTATATTATGAAGTATTTTTAATTCTTCACTTAATAACTTGAAGAATTTCACACAGGATTAACTTTTTACAAAAACATGCTTCTGAAAAAGTGTATTTCTTTTAGATGAATACAATCTTCAATGACAATATAGTGCGTCGAACTTTTACAGCATAGTTATATTTGGTTTTAGGTAAATAGGGCCTAAATCCAAGCTTAGTGCGCGCCACTGTATATTACTTACCAACTATAATAATTTATCGTACATAAGAGCACAAGTTTTAAAGAATAGTAAAAAAATGTGTTCATCCTTTTAGTAACAATACATTGTCAAGCCCTATTGGTTGTCGATATTTTTCGTCGATTAACCGGTGCAGGCGCTACTCTATTTTTTGTCGCTTTGTAAAGCTAGATTCGAATTTATGTTTCTTAGGTTTTTCGTTTTGAAGGTATACAGGGTGTAACAGACCTAGTCAACAATATTTTATGGGTACATGACTAAATTACGAGTCGAAAATTTTCAAGAAATGTGTAGAAATTTTGTAACGCTACGGATAATGTATAATAATAAATATTTGGGTAATTGACCCATTATTATATTATATATTTTCTTCAGGACCTATGTCATCTAACAAAAAGCAGTCTGACCGCGCGAAGTTCGATGATATTTTATTTTTGATACTCAATATATAACATGAAATCAATAAAATTGTTTTTTTTAATCGACCGATTCGAATAACTAGAACTTTTTTTAAATACTTAATCTCTGACGTGGTTGAGATTAACGATCGAACACACCGGTAAGTTGAAAATATTTTTTTGCACATTTTTTTCAGTCAACAATTATCGCAACATTTCTACAAATTAACACGTATTCAATAAAACAATATTGTGACATAAAAATGACATTGACATTGTCAATAAATTTTTTTTCCTAAGCACTCTCACCTTGGAAAACAAAAATACTACGAACTCATGCATCAATCCATTATTTTTAATTGAGCACTGTAAAGATTGTTCATGTGACTAACAGCTTCTTTTATCCGTAAATAGTTTATCGAACAAAGGCTCCTGAAACTACTGCCAGTGGTGTGAATGTCCCGGAGCGCTGTTCCGGTGGCTGTAGTCAGAACTCGCGCTTCGCCCGTCGAGTCCTTTATCCCGCCGCAACAATGAAAGGAGTCAGGGCAATTGCCGTCCAGACGCCTCGAGAAAATTTTGCTAATATTTTGGCGCCACACAAGAAATATTTATTAACTTATTGCATTAAAAAATGGAGAATTCGGGTACGTAACTAGAATTAACCGTGCCCCGTTTTAAATTTATTTTTAAATGATTTTTATCAATCGATAATTTTGTAAGTAATTGTATTTTATATTCTATTAAGAAAACACACAGTTTATCTAAGTTATTTTCTACATAAAATCAAACAATGGATGCTTTTGGATATCCTTTTTATAAATTTGTGTGATATATTTTTATTATCGTATCAAATTAAATGTTCACCAAAAATGGCACTGAATTGAAGCGGTGTTACAGAATTCCAGGCGGTGAAGCATTGAAATATGAAATTTACCACAATCCCTGGGAAATGTTCGATGAGTACAAGGAACAACATTTTAGCTAGGGGGAAGTAGAATTACCACAGGATAAGACTGATTGGCTGAATGGCACATGTAATTTCCCCATCTATCTTAGGTTAGATTAGAACAAATAATATAATAGAGTAATAAGAAGTGAATATATATTTATGGTTAGTCTAGTTATAGATTAAATATGGTCTAAAATTTGATGAATATTTAGTATTTTTGGGAAATGAAACAATTTTTTTATATGCATATATTTAAATTAAATTTGGTAATCGGTTAAACACGGGCATTTTATTATTTATAATATTACATTTTTAAGCAGTTGAGAAATACTTGTACGTCAGTTAAAATGAAGCGACCACAAATCATGTTAAAATTGAATACCTTAGATTACATTTAACATATATACAAAATTTTATACTGATAGTGTCAATAATTGGTTAAGTGGGTTATTGTAGACCCACCTCAAGTTATCAGTTTTTCAACCGTTTTGTGGGAAATTTTTTGTAGATATTTCATTTTAAATATGATTTAATGAAATGGCATGATGTGTCGTAATGTTTTTGCTAAAAAATTAAAAAATATTATGAATAATATACGTATTCTCACGCATCAACAGATGCCCTACACAGCCAAAATACAAACATTCACCGATAACAACAATATTGAAAACCCGAGGGTATGGTCATAAGACTTACAGGTAGGCGCAACGCCCCTCAAATAGTTAAATTACTGGCATTGTCTAGGGGCCGCCAGACGAAAATAAGTAAAACAAATAACAATAATTGAATTGGTTTTTAATAAATGGACGCAAACCTGGTATCTTTTATCTACTCGCCGTAAAAATATGCTAAAAATGACGAAAAAATATCTTTTGGCTTAAGTGCTGAGATTCAATCCCGTAGAAGTAACTGTCTTAAGTCAGTTTTTGAGCGTTTTTTCATATTTTTATCAATAACTCATTTGAATCTCGTCAGATAAAATTTATTTGTATCTCAAATTATTTGTAAATATTTAATAAAAGATAAGCTAGAAAGAAAACAGCATTAAACGAATATTTGTAACGTAGTTCATATTTTTACAAACACCCGGGTCAGATCTGACCCACCACCGCAAAGGATATGTTAAATAACGATTTTACCAACACTACGAATTAATTGGATATGTGATTATTTTCAAAATAGTAAACATAGAAGTCTTTTCCGAAAATTGTAATATTATAATGCTGCTGTGCTGGTACTAAAGGTAATTATAATATTAAAATATTGTCCAATGTATTTTCGTGCCCATCCTATGACCGGTTTCAAACACTAATTTGCAACAATTCGTGTTTGATAAACATTAAACAAAAATATATATTATATTTTTCTGCGTACATGTTGTAAATAACTTTTTGTCACGATAATTTTTTTATCATACTCGTATACATTTTTTGACAATAATAAAAAGGTTTGATCGAATATTTTATTGATAGGTAGATAGATGCACGTACACTTGTACGTTTCAATATATTGAAAACGTTTATTTTATCTGAAATGCCTTATTTATCGATTATTTTAATGTTCTATCGGCTCTTATTTAAAATTTATTTAAATCGATTTTCGTTACACGTTTGGCACCATTATTATTTATTTTATTTTTACTCTTCTCTTTTATCCTCCCGGTTTTACCCAGAGGGGTCACACGTTTTCGCTATATAAGCTGTGGGCGATCCCTTTGTCCATATGCAGGCCGATGCACCGTCACCAACGGACGACGCCCGCCCACACAAAACGCTCCAAGTCCCGAATAAGCCGTCTGCGTCTGTACATCCGGAGAAAAATTCATTTCGTACAGCGATACAGTACGAGACGCTTATTATTAGACAGAAATGATTATTAAAAATATATATTAAGGAATGGTAATATTAACGTCTTAATGTGAAAATATACACATAATCCTTTGATATAAAACAGATTTGTTTTTTATTATAGATATTTTCACTGTGGAAAAGTCATTTTTTCTTCTAGTGCTAGTCAGTGGCGTCACTACAAAAATTGGGTCTCAAAAGGCCCCCCTAAATAAGTATTGTATATAAGATATACGAACCACAGGCTGGTTTAATAATAGTAATAGTCAATAAATAGTAAGAGACGAATTAGTCTCTTGTTTCGTATAATATTCACACTTTCATGAAAAAATACTTTTCACTTAACAAAAATGGTCTGGATCCTGACTTGACATAGTAGCGGGGGCTCCTACTGTATAGATCGATAATATTTTCACGTATTTTCGCAATATATAGAAATGATTTTATAATTCAATTTCTTACTGTGGGTTATTTTTAAAATTGAGAAGGGTATCGCAAAAATATTAACGCAAATGGTGCGAACTTTATGGTTCCCTATCTAACGTGAGCCCCAATGCGCTGCGTTGGCAGAGTTACGCCACTGGTGCTGGTACATGTTGGGGATCATTGTATTATTTGCGGAAGCTCAAAATAGGTGGACTGTGCACCTTTTCAGCCAGGATGTTCTCCGTCTTTCAGAGCTTTTTCTATTAGCAATTATGCCCTGGATTGTGAGATACAGGATCTGATATTTTTGTGATCACTCACGTGTGATTGTCTCACGTTGTAGTCAAAATATTTATATTTCAGGGTTATTATTTTTTGTTTGGAGAATTTATTTTTCTGCCACATCTCAAATGCTTCATGTCGCTTTAGCATTGTTTCAGTCAGTTCCCACGATGCCATTCCATATAAGAGTACAGGGAACACGTAGCATTGTATCATTCTCATTCGAAAATTAAAATTTTGCCGCACAATACTTTATTCACGTTGAATGCAGCTCTAGCTTACTTACAATAATTATTTTCCATAAAAGGGTCCCAGATTTCATTTAATCACTTCTCAGGTAGACTATTTTTTCTACTTTTTTTGATTCTTACATCGTCTGCGTACAGTCCACCACAATTAATTTCATCACGAATGATCATGTATTTTGTTGTAACAAAGGTTCTAGCAGAAAAAAATGGGTATTTTCATTTTCTAAAAATTAGAAATCTTTTAATTTAAATGTGATATGTTCTGCTTTGTTCGACAGTTTTGTCTATTTCAGACGTAAAGCATTAACACTTTCCGGGATCATTTTTTTTTTTGCGTGGGCGTCAAATTGGCACCGAAAACGCTTGCTTTTAAAAAAAATTAATTAATTTATAGTGTTTATTACTTTGCTCTCGATGAACATCACAGATACGAATGAAATTAGTAAGAAAATTGCTTTGTTGGTTATCACTAAAAAATATAATTGTTATTTTGATCACTTACTCGTACATGATTATATTCTATTCTGGTACTTTATCTATGATTTTGATATATTGTAGAATCAATCGAACTAATAACACCCGATGATTTTAACAGCTTTAATGACACGGCAGTTTTATAATCTATTAATTTTTACAGTAGCTGTCCCAATACAGATTATTCTAGGCAGATTACAGGAAGTTCTAAAACCATCTAAGGATGTAATGAAATAAACTAAGAAACACTAAAGATAAAATGCTATGTTATCAGTGGCGGTCGGTGACTGTAGAAGATATGCTGAATAATAAGTTTATACCTACTATCAAATATACAAATCAATAGACTAGCCCACGGACATGATGCAGCTACTGACGAAAATAGTCTGTCAAATTAGCTATATAAATCCTTTACGCTCCGCAACATCAATTACAGATCCGTTTTTAAAAATTTAAACGATGAATTAAATTCATAATCGAAGGATATTTAATATTTCAATAATTCGCCTTCAAGTATTCAAGCCAAACTGTTAAAAATGCGTCATATTTCTCAAAACAGTCCCCTCGCTTAGTAATATGTATGCTGTTCTGTGCATTATACCCATAATCATTAGTCTTTTTTGTACGTTGGATGCTATTAACGAATGCGTATACAGTATTTGAGGACCTTGACAGGTGGAATTGAATGCGCATGCTCGAAAGTCGAATACTTTAATACTTTGCGAATACGGAACGAATAATAGAATCTACTGTTGCTGGTATCTGTGTGTACGCGAATGATAGATGTTCGAAAGTTGAGAATGTATATGTATTTCGACTCGCGCCGTCTCTAAGGACAGTATTAATTTATTTGCTGCAGTGCTGTTTTCGGCTAAAAACAAAATGCCTAAAGCTTTTTGACTCTAGATCACAAGGGATGCGGAGCATTTGAAGCATGTATGAAGCGCCTGCGCCTGTAATGTATGTAGATAAGTACCTATATACAATAATGCCGCATTTCCGTAAGGATAGTGAGGGGAAGACGTACCATTAATTTTGATCCAGAAAACGTCCGTTTCGCTTCTTCCGTTTCATCTATTTATACCCTTGCACATGCTCGCCGGTTTTTAGGGGATTACCAATTAATCGATTTTAATTCTCTTTTTATGTATGTAAAAATGTAGATTTCTTTCCACCGCATCATGTATCATCTGCGTGTATTATTATAATATTAGAAATTATCCGTCAAATTATTAATTAATTATAATGAATTAATCACATGTATGAAAATTAAAACTCTTGTTTTTTATACTTTTAAAATTAGCAATATTAACTTTGTGGTTAAAATTCATATTTTTTATTTATTATCTTTGTTTTATTAACCACTGAATTGAGTTTAAATAAATCTACCGGTTTCGAAAAATACCATTTTCTTCTTCAGGATGTCATAACTAACTAAAAACATATATTATTGTTTCTTTACCAGAATCTTTTTTTTTTTTTTTAAAAAACAATTATTTAAAAAATAAATTTAGTATCTAACTCAAATTGTTACTTAACACAAATTTAATCGAATAATTTTTAGAATGAGATTCGTAGTTAAATTTAGTTGGTTGTTTATAATTTTTTGATTTGTTTTACATTCTTTATTTATCTCCAACGATTCCAAATTATTTAATTTGTGACCAACACCGTTTATATGCAAAATTGACAATCCCAATTTTTTATCAAAACCATGACCATTTTCTATCAAATGATTAGAGAAATTCTGAAAACCCACTATTGTTCAAACATCTCAAATGCTCCCTTACTCTCATATTAAGATTTCTACCCGTTTTACCAATATAAAATGCAGCACAATCCTTGCAACTAAGTTTATAGACACCAGAATTGTTAAATTTATCATCTTTGTCTTTAGAATAAAAAATAAAAATAATATTTGTTTTTTAGTTCTACTCGTTTTATTTCCGTGAGACGCATTTAGCCTATGAGGGCATTATCAATTAAACCGGTAGAACTAAAAAACGAGTGCTTTTATTTTCATATTTATAATTATGGAGTTCTATAAACCTAACTCAGAAACAATAAATATGAGAATGGATATTTTTTTACTTCTTTATTATTATTATTATCAACCATTTGCTAGAGACAAATACTTCAATTTTTCCGGCATATTGCGAGAAGTGGAGATAGCTTGGAGAAGCTTGTTGCATTGGGCCACGTCGAAGGACGGAGAGGAAGTGGAAGATTCCCCACCCGGTGGACCGATAAAGTGGAAAAGGCAACAGGCACTTCTCTGAAGATCTACAGGATGCCGAGAAAAGTGTGAGGAGCATAGACAAGAAGGAAGGAAGTTCATGGAGATAATTTATTTTAAAGAAATACAAGTGCAAAATAATTTACGTTAATGCCGTAACATAATGCCAAATTTCGTTTGTTTTAGACCATGCGCTATGGACGGACATAAGGAAATCATGCAAACTAACTTAGCCACGTATAGAATTATATAACTTCAATGTTCAGTAAAAAATATTTGGTCAGCACGTGCTGCACCGTTTTGAACTTAATAAATTGGTGCCATCTCCGAGTGGTACTTTATAAAATTGGGCTGGAGGATTTTAATGGGAGCTACAAAAAACAAACGGCGTGACATCTGTCTCTGACAGCTTTCCGATATTCTACCAGTCCAGTCCAGTTGTCATTTATTTTACCGCACGACCGTCGAGCGAAAAGAGACGGAGAGTGTGTTTTCTAATTATTTTTGTTCTATTTTTTTTTTCATCATTAAAAATTGAACGTTATCTTGCTCACTTGGGAGAAGATTAGTGTCGTATTGATTTGTTGGCGGACGCCAAGCGGCCGTACTTTGTAAACTTTCAATTTGCATTCATTTTTTATAGCGCTCAATGTCACCCCATTATTCCGGAACATATTATTATATTATATTAAGTTCGTATTATTATAAAGGAAGACGTCGAGTGATAAAATTTCGTTTCGTGACTTATTTGTTCTGTATTGGAATTTTCCTATGCATATTTTTAGACTTGAATGCCAATTTAATGAATTATAATTATATCAATATTTTTATTACAACAGAATTGTCGCAATGAAACTATACTTGTATATATTATTCACAGTTATTGCATGTAGATTATCCATTGAATTTTTCGTAGAATTTTACGGTATTCTGTAGATTATTTGGGTATACGTAAAATAAACATTATTATTACTAGTTTTTCGAATACCTACGTATTATTTTTATTACTAATTCAAATAATTTAATATATAAAATATGGATTTTTAAAGTAATTATGGATTTATAATTTTATTTATTTTACACTTATTTTATTGTTAACTTAATTAATTATAAAATATTTTTTTACTCAAAATTACTCAACTCAATAGAGAAATCAATTCTCTTGATTAAATTGGGGAGTATTTAAGTTTTAAAATAATGTAAAGGGGGGTATTGAATCAAGATATAGATATAGTATTAAATTATTGAATACATATACGTAAACACATGTAGTTGCTGTCGGAGTTTACGGAAATTTGTTTGATTTGCGATTTGAAGGCTTTATAATTTTTTCTGTTTTGATTTTATATGGAAGGGCATTAAAAATTTGTTATACCTTGATAGGCGTTATGGTGTTGAGATGCACTACTTTTAAATTTGGGGATTTCTAAGTTACTATGCGATCTTGGTCGGTTACTTATTTTTGTAAAAATTGTTGAATTGAAATGGTCTTTGACGCAAGTGTTGAAGGCACAAGAAATAGAGGACGTCCGCAGAAGACTTGGCACGACCAGGTAAACCAGTTACTGGAGAATGGTTCTGTTAGAAGCCTCAACAATTGGCGAGCTCATATCAGAAGATTTATGAATGTGGATGAGGCGAGATCGTATGTCAGGACAGAAGTGTGGCACTCTATCTTCTTTGCGTACCCCCGCGGAGAAACGGCGTAATGATAAGTTAGTTTTTTAGTTAGTTAAAGTAATTATAAATATGCCTATTTTTTAAATATAATTTGTGTCGTGTAAATTATAATAATACTCACAATTTAGGTGAAAATGGTATTAATACACAGTAATTAAAAAATAATTATTTTTGGGGGTAAGTCAAAATTATTCGGCAAAAAATTCAGCAGCTTTTTTAAACTTAATAAACAATCCTTAATCTCTCGCAATCATTATTTTCTTCATATTAAAAATGCTATAAGTCAAAATATGAAAGCCCAGATTGTTACAGGACTATAAGAAGACTATGATAATACTATAAGAATACTATAAGAAATTAACTAAAATCTTTGTAGATCATGTGCCAATAACATCTGTAAAAAGGAATACGGTAGCAGTTGTACTGTGTGTGAATTGCCATTAAAATATTAAATTCATTAATTTGATATCTGAGAGTCGAACATTTACTAGTAATAATCGTATTTCATTATATTTATCTATTTAAACCTTTATCGACATAATTTTTTTTGTAAATCATAAGTGAACGTACGATTATATTATATACTTATTAGTTTACATTGTGGGATGCAGTTGGCATCCACCTCTGACGCATACAGCATTGTCCTTGCTACTTTGCTAGACTACCGTCTGTGTTAAAGTAGCAGTTTTTTTCGTGCTGTCGTGATGTTATTCATTTAAAATTAGGAAGAAAAGATTCGACAGAGATATTTAAAAAAAAATGTAGTGAATGTGTTGTAAAACTAAAATGAATTATTAGTGTAGGTATTGTATTGTGATTAAGTTGGAATGTTGGACGGCGATGCTTCTGATTGATTTCTACCCAGTTGAATCATATATTGAGTCCATATTTGCGTAATCTTATTGGAAGTGAACGATTTCCAGTTAGTATTAAGTGCAGGTTCTGAGCTACAAACATGTAGAAACGTTAATAGAATGTCGTTATTGCTCTCTGAACTGGTGTGTACATGTTCATTCGTTGTCTTGTGTTGTGACCATGATTTATTGCTTGGGGCGAGTTATTGTTAGAATGGAAATATTGTATTAATGTATGTTACTAGTATCTGATGGGTTAACAGATTTCATATCTCAACGGTTACATTTACATGCGAATAATAAGAATGACACTTTTGTACAGAAGACAACGATAAACGAGGAGTTGTTATTTGAAACCTTTCATTAGGTTTCTGCTTCGCGCGATCCCCATCCCATGCAAAGTGTACATTTCCATCGTAATAAAACTTCAATATTCAAGAGTCGTTACATTTTTACTGAGGCTCATCTAAATAATGGATTATCCATTTCGCGATCGTGCTTAACATCTATTTACTTCTCTTCGATATACCTACTTACACTTTTTATGATTGAAATGAAATGAAAATTACTTGGAATATATTAAGCACAGTATGTGGAACAGCCTTTTATTCACCTTAAAGGGTGACAGTCAAATAATATTTGGATCAAGTATAGGAGCTAAGAAAAAAAATATATAGAAAGGAAGTTGTTTATGCACAATAATAAAGCTTTCACAGATTAAAAATCAGGATCAACGTCTACCTTTGTTACTATAATACCTATAATTCGTGGCAAATGGTTCAAGCCAATCCTAAAGTTCTCTGGTGGTACAATTATTACTATGGCGAAAAGCCTAAATCTCCCTGAAATAAGAAATCTAAACAAAATTTCACATGTAAAGAATAATTTTAAAAAATGTATTAAAAATTATTTGTATGATTACTTTATAATTTACGCAAATGCGCAGTTATGTATACATAAAATATTCATATGTATAAACGTGAAAAAAAAAAATGGTGACATGATTTCCGTAGTTAGTTGCATAGATTTTCGTGAATGTCAAGGTATCTTGAATATTCTGCATATTATATCAGATGTTCTGCCAAAGCTTTGGAAGTGAGATTGTAAGAATTTTGCAAAGGAAACCATTACGAAAAGTAAAAACTTATTTTCTATTTTTTTTTAATCTTAAATTTAATTTTTTCATGTGGAAACCCTACGAATCGATAAGTATAATATACTAATTTAAATTATATTATTCGGGAAACGAAAATTAGACCTGTATAATCTGTAACATTTCATTCCTTTAGCTACAGTCCTAATACATGTTTATTTATTTTTTTAATCACAATGTCAATCGTAACATTTCTATCTTCAGTTTATACATTAATATGCCTTTATAGGACTATTTATTAACAGCATTAACGACCTGCTGACAATCTGTTTCCTTAAAATAAATTCTCACTTAACGATCGTCTCGTTTAACGACTGCTCACGCTTACAACCTCGTACAACACTATGCCTTCTGTACGAGAACCATTAAATATTTGTTTCTCATCATCATCACCAGGGAAGAGATACTTAATGTTATAAGATGTGAAGCGTCGTCTACATCTAGCGCCAAGTGAGTGACAGTCGAATTATGTTGATGATACTAGGGAGCATCCCACCTCTTCTTAAATTATAGTGCGCGTTGCCTATTCAGTCAGTAGTCAGTGTTCAATGTGTTGATTGATTGCACGCCATACACAAATTATGAAACTTTCACTAAAATAAAATAACATGATGACCATAAGAAAGAGCATAATTTTACTTGAAGGTAAGGAAGGCTTGTAGATCTTAATGACTATGATGCTGGAAAGGAACTAAAGGCGATGGTATGTGATTTAGGGCTACCTCATTCTACCGTGTCTACTATGATATACGAATATACTAAAGGACAAGGATTGGGTCAGAGAAGTGGTAAGAACATAGAGTTTGTTTACCGACCAATTTCCTTTACGGCCAGGTTGATGGAAGGGAACTGGTCGTCAAGCATAAACCGACTGTGAATTGAAATAATATAAATAAGTATCATTCATCAAAATGTTTTTAAACAACAAAAATAATTATTTGGTTCAGATTCATTATTTTTAGTGAGACTCGACGACTGTCTTGCTCGCTGAACAATTAGTCGAAAACATTGAAATTCCATTTTCTTGCGGCGTGTTAAACTCGATCTTTTACGTCTCGACAGGTACTTGGAGGCGCGACACCGCCGGCTAGCAGCTACTCACTTGCGGCGCTAATTTTGCGTACATTGGATCAGTCTCTTAAAAAGCTCTCAGTGGTTAGGAATTTAAATTAATGTCGTCATATGACACTGTGTCGAGGCTCTGGTGTCATGAAATATTACGGTTCATAAGCGTCAAAAACCACAGAAATGGTTTTGCACATTTATTGCGTTTCCAAATAGATAAAATGTAATTAACTTTAAAAAAAAAAACTATTTTTTTATTACTGAACTTTATTACTCTAAACATCGAAAACGTTTTAATTCTAATTACAATGGACTCCCACAAAGTTAATCGCGAAAATTTTGAAATATTAGATAAAATGTTTTTTTTTTATTTATGTTTATAACGAAACACAACTTTGTAATTGGGCATAATTATAATTTTTTTTAAATAACGAACTATAAACCACTTTAATAAAGTCGACCGGTTACGTTACTATTACATCTTCGTCAGGAGAGATGTACAATAACAAGAGTACTAACAGTTAGTGAACGTTCGTCCTGGCGAAGTTATCCTGGATTCAAACCGGTCGACGTTAAATTAGTCAAAAGTAATTTATACATTGTTTGATTTTTTTAAACATGAAAATATCCAAATAATTTTATAAACTTAAACAAATGATAATTTTAATACTATACTTTTTTTAAATTATTGACACCATACAAAGTAATCACAAAAAACACAGAATAGTTATTTTAATGACGTCACATTTTTATTGATAAGTTGCTATTTGTGAACATTGTTATTTGATATTTAAAACAAATTTGATGAATTACTTAGAAACATTGACAAAAAAAAAACTATCAAAAAATATTTAATTACCACCGACACTCGAACCCGGGTCTTCCTCTCGCCGGAGGAATGCGTCACCAAAAATGAACAATAACAATATGTAAAATCCACAAGTAACTAAATATTTTTTCAATAGCTTGATTTTTTCCTTTTATAATATCTTTCTAACTGATTAATTGATTTTGTTTTATTTTAACACAAACTATTAATTACTAATTTGTTGATGACTACTCTTACACAAACGAAACGATGAAATATTGATTGAAATCAATATTATTTTTTATCAAACCGAGACATAGCGCTTATATTATGAAAATAGGACTGACGTAGACGGCCGGTATCGGGATTCTAACCCCTGAACTAATCTTAAAAACGGAAACCAGACATTTCCCCTGATTTACTAGGAGATAGGGCGCTTTTCATTGTTGCTTCCCTTTGTCCTTTCTGAAGGCCAACCGCCTCGGCGTCCATCGCGCCAGGCGGGGCCACGAAGGTTTTTGATGGCGAGTAGGGCTTTCAATTGCGAGAATCGGGATCCCGGAAATCCCGAACTTCTCTAGGTACCGTAATCCCGGTGCTGAGCTTGTCTAAATCCCGGTAAATGGCAGATTTTTTGAAAGTATTATGTTTTTGAATTTTTGTTTCACATAATCTGTTATTCGGCATTGCTTCGACCGTCGGATTATCTTATTTTCATTGGCAAAATGCCGTTTACAATAAAATTGCTATCCATCATGGGATTAATTCATAAATCAATAACAGCTAAAAACATATCAAACATCATTAAAAAAGAACTGCCACATTTCAAATTCGAAACAGCGTGGAGTAAATCTATAAAAAATTCTACGAGGATTTAAAATCAATATCACCTGCCAGCGTGCAATCCGAACGGTTTTTTTTTGGTATGTGGAAAATTTGCGACAAAAATAAGATTTATTACTAATTAAATGTATTAATTAGAAAGATATACATATAAAATCAATTTTATCGAAAAATATTGTTTTTGCGCTATCGGGGTTCGAACTTGGATCTCTTTACAAAACGGGGAAGATACATTATTCAACTATGCTACAGCGACAGTACTTTTGACGACAAATTTTCAAACCTATATGTTACACTTTTTCAAATTAATACATCTATCGTTCCATTATTTGAAAGTCATCTACTTTGTTTTTACGGAATCTTAAATACCTTTGAGTAAACCGATAGCAGACGTCAGAATTCATTTTTATTTAATTTTGGGCACATAGATACAACTTATATATTATTAATTAGAACACATTTTTATTGTAAAATTGTAATTATTCAGAGCATAGATCTGTGATATTTTAAATACTAATTAAATGTATCAATCAGAAAGATAAACATATAAAATCAATTTTATCGAAAAATATTGTTGTTGCGCTACCGGGATTCGAACCTGGACCTCTTTTCAATCCGGGGAAGGTACATTATCTGACATTTAGGTTCGAAAAATTTGTCGTCAAAAGTACTGTCACTGTAGCATACTTGGATAATGCACCTTCTCCGGTTTGGAAAGAGATCCAGGATCGAATCCCGTTAGCGCAACAACAATATTTTCGATAATATTTGTTTATATATATATATATCTTTTTTATTAATACATTTATTTAGTATTTAAAATATCACAGACCTATGTTCTGAATAATTACAACTTCACAATAAGAATATGTTCTCCTTAATAATAATAAGATCGTCACGTAATAAATAATGAAACCTTAGACACTAAGGTCTTATTGAGGTCGTATTTTATGTCTCGAAATATTGAATGAGTTTTGTAGAATTGTATAATGTATTTTTTTTTTTTACTTATGTGCAGTTACTTTTATATTTTAATTTTGTTAATAATACTTTATGTTAACGTGTGTATAATGCCTAAAAATACAAATAAAACATGCGTTCCAATTCTTATTCTTTCTAATAATTTAAATTCCGGGATTGAAAATTGCCAGCGCCGTAATCCCGGTTTTAAAAAAAAATCTGCGGGACTGAAAACCATAATGGCGAGGGTGTCCTAGCGGAGCGATCATCGTCTACGAGTACATTTGCATATATACTCGTATTCAAATTTGAGCAGATTCATTTCATAAAGCTAGTTGGTACATATTTAAACCGCCTGTTGTGTGAAAAGTCTACTCGTATTAATTTCGCCGTGAAAGAATGGATACAGCTCATTTTTACTTAACTTACCACCTACCTGTTCTAATTTTTACTACGTCCACATTTTCGATTTTTTCGAGACAACTCTCTATTTTTGCGGTACACCTGAGTTTACACACCATGTGTCGGAGATTCGCCGTCTCGCGGTATACTTCACGCCAGTTGTACGCCAAGCGTCAGTCTGTTGACCATTGATGTTCCGTTCGTCGGTTGAGTAAATTTGAATTCCACGGCGGCAGTTAAAATGGAATAAATCTTTTGCAATTTAATGCCTTACTTTTACTAATAAATAGTTGTAGATGTATATGGTTCTGGGTTACGCTGGCGCGCACATGTCGAATATTGCTGTCAAACAGAACGTCTGAGATTTATCTCAACTCCGAGACTTGCCTCATCATTCCGTGGACACGGGGTCATTAAACACAAGAAAAAATATTGACTCACATGTGATAATATGATGGCGCGCTGAGTGGGGCGCGACTACGGAAAATCTGGCGCCACCGAATGTGTGAATAGAAATAAACAATAAACAATTCTATATATCGAAAAAATATTTAATTTCCACCGCCGATAAATTGCCACCTTAACCATTTCAATTTATCGACTAAAGGATTGAATAATCCTGGCGCCACCTAGTATTACTCAAAAGTTTTTGAGATTAATTGCAAATAATATATGTCTCATATTAAAAACGCTTCGTGCACGTGTCTAAAATAAATCATAATTTACCGGCGCATTGCATGAAAGGGTTTTAACTAATTTATCATATTTTCATTGGTTTACGATCTGTTCCGTCATATAAAGCTCGGTTTATTGGGTTGCAGTTGTACTGCGATGTTCCTGTCCGACGTTTTTATTGCCTCCAATTCAAATGTTAGCATCGTGCAGTAAACCGTCTAAAACGTCTTCAAATAACGTAACACTTCTGTGCTTCTTTTTGTTGAATTCGACTATCACCGAAGTGGCCGCTGAGAGTCCAGGATTTCCGTAGAATATGTATTTCAATGTGGAAACCCTTTTTACATTCCTTTAATAATGTAAGCAAAATATAAGTAAAATAATACATGATGTATACATATATACACCTAGAACTATCTTAAATGGATATAATTATCGTCAGATCAGAATGATATTAAAAGCATAAACACGAAGGATATAAAGAAATTAAATAATATGGGCAAGTAATTAAGTGAATACGATATTTTAATCAGTGACATCTATTGCACACTGCGGAAAGATTGTAAATGAATATTAATATTCATTATTATTTTTTGCTAATCTGTACTTCCATCTAGCGTATTTCTAAAGAAAATACACTAACAATGGAGGATGCACCGTAGTGCAATTATATTATTAGATTATAACGTCATTCGAAACTAAGTGAATATAAACAGTAATTAAAATATTGTATGAAAATGAAGGAAGGGAGGTTTCTGGACCTCACGGTAGTTGACTTTATACAATATTCAAAATGTTTAATCATCAATCATATAAATTAGATACCTATCTGATTTTATTAATTGATTTTTATCTTTAACATAATACAAATATATTGTTTAATATGTACAAATAGATTGAATAATTCTTTAAAATGTTCAACACATTATATTATGCATCTTAAATAGCTCCGCTTCACCTTGAAATTATTATTTTATTTAAAGTTGTAATATTGAAGCAGACATCCTGGAAGAAAATGAATAAATCAGGAGTGAGAACATTTAATCCAGCTTAACATGAAAGCCATTTCACATTTTTCCGTCGTCATTGGAATTGTAAGACTAGACCTCTCAAAGGAGCCAAGTTATATTATATTTATTGATTGAATTTTATTCATAATTTTTCTGCCAGATGTGATATTTTCCTTACCGCGGTACAAGTATACCATATTTTAAATTTGTCATACCGTTGTCTTATAATATATCATGTTTTATTTCATAAACATGATATATTTTATATACACATGCTCAAAGTTTTATTTATTTAACGTTTTATTTAACATTTCGATATAATTAATTTCATTATGATTGGTGGAGAATGTGTCATATCCGGTAGCTTCGACCTTCGACGACAATAATTTGGAATATACGAAATCATATTTGACTTCAGAACGTTCAGGTGTGAGTTTCCAATGTGGAATATCGATCCAAATAGAAATGTCAGGGAAGGTAATAAACACAGACTACCAAATATATAGATATGAACTAACGCAAATTCCTTGTTTCAATATTTTCAATTTGGTGTCACTTGTGTGATCATTTCGGTACCACTTACGCAATCAAATAGCTCCGCGAATTTTTTTAAATACATGACTCGATTGGAACGAAAATTAAACGCTGACAATATAATATGCATTAATGTAAAAAATACGTTTTGTTTACACAAAGATTTAATTTTCGAAGAGTAAATACTTTTACTGTCACATAAATGTGTCGTGCACTATCGGATTTATGTTTCCACAAATAATGTGTGCCCCTCTCCTGTATGTACACTTTATTGCGTGTCCATTCATTTACCGGTCTGCGGTAACATCGCACCTCGCTTTATTCGTAGCGCGCACACCCACCCAGTTTAAAAATGAAAACATAAATACGGACAAAAATTGATTGAAATAATATTGAGATTGATGGCACTTAACCCCTTTGTATATTACAGTTCTCAATTATCATCCGAATCGCTGACTCCGGACATAATGGAGCGTTAGAAATATCCGCCCTGATTTTAATTCCCAGCCCCGTTCTAGTAATCTCATTATCCTCAATTCGGCATCATTAATTTACGCCTTTACATGAGCCGAAAATACTCGGTGATGGACAGGACACGGCTGGCCTGAAATATATATATATATATATATATATAAAACCGTACTAATTTTCATTGACAAATATGCACACTTCAAGTAATCGACGTTGAATATTGCGCCTTTAAAACAATTATTTTTTAATAGCAAATTAAATATTATAAATAATCAAATCCTTTTCGCAAATAGTCACCTTTTAAATTTGTTTTTACGGTAGTTCCTAATTAGTTATGCTTGCATTTTTAATTTTAGTATACATCGTTTTCTCGAGAGATACCGTAGGTATCGAAACATGTTGGTTTATCAATAAATTGTGGTTTAAACAAAGTGTTTTATCTTATTATTTATATATATATATATATATGTATTTAATTTTATATTAGTGTTTGCGAAAAACGTGCATGGAACATAATTATTTTAATAGGACACGATTTAAATAATTCCTTAGTTATGTTACAGTAATACAACAAAAATATATTCTTAGAAATTCTTTAAATTTAAAGCATTGCGTTTGAAAGATATTTCGTATTTAAAGTGTTACGGTTTATAGTTGATTATTAAGATGTGAGCTCTTTAGTTATCAATATCCTGTGCCTGAGTGCCTAATAATAAATAGTCAAGTGCCTAATATTAAAGACTTCAAGTGCCATTCTGCAGCAAATCCATTTGATACCAGTGGCGTGTTAATTAAATTATTTTTTAGTGTTCATTTTTAATAGTGAAATAATATTACTAATGAATATGTTATTTCATCTGTGAGCTATCAATATACAACACAATATCCCACTTATATACACATCCCATTTGTCTTTTGAATGTATTTTTAAATTTACTGTTGAAAACTGAGCAATTTTTTATTTTACATCAATATTAGTATCAAATATTGGGTTGTCTAATAAATATTAGCGTTTTTTTTTAAAATTATGAATTATAAAATCAAATTATCAAATGAAAATTACAACATTTCAATCAATGATGTATTCTCCATTATTGTTCAGGACTTCATCTCATCTTTCAAACAATTTGTCTATAAAAATCGGCTGATCTGTGTCGAAATAGTTATCGAGCCAATTTCTGAGGTCAACGTCGTTGTTGAACGTAACGCCACGCTTTCGACTGTGAAATGTTACAATCGGGTCGGATGCGAGAGAATTTCCCAATTAAGGTGCTGGATAACCTGTTTAACCTTGATTAAAGGCGAAAAGAAGTATGTGTCGAAAATGTTCGTTTTTTTAATTTAAGCCAAAAATTATAAGATACAGGAAAACGGTAACACTGACTTTTTATAGTAGAAAAAATGTCATAGAATAGTTTTTTTTTGTTATAAAAACAAAATGGTGGGAAAATATCTTTAAAAAAAAAACCATAAAGACTTTTTAGACGATCCAATACAAATATCAGATATCTCACAGAGACGAAGCTATTTTAAAAAAATTTATTATATTTAATGGAAAATATATGGAAGTATGGGGGTAATTACACGGCTTACGATCTGTCTTCGGATCGTGATCAACGTTATATATATATATATAACGTTGATCAATTCTCACCCCTCAATCTCCATATTTATCAAATTTGTGAAAGTTGTATATATGTTAGTATGTGGACTCGAAGCGAGTATATACAAAGTGATCACTTAAGCCAGCCGAAGAAAGTTCGTAAGCCCTGTAATTACCCCATACTTCCATATATTTTTCCTTTGTAGGTAAACATCCAGTAATTGTGTGTTCTTGGACATATTCAAATATTACCAATACATTATATATTGTATTATGCATATTAATAAGTATAAATACATTTTATGAAAAGATATTGATAACGTTATCAAACAATTTAATGTTTATTTTATGATATCAAATGTATTTATAAAATAGCCGTCACCGGTATTATATATATTCGGTTAACTGAAAATTTTCCTTAAATTTTTCTTATTGATGAGAAGTTTTAAAAATAATTTGTACCCGCAGATGTACATTACCCCGATGATGCTAATTAAGAACTGCGTAGCGCACACTCGCATGCTAGCAGTCGCGTTAAGCTTTCACCGCCTGGCCACAGATGACGCTCATGACTTTCGTTATTTTATTTGACTTGTTATGAAAATGTGTCTTATCTTCTGGCGAGAAGATAAATATTTTCAGCTGCAGTCTCGCTCATAACCGAGACTGTTTGATTTAATAATATCGTTTAATTTATTTTCTGGTCGAGTGAAACCCCCCCCCTCCCCTTATTTTCGATGAATAGATTATTTTCTCTATATCTTTCTATTAGATTAATTTAATTTGTAGTAAAATACCACGTAACTATTTTTGGAAAATGCCACTTTACAAAAAAAGTGTATTTATTCTCTTTAAAAATGTATAAATTATTTCAAAGTTTATCCAAATTTAATGAAATGGATTAATTTTTTAATTCTGGCGTTTCCTAGCTGTATTTTAATCAAATGTATTTAAGATTCGCCGCAATATAAATTTGATCGCTTTTAAAATGAAATAATAGATGGATCATTTGAAAAGATTACAGAATATAAGTTCAAAATTTGATGAAAATGTGTTCGATTGCTATAGCGGTTTGAATCCTGGTAGCAACTAAATATTTTTTCTGTATATCTTTCTAGTTGATTAAATTAATTTGTATCAAGAGATTTACTTGGGGAGGTCTTCATCCAGCAGTAGATAGAAAATACTGCCGCTTTGTGCGACAGTCACACACCGAAATTATTGGTAGAATTTAGAAATTAATTTGACATTAAATAAAACATATTTCGGAAAAAATACGCCGTGATGGAGCTGATTTATCTATGAGAATCGGTCGCATCGATCGGATGCAGTTCAATTCTTATTTTCCTAGAGTATGTTGCTTAAATGAAGTTTTACGAATAGATAACAGATGGCGGTGCTAAAACATGTGAAAAGTCAGTCATATCGAGAATGGGTTAAGGTAAATTATAAACCAATATTATGATGGTTTCCGCAAACTAAATATTATTATTTAATATTACCCCATTACTGTGTAAGCCTGCCTAGGTCCCTCGGGCCAACTTTAATTTCCACCCTGGAATAATGTTCACTTTGTGTAAGTATATCGAAGCCGCCGTTTAATTTTGAGCGGCTCAAACTTGTGTAGTCGTTTGAGAGTGCTCCTATGATACAACAATTCGCTTCCGAGTTACAGGAATGATAGCTGGGAAATTGATTAACTAGCTCGTTTAGTAATTGCTTATTTTATAAATTTATCACTAATACCGATAATAATAATTATCTAAATGAATCTGAATTTGTATTAGATCGTTTTTATGTTTAACATTAAGATTATATTTTCAAAAAATACTTCCAAAACAACACCTTACTAAATGCAAGGACAGTTAACGTTTTTACGTGAATCATTAATTATTTATGATTAAAAATTTGATTTTTATTAATTTTTAGATAGAAAAATTGTAGTGCTCGTTGATTATATTTGTCATTGTAAAATTATTTCCAGGGTCCAATTGTATGAATAATTCCATGTCAATTTCAATTTATCTGACAAAAAAAAGTGGTTTTAATTTAAGAACACATTTTTTTGTGATATTTTAATACAAATTAAATTAATCTCAACTAGAAAGAGGTATTCAGAAAAAATATTCCTATTTTTTCGATAGTATATAGATTTTTTCCTGTATATCATTCTAGTTGATTAATTTAATTTGTATTAATATGCTTTCTTGTAATAAAACTTTTTTTAATTCACTTAATTTCCGTAAAAATTAATCAAGCACAAACACCTTCTCAATTCAGCAGAAATTTGAATGAAAAAATTCTAAAAGCAATCACACAAAGTTTATCCTGCGAGGAATTAATTAATCTTATAAAATTGTTTCCACTCTGGCAGGTCGGTAAAAATTTAATTAACTTTCAAAATTGGACTTTCGAGCTGTAATAATATGTCTATAATCATTTTTGTCTTTTAATAAGAGAAAATTCTTTTTCACTTTACATACATTATTCAATGTCAATTATAATGTGTTGTATTAATGTAGGTACTAAGGCTATAGTTTTTCATATAGGCTATAGCCTATCATATATCTCGAGTCTCGGTAACTAAATATTTTTTCATTAGCAATATTTTAACACACAATTACTGGATTTTTACCTACAAAGGCCTGTTATTTATTTGTTATTAAACAAATATTAGATATCTCATAGAGACAAAGCTATTTTTTATTATATTTAATGTTTATTTTATTATATGGGGTAATTGCGGGGCTTATGACCTGTCTTCGGCTGGCTTAAGTGATCACTTCATATATACATATATATATATATATATATATATATATATATATATATATATATATATCTATCTATCTATCACCAATTCTCACCCCTCAATCTCTACATTTATCAAATTTTTGAAAGTTGTGTATAAATATTATAACTGAGCTAACCAAATAAACCTCTTTGTAGCTAACTTTAGGACATGACAAAGAATATTCGTGATTCATCTGTTTAGCGAGGATTGTGAACATGTTCTCGTCGAATTCGACGAATATTTATGACAGATGAGATGAAGATGTATGACGCTGCGAATATGTACCGCTTCTGTTTAAATTCAAATTATAGAAACAATTTTCCATTATAAAAGAAAAGAACGAAAGGAAAAACCATCGTTTATATTCATAAGTAATCTTTTTAAAGTGATGTCATCACATAAGGGATGACTTGTGATGATTTTAAAACAATTAGACCGAGTGATAATATTAGAGAGACATCTTTATAAGAATAATTTTTTATTGGAGCTAGGACGTTTTTACTGAGACTGTCGTCACTTCCAATAGTGGTCACTATATTAAAACTAGACCCTGAAATTCACTAGCAATAAAAATACATTGCTTTTCGATTATTATTTTTCTCTCTGCCACGTGATAAATCTATCTTTCATTTCACAACACAAATTAACTCGACCCATATATTTTTTTGGTTTTGTTTATGGAAGTATTTTTGTATGTTGTCTGGTGTAAAATATTATTATGTAATACAAATTAAATACATCAATTAGATAGATATAACACCGGGATTTAAACCAGGATCTCTTCTAAACCGAGGAAGTGCGTTATCCGATTACACTACGTCTACTTTTAATAGTCGACAAATTTTCGAACTTATATGTTGCAATTATTTCAAATTTATACGTCAAACGTTCCATTTATTTGAAAGCTATCACTTTTTTATTGCGAATACCTACTTTGAGAAATAATCGTTGGGAGACGCCAGAGATTTTTCGATTTTGATTTTATTAAATGATTGGATATACTTTAAAGTTCCCTCTAAGATAGGGGAGCGTGGAGGAATTGGAGCCTTCTAAGGAGAATATTGAAAAAAGTAACAAATTATTCTAATCATGTATTATTATGACTTGAAATGAGTTTTTTTGGTTATACAACTATAATAATATTACAATTTCAACTTAAATATTTAAATGTAAGTAAAAATCACATTTAGCTCCAATTACTCCACATGTCGGATAATGAGAGCCACGTGTTTTTCTTATTTTAGCCATTTCTCTTATTTTAAACGTCTTATAATTACTTTGGTTGAATAATTACAATAAAATGGTAAACATGCACTAAAGTAACGAATATTTAAATAACAAAAATAATGTTCTAGCACTATTATATTGAAAAAATTCAACTCATTTTAGGGATCTAATCAAAAAACACAAATATAATCTTTCGGGTCGTCACAACCCGAGCACTAAGAATGAGCCCAGTTAACACAGCTTCTGCAATGATGCCTTAGTTCATTTTTTTTTTCCAAAGTCTGAACAAATAATGCACTCATTTAACTATTGCACCGAGTACTCAGACTTATCGTCACAAATCACAATCTCATCAACAGAAGTCTCGTTAGTCGAATGATCAACCTGGAATAGATTCCTACTAGCTTTATTTAATTTCTGTTTAGTTGTGTTATACTTGATCTTTGGATCTATTGGATCCATAATAAATATTTGCCGTTTTAAAACCAGATATTCCCTCATTCAAAGAAGCGACTTACAAAACTCGATATACATATATGTATTATCATACCATACACAAATGTGCTTTGTTGAACAGTTCGGCAATTTCATAAAGAGATATTTTGTGAATTTCGTGACTTGAAATACAAATCACACTCTCTGCTATGAGCTGTCTTGAGTTGTCCAAAGTACATAGAGTGAGTGGGGTAATGGGGAGTCACCTAGGCTCCAATTACCCCAAAGTCCACCACTTTGAAGATACTAAAAATAAAGTAAACGGGACTATTTTATACTTTTATACTACGATATTTAAACTTATTCCCAAAAATGCAAACAATATAGCCTGCTTTTACATTGTTTTATGTTATTTTTATTTAATTAATTAAGGGAATTTTAACAGTATAAATAATCATAGTACAACTAACACAATATTTAGCATATGAAACTTATTATAAAAAATCCACAGATATGTTCAGGCAAAGTAGTGATGAGGTGCATATAAAGTTTACAAAATAAGGTAATATAATATTAGACTAGATATCTCACAGGGACGAAGCTATTTATACTATATTATATGGGAAGTGTGGATGTATGGGTATTACAGGGCCTACGACCTATCTTCGGCTGACTTAAGTGATCACTTTATACAATGTAACGTTCACTATTCCACCCAATCAATCTCTATATCTATCAAATTTTGGAAGTTGTATATATGTTACCATGTAGAAACACTTCGAGTCTTAACCACAACTTCAATATGAACGTTACATTGTGTAAAGTGATCTCTTAAGCCAACCGAAGACAGGCCGTAAATCCTGTAATACCCATATTTCTATACTTCCCGTATAATATAAATAGCTTCGTCTCGATGAGATATCTATAATTTGTTTAATAACAATGCCTTTGGAGGTAAAAAACCAGTAATTGTGTATTCTTGGATATACTCAAATATTGTTAATAATATAATATTAATAGAAAAAAGGTAAAAACTGGTGGGAGAAAGGGTGGGGATGTTGAAACTGTTGTTGTGGTAAAGTGAGAGCACGATGTGTCTGTATGTAGAATGATTGGTTATAATTGAAATTGCAGTGGCTCATAAAAAAAAACTCTTAGCTTAGGTTGATGTTGGAAAAGTCAATTTCTGTTAACTTCTCATTATGGTATTTGCATGAATGGTGAATAAATTAATTTTGTGTGTAAGATGTTCTACTTCTACGGATTGCCGGGTCGATCTAGATAGTTTGTGGAAGGATATTAATTCTAATTAGCTGGGACAGTCAATATAGCCTTGCTGTAGTCTAAAGACAAGTATTTGGTCAGCACGTGTTCTTCGATATTCTAAGGTTTTCATATTGTGGAAATAGGAGTTGAATGATAGATTAGATCTAACATTAAGATGTCGAAGAAACCTATTTTTTATTCGTTGTAATCTCTCAATGTATGTAATCTGTCATGGGTTCCAAATTTGAGATTCCAGATATAAATTATATAATTATTATGATTATAAATGAATAAAAATTATAGAATGTAAAGTGAATATATACATAATATTTTAATGTAAATAATAGTGTGCAGATTAGAGGGAACAGAAACATTGTCGAATTACCTCCTATGTCGGGAGATAATTTTTAAATTTGGTCAAATCCACTTTATGACAATGTGAGAAAATTGGACATTGAATGTTTTTTAAATAAATTCTTTTTTTTTTTGGCAAACGAACGTGATGTGATCTCTCCGATCACCGTAACAATGTATGGGATTTAGCGAAACGATTTAGCAAACCTTTGCGATGACGTGATTGGTTGTAATTGATTTGGCGCTGTTTGAAAATAAATCTGTCTCGATTTGTTCATTATTGAAAATTACTTATAAATTAAGAGTTTTTAAAAATCGCATAATGGTAAGTTCTCTCAAAAGAGCAATCCAGCATTATCAGTAGAAAAAATAATCAAATTTTATTTAAGTTGAAAATTTTTGAAAATTACCTCCTGATATGAATTTTTCAAGCAATTTCCTTCTTTTGTATACTTTATTTTGATTTTTTTTTTATCTCTGCGACTCCCAGAGTCACTATTAAATTTAAGTAAGCGAATTAATTCATATTATTTTACATTTACGTGTTTCATAGTTGTACCTATTCAATAGATTTTTCATTTACGGCGTTAAATGATTAAAATTTTATTACACGCACATAATAAATGTATTACGTACAATAATATTGTTTTGTATCCGCTCGTGAAACGGTGTTATAACGAGGATGGTAACCGCAAATGCTCGCGCTCTATTTGCGGTAATGGCTATGGTTTGTGTACGCCCCAACACACCAGTGTGTCTATTTGTAATTCACCCCGAAGCTGCTCGGAGCGAGGCTTCGAATTATTACTGCAGCTGCGCTACTTCACGGCTAAGCGTGCAAATTCAAATAACGCTTCGGTTCACTGACTATATCGCTCGTTTTGTTTTTTTTTTTTTTACAATTTTGTTGTGCGTGTATTTTATGTCGCTACCAGAAAACTTCGCATAATTTATTATAACTGTGTCGGTTCTAAAATCCAATAAACATGCCGCAATAGACATTGCCCGCTTTTGTTTGGACTACGTTTTATATTTTGATGTTGAACAAATATAACACTTTTGTAATATTAGTAGAACTTGAGTAGTAGTAATATGTTTTTTATTTCTCATATATTTGATAAGTATTCCTCAATCGTCAATTTGTATCGTTGCTTTTATTTTTTTTTTACATTGTTTATAGTGATGGTTGAACTATTATTGTGATTGTAATTGTGTTCGATTATAATGATATTTGATAATGATTATTCGTAATTTTTCGAGTGATCACTGTTACACTGCAAACTCAACCTCCAACGGTTAAATATCAGTTAGTTACCAATCATTAAACACAATAACAATAAAATTAAATAATATTTAATAAAAAATTACCTATCGGTATATTTTAAATAACGATATTTCACGTAGGAAGGTTAGATTTTTTTAGAGGCACGTTTTTTAAGTAAGTTCCGTTGTCGGATATTCCCAATATAGCGCTGCGGTTGCGATGTTGCGCACGCGCAATGGTTTCCTTCAACTGTTGACTCACCACATGCAACGTTAGAGACATTCACATAGTGTGGCCATCTTGTAGTGAGTGGAGATCAGCCCGTCGATCGGATAGGGTTCGTGATTCGTTTCTTGAATGCACGAAACATGATATGTTTAACATATATCGCCGAGTATGTCCTGATTTGGCGCCAAGTGATTTCCATCTTTTCCTTAATTTGAAGCGGTTACTTGATGGCAAGCGTTTTGAAGACGGTGATGAAGTCAAAGACGGGGAGTACAGACACGGTTTTCATCCCAGGCGGCGTCTTTCTATGAAAAAAAAATCCGGTACTTAAAAACGCGCCTCGTGTTATAAAACGGAATATAACTATTAATTTAATATAAAAGTTCTGATTTCACTGAAATAAAAGATGTTTCCAAAAATACAATGTTGTCTCGAGAGTAGCTACAACACTACAAAACATTTTATGACGAATGAATTGAGACTATGCTGTTATGGCTCTAGAGACGAAATACCTTGCGTGGACGACCTCTTTAATACAAGATTAATTTTGAGCAGCGTCACATCTTTGTGATGTGATTTATAACAATGAAAGATTTTCAGAATTAATTTTAATACTTTCAATCACATTCTTTACTCTAAAAGCATTATCGTTTTTCTCAGAGATTTTCTTCGACATATTAACATTTGTTAAGTTATGTAAAAAATATTCAAAATGTGTTAATTATGAATGATTTGAAGTATGTATTACAAGACGGTTTTATATTCATTTTGATGTGATATAATACGAAGATACGTATCTCGTAAGCAATCAACGTCATCGGTGGAGACTGTTGACATTTTGATGTACATCGCTTTTCATTAAATATTTATTTTAATTATACAAAATTTAATTATCGTCATAATCCAAATGAATTAATGAAATGTCTCAGACACGTGTACCGTACCACCCTCGCATAGAATATGTTTATCCTTTTTAAAATATATTCATAAATTCGGTTAAATACGTTAGATTAATCCTCCCGGCCTTCCGCATGCCAGGTAAATATAAATAAAATGTGAAAATTGGTGTGTGTAAAAATATCTAAAGCCAGCTTGCTAAGAATTTCACTAGGTAGTTAATTTATTTCAGTTATTATTTTTTAATTTAAATAATAATATTAATGTATGAATAATAAAGTATTTAAAAAATATTAATCTAAAACAAAAAAATCTGCATTATATACTTATGTGACAATGGGACATCACAGTCAAAAGGGGATATAGCAAGATTGTAGAGCGCTAGTTTGGCGGAACATTGGGCATTGATTTCAAAATGGTGTTTGAAGACTTCTAGTATCGGTCCTATAGGGGTGAAATTTAAATGTTACACACAATTTTACTACTGAATCAACATTTCTATGCTATATTTGAATCATCTTAAAATTCTAGTCTTTTTTCTGAAACAATTACTGTCACCGTCGAGATTTCAGTTATAGTACATTGAGCTTGGTATATTAATTAATTTATTTTGTTTTAGGTAAGTCCTCTTCCGACGATCGGATCGCCGGGCGGAATTATTCCAGAGAACTGTAAGTTTACGACATTCGCAACATTATGATTTCCAAGAAGAAGCTCTGCTTTCAGGAGACGTCAAGTAAATGTCTCGTGACTTTCCGAGACTGCTGCCGCTACTCCGTCGCGTTATATTCCTGGAATTGAATGTTATCTTCGTCAGTTTACCTACACGATGAGCGAGTGCCGAGACACGTAATATATATTCTAGAATGATGCGAGATGTATTTAAGTGTTTGTGTCATTCGAGAAGATTTCATGTTTTTTTAAGAGTCATTGTATTTTTCCATTTAACTTTATTCTAGAATTTGCATTTTTACTCGGGCGCATCGAGGCGTTGTTTGAATTAATTCTCTCGTTTTTAAGAATAGCAATTGAATACTTTCTTTTCGAATAGTCGTCACAGATCGGTCGGTCAGTTCTGACGTAATTAGTGGGAGATTTTTTTGACAAACTTTTTATTTTATTTTTTATTTTTATTTGTTATTTTTTGGAGAAACAAACAGTGTAACAATAATAACTGATAATTACGTAATATATAAAAATAACATCAGTGAAGTTTCTTCTTAAATTAAATATATAGTACATAATTAAATACATAGTCGTCACAGATCGGTCGGTCAGTTCTGACGTAATTAGTGGGAGATTTTTTTTACAAACTTGAACAACCAATATCACATTAAAGTAATGGTATATTTTCGTCATAGAACAATAGTACAACAATAGTCTTTTCAAATAGTCGTCACAGATCGGTCGGTCAGTTCTGACGTAATTAGTGGGAGATTTTTTTTACAAACTTGAACAACCAATATCACATTAAAGTAATGGTATATTTTCGTCATAGAGCAATAGTACAACAATAGTCTTTTCAAATAGTCGTCACAGATCGATCGGTCAGTTCTGACGTAATTAGTGGGTGATTTTTTTGACAAACTTGAACAACCAATATCACATTAAAGTAATGGTATATTTTCGTCATAGAACAATAGTAACAGATTAACAAAAAGCAAAAGACAGTGAGTGGTCTACTGCAGTTAATTTGACCAACTGACGTGAATTAATATCCAATAAGACTTGTTATTAAAATAATTTAAATAATAACGTATCGTACCATTTGACACAGATTGTATTTCTGAGTCTCGTCGCCTTAGCCTACTTTTATATAAATCCGAACGGTTTGAGTCGTAAATAATTGTCGAGCAATGTTTTTTTGACGGATATTTGCCAGTAGGAAAATTCTAAATTTAATTTATTAAATTGTACATGTTGACGTTTTTTTTTCTCCAATTAGCGGCCTTTATTAAAATGCCTATTGGATGAACGTCAATAAACAGAAAATAAATAATATTTTATTAATTTTTTTAATCTACATCTAAATGGGGTGGCTTCACAAGGAAAATATACAAGAGGTGTAGTTAATTTTGAACTTAATAATTCCCAAAATCACAAATAAGTATGGATCTAGGATATTAGAATTTGTTGTTTCTACACTAAAAAATAAACTAGCTGGGTCTGATGACACTGATTAGTTATGTTTTGATTATGTTAAATGTAATAAAATTTATATAAATGTCTTCTTCAATATTAGCAAAATTACTTTGTGGCCTCATTTTATATAAATAATTAGAGAAAATACTTTGTTTAAACCATTATTTATTGATAATTCAATATGTTTCAATACCTATGGTATCTTCTTCAGGAAACAATGTATACTGAAATTAAAAATACAAGGATAGATAAAAACAAAATTATAAAGTGGTAAATAAGTTAGAACTAATATGAAAACAAATTTAAATTTGAGGTGCCTAAGTAGTAACAACTATTCAGAATTTTCCAATCACCTTTTGGAAACAAGCCATTCTTTTGATATTAACAAGGGTTTAGAAATTATACATACAAATACTAGGGTTTTACAATTAGATATATTTGAAATTTTAGAAATAAGAAAAAGTGTTAATAGCATGCTAAATATTATAAATAACCAAATTCTCTTTGCAAATAGTCACCTTTTAAATTTGTTTTCATTTTAGTTCTTATTATTCACCACTTTATAGTTTTGTTTTTATCTATGCTTGTATTTTTAATTTCAGTATACGTTGTTTCCTTTAAGAAGATACCATAGATATCGAAACATGTTGAATTATCAATAAATAGTGGTTTAAACAAAGTATTTTGTCTTATTGTGTATCTACCTATGATTGCACCTGCGGACAAACGTCTAGCAAGATGTTTTGTGGGTCTAGTTTTAGATTTATTAGATTCTTTAGATTTCACGAAGATTCCCTTTGGTATTCAGTCGTTCGTCGTATTTATTTTTTTGTTTTTTTTTCGATGATATTAATTTCATCAAAAAATGCTTTATTAGTTAATCGGAGAATTCGAAGAAATTGCACTACTTATTGTACGCAGTTAGCGATTCGGTAAGGTTCGGTTGCGACTGGCGTCAGTGGGGCGCGGCGCTCACGCCGGACGCACCGCAATGGAATTTGTCCAACCTCCCCCGGGGCGAGGGTGCTGTTTGCAACCTCCAAGTGACCAAGTGAAGGAGATTGCGCGCGCACCCAGGTCATTATGACCTTTATAGAGTAGAAAGCGCTTACTTAATCACGCGGTACTATGTTCTCGAGACTTACATCTAATAGGTGCACTAACCATTTTAAGTTTTAATACTTTTTTTCCTACTAAATCCATCCGTTCCAATTCTTTATCTTTTCCTCTCTTTAATTATTCATTCTGTTTAGCTATTCTGTATGAATATTTTTAGTGCGTGTAAAAAGATGAGATTTTGATGTTTCGTCTCATAGATTTGTCGGTTGGCGTCATTTTTCTCCGCTTATAAAATCATAACTCGCTGCTCGCCCAATCTTGCGCGTCCTTTACGAGCACAAGGTATTATTTTGAATACAAGATTATTTTTCGTCCATTTAAGCATAAATACTGCAATTTTATAATTTGTTTCTTGTAATATACATAATTATCATAAGCTGCGGTAAAAACACGACGCGAACACCAACCATGACCCTGCTTTCAAATTACGTTATGGCGTTGTGAGACCATTGCGTGCATGAAAATGTATTATTTATTAATATAAAAAAATCAACAATCTTTTATAAACCACTTTGATTAAATTAACATTGGCTGGTTTCGATACCATAAACCGATATCGAAGCCGTTCGATATTAAATGAATGAAGATGATTTATAAAAAACTTGTTCCTCATATCCTATAGGAGAGTCAGGGACCTCTATCTTGTGCCGCCGCAGTACTTGTTGACCAATCACGAGCTAGTCTGTCTTTATATAGTCTTTGTTCCTATTTATCCCAGCTTACTCTGGGCGACTCTCCCCCCCCACCCCCACCCCGCTGCGTGTCTTTCCTCTGCCGCTCGCAAGACGTGTCCAAGTCTGTCCAACCATAAAGTTAACGCTATAAACACCAAAAATATTTTTTTTTGGCCAAACTCGTTGGGTTCCTTTTTTAGTTTGTTTATGTTTATAGATAGATATCTCTCATGATAAAAAAAAACTCATTATTTTAAAACTTACATTTGACCGTAACTGTTCGTCATTCTCTTCCAGTATAACTTATTTTGTACAGGAAAACGTCGATTATCCGGAGTTCAGTTTTCCGTGAGTTGGATTAACCGAGGTCCTCTGTAGTACTATTTTTTTGTAATCCCGAAAAATAGTATTCTACAATTGACGACTATCGCTAGGTAAATATTAATGAATTGTTAAATATAAATCAAAATGAACTCGAAAACGATAAATTACACACGATGAATTGATCGAATGTGCGCTAAAGTTAACAAAGAAGACTGGACCTTGAAGACCTCAAAAATAGGACGATGATAGTGGTGTACTGTTGTAATGAAGGTATAACAACTGAAAAAACATGAATTTTATAAAAGCCAAGATGATATTGCTCACGATAAAGAATTAATAATAATGCTACAAAAAAAATAAACGAAAATCACGGATTTTCTATGTAAGTGATTATTCATATATCTGGTTTTATAGTTAAATGCTACCATAATATTTGTCTCAGCAGTTTTTATATTTCTGTATATTTAACTCGATAAAAACATAATTTTGATTAAAATTACGATGTTTTTCAATTATCCTGGCTCGAGCATCATTACCGCGGATAATCGGCGCATTGCCATATTTGTAATATACGTATTTGAATAAATCCATATTCTTCCTCGGTACAGCCTCACGTTCACAATCTCGGTAGTTTACGTCGCCAATATATCAAGTACGCATATTGGAGTACGGAATCTCGTTATTGTATTAAGTTATATAATAACCAGCCATCATTGAATGCGAATTATCGGCTTTGTCATTAATTGTTGCTGTGTTGCCTTCCCCACCGAATCGGATAGATAATTTGCAGATTAATTATTAACTGTTTTGGAGTCGTACAAGAATTTTGAGACAATATTCCGATTTCGAGTTAATATTTTGCAATGATCATATAATATTGACGATGGTGTTCATATTTGGCACTCGTGTCTCGTGTGTATCGTCTATTTTCGACTGTGTTAAAGTTTCAAGCTTCCAGAATAATCATTTATCTAGAATTACGGTGGCTGCAGAAAATATCTTTATTTTTCTATTATTCGAGACCGTGAACTTGTTTTTCTCGCCTTGGAACTTTTCCTGAAATATCTCGGGGTGCATTGCATTATTTCATTTTATTTTTCCTCGGTTGACGATGTACTCCCGTTATTCATCAGCATCCGAGGGTGAGATCAGTCGATGATCTTCTATTTATTGTGTAATTTCCTTTATACATTTGTAAGATCGACAGTTATGTTGATTGCGGAACACGAACATCTCGTTGAAAATGAAATATTTCTAAGATTTCAACCAAATGTTGTAAAGTTTGACTGTCAGAACTTAGATGGCGCTGGTAGTTAAAAATATACATATATCTGAATCCCTGTAAACTGTACCGGGTAAACAGACTGTGGTGTAGCATGTAAAAAATATAACAGAAGTCCTCAGTATTCGTTCTTATAGTAAAACTAACAACTCGCGCGCACGGATATTTGAAGAAAAATAAACGGTTTGTGTCTTTGTTAAATATACAGAGTTTACAACACCGTTACTCCGATGGGAGGGGTGGGGGGTTGTAATATAATATTATATAATATAGATGTCTTACAAATTGTGATTGCGTGAAAATAAAATAAATAATTCATGTGTTAATAAACACCAAAGTTAAAAAAATCTCACAGCCATTAGGTTTCGAACCTGCACCCCCAGAGAGAATCTAATTTTTGGTCAGACTTCTATACTTCTATATCGCTATGTCAAAACTGGTGACGCGAGCATGTAAATCATTATATATTAAATTCCTTTTTTCGGCATTTATTAATTACAAATTATTAATATAACATTCGTGCATACGAAAAAACATTGTTATGCTTTATAAAATAGATATACGAGTACGTACTGTGGACTGTGTACTGTACTTCTGACGTTTTCGTGATCATATTTCTAATGCTAAGTGCAATCACATGATGTAATCGTTTGTCTACGTTTCAATAAGTAATGTTCGTACCTGCACTTATGAATACACACTTGAAAACCTTGCTTATCGCTCAGCTAAAACGTCTTAATAATTCACTAAGTACTTCAAAGATCACTAGGGTATTTACGTCTGATAAAATTAATTACATTTGTATCTGTTCATCTTTCAAATGGATTTAATCGCGTTATAAAAATTATGAATTCTTCGTCGCTTTTAACATAAACCTAGATTTAAAAAAATAATATTTTGGTTTTATTTAATATATAAACGCTTTCAAATTACTTTTGCTAATTTGGTAATTAATATGTTTGGGGTACAACAATAAAAGTAAAATTACGTATCAATGTTACTGTTAATAGAAAATTACTTATTACTTTTCCGGTCCTTCCACTCAGTAGGACCATATTCAGTGAAGGCAGTAGGTACACATATAATTATTAAAAATATTTTTAAAAATCAAATTTATTGCATTGATTAGACTTACAGTGATAAGATCATCAAACTGTTAAATAAAATAATTCCGCTCATTTTCTACTCAAATATTTCATCCGGTTTGTTAATAAAATGTTCGAATAATGTAAGAAAGGACATTGTTTTAAAAACATTGTTTATACCACTGTTGATTTAGCAATAAACAAAGTGTTCTTTTATTAATAATTATACAAAATACTTTGTTTAAACCACTATTTATTAATTATTCTACATGTTTCGATACCTATGGTATCTTCTTCAGGAAGCATAGATAAAAACAAAACTATAAAATGGTGAATAAGTAAGAACTAATATGAAAACAAATTTAAAAGGTGACTATTTGTTTTTTTTTTATTATTAATATAATATGTTGCTACAAAATAACTTGGCAATTATTGAAGAGGAAATATAATGTACTTCTACTTCTCTACCGACCATCTCATCTCATTTTAATTAATAAATTTTCCCTCATATCTTTACGTGTCGGCAAAGATTGCCAAGTATTGTACATCAAATATTTATTCCATTCGAATCTCACGAGATATGATTTGTTTAAACTTTTGATACCGAGTAGAATATGTTCTGTCAAGCTCCGGTAATACCCTCGGACACTGTCGATCAATTTCGGACCGTCACTTGTTTTCAGTTAGCGAATCTTTTCATCTGTATCAGTCCTTGCCTTTTTTCCGGAAGTGTTCGATTAAATAATCCCAATAAAATAGTTGTTTAAAACCATATAGTTTTTAGTAAAATATGTGTGGCTAAACTAAAGCAAAATATATAAAATAAGCTACTTGTATCCCAAGTTAACCATTATTGAATTGTTATCATGTATGGTGTAAGAATAGAACCATAAAAGATTAATCATATAAACGGGGGAGTTTTGACGATGCCCATAAAAGGGATAAAGGCTATTATCCCTTTCGGGGATTTTAGAAAATCGCGTTTAAAATCGATTTCATGTAACATTTTCGGAGCCATGAATGTTCTTATTGAATTTCCAAACATTTTGTCTATTTTTTTTCGTAAATAATTTCTTCATATCTAATAAAAAAAAAACTCGACTTCCGTCCATGACATGCTTTTAGTGAGTGTATTTATACATATATCATTTATTTTGTTTGGAAAACAAACAAATATTAGGTAACAAACAAAAATATGTTCACAAATTAAATATTTTTGGCAAATAAGAAACTGTATGGGTAAATCGTGTCAGTTTCAGTAAAGTATCTAAGAGCTGAGCTAATTCGATAAAAAATAAATTACATTCAGATACACTAAAAAACTCAGTGGGAAAATATCAAAATCTTTATATGTCCATTAAAGTTACGATGTATACTAGACAAATGGTCATAAAATATTAATTTTGTATTGTAGACCAGTAGAGATGGAAAGTAAGGCAATTTTTCAGTATACGAATTGGTAAAGGATGTCCAGCGGAAAAATTTCAAGATCAAATTGTAATTGATCGTATACTATCAGGGCGAGGGAAGTAGGAGGGGTATTGTTCGACGCGTGTGAATTACCAGTCGCAATGAGTCATTGATCGAGAGCGCACCGCGCGTTCGCGGTTGAGCAATATTTAAAGGGCGGTGATTCATTGATTCGTGCACGTCGCGCTTTTTGTACTCACTTTAATATTCGACGAGTAAGTGATGGGCCGAGCACGCAACTTATCTGGTGTTGGGTTCAAAACTTCGGACAAGAAGGGACAATGGTTAACCAAACTCCTCCGGGACCATCGACGTCAGCAGCGACGCCAGAACATGTGGCTCAAGTTCGACGTGAAATTATGCGCGATCCGCGTAAATCGATAAGGAAGATTACAGCCTGTACTGGAATAAAAAATCAACAGTACACGTTATTTTGAAAAATAAACTATAGTTTCACCCATATAAACTGCTAATCGTGCAGTTTTTCAACAAAAATTACTATTCTTTAGGTGAAACCTTTGCGAGAACGATGCTGGAACGTTCTGGAACAGCACAAACGCTTGAAAACATATTGTTTACTGACGAAGTACATTTTCATATCGATGGCTATGTTAATAAACAGAACATGAGATACTGATGCCTCGACAATCCAAGGCAACGCCATCAAAAACGTTTGCATTGTCCAAAAACGACCGTGTGGTGGGCAATTTCTGCTGGAGGGATAATTGCCCCCTATTTTTTTAACCAGCGAGACACAGTCGCTGCTGACGTGTATTGCCGAATAATCGACGAGTCTTTGGTACCGCAACTGTAGTCGTTTCCCGGGTTTAACAATAAAACATAATTTCAGCAAGACGGGACCACTCCACACACAGCTAGAGTTTCAATGGAGACGCTGAGGGAAATTTTTCCCAATAAATTTATCACAAGTACGGAGACATACCCTGGGCACCTCGGTCTCCGGACCTTACACCGTGCAATTTTTTTTGTGGGGATACCTTAAGTCGAGAGTTTACAGCAACAATCCCCGAACAATTCAGGCCCTACAAGAGAATATCCGCCGTGAAGTTGCTGCCATTGAACGTACGCTTTGCTCTCGCGTGTTCGCTAATTTAAGAGTCCGATTGCAACAGCGTTTTGAGAGAAATGGACCGCATTTGGACGATGTTGTTTATAAAACGTAAAATCCGCAACTTTAAACTCCATTTTGTATAAATAAAATATGAGAATAACATTGTAGTTTTTATTTAATTTAATATTAAACTTGAAAATTTTCCGCTGGAGACACCTTTTACAACAAATTAATCTTCGGTAGATACGCAGGACAGTCAATGTGAATATTTTTATAAAGGTATATTAGATCATTAAAATAATATTTCTCCGATCTGTATAATTCCCCAAACTATATCTAAAACACGGTGATCTTAGATTTTTTTCTAGACAATCGCAACAGTTTTCGTATGTATTCGATAATGGATTCCGTGTGGTTATTGCACGTACCAGATTATTTCGATCTAATGTTTTATACAACGGTAAAAGTGGCGACATTTTGTTGAATTGTTTTTTTTTCTATGTTATGTTATATTACTTTTTAAATTATTTATGTATCCGTTTACCAGCCGATCTGTATGTTTGCAAATCTGACGTAATACAAATAAATATATAATGGCTGCGCCGACCGCTAATGCTTGCTGGTCGGCTAGGTTGTTCACCATTGCGCCTGAAGGTCGCCAACACGGAAACCCGTTCTTGCCGCGAAGACTTCCCACTTCGATACGCTGCGGTGATTTGTATCACTCTGGTGTTCACGACAGTGTTATATATTTTACTGTTGAATTTATATCAATAATTCTATTATCATTATATCTCGATGCTTGAGCTCTCGAAATAGTTGTGTCTGCGATATGCGAGTTTCTTAAAGTCATCGACGTGAAGTACTTCATTAACGGTTTGTTTCAAACTCAAGTCATTATTAGGATGAAAGTTTTCAACTGCAATATCAAATGCACTTTCTCAAGCGCGAAGAAAATCAGCAATTCCGTTGTAACGTTATTCCGTTATTTCTATTATTTTTTTAAACTTACGAATATTTAAATAATTACTTACTTTCAACATTAATTGGTAATTAAATAATAAAACCACACCACGTAAAATCAATTCACTAGCCTTGATTATTAATCATTCGGTTGTATTTTCAACCTTTTAATAAAATTCGAATAATGTTGATCTAATTCGAATAATGCATCTTTAAAATGAACTTACGTATGATCAACAAAACAAAACATTATGTAATGGTTATATCGATATTATTTCATTCGAATTATTTTTAATAATTACAATAATCATAATTTCTTAAGAAGGTCAATATATAATACGTCGCTTATTAGTCTTATAAATTAATTTATATGGGTGGACTCATAGATGTTAGTTGTTTTCGTGATTTAAGGCTCTATATTTTGTAAAAAAAATTAAAGAGCTCTTAGCATCAACATTTTTGTTCTTAAATCTACAATATTATAACGATTTATTTTTAATTTTGGCCTTAACCTTGACATATTTCAGGTAAATTCGGAGACCATTTTTAATAATATTATTTATTCAGTAAATAGTAAAAAAAAAATATTTCCAACCCTTTTTAAATCTAAATGATTAAGTTAATGTAAAATGACGTTAAATGTAAATTATATAGTATTAAATTAAATTGATTATTTACGAACGTACCTGGGGAGGCCTTCATTCAGCAGTAGATGATGATCTCAGAATGCTTTTTTTTTTTAAGAATATTTGAAATACCACTATAAATTCGTGATAAAATCAAACAATGTCACATGTAGTTTTGGCGCCTGCTTGAAACACCTGTTTCAAATCATTTTCTCTGTAAATTTAATAAATTCAGGACAATTCTAAACTGTATTAATACTACAAGTGTATCATAAACATTTTTTATTTATTCAACTAAATTAGTAATTTCTTAGTTTCTAATTGGTATATTAAACGAGTTATTTTAATGCGATATTGTAAGATTTTGTTGGCCATCTTAATGCTTCATAATTATTTCTGAATTAAATTTTTCAATACACGAGGGCAATTAAACACGATCTACACTTTCTCCATAACACACCTTCAAGGTTCTCATACTGTCTTCTTCGCATGCGTGCTTAGAGTTGGTACGATTGCGATCACGTGTGCTAAATTTGATCCCGATCGCGTCATTTGCCTTCCGGCTTTTACAGTGTAAACGCCGGAAGTCCGCTAGCAGTTTGCACCGAAGAGGAACAACGAGCAGTGATCCGATTTCTCTGGCCTGATGAAGGCTGAAATTCATTGTGGATTTTTTATCACGTAAAAGTTTTTTTTTTTTTTGTGGATCGAGAAGTTTAAAAGTGTGACGCACGAAGAGGGAGCAGGAAGCTCGTCAACCTCCACCGCGGATGACAAGATTCAGCAAGCTCGAGAGATGGTTCTGGTGAATAAGCGAGTTACCATTGATGAGGTAGCGTCTTCTTTGAACATCAATCATTGTATTGTGAAATCAAATCATCCACGACGAGCTTGGCTTGAGCTTGGTGTCAAGGCAGCTTACTGCAGAACACGAGCTCAAACCATTAACAAGTTGAATTTTGAGATACTGGAACACCCTCCTTACAACCCAGATCTTGCTCCCTCCGACTTACATCTGTTTGGGGTGCTCAGGTGTTTTGGGGTGCGAGGTCGTCGATTTCCCACAAATTTAGACGTGTGTAGGAAGCGGTGCAAAAGAGGCTTCACGACCAACCGAAAATCTTAGAAAGAATACGCCAGCTTGTGGACCGCTGGTTCAAGTGCATCGGCAAGGGAGATGACTATGTAAAAAAATGATGTACATGTTGAACACCTACCTTTGTGTATATAAATTGTAGATAATTTTTGACTTTCCCTCGTAATTGTGATCGAAATAACATGATCTAGATAATCATTCACCCACTGATGTTTAATCTTATTATTAACTTTGTAGGCTTCTTTCTATACACGCTTAATAAATCTGAACTCTTGAGTTTTAATACAATTATTTTTTTAATGGCAATCCAATTAACTTTGCTTAAAAAATTTTTAATACGTTATTTTTTTTATTTTTTTATTTAACAAGTTATTTCTACAAATAACTTGATATTGCCTCAGCGTTACTCACTTATTACAAACAGTAACGTATTAAATATATTAATTAGAAAGATATACATATAAAATCAATTTTATCGAAAAATATTGTTGTTTCGCCACCGGGATTTGAACCTGGATCTCTTTCCAAACCGGGGTAGGTGCATTGTTTCAACTATGCTACAGCGACGATATTTTTAGCGACAAATTTTCGAACCTACATGTTACCCTTTTGATAGTAATACATTTAATCGTGCCATTATTTGAAAGAGCCGTCTACCTTATTTTTACAGAATCTCAAATACCTTTAAGTAATCTGATAGCAGACGCCAAAATTATCAATTCATTTTTATTAAATTTTGGACACATTTATATAACTTTATTATTACGAGAACATTCTTATGTTCTGAATAATTACAACTTCACAATAAGAATGTGTACTCCTAGTGACATATAACGTATGGGTGCCTTTTTTTATATATAAAGATTTTTACTAAACAAAAATAGCTGGAATTATGGATCACCGTAGTATTTATGCTGATGTTAATTTCAATTTAATTTCATACTTAATGTATAATAATTATTGTTTTAGATTGTTCAAAGCGTTAGAAAATGTAGTAACATTTTTATACATTCTCAATTTTACCTTGGATTTTATCCGGTACAGGGATCGATACAATGTGCCTCCAAATAATTTTTAAAATCAAAATTCTAAAATTGTTCGCGCCACTTCTCACAAGCTAGCCCTAGTTTGCGAGAGCTCTGCCATCTTATTAGAACCCTTTTTGGCTATAATGTCAAATTGTCGTGTAAGTATTTAATTGTATTTTATTTAAGCTTTTTTCGAACAAGAAAAAAAATACAATGATGGTGCAATACATATGTCTGAATCTTGTAAGTATTTTTCAAAATGTATACATTTTTTCCGTTCGTTTCATAAAACTACAATGGTTTCATTTGCAAATTTTTACTAATTTTATTATATTCTGGTTTTGCATTCGAGGATAAAAAAAATTCGCAAAGATGAAAGCACTTTTGGGTAAAAAAAAATAGGTTAACGATCTCTGCAGCTGTCTCCAGTTCCGGGTCAAGATGCCAAGAAAATTGTGTGATACGAAAGCCAAATCTTGTTACGCGAGTGCATTTACATTTTAATCTATATTTAACTCGCGGATGCAGTTGACTTGTTATTTTATGATAATGAAGTAAGGAAAATTCGGAAGTATTATACTACTTTTGAATTTTTTTTTTTTTTTTGAATTTGACATTCGTCGTAATATAATTATTTAATTCACGCATATGTCACATCATATGCTTTACCACTTGGAGAAAGGGTGGAAAGCTGCTGACTCATTTCCCGATCTCAACGATCTTTTCGGCGATGGAACGATTAGCGAAAGGGAATGTCGATAGTGGTTTGTTCGCTTCAAAGCTGGTGATACTAGCTTAGACGACAAGTCAGGAAAGGGTCACACTTACGCGGACAGATTAACGGATTTGCAAAACACGACGTGTGGAGAGTGAGAGATAGGCGCGTAGGTAGAGTCCCACCAGTAAATAAAACAAGATTCGCCGTTTTGTGTCTCATCCACTGTCCCTCTTTTGGGAGTGTTTTTGATGAATAGATCTCTGAATGTCTGCCTTGAACTACTGCACCTTAATTTTCCATCTGTATGTAAAACTATGTTCTATGGATTTATGTTATATGATTTTTTATGAATAAAGACAGCACTTAAGGGACGCTGGGGGGTCTAAATTTTAAATCTTAATTGTTAATAACCACACTGAATTTCTTCTCCTTTTTCGTTATGCTTATACTTAAATATGTAATTGAATTAAAGTCGCGTATTTTTATTAGCTTTGATGAGTGGGATCTACAAGAAAGCCCTAGCTTCTGAACCCCGGTCCCGGGAAATGGTGGGTCCTCCTCTCCAGCTGTCCTTTTAAAAAAAAGTCCGGAAAGGATCAATCATCGGATTTTCGCGACAAGACCCTTCTGGTACCTGCGGAAGAGGACGAAAGATGAATCACTGGGACACTGGCTGAGAACTTCAACATTGATCAGTCCATGGTTACGGTGACTACGAATGATAATTTATACATAATATGTTTTGAGTTTGATTTCGTTTTTGGTTATGTCACAATATAATTTTTTAAAAACGGAGGATAATTAGGTATCAACCTAATAATTATCACAAGGAATAAGATAATATTTTATTTCTGTATGTTCTCTTGAAAACATATTTCTTCACTATACGAGTATTTTGAAATAGAGATGGGCGCGCATGTAATTCTAGTTGAGCGACACAACGCAAAAGTACGTGTTTGTTTTCACCGTTATTTTTAAATCAAGTCTCACAAAGATGTGAAGAGTTCTCTCAAATTTGGTAAAAAAATTAAATTCGCTGCGGACATAATGTTCCAAGATTTGCAAATTTACACTTCGATTACTTCCAGACTTGTGCATGCTGAAGCAGTCTCGGTGAAAGATCACGCTACTTCTCATCATACAATCATTTCGCACATGGTTTTGAACTTCATCATCCGAATAATATATAAGGTCGTTGCTTTGCCATCTTATTAATTAATTAACGTGCTGAGTTTTATCCTAGTCAAGACAAAATAACGTTTCCGTTATATGATGACTCGGGATCATTGTGGAAACCCGGAATTCAATCGCGAAGGTTAAAAATTTACCTAAATACAATATTTATTCGTGTTATTTTGCTGAATAACTTCCAAACAAAATCTTGCTTCGCTCTGAAATCGCAAGACGGTTTTCTTTGTGTGGATTCGTTAACATTCTCGGTACCCATCGAGCAGAAAGAAACCTTTCTCAACTTTTTAGTTAAAATGGGTTGCGGTAAGCCGAGTACTTCAAAACTATTAGCTATAAATTTAATACTGTTGATCGTCTATCATTATGAAGAAATTCTTTCATATTTTTACGTAATATTTTCCATTTTCATCTGTTGTGGATGTTTATGTTAATTATTATCATCATATATAAAGGGTTTTTCAATAGGGACGCTCAAACTTTCTTTCAACAGGGACAAGAAACTACGCCATATTTCTTCAATTTTTTTTGAGGTTAACACTCGTACTTAGTTGGCAAATCATCATGGAGCAGTACACACCGGAGCAACGCTTGCAAATTATTCAAATCTACTATCAAAATTCGCGTTCGCTCACCGCAACTTTAAGAGCATTACGACCATTTTATCGTCGTCATCACTTGCCTGCCACATCAACAATTCAACGTTTGGTGCAAAAATTTGAAAGCACATTGTCGCTACACAATGTTCCAGTGCCAGTGAGACAAAGAAATGCACGAAGTGAGGAAAATATTCCCGCCGCTAGAGCATCTGTTCTTGATGACCCAAATGAGTCACTAACACGACAACAATTGGGCATTTCTGTGACGTCATTGTGGCGAATTTTGCGGAAAGATCTTGGCCTGCATCCATACAAGATCCAGTTGACACAAGAACTAAAGCCGCTTGACCATTTGAAGCGTCGCCAATTCCTCAATTGGGCTGCACAACAATTTGAAAATAATGCTGAATTCCATCGAAAAATCATCTTTAGCGACGAAGCTCATTTTTGGTTCAATGGATATGTAAACAAGCAAAATATGCGTTATTGGGCAGGCACCAATCCACACGTGCTTCACGAAACACAATTGCATCCCGGAAAAATCACTGTTTGGTGTGGATTACATGCCGGAGGTGTCATTGGACCATATTTTTTTGTTGATGATGCTAATCGTCATGTTACTGTGAATGGTAATCGTTATCGCTCCATGATAACTGATTATTTTTGGTCTCAATTGCAAGGTATGGACTTGGCTAATATGTGGTTTCAACAAGACGGCGCTACCAGTCACATGGCACACGCAACAATTGACTTATTGAAAACCAAATTTAGTGAGCGTGTTATTTCGCTAAATGGACCGGTTCAATGGCCGCCTAGATCATGCGATTTAACACCATTGGACTATTTTCTTTGGGGCTATGTTAAATCTTTGGTCTATACCAACAAGCCGGCGACGTTACAAGAGCTAAGAGAAAATATTGAACGCGAAATTGGTGCGATTCAGGCCGAATTATGTGAAAAAGTGGTGGAAAATTGGATTCAACGATTGGACTTCTGCAAACGTGCCCGCGGTGGTCATGCGAGGGAAATTGAATTTCATACATAATTGCCACTAAATGTACTTCAAAACATAATAATTTTTTTTTAGATATATTCATTCGTTTTTGTTTTATTTTTAAAAAAAGTTTGAGCGCCCTCAATGAAAAACCTTTTATTAAAATAATAAGCCCTATTTCGCGATGTTTATATGTAACCGATTTTGTCACACACGTTTTGGTAAATATCTCGCTTATTAGGCATTCTATCCGCATTCTGATATTTTTCCCAGACGTCCGAAGGTTGACTGAGTCTTTACATCTTTTTCTTTTCATTCTTCTTCTTCTCCTCTATTTGTTACACCTCTTTTATTTTGGTGTAAGCTTCTATCGTTTAAAATTCACCTTAAAAAACTAAAAAACGCGTATTTTTTTTTTTAAAAACGTACGGACCTACCTAGATGCGCCGAAAATGCGAAAAAACTGAAACTACAAACCCCGTTAAGTGAAATCTCACGACCGCGAGAGGAAACAAATGCAATGCGTTTTTTTTCCAGATATGACAGCGAAACGATGACAAACTTTGCGATTTATGAAAAATGTCGATTTTCACATGAAAAAAATGTACATTTTTTTATTTGAAAACCATCTCTATACACTGTGCGGTATGAGCGGTACATAATAAATCCCCCTATTTATGTACAAATCCTTGCGTTTATGCTCCCTGAAGGATAACATATACCCGATACGAATTTAAAATAGTATTTTTATTAAATTATGTTTTAATATTATTTCATTTTTATCAAAAATGTCCATTTTCACGTGAGAAATGAAACATTTGAAAATTATCTCTACACTCTATGAGATATTAAGGGGATTAAAAAAATATTGTAATAATACTGTAATGTTTAATTGTACTTGTATACAACTTTGTTTTCTTGTTTTCTACTAACATGATTTTTTTTAAATACAGTTGTACAGTGAAAATGATTGTCTGAATTTTGGTACCAAAAATAGGTTAATCTGACCGTGGTTAATCTGACACCGGTTAATCCAACACCGGTTAATCCGTCACCGGTTAATCCGACACCGGTTAATTCCACCCCGGTTATTCCGAACCCGGTTAATCCGACACCGGTTAATTCGACACCGGCTAATTCGACACCGGTTAATCCGACACCGGCTAATCCGACACCGGTTAATCCGACACCGGCTAATTCGACACCGGTTAATTCGACACCGGTTAATTCGACACCGTTTAATTCGACACCGGTTAATTCGACACCGATTAATTCGACACCGAGTATTTTTTTTAACAAAAGTATTTTTTTAACAAAAGTTTTTTTTTTAACTAAAGTATATTAAAAAAAATTAACTTTTTGAAAAATTTATTAATTTAGAATTATTTGAATATGTCCAAAAACACGAAATTACTTGAACCTACAAAGTCGCTGTTATTCACGGAGGTATCTTCGCGTGGATCATATTCATGGAGGTATCCTCGCGTCCATGCACCCTGAAGGATAATATATACCCGATACGAATTAAAAATAGTATTTTTATTAAATTATGTTTTAATATTATTTCATTTTAATCAAAAATGTCAATTTTCACATGAAAAATGAAAATTTTACATTTGAAAATTATCTCTACACTCTATGCGATAATAAGCGAATTCAAAAAAAATTGTAATAATACAGGTAACGGTTCATTCGACCACCGTGAAGCGAAATATGTGACGAATCCGAATTAAAAAGAGTATTTTTATTTATTTAGTTTATTTATTAGTATTTAAATATGTACATTGACATTTTTCGACATGTACATTTTTCTATACGCATTTTATTTTACCGCCGAATATTACAATATTTTTGTAGAAAAGAATTTATTTTATTTACGGAAACTACTTTTTTTAATTTATGGCGTCTTATAGCCTTTTCAGAATATACATAAATGTTATAAATAAAAATCGATATTTTGTTATAATTCTTTACAACTAATATTTAAATAATTCTTTACAACTTTTTTTACATAGATTTAACTATACATGCCGTTTGAGTAAATAATCGATTCAATTTTAAAAAAATTAGTAAGGCAAACATGTTTTTACAATATACTGAACAAAATAGTATTTTCAGATTTTCCAACGTTAATATTTCTTGATAAATGTAATTTAGATTATTAAATGTCAAAAAGGTGTTTTTCAAAAATTTTAAATGTTTTTTTTTAAGTAAACATTTTTTTGAAGTGAAGCGTACGATATCACTTTTCAAGGTATAAAAATTTCATATGGATAAGAATAAATAAATAAATAAAAAGATATAAATGTAGAACGTCCGCAATAGGTGTTACTCTAGCGTTTTTATATTGTCTTTTAACTGGCGCATACTTTGTTTAATACTTAATTTTCTTAGTAAATCAGTATAAACTGCTTACTTACTTAATTACTTACCATCACGCCGTTTCTCCGCGGGGGTAGGCAGAGAGGATAGAGCGCCATACTCTTCTGCCCTGACACACAATTCACGCCTCATTCACATTCATACATCTTCTCATACGTCACACCGATTTGATCACACAAATTTTGGTTAATTTCTCAGTTATTATGCGTTCTATCCGCATTCTGGCATTTTTCTCAGACGTCTGAAGGTTGACTGTGTCTTTACATTCTTTTATTTTCATTCTTCTTCTTCTCCTCTATTTGTTACAACTCTTTTGGTTTGGTGATTTTTTGAAAATTTAACTTTTTATTTAGCCTAACTTTTTTTTCATTCGCTTATAACTCTGCAAGTTTAAGAGCTAAAATCATTTAAATATTTTTTGGCAATTGCCACCGATGAGCAGTATCGTTGTACACTTTTTTTTTTTTTAATTCTTCTAATTTCTTTGTGAAGCCTGATTTAATGAAATTTTGTGTTTTTGAGCTTTTCTCTGCGAATTTACCACCAAATTTTAATTTTTATAATTCCAATGCTAGATAGCAACAGCCTAGAATTTATTCTGGTGTTTGTAAACTTCCATCATTTCAATTGTATCAATTAAATGTTAAAAACGCGAAAAAAATAGTTTAAAAATCGATCTACCTCCATACAAATTAAATATAGAAAAAACTTGATTTCTTGAAGAATATATTAACCCAACGCAACCATTTTTATAGAGTTAAAAAAGCTAGCTGTTTTATCGGCAATTTTTGACGTTTTATATTGTTTAGAAAATGTCAAGCGAATCTTTTGGGATGTAACCAAATATTTTTAGATTATAGTATGAACGTACATCTCATTTACAGTGTGAAATTGAACTGATGAGTGTGTATAACCACTATGCTGTATAATCGGAGTTTCCACCAAAATAAAAACTCGTGATGTTAATCTTACAGATGGTCTAGACATTTTTTTTATGGTGATCCCACGGAAGTGTTATGGACACCATTTTGTTTTCGAATCAATGTTTACAAAGAACAGCCATCTTCCACATTGAGATATGTGGTAAACACATGTTTCAAGCTTTTTAACTGTCATTATTTCGCGGTATATTTCCAAATCATAAGTTTTTCGCGCAAAATTTGAAATAATGTAAGCACAGACATTTTATACATATGGATAGATTTGTTTAAATAGTATTCATGGGAATTACAAATGTGTCCAGAATGACACAATATATTTATTTTTAAATGCGGTATTATTATTTCGATAATGTGGTAAAAAATAAAATGTTTGAGATGATTTTTCTTCTGAAATATCTTTTTTCTATATATAGAACAGAATAGTGTTTATACATATTGAAAAACTGAATGAATAACAAAGCCTATTTTCAATATGAGTTTTCATTTGCGATGTATTTAAGTTTACATATAGTATATATTTCGGAAGTGAACGTAGCCCTGTTATTCTTTTAATCTTCCTTTCGCATTGGTCTAAAAAAGTAAGATGGCCAACAAAAAATATGTCCACATGATCATAAACATGACGGATTTGAAAAAAAATGACACTTTGTTTCTCAACTTTGTAATAAAGTTTGTTTAGTAAATAATATGAATTGATTATTTACAAGCACGTAGACACGAAGCTAAGGTTATTCGTGGTTATATTTATCAATGAACAGGGACGTTACCATTGAAAAATTTACATTTTATTCGGGTGCATTTTTTTCACATGATGAGAAAATGGCGGAATCAACAAACATACCAGGCAGCCATTGTTGTTTATTTTTAAATTACGACAAAAGATGGCAGTAAGATGAAGAAATCCATATCTATGTTAATACATTATTTAATGGCCGCTTGCATGGTAGATTAGAGACATCGATTTAAAACAAAAATGGTCACCTCTAGATCGGCCATTTTTGTTGATTATTTCTGAAGAACAAGACAAAAACCACAGATGGCAGTATGATGTCAAAAGGCCATGAAATTATCGCAGTGTTATTGCAGTGCGTAATTTTCGCAAAACTTTTTTTGACGTTTCAAATGGCATTGTAATAAACAGCTATTGATTTTCGCGCGTTTTTTTATGTCAGGTATCGACATCCAGATTTCACAGCTTACAATAGTCATAGATATTTTTCCGCACAAGATAAAATTAATGATTTCACTCCGGAATTTGGTTGATTATGGTGAAATCATACATTATACTTAGAAATTTTTTTTTAAAATTAAAAACGTTTTTTGGATTTTTATAGGTTATGTCTAGAATGACACAATGAAGATTTTTTAAAAGCGTAATTGAATTAATTATTATTTCGCAATTGTACACGTGACAATACGCCTGTCTTACTACAGACCGGTCGAAGGAGTTTGTTCTTTTACGCGTCTGTTATTCAATATTTAAATTGAACAGTTCTGGTGATAGATAAACCTGTATCTTACTTACCATCACCGTTTCCGGGGTAGGCAGAGAGGATAGAGCGCCACACTCTTCTGTCCTGACACATAATTCTCGCCTCAACCACATTCATACATCTTCTCATAAAAGCTCGATGAGTGATGGATTATTATTCTTCTCTTTTATTTTTCTTCTTCTTTTCCTGTCAAGTCACTTTTTATGGTTTTATCAATGAGTATTAACAAAATGTTTGTTTTTATTAAAACCTGGAGAGATGGGTTGATGGTTGTATATGTCAGCTCTGTTTTTTACAATTTTAGGATGCCGAGAATAGTGGTGTTTTTTTTTACGTGGTTAGTAATCTAACCTAACGCTTCTCAAAGATCAACAGGCCTTTGACTCTTTCGGGTTGTTAGATGTGTACGTCGGGTCTATTTTTTACAATTCTGGGATACCGAGAAAAGTGGTATTTTTTTTAGGTGCACGGGGTGAGTCTGTGTAGCTCCTGCACAATTTCTCCACCACCCCTTAGGTTGTTGGCTGTGTAACGTCGGCTCTGTTTCTTCCAATTCTGGGATACCGAGAAAAGTGTTTTTTTTTGTTGGGTGAGTTTGAAAACAGAGTTCTGCGTCTCTGCAGGATACGTCTGCTACCGTGCGGTAGCTATGCGGGCATGCTAGTATTTTATTAAAATATTTATACTTAATATGGTGGGTACATAAGTATTTTTAAATATGCTCTTATATAAACAAGATCAAAATCGTTCCTTTTTATTACAACTTATCTTTCACATATTTACTTAGTTTCATTTTGAATCTATGTAGTTTCTCCTCCTTTCTTATGTTTTCTGGTATTTAATTAAAATTTTCATCGCACTGTACATCATCGATTTCTGAGATTTAGCCCTCTTCCTGAATGGCGGTCTCAGTCTATCTTTTCCTCTTGGATGCTGTTCGTGCTCATGTTGATTTGCATCAATTTTTCTTATTATCAGATCTTTCAGCACTGCACTTATTCGAATATATCTATTTTTTCTCAAAGCTTTATTTTACAACACTGATAATTGTTGCATTTCTTCTTCATTAGCCAAAAAAAAAAATGGTGCTACAAAATGAATTAGAAATCATGAAATTGTAGTAGATTCTTATCGACCACTTTTGTTGATCCGTTTTATGCGTAAATATTTTATTACAAGGCGTTCTTAAAAAATATGTGTATTTTTATTACACTTTGCAGTAACGTATTAAACACTGTATAAACCACGAGCTACTACCATCGACTCAGTTGAAGTGCAACATCAACTGTATAACTATGGCCGTCCTCTTCTAAGAATATTGCCTCGTAAGTTCTTCTCGATTATGTACCACATAAAAAAAAACATTTTTACTTACGTCAACGAGAAATGTTTTCAATGACAGCGTTTTTTTTTTTCTTTACAAAAATAAATAAAGGTTTCTCGTTGGGACCCATCTATCCATCGCCGGTAAACTTATTTAACCGCTCAGCACGCTAATTGAATTAATGTTTATGAATTTTTTTTCAGTGTCGCGTATTTTTTTACCAATTGAAAGCTAACTTTTTAGCAGTTCGAGCGGTCTGGTTATTGTTTCGTTGGTATCAGTTTAGATTGTATGCATCAGTATAATGACAAGCTTCCTTTTAAAGGAATAATGTTTCTGTAATGGTAATACTTAATAGAAATTAATGAAATATGATTAATTACATTTCTTATGTAATTCACCCGGACACTCTTAAGAAGTTTGTTTTCCAAATTATTCTTTGATAATGTAAAATTGTTTGATTCGCCTTGTTTGTTTAGAATTCACGATGTTTGTTTAGAATTCACGATGTTTGTTTAGAATTCACGATGTTTGTTTAGAATTCACGATGTTTGTTTAGAATTCACGATGTTTATTACTTTCCATGAATTTCACTACATAACAAGCGTGAAGCTCGGAAATTGATGAGAGAGGTTAACGCTTAAATAAACAATCCCTGTAGAATATTCAACATTTACATACAAATTGTGAAAGTTTTTACTTGGTTTCGATGTTTTTAATTTTTTGTTATAAATATTAAGCTTTGCCTTTATTCGTACTTTTTAATTAATATTTTCATCTGAGTTTCGTTCGGAAATTCAAGAAATGGGGAAAAATTTGTTTACGCCCAGATTCTTTTAGCATTTATAACTAAGCTCATTTTAATTACCCATTTGCGAGGGGTATAAAGGAATTTTAAGTCGGAATTTGAATATTTTCTTTGTTTGAAACATTATTTTCTTTGTAAAATAACCATTAACGAAGCATTTTAAACTGCCGAATAAACAAAAATGCCATCGGTGACGACTGGTGCGCACTTAATATCTTTTGCAATGTTTAAATTGTTCAGTAATTTAAAAAAATATTTTGCTCTTTTTATTTATCTACCTATTAAATTATTTTTTCTTTCATTTAAACAAATTATATGCGACACTTAAGATATATTGAAATTATCTATCGCAAAAAAACAAACCAGGAATGTTTCATTACCGGTAGACAGTTTTAACCAATTAAACTACAGTGACGCTCCATAATGTCGTAAGATTCCATTTATATTACATATGATATTTTACATCAGTAAGATATCTATTTTTCCCCGTTAGAAGCGACCTTTTTAATTATAAAACATTGTTTCTCATACAGTAGCACATCTGTTTGAGTAGTACTTACCCGCTAGAATTCGAATCCCGGTGGTCATATTATTTTTTGATGGATAGATTTTTACAAGTGATTTATCTAATTTGTTTTAAATATTAAATAACTTCGCAAATAAAATATGATTTAATTAAAATGAATTATTCTCAACATTATTATATTCACATCGACGATAGAACTTTTTTTTCACATTTGTCTGAATGTTAAACACTTTTTGTTAAAATTTTTTTGTTAAAAACTTAAATTAAACACCTGAACACAAAAATGTTTAAATTATTCGTAAACAAAAATCTGGTAGTTTATGTGGTAGCATATATTGAATATTACTTACTTACCATTACGCCGTTTCCCCGCGGGGGTAGGCAAAGAGGATAGAGCGTCACATTATTCTGTCCCGACACACAATTCTCGCATCATCCACATTCATACATCTTCTCATACAAGTTCGCCGATTATTGTGGCTTCTAACAGGACCGGCATCTGGCAAGTCTTCCGCAGACGTCCTCTATTTCTGGCGCCATCGACACTTGCGTCGTATATCTTTCTTACCATTCTCTCCTCATTCATCCGTTCCATATGACCAAACTAAGTAAGTTGTACTTTTTTAATTTTACTATATTAAGATCAGCTTTACATTCTTTCCTTATTGATTTATTATTTACTCTGATATAAATGGATCTGCCCCATTCACGCCTGATTAATCTCATTTCCACTACATTCAGTCTTCTTTCGTTCCTCTTCTGCTAGCTCCAGCCTTCACTTCCATACATCAGTGTCGGTACCGGGACTTCATTGTGGACCGCTAGTCTTGCCTCAGTTGACAAATTCTCATTAGCTATAATTCCATTCAAAGCGCCGTTCACTTTGTTTCCTGCAGTCACCCTCCTTTCGATAACTTTGTCAGTCTTTCCGTTTCTATCAATCATACTTCCCAAATACACAAACTCATTTGAGTGTTTATGACACAAAATCACAAAATTTCAAATAACTTATAAACAGTAGAATTTCGTGTAATCCTATATGACGCTCAACGGGTTACAGTGATGTACTCTAAACGTAGACCCTGTTCGACTACTGCCATCTGGACACAATACAGTAATACGTACGAATGTAGAATTAAATATTATGTTTAATATGCTGTAAAACCTGTCAAAACAATTAAATAGATAAATTAGATGTAAATTCAAATGCAGTGATAATGCAGAAAGATTTTTTTTCTTTACATTATATTATTCTTAATTTTATTTTTATAGTCACTTTTCGTAGTCCCGTCACGTAGACTATTTTATTGTACGCGGAATCAATCGGCATCCCTCGCGGCTCGCGATGCTCTCCGCGCTCGGGCCGCCGCTCGAGCCAATCGCCGTCCGAGATAAGGTTTTCGCACGGCCGACCGCCGCCGCTCCGCCCGTCACAACACTCGCCAGCTGTTCACCGACGCGGCCGGTGTCGCGCTGTTTCTTTCCGCTGTCACTTTCGCTATCCGGGTGCCCGATATTATCGTCAATTCCACCGCGAGCTATCTTGCCGTTGCAGCCTGCAGTCTATGTGTATTCCTCGCGCTCGCATGACGTCTGATTGCGGCCGGCGGTCCCGAAGGACGTCTTCTTGGATCATTTTGTACCACGCGAGAACAAAAGTTAGGACTGGCGCGCGACCTCCGAGTGTAGATAAAGTGCGATGTAAATATACGAAACCCCTTTAAATTGCACTGTTTTTATGTGACTTATTTATAAGTACTTATTTATTGTGTTGCCATCGGCTCGATCGACGTCAGTTTAGGAAGTTACATTTGGATTAAGGTTTGCATTCTTCATCCGCGATGGGTCAAGTTTTCGGATCGTCTAATCACCACCCTCACCACCAACGGTGCAGAAAAGAATTTGGTGAGTCGATTTTTTTTTTCCCGACGATTTCACAATTATTTGTTTGGCTGTCGCTTCTAATCAAATTTTTATTTGCCCCTCGGACAATTTAATAGTATGGGGCGACAATAATATTAATTACCCACGTATTAAAGTTCCATTAGCTATCGATAAAGTACAGTGTACGATAATGTACGTACAAATGAACTACATAATTAAGTTGTTTATTTGAATTTCTATTATTGGCATTGACGCGACGAATTAGACCACTAGTGTGATGTCTCATAATTATAATTCAAAAGATCGCATTAATAAAATATTAAAATTATAAAAACAGATCACTGGCGGCATTTTGTTGTTTATAATGATATATTTATATTTAGCTTCTGACAGACAATGTCTCGTTATTCGCGCTAGTGTTTCGACACGTAGCAATGATTGTGTACAATAATTACCTGTTGGTATGGCACTCCGCCAATCGATTTCGCACACCAGTTACGAACGGTTTCCCAACACACGTGAACCGATTCAATTTCGATAACTCGTCTTATAATTGTGCCCGAACCATCCTATTGACGAATTTTTTTCTTCGCGATCTGTGAGATTCGTTGTGACAATATTATCTCCCAGATTGTGGCGAAATTGTGTTCCACTTAACTGGTTGATTAAAAATATAATAAATATGCGAAGATAACGATTCATGTCGTCGTGTTTAGCAACGTCATGCTCATTAATTTATTATCGTTTAAATGCTATTTTTAGCGTTTTTGAGACAAACAAAAAATACGACATGGCTTTGAATAAACGTCGTGTTTATAAGTAATCTATTTATTTTTAAGTGTCCTATTTTTGACTACTGTTGTCTAGTGTATAACATTATTTAAAGCGTCATTTAATCTATACTGGGAAATTCCGGTGATTAATAATAAGATTTCTCAAGCATGTATATAAGAATGTCTTGAAGGTATGTTCGAGCAACTTTTAGCAGTTCATCCCGTGGTACTCTTCGATCGAATAACTGACTATATATTTATAAATACTAATTAAATGTATTAATTATAAAGATTTATATATAAAATCAATTTTATCGAAAAATATTGTTGTTGCTACTGAGATTCGAATTTGAATCTCTTCCAATCCGGGGAATGTGCATTAACCGATTATGTTACAGCACACAGTACTTTGACGATAAATTTTCGTACTTATATGTTACACTTTTCAAATTAATACATCTGTCGTTCCATTATTTGAAACCCATCTACTGTGCTGTAGCATAATCGGTTAAAGCACTTTCCCCGGATTGGAAGAGATCCCGGTAGAAACTAAAATATTTTTTGATAAAATTGATTTTATTTATGTATATCTTTCTAATTAATACATTTAATTAGTATTTAAAATATCACAGACCGTCTGTTCTGAATAATTACAACTTCACAATAAGAATGTCTTCTCCTTAATAAGACTATATTTATTTTCTTTGTATTGTGAAGGCGGTACGTACGTGAGCGCTAAACAAAGATATTATTTTTGCAATTTGATCGGGCATCGATCCATGTTTTTTTTGTATGACAATGGACATTGAGGACATAATTTATTTTGTTTTTATTATACTCCTTCTTTAGATCTAATTCCTTGCGGTTATTTTTAGAGCGGTGAATATTGCTGTTTCGTTTTATTATAATTGTGTTTTTGCGACGTTAAAGAATGTCGTTATAGGAAAAGTGTTTTTTTTTCTTTGCATTCATATATTTTAAAATAAACTAGCGAATTTAGCCTCGTACGTGGCTGGTCTCCGGTCCCCCGTAGCGGTGGCAATTAACGTCAAGCCACAATGAATGTGGTTCCGTGGGCCGATACCAGGTGGAGCTTGGAGCTTGGAGCTCGGCTGCCGCTTTGCCAATCAAGCGTGAAGTATTTGATTATTCGCATACAAACAGAAGGCGGTCTCGTCCGATCGTGGTCAGAATCGATTTAAGGTAGATCCACATTCTACAAACCAGAGGCATCGCGAGACCATCGTATTGTATTATACATGCTCACACAAAACGTAGGAAATTAAATGCTGTATTTTAAAAATGATTAATTGATCAATAAATGTATGAATATATAAAATCATATTAAGTAGATATGTCGTTTGAGATATACCCTTTCGTTCTGATAGTGTGTTGTCAGAAATTTGAATATAGGAACATCGCAATGCTCCTGTACTTAAATCAATAACGATAACATTTTATATTGACAGATAATAATTTATTTCATAACGATCGGTTTACAAAACATCAAACTATTTTTCATGTTTGTTAAAAAAATGGTCATTAAAATGCCCTCGTGGTATTTCATTCATATGGAAGACGATCCAGATCCACGAAAACTAGCAAACTGCTCAAATTGAAGAAAATGTTGATATAGAATATTGAAAGAAGAAAACAATCCCAAAATTTTGAAATACAATTTCGGTTATTAAAAAGTAGTGTTATGGTATTTTATTAATATGGAAGCAAATTCAGTTCAGAAAAGGTGATGTTTAAACGACGTCCTAGTTATGGTTAGTTAGTGAAGCTGATGGAAAGTTAGACAGCTGAACTGGGAAGTTGTCTGCGATACTTTCTGACCATCATCATTCTGGCTTAAACAGTTCTATCAGCAGTGGTGGTGAATACATAGTCGTCTAATTTTTTTTATTTTTTCTCTCACTCGGTATCGTACGCAACGTTGCGAATGCAGATATGTATTATGAAGCGACCTTTACTTAGACAAGAACTCTTCATCAAATCGATTCCTCGTAAACTGGGCGGTGACTCATTAGCCGGGGATTTATCGGCAGGTTTTTTTTTTGCTGTGTTTAATTGTGTTATCAAAAGCGTATGCGTGGAACACCTGACGATACCATTCACGCATATAAAGTTTGGTCAATAAATTTTATTTATGGTTTTCATGTGGCTCGTGAACTGCTGATTCCGTAGGATAAGAGACAGAGTGTCCCACACACTGAAACAAAAAAGATTTTAACGCGTGATTGATTCGAACCTGAATCATATTTTTATACTCTACATCCTTATTTTATACTATAAAAGCCTTATTTATATAACGATATAGCACACAATATTGTAAACATTACAAATTAGAATTGTTTTATTTTGTATTTTCTTTTTATTAAAAAGAATGCTAGAGTTTTGTGTTTATTTTTTATAAATATAAGATATTCGCGAGATGTGTTGTTATATACGATAAGTACATAGGAGAACAATTAAAAAATATATACTTCGAATGTTTACATGCAAACTGTACGGACATTTCACACGTTGATTAAATTAATTTATATTGCGTATGATTTAACTGAAGGAAACTAATTCCGGTTGATAAACAGAATTATTATATTAATGAAGTATTTCTTTGAAATATATTTTTATTTTTCCTTAAAAATACATTTATTCAGCGTGACCCAGGTGACCCCTTTGCAAATATTACGTATTAGGGATAATGCAATATTATATGTTTGAGAGAAATATTGATCATTTCGTTATATTTTTTTCACACCACATTAAGATGTCGTATGAGAAAAAAAGAAAAAGTTGACGGATGTGGGATGTATACAAAACTGGTCACTAAACATGCCATTTTAAAAATCTATTATTATTTTTTATTTATGATTTGTTAATGGTGTTCTTAATTTTTAGTCACAGTTTGATTTTCATTTCATGAATTTTTATTGAAAATTTTATTTTTTAATGGTTTGGAAGTGACTCCAAGTAAAATTATTAACTCGCTAGGATAACATTTATTTTAAGGATAACATATTTTTTGCTATGAGGTTTTGCTAGTTCTGTGGAATTTTAATACAAGTTAAATTAATCAACTAGAAAGGTATACAGAAGAAAATCTATCTATCGAAAAAATATTTAGATTCTACTGAGATAGGAAGAGGTCCAGGTTCGTATCGTGGTAAATAATTAGTATTAACCTTTATTTGTCTAATTGTTAATTTTTTATTGATTTGTTATCTATATTCTTGATGTACTAAGAACGCGGGATCCCATGCGACATATGTTATACAGTCTTTATTGCCAAAGTAGCGTTTATATCAAATCTAACGGAGTTGCAATATATAGATTATTCTACCAAAGATATCTCTTTAAAAATCTCGAAAATTGCTCTTTAAAATATCAATATAATTTGTAACGTTAATTTAATACTATTGATTATTATTTATCTTCGTTTTCAGAATTTATAAAACTGGTGAAAACATTAAATGCGACGTTTCCTGTAATTCTTAATGAAGGTCGTTGATTGAATGTCATATCGCTTTACAAAAATGTTCTCTCGGTGCCCTGAGTGCATACAAACTTGTATGCAAAATCCAAAAGTCGAGAATACGATCTCCGCATCCGGCAAGTATTAAAGTAACCTTATTATCATAACACAAGGCGTCTAGGTATACTCTGAATGTATTTATATTAAACAAAATGGATGTGATAACTGAAACCTAACGAAAGGAGACTCGAAAAGTGGTGCTAGAGGAGAATGATGAAAATGGTATATATGAGTATATGAAAGGGAGTGGAATACATTATGTAAATACTTTTTTCTTATGTACGGTGTCGGTTTTTCCTCTGGAATTCACACATCCTGATAGAAGGTACCTAGATAGTAATAGAAAAAGATAAAGAAGAGGTCGGTTTGCCAACCATATTATTGAAAAAGAACATTCTTTTAATAATAGCACAGGGGTCAATATCCTCCATGAAAACGGGTTTAGCCTCTGGTTGGACAATTTAGTAGCCCTCGAAATAAAAATGGCAGTAAAGTGGTACGCCAATTCTTAATAATAAAATTAATTTATCTATTAGCCCCAAATTATGTATGTTTTCTTTAAAATCTATTTAATATCTATCAACACTGTATTTTTCCCTCCCTTAATATTTCGTCTATCCGTATACGTATTCTGTCTCTCTTTTTCGCGTATAATCTTATATTCTGTCTCCCGTGATGTTCTATCTAACTGTATATGTATTCTGTCTCTCTCTTTCACATGTAATTTTATATTCTATCTCCCTCTTTATGTGTAAGTGCACTCTTCTTGTATTTATGATTAGTTCTAAATACGTCCCGATGAAGCTTGAGATAAGCGAAACCGGTTGACGCATAATAAATTTCGTGATTTCATACAAAGTGATTGATTTCTACGAAAATATAAAAGACTCGGCACAAATGGGGTTCGATGCAGGAGGCTACGGCAACATGGGAATATCCCTTAACAAGAAGAATTAGGTGTCAAATAAGAATATACGTATGTAATATAAAAACTTGCTCTTCTAGTAGGTATTCCGAAGTCGTCGTGGAATTAGAGTTTTTTCCGCTGCCGAGGTCGTCCGTGGCCGATTAAAAATCAGCCGAAGGCTTGTGACGCGCCAAATTCAATGTCTGCTGCGGAAGTTCTACGTGTTTGCATTCATAACAGGTTCCAAGTTGCAAATGTACCGCCGTGTGCAAATACATAAACCTAGTGTTGTTCTCGCAGTATTATGATAAACCTATTTTTTTATTAAAATATTTCTTAATCGAACATGACTTTTAAATCGTATTAAACACGGCGATCAATTGGCAAGAACAACTTTTCTATACTGACGTAGTCCTGTACCTAGTTAAGTTACGTTTCACCACAATGAGGGCTCGGTTGATTCCGAGATTAATCAATTCTTACCCTTCTTTGTATAGTTTTCTGACCTAATCTCCCGTGTGACCTTTCTGGTCGAATTGCATGTGCCATTTAGCCAATCAGTCTGGTCCTGTGGTAATTCTACTTCCCACTCGCTGAAATGTTGTTGCTTGTACCCCTAGACAGATTAAAAGTAATCGGAGACATCTTTCTTTTGAGGCAGCCCTCTATAAATGCATTTGTGGTGTCACGTGTGGACTATTGTAACAGCATCTATGCTGGTCTGCCAATGTTTTAGCTAGATAGATTACAATCCATTCTAAATGTAAATGAAAGGGTTGAATTGTGCTGGTTGATGTACAAGACGACACATAACATGGTGCCTCTGTGTCTTCATAAGCTTTGTATCCTGTGCAATTTGAATGGTAGACCCGCTGCTTCACCCGCAGGAAGGGTTGTTTGTAGAATCGACCAACCGTTACCAGAAGTCTAAATTTAGTGAACGGGCATTTGCGGTGGCAGGCACAAAAGCTTGAAACTCTGCCCTCCGTCATAATAAACAGTGCATCAGAGACTTTATTTAAGAAGAGACTAAAACGCACCTTTTCAAAAAAAATTAAACAAAGTTAAGTTAAACAACAAATTTTAATTTTAAAAACAATAGGATAATGTAGAACTATAAACAGTTTGTTTAAAGCGCCCTTGAGGTGAAAGTTTTTACGAAAATGGCGCTATACAAATTATCCAATATTATTGTTATTATTATTGTCGTAAATTTCATTTCAGTACTTCACACCACCTGGATTTATATAACATTTACTAAATTTGGTATTTTTGTGTATTTAGTATATTTTTTTTGTTAGGGGCTCGGAGTTTAATTCCGTAATCATTTAATTTGATACCAATTTATTTTTCGTAAATATGTTCACTACTATTTATTTTAATATTGTATATGGCCTTTTATATCTTTACCTCGCAACAGTGTGTTGATGACTACCGCGACCTTTGTATTCGCATATCAGTCAAGAAAAACAAAAGAGGCTTATTTGATATTATTATTGTAAGCACAACAAGCAGTACAATCTACTGCAATTTAAAGTGCATCGAACGGGTTAATGGCGCTACTGTGTCCAATGCCCCTGTGATTATTTCAATTTTATTACACACAAAAGACTAAATGATGTTCTGTTCAACTTTGATACTACTCCATTGCGATGGCGATAACTTTGTATTTATATATATATATATATATATATATAAATACAAAGTATATTTGCATATTTGCGTAGTTCTAATGCGTTTCATCAAATATGACAGCTTGCTTTTATATTAACAAACAAAAAGATTATGTTTGAGATGGAATGAAATCTGTCGAGCAGGACACGAGTTGCGGTGAAAGTGTTTTTTCATCGGAAGTAGCCAATGCAGAAAGTGTAACAAATTAAGTCCATAATATTTTATAGTTGGATGCCTGACTGAATTTTCAGTCGAAAATGTTTAATCTGTTGTGAAAATTCCATATCGTTATGGAGATAATTGAGATTATTTTATTTTAACAAAGCATATATTATTTACGTATTCTTGGAAATTATGTTATATAAATACAGTATTAGAATACTCGTCTTGTGTTTTATTTTCACATTTACCGGTATCAGCGTTGACCATCTTGACCCATTCCGTGGTGTCAAATTGTTATGTAAGTATATAATTCTAAATTGAATGCATTGATGTATATTTTTGATACGTGTACTTTATTATTTATACATTCTTAATATTAACTTTTATTATTTAATTTGGTGACGAGCTTCTATTAGTAAAAAGTTCGAGATATTTGTTTTTTTTTTATTTATTTTCATGTCTCATTTGTATTCATCGGTAGTACAATGGTTAAAATCCCCGCTTACGAATATTTTTTAGAATCAGACATGTATATATATATATATATAGATATATATATAGGTGATACATGTGTCTGAGACCTGTATTGAGTTTTTTAATCAATACTATTATTCGATTCTAATGGGTAACATATTATTTGGAATCTCTCAATGATACATTTCCATCGAAAAAAAACTTTCTAACATATTAAATTTTATTTATGACTCATTAATGACAATCCGCATTTGACGGTTACTCTCCCATTCCGCCTCTGTCGTCAAGTTTCGTTTTCATTATATCGTTTAAAAGCAATTAACCCTTGAAGGTCCACGACATAGTACATATCCACAATGAAATGCTTATCTCTGAAATGGTTGAGATTTTGCACCCAAATTTAGATAATGTTGTTTAAACAAATCTGTTATGACTGTATATATAATAATATATTATTTACCCAAATGTGAATTGATTGTTGAAATTATCTCGTTATGCCACATTTAAACATTTTGGAGTAAATGTTATTTAATAATATTTATGTTAGTTTATGTCTGACCCTATATCCGTAACTAATATTAACTTTTTTAATCCCAGAATCATACCTGTCCGTGACGTAAAATAAAAGAAGACATTCATTCATACACAACATTAAAAACATATGTAGTTATGCGTAATGTGCCAAATTTCTACGAAACTTTATCCATTTTAGAATTTGAATTCATCTTATAACTTAATATTCTGACAACGACTTTACGGTTAAACGTTTCGTGGGATCGACGCGAAATCAAAGAGATGTCAATTATTATATTAATGTCGTGTCACCGCAATTATTTTTGGCTATATTTTTTCGATATGTACAATTTTTTTCAGTACATCGTTCTAAGTGATTCGTCAATTTTTTTATAATTATAGATCACATATATTGTTAGTAACAACAAGTTAAACATCATCACATGACAGAAACTGTAATAAAGAATAGTATCGTATGTCGATTCATGTCACAATTTTCAAAAGTCTTGTAGCCATAAAATTTTCCCAAGCACATGCATCTAGGTTTAATAACAATCGAGTAAATCTGTATAGAAGTTGAATAATATTAAACCGGATTAAAATATCTTTACGGCGCACGCGCGGACCCCCAGTTTTGATAGATCGTCTGCACGCCCATGGGTAAATAATGTAAAGTGTCGTAATTATAGATATAGACTGCGGTGCATAATGATGATTGTATGATGCATCGATTTTTCTGACGTTGCTGGGATTTAAACATTGAAACGACAATTTTCCTTTTATTGTAGTAAACCCTTTTAATCTAATCTCTCCTAGCACGGTCGCGAAAGACGCACAAGATGCATAATTTAAATAATTATCTGCCTACATACACACGGCGTAGTTTAAATAATTATCTGTCTACGTACGAAAGACGTAATAATTAAATAATAAACCTAATAGCGTTACATTATTCCAATGGACTTGTTTTTTATTTGAAAAATGTGTCTTTAGAACAAGTAGGCTATCCACCTAACTCATCCGGTATATCTTAAAGAAAATTGTTAGTCCAATGCAACGTATCATTTTCCTTTAAAATTTCCTACGCTTGACATCCAGAAGTACATTGTATATTATATTTAACGAAACCTATTCGCTTATTTGGCTGTGAGTATTATTTTGTAATTATCGTTATATTTATGATATTCTAATCAAAATACAGTGAAACCTGAGAGATTGAACACCTTCTCTGAATGAACACCTCTCTTCATTATATATATGGAATGCACACACAGCTATTTTCTCACTAATTCACCTTTTCTGAATGAACACCTCTTTACTTTGAACATTGAACATTGAGAATAGTATTTATCTCTTTATTACACACTGTTAGAATGAACATTAAATAATTTTAGACAAGATAAATATTATAAGAAATTGTCCCCCTTTACCTTTAGCTTCTGATAAACACCATTATCACAAAAAATCCAGCTAGTGATAAACTGCCTACTTTGTTCTATACTGTAATCTCCTCCGTTTTCAGCGTTCCTGGTACCGTTAGATTGCTCGTCACATTTCCTGTTTGCCTATATGTAGAACGCTAACATTGGATGTGTTTAGACTAGCTTTCGACACTGAATTCATTTTTGATATTTTGAAAAACATGTCATCAACTTCTAAGAAAATAAAGCACAATGAAGTGATTTTAGCAGACAAAATCACAGCTATAAAGGATTTAAACAATGGAATGTCTGTCAGGGATTGTGCCAAAAAATTTTCTGTTTCGGTTAGCACTATTGTGAACTGGAAAAAGCAAGAAAACATTACAACAGCAGCTTTTGAAAACCAAGATCTTTCAAAAAAACGACCATCAAGAGTTGCTGGTGAATCAAAATTACTTGACTAAAGAGTTTTTGACTGGTTTGCTGCTGCACGTGCTCGCCATATACCTGTGTCTGGGCCAACAATACAAGGCAAAGCATTACTTGTGAACATTTAAATTAATAAAAAAAAAATTTTTTTTAAAGAATTTTTTATTTACCTGTTAAATTGAACACCTCCTTACATTGAACATTTTTTTCAGTACACTAGTGGTGTTCAATCTAACAGGTTTCACTGTAATAAGAAGGAGTTACATATTTAACATCTATTATATTATAAATGCCTTACGAGGCTTCCCTGGAAACTGTTTTACGGTGGTTCGCGGTAATCGTTTATACGAGGTGGGATGTACTATAAAAACATGCAGAGGTGGTATCATACACACGCCTGAGACATTTGACATATTTTTATTTTCTTATAAAATATCATTACAGTGTGATTTATTAGGTATATTACGTATGCAAGTACAGAATTTGAAAATAAATACACTAATTTAAATTTATTACTTTTCGTATAGGGATATAATTTCAAACTGTTGTGAATAAATTATTAATAGATGATTGATCTTTTTTTCAAATTATAACGTTGTCGTATCTGTATTTATCATAATAAATCTACATGTGGCATGTGTCCAAAATGTATACTTAAAGCGATAAATATTCATAGATAGATTTTTTTACCACATTGTGTTAAAACATAAAAAAATAATTTCTATATTCAATGTGTAGATTTTTACGGAATCAAGTATATAATCTTTTTTTTTTTTTTAATATTTTTTATTTCACATTATTTCTCTATTCGTAGTTTCTCGGAACTCTTTGGGTAAGTGCAATGTTTAAATTATTCAGCGTCTCCATGACTTCCAACTTGCGTATAAAGTTTTGCAGCGCTGAAAGACGTTCTCCTGGTTGCAGTTTCAAAGTGCACCGGAGATGTTGAAATGAACCCGGCGTTATTAACTTCCCTTTTCCTCGACACCGGAGTCGAGCGGAAAAACGCCAAAAGTTCGCTTAATGCTGAATAGATTTTATGAACTTCACCGCCATCGAGAAATACCTCTTGAAATATAAAATACGCCTTATTTTTTATCAACATATCTTGCAATCAAATGCGAGCACTTCTGACGATTCTCCGTTGGTTTTTAATAAAGATAACTCACTTAAATTAAATAGTGAGCTGATTCTTCATAAATGCAGCCCGGGTTCTCTGTAAGTCGTTAACGTCTCTGATTCATTTCCTCAAACCGCATTCAGGTTATTGACGGTGGATATGCTCGACGTTGACCTATTCTGAGCGTCTGTTTATTTAGTCTCGAACATATAATACTTGTATATGCATTAGTTTATCTCCGTGTGTTGGGCTAATAACACGATCTCTCCTCATTAGATTTTCAAGACTATTTAATATCAAAACTAAGTAAATTAGTATTAAAACTTTTTTGTTAAGTAATGTGTATTCACCTATTTATTGTCGGAGGATTGGTGAGATCATTTTTGAAAATTAAAACATAATAGATATCTCAGAGAGAAAGCTATTTTTTATTATATTTATTGGAAACATATGGAAGTATGGGTAATTGCGGGGCTTACGACCTGTCTTCGGCTGGCTTAAGTGATCACTTTATACAAATATAACGTTCACCATTAATCATTCTCCACATCTATCAAATTTTTGGAAGTTGTATATATGCTAATATGTGGAAACACTAGTACAACTACACTATTGCCATCTATGGACTAAATTTGATATTCATTTCCTGAAACAACATATATGTCACAATAAGAATCTAATTATTTTTTAAAATTATTTAAAGCAATATTCTTTATCTGTAAAAATCAATGTTACAATTTTTATATATTTTTTTATTTTAACCAGGTATACCAGCAATAAATACTACTTCCGTATATTTCCATTAAAATATAGTAAAAGATAGCTTCGTCTTTATGAGATATCTATTATTTGTTTAATGGCAGTGCCTTTGTAGGTGAAAATGCAGTAAATGTGTGATCTTGAACATATTCAAATATTTCTGAAAACATATCTTTCAAATGATTTTGCCGAAAATCCATTCTCTTCAACAACAGAATTAATATTTTCGAAATTTTTTCTCGATTTATATTAAATGATTGGCTGTAGATAAATAAGGAAACCGTCGTCAGGACAAGATTGCGTCCTTTCTGTTTATTACTATGAAAATAATATTACGTCGTATTTCCTCGGTTGATCCTGAGATAATTTATTGATTTAATATAATCCTGAGGTATTTCTGCTAACACAATTTTTACAAATAATAAAGTCATTTTAGACGTTCAAATGTTTTATTGACTGTCTAATTGAATAATTTTTAATACAAATTGAATGTATTAATTAGAAATATGTACGTATAAAATCAATTTATCGTAATATTTTTGTGTTGCTACCGGGATACATTGATCTCTTCCTATCCGGGGAAATGCATTAACATTAATATTGATTTTATATGTATGTCTTTCTAATTAATACATTTGATTTGTATTAAAAACATCACAGATCTGTGTTTTGTAAAATTGCAACTACTTAAAAAAAAATTTGCCTTATCTTATTTTGTAATACGTACGGTGACCAGCGGAAAAATTTCAAGATTATATTGTAATTGCTCGTAAACCTTTAGGGTGCGGTAAGAGGGTGGGTTATTGTTCGACGCGCGTGATTTGCCGATTTACCAGTCGCAATGAGTCACTGGTCGGGGAGCACACCGCGCCTTCGCGGTTGAGCAATATTTAACGTGCGGTGATTCATTGGTTCGTGCGCGTCGCGCTTTTTTTTTACTCACTTTAATATTCGACGAGTAAGTGATGGACCGAGAACGCGACTTATCTGGTGTTGTATTCAAAAGTTCAGACAAAAAGGGACAATGGTTAACCAAACTCCTCCGAGACCATCAACGTCAGCAGTCAACGTCAGAACATGTGGCTCAAGTTGGATGTGAAATGATGCGCAATCCGCGTAAATCGATAAGGAAGATTGCAGCCTGTATTGAAATAAATAAATCAAACTGAAAAGGAAACTACAGTTTCACACTTACATACTGCAAATCGTGCGGTTTTTCAACAAAAAGGACTATTCTTTACGTGAAACCTTAGCGAGAACGATGCTGGAACGTTTTGGAACAACACGAACGCTTGGAAACATATTGTTTACTGACAAAGCACATTTTCATATCGATGGCTATGTTAATAAACAGAACATGAGATACTGGTGCCTCGATAACCCAAGGGAACGCCATCAAAACGTTTGCGTTGTCCAAAACGACGTTGTGGTGTGCAATTTCTGCCCAAGGGATAATTGGTCCTTATTTTTGTAATCAGCGAGAGACAGGCATTGCTGACGTATATTACAGAATAATCGACGAGTTTTTAGTACCGCAACTGCAGCTGTTTCCCGGGTTCAACAAGAGAACACAATTTCAGCAAGACGGGGCCACTTCACACACAGCTAGAGTTTCAATCGAGAAGCTTAAGGGAATTTTTCCCAATAAATTAATCAGCAAGTACGGAAACATACCCTGGGCACCTCGGTCACCGGACCTTACACCATGCAATTTTTTTTGTGGGGATACCGTAAGTCGAGAGTTTACAGCAACAATCCTCGAATAATTCAGGCCCTATAAGAAAATATCCGCCGTGAAGTTGCTGCCTTTGAATCAACGCTTTGCTCTCGCGTGTTCGCTAATTTAAGAGTCCGATTGCAAGAGTGTTTTGAAAGAAATGGACCACATTTAGACTTTTATTGTTTATATAACGTAAAATCCGCATCTTTAATCTCCATTTTGTATGAATAAATATGAGAATAACATTGTAGTTTTTATTTAATTTAATATTAAACTTGAAAATTTTCCGCTGGAGACACCATTACGACAAATTAATCTTCTGTAGATACGCAGGAGAGTCAATGTGGATATTTTTATAAAGGTATATTACATCATTAAAATAATATTTCTCCAATCTGTATAATTTCCCATACTATATCTAAAACAGGGTGACACGCTTTACATATTCCCATTCCAGCAGCTTAACAATTCCCAGTTGAGTTCCCTCGCCTCGACTAAGCTGAGATAAGCAGTGGTGAACCTATTTATCAAGTGCATCAGCCGTAATGATAAATGCTGGATTTCCTTCGCCACCTCGAGAGGTACAATACTTTGTTAGTTACACTGGTTAGGTAACAAGAAAATCTTAATTATTCCTTTGACTAATTACTGAATGTTTAAAACTGATTACACTGGTCAACGATGAAAATGTTTGTTATGTTTCTATGAATACGACATTTAAAATGCTTAATTAGCTCTCATTTATGTTTTATATAAAATGAAGCGTGTGGCATTCCGAGCGGCGGAGTAAGGTAGTACGTAAATAAATTAGAAGGGTTGGCAAACCTGTCAGCGAGAATGAGGTGTCACTGTAGACCTTGTTTTGTTTATTGTATGTTTGTTATTGTTGCTTGAAGTGAAGGTTAGAGTGTTGTTCCTTTCATTGTTCCGAGTTTTGTTTTGTGGTCATAGTTAACTTGAAAAACCAGGAAGCTACGTAAATGTATTAACAAATCTGGCAGTTTATGTTATGTGTGTGGTGATGTGAAAACCCAGAAACGCCCTCTACTCGTGTTGGCAGCCTACCACCATTACTTTGGTATGAGATTAGGGGATCAAGACAATACGTGGACTCCTTATATCTGCTGCAATAGATGTTCTGGGAATCTACGTGGATGGATACATAAATAATAATTAATAACAAAACCCTCTTAATACTTTCATAAGTAGACCTTAATATCCCTGTTCGATTAATGAGATCTTCAATCCTATATTACTCGAAGTTTTGATAAACCATTCTAGGCTATTTCTCTCCTCTACTAATAAGTATAACAAGATCTTTTTCATTAACGTCAATCTGGATATATTCTTCGTGATGCAGATTCAGTTTAAAAACGATTTTTTAATTTACTTGATCTCTCGTGAAATCTTTCACATGTATAATATAATAATATTATCCTTATTATACTTTGATGTTCTCACACGGCTGATCCTGACCGCAGACACTACGGAGCGCCATCCCTTTGACATCTCCGTTATGGCAGTTTACTACAGTTTATAGTTTCCTGGCTACTCTCCTATTTCTTGCAGATCCTTTTTTTATTAAACATATCAATGCTTCCATGTAGCGTATTTAAGTCGTTTTACCATTGTCCCAATCGACTATTTCTCTATTGTAACAACTCTTACACGTATATTAAAATTTTTATGTAACGGAGTATCAGTTTTATTTTTGTATATTAATCTATTTTTATATTTAAAAATAAAGATGTGTTACATGGAATACGTGTCGCGACAATATTCTTAGTATTTTCAAACTAAGTTGAACGATTGTGCTATGAAAATAGTACCAACTTGATGAGACTCGAACCCCCGACTGCTGGATCACTAAGGCTTCTTAACAAGCATATCAATTAATTGTAGCATTTGTTTTAAATGTATCTTCTTTATATAAAAAAAAACTGTTTTATTTCATTTTTTTAAAGAGGTTAAAATAAAAATTCACTACGACTCTCAGACTCAAAAAAAAGGAGCAAAACTAATGAACGTGTTATTTAAAAAAAATTCCAAATTAGGAATAGGACAGAGACATGCATCATATATTGGTCCTAGATCGTATAACCAACTGCTAAAATCGATTAAATTAGCAGCAAATATAAATGTGTACATAAAAGAGGTTCTAAAATGGCTTAAAGGTCTTCAAAATTATTGAATAATTATGTATTTGACATCTTTCCCAAGTTCTAATGTTTTCATACCTTTCAAATTGTATATTCTCTCACCAAACATATAAAAAAGATTGAGCAATAAACAATTCAACGGCGCAATATAATTCTGGCTAAAAAAACTCAGTGAGGCAGATATTAATATACGAAATATACTTACAACATATGATAAAAAAAATTTTTGAAAAATCTTATAAAATAAATCTCTTCAATTTGCATTTATGTGGAGAATATTTTTTCCGCGACAGTTAATTCCGTACGTTATTAACATGTAGCAGTTATATGGTAATATAAAAGTATTATTACCTTTCAGTTAGTAATTGGTGTTAAAAGGTTTTTTTCTCGTATAAACAATATATTTTCCGGATATGCGAGAAAGCCACAACTTTTGTCAGACGTTAGACTGTGTTTGAGTTTATTGTGTAAAGTCTGAGTAATTGCGGTCACCTTTGCTGCGGAAGGGTGGCACGGCTCATATTCCAACCTCCCGCAAGTGTACTGCACCCGTGCATCCCTGCTTAACTTGACGTGTGCGTTGATGGCAATCGTTGTGAATTGATGAGTTTGTAGCGTGTGTTGCGTAAGTATAGCGCTGAGTGTGTATGTATGGAGAACCACCCTCCGTGGGTGGTTACTAATAATTGCGTCGACACTCATACATTATTCTATTATGATAGCGTCCAGTCACGAAGGTTCAGACCTGGTGTCGGGATTTTTTATTGCATTTTATGATTTCATTCCTTTCATTATTATTAATTACTTATTAATTTACTTTATTGACGTACATGTTTTTGTTGTAACAGAGATGAATATAAAATATTATAATTTAACATGATAAACTTATTACAATTATAATGCTATTGAGTAAGCTAACCGTAATTATGAAGCTCTAAACCGGGACATTATTATCGCTTCGCATTGGGTTCTCGCACCAAATTTTGGTTCAAAGAATTTCAAGAAGAAGTGATCCATTTGGACGTACAGTCAGAAGTTTTGAAGTCTTTATCGTGTTATGCTGTGTGAAAGACAAATGTGGCATCATTTGCCGCAATAACTAAATCATCATTCGAATCATCGTTTTTAAAAATTGTTTTAATATATACAGAGCTTGCGACAGCTGTTACACGATCTTTAATGTCCGCTCACCCACCGAGTGCAATATAAAATTTTGAGAAACATTGTTAGCACTTCACTTTGCTGTTCTCACCACAAAGCTTTTTTATTAATGGGTAGTCTTTTTGCAGATCATTCGTAAGTTTTATGTTAATATCACTACTAGTTTCGGAAAGAACAGTTTTCCCACCTACAGGTATAAATTGAAACTAATTTAAATACAGTTGGCGTGGGGGAGCGGTAGGATACGTAAGGGTGGGAATGGCTTTATCGTTTCTTGGAAATATCGATAATAGGGGTGAAGTATTTGAAAATGTGATATTGTTCATTAATGTTTTTTCCAAATTCAAATTTTTCTTGATTTCTATTATAACAAACATTATTCATTATTATTTCCTTGTATGGTACCGAGTAGAGTAATTTTAGATCGCGGCTGTTGAAAGAATGGTTGGTTTCAACCATATGATTAGCGAATTCGACAAAATTACTATTTTTCAAACAGCGTCGATGTTCGCGTGTATTATTAGCGTTTAATTTTTAAAAAGTACACATATTGATTAATGTTGTAAAATCTATTGCTGAACGATTTGATCACAATGAATTCACATTACAGCTTTTAAATCGATAATACTATAATATAATAATATTATATTATAGTATAGTATTATAGTATACTATAATATTATAATATAATAATAAAAATAATAAAAATCTAGATAACATATCATACATTACCTAGAACTAAATCACAAACATAAAATTCTCAGAAATTGGCAACAAAAATAGGAGAACATTCAATAGCTTTTCACTAGCACTAGATTTTATAATATTTTACACATTTACTCTTTTTAATATTTGCAATATACGAGTATATAATATACACAAGGTTTCACGTGACTAATTGTCTTTCTTGATATAGAAATTATTTATTTTTTGCGTTTTTTTTTGCAATCATTTTCTGATCATTAATAATTTTTGTGAGTTCGTTTTATTTTTAATTTTAGTTTATTAGCTTTTTGTTTGTTTATAGTTTTCTTTTGTGTTAGATGCATAATTATTTTTTTAATTATCCTTACACTGAAACACACGCGATCTATTCTCAGACACTGTTTTTCTGAACCACGGCCAGCGAATCGTTGTTCCACATAGCATTCTCATCTGATTATAAATTACACCGCTTTCTGCGATCTTTATCCCTTAGTACTCTCCCCCGCTACGTACACTTCATTCTCTAACGTCGTACTTTCTACTATATTACTGCCACCGATATGCATAATGGATGACACTGCCGAGCGAAATTTAACTTACAAAAACTTTGCGATTGCACAAACCGCACCCAGTACGATACGTACATAAAGCATTGTAATATAATACTATCTCTCTTCTGTGTCTTTTTTTTTTTAACATTACAAGCTCCCATTTTTTATTTATTTTTATGTACATTACAAAGCGGTATTACTTGATCTCTTGCGATATATAATATTTGCTGTACAGATTTATTTTTTACTCTTAATTCATATTTATTAAGCAATGAAAACGTAGAATAAATACAAATTAAATGAATCAACCAAAAAGATATACAAAAAAAAAAACATTTATCGAAATAAAATTAGTTGCTACCGGGATTAGAACCTGGACCTTTTCCTATCTCGGGATATATGTTACCTTTCACAACCGATTACGATTACGACAAAACTAAAATCTGTATATTTTTATAATTGATACATTTATTATACCATTTTTAAAAGCAATCAACTTTACTAGCCTGGTCCTGTGGGCGGCTATCGTTATCGCTTCACGGCCAATAGTGCCTGCTACGCGGCTTTGGTGACCGCTACGCGGTCAAGATCTCAATAGAATCTTTATTTCAATGATAGAGCTTTCCTAAAACAAACCAGACGTAAATAAAATCTCGAGGTAATTAAAATTATTCCACCAGTATATTATTTGTCAAAACAAACAAACATGACTATTCTATGTACCATAGTCAGTATAGATAAACTAAGATGACAGCTGTAATGTAAGTTTTTCTTACTCGTAATGAAGACAATATACACTTAATTTTTAATTGAATATATGAAAGGGAAATCACTTAAGTAATCTTAACCTAAGAGATATTAAAAACACGTTCGTTTGTGCCCTGCTGGCGTCTCGCAGACCTTCCTGTTTAAGCAAGCACTTTTCAACCACAAATGACACTACCGAAGCCGCTAAGGCCGCCACATCCAGAAAGTCATGGATGTAGATGGGGAAGCGTAATATTATTCTGGATATTGCGTTAAATTTCAAATACCTTTTAGTAAAACACCCTACGAGACACCAGAATTAAATTTTGATATAACTTGTATATTTTTAAGGAGAGCACATTTTTGTTGTGAAGTTGCATTTTCAGAATATTGTTCTGTGATATTTTTAATGCAAATTAAATTAATCAACTACAAAGATATACAAAAAACAAATATTTGTTAAAAATATTATATATATTTTAATTACATTTTATATTATATATATATATATATTTCAATTGCATTCAGCTTTAATTTAAGAAAAAATCATATAATATCTTAAATCATTACACGTATATGTCACACCGAAGTGTGATTCAAACTCAACCGTCTCTATGGTTTGTAGGCTTTAATTATTGCACCAAGCCAAGATTATAAGCCTTCAAGCCAACATTTTTATGAAAAATACGGTACAGTGTCATATGAAGTACCTAATTGCTGTACACTGTACATCTACACTTCGCCAACAGCAGAAATGTTTCGTCTTTTAACAAAATCAAAACAAAAAAATAACGTTATTTTTTATTTTTTATTAAATAAATAATACCTCAACGAAAAGGCTCTTCATATCGACCAAAAGCACTTCGAACTTTGCACCGTTTTTGTTGTGAATTTTTACAATTTTAATGCACAATGCTCGATCGTGTGTCGCCTCATTTTCGTTAATCGAACAGTTTTTATTTGACAGATGTCACATATAACGTTTCTAACCCAGAAAGATAGAATAGAGCGATATGTAAAATAACGGTTGAGTTTGGATCAGCCTATATTATTTGTCAATTTTAACTATACGTCAATTTTAGGAATATCTCTTTTTCATTGATTGGAGAAATCATTTAGTAGTGTCCCATATGCGATTACTAATAATAATTAATCTTTCCACGTATTTATTATGTGGAATGTTGATTCACCATGTAAAATGTGGAACGTTCGATTTTCTGTCGAATCCGTGCGACATCGGCACACGTTACACTTAATTAAATGACAACTAAATACGTAATAGCACTATTTGAATATGTCCAAGAACACACAATTACTGGATTTTCACATACAAAGGCACTGTTAGTAAACAATATAAATAATAAATAAAAATATACTGGTCAAAATAAGAAAATATATAAAATTGAAAAATATTTACTTTTCCAGATGTATTCTATTATAATGTGTTAGATAAAAAGAATATTGCTTTAAATGATTTCAAAAAAATAATTAGATTCTCATTGTGACATATATGCTGTTTCAGGAAATGAATTATCAAATTTAGTCCATAGATGGCGAAGGGCGAGTGGTACTCGAAGTGTTTCCACATGTTAATACATATACAACTTTCAAAAAATTTATAGATAAGGAGATTGATTAATGGGTGAGAATGGTGAACGTTATATTTATATAAAGTGAACACTTAAGCCAGCCGAAGACAGGTCGTAAGTCCTGTAATTACCCATACTTCCACGTATTTCCATTAAATATAATAAAAAATAGTTTCGTCTCTATGAGATATCTATTATTTCTTTAAATACGTAATACTTAAATTGAAATATATATTTAAAGTTTTGTGAACAGGTTTTGTTCAATTTTATTTGAAAGCCGTAAATTCTAAAGTTTTTCACGCGAGATCTCTGAAAGGAATAAATATCAATTTCCGAAATCCCTCAATATAAATTCATAGTCTCATATATTATTGATAAGCGGTGTCCTCACACGATGCTCATAAATATGGGACACGATTACACAACATTTGCTGTACTGTACATTCCACACTGTACACCATTTGCTTAGACGTGGATTCGCATTTCAATGATCACATTAACACAGGTGCCTGCAGGTCTCTGCCGAGAATGTTCTACCTCCAATTTTTTATAACAGCGAATCCGTTGGCAAAGCACTCAGTATGATGCTTATTTCTTAGTACTTTTAGAATATTTACTCCAAAACCATTGCGGTTAATCATTTTTAATAATATTATACAAAAATTTTATATTTTACCACGTTAAAAATTAGTAAATGTCTTAAATAACCAATTGAATTTAACCACCAGTCTTATCCTAAAAAATTTTCTAATAATTTCGGATCATTAATATATTTTCACATCTTTCATGATGTGAAAACTACTAATTTTATATTTTAATTGAATTTTATATTGATGAAAGAAAACATTTTATTTGCATATCTTTCTAATTAACTATCATTTGTATTAAAAATAATTAATAGAGAATTAATTAATTAATTAATTATGGTGCAAATTCGTAAACCCATTTTCAGCCAATTTTCCTATTTTGTGGTATTTTAAAAATGTGTAATAGTAGTTTATAAAAACTACTAGCTAATATAATAAGTTCTACATCCAATGACTTAATTTGTGGTGTTTACCTTTTTATATACATTTTAGTGCGTTTCAAAAAGAAGTATTTTACTTTTAAAATTAGCAATATTAACTTTGTGGTTAAAATTCATATTTTTTATTTATTATCTTTGTTTTATGACATCTTGAAGAAGAAATGTTATTTTTCGAAACCGGTAGATGTATTTAAACTCAATTCAAGTGGTTAATAAAACAAAGATAATAAATAAAATATAGGAAGTATTTTAGTTAGCAATATCTTTTTTTTTTTTTGAAAATATTTATTAATGTATCATAAGACTTTATATTATTTAGTTATTCGAATAATTTTTCTTTTCGTGGTATTATTATTATGCAGGGTGTAACATACATAATTTATGTTATTTTGTGTAATTATTATTCAATAAAATATTTATATTAATTGAAATAATCGATTAACAATTTTTTTTTAAATGCTTATTTTTATTTTTATCTCTGACGTTGTTCAGTTAAGGCACATACAGCGTGAACATTTTATATCCCTAAAATCTACATCTAAAATAATGTGTACTAGGTGTTTTACATCCAGTATATCTAAATATTATTAAGGAGAACATATTCTTATTGTGAAGTTGTAATTATTCAGAACATGGGTCTGTGATATTTTTAATACTTATTAAATGTATTAATTGGAAAGATATACATATAAAATCAATTATGACATATTGTGTTTGTTAATCTATTGCTTTAAAGCGGGTTAATTGTAAACAATTATTTGATAAAAAAATGTAAATTTGATTTTATTGTCGTTGTATAATTTTTATAGCCCACAGAAAATGGATATCGACTATCAGTTTGCTCTGGACCCCTTGAAAATATATTTATCTTAACAGTGGTTAAAATATGCTACCACATTCATGCATTTTGTCATCATCTAGTATTATTAGCAATGGCGATTAATAAAATAATAATATTAGGAGAACACATTCTTATTGTGAGGTTGTAATTATTCAGAACATAGGTATGTGATATTTTTAAATATGAATTAAATATATTAATTAGAAAGATATACATATAAAATTAATTTCATCGAAAAATATTAATAATTTATTTTTAATAATTTTCAAGTATGATGTTAGATTGTTCCACATTCTTTGAGATTGTAAATTGCTAAAATAGGTTATGATAGATGCTTTGTAAGGAATAGGTGACCTGTTACGTAATGTTAGGAACCTCTGACTTTTCCGAGTGGGTATTTCGCTGGGAAATGGTGGGACGATCGGCTTTTTCCCGCTAAGCGGGGACGGCATAGTGATAATTACATTATCTTGGATGTGGACCATTCAAAGGTACTACGCGGTCGTCAGTCCGATGGTTTTCTACCCGTCGCCAGTTCCAAAATTACCCGCCATCCTCGTGCAGTTGGCGGTTGTCCGCTCGCCTACAATCTATTATTTTGTATTGGCGAATTCAGTGTTGAAAGGGTAACTGTCGCATTTGGCACCGTCGATTGCTGGCATGAACACTGACCATCATTGATCTAAAAAATTCATCGGGGCGACTGTGGTCCGGAGGTTTGAACGTTAGCGGTTGGACAGTTGGCACTGGAAGGGCTGTAACGGAATACAACTGGCTAGGTCACGACATGGATGGAGTCTTTGGATTATGACAGCTGGATCGCGGATGAACCATTATTGTCCGATTATCTTTCTCCCTTGTGGGAGTAGTTTGAAATGTTGTTTAACTGGTTAACCATTTTTTTAATCATTGTGTATATTTTGTTAGGTATTGTTGTTGTTTGGATTATTTGCATCTTTTATTACTATTATTTTATGTTACGTACCAGATATTCATTATGTTATAAATAATTGTATTCTGTTATAATTAATCTTATATCCATATAGGTTGTTCACCCCTTCAAATAAAGGTCACCGAAGAAGCGTATTTAAAATTAAATTAACATGCTGCTTTGTTGTGCGGTATTGATATGAGAGCGACGTTTCCGAAAACACTTCAGAAAAAGAGTGGAGATTTTCAATGCCAATGTCAGTTAAATAACAAAATTAATATAATTATTAACATAGCTCTGTATATTTGAACAGCGCGCAACCTACGTAATAAAGAATTCAATAGCTTCTAGAAATCCTTTTGGACCTTTGGATAGGTCATACAAAATGACGCGTGAAATTAAACTTGAAGAAACGCTGCGGACAACCTAAGAATGTGATATTTCCATCATCAATATGACTTGAAAACAGTTGATGTTAATACTTACTTACTTACCATCACGCCGTTTCCCCGTGGGGGTAGGCAGAGAGGATAGAGCGCCTTACACTACACTCTTCTGTCCTGACACACAATTCTTGCCTCATCCACATTCATACATTGAATAATATTCATAATTGCAACAACATATGCAAATAACATTCCTAAAATGATAAGTGTTTTGTTAACGATCGTGTAATGTAATAAAAATAATTCTTGTCGCATTTTTCTTTTCAAAAATACTGCTCTCGATTTGCAGGAAGAAAATGAGCTAAAATCATAATAAATTCTCAGTTACCTTTATGTGGGCATATTTTATAGCATATAAACATTTTAAAGATAACATATATATCTGTGTTATATCATATATTATTACAAATCATTAAATATATATACATTATTATGTGAATATAAAATGGCGGTTTGATTTGAAATCCTGCTTACAATTTCTATCTATCTTTACGTTTATTTCCTATGCCAAATTTGATAAGTCGTAGAATGAAATATCCACCCAAGTCAAGTGTACTTTCAATGTTTAGAATTCATGTTATGATTGTCGAACTCTCTGTCAGTTTCGATCAGACGTTATATATAGCATTTCAAGTATGCCTTATCTTTAGCGAAAATTTACTGATTTTCAGAATATTTCCGGTTTAGGAACCTGAATAGAGAGGAATATTTTTTTTATACAAGAATGCGATCTTATTCTCTAAGACTCGATTATCACCGCGACTAATCTATTGAGTCGAGATCGACGTACCCCAAGATTTCTACTCGGGTAAACTGTTTAGCTGTTAGATGTACGCGTATAATCTATCAGTTGCCAATGAGATCTCCCATTCTCCCATACAACTGAATGGTCGCGGATTGACTGTTTAAGAGTGTATGCGCACGCCAATACACGGCAATATACATAGGTGTCGACCGATAATTATTAAACTTTGTTAAAAGATAGTCGCTAAAATTTTATGATTTTTTTATCAGCAACTATCGTGTCGATAATATGCGCACTCCCATATGATCGTTGGTGTGATCGGATAAATAGGTGGAATATCGAGATTTGATTTGTTGGATTAACATCAAATCCAACTTGTAATTTATAACTTTTTAAATCGTGGAGACATCGTGCCACTGACACCAAGTATTAGACATGATTGTTTTCACTGTTGAGTACGTACATGTTATGTATGTACCTATGTCGGTGTACATAACAATGTAAGCGTTCTTTATCGCGGATTTTTCCGTGGAAATACTTTTCTGAGTAATTTATCACACGGAATTACCACCACTTTTCATAACATGTAAAGATATGTATCTTTTTGCCTTTCTAGGTTTTACTTTAATTTCCTAATCACTAAGAAAACTTCACGTTTCGCGTACCATCAATCTCGCCGGTTACGTGATCGTCAGGCTCGCTGAATTTTGTATACAGCTGAAGTAGTTGTACTAACTTATTTTTCAGTCATGTTATCGTTGCACGACTCTGTACTTTCCCACGCTTCCAAAACATAAAGAAAACGGGGCCCTTATTTATTTATTTTCATTTTTATTGTACATATTATCAACAGGCCTTGATAGATATTCCTAGTGTGACATTAAGATAGAATATAAAATCATTTTAAGGCAATTAGACGAATAAAAACGCAAAAGAAATTATGTTGCAAATTGACAATTGAGGAGAATGAACAATATTTGGTTCGATTTATCATAATAAAACCTTGTGTAGTCATGGAAGATTAGGATTATCCTAGCATTTAATATTTTGTCTAGTTAACTCAGGGAGACGTAGAAGTAGAGGGAGACCGAAACAGCGTTGGCAAGAATATGACGTAGCGAACTTACCTAAAGTGGGAAATTAGCTGGCGAGCAGCAACGTTGGACGGGAACCGGAGGAAGATAATTTTATTGTCAACCGTGACCCATCCTGGATCATCGGGCTTATGATAGTGATGGTGATTTCAAAGAACTACTTAAAATATAATAACGCATGGTGAAGAGAATAAGAAAATGTATTTATATATTTATATGATCAAGAAACATTTTATATATAAGTAACTTAAACAAAGGTATATTTTGCTATATATATATATATATATTTTGGTTGGGGAGGTGCGTACAATAACATAATGAACTGGGTAAAAACAATACAGAAAACAATCATTAAAGTAATATTTATAAAAGATCAACTTTTTCAACACAAAACACTTCCAGTTCCCAAAATAGAAAACATTTACAAAAAAAAACTCAATCAATTACTCAAACAAAATAATACTAGTGTAAAATTTGAAACAAGCACATCATTAAGATTTCAAAATAATTCTAATATCCCTAAATGTAACGCCAAACACTATCAGCTAAATTTCATATACTTAGGGATAAAAAATTTCAATTGCCACCCTACAGAAATTAAAGAGATAAAGGATGTAAAAGAAATTAAATGAACATTTCAGAAGCACACAATCGGATAATAAATAATATTACATTGTAAGTCCCTCTCCAAGCACAAGACCTAGTTTCTTTTTTAGAGAGGTAAGCGATAAAAAAATAATAATTTTAGTTTTGTAAAATACTCAAGTAACTCATATATTATAAAAATTGTAAAAAATTTCAAAATAATAAAAAAAAATGCTTTGTCTCTATGAGATATCTGATATTTATTTAATAACAGTGCCTTTGTAGGTAAAACTCCAGTAATTGTGTGTTCTGGGACATATTCATATATTGCTAATGAAATTTAATAATAATACTCCGAAGAGCGCAATTTTGTCTTTTATTTGATTTTCTTGGAATTTAGAGCCAAATCGCTATTGAATTTTCAATATATTTACGATTATTTTACGTAATGTCAGCACAATGTAGTTATTTTATTTTACACATCTAAGCTGCCGAGTAGATAGATACCTAATATTTTACTTATTGTTATAAAATTATTCAATTCCTACGTTAAACTTGTTTTAGTTCATAGATAGATAAGGACAAAGTCAATTACTTCGCGAGCAAACTTTCTTTTATCGGTATCAGGCCTAATAAATTGTTCCACTTCGCATCCCACAATAGGTACTACAAGAGAAAGTACCCCTTTAGTAAGTTTATGTTGAAACATTTACACTTACTGCAAATATCTGTCGGTTCAGAAAAAATCTAGACAATTTTGGCGGCACCTTAATATTAGTATATTATCAACTTAATTGATAACTGTAGTTTTTGGCGGTATTTTAATATTAATGTATTATGAAAAATTGTGAAAAAAACAAAATTTTATAATTTTGTTTATTAAATCTTCCGTTGTCTTTTCATAAATAAACTAATTTACCTGTATATATTTAATATTGCTGCTTTCAGAATAGATTGGAGAAATCCTGAATTGGTCGAATGTAGCTTTTTTAAAATAAATTGTTGCTGTTTATCAATTTGATCTATTTTGTATTTTGATATTCATGTCTGAAGTATTTAAAATTTACAATACAAATAGTTGTCTAGTAATGAGATGTCGCATTCGTATAGAAAGGTTTTGGTGATGAAAATTAAGATTAATTAAAAAAAAAAAACACTATCTTCGTGAGTCTGAAATAATATTATATTTCGTTTCGTTTATATTTTTCTATATTATTATACGTAGTAATTTATTAAAATTTATAATGTTGACTGCGAATTGATTCTATAATTTTATGTTAAATTTTAAATCAATGGCATGTTTTATTTATTTATTTTTGTTATCGCCAATGTCGTATCTGTCATTAAAAAGTAGCCAGTAAGTAGCTAACAAATGTTCACAGCATCGCACTTTAGGATGAAATAATTTATTATTTTTTTACATAGTGGAATAATAATCGTATTAGTCGACTTCACCCCGATGATGGCCACCGAACTGTGGCCCCAGTAGTCGGCTGTGACGAATACCGATCCACACAGAAGAAATTTTATTATAATCTCTTCGAATGTATTGGCAGTAACTTTGACCTGTATTGAGTACATTAAATTATTAATTATATATATTTGCCACTATAAAATATATAATCTACAAATTATATTCATATCCCTGACGCATGACATTTTATATTATTATTGCGTGATATCTATTGATGATTATTGTCGCAATCTCTTTACAATTGAATGAATTCGACGAGAGTTTTTATATTTTTTCTGAAGATATTTTATGCGTTACTCGATACGTCATCTATTTCTTATTTCGCAGATTTCTGTTACGTTTAACCGTTTCCTCTCAGTTACACGTATCGTATCTTTCCACTTGAGTCTTATTATCCATCGCATTTTATACACGCCATTACACAGCACGCGCAAGGGCAGGCAGAGATAATGGGTCACATATATATTTTACCATTAGTCTTTCGTTTTTTCTCGCATGCACCTTCTCAAATACCCTCGTCAGGTTCCTGACATTACCCTGCTTTAAAAGTTGTATCTGCTTAACCATCCTTTCAACCGCCCCTTAGAACTCGACCCGTATTCGAACTATCAGACATACATTTTCTTCACGGTGTATTTTATGACAAATGGTTAATTCTATATTTTAATTTAGTCATTCAGGAAATCAGAAAATCGCTCTGCAAGATGTAAATTAAATAATATATATTTTGACTAAAAATTACTATGAACTTTCATAACCATTTTTGATGTTCATGGCATTAAAAGTGTGGTTGGACATAACTGATAAACTTTGTATAAGCCACTTTGATTATTTTAACGTTTTTTATATAGGTAGGTAAAACAGCATGTAGATATAGTGTTAGAATTAAAGAACACTTAAGATACCTCAGCAATAAAAAAAATTCTGAATTTCTAACCAGCTTTTAGAAAGAAGTCACACATTTAAAAAATAAATTATTTACATGTTTTATTTTATGGATCATTTAATGTGCGTATGTCTAAATCGGTCAATGTTAAATTAAAGTGTGTTAGTTTTTAAAATTTACAATTTTAATGTTATATTTAGCATTCATTTTTTTCTAACGATATACATCACCATGAATACATTTTGTACGAATTGTAGGTTAGATATCTTTTTTGTATATGTCAATTTTATAACACCTTTTGTGTATTTTTGGGCCATGTGAATTGTATTATTTCCTACGCCATCAGTTTGTTTCATGCTATTCTTCCGGTAGATCACGTCACTTGTAGTTCTTGGCTGTTTTACTGTGACTTGATTGTATGGCAATAGAAGGTCCACAAGGCACAAGTTACTTGGCAGCACAGCCAAAATTTTATGAAAAGTTCAACTTGCCGCGACATAAGGTTAAGGATTACTAGACGTACGGTTTTAAGGGACATTAAATAATTTTAAAGATCTATATTAATTTCGACATAACTTGTTTTTGTATATATAGAATTGGTACGATTAATGTTTTATGTGATATATACATATACTAGTATTTACTGGTGTTTATACCTCGTTCTAGGGCGGGTTCTAAAAACGTACATGGGACGGTAAATTCTAAACCGTTGAATTTCGGATAACCTTATTTGACGTTTGATGGGTTGCTAACAGGGGCGTCTACTGCATGCAAGCAAAAAAGGTGTGCGTTACTAAAAATTCTGGGAAATAAAAATAAATTAAATAATCCGTGTTTTATGAAAAGACCCTGTAAAATTCTAGCCGTTATTACCCAGATTAGCGTAACCCACACTGTCTATACGTGGGTTATTCGGAAGAATTGCGAATTATTTATGAACAACTTCATGTAGATGCTTGTAGGCAATTTGCCAGCACGAAAGTTCATTATCCATTTAAGTCGCCTGTTCAATTCGTATGACAATCATACTGAACTAAATATTTTCTTACTGAAACTATGTTGGCATCTTTACGTGTCAATTTTTCAAATAATTTGTGCTTAATTCTGTTGTCTCCGAAAGGGATTAATCCTTACTGAAAACTGCGTGCAGTGATTGATACCTTCTACATTTTTCCATATTTGATTTTCAAACTGCAAACAGACTAAAAGTTTTGTTTTCATAGTGTATTCCAACAAAGTCCAACGTCATTGTATCAACGTGTTTGCATAAATAGGTTTTAATTTATTATCTGTCGAGCAAGGGAGTTTTTATTAAATTATTTTAATAATTGTTATGAGTTTCGGCTATGGTAATTTGTAAAGCTAGTTATTTAAATGTAAGTTTGAGTACTGTTAATGAAACATTGTAATTCTGTTGTCCAAAGGAGAAATTGTAGATACTATTTTAAGTGAAATCGAAAAGCAGAGTAGGTTCGGTACCGCGCAATAAAATAACTTTCATTTTTAAAGTAATAAATTCATAATTATATTATAAATTTAAATTGATAGAATTGTTCTGAAAATTAGAATAATTTTTCTAACATTTTATTTGATACTCTATTGAATACTTAGTAAACATCGTCGTACTACGTAAACTCTTGTAACAAATAAATATGTCATTTTTACATCAAATACACGTTAAATACTAGAACAATTAAAAATTACCTATTACGCATCATGGGTTAAATATTATAATACTTTGACTATAATAATTTGTCTTGATTTCCCATTGATGTTGGCTACCCTGTTCGGTTACATAATAATGGATGTAGTGTTTGCCTGCAGTCGGTATTATTAGCTATTGACACGATTGCATTTTTATCGCCCTAATGAGAAACCCGCGGTTTCATTTCATTCTCATTTGACATGCGATATTCGTTTTCTGCGACCTTAACTTCTTTATTTTTTTATTTATTTCACATTTTGTTCCATCTTCTTTGTGAACCAGTTGTTTGATCGCTTTTTTTAAACTCGTTTGAGTACTTAAATAACATATTTGGCGATTTATTCAACTTGATTATTAGACTTCATTATTTGAATATAATATATTATTCGTGTCCAACATCGGGGCTTGTATGTTTAACTGAAATGTATTATATTTATCGTTCATCCCTTGAGACATCGATATCAAAGATGAGTATATTTATTTATAAATATTTTTGATCGATTCCTAGTACGAAGGTGAATCTTTCTTTTGAGTGTACAAATACTATGAATACTGAATTCAACGTACTTTTGTAAATTTTAGAGAAATATTTGCGAAAAATATTTCTCTCAATATAAAAATAGTTATTTGATAAAATTGATTTGGTATTGTGTTTATCAATAGGCTGGAGAATCTTAATATTGTGTAGTCTCTGAAAAATCGCTTATTCATATTATTAAACGTTTATATTAAAATGAGTACTGTTACTGTTATACATGTAACTAAATTGAAGATTTTTTTTTATTAGCGTCAACTTCATGATTAATTTTACAATAAAATTGATAGTTATTTTCATAACGAATAATCAATGTACCGCATTTATAAGTCCAATTTTTTAGGAATCTTGCATGGTTAACAGAGCGAAATTAGTTTCGCAGTTCCCCCCCGGCAAAAGAAAGTTCCAGGTTTATTTCTCGGTAGTAATAGAGTATTTTTCAGTATATATTTCTAATTAAATCATCGAATTTGTTTTAAATATGTTTCTATCATGTTCGTGAACCTACATTTCGTAGGAAGACATTTGTCGAGATTTGAGCACTATACAATTTTAAAAATTATATTGTACCAAAAAAACGCATGTTTACCTACCTCCATCACCGTGAAACATGGTGAAACACCGTGAAACATGGTATTATGGTAATTTCGAACCGAAACGAGCTAAGGTGCAGATTCTGGGAGCTCTGGTTCAGATTTCCTTCTGTATATTTAGCTAAGACACAAACTGTTTTATTTAGCGAGATCCCTTCGAGAGGCGTCTGAATTCACGTGTATCGCAGTAAGTTATACAGTAGCATACCACTTTCCTGTTTTTTTTTATCAATTTTCATTTTAAAAGGCAGCGGTCACTATTAACCTCGAAGCAGTCACTACATTTTTCCTATTTCCTTTGCTAGTAAATAGATGTTTTGAAAATCTATATTTTGTGTTGTAATTTCCTCGTCTGTCACCATCGACGGAAATCCGATGTATCGCGTTATCCTTGCAGCTGAATAATGTAGCACGTTATTTCTCACGGCACAACAATACTATACCCACTTACTTCGACGTCAGCTGTGAAGTGGGGAAAGGTGTGTGTGTGTTTCCACTTTGGGTTAATTGGTTCCGCTTACACAAGATGGATGCGAGTGGGCGGCTACTCGTTAAATTTTAATTCCCACCCAACCACACAACCCTCGGCGGGCTCACACACCCCCCTCGAGCCTCCGCAGACCAGCGCCTGCCGCTCACCACGCTCGGGCTGTGATGGAACTCCTGAAAATGATTTCTGTTCTCGCCTTTTGAAATATTTGTAGTAATCTGGTTAAGTATTATTTTGTGTGTACACGGCACACTACCATTAGCAATTAAGAAAAACAATAGTAACCTTACAGACTAGTGTATACATGTTAAAAAATTAAAGATTTTAAAAATATATTAAAAAATGTACTAAAATATTCAGTTATGAATAAAATATAAAGACGAAATTCACTTAATGAATTGTTTCCATAAAATAATTAACAATTTGAATATGTTGTTAAAATGAATAATTAATATAAACGGGCCTATGACTGTTCCCTGTGGAATACCAAAAGGTGGGATTATAACGAATTACTTTTATTATTAATTTGAACTGTTTGTGCTTTTTCTTTTTTACTTTTTCTTTATTTATTTATAATGAGTTTATTTCTAATTTAAACTCATTGACTTAGTTCTTTTAGGTAATTTTAGAATAATGATAAAACTGCTACACTTATTCTTATTTGTTATAGTTTTGTAATAAATTTCATTAAAACACTTAATCTTACTTAATTATTTAATATAATTTATTACTTATTAATTAATGTGCTGATCGATTTTTACTTATTTTTTTGTTAAAATTGTTATTTACAAAATTACACGATTCATTAGCAATTTACTTTGCAATTCAATCGATTGTAATTTTATCTTTAAATATATAATTTATTCCATCAAGTCGGTAGCGATTTCTAAAAACAAGTTAAATCTTTACAATTGGAGTTCAAACATAAAGCATTATTTTCATCAAGATGCCACCTATTTAGTCATATTTTAAAATGATGTGTGGGTGGAGTCGGGAGGATATATTTTATTTTTAAGAGTATTTCCACGGTCTAGATTTTTTTTTAACTGCGCTAACAAATTATTCTTCTTTATTTTCAGGTAAGTGCTTTCTGGAAATTGGATATGTGTTCCAGAGTGAAAAGCTATGTTTTATTTTGCGGCGGGATTTGGCGTATCGCAAGTTCGTCACGCGAAGCACCGAATTTTATTTTTCGTCCTTGGTAAGAAAAAATCTAATTGTATATTCTGTGTCATGAATAGAATTGAGATGAATTTCTCAGAAAATGAGAATAGAAATGCAGAATACCGGAATGTTTGTCTGTATCGTGATTTTTAAATTGTACACTCGTTTAATGTGCATCCCCGCATTTCTAGCTATAAAAAACACAATTATTACATTAAAAATGGATAGTAATAATATTTACTCATTTTGCTGAAAACGATTGAATATGAACACAATTGAATTTATAACTAAATTTACATTTTACACATGTTCTATTTTTCGCTAATTACGCAATTACTTCCCATATTAAAAAGTACTTCTACCTTGGGAAAAGATACTACAATCTGGCGAGTTTTGCCGTCCGTTGAACCTGTCCGTGGTCATTCTCTTATCCTTGTGTGACCCCGGCATTCATCCATACCGTAAACAAGTGTGTCGGCAGTCGAGCTCTCCACAATCTGGTTATTTTATGATTCCGAGTGTATTAATATATGTATATTTACCAAGTCGGCTCTCAACGATCGTTGACTCTCTCAATACACGAATCGTCCTTACTCATTAATTGTTTCGAATGTTTGTGGTTCTGTTCTTATTATTGTATACGCAAGGTTTTCACTGTGCTAAATTAACAATTCTTTTGTATTCTTATAAAAATAATTTGAACATTTGACCTGAAAACTGTTCCTTTTTAATGGTGGTTATATTTTTTTCCAGACGAGTCCGATTTCAATTTTGAAAATTAATAATGCCCAAGTCTGGACTGTAAAATTCTTGAAATATTTCACATCTCGATTGAGTTTTCCTTTATTTGACGCCAAACTGTCACCATGATCCCTATTCTTGATTTTATACCTTTGCCTTTCTGGAGGTGCTTTATCAGGACGACGCCTATCTTTTTGAAACGGGATCATAGAGTACCATTGTTTCATCTCCCGTAACATTGGTCCTTATTCTTTGTTTCCGTCACACAGCTTCAAAATTTATTTACAACACTCAACGCGTCGATGCTTTTATACTTCAGAAAGAAGTTCGGGCATGAGATGACCATGTAGGATCTTAAGTACGGTGGATTTACGTAAACCATACCTTAATACAATTTCCTTTGCCTTCAACTTGTCATTTAAAAATGATTCTAGAATCATCACTTCAAGTGGCCGATCGCTACGTGGCTCATCTTCGATTCTCCTACCATGTGAAACATTTTTACCCATTATTTTTAAAAGGAAGGGGAAGAATTACCGGATACATCATCTAGGGTTCGATGCTTTTTTAAGATACAAATTAGCGAACACGATCTTTCCGGACACTGATAATTCTGGACATGATTTTTGGGGACAATGATAATTTCGATCAAAAATTATTTTGAATATTTAATGATATATATTTTAACGTAAACATTTGAATTGTTAAATTTTCAATTTTCAACCCCCCCGAGTTCAATGTAGCCTAACCTAACCTGCGGAATAATCTATGTCCGCAAAATTGACAACACATTTTTTCTCAAATGTTAACAAATATAATTTTTGCGACTGTTTATTATCTTTTTTAGGGCCGTATAAGTAGCATCTTCCTCTTTTACGTCTTCCTTGAGCCGTTAACATCGTAGGTTCTATCATCTTCTACTTGGTGCTCCTTATTTGGCCTCCAGTATTTGACCAATTTTCGTCTTATATATCTTGGTCATTGAAATATCCCGCAATTTTAACTTAAAAGCCCTAAAAAATACAAAATAGATGAATTCAAACAAAACACAAAAACTTACGTAACTGGTATCGTGGTTCCATTTGGACCCGACAGCAACGCGTACCTCCGCTTCTAGTAAACTTGAAGTGCTGAACGTCCAGCACCCGCCGTAGCACGCGACGTAATGAGATTAGCCAGGCGCCCGAAATTCTAATGCCATACTAATGCGCGTTTGGGAGAATTCAAGTTATTATTTTTCTGTCGGGTCCAAATGGACCCACGATTAACCAAGGGTTAACAGTCCGATGTCTATTTTATCGCTGGATATGTACCCTATTATGTATTAACATTTAGATTGTAGTCATGTTGTTTACAATTTGATTTATCTACGAAAATATTTTCACTTAATATTTTGTTATTTTTGTGGTAAACACCCCGTAAACTTTTGTTTTTGTCCGCCAAACCAAAATAAGATAATAATACGTAATAGCATCTTCGATGTGTCCGCAGATACCATTTTGTTTCTCTGATCACATTATAAAATTATTTTTTTAGAATTTATATAGTAGGTTACCTCGCGGTGCACGCACGTACAGTTGAGCCGAGCCGCTTAATGAACATTGTACATTGTCATTTGCTTTATTCTTCATGTTTGTTTTATTTCATTTACTTTATTTAATTCCGTTACGAGAATATTTTACAATTATTGTGAAACAAGAATCCAAGTATATTTTAATATTTTACCTGAATTAAAAATATATTTTTACCGTTTGAATATCGTTGTTTTTTTGTGATTTTAATTAGATTACGATAAAAATATTACCTGCCGCAAAATGTCAATGCACTTTCTTCGATGGTGACCAGAGGACTTCGAAACCACCTTTCGTTAAAAAATATTGGATATAACGCATTTCGAGAGCACCGTAACTCGCAGTTTTTATTAGACATTATAAAGTATTGACCTGGTGGTTCGTTAACTTGCCTGATCCGCCGTCTTGTTTCAAAATGGTGACCGTTTAAAAAATCCGTTGATATTGTACCTAGAGAAAAAGTTAATTAACTCACTTTCACGCACAATTTACCCGATTCTTGTGGCCAGTGCCGGATTGGATTTTTTTTTATTTTGTAGTCTTTTAAAGTATTGTTATTTTTAATCGATTATTATTCAGAAGAGCTACGATTAATATCGTCGACACCCGATTGAGCCTATTCACCGCTTTCTGACTCGACGATAAACCCAATTCCTTTAATATCGAAAGCCAAACGTAAATTTGTCGAATTGAATAACATCGATCGTTGAATTAGCATTTTTACACACGCAAAGCAATTTCCAAAACCTTTAAAGTCAATACTTTTTTATGAAACCTTTTTGTCGTGGATGCTTACTTTTCAGTGTGTTTCCAACGACGAATAGCTTCTACTAAGTATTAATCAATATTCTTTAATTTAACCAAAATACTTCGATTATTTACTTCACCGACGAAGTTCGATTATTCATTGGCGGGTGGTAGATGGAAAATCGTAAACCTCAATTTGAAAATCTAAACTAACACCTTTTTTAAACTGAATTTCGTAAAAACTTTATTTACCTTATATATTTCAATACATTATTATTCATATTACATCATTTAAGACTAATTATCTATTAATTCCATGAGTCCCTTCCCTTTCTCCCACACAAAATCGGGTTAATTAATTTGAAAATGTATATATTTAATACAAAAGATATTCGGGACCATGTATGTGATTTGAAAATGGTGTTGTTCAAGTTAACTGTGGAACGAGAAGATATTTAAAAAAAAAACGTTTACATCCATCCGACTCTTGTAGTATATCACGCCTGTGCAGAATTTATTTAAAGGCTGACTCTGGCCTTTCACTGGCCATCTGGTCACTTCTTATATACTGTGAAAGCCACACAATCTACACGATATCGTGCATGATATTGCATTTGATTCTACGATTCTACAAATGAGATCTAATCTAATCATAATCAATCAAAACTAGACTATTTCTCTTCTGTGCCTGTAATACTCGATTATAATTAGATTTATTATTCATGATACAGGCTTAGTTTTAAAGCGAAATTGTATTATACATAGTTTATAGTTATTCAAACGTGTAATACATGACGATGAACACCGAGGACTAATGTCACGTGTCACGTGATTAGACTTCATTGATATTGGAACCCATACACTTCTGTACTTAGCTGTAGTTTTCAATATTTTGTTTATGAGTTTTTATTTCTGTGTTTCTAATTTCTTAACCTTAAAGAAAGACCTTCCCCTAATTGTCTTAAAATATTTTTAAATTGTACCTTAATTTCACACTAACATCTACGAGGGTCGTTAACGATGTGAAAATAATCTGTACGTTGAAAATAAAATATACTAATTTCATTTTCAAATTCATAATGTGTGCACCATCGCGGACAGTTGATTTAAAAAAATTAGGTAGGTGCCTACTTGTATTATTTTCTGGAACGACATGTTTTTTTCTATCATTTCCTTACCTTTTCTAAACATCAATGCAATGTCGCGAGGGGGGACTCGCTTGTCTCATTTAAATAGCGCTCGACATATTTTATGACGAGTTTGCAGGGCGTGAGCGAGCTCCCATTGTGGCTGTGTCTTCGCGCGACACACCTGCGCTCCCAACCCCATTCCGGTAGTGATCTGCATATTGGTGCGGCGTCTGGCGTCGAGACGGCGGCCACCCTGTGTCCACCCCATCCCCACCCCCATCGAACCGCCCGCCGAGCGCACCGGTGCGCGAAGCAGGAAACGTAAAAATAACTATTATTTTAAAACGAATCGTCTGAAATGCATTTTTGCCCGTATCCGTTGGAGCCGCCACCACTTACATCATCCGTGATATAAGTTGGCGGCTGACCGGTGTGACACGACGGGCTGTAATAATGTTTCCGTGAAGTACTATTTTAATACCAGTATTTTATAAAAACAATTAAAGGCGTCATTAAACATAGCTTTTTCTGAATTCAATCATCTTCCATGTTAATTAAACACATTGATAAACAGAATAGTCACGAATAACGGAAGATTTCTAAAAAAAAAAAATTTAATATCATAACAATTACTTGCCGCCATAATATTCTTATTATATATCAATAATAATACTGTCCTTCCTCATCTTTTATCTATGACTTTTGTGTGAATATGTTATTGAATTTGAATCTGTACATGTAAGTGTCATTGCCTACTTTGACTAATATATATATAACGTGTTTTTAATATATCTAGGTTAAGACTCTTCCACATTTCCAGAAGTAGAACATCTTACATACAAAATTCATTCATTCACCGATCATGCAAATACCATAATGAGAAATTTACAGAAATTGAATTTTACAACATTAGCCTTACTACGCTCAAAGGGTTCTTTTTATAAACCACCACTATCTCAATTTTGGCCAATCATTTTACCTATAAACATATCTTGCTCTCCCTTTACCGCAACAATAGTTGCAACCTCCCCACCCTTTCTCCCTCTTTTTCTCTTTTCATTTATTTTCTGCATCTAAACACACCTATGTATCTAAATATTTTTGTAGATTTTCATTATTAGTACCATATGTTAAATAGTTATTATGTTTATTACAATATGTTAACACGGTCAAAATCCCTCAATAAAATTAAATTAAAAAATAACAGTACGTAAATATATAAGTATTCAATTTGAAATGAAGTGTCTTGTCATTGTCTTCTATTACGAGTAAGAAAAAACATATATTAGTGAAATCGTACTAATTTTTAAGACTGGCAAGTATATTGAGTATCTGTTTGTAATGTCTTTTAAGTGGATATATATATTTTAATGTTGATACGTAAGAACACCGTTTCTACAATTCTAGGGAGGACAATACAGAATGCACTAGGTTCTGTAGAATCTATATAATAAGGATGCACATTGCACTATTGTTAAAGCAATAGAATAAGGGATTTCCGCATTGAAATATAGATTCTATGGAAGCCCTGGATGCGTAGCAATAATAGCCGCTCACAGGCCCTAGCAGTAAACAATCGCCGACAGCTGATTACTTTCCTGCTAGTAATATATATATATATATATATATATATATATATATATATATATATATATATATATATATATATATATATGTCTTAGAAGTATTATTCTTTTTCATTCCAATTTTTAAATTTTTCACAGTAAAAATTTTCAAATACACTTTTAAGACAATTTCCGTACACGTAAAACACAGCAGGACACTGGGGTATTATATTGATGCATAAATAGTGTTTTTCTTTTCAAAGGCAAGACTGTTTTGTAAAGATTTATTTTGACATCATTTAAATGCCGTAGAGTTGTTTAATCGAATACGTCTTAAATTCTTCAAGTTGTGGAAAGTTTATGTTAATAGTCAGCTAAGATAATGTAGTGTCAAGTGCAAAATAAAACAAACATTTCTGATATTGCTTCCTAAGAATGTAACTATCAATTCTGGGGTTTCTTGCTAACACTTATAAAACGACCGGGAAGACGGCATTAAGTGATTTTTCAACACCATAATGCAAGTCTGCATACAGCCAACATTAGAAGATTATGCCACATCCGCCTTATTCTCCTGATCTTGCTCCAACAGATTTTCATCTTTTCCGCCCTCTATTCAACGATCTTTGAGGAATCTTCCTTAATGACGATGCTACTCCTTTGAAAGTCTACCGGAGTCAATCGTAAAGAATGTGGGAGAATAATAAAAAAAAAATATATATATATATATATATATATGTATATAAATAGTTCGTATTGGTTATACTGGGTGAATATTATGTTCCAGGCCGATTTTGTTTGACCGCCATTTTAGTTTAGCAGACATTTGTCAATTCGCATTTGGTAGACGTAGAGCGTGGTTGATTACAATTTATCATGGAGAATCTAACGCCTTAACAACGTATTAAGTCATTAAAACATTTTATCTAAATAATAATGGTAATGCTGTAACCATTAATGTCGATCGCTACGTCACGTGTTGGAAAACTTTTTGATATCCAAATTGGGCCAATTGGGCCTGCAACACACGTGATTTCAACAGGACGGTGCTACATCACACACAGCCCGAGCTACGTTTGAAATTTTATGATAAATTTTTCTCGGGCGCATAATATCAAAAAGTGGTGATATCGATTGGCTTCCTCGATCACCCGACTATTTTCTGTAGGGTAACTTGAAAGGAAAGGTCTAAAACCAATAAGATAACAACAATTCCGATGCTACAGGACAATTTTCTAAATGAAATTGCTGAAATAATACGCGAAGTGTGCAAGAATTTTATTATAAATATAGTTAAAAAGGCACGCGTTTGTGGCGCTGCCAGAGGCGGCCACTTGGCCGGTGTCATATTCCATACATAACCGTAATAAACCAAATAATCGATAAATAAAAACCAAATTAAAAAAATGTGATTCATTTCCTAGTTATTCAAAAACAACATCGGCCTGAAATATAATATTCATCCCCTGTATTACGTTCAATAATATCTTGTAAACATAATATCAAGACAGCGTACTCGATTAATGCTAAATTCAGAGTATGCGATATGTTTGAAGCATGGCTCCCTAAAAAATATATGTACATATTCTATAATCGTAGAAAATGTCCTTCAGCTTTAAAAATATGTGTTCGTCGAGCTTAGAAAATATTTCGCGGAAATGAAACAATTTTTTTTAAATATAGCGCCTTTGGGAATTTATTAAAGGATATACTAGAATGTTCATAATACGTAGCTACCCATTTTGTATGTAGCCACTGTAATAAAATTCAGGTAAACGATAAAAAATTGTTTATGGCAGTCGAGTTCAAAACGTTGAACTGACTCGTAATCTTTCGTGTGGAATTTTATAGGTTATCATTACACCGCGTGTGGTTGACCTTATTTAATGTCATTCGCCCCGATGATGGACCTTTCAATATATGCCCGAAACGTTGGCAAACAGGCGCGACATAATAAGGTATAGCATTTTGCTGATACCGATTGTCAAAATGGCCGATACTGATATTGCAAAATCGGCGGCTACGTAAATAAATAAATGATACTTTTAAACCTGAATAAATGGATAGGAGTCGGTGGGGAGCAATTGTGGAGGAAGCCAAATCCCATATTGAAAAAAGTAGAAACCTGAAATACCCAAATAACTAAGTTATAAATAAACAACAAAATCGAAATTATTTATTGTAATCATCTCTGAAATAACATGTACACTAAAGTATTATTGGTACCGACGGAAGTCGCCGATCGCAGCGGTGGGTGATGGAATCAGATGAAAAATAAGGAATCTGAAATGAGGGTAACAGAATTACTTCGATAACGGACCAGTATGGATTCACGTAATCACAAGGACAGTTTGACTCTATGATATTCCGGAAGTTATATTCGGTGATATATGTTTAATGACGCCGTCTCTATGATATTCCGGAAGTTGACCTAATGTACGTAACGTATGTGAATTAGCGATTCAACAAATAATCACGTGAGAACATTTCCTCTCCTCGAATTGAAGAAATCAATCAGTCGAGCCGAAGAAACAGTGTGTACTTATTGATAGTGGGCTAAGGGGTAGGAACAAAACTAAAACTGGTGACAATAACACTACATTTTACAATAACATATATTTGAAGTTATGGAAGTATGTGTGTTCACCTATTAGAAATAAGTATTATGAATATGTAAGTAGATAAAGTACACCCTCACGAAAAATAAACACAAAGTTTTTTTTACCGAGAAATAAATACAACGGTTGTTGTAATGAATGTCGTAAATTGCTCAACAACCTGTGTGGATAATATTTATTAAAAAAGTTCAAAAAACTTTAAATTATAATAAAAGTTAGAAAACATTTTTTTATACATACATTGGATAAACCTTACTCACACCCGTCAAATCGCACACCTACTTGTGTTTTTAGGCTTTTGTGGGCGCGTTCGAGTTCAACATGTTTATTTTAAAATTAATATATTTTGTTCACATAATTTACGATTGTATAAAGAGAAAAAAAACTTAATAAATTTCTCTTCCGAGATTTCATCCCGCGCCGCTAGATAATGAGTTACATTAGAAATACCGGTCTGATTCTGGGTAATGAGAAATATGTTTTTCGGTGTCGATCTTAATAGTGCTGGTATGTTTGCTACGGCACATCTTCCACACCGGCTGGACCTCTACGTTTCGGGTTCCTTGAAGATCGAGTGATCTACCAAAATTACGTCGCAGTCCAGCTGATGCAACGTCAACTAGTTTATTTACATTATTTTTTGTTGGGACATTTTGTGCAGCAGAAGATTGAACCGTGTGGTGTATGTACGTCGACCATAAACGTTTAGCGTCATTGATCGCGAAGGTACAGTCCCATCCGTGGATATGCACCGGTACGATAATTATTCCAATAATTTTATTAATTTATATTATTAATAGAGTTCGTCAGAAATGTTTGTAAAGCTCGCTGTTGAGACTCCAGTTTTACACCCTTACAGTACATCCATTACTAAAGTCTCGAGACAGACGGAAGGGGTGATGGCGCGGCGCGATGGGGCCGGGGGAGGCTTACGATGATGTGTCTGGGGAGCCGTTGTCTGTGTATCCTAAAACCGATTGGCATTGTGCGCTAAGGCAATTTCTTTTTTAATACTCAAATCTCGCTTAAAATATTTATATGATAATAACAACAAAAAATAAATGATTTTTATAACGTTAATTTATTTTAAAAAATCAATTAATATGCAAAAATACAAAATAATTTAATTTGGTAATCGCGCACGCATGGTAAAATTGACAGCATATCTTGTTTATGTTATGTTGCTATGCGTCACGGACGCATAGCAACATAACATACTGACAAAGAAATTATAACGTTAGAAATTAAGTAATAAAATTGGATATTAAAAAAGCCTACAGAATTGTCAATTAGTTATTTATGCTGCTAATCTACATATTCTTTATTTTACTTCTTTCGCTATTGCTTCTCTTATATCTTATTTCTTATAAGACTTTCTGAAAGTTTAATGTATTTGAATCTATCGTATTGGCGCCGTGGTCTGAGGCCTCTCATTGAAACCATTTTCGTCGAGGCGGGGGATGTTCCTAGTGGTTTCTATCCTTCCACCCGACTTATTTCGCGCCAGGTTGCTGTGACAACGGGTCTGACCATCTAAAATCTTTGTTCATTTTTTTTTATATGTGAGATGGTATTTTCGTCTAAAAAACTTTTTATTACTAGCTAGGCTATTTTCTGCTGTCTTTTAGATTTTATTTCGTCTCATTGTTATAACGCAGATTCCTACGTGACCATTTGAGCGTCTACACGCTACGAACGTGGTTATTCACGTATTCCGTTGTAGATTTATATACATAATCCACGTTATATTAGTTGTACAACGCAGTAATGACTAGTATAATTTATAATCAGCATCTCTACAGATAAAAATGCCCGTAAACGTTAAACGATATGTCCTTTGCGTGCAAACATGAAATGCATTATAACAGTTTTTTATTGTAATATAATATTTATACTTAAATTAAATAATCTTATTTCAGTGTAGTTTCGTCAGATATTGTATAAATAATAATGCGACGGAGAATGCCCTTTAATCTGCAGACCTTAACCTAGAGATCAATTTTTTTCAGCTTCCATCGAGATCCTCGTATTGTACCTCGCGGACGATAGGAGTGAGTGCCTCTCCGAGAATATTTATGTCAAGCCCACACCACCAGCGTGTAGTACTCATATCAGTAGTCGGAACAGTGGGTTGACGATTAGCAATCGTATTGTCTGGTACCATTTTTACTATTGACGATTGAGGCATAATATAACTAGTAAACATGGTCTCACAGCTTTTGGTTCTTTTTCGGTCAAATTCATAAATAGTTCAAATTGCTAAACAAATGTCGCTTGTTCGTGCGAGTATGCGTATTTATCAAAAAAATAACTATATTTTCATTTTCTTGTATTATATATAATTATCATTTCGCGGTGCAGTGAAAAAGTACAATATTTATTTATTTTTATTAAATATTATTAACTGCAGATTTGTATTTAAATTTTTACTTTCTTTAATCGAAACAGCAAAAAAGGGTTATAATCAGTGATATATTGCGTCAGTGGAATATATATATATATATATATATATATATATATATATATAATATATTATTACATTATAATAAAAAATTGAAGAAACCTGAAATTTTTTTTCCCGGCCGCAGTAAAACAAAGTGATAAAAGATAACGTCGTTCGAACGGATATGGAAATGTTTCTGAAATTTTCGATTTCTGTATCTATCAGGCGATAGTCTGCTGAAAATCTCATTTTATAGTTAATTTTTCATGTTCACTAATTGTTTATGATCAAGTTTTACTTATCATATGGTTAATTTAATTTCACTACGATTATATCGCAATTCTATATCAGTTTCCCTCGCTTTGCAAGTACTTACGCGTCCCGACGTGATGGCGTCGTATATTGAAGAATCCTGATTTATCCGCTCTGACCGCGTCCGAGGATGTGCCCCCGTGGCATATCGATTTAAACATGGAGCACGTTAACCATGAGAAGTAAAACAGCCGACAGAAAGCTTTGCACGACACGTGAGACGTGCACGCATTTCAGGAGGATTTATTGATTTTATTATGCATAATTTTCTTTCATCGGTTTTTTATTGACCATTATTTTTAACCACCGGAATATTTTCGTTTGGGCTGAATTTATTTATTATTTTATCCTCATTGTTCGACCCGTTGCAGGATGGGTCCTAGATCTTCATCAGAAATTTCTGGACAATGAAGGCCACGAAATCAATAAAACTGTGTTACCATATTTTTCTGACCACAAGACGCACTTTTTACTTAAAAAAATCGATTTAATGTTAGACTGCGTCTTTATGGTCCGAAGGTAGGTGATACGTGATAAACAATTTAAGCTACAAAAAGAAATATTATGCACGCATTTCTTTTTATACAAGTATCTATTAGGGTTTTTCTATTCCCGGACTTTTTTCATTCCCGGGACTCGATTCGTAGCTCTGAATGATTCCCGGGATCCGGGGTCTCGTGATGTTAATGAAAAAAATTTTGAAATAAAAGATTTTTTGTTTTTTTTTTTATAAACGTTGTTAATTTTATTTCAATTAAATTGTTATTATAAATTAAACATGTATTGACAAAAATACTATGTATAAATAAAAATATATGTATAATAAATTCTTAATATTTAAAAAAAAACATTTAAAATATAATTTTAATTAAATATATTGTATGTACATATTTACAATCAATCTATTATATATTATATTAACAAAAATAAAATATCTAAATTAAATGCACACATTAAAACAATTTTATTTAAAATAGCCTTCTAAAAATACCAAAATGTTCAAATTTACATCTGATAGCCTGCTTCTCGATTTTGAACTTATATTTCCAGCAATTGAAAAACCCTCTGTTTCAACCGATGTCGGTTTTATGGTCAACAGAAGGAATTCCTATTACCGAATGACTTCGAAACCGTTACAAGCCAGAGCATAATTCGGTAAAAAAATAAAATTTTGTTTCGGCGAAAGCACTCATGTTTGTAGTTGTATTTTTATTGCACTTTACCGACAGTCAACTATGCTAGCAAATTTCCAAAAATTTGTAACTGTATTTTGCGACTAAATAATTTATTGTTTTCTAAATCCATTGTTATTGTTTTCTGGAACCCATTCGAAAAGTATGTTTTTTTTTGTTTTGACTCGAACATTTCTTTTTAACTGCGATCGTAAGACAACAAATTTGGATGAATTTATTTTATTTACACTCTTCCAAAATTATTACGAGTCCCGGGACTCGACATAAGCATTCCCGGGGCTCGATGCATCGAAAACCCTATGTATTCCCGGGAATCCATTTCTGCATCGGCCCGGGTCAGAAACCCTAGTATCTATGCATGTATTTAATATAATGCCTACCTTAATTCCTAATTTTTTTAAATGACTATATTTCATATCTTTTCTATACCTATTACATTTATCCATATTAATTTGACATTTCATTTAGCGCTCAAAATAAATGTAGACGTCCAATACCATCGATAAATCAACGTAAAGTAGTGCTCATAAATTTGTAATGCGTGCGTTTTTATGGTCCGGTGCTACATTTTATCGTGCAAGAAATACTGTATTTGAAAATATCATAATCATCTTTTCTATGCCAGGCGCTCCGAAATTCTTTACGCACTGACAGTACAATTCTAAAGGTGCAATTTTTAAACCAGTTTCTAATCATTTTATTATTATTTTCGCTTATTTAGGAACACCTAGGTGAAAAATACGCAACTTGCACATTATTTACTTGCGGGTTATTTATATCTAATCCAAATACCTTTTACGAGACGTGTCTTCAATTTTCCGCTCACTGGAAACATTCGGAAGATTCATTTTAAATTCAATTCATAGTAGTCCTTTCAGTTCTCAAACGATTTTTTTTTTAAATCCAACATTCATCAAAAGCGAAAACTTTTTCTACATTGTCTACACTACAAAATATTATGTAAAGATAGTGCTCTATAAAAAAAAGACAAAAATCATTTTGCACGTTCACTGTGGATGCTCAGACTCCCAAACAACATTAATTTACACCCAAAGGTGTTTTTAGACGCTTCGTGTCGTTTTAGAACGCTTGTCGTTAAGTTTCAAAACTACCCTGTAAAAATAAACTATAAAAATGTAAATTTGACTCGGTACTAGTAAAAAAATCATGTATATGTATTGATTATATCTTAGCGATTATATGTATCGAAAAATACGAAAAAAATTATCAGGGCCTTTTTTTTTTAAATTATACCAACCTTTAATATTTTGATGACGTTCGGAAATTATAAAATGTGACAACCACATATTTGAATCACAATTTAGTATGTATTATTGGTATTCTTAAATGTACACATTTTTAGCGGAAATGCAATTCTAAACAATCGCATTAGAAAACTAAAAATAAATGAATCGTTATGCACGCGTAATTTAAAGTTACCATTTGAAAAATTACACTGAATATAATGGCGACCAAACAATAATTTGCGAACGCGTATTTTTTTCGGGTTTATTTTTTGTTACATATTTTTAATTTCACCCGTTTATTTTCTGTTTCATATTATGTATTCGAATGTGATTAATCCGCAACCCGGATAATTGAATGTTTAGTTTTAGTTTTATTTTTTTTTCAAGTAAATTTATAAAAAATGTAAGCTTTTATTGTATTATTTAGATTTTGTTTATTGTACAGTATGAATGATCGGATATTTATATTATTAATTTGTCGATATCGAAATTTCGCTTCGCCTGTAGAGTATAAATAGCATTAAAAAATGACCTGGTTTAGAATTTTAAGCTAAATTCTGCTTTAAACATATCAGTTTTTTTGTGGATTATTTACGTTTTATTATCAGCAATCGACAAACTTAATTATCTCAAAATTCAAAGATCGACTCGCCCTTTATTGAAGCGGTGCGATATTTTTCTTTAAAAATTATTATTATCTTTGAAATATATTTGTTTGTGTCGCTCGTAAGATTGCTTGTAGTTTTTCGTACGTGCCGTTTAATGGAAGCAGTTTGATCAGAATAATAAATTGACTACCCTGCTGTATTCCACTGGACGCTTCCAGTTTTCATCAGCCGGATTGTACGGTTCGCGGATTACCATCGCTTATTTCCCTCCCCCGCCGCCCTTCGTCGGATCGTGAATGCCGCCATGCCGTGAAAAACAAACGAATTCTTTCTTTTGTGGGGTTTCGTAGTTTTATTTTTCTGTGTTTATGTAAAGACGTAAAACCCACGATCGGATGGCGGAAGATTAAAATTTCGATGAAATGAAACAGTGTAACCTTAAAACACAACGACACCAAGATTGTAGCCTTCTAAAGTCTACTTATACTACTTGAACATAATATTTATGTATCTGCGTAAGATTTTACTGTCCATAACCGTTTACTGTTATCTGAATTTTTTTTCACGTTTACATGCGGCTTCTGAAATGTTTTCTTTTGTATTCTTAATGTCTGCAGCGTTAACTTTGTAGTTAGACAAAATTTTAAATTGTATCTATATTTAAACTTTGTATACCACTGTGAGTTATTTTACGTCAACCGGTTTCGATACCGGCGTATCTTCCTCAGGATTGGCGTACAACAGAATTATTCCATAAAAATATAATGCTAAAACGACATCAATTTCGGGGCGGGGCGGAGGCTTGGTGGGAGTGGGGAGGTGATTGACAGGGAGACATTGAAATTGGGAATATGTTAAATAGCGAGTTGTTTATTAAGTTCAATTGGTTATTAATTATATTAGACTTAGTGTTGAGGGATTTTTTTAATTTCTAGAATTTCTAAATTATCCATTCCATAAGGCCTCTTTTATTAATATGTAAAATTTCAATGCCGTTTTCTTTTACAAAATTGTAGCCTGGTTGAAAAATTCTAAGAAATTATTATTATTGAGGCACCTTATGTGTTCTATTATTCTAATATTAAAACTAGGTGCCGTTTTACCTATATAAAATGCCGGACAGTTATTACAACTTATAATGTATATAAAAACTAAATATATAAAGTTTAAATATAGATACAATTTTTAGTTATCTTTCGTATTCGTTTTCTTCATTTAACTATGTTATTTTCGAACAATGACCATATAGCAGTGTTGTGAACTATGTTTTTTTTCCGTATCGAAATCTATAATGAAATATTTTCGGGTAATTGAAACGAATTTCCGGAATGTTATCCGAAATTGTTTGAGGGTTTCGTTTATTCTGAATAATGTATTTATGTTCCTGGCTCACTGAAACTATCGGTCGACCGGAAATGACGAATAATTGTTTAGTTTTGTTTTGGCGGAGACCATCTGTTGTAAATGCAAGAGTGTAATTAATCGTTCTCCGCTTTACTTAAAGTAAGAACAAAGTTCTGTGAATAATGTTTGGTTTTAACATAGACTGTAGGTATATTTTATTTTGAGTGTATATACTCAAATGGTTTATTATTTCTGGGATTTTCATTTCCTTTGTTCCTGTTTAATGGATACTTTAAGTGGTTATTCCTTACATAACGGTGGCGTTAGTCGGAATAAATCATACGTTAAGTATCTTTTGCGCGTAATAATCGCCGATACACCTCCCGACCAGCCCCGCTTATAAGTAGACACATCTACGGTCCTTAACAAATTTTCTATCCACATTCTGTGGGTGGTTAATAAATGCTAAGAGTCGTAAGAAACGAATCGCTGGAGGTTTTCTTATTTATATCCCTTGCCCCCCTCACCCTCCCTGCCATTCTCACACAGGCATAGATTCGCTCTATTCTGGACTATTTTTGCTTCATTCAGCTTCAATTTCGGCCACTGACTGGTTTCTTTTCAGTGATTTCCTAAAGGCTGAAAAATTTGTCGAGTCGACACAAAATAAAAATGTTAAAAACAAGTTTATAAGTATTCATTTAAATAGAAAACTTTATCGTGTAAAGCTGAACCATAATGTGTTTATATGTTGAAGAGTAATGACTGACGACAAATTACTATTCATTGCGCAGCCAAAGTTGTTTTTCAATTGTAAGATAATTATAATTGTATATTTATTTTTATATCTTTGTTAGCTCGTTTTTATATAATATAAGTAGATTGATACATATTATATCATAGCGTCTAAACAAATTATAGTCATCGAATGGAATAGAATATTGCAGATAGACATATTTTTATGAGAAAGTTGTTCGACTAAAGTTTTAGGAGGATTTTTAATTTACGTTGCTCGATTGGTAGTGACATCGCGGTTATGACCTTCCTACATTAACATACAAAGAGAAGTTCTGTATGGTTGTTACTTTGTGTGTGTGTGTTCGTTCGTTTGTTCTTTTTGCTTTTGAACATATGTAAGTACATCGTTAGAAAACTTTTTTTCAGTTCAATTTTACATAGCCGATAATTACTAAAAATATAAATACCTTTTCATGCAAATTAACTCTTATAATTTACTAATAAACTGCCAGTAATGTTTGCGTGCCAAATTTCAAGCGATCTGAAACGTAAATCGGTTTATTATATTTTCGCCTCGGATATATAATATTTACAATTATTTTCTACCAGCGAAAGCGAAATGTTAAACATTGATACTTTCTTTACAGTTTTGTCAATAGTTATAATAATTAGCTATCTTCTCTGATTTACTATTTAATAAAAAAACGTTTACATCTGATTACGTATTTTACTCATTTGTAATTATTATTTATTATTATTACTAAAATGTTCTACTATTTTTAATTGTTCAGTGTTAGATTATTTATATTTTGTACTAAAGTGAAACATAGAATTTTCAGTTATGTCATTACGTATATACAGGAGCGTGCACTGTATATAAACAGAATGGCTGTGTATTACTGAAATTTCTGGGAAACAAATATAAATTAAATAATTTATATTTTATGATCGGACGATTTATTATAATTATGCTAGTGCCATTTGTGTACCAGTAGAATTTTTTATTGCTTAGTTCTAAAAACTACCACGACTATCGACGCCGCTGCAGCCGTAGCGCTGTAGTCGTCTTACGCTGCTTTTTGTCCTATTAAAATTGCTATCTACTGTTTTTAAGCTATCTTTCTACTCATACAATTGGCTGCCTAATGAATTGAACATTTCTTTCGACTGTTCCGTTTTGTACGAAGTCTTTACTTTTGCTGTTTTACTTTACTTTAAAAGGTTTTCAGCTTAGCTTACAGCTGCGTGAAAATCATTAAAGTGTTCACTTCCTCTTTTACTAATTCGCGAATTTTTCTATCTTACTGTTGTTAACGTGTTGTTTTCATGATCGTTCTTTGCATTCGAGGTGCATGATGGTTTTTTTTTTGATTAGGGAAAAGCAAAAATCAAACCGGCAGAACTATTTCCTACGTTAACCTTTAATAAGAATAATAATTTGTTTTAGTTATTACGTAAAGGATTTTTAAACAGTAAAAGAATCACGTTCAATCATAAAAAATTTCTAAAAATCGTTCATACATATTTTATATATGTAAGAATATATTATTTTACGTTAAAACTTAAAACATTAAAAACACTATGAATTAATAGTACTCAAAAATTACAAATAAATAAATGGTAGGGTCGTATAAACGACTAATTAATTTTGCCTAAAGACGTTGGTTAAACGAATGTTCATAATTGTATGTCCAGCATACAGTACATATATTATATATGATTGCATAATAACATTGGTAACAGCATAACCTAAATTTATACCTACTGCACGCCACTATATATACTATACTTTTTAACTATAAAACATTAGAAAATATTTTAGTATTCAATTTTATATTTTTTTAAACATACAGTATCTTAATATATTTTTTCATGTAAACACTTTCTACATATTTTTTTCATATCTGTTTATGACCATTAAAGTCCCGTTGTTGTAGTCGTCCACCGCCTGTCTATTTAACCAATTGTTAACTTCAATCTGCAAATCATCATCACCATTAAAACATTTTCCACCGAAGCTTAGGAAACAGGTGAAAATCACTCGAAGCAAGGTCCGAACTATGCGGTGGATGATCGAAAACTTCTCACCTAAATCTGCCTTAGGCTTTGCTGAGCAGCGGTGGACGATTACAACAGCGGGACTTTAAAGCGGTGAACATATACGATAAATGCCTAAATACGAGATAATTATGTGAAAAAGTAGATTAAGTACCTACTGTGTATTCAAAAAATATATAAAATTGTGTAATAAAATATTTTTTATACGTAAAATCATTTTTTCTCTGAATTACCTCGTAGTTTAATCAAATACCATACGTTAGTCGAAGTGGGATCGAGTATTTTTATACAGGTAAAACTTGCAGAAATTTTGATATTAGAATTTAAGGAGCACTTGAGATGCCTTAATAGCAACAACTCTCTGAATTTTCCAATCACATTTTGGAAACAAACCATTCTTCTGACATTAACAATTATACATACAAATACTTGGGATTTACAGTTTGAATTAAAAATTTTAGAAATAAGAAAAAGTGTTAATGGCGAGCTAAATATTATAAATAACCAAATCCTTTTTTGCAAAAAGTCACCTTTTAAATTTGTTTTCATAATCGTTCCTACTTAGTTACCCACCACTTGTTCATTTATAGTTTAGTTTTTATCTATGCTTATATTTATCAATAAATAGTGGTTTAAACAAAGTGTTTTATCTTATTATTTATAAAAATCTATTTATTTCATTACATTACGAACCAATTTAATTGGTTTCGCTATTGTTTATGTATCTTGGCTGGTCAGCCATAAGAATACAAGTCGAGAAACACGATTGATAGAAGAATTTTTTTTAAATTATAACAAATTAATAAGATTTATCATTGCGTTATGGAGTGATCTTTAATGAAAGCTTACTAGTTAATACTGAATATTTATGTAAAAATTTGAGTTTTATATTAATTATACAAAAACGTTGAGCACCTTTTACATTATTTTGAGATATCTCGTTTTGATCATTTTTTTATGTATATTCTTACGGCCAACTAGCCTAGATATTATGTATGAATATTTATATTGCGTTGTGCCTCTCCAGCTCAAATCTATTGTGATTGTTGAAATCATTATCACTACATCATTACAAATGACGAAAACCTCTCTCCAAGTCAAGTTCCCGTTGTTATCTCGTTAAAATCTTTTACTCGAGTATTATGCGCAATCACTAAAGCACAATGACTTATGTAAAAGTTATATTATGTCCCATGTGCGGGTTGGCCGCCATTACGGCGCTGCAAACGGCTGCCGCTGGTGGAACTAGAGCTTTCCCTCACACCTCCCTTGACCGGGTAGAGCCGATTTTCCCGCACGTCCGACAAACTCGAAGCGAATAAAAAATGATTTAAACACGTCACCGTGTCGAAAGCGGCGTTGAATCTTCAAACTGCAATATTCGAGATAGAACTTCAAAAATACACCTTTTCGATTCGACTCTTATTTTACTCTCTTTCTCGCTTCGCGTCGAGCGTTCCGATTCTAATAAACATTTGGTGAAAACGGTTGAAGACACTTCTGCAAAACGATTTTTATTTGCTCGTTCGAATGAAGACGATCAGCGGCACCGGTGAGGTATTTCGACTTAGTGCCGAAGTTTTGTTCGCCTCACCCCTGGCGGGCGGGGCGCGCGGGGCTCCGTGGAGCGCGGGAAACGCCGCCGGAGCTTTCCCAGTGCGGCGCATGCGCGCGCGCCCGTCGAGCATCGCTAGGTTTCTTCCCCGTTTCAATAGTAACTTGTCCGTTCGCCGCGAGCGCGCGCGTCGCGGTCGTTTTGCGAAGCAGTGAAGAATCGCTTATGCAGTGCGAACATTGAAAGTGTTTCCGTATTCCATATTCAAACGATATTTTGTTGTGAACCTTGCGCCCGATATGATCAACAAGTCCTCGCGGCAAACTTGTTTTCCAATATTTTTTTGTAAATTGGATAACGAAAAAATATACCTATAATGATTCAATTTTGCAATCTTAATTTTTGATTCCTTAATATTTGTATCTCTGGTGAAAAATCGTATCGATGAAGATTATTTGTACAAATTTTTTTCTTCATCTCTATCACCATAAAATTACGATTCATTCTTTTTTCGTTATTTGGAAAAAAGGTTTGTTTTTAATTTAATTTAATTTAATCAAATAAATTATATGTACAAGCGTATAAATAATATGAAACCATTTTACGCATTTTAGATTTGAACTTTTTATATATTATTTCAGATTACAGTTCTATATTATATAATAGAGCTCACTAACTTAGTACTTCATCAATTAATAACGATTGAGACATGGACGAATCGAGTAGCAGCTTCTTTTGTTTTTTAAACCTTGTTTTTCTTCATTGACTTTAAGGGACTAGGAAGTAGGAACACAATAAAGCGCCACCCGTCTCTTGATTTCGCCTTAGCCTGATGGATACTCACCTGTCTTTTGAACGTCTGTTTTGACATTATATGCTCGTCTTGGTTTTCCCCTCGGACCCGATCCTGTTGGCTTGTGTACTTTCGCTACATGTCCCGTCTATTGCAACCTCATAGGTTTCACCTTCCTCAGGATATCTGGGGCGGTATACCGTTACCGTAGTTTCAAGCTCTTTATTCTCTTCCATTCTCGGGTTTGGGTTATCAGCCGTAAATCTTGCACAAGACTTTATTTTTATCAAACTTTACACCCGTTTAGAGAGATCGGTTGTATACAATTTATTCTTTAAATTTTTTAACAATAATATCTGTAAAGCAAAGTAACAACGTTTTCTGATATTATCCAGGTGTTTATTTCTCGTTGGATAGCGTGTATCCTATTTTTATTTCAGGTATTTTGTTTTAGTCTCTCTAGTGTGTATTATGAGACAATACGTGCGTGCGCCTTTCGACAGTCACTGGTTTGAGACTAATGACACATATATCATCTGCATGTCCCATTTAAATATCGCTAATGAAATATAATAGAAGCTGTTAGCTGTTACCTCATCACTCCACTCCAGAATTAGATTAAAGACTAGTGGTGACAGTGGATCTCCTTGTCCGAGGCCACCACTAATTCGGAAGGGATCCGACATTATTTAAGGACTCTCTCGCTCGGCTGTAAGTTCCAAGCTGAATTTTAGGAGTGCTGCCATCTTTTTTTCAAACAGATTATGAAAATTGCTGCCATGGTATTTTAGCTCACACGATTTTCTTTAGTGTATAGAATAAAATAAGGTTGCGATTTTTTCCCGCGTCATTTGTGCTTCAACTCTATTTATTTTAACGTCACGTAATTATCAGTGTAATAATGTCTTTAAAATGTATGGACGAGAAATTATGTGATATTAAAAAAAATGTATTTCGTATAAAGCTCAACCATTTCGTAATATCCATTAACCAAGTTTTTCCATAGCCTTGAACTATTCGTCACGAATTCTGAAGAATTTCTTACAATGGCTCTCCTTCCACCTCCCCCTCCGTCGCGTCTATGTCTGCGAAGTTCTTGCTGCGTGATATTATTACCCGTTTTTCTCTACTTGTAGTATTAATATTCTTTAAGGGTTGTAGGTTGAATATGACTATAGAGGAAGACTAGACTGATGTCGAAATTCACGAAGCCTTAATACAGATCCCGATAATCCGATCAAAGGTTTAGTCTCCGCGGTCGTTTGCCATATTTTTTTTTAATTACATAATATTTTATTTGTGAAGTTAATTAAAACAATTTTTTATAAAAATTTGGAAAAACTCGGGATTTACACATTACTTCAAAAAATGTACGTATATGAGATTGTTTGGTCATTGTAGATTAATTGGTAAATCTGTCTACCGGTAATAGAAAGTTAAAGGTTCGAGTCCCGGTAATGACAATTTTTTTTTCTATGTATCTTTCCATGTGATTTTCTTTTTATTGACGACAGTTTTACATATTTATTTTTTTATCATTTAAATTGGCAGATTAGTAATTTTCTATTCTTATTAATGAGAACACATTCTTATTGTGAAGTTGTAATTATTCAGAACGGACGGTCTGCGATATTTTTAAAAAATACAAATTAAATGTTTTAATTAGAAAGATACAAGTTTATCAAAAAATATTGTTGTTGCTGCCGGGATTCGAACCTGGATCTCTTCCAATCCGGGGAACGTGCATTGACCGACCGACACAGCACACTGTATCAATTTGAAAAGTGTAACATATAAGTTCGAAAATTTGTCGTCGATGCACCTTGTTTGTGCAACATGATCGGTTAAAGCACGTTCCCCGGATTGGAAGAGATCTAGGTTCGAATCCCAGTACCAACAACAATATATTTCAATAAAATTTATTTTATATGTATATTTTTCTAATTATTACATTTAATTAGTATTTAAAAAATATTTTATTAATTTGAAGGTGTCTATCGCACGATTTTTAACGACTCAATTACCTGGATTGTCGTTAATCTTATTCTGCATTTAAAAGCTTTTTTGATACATTTAAAGATTATTTACACTAGAAAAATAATTCAATTCAAATTTCTATTTAACTTTATGTATGATTATTTTTAGTTTCATTAAATCATATTTTTATTCATAATTATAGCACACCTAGATCAAAACTAAGACAACTTAAAAAGTAATTTTTCAGTAGACAAAAAAATAAAAACATTTTTCTCCATTTTTTGTTACTAAAGTTATGAAACTAAATAACATTTTAAGTCATAAATGTATTGAGAACTGGGGCTAAGTGAGTTGCGTATATGACAGTGTATCCGAATACAATAATAACTCAAAGTTCTTGTTTTTTTTTTAGTTGTCTTAGTTTTGATCTAGGTGTGCGATATGTGCTCAACGTTTACTTAACGTGGCGGGACACTCTTTTGAATATGGCATTACTATCCGGCTTCATATAACTGAATCACCTCTACTTGCCGATGTTGTATGCATGCCCGGCTGTGCACGAGCAGAACACGGCGTCGCGGGAGCTTACCCTTGCCATACAATACGGTGCATTTTTTGAAAGGATGTACACCACTTAGGATCGGCGCTCGGATTTAATGAGATCGTTAGGGAAACGAGCTGTAGGGGAGGTGCAAAAATACATTTTTTCTTTTTTATCCAACCCCATTCCGGCCGCCGCCCGCCAAACCCCGCAGCACCCAAGTGGGGAAATCGAAATAAAAACGGTAAAATATTAAGTACCATTTATACATTAAAATTTTTTATGTAAAAATTGGTTTATTGCGATTTATGAATATGAATACATTTCGAAAGATTTTGTTTATTATTTCTATGAAAAATTTCGTCTTCCTTATTAGGTATATTTATATATGCGGGTAAGTTCTATGATCAGTGGTAGAGAGTTCGTCGAAATTGAATTGATACACCGACGACCTTTACACCCACGCAGAGTTACTGTATGGTGCGCCATTTGGGCCCTTTATCTTTCAGGATGCACGAGGCAATGCAAATTGGGTCGTTTGGTTTCACACAGCCCGAGCTACGTTTGAAATTTTGACGAATGAAAAAAAATCGGCCTGGAACATATTCACCCTGTTCGTTTTAGTGATTGTCTTTATTGCATTTATATACTCGTATATTGCCTAGCAGCTCTAAGGAATGAAAAATAAACAAATTTGCTGATCGGATTTTGCGAATATCGTATTTATAATCTCACTCGCTACACAATTATTATATCTGATTTTGCCACTCAAATTTTTGTTGGAATTCTCGCTTATAACATTTAAGAAAAAATAAACTTGTTATTGCACTCTGCTTATGCAAATTAATAACAATATTTATGCTAACGACAACTGACCTTCCTTTGCTATTCTTCATTTACTGCCGGGGTAAATCAAAATTTATTTTTATTATCAGGTAAGCACCATAATAAAAAAAAAGTCTTTAGCGTAACAGCCTGAATGTTATTCAAATGTCATTATTATTTGCAAATTGTTTCTCACCTTATATACAGTCCACCGTTGATGCAGATTTATAGATTGAAAACGTGTCTGCTGAGGTGATACTCAAATATGATCAGTTGAAACGTGTTCAAATCGATGATGTCCTTGTCATGTGCCAGCTTGTATTGTGCTTTTGTCAACGTTTTGATATAATTATATTATGAGGGCTATCAATCATTAAAATATTTAAATTCATAGAGGCGTTTTAGCTTCTGGTATGATTCACCACATAGCGCATGAATAACAAACAAATGAAGGAAAGCCGCATACTTCAGACACATTCTTCGCAATAGAAAATACGATCTCCTACAACTCGGGGAAGATGGAAGGGATCAAATACGTGCGTAGAAAGAGCCTGTCTTGTCTGCGTAACTTCAGAAAGCAGCTCAATAACCAAAAATAGGGGTGGTTAAAAAACACGCATTTGTGCGGCTGCCAGAGGCGACCATTTGGCCGATGTCATATTCCATACGTAATTGTAATAAACCAAATAATCGATTAATAAAAACCAAATTAAAAAATTGTGTTTCATTTCCTAGTTAATCATAAACAACATGAGCCTGGAACATAATATTCACCACCATGTACTATTAAATGCGTTATTTCTCACTTCCACTATTTATTTTACCTTGTCTGAGCTAAGTAAGACATCAACATAGGCAACAGCCTTTTCAGTTTCCGGCTTCATTGGTATCTTCAGATTTTCTATGCGGTAAATATTCAGTAATGGGTCGCCTGGCGCGAAGCCTGAAATGAACATGTCATAAAAGCGCGCGAAATGGGGCAACGGGCAATCACGCCTGCCTCGGTGGTCGTTCACCGTCCAAAATATAATATGTCTGTCTGTGCAATCAACTCGCTTCTAATTAATTACACCGTTCGCATACCGTTTCGGTCCGGCATAATCAGCTGGACTAACGAGACGCTGTGTGGCCATTATGATCGTGTCTCGCGATATTTTTTGGACAGTAAAATAAAATTAACGAGATGGTACACATCAAAGGAATAATTATCACCGCAGGTTTTGAGTCTTTGTTAACCTTTAACCTGAACTAAAAAAAAACTTTTTCACCACAATTATTTGAGTTATTATCAGCATGAAAACTCGTCGTTATTATAATCGCTAGTCAAGCCTTTTGTTGTCGAAAACGTATGTTTGCACTCGACGGTAATCGGACATAAAAATTAGACGAAATGTCCCGAAAGCCACAAAGTGGATTCGCCTCTCGGTGGGTAACAAATATTTTAGTTTTGTTTTATTTCAATAATAAAAATCGTTTTATTTAAACTGTTTTCCCGTTATTTTGTCGGTATTGATGCTTCTGGCAGGTATCGATAAGCGAGTAATTTCTTTGTTCTCATTTTCCGATACCGTCTAAAGATTTCTTATATACAATCTTACAGTCTGAGAAATTTAAATATAACCTAAGATATGTATTTATTATTTAATAGCACGTAGTTTGAGTTGCCTATTGTTTATCCCTTTCCTGATCTTTATCCCGAATAATTCGATTGCCATTTAAAGATATATTATGGTGAACTTGAAAATTATGGCGGTGGCAACACACTCATTTCTCTCCACCACGTTGCGTGATAGTAAAAATACATTTTGCGGAATAACATCAAGATTCGTCACGCGAACATGCTTCGATCAGTTGACATGCAATTTGCAAGCAATGGAGGGAGTTTTATCTAATCTTACGTCCGATGCATTCTATGATGATTTTAAGTATTTTAAAATACTAAAAAATCGTTCAGTATTCTCAGATTAACATCTACAAATAAATGATAGTGAACCTTTTTTTTTTTTAAAATGGTTTCATCGCATTTTTATTGTATTTTTTGTTATTTGCTGAGGATTCCCGTCATTTTTACCAAATTTTTTCATTTCCAAAAATTACCTTTTTCTGCCGAATTACATTCCAATCACAACATCAGCAGGCTCACAGTGCCAATTTAATTAGGTATACTATAACACAATTGGTAATGTACTTCCCCGGATTGGAAATAGAGATCCAGGATCGAATCTCGGTAGCGCAAAAACAATATTTTTCGACAAAATTGATTTTATGTGTATATATTTATAATTAATACATTAAATTAGTATTTAAAACATCACAGACCTATGTTCTGAATAATTACAACTTCACAATAAGAATGTGTTCTCCTTAATAATATAAGTTGTATCAATGTGTCCAAAATTTAATAAAAATGAATTGATAATTCTGGCGTCTGCAGTCGGTTTACTCAAATGTATTTGAGATTCCGCAAAAACAGTGGAACGACAGATGTATTTATTAATTTGAAAAAGTGTAACATGTAGGTTCGAAAATTTGTCATGAAAAATACTGGCGCTATAACACAATTGGTAGTGTACTTCCTCGGATTGGAAATAGAGATCCAGGTTCGAATCTCGATAGCGCAAAAACAATATTTTTCGACAAAATTGATTTTATATGTATATATTTATAATGAATTCATTAAATTAGTATTTAATTAGGTATACGAATATTTTATGTAAAATTGAAAATTGGGAATAGTTATTGTTCTAGTTCGTTAAAAATTTTGAAACGTAAGAATCGCCATCTTTTTGGTGTAACCGACATAAATCAGAACTCGCTTGGTTGGTGCGTTTAAATCGTTATATGTAGAACGGCTAACTGAAAACTAAAAGGGTTAGATAATTTATTTCATATGCTAAGCTTTTTATCCCTGTCGGTGAAACGATTATAATCTGAAAACACCTTCTTTACCTTGTATATTCTCAACTTTTTTATTTTACATTTTATAAGGTATTCTTGCAAATTATTTTCTAAATAAAATGTTTTTTTCCGGTCGGATTGAAATGTACCCCGAGAATATTCTTTTTGGCTCTCATTTTATTTCCATCGCGATAAAAACCTTAGATATTTCGCAATTCGCGTATGAACAAGATCAGATTGGGGTTGTCGACTTTACGATAGAATTCTAGCGCCTCCCCTGTCCAGTCGTATTACCGATGCAACCTGCGGGGCCTTATCGTATAAAATATTATTCCCATTTTTGAATAAATAATTGGCATTTTCCTACAATATTAAGATATTGTAAAAAAGAAATCCCCGAGTTTATTGTGTATTAATTAAATGCTTTGAAGAAATCCAAATTTAACGACCGTCAAAGCCGCGTTGCTATGGTGACGAGACGTTTTGTTTCTATTTAAGTTTCTCGTTCTCTCATTGATTACCCACTACCAAGGTTGTTTGTTGTTCAACTCCATTTCGATGTTTTATTAAAATGTGAAATATTTTGTATTTGCTATTGTTTAGAAATTTGTTTTTCTTTAATGACACTATCTTAAATTTAATTTTTGATCTTTGACTTTAGTTTCAAACCAATTGGTGGTAGTACAGATTGAATATTATGTTTCAGGCCGATGTTGTTTTTGAATAACTAGGAAATGAAACGCAATTTTTTAATTTAGTTTTTATTAATCGATTATTTGGTTTATTATAATTATGTATGGAATATGACATTGGCCATGTGGCCGCCTCTGGCAGCGGCACAAATGCGTGCTCTTTTAACCATATTTTTCATAACATTCTCGCACACTTGGCGTGTTATTTCAGCAATTTCATTTAGAATATTGTCCTGTAGCATCGGAATTGTTGTTGGCTTATTGGCGTAGAAGTTTGTGACATTATGCGGTCGGTAAATTTTTTTTTGCAAAATTTCAAGCATAACTCGAGCTGTGCGTAAGGTGGTGTTGAAACCAAGTGTGTTGCAGGCCCAATCGAATCTATTCGGCCACCAATAAGTTTTCTAACATGTGACAATATATAAAATGTTTTAATACCTTCAACACGTTGTTGAGGCGTTAGATGCTCTATAATTAATTGTAATCGACTACTAAATGCGAACTAACAAATGTCTGCCAAACAAAATCGGCCTTGAAAATAATATTCAGCATGTAGATAAATACTTTTTTGATAACATAAAATCATTTTGCATATTGCTCATGTAATGTTCAGAATGAAATATTTTAATACCCTGAAATCGATCTCTTAATCTACACCAACGACTGTTTTAATCGAAAATACAATTTTTCGTGAAAGTTGAGATCGTTGCTTGTTGCGCTGTGTATCCCACGTAAATCGAACAAGAAACACAGATGTAACAACATAGTTTCATTAATGTTGTGATAATTAATTACCTCGCCAGGGTATATACTTCTCTATAATAGTGTACAAATTGCCTGTTACTGTTTACAAGTGTGATTTGTTTGCGTACGAAGCTGGGTCAGTAATGGGACAGCACGTGGTCACATAATGCCTATTAGCAAGGAGAAATATGGCTTCGTGACTTCTGAAAGCTCCGAAGCCAGCCTGCCTGCGTGCCTATCCGCGTGATCAATAATTATTTATACCTCGGGCTAATCGGTACTCAAACACCCATTCAGGAGGTCGAAACCAACCAATTGTACGCACTCGTGGCGCAATCAACCACGACCTTTTGTTTCAGGTGATGAATACAGACCTAATGTTGCGTACATAACGGAGACCGTGTTTACAATTTGATAATTGTTATATTCGTAGGATGGTTTCGTCAATCTTTTGGCGGAGGGTGGAGTGTGGAGTGTCGGTCGAGAAGTTACGGTATTGATTGTCAGTGTGCGGCAGATAGTGGCTTTACAGACAATAATAATAAAAAATAAATTTGTCTCTGTGAGATATTTGATATTTGTTTAATAACAGTGCTTTTGTAGGTAAAAATCCAATGTTCTTGGATGTATTCAAATATAGCTAATATAATATACTGGTCAAAATAAGAAAATATATAAAAAATTGAAGAATATTGATTTTACAGTTAAAGAATATTGCTTTAAAATAATTTCAAAAAATCAGATTCTCATACTGGTGACATACATATGCTATTTTAAAAAAAGGGAAAAATGAAAGATCAAATTTGGTCCATAGATGGCGATGGTGTAGTGGTATTCGAAGCAAGTACATAGAATTTCAAAAAAAAATTGGTAAATATGGACATTGAGGAGTGAGAATTGGTGAACGTTATGTATTGTTACGTTGCGCGCTGACACCGGTGGATAGAATGCCAGCGCACCACGCCACCAGTTAGCTTGGTTGGTAAAGTGTGGTGTCGGAATGCCTGTCTCGGATGGATGGGAGTGGTCTGAATAATGCAAAAACACTTTACAACACTAAGAACAATTTAATTACATAATATAAGCAAAACCCGACATTGTAGGCACGATAACTGTCTTTGACATCTTCTTTCTTCATGTTAAACTCTCCTCCTAGTGAGGACACATAATGTTACCGATTTAGCACACCTCGATTTCTATCCACTTTGCCACGGGCTCCAGGCGCCACGCCCCGTACCAGAAGTGATCTCTTCCTCCAGAAGGTTACCCCGATGCCATCTTGTCACTGCGGAGTCCGTCGAGCCCATCCGTCTGCCATCGCCTACAGGCAGTCTCCTCGCCAGTCCCAGCAAAGAGATTGTTCTCACGCGCGGGTAGGTCAAGGCTTCGACTCGTTTGGATCCACCACGCCTCATTCAATCTTGTGTTTTAGATTTCTTTTCGGTATTCTGCCTAGCGAGACACCGCCCGACGCTCCACGTCTCGACGAAGTCTCCCCTTCTCCTCGAACCTACTCCTCCTCCGGCCGCGCCTACTGAGATCGGTAGATGGCGCTCTGTCTTTATATATATATATATATATATATATATATATATAAAGTGATCACTTAAGCTAACCGAAGACAGTTCGTAAGCCCTGTAATTACCCCATACTTCCATATATTTTCCATTACAAATAATAAAAAATATCTGATCTTGTTAACAGTGCCTTTGTAGGTAAAAATCTAGTAATTGTGTGTTCTTAGACGTATTCAAATATTGCTAATAATTTCTCCCTATTTATTCATTCGTTTCGGGCGCGCGCACTAAAAACTGCGCTCACCGCTCCGGCAAGGTGTGCGTATGATAATACCAATGGTCGTTGTAATATATTTCAGTTTTTATTTTTAAGGAGAACGCATTATTATTAAGTTGAAATTTTTTCAGAACATAGTTCTGTTGTATTTAATTATTTTTCAATTTATTTATAAAATTCTGTATTTGACAATTAATTCACATCTGTAACAAATAATATGCATTTATAACATCTAATATAATCGAGTGCTTTGAAGTTCAGAAGTTTATTGTCAAGAAATATAAATGATAAGTAGATATCGGAATTAAATACTAAAATGGGAAAAAAAATTGGGATTCGTCTTTTGAAAATATGGTGCTTTACCGCGTGCGTGTTGGGGAATGAAAAAAATGCTACGTATTAATTATCCATGTATATTACATAGATTCTAATACGTATGCGTAGACGAATAGAAGGAACATTTACCGATACCTGTGAAGATGTAAAATTCTGGACACCTACATAAATAATTACTACCGGACGTGTTATCGTTTTAACATACGTATATTTTTTATACAAGTCAGTATTACGTAAAGAAATTTAATTCATTTACTAATTAATTAAAAATGCCCAATAAATAAGTCAATAACTTTAAAAGGCAGAGTACTACACATTTTCACATTAATTACTGGCGATCGATAATATTCCAACCGACCTAATTCCGAATCGGGGAAATGTCAGAAACCTTATATGCGAAACAAGCTAGAGAGGTGTCTTCTCTGAAACATCATTATCACTGGTAAACCCCCAAGCTTTGTAGTGTTTCCAGATTACACACAATTCTCCTACCTAACTTTGAACTCGGAACTTTATTAGGGAAATTCAGACCGAGCAACCGTTCTGTTCGTTTAACAGCACTTCTGATAGTTCAATAATTCTCTCGGAATACGTTGTTTGAAAATCACCCGCGGTTTCACAATGTAACCCGCAAGTACCCAGTTGTATCGGCAATAATGCTTTTGGAAGGCAAATGGTTTAGAAACCGAACACAGTTAGGAAAATTGTTTTCGTGGACCCACAAGGTCGTCGCGTCTCAGAAACGTATATCGTATCACCCTTACATAGAATAACTTTTTCTGGTTCGAAGAAAGGGTTCATTTTAATAATTAAAATTACGATCTTCCTGGTGGAGCATGCTAACCGTTGCACTGCTGAAAGTACGAATTTAACGGGAAAATAAACGTTTATAAATCCCTTTATTAATATTAGCTTTTTATAAAGTTCATCAGAGATAAATGTTTTTTTCAAATAAAATTTAATATCAGTGTTAAAATTTTACTTTAATAATTTTATTTTATTTATTTATTTATTAATTTATGCCCTTATGGGCTTTTACAAAATTGAGTATAAAAAAAACTAAGAGCCGCTACACAAGTACCGAGGAATATATATAAATTGAACTTGATAGACTATACATACATAGCTTTAAAAAAATTAAAAATAATCAAAACAAACAATAAAAATTAATTTTCAAGACAGAAAAATATAATTTAGGTTTGACACAGAATAGCTGAGTATCGAAATCAATTGTTTCTGACTCAGAACAGCATCAAAAACATCACTCTTATAATTTAAACATTGAATATCGGAATATATTTACAAGACCAAATTCATTATCCAAGCCTGTGAAGTCTTTGTGTGGGTGCATTCCTATAAAAATGTGTGTATGATGCGCATTTACATGGAACAGCACCGACGACCTGGTACTCCGCGCGGGAACGTGATACACAATCAGTTCAGTTAAATTAAGGGCGTCCAGCATGCCATTTACTATTTTAAATAAAACATAATAAATCACTACACATTCTACTACACGACAAGTAGGTCAAATTAAGAGCGCTTATTAGAAAATCATAATTTAATTGTTCAACTGGTGTACACAGTTTGAAGTTAACGAAGCTTAAAAATTTATGTTGAACCCTTTCTAATTTTAATTCATGCACTTTATAGAATGGAGACCAAATTGTTGAGTTGAATTCGAAATTGCTACGAACCACAGCCGTGTATAAAACTTTAAGCGATTTAAGTGAATTGGTATCTTTCACCGTTTTTAATACAAAACCAAGACATTTCATAGTTTTATTCGTGATTTCAGTGAAGTGTGGAACAAATGACAGTTTTTCATCAAATAATACGCCAAGATCTTTAATTTGAAATACTTTATTAAGAGTAACGTTGTTTATGCTGTCATGAATATTTAATTCTACAAAATTATATAGATTGGCATTTATCAATATTTAAAAAAGTTTGTTGTGTGTACACCATTCATGTAATTTGTAAAGGTTAGATTAATGTAGGTATAAATAATAAAATACTCATTAAATCAAAAATCTAGATCAATGCATTTAATACTCGTTTAATTCATTTAATACTCGTCGTTTCCAAATTCTTTTTGATTTCAAAAAAGTTTCCGAGGCGTCCGATATTGATCGTAAAAATAAAACGAAAGGTAAAATATATAAAAATGTTTTGTAAAGTTTTTCAGTTTTCCTGAAAATTTTTACAGTGGTCCCCCCCGCTGAATAAATGTATAATACGTTGATAATTATGTTCGTAAATAATTCCACCTAAAGTTTAGCAGTATGCACAAAATTCGTGTAATGGCGTGGGTACATACGGTTTCGCATTTCGTATTTTATTTTATTGTAAATAAAGCAGTTAGTTACATTGGACATGAAAGAAGAAAATGGCGACAAATTACTTATATCCTGTCACATTTCGCATTGACAAGATGGAATAAAATCAACGTCCTTGAACAAACCATTGTAAGCTCGCTCACTATAGGAGACTGTAATCCAGGGTTGGTACGATTTGTAAGAATGCTGAAAACAGGTTGTGGTCGTGATATTCGTTATAGGGCATGAAAATTTATTAGCGACAAAAGGGATGGACAATTGAACTGGTTTCGACAGATTTTGTACAAGTTTTAAAGTATTAATTGTATTGCTCGTATAAATGTTGTAGAAGAACTGATTCACTCGCGATACGTTCGCGCGGCGACAAATGTAATATTTTCTTGTGTGTAACATATTTGTCGTATTTTAGATTCGCCGTAATATAAAGTTGATCGCTTTTGAAAATATTACAAAATATAAGTTTAAAATTTGTCGAAAATGTGTTCGATTACTGTAACGAACGCGCTTCCCCGGATAGAAAGAGGTCCGGATTTGTATCCCGGTGTCAACTAAATATTTTTTTTCTGTATATCTTTCTAGTTGATAAATATAATTTGTATATTTGTTGTCTTGATTTAGCGTGTAGATTTAAGGTAACCTTTTAGTTACGAGTGTACAGTCATTTCCTAGTAATTTATTTCCACATACGTTAGCTGTCTAGCCATCGAAGGAATCTCATTAAAGGGGCGAGGGGGCTAATTTCGCTTTCAGGCTTGATCACGCAGAACTTGAAAATGTCATTAAGTTCGGTAGCCAACTTAATCTTGTTTTTGGCAGCGCGGTGAAATAATCGTGTCATCTGCAGATTATTAGATTGATATTCCTTCCCCGCGCACAGGTTTAAGACAAATTCTTTTTAATTGTCTTTATTATTTTCCCATTTTGCACTGAGTCAAGTCGTTACTATATTCAATTTTGAATTTTCATGCTATTTTTAATTTTGCTAATTTATTAGTGGCCGTTATAACCAGAAACTATACGACCTGTATGATGAGCCGAAAGTCACAAATTTCATAAAATTAAAGAGGCTCCATAAAATAGTTAGGCAATACAGAATGTTCGAATGTTGTATAATGACGATGACGAAAGGGTTGACCCAAAATTCGGTGCTAAGATATTTTTTATTTTCACAATTTTTGTTACATAATCTAATAAAACTAGACCCACAAAGTGTCTTGCAAGATTTTTGTCAACAGGTACATTATTATAATTAACTTTAAATTAAAAACAATATTAGGTTTAAAATACAGTAATACCTCGTAGTTACGCGATAGGTGAGACCGACGAAAATCGCTTAACTCGAATTCGCGTAAGTCGGGGTACAACTTTTCATGTAAATACATACAATTTTTTTTATTTTTTTATTTATTATCTTAGTTTAATAACCACAATTGAGTTTAAAAAACATCTACCGGTTTCGGAAAACACCTTTTCCTTCTTCAGGATATGTCAAAACATATCCTGAATATATATATATATATAGTTTTGACATATCCTGAAGAAGGAAAAGGTGTTTTCAGAAACCGGTAGATGTTTTTTAAACTCAATTGTGGTTATTAAACTAAGATAATAAATAAAAAAAATATGAATCTTAACCACCAAGTTAATATTGCTAATTTTAAAAGTACATACAATTTTGTTTAATTGGGACCAAGGACTAAGAAAAACACTAGTTTAGAAGAAAAATATTTAATAAAATTGCAGTTTTTTATACATATTAATTTAAAATATTAAAAAATAAACGATTTAGGTAAAAAAAGTCATTTTGATGTCGATGGCTTCATAAAATCTAACAAATTCGTCTGACGACACAACGCCTTCTTTTTTCACGCAAAATTTCTTCGTAGGAAGCTAATAATTTTTTTATTCCTTGCTTTGTAGCTATAACGCGTTACTCGTTGGAATCTTGTTTTCTAAAAATTTTATGCCATTTTCAATTGAGCTGAGACGTTTTGTCAAGCTTGCAATTGTCATGTGTTTTTCTGCTGGAATTGGATCTGAAGTGTCGTTTTGCTTACGCATCGCTCATCGTTTGTTAGCTCCTGACTAAGGGAATCAAACAGCTCACGAATCACATCCAATGCTTATCACAGTAAGAGAAACACTGAATATAGTGGGCGGCAGTGTTGTCAACGGTCAACGTCTAGCGGCAGTGTCGCCAAACGAACCGCGTAACTCTGAGTTCGCGTAAGTCGGGGCATTACTGTATTTCAAATAACAAAATCAAACAACTTCTATTCAGGTCAAAATGTAAACAAACATACAATACAATATAAGTATGTATCTTAAATACTAAATTAATGTATTAATTATAATTATATACATATAAAATCAATTTTGTCGAAAAATATTGTTTTTGCGTCACCGGGATTCGAACCTGGATCTCTATTTCTAAAAAACAATATTTTTCGACAAAATTGATTTTATATGTATATATTTATAATTAATACATTAATTTAGTATTTAAAATATCACAGACCTATGTTCTGAATAATTGCAACTTCACAATAAGAATGTGTTTTCCTTAATAAGTATGTATCTATTCTAGGAGTAGGAGGCCGGGATATATAACGTGTTGCAGAGCCAGATATAAAGATGTTTTATTTTAATTCTTACTCGACAGTTATTTAAAAATGTATTATTTTTGCTCATTATGCGTTCGAAAGAAATGAGAAATTTAAACTAAATGTTACAAATAAAATGTTAACCTAATAATTATTACGAACTGATTTGAAGATCTGAACGTTGCTATAATCACATTGTCGCTTTCTTATCGCCCTGATAAAAACACGTCAAGTCGCTCGCGGATAATGTATAATCCATGTAATATATTACTGCAAAGAGACACATAAATATTGCAGGGTTGGAGTAACGGATTGACAGGTGACAATCACCCCACTGAATATTTCAGGAAAATCAATATAGAAATTTCGTAGCGCTTTTCCGAGACATTTATTATTAATCAGTCGCTTTGGTCTTTTTTTCTGTTCGAGAATCGAATTTGTTCGGAACATTCTGCCGTCTCATGCGGTCCCCGGTATTCATTAAACAAAATTGTATTTCGTTCAGAAGTTGTTTTTTTTTATAATTGTTTAGCACTCGTAGTGTAGCGGAAAACTAATGAATTTTCTATCGATAAACTTCATAAAACCGTTTCCGGTCTGGTTGGAGAATCGAACTTTTCCTTTGTCAACAAAATGACAGAAAAAAGTGAAATTCTTGATATGTGAGGTTTAAAAAACTTTAGTGCTTCGCTCGTAAATCGATGTTACTAATGACAGTTATGATTGAACCAATTTAATATCTCTTACAAAAGATCAAAAATAATTTATAAAAATAAGTTTTACGCTTTTATTGTAATATTATTGTACGTAGTCGCGAAAGGGTCACTTAGGTGGTTCGGTCATATGGAACGGATGAATGATGAGAGAATGGTAAGAAAGATATATGATGCAAGTGTTGATGGCACCAGAAATAGAGGACGTCCGCGGAAGACTTGGCACGACCAGGTAAACCAGATAATGGAGGATGGTTCTGTTAGAAGCCTCAACAATCGGCGAGTTTGTATGAATGTGGATGAGGCGAGAATTGTGTGTCAGGACAGAAAAGTGTGGCCCTCTATCCTCTCTGCCTACCCCCACGGGGAAACGGCGTGATGGTAAGTGAGTAAGTAAGTAGTCACGAAAGTCTCGGATCTGTAGTGCGTATTAGGAATATCGCCAAAAATCTGCATCGGTAAAGTAAATCGCACATCGCACAAAAAATGGAAATATTAACCTTTTTAAATTAAATAAATAACTTTTTTATTTTTATTTAATCGTTTATATTGATTTGACTAAATATTTCCGTACACTATTTCGATGATATTTTTACTAATTTATATGTGTTGCCTTTACGCAGCGAAAATAATTCTCCGCTATTATTTTGTACTGGTGGATTATAGATGAAAAATGACTGGCAAGAATGTACACATGTTTTGAGTAAATCTGACAGATTTATTTATTTACTACTCGAAACATCGATTTACACATTCGCATTGCCGTCCATGAAACATTCACAATTCACACCCGATGCGTTAGGACCTTGGTGAAACCAACATTTATCTTACTTTCGTACTTTTCCTCGTCATTTTGTCAATATTTATTTTTCATTATGTCATTAATGTTTGTGTTTACAGATAACGATAAATATGACGATAAGTAATCACATCAAAGTATATAATATTACACGACTTAAATAGGCAAATATTTTTTTTCTGAAGTAAACTGTCCCAAAAAGGATTATTCTATTGCCACTAGAGTCTTCTAAGCCGTCTATAAATAGACTAATTTATAATTGGTCTTTTTGATTAAGATTTTTTGTATTTCTGCCATGAGTTTTAGAAGTCGTCTTTACTTTATAATAGTACTCTTGAACAATCATCCGTCCTATACTCACATACGCGAGCCCCATCTGGGGTTCAAACAAAACTACATCCTTAGGAGAATCGCAAACTCACCCTGGTTTGTCAGAAACACAGTCATTCACAGAGACTCAAACACACTTTCACTCAAACGGCACAAGTACCTTAATTCCATCCCAAACTCTTCCATAAACTCCCTCGGCCTGTATGATCCTTCGTCCGATCCCCATCATCTTCGTCCCATTTCAGTTCTTTACCCTATGGAACAAAATTTATAAAAAGATTCTATAAAAACTTTCACTAAAAATATAAAAATTTGTAAAAAATTCAACAAAATCAAACAAAAAAAAGAATTAACAAGATATTAAATAAGTAAAAAATGTATTATATAAAAAAACTTTACCCCCTTTTTTCTACTACTTAATACAATTATATACAAAGTTAAAATTACTCGATATTATAAAAAGAACAATTTTACCATGTTCCCCGAATAGGGTCCCCCAAAAAATCTTACACCATTGTTGTTACCTCTAGTGATAAGCTAAACCGTTATTATAACCGTGATTGCGACTGTGATTTTGAGTTTTGTGTTCGATTGTAACGATAACTGGTAACTGATTATTCATAATTTGGCAAGCAATCAATCACCGGTACACTAGAAACTAAATCTCTAACAGTTAAATCTCAGTTACCAATCATCGTTACAGTCGAATAGCATTTACACAATCACAATTACAATAACGGTTTAGCTCATCACTAGTTACCTCATACATCGGAGCCAAGAGGGCTCAGCCTTTATACCTTCCCCCCGTTAATAATCGAATCTGAAAAGTCGTCTTATATTATTTTATATTAACTCTAGAGTTTGTTGCGTTTCTCGCATTTATGGAATTTGATTAATTAATTTTCAGTTTGTTTCTCTTTTATTATTAATATATAATTAAACATTTAAATTCACATTTTATTTTGTCATTACTAAGAGCTGAGACTGAAGAGAAATACGAAATATTTTTTGTGAGTTTGGAGAAATACAGGAAAACTATATTTTGATATTAATTTTTACTTTTTTTTATTGTATCTAATACGATTTGCTTCGTTTACTTCGCTGTATTTCATATCTCGTATTGTTATTGTAATTGATATCTAATTTAGTGAGATGGGCAGGGATCAGATGAAACGCACTTTTGTAGTATTGAATAATTTGTAAATAAATCAATTTTATTTGCAAATTACTCGTGTATTTTATTTTACGATTCAATAGGAAAATTACTACAGCATCGATATGCCGTATACTTGTACTATTCACTTCACTAGGTCCGAATTAAAACTACTTGTGTGGGGTGTATTTGCAATTTGCCTTCGCTCCATGAAAACTTTATTTTCTTACAGAACTTCTGATTGCGAGCGAGCTGCACAATTTTCTCAAATAATGTTGCCTCGGTTTATTTTTTGCTTTTGAAAATAAAGTGAATTCGCTCCCCCACTTTCCTAAATCTTGTTCAACTAATTTTCAGTCCCTGAACCCTCCGCCATTTTGCGGGTGCTGCACAAATTGCTCACATTCAAAGTTTTACCCAAAATTAATTAAAAACACGTAGTGATTTAAAATAAGTTGATACGGATATCCACTTCGAGATGAATTATTTTCCCCACACAACACGCCTGATTTCGTAACGACTGTACACAGTGACAAGTGCGCATATTTAAAACTTATCGTGAGGTAACTTGTATATGTGTGCAGTTGTCTTGTTGTTAACTCACTTATTTAAGTTAAACCCTGTGAATTTGTGAACAAATTGATTCTATCAGTTCTTAAACAATACTAATATTTTCAATTGTTAAAATCGAGATATATTTAGTAAGTTGCTAAAAGCAAATAGTTGTACAATAATTTTTGAGAAATTTGTATTATTAGTTATGCTGGGGAAATATATTATATCTATGTATTATTACGTCTCAATTATCATCATTATCGATCGAGCCTGTATCGAAATAGGTATACGTTTTTTTGTAATGTCAGCATATTTTTCTTTTTTTAATATTTATATTATTTCAAAGGAAAATAATTAATTCATAAAGTCACTTGATGGCTGACGAGGCATATCGTTAACGTGAGTAGTCCAAACGTCGATGTGCCTCACATGTGCGAAACCCTGAATGAGGCTTCGTGCCTGAATAATAAGGTAACTATTAACAGTACCCTTCCAACAGGCAAATTTTAAGGGATACGGTGAAATATACCAAATTTGATGTCTTCTTCCATGGCACTACAACCTAGGGCGGAATTTGGCATCCTCCACAAGAGCTCTCCTATCCCTAGCCATTCTTCTTCAGTTCCCGGATTCTTTTCATCCTGCTCCAGTCTTCCTCGGCACAGTCAACCCACATCTTCCTTAGTCTGCCTGTAGGTCTCTCCCACTGAGGTATCCACTTTTTAACAAAATTTTACATAAAAATGGATGGATATAAATAAAACAATGTTATAACTCTACTTGAGTTTATTAGCACTACTCGAGTTTCGAGAGAAACAGTAACTCTCATCAAAAGCTAAAGTATTAAACTAAATACACACAAATATAAGAGACAAGGCTTAGGTTATAGACATACAAGTAATTAGGTACGGACAGAGGGATGGGGCGGGGGTTACTGGTGGAAGGTGGAGGGGCGGTTGTAACGGAAATATTATGAGAAGGAGGAGAATTGGAAAATATAATTTTGATGATGAAACTCTACAAAGTTAACGCCGATTCTATCAATAATAACATTTTACATATTGAAAATATTTATAAACTTCGGAAACAATCTTGAAATATAAAGTTGTTTAAAAATTTACAACTAAAAAAATCTGTTTGACTATGCAGATTACTGCAACGTTGGTGTATCTTTTGAAATAAGTTTTTCAGAAAGTATTATTTTTTTAAATATCAGTGAGGTTAATAATAAGAATCTCTTTGATGCTTAATATCTGGAAAAAATCATTTGGACAAAGATTGTTTTAATTTAGTATACAAACACTCTGCATGCCTCCCGGATCAGAACATGTTTATGCAGTTTTTCTCGGCGGTTCTCATTGGATAGTACAAAACAACGGGATCTCTGTGTACCTGGATTATTCTCTCGATTACATTGCACTTCCAGTCGTGAGTTACCCTTAAAGCTCGCCCGGGGGAGGCTCTCCAGGTAGGAATCCACTATCGTGTCCGTAACGTGGAATGACCCAAAAGGATCAAAAGAAAATTCCGCGTATCTGCTCAAGTACGTAAGTCGAGGGAGATAACTGATTTTAGATGGTAGCTCTCTGATTTAGTTTCCGTTCTACCTTTGTGCCTTTATTGCGTTTCAAAAACGGTTTGAAATTACGTATAGAGGGTTATTCGCTCAGTTATTGTTCCTTTATTCTATCATTCAAGACTGCATGGGTGATCTCCTGATGACGGTAGATAACAAACCGCGCCGTCCGAGTGAATTACATTACTCTTACTTCACATGGGATCACTTCGTGCGAAAACACTATCATTAAAGTGACTTCATTTTATTTCAGCAATCTGTTACAAAACTAAAGTTACATATTTTTGTGAAGGGTAGACAGAGAGGATAGAACGCCGCACTTTTCTGTCCTGGCACACCATTCTTGTCTCGTCCACGCATGATCTCCAATTGTTAAAGATTCAACATGGCCGTCCTTCAATACTTGGTTTATATGGTCATTCCAGGTCTTCTGCGGCTCTGTTCCTATTGCCTTCAACTCTCGCCTTTACCATCCTCTCTTCGCTTGTACGATCTCAGTATCTTCATTATTTTATTTATTTTACAAACAGTTGTGCATTCACTCCTGATTTATTCCTTCTTTACTCTATTACGTAGTACATCGATTTTCTACACATTTCCACCGCATTCAGTCTAATTTCGTTCCTATTTTTGCCAATTCCAGATTTCGCCTCCATACATTTGTGTTGGTACCATAACTCCATTAACACCACTAGTCATGTTTAGGGCGACAAATTTCTATTAGCGATAATTGCATTCACTTTATATCCTGCAGTTATTTTCAACCTTGAGATGACATTCAATATTATTGATTTGAATTATTCCCCGCGTATTTTAAACATAATATCTGCCGTTTTGACGCTTAAACATACATAATTACTAAATTCTCCTGACATATTTATTACTTAGTATTTTTAATATGTTAAGGGCGGTCGAGCACAAATTGCGGTCTAAAACAAGCTACAAATTCGGACTGTTATTGCTTAGATTAGGCGTCGGTAACCTTTTTTGGCTGCGGGTCTAAATCAACCAAAATGTGACTATTAACCCTTCCAAAACCATGGTCTACCACATAGGTCTACCGCCTTAATTAAAACTGTAATATTTCGGTTAATATACGCAACATAAAATTCATATTTTGGTTGATTCTAAGGAAAATTTTTATGCTTAGTACTGACTAGTTGTGTAAAGCGAATCCTACAAAAAGAATTATTTTTCAATTCAGTCAGTTGTAAAATTAATAAACTTGAGCCACATGTTCTGGCGTCGCTATTGACGTTGATGGTCCCAGAGGAGTTTGATTAACCATTGTCCCTTCTTATCTGAACTTTTGGACACAACACCAGATAAGTTGCGTGCTCGGCCCACAACTTACTCATCGAATATTACAGTGAGTACAAAAAGAGCGACGCGCACGAAGCGCACTTTAAATATTGCTCAACCGCGAGGGCGCGATGCGCTCCCGAACAGTGACTCATTGCGACTAGCAAATCAGCAAATCACGCGCGTCGAACAATATCCCTCCCACTTACCTCACCTTGAGTGTTTACGAGCAATTACAATTCAATCCTGAATTTTTTCCGCTGAGCTTATAATGCTTTCGCAAATTTTAAATTTAAATAAAAATATAATGGCAGTCAACTTTGTACAATGATGAAAAACCTCGTAGGAAGTGATATCCAACACGATATCATGAGAAAATGTATAACTTCCGTGTTTTCTAAATCTTTCTGCAATGTCTTGAACTTGTCCATCCATAACGTTGAACTTTTAAAATCAATCATTTTATGTTATAAAATTTATTTTATATATTATACTTCGAGCGAATCACTTGGTGATCCGCGGGTCATGGGTTGCCGATGCCCGGCCTAGATAATATGTACGCCTGGTTCCGTATTCGCTGGATCTTTGCGGGTGCTGTTAATTTCCCTCCCAGCATTCTGGCAGCAACACTACCGAGGAGTTATGGGGGCTCCTTCTTTCCGGTGGTATTCACGCCGTAATCTTAAACAGCGAGAAATGTTTATTAGCCGTGTTTCTTGTTCTTCTTTTATTTCTCGACCTCGGCCACATGTTGTAAGCTCTTACCCATTCCGACGAAACTTTTGCGAACGCGCACTTGTTTCGGTAACCACTTTTGTGTAACGTAACAGAGTTTTATGGTATTTTTTAACCCAGCACATGCCACGTCTTCCCCTCGCATTTGACAAAATATTTTCCATGTTAAACATATATTGTGCACAAGGTAAAACATCAGTTAGGCTTATTATATTGATTGCCGAAACCGCGCTCGCCGTGTTGTAGGGAGGGATGGTATTGTTTTTATATGATATTTTATACTTTTGATATAAAAGTTTAGCAATATTTGAATATGTCCAAGAACACACAATTAATGGGTTTTCACCAACAAAGGCACTGTCATTAAAGAATAATAGATATCTCAGTGGGGCGAAGCTATTTTTTATTAATGGAAAAATATGGAAATTTAGGTATTTACAGGAATTGTGACCTATCTTCTGCTTGTTTAATTGATCACTTTACCCAATGTAACGTTCACCATTCCACCCAATCAACCTCCATATCTATCAAATTTTTGAAAGTTGTGTATATGGTAATGTGTGTAATCACTTCGAATACCACTACACTATCGCCATCTATTGAGTAAATTTAATATTCATTTTCTTGTATTTTAAAGTATTAGCAAACTTTTAAAAGTTAGTGGCGAAGCGGCCACGATAGCCGCCCGCAGGGCCTAGCAGTAAGCGACAGCCGATTGCTTATCTGCTAGTTTAAAAGATTACAAAACTTAATCTACCCAATAAATAAAATACATTTCGGCTCAAATGTTAGTTTGATTCATGCAACCATTTCTACATATTAGTTTTATTATCCGAATTATTAAACCATTTAAATAAATAAAAATTATACTTACAAATCGTAACGGGCAATAGTGTTTAACACTAAACACTGTGCTTTAATTATTGATAAATTTATTCATTTTGCAAAATTACAATTAATAACTTGTTTATAATGGAATAGGCAAGGTTAGTGTATTCTGACTGCTTCTAAATTGTGCGGTATTTTTTTTAAAGCATAATAATTTATATTTTATTATACACATTATGGAGAAACAATAAATACTTACAATAAATTTATGTATATATATATATATATATATATATATTTGTAATTTTATATGTATTTAAATTTCTCCTTTAGCTCGTGCTGAGGCAAACATGTTTAATTAAAAATAATAATTAATAGAAAACAAAGGGAATTATGTTTAAATATGAAAATATATCGAATAAACATGAAAATTTATTCAGATGATGTGTGCTTATAACTTACGTCAAAAGGTAATACTTTTATATATAATGTTCGATGAGTTTATAAATTATATTATATTTTATAATGTGCATGTACCGAGAGAATGTAAATCAATATAAATATTAAATTATCAATATTTAATAACGTCTTATAGTATAGAATACTGATTTTGAACGAAGCCATCGTGACGTGCCCAACAATTATACGTTATTCCAAACTGAATAACATATATATATTTTTTTAATGTTATCAAGTCTAGTTTCGGCCAAGAGCCAACTGTATTTAATTTTAGTTCAATTTACACCTGTAGATGGGAAGGACTGCTCTTCCAGAGACTAGTTGTGATACATTTTTAATTGTGTGTAGTGTTAATAAATTATTCTTTTTTTAAATTATAATGTTACACCACAAAGTAACTGCCAAATCAGTCAATGATATTAACTTATTTTATTATATTTTACAATCATCAGTTGGAGTCAGTTGTGTTTTGGGCCTGATAAAATATTAGATGAAAATGCACTATTCATTTTGTACATTTTTACAATGTGGTGTGATCCAGTTCGTGTTATAAAGTCGCGTGCACTTAAGTACTATTACGCCGTTTTATGTATATTTTGCTCGTTATGTCCATCGTTCGCCTCACATAAAATAAAAAGTAATGTACAATACCGAATCGATAGTTGTGCCTACCGCAATCATATTTTTATTATAGTGAACGATGGTTCTCATTTGGTTCGGTGTCACCTGCTGACGTCACTCCCCCCTCTGGCCTTCGCAGCGTAATTGTGATTTGTCGTATTAAGCGCGAAGGTTTCCTTGGTTATCCACTGTTAATTTGGTCTATATTCTACGTCAATATATTACTGCGGACCGACAGTTTCTGTAATATTTGATACAACTGATTCGGAACATATCTATATTTGTTTTAAATAGAAATGTGTATACGGAAAACATACTATAACAATAATAATAATAATTTATTTTTTTGAGTCATGGTACATTGTGTTCTTTTACTGTTATAATAGGGTAAAACGTTGCAGCAAAGTAAGACATATATTTCGTATATGTCTTACTTTCATAATGTCATACCCTGCCTGCTACACTAGTATTTGATTGTATTATAGTAGACTGTGCTTTTCTGATATAGTAGTAAACAAAGTATAAAAAATTATATATAAAGAGTAAAACAAGATGCAAGTAGATAGCATATAAATACAACGTAAAACTAACGGTCACATCAATATTATATGTTTCAAATTAGGCTAAATTAAACATTAGTGTTATGAAAAACAGAAGGGATTAACGTAGAACAGTCGTAGTTAAAAAAAAATTTCTTTGCATAGATTTTAATACTCAGAAAAGTTCATAAAAATTCACGTATGGAGAATGACACAACGTTTCTCAATAAATTATTATATATTAATTGGCCTTTTATGTCTTCGAATTTTGGAGTCAAAAAAAATATATTCGCAAGTTTTGATTATTGTATTTTAGTATCCATATTATACGCTTTTTTTTTGTACGATGACATGATGTGTTTTAGGTATTTCTGTTATTTTTTTTTTTGTTTTAAATAATTACATAATAGTCTTGCAGCATACATGATTGTTATAACGAGCGTTTAGAAACTGGAGTCCGTGATACTCTGAGCGAGTACACTTTGAACCAATCCACCTGAAGTATTTCTACAAAAGCCCGTGTATTTTACCTTTGAAGTGATATTATTTCTGGATATTAAAGAATGATATTAAATTATGTTGTCAAAATTTTACGCGAAAAATAATACTATTTTTATTTGTTTTAAACAAAATAATCACTACATAAATTGTTAGTTTTGTATTTCATGAACTAATGTTTGTTATTCTACAAGTTATCTACTTAACTATTAAACTCTATTTTTTTTAGTATTATCGCACCTGCAAAGATACAGAGTTTGAAAAGAGAAAATTGGAAGGTACAGGGCTATAATATGTGGCCACCAAATATGTGGTAATCTACCTACCACATGTACTTTTAAAATGTTTTTTGCACTCAGAACACCAAATTGGTTTATGATGTTGAAGAGCGCGAATTACAAGGGTGAAAAATGAAGAATGATTATCTTGATTAAATTGAATTAAATTATATAACTAATTAACTAAGTAGATACTCTCAATTTACCTTTAAATTATACAGCCCGCAGCCACCGCAGGCAGACGCCGGATGCTGGCGCCAACGCGAGTGTAGTCCTTTCAGACGTCTGATTTTTGTGACCGAGCGTCGCACGTCGGGGCTGTCCGATCCCCATCGAGCCTGATAAATCCGTTGTTGTGAAATATATATATTTCTTTATTAATACTAGTTTGTTACAAAGTTCTCCTGGGGTAATTATTTTTTAAATTAAATTAAATGTTAGTATTAAAAATTGATTTTAAGAATTTGTAAATAATTAATTTATATTAGAAATATAAATCAAGGCACTAAATTTTACCCAAAAAAAACAGCATTGTTCATATATTTATATAAAAAATTTGATACATAGTTTTCATGGAAAATACCTAAGACGGCAGAGCACTGAACACTGTGAGAGTTGAGAACAAATTTTCTAAGATTTTTTTTCTAACACAGAAAATTTTTAATAGAGTGTCTGCTGAATATACATATTCTGTATGAAAAACCCAATCGTATAAAATTATTTGTTGATCGGCAAATGTATTGGTCTGAAGCAATCTGTACTATTTCAGTGGCGCGGCACTGGAACGAAATGTGTTTGTATTTATTTCTCAAAGCTTTGCAAATGACAGCTTTGTTTAACATCACTTATTTGTTTATAGGTTTGTAAACACTGAAATTACATTTTCCGCGGAACGTTTACGTCTGGAATCAAATTAATTTCTTTTTCTGCCATCTTCCTCGCAGACTACATTTTATATTTTTCTACATTTTAAATACATTCTACCGTTTCAATTAACTCTTTCAGTCTTGCTCATTCGGTCGTATACCAGTTGGCGTTTCATTTATATTTCAGGCACAATTTGCGTTGTGATGTGCCGATATTTTGTTGTTTCGGAAACTTGCAGGAAATGTCACACCGTGCAAGTGTGTACAACACCAATAAATACTACAGATGATCAATCATTATGTGTCAGTTCGCTAATGTATGCTGAATTGATTATTTGATATTATCTGATGTTGTTAATGTTTTAATTCGTATTTTTTTTTGCGACACTTTTCATTCTTTTCACGAAAATCGTACATTATTTTTCTCTACTTTCTAAAAATTTTTTAATATATTTTTTTTTTCATAAATCACATTTGTGAAGTTATGATTTTTTCATAACATGTTGTTTCCGTGATAATTCGCTAAATTTCATTTATCTATAAATTAATTTAATTATTAACATAGTGCATACATAAGCACTCCTATATATGCTCTAATAACAAGATTAAAGTCTTTTCTTTTACTAAAAGTTATCTTTTATATATCTGGTCAGTTTCACATTAAATCTGTTCAATTTCTCCTCCTTACTTATGTTTTCTGGCATTTCATTAAAAATCTTTATCGCACTATCATAGATTTCTGAATTTTGGCTTTCTTCCTGAATGGCAGTCTCGGTTTATCTCTTCCTCTTATACGATGCTCGTACTCATGTTGATTTGTATCAATTTTTCGTATAAATTCCGCCGATATTTTCTTATTTAGGATTTTATAAATAAATACCATTATATTAAAATATATTTCCTGCTTAAAGGTCATCATATTCAGATCTTTCAGCATTGCACCGGTCGGAGTATATCTATTTTTTCTGATTATTGTTCTCAAAGCTTTATTTTGCAACACTGATAATTATTGTATTTCTTCTTCATTAGCAAAAAACAAAATGCTGCTACAGTAGTTGATATGAAGAATAATAAGAGTTGTATACTATTTTACATGATTCAAGACGCATTATATATGTGCATATAGATGAAATTAGGCCATGATAGCTTAATCGGCTAAAGCTCTCTAAAGAGATTATTATATTTTTTTGATAGTTTTGTTATTTCTATGTATCGATCCAAGCGATTTATTGAATTAATTTTTTTAAGTAAATTGACTGACATCGACCAATTTTATTATAATATCTACATATGATCGCGGTCACTATACACAGTCACATTTCTAATATCGCTAAGACTCCACTCTCTGCTAACCGAAAAAATATTATAAGACATTATTTTTTTTTCTTATTTCCGAGAGGTGTAATTCACCCTTAAAGAAACACCCTTGTAGCACTTTTCCAGCGACGTTCCCGAATTTAGTGTAGGTCGATTTTTGGGGGAACTTCTTTTCGAGGGCCGTAAATCTTTCATACTTTTCCAAATGATTTAACATTTTAACACACTTTTCAGGGAGGCTAACACTCTTGTCCATATTTTCCAGGGTTCCGTAACTCGCACGCACGCGTACACACCTTACTTATTTCGCTCGCGCCCTTTTCTCCCTCTTGAATTTTTATCGTGAATAATAATTGACTGTTCACGCCGCCCCGGAGTAGGGCTAAACACGTTGTAATTTATCGTGTCCTTTCTTAGCAAGTTTCTCTCCCTTCGCATCTCGGTGGGAAATATTTAATTCAATACGCCGGCATTAATCCTTGTCGCCCCTCAGTCGCGCCAGGAAATCTCTTTGTCTGGGAACAATGGTCGCGGAGAAAACTGAGAATCACGACACACTTCCTTCCTGCAGAGAGAGGCGACAATAATTACTGTGCCAGCCCTGCTCGTCGTGGGGGATAGACGAACGGGGAATCCCTTAATCCGGCCCTAAACGTTGTTTAGTTATTATGAATTGTTAAACGTATGTTCTTTCCTATATACCCAAATTTCTATTTGCGGGAGTAACCTTCCTCGCTGAGATTGCTAAGAGTCATTATGTCTTCCGTCATCTCAGTCATGTAACACATGTCTTGACATTGCCATGTATGACATATATTTTTTAAAATCACTTACAATGTTCTTGGGTGTTCACGGCCGCTCAAAATCTTCTGTGCTGGACCCTGCAATTTATTTATTTATTTATTAGACTTCATTGACAAATGTTTTTGTTGTAACAGAGGTGAATATATTATAATATAACATGATTAACATAAGATACAATTATGTTGCAATTAAATAATTGCAATTTATTGTGTGGGATGGAGTAGACTCCACCTCTGATATATACAGCATTGTCCTGGCTACTTTGCCAGACTGCGGTCTGTGTTGAAGTAGTATGGATCCGAAATGTCGGCCAAAGAGGTTGGAGACGCACGACAGAATAACCTAGAAATTCACTACATATTCCACAATAATTCACCATTAATCTGGTCTTAGCTTTTTAATACAAATTTTGTTTTTCGTTATTGGTACAAAAATATTCAGACAAATTAAAATATAAGCTATCGTAATCGTATGTAGTCAAAATAAAATATACATATGTCCATGTACATATGGTATAATTTACAACCAATTAGTTTATAATCGGCATCCCGATTCGTGATTCGAACCTAAATATACTTAGTAATAAAAACGTAAATAATATGAATAATACCAAAAATATTTTCATTTTTGCGAATATGAAGATAGCAGGGATGAGTGTGGTGCCGAAGAGGAAACCCTTGACCATTATTTTTTGCCTGTCTATTGCAGTTCACTGTTTTGTTTTACAATTATCTCGTCAATGGTAGTTTTCAACTCCCGGTTAACTTGTGTCATCTTCTTTCCCTTAACTCGCCACATTTAATCTATATAATAGCAAATTTTTTGAACGACAATGGTATTGACTTGTAATATAATATTTCCTATTCTATAATATTATTGTACTTTTTTCCATAAAATAAAGTTTTAACTTGATTAATGGCACAAATCACTCTTGAAGGGTGGATTACCTATTTAAAAAAAAGAAGAAGATAACAGGGTATTCCGACAATTAGTAGAGATTTAAATAACTGCTCGTGAAATTCTTTCGACAGTAAATACTTCATTTTCCACATCCGACGACTACAGTCGCTTAGAATGCGAAATGTAAACTATATGTTCGATATTAACAGCTACACAGCAGTGGCGTTTCTCAGAATATGGACCTGGATCGTAAATATCACGCGCCGTATAGCGCTCCAAACATATATTTTTCTTGACTTGATTCGGGATGTATCAAGTGCATATCAAATACGTTTGTTTTCTAAATAAATATTTTTAGGAAAATAAAGAAATTGTTTGTTTGTCATTCGAGTTTGTTTGTTTGATGAAGTTTAATTTTTATTATTGGCATAAAATTCATGCTGTATATGTCATTATTTATCGTTGTTCATCAAGTATCAAATTTTATTTATTTGAAATTTTACCCTTGTGACTAATATACATTAAAGCGTGTAATCTGCAATACATTAAAATATATATACCAAAATCAAGAAAGTTACGAAAGGTCATCATTGCGGATTACGAGCGGAGATGGAACGAATTACGACGCGTACTCTCTTACAATAGAAAAAACGTACCAGATCACTTAGTATGTTCTGTAATTGATTTATTTTTCTACAAAATTAATTGTCATTCCTTGTATACTCGATGTAATATGTGGCAAATGTATCAACTCCCAAGAACCGATACAGAATATTTATTTTTGAAACCAAATTCACTAAAATATAGGTTATTAGATACTGTAATGCTTTCGTGCATCTTTAATTGTCATCTATGTCCTACGCATTAGGTAAATGTATGCTTAATACTTTGGTATGTAATTATTTGGTTGAAATCTTTTTTTATCGTTTCCCAAAAGCAATGTTTCATATTATTGTGCCATATTATTTATATATTTCTCGAAGTGTATAATATGTGGTAGTCTCGCGGGATACCTTTCAGGTTATCTCGGCAGCAGCGGTTTACCTAATACACGTGAATATTTAACGACATTTTACATCAATAATATATATCTCGGTTTGCTGTTTCGACCTCCGACCCCCGACCCCCGACCTCTGACCTCTCTCCCTCTCGAAAGCCTGGTTTTACGAACGTAACATTTCACGCGGAGTTATGGAAAATGTTACCTTTATTATTTAGGGTCGTTTTTAGAAAACTCTATCTCAGCGATAGGAAAGTATAATAAAATAATGTTGACATTTCATATGTATTGTAAAGCATTCTAGCAATAAAAAACAGGAACCATCGGTAAAACACGCCAACATTGTTCGTCCTTGACCGGCGGGACGCCTTTTATTTAAATCAAATCAAAAGAGACCATTTTTATATAATTAATTCAGAAATACTCATTTTTCGCTGATGCTTTTTATTTCATTATGGTTATTCGTTAAAAATATTACTTGCGTAGTATTTTTAACCAAATAATCGATATGGCATATAACGGCTTATTTTCATCAAGGAGTCGCATGCTTTATTCACACAAATAATTAGATAAATTCGAAACTAAATAACCTACCATCACGCGGTTTCCCGTGCGGGGGTAGGCTGAGAGGATAAAGCACTACAATGCTTCTGCCCTGTCCGACAACTCTCGCCTCGTCTACATTCATACTCGCGTCATACGTCGTTCTTACTATTATTTTATCATTCACTCATTTCACGTGACCCTTTTTTAATCTTATTCATGATGCTAAGATCAGTATTACGCTTATTCCTAATTTGTTTATTCTTTACTCTATCGCAAATGGATTTACCACCTACCTATACGCCTATGTGATCTCGTTTGTACACGTGCCATAATGTATATTTTCCATTAGTGGAATATAGCTAAACGTTGAATTATATCACCGCGAATAATAAAAACTTCCACAACGTTAACGCCGGAAATATGAATATTTTCGTAGCGAAAAGTTTTTTTTTTCTTATTTAATTTATTTGTAGACCGACACGCGCAATAACTTCGTCCACGTCGGTCTCTCATGACTAAGGGTCGTGATTTTCACGAATTCCCGTCCTCTTGACTACTTGTCCACTTTTCTCGACATCTCGCAGGTCTGAAGGGTGTTACCAGGGAAGCGGCCGTTACTTTTTACACTCGGTCGGTCCAACGGGTTGGAGATTTTTCTTTTTCTCTCTGTCCTTCGACGTGGCTCACCACAACAAACTACTCCAAGTTATCCGTTCTTCTCGCAAAATTTCCAAAAAATTAAAGGATTTCACATTTTTTTTTTTTTTTTTAAAAAAATAGAGATGCGTACACGGAATACATGTCACATCAATATTCTTACTATTTTCAAACTAAGCTAAATGCTTGTGCTATGAAAATAGGACTAACTTGCTGGTGTCCTGGAACGAGGCGCGAACCCCCGACCACTAGATCACCAGGCCAACGTCTTGACCACTACACCAACAAGCTACTCATTAAAGTATATGTAATAGAATGGAGCCATTTATGTGTCCCGTTTTCCATGGTTATGCGCAGCATCTGTGTGTCTCCAGAATCACATCTTAAAGGAATCAATCCTTCATTCTCTCTCTTACCTTCAACGTCCAAGTTTACATACCTTACAGAAATATTGAATGCATTAGAAGTGGTTTATTTGGACCGCTAGACTGGTCGAAGCACGGGATGTAATACGAAAGACGCCTGTCGGTTACCGTCTTCTTAGCTTCCGAAAAAGGCGGCAATACTCACACACATGTATATTATTATAAACCAGGAAACACAGTGGTGCCAATCGAAGTAACAAGTAAACACCCGTGCGTTTGATTTCTAATTTGTTGCTACCTTCATCAGTAATTATTGATCGGAGATAATTAAACTCGCACATCTTCGTCCGTGCGCCCACCGTGAACGGATATGACGCACGGAGCACCACGGTTTGATCCACCACCTCAACACCACGGTTTAACTAGAAAGACACCATAGCGAAGTCTAACCTTTTGTACATAATTCTTTAGTTAGGCACAAATACATTTTCCTATTCTGCTTTTACAATGATTAATTTCATTTATTTTGCTTTGCATGATTTAGAATTTTGGTGTTGCGATCTAAGAGTTTAATTTCTCACACCTGTTCTCATTCCTGTTAGGTTTATTCCAGTTTAGTGGGTTTGTTCAATTGTTATAAGTCAAAGTTAACGCAACCACACCTGAGTAAATTTTATATAACCTCAATCAATGTAAATGTCTCATAACTTTACAACTGTTACCTAGTCGGTGGACGTATTTTATAAAAACACCTACGGGTAACCCCACGATACGTAGATAATTAAACTCCTTGAAAGTTTACAGGTCCGGATGTAGTCCTTAACTGAACGTAACAAATATTTTTAAACTAAATCTGGTTCATCTGTCAAAAATAATCATTTGGTGATTATCGTTTCTATTTATGATAAATTGCTAAATACAGCGTGTGCAAAACGGTGAAATAGCACGTGATGCGTTTTGTTTGACCGCGCGTGCGCTGTCCTCGCGACGCCCGCGATGGGCGCCACGGCCGCCGGAGCCCAGCGCCGCCGCCGGGGAGCGCGCCCGCTCTGACGGTGGGCCGGGGCCAGGAGCGGCGGAGCGGCCGGGCCGGGAGCGCTCGGCTGACCGGCTGACCTGCGGGCCGGCAGGCGGGAGATGGGCATCATCATCGGCACCTGCGTGCCGGACAGCGAGCCGGAGCCGGCCGCCTACAGCACCAGGGCGTTGCAGAACCACCTTCAGAGGAGACTCGTCTATGGTAATTTTTCAACTGGAACGGAATCTAACGTTTATGCGAGGATTTCTAAATGTCTCTGTAATACAAGAAAATGTTTAGTTTTAGATATAAATTTTCAAAATAAACAAATACGATTCGCCAATCTTCGATAACTTTGCTTGCAATCGGTGTATACTAGCTTGTATCCGATTCATCGTCTGGATTACAACAAAATTCCAGAATCCAAAGTCAAAGTTTGCAGCTGATTCGGGTAGAAGATTCCAGAAGTGAAGTGACCTCTGTTTTTTTCCGAGAGACTGCACGTCGGGCCACTAACGAATCCCCTTCCTTATTTTCAACTCAACTCAAAATAATTGTAATATTTAATGTTTTACCATATCACATTCGCATTCACTTTTTTTAAAGTCGTTTTCAATAATTTTTACATATTATCATTTTGTCACAAGTCTATATAAAACTTTCGAAGCGCCGATCCTGTTAAGCTCATAAACCTGTTCTTATTTATTCATTTTAATGTTTAACATAACGAAAGTATGGTATTAATATTGGTATTTTTATTCATTCTACCCATCAAGCTAATTTATAATGTTTTTTTAAAATTAAATCATCCTTATGGGTCATTTTTGTCTTTTAGTAGTTTGTTTTATCTGAGCTGATGGCTTGATATGCTTTAGCACGATGAAAAGTTTGTGGTTTTTTTTAGAAATAAATAAATAATTTATTTAATACATCATTTGACTTCTGACATATATATTTATATATACAGCATGTCCCGGAAACAGTAGTCCAAACGGAGCCTACGGTTAGTGGTTTATAAAAATAATTGTATATATCGCATTAATCGAATGGTCGCGTGTCACGTTATTGGCCAAAATTCAGGTTAGGTACGCATTACAGAAAACAAATGAAATCGTTGAAGTTGCTCATAATCAAAAATATCAAGAGTGGAGTCATTATCATTAGAAGAGGAATGAAACTATATACATTATATATTTAACGACAAAACGAAACGATACCACCACCGGCCATTACGAACCGAAACGACAGGATTGTCGGATGGCTAGCTTGATCCGGTTTTATTCGGAGCAGACATCAGATTATTTATTTTTAATGTTAAATCTTTGAAAAATTCTACCATCTCCTTCATACCCTTTACTATAATGAAGGATTAATTTCCCAGATTTAATTAAACCACAATTAGTGTAGGCGTAACATTTAACGGGCGCCAGCAACACGAACCAAAGGTTGTAGTGAACTTTATTAATATGCTGAAATCTCACTTGATTGCCAGTTTCATACTCTGACCTATCACGGGCCATTGGAGAAAATACATTTCGTCGGATTCCTTCGTCTGTTTGTTGTTTGAAAATGTAAAGTTTTGTTATTTGCCAGATTCGTGTAGTCGAGTAGTAACGAAACCTCGCTGTATCCGTAAAGGGACCTAAAGGCGATTGGAGAATTTATTGATTTACTTCAGCCGAATCTCTTTTAGAATTAGGTAATTGCACCAGCGGCGTAACAACAAATTACTGAGCCCACGGGTAAACACGTACATTCCCCCCCTCCTCCGCCATAACCACCATTTCGTGGTACCATCGAGTAACATTTATATTTATTAAGACACTTATACCATATAAGTACTATACAGCTACAAAATGTACATATATTTATATATTCTTAGTTGATGCTATTCGATGATACTACGAAATAATTTATTAATTTAAATTTAAGATATACCCAACATGTTCAGCTATTAAATATGCTTAAACATTTTCATGTATAGTTTTTAAAATTATTAATTATATTAATACTTGACTACTAGTGTTAATATCGCACGCTAGGTGTCTTGTTTTGTTTTAAAAATTGTTTTTTTTTTTTTCATTTTTTAACTAAATTTACAAAAATGTATGTTTATTTTACAATATTAAAGCGTATATTAAAGATGGCGTCAGCATTCTATGTTTGATAATGTTTTTAATATTATTTTTAGAATTTTTATAATAATATAATATAAAAACTTACTCTACTGAGCAGGAAATTCTTCCATAAATCGACCTGCGATTGCGTGTACATTGTAGATTTTATTTTTTTTACCATTTATTATATATCTAACATATAAATTATATTTTATTCTTCAATATAATAGGCCCAACGCTCGGCCAAAACATAATTTGTAAGCGGTCGCATCGCTTTCAGCGAAAGATGCACTGGGTATTACTATCAATGATCCAATTCAGGAAAGTTAGCGCTACTTGTCCGACCGTAATAACATCGCTGCATGTCGCGTTTAATGTGGCTGTCCCGGAAAGTTTATACGAGTTTGTGCAACTGTTCGCGTGCATTTTGCATGCACATTTGTTAAACCTATGAATAGTTGGTCAGGTGTGACGTTAATGAATAGGCAGGTGAGTCGCGCATGAATATCGCAAAAACTATGAAATATGAAGCTTAAAAAAAAAAAAAAATATATATATATATATATATATTAATGTCTGTCTGTTATCTGTACAACCCTACATCCAAAATGACAAATGTTGTATTTTAATTTTTTTCATTAACGTAACTTTCACGTCACTTCGGTTCGTCGGTTTCGAGAGGTGTAGTCTCTCATTATCGGATAATAACTAAATTAAATACAGATTCATGTTGATATATTTTGGTAGAGAGGCATGTTTTGGAAGGAAGTGGGAGGGGGTTCAGTTGTTGATGGGAATATTGACAGTAGGGGTGAAGTATTAAGGATCACTACGTGTTTAAATCTCTCCTGAATCCCGAGCAACGCCGGTTACTGTACACTAGTCTTATTTATATATTTTTTAATGATGTATAAGATCAAAATAGATGTAACAGATTTAGTGCACAATATTTTATCGTTAGATACTTGACTAAATTACGAGTCGAAAATGTTCAAGGTGTATGTATAAATTCTGTAGCTTTACAAAAAATCTTATTGTAGGAGATTTTTACAAAATAATATTAAGCTTTAAGTCTATAATATACTTCTAAATAAATATTTGCGAAATTGTCCCATTATTATTTTATATTTTCAATTCACGCCCTAGATCTTCCATGTCGCGCATGACTGAAGATCGCGATCTCCGTGAACGTTCGTCCTCTTAACCCATGCTTCTGCACTTTCTCGGAATCCTGCAGATCTTAGGACCGTCACCGGAGAAGTGTCTGTTACCTTTTCTATTCGGTCGATCCAACGGGTGGGGGATCTTCCTCTTCGTCCTTCGGCGTGGCCCCCCACAACAAGCTTCTCCAAACTATCTTCCCTTCTCGTAAAATGCCCAAAAATAGAAGAGATAAATTCAAATATAATCCAAAAAAAAATAGTCTTGACAGCTCGTAACCTTTTATCTTTTTTATTCAATATATAATTTGGAATCAATAAAATATTTCAGTTAATCGAAATAATCGGGTAACTACAATTTTTTTTTAATGCTTATACTCTGACATGGTTGAGATTAGGCACATGCCGCTTGACATATTCTGCACTAAGTGTTTTATCGCCAGTATAAGAGTCGAAAAAGTAAAATTGAATAACTTTAACAATATATTTTGTTGTGTATTAAGTTTTCGGGTGTAGGTCATTTCCCACGTTCTCGTCAACGGAATGCGATACCTTGCGAAGGGAGAACAATACAATTTTATAATTTTATTCGAATAATGTCTACGCTGTGATTGTGAATTGTGCACTTCTAATGGTGTTTTATGATTCCCGCAGAGTAGGCACTCGAGTTTAATTACAATTGGCACCGATCACCGTTGACAGTATAATGTCCACACTGTGACCAGTATATCCGCCCACTAATGTGCAGCTTTTTATTTTTTTATTATTCAGTAAAATTTTCACGAATACTACGTTAAAAATATAAATTAAAATTTCGTAACATTATAGTTTATCGATACCCGGTTTTCTCAAAATCTTTTTCACGTCAAAAGAGATTGATATTGAGACCTGGGTTCGGTTCACCGTTAGGAATATACGTGTATTTTTTTTTTTACATTTTTGTTGCGTTGATACTTTTTATTATTTGTACATTTTAAACATCAAATTTTAATACTAATGTTTAATTTTATTTTTTAAAAAATAGATACCCATGTCGAACTTTGTAACAAACCAGTATTTTAAACTGCTGTTTTCATATGTAGCTTGTTTTCCTAGATAATATGGTGGTGAGTATCCTGTCACGAATATTTACCTATGAATATTTGTTCGATCCAGCAAAAAAATTTACATACATGGATGGTACGCAGTGGCGTGCGGTAGGCACAAAGTTAGGTTATGCTGTTACCGCCGATGCTAAATAAATATACAGGTAAGCATACTAGGTATCAGAAAAAAAGTTTGATTTTTTTTAATTTTGAGAATAATTCCATCAATTTAAATTTAGAATACAATTGTACATTTTTTACTTTAAAAAAGACAAGTTCTTTTATTGCTCGGTACCGTGCTCTGCTTTCGATTTGACCTAAAATATTTTCTGTAATTTCGGATTTAAAATGTTTCATTAACAACGTTCAAAAACATTTATTTAAATAACTACCTTTACAAATTAGCATAGCCGAAACTCAATACAGAAATAATTATATTTTGACATTTATTTTAATATTGGTAATAATATCCTAAAAAATGCGAATTTTATCTACGCAAACATCGAAATATGGAATACACTAAGAACACAAAACGTTTAGTCTGTCAAGTAAAAGAAATACGTAGAAATGTCATTCTGTGCAGTTTTCAGTAAGGATTATTTATTTTCAAAAACAGTAGCCTTAAGCACAAATTGAAAAATGTTGAAAATCCGCAGATGTCAAGATGCCGGATGCGGATGCCAGATTCAGTAAAAAATATTTAGTTCAGTACAATTATTATAAGAATTGAAAAAACAAGTTAAGTTCATTCAAGACCTAAGTGCTAGCAAATCGCGGAGCAGAATGCACATGAAGTGGTTACAAATTGTTCGCAAATAACTCATGGCTAGACAAAAGTCGTGAGTTACGTCGTAGACAATAACGGCTAGAATTTATAGTTCTTTAATAATATAAAGATTATTTTATTTTATTTCCCAGAATTTTTAGTGATGCACAGGCCTGATGGTATGGCACATGTTTCCGAGACATGTAACGCATTTTTTTCGTTTAATTTCTCATTAAGTGTAAATAAATTTCAATATAAATTATTATCTACTTTTTAAACACTTTTATAAGTTAATTTAATACACCAATCGGTTTCGGAAAATACATTTTCCTTGATCGTGGTGTCAAATAAACTAACTAAAACCGCATGTCAAATTATTGTTTTTTTTTATATGTTACGATGATGAAAGACGTGGAAATTGACTTAATGATCCAAAATTAATGAAAATATTTAATTATCTAACTCATAAAAGTGGTTAAAAATGAAATAAAAAATAATTTATATTAAAATAAATAAATTTCTTATGAATTTAAGGCTAATCGATATTGTCATAAAAGAAAACATTTTAATGTGAAGTGTTGTAAATAGTGGTTCAGTCTTAAGTTGCTTTGACATTTTGTGTTCTGATATCCTCTACCAATTTTAGTAAACCATTTTTAGAGCCGAGCGCAAATAGCCCCCCCACTAAACGCACCTTGGAATCGTAAAGGGGCATTTATAACTCGACGCGGAATATATTTCTTTGCTGTTCGCATCGTACTATTATGTTCTGCGATTACAGCTTTTGTTGGTTCTTTTTTCGTCGTGGACTCGAAGCACAGCAAATACGAGTCCAATGTTCCCTCTAATTTATTTATGCTGAATTAAATATTTCTGCAAGGAAAAGTTATAAACGCGTTTTTGTCGCGCTTTTCACGTACAACGTGGACTGAATATCTTCGAGGTGCTTTATTAAGTACCGAACCCTACAATTTTAAAACATAATGTTGGGCCAATTATTATGGTCCTCAAGGTACTCATACTTAGTAAATTTATCATAAATCTTACGGAAAAATTTGGCAAGATGTTTATTTATTTTGTTAGAATGATGCGCGGCCACCCAGCTTGGAGGGCACACTGAACAAGAGAATATTGTCAATCTGTCAGAAGTTCGAATCACTTCTGAATTCTTCATATATCTTGTATACGCTTTAATATTACAGTTCGTATCACAATCTTTATTTTCAAAAATTGTAGTTTTTGTGTTGAAATTTGTAATGACTCTTCCGTTAGAACGTAGATTATTGCACTGCAAGATTATTATCGTCTACGTGCTCATCCGCCTCGACAACACCATAACCCTCGCGAGTCTCTAAAATTGTTATTATAAATTAATTGCACTCAACCAAAAATGAACCGTAATACTGTTTAGACGGAATTTCATAAAAACATGTCACTGTTATTATTTTTAATTAAGCGTCTGGGCTGTGATAATAGGATAATCTCTGTTGCCGAACGCAGGCGTCCTAATCTATCATACCACACAATACAAGTTATGATGCATACATAATTAGGTTATGAGCAATATTCCCTCAAAGTTTAGATCACGGTGTGCGCCAAAAAAAACTTTTCTTTGTTCGCTGGAGAGAAAATAAGAAAAACATTCAATATTAGTATAAGGCTGGCTACTAGTAAGGTCTGGGTTGATCACATTACTAATGAATGTGTATTAAGATCTTATTGATAATATTGTCATGTATGCAGATTGAAAATTACCACTAACCTTGATTTACAGTAGCTGTTTCTTTGGCGTCGTGGCTGGTCCGATGTTATTGTTCTTCTTACCTGTGGGTAGTTTTCCGACCGACCGAATGCGCATTCTCGACGCTCGAATTATCGAGAGCTCCTTACCGAACGATGTACTAATCGCAATTGCGCCCTGCTGGTCGTTTGACCTCGATTCTTCAATCTCCGAAAAACGGCGATATTCACACAACATAAAAATGATTAATACCAAGATAGCAGAGGTAGATAGAAGGACACCACAGGTGTTGGTAGAAAGAGATTATATTGACTGTGTGATCTTAGAAAATGGTTCAATTTCTAAAATATTGATGATCTCATAGGATTCATCATACTGCAACATGATCGCCAAACTTAGAAGGCGGCACACAAAGAAGTCTTGTTAAAAAATGTGTGCGCGCTGTATTTTTTTTGTGTGCGCTATGTTGCCAAATGAACATTGATTATGAGTATATTGTGACTGTAAATGTCGGCGGTAATGCGTATTACAAGCCTGCCCCCCGCAGATTCAAAATACTCGTATATATTTTTATGTAATTTCTGCACCATTAATTTCATTGTCTTCACCGTTGCTCGCCGGGAGAAAAGCCAACTTTTATTGTAAGCAACAAAGCAATATATCGACAGAAATGCCTAGTGGTGTTCAGGTATGAAGAATTTGCGAGGTGGTTGTCGAACATTAATAAATATTCTCGAAGCTCCCTCAAATATCGACACTCTTACGGTAGACATTTATTTTCATGTTTTTTTTTTTGCCGGTTGAATAATGTCAGTGGCATGAAAAATGACTCCAATACATTATTTAGGTACAAAAAAGCTTTTACATTACATTTTTTCATGAAACTATATATGAATACGTCGGTGCCGTATATAAGTTTATATTATTCTATCTGTGCGCCATGTTTCTTTAATATTCTGCGTTTTTTAAAATAAATCATTTGGTTTAGGCTTACCACAACGTTTTATTTTATATGTATTTGACATCCGCGTATATTTTGTACCCATTATAGGAGTGTACTAGTGTGGGTTGACAAATCGTGATTCGTGCATGTGGCAGACATTTGTGAATGCTTTGATGTTCAGATTCTTAATGTACCATTTTATAAATCTGTAAGTCCTGTCGTCAAAATGTTAATGTTTTGTGCATACAATAAATAAATAAATAAAATATTGGGTCGATACATAAGCTCATGGCGTTAATATATATATATATATATATATATATATATATATATATATATATATATATATATATATATATATATATATATTTAATTGTTTAAAAAACAAATTTATCAATAATATAGTATGGGGGTAAGACCTGCGTCCTTCCTTTTCACCGGCTAGTCAGTGAAGAACACAAGATCCGCGGGTTCTTTACTTGAGCAACACATACCCACCTCATTTTTGAAAAATTTATAGTAACACCTGGAGGCGATAAATAAAAGATGTTATTCATTAGAAATAGAAATTCGTCTTATCAGAAAGAAACGCAAGAATAAAATAAATATAATAAAATACAATCCACTTGACAAATCCTCACCTCGTCGGGTTGGGCGCGAGTTCGACGTCCTTCATGCATGTGACAACCGGATGTTAAAATTTGATGGATCCCATCTTCTTGGCTCCACATCATGATTGACCCTCAGCATTCAGGCCGATGCGATCGGATTCGTAAGCGGAATTTATTGAAGATGATAACATCATAATAAAAAATGTCGCCTACAGTGAGGCGACTAACTCCAAGGTAACATCCAAAAGTAGACATTAAAATCAAACACCAGAGACCAAGGTCAAATCCAGAGTGAAACATCTTGCTTCCTGTAAAGATTATTAACCGTGCGATTAGATTAACTAATTAATAGTAAATTATGCACTAGTGATTGAATAATATGAAATATTTACCCTTTGGTTATAGTGGATCGCACACAGCTACATTTTAGAAACGCTGTTGCGGTTTATTCAACCGCCCAAATCTGACAGCTTCCTCGATGGTTTTGAAAACGAACCATAGATGCAACCGTTTTTATAACCTCAGAAACTGAATGTGATACCAACTTAAGGGTAACTATTTGCGAATTTCAAGGTGCTTGACAAAAAATAAGTGACAAGTGCAATTTCTTACGTGACGCCAATTTATAACGTCATAATATACTCCTGATTGACTCAGCGTTCTGGCACGATTTCACGCTTGAAGAAATTCGATGATTTGGATGTGAAGAAGTCGTCCAACCGAGTTTGAAGAATAGTCGTTGTTAAAGGAGATTTCTTGGGTACTGTTAGATAGAGAGCGAAGAATATAAAAATCTGATGGACCACGATCAGGAGAATATAACGGATGTGCTCTTGAATAGCTGCTTTTATAATGTTAGCGTACGCGGAGGGGCATTATCTTGCTGAAAATCACTTGATGCCGTCTTCTCGGTCGTTTTTCTTAAATTGCGGTTTTAAGACTACGGAGTTGTTGTCAATAAATCTCAAGTCAATAAATTCATAACGTTCATTGGAAGCAATTTTTAGTATTCAATTCATGCTTTAACTCAAATTGCGATTGTCGGAAATATTCGCATTTTTTTGTGTTTAACCTTCTATTTTCTTTAGCCAAAAATTGAAAAGTTCAAAACGTGTCCAATAATACAATTCTATCTACGGCATTAAAATGACATTGACATAATATGTCAAAAAAAATTATTTCCGAAGCATTTTGCCATGAAAAATTAAAAAGCTACAAACTTTATATAATATGTGCAAAGATTTATCAAATTGTGTAAGGTGTTGTAAAGGCCGTGTCAGTGTGGTATTTTGATTTTGATTTTGACCAACGTAGAATACTGCATTATGCCATTTAATTTGAATTCAAGGAGCCAGTTGTTGAAAATTTTCTCGGCACGTCACCGGTTACAGTTATTTTAATTGTTCGGCTGACTACGATCGCCGTACCGGGCTCGCAGACGGCGGTTCACGGCAGGCTGGCCGGTGCGGTGCTGTTCGGTTCGGTTCAGAGGCGGCCGTGAGGAAACGTCGGCACGCTCGGCTGGCGATGGTGCAACTCTATAATCTCAGTACCGGCATGATTTAATGCTCCCATTCCGTTACGTTTTCATTATTATTATTTATTTATTTTTAAATTTAATCCGACCCTCTTTAAACAGAATGCAAATGGGCGCTGAATTATTAATGTAAATTTCAATTTCTCTATTCGCATATTTATTTTTTTACAGTTCTGAATCTCTATATTTTATGTAAAAAAAGAAAAAATGCATACAAAATGTTGGATTAGGTTTATCCACAAACGACGAGGACAATCAACGTCAATGATCATTTTCACACGGCCGTATATTAAATTATTTATCGCCCAAAGATCTTATTTATTGTTCTTAAACTCTATTATGTAGTAAACGATTTCTGATACCTGTGATTTTAATCAATTATTTGGCTTAGATTTACAACATAGTTGTAATTAATACATTTTTCTAAAAAAAAATATTTATTTAATATAGGGCTATCCAATTAATGTGATGGAATTTCAAATAAAAATAGTAGTTTACTTACTTAATTACCATCACGCCTTTTCCCCGTGGGGGTAGGCAGAGAGGATAGGACGCCACACTCTTCTGTCTTGACACACAATTCTCGCCTTATACACATTTATACATCTTCTCGATCATCAAGGTCGACGATTATTGAGACTTCTAACATGACCATCCTCCAGTATCTAGTTTACCACTTGCGTCATATATCTTTCTTACCATTCTCTCCTCATTTTATATGACCAAACCGCCTAACTGATCCTTTCTTAATCTTACTCTATTTACTTATTTTTATTCAGTATAGTCTACTATTGTATTACGGGTCGTTTCACATTGGAACAACGTTTACAAGTTATTATAACTAATTATCAAAATCAGTCTTCGATTCGACGAACTCAACGTGCACTTATTCAACGTGAATTTTATGGTCGATTCACTTATTTCTGCTGATCAAAGAGACCAACAACAGTTGAAAAATTAAAAAAAACAATATAACCCACGTTATTAATGAAATCGCATCAGATTTATGTAAAAGAGTGGCTGAAAATTAGATCCGAAGAATGCATTGTATCAAACGTAGTCGTGGTGCAAATTTGAGTGAAATTATGTTATATATAATATATTGTTGATGGTATCGAATGATCTTTCAAATAAATAAAAATCATACTCTGATTTTTAATTTAATTCCATTTTAATGTTCTATAACACTTGTTGGATAACCTATACAAGGCATTCCTAAAATAAATTAAGATTGCAAAATATACAATATACAGGCTGTCCCGATATACAACGTCATCCCTTGGAGGGCCGATAGTTTAAACTCATGATTATTCAGAATAACAAAATATGACCTTAGTATAAAATCGTTACTTTTCGGGATATTGGCACTTTTATGAATTTCAGTTTTTCTAGTGCCACAGCTACAACATTTCATATTCTAAGATTCTAATTGTTAATACGCAACCCTGAATAGCCTTGGTGTTGACCACAGTCCAAAATAAAACTAATAATCAACATCGACTCTTCATACTGTAAAAAAATGTACCACGCTAACCTGACAAGTTATTTAAAAAAGTTGTTCATTTAGTGTAGTTTCTAAAATAATATCATTTACATTTGCTATGTTTTACTTTAGAAAAATAGATATTGCTATTTTATTGCAAAAGAAGTCCATTTCAATTATTAGTCTGAGTGACTTGCAGTGAAACTATTTGACATACTTGAGACTAAGATAGATAGCGAAAAACTGATCTAAGGTGTCGATTATCACGAAATTCATTAAAGTGCTAATATCTTGAAAATTAACGATTTTTTACTAAGGTCATATTTTTATATTCTGGTCAGTCGTGAGTTGGTCCTATTAGCCCACCGAAGGATGACGTTGTATACCTAAAATTATAACATTCGAGAATGAAATTGAGGGTAAATTATCTATTATTATAAAACATAACATATTTTTGTAACCTTTAAATTAAGGCAGGTCTCTTTGGAAAACTCTACTAATTTTATGACAATATTATATTTATTCATATCGCGGCTTATTTTTTCAAAATTGTGCGGTTTTCCTCCCTCAGGCCTGTTCGCCTTTTTAAATTCATCATTGAATTGAATTTTCTCGGTATTTTACTCGTTTCGGGAATAAGCATATTTTTATGATATTCAAAAGCAAATAATTTCACATTTGCTCGCTTAGTTTTTCCAAATATGTATTTAAAGAGATTATAAAACCAGATATTTTTAAATGTGCGATTTTAAATTATGTATTTTATTATTTATTTAATATTTTATTGTCAATGGACAATTCATATCAACTGTAGTATCTATAGGCTTCGGTGGGTATAGTAAACGCATGTGTTGAGCGTTTGTACGAGATTTAATGTCCATATTTTTAATGTGGCTCGTTTATTCTAACCTGCGTTGTAATAATATAAAATAAAATTTATCGTATGAACTAATTTATTTAAATATTTACATTTTTTATGTGAAATCATCATTATCCATTGGTCCAAGGCCGACTGCACAAACGTTCTCCAAACATCCCTGTCTCGAGCCAAATCTCTCCACTCCGAAACCTGCAATATATTCTGCCTCTTTCTTCACTATATCCTACCATCTCTTTCTTGGTTATCAAAATCTGAACACATTGATTAATTTATTTGATTGTTATAGTTGTTAGCAGCCGGCTTCACCATAAATACGCACAAAAACGAGTGTACTGTTAAAACTAAATTTTAAACAATGCAGAATATATATTTTGAACTCATCCTTGACTCGATGACTTCCTGTACAAGTGTTTGCACAGTTTGAATTACTGTTTGTACAGTTTTTACTGGGGTATTTTTCGAGTACATTTGTGTGTCCATGATATTATGTAGATCCTCATTATAATTTGTTTTTTTTTTTCACATAGATATGTGATGTCATTTGTAATACTCTGCCCTGAGTGCGAGTCAAGACTAGAATATTTTTCAAACGTTTTACATAAACCGGCAATTCCGTTACCGTAATACCGTTATTTTGGAAGTTCTCTATTAATTTTATCTTATTTGTATTTTAAATAATAAATATACAATCTTTTGTCGTCGAGTTTAGACTTACTTGTAAGTAGTGTTAATTTATAATCATTTAGCTCATTTTTTTTTATGTGCCGAGAATGCTTGGATTCTTAAAAAAAATCTAAGAATGACCAACTGATGTATGACATTGAGAGACTGTATCTAATATCCGTTTACTTTAAAGATACAGTTTTAAAAATAATAAAAAACACTGCTCTGATGATGCGTCTTAAACAAAGAGATATATTCTCTAAATAATTAAATTATGTTGATGTGTGGACCTGTTCCGCGTAATGTCGATACACACACTTCCCTAGAAATTAATGTCAATGTCATTTTTTGTCATTTGATGAATAGAATATCGCATAATGACGGCAACTCTTCCGTTCATCATCACTCGCCACATAAAAGTTTTAAACGCATCATTCAATCGCAACCTTGTCGGCACGGTACTATCAGACAAATATTTAATATTTATTTTGCCTCGGCATCTCTTAAGAACTACCGCACATCATTCATATTTTTGTTGTGAGACCGTTTTGTCGTAATGGTGAGGGCTATGACGGACGCAGACTAACTCTGTCTTAACGAAGATACGGTAGTATCGAAACCGATCGATGTTAAATTAATCAAAGTGGTTTGAACAAAGTTTCTTATTTTTTTTAAATTTTATAATTATGTCCAACCACAAAGGTAAAGCTGTAATCTTCAAAAATATAAACATACGTGTCAGGTAACTGTACAAAATTGGAGTGACTGACATATGATCAGAGCACAGGTGGCTGCGATTTGCATCATCAGTGTGCGTGGGATACCCAGCCCGACACAGATCAAACTGTCTTACTGCCGTTTAGTCCTCGGTGTGCGCTAGCTCTCGGTGAACGAAAATGAGACAGTTTTCTGATATGTTCAACATCGTGTAAATTAGGTTACGCCAAAAGTTCGCATGGTCTACTAAGATCGAGAATGGCCGCATTATTTGTCGCATTTTTCATAAATACGTACACGTTTTAAAATGTCTTCTTCGATCGACTATTCACCCAGCCCAATTTTAGATATGGCTAGATTATCCTAATAAAATACGACAAATATTATTACACTTCTGTGAACTGTGAATGAAGATTATTTAAGCAAAAAATGAAGGGTCCAGAATCAAAAGCAAACATGTTCACTTTATCTGTCTTGGAGTTAAATGCTTAAAACCATTGTACCCACAACTGTCACATTTGAACATGACCAATAACCACAGGTGACATGACCGAATACTGTCGTCTTATTGGCTAAAAATATATTTGGGTTCGAATTGATTATCTGTTTGGAACATATCTGCGATTTTATTTAAATTTTAAATGCGTTTTTATACGAAATTTAGTAATATTTGTCTAATTTCGATAGGCTAGTCTTGTAGACATTAATTTGCTTTATATTTGTACATACCATAAAAACTGTCTGATTTTGATTTTATACCTAAAAAATTAGAGTTATGTACGATACCCTGTGAGGCACGTTTAAATAATATAGATAGTCTCATATCTGCGTATAGGTTCTACGGAATTTTTGCAAATCGTGCATGCACGGGTCCGCGTTGTTAGAAATCGCGGTTAGATCATTCTAAAATGTTTGTCAAGGCCCGCAAAGTTGGCGGTAGCGGTCCCCCGTGGTACAACTTATCGAACTGTGGAAACAAATTTCTATAACGCTAAATTTACGATAATAAATTTGCGAAACAGTGATTCGTCGCTCCCAGCAGAATATGTCATTTTATAGTTTTCGTAAAGTTAATGTATTGTATTTACTATTTAGTTAGTATTATTCCCAAATGAAATCTGCTGTCAAAAGTTTGATAGAGGATTTGATTGTACGATCTTATTTGCCTGTGGAGTCCGGAGTCTTCGGAAATCGACCGATTCTGACTAATTTTTTTAAGATGATGTTTTATTTAAATTAATTGATAATGTATGTGTCATGGGTACTTTATAATGTAACCAATGTGTACTCTTCTCATACAATCATCGATACCAGATGTATATCGAGTACATTCACGCAGGCGGCTATTTTTCGCCAATTATATAAAATTAAAAATCAATTAAATATTGAAGCTAATTCCGATCTGCAAGATTTAGAGACCAAATTGATATTCCTAAACTAAAATATACCGCGACCCAAAATCACTATATTTATCGAGGCATCAAATTTTTTAACAATTTCCCCATCACAATTAGACAAATTACAGACTACTATTGATTTGTATCTGAAGTAAAAAAATATGTACACAGACTAACTGAAACATAAATTCTCGTATGCTCTCCTTTTTATACACGAGTCTTACTCTCATAGAGAAGAAATAAATGTTAAAAGAAATGTGTATATATATATATATCCTACTCATTATTCTAAAAATGTATTATATTTTCTAATATTAAAATAAATTTAAAAATATCGCATTGTCTCGCTCTAGCGCATGCTGTTGAGGTGATCGGTGCTGTATTTGAGCAATGTGTGTGAAGAGTGTTTCTTTATTTGTCTTTCGCTCGCGCAAAAACGCTCGGGGTCGGATTGTGAGATGAGGTCGGAGTCGTTAGATTTTTAAACGACTCCGCAGCCCTGCTTGTTTCTCTCCCTTCGCGGTTCATCCTGACAGAATTATAATTTCACGATTTATCCTAATTATTTGTATTTGAGTTGAGCACTGTTGCGTCGAGTCAGAATTTAAATAGATATACACGCGATGTTGTGAAAGGCGTATGGTGTAACCAGTAGCGCTAACCCGACCCGATGGTTGGATATCGGGCACGTGATCTTATTCCCATATCATCTTCATGAATTTGTAATCGAAAACAAATGACGTTTTTTATTATCATTTTTCTCTTTCACACTTTGCTTTCATTCCTCCATTATTTCGTGTTCTTTCCTTTTCTTTCACACACCATCTTAAAAGATGAAACAAATTGCCTTTTGAGATTAGATTTCATGTCTTGTATAGTGTATATTGTATATTTTCAGCTTGTATTATGTAAAAGTATATATAAACCGGTCTGATTATCAATATTATATGTTTAGTATTAGTAAACAAAGAGATCGTGATTGGAAGGCGGAGGAAACTATAAATCAACTCAAATGTTGGCAAGAAGTAATAGTATTCTGCCTACTATGGATCTACCCAATATATTGTAACAAAACATAAACAATAGACTTTTATTTTCAAAGTTGCCTTGGCGTTCATTTTACTCTTTGAGCGCAATTGAAATTATTTGACTACTCAATATTGTTTATTTATATTAAGGGTACCAAAAAATAATGTCGTTTTTTTCAAATAAAAGATTTGAATGCTTATTTTTTTTTTTAATTTCCGCCGCTAAACGATCCAGTTGTTCACAATACAATTGTGCATTTATCGTTTGTCCAGATTTGAGAGCTTCAAAGTGAATAATGCCCTTACAGTCCCGCCAAACAGATAAAATGATTTTTTTTCGTTGTGAGGCCGGGCTCAGCGGTGGGTTTCGCTGCCTGACCTTTCGAAAGCCATTGCTTTCGCTGCAGCTATCAAATGTTGTAAAAATGGCATTTCTGATTTCATTTCCAAAAGTTGTTCACGTGCGTCTATTCGATTACCTATGCGTTTTTCGCTAAGTTCGTGCGGTATTCATTTTCCTTGTCTCTAGACCTTGCCGATTTTTTTTTAAATGCAGTTGAACGCTTGACCATCAGTATCCCAGTTTGTCCGCGATTTTGTCAATAGATAAAGTTCGATTGTTTTCGATTTGGGCAGCCAGTTCATACTGGTCATTCACTTTAATAGGTCTTCCACTTCCAGGGCTATTTTTTTAATCAAAATTTTCTGACTTAAATTTTGTGAACCATCTTTAAACATCCAAAACGTCTCCCAGTACATCACAAATATTTTTTAGTGGCACTTATTGCTCTCTTATCTTCAAGAAATGATATAACATCAAATTTCGAATAAATTCTTCGTTTGGTAAAAATTGATCTGTTGTAAATAGAGTTAAATTTCAGTTTTATAAATTAGAATTCACTCTCGAAATGTGCAGTCACCAGAATAACACAAAACACGTCGTATAGGGCGGCAGTCAAAACTGTTGAAAACGGTAAATGAAAAAAACGATTTTCTTTTTTGGTATACCTATTATATACCTATTATTGGCTTATATCTATACGGCTTCTTTGACCGTATGTAGTCCTCATCCTGGGAAATACCATGTTTTTCTCCTCTGAGGTGAGGTTCTGGTGTTTTTGGCATTGTAAAGGTAACCCCAAATGTCCTTGTAGTTGAATAAATCATTCATCAAATATTAATTAACACGCAATCTCCATTAATATATTATAATTTCAGCATGTAGTATACGCGAATTTATGTATTTAAAATTATCTTTTGTGTTTTGTAATGTCGTAAGGGGGTGGATCGAGTTAAGAGTCGGGTTCCGAGGGAGGGATGCTGTATGATGATCGACGACAAAAATATTATTTTTTACGTAACATTTACTCTTTTGTCAGTCAAAGAACAGATCGAGTGCTTCCTTCAATATTAAATTAATATTTTAAAATGAGGATGAGCGAAATTCTAGAACGTTATAATAATTAATGGCTTCTTCGTTTTTAATAGCTCGCTAATAATTTTCGATTGCAAGAAAATAATTTTTAAATTCAATTCATTTGTGGAATGTGATTTATTAACTATTATCGCATTGGTGATAAATCTATCGGCGTCAGCAGAATTAAACTAAATCTAACCGTGTTAGTAAATCATCGAGTCAAGGGGAAATTATGAATTATTTTAATATATCAGGGATTCCGGTTCAGTTTGCAGTTATTATGAATCCCAAGATTGGAACATTTAATTTAGATACTTTCGGGATTGAATTTTTTGTCAATTTTGTATTTATTAATCTGTTATAAGTACAATTTTTTTTTTGTTCTACACTTCTCTAAAAAGCATGTACTTGTGCAAAGAAGTGGAGTGTATGTTAATAATAATTGTTTACAATAACTAGCTTATAATAAAATATAATAAATTAATAGTAATGATATAAAAATATTTTAAGTTTCAGTGTGCAAATTTAAACCTAGTACGATTTTCAGTATTAAAATTTTATTTGAATTACTATATATATTAGACAATACAATTCTTAGAATATCGAGTTGATATGTGTATAGTTTATGTAAAAATCGAGACTCATTTGGAAACACCTGTGAATACCATACTCTAGGCCAGTGTATGACTGCGGCTAAAATTATCTACGCAGAAACGCATTTGAACGGGGGGTGTCGCCTAGTCCAATATGACGATTATTATCGATTATTCACCGCTTGGCTCGCAAGAGAGTCAGACTATGTTGTTGTATCAGATCGCTTTTTAATATATTCAACCCATGCGCGTAGCAGAAATCCCGGACGCATTCTTACAGTGGCCATACTCTACATGCGTTGCTAATACTTCGGGCATGTTATTCATAATTTATAAAATTGTTTCACAATCAAATGATTTTTACGTTTTTTTTTTGTTTGCTCAAAAATTCCTCATTCACTTAAGTATCTAACATAAATTATACCCATTTGTTCTTTTTGACCTTTTTTTATAGGCGTAACACTAATGAGCAATTAGCATTTTCTAATCCCGGGATTATCAAAATCGAATCCCAGAACCCCGGAATCGCGATTTTGGCTCGGCATTGGTTTCACTACTCCCTAGGGAGTGTAATCATTTCGAGGCTCATCAATCTTTTTTTTAACATTGCTAAGCTTTTCCCAGAGTAATACATTTTTATTAAATTTTTACGAGACATTGTCCTCCATTTGACTTTTTGTACTCATTACGACTATAACAATGAACTGTCTCGGGGCCAAATTACACAATCAATCTTCTGAATCGGATCCGCCTTTCGTTAGGCTGTAAAAAAGTCAAAAGATGAAACTGCTTGAACTTCTTCTTTATCGCCATTTACGGATAATTATAAAACACGGTTACAAAAAACGTTTTTTTTTTTAAATCGTTACATGTCTTAGAAATATGTATCGTACCACCCCTGCGTATAATATGTTTTCTGGTTCGAAAATGTATTAATAAATTCAAATCAATTATTAGTATAAAAATAAAAATCTCTTCAGAGACGTGCAAATTAACGTTTACAAATATCTTAAGCTCTTAATAATAATTATTAAGCGTATTACAAAGTTTACCAATGTAACCATTGTTCAAACAAAATTTAATATATTAGTATTAAAATTTTATGTAAATAGTGTAATAATATATAGTTTAAATTTGTATTTTGATGCTCAAAAATCAACAAATCATTTGCACAACACTTTTGCTTACCCGAAAACATCAGGAAAATTTATGATAATAAATAAATAATTAAAGATGAACATGTACCCCGGAACTTATAATATTTTTATATCATTATTGCTATTAATATACATTCCACTTCTCTTCACCAGTATATGCTTTTTATAGAAGTGTAAAATAGAAAAATAAAAATTGTATTGTATCATTGTACTTATAACAGATTAATAAATAAATAAAATATGAAATAAATGCATTTCAACTCTTAACGCAAAAAAAATAACATTATACATATACTTATATGACAATTTGACACCACAGTCTAATGGGGGAATAGAAAAATGGTAGAGCTCTCGCTCAGCATGTAAAGGGTAGTGGGATCAATACTCGGCACCTTTAAAATTGCTTTGATTTCAAAAAGGTTTTGGAAGCGCCTGGAATCTATCCCAGTATCGGTAATTCTGAAAATAAAATGCACAAATAAAAATGTAGCTCTGTCTCAGGGAAACGATAGTTAATGAAAAAGAATCAATCAAATGCAAAAACGAAAGTGGCCTTTTTTTATTTTAAATTCAATTATTATTTTTGTAATTCATGTCGTCCATCTTATGTTTGTGCATTTGTGTAAACCGTTATGCTGACTTGTTTTCTCTTTGTTTGTTTCAGGAATAAAATGTCCAGTTTGCAGCAAATTTGTCTTGCCGGACGACATAGAATGCCATCTAGTGATGTGCCTAACCAAACCTAGACTTTCATATAACGGTGAGTTACAATTAATCTATTTATTTGTTTTTAGTCAGTAATACACCAGTCAATTTATTTTTATATATTATTTATAATTAGATTATTTATTTATATTTGTATTAGAATGCGACACTCTTTCGTCCTGATATACCATTCTTGCCTTGTTCACTTTTAAACTTCATCTTCTCTCATGCACCCTCGTGCTCTTCGTGTTCATGCCGACCGCCAAGGTCTACCTGATGATACTAGGTGTTTCACGGATGTTCTCTATTCGTGTCGTCTTCAATAGTCGCCAATATTTTACTTTACCATCCCCTCCTCACTTATACGTTCTACATGCCCAAACTATTTATTTCTCATACTTACCATCCCTAAATATAATTTCCCAAACACTCAATTTCATTATTGCTCACAATCGCAATCTAACTCGCTCCAGGCAATCATACTTTTATCTACCTCAAACACAGTCACTTTTGATTTGCTAATATTCATCAAATGCTCACTTACTGTACACATATCAGAGACCCTAGTCACCAGATACTGTAGATCAACACTGCACCATCTGCGTATAGTAGCAGCATACAATCAGATTCAGCCTATTCTTGTTGCTACTTCCGATCTCGTCAATTCTTTAATACAATTATCCCTGTACAACTCAATTAAGCTTCCTTCATAATACGATGAATTTTCCTGCATAAATCCATCTTGTACCCAGACAATACCTTTTATAACTTTTCTCTTATCACTCTAGCCTCTTGCATAAATATAGGTTTCTGTAAGTTTGTGTGCATTGTCCATCCTCAATTTAGATTAGTCGACTTCTCGCTTACTAGCAAATTTTTATTGATTTTACTCTTTGATCTAGGAAATAAACCTAAAATGACCAAATGAACATTTTTTTCAGTGCGTTGTGATATTTTTTGTATTTTGAAATTTGATCAAATTCAAATCTATCAATCAACATCAAATCAAATTCACTGCCGACAATTCACCGCCTATAATTCACTGCTTATACCACAATGAATTGCCTCGCCAGAATTGTGGGCACTAGTCTTTTTAAATTTTAAAAATCTACTTTTCTCTAATAATTGCATTTCATTTGTTTATTTTTTCACATTTCAGAGGACATCTTGAACGATTCAAAAGGCGAATGTGTGATATGTCTTGAAGAGCTCTGCGTCGGAGACACCATCGCTCGCCTGCCATGCCTCTGCATTTATCACAAGGGGTTAGTACATTTCGTTATTAGCTTACGCCATAGTCATTTCTTTAAAAATCTTAAACGGTTCATATTAAATATACAATGGAACCCCCGCCATTCTCCCGTTCGTTAATTTAGCATATCAATTGTACAAGCTCCGTAAAACATTGTATTATTTTATTGATATTATTAGTTATTTATAAATATATTCATTGAAAATAAATATAATTGTTCAAAAAAGATTAAGTAATTCAACTGAGGTTAAACAGAAAGCAGTGAGAATGACAGTTGATCTGAAAAAATAGCTCACTGCAAAGCTTGAAAGTAGAATTTGTGTCCGTGACTTAGTCACTCGATCAGAAAGGTTTAAATAAATAATTATCTGGAGGTCTGAAACGGACTGGTCCAGCTTACATTATTTCTTTGTCAAAAAATCGACTTTGCATTTGTACAAATCTCAATTCAACGAAACGAATTGAGACGTTCCATTATATTTTTAAAACTTTCTTTATGTGTTCATAAAAAGTTTCAGGTTATGTTAAATTGGCTTTCGAAATATGTATCTGCTTATTTTTAATTAAATTTATTACTTACATAAATATTATACCTCACTTTTATACCTACCTTTAACTTATTATATAAAACTAAAATTACAATACTCGCCAATTTAAAGGTGACAATTGATTTCCCTATCGAGTTGCGTAATTTTGTAAAAAAAATTAAGTTGTGATTAGCCTTATGATCTGTCTGTATTTTTAAACCTATTAATAATAAAAAATGTGCTTAAATAGAATTACATTTACAATTAAAGTATTTTTATACAAATTTCAAAAGTAATAAATGTCTACAGTTAATTCAAATACACTAGATAAAAATAATACAATACATCTATTAATTCAAATCCATTTCATTGATTGACCTTACTGCATTAAGTGTTTCATTTATTTGAAAATGTTTATCAAATGCAAATGGAAAGGAGCAAATTATTATACGAAGACAATCAATTATGCAGATGACTGGTCATGAAAAAATGTAAAAAAATTAATTGTATTACCAGGCTGCATAAAAATGATATTTTATGAGCTTAATTCGTTCCTCAAGAAGATAAAATAATTATTATAACACAGGAGCCTTAGAGCCTCAATGCACTATTCTGTGGACTCTTAATTATATATCACATTATTTCAACAAAACTATCAGGTCCAATGGCTTTCATGCTAGGAATCACTTTTTTTATATGTAATAACTAATGTTAAAATAAGACAGTGTTGCTAATGAAACTGAATTTTTCCTGTGTTTACTGCCCGAGTATCTAATATCTGTACAATAATATTTTTTAGGGAAATGAGATAGAATAATGATAAAGGAGCTATGGAATGATATATACATATGTATGTTTGTGGTTGCGTTGTGTTTTCATTTTCTAAGACTACTATTTCTCATTTCAGATGTATAGACCAATGGTTTGAAGTGAACCGATCGTGTCCAGAGCACCCGGGTGACTAGTAGGCCAGTGGACTAGTGGACTAGTGGACTAGTGGTGTCTAGTGAACACTAAATGACTGCAATCAAATATAAAATAATACTATAGTGATACATAAGGAGCGGAGAGCTGGCCTCTGCCCACTGGAAGTGAAGCTGCGGCTCCTTCAGAATGAGTGAACCACCAGCTCTTGTGATCTCGTACAGTTCACGGTGTAGTGATCTCGTGCCACTTCACCATTCCGCCACTGCTGCGTCTTCACTTATTTTGAATGTGCCAATGTTTGCCATGTAATATTAGTAATACTTTTTTATTTGGACTGAAGACTGTCCTGAATGTAAATATTGAAGAGTCGCGGAACCCGATGATGCAAAATAATATTGTTTTACCATTGACAAAAAATGTTTTATGTGAATTTTGAAATATTATGATTTTAGTGAATTGTTAACCAACGTTTTATGTGTAAGTATTTTGCAAAAGTTTACATGCTTACTATTCGGTTATCGTAGTCGTAAATAATAATCATCACGCAGTCTGGTCGGAATGGATTGCCCGGAATGAGTTCAACGCATAATATTATATTTTTTGGGCTAGACTAAATATTTTTGATACTTTCATATCAAAATATAAAGAAAAATCTGTATCTGGCTACTGCACACATCTGACGGGATAAAAATAACAAAAATTGGTCATCTTCCTAAAAGCGTTCTCAGAGATTACTTTGTACAATGAATATTAATACTTTCTTGTTACTTATTAATATTATATGTTAAATGATACAGTGTCATAATTCGATTCACTGCAATGCTGCCATTCTTCTACCGTCAGGCTATAATATCTCCATATTAAATTGTCGGTCAAAGACCACTATGTTAGTTTTTTTACCAAACATAAATTATAATAAATATTGACATCCAAATATTGACCATCGGCTTGCAGTTGTACATTGTAAAATGCTATTTTTGTTCTGTGTATCTGTAATAATGTTTTATTCAGCCAGCTACTCGGACAGAGAGTTTGTTAACAAGATAGATCTGTGATTTGCTGAAATGGCGGCTGATTTATATTCTTATCACGGTGCTAGACGAGGCACGGAGTGAGAACTTTTTATTTTATTCTCTCATCAGTGTCTCTCTGATTACGAGTGTGTTTTGTAAATGGGAAATTATTAGAAATAATCTATAGGGACAACTATTATCCATTTTACTTTATATTTTATTATATGACATGCATTATGTAAATATGTAACTATCATAAAATTTCTCTGATAAATAAAAAAATGATGTTTTTAAATGTCCTACTCTTATTTTAAAACCTTTCCCCTTTACAGCGATTGCCAGAAATCTTTGAATGATGACAACTTTATATTTACAGCACTATTCTTCCCAGCTTAGGTTGTCAGTCACACATAGTGAATGCAATGCTGGCATTTTGGGATTCGGTTTTGTCGATTCCGGGACCAGGATTATAAAATAATCAACTTGCTCATTTACAATGTTACATTTCTAAAAGAGGCCTGAAAGATCAAGTAGGTTGATTTATGTAAGAAATTTATATTTAACGTATGTAAGGAATCTTTGAACAAGAAATAATAATAAGATTTTTAATGAAAACACATTTTTGTCGTGAAGTTGCAATTTTAGAACACAGTGTCAAAAATTTGTTTTGAGTTAAGAAAAAATTTAATTTGGGATATTCTATAGTCGCATTTATCAAAATTATTATATCACACACAGTCTACTTGTCTTCAAGGACTTAAAATAAAGTAAGAGTTACCTAACTCTAAACACTTATAATAATCGCTCATGTGAATCGCTGTAAAAATAATGTCAAACATAATTGTATAAAAAAAAAATCTGCGTCTGCGAGAATTATTGAGAACACAAAATAAGAAAATGATAATTTTAATTTTGAAAGAAATTAACATGGTAAACCTATATAACATAAAAATACATTTTTTAAACTTAGGAACTTTCCAGTCACATAAAAATAAAAACAATGTTTTTGATCAGATAAAGGTGCAGTAATAATGTTTACTACAAAATTATGGTTTTTTTATACTTATATCACAAAATTTGCCTTAAAAATGGTGCATTAGAAAATTTCATTTGTCTGTGAGTGGACTGTAATGTATAAGAATGTTATGGATATTTCGTATTTTTGTAGACCTCAATGCAGAATTTTTTTTTATATAATTATGTTTTACATTATTTTTTTTGTCATTTACATGAGTGATTATTATAAGAGTGTTCAGAGTTAGCTAACTATTACTTTATTTTAAGTCCTTGAAGACTAGTGGACTGTGCGTGATACATTAATTTTGGTAAATGAAACTATAGAATATCCTAAATTAATTTTTTTCATAACTCAAAACAAATTTTTGACATTATTATAACTTAAACTCAATAACTGTGGGTGTGTGCTGAAACCAGATCAATATAGCCAGGTATATCTTCTTTCTTACATCCCTGTATATCAAAAACAAAAAGATAATGTAAACGTATAGCATATTAAAAGGTGAAATAAATTATGTCTTGACATAAGAAAAATGTTTGCATTGGGGTGGGGAACAATGGATTAAAATAATACTTTAAAAAGAAAGATAATCGCCAACTGAGAAGAATTTATGAAAACATTTTATATAATTGAGTAAGAAACGACGATGGAAATAATTTAATGTTGTAATGAGCGCAAGTATTAAAGAAATTTTGCATTATAATGAGAGATTGGGATTTTAGGGGGGCGTGTCAAACCTGGTGCGTGTAGAATACACCTTGTAGGAAACCGATATCAGAAGCCTTAAATACTGAATTGAATTCGAGATAACATGACACAACGCCCCAGAAAAAAAAATATATGAAGATTTCTTTTTTCCAGTTTGATATTTCGAGTACTCTACATGCTGTTAGAACACCTAATCTACTACTACAAATGCATCAGCGCTATGAAACTATGCGCTATGCTTTGAAACTTTTACTAACTACCTTATTATTGTAAACATCATAAGTGTTTTATACTAATATCTACAAACATGAATTAGAAGGGTCAAAATGTGTAACATAAAACCATCTAAACATTATATGTACTGTGATTTAAAAAGAAATAATAATCAAGGCGTGGACACTTTATATACAGTGCCGCCTTATTCTAACATAATACTTAAAGGTAACTAAGATAAATTAAATTATTCTTTAACATAAATTTTATTTTTACAAGTCGATTTTTGAAAATTCATTTGACGCTGTCCACCTGTCAGTATCTCAGTCCAGTGGATCGAGTGCGTTCTTCTGCTTCAGGCAATTCTAGGCGGTCAATGTTTGTAACCAAAAGGTATAAGACTAATATCGAGCTTTCAGATGAGAGAATTATTGGAATGGAATGATGCAAGATTTATGGAACTAACAATATGTGATCATGTTGGCTTTGTGCCAGCAGTGTAATTTAATTAAATTTGTTTTGGATGGAGTTTTAAATTTGATTTTAATAGCTTTGTTTTTAATTACTTGTAATTGAGTATATTTTATTTTATTGTAAGGCAGACAATGCATATGTGATAGTAGGTAAAGTCAGTAAAAGACAATGGTATATCTGTGGTTTAGCACACTCAAAAGCATAGAATAAATATATTTCTAATCAAGGTCTATAGAACAAAGATTCGTTATATTCTGAATACACAATGATTTTATTATAAAATCAGAACAACATTGGAACAATTGTTAATTGATTGTAGTATTGATGAAGAATTGCATATCTTAAAAATATAATTCTAGCTTAAAAAGGAATTGTTCGCACATCTATCTTTGAATTAAAAGAGCTGTCATGTGGACCCAGTGAGTCCAGAACTTCGATAGTGTCATGTTTAGCATTTGATATTTATAATGAAATTATAATATATATAATCTTTTTTCCACGGTTCCATGTCTTAAATGCGAAGTTGTCTAATTTTTTTTTACATATAAATGACTCGCGCCTACGATACTCACAATCTATCAAACTAGCGTTAGTGATTTGTCTTTCATAGGCGTATTGCTAGTATTTTGAATTAAGAGAGCTATCACATGGACCCAGTTGCGGATAAAATCCGTATAGTGCGTGCAAAGCCTAAAATCGAATTTTGAAATCTGTTCGTGGCTCTCATAGAGCTGGAGTTGTGAAAATTGCGCACTTGGTACCTAACCATCGCACGTTACCCATAGACATGTCTATGATGTTACCGATCACCACAGATAAGACAATATACCATACATTATCTATGACATTATGTCACTTATCTATGCATGTCACATATAAAATGGCTGCTTGTTTTGGATACCGCTAGTATGGGTGAATCTTCGGATTTATTGTTCTTTGATACCTTTTCACACGAATCTAGTGAGGTAAGTTAATTCAATGTTGTTTATTTTCTGTATTTGACGTTTATTACATATGAATTATTTCATTTGTACAATTTCTTGACACCTGTCAGTTCTCATTCCATCGAGATGCTTTTCATTTTATATTTCAATATTGGTGATACCAATATTATTTTTTTTGTAAGTTTTATTATTTAACACTGTAGAATATTGAAGTTAACACATTTTCAAATAAAATCGTCAGTTTGCAGTTTCATTCATTTAGGGGTTCATTCACAGTACAGACTGATTGGATAGGTTGTAACACAAAATCGCATACTCTTTAGTAAATAATATAATATCAATATTGCTGGTTTTCGTCGCTTCATGTTTAATTTCCTGATTCTTGCTGATCTTAGCATGTTCTTCATTTATGTTTGTCCCGAACACCATCTTAATGTGTTTGAAGGAAAGCCTTTACTTTCTGCTTCTGTGTGCTTTTCGGGGCATTCAGACTTCGCTTTTACAGTCATACCTCGTTATTCGATGCTCCGTTAATCAACGTTATGTCGTAACCCGCTATTCGATTTCAACGTGTGCGCGCACACTAATTTCGAGGTTATGCACTCAGTCTGCGTCACACGATTGGGTTGGCTTGACATATGTTCTATTGAGTTAATATCAACATTATTTATATGGCATTCAACATTAAAGTAGCAAAGAGGCCTAGAATTGTGGTAATTGTGCTTAGAAGTTATTTGTGCATACGTATATATATTTGTGTGTGTGTGTGTGTGTAAGGTGTATTGCTGTTAAGCTATTAAGCCCTTTACAATCCATTATATGTAAATAACTCTTAATTAATAAACCTATTTTTTATAATATACAAAATTTGATAAATTATGTACATATATTGGTTCATTAATTGACAACATTTGGTGGAACCAATTAGCGACAATTAATGGGGCATGCTCTGCTTTATTTGTTGCCTCTGGTAATCATTACATTAATCGTTGAGTTTTTTTGACTCCTTCAGATTCAGATGTTTTCCTTGACATATTCTGTTTGTCCTCTATATTGATTCCTTCTTCCATGGTGGGTAGCGGCGAGAATCCACATGTAGGTATTATTTTATATGTTCTGTCTTTGAGTAGAATTTATGTCCGAGATGTCTATCTGAATTCATTTCCACATCAAAAGAAGGTAGTTTGTTTTCCTTCTCTCCCATGGTTAACTTTAGTGTGTTAAAGTGCTCAAGAATGTGGTCCATATGAGCAGATTATAATTACGTCATCAACGTAACTTCATCAAACCTTAAATTTAAGAGCTGTTTCTTTTAATTGCTCTGTTAAAGTTTGATCACAGGAGAAAGTGAAGTGCTTATAGCCAGACCTTCCACTTGTAAAGTAGTTATCATATAGATACCTTTCTAAATTTTTCATAGAAGGCTCATGTCTTGCATATTTGTAAAACGGGATATCGCAAAGTCTGCTGAATCCTTTGTCCACGACAATGTTTTTTGTCTGTAGTTATAAAAGAGCTGCCAATGCTATGACAGCTTGTATGTCATTATTGGTCTTAGTGGTACTCCTGAAATTTTAGAAGACGGTATGTCGCCAATGTTTTCAATGCTTGGAGAAATAGTTTATAGAGGCTGTGACCAGCGCAGTGGTTTTTCTGACAATTTTTGTTAGTCAGTTGGATTCTTTTTAATCCTCACATTTAATAGTCACTTTGGTCCATAACAATGTAGCAATCCCTTTATTCACAGGATATTATTGTTTGCATGAAGACTATTTAAAAATTGATATACAGTAAAATCCCATTTATTCGAAGTTGAGGGGACCGAAAATCAAGAAAAAAGTTTGAATAACAATTTACGGTAATGAATATAAAAATTTCAAAAATTTGATTTTTTTTTAAATACTAAGTGTTTTCATGGCAATGCAAAGTAATTATATACACCTATATCCACACATTTAAAAATAACAAACAAGTTGTCCAAATACAGTGTAAACAAATGACAATATTATTTTTAAAAAAACGTTGGCACGAAACATGAAAAAGTCTTAAGGAACGCAAATTCAAAATGTCTAACACATAAATATTAGAAAAAAACAAATAATTTTCTTTACATATAAAACGATGGCAATAAAATACAAGAAAATCTGAGAAACATTGACTACACATTCTTTAAAATGCCTTGACATTAAACTTAAATAGAAAGAGAAATGTCTATTAAAATGAACACAAATTAAATAATTTATAAAACACGGAAAAGTCTGAGGAACTCAACCGCGTATTAACGTTTGTACAACGGTATGTAAACAAAAATAATGATGGTAATAATACGGAACAGAAGATTGGCAAGCACTGACATTCGCAGCTAGCAACTGGGAGAACTCAGAGAACTGTGTTACCTATAAGGACGCAAAGATAATATTTGCTATCTTTTTCTAATGTAAAGAAAACGAGCGAGAAAAAAAGCATGCTTAAATTAGTGCGTCACTTAAGGAAGATAAAGATTTCAAATCATGGATGCACAAGACATTTGTCGTCTTTTCTAGTATACTGAGAGCGAGTGAGAAAACAAACAATGCAAATAAACTTTATGCGTCGTGGATCAGTATAGGGGCGGAACCACCCATTTAGATGGTCTTGGACTTTGGAGATGCACATCGCGTAGTTTTCCATATATATTTTCCAGATTACGGACATTTGATAAAAAAAATCAAATTAGGCGAAAAATAGATCTACAGAATCATCAGATAGGGTCCAAAAATAGCTTTGAATAATGATATTCGATTTATAAGTACAATATAGTATGAAAACTTTTCAGAGGGACCACATTCCACTCTAAAACTTCTACTTGTGGCAAATTTCGATATCTAAAAATACATCTGTAATAATACAATGACGTGATAATTAACAAAATATGGAAAATGTTAAGAAATGGATCAGATTAGAACTTGAGGAAGATGTCAAATACATAATTATTTTAGAACCCCTTTTTTTGTACACATTTATATTAGCTGCTAATTTAATTGATTTTGACAGTTGGTTATACAGTCTAGGAGCAATGTATGATGCATGTCTCTGTCCTATTTAAAGTAGTTCTTTCTTCTCATAGTAGGTTGGTTAGGTTACGCTGGTTCTCATAAGTAAGTGGATAGTCTAGAAAACTACTTCTCTATCCAGAAGTAACATTGTTAATAATTTTCATAGTTATTTTATTTATTTTGAATTGTAGGAATTGAATTTGGATCTCGTTCAATTTCCCAAACCGGTTTATGTGGCTGAAGTGCGAATCATCCCGTTGGGGGCCCGAGTGCAGGGGGACTTTCCAGGTGGGGTGAGGCTCGGGGCCACTAACCCGACTCAGTTCCACATTGACTTCTTTGTCAATGACCTGAGCAAGCCTGGGGCATCCACTTTTGAGACCCTCGGCAGTTTGGACTATTGCCAGAATGGAAGGATCCACATGGACTGTGAGGTTTCTGGAGACCAACCCAGAAAAATTCCCACTGATGGACTCGTCTTAAGAGGTATCTAATATCATTGTTTACTGGTGCTTAACTTTGTGTGAGTCGGATGCAGAGGAAATGAGCAGCTTTACTGGGTTTCCACTAGGTTTTACGGGTGGCTGATCCCCCCTCATATTAAACTCTTAAGCACTTTAACAATCATTTGTACATGACCATTGAAACAATACATATTTATTAAATGTAAATAACTGCATAGCTTTGTCAGTGCGGTGGTCTTGTTTCAGTGACACAGCGCTCATGATTTACGCAACACTAAATGTAATTCTGTAATTACATAATTTATCTATTTTTACAATATTTAAAAAAAACTTTAAATATTCAGAAATACAGATATAATTCATTCCTCTATTCTTATTAATTCATCGTTATTTTTGTTAGGGTGGTATTCCACAATAACACTGGCAGTATACGGCAGCATCACCAAGAGCATCGCTGATCCTGTCGGTGCTGTGGGAGAAACAGGGGTAGTCCGAGAGGTGGTTCCCCCTCCTCGCATCACTACTCCTCCCGCTCCTAGCTGGCCCGAACTGGGTCCCCCGGCAGAAGTTTATCCTCCTCCCAGCTATCCCCAGGAAGATTACGATCAGTCTGTGTATCCCTCTGAATATTATAATAGAGATGTGCCCAAAGACCCCCGGGCGTATCACCATTCCGGTGAAGGTGACGCTCACTGGGACAGGAGGGAAGATAAGGACAGAAGAGAAATCAGCAGAGACAGGGATAACGCCAGACCTAGAGATAAAGAAAGGGCGAGGCGTAGTCCCTCGGGGAGAGATGCGGGCCGTGCTCGATCTAGATCAATAGAGCGAATGCGAAGTAGAGAATCACCTCGCTATTCCCGATCAAGAAGCCGAGATAGAGATTATCCTTCCACCAGGACTGGTGCAAGAGATGACTCCTATAGAAGAGATGATTCCCGCAGTCCCGGCTATAGGGATAGGGAAAAAGATTGGGATCATTTGTCTTACAAGCGAGATGAATATCGGAGACATCGCCCATCATCTTATGATCGATCGAGAGCTGGCTCCTACGAAAAGAGGGGATCATCTTTTGAAAAGAGGGCACCTTCCTATGAAAGAAGAGCTCCATCTTATGAAAAACGAGCTCCTTCTTATGAAAAAAGAGGTTCCTCATATGAAAAGAGACTGTCTCCATATGAGAAGAGGGCCTCTTCATTTGAAAAGAGAGATTCATCGTACGAGAAAAGATATGACAAAAGAGCTCCGTCTTACGAGAGACTTAAGGACTTGGGATATGATCGGAGGTCTCGGTCACCCTGTAGAGAGGATCCCAGAAAGAGGCCGAGGACACCCCCGATAGATCTTCCACGAAGACCGCACACTCCTGAAGAGCTCAATGCATCTCTCGATGAAGTTCGTCTAAGCCCTGGATCATCTAATTCTGTTGTTTCTGATGAGTGTGTTATGGAGTACAGTCACAATGGTAAGCCTGTCAAGGCCAAGGATATTCCTCCTCACAAGGGCTATAAAAGTCATAAAGGAGATTCAGAAAAACTTCATCCAGCTGCTCACAAACAGCCCAACAATTATATTGATTCGCAGCATCCCAATATCCAAACTATCAAAGTTATCGATGGTCAATCATCCCCCGCTCAGAAGATCGGTACACCCTTAGACTCTCCTTGTCCGGTTCAAGATGACAATGTATCCGTTGAACAGTTTGAACCTATCCTGTCGGACGAGGACATCTGCGATGACCTGGACGGGCCCTTCGGGGACCTAGAGTATGACATGAGTGACTATTGCGGTGTGGATGATATATTAAAGTGCTACAACCCTTTCCGAGCAGAATGGCACAAGTACGTTGCCAACAATAAATCACCGGTGTACATGGCCCCTGATGTAGAGAACAAAAAACACGTCATGAACTCGACAGTGAGAGAGTTGTGTGCGTTGAATACAGACTTCCAAAAATTGGTCGAGATCATGGAAGATTACAAGAAGGCGGAAGATAAGTTTTTACCGGATAAATTTCCCCAACTCTCCACAGATGCTAAGGAAGAATGGGTGCACGTGTGTGAACAGTTACCTCTTCTGATAAACAACATTACAAATGAAAGTGATATTTTATTAAGAATTTTCAAAGAGGTGGACTCCAAAGACATGTCACCCGTGACCTTTCAAAGTGTTTTGAATTTCACATTAAATTTCTGCAGAGTGGGTTTAGACTATGAGCTTGCGCTGTCTCAAACGCAAGCCACTTATAAAATCAGGCATATTAAATGCGGTATTCGCTTGATAGAAGCTCTCTGCGCGCAGAAATATTCCGGAGATGTCGTGGTAATGTTACTGAAGAACAATGTTGATGTTTTCGCACGGCTTTTCGAATTGTACTCCAAAAATTATATGGCTCTCAGTATCAAGCTGATGATTCTCAAGGCTTTGGACTCTTGTTTAGCGTCGGAGCAAGCGATAGAACATTTCCTATGTCAGCATTTTTATCAGCAAGTGGACTCATCGATTGCCGATGACAAAATTAAAATTAGATTGGAGATTTCGCAACAATCTCAACTGAAAAATGGTTATCAAATATTAATTATTATGTTAAATAAGAATCCTTTGTCGAGGGTAAAGTTCGCTATTAATTCTTTGATCAATAAACTGAACATTTATGAATTGATGAAGAAGTTACGAGAGACGATCCTAAACCTCAGTAAAGTGTCGGAAAACTATGGTGAGAGCACGCAAGAGATTTCAGAGGCTGAAATAGAGCTTATTATTAATTCCTTAGAAGAGATCTTAAGCATATATAGAAACGGGTCTTTTGAATTATCGCAGCCTCGAAGATTTCTACCCGTCTCGGCCCAGTTTGAAATAAACAAAAGTTCAATGAACAGCGTTTTATTAGATTTTTTTCAAGTACACAAGCTTTTGGAAACATGTTTGTTTCTGTTGACTTGCCCGTTGACGTATAACTATCCGGTGATCACTAATCCCATTTATGAAATTATTTCTAACTTGGCAAACTGTCACGAAGGATTGATATATTTATTAGACAACATCAAGACGAGCGAGATGCTCTTCAAGTGTCTGTTGCAACCGTACACGCAACAGAGTGAAGAAGACCAAGCTATCATACTTCAGGATGTCGGAAGCTCTTCAACCCTCCAGCAGTTAGGCCTCGAAATGGCCCATAAACTCCAGGCCATGTATTATATTAATGCGATATTTGATATCCAATCGGCTAATCATGAAAACGAACCGGATATAGTTGAGAAACTTCACGGTCTCTATTGCTTAGGATTCGGATGTATTGGAAAACTAGCTTTAGCTAGCGTACTTAGCATGGGTGATAATATCCAGTGTCTCCTGAATGTGTTTGAGAAGGATATCCACATAAAGCAATCTGATAAAGATGACTCCAAGCCGAGCAAACAGAAGTCTCCCGCCAAAAACTATGCAGTTGATTTGACAGTCTCTACAGTTCAGTTTTCTTCTGATGTTAATTTTTTGAAGAAGTATGGGAGAAGAATATTAAATATCGCTAAAAAGTACGATATTTACGAACAAAGTATTGCTTCAAATTTACAAGAAGTGTTACCGTATTTAAAACCTCTAGAAAAGTCAAATATATTTTCATTTGACAATATTAATGATCTGGTAGATGTAATGAAAGCTTCCATCGAGCACGCCACGTCGGCTCCCGGGGATCTAATTACTTGTTTACGAATTCTGAGATACTTGGGAATTCCGGAATATGAACACAAAAGAATGCTTTTGAATGAAATTCCACGTTTAGAATATTTAGAATTAAAATACAAGTATATAATTCTTCAACTGTTTTCATTGGATGGAATATCTCATACTGTTTCCATTCTAGAAAAGTTGTGTAGCTATTTTGAACAACCGAGTTTACATACGGCTACTTTTGTTTCTGTCCACGGCCTGCACATAGCCAACGTAGTACTTCCCTGTCTGGAACTACTCAATAAAATGCTCACGTACGTGATCCAGTGTAGAAATACTAAATTTAAAGATTTAACAGCTATACCTGTGATTCTTCAAACATTTAATTTGATGCATTCATACGCAACTACTGCTGTAGGATATAAAATGGCGCAAAAGGCCTGCATGGAGGCCGTTGATACTCTGCTCAGCTATACTCAACCTATTGCAGAAGACGCTTCAGAAAATGAACTGATCCATAAGTCTTTGTGGACATTGTTATGCAGTGAGATAATCAAGTATATTCAAATTGCGCCGTACACTTTTATACCTGGTTTATTAATATTCTCAGAAATGCTACCACTGCCGTTACCTATTCAAACGAAGTTCACACTAAATGAAGGAGAATTATCCAACATGGTTAGCAACAGGAAGTTATGGTCCGGCCATCTGCACACTCTCTCTACGAATATTACAGAAATGATTCAGATCATATGCCTGTCTGCCTGTCAACCGGTCATTCAACTCCTGAGAAGAGTCTGTATCCAGTTGAGTGATTTAGCCTCAAATACTTCATTATGTGTGACGAGGGCGGTGCTGGATCTTCTTATAACGCAAGTTTTTGGTGACAATTCTACCGCAACGCAGCCCACAGAACCAGCCAATTATAACGTAGCTAGACTGTTAAACTTCCTGGCGTGTCTCGTGACTCATGCATCTATAAAGTGTACCTTAATTCACCTGATTCGTCAGACTTTTACAGTACCGAAATCTGAAGACCGCTATTGGTTAATTGTGCCTATTTTGTGCGGTATATTGACCACAATGAGTGAGTTACAATCCCATGTACAATCACAAGAGTGCGTCGTTAGTATCTTCAACAGTTTGTGTGACTCTGAAATCACGCTTCTTACACAAATTGACACAAATCCAATTGTGAAATCTGAAATTCACGAAGATACGTGTGACAGTGGGAAATTGACAATGACTTCGGAAGTGTATCTAGCGAACGCTTTGCCACTGAAAGAAACTATTACTTCTATAATTAACGCCACGTTTGATTACATCACTAGTGAAAATAGCTTGATAAATTTGATCGCATCAATAATGAGAATGTACTTCCTATTAACGGAACACGATTACGGATTTTATTATTTTAGATTGTGTTTAGAAAAGAATAAGCAGGTGTTTGTGCAGTTGTTTGCTAAAATTGTGAGCGGCTTGGGAAAAGAGTCACCCGAGTGTGTGACGACATTTTTGGAATTGTTAAGGATATTACAAAATTCGCCAGAGGAGTTGGAAGGAGCAGAAGGGATGCAGTTCTCTCCCAGGACTAGCTTCCTGACCATCCATGAGGTTGCAGATATAATTGGTTGGAACAAAAATGATAACCATCCAATAACGGATTTGGAGGTTTTCTTAAAGGTATGCTGAACAATATAATTGAGATTTTATTGAAGGTATGCTGAACAATATAATTGAGAGGAAATAGGGGCATTTGAAAATGTGTCCTTAATATTGGCATAAGATTGTGGTAAACCAGTGTGTACTAAAATATGTGTGAGGGATCTTTTAACTGCCAGATTAAGATTAATTAGGTGGTGTTGTAAACGTAATCCGATGCAGGTTATTATCATGTCTCGCCACCCATTTTACTTGTCTGTGAGGTAATCCTGTATATGTAAGGTATAGAATCAAAATCAGACTCGTCCAGTTTTTATGGTTTTTAATTTAAGTATGAACAAATGTAAAGCAAATTAATGTCTACAAGGTTAGCCTATTGAAGTTAGACAGATATTGCTGAATTTCATGCATTAAAAATTTGCTCATTACTTCAATTGCAGATATGTCCAATAGATAATTAATTCAAACCCAGATAAATATGTTTTCAGCCAATAAGACGATAGTATTTGGTCATGTGACCTGTGGTTACTGGTCGTGTTCAATATGATCCCAGATGTGACAGTTGTGGTACAATAGTTTTTTGCATTTTACTCGAAAACAGGTAAAGTGAATATGTCTGCTTTTGATTCTGGACCTCACATATCCTTCATATCCATTCAGATTAAGGTAAATAAAAAAACAAATAAATTCTTAGCAGTGATATATGTAATTCCTGTCAATTTTTTAACCCAGTTACAATAATACAGGGTCAATTGCATCCCTGATGACGTTGCGTAAGGATTTACAAAATATTGATTAGAGATTACACACATTACAGCATTCGCACACATTTCTGTTCTAACAAATGTTATAACTTTCAGTGATTTATAATGTGCTAATTTTAGAATCACAATGAAGAGGAGTTGCTGTCTCACGTACGTCAACTACTAACATCATTACGTGGAGTAAGTGCCCCCCCGTGTGTGTTGGAAGTCCCGCTGCCGCCCGCGCCTATATTGCCGCCTCCGGAGCCCCTCGCTACACAATTTGGAGGGCGCTTGTTATGGGCACAAGGTGATGCGCAAGATGAAAGATTGGGTTCTGCCTACTGGCTAGGCATGTCATTAAACCAGATTGAAGATGATACTGCCGAAGCTGAAATGGTAAATACTTTGTTGGTTTTCTAACTCGGATCCTTTTAAGCATTTTGTTCTGATCAGTGTAAGTATTAATATCAGTAGAAACATCCATAGTTCAGATCATTCAGACCTATTTTAACATGTAGAAATTTCAGCCTTCAGGGAATGGAATAATGTAATGGAGTAATGTTTAACATGTAGAAATTTCAGCCTCGGGATGGAAGTAAATCAAACTCGTATTCGGTGCTCATAGAAACATTTATGATGTGCATGGATATGACTACGTTGTTATGCTTTAACAACTTATTTTATCCACAGATACCGTGTGACCTGGGCGAGGTGAGCCGGCTGTACTTACCGGCCGGAACTGACCTGGCAGCCGAGGCAGAGCGTCTGCTGCATCTCCCTCCTGTACCCCCGCGGCCCCCGCAAGACTCGCAGCCGCTCTTCAGGACCAAGCGGTTACACGTTCCGAGGGATAAGCGGCCCTACGGTATGCCATTTTGTTACGTGAATAGTATTCGTAAGAGGAATCTTACATTTACATTGTACATACATAGATTATCATCTTGCGTGTCCTTACATACGTGTATACGTAGAATCCTTCACAAGGGCACGAAAATCATACATTTTATGATTTTAAATTTCCGAGTTTGATAGGATTGGTTTGTTAAAACCATAACAAAATATATAATGAAATTGACCATTTCCTAAATTGTTTCTTAATAGATTCATACGTATAATGTATTAAATTACTTTCTAAATCTTTAATTAGAAATGTAATCTGTAACCATATTCGAGAATGGTGAAATTATTTGACTCTACACAACACTTAAACAGCCTCGCCATAATTGTTCTAAATTTCATCTCATGGTCTAGTTTCTCCAGCCCGAGGACGCGGCGGAGTATCACAGACGACTACCCAGAGCACAGGCGTCTCGGCAGTGGGGGCCACTCCGCGCCCACCCATGGATGCCTTCCGCTCGCGCCCCCCCAACACTTCCCGGCCCCCGTCGCTGCACGTTGATGACTTCCTGGCCCTGGAGGGTTGCGGCGCTCAGCCAACGGGACCCACAGGATATAACAAGTTGCCTGTTTTACCCGCTCGGTGAGCACATAATTTTCAGATTTTAATATTGTGGATATTGGAAGGGGGTATTTAATAAATGCACATATTCTAGACAGGCTCATCACAAAACTCTCGCATATTAATCGGAAATAAATCAGGTTGCGTATTAAGGTCGCTTTCCTTCCATACATTGTACATTCTACTTACTAGACTCTGTAGTTCTTGTTCATTATTCACCATTAGTACTGCATCATCGGCGTACAATAAACAGCATACAATCAAATTGCCCATGTTTGCTCCTACATTCATACATTCCAGTTCTTTCACACAATTATCCATACACACGTAGCGTTGTATCATTCCCATCCACAAATTCTAATTTATGTTATAGCTGTACAATACTTTGTCATATGAAAGAGTCATTCTTGTTAAATTTAAATAATTTATTTTAGATTGTTCAGTGTATATTTAAAATCTAAGTGAGCATTATTTTGTAAATTTACAGTGGTCGCGGCATGCGTTCTCGTGGTGTGGCTATGCCCGACAGGGGTCGGTTTGCATCAGCGACGCCATCCAACACTTCGATGTACAATAACAGGTAAGTTTGATTTATAAATAAAGTGAAAAGTGTTCCAAGTTTTAATGAAGCTTAAGCACCTTGCCCTTGAAAGGCGTATTGGCGTAGGGTTCTATCTCTCACGTCTCCCAATAAAATATATTTTTTATAAATGTGAGAAAGAACGCAATATGTTTGTCCGAGTACCTCAGAGCCAGAATGCCTGAAGAGCAGTTATAAAGTTGGACTCAGACCTTAATGGTTTGTAGTTCCGACAGTATTTTAATGTCACGAGTACCTTTATTAACATTTGACACATAAAATTGTGTTTTGCAATGTTACATAATACACATAACCACACTTTACAAAGTCATAAAATTTGTAAAAGCAAATTTACAAAACCAGTGCTGAGAAAAAAAGTTTTCTTAACCCAATTAAGGCCAGTTTCGTTTTATATACAACAGTGCGCGAATATGTTAGAGAGCCCACATCGTTTATTCATGACAGCGCGTGGAAACGGCAGGAGCCCAGTTGTCATCTATATACGACAGTAAATAACGGGTGATAATACTGCGTATCACATTTTAAACCAACTTATTCTCTCCGTTAGCGATATCATACGGTAAAATTTACAGGTGACACTTATTTTTATGTTGCCAGATTTCTTTTGTACCCAAATGACTGGAATTTCATTTATATTTGAAAATTATCTCTCACACTCTCATATCGATGACACAGAACGCATTGTCACATGATTTTTACGCATTTATTTCTAAGTATCTAGAACTTTACAAAAGGAGTCACTTATACCTGTACCTATGTATTTCACGATATTTCTCGTTTTTGTTTGTAAGTAATTCAAGTGAATAAGATATTATTCTTTAGTTATTAAGCGTGTTTTACCATAAAAATACAGTGAGTTCACGTTCAAATCCGTGTTGGCCATTGCCGTTGCATGTTGTTAGTGCTATATCTATATTAGTCTGATGTGTGATGTTAAGTGCTAATATTTTTACTTTTACAAAATGGCGAAGGGTGACTTTTTCATTAGTGAAGATATTGCGGACTTTTTGACATTCCCAATTTGCTCGTTATTACCGCAGAGTCCGATTTGATCCTTATTTATGCAGATTTAGAACATTTTATTTACACTAATTTGCAGTCTGAGTTAAAACCAAAAGTAGTCATAGCGTAAACTGAGTAGTGTAGTTTTCAAGATGTGATAGATATAGGGTGTCCTGCGGAAAAATGTCAAGATTAAATTAAACCATCAGGGTGATGGTTTAATTTAATCTGGGTAAATGAGAGGGGTATTGTTCAACGCACATGATTTGCCAATCACAATGAGTCACTGGTCAGGAGCGCACCGCGTGTTCGCGGTTGAGCAATATTTAAAGTGCGCTTTTTGTACTCACTTTAATATTCGACTAGTAAGTGATGGGCCGAGAACGCAACGTATCTGGTGTTGGGTTTAAAAGTTCAGACAAGAAGGGGCAATGGTTAACCAAACTCCTCTGGGACCATCAATGTCAGCAGCGACGCCAGAACATGTGGCTCAAGTTCGACGTGAAATTATGCGCAATCCACGTAAATCGATAAGGAAGATTGCAACCTGTACTGGAATAAAAAATCAATAATGCACGTTATTTTGAAAAAGAAACTACAATTTCACCCATACAAACTGCAAATCGTGCAGTTTCTCAATGAAAATGACTATTCTTTACGTGAAACCTTAGCGAGAATGATGCTGGAACGTTTTGGAACAACATGAACGCTTGGAAACATTGTTTACTGACGAAGCACATTTTCATATCGATGAATATGTTAAACAGAACATGAGATACTGGTGCCCCAACAACCCAAGGGAACGCCATCAAAAACGTTTGCATTGTCCAAAAGCGACAGTATGGCGTGCAATTTCTGCCCGAGGTATAATTGGTCATTGCTGACGTGTATTTCCGAATGATCAACAAGTTTTTGGTACCGCAACTGCAGCTGTTTCCCGGGTTCAACAACAGAACACAATTTCAGCAAGACAGGGCCACTCCATACACAACTAGAGTTTCTATGGAGAAGCTGAGGGAAATTTTTCCCAATAAATTAATCAGCAAGTAAGGAGACATACTCTAGGCACCTTGGTCACCAGACCTTTCACCTTTTTTTTGTGTTTTAAGTCGACAGTTTACAGCAACAATCCTCGAACAATTCAGGCCCTACAAGAAAATATCTGCCGTGAAGTTGCTGGCCAACCAACGCTTTGCTCTCACATGTTCGCAAATTTAAGAGTCCGATTGCAAGAGTGTCTTGAGAGAAATGTATGGCATTTAGACGATATAGTTTATAAAATGTGAAATCCGCATCGTCAAACTCAATTTTGTGCAAATAACATATGAGAATAACATTGTAGTTTTTATTTTTTATTTAATATTAAACTTAATTTTCTACTAGACACCTTTTACAATGACAGTCATTAGTTATATTTACATCTTCATATTTTATAAACTGGCATTGAATACATGTGTGAATTATATGTATTTGATTATATTTGAATTGTTTAGGCGAGGCCGTGGCTCTTGGGGGATGGGTGGAGTGGGAGGAGTAGCATCGGAGGAATCCTCGTCACACTTTGGGAGGAATGCCTCCCAACACTTCCAGCCTCCAATGATGCAACACAACACTAATCAGTATTCTGGTAAAATAAATTGTATATATTTTTTTAAATAATGTTTTTAATATTTACTTTCTACTTAGTAATGACTGCATTAATTAATTGACTTTGTGGTGTAACATGCTTATTTTAATATTCGCTAAACTAAACTTGGTACTACACACATGTTGGGTTATACTGTCACTGCTATAGTTTCGAGAGGTGCAGTCATTTTCATCACCTGAAGACTACATTACGTTATATTACATTAAATTATATTTAAATCAAATGAAATAATTTTCAGGTAACGGTGGGTGGGGACGCGGCGGGCGTGGCGGTCGAGGACTGCGCCACACACGGCCGTCTTTCATGCGGTAACATCCGTTTCTCAACAGGATCAGGTTAATGCCTTGACCCTGTGCACCTGCATCGCTGAAGCAACTCACCTAACCACACTGCCCCCAAAGGATCTATTTCATACATTACATAAATTGTATTAATGGACCAGTATTCGTAGACAAATTTCAGACTGTTTCATAGATGTCACAAATTTACGTCAATATAAATGGATTTTAATTTTGATTATTTTTTAAATTTTAATCCAAGATTATTTGGTTGAACTCGTAGTTAAATAAAAATATGTATCTAAAAATACATGCAACGCTTAAGTGACATCTATAAAATCTACTCTGAATATCAGTGAAAATATCCCATGTTACGAGACTGCTTCTGCTGAAATCACAATAGTTATATTATTGAAAGGAGAACAGTAATGTGGTAGTTTACGCACTTGTCTAGCATACCACTATAAATAATGAACAAAAGGATGTTTCAGTGATTCGTCGTTAAATTTTCCGTAAAAAGTTGAACTCGGATTAATAACGATGTCCAAATTTTTGACAAATTGAGTGTTAGAAAATATTATGTTTTTTTTCTTTTCTTTTAGTTTGTAAGTGTGGTATTAAAAGTTTCATAAAAAAATGTTTGTAAGTAATCTGCAGTGAGTGGAAAGTGTCGTAATACGGAGACTGTTTCAACTCTTTTGTAATAAATTGTGTTTCGACAAAATTATGATAATTTAGTTTTTGACAAAGGCACAAACTGATCAATCGACCGTGTTTTAGATTGTTTAACGCACCGACTACATATTAACGATTTTTGTTTCTCCGTCTCTTCTGAAGACGTGACTAAGGTAACAAAGGTGTATTAGTGATCCTGGCACCTATTATATAATAAATAATGTGGTGACCACTTTTCACATTAAGTCAGAATAGTTGCTAAATGTTACATTATGTAAGGTGTCGTAATATTAGTTGGTACATCTTGTTAGTATTAAATGTTTGTATATTTGGATACTTCAAGTAAATAATTGGATTAAAGTTTTGTTTTAGCGCTGATTCATATATATGTAATTAAAAATGAAATTATTATTAATAAATCTGAATTGATGACTGTATCTGTGTTGTGCACTGCCCTTTGTGAGAAATGCCCGCATCGAGTTATTAGGATTTCTCCTGTCACATTATTCTCCCCGAAACAAATTTGTCAATTTATTACAAGTTATGTATTTAAACAATTCCGTTTTCATGATACGTGGTTTATTTAAAATTGTACTTTTATTATAACCCATTATATTCTCAGTTCGTTAATATTCATAATTAATGCTAATTAGCAATGTTCCTTCGACTTTTTAGAGGATGTATGCAAAAAACATTTAAGGTCTAATGCTTTAATTTGTACGCTGGGAGAGAAATTAAGCAATACCTTACATTACTAGTATTAGACAATTTATTTGAGTTTGTATATACACAAAGTATTATGTTATAAGATGCGCATTGTGTGTACGAGCACATTGTTTACAGAGGCGACATTGTTAATGAAATTCTGCGTTGAAACTAGTTCGAGCGATCAATGAAGGGAGTGAGAAGGTTCTCGATAATTGAATGTCATTGTACAGTATATTTTTGAAGGTTATAAAATTTTTACTGCGAATATACAGGCGTGCCTCGAATAATGACAATTTGGTCAATGGCAACTTGCTGCCGTAGCTCTCTTTAGTGGATCTACTCGCTTTAGTGGCAAGGATGCGTTGCGATTACATTAAGTGAATAATAATGACAGAATTTAAACCACTGTGCTATTTTTACATCAACAGGTTTCAATACTAATGTATCTTCGTCAGAACTAGCATACAACATAGAATTCTATTACATTAGACTATTAAGTGTCCGGTGATTAACATGCTTACTATTTTTCTCAAAATGAGGTCTGCAGTGTTTATCCAAATTACGAGTCCATTATTTTCATTAGTTGTAGCAGATTGTACATGACGATTGTAATGTTGTACATGTACCGATAAGTGAAAAAAAAGACCTTATAGTGGGCTATTCTCAGTTAATGGTCCTTACCTGTATCCTAAGAGCTCTTTTTTATGAGTCATGCCTGTATGAGAAGTATATCTATTTAAAATGTATAATTAGGGATATCCAAAAAAAGATAATTTTTTTAAAAGAAATTCATATTAAAAACATTATTCTATGTCGATAAATGTGATCTTCCTACATCGTTTAAGCAAGTTTTTTATTTTTTATTTAAAAATTTGACGCAAAATACTCTGTTAGGGACGTTTTTACTTCACTAACGTTATTAAATGCTGCATAGATCAAAACAAATAATAATCAGATGGTGCTAGATCGGAGATATGCGGAGGGCGATCCACAATTTTCCATCCTAGTGTGTTAATTTATTTTTACTTGATATTCGCTCTATGAGAATGAGCATTGTCATGTTGCAAAAAGATTGTATTTCGATTTACTAAAGCAGGTCTTTTTGCTTTCAACGATTGATGCAGTCGATCCAGCTGTTCACAGTGTTTCTCTGCCATTAATGTCTCACCTGATTTAAGTAATTTAAAATTAATTATTCCACGAATGTCCTACCACACACACACAATAGGACTTTTTAAAGTATGGCTCGGTTATGAGGATTGTGCTTGCTGCCTATTTCAACAAAAATACATGCAGTCGAGCCGGGGTAAGCAAGTCACAGCGCTGACTGACAAAAATAACTGTTTTTTGGGTACCCCTAATACATACATACATGCAATCTTTTTGTTTTCTGTCATTTATACCCTTTGTATTTTGACATTTTGTAATTATCAATTGTAATATTAATTTTTAATAAATAAAAATTGTCATTATCTGCAATGTTTTCTAGCACTTGAGGTTATATTAACAATTATTGTTTTGCTTTGCCTAAATAAATATGTTGTATTACAGTTTTACAATTGGCCCGGTATTGTTTCTTCGTGAGTAGACCTTATTTTTAATTTTATTGTATTGTCAACATTAACTGGTTTATTGTGCTGCAATTTAATCACAAATAGTAGTACACAATGAAGTCCTGGTACCGATACTGATGTATGGAAGTGAGGCCTGGAGCTGGCAGAACAGGAACGAAAGTAGACTGAATGCAGTGCAAATGAGATCACTTAGGCGTATATGTGGCAGATCCATTTATAACAGAGTAAAGAATGAAGAAATAAGGATAGAATGTAAAGCTGATCTTAGTATAGTGAGTAAGATTAAGAAAGATCACTTAGATGGTTTGGTCATATGAAACGGATGAATGAGGAGAGAATGGTAAGGAAAATATATAACACAAGTGTTGACGGCACCAGAAATAGAGGACGTCTGCGGAGAACTTGGCACGACCAGGTAAACCAGATACTGGAGGATGGTCCTGTTGGAAGCCTCAATAATTGGCGAGCTTGTATGAGAAGATGTATGAATGTGGATGAGACGAGAACTGTGTGTCAGGACAGAAGAGTTTGGCACTCTATCGTCTCTGCCTACCCCCGCCGGAAAACGGCGTGATGGTAAGTTAGTTAGTTTTTCCTTCTAAAGTCTTATTTTTATTTAAGACCTGCCACTTGTCGTACATGATAATCCGTCTCACTCAATTGACTAGAATTGAAAAACAAAGTTTACCAACCTATATTATATATTCCACTAAAGAGCATTCACTTAAAGGCTTAAAATATTTTTTATACCCGTTTCATGATTGATTGAAAATGGAATTTTAGAGTATAACAGATAAAATTTATTTTACTAATATAATTGCAGTGATAATACAAAAAAATTATGTAATATGAATGCCTCACTGGACATTTTAACGAAAATGATAACATCACAACACAATATAAATTATGAACAGCAACACAGATATGAAGACGAGATTAATCTATCAATAATAGTAGACCTAGAGGTCCCAACAAAGACCGGAGACTTAAATACCCGATACCAACTGAACACAATCGGACTCGCCAGTATTTTTTGCATTAAGACAGTGTTTCTATACTTTATTTTTTGAAAGCGGGGCCCCTCGCAATTGTGTCTTGCATGACTAAATTTGTCACCAAGTTGTTTGATCAAGTTTACCATTAATTATGATAATGTGAATATTATAGTCCAGCATTTACCACTGATGTATGATAACATGATTTTCATTTTTCATTTAATGATTTTCCGATTACATACAACATATTTAAAATCAATTATTATCTAATAACTTTTATAATTTGAAGACGCACATGTTAATTTTCAATGAACTAATATTTACACGTACATAACAGTGGAAATCATTTAATATTAAACTTTGGGATGGCAGGAATATTATTTTTAATTTTAAACTAATTTTATGCTGAAATAAATTATTTAAAAAATACCCAATGTAACTCAACACAAGGTAAATTTTGCAACCATAATTTATTTTAAATCTTTAATATGTACATTTATTACAACAGATATAAAAATACATGCAATACTGCAAAATGCAAAAATTTATTCTGAAAAAAATTAAAATCTTTTTTATAATGTGTTATTTTGTTTCTTTGTTATTGATCACATTGTCTATTAACAGATGCCGGCCCAGGCAATAGATAGTCAAGTTAAGTGTCGACGTGGGTTATATGGATAATGTTTAAAATGGTAAGGGCGGTGTGTGGCAAGCAGGATTCTTGTATCTATTGTTAATTATCAAATATCAGCCTGGTTATAAACAATGAACAATTTGGTGGCTGGTATGCTTTATGTTCTTCTGAGATGCAAAATCTTTTCATGTCAAGCGTTTTTTTGTTTCATGTTAAAAGAACATTAAATCACATAATATTTTGTCGGGACCAGAATATTTTTTCGTGTTTAATGTTTTCCATTGTACTTTAAATTGGGGTTTTAATGCAATATTTCAATTTATGATGTGTGCTAAGGCTATTTAATAAACCCAAGCAGTTTGTAGTTTCCGGCCATGGCTAATTACTGTCCGGAATGGAGGATTTCTGTTTAGCATTTGGGTTGAAAACTTAGCTCAATAAAGCGCCATCTATAATGACTATAACTCATTCCGTTTTTTGTATATAGTGAATCTCTAATTAAAAATATTTATTAGGATGTTTTTAAATAAAATATCACTTACTAAAATAAAACATTGATAAAGAAGTCTCGTCACTTGTTGATCCCTTCTATGTAAAGTGCCCTAACTTTTTAATTGTTCTACTATTTTGCATTTATTTGATATATATTTATGTGGCAGTAATTTATTGTCTTCAATATGACATAATATATCGCTTATCTCATAGAAAAGCATAGCAAGTCAAATTTTTCTGATTTACGTTTTATTTGGGAATAATGGTTCCTATTGTCTCTTTACAATAGGTCAGGTCTGCTTGTAAACAGTAGAATTTCATAAGTGTATTAATTCAATATTTATTAATAATAAAAATTAAGATTCTTTGACAGCTAGAATATAATTCAGTCGTATGGTCGCCTCTACGCCTCTAAGACTGCTCCCAGATTGTTGGTCTGCTTGACATTCACGCATCATTGAGGTCATCGAGACATAATTCATTGTTCTATTACAGGGGTAATGTCAAAACACATGCATTAGCTAACTCTGCAGTCCCCAGATTGCATTCTTTGGGGAATGAATATGCGGAGGTAGTCGACATTTTAATTTTGATTTTGAAAAAACATGCTGATATTATAAAAAAAAAAAATTCTTCGTGTATTGCACTTCTGATGAAATTTTCTATTATTTTACAAATTATGTTAATGCCTGCTGAATAGGACATGTATAATAAATAATAGCAGAACCATTATTAATCTTTAAAAATGGTTCCTTTTTGTTGCTGTATTCTATAATTGATTTTTTTTTCTTATGACGCTTTTCTATGAGATGTGCGATATTTAAAGAATTACTGCAATTTGCAAATGACATATTTCTTAATTACAATACTTTATATAGAAAGGATCAATATACTGGTTCTGTATTGGGTGCTAAAAAAAATGTATGTATGTACAAATCATTAGCAGGACACGAATGAACACTGTTTTAATTTTTGTATTAAAATTAATATATGTAATGTATGTAACTGTGTAATAATATCAACTTTCTCTGTATATGTATTGGTAATAAATATATAGAAGACTTAAATATGTTTTTATTGATGTATATATATATTTTGTAACCCTCCAACATAACCTAACCTAATCCCCCCTAAGTTCTCAAATATTTGTACTAGATTAAAATTCAAACATTCTGACGGGTTGAGGAAAACAAGCCTCCAAGAGTTTAGCGACTAGGATTCCAGGCTCAAAAGTGAGATTTATAGCCTGAAGTAAATAACTATGTTGATAGATGCCGGTTATTAGAACAGCTAGCATTCTTTAGTTTGATCTTTTTGTTTCATGAGATGGCTAAGAAAGAGGCTTGTTGAAAACTGGGCAAGTATTTTTGTTCATTTTATTAAGTAATGGTTGACATAAGTTCAGTAGCTTAAAAAAAAATTGGCCCCTAATGCAGAATGGAAAAAGGCCCCCCACTAAAGAAGTATTGTATACATATAACATACACAAATATATAATGTACTGCATAGTTTATCCATCAAATAATAAGAACAAAATTAAACTTCTATAATTTGAATACAAATATTTATTATTGTATGAGTTATATAATATATGCATTCAACAATATAATACAATAATAGATGTTCAAAGGTTTTTGGTGAAACTTAGTGGCATTCCATGATTATTTTGTAAATTGAGTTAAAACACTTTTATTCCACTATTTTTCATTGTATTTAAACCTTTTCGGGAACATCTTCCCATTATCAATAATATAATTCAACATTGAATAAAATACATAAAGTTATGCCCCCCCAAAAAAGAAAGATTTTGAATTATGGGGGTTGCTATCGACATTTATATAAAACATTAGTGATTTTAAAAATACTTGCTTTGGCGATTTTCAGTTTATAGCGATGGTATAATGTTTTCATGGGTGTGATTTTTTAATTTTATACAGTGGAACCTTTATTCGTCAACCCTTATATTCATCTGGTTCGATATTCATCACATTTTGAAAACAAACAAATGTTTCCATATTCATTACTATTTTCTATATTTGTCACTTCCACCGCCTGGAAATGCTGTCTAACTGGGTCAAAACACAATATTGTCGAAAAATAGCACCCAAATGTTGCCATAGTCAACCTAAACATAAATAAATTCAATTGTAATGTGATTGACTACTTCATAAAGGTTTTAAAAAACAGACAGAAACAGGCAACATTGGGCAAATTCTTTGTTAAATCGAGTGCTACTGAATATCGGCAAACGAAAACCATCACCAGAATAAGAGCTACCTGATGTTTAAATTGCCTCCAAAATATTAGTAACTTTCAATACAATAAAGTAAAGTTTTGACATAAAATGTATTCATTTGTGTACTATTTTTGGGGGCTAGGAACAAATTAATTGAATTTCAGTGATTTGTTATGGGATAAACTGTTTTTATATTTGTCAGACCTTCAGGAACGGATTAATGATTAATATAGAGGTTCCATTGTAATTCAATTTCTTGCTGTGGTGGATTTTAGACATTATCTATCCATATTAACACTAGGAAAGGTATCAATGCTCACGGAAGCATAGTTACGCCACTGTTAAGATTTCATGAGGGCTTAGAAAAAATGGAATCTTTTCCTGTGTAACCCTCGAGCCCATAAACCATAATCAGAAAAGTACAAGACAAGTCACCCATCCTTAACTATAAGGTTAAGGACATGTGACTTGTGTAATAGTATAGTCCTAGTTATAACTCAATAATTAGTTAGCTTATTTTATTTTATTTACTTTTGAGAAATAAACAGTACTATAATAATAACTGACATAATACATGATGTATAAAAATATGAACAGTGAAGTTTTTTAGAAGTTGAACGAAGAAGAGTATCATACAAATTAAAAAATTATTACGATAGCTTCACAACCACCGTTGTCAGTTATATGTGACTCGGGATTAGAGATTACAATTATTCAACATCATCAACTATTTGAATACAAAATAGTAAAACTAAAAATATTAGAATAGTTTCTAAAGTATGACAACAGTATGGAATTAATTTTGAATATTTCAAATAAATCGTATTATACGTAAGTACATCAAAATTTATAAGAAAACGAGCTAATTTACTGTTTATTTATTGTAGTTTTAAAAATACATATTTGGGGGTTAGGGCGGTGGTTAAATGAAATAAATGTTGTTGTTTTGAGGTTTATTATGCCAGTATGATAAAAACAATGAATACAGATATAATTAAAGAATGAATGAAGATGTAGAAGGTGCACGTGTATTATGAAATGAAATGAAGCGAGTTGGCGGTCTTGCTCGGTGCGCACGGGCCGGCAAGACCGCCGTTGTGAAACGATGAAACTGAAGAGACTGTTTAGTGGTGAATTCTCAAGCCAGGCTTGTAGCAGCAGCCGGCAGCCCTGTCGCTAGCGTCGATGCCGACTGAGATGGCGGTGGATTTAAATTCCGATTGCTACACATATTTTAAAAATAACAACGCATTGAATGTTTTGTATTTTAAATTTGTTCTTAATTTTTTTTTTATTGTCGCTGCAGTTGAAAATACTCGTTCAGTAGCGGTTGATGTTGCTTAACTTTTAAAAGTGTTTTAAATGGTTGGTCTAACGTTTCTGTCCTTTTTTTGAAATTCTCTAAATATCTAAAATATTTGTTTAGATTATTTGAACAAACATTTATAGTTTACACGGGGGATAAAATAATGGCTCTTAATTCAGTCTGCAATTCGGATGGCGATGAACTCTTTGAACAAGCAACAATTCCGAATCAGAATTCTGAGAATTGTTTAATATTTCATCCTTAGAAATTAGTGCAAATACTATTCGAATAGCTGCATACATATTCGAGTAACGAATAGTAGAAAAGGCCGAATATATTTGAATATTGAATATTCGGGTTGGAATCTCTACTCGGGATAAATTAAAACATTTCTGATTTCCTACTCCATGTTGCATGCTGTATCTAGGTCATGGGTGGCTAACATTTTCAGCAGCCGGGCCAGATTTTAATAATTATTATAAAATTTATTTTATTATTCCACGGCTATCCACGCAAAAGTGGCGTGCATGCTTTTTGAAATCAGCTTAACATTGTGATTGTTTGTTAATACGAATATACCATAGAAGAAATTGTCACGATAGTTGAATCAATGTACTGAGATACTTCATGTAAAAAAATGTGCGCATATGCTCCGCAGGCCACATGTAGACAGTCGGTGGGTCGCGGGTTGGCCACCAATGATCTAGGTGGTGCTCCAGCTTTAGTGACAATTATGACTTTACTTTTGATTATATTTATCCCAAATACTAAACGCCTGCTCTCTTCTTTAACTCTATGGAGGAACATTTATTGTCAATAATAATATTGCAGAGCTTTTTACTGTCAGTAAAAATCCCAGTCTTCAGGTGGTTTTATCTTAATTTTCTCAGTGTAAGTTGAATGGTTCTGAAGAAAGGATGGATCTTCGACAGATTCGTTTTTGCACTTGAAACATTTTGGACAGAATATTATTAACCTTTATAGTTGCAAAACTTTGATAATAAAGGTTTTTCGAGGCGCATAGGAATACTCGTTTCTAATAAGACCTAAAAGCTTTTTTGCAGTCAATAAAACAAAAAGTATCCGGTATTTGAAACTCATGGCACATCTCGATGAATTGGCGAATATTATGGTTCCTTTCCCCTTTACAAATTAAGTCTGTTTGTAAAGTATTTGCCAGTATAATGTTTCACTTGAGTAAAATTTTGCTGACATGAAAGATGAGCGAAACTGTTACCCACTGTATGATAGTTTTCACATTTCCTTGAGGAATCCAACTGGAATGAATTGAAACTCAACTCAGTCCCGAGGCCAATAATGTAATTAGTCCATATTTTAGTACATATATCTTAATAATTGAATATGTCGTAAAGTAAATATAAATATATAGGTACATATAATTAGAAGATAAAAAAAACATTATGACATTCTGATGCAACATGACATAGTATTAAAATGGAGAAGTAATTAAATGATTCATCATTTAAATATTGGGTTAATAAGAAAAAACAGCTATTAAATCATGTGGACATCATACTTTGTTTTTGTTGGCAGTGACAAATATCAGGCTCAATACGTGGTTAGCAAACAAACAAAATTTTATCAGTAAGTAAACACATCTTTAGTCAGCTTCATATTTATGTGTATTCAAAATAAATAGTCACGAAACAAAGTTATTATTTGGTCACCAGGATTATAAAATTAATCAGCAACAAAAAGGTTAAGTAATGGATATTATTTTTACAGTTTGCCAAAATTATATTAAATCTGACTTATGATTATTTCTTATATTGCTACATCTTTATTACTTATATTGTTAGAAATGTATTTAATTACCTATAAAAATAACTTTAGAGCCGCTTATATGACATTATTTGCCGATCAATCTTGTTCTTCTTACTTACCATCACGCCGTTTCCCCTTCTGAGGCTTCTAACAGAACCATCCTCCATTATCTGGTTTGCCTGGTCGTGCCAAGTCTTCTGCGGACGTCCTCTATTTCTGGTGCCATCAACACTTGTGTCATATATCTTCCTTACCATTCTCTCCTCATTCATCCGTTTCATATGACCAAACCACCTAAGTGATCCTTTCTTAATCTTACTCACTATACTAAGATCAGCTTTATATTCTTTCCTTATTTCTTCATTCTTTACTCTGTCATAAATAGATTTGCCCCATGTATGCCTAAGTGATCTCATTTCCTCCGCATTCAGTCTACTTTCGTTTCTCTTCTGCCAGCTCCAGGCCTGTTCTACTTGCTCACCACAAGTGGCGGCTCAAACATTTTAGAGTTGAATTAATTGAATTTAAAATGTCATTTCGACTATAATTTTCCACTCATATTTTTATATATTTATATAATATTAACATAATAATTAAGTTGCGTTGCATATTTGCACTTTTATAAGCATCTAGTCGTCGAAATCCGGTTTGAAAACGAACTAATAGCGTCTCAATTTAATTTTGTTATTTTTGAAACTATTGGATTATTTTCTATGATCATTAATTTGTTAAAAGTTGTTTGCGGCAACCTATAGAATAGTTTTTCTGTCTAACACCCACACATTTATGGGCATCTACGGTTTCGCCTCACTCTACCAATATAATTACGCGTGTATACGGATTTGTCTCAAAAGTGCGTAAAGGTCAGTACAGAGTTGAGGGCGAAACGAACTGTATTTCAAAGCCGCAAGTATTATCTTGTCTAATAAGTCTTTACGGCTAAATTACAACATTTCAATCAATGATGTATTCTCCATCATTGTTTAGAACTTCATATCATCTTTCAATCAATTTTTAAATTCATTTTCTATATAAATCGGCTGGTTTGGTATCGAAATAGATATCGAGCCAATTTCTGAGGTTATCGCCGTTGTTGGATTGGATTGGAGAGCGATCGTAAAAGGTGATAATCTAACAAAGCGAGGTCGGATGTAAGGTGGATGCGGTAGAATTTCCTAATTGAGTTCCTGGATGACCATTTTAACCTTGATTAAAGGCGAAAAGAAGTAGATAGATTTGGGGGTTAGGTCGGTGGTTAAATGAAAGAGTGATTGGCGTGTTGATGTTTGTTGTGACAGTATGAGAGAACAGAGAAGACAGATATTACGAATAGAATGAAGAAATTAAGAGATGCAAAAGGTGCGCGTGTATTATGAAATGAAGCGAGTCGGCGGTCTCGCTCGCCGCGCGTGGGCCGGCAAGACCGCCGTTGTGGAGCGATGAAACAGGAGAGACAGATCGTCGCTGAAGGATCGGGCCAGACCGCAGCACTATCACTAGCATCGATGCCGGCTGAGATGGCGGTGAATTGATATGTGTCGAAAATATTCGTTTTTCTCAAGATAACATTCCATCGTTTAAGTCCAAAAATTAAGAAAAACTATAAGATACAAGAAAACGGCGACACAAAAAATAAAATAACATTTTTAAAAAACAAGCAGTGACGTATTGACGACCCAATGTTTTGTACGCAGAGTAGAATGACGCCACCGGAACATGCCTATCTTTACCGACGATAACATGAGAGATCTAAATTTCGCACCGGTGTCTCGCCGGGCTGGTCCACCCCCGTGGCTTTCCGAGGTGAACGGTCTACCGGGAAACTCTTAATACATGCCAATACCACGCTTAAATTATTTTAAGGTTGGTATCTCGGCATGTTTTTTCTGAAAGTAATTGAATTCATTATTTTAGATTGTTAACTTTGTTTTATTAACTACGTAATGAATTAAATACGTCTTCCGATTTCGAAAAATATCATTTTCTTCTTCAGGATGTCATTAACTAATCGAAAACATACGTTATATTGTTTCATTAACAAAATCTATTTTTTAAAAACAATAAATATTTAAAAAATAAATTTAGTATATATCCAAATGTGAACCGTTTCTTAGATATTTTCAATTTTTTTAATAAAATCCAAAATTTTATCTTCAAAGTAAAAATTTTAAAAAACTACACCATCTATGTATTTGTATTTTTTTTCTTACACTTAGACAACATGCTCATACGTTATAATGATCCATAAAAACAGTACAATTTATTAATACTTTCGAGCAGCCATTAAAACTCTACAACGTTATAATAAAAATTGATTTTCTTTTCCGGAAATAAGAAAATTTCTCAAAAATTTGACAAGTTTACAAAGTATTAGAGCTACCAAGAACTCTATATTTTCCTCGTTGTTTACAAAGATACAAAATATCCATACATATTGTTTTTGTGTTGCATCCCCCAACTGCAGACCGCCTATAAAAGGTTTCGCGCTTTTTTAACGCAGCCACGTAACACATTTTACCCGGAAACCGGGAAGCCTCCGAAAACATATATTCTATATAAAATTAATTTAAAGAATAAACCTATCAGCCGCGGTCGATTCGTACATGTTTTGGATGCGCCGCATCCCTTGTGTTCTAGAGTCAAAAAACTTTGTACTTTTTGTTTCAGCAACAGTGGATTCTATCATTCGTTCCGTATCCACAAAGTTTGAAAGTATTCGACAAGTTAAGGCCAAATTCTGGATACGCATTCGTTAACAGCATCTAACGTACAAAAAACTTCTTTAAAACTTACGGGCATAATGCACAGAATAGCATACAAATAACAAAGCGAGTGGATTATTTTGAGGAATTTGTCGAATCGAGCTCAAATAAAAGTAAATAATTACTCAGGTACGTTATGGAATTCTTGTTCGTGGGCTAGTCTGTAGATTTGTATATTTGATAGAAGGTATAAACTTATTATCCAGTGAAACCTATGGGTATTTGAACAATTGAAATGTACACGGGATGTAATACAGATAGTGAACAATATTTTAAGGATCATCATCTACGTCGGTCCCCCATGACTGGGGACAGGGACGTCGCGTGCCCGTGGGCAAGTAAGGCGGTGCCTAAAGGCGGCAAATAAAAATATTATAATTATCGTCGTATATGTAAAAAAGCAGTAAACAAATATTAAAGGGCATTTTAAGGGTCCGTTTCTCAGAATTGTGCGAAAATAATCCGACAAAAATATATTGGGAAGGCCCATTAAATTAACTTGTAAAAATTCGGCAAATAGCGGCAGCATTAAACGTTCGTCCTGCACACGAGCATTTTGATAAAATACAATTATAACAACAATGCTCTAAATAGGATGGCTACACACGGAAAAAATACAAGAGGCACTAATCTGAATTCAACAATTCCTAAAATTACCGACAAGTATGGATCGAGGACAATAGAATTTGTTGTCCCTACAATAAAAAAATAAACTACCTGAGTTTTAACAAAAGAGTACGCTTTCTACCAATTTGGAAGAAATGATAAAAAAAATTGGCTTGTCGATAATAACCTGTATTACTTGTAAGCATGAAATGAATTGTTTAAGCTAAGACTGAATAATTGTTATGTTTTGATTATGTTAAATGTAACAAAATGGATATAAATGTATCTGCAGATAATGGGTCTAGTTTTTAATTAAAAAAATAAAAAGAATATATAATAAATAAAAATTGAATTTTATACCCAGGAAGGTAATGAACCTGGTCATAAAACAATACAATTACAAAAAGCAACATGAATTTAAACAATACATATTTATAGTGATAGGCTTGGGGTAGATTAAAATACTGGGGCGGCATTATAAAATTTGCTTAATGGCGACACTTTACTTAGGAACGTCACTGACTGAGGATCGCGATCTCCTGAACCACCGCCCTCTTGATAACGCTTTTCCATTTTTATAGTCATCCTGCAGATCTTAGAACTATCGCCAGAGAAGTGCGTTGCCTTTTCCACTCGGTCGGTCCAACTAGTGGGGGATCTTCTTTTTCCTTTTCGTTCTTCGACGTGACCCACCACAACAAGCTTTTCCAAACTCTCTTCTCTTCTCGCGAGATGCCCGATAACTTGAAGGATTCGTCTCAGGCAAATGGTTGAGAGTCTGTTCTTGATCTTCAGATCTTGCAGAATGGAGACATTCGTACGTCTCGCTGTCCACGGTGCGCGCAATATGTCTCCAGCACCACATCTTAAATGCAACAATCCGTCTTCTCTCCCTCACCTTCACGGTCCATATAAAAATATAGAAACGGGTAGATACCTACATATTAAGCATTGTGGAACAGACGACAATACATCGCGACGCAACCGGTCACTTTTCCCCTGACCACTTTCTCGGACGCATCTCTTGGTACCGCCTCCAGTGAGCTTCGTTAGTCACGAACTTTAACTTAACGTCTTTATTTTTTTTATATCTTTATCGAAACTTACTCTTTCTTTTTAGTTTTAATTAAATAACAGCACGAAAAAAACTGGCTACTTTAACACAGACGGTGGTCTAGCAAAGTAGTCAAGACAATGTTATATATATCAGAGGTGGACACCTACTGCATCCCACACAGTAAACTAATAAATGTATTATATAATTGTATGTTCACTTCTGATGTTTAAAATAAATTATGTTAATAAAGGTTAATTTTATCTTATTTATAATATAACATTCAAACAGTGTAAATTAATTTTTGTATCATTCGACAATAAACGCAACCGATTGTTAAGTCATGTTTAATTTTATCAACCTGCTCTAGACGCAACGCCAATACTCACACGCACGCTTCGTAACATTAATATACACTGCGACATTCATATACATGCGTGAGAATCCGAGGAGGATTAGGACCCTCAATCCGAGTGACTCTCAATAGAATTATACAAATCAATAGAATTCTTAAAACATCATAAAAAAATCGGAATTGGGCGATTATTTTGATTAATTGAAATATTTGATTGATTTCAAATTATTTATTGAAAAGAAAAAATAAAAAGTAATCGAACTTCGAGCGGGCAGACTATATTTTATTAGATGATTTACGAACTGAAAGATATAGAATAATAATGGGACAATTTCGCAAATATAATACAAGGTGTCCCAAAAGTCTTTTTCATAATAAAAATTCTGTAATAAAATAATGGATGGGTTTAATAAAAAAAATGTTTATTTTGCATTTAAGGACAGTCCCTAGGAATTTATTTCTTAAAAATTATGTTATCTAATGTGATCCGTTGTTTTGCTGGCACTCTTCTAAACGGGAGGCAAAATTTCTGAGAACTGCTCGGTACGTATTCTCCATGATCGATGCCATTTCTTCTCGGACATTTTCTTTTAATTGGTCCAAAGAGGGAGGGTTGTTACTGTATACATTTGATTTTAGATGACCCCGTAGGAAAAAGTCCATTGGTGTCAAGTCGAGGCCAATTTATGTCACCTCGTCGAGATATCAATTTTCCAGGGAAAATTTCTTGGACAACTGGTAAGGACATGCCCCATAGCGACTGAAATTCCAAGGACGCGGCTAGCGATCGACATACCCCCCGCCTCTCTCCTGCTCGTTGCGTTGGTGCAGCGAATGAATCAAAATGAAAAAGACTTTTGGGAAACTGTATTTATTTCGGAGTACGTAGACTTAAAGCTTAACATGGTTTTGTAAAATCTGATACAATGTTCCGGTTCTGTCAACAATTCCGGAACAGAATTTGGGATTTAAGTGTGAACGTCTGTCGTCTGCCTACATAAACCATTCGATGTCTTCCATTTACCTACTGCCATAAGAATAGCGAAGACTATCATGATCAGTTTTGGATAGATATTGGCGTATCTAAAATGTTAAAAATTAGAATTATCTACGCTTTGTCTTTCTACATGAAGTCGAAACATAAGAAGATAAAAAAGAGAAAGATAGGTGTCTTCGAAATGTGCGCAATATGTTCTGCACGGAGAAGATTGAGGGGCACAGTCATAGATAAGAGACCAGGTCAAAATCGCAACAGGCACCCCAGTGGTCCCAGCCAGTGATGTACCCCAAAAATTTATCAATAGGTAGGGTAGACCGGGGTCAATTGTACTAGGAGGTCATTACACCATTACCATTACAAATAACTCGTAAATTAAAGTAGGTACATATACGATACGCTGTCAGGAGGCGCGTTTGAGATTTACAGACTTGTCTCTAGTAGCTTACAGGACGGTTGCATTTGTAAAAGGAATTTTTTGTGCGCCAAAAGTAAGTATTTACGATCGGATTAATGGTTGGATATTATGATTTATGTGCTCTGTTTTTATCATTTTATTAATCCACATATTTTTTTCGATATTTGTGTTTATTTTATGACGCGTTTTGAAATGCTTGTTAGTAGAGAACAATCGAAATTCTACATTTTAATTTGAAATGGCCGTTAGGGGGCAGTTGTACCATATTATACTAGTGCAAGTAATTTTTTTTTTCATTTATTGAGATTTAAATATGTTAAAATATTAATATTACGTACTTGCGTAAGAAGTACGTCTCAAGTTGTACACCTCGTAGTATATTGTTGGTGGTCCAAGAAAAACTCTTATGTGAGAATTATAATCTTTATTACTCGAATAATGCAATTAATGTACAAGGTATATAACTAGTCTCGGAGCCAAACGGTAATGCAAAAGAGACCGCGCCTTGCGCGCGTCACCTTTTTATTCTCGCTCACATACACACACATATATCTACGTCTCGCCCCGGCGGTGCGGGCGCTCTGACACAAACACATATCGCACACCTAGATCAAAATTAAGACGACTCAAAAAACCAAGAATTTTTAGTTATTATTGTATTCGGATACTTAACTTGTAACTTAGTCCCAGTTCTCGAATAGTCTCATTTTAGGATATATTTATGACTTAAAATGTTATTTAGTTTCATAACTTTAGTAACAAAAAACTGAGAAAAATGATTTTGTTTTTTTGTCTTCTGAAAAATAACTTTTTGAGTTGTCTTAGTTTTGATCTAGGTGTGGGATATATTCGATCTCAAGAACATCACAATTAGATGACCCCGGTCTACAGTACTCCTTTTTTCCCGATTGTGTTCCGATGCGTTTCATTTATCTTGTTTTGAGCAGGGCTGTGGAGTCGTTTAAAAATCTACCGACTCCGACTTTATGTTACAGTCCGACCCGGAGCAATTTTACGCGAGAGAAAGACAAAGAAAGAAAACTCTTCACCGTTCTCAGGTGCAAAACGCCTATTAGCTCGGCTGCATACTCTAGAGAGAGAGAGAACTCGATTATTAACTCGCAAAAGATTGACCGCCCGCATAAATGAATCTGGTATGCATATGGGTATACATCCGGTATCGATGATTCGCTCTCAGACTTATAAAGCATACGTATTCGTTACTTAAAATATAATATAAAATATCCATAATACACACATTATCGATTTATTAAAATATAATAAATTTTATAAAAACCCTCCGATTCTGCTTAAAATACTATAAATTAACGACTCCGATTTCACAGCCCTGATTAAGAGAGCCTCGAGAGGGACTTCAAAAAAATAACGCTACTTGTAATTTTTGTCGAATATTTTGAACTGTTTGAATGATTCGGTGTTAAACATATCAAAATAAACCGAAATTTTCAACAATGAAACATATCTGGTATCTCAATGTTGAAACGTTTCCAATTTTAACAACCGGTTTGTACGAACCGATGCGAACATTACATTACGATGCGAACACCGAGCCGTAAGGAGCCTGCAGAAATGGAAAAGCTTCGGGACGCGCCTTGATAATCACAATCCTGTCATGAAGCAACGACATGGAAAAAGATTTGTTTATTAATACTATAATTATTCCTAAATGCTTTTTCAATTACAAATTAATTAAACGAATTTTTCACACGGTAATGAATTTTCCCAAATTATAAAAATATCATAATATTTTACATCTATACAGTATATTGCGGTATTGTAATGTAACCTATACTTTTAGATCAAAAATAAATGTAAAATTCCGAACATTATTCGTTCGTAAATCTTTCATTTCGATCCTTGTTTATAGGATTTTCTACAAAGATGTATAAAAAAAATCTGAGATTGTACAATAAAAATGTTTTCATATTTGGGTCATAAATAAATTCATAACTCGATATCCGCGATAAAATTCATCGAAATGACGAATTTCTCCTTCCAAAATAGGTGTTTCAGTAGTTTAGCCGTGATATAACTGTATGCTAGATGCTTTTTTATTACTTAACGCGGAGAATCGTTAGAAAAAAAGTGGTTTCAGCAAGTACCTACCTACCGGGTAACAAATAAATAAAAAAATAAGGTACGGATTTACTTTTTTGTGCATTTATACTCGTCCGCCGGCCTCCGTGCCAAGCCGTACCAGGCGCGGGTGGGCGCCGGCCCCGGTCACGGGACCCTGGCTCCGATTTATTACAAGCTGGTCCGTCTGTGTACCGTTTCCCTGAGACACTTCCTAGCCCCTGCGTAGCAGTAATAAGTTAATTTGCCATAATTTTATCACTTCTCTGTGTAACCCTAATATCAGCAAATAATCAGTAAACTAAGTGATGTATTCGCAAATCGTAATGTAAAAATAAAAGGTGTTTATCAAAATCTTAATTTAGTTGGTGTGATAAAATCTCAAACAGTACACAGAGCACATGAATATGGAACGTGTTGTGACTCGTATTCATTGAGGGATCCCAAATGGACGGTGACATTTTGAACGAACCAGAGAGATCTCATTGATGACAATAAAAGAGTGAGAGATGAGGAGACACTCCATAGTCGTGTCTCCGAGTGGAATGTGTTGGTCCAGGACAGAGATACTATGAGTTGTACATCATACAAAGGTTTTCTATGACCCGTGAAGCCACAGAATAGCGGTAGAATAATTTTGTCGATTGTTGCATATAAGGCACAATAATCTCAGAAATTTTCTCTGTAAGAAACCAACATTTAAAATTAAAAGGCTACCTGACTTGTCTTAGTGATGTCCCCCAAAAATATTAAAATTATTAACTGGCTGGCTAAACTAGTTTTGGTAACGGGTCATACATTTTTGAAAGAAACTACATATATAACTTTTTTTGAACCAATGGTATCGAATACTGTGAACTATTTCATTGATTTTGTGCTGAACTTCCCAAAAAAACAGTAATTCTTAATATTATGAAACATATCCAGTTGATTTTTATTATAAATATTCAGCAATAAACGAATCAGCGAGAGTTTTTCAACCGTTTTAACAACATGTTCATGTGAAACCATAGAGCAAATCACTAAAATCTAAATACATCTGAGTTTTTAGGCAGAGACTACAATTTGACTCTCCGTGATTATCCTAAGCTTAAATTGACAAAATGTCGAGGCGTGCAAACTTTATTTCGGTTCCTTCAAAAATGGTAAGAAAATTTAAATGTCAAAACTGTTCAAAACTGGTTACTCCAACTGTCAATTCGCACCTTAACATTATCGCTGTCGCCCTCGTGATCAGCTTGCATCTCCTTCTCACTAGCGATGCACCCCGACACATGTCGTACTTACCTCTCATTCGTTCTGAATTCAGTGTCTCACCTGGATTTTCTATCTCAGTCATTTACTATTCGTGTCCATAATGCCATCTCACCGTGTAGCTTATATAGACATGTTGAATGACTGCATCTCGTTCTGGCACACCGTACGGCGTATACGGCCTTCCCTCTCCGAAGTTGGTCAGGTTGTATACCGATGTCACCGACCTTTTCAAGAGTTTAGTGCAACATCAAAATAATAAATGTGCCGGGCATTTATTGGTGTGGAACTACATTTAAATTGAGATTTTATTGGAAATGTTTAGACGACTTAACAGATCGTTTTACAGGCGGCCCATTTAATTTTATTGTTTTGAAGTGGAGTACATTAAGAATGTTGGCTAAACTTAAACTAATTTAAAGTTTCCACGATTTAACAAAATGTTTGGGCGGAGAATGAACAGAATGTGATAAATTAATTACAAATGGTTAGTAAGCGTGAATGCGTGTGTGAATGTACGTTCATTAGTGTGCATTGTGTTGACGTCACGTTCATCTGAGTGAACAGAAATGAAAAGAAAAATATTTTAAAATAAAATGTGATATATATCAGAGATAAAGTTGAGATGAATCTCAGTACCCGTGTACATGACATTCGATTTGACAACGAGACACGACACGTGCGCATAAATGACACCTAAAACCATAGATACTTACACTGTCTATTTTTCTGTAAAGTTAGACAAACGTTTTGGTTTTAACTGCTGCTGGGGATATTCAAATTTACTCCACTGACGAACGAAACGTAAATAGTCCTTGGACTGATATTTGACGTTTGACGTACAATAAGTGCGAGATGAGGCGCAAAATGGGGAGTCTGTGTGAAACATGGTGTGTACTGTCTCACGGGAACAAAATCCGCATCTCAGAGATTGTATCTCGAAAATCTATTTTATGGACATGGGCCATTAATAGAAATTTCTCAAGATGATAAAAATCGTGCAATAAAAATGAATATACGCACCTAGTCCGGCCCAGACCAGCTCAGCTCAGATTTGGCCAACTTGAGTGCGGCAAGATGAATCATTTTGAAAGAATTGATTAATTAAAAATGAACTTCAATTATTTAATTCCAATTATTTTGTGACTAGAAATTATCCATCAATAATGTAATTTAACTTTTTTTTTAACCATACTTAAAAAATTATTAGTAAAATAATTTACCTTGTTTGACGTGATAACCTCACACTTATTACGTTATTTTACCAATAGATCCGGTTGCTGTGAGAAATGGAAATTTGCACGGAAACCATTACGAAAATGATTAAATACTCTATTTTAAGGAGTAGGTATTATTTGAAATGTGTCCTTAAATTTAGTTACTTAGTGAATCTGTAATGTCCCGCTACGAGTTCTCACCGGTTGGCGCGAACCGGTTGTTAAAATTGGAAACCTTTCGCCGAACCGATTATTGTTGAATATTTATAATAAAATTAAACATTGAAATATAAAATACATTTCATATCACGTTATAAAACATGCAAATAATTAAACATATTCGAGATCGTTGATTTTGAAAAGTTACAACTCACGCTATTTTACTTAAGGCTCTCAAAATAGGTTAAATAATATTATGTACTTAGCATGGTTTAGAATAATAATGAAAAAATGTATTAGTAATATATATGCAAGGGAGGTGCATTAACGGTTTGCAAAATTAATTAAAAAAAATTATTAGCAAGATTAGTGGGCGAACCGGTTGATACTTTTTTTGAGGAACATCGCATCGCTACTTGTAGATTAGGATTCCGATTCAAATATTCTAATACCGAATTATTCGCCCATCTTTAAACTATTCGATATTCGAATACTTATCTAACTATTCGTTGATATTTGCGGGGTTTCATATTTATAAAACACAGGGAGTCCAGGTTATCCGCCGAAATATTTATTTTGAAAACGCACGCGAAAACGGCGGAATTTCCGTCTCGATGTTTTGACGAAATCAGTGCATATTTTTTTTGTTGCGAAATGAAAGTTGCCTATTTTGTGTTAGGCTTTAAATCAGTTATCAAGGAAGGGTTGACTCGTTTGCGCTTATAAAAAAGGTTTTTAATTGTACAACTTCTTTAAGACCGCAAATATTATATTTTTTAACAAAACCTCAACCGGTAATATTTGTTTTATATGGATATATATTATTCGTTCTGATTGAGGGCCACTCTACACACATTCTTGATGGAAACATAAAACAACATAATGCAACAGTAAAAGTATTTACTCTTCGAAAACTAAATCTTTGTGTAAACAAGACGTATTTTTTACATTAATGATATTGACAGCGTTAAAATTTTCGTTCCAATCGAGTCATATTTAAAAAAAAACTATCGGAGATATTTGATTGCATAAGTGGTACCAAAGTGAAAACATTTGCGACAATTTGGAACAAGGAATTAGCGTTAGTTCATGTCTATATATTTGGTGGTCTGTGACTGATCCACTTTTCGTTTTAAAAGGGTAATTCGTCCAGAATAATGTCAACTGTAAGAAGCGGTTTACGTACGCTTTTCTATTTGTGTCAATGGCCAAGTTGTACATTTACGTAATTTATTCAGAACGTGGACAATTTTCTTAAAACATTTATTTTTAAAGTTTATTGTATAAACAAACTATCATATAGCCATCTAGTAGCCTGCATCGCCATCCGATTCTAGTCTTAGAGTATCCCGTTACCTAAATGTACCACGTTCTTTATATTAGGTTAATTTTCCACAATATACAAGAAAATTAACATTGTTCATATTAGAAGAAATACTTCAACATCTGCTTGCACTAAAAATAAATGATTTCAGGGAGGATGTACATTTTAGATTTGTTTTACAGATAGAAAAAATAATTAAGAACTGATAAATGAAACGAAATTTTATTACCGAAGTGATATCATACTTCACGCCAATAGCGCTACACGCGATTTTTAAATGATCTACCTACTTTTGGGCCAACTGTATTTGTCGGTGACGAGATGACGGACGGGAGGGAAAGAAAATAGTGGAATGGAGACTTCACACTGGTAGAAGAACTGTTGGCCGTCTTCAAGTTGATGGAGAGACAACGTCAGAAGAGTGGCGGGCAACAGATGGATGAGAAAGGCTGAAGGTAGAGACGTGTAAGGACGGCGATTTAAATCCATCCCCAGCATCGCCGCACCTAACCGATGAACGACGCGAGTGACACCTGGATTCAGGACGCAGGCTGCAGCAAAGAGCAGCCACCTTAGTCTGGCCCGCTTTTCTTCATCTTCAAGCTCCGTTATTTCCTATATCATGATTGCGGGATTAGAAGGAATCGGATGACCTTCGGACTTTTCTAAGAATTTTTTAGGGTGTGGGTCTCCCATTGGGCGTTGCTGGGATGGATGATGCCGGGAAGAGCGGTTGCTAGGGAGACCTAACGGAGCATTCCACCGGCTCTCCCTCGCACCTTCTTGCGCCCTAGACAGGGTGAATTTCTATCGGACTGTGATCGAGTTCTGCGACTTCAACATATATAGCTTCTCTCTGGCTGCCTTCTGAATATAACATGATAACGAGTGTCACGTCAATGCAATACATATTGTATAGGTATGACTCTGGTACGATAATACCCGGAGCCAACCTATGAAGTTTTAATTACTGAATGTAATAAAAAAAAAACGTAGTAATGACAAATTGTGCCATATAATAAAGAAAAACAAAAAACTTAAAGATTTTGTAAAATATTGCACGCATTGCTTTGTTGAGTGGAATCGAAGCGAGGTGAAACAACTCTCAAAACAATTACGAGATAATGTGTGACCCTTTGGGGTTTCCTTCATATATCCTGTATTCTTCCTATTCTATCTGCCCGAATGAACGACAATACACCAATCGCGCCTTTCATTCACCGCCAACCCCCACTGATGATTCGCGATCCTCGGAAGAGACGTATACCCAGCAGTGAAGAGACAGATTGATGAACTTGTGTCTGTCTCTCCACTGCTAATGATGGTTGATGAACTTCGTCGTTTATAGTCTGATTTGGCTATGGTAAACTTAATTCTAATCGCCTAACTAAACTCACTGGCAAAAATCCCAAATAAAACAAGTTTATAAAATGTGTACTAGTTTTCTTTATTTTTCCATTCATTAAAGTTTACCACTGCTCATTTTTCATTTTCATATTCATTAACGACATTATTGTATGTGCCTCCCGCTCCGCATACCCACCAGCGGGATATTTCACATCAATCTACAATGGGAAACGAGATTTTTCACGATGTTTTAAATTAAAATAACAAACTAGATATGTTTACTTATTCATATTATATTCACACCTTTATGAGCGTTTACACAATTAATTATAAAAAAAAACATGGGAATATAAATATAAAAAAAAAAGAAAAAATTGATTTAAAAGAGATAAAAAATGGATAATCAAGCAAAAAGTTTAACACAAGTTTACCTTTGACTCAGAACAGCATCAACATTACTCTTATATTTAAACATTGAACATCGGAATATATCTACAAGACTAAAATCGTTTCCAAGCCTGTGAAATCTTTGTGTGGGTGTATTCCTATAAAAATGTATGATGCATTTACATGTACATAAAGAATTATGGTTGTCTAGTGCAATGACGAAACTTTCGTCTTTCATCGAGTCATACGCCATATTTACAGGATGTTAATAATATGTTTCAAAAATAAAAATGACCCTTTTGTATTGTCAATAAAATAATAATATATTTTTAGAATATTCTTCGTGACAAAAGTTCATCAAAATCGTAATCGAATTCTCTCTAGTTTCTGAACGGCGAGTATAGATAATACGCTCGAGGGTTGGCCCGAACTCGAGGGGGCAATGAACTAAGCAACTATCCAATATCCGATAAAATTGACCAAAATCGGTATAATTCGTCTGTCATTAGTCACCTGGTTCACCGGTAAGCGGGGCCTGGATTTTATGTATTTTATTGAATTTGGGTTTGTTGCTTTATATTAAATATATTTGGGATCATAAACAGTACGTAATATTACAGATTGGGTTTGTTGCTTTATATTAAATACATTTGGGATCATAAACAGTACGTGATATTATAGATTGGGTATGTTGCTTTATATTAAATATATTTGGGATCATAAACAGTACGTAATATTACAGATTGGGTTTGTTGCTTTATATTAAATACATTTGGGATCATAAACAGTACGTGATATTATAGATTGGGTATGTTGCTTTATATTAAATATATTTGGGATCATAAACAGTACGTAATATTACAGATTGGGTTTGTTGCTTTATATTAAATACATTTGGGATCATAAACAGTACGTGATATTACAGATTGGGTTTGTTGCTTTATATTAAATACATTTGGGATCATAAACAGTACGTAATATTACAGATTGGGTTTGTTGCTTTATATTAAATACATTTGGGATCATAAACAGTACGTGATATTACAGATTGGGTATGTTGCTTTATATTAAATATATTTGGGATCATAAACAGTACGTAATATTACAGATTGGGTTTGTTGCTTTATATTAAATACATTTGGGATCATAAACAGTACGTGATATTACAGATTGGGTTTGTTGCTTTATATTAAATACATTTGGGATCATAAACAGTACGTGATATTACAGATTGGGTTTGTTGCTTTATATTAAATACATTTGGGATCATAAACAGTACGTAATATTACAGATTGGGTTTGTTGCTTTATATTAAATACATTTGGGATCATAAACAGTACGTAATATTACAGATTGGGTTTGTTGCTTTATATTAAATATATTTGGGATCATAAACAGTACGTAATATTACAGATTGGGTTTGTTGCTTTATATTAAATACATTTGGGATCATAAACAGTACGTAATATTACAGATTGGGTTTGTTGCTTTATATTAAATATATTTGGGATCATAAACAGTACGTAATATTACAGATTGGGTTTGTTGCTTTATATTAAATATATTTGGGATCATAAACAGTACGTAATATTACAGATTGGGTTTGTTGCTTTATATTAAATATATTTGGGATCATAAACAGTACGTAATATTACAGATTGGGTTTGTTGCTTTATATTAAATATATTTGGGATCATAAACAGTACGTAATATTACAGATTGGGTTTGTTGCTTTATATTAAATATATTTGGGATCATAAACAGTACGTAATATTACAGATTGGGTTTGTTGCTTTATATTAAATATATTTGGGATCATAAACAGTACGTAATATTACAGATTGGGTTTGTTGCTTTATATTAAATATATTTGGGATCATAAACAGTACGTAATATTACAGATTGGGTTTGTTGCTTTATATTAAATATATTTGGGATCATAAACAGTACATAATACTACAGATTTCATAAGATAGTTTCAATTGAAAACACAATTAATAATATCATTTAAAACGTGTGTATTTCATAAAATTAATCGTTACATAAAATTAATGATATTACCATCAAAAAGTGCTTTTGTTAAGTAGCGCCGATTAATTATATTTCCGTAATCGTCCCAGCGGCAATTATTATGAATGGCTTACTTTTAAATAAATCCGAACGGTTTGTGTCACGTATAAAACCAATGTTGACTAAATCTAATTGTTTTTTAACATATACATTTATCTCTCTTTCTCGGTCGATGTGCTCATTTGAATATTAAAATGGTTTCAAATTTGGAGAATCTGAAACGCCACGCTGTTCGATTGATAACGTCTCGCGCAGTCTAATACTCTACAACAGGTGTAGGCAACTTACGGCCCGCGGGCCACAAGCGGTCCACGAATAACTTTTGTGAGAATTTTTCCATTTAACCAACACCACCCAGGATGCGGGACCAACCTTAGCTGCCTTTATTACTTTAAATATCATAATATGTAATATATTTTCTTTATTTATTATTTGCCAAAATATATATATTTATATTTTTTTAAATAACATTAATCAAAAATATTCATCCTTTTATAATAAAATAAAATACTCGGATAGTATTAGATAATAATATTATCATTATTACTAAGGAGAACACATTCTTATTGTGAAGTTCTAATTATTCAGAACAGACTGTCTGTGATGTTTTAAAATACTAATTAAATGTATTAATTAGAAAGATATACATATAAAATCAAAGTAGATGGCTTTCAAATAATGGAACGATAATAATTTGAAAAAGTGTAACATAGAGGTTCGAAAATTTGTCGTCAAAAGTACTGTAGCTGTAGCATAGTTGGATAATATTTGGATAATTGCTTCTTAGGTTTGGAAAGAGATCCAGGTTAGAATCCCGGTAGCGCAACAACAATATTTTTCGATGAAATTGATTTTGTATGTATATCTTTCTAATTAATACATTTTATTAGTATTTAAATTATCATTATCGTTTGACTTTTGAATATAACGAATCGATCTACAATAGTCAATTAGAATGTGAACACTCACTTGTGTTTGTCGATGTGCCATAAAACTAAACAAAAAATACATTTAGCACAATTTATTGTAATAGATCACATTTTGTAAAATGTGCTTTACATACTTAAAATGACTTAACTAGATACTAAGGAAATATACAATCAAATGTTAGGTACTTATAACAAGAAGTATTTAAATAATTTAAAAGTTAGGAAAGTTACCCATGCCTGCTTGGTGTATTTGTTTTGTTTCAAAATGTTATAGTGTCATCATTTTTCAACATAATTTTGTTATTAGAATTCTTACATTTATACTAAATTTACGATTTTGTTATTAGAATTCTTACATCTATACTAAATTTACGATTTTGTTATTAGAATTCTTACAACTATTCTAAATTTACGGTTTTGTTATTAGAATTCTTACATCTATACTAAATTTACGATTTTGTTATTAGAATTCTTACAACTATTCTAAATTTACGGTTTTGTTATTAGAATTCTTACATCTATACTAAATTTATGATTTTGTTAAATGCGTCTGAATTTATGTGATATATTTTATTCCATATAGACGTCAACTACGCGTGTCTTTAAATTAAAAAATACGTATAATAATAATATAATACCTTACTGCACTCAACGGTAGATATTAATTATTATACGACAACGCAATTCTATCGCATTCCATTCATAGAACAAATGGTTATTTTATTTGCGTGTACAACAATAGGTACATGTATTAATTATTAAAATTAATCATTATTTGCTCTCTTTATATATACAATTATCAATACATAATATTTATTTCCACTGAGGCTATATGCGCAGTAATCTTTAACATTACATAGTTTTCTTCACCTGTTCGTACAACGCAACCATTTTCTCCGAAGATATAAGGTTACTAGAGACATCGCCGCCATTCCTTTGCAGTAAGAATCATATTTATTGTTAATCGTTAAAAGTACATAAATAACAATTATTTTAAATACATATTGTTATTATTTATTATAAATTAGTTTGTTCTTGCGTAAAATTACTAAGAAAAATAATAAGGTTCGTCGTGAATCGTCACTTTGAACACTTTATTAAATTTATATTTGCCGTTTGATATATTATATTAAATAAAATAACAATCACTTTGTATGAAACCACGAAATTTATTACACGTCAACCGGTTTCGCTTATCACAAGCTTCATCAGGAAGTATTTAAAACTGTATACGTCAAATAGGTCCCGATGATGGTTGAGATAAAGATTTTATTTAATACTTTATCAAATTTTCAATAAATAAAAATTTATTTTGCGGCAACATTTTATATTAATAATGAAAACACATTTTGTTTATACCGCTGTTTATTGATTACTCGGCATGTTTCGGGACCAACGGTCCCTTCTTCAGGATACAATGTATATACTAAAATTAAAATTACAATTAACAAAATTGTAAATATAAGCGGTGGGAGTGGATAAGAAATGGGGAGGGAGGGGAGAAGGGTGGGTAACTGTAATTACGAACTAATTTAAAAGTATTAGATTATTCTAAAATTAATTATAACAAAACAAAATCGTTCTGGGTATCAATGTTGGGGGGTATTCTAATAGAATATTAAATTGAAAATCATGTATATAAATTTAAGTCCATATTCAATGAATGAATTAGAAAGATATGCAGAAAAAATCTATTTATCGAAAATATATTTGGTTATTACCAGTGGTGTTTAATTTTGTATTTATAAAAAAAACATTACATTAACTAAGTATATACTTTTAAATAGTAAAATATATACAGGTATAGGAAGTATAGAACTTTAAAATGAAATATAACACATAAATATGGCCGTGGTATTCGCTTTATTGGAAAGGTAATTGTGTGCCATTACTGTTTAAATATGATTTCGCGCAAATGGACGCTGCGGCTGGCTCGAATAAAGCGCAATCTGGAAGTCCAATTTTCGACCAATTTTTGGAACAGCTGGGGACGTATATCGGTAACAACGCGACGAATGTAGACTTCAAGTCGTCTATCGGCGTAGATTAGCGACTTCACATATCCCCACAGAAAATAATCACACGATCTTGGAAGCCAATTCACAGGTCCATTACGCGAAATTATGAGCTCGTCGAATGTTTCCTTCGATAAATTGATTGTGGCGTGCGCTGTGCGGCATGTTGCGCCGTGTTGTTGAAACCACAGCTCTTCCACATTAATGCCATTCAATTGGGGGAACGAAAATGTCAGTAATCATGGATCTATAGCGCTCTCCTTTGACTAACGTTCTGGCCGGCATCATTTTTGAAGTAACAAGAGCTTCTTCGGTGCGCACTGTACGACATCTCGCGGATGCGTATTATCAATTAGAGTATGCGTGTCCGAAAATGATCCATGTTTATTCGAATTACTTGCTCGGATGGACGATAATGTCGACCGTAAAATGGACTTAGCTCACGGTAAGTTTCGCGATCTGAACCGCGATTTTCAAAATAAATTTGCACAATTTGCAAGCGTTGTTCTTGCGTAATTCTATTCATGTTGAAATGGCAAACCGAACTGAGCACAAATCGGCTGTCAGCTGTCAAATTGGCTATCGCTGGAAAAAGTGTTGCCAATTCGAAAAACAAACCTCTAAAATAACATCCTTTACATTCGAATAATAATTAGTAAAATCTAAAATTACCGGACCCATTTGAGGGTAATTATTATTTTTCTATTCATAAGTTTGCCGTCTTTCAGTCAGTTTACGCATCGCGTATTTTAAACCTGTGTGACATGTATAGATTTAAATGTATACATATATTACTTATTTAATCGGTAACGACGTATATCGAAATCATATCGATGCAGATCGTATTTTCAGTTTTAAGTTTGTTATGCAATGCAAATCGAGACCGTAGCGGACAAACAGGTCATCAGGTTTTTTCATATTTAACAGTAATATTTGTGTATATGAAATAGTAATAATTGATGATACTTTAAATGTTGGACCAGATGACAAAGCAGGATGCAAAGCTACATATAATGTATTCGAGTCAAATTTAAAGCACTTCTCCGTAAAGAAAATTAAAATATTTCTAAGACACACGATTAGTTTTTTCACGAAAAAATGCCTTTTGCCAAAACCATAATAATTTTTAGAAATTTTCTTGTAAAACTTTGTGTAAAGCCATTTTAAATTATATTATAAATAAAAATATTAAATTTACTTTCTATTTATTATCTTTGTTTTATTAACCACTGAATTGAGTTTAAATACATCTACCGGTTTCGAAAAATACAATTTTCTTCTTCAGGATGTCATAACTAACTAAAAACATATATCATTGTTTCTTCACCAGAATCTATTTTTAAAAAAACACCAATTATTTAAAAAATAAATTTAGAACCTAACTCAAATTGTCCCTTAATACAAATTTAGTCGAATAATTTTTAGGAAAAAATTTTAGAATGGGACTCGTAGTTAAATTTAGTTGGTTGTTTATAATTTTTTGATTAGTTTTATATGCTTTATTTATCTCCAACGATTGCAAATTATATAATTTGTGGCCAACACCGTTTATATACAAAATTGACAATCCCAATTTTTTATCAAAACCAAAATCAAAAAATAGATTCTGGTGAAGAAACAGTGATATATGTTTTTAGTTAGTTATGACATCCTGAAGAAGAAAATGGTATTTTTCGAAACCGGGAGATGTTTTTAAACTCAATTCAGTGGTTAATAAAACAAAGATAATAAATAGAAAATATGAATTTTAACTACAAAGTTAATATTGCTAATTTTAAAAGTAAATTTACTTTCGCTAATTAATAAGTGTAAACAGTTTTTTGTTTTGAATATAAAGAAACCGGAATAATATTTCAGCACCGTTAGTACTCTGACTGTCTTTTGACATCAAAAAGTAAATTTTAGTAAAAATGCTAAGTATAATAGTTTTACATCTAAGTGACGATTTGGAATCAACACAATATTATGGAATACGCGCAGGCGCGGATTGGCAATTTAATGGCCCGTGTCCACGATGAACTCTCAATGAGACTTTGATCTCTGATAGTCACTAAAGGTATCTACGGGTATACTGGACGCGTCATTCTAAACATGATTGAATATAACACGTCATGTGAAAAAATTGCATCTATCGGTTAAAAATATCACCAATATGAAAAAAATATTTTTGTCTTTAACAACGCACTATTTGAACAATTAGATCGATTTCACCTTCTTTTGACAATAGCATAAAATCTTCTAGTCTAATCTACTGAAACTAATAAACAGTATTTCGAAATCTATTTTTTACCTGGCTTCTCTGCACGTACAATATTTTAGAAAAATAAATGTATCATGTTTATTCGGAATTTTTTTTTTTACTGTCGTTCTTCGCAGGATAATTATTTAAAAATAATTGATCCCAATTAATAATTATATTACTTTTAAAACTAGCAATATTAACTTTGTCGTTAAATTATTCGACTAAATTTGTATTAAGCAACAGTTAGGTACTAAATTTTTTTTTAAAAATAATTGTTTTTTTAAAAATAGATTCTGGTGAAGAAACAATGATATATGTTTTTAGTTAGTTATGATATCCTGAAGAAGAAAATGGTATTTTTCGAAAGCGGTAGATGTATTTAATCTCAATTCAGTGGTTAATAAAACAGAGATAATACATAAAAAATAATAATTATATTACTGTGCAAGTTTCCACGTATTGTTTGTTTCCTGTCAAATTAAACTGTTTGCCTATAAGGGATTACGAAGGAAGAGAGAAATAATGAAGAACCGGTGGTTCCAGTATTAAGCGCGTATATTCGTTCCCTTACACGCCGACAGAATTGGCTCATTGATTTGAGAAGACGTCACGAGTCGTGAGTGGCATTACAGAAACGCATTCAATGAGGCACCTAAAAATGAGAGTAATTTTTTTTTTCAGAGACTACAGTTTTCAACGAAATACATTTTTAGTGCTTTGAATACAAATGATTTGTGTGATCGGGCGTTTGTTTTTTTATCCATAGCGTGGATACTTATGGTGCGTGTCTACGAAACGAGACACGATGACATAAATCTCAGTACCATGTAAACGTGTTGAGATTTTGAACTGGGAATAAACTCAGAGATCAGCTTAAGATGGGTAGGAAGTGACAAAACACGACATTTGTTTTGACAAACGTTACCTAGAGCCATAGTTTAATGTCACAGTGTTTAATGACAGGCACATGCGCGTTCGGGTCAAACGTATGTGTATGTGTGTGACATAAAGACGCCTGTCAGGGGAGCCTTTCGCTCCGCGTCACTCTCCAAATATACACAGATCTAAGATAATTTGTAAGATTAATAAGTCGGGCATATATATCGTATATTGTCACATTCATTGTACAAACAGCGTATTATTCTAGTCATCACATTCAACCCCAACAAAGGACGCGTCTGGTAGATCATCATCAGAGTCGACAGGCAATAAAAAATTGACACAGGGGTATAGGGTTTTATCAAGAGATAAAAATACAACACACAGATATCTACGATAACTTATTCTAAAACGCTAGACAAACATAAAGCATTACATCGTAAACATTTATTACGCTTTAACTGCTGCTGGGAAGATTCAAAATCACCCAACCGACGAACGAAATATCGATGGTCAATGGGGTTATATTTGACGTTTGACGTACAACAAGCTTGAAGTGAGACTGATAATTTGTAAGATTGTCTCGAGATGAAAATTTTATCCGGGTGATTAAACGACATAATATTAATAAATAAATATATTGTGGTATTTTTTAAACATCGATTAATACGATTAAAGAAGATTTGAGTAAACATAATTCAATAAGTTCAATTATTTTCACTGCGAATTTATTTTCATTAACAGACTACGATTTCATCGCTTATAGAAATCTGTTCAACAGTTCTTTCTTGGGTGATGTACTCATGCCTGAGCTTCGCGGTCCTTTAGTCTCTGCTTCGACAGCGCGAAATGGTCTTCAGGATATCCATCTTTGATCACTTTGTCCTTGTATGTGCCCAGTGATTATTAATTTCAATATTTTCTAACAACACGCTCAAAAAGCCTAAGAATTGTTTTCCTGCATGTTACGGAGAGCCAGTTCTAAGTTCCTGAAGAACGGGACATTCATTCGTCTAGCAGTTCATGGTATATGCGCCCTCACTGGAGAGAGGATGGGCCATCTTTGAGCATTCTCCACTATTAAATAAACCTAATATCCTTTGCGCCGGCTGAATTAATCCGACGACTAACTAAGCTTACAGTTATGAATACAATACAAGAGATGCGTTTCGAGCCACGGCTGCGTTGCGAGAGAGCGCGCCCGAGTGCCCGGCGATCCCTTTCACTCGCGTCATTCTTATCAACATGCGCGCGTCACGCATTCACTACATTAAATATCTTAATTGAGTCATGCATATGTAGCGTCTAATTCCAAACCCCCCTAAAACGAATTTATATACTTTTGAGTTATGGGTGAAAACGTATATTTTGAAAACAAATGTACAAAATATTTGTTTACACGTCAGCATTTTTTAAAGAGATCGTTCTGGCAGCCAGCTGGATTTTAGATCTCGTGATCATCTACAAGCGTTGAGATTGGTTGATTTCATTTTAGGGGCAACTTATTATCTGTCTACTTTAGGGTATTATGGAGCTAACCCTGATTTTGAACATGCAATATCAATGGATTTAGATGGCTTTTACGAGAAACAATGTTTTTTTGCATGTAACTAACAAAAAATCTACAAAACTGCATATTTAACTTGAATTATCCGAAATCCGTTTTAAACGGTTTTGAAAAGGGTTGGGTTTTTAAAAGGTCGGGTTTAAAAAAAGCATTTTGGAGCATATCTTACAGAATACAAGACAATTGATGGAAAAATCTAAAGATGTGTTTAAATGGTTACCAACAAAATTATAATTTTTTCGGTGGCATTGTGTGGAAAATACTTTTTAGTAATAGAACGCAGCAAACTCGCAACATATATGTAAAAAATTAGATAACGCGTGTAAGTATGCACCTGGCACTGATTCAGTGTGGAGTGACTGACTGATTTAAAAAATTGTAAATGTTTTGAGTTTTTTTAAACTAGATTTCATGATCAAGATATTACAATATTTTTTAAGATGTAATTTTCTAAATCATATAGTTTGTTGAATACAGGTTTTTTGCGACCACATTTTTTTGACGATAATCTTAAAAAAAGTTTTTTGAGAAATATGATTAAAATACATTTTATTAGAAGATTAATTTATGCACACTTTATATCGATTTCGTTAAAAAAAAGTTGCATTACAACAATAAAACGGAATGTCAAAACATTAAAACTTTTACTCGCCACTATAATTAACTATTAGTAGATAAAAAAATATTTTAATTTTGAAATTAAATTATTTCAGGGTGCGCCTCGTTCTATTTACAAATATGAAACAAAAAAATGCAATAATGCGCTATTGGGGTAGGGTTCATTCAAATTATATAATATTTTTAATATTAATAAAAAAAAAGCTTTTATTGCGTATGAAAGAAAACATAAAAAACGCGATAAATGTCTCTGGCACACACATGTCCTTATCGTACCACTCCCACATAGAATAATTTTTTTCATACATATTTTTGCCTCAATAGTGTCCATAACGATACTAAATACCTTCAAAACAACAAAATATATATTTTTATACAGTGTAACAGACCTAGTGCACAATGTTTGTGGAATATGTGCAAATTCTGCAATGTTACGGAAAATATAATATTATTGTTCGAATTTCTTACAAAATCATGTTAAGAAATTCGATATCCATTATTTTTTTGTATTCAATATGTAATTTGGAATCAACAAAATATTTCAATTAAACGAAATAATTGTATAATTACAATTATTTTGAAATGCTTACATCTCTGACGCGGTTGAGATTAGGCACATATTCCTTAAATATTTTTGACTCATAATTTAGTCAGGTATCCATCCAAAAAATATACAGTCCACCGCAAACTTTCTATTTATGGGACAACATGAAATTTTCTAACGCTCTTTCTAATGTTAGAACATTTTTAATGTTCTGGAAGAGCCTCCGATAAAACAATACTATGTTAATAATCTTACTGTACAGTATAATGTTGATACTATTTATTAGAGGAACAAAATTAGTTTTCAAAATTGGTCTTATAGATTTACATCGCGAATGAGTGAAGCAGTATACAAGGAAACTATTAAATTTGAAGAGGGAGGATATGTACGCCTTTTTGAATACTAAACAGTAACCTTATCTATATTGCAGCGACAGGGATTTTAAGATTTTTGTGATTTATTTATATTTATTTACAGTTCGGTTGAAGTTCAGAGAATCAACGTACCGGGTGTTTATTATATTACAAAGTTTCTGATAAAAACGTCACCGATCTCGTCATGGATTGTTTAGATGCCGAGTTAGGCGTTGTTTTGCAATTGGATTATGAGTGTCCGAGATAGTTAAGTGAGTGAGGGGGATAGAGGTTGGAGCGGCGAGGACCAATTGAACGTCCGGAAGTCTCCTGACCGGCCTCCGGAGCTCCCGCCTGTAATTCAATTAGGCTTCCCTTCGCTCCTCGCTCGTCGGCATCACCTAGGACCGGTGCGCGGCCACTCGTCATCCGCTGCTGGCTACTTCACTACATTGTCAAAGACTATTAAAAAAAATAAATCAAAATATTATATAGAATTGTTCATCCCTTGTCACTAATAAATTTCCATGTCCTATTACAAATATCACGATTACAATCTATTTTCAGTATTCCTACAAGTTGTACCAACCCTGGATTATGTTCTCCAATAGTGAGAATGATTTGTTCACCGACATTGATATACATTTTGTTTCATCACTAATATTTAAAAACATTTTATTTTTCTCGTTTCCTCTTACATTTAACTCTAAATTACTCTCATTTAACTACGTATTATTAATACAAATTAAATTAATCAACTAGAAAGTAGTGGCGTGCAGTAGGTATAGATTTAGGTTATGCTGTTACCAATGATATTATACAATCATATATAATATATGTTGTACTAAGATTATGAACTTTCGTTTAACTAACATCTTTAGATAAAATGAATCCATCGTTTATACGACTCTACCATGTAATTATTTGTAATTTTAGAGTACTATTAATAGTGTTCTTAAAGTTTAAGTTTTAACGTAAAATAATTACTTCTTACCCATATAAAAAATGTATGGACGTTTTTAAAAACACTTTCTATGACTGAAGATGATTATTTTATTGTTTGAAAATCCTTCACATAATTAAAGGAAACAATTATTTTTATTGAAGGTTAACGTAGGAAATAGTTCTGCCAATTGAATTTTGTTTTTCACAAATCAAAAACAAATCCATGCACCAAATGCAAAGAACGATCATGAAATCAACACGTTAAAAATAGTAAGATAGTAAAATTCGCGAATTAGTAAAAGAGGAAGTGTATACTTCAATGATTTGCACGCTGTTGTAAGTTTTTCTAATGTTATTCTGTTAAAAAACAGCATAAATAACGACTCCATACAAATAGGATCAACCGAAATGACTCATACTCAAACAATCTCATAGATCAAATACATATCAAAAACATGAAAGGGTATTTTGAAGGAATAAAAGTAAATTAATAAGTATATAAGTAATCAAAGTAATATGTATTGTGGGATAGAAGACCTGCGTCATTTCTTTTCACCAGCTAGACAGTGTAAAACATGAGATCCGCGAGTTCTTTTACCTTCAGCACACATACCCACCTCATTTTTGTCACATTCTGCCTTCATCCTAAACTGGGAAATATTTGTAATAATACCTGGAGGTGATAAATAAAAGATGTTAGTCTTTAGTTAAAGTAAGACATCTAATCAAGAAAAATATAAGATTACAAGACATAAAACAAATCCAGACTACAAATCCTCATCTCGTCGGGTTGGGCGCGAGTTCGACATCCTGCTTGTGTGGGACACCAGGCGTCTTGGCATCACATCACGTTTTGGCCGACGCGATCAGATTCGTAGACGTGATTTGTTGTAGATTATCATGATAAAATTTGTCGACTTCATTAAGGCGACCAACTCCAAGGCAAATCCAAAGTTGAAATTGAAGTAAAAAACAGAAGTATGCACCAGAGCAATAACCAGAGGCAAAAATCAGAGGTTAAATTCCAGAGGCAAGGCCCAGAGGTTAAGCTCAGAGGGAAACGTCTTGTTTCTTGTAAAGATCATTTTCCATACGATTAAATTAACAAGTTAACATTAAATCATGCACTAGTGATTGAATAATAAAAAAAATACTTACCCTCTAGGTAGAGTACATTTTAGTCTGACACACGGCTACATTTTAGTCTGGCAAGTCTGGCGACGGTTTGAAAACAAACCATAGATTTCAACCGTTTTTATAATTTGAGTCACCGAATGTGATACCAACCTGAAGGTAACTATTTGTGAAATGTCAAGGTGCTTGACAAAAATATGTGTCGAGGCAATTGCGTACGCGACCCCTATTTATAACGTCTATATATAATATATGGCATTTCATTAAAAATCTTCATCGCATTGTGCATTAAAGATTTCTGAGATTTAGCCATCTTCCTGATGATTATTATTATTAGTGAACATTCTGCAAATTAACTCCATCCAGCTGTGATTGTATATTCAACTGGCAATGCTGCTCTCGACAGTTGAGTTGGCATGGATGCACTCCTCTGTAAATGTGCGTTCAGTCGCTCTCGTCATTGTCGAGAGATGTTACATTCAGTTTTTCCTTGCCATGTATAATAAATAGTGTTGATTAGTGTTTGGTAAAAACACCCATTTCACACATCATAATATATATCATGAGTATTTTTTTAGAGGTTTGTTTTTCGAATTGGCAACACTTTTTCCAGCGACAGCCAATTTGACAGCTTACAGCTGATTTGTGCACGGTTTGGTTTGCCATTTCAGCATGAATAGACTTACGCTTACAAATTGTGCTAATTTATTTCGAAAATCGTGGATCAGTTCCCGAAACTTGCCGTGCGCTACGTCCATTTTACGGTCGACATAATCGTCCATCCGAGCAAGTAATTTGAATAACCATGGATCGTTTTCGCACCACGCATACTCTAATTGATAATACGCATCCGCAGAGATGTCGTACAGTGCGCTCTTCAAATATAATGCCTGCTAGAACATTACAGTCAATGGACGCTATAGATCCACGATTACTGACTTTTTCGTTCCCTAATTGAATGGCATTTTAATGTGTAAGAACTGTGGTTTCATCAAGATGGCGCAACATGACACAACGCACGCCACAATCAATTTATTGAAGGAAACGTTTGATGAGCGCATAATTTCGCGTAATGGACCTGTGGATTGACATCCAAGATCGTGTGTTTTAACACATTTAGATTATTTTCATTAAAGATATGTGAAGTCGCTAGTCTACGCCGATAGACGACTTGGAAGCCTACCGTCGCGTCGTTACCGATATACGGCCTCAGCTGCTCCAAAAAGTGGCCGAAAATTAGACTTTCAGATTGCACGAAATCATATTTAAACACTAATGGCATAAAAATATCTTTCCAATAAAACCAATATTACGATTTTTATGTTTTTTATTTCATTTTAAAGTTCTATACCTCTAAAAAAACAACCTATATATGTATATTATATAATTCTGAAATAAAATACCAGATGGCTAATAGAGGTGGGTCGAGAGAGGTTAGAGTTGCTCTTGATTTGATTAAAAAAAGTGAATAATTTTTGAAATCTGTGACTTAAAAAGTATATATATATATATATATATATATATTTTTTTTTTTTTTTAAATAGAGATGCGTACACGGAATACGTGTCATATCAATATTCTTACTATTTTCAAACTAAGCTAAACGCTTGTGCTATGAAAATAGGACTAACTTGCTGGTGTCCTGGAACGAGGCGCGAACCCCCGACCACTAGATCACTAGGCCAACGTCTTGACCACTACATATTTATTATTTTTCTTTATTTTGATTTAATCGCTCTTGTTATGTTACTTATATATTGGGTTATTGGGTTAACTATTGTATACGGGATAAGGCAGGGACTGGATAAAAACACAAATGAATAAAATGAAATAAATAATTTTAGTGCATCATTAAAATGAATTGCAACGAAGGTCACGCTATGTCGTTATGAGTTATGACAGAATTATCCGCGATCACTATCCTCAAATGGCTGCAAATAATGAAAAACCCATCACTGGCGTGCTGACCTTCGATGCTTTAATCACGCCAACATAAGATGCAATGATTATCGTCATAACACCATAAGTGAGGACTGTCCTTAACTAGTTGTCCGCAAAATCTTTCGGGAAAAAAATACCTTTCGGTATTGAACTCACGAATCAAGCAGATTTTATCTGTATATTAAAGTGTTTCTTTACTGTTTCTCTTGGACCAATTACGAAACACAGTTATTTTTACTTTTTATCTTGGATCAATATTAACACATTTACAATTTTTTTTTGACATTTTGTAATACTGCCGATATTCTTGTTAGTTAGAGTTACTTAAAATAAAATTTATTTAAAAAAAAATTAAATTATAATCTGATAAAAACTACGGGAATTATTGTGTCCACAAAGTTCATCATATCCAACATAATACAGTGTGTTCCAAAGTCTTTTTCATTTTGGTTCATTCGCTGCACCAACGCGACGAGCGGGAGAGGGCGGGGTATGCCGATCGCTAGCCGCGTCCTTGGGAATTCAGTCGTTACGGAGCGTGTCCTAACCAGTTGTTCGTGAAATTTTCTCTAGAAAATTGATATCCCGACGAGGTGTCTTAAACTGGCTTTCACGTAGCCCCGACATGACACCAATGGATTTTTTCTTATGGAGCTACCTTTTATCAAAGGTATACAGTAACAATCTTCCCTCTCTGGATCAATCAAAATAAAAAATCCTAGAAGAAATGGCATCGATCACGGAGAATACGTGCCGAGCAGTTCTCAAAAATTTTGCCTCCCGTTTAGAAGAGTGCCAGCGAAATAACTGATCTCATTTAGAAAGCATAATTTTTAAGAAATAAATTCTCAGGGACTGTCTTAAAATTAAAACTTTTTTGTTATTAAACCCATACTTTTGGGATGCCTCGTGTAGATAACCTTTTTAACTCAGAGTGGTTTCTAGATCTCATGTCGATGATCGAAGAAACTGCATTGAAATTTTCCGAAAGTCGCGTCATGAGACCTTTACCAAAAGATATTAAATCATTACACATAGTGTTGCAAAACTGAATTTTGGGCGCCAATCCTCAACGCCGCATTTTGTTTGGAGACGGTACTGTTGTAATAGTTTCCAGGTAGGATCCGGCCACAGTCATTCGTTTACGAAGTGAGTAGACCAATCCAATTTGAATAATGTCCTCTTAAGGCCCAGTTTCTCAGTATTCAGTTAGAATCAATTTAGGCTTAAGCGAGGCTTAACGACATATTTATTTGTGGTGAAATGTCAGTAAGATTCGTTTAGTCTTACGCCAAGGAGCTGATCCGCTAGTCATCCGGAGAGGATGGAGATGGATACACATTTCGCTTACGTCGCAATATCTTTGTTTCTTTGTATTGAAGAATGGGTGTATCAGTAGTATATCAGGGAATATCAGTAGGCCAGAAAATTTAACGAACCTGAACGATCCGCAATATGGACGTTTTTACAGGTTAAATGATTTAGGACATGAAGTAAATGGGTAATTCGCGAAATTTTTTTTTTAAGTAAGTACGTACCTATTCACCGGAGATATAAGTCTCATAAATTGAGTGTCAATTGTGACTGATTATTTTGATGAAACAGTTTGGCAATGGCACGTGTTACCGTGTCGAAACGTTGGCCATGGTTTCCCCAAGGAAACCATCTACAAAAACCACCATCTAACATAGAAGGGACGCTAGTTCCATACACTATGTATTATTACGTACACCTCGGGCTGACCCGGCACCCTTCCGTGTCGTGGATAGAACGCCAGGCCCCGAGCTCCACGCCACCGGTCTAGCTTCAATCGGTACATACAATTTTTTGTAGTCTGTAGAGGAGGCTGAATGCGCAATGACAATGTTTTTTTTAAAATTAGCAATATTAACTTTGTGGTTAAAATTCATATTTTTAATTTATTATCTTTGTTTTATTAACCACTGAATTGAGTTTAAATACATCTACCGGTTTCGAAAAATACCATTTTATTCTTCAGGATGTCATAACTAACTAAAAACATAAATTATTGTTTCTTCACCAGAATCTATTTTTTGATTTTGGTTTTGATAAAAAATTGGGATTGTCAATTCTGTATATAAACGGTGTAAATATTACTAAACTTGCACGGCCGAGTACAACACATACGTAGTTATAATAAGCGGAAGAGACATGCTATTGAGAATATTATTGATGGTTGTAATACACACACACACATATACATACACAGCTGCAACAGAAGTGAAACCTGTTTGCATACATTCATTTCCTTTCAGACTTGTGGTAGGAATTAGTTCCTAGTAGCCGGGACAAATAGTCGTGTGAATGAGAAATTAAATAAAAATTCCATTGTTTACTTGACTGAAATATCGCACTTCATAATCTACGTTAAGTAAAAAAAACTAAAAATAGTCGATTATAATTTTTTTACAATATTTAGTAATAATGGTAGCAAAAATGCAAAACGAATATACAATTTAATTAATTAATCTTTGTTTGCAAACAATTTAATTAATTAATTTTAGGTTGGTAATTCCGAGAATCGTATTACCCACGTAAACATGTACAATTGGATTAAAAATAAACTATATATAATAATAATTACTGCTGTGACAATGATAAATTGACATTTTGTTTATTTATATAGATGGTTCTTATTTTTTTATGTTGCAACATTGTTTTATTTTAACATGGAATATTGCATAGAATATTTATTAAGCTGATATCCCACAAAGAATTATAATAAATAAGACATTAGACCGTCTGTTCTGAAAAATTACAACTTCACAATAAGAATGTGTTCTACTTAATATTATATAATTTGTATCAATGTGTCTAAAATTTAATAAAAATGAATTGTTAATTCTGGCGACCCCTATCGGTTTACTCAAAGGTACTTGAGATTCAAACACATTCGAAAATTTGCCGTGCACTGTAATGCAATTTCCTGGGATGGGAAAAAATCCAGGTTCGAATCCCGGTAACAACAACAATATTTTTCGATAAAATTGATTTTATATATATATATATATATCTTTCTAATTAATACATTTAATTTGTGTTTAAGAATATTACTTTTTACTTCGTATTTTATTTCACCTTTACCGGTACGGGGATCGATACCAGACGCCGAGTACCGCACTCTAAACGAGCGCTATACTACCTTAGCTACTTCCCTATTAAGCTATGGTGTCAAATTGTCATATAAGTATATAATCCAAATTTTTTTTTGGTTAGAATATAATACATTGATTTATATTTATGATATACCTTATTATTGACAAAAAAAATAATACTAACTTTGTAACAAGCTTGTATTAATAAAGAGCTCGATATATTTGTAAACGATTGTTTTCACGTATTATTTGTATTACTCAATAGTGTATCGGTAAATATACCCGTCTATCATGCGGCAGGCTGGGGTTCGGAGAGACATTAATTTGATTTATTTAACCGAAATCGAGAATATTTTTTTTGAACCGTAAAAACATATGCCCGTCTCGACACAGAATTTCTCTAGTGAGACGGGCACAGTCCAAATAAATTTTTATATAGTATTATATAGTTACTAATAAATAATAATAATAATATTCTATGCAGGGTTGGTATGATACATGTTTCCGAGGCATGCAACGCGTTTCTCTTATTCTTTTTTGAATATCATTTATATTTTTAACTAAAAATACAAGTTTGAAAAATAATATTAAAAAAAAGATATGAGATGAATAAAAAAAAATATCTAAATAGAAATGATATAAGATTCTGGTTATACAGTTTTCATATTCGATATTATTATTTTATTTAGGATATCTAGAAATGTGTGCCATTTGGTTCACTTATATTTTAGACCCCAAGCAGAATTTTCCTGACTCCATTTAAACTCGCCACCCAGCAAAAGCCTCTAGTATACCTTTCCCTAATAATGCTGTGTTACCATAATTCTCATATTTCGATTCAGGTTTTTCGGCATGAGCAGTCAGACTAGGGCATGAACTATACACTTTGAGTTAGACAATGCTTTCTTTAAGCATTTAAATTAATATCTATATTAATATTAATATCTAAATTAATATATATTTCATAGACATAATGACAGTCTCTATATATTTCAGAAATTTAATTGAGATAAATCTCAGTACTATATATAATTAAATATGATTTTAATCTGGATATAAACTCAAAAGTTGGCTTGTGATTGGCAGAAAGAGACGAGAAGCCCGAGTACGCGACGTTGGTTTGATAGCGAGATTGTATTATATAAAACCTTACTTATTTACTTACCATCACTCTGTTTCCTTGCAGGGGTAAGCAGAGAAGATAGAGCGCCACACTCTGTTCGGACATACAATTCTCGCCTCATCCACATTAATACATCTTCTCATACAAGTTCGCCGATTGTTGAGGCTTCTAACAGAACCATCCTCTATTAGCTGGTTTACCTGATCGTGCCAAGTCTTCCGCGGACGTCCTCTATTTCCGGTGCCATCAACACTTGCGTCATATATCTTTCTTACCGTTCTCTCCTCATTCATCCGTTCCATATGACTAAACCACCTAAGTGATCTTTCTTAATCTTACTCACTATACTAAGATCAGCTTTACATTCTATCCTTATTTCTTCATTCTTTACTCTGTCATAAATAGATTTGCCACATATACGCCTAAGTGATCTCATTTCCACTGCATTCAGTCTACTTTCGTTTCTCTTCTGTCAGCTTCAGGCCTCACTTCCATCCATCAGTACCAGGACTCCATTGTGCACCGTTAGTCTTCCCTCGGTTGACAAATTCCCGTTAGATATAATTTCATTAAAAGCGTCGTTCACTTTATTACTGCAGTCACCCACCCTTCTTCCGATATCATTCTCAGCCTTTCCGTTTCTATCAAACATACTTCCCAAAAACACAAACTCATCTACTTGTTCCAAACATTCATTACCTACAAGTATTTTGCACGGTGTCTTAGTTTGTTTCATCTCGAATACCATCACTTCCGACTTGTTAACATTCATCATGAGGTCGCTTTCCTTGCATACATCGTACATTCTACTCACTAGACTGCATTAAACCTAAATCCATAAATACCTACAATTATTTATTCTGAAAGACAAGCAGATGCATAAAATTATTAAATTGGTAAATAATCCGCCATTTTTAAAAATTATATTCTAAAATAACCAAAAACGAAAACAAACTCAAAACATATTATATACCATTATCATTCTGTAGTCACCGTAATCGTGGACTGATCGATGTTGAAGTTCTCAGCCAGTGCCCTGGTGATGGCAATTTTCATCCTGTTCTTCAGCCGCCAGAAGGGCCTGGTTATCAAAATCCAAAGATCGACCCTTTCCTGACTCGTCGTCTAAGCTAGTATCGTCTAAGCTAGTATCGTCTAAGCTAGTATCGAAGCGAACAAACCATTCTCGACATGTCCTTTCGCCAATCATTCCTTCACCCAAAAAAAAATCTTTAGATTGCGAAATAACTCAGCAGATTTCCATCCTTTCTCTAAGTGGTACAGCATCATGTGGCATATCTGCAAGGGCGTGCATTGCGTACAAGCAAAAAAGCTGTGCATTACTAAAAATTCTGGGAAATAAAAATAAATTAAATAATCTTTATATTGTAAAAAGACCCTATAAAATTCTAGCCGTTATTACCCAAATTAGTGTAACCTTGTCTATGACGTAACCCACGTCTAGTCGTGGATTATTTGCGAACCATTTGTAACAACTTCATGTGCATTCTGTTCCTTCTCTTATTCTAATCAAAATTTTAAAAAAAAATTGTAATTTTTTTGATACGTAGTATATCTACCCATTATATACTTAGCATTGTTGGTAACAGCATAACCTAAGTGTTACGTACTTGACTTTATACTACGTCTTTAGTGTACACCTCGTAATGTGAAGGTTCAAGAAATAGACTTTGTAACAATTAATCTTTTATTACAATAAGCTACAATTTAGTACAAGGTATATCACTAGTATAGGTCAACTGTTAAGTCGATGAACCGCAGATAAAAGAGACGCGCGCTCTTCTGCGCGCCGTCTTTATAGCCACACCGCATACTCGCACCGGCAGTGTGGCACACATACACACATACACACACCATTCCACGGACATCACACTAAGTTTCTGCCTACTGCATGCCACTATTATGAAAAATATCAATTAAACGTCAAATTAAAAAAAAACGGGGGATAATTATGCACCAACTTAATATATACATTAATTGCGTCTGGTTAGATTTAAATTCAGTCAGCTGACAAATGCAACATAAATATTTAATGGTCTGACATTTGACGACTGACGTACAACAATCATGAAGTGAAGCGCAATACGAATTTCTGACACACGGTTTGACTTTATTCAAAAATAACAATTCCTGGTAAACTTGATAACAAGTTTTTATCAGTAAAGAGCTTAAGAAATATTTAACGTCTATTTTCTATTGGTAGTGCAGTGGTTGGCATTCTGGGAGACTGTAGTTCTATTCTCTACCGGGAGATTTTTATTTTAATTTTATTCATTTAACAAAATTTATATGAATATTTCTTCAAACCAAAAAACATAATATACGCAGGAATGGTATAGTACGTGTATTTTAAACACACAACGCTTCTATTTCACTTTGAAATTTATTATTATATTTACATTTTACAGCAGAATTATATGAAAGTGAAAGTGCTTTTAATTTTAGTTGAACTATAATATTGATAATGGGAAAATGTTCCCGAAAACGTTAATAAAATTTAACACAATGAAAAGTGTAGTGGAATAAAACAGAGTTTGACTCAATTTACAAAAGAATTATATATATTTTCAATATATTCTCTAATCTTGTTTATTTGTGTTCTGTAGAATTATTTTGTTTTTACTTGTTAGTGTATGTAATGGTAACTATTGTATGTATCCAACTGTTACTTGAATAGAAGCATCACGATATGGTAATAAGTTTACCATTTGAACAATAACAGTCTGTAATGAATTCAATATGCAATAAAACGTTAAAATACAATCTTCATCCAATTGGTTATACTAAATAATTTATCATCAAATAATATCTATCGACAAAGTAAATGAGTTAATCCTAATACAATGGTAAATTCTTTACCCAAACTCTTTATAGAATTCAATATCATTAATGGTTTTTTTTTTGATTTGCAGAAATATGCTGATCTTGAAAGATAAATCAATATTTGTAATACATAATATTTAACAGAAATATGATAATTTTGTTTCGTACAGTAAACTGAGTACTAAGTACTACTGAGTAAACTATTCTATTCCATTAAAAAAAATGATTATTAAATAAACAGATCACAAGCATCAAAATCATAACACTATTAATATTAATGGTATTATATAATTTAGATTCTAGAAATTAAAATATTTTGCAAAATTTTGAATTTGAAGCATCATGTGACCCTTAAAAGGTTCGAAACCATTGCTGTAGACAAATTCAAATAATAAATTTGAAACATCTTAATTGATCGTGAATTAGTTATTAGTTTCGAGCGGTCTAGCCTCGATAGAAAGGCTTCGATGGTAGTTTTAAATGTAATAAAGAAATAGTATTTACAAAATGAATTATTTAATGATACATTAACTTATACATTATTTTGCATCATAATGGAATATAATAAATTGTTTAAAAACACGTGTTCGGTTGAGACGTATAATAATATATATATATGTAGGTGTATTAACTCGTTTAAGCTCGTTAAAAGCAGCTTCACTGTGATATTGTTTTATTATAATATTATGCAGGTATGTCTAGATCTTTCTCGGTATTGCGATATTGACAAGTCGCTATTGTTTTGCATAACCGACACGCCGTGTCACGCCGTGCCTGGTGTCAATGACGTCTTTTATAATTAATGTAAAATAAAGAATACGAACAGGGAATCGTTTCGCGGGATTCTTCGTAGTAAATAGTTATGGAGGTCAGATATTAGTGATTTCGCCTACCTGTGATTTATCTGCGCAAGAAATGGAAGTAATGGCGTATGTTGAATCGCTGAGAAAGGGGAGTTAAAGGAGGAGCAACAAACAATAGAGAAAACGAAATAATTCAAAAATAAAGACCTAGAAACACTCTTAGCTTCAAAAATATTGGTAGATCCGATAATGCTCGGTTGCCATTGGTTACTCATGTATACGTTGGGGGTGACTTGGAGCTCTAGAATCCAGATAAAATAAATTTTTTTATTACAAATCAAATGTATTAATTAGAAAGATATACATATAAAATTAATTTATCGAAATAAAATTGATCGGGATTCGAACCTCAATCTATTCCTATCCGGAGAAAAGCATTAACCGATTATACTACACCAACACAGTAAGTTGACGACAAATTTTCGAACTTATATTTTACACTTTCAATATCAATTTCACAATAAGAATGTGTTCTCCTTAAAAACAAATATTATTCATACTTTAACCTAAATCTAGGAGTTTTTATCATTTTTTTATTATTAAGGTTGTCCACTACGATCTCACAATGAGACTTTCATATCTAAGAGTCAGTGAAGGAGTATATAAATATAAACAGACACAGCACCTCAACAACTCAAAATATAATTTCCACACGGACAAATACAAATAACCTACAAACCCCAAGAGCACATACAACATTTGGCCAAAGGAATTACAAATATTTTGGACCTAAACTATTTAATAGAATGCTGAAAGATTGAATTGACCAATTGAATTGTCCCTTGAACATGAAACTAAATATTAAAACTTGGATTAGTATTCCAGAATAATTTATTTGAAAGTCCACTTTAAATTATTTTTCATATACACCTATATATAAAGTAATAAATATTAATTATATCTACTACTTGTAATACTAACTCATTGTACAATTGCTTGTAAACTGTGCTAGTCTCGACACAGAATTTCTCTAGTGAGACGGGCACAGTCCAAACATATTTTATACATTATATTATATAGTTACAAATAAATAAAATAAATATGAGGTGGTGATTCTTAAATCTCGTCCATTATGCGAATTCGAGTCAAAATCTCAGAGAGAAATCTTATCCATATTTTGTCATCTTATCTCACACGCGACAAATCAATTCATAATAATGTACGTTAGTATATTGTGTAACACGTTTCGTAGTGATAGTGATAGTGATAGCACTGAATTATATAAGAACCTCACGAGATAAGTAAAGTGGTGAAGTGATATGGTTTAGAGACACTAAAATAAATTGTTTAACCTAAAATATTGTGTCTACATTTGTGTTGTTGTTCGTATTTCTCGTTGTGTTATGATACAATTATCTTAATTCAAGGGGCCTCAAAAATGTCCAGTGAGACAGGCCCCTGCGCCATAAATTCACCCCCGGTGCGAAGCCGAGGGCCGAAGGAGAATTGTTATGACCAAGTCTGCTATGTCGAAAGAGACCAAAATTTGGAAGAAACATTAAACGGAATTTTCTACAAAATAATGTTAAGCTTTAAGTATACGTACGTATTGCGAAATATATATATATATGCTTCAGGCCCTAAATCATCTGACAAAAAAAAAGCAGTTTCGCCGTTCAAAGGTCGATGACTTTTTTATTTTTCGTATTTAATATATAATTTGGAAACAATAAAATATTTCAATTAATCGAAATAATATTATATTACATTATAGATAAGATTTGTTTAAAGTACTTATATCTCTGAAATGTTTGAAATTCGGCACAGCTTAATATATCTATAATTCATATTTGTCCCCGTCTGCACACCATGTTTTAGAGATTCACCATCTCGCGCTTTACTTAACACTTTTCGTTCATCAAACGTTATTGTCGGTCGTCAACACTATAATTTTAGGTATAGATATCTACACCATAACCATAACCATAGATGGTTCTGGTTGCGGGCGTACACTGAACGTCGTGTATACTAGTTTCAGTATTCTTCTCTTTGTACTAATTTATCTCCAGATCAAAATTTTAATACGCGTACATTGTCTTGTAATGTATCTCATCTAAATCTCTGAGATAATCTCATCGTGTCTCCGGCCGTGGACGCGGGCTTTCAGAATGTAAAGTACAAGTTAACTTTTTTTTGTAAAATATCAACTAGTAATATAAAGAAGATCACGAATAAACCCAACTACCGAGAATGTACCCTCGGACGGACCTATTAAAAAAATAAAAATAAAATATAATTTTTGTATTTCTGACATGATTTATGATTTATTCTACTATTTATTTATCGACCGTGCCATGAAAATATGTTTTGCGCCGTGATTGTAGCCAAGGAAGCAATTACATTTTCCAGGTCAAGTAGTGTTTAGTGTACTATAATAACCCGATAGGCCAAACACACAGACATGAAATATATACCGTTACATTAGTAACAAGAAAGTTTCATTTGGGGCCTCGAACGCAATACCGTTATATCAACGTCAGTCTCTTGGACAACTCAGCCGTAGCGGCAACTCTTACTCTTACCGAACCTTGGGAAGAAATCATTTCTCATTAAAATGTATCACATTATATGAAAATGTATAAAGAGTATGTCTTATTTAAAATTAAAAAAATGACCAACACAATTATTGTTCCCAGAAATGTAAATACAATATAATAAAAAAATTGTGGATAATTCAATATTATAATTTTGAACATAATTTTTTACAGACTTTCCGAGTAAAAAGGGCGTTACAAAAATGCGTAAAATTTTGTGCAAAAATATGCAATGAATAAAATAAAATAAAAACAAAAGAACACTATTCAAATTTGAAATAAAATTTGTATTTGAAACCACCAAAACAAAATACAATGATCTGCATACGAGGTGGCGCGGGGTGAACCAAAAAAATATATTTTGGGAATGATATGAATATGATCTCATGTAATGCGTTTTTTTATATCATGTTAATAAATGTTTAAAATTAATTAAATATCATTTATATTTTCTACAAAACAAAAAAACATCACTTAATCTTGAAATAAAATTCAGACGATGTTTGAAGATACAAAAACAAAATACAATGAACTGTATACGAGGTGGGGCGGAGAACAAAAAAAAACATATTATATGCAGGATTAGTATGATACATGCGTCTGAGACTTTATTATATCCATGATTTTTTTAAATCGTGGATATAATAAACTTCTATTAATAACAAATATGTCAGTTTCACTGCGACACTCGGATCATCTATACGGATGTTAATGAAAAGATGATACCCAATTAACATAAATAAAAGATATCAACGCATAGACAGCAACGAATCTCGAACATATATTCTATTCCAAGTTATTATTAAATTATTATTAAAATCACAAAAATTAGCTAGTTAAAATTATAAAATAAACAAGAATTTTATAGTTATAGTTATCATATATTCATACACGCCCATAGTCTCTTTATATTCATTTACCAAGCACGGGGATAGTTTCATACAAGGGTCTAGGTAATTACAAATATAATATACACACATACCTGTATTTAAATGCGTGACTCTTTTTGCAAGCTCGTCATATTTTCAAAATTTCGTTAAGTTAAGTTTTTATTCTAAATCATTAACAGAAATGAGGTCAATACGTCAACACAATATTTTGCCTCGACGGTGCATTTTGCAAGGTTTACATTTATCAGGTCATAATGTTATGAAAATAGTGAAATACCAACAAAATTGGGCAACACTGTAAAATGAATGTTGCCTGTAAACAAAATGAATTCAGTTTTGATATAATTATGATCATCTAGTTTCACTTTTTGTGAAAGCTTGTACAGATAATTTATCGATTTGTTTTATACGTAAAATATACATTAACGCGCATTTTTTCAATAGCTAGTGGCTAAAGCAGAAGTATCGGCTTACATAGTAAATAAAAATAAGATGATTAATTTATCTCAGATACGGAATACATTTTTCTGGTTTTGTGGTTAAATAGTACCACAATAGTAAGAATTAGATTATCGAACCCCGCTACCAAGCGGAGATACTAACCATTACTCTGCCGAGAAATCAATGAGATGTGAAAATGGCAGTTAGCTCATTTTTTTTTAATGAAAATACATTTTTGTAGCGATGTTACAATTTCAGAACATAGTTCTGTGGTATTTTTAATATAAATTAAATGAATCAATTAGAAAGCTATACAGAAAAATGTATCTATCGAAAAAATATTTTATTACTACCGGGATTCAAATTTGGACCTTTTCATATCCGGAGAAACGCGTTATGAATTTCGCTATCTTAACCGAACACGTTTTCGACAAATTTTTAAATAATATTCTGTAGTCTTGCCAATCAATACATTTCTTATTCCATTTTTAAAAGCAATCAATTTTATATTGCGATTAATTCCGAATGCGTTTGAGTAATATACGCTAGGAGATGACAGAATTTATTTTTTGGAACATAGACTTTTTCTATAAATCTTTCTAATTGATTAATTTAATTTGTGTTAAGTTTACTAATTTCTTAAACTCTACTAATACTAACTTCTTACAATGTTTAAAACGGGTAAATATGTTTAATTCTGTTTCGTCTGGTTTCGATCCTGGTAAAATAAAAATATTAGGAAATTTTCTAATACGTTATTTATTTATTATTATGCGGAAAAATTTTCCTGTATCGTCTGGGATTCCTATTCTTGGCCATTCTCCTCCAGTCCCCAGATACTTCCATTCTGTTCTAGACCTCTTCTATACAGTCAGCCTACCACTTACTTGGTCATCATCTGCGATATCCACTCAGTCATGATCTTCGGTGTCCTGGCATCTGGCATTCTTTCAACGTGGTCAGCCCATCGGAGTCTTTGAGACAGAGAATCTTACAATTGTTTCTTGCTCAATTAAATTTTCGAGCACTTTATTTTTATTCTGTTAAGTTCAATTTTCTAGTGTGGGTCTATAAATTTGTAATATAAAGTATTTTGCGTTCAAAACTGTTAATTTATTTTCATATTTCGCAACCAAAAGTGACTACTGGTCTTATTATTATTTTATATATTAGCAGTTTGCTGCGTTGACTCAGCATTTTCGACTCTAACAGTTGGTTGTAGGCATAAAATACTTAAATATATATTTTTTTAAATTGGCAAAATTGACTTTGTGGTTAAAATTAATTATTTTTAACTTTGTTTTATTAACCACTTATTGAATAAAAATACATCTACCGCTTTCGAAAAATATCATTTTATTCTTCAGGATGTCATTAACTAATCAAAAACATATGTTATTGTTTCTTTAACAGAATTTATATAAGATTAAAGGAGCATTTGAGATATTTGAACAATAGTGGGTTTATATTGATATAAAATTTTGAATATGTGTGTTCTTTTTGTGCGGATTTAAAAACAGAAAACAAAAGCGAAGCTGCTTCTGGAAAGAGTTTTTGCGATTCGGACGGACTTTTACGGCGGCGATAATAAAAACATTTTGTATTATATATTTTCGGATTATCGGTTGTGAGAAGGTTTTCGGTGGCTGACCAGCAGATTTAAGGACCATCAGACTACAAGGAGAGCGACGTCGGCGTCTACCAGCACAGGTTCACAAAGGTTTGTGTACTTTGAATTTGGATAGATTGAATTACTATATTCAACATTACCTATAGAAAAGCCAGAACTAGCTATCGAAGTATTTACGGCAACAGGGTCAAAATGTAGTCTTTCTATGGTGCCCGTACAATTTAGTGCTAAAACGTGCTGATATCATTTGTATATATATGCAAATATATATATGCATTTAGTGTCCTTGCTAATATATTAGTGTACCTATTGTCTCACTCGCTTTGTAATTGGCCACTGGGTTCATCAAATACAGTGGTTCTCAAACAGCTGGATATTCATAAAAGTCCACATGTAGAAGATGCTCACCAGTGTGGAGGTTCCCAACGTAGATGTATTAATGTATCCGAAGGTATATAAGGCACCTCTAACTTCGGGATCCTTTCAGGATTCGATGTGTAGGTATGTGTTGTGAGAGGTCGAACTGTGGAGTTCTATCCACCACTGACTATCTGGGAGAGAGTATGAAGATTCGCGAGTTTTTGGTCCTAGGACCACATATTTCCTTCTGTCTACTGTTCTTCGCTGAGGAAATTTATAATAATTTATAATATGGCCAGCATTTAAAAAAAATCTTAGTTTATACAATTAGTACAATGCAAATAAGGCATTACAAAAATGTTTATACGACCATGAAAGAATTTACCACAATAAGATATCAAATAAAGTAATAAATACCTATGATGTGCATTTTACAAGGAGTTAAATTCACAGATATGAATTTCAAAATGTCACTTATTAAATTTCCTAGACAGACCGTGACATAATCAACATGATTACTAAATTTCTACGTTAAATTTATAACCAAATTAATCTAAAATATAGTGAACAGTATATATACCAAATTAGCTTCAAAAGAAATAACAATCGCTACGTGACCACACTCGCAATGTCACAGGGTATCGAGTGGATATGTAAGCACCTGAGTTGAATAGGATAGTATGACAGACAGTAAGGCATTAGGTAAATATAATATAGTACTAACGATTTAGGTAAGTACACTGAATTTATTAGAGACAAGTTACAATAAATGTTTCAGTATGGATAATTAAGAGTTATTGATACTATCAACTTTTTTTTTTGAGTTATTGAATATTGTTATAGTATTGACATATGATTAGTTCAGTGGTGTAATTACGGCAATGCAGCCAATGCGATGCATCAGCGATTACGTTGGATAAAGGCCTATAAGGTCTACAACACATTTGGTATTGATACTCTTCCCACCGCCAATATGGTCTAATCTTATTTAATTCATCACGACATGAAATGGAATTATATAATATTTTTTTTAATATTTCTCGCGTGTATTATGAATATACGTGAAAACGTTTTTGACGTAGGTACATGCCGTATATGTTATATTTGATAAAATGCCTTATGTATTTAGTAAAATGTCGTAAATTGTGAAAATAAATGTCTAAAAACAACATTTGGTTGTTTTTCTAATGAATATGTGAATATACAGGAGACAAAATACAAATTTTGTTCGTATGTATAAAAAACTACGTAGTGCTTAATATTATTATATATTGTACACAATACATACAGGGTGAATATTATGTTCCAGGCCGATTTTGTTTGACCGCTATTTTAGTTTGGCAGATATTTGTAACTTTGCATTAGATAGTCGTAAAGAATACTCAATTACAATCTATTTTGAAATATCTAACGTCCCAATAATGTGTTAAAGTTATTAAAATATTTTATCTAAATAATAATGGCAACCAATGTAACCATTAATGACGATCGCTATCGTCATATGCTGGAAAACTTTTTGGTTGCCGAATTGGGTCGATTGAGCCTGCAATACATGTGGTTTCAACAGGTCGGTGCTACCCCATACACAGCCAGAGCTACGCTTGAAATTTTGCAATTAATTTATCCCGGCGGCATAATGTCAAAAGGTAGTGATATCATCTGGTTTGACAGTTTCCGACTATTTTCTATAAAAATACTTGAAAAAAAAAGATCTACAGCAATAAGCCAATAACAATTCCGATGCTACAGAACAATATTAGAAATAAAATTGCTGAAATAACACGCGAAGTGCGCGAGAATGTTATGAAAAATATGGTTAAAGAGCATCCATTCGTTCCGCTATCAAAAGCGGCCACTAGGCCAATTTTATATTTTGTACCTAATTGTAATAAATAAAAAAAATTATAAATAAAAATTAAAATAATTTATTTTATTTTATTATCTAGTTATTTAAAAACAACATCGGCCTGGAACATAATATTCATTCTGTATTTAGGGACCCTTTCTATTTTACATCGGGGCTCATTTTTTTTAGTAACGCCACTGAAAGAGTTGCAAGGCATTGAAGGCAGGAAAATCATTAAGAATCGATATCCCGGAAATTGAGTGATCGTATTAATGATTGTGTTTCTACAAGTTAAAGATAAAACCTGTATCAAAGTTTAATATTTTATTATTCGTTAAAGCGATAGTCGTAGAACACGCGACGTCCTATGAACGAGGTATAAAATATATTAAAGGTATAATAGAATAGACAAAATAAATCTTTGTAACCCGAGAAATGAAATGAATTATTATTACAAAAATGACATCACAATTCAACAATCGGGCTACATAGTATACACTGTACCCACGACACTGTGCTACATGGCAGCTCGCGCTGATCGCACGTTGGTTCGACGGAGTGACTGCGAATGATATCGCCCAAACGTTTTATCGCCAATAAAATAAACTGCACTCAACTCGTCTGGCAAGGTAACGAAAAAAAAATTTAAAAAAAAACAGAATTTAAACAGTTCTCAAATTGTGTAGATATTAGATATGTACTACATAGATTTATTTATTTCTCATTGCATCATTGCTTACGACCCAAAGAGCATCTTAGTTTTTAAATAATATCTACGCACAGCCTCTCAAATGACCAGGGGCGTGCATTGCATACAAGCAAAAAAAGCTGTGCATTATTAAAAATTCTGAGAAACAAATATAAATTAAATAATTGGATTAACATAAACGGAAACTTTATTTTACAATTAACGCCATCTGTGTACCGGTAGAAACTTTAATTGCTTAGTTCTAAAAAACACCACGATAACTCACCGCTGTACCAATGGCGCTTTTTTGTATTCGCCTCATCGAACTATTTACATTACTCTGTACTGTCTCTAAGGTAATAGATTACTCACAAAGTAAGAAAGTCACATAATTGGCTGTTTACTGAATTGAAAATTCCTTTCGGTTAATCCGTTTTATATGGAGTCGTTACCTATGCTGTTTTTTAACAATATAACATTAGAAAGGCTTACAACTACGTGCAAATTATTCAAATGTCTACTTCCTCTTTTACTAATTCGCGAAACTTACTATCTTACTGCTTTAAACGTGTTGATTTTGGATTTTAATTTAGGATAAACAAAAAGCAATCGGCAGAACTATTTCCTACATTAAGCTTTAATAAAAATTATTATTTCCTTTAGTTATTACGTGAAGGATTTTCAAACAATAAATTAATCATGTTTAGTTCTAATGGCGAATAATGAACAAGAACTACAGAATCTTGTGAGTAGAATGTACGATGTATGCAAGGAAAGCGACCTCATGATGAATGTTAACAAGTCGAAAGTGATGGTATTCGGGAAGGAGGAAAGCAAATCACCGTGCAAAATACTTGTAGGTAATGAATGTTTGGAACAAGTAGATGAGTTTGTATATTTGGGAAGTATGTTTGATAGAAATGGAAAGGCTGAGAATGATATCGAAAGGAGGGTGACTGCGGGAAATAAAGTGAACGGCGCTTTGAATGGAATTATATCTAACGGGAATTTGTCAACCGAGGCAAGACTAGCGGTGCACAATGGAATCCTGGTACCGACACTAATGTATGGAAGTGAGGCCTGGAGCTGGCAGAAAAGGAACTGAATGCAGTGGAAATGATATCACTTAGGCGTATTTGTGGCAAATCTATTTGTGACAGAGTAAAGAATGAAGAAATAAGGAAAAAATGTAAAACTGATGTTAGTATAGTGAGTAAGATTAAGAAAGGATCACTTAGGTGGTTTGGTATATGGAACGGATGAATGAGGAGAGAATGGTAAGAAAAAGATATGACGCAAGTGTTGATGGGACCAGAAATAGAGGACGTCCGCGGAAGACTTGGCACGACCAGGTAAGCCAGATAATGGAATATGGTTCTATTAGAAGTGTCAACAATCGGCGAGCTTTTATGAGAAGATGTATGAATGTGGATGAGGCGAGATTTGTGTGTCAGGACAGAAGAGTGTGGCTCTCTCTCCTCTCAGCCTACCCTACAGATAAGAAGGCATTATTTTACGTTGAACTTAAACTTTAAAAACACTGTTAATAGTACTCTAAAATTACAAATAAATACATGGTCGGGTCGTATAAATGACGGATTCATTTTGTCTAAAGACGTTGGTTAAATGAAAGTAAATATATTATATATGATTGTATAATAACATTGGTAACAGCATAACCTAAATCTATATCTACTGCACGCCACTGCAAATGACATCAACCTCGATAACGGCAGCTCATTTTCTTATTTCGTATTCGTAGACTAAATTGTTACTTACTCTTCCAGCGCGTCTCTCGCGTTTATTTTGTTCATCGATTAACCAATTGTTAGGAAAAATATTTCAGACTTCTTGAGGTTGTTGCTGTGTGGGATCTGTTATGACCCGTGTCCACGGAATTTTAGAAATTTAATTAAGCTAAATCTCGATACCATGGTAGAAAGTGACCAAAACTCAGGCCCGAGTACACGACCATAGATACCTACAACTATTTATTCCGAAAGTTATAAAAAAAATATATATTAAATTACAAACATGGAAGATTCAAATTCACCTAGCCGACGAAAGGAACATCAATGGTCAACGGATTGACATTTGATGTTTGACAACCGTGAAGTGATGGGTGGCTTGCATTACCGATAAATCAATCAAAACGCAATTTACCGGTAATTACCGAAAATTATTTCACTGGTATTCAGAGAGAAATGTCATATTGGGAACTCGAGAAAAATAGAGGTAAATATTTGAACATTGCATTTTAAAATCTGATGACTCCCCGACCAACAAGTATTGAATTAAAACGAGGGTTTTCATCTGAAGGACAAATATGTACAAAATTCAGGTCAAGTCTAAAAGATGAAAGTATTGATATAATTTGTTTCATGAGAGGATATTTTAATTCTGAAAAATTATTATAACCAAAAAATTAATATTTTTTTAATACATTCTATACAAACAATCAGTTGTACTCGTAATATTCTTTTATTTTATTTTAATTACGAATTTATATTAGGTGTGTACAAAGTACGTATTCATACACCTGATGTAGGTTTTACTTACATCAATAAGCGAATGGATAAACTAATAAGTTAATAATATTAACTCCTCACAGACAGGTAAACCAAATATTCTACAGTCGTAATTTAAATTAACCAATATCTACGTGGCATATACATAAGTAGTTATCTGATCTCCCATTACCATCTGTAAAAACAAAAAGGACATCAAGTACATATGTATATATTTATATGTATATATTTGAAATTATTTAAGTTTTAATCTAGGATACCGTTTATAGTAAACATAGCCACATACAGTTATACTTTAATCATCTAATCTATGTCTATTTTTTTTCATTTGTCGGTAGATAACCGGTAAATCGGTAATGGGAAGAATCATTTACCGTTTACCGGTAATTGCAATTTGACGATAAATTGCAAGCCCTAGTGAGACGATGAATCTTCGAGATATGCTGCAAACGTGGAGATAATCCCTGTTTCAGAAGTGGTCTCGAGTCGAAAATCTCATAAAAATTTCATCAGCGGATACGCGCCATTAGATTGTCATAACAACGCAGCCAAGATGGGATCGGGAGTACTGCACTAGCGAAATGATTGTTTGCTTGTAGCGGTGGCGCTACGGACGTGAAGCATAAAGACGTTTTGCTTTCCACCGCAAACGTACGCCGTCGCTCCGGATATAGCGACAAGAAAGCCTTTCACGATATACATAGCCTGAAAATATTTTCTTTTTCCGAGTCACAAATGCGACGCGGCCCCCCGGTTGGCGAATCGCGGCTGACGGCACCGACCGCCGCACAGACAGACGGTCCGTTATGGAAATGTTGGCCGTCCGTCGAATGAAAAGAAAGTTGAATAATGATCTAAAAATAATAATTAAAACCTTACGGAGGAATGTCACGCGCCCGCACCGTCCGGAGTCGGCGATCCGCCGAGTACGGCCAGAAATGGTTCTGTGATGAAAGGAATCGATAACACATTCACTTGAATACTCCAAATAATCATTCTGCAGCAACGCCGATGCACCAACATGCACAAATACACACACATACATACATACACACACACCCGCCACCGTGTCACTTTACACTTTGCTGTGGGATGTGCAGAGAGAACAAAATCTAAAAATTCTCATCTTGTGCTTCTAGGATTGTTTTTCAAATACGCTTTTACATTTATTATGCATATGAAAGTTTAAGAATGATAATAATAAATAATTCCAGTAATAAAAAGTCTCTAGAATCGGGTAGACTTCGCCTGTATGTATATAGAAAGATAGAATATATCCCGTTTTATTTACGTTGTTCTCTAGGACGAATAAAAACGATATAATGATTTAAAAAAAATTAAACAGAGAACAGTTTGATCGAAGTTTAATAATAGCCATGAAAGTTGGCAAAATCCGTTATATCCCATATACATTTACTGACCACTTAATACTCAATACTTCAAATGTTAGTTGAAAATGTTCAAGCTGCCTGTACCTAATCTCAACCCCGTTAGAGATATAAGCATTGGAAAAATGTCGCAGTTGTGCGATTATTTCGATTAATATAAATATTTTACTGACTCCAATTTATATATTGGGTACAAAAAATTAAAAGTTGTCGATATTTAAGCGGCCAGAGTATTTTTTGTTGAATGATTTAGGTCCTGAAGTATAAAATATATAATAATAGTGAATTAATTTCGCAAATATTCATTTCGAAGTACTTACGTAGATGCAAACCTTAACGCGATTTTGTAAAAATCTCAAACAATTATATTTTCTGCAACGGTACAGAATTTTTACATAATCATTGAATATTTTCATCTCGCAATTTAGTCAAGTATTCACACATAAAATATGATGAATTAGGTCTGTAATACTCTGTATAATTTGATATCAATGCCATGTCATTGTGACTGTGATTTTGTTCAGTTGTTACGATGATTTGTAACAGATTCTTCGCAATTCTCCGAGCAATGACTGGTACACTAGAAAGTTAACCTCCAATAGTTAAACCAATTATCGTCAGAATCACAGTCACGTAACGGTTTATCATCACGTGCATTTTTTTGCATTATTTATTATGGTATTAATTAGAAAGATGTACATATAAAATCAATTTTATCGAAAAATATTGTTTGTTGCTACAGGGATTCGAACCTGGATCTCTTTCTATTCGGGGAAATTGTATTAACCGATTATACTACGCCAACACAGTCTGCTTTAGGGTATTTTGGAACTAACTCTGATTTAGAACATGCAATATCAATGGGTTTAAGTGACTTTTGCGAGAAAAAATGTGTACTGCATGTAGCTGACAAAAAAATCTACAAAACTGCATATTTAACTCAAATTATGCGAAATCCGTTTTAAAGGGTTTTAGAATTAGATGCCACATATAAAATTTTATTCTTAATTTTATTTCAAACCATGTTTTTATGACTACTACAATACTATGGTTGAGAAAATACTAATATTATTAGTAATTAACGTATATTATGAATAATAATACCGGGATACCGATACCGCAATCACCGGCATAAGAGCCCTCGCATCCCTGGCCCGGGAAGGTACGCCAATGCTTCGTGAATGAGTGACATGATTTGATTTAACAATAAACCGACGCTGCCGAGTGTACTGTCGTGCGGCCGTACAGTGGGCTATGCGAAATCTGTATCGCAGTGGCGTAACTACGGCAATGCAACCTATGCGGTACATCGTATGTATTAACAATAATATTGTTTATTCTAACGTGGTTGGGTCGTTTGTGCGAGACCCGATTAGCCATATAAATAGTACATACAATAAAATAAGTAAGAAACGCGTTTTTTAAGAAAGTACCGAATTTTCTTAAATAAAAACACATCATTTTTACAACACTTGATTTTATTCGGACGCTACACACCTTAAACTACTTCTCAACATAGTCGCCACCATCATTAAGGCACTTGTCATGACGGAGCACCAATTTTTGTATACCTTCGTCGTAGAACGACGCCACCTGGGATGAAAACCATGTCTGTACTCCGTCTTTGAGTTCATCAACGTCATCAAAACGCTTGCCACCAAGGAACCGCTTCGGATGAAGGAAAATATGGAAATCACTTAGTGCCAAATCTGGACACAATTATCGATGAATGTCAGTTAGTTTCGTGTTTCGGGCCGTATCTCACAGTCTTGAATATTTCAACCACTCACTACAAGATGGCCACACTATGTGAATGTCTCTAACGTTGCAAGCGGTGAGTCAACAGACGAAGGAAACCATTGCGCATGCGGAAAATCGCAACCGCAGCGCTACACCTGGAATATCCGGCAACGGTACTTACTTAAAAAACGCGCCTCGCACAACAAAGGAATGTTTAATATAAAAAAGGAAAATACATCATAAAAAATTAGTAATAAATTTCAAATACTGATCAAATATTCCGAAAAACAAAGTAGATGGCTTTCAAATAATGGAACGATAGATGTTTTAATTTGAAAAAGTGTAACATATGGGTTCGAAAATTTGTCGTCTAAAGTACTGTCGCTGTAGCATAGTTGGATAATGCACCTTCCCCGGTTTGCAAAGAGACCCAGGTTCGAATCCCCGTAGCGCAACAACAATATTTTTCGATGAAATTGATTTTCAATGTATATCTTTCTAATTAATACAATTAATTAGTATTTAAAATATCACAGACCTATGATCTGAATAATTACAACTTTACAATAAGAATGTGTTCTCTTTGATAATAATAAATTTCAGTCAAGGCTATTATTAAATTTGAAGCTACTCTGTAATCGAAGCCATTCTCTGGTCTGAAAAGATAGTGAAGTTATTAATCTTTAATATTATTATAAGGCGTTAAATTACTAACATTTGTAGAGTTTCAAAATCACTCAACCGGCGAACGATAATGATATTTTTTGACGATTTTTGATATTTTTTTTAGTAATATCTGAGACATAGTGTGTACACGAAGACTACGAAAGCTAAGTTGTCTCTAAAGAATCTCAAGACAGCAAAATACGTATTTCAGAGAATATCTCGAGTCCAAAATATCTTAAAAATCTCATTCGTAGACACAAGCTATTATATACAATAATATAAGATGACCTTATTCTCATTTTGCATTGAGTCTCAATTATTTTAGATGCGCCACTGAATTAATACTGTTCTAGTTACCGAATGCCCAGTTCCCACCTATACTGTATCCGACCAAGTAGGTACAAATCCTGACGGTTGTACATATGGTCTATACTAGTGGAATACAGAATTCACCAACTTATTTATTTGAAAATACTTAATTGTTTTCTTAAATTGATTATAATATATAGATATCGGGAGCGTGTAATCGGTACAATCGAAAGCTTGAGTTATGTAGTGTAGTGGATGCTTCGCTACCAATGTTGATCGTTGCGCGGCCACGACCAGTGTTTCCGCAAAACTTATTTTTGGATAATGAAAATATACAACAAAAAAAAAAGAAGAAAAGTGTAATAAAATTCGTGAATATATAATTATATAATCACGAATTGAATACATTGTATAGAATAGCTACATATACAATGGCCGTGACTGAAGTAGTTATATTTGTAATATTAATATTTTGTGTGTGAACTTTTTACCCTTTATTAACTTTTTTTTTTTTTTTTTCTTTATTAATATTTTCCTTAGTTTTCTTTTTCGTAGGATTATATTTATTTCATAACCTTAATGTATAACATAATATGTTTTATCTCTATGGCGAATCGGGTTAAAAAAAAACCTGATCACGCTGAAATAAACACATTATTATTATTATTACTATTGTTATTATAACACCTCAGTGCTTCTACGATGGCACGTGAGGACATTTTCGTTGATATGAGCACCGTATTTGAGTAACAAAAATTATTCCGTTCAAATTCATAAAAACTTCAGGATAAAAATATCTCATGTCGATATTATTAGTTTGTTTTGAGGGATTTTGACTCTTTCGTTATCTCCGTGTTTTGTACTAGTTTCCGTTCAAATTTCTTGACGCGTCACACACAGAAGATCATTGGAATATTATACTTATAGTGTAAGATAATTGTATTTTTTAATGGCTCCTTCATATAACGTTGAATGAGCGTTGGATTGTTGATATATTATATTAGTTAGAGAGATGTTAAACGTGACCTTGATTTTTTATTCACACGTAACTGGAAATGTACGCCAGCTAGAACCATTGTTATTTCATTAATAATAGTCCACGTTTGGTTAGATACATTTTATTTCTAGTGCAGTAGGACATAGAAATTGATAGTATATCTTATTTAAAATAATTTTTTAAAATTATTACGTCGCACTAGCCTTCATCTAGCTTATTATATTTGAACAATAGCTGTGTTATATTGTAATGAAATGATACTTGTAATTAATTATAGTAATTGCGTTGTAAAAAAAATGTATTCAATTTTGCGGTCGGTTGATTGATGACTTGTGTTTGCAAAGGTCGAATTTTCGATTCCCGTAACCGTATGATGGTAATATTATATATAATAGCAGTACACACGTAGATAATAAATAAATCGTAATAAAAATAAAATTGTTCATGGATGTAATATAACTATGTTCAATTAATGTTAATACCTATTATTACTTATTTAAATAAAATATTGTAATAAAATATTACTTATTTAAATTGATATCCTTTGCACGGCATGTAGGGTGAACTATACAATAATTGGATTGTTTTTTCACATTTAAGTTTTGAATTATAAAATAAAAATAAATCATAAGCTCGTAAATTTTATTAAGCGAAAAACAATCGTATGATTCTGTAGGTCCCAAAGGTTACGGACACCCCAGAGGAAACATCCTGGAGTCAGACCAAGGAAGAAATAGAAAAGGACTGAAGCAGAACTTGGAAAAAAGTAATTGGGGAGAACAGTTGTAGAGGAGGTCAATCCAATCCTGGAAGAAGAAGAATTATCAGACAAAATCCAACTCACTTCTGGACACCATCCAGAAGTCGTCTCTAGGCGTCATCATACGGTTGATGTATTTTTGTCTAGGCTAACCCTCAATTAGGTAAATTTCTATGGTACAATTAATTGTATCGGGGGTAAGTTGATAGAACTCCATAATCACACATGAAAATAAAAACACTTATTTTTAGCTCTACTCGTTAAATTTTCGTAGTTGTTCTCTTTGTTATAGGCATACCAGAGATGTGGAACAAAATCATCAACGGAACGTAGTTGTACAGAAAGCGGTTGAGACAACAATTTGGAACTAATGCATCCTTAAAATGTACAATAATATAAAAACACCTGTAAAAAAACCCTAAGAATTAACATGAATAATGTTGTCTCTACCTCATTTACATAAAATTGTAAAAAATACCATTGGTGTTTGAAAAGAATTGTTTCTTAGAATCGTGCCAAAATATAAAATCCCAAAAATTATATAGCTGCACCCTTTCCAATAGATTTCATATAAATACAAATTGTTGAATTTAAAATGTTTAGATTGATAATACCCCCATAAGGTGAAACGCGTCTCACGGAAATTAAACGAGTAGAACTAAAAAACGAGCGTTTTTGTTTTCATATGTGTTCTACTCATTAGACTCTTCGAATATCGATGGTGTTTATTATGGACTTTTTTCTTATACTTTCCTCAGAACATCTCATTTGTAATTTCAGTCTAGATTATTCTTTTCATCATTCTCCAGCACCACATCTCAAACGCTTCCGATCTCTTTCTGATCAACTGTCCAAAATTAACTTCCATATAATACAATCATCGGTGGCGCGTAGTAGATAAAGATTTAGGTTATGCTGTTACCAATGATATCATACAATCATATATAATATATGTTACACAATATATGTACTTTCGTTTAACCGACGTCTTTATACAAAATAAATCCGTCGATTATACAACCCTACCGTGTATTTATTTATAATTTTAGAATACTAGTAATAGTGTTTTTAAAGTTTAAGTTTTAACGTTTTTACCTTCTTCCTTCTTACCCATATAAAAAATGTATGGACGTTTTTAAGAACACTTTCTATGGCTGAACATGATTAATTTATTGTTTAAAAATTCTTCACGTAATAACTGAAGGAAATAATTATTTTTACTAAAGGTTAACGTAGGAAATAGTTCTGCCAATTGCTTTTTGTTTTTACTAAATCAAAAGCCAATCCATGCACCCAATTTAAAGAACAATCATGAAATCAACACGTTAAAAACCGCAAAACAGTAAAATAGGAAGTAGACACTTCAATGATTTGCACGCAGTTGTAAGCCTTTCTAATGTTATTCTGTTAAAAAACAGCACAGGTAATGAATGACTCCATTCAAAATGAATCAACCGAAAGGGAATTCAGTAAATAGCCATTTATATGATTTGAGTAATTCACTAGCTTAAAGACAGAACAGAGTAATGTGAATAGCTCGATGCGGCGAATACAAAAAAGCGCCATTGGTACAGCTATGAGTTGTCGTGGTAGTATTTAGAACTAAGCAATTAAAGTCTCTACTGATACTCAGATGGCGCTAATTGTAAAAGAATGTTTTCGTTTATGTTAATCCAATTATTTAAATTATATTTGTTTCCCAGAATTTTTAGTAATGCACTGCACTCCCCTGGTAATCATGCAGATATTAGTATTAATGAATTATTTTTTTGTCTTTTTTTTATATCTACATGAATTGAAAATTTGTTTTTTTTTTTTGCGTTAATCATTAATTTTACCATTATCAATCTGGTATTCATCTCCGAAAAGCTTCTGGCGTCATGTGCGAGTCTGCTTCTCGTGTCTTACTTGTTTTTCTTCACTTACACTTATTTGCTTATATTCGTTGCTGACGTTCAAGGTGACCCATTGTGATTTAATTATTGCCGTAACTTTTGTTATTTTGGGTCATCATTGGTCACACGAGACATTATATATTTTTATAAAATAACAAATGTTCAATTTTATTTTAGTGTTCTTTAACATATCACTAAAATCAATAAAAATATCACAACCGAAAATTTTTAACTACTAACATAGAATTGAGAAGCTTGTTGTGGTAGGTCACGTCCAAGGATGCGAAGGAAGAGGAAAATCTTTCACCCGTTGGACGGACCGTGTGACCGAACTGGTGACAGTCCTCAGATCTAAGATATGCCGAGAAATATGTAGGAGTATAGTCAAGAGTTCATGAATATCACGATCTTAATCATATCAATGATTTATAGTCATAACATTTAAAAAATAATCAATACTTATCATTAAATGAAAGCCTATTTTTAAGAAATAACTAATATAATCTGTTATTACCGTAAGAAAGAAAGGCAAAAGTTATTGTGGTAAATCAAGTGCCAGAAAATATTTCTCAGTATATCTGATTATAATTATGCATTAGACAATTAACTGATTACGTAGATAATGATGTTACCCCATGGGTTCACACCGATTTGTGCAAACCGGTTGTTAAATTTGGAAACCGTTTGTTACTGAATATTTATAATAAAATTAGAATTGTGATATAAGGTTTGGGACATTTCTTCTGCCCGCCGCTTTGTCGTAATCTCCCCGCTACTGTCTCAATTTACTGGTAATTAATTATTCATTCATTCGCTTGATCTTAGTAGTCCGTTTGATTAAGTTAAGTTAGATTTTAATACACACATTCAAAATGAAATAAAATGTATTTACAGTTTATCCAGTAAATAGTAGACAATATGAAAGATTTAAGATGTGTTTCATGTTAATGAGAATTGCTGTTATTTTATACAACTATTAAAATAGTTCAAAATATTCGAGAAAAATTGAAAACTACTGCAATTATTTGATTTAACGGCGTACTTAATACGGTCGGGAGTAATATCTAAAAATTCTTTAGAAATAGAGAGACATCGCTGCTCAAACTTAATAATGTTGATTATTTCATTTAATGGTCAATATTGGACGGGTTTGCCCTATTGTCAGTTGAAAATAGAAAAATGGAGGAAGGTACGTATTATATATCAGCGTGTTGCGGGAATCGCATCGATATCCAGCAGACAATGTAAAATTCCCGCGAACTGTCATAATTATTCAATTGTTCCCGCTGCAACGCGGATTGCGCCGCACGGTATTGTTTCAGATGTGGAGTACCTCGCGGCATTGTTCGCTTTTAATTTCAACCCAACCTTAGGCCCGTGCCGAAACGGCCGAGTCCTTTCGATTTGACAAAAAGTTCAGTCGGAACGGAACCTGTCTGGCCGCAACCACCTGTGAGCGTGTAGTACAAACTCGCGGCGTAGGTACCGGCGAGTTATTACCCCTCGTCCCGCGGGCGGCCCCCTCCCTCGAGCAAAAGTTAGCGAGCGCGGCGCTTCAGTATGCGAGAGACCACAAGGCGAGTCGGGTGTGCGCGTATCTCGACCACCGACTGTGGATCGCATGAGAATATACGAGTTTTATTGTTGTCCCACCTGCGTGAATTGCTGACACGTAGGCAGAAGACATCGGCCGGCCGGGTCTCGAATCCGAGGAGCATCGCGGTTCTGATCGGCGACATCGCGCCTTCTGACAGTTGACTATTTTGTTCTTGGACCTATTTATCTGTGCCGGTAAACTAAATAAAAGTTCGCAGTGCTTTTGTATGAAGTTCGTTGCCGACGAGTTTGCTCAAGTGCAATAGAAACCGGCGACTGTGACGGAAGTGTGCTATAAATTATACAGAACTCCAAATAAGTGTTTCTCGGTTCGTTTGTTAAATTTTTGATTTGTAATTTCTGCCATTGAGGGGTTCAAAATCAATTTTTTTTTGCAATTAACGAAAATTGAGTGACGTGTGGCAATAGCGGCAGATTCACAATTGATAACTGCTATTGATGCATTTTATCAAAAGCTTGTCAATTTTAAAATCTCCGCTATGACTAGAAACTCAGTTACAAATTTCATTTTCGGCAATTGCGTGGCCGTTTTGTTTTTGAACTCTCAATTGTTTTAAGGATATTATTATTTGTTCTTTATTTAGTTTTGATTATCTCGATTTACATTTTGTTCACGATTTAATAAAGTGTCTGCTCGATTTGAAACTCTTGGAAGTCGTAGCTGATGCCGATTTTACCGTTGAAGAGACGTGCTTGTACGAGTCAGGCGGTCGAACGTCACATAACTGTATTCCCGGTGACATGGCCGGTGTACTAGCTAATCGGACTTCTGAATTCCTCGGCTATTACTAGAGAGGGCAAATCTGTTTATCTACCTTTCACCAATTATAATATATATTCGAGAGTAACGTAGTACGTCATTTAAACTATTTTTTATTTAACTCACATATCTTAAAATTTTAAAAATTCTCATCCAATGCTCGTCCAACTCACGATATGGTTTCAATTCGAAAGCCGTCACTGGAGCTTTGAGTGTCTGCTAAATTTTGCACGGATAATAGAGTATTTATGATAATGTGTTACGCCAGAAGGCATGGGGTTAAGCAGAGATGATAGATTGTCCACATTCATACATTTCGGTTGTTAAAGGTTTTAATATTTGGTGTATCTGATTTTGCCGCAATTAATATCATTTTTAAACACTAGACGACCGATGATTTCTCGGTGTGTACGTAACATTTGTTAGATATTCAATAAAATTTGACGGAGTCTGTCAAATTTTTCGGAAGATTATATATTAATGAATTTTGTTTTATTTTTGTTTAGAATTTAGACAGTATTCGAAAAGCATATCCCGTGAAACATTAGTGCTCACTGTTGGTGTTGTTGTTGAGTTCGGCCTGGACAGTGGTGGAGTGTCGCCTATGAGCGGGTGTTAGACCAGGCCCCGCAGGTGACGAGCCACGATGGATCGGCGGGGGGGTTGGAGCGCGGGGGGGCTGCTGCTGGTCACGTGTTGGCTGCTGGCGCCCGCTGCCCCTGACACCAGAGGACTAACAGGTACTTATTCTTTCCTCTCGGATACTTCGGATCCTGTTATCCGTCCGCCACTATTTACTGGGTTCTGATTGGTATATAAAATGACACTATTCCATTTTTGGTCACAGTTTTAAGTGAAATTGTAACGATTCAAGTTTTATTTCGGAATAATGAAGTACATTCAGTTCCCGAGTTACGTAACACGCGACTTACGTAAATTCGCAGTTACGTAACAAATAATCTTGGAAATTTGAAAAAAAAATCTGAATAGAGCTACGTAAAATATTTGACAGCCAATTATTATATTTCCAACATCTAATACCCCCAAGTGCGTTTGATTATTGCGCGTTTTGTAAATTCTAACACTTTGAATGCAAAAATGGCCTTGTATATTGTATAATATTAACTTGTTGACTGTTTCAAACCGCGTTCGGTGTTATTCGGCTACTCTAACGAAACTCCATAATGTCAATACTGACATGATGATCTTTTCGACGGGACCGCTTGTTCATCATTCCCTGCAAAAAACGGCAGAATAAGCGATTCCTACGTAACATCACGTGTCGTTTCCGTTCAAATGTATATCAATCTATCAATAAAATAAATATGACAATTATTAAGTTTAAAAAAATCATTTTTGTTTTCGCTCTCTTGTAAAATGTACTCGTAGGGTGTGCGATATATGAAGAGATCAATATTAACCTAACCTAGCCTAAGGATTTCTAATATTCGTTTTCGTATTAAAACGAGAATAAAAATTATCGGCAGAATTTATAAGAAAAAATTATTCAAATCGACATGAGCACGAACATCATACAAGAGGAAAAGATAGACCGAGACTGCCATCCGGAAAGAATGCTCAATCTCAGAAATCGATGATGTACAGTGCGATGAAGATCTTCAGTGAAATGTCAGACGATATAAGAAACGAGCAGAAACTGCATCGATTCAAAATGAAACTGGGCAAATATGCGCAAGATAAGTTTTTAGTAAAAAGGGAATATTTTGATCTTATTTATATATTAAGAATAAATAAAAGATAGCAGAGTAAACTGAGTAGTACAGAGTGACGGGGAAAGTCCGATCCTTCCACCTGGATGGCTTCATCAGCTGTTAACTCAATTCAGTAAAAATTTTTTTTTTTTTTTTTACTTATAAATAAATAAAAATTGCAAGTTTCACGTACATCGATTCATGAATTATATTTACTTAGTTCAACAGTTGTACAATATTAATATTACATTTCTAATTAGCTTGTTATCTTTTATTTTGTGTTTAGTAAAATATATTCACAACTAACATTGAGGAAGATGTCGACCTCCTAGTTTCCATATTTTATCTTCTAGACGAACCGTTGGATATTTATTAATTGATAATTAATCGTAAATATTGATTTGTTTTTTGAAATCGACTTTTCAAACATGCATACAAACAAATTCAAATGTGATTTCAACAATGTGTGTATGTGTGTGTGTGTGTCAGTTTACTTTTAGAGATAACAGCTGATTGTTCCGCTACGTTTACTTAAAATTTATCACATCTCTTACGAGGCAATTCTAGGTCTGTGAAATCCAACCGAGAATTGATTGTGACGTCACAACACTACGGGTAAGATGGTAATAGCCACGACACTGGCATGGGCCATCGACAATATCATTCAGCGTGATATGTTTGACCCTGGATATGTGACTATTGTTCGAACTATGCTGACCATCTTCTTGTCTAGAGTTGAAAGTACCAATACAAGTTACACATCATAATATATTCCCTTCTCGAATAATATTACAACGTTAATATTTAGAGATGCCAACAATATAAATATATATAATCAGATTATGTATATTTCGGAGTAACTTCTATGTTTTTCAATATTTTTACTAAAGCGGTGCACTTGGCCCTCTGCCCAACTCCGAGTATGGCACATCAAGTTTCGACATAATAATTTAATGATAATATTGATAAACTAATGATGGATGTACAGATAAGCAGCCAAAAATGATTGACTTAATTGTGTTTACCAAGTTGCATATCTGCTGGTCGTTGCTATAATATGGGTTTGAGCCTTTATAGGCATAAGCCGAAAACGGTAGTGGTATCGACCACACCTACATTTGGGTTAATAATTCATATTGTTGTCGCCTTTTTTTTTAGCTCTAGTCGTTTCTGAGAAAATTCTTTGGTTTCCAAATAAACCACCAACCTGAAGTTGGATCTCAATCGCGCGTAAATAAATATTTATGTCACTGGTCGATTCGACACATTTTTGAAGTCGAATCCTGGATGTTTGGAAACGATTTAGAAGCAAAGGTATGTTATTATTATTATTAGAATTAATTGTCCTAAATGACCGGTGGTCGATAAATCAGCCATCGGAATTTTTTTTTTTCAGATTATGAGTAATATTTTTTAATTTTAATTTTAAATTATTTATTCAAATTTATGAAAAATAAAATTTTTCCCCATGAAGGGTTAAGCTATTTATAGGTTACGGCTGTTTGCAAAACACTATTGAATTGAAGTTGTATATTCGTTGGGATTAGGAACAGTTGGTAAAAAAAAAATATATATACATATTTTTAAATTCTGTGTTACATATACCAGATGTTTATTTAAAAGAAAAATACCCAAGAAAATAAGTCGGTGATGAGTCTTTCAATAGAAAATTTTCGGCGCAATGTCATAAATTAAATTATTTCACAAAATACTGTTTATTTATATTATACTGGAAAATTCAAATTTGACTTGCGTATTCCGAAAAAAATTATAGTGAAAAATATTTTTTTATCAAAAATGTTAAAGTTCTAGAATGTTTGCACATCTGTTTTTTTATATTGCAGATACCTCTCAAAGCTTCGACTCCGGTAGTAAAAATACGTTGATTTATAATTGCGGTCAGTTTGCATGATTGCCACCATCACCTGTCCCTCGTGTCCTTCACAATTGTGGGTCCTCAGGTGGTTTAATAACAAGGTATCATCTGACATTTACATCAAGCTGAGATGTCGAGTTTCAAAATGTCGAATATTAATTTTTCAATCTGTTCTGCGGAGTTCGGTTAATCACGCATGGCGTGAAAGTTTTACAAAAATTGTGCTATATAATTTAGAGTAGATTCCTGATTGATATAACTCAAACATTTTATTTTTATTCTAATCGTTAGTTGTTCTTCACGTTATTCCTCTCCCCACTCCTTCCAAGTTTTTCTGTTATTCATTGTCTGCTCGTACGTCATCGATCCAGTGGGCCTTTGGTCACTTTAGGTTATCTCGTATTGTTTGGTATTTATGACAGGACCAGGTCGCCGATGGCCATGCGCGTGTGGATGCTCCATTAGATTTACTATACCTAGCTGTCCCCCTCCATACCCTATACCTTAGAGCACTACTTTTTCTATGAAAATTTTTAAACTGTCAAGACGTTAACGTCCTGCTGTCTATGCGTTCCTTACACTGATCTATTATTTGTACAGTTGCTATTGTGTATTCGGTTTCTCACAGTGCATGTCAAAGATTTACAATCACTATTGGGTGATCATTCGTGCTAATCATCGAACAAGTTTCCTGAAGTTCAGGAGAGCTGTGAGTACAGTGAAAAAATCCAGGTGAGTCGTGCTTCCTGGTTGGTCCTTGAACTCTTATTGTTCCGTCCCTATATCATCCGTCTTACATCCCTTGTGTAAATACATATATTATTGTGTTTAACTTGCAAGTTTTTATATAGGCTATCTTTGGTAAAACGTTAAGATCTCGTGTCTCTTCGATGTCGTCAGGACCTAGTTTCATTTGCGTGTAATTTAAAATACAATTTGCATTGTATTAACAAATGAATAGTTGATTGCTCCACTATTTGGCACACCACAATAGCGATGGTGATGAGGCAGGCCCGTCTGGCGGCCACGCTCGAGGAGTTGCCGGCTTTCTATCAGACGGGCCGCGGACTGGCACGGACCGGGCCGGGTTCAGATTCGTACAGCCAATCACGGAAGATCGTGTGTCTTTGTTCCGCTGATTGATTGGGTATCGCTTTCTTTACCGCCTTTCTGTAACTTTAATATTATAATATTTTTTCTACAAACCCATCATATGTGAAGTGAAAACTTCACTAGCCGATATAAAAGTGTGTACACTGACTACAGGACCTGACGCAAATATTTCTGTTCTTTTGCATCAGTTTTTCCTGATCTGACCTTTTCAGAACTGGTCACGAAGACAGTGTGACCCTACCCATGGGTGCCTACTAGAGATTCCAATCCGAATATTCGATATTCGAATATATTCGATCTTTTTCTACTGTTAAACAATTCGCTGGATTCTGATTCGAACGTGGAAGAGATACCTGTTGCTTGTTCGAAGAGTTCATCGACGTCCGAATTGCAGACTGAATTAAGAAGCATCATTTTATCCCTCGTAGAAACTACAAATGTTTGTTCAAATAATCTAATAAAAGATTTTAGATATTTGGACAATATCAAAGAAGGACAGAAACGTTAGACCTACTATTTAAAGCACTTACTAGTTAGTCAAAGTCAACCACTACTGAGCGGGTATTTTCAACTGCGACAATAAAAAAAATTAAGAAAAAAATTTAAATACGAAACATTCAGTGCGTTGTTATCTTTAAAATATGAATTTTTAAAACGAAAATAAATAAACAGTTTATGGTAAATTAGCTCGTTTTCTTATAAATTTTGATGTACTTACGTATAATACGATTTATTTGAAATATTCAGAATTAATTTCATGCTTTTGGCATACTTTAGAAACTATTGGAATATTATTAGTTTTACTATTCGATATTCGAATAGTTGATGATGTCGAATAGTTGGAATCTCTAGTGCCTACTAGATGATCAAAGACGATTATTAGTTAAATCGTTGGGTTAGCCGCACGAGCGAGTATTGTTTTTCTTAATACGATACTCAGTGGAATATTGTAAATAGAAATAATTTTAAATAATTTGTAGATGTTCTTCATACCCTGTCCCGCAATACATCTACGCCGTAGACTCTTATGCCCCTTATCCACGATGAGAGACCATCTCTGAGATAGAGTTTATGCTCCCATGAAATTCTTTAAAGATAACTATTTATTAATTTATGACAACAAATTTCTAAAACAGGGAGGAGATATATTATTGAAGAAACTGTTCGCAGAAGGTCACAAAGGTCAAAAATCATTGCACACAAATGCTAAAAGGTACGGGCACCACTATTTATTATACAGAATATAAATTCAAAATGTAAATGTATTGTCCAGGTTCGAATTCCGGTAGCAAATAAAAATAAAACATTTTTTTTCTGTATATCTTTCTAGTTGTTTAATTTAATTTATGTTAAATATCATTGAACTATGTTTTGAAATTGTAACATCGCAAAAAAGTGTGTTTTCTTAAAATATATAACGGGTAAATCGTTGATGGAGTGATGAAATCTCAGTCTTCAAAAATACGTGGCAACGAATAAACAATGTACAGAGAAACGTGGAAGATTCTCGGAGAGGCCTTTATTCAGCAGTGGATAGAAAACTGATAATGAATATCATACTCTTATCATGTTAATATATATATATATATATATATATATATATATATATATATACCTTGCACTTTTTTGCATGTAATTTGTTTCCAACGCGTGCATTTTGAGTCTTCAATTATTGACGATCACCTTGATACTTAAAAATGCACTGTAATAATGATTAAGCACATGATCTATTAACCTAATTTCCCAAATTTGCGACATGTCCCTGAATTATTGCACCATCTGCAAATAATGCATATTTTTTAGGTCGCATACAAATATTATTTTCAATCGGAAGTTCTTTTGTTCATAAACACCTAATAATGTGAACCTTGACTATCTGAAACTAGTTTTAACGAGATATGTATTTCAACAGTGTGTACTGTAGATATTTATTAGGTGAAAAACGTTAGCTATGAACTGAAATTATGCATACTTACTTACTCGTAAATCAATTTATAAAGCTATAACAATATATTATTATTCGAAAACTTTGACTTACTTTTCAACATAATAAATAGTTGTAGGGATCTCTATTATGATAGTTTTAAGTGACGCTTGTGTGCACGTGTTGAATACACTGGTTCGAGTCTTTATCTCTTACTACCAATCAAGTTGATCTTTGAATATCCAAATCAAAATCTCAACACGTATACGTGATGCTGAAATGTGTCTCAGAGATTTATCTTATTCCGTTGATGCGAGCCTTAAGCAAGCAATTCTTATTTTAAAAATGGCTTAATATTTTCAAACTAACCTGTTGTGATCATGTAAGCAGTTGAATTATTTTAATGCCTATCCATTATTATTTTTTAATATTTAACTGTACATTATAAAAATATTAACATCGTGTGGAAATCGTCCTATATTTGGTTTGGCACATATTATTCTGAAATGATTATGTGTATGTCCAAGCAAAATTAGTCTATATTACAATACAATAGTTACACTCGTTGTACTTTCAGTTCGGCAATTTTTTAAAATTATTCCAGTAATAGCTAGGTGCTCCAGTGTATTCATTTTGGTTGGACATCTGTGCGTCGGTGGTTAGGTATACAACACCTGGGCTTCATTGAAATGAATTTCACGATTGTATTTTTTTTTTTTTTAGATATGAATACTGTACTATCTTGTTTTGTTTTTGTATTTATTACAGGTAATCCCACGTTTTGTTTACAGTGGTAGCGTTGTTTAAATATTATAGATACGGGGTAACATTTTTGGCGAGCATTATGCAGAAGGTTTATAAGTTTAAATCGTAATAATAAAGAATTTTATTCCTTTGGCTTTGCAGTTTTTGGTTTATTTTTATCATAAAACACATAAAATGAATAAGATTTGGGTAATAATTTAAATCTAACCGCGCCACGAGCTCGTGCCTTGTTATATTGGAACAATTCAAACATTTTTAGGCAATTTAGAAAATCGTGTAATGTTTTCTCTTCTCGCTGTAATAAATAACAATTTGGAATCATAAATGATACGCTCACCAAAAAGATACAGGATTTATGTAGAATTTTATACCTTTCAAATGTTGGCAATCATGATTATAATAATTTAATATCGTGATGCACGTTTCTGGCATGGTTTAGAATTAAAAATGAGAACAAAAGGTAAGACAATTCTCATTTGTCATCATATCCGTCAATGCTAAACATTTTTTTTTTCAGTTGAATTTACTAAATAACCCGATAAACGCAAACGTCATGTTATTATTTAATACACTTGACCAATGGCGTCTCGCGTGTGTACATAAATGATAGATGTATATATGGCGCTAGAGACATAGTACAGTCGACGAGTACGAAATATGGAAATGAGGGAATGCCGGTGGTGATTTAGGGATTGTCGAAGTTGATGTTGTTTAAAAGGCTGTGCCTAATATTAATAATTGAAACAAATTCAGTATCTTTGGCTAGTTAGCGACGATAAAAGAGTTTATTCAGACGCGTTGAATGCAGTTTATTTGATCTAAATCGGACCACAAACAGCGAAGTTATTGGCGATTTAGGGATTACACTTGCAGTCACTCCGTCCGATGAACTTGCGATCTTCGCGAGTGCTAAAGACTTACTGCCGTGTAGCGCCATACCGTGGGTGCAGCGTGTACTGTGTAGCGCGATTAATGGTGGTGACGTCACTTCCGTTTTATTTGTCGGTTTTCGCTGATTTATTCTATCTGATGCGCCATAGGATGTTTCACATAAAAATACTCCTTTGCCACCAATGAAATATTGGAATATAAATCGATTGATTCTAATTTTTATCACATTTTTGGAAACGGTTGTGACCCCCATTTTAATAAAAAATATACAATCCGAAGAATTTGTGTTTTGGCTTTGAAATGAAGACAAAGTCATGAATATCGCCGGGAGGACATTTCATTTTTGTATTATTTACACGATCCGGTATTGTTTGTATTAGTTCCACCACCTGGTATTGTTTGGTGCGCTCTTCGTCGCAGAAAAACTAGTAAATTGCCAGCGAGTCGACTCCCTTTTGTCTGCTTGCCTACTCCCGTGCGACGCGGGCAAATATTCAAATTAGCGTGTTTGTTACGTGTAAGGCAATACTGTCATTACGTAAGAATGCCGACATTTTTTAAATATTTTTTTTTTTTTTTGTTTAGTTAGTCAACAACAGTTCTGGTCGTACGTGAAAGAAACAATTTTAAAATCTAACTAAAAAGGCTCGAAATAATAATGGATCAAGTCTCGCAGATCATCAACAGGTCGTTAATAATCGCATAGAGACATATAAAGTATAACCCAAATGAAAACTTTTGACAATTACGAAAAAAATAAATGGTTAGATACACATTGAAACAATTAAATGTTGCAAAAGTCACAAACAGTATATTAATAGTTATTGCATATAAAATGAGAAGATTAAGCTAATGGAAGATATGTGGTTTGAAATCAAAAAATCATTACGCAATATTTCGGACAATCTATACATGAGATCAACCCATCAACAACACTGTATACCGTTTTTGGCCAGATCTGAGTTACGAATGCGTATGCGTTGTATATCTTCTTGGCCATCGAATGTTATATTAAACTACAAATTATATACATATAAAATCAATTTTATCGAAATGTATTGTTGTTGCGCTACCGGGATTCGAACCTGGATCTCTTTCTACCCGGGGAAATTGCATTATCCGTTCGTGCTACGCCAACACAGTGCATTAGCGACAAATTTTCGAACCTATATGATATACTTTTCAAAATTGATACATCTATCGTTTTACGGAATCTCAAATACCTTTGAGTAGCCCCATATGAGACCCCAGACTTATCAATGAATTTTTATTAAATTTTGGACACATTGATACAATTTAAAGGTTCTGAATAATTACAACTTCACAATGAGAATGTGTTCTCCTTAATAGGTATATTAAACAATCATATAAAATAAATATTAATACTATTATACACAATTTATAAGTGAACTTCGTGCATCAATAATGTATATCATCCAAGACGGCCGACGCTCCGTCTATCAACATTTGTAACAACCGATATATAGTGTTGTTGCAGAGGTGGTCCGAGATTTAGAAAATTAACATCCCTAGGCTACGTATTTATACCATATTATGAGAAACAAAACATTCTGTTTTATCGTATAGATATTCATTTATAAATATATAATGTAAACTTACATTTTTTTTTATAGATTTTTGAATCATGTGATTGCGTTTCTAATTAAAGATCTTAAAATAAAATTGACCTTAAAATAATACATTGTATATATGTATTATGATTAATATATATTAATTAGGTCGCCCATAACTGAATTAATTTAGCGGAATCTGAGCCATTAAAGAAAATTCTATTATCTCACAACTTTGTATGAAAGAAATTAGTTATTCTTACCAGTGCTTATTTGTGTTTCAACAGTAAAGCGTGTTATAAAAATAGCTATTTTCTTTTATAACTGCGATAATCTTCCAAATTAAATTCTTTCAGAATTATATATATATATATTATCTAGAAATTACTTTATGTATTAAGGAGAACACATTCTTATTGTGAAGTTGTAATTATTCAGTACATAGATATGTGATATTTTAAATACTAATTAAATGTATTAATTAGAAAGATATACATATAAAATCAATTTAATCGAAAAATATTATTGTTGCTACCGGAATTCGAACATGGGAAGGTGCTATGCTACAGCAGACAGTATTTTTAACGAGAAATTTTCGAAACTATATGTTACATTTTTCAAATTAATACATGTATCTTTCCATTATTTGTATATGTTCAATTTAATTAGTATATACTTTATTTACTTACTACTCAACAATTTCAACTATAATATGAAAACAAACAATTTGTGTTAAACTATTTCCTTACTTAATTATGCTACCGAATACAACGGCAGGATTGAATGTCAATCCATGGTATCACAATAATGTTGCATTTACACGGATGAGACTTGGATGTCTCGTCTCGGAGATTTGGCTGTAACTGTAAAGGTCGATATGTATTGACGCTTTTCCTCTAATTTCTATGACACCGTGCAAGAAGGGAAGATAGCTTGGAGAAACTTGTTTAAAGCTACGTTGAAAGAAAAGGAATGTCGCCTACCCCACCGGTCCAATCGAGCGTAAAAAGCAACAGACACTTCTTTAATGACAGCTGTCAGATTAGCAGGACGCTGAGAAAAAGAGGAGTTGGTAGTCAAGAGGGCAGATGTTAATGAAGGTTGCGATCATCTGTCATGGGACGACGAGGCTATGTCAGTTATGCACTAATATTTCTTAATAAACTTTATTAAAATTATTATAGAACTTTTTGCGTTATTTCAGCTGTGTGTATTTTTCCTAATTTCCCTGGTTTTAATTAAATAGCCGATGATTTATATTTAGTCAATAATATTGACTTTTACGAGAATTATATATAGTTTTTAATTTTTTGTCCATCACAGAAATATTCAAGTACTGCAACGATTATGTTTCGCTACTCTTAGGGCCGGTTGTGTGACCAATAGTAAATTTTTATCATGGTAACTTTTTACTAACGCCCGTTGTAAAAATCCTTTGCGGGTTGTTGATACACCAAATTTACTATTGTCAAAGATGGTCACTGTGTTTCAGCACTGCCACTGCCGTGGTGAAATTTTTTCGGATTATATGCTAATGTATATTAAACAACGACATCATCATGGCGGAATATTGAAAGATTAATTGTCGTATACTGCAACTTTAAAAGTATCAATGTGACAGATGACTTTTGAAATAGCTGTGAAAGTCCGCCTTATTAACCATCTATTCTCGTTTTTACCAACGAGTACTTTCGAAAAGTAAATATTTTTTTACCAACGATCAAACAACCCATTATCGCAAAAATGTTTTCTTTAGTAAGTTTTTTTAACTACAAGAGTTACTACTGATCACACAACCGGCCCATAAGCTTTTATTATTACATTTTGTAACAATAAATTCAAACTGCAAATCCGGATAGACAGGATCTAAATGAACGAATTGCACAAACTCCGGGTCGCGCGTCCCGCGGAATGGAATACGACAATTCCGGTCGTAAATCGGAATCACCGCTGGGTAGTGGAGGGAAATATGAAACCGTGGTGCAGGTGAGGTCGGTGAGGGGATAGGGATTCTAGTCAAAGGACCAGTAAATTTCGGGGAACCGGGATTCGGAAGGACTGCTCGCCTTACCTTCTATATGACGCCTCCGTAATACCTGCAGTCGCCGCCGAGAACACACAATGGCACGCGGATAAGCTGATCTCCGATCCCGATTGAATACGGCGATGTCACAAGTTCACCCACGGTACACAACAAACAATACGTGATCAAAACATAATATCACAAAATGCAGTGCCGGTGCACTGGAGCTGAAAGGTCCACACCGCGAATGGTATCGCGATGTCGAGATCGAACAAATATCGGTCAAGTTCACAATTCACACTGATAAGACGAGCATTAGGAAATATATGCATGGGAATTTGGACGCGGAAAGGTGTCAATGACAATGGTCGCGGCTGAATCGAAAGATGCCCCAAAAGCGTGTTTTACGAATTCGGAACAATAGTACATAAATCTACAAGTACCTAAGCAGTGGCTTTAAGATCTTACGTAGATATGTGAAATTGTTGTGTACGTGAGTTACGTTTTTTCTACGATTTTATGTTTTGTACATTCTTCGAGTGACCTTTATGTAATAATACCTCCGTTGGAGTTGGTTAAATAAATTTAGTGCGGGTTAGCGCTGTCTGACGTGCCCGTCATATTATTTACGTGTCGGGACATACGAATGTCATATACAGACATAATTGTGTAAATAATGTTTCTGTTTTCTGTCTTAAATTTTCTTTTCTTTTACGCTGTAGAAGTTCATCTAATGTCGTCAAGATCAGATGAAACTTAACCGGGTCATCATCGTCCGTTTCTTAACATTTCATTATTTATTAATTATTTATGCATATTTTTAAATGTTATCGAAATTTGTTTTAATAGTGAATATACAGCTCCTTGTCAAATTATTACTCACTTTAAAAAATTATATATTTCTGAGAAACGATCGATATTACATTTTTATTTCACCTTTATTATTTTGTTAACACTTATGCACAGTGTAAAGTTTTTGTGCTAAAGTTAGCATCAGTTTAGTGGCACACAGCCGATATAGTAGATTTTGTTTCATTGCAGAATTTATAAATTTACGCGAAAGAGAGTGAGTGTATACAGACAGAATTATGAAAAATGTAAAAAAAAAAATTTTGTAAAGATTATTTTTCATAAACATATATATTTTTTACAGTGAGTCTAATAATTTGGAAGAAGCGATATACTCGATTTTCGACTTTGTTGTCATTATAAATATATTTATTTATTATTATTATACACGCCCTATTCAGGCATTAACATAATTTGTAAAATAATAGAAAATTTAATCAAAAGTGCAATACAAAAAGAAAAAAAATATATAATATTACCATGTTTTTCATTAAAAAAATGTAATAATGTAGTCTTATAAAGAGTTAAATTTACAGCAAAAATGTCGACTGTTTCCGCATATTCATTCCCCGAAGAATGCAATCTGGGGACTGCGGAGTTGACTAATGCATGTGTTTTGACATTACCCCTGTTGTAAAACAATGAATTGTGTCTCGATGAACTCAAAGTCAAGCAGACCAACAATCATACCATCAATGATCCTGTATAAAAATATAATCGTACGTCTCACTGATAATTTTAACAATTTCAGACGGCTAAGGAGATAATCATAATTGATATCCTCAGAGCGTATATTTAATAACAATAGTAAAGTATACCTACATAATTTTGAAAACAGATTATTAAAAAAAAACATTAATTATAAAAATATTGAAAATTTTACGTATCAGATGAAAAAAAATGTCATCTCTGAAATGGTTGCTTTTGTCTTATAGGCAGTATCTAATTTAAATTATAAATATCAATACAATATAGGATAACGCAGGAAGTACGAAAATAATGAAATAAGTAATGCCCGAGGCTTCAACGATGGGCTGCAGGTCCATTGAAGAAGAAAGAAATGAAAAATTAAATAAGTAAATACGAAGATTTAAAAAAATTACAAACCTAGTAATTATCTTTTGTATCACTTAACTCGCTTCGCTCCGTGTCCCACCCCACCTACCTATGTTCACGAAAATGCCATTAGTCAAATAAATGTGACAACAGTCCATTACGTCAATCAATTATTCAAATACGCGCTCAAATCAATAAATCGTACTGTCATCTCTGTCATATTTATGACCAGTTGCACCAAATTCAATACGTAACATTGACTAGCGGACTACTGCGTTAATCCGGCAATTACTCAATTAGCCAATATGTAATATAATTAACTAACTCCGCAGTCCCCAGAATGCATTTTTTTGGGGAACGAATATGAGGAGGTAGTTGACATTTTAATTCTTTGTAGGACTGCATTATTACATTTTTTTTGTCTCGACTCAATGGTGACGGATAGCTTGCTTCCTTCACATTTTGTATTTATTTTTAAATTTGATTGTGAAAGGATACGCTGACATTATGTAATTTTTTTCTTTATGTATTGCACTTCTGATTAAATTTTCTGTTATTTTACAAATTATGTTAATGTCTGAATTGGGCGTGTATAATAATAATAATAAATAAATAATGCTGGATCTGAATTCCGAATGTGGGTGTTTTATTTATGTCACAAAAGTTGAAAAATACAGCTTTCATTTCTCATCTCTTAATACTAAAATGTTAATGCAGAATTAAAATGGAACATTACTTTTGGTATATCCCGATACGAACGTGTATTATATTGAACGTCGTCCGTTACATGTTTTGCTCAATTGCACTTTAGGCCTCAGCATCACATCACACCGGCATATTTAATTTTTTTGTCTTAGTGCCTTTCTGGGGTGATTATTATCATATTTGAGATGAAAATGAAATTGGACATAGAAGTCAAATTGCAGCCGCTGTCTTTCATACCTAATATGCTCCAGGGCTTGTGGATCCAGGATTGGACTCTTTAGCAACTTGAGGACTCACAATTTTGAAGGATAGTTTCCTAGGGCACGAGGAACGGACGATAATATTATCGAAAATTACCAAAAAAAAATCACTAATATGTACAAAATAGTTAGTAGTCCTCTTCTTCTGGTATCAAATTAAATTATTATTCAACACATGAAGAACTAGGTCAAACCTACTTTGAATACGCAAAGTTCAGTTGATTCATTTGAAAAAAATAGAACGTCCAGAGAGCAGTGTTTTTTCATATCCAGTCAAGATTCAGATGATTATAGATTTAAATATTAATATATATATATATATATATATATCTATCTATCTTTCTAATTAATATATATAAAATCAATTTTATCGAAAAATATTGTTGTTGCGTCACCGGGATTCGAACCTGGATCTCTTTCTAAACAGGGGAAGGTGCATTATTTAACTATGCTACAGCGATACTATTTTTGACGACAAATTTTCGAATCTATATGTTACCTTTTTCAAATTAATACATTTATCGTTCCATTATTTGAAAGAGCCATCTACTTTGTTTTTACGGAATCTCAAATATCTTTGAGGAATCCTATAGGAGACGCCAGAATTAACAATTCATTTTTATTAAATTTTCGGACACATTGATACAACTTGTATATTATTAGAAAAACACTGTTCTGTTCTGAATAATTACAACTTCACAATGAGAATGTGTTTTCCTAATGATAATAGATTTATTTACGTTATTAAAAGTGTGACCGACGTACAAACATCGAGAATTATTTTAATGTTAACATGAAAATGATTTGCCAATCCTGTATAATATTATAAATAATATGGTTTAGTAAAAATTTTCGTTTTTTAAATACTATATATATATATATATATATATATATATATATATATATATATATATATATATATATATATATATATATATATATATAAGACCGCATTCCAGGATAACCACTACAATAGATTACCAGGATTGCCGTTAGAAGGAAGGACGCGCGACTAACTTCGGAGATGTGTCGTTCGTAGTCTGAGCGCGCCTTGAAAATAAACCCATAACGTTCTTATTAATTATACCCAACCTAATAATATATATATATATATATATATATATATATATATATATATATATATATTTATATTGATTTATTTATTTATATCGTTTGTGGTAGGATTACGGTAAACTCCGACCAAGACCAAATTAGGGCAATTTCAATTCTATTTTTTTTATTTTTTAAATTCTCGATTCGTCACGATAAAAGTAATAAAAAAAGCCATCAATCTGCACCGTTAACGGATTACCTCCCGGCCACCGGTTCTCCGTTCTATTTCATCTATATCTGGTGATTACGTGACCGGCAGTTTTCAAATAAATCACTCATTTGCACGTCGAGGCGGAAAATATTCTGTACATAGATCGGCCCGAATTAAAAATCCGTAAGTCACGTTCGCCAAGTTTTTCGGGGCGCGAAGAAATTGCGAGATTTCGGTCAAATGATGATAACCGGGCAATGCGAGATGTGAGACTGAATAATAATAATATACAGATTGTTCTAAATAAATCGTGCGTAACTTTGAATATAGGTATTACTTAAAATTTTGAATAAAAAGTGTTACGTAAGTTTTTGGTCTAAAATATTACGTTACCGAGATGTAAAACAAAAACTATTTGTACCTATTATTGTCGACGCATTTTTTTACAGGATTTAAAAAAATTTATTCCGTTACCTAAACAGTTTAATTTCATTACAATATTTTTTCTTAAATTTCGGCAACGGAGTATTTTAATGCAAATTATTTCTTGTATAAATTTTTTTGTTTTGAGTATTGCGTTTTATTTTTTATTTGCAGATTATCGACAGGTTATTGATGACCCTGATAGATAGCTCTAATGACATACAAATATTTATAAAATACACTTCTAAGAAATAAAAAGCACAGTAAAAGATGAAAATATTCAAGTTATACACGTTAAGTTTATGCGCAGTGTTACTTGATAAAATATATCTCTAATTAAAAGTTCATAGAAAACATCCTTGATACTGAATGTGTTTAGATTCACAATATTTGAATATGTCCAAGAACACACAATTACTGGATTTTCACCCACAAAGGCACTGTTTTTTATTATTATTGAAAATATATATAAGTATTTTTTTTTCACATTTTTTTATTATTCTGTCTGTATACACTCACTCTCTTTCGCGTAAATTTTTAAATTTTCCAATGAAACAAAATCGACCAACTTCAGCACAAAACTTTACACTGTGCATACGTGTTGACAAAATAATAAAGATGAAAGAAAAAATGTAATTACCCATATTTCCATATATTTCCCATTAAATATATTAAAAAATAGCTTCGTCTCTATGACATATCTGTTATTTCTTTAATATCAGTGTTTAGATTCATTCTCAGAAGAAGTTTCTGGATACCGTGTAAAGGTTACTGTATATTTTTGATATATATTATATTTTCTGTACGATTAACCCGTGAAATGTATGGTTTCAAAGTCAGAACTTACTGTGTATCAATTTCCCAATATGAAACTACTTTAAAGTAAACAATACCGACGAGCCGATTGACATCGGAATTTCGAAACTATAAAAACTTCACTCGCGACTGTTATTTGTTGAACACTACGAAACGTAGGTAGACAAAATGAGATGATTCATATTTTTTATTTATTATATTTGTTTTATTAACCACTGAATTGAGTTTAAATACATCTACCGGTTTCGAAAAATACCATTTTCTTCTTCAGGATATCATAACTAACTAAAAACATATATTATTTTTCTTCACCAGAATCTATTTTTAAAAAAACAACAATTATTTAAAAAATAAATTTAGTCGAATAATTTTTAGGAAAAAATTTTAGAATGGGACTCATAGTTAAATTTAGTTGGTTGTTTATAATTTTTTGATTAGTTTTACATGCTTTATTTATCTCCAACGATTCCAAATTATTTCATTTGTGACCAACACCGTTTATATGTAAAATTGACAATCCTAATTTTTTATCAAAACCGTGACCATTTTCTATCAAATGATTAGAAAATTCTGAAAATCCACTATTGTTAAAACATCTCAAATACTCCCTTACTCTTATATTAAAATTTCTACCCGTTTTACCAATATAAAATGCAGCACAATCCTTGCAACTAAGTTTATAGACACCAGAATCGGTAAATTTATCTTTGTCTTTAGAATTTATTAGTAAATTTCCTATACTATTATTTGTATAAAATGATTTCAATTTTGTTATTCAATTATGCGCGTCTCAATTTATTTTCAAAAGTGAAAATAATGGAACAATTGTTACTATTATCAATAATAATACGCTGTTGGTGCGACATCTGTTTTCTAGATTATGTAATATTTGTTTTCAGTTCAGACGAAGTATAGATCATCTGGGACAGATCTGGCTAATCGCCTTATTCCGTTAAACTTTATGACTTTCACCAGGCTTCCTCGGCCACGTGGTTCTTGTCTGTCTGTTTCTTTATTCTTGACCAACACTCTGACCCGTGGAGGATATTTGGTCTAATGGCTGTTTTATGAACTTTGGCCTTTGACTTTATTGGAATCCCATTATCACATAAGAACAAGACTCCAGACAAAGATGTTCACTCGAACCATGATGGGTTAATAGAACGTTATGCGTCAATGTCTTTTTACAAGCATCAATACAAGGATCTGCAAAAATCTGTTTATTTAAAAATAACAATAAAATTAATCCAACAGTACCTGATCCTTAAGATAAATTATATATTATTACGTATAAAATATTTTTTATTATCATTTGTAAGTTTCCTTGACCGATGGCACCTCGTTATATCTGCTTTTTATTATTTTGTAGTCTTCTGTTAAACCACTGGAAAATCATATACGTAGTTTATCGACCTTGGGATGTCTCCTCGCCAGCTTTCATTTGTTTCTTCTTTCACGGCCGCCATTTCCAAAATACAACAAAAGTAGACCTTCGCCATTTCGATATGAGAGAATATACCCGCCATTAGGCAACGTCGACCGCGACGTTACCGTTCACCGTCATGTTCGGCCTTGACCCGACGCCGACGCCATCTTGTTAGTGTCCATCCTGTGGAAAAATGTTACATTTTGACAGCTTTTTAACATTTTTTTAATGACGCTATGATGCCCAGAATATTTGGGTATGGTAAGTCGATGGAACGAAGATGGAAGATGAAAGATACAGCAACAGATGATGTAGTCATGAGTTTAGAATTCAAAATTGTAAACGGAATCATTTAGAGTAATGAGAATCATCCAAAACCACTGTTTTATTTTTATTTCTTTAATATAATGTTTTTAGCTTTGGTCAAACACAATTGCAAAACCTGTTTCGCATTATATTGGTAAAACGGCACGTAATTTCAATATTAGAATAAAATAACATTTAAGATGTCTCAGCAATAACAATTTTTATGAAACTGCAAATCATCGTTTAGAGATTTTGATAAAGAAAATGGTGTTGAAATTTTACACGTAATTAACAGAGGTCTTAGATTAGAAGATTTAAAAATTTTAGATACTAAAAAATCAAGTAAAATTAAAACTAATAATGTCCTTATCTCCCCTCTTCCCATCACAACTGCGACCGCGCCCCCTTCAGGTGACTGATTTATTTTCGTATTTGTTTTGTGTATTAGCTAGAGTACGTTCGTCCTGACAAAAATTCAGCGGTATCGACACCAGTCGTTAATAAGTTTTAGTTTATTTACATTATTGTGAGAATCGGCGATAACTTTGTAGAGTTTCATCATCAAAAAGGATGTATATTAATACTGTCGATGAGAGTTACCGTTTCTCTCGAGACTCGAGTAGTGCAAATAAACTCAAGCAGAGTTATAACTTTGTTTTATTTATATCCATCCTTTTTTTAGTTTATTTCGCAATATCAGAAATATGGCATTCGACTAAACGACCAAATAACATTATTATTAAAAGCGACTGGCGATTGTCTAAAATATTTATCAGACGAATTACACAGCATTAAAAATACATACACAAATTATGTTGTACCTACCTGTATAATGATTATTCATTCACGAATTTTGAAGTTCTAGCCATCACACCAGCCTTTAAATATCTGTCCCTGACTTTTACCATCTAGCAAAGTGAATGGAATAATATTTTATTTATAGATTTCCTACTACATATTTAATGTTCACTTTATATCTCCGAAATATTCAGTCGAACTTGGCTATAATGAGTACTCTTATAACGAAATCCCGGCTGTATCGAGCAAATGTCCCAATGATCAATTTATCAAGTATACGAGTGTACTTTACGAATGACATTTAGTGTCTAGTGACTGCAAACTTTTGTAATTGTTAATGTAATCTACAATTCTTTATTGATTGCTTTGTATTAGCTAAACCTTAAATTTATTTCGGAAATTTCCAGCGCTATTAAAATACAACTTAAGTCATTTTAAAGCAACATTATTGACAGTTAGAAAAAAACTTGAGTTAAATATGCAATTTTGTAGATTTTTTTATCTGCTATATGCAGAACACATTATTTGTCGCAAAATCCACTCAAATCCATTGATATTGCATGTTCAAAATCAGGGTTAGTTCCAAAATACCCCAAAGCAGACAGAGTATAAGTTGCTATTCCCCCTAAAATGAAATCAGCCAATCACAACGCTTGTTGATAATCACGTGATCTAAAATCCAGTATGTCTGCCAACACGATATATACAGAAGAAAATAAAAATTATATTTCAACATTCTCTCTTTAAAAAATGCTGATGCAAAAACAGACATTTTGTACATTTGCTTTCAAAATACAGTCGATTCCGCTTAATTGGGACACATCGAGGCCAGAAAGTTTGGCCCAATTAAGCGGCTTCCCCAATTAGTCGAAGCGAGGTTAAAATCAAATGAAGAATTTTTTTTATAAATACGTAGGGCTCCTTTCATTGCCTTCCTGCACAAAATAACGCTGTAACCCGGCTAATAATTTAATATTTTTTTTCGCCTGGTTACTTACAGGCACAGTTGGATATTAATCATCAACGTCTTCTTCATATAATTTTAGATGTTTCAATTTTTGCTTCAACAATTGCATCTTCATTTTTTTTTTTCATCGTAATTAGGTAAATTGTTATCTATTATCGAAAACTCTTAATAATTAACAATATAACTTCTTAAATACTAAATTAATGTATTAATTATAAATATATACATATAAAATCAATTTTGTCGAAAAATATTGTTTTTGCGTCACCGGGATAATTAATACATTAATTTAGTATTTAAAATATCACAGACCGTCTGTTCTGAATAATTACAACTTCACAATAAGAATGTGTTTTCCTTAATAATATAACTTCTAGCATGTCCTCATTTCCCTCATTGCTCAAATTGTCGGAAATATCTAAGGGTTTAAAAATTAGTGTATCAGCGATAAACTGTTACTTGTAAAAGGGAAATTTTTGCACTGACTCTCTGACTTTTGTGGAACTTATTAATAAATTTTAAATTTACTGTCCCAATTACGCGGAATGTCGTCTCAATTAAGCGATGTAAATTATTATTAGTTCATTGGTTTGGTTTCCGTTCCTCGAGATTAGGCCCAAATAAGCGGCTGCCCCTATTAACCGGCGGCCTAATTAAGCTGAATCGGCTGCGTACGTTTTTATCCATAACTCGAACACTTAAAGTCGTTTTAGGGGTTTTTGGAATTAAGAAAGAAAGTGCTTTTCAATTTTCAATAAAGTCGAAATTGAAGTGTGTAAAAAATTTCTTTGAGCTATTCAACAATGACATTGTGATATAATAAAGATGTCTATATATAGACGATACAGTTGCTAACGGTTATAACGAGGGGATTTTGTCGGTTCTCGTTATATCCGAGTTCGACTGTACTTTAAATTGAATATTTGTCGTTACATCAAAATGTCTATCGTATTCAAACGTAATACGTGACACGCTATACATTTGATTGATTAAATAATTAGTAAGAATGTGAAGCGCGCCAATCACAGCTGTTGTCTGGAAGCGATCTGAATACGGAGAAAGTGGTCATAATATTTTCAGTGATTAATGCACACGCACAGCTGTAAAATCGCCTCGTTTATCGTTCAATTTTGCTTCAAAATTATTGATGATTTATTTATTTATTATTTATTTAATTTAGCGAAAATACAATGGCAAAATAATACACATACATGGTTTTTATTTCGCTTACCTCTCCAAAAAAGAGACCAGCTCTTGTGCTTGGAGAGGGAGTTACACTACAATAATTTTATATAATACCATTAAGGAAAACACATTCTTATTGTGAAGTTGTAATTATTCAGAACAGACGGTCTGTGATATTTTAAATACTAAATTAATGTATTAATTATAAATATATACATATAAAATCAATTTTGTCGAAAAATATTGTTTTAGCGTCACCGGGATTCGAACCTGGATCTTCATTTCCAATCCGGGGAAGTGCACTACCTTTGTGCTATAACGCCAGTATTTTTCTTGACAAATTTTCAAACCTATATGTTACATTTTTCAAATTAATACACCTGTCGTTCCATTATTTGAAAGCCATCTACATTATTTTTACAGAATCTCAAATACCTTTGAGTAAACCGATTTGACGCTAAAACAATATTTTTCGATAAAATTGATTTTATATATATATATATTTATAATTAATACATTAATTTAGTATTTTTATAATACCTTACATATTCTATTCACTGTCCATTTGTGTGCTTCTGAAGTGTTCTGTAATATTGTTTATTGTCCAATTATGTGCTTTTGAAGTGTTCATTTAGTTTCTTTTTAAACTTTTTTATATCCTTTATTTCTTTGATTTGTGTAGGGAGGCTATTGAAATTTTTTATCCCTAAATATATAGAATTTTGCTGATAGTGTTTGGTGTTACATTTAGGGATTTTAAAGTTATTTTTAAACCTTAATGATGTGCTCGTTTCAAATTTTCTAGTGTTATTTTGTTAACAGCGCTGCGATACATTTCTGACAGTAGGATTGAGAATGTGTAAACATATCTTTAACTTTGCCCTCATTGCCATTCTTGAGTGAGCCCTGCGGCGAAGCTTGTATCTGTGGTGTACAACCTCGCTAAACGATCTACGTATAGTAAAAGAAATATCCGAGCTGAAGATCTGTAGTCACAAGTCATTATTAATTATTCTCAAATACTCATAAAATTCTAATGAAAATTATAAGAAAATTGATTCCGATTCATTGGAGTAAGGGTCAAATTCTTTTGAAATGCAGATATGTGACTTTTCACATAGTACAAATACCTCAGTAAAATTTGTCACGAAGACTATTCGAAAATTTCGTAATATTTTTGTATACTCACTTTTACCTTTAACGGTACTGGGATCAATACTGGGCGCTTCCAAAATGTTTTTGAAATTAAAAAGATTTTGGAGAGCCAAATATCGGTCGCTCTACCATCTCGCTATTAAACTGCGGTGACAAATTGTCATATAATATTGATTTTTGAATATAATATAATACTGAAAACTTGGCAGGTAAACCACGTACTGGAAGATAGTTCTGTTAGAAGCCTCAACGATCGGCGAGCTTGTATGAAAAAATGTATGAATGTGGATGAGGTGAGAATTGTGTGTCAGGACAGAAGAGTGTGGCGCTCTATCCTCTCTGCATACTCCCTTGGGGAAACGGCGTGTTGATAAGTTAGTTATATTTTAAATATTCTTAATATCAAATTTTAATACTGGTATTGGATTTTATTTGAATATAAGTAACACCCGGTAAACTTAATTTTTAAACATATATTCTTATAACTGAATATTCTACATCTGTTGACCGATCTAAACCAAATTGTTCATAATTACTCTCTAGGATCCGGCGCAAAACATAGCAATATCTCTCTTTACCCTACCCTCGACATAAGTGTGTTTTATATTGAACGCTATCTACTCCAAATTTTACACAGTTACTCATTAGGACCCTGCATAAAACATATGAACCATCTCTTCTCCTCATGGCCTCCCCATACTCTCAAACGTATTTTATATTATATTGAAAGCCATCCGTTCAAATTTTGCAAAATAAAGGCACTCCTCTCTTCTCCCCCAAAACCTCATGTTTTAAATTATAACTAAATTTGAATCCCGAGCAACGTCGGGTACGGTCCTCTAATACTGAATAATTCACGTTTCGCTTACCAACTAACAGAAAATATATAACATATCTTACTTAAACCCTTTGTCTAAAGTATGTCTCGATTTCAATAGAATTTGTCGCAAGGATATCGATTATTTTCTCGTTCAGTCCGTCGACTTTCAAGGAAGCTGTCAGTCAGTTCCTTCAATTCAACTCTATTTAACCAGCTGGTTCAATTTTAAACAAAAAAAAATCTTTCCAGTTTTTGTTACGCCATAAATTCCAAACTTCTGACAATATAACTTATTAGGGACAATCTTATTGGGTTGATTGATGCATAATTCGGTCACATGGTCGCCACACTACATTGTTCACTCGACGGCGGTTGAAACGATCCAGAGAAAGTTTTTAGTTTCATTAATTTTAAATTAAATATACGCTCTGAGGATATCAATTATGATTATCTCCTTAGCCGTCTGAAATTGTTAAAATTATCAGTGAGACGTACGATGACCGACCTTATATTTCTATACAGGATCATCGATGGTATGATTGTTGGTCTGCTTGACTATTACGCACCATTGAGGTCATCGAGACACAATTCATTGTTTTATTACAGGGGTAATGTCAGAACACGTGCATTAGCCAACTCCGCAGTCCCCAGATTGCATTTTTAGGGGAATGAATATGCGGAAATAGTCGACATTTTTGCTGTAAATTTAACTCTTTATAAGACTACATTATTACAATTTTTTTAATGAAAAACATTGTTATATTATATAATTTTTTTCTTTGTGTATTGCACTTCTGATAGGGCAATATAATAATAATAAATAAATAAATAAGTTATTAAATACATTATTAAGTATACAATTATTTACATAACTAGACAATAATATATTCTCAACAATTTCTTACGATCGACTCGCAAAGTTATAGTATTTTTTTATTCCAAGTCTGAAGAAATGCGGTGGTTTAGAGGTGAGGAAGTCGTCAAGCCAATTTTGAAGGAGATTCAACGTAGATGAGATGAGGATGAGAGCGAAAATTATGAAAATCTGATGGAGCAAGGTCAGAATAATAAGGTGGATGTAGAATAACCTCTCAACCATGTGATAGTAATTTTTGTATTGTTAGCAGTATGCGAACTAGCATTATTATTCTGAAAAATCATACTGAATTGCGGCATCAAGGCGATGAAGTCGTTGGCAATAAACCTCAGAAGCGATTGTTTCATTTCTCGGAAGCAATTCACAGTGTCTTGGTATCATGCAGTAACTCCTCGATTTAAACTCAAACAATTGGATATGTCGGAAATGTTTATTTTTCGTACGTAATACTCCATTTTATTTAGCCAACGGTTCACACAAACTTTCTCCAAATTGAAAAATTCATAACGCAAGTATTCATTATGACACGGCGTTAAAATATTAACATATCGACCCCTTAGAATAACAGGGTTCCAACTAACATTTTGGGCTAATTTGAGTTTTTGCGTGAAAAGGGTTCCAAATGCATTATTTTTTATTTCTTACATACATACCGACTCTATTTAACGGATATTAAAGGCTACAGTTCCAACTACACCAGTTATTTATTTCAATTTATGGATCATTATTGTTAATTTATTATGTTAATCCATTTATGACAGTAAATAATGAAAAAATAAGGAAATAATGTAAGCTGATCTTAGTATAGTGAGTAAGATTAAGAAAGGATCACTTAGATGATTTGTCATATGAACGGATGAATGAGGGGAGAATAGTAAGAAATATATATTCGATGGCACCAGAAATAGAGGACGTCCGCGAAAGACTTGGCACGACCAGGTAAACCAGATGCAGGAGGATGGTTCTGTTAGAAGCCACAAAAAGCAAGCGAGCTTGTATGAATGTGGATGAGGCGAGAATTGTGTGTCAAGACAGAAGAGTGTGACTCTATCCTGTCTGTCTACCCACGCGGGGAAACGGCGTGTTGGTAAGTAAGTAAATACATATTGCAAATAGATATCATGTGTTGGCTAAATAACTTTTTGGGTGTCATTTATTTCACAAATGAATAAACTGAACACATATGCATATTTTCACTCATGTAAGTCTTGAAAACCAGTGCAGGAGGAATCAACTCTGCTGAGAAACTTGAGTTTGAACTCTGATCTGGTGGCGAGGAATACAATACATGTAGGTTACCCCTCGGGTCATGAAGCGGTAACCTTATACCGTTCAGTCGACCGAAGAGTAGGTACTTAAGTGTGAAATCTGCAATGAATTCCGATTCGGTCGAACACATCCCTCAAAGGGTTTTATAAACCTTTGGTTGTTAAAATTATTTTATATTTTTTATTTAAAAATATCGACAGATTTTTGATGATGATCGTGATAGACAATTCTAGTATGAATTAGAATTAATATCTCTCCACGTATCATCTAGATCGACCCGGTAATCCGCACTCTTCCACATTCCCAGAATATCTTACATACAAAATTCATTCATTCACCGGTCATGCGAATACCATAATGAGAAATTGACTTTTTAAACATTAGCCTTGCTACGCTCAAAGGGTTCTTATGAACCACCACAATCTTAATTTTGGCTAGTCATTCTACCTATACACATCTTGCTCAACCTTTACCGCAACAATAGTTGCAACCTCCCCACCCTTTCTCTCTCTTTTTCTCTTTTCATTTATTTTTTGTATCTAAACACACCTATGTATCTAAATATTTTTGTGGATTTTCATTATATTTGTTAAATCCTCAAATAAAAATCCCTGTCAAAATCCCTAAATAAAAAAAAACAAAATAAGATTACAAAAGAATCGCTCAGCTGGATTGGTCACATGGGACGGATGGATGAGAAGAGAATAGTTAGAAAAATATATCACGCAAGTGTTGATGGCACCAGAAATATGGGACGTTCGCGGAAGCCTCAATAATCGACGACCTCGCATGAGAAGATGTCCGAATGTGGATGAGACGAGAATTGTGTCAGGACGGAAAAGTCTGGCGTTCTATCCTCTCTGCCTACCCCCGCGTGATGGTAAGTTAGTTAGAATGTACATTTTTATGGTCAAAAATACTGAAAACATAAATGTTATATCACAAATTGACAGTTGATACAGAGTTAAACAAGTTATTGAAAAAAACTACCTCGTAAATACGAAAGTGCGCACGTTTCAAGGTCAAAGTTGGTTTCAACAAGGTATAACCGCGTGATGCGCCACATTTCTCGGAGTTCATCATCATGTTATACGTTCGAATGACTACCAACCACGTATAATAAAGGTTGTTTTTTAGAAGTTTGTTTTTCGAATTGGCAACACTTTTTTCAGCGACAGTCAATTTGACAGCTGTTTTGTGTTTTGGTTTGCCATTTCACCATGAATAGACGTGTGCCAGAACAACGCTTGAAAATTGTGTAAATTTATTTCGAAAATAGTTCGAACAACCATGTATTATTTTCACACCACGCATACTCTAATTGATAATACGCATCCACAGAGACATCGTACAGTGCGCACCGAAGAAGCTGTTGCTGCAGTAGAGAGTAGTATTGAGGTGGACCTGAATAAGTCGATTCACCATCGTGCACAGACTTTCGTTCCCCAATTGAACGGAATTAATGTGGAAAAACTGTGGTTTTAATAAGACGGCGCAACATGCTACACAGCGCGCTCGCCACATTCAATTTATTGAAGGAAACATTCGATGAGCGCAAAATTTCGCGTAATGGACCCGTGAATTGACCTCCAAGATCGTGTAATTTAACACCTTTGGATTATTTTCTGTGGGGATATGTGAAGTCGTTAATCTACACCGATAAATCAGAGACGATAGACGTCTTGGTAGTCAAAAGTAGTCGCGTTATTGCCGATGTACAGCCCTAGTTACTCCAAGAATTGGTCGAAAATTGGGCTTCCAGATTGCGCTTTATTCGAGCCAGCCGCGGCGCCCATATGTACGAAATCATATTTAACCACTAATGGCATAAAATATAATAAGTGGCTAATAGAGGTGGGTCGAGAGAGGTTAGAGTTGCTCTTGATCCGTATTATGAAATGATTGGTGGAGATATTTGATTAAAAAAGTGAATAGTTTTGAAAACCTGTGACTTAAAAAGTATATATGATTTTTCTTTATTTTAATTTAATCGCTGTTGTTAGGTTATTTATATATTGGGTTATTGAGTTAACTATTGTATACGGGATAAGGCAGGGACTGGATAAAAACACAAATGAATAAAATGAAATAAATAATTTGAATGCATCATTAAAATGAATTGCAACGAAGGTCACGCTATGTCGTTATGAGTTATGACAGAATTATCCGCGATCACTATCCTCAAATGGCTGCAAATAATGAAAAACCCATCACTGGCGTGCTGACCTTCGATGCTTTAATCACGCCAACATAACATGCAATGATTATGGTCAGTACACCGAATTGAGGACTGTCCTTAACTAGTTGTCCGCAAAATCTTTCGGGAAAAAAATCTCATTTTAAAGTTCTATATCTCTAAAAAAAAACATCCTTTATAAGTTCTCTTTTAAAGTCAACCAGTATCTTGAAGAATATGTTCAGGTTAGTGGCAGTGGATGAGGTCTAGCTGAAGTAATTGAGCATTCTTGGCAGAGAAGAGAATTAGCCTACGTTTGGTTTTGTAAAATTTTATATTTTATTATATTTTAGAATTTTCAAATTTCACGGAATAATGGCCATTTGTGTCTCCACGTCGCAATAAATATTATGCAAATTTTTCCTAAAGAATTTTAATTTTTTCGTTAAGTTTTTTTATGTTGAAAATATATACCTGAACACTTAAAAAAATGTGAACAAAACTTACATAATACAATGTTTATTGTCATATTTAAATGTTATCATCTTAAATGAGCTTAAATTCTTACTTATAAATTGTTTTTTTTTTCTATTTTAAATACGTCTGGTGTTATACATAGCTATGTATGGAAGGAATAAGCTGGATGCCTTCGATTTGTGGTGCTGGAGGTGGTAGCCGGCGCACAAGTGTCTCTATCCTCGACGAGTTAAGGATTACAAAAAGACTTTCGACAACACGTAAGAGAAGGATTTTTAATATAAATTAAATGAGTCATCTAGAATAATATACAGAAAATATTTATATATTTATATATATTTAGTTGCTACCTGGATTCGAATGTGAACCTCTTCCTATCCGGGGAAAGCGCCTTATCATTGAATTTTGAATTCTATTATATTACTGATAGAACGGCGTTAACTTTGTAGAGTTTCATCATCAAAATGGATGAGATGAGTGTTACTGTGTCTCTGGTGCAAATAAACTGAAGTAGAGTTATAATACGTTTTATTTATATCCATACCATAATTTAATTCGCATTATAAAAACCGCGATACAATTTCACAACAAAAAAGAGTTCTCATTAAAAATAATAAAGGATTATTTACATGCTTTAAATATGTTGTCAGAATGAACGATTGAGAAGTTCGTGATAACAGAAACAGTTGGAGGAAGCGAGTAAGAAGAGGATGGTATCCTGCAAACTCTGCAATCACTGCGACGCCCAGCGTTGAGCATACATACGATGAGGAAGAAATACTTTTTTCATCGAAATAAGTGATTTCTGGATGACGTGCTTCAGGTGGATAAAGGAGTGCAGACTTAATTGCACACCTGTAAAATTAATCAAACTGTCACTTGTCTTTAATAATTACATTGATTAAAACAATCCCTCTTTGAGTGTCTTTCGTGCAGCCGACATTTCATACCGATATACACTTTTACTCCGACGTCACACACGCGAGGCAATTCATAGCTCGTTTGCAAAATACATTTCTTACAAAAAAAAAAACAACTCCGCTTCTGAATAAACAATGGGGCGTGCTTATTAATATTCCGTACTTTTTATTCGTCCGTTTTTTTATATTTTTCCTTTCGTCTGGAGAACCTGACTCCACCGAGGTGCAGCTCCTAAAGCGCCCCGTGCCAGCCGCCTCCGCCGCACGTACGTACTGATTAGAGATTTCAACTATTCGAATATCGAATAGTAAAACTAAAAATATATTCGAATAGTTTTTAAAGTATGACATTAATTTGGAATATTTCTAATAAATCGTATTATACGTAAGTTCATCAAAATTGATTAGAAAACGAGATAATTTACCATTAACTGTTTATTTATTGTAGTTTTAAAAATAACAACGAATTGAAGATTTCGTATTTTAAATATGTTCTTAATTTTGTTTTTATCGTCGCTGCAGTTGAAAATACCCGCTTAGTAGCGGTCGATGTTGGCTCAACTGTTAAAAGTATTTTAAATAGTAGATCTAACGTTTCTGTCCTTTTTTTGAGATTGTCCAAATAACTAAAATCTTTTTTTTAGGTTATTTGAACAATCATTTGTAGTTTATACGAGGGATAAAATGGTGCTTCTTAATTCAATTTGCAATTTGGACGTAGATGAACTCTTCGAACAAGCAACAGGTATCTCTTCCACGTCCGAATCGGAATCCTGAGAATTGTTTGAGAATATCATATGCGACGGAAATGGTAAGTTACGTTATTATTTACATCATTTTAAGAATATGTCTGACTGGGTATTTGTTTGCGTTAAGTTAAGAACACTTCTCTTATTTTTTTATATTCTGCTTTCAATATTGAAAAATATGTTTTTCGAAAATCACTGCCGTGATGGGAAGTCATTGAAACTTCAAATAAAATGTCATTAGTTACTGAGCCTGAAGAAAAATTACATCAAATTTAAAAAATATATATAACAGAAATTTGTAAATAAAAATGTTTTTTAGAGTGGCTCGGCCATTTTGCTTACAAAAAAATTATTAAATGATTACATACTAAAGATAACAATAATTCAAATTTATTTACCTATAAGTAATCCTTATTTACCAAAAGGCTGAGTGCTGAGAAAAAATTAATTCTGATATAGTGGGAATCTCACAGGCGGGCGGGTTTAAAATATTATCGTAGTTAATATACAAGAAAGAGAAAAATCTTTTGTCGAATTTACTCCGGAGTGTGGACCCTTATTCCTCAAAATCTGTGCAGAAATTCTCTACATCGTACAAAAGGCGATTTTTATTACTAGTTCTTATAAAAGTTTGTCTCGCACATTTACACTTGGTTGTGAATTTGTTTAAAGTTTATTTAGTTTTAACAGAACAAAATTAATAGCATAACAGTTTTATTTATGATGTAAATCATTAATAATACAGAATATATATCTTATGTTCGTAATTTTAACGTGAGAACGCATTCTCATTGGTCGCAGAAAATTTCCTACACGCATAAATATTATTCTCTATTGTTTGTACTGCCTATTATAGTCTGCAGAAGGGATAGAATACTTGTGTCACGAAAAATACATTTTTTGTGTTAAATATATGGAGGTTGGTAGTGAAATAAAACAAAGGTTTTGTGAGATCGTTTATTATGCAAATCGATGTATATAAAAGATTAGCAAGCGAGTATAAATGGTAGCAGAGCGAATCGGGACTGAAAATTCGAAACTCGTGTCGGGATGAACGACGGGGTGAGACTGTGCGCGGCTCCTCTCGGAAGGAGCTCGCTTGTGCCGTCGGTCAGCTTGGAGGGGCGACGATGGCGATGGATTTGAATCGGATATAAAAAAAGTAACAGGTTGAGAATTTTTCTACATTTATCTTTATTTCACGCCGTATTTCAACAGTCCTAAATTTCTAAGACATATGTATTAAAGAAGACGTTGTCACTCCATCTGATCTTTGATTTTGGATTGTGTTGTGCGATGACTTCAGTGATTGCTGTTTGATTGTCCCCACCACATGGCGCAACCACCGAAGTTTTACCGTTTTAATAAACCTTATCTTAGTAATATTATCATTATTTTTTCAAAAATGAAACTACAGGGTGAACATTATGTTACAGGCCGATGTTGTTTTTGAATAACTAGAAAATGAAACACAATTTTTTATTTAATGACTGTTTGGTTTATTACAATTATGTATAGAATATGACTTCGGCCAAATGGCCGCCTCCGGTACCAGCACAAATGCTTGCTCTGTAACCATATTTTTCATAACATTCACGCTCACTTTACATGTTATTTCACCAATTTAATTTCGTGTTTGTCCTGTTGCTTTGGAATTGTTGCTTGCTTATTCCTTTCAAGTAATCCCACAGAAAGCCGTCGAATCAGGTGATCGAGAAGGTCAGTCGATATCACCACTTTTTAACATGCTGCCGGGAAAAATTTCTCGCAAAACTTAAAGCGTAGCTCGGGTTGTGTGTGAGGTGGCACCGTCCTGTTGAAACTACATGTGTTGCAGGCCCAATCGACCTAATTCGGCCACCAATAAGTTTTCCAACATATGACGATAGCGATCGTCATTAATGGTCACAGAATTGCCTTTATTATTTAAAAAAAATGTTTTTTTAAAAATAGATTCTGGTAAAGAAACAATAGGATATGTTTTTAATTAGTTATGTCATCCTGAAGAAGAAAATGGTATTTTTCGAAACCGGTAGATGTATTTAAACTCAATTAAGTGGTTAATAAAACAAAGATAATAAATAAATAAAAAAAGAATTTTAACCACAAAGTTAATATAGCTAATTTTAAAAGTATTAAAATGTTTTAATGACTTCAACATGTTGAGGCGTTAGATGCTCCATAATAAATTGTAATACACTACTCTCCACGACTACCATATGCGAACTGACAAATGGCGGCCAAATAAAATCGGAGCATATAAATTCACACGGCAGCACACTATAACATTTAATTAGATATGAAAAATAATAATTCTATTGTTATTAAATTATTTGTTAAATGCGTATTTTCTTCTTTTCCAGGATGTTACAATGTTCATCTCTTAACTTGATATTGATTGGCTCGGTACACTCATTGCGCCATCCACGCGATTAGTAGCTTTCATGTATTGCAGGCGATATTCTGTTACTTTTAACTCGTTTCAAGGTTCGAGCCCCGGGGTCAGATGCTTACGATCTCACGATCAGTCCGACAGACCGTCGGTGGAAAATTGCCAAAAAAGAGAAACGCTTTTTCGAACCCGAACGGCATCCGAGCTCTATATCTAATAGGCTCCGGCATAATTGGCTGAGAAAAATGACTGAAGGATGTAATCACCGGCCCCCGTGCGGCAAATCGCCGTTTAGGCACCTCGTCCGGAGGTCCCTGTGCCGTTTGGTTTTATGTTGGGGTAAATGTACCAAATAAAAACTGCAATAATACAGATGTTGCTCGCGACTGAACTGCGTACCGAAGGCGTGATAGTAATTCAGCCCGTGGGGAGGGCGCTTTCTCGATTGCGAGGAAATCTCTATACGGTTCTCGCAAAGGAAAAATAAGCCTGCCGATAGCGATACGTGTCGGACGCTTTAATTACTTTCTTTTATATTGCTATTCCTGCTAGAAAAAAATAATTAATCACTTTCATTGCTTACGTATTTATACATAAAAACATATGAATAGTGTAGTGTTGACGTGCTTGTAGTCTACTGGTTACGATACTCGCATAGTGACCTAGCTGTCGGGGGTTCGATTTTCATTGCATTGTTTGAAAATAATTAAAATATGAACGTGACAGTTGTAGGAGACGGTTCACCTACTAAGTGACGCTGGACGTTTCTCACCGGCAAAACAGTAACGTGAGTTCGACTGGAGATTAGGTCACCTACTCGCCTCTTACTTCATCTGCTGGTCTGGTCATCATCGGAGGAATGTGTAATTAAGACATCTGAAATATGAAGTGTGATGTGTAGGCAAGAAGAGGGTTTCCAGAATGAAAGCGGACTTTAACTTTAAATATAATATTTTTTATTTAACATAACTTGTCAACTATCCAATTTTAACGAAATTCAAGTTAAATTAAACTCAACGATAAAATCATTTGATGAAATCAAAATAACTATAAAATTCCATACCACAACAAAATACAAAAATTAACGAGTTTGTTGGAAAAAGTCCCTGAATGTTAATCAAACTTATCTGGCATTACCACGGTCTTTTAGCCCCGTCCAAGGTCTCAATCATGCCCTGGGATCCGAGATGAGAACTCAGTATCCCATCCATCACGGTAGCTGGTAAATAGTCATCCATCATATCGGGTCCAATCCATATAGCAAAGTCATCAATTCTATGGCGGCATTTACATCCAGTGGGTTTCCTCAAAATATCGGCCTGGCAATATTAAATCCTAATGCTAGCCAGAAGGCATCCAAATATAGCAAAGTTCCCACAGGCAATTCATCTGCCAGAATTTGGTGCTTCTCAGATCCAATGTGTTCAACAAATTATTTCGCTCGTGGTGACAATCACATTTTTTAATGATTTTAATAATCGAACGCCGCAGCGGAATGGGAGCAATAATGCCCAACCACTCCACTGGGCCACCAGTTGACGTCTGTCCTCTCAAAAGGTATTGAAAAAGGTACACAATAAGATTTTGTACTTAGCTAAGAAACAAACGAAATACAATCGGAGTTGTATGTCATGATTCATTACGTGTTTAAATAATTTTCAATATTGAAAAATATGTTTTACGGAAACACGGTCGCGAAGCGGTCACCACAATACATATTTTTGTTGTTGTAATCTAATTTTTTTTATATATATTATAATATTATATTTGATTGTCAATGCACATATTATACAACCCAAAGTATTACGAGTATGTATATTATTATCTATAGGTTATGGTGTGATGTTGTATTCTAGTAAAGCATGAGATGAGTTTTTTTTTTTAGAATAAATGGATAAAGGAAAAGCTATTTTCCCGAAACCGGTTGGTGAATATAATTATCTCACAATGGTTTAGAAACAAAGTTGATGCATTATTTATTATTAAAATGAATGAAATGTGTTTGCGTCAGATATTAAATGCAAAATATAATTATTTTAATAAGAGCGCAACATTTAGTTACATGCGGTGGAAATTTTTCTCAAAAAACAAAATAGATGGTTTCGATTTGAATGATGTCAACGTTTCTTCGCGTATAAAGCGATTCGCGGGAATATTAAAGTTTAAAATATTTAAACCGGTAGAAATTCCGCGCGGATTGGATATTTCACCTCGAATTTAGGTTTTATTTGCAGTAGCGAAATATTGTGCCTACCTACCGAATAAATAATGGCCGGCTGTAGTATGGGTGCCGAAACGCTGCGCTTGTTGAAATATAATTGGATGAGTTTATCCGGAGGTAAGTATGAGTGGAATTCATTTAAAGATCGTGTGGCCAATGGGAGATTTCCTTATTTACCGAGCACAAAGGCCTCGGTCTCTTTCATTATCACAAAGGTTACTCAAACTTTCCAAATTTAAAGGATAGTAAATATGATTATCTTAAATACTAAATTAATGTATTAATTATAAATATATACATATAAAATCAATTTTGTCGAAAAATATTGTTTTAGCGTCACCGGGATTCGAACCTGGATCTTCATTTCCAATCCGGGGAAGTGCACTACCTTTGTGCTGTAACGCCAGTATTTTTCTTGACAAATTTTCGAACCTATATGTTACATTTTTCAAATTAATACACCTGTCATTCCATTATTTGAAAGCCATCTACATTATTTTTACAGAAACTCAAATACCTTTGAGTAAATTTTTATTAAATTTTTGGACACGAATGAATTGATAATTCTGGCGTCTGCAAATCGGTTTACTCAAAGGTATTTGAGTTTCTGTAAAAATAATGTAGATGGCTTTCAAATAATGGAATGACAGGTGTATTAATTTGAAAAATGTAACATATAGGTTCGAAAATTTGTCAAGAAAAATACTGGCGTTATAGCACAAAGGTAGTGCACTTCCCCGGATTGGAAATGAAGATCCAGGTTCGAATCCCGGTGACGCTAAAACAATATTTTTCGACAAAATTGATTTTATATGTATATATTTATAATTAATACATTAATTTAGTATTTAAAATATCACAGACCTATGTTCTGAATAATTACAACTTCACAATAAGAATGTGTTTTCCTTAATAATATGATTATCATTCGCGCCCTAACTCGAATATTAAAAGTAGTAACCGGTATTGTAATTTCAATAATTCGCGTAGAGTAGTTAAGTAATATAATCTTGTCTGCCGAGCTGTCTTTAACAAAAAGCTATGTAAAATTTCAAATTCGGCTAAATTTCAAATAATACGTAGTACGTATAAAAACTTAAATGCCTGTTTTTCTTAGTAAAAAGTAATATTCTTAATATATATGTGTAAAACCTTAATGTATTTTTGTTCATACATTTCAATGAAGTGTCAAATTCTTTTGTAACGTTGATGTAAGACCTTTTTAAATACAAATTAAATGTATTAATTAGGAAGATATACATATAAAATCAATTTTATCGAAAAATATTTTTGTTGCTACCGGGATTCGGACCTGGATCTCGTCCAATTCGGGGAAGGTGCATTATCCAACTATGCTACAGCGACATTACTTTTGACGACAAATTTTCGAACCCATATGTCACACTATTTCAAATTAAAACATATATCCTTCGTATCTTTGTAATTAATACATTTAATTTTTATTTAAAATATCACTGGCTGTCTGTTCTGAATAATTACAACTTCACAATAAGAATATGTTCTCCTTAATAATTTATAAGTTGTATCAATGTGGCCAAAATTGAATAAAAATGAATTGTTAATTCTGGCGTCTCCTATCGGTATATTCAAAGATATTTGAGATTCCGTAAAAACAAAGTAGATGCCTCTCAAATAATGGAACGATAGATGTATTAATTTGAAAAGTATAACATATAAGTTCGAAAATTTGTCGCCAATCCACTGTATATCTTTGTAATTAATAGATTTATTGGATAGTGATTGTATAGTGCTATACCGGGGAACGTGCATTATTCCCCGAATTGGAAAAGATCCAGTTTCGAATCCCGGTAGCAAGAACAATATTTTTCGATATAATTGATTTTATATGTATATCTTTATAATTAATACCTTTAATTAATATTTAAAATATCACAGACCTATGTTTTGAAGGTACATTTTTTTTTCCAAATAGTAAACAAACAAGTCTTCTGTCGGAAATTTGAAAATTGAAACATTGCAAAGGTGCTGAACGATGGATGAGTAATATTCGATTAGTTTTTAAAATTATTTCAATCTATTTTTTTGACATACCATCGTTTTCATAAATGTGGAATGCGATCCAATTTATAAAAAGTAACGCTTAGATAGCAAAAATGGCGAGCTCGGTAAAGTAACGATATTTTAAATATACTGCTTAGTGAAAAGTGTTGATAGAATTATAAAGAAACACAACTGTGAAATATAATTTTGGTCAGTAAAAAGTGTTTGTAGTGTTGTACTCGTAGTATAGTAAGATGTGACGTACATAAGAAGTCCTATGACGGGTTTTAAACACTAGTACGCAATTAAGTATAACGTTCTTTAGTCCGATTTCACGAACGTGTAAATAGCGTAAGCTACAAAAAAAAACTTTTACAATATACTTTTTCTTGGAACCATGTTTGTATATATTGGCGCTAAATATTTGTTTATACTTATTTTTATGTTACTATGTTCATATGGCGTTTTCTGGAGATTTTATCTGGAAAGCGGCGGCGAGAAGAGTGAGGCTCGAGAGCCGGCCTTGTAATCTAAATGGTTGCGAGCGCATTCGTATTGGCAGTCGACGTCGGTACTGGATGCGTTTTGTCGGCTGTTAGGAGCTCTGGTTTACGCGCCGGTATATGCAAGATGCGTTCAGGGTCGTCGGCGGTGATGATGACAGTGAAAGCGAGTATTTATTATTAGTGTCGTATTCTAACCTAAACTGTGATTACTAATACTGTATAAAATAAGCAAATTTGTAATTGTGCATTTTTATTAATATATGTGAAAATAAAACACTTGATTTTTATTCTACTCGTTTAATTTACTTTAGGCGCATTTCGCCTTGTAAGGTCATTATCAATTTTACAATGCGAAACGTGTCTCAAGTAAATTAAACGAGTAGAATAAAAATCAAGTGTTTTATTTTCACATGTGCGATTATGGAGTTCGGAAACAGAAAAAAAAAATTTTTTATTGTTGAAATATTAAACAATTAGTGAAATATTATTTTTGTATTGCACCAGCGCCATCTATAGGTGGTATGTTAATAGTTTATTATTTGACGCCGCTAACTTTCTGGTCTAATTTCAAACACACACATGAAATACACGTCGACTGCGGTTCGTACCGCAGGCCGTGAAATATATTCCAGGCTCGTGAACTGGTAAGTATCGAAATGTTGGGTCGCGGTCGTAAAATGGCATCAGTTTTATATATTTTTACATTGACATCGGAATGAAATACTCGTCATAAAATTTTCACACATCTTGTGTTTCACACATTTTGGGTTCGCAGACAGCCACGTATTGACCGTCGTGACGCAGATTTGGTCAGGTCTAACTTATACGAGGAAGAATAGTCGTGTAAAACTGTGTTTTGAAGAGATTGTAAAAAGGTTGAAATAAAAAACGTTTCTACGAGGTGCGTTTTTTAACTAAGCACCGTTGCCGGATATTCCCGGTGTAGCGCTGCAGTTGTGATGTTGGGCGTGCGCAAGGGTTTACTTCATCTGTTGACTCACCGCATGCAGCGTTAGAGACATTCGCACATTGTGACTATTTTGTAGTGAGCGGTTGAAATGTTCAAGACAATAGATCAGCCCGCCGACTGTTAGATACCGTGCGTGATTCGTTTCTTGAATGCACGAAATCAGCTGACATTCATGAACTCAAAGACGGAGTATAGAGATGGTTTTCATCCCAAGCGGAGTCATTCATGACGAAGGTTTACAAAAATTTGTACCCCGTCATGACAAGTGCTTTAATAACGATGGCGACTATGTTAGGAAGTAGTTTAAGGTGTGTAGCGTCCGAAGAAAGTGAAGTGTTGTAAAAATAATGTTGTGCTTCTTTAAAAAAAAATATATTCCGATACTTATTTAAAAACGCGCCTCGTATTATGAAAACATGTTGAATTACAAGACTGCTTATATGCTTACAATAATTAATCATTTTTACAAATAATTTCTTGCTTGTTTTGTCGGGCAATATTTCATTGTCCATTATGTTTTTTTTCAGTCGTGTAAACGTATTAATTCGTCGCCGTCAATCAATTTTAACATAATACGTGACGATAAAGTGACCACGGTGCCTACACATTTTATTTAGTACTCATAAATTTACGTTGGAGATTATATTACATGTTTGAAAATTAAAATATCATATATTCTTTCTTGTCCCGGTAGGTAGGTAAATATCTTATTAATAAACGATAATACTACAAATTTGAATTAAAAAATAATACATACCTACGCAGAGTAAAATGATAAACAGTCGTTTACTAAGAAATGAAATTTTAAAATGTTAACAATTAATGTCAATTAGATTTCATTCCTTTCTTCCTTCCTCCCTTTCCACAGTATTATGTTATGTTTACACACAATCGCGAGAGTGCCAAATGTACTCCAGTTGTGAATATGCGTGGGTCCTACAACTGGGCCCGGACAGAGACAGATTAATGATTTTAAAAATGTCGACAATGAGACGAGACTCGCAGACAATGGGCCGAGTGAAGATGGCCCGCTACGTAGTGTAGGCTTTTCTTTCGCCATTCAGCGAGTAATAAAACCGGATTACGTCCACCTCCCGGGGCCATTGTTGGGTCGCTCCATCTGATATATTTAACCAAACACGGACGTTGTCAGATACAGCAACGAGTGCGTGGCGGATAAGGGAGCGAAATGACAGGACGGTTTTCTCTTTGTGCTGTCGAACGCACATGTCATAGCACTAATAAGTGCCAACTATCTCAGACGAAAGCTTGCTGACGCGTTTTGACATTTTGAAAGTTAATTAAGTACATCGGCCGTAATTGAGGTAAGAAAATACAATTTCTTCCCTATTAAAACAGTCCGTCCGAATACAGACGACACAGTAGATTATCTTTCTAATGACTCAGCAAAAACATTAGTCGCTGTTGTGTTTTTAAACATTTCAAGAAATAATGTCTTTTGTACTGGTTAAATGGTATATAAGAATGTTGTCGGAAATAATTGTTGAGGTTGGATCGTGGATTTTGAGAGGCAATCTCGGTGTGTGCAAGATTCGAACATTTTTATTAGAGTATTTTTTTAATAAATTTATTTTACATAAGACAGAAAATTGTTCTTAATGTTTCGTGCGTGTGCAATTTTTCCTGTTTCTTGCCATCAAAAGCTATTTTTACGGATTTTCCAGATAATATACAATCGTACATCACACGTAGGAAGTAAACTAGACAGTTATATAATAGACAGTATAATGGATTTATGTTGTATATATTTTTTTATGAATAAAGACAGCACTTAACGGACGCTGAAGGGTCTAAATTTTAATAAATTTGCGAAAATTGTTAATAACCACATTGAATTTCCTCTCTTTTTTCTTTTTATTACTGCATAAACTTGAATATGAATATGAGTGGGACCGACAAGGAAGCCCTAGCTTCTAAACCGGTCCCGGGAAAGGGTGGGGTGCTGTCCACTCCAGTTGTCCTTTAAAAAAAATATGATCGACAGTTATATGATATATAATAGACAGTTATACATTTAGTATTATTAGAAAGATCTCGACACGAACAACTAGTCATAAATTTTCTTTATTTAAATCTGTGAGATTGTTCTTAAAACCAAAATCAGCGTCTGCACCTATAGTTGTTAAAAAGTTTGGTGGTACAACGTGCTGTCAAACACCCAAATTCACGAGCGCTTTCGAAATATTGAACATTAAAAAAAAAAGTTATATAGTATTTTTCTGCCCTTACGAACGAAAATACGTAAGTGAAATTTGTGTTTATATAGTGGAGTAAGTGAATTAAGGAGAAAGTGTTGAACAGGAGGTGAGAGAGAGACAAAAGTAAGAGATATGACAGTTAATTGTAATTCAGTGTACGAATATTCTCGTTAATGATTTTAACAAAATTCCTTCGCCGTTCAAGATAAAGTATATTCTAGTATGCAGTTTCATATATACAAATATACAATTAATTGTATTTTGAAAGTATATATTCATGTGATATAATATATATGTACATATGTATAGGTACCCACGTTTATACAAAACTGTATATATATATATATATATATACAGTTTTACAACTAATTAACGTTGCAAAATACAGTACATCAAAGGAAGACAGAATATGATTGGTTTTGATATACAGGGTGAATATTATGTTCCAGGCCCATGTTGTTATTGATTAACTAGGAAATAAATACCACTTTTTAATATAGTTTTTAACTATCGATTGTTTGGTTTATTACAATTGTGTATGACATCGGTCAAGTGGCCGCCTCTGGCAGCGGCATAAATGCGTGCTCCTTTAACCATATTTTTCACACACTTGGCGTGTTATTTCAGCAAGTTTATTTCGAATATTGTCCTGTGGCATCGGAATTGTTGTTGGCTTATTGGCGTAGACCTTTCCTTTCAAGTATCCCCACAGAAAATAGTCGGGAGCTGCCAAATCAGGTGATCGAGAAGGCCAGCCGATATCGCCACTTTTTGCGGGCGGGAAAAATGTCTCTCTAAACTTCAAGCGTATCTAGGGCTAAGAGGCTGTGTGAGGTGGCACCGCCCTGTTGAAAGCACATATATTGCAGGCCCAATCGACTCAATTCGGCCACCGAGAAGTTTTCAAACATGTGACGATAGCGATCACCGTTAATGGTTACAGCATTGCCATTATTATTTATTGACTTGTGTACAAGTGTACGTGTACGTTGTTGAAGCATTAGATACTCCATAATAAATTGTAATCAACTACTCTCTACGACTACCAAATGCGAACTGACAAATGTTTGCTGAACCAAAATGGCGGACAAACAAAATCGGCCTGAAACATAATATTCACCTTGTACATACTTGATATACTTCGATATCCTGAAAGGTGTTGTGGCAACAGAAAATTTGATTGAGTTGATATTATTATTATTACCTCGAATTACGCGCTCGATACAAAACGTACCATCATTCACCCTCGATGATTGTGAATAAATTCATCTGAAGGGTTCGCGTTTGAAATGGCAATTAGCGGTTTAATTATCGTGAAGTTACGTTTTCCGGTTTGAAGCCAGGAGGGATGTGTCTCAGGATTGACAAGACAATGTCTCGCGCCGCTCACTCAGACTTCTCCATGGTCTACGGCGCGAAGTAATCCGTTTCGCCGACTGATTTTTGGGCGTCACCGTATACACGCAAGATTCTAATATGCCGTCACAAAATATAGCCAAAACGGATTTGTTTCGACTCAACAGTAATTAATTCAAAATTAGTTAAATTAGATAGTTAAAAAAAGTTGCGAATGCGTTACCATTGCGCCACGTTAACCATTTAAGTTTTCGACAAATTTCAGACTTATATATGTAGTCTTTTTTTAAATCTTATTTTACATAAATTATTTGCATATTTAAAAACCCAAAAACTTTGGAATACGCGCTGTGTGATGGCAGGATTATTGAATTAATTTTATTTGATCAGGAAAGCCTTTGATATAATATATATATACAGGTATATTATATTAGGTGTACCCATAAGTAATCAATTATTTTTAGTGTGGAATGTTTGTTTCAGTCTAGCTCAGAGCGTGAACGTGTAAATACGTGTTTTATACGCAATATTACAATCCGTAGTCTTGTGACTTGTGACAAATAAATTTAATTTTTTTTATTACTCTGTTGTAAAATGGCGGACAATCAACTAACTGTAACTGTGCAATGACATAAATGTTCTTCAGTTAGTTGATTGTCCGCCATTTTACAACAGAGTAATAATTTATTTTAAATTTACTTGTCACAAGTCACAAGACCACGGATTGTAATATTGCGTATAAAACACGTCTTTACACGTTCACGCTCTAGAGCTAGACTGAAGCAAACATTCCACACTAAAAATAATTGATTACTTATGGGTACACCTAATATATAAGTTACATACACTAATTTGGTCATATGGAACGGATGAATGAGGAAGAAAATGGTAAGAAAGATGTATGATGCATGTGTTGACGGCACCAAAGTAGACGTCCGCGGAAGACTCGGTAGGACCAAGTAAACCAGATACTGGAGGATGGTTCTGTTAGAAGCCTCAATAATCGGCAGGCATGTATGAGAAGATTATGTATGTGGATGAGGACAGAGGAGTGTGATGCTCTATCTTCTCTGCCTGCCCCCGCGGGAAACATGGTTAGTTAGTTAGTTTACACGAATACGTTCAAAATGAGTTATTTTGTATTGGCTTAATTTAATGTGCAGTGATATATAAAAGCATTATGTAATTGTAATGATGTTAATTTACAATTTTTTTAAATGAATAAAAATAAGAAATTTGGTCGTCACTTCAATCCAAGGGATTAAATCTTCATTTAATCACTTTGTGGATGGGCTGCTCTGGCGCTATGCGACTCATATAAGTATACATTATATTTTTTTAAATACAAATTATATGTATTAATTAGAAAGATATACATATAAAATCAATTTTATCGAAAAATATTGTTGTCGATATTGTATTTTGTATCTGTATTGTATAATTGTATTTGTATTGTATAATTGTATCTCTTCCTCCAATCATCAAATTAAATGTATTAATTAGTATTTTAAAAAATATCACAGACCGTCTGTTCTGAATAATTACAACTTCACGATAAGAACGTGTTCTCCTTAATAATATACAAGTTGTATCAATGCGTCAATCAAAAATTAATTATGAATTTTGGCGTCTCCTATCGGATTACTCAAACGTATTTGAGATTGTAGAAATAAAGAAGATGGCTTTCAAATAACGGTTTGATATGTGTATGTCAATTTGAAAAGTGTAAAATACAAGTTTGAAAATTTGTCGTCAATACACTGTGTTGGTATAGCATAATCGGTTAATGCATTTTCCCCGTATTGGAAGAAATTCAAGTGCGATTCTCGGTAGCAACAACAATATTTTTTGATAAAATTGATTTTATACGTATATCTTTCTAATTAATTAATTTAATTAGTATTTAAATATCACAGACCTATATTCTGAATAATTACAACTTCATAATAAGAATAAATTCTTCTTAATAATATATATTATATGTTGTATCAAAAAAAGAAATGTATCTTAACAATTAAATGTGTTCTATATTATTTTAATCAAATGACATTTTATAGTGAGTGATTTTGCAATTTTGATACATACTTAGTTTTATGGTATTTAAATCGGTAATAAGTTTATTTAAAAGTTCGCTATGATATTGTAGAGAATGAAATTAATAGGCTTGTGTGCGAAAATATATGATTAAAGGTCGTGTATAGTCTACTCAATTTAATGGATTATTTGCAGAGATATTTTTTTCTGCTTTACGTCGTTTCTTTTTGCGTTACTAAAAGAATTTTAGGTATGTAATTTTCTTTATCCGGAAAGCGATTCATATCTTCAGAGGAGGAATACATTCGCGGGCCGGATGTTGTTTGGGTAGGCGGCAGAAGAGACGTACAAGGGAATGATTAGTTTTGAATCGTAGGTAAAAAATACATCAAAAGGGCTTTTTATTTCTATAGACTGTATTTTTTTTCAATATTAGTTTGTCCGATACCTACCTAAGCTAAGATTTAAAATGGATGAATATAAATAAAATAATGTTATAACTCATCTCGAGTTGCGCGAGGAATACATCTACAGGTGAGAATTACTGTTTCAGATTGTTTGCTTGTTAGAGATTTCTCACTTGTCTATGAGAGTTACCGTTTCTCTCTAAACTCGAGTAGTGTAAATAAACTCAAGTAGAGTTATAACATTTATTTATGTATTTATTAGACTTTATTGACTGAAGTGTTTTTGTTGTAACAGAGGTGAATACAATTATATTGCAATCAAGTATAATACTCGTAATTTATTATGTGAGATGGAGTAGACTCCGCCTCTGATATTACAGCATTGTCCTGGCTGCTTTGCTAAATTCCCGTCTGTATTAAAGTAGCTAAATTTAATTTATATCCATCCATTTTGATGATGAAATTTTACAAAGTTAACGTCGATAATATAATTGAAACCATTTCTTTAATTCGTGTCATAAAAATATTCTAATTAGAGGTTTTGAATTGTTTCCTTATTTGATTCGTTCGTGTTATTTAGACTAACTACCTGAATGATGACTTTCTATTGTTCGTCATAATTATTTATCGAATTCCTTCGATTTCTATTAAAATGTTGTAATTTGATATTTTCTTTTCCTGTTTTATTACTACAATTATTACTTTTTATATAATATATAATACAATTTTTTCTGCTTTAAATTTATTTAATAATTTTCAAAGATATGCTGCAACATACATACACACCTACGTATTTAATACCGTTAAAATATTACATGGCAGAATGTTTTAATTTAAGTAAATAATTGTTGAAAGCGCGTTAGATGTATCGATAATGTGAAATTAGAATATTCGTGGGAACAGAAAATCGAATTAATTTTAATACGGTATATATCATGTATTATTTCTCCGGTATTTATTTAATCGTTTGATTGACCTTCATTTACATGAATCGATACTTAATAAACGGAAACTATTCATGCTTTAATATATAATGTATCGTGTATATAAATATAATATATAAGGATTTTAAACATTATTTCCATGTATCGTTATTATCTATGTATTTATTTTCTTCAGGTATATTATTTTTAGTTCCAAATCAAATACTCTTATTATCTCATTTATAATATTTATGTTTTAAATTATAGTATATATTTTAAACCTAAAATTTTAAGAAGGTTGTGTATATAGTTATGTTGACCAATAACATCTTAAGCATGAAGGTCACTTGACAGCTGAGTTATTATAATGGCCTCCCAGACAGATATTATTTCCTTCTTCAATATTACCAAAATTACTTTGTGGCCACATATTATATAAATAATAAGACAAAACACTTTGTTTATATTACTATTTATTAATAATTCGATATGTTTCGATATCTATGGTCTTATTCAGAAATTTTAGAAAACAGAAAAAGTGTTAATAGCAAGTTAAATATTATAAATAACCAAATCCTTTTTGCAAATAGTCACCTTTTAAATTTGTTTTCATATTAGTTTCTACTTAGTTACGCCACCACTTATACTTTACAGTTTTGTTTATCTATGCTTGTATTTTTAATTTTAGTATACATTGTTTCCTGAAGTAGATACCGCAGGTATCGAAACATGTTGATTTATTAATAAATAGTGATTTAAACAAAGTGTTTTTTTTGTCTTATTATTTAGATATTATTTCAGTCAAAAGTGAATGAGGTACAAAGTCAAATAAAGTTCAATTTATCTTCAAGATAAATTCGGCCTTGTAGAAATGTTGTATTTATAAAATATTTACAAAATTCTCTTCATATATAATCATAAAAATCAGCAATTTATGTCATTAAACGATATAATTCCAATTTATTTTTCATAGACGAAAATTTTTAAACAATCGCGATTTTACTTCGTCGAATTGTGGGTAATTAACTTTTTTCTTCATCTGAAAGTAATTGGAAAACGGTAAAGTATACTTCTTATTTGTGTACAGTTAGTTTTAATGACAGTTAGTTTTAATGACAATCTCCGGTTTTGTGACTGTCGTTGGTGTTTTCTAATTTCAAGAAGATGCTAAGGAAAGATATAAATGGTAATGTCCTTGGTCCGGTTTGGAGGTCACCCTTTTCCTCTACGGCCTTTCTAATCAACACTAGTTTGAACTGACGAACTCTTCCAAATACCTCTAATAATTAAAAAAAAATATTAATAAGATATTGTATACTTTTTTTAAATAATTTAATGTCGCTCTGTTTATTGTACACCAATGTCTACTTAAATTTATCCAATTTAATTGTTTTTGTAATTTAACTGCTAGAGAATAAGAAACAATTAATACGGTATCTATTTTATAAAGCTCTAATGTATGTTATAAAATTTATTAATTAAAAATGATCAAATAATATAGACGTATTAATTGGATCGATTACAGAATATTATTTCAAAATTTGTCGAAAATGTATTCGATTGTCGAATCCCTGTAGCAATTAAATATTTTTTCGATGTATTGATTTTTTCTGTATATCTTTCTAGTTAATTTATTTAATTTGTATTAATAAGTAATTGATACGTTTTTTTTTAAATCCCTGCCATGCGTGTTCTGCGACAAAAGTACGACTGCACGTACGAACGAAGTGTGTGTAGTACAAAGTTAAGTTTATTGGAAAAAAATAATTATGTTGCACCGTAAAGTAACCCATCTCAATTAATGTATATTTAATTATTTTTTATAGACGGCGATGATAATTATGATGATTTTTATAGATAAAATTTTGCATTTTATAAAATAGGTTAATTCCACACCGCAAAGCTAGGTAGGTAAATGAATAATATTATTAGAAAATATGATTCCAAATACAATTGCACATGGTGCCGGGGGCCTCTAGCTGTTAATATTTGCCATGTCGCGCCGCACGGTTGCGCCGCTCATCCGTGCCGAGCTGCAGCCGGGCGACAAGGAATGAAAAACCATTGTTGTATTTTTTTTTTGTTTAGTCTGCGAGCTCTATTCCATTCGAAACGTCGTTTGGTTCTTTTTACGCTAAACTATCCTCTCGAAAGTTCTGTGGGTAGAATTACGAAACCGTGCTGACTGGCGATTTCATTCTTGACAAGTTGCCACTATATCAAATACTCGATGATACGATGCTGGCTCTGTTGATCGAGGTATGAATAATTATCGAATCATTCGCAGTTTGTAATGTCGCCGAGCGACATAGCGAAAGACTTGTAATTTCAAGTCTAGACACAATTTGACACGTTGTTAATTCGCACTTAAAACACAATTATCAAAATTTTCGCACTTGTACAGGGTGAATATTATGTTCCAGGCCGATGTTGTTTTTCAATAACTAGGAAATGGAACATATATTTTTAATTTGGTTTTCATTTATCGATTATTTGATTTATTACAATTATGTATAGACTATGACATCGGATGAGTAGCCTCCTCTAGCAGCGTATTCCTTTAATCATCTTTGTCATAACATTATCGCACATTTCGCGTGTTATTTCAGAAATTTTCGTTTGGAATATTGACCTGTAGTTTTTCTGTACTGTAGTGTAGTTGTAGAGTAGTAGTAGAGTAGAAGTAGGAATTGTTGGCTTATTGGCGTTTCAGGTAAGCCCCACAGATATTAGTCGTGAGCCGTCAAATCAGGTGATCGAGGAGGCCAGTCGATATCACCACTTTTTGGCAAGTGGCCGGGAAAAATTTATTTTAAAATTTCAAGCGTAGCTCGGGCTGTGTGTGAGGTAGCACCGTCCTGTCGAAAGAACATGTGTTGCAGGCCCAATCGACCCAATTCGGCCACCGACACATGCGACGGTAGCGATCACCATTAATGGTTACATTGCCATTTTTACTTGGTTAATGTGTTTTAATGTATTTAATACGTTGTTGAGGCGTTTGATACTCCATAACAAATTGTAATCAACTACTCTAAACGACTAAGAATGCTAACTGACAAATGTCTGCCAATCTAAAATGCCGGCCAACAACAATTCCGATGCTACAGGACAATATTCGAAATGAAATTGCTGAAATAACACGTGAAGTGTACCAAAATGATATGAAAAATATGGTTTAAAAAGAAAGCATCTGTACCGCTGCCAAACACACACACAATTGTAATAAACCAAATAATCGATAAATAAAAACTAAATTAAAAGCTGTGTTTCATTTCTTAGTTATTCAAAAACAACATAGGCCTGGAACATAATATTCATCCTGTACATATCCTAATTTTATTAGAAATGTAGGGGAAGATAGAAGAGGAATAGGTAGATAAAGATTGTCTTGGGTGTGTTACCTTAGAAAATGGTTCAATGTCCAAAATGTTGGTGGTCCAATTACCATTATCCATAATAATGGATAAATCAGCATGGTCGCCAACCTTCGATAGAAGGCGGCACATGACGAAGAACTCTTATTAAAAATTGTATACGTGTTGTACACAATGGAATCCTGGTACCGACACTGATGTATGGAAGTGAGGCCTGGCGCTGGCAGAAAAGGAACGAAAGTAGACTGAATGCAGTGGAAATGAGATCACTCAGGCGTATTTGTGGCAAATCTATTTATGACAGAGTAAAGAATGAAGAAATAAGGAAAGAATGTAAAGCTGATGTTAGTATAGATTAAGAAAGGATCACTTAGGTGGTTTGGTCATATGGAAGGGATGAATGAGGAGTGAACGGTATGAAAGATATATGACGCAAGTGTTGATGGCACCGGAAATAGAGGACGTCCGTGGAAGACTTGGCACGGTCAGGTAAACCAGCTAATAGAGGATGGTTCTGTTAGAAGCCTCAACAATCGGCGAGCTTGTATGAGAAGATGTATGAATGTGGATGAGGCGAGAATTGTGTGTCAGGACAGAAGAGTGTGGCGCTCTATTCTCTCTGCCTACCCGTGATGGCGTAAACGGCGTGATGGTAAGTAAGTAAGTAAGTATACGTGCTGTATTTTTTGTGTGCGCTATAATCCCAAATCGTGTGCGTGCGAACATCCGCACATTTTAGAGAAAGCATTGGATATGATTGTCCGCTAGTCACTTCTCGGCCCGCTAACACACACTTAAAAATGACCCATCTAACCCAAAATATTGTAGGTAGTATTTAGTAAGTAAATATTGTGCAATGAGAAATCTCTTTGATGGAGTCGGAACAACTAACGGAATTATCTAGACTAATATCAAACACGATTCTACATGTAATTAATCAAGATTCATCCTCAAAGTTGATTGGACCTAGCCTAGCGTCGAGAACGGAACTCTGAATTAACTTAGTATGAATTTAAATAATATATAGAATTTGACTTGTTGAATTTTACCACACATAAATATATTCATGTTCACCCGGTAATAAATCATAGCATAAAAATTATAACATAAAGCAGCAAACATCGTCACACTACTACCGAGAGCAACGTCAACTTTTTATCAAAATTAATATTAATTGGAAAAATCGTTCACTAACAGAAAAATGATTAAAATATGGACCCAATATATGATTCACACAGGTAGAGAGAGATGTGTTGAAAAAGACACTCATTAACATATCAGTGGCGGGCGGCGACTTTTTGTAGAAGAGATGCTGGAAAACATGTTAATAATAAATATTATAACATAGAATTGAATGATATTCAATAATTCGGCTACACGAGAATTCAAGCCAAACTGTCAAAAATGCGTCACATAAACAAATTATGTATGCTATTTTGTGCATTATACTCATAAGCATTAAAGTCGTTTTTTATCCGTTGGATGTTCTTAACGAATACGTATTCGAAGACGTTGACAGACGGAACTGAATGTCAGATACTTTCAAACTTTGCGGAAACGGAACGAATGATAGAATCCATTGTTGCTAGTACGTATATGTATGCGACTCGTCTGTGTTATGATTGGTCTCTAAAGGCCAGGACGAATTTATTTGTTTTTGGATAGAAACAAAAAGTCTAAAGCTTTTTGACACAGGGGATGCGGAGCATTCAAAGCATGTATGAAGCGACTGCGCCTCATACATATGTGTATAGTCGTTTTAAATCGCTCTAATTTATGTTTTTAAATAAAAACAAGCTGAGAATGCCTAAATATAAAATATTATTTTGCGGAAATCAAAGAAATTGAAAATATCACTATTTTATATATGAAATGTTGATGGGAGAAATAAGCGATTCCAAATTTAAACTTTTAAATATAACTATGTACTTGTAAATTTAGCATTCCTTGTTAAATGCAACACAACCAAACACAAAAAATACATTTTTGGACATTTTTTAATTTATATATTATATATTTTATTTATCAAAAAAATCGACATCTACGCAGGACGAAAAAAACTGTCTACTTTAACATAGGGCTAAAGAATTATTGGTGGTGAGACATATACAAAAATGCATACAAGTTAAAAAGTATATATTGTATTTTTAAAATGAACAAACTCTACAATAAAATGACTAGTAATGGTTATTTGTTAGTAAAAACCATAAACGTGTAACCGATTGGGTTTACAAATTAGTTCCAATCTATAATCCGCGGGTGATTCTCAATTTTGGGTAGCTATCGAACGCCTATAGGGCCTCCCTTATAGGACTCATCTGTCATCAAGATATTTCTGGAGAGCCCCTAATGACACTTGACATTATGAACCCTTATCTGAATAATAGCCTCATCAGCATCTTCCCAAAACTTTACCTCACCTATCAATAAAATCGATTAATTAATTTCGATTTTTTCATCTCTTAGAAAATGTCGTTTATTTTATCAGAAGTTTATCTTATCTTCTTTTTTATATATTACAAGTATCAATTAACACTGTATTGTACCTACTCTCTACTGCACATTTATATGTGCAGTAGAGAGTAGGTAGAGTAGGTTTTATTTTTATAAATGTGGGTTTTTGATGATTAAAAGAGTATTGGAAAACCTTTCTATTATTCCGGGTTTCGTTTTAACCTCGACTATTCCAGACGCTGCGTCATCAGTGCAAGGCCTGTGTCCATGTAACTACACACGATGAGATAAATATTAGTACTGTATTCACGTGTTGAGATTTTGTTCTAGAGATAAACATAGAAATTAGCTAGAGATCGGTAGAAAGAGGCAACAACTCAAACCCTTATACATAACGTTAGATTTGATACGTGCACAGTTAACGTAAAAGTTAGACAATTAAAAGACATTAAATTAACTGCTGCTGAAGAGATTTGAATTTACTCAACCAACGAACGGAACGTCAATGAGCAATTGAGTGATATTTGATGTTTAGCGTACAGCAAACGTGAAGTGTGGCGCAAAATGATGAATCTGTGATACGTGATGTATACGAAAGGCGAGAGTTCTCTTGAAAGAATCTTAAAATTCTCACCTGTGGACACGCCCAGAATGAAACGACTAGTGAGGGAATCCTACAACTGCAATAACAAAATTAACATTTGTATGTTTTACTAACATATTTTTGAATATTATGATACAATTTGAGCACCTGTGTTTATTTTTGTTAAATATAGTACGTTATTGAACAAGAATGTAATTACAATTTAACATCAATGTGAATTTTGAACTACGTGAAAGTTAAAACAAATCGCTAGAACTTTATATCGTAAACATGTATATGTTTATTAATATTATTTAATATGCTTGTACAAATATCGTTTTTAATTTAATGCGGCGCCTTCAATAATAATTTTAATTTTCGCGTTTTTTACGAAAATGTGGGTTTTTATTATTCATTTATATCAGAAGTTAGTTCTACACTAGATTTGACTTTTTTTTTAAACTATTACACAGATAGGACTCGTTAAAAACTAATAAACTGAATATTATTTGCCATAATTAAGACAATACAAGCATTATAAGAAAGACCGCGACCATTAGATGCATTTTCCGCGTGCTACAATACTGTGTTAACATGGTAAATTATTGCATAAACGAATATATCTTCTTGTAATATTAAAACCAAAATTACGGGGACAAATCTCGATTTAGACAAATTAACAAAATGTTAAACATCATGTTATAAATCATTCAATTTGCAGGACATATTACCAATTTTTGTTTTATTGAAACATACGTTTTTATATAATATATTCTATTTACTCACATGCTTTGAGGCTTTAGCTATTATTTAAAACTGTTTATTTATCTGATATTTACAATAATTTAACTATTACCAAAAATCAAACTGGAAAAATGAAAGTTCGCCCTTAATACAGTAAATGTAGACACCACTGTCATCGGTGATTTAAAAAATCAATTTATACAAGTCCATTACAACGATAATTTCCGTAAACTAAAACGTCGATCAAATTCGTAATTTCTGTTTATTTCGATTTTTTTGTGTGTTGTGATTTGATTTGCTCCAGTGCCTCGTTTAGTTTTCTTCTTTGAAAGTTTGCTCCGCGGGATAAGTCGTTTTTTTATACATTCACCGGTCTCGATGTATATGTATATATACATATATATCCGGGCTGATTCAGAATTGCTCACTCAATTTACGAGTGGCCCTAAACCATCCCGCGGGGAGCTCAGGGCTACGGGTCACGGCACGGTACAGCGGGGTAAGTCGTTCCATCCGAAATAATAAACATTGGGTGGAACGAGAATGATCACTTGTATGTATCGTAAGCCTTTGCGGAATCAAGGGATTACGTCATCCTTATTCCTAGTATTTCTTTCTTCAACTTTTATGTGATATGTATGAGATTCTTTGAGATAAACAAAAAAATGAACCTCGCTTTTGTACCCTGATTTCCGTGACATTATTCATATGGTTTGTATTTTATCTTCAATCATTATTTTCTTAATGGCCTCACCGCGAAGCTGTTATTATCTGTGTCCCTATCTTTAATGGAGTACGTCGCGTCAGGGGCAATTATTATCCCATTACAAAGGGCAGTGACGGCGAACCTTTTGGGCTCGGCATGTTAAAATTTCAGAAAATCTAACTTGACTTTGCTGGCGTGTGAAGTATGTGCAAATATTCTTTTAAAAATTTTTACAAAATCATTTTAAGATTTAAGTCTACGTACTACTACGAAATAAATATTTGGCAAATTTATCCATTATATTTGCCTATATTTTTGATTCAAGTTCTAAATCATCTAACAAAAAATAGTACAGCCGCTTGAAAAATTCGATGATTTTTAATTTTTTGCATTGAATATATAATTTGCAATCAATAAAATGTTTAAATTAATCATCGCATAATAATATTTTTTTTGAAATGCTTATATCTCTGATGTGGTTGAGATTAGGTACATATTTCTTGAAAATTTTCGTACTCGTAATTTAGTCAGATATCGATAAAATATAGTAGACTAGGTGTATTACACTATGAAAAGAAAACGTAGATCCCGCGCCGATATGGGATCTAGAGAACGAAATTGTGCGATCTCCGAGTAGCGCGTCCCGTAGATTGGATTACGGCGATTCCGGTTGTAAATCGGAGTCACCGAAGGTAAAGGAAGGGAGGAAGGAAGGAAGGAAGGAAGGAAGGAAGGAAGGGGACTTGGATTAACGGATAGGAAATCCAGTCAAAGGACCAGTGGATCTCGGGGAATCGGGAATCTGAAGGACTGTTCGCCTTACCTCGTGTATGATGCCTCCGTTACTCCCGCAGTCGCAGCCGAGATTACACAAACAGCACGCGGGCGGACAAATATCTGCTTCCAAATAAAGACGGCGATACCAAACACGTCACCCGCGGCTCGCACAATAATCACTGTGCACAAATCATAATACAGTACTGATGCACCGGAGTTGAATAAATCCACACCACTGATACAATCGCGGTGTCGCAACCGAACAAGTATCGCGTCGCGTTAACATCTGCTGACGCCAAGGTCAGTATTCACACTGGCCAAGCAGTTGGGAAAAAGGATGGGTGGGAATTTGAACGTGGAGAGGTGTCAATAATATAGGTCGCCACCGATTCTCAAGAAGCGCCAAAAATGTGTTCGATGAATACGGAATATCCTATACGATGAGATTTTTTAAAAATATTCGCTAAAACCAAACATTTTAGTCGAGACTCAAAATTTTCCGCGATGCACCTCGTTCTGTGGAATAAAAATATTTAATTATCATGGCGGTGCAAGGAAGTTGTTAGCTTATCAGATATACCAACTATGTTCAAATCTTAGTTATAATACAGAGTGGTTGTCAATAACCGGACTTCGGAGTCGTTTTATAATACCTGTATATGACTCCGGCTAACCTGTTTTATGTTTTTTATTATTGTTTTTTATTTATTTATTTTGTACTTTATTTTGATTTTAACAGAAATATATCATATTTACATCTTTACACACATTTAAATACATTGCCCAACTAGGCAAGCCTGTTTTTGGGCAAATTATATATATATATATATATATATATATATATATATATATATATATATATATATATAATATTTTATAAAACCAAAATTAATCGAAGGCAAAACACAGTAAGATCGAATACATACATAGCATATGTGAAAATATTTAAGGAGAAAGAAAAAAAAAGTGTATATATAAAATATAAAAAAGTGAATAAAAAAGAGAAGAGAAGAAAAAAAAAAAAATAATAATAATTACCAATGTAAGCAGATATAAGGTAGATATAAATATACAAGACCAAAACGCACAAAAGTCATTCATTATATAAAAGAGTTTACTCTCTGTATCTGCTTTTCCTAATTGAAATTTGAACCTAAACCAATTTGAAATATCATTTTTAAAAGTCTTAATGTCAGTTAAATTTCTAATTTTATTTTCAATTTGATTATATATTCTATAGTCTGATTATTTTATTTAAAACACTTTTTGAAACTTTTTTAAAATTAATATTGTTCCACTTATCATAATCGCAAACTTTATGACATTCAGTTCTTTAGCCCTTTTTCTAAAAAAATGTTTTATGTAAATTAATGTTTTTTACTTTCCTTGATACGCTAGAATTGACTTAAAAATAAATGATGACAATTTTAAAATCAAAGATAAATTACACACTTTATAAGTTCACACACCTTTTTTGCAACTTATTTTTTATAGGGTTTTAAAAGAACGAGTTTTATTTGTGTAATACTGTGATAAATCTTATATTACCACCTTGTTCCTTTGAGGTTCTATCCTCTGATAACTTTCTAATTACTTGGGTCCCAATTTCTTGTAAGTGATACTCTGTCTTTCCAGGTGACAGTATTAAGTTTATTGAACACATTATACAGTAAATATAAATTATACACTTCATTTTTATTTGTTAACTTTGTTTTATTAACCACTTAACGTTAACAAATAAAATATGAATTTTAACTACGAAGTTAATTTTACTAATTTCAAAAGTACTTCGGAGATCGACTAGTTATTCATGGATAGCTGTAATGGAAGAGAGCTGTTCCCCCCATCAGAGACGGCATCTTATAAGGTTCACTCCCCACCACTCATCTACTCACTTTCACGACACACACACACACACACACACATACATTTACAAAGTGACAGTTCTCACAAATATTTGAATTATGTGCACTCATGTATGTAACGCTGTTAATTTATTCGGTCCTATTTTGGCCGTTTAATCAAACTTGCACCACTTTTGTAAAACTTGGAAAATTATTGTATATAAAAATCATTATAAATAGTTATTATGATGAGTACTTGTATATTATTATTTAATCATTAATACACATGTATACTTGTATATACTATGAAAGTAAATATCATTTTTGTTGGTTTCGAATTATGAAACAAAGGAAATCATAAATGTGATATCTTCAAGAGTTTCTTGTTTATATAATAAGATCATTTTCCTTTACAAGTTTTATCATTAAATAAATATATCTTCCCTTTATTCTCGGTTGGAATATTTTCAAAAGTTTTATACAGAATTATATATCCATCCAGTTCTGTTAAATGTTGAAAAATTCTATAAATCTGATATATTTTTTTTGCATGTATAAATGCGGGTGTTTAACCTAATGATTGATTTATTTACACATTTAGTGAAATTGTTTTAATGGTGTTTCGCTAAAATGAACCTAGCCTAGAAATAAGGTTCCTTCAATAGGTATGCAAGATTAATATAAATCAAAATAAAATATATACAAAATATTACTATTATACAGCATGTATAGTATTTACAGGATTATGTAATGAGTTTTTTTTAACCCTTAGCAATTTTCTACTTTAAATTAATAATCATATTACTATTTATTTTTATTTTTTAACTTTGTTTCATTAACCACTTAATTGAGTTTAAATACATCTACCGATTTCGAAAAATACCGTTTTCTTCTTCAGGATGTCAATACTAACTAAAAACGTATATTATTGTTTCTTTACCAGAATCTATTTAAAAAAACAACAATTATTTAAAAAATAAATTTATAACCTAACTTAAATTGTTACTTAATACAAATTTACTCAAATAATTTTTAGGAAAAAATTTTAGATTGGGACTCGTAGTTAAATTTAGTTGGTTGTTTATAATTTTTTTGATTAGTTTTACACGCTTTATTTATCTCCAACGATTCTAAATTATTTAATTTGTGACCAACACCGTTTATATGCAAAATTGACAATCCAAATTTTTATCAAAATCATGACCATTTTCTATCTAATGATTAGAAAATTCTGAAAACCTACTATTGTTCAAACACTTCAAATGCTCCTTTACTCTTATATTAAAATATTCTACCAGTTTTACCAATATATTATAACCACAAAGTTAATATTGCTAATTTCAAAAGTAGAATCATATTATTGTACGAGTTCTAGATAATATATTTTTTATTTTCCTCCAATTTTCTCGCTCCGTTTTAAATTAATTAACATGATATATTTTTATATATTATAATTACTGGTCCGTGAACGCTGAGCACGTTACATGAAACCAAGATTATTAATGATTAATTATCGCTTCTAGTCTTTTTTTTTATACTTGATTTCATCGGTATTCAGCGTATTTTAATACATATTTGACCTGGTACTAGAAGATATTTTTTATTTCACGACAGCTACGTATTGTATTGTACCCAGCGAACAATATGATACAATCATTTAACCTGGATCTTAAAAACTCAAAATGTTATCCCTCCTCGACTCAACTAAAATTTCAAGTAATGTAAACTACATACATTCAGAAATATAAAAAACATATTTAATGCAGTATGACTAGAAGGCACTTTTAAAATTATATAGCTCGATAGTAAGCAACTTGGTGAAATTTATTAGCCCGTATGGTTTCTGTTACGGTTCTTATTAGATTATTTTGGACCACGATTAAAAATTGATGCATAGCACGTATTCGAATTTTGAGTATCAGAAAATGTTTTATTTAAATTTAAAAATCTTCGTCCATTTTCTCAATCATTTATCGCGTGATTTTTTTCAATTTGCAAAAAAAAATTGCGTCACATGCCTTTTGGGTAAATAAAATTTTTGAATTTTCCAGAAAATATCGTGGAATATCGAGAGTTTTTTTTTTTGTATTTCTATTGATCGTATTATTTACATTATTTTTTAAAATACTTTTTTGTTGTTCACGTAAATATCAGCCCATTCTTACAATAGTGGGGTATTCTTTAACTATGTAATGAATCTTGATTCAATATTATACAATGTTTCGTTACGAAAATATGTTTTTTGATATATCCCTTTGATAAAAACCACCGATTTATTTATATTAGAATATCTGATATCGCTGAAATCTCATAAAAAAATAATAAAAGCGGACATACCTGATATTAAAGTAGTTCATTGAATTATGGTATCGTGTTTTTTGACTTTTCTGTAGAATGCCTCCGACCTTTCTAGCCGACGTTTTGAATCCCATCAGGGGTGTGTTATGTTGCTACGTTAAGTGTTGTTTAAATACTACCGGTTTGCAGTTTGGTATCGTACACCTACTCATCTACATCTCGCGGAAATATTTTGTCGATGAAACTACAAATTATCAGTTTTGAAACTATAAGTTATCAGTTTTGAAACTACAAGTTATCAGTTTTGAAACTACATGTTATCATTGATGTTCAATGGGTGCTAATTATTTTTACATAGAGGATTTTTAAAATTTTCAATCTTCCGACATGTCGCGGGTTTAGAGAAATTTATTAAATAAAATGATGAAAATAAATCCTTCAAAGGAATTTATTAGCGTAACGGAAAATGCCGTGGATTCATAATTGAAATGGGGAGCCGTTTGTTGCCTACAAGCCTTTAGTAAATAATAATTATCCGTCGTTTTATGGGGAATCTACCTTCCTATTTAGAGCTCGTCATTAAAACTTGCGAGCGAAGTTTTTTCCCAGTGAAGTGGAAGACAGAAAATTTAAATAAAATGTGCAATTAAATAACTTAATATAATTTGTTATAAGATAACTTATGGTGGAAATATGTCGAAGAAAAGAAGGTATTTACTTTTCGTTTGCCGGATGCTAGTTTATTTGTTGATTCCTCTTCATCACAAATACAAGCGTCGCGGGATGTATACTTAAATTCGCGAAAAGGATTATTTTGTATAAAAGGGATTAAGGTATTATTAATTAATAAGCGTTAGCGGAGTGAAGCGACGGTAGTTATCCGTACATTAAGTTTTATTTAAGTTTTAACAAGACATTAAGATAATAAAATAGTAATAATGTCTCAATTATTCAGGATCATTTTATACTTTGGGCATGTTGCCAGAAGAGATAGAGATAACCTGGGGAAATTCGTGATCACGAGTAATGCACAATGACGGAGAGTTAGAGGTACATATATATCTTTTATAAGATGAATGGACAAGTTCGAGAAACGACGGGAGCCTCACACTAAACATGGCCCAAGATCGCGAAGAGTGGATCTCTGTAGAAGCAGAATAGAAGACCGCGATGCTTAGTCATGAGCACATCGACTGATACAGAGAGAGAATATTTATCGGGTAAAGCGTAGATATTATAGACAATTTGATTATACCTGTGATAATGGCATGATAACTCTCGTAGTTTTTTACCAGAATTCAATAAAATATTTCTGAAAAATTGATCACGTAAATATATTTAATTTACTTGAGACGCGTTTCGCCTTGCAAAGGCATTATCAATCAGTAAATTAAACGTGTAGAATCAAAAAACAAGTGTTTTATTTTCACATATGTGGTTGGTTATGCAGTTCTGCAAACTTACCTTGGAAACAGTAAATCAGCTGTATTCATTATTATTATATTCAACAACAATATTTTTTGATAAAATTGATTTTATGTGTATATTTTTCTAATTAATACATTTAATTTGTATTAAAAACATCACAGACCCACGTTCTTAGTAATTAACAACTTCACAATAAGAATGTGTTCTTCTTAATAACTTATTTTTCGTAATTCCTAGAGAAAAAAGTAAAAAACGAGAAACATCTTCCATTTCACGTAAACGAAATCTACTTGTACTTTTGGAATTAATTAACTAAATTTGTACTAAGTAACAATTTGCGTTAGGTACTAAATTTATTTTTTAAATAATTGTTTTTTTATAAATAGATTAGTGAAGAAACAATAATGTATGTTTTTAGTTAGTTATGACATCCTGAAGAAGAAAATGGTATTTTTCGAAACCGGTAGATGTATTTAAACTCAATTTAGTGGTTAATAAAACAAAGATAATAAATAAAAAAATTGAAATCTACTCGATTTTTTCGGTCAGCATCGGAAGTGATTATTTGTACGCTATTATAGGTAATAAAACCTCGTGTGTTTTGACATTATTTGTCTTTAAAATACATACAATGCTGTGAATCAGGTATCCAATTTAAATCTATCTTTCTCATGAAGTATTCAAATATTCATAAACTAATACTACGTCGGACCTAAAAGTAAACACTTAGTAATAGTTAATGCCATTGTCTGGGTTTAGAAAGCTAACAACGACTTAGTAAACTTCACATATTGAAATAATTTTCTCACGCCATTACCGGCAATGTACATTTTGAAAGTTTATTACGGTCGGCTTGAATTAATAAAGACAATGTACCGACAAAATTCAGTATCAGTAACTAACACGTTTTTGACTACGGTCTTATTTCGCGTGAACTGTCTTTTAATGAGGATGTTTTCACGTTTTACATTTTTGTGTCCGTGCAGAAATGCGCGCGGATAACCTCACAAAGCGCAGATTCATGATCGGTAATGCTAAAACAAAATATCTAAAAATAAGCAGGGGACCGATGCCATTGTCGTTATTGTCGGAATCAATTTAAATATCTTAGAATAAATGTGATACGAAATAATTGTATTCTGCGATAATTAGTTAGCAGGATAAAATCAGGAAACGCTTTTTACTTAGTTTTACGGAAATTTTTGTCCTCAAGGTTATTGTCATAGAATTTAAAGATTAAATTGTATACAACGCTGGTACAATCAATCGCTCTATATGTGTGTTATGTTTGGTCTCTCAATTTAGCGCAAGAAAACAGATTGCAGATCTTCGAAAACAGTCTTACGCAAGATTAATGGAGAAAATTAAAGAACCTGGAATTTCGTGAATTTCGCCCCAGATATCCTAAAAAAGTGCAGTGATCGTGACATTTAGCGAGAGGACAAGCGAATGCCCGGCAGACTGGACTACAATAGCGATATGGATCCTATTGAGTTCCGAATAAGTATATATTTTTGTGTATTTTATTACAGTATAGGTACGAATTCAAATTATTTCATAAATTTTTTATTCGTTGTCTCATTCTTGAACAACACCTTTTTTTTTTAAAAGAAGATAAAAAATTGGTATAACATTTTCTTTCATTAATAATGTCAGATTTCGTGAAGTTTTTTCAGATTAATATTTTGTCTCTAAGAGTAATGCCAGCTGTCTACGTTTTCTTTGAACAAAATTAAAAAAAAAAAAACCTTACTGTCAGTGGTCAGGATGTCAACAAAGATTGGAAGTTGACTCATACCAGCGGTCTTCTTGGCTTGACAAACACTCGGTGTAGTTTGAAAATGGTATGAACTAGAATAGGATATTCTTTCGTGAACAAATATACATTTTTTAAATTACCACTGGATCAATGAAGTTGAATGCCGAATATATAGTTTTACTGCGTAAAAAGCTATAATTTAAAATTAGAAGTTATCTATTTATCATTGATAAAATAGATCATTTAGATGTCTAATTCTTTTAACTTCATAATAATTAACACATTTTTATTGTTGAGTTTCCTCTTGCGACAGCTTGTATGTAGACAACGGTGAACCAGATATAAAATACACTCATAATGTATTCTAGATCAAAAGTGTCGTAAATATATCGAGATTTATTTATTTTAACCCATTAGCTACTGAACCTGAACTAGTGAAGTCTTAAATCCCTGCATATTTTAGAAAGGCACAAAAATGACATCTAGATGACATATAAGATTCTTGGATAGATAATTTTTATGGTAAGTAAGACCACAAGAAGACCCTTACCATAGAGAGAAGAAAATATGACAAATCGACCCCTCAGAATAACAAGGTTCCATCTGACATGTACACTATTTTGAGATAATTAGCTCAAAAGTGTTGATTGAATTTCAATTTTCATGTATATTTTGTTTTGAGTATGCAAATATGATCAGTTTTAAGGTCTTAACTTATTTTCAGTGTTATCAATGACCACTGCGAGATGAAGGAAATAAAAAACACTGTAAACACAATAATGATCCATAAATTGAAATAAATAGCTGAAGCAGTTGGAACTTTCAGCTCTTGCAATTTCCTTTAATATCCGTTAAATATAATTAGTGTGTATGGAAGAAATAAAGAAAAATGCTTTTGGAACCAACCCTTTCATGCAATTACTTAAAATAGCCCAAAATGTTGGTTGGAACCTTGTTATTCTAAGGATTTCGCTAAAATATGTTTTTTTTCTCTTACTCGTAATAAAGACAATGCACAATTCATTTCAATTTTAATATATATATACGTACTGTTATTGAATATATAAAACAGAAAACATTTAAGTCATCTTAACCTAAAGATATTAAAAAAACTTTCGTTTTTACAGACCTGACTGTTTAATCAAGCACTGTACAGCCATAATGACACTACTGAAGCCGCATCCAGAGAGTAATATATATATATATATATATAGATGGGGATGCGTAATATTATTATGTACGTCAATCTTTTCATTGTTTTGCAGACGTAATATTCCATCATCACATCAATTTTTTTTTTTTTTCTTATGAATAATCAATCATGTTTGAATCTGCACGCAGTTATTTCTAGTGATAATCAGTTTTGTGCAATCGTCCACTCAAAATAAACCGATTTACAGTTGTAATTGGTAGTTTTTTCGCAAAAACTAGCTTTCGCAGAATTTTCGTTTTACGAAGATAGATTTATTCGATCTAAAAGTATTTTTATTGTGCTGAAGTATTTTGTTTTTATCGAAAAACAAAAATCTCATAATTGAATATTTCTGCTTTTGACTCTGACTGTTTTGTTCACAAATTGATGATTAGATATGAGAGCTGGTTCACTTTTCTTTGAATTTTGGATTGGTTAATAATGTAAACATATTATATACAGGAGACCACTCCTGCAACAACACTGTATATCGGTTTTGGGCAGATCAGAATGCCATATTGTATATCTTCTTGGGTATCGAACTGTGTACTAAACAATCTATAAAATAAATAAAAATACTATTAAACACGATTTGTAACATCATCCAAGATGACCGACGCTCCGTCTATAGATATTGCTAAAAAAAACGATATACAGTGTTGTTGCAGGGGGGTCTCATATATAAGAAAGATTAAGAATGGTATTCGTATTAGTCTTTTACATGAATATTAAAATCTAAATGAGTGGTAGGTAAGAAAGTATTTTTTATTTTAATATTCGTTTATTAATTCGTTTGTTATTACTATGTACCTACTGTATAAAAAAAACATTTTAATTTAGTCTTCTGTTATCCACTATTTTAACTGAAAAAAATGTTATGCTTTTGAATAGAATCAGTGTTTCTTAATTGATTATTTAAATTAGTATAACGAAATTTGTTCCAAATTTTCAGTTTAATAAAGAAGTGTTGCATTCCATGTTATATTGTATTATATGTTAAAAAGAGATTATTCCGTATTAATTTTTCTCATACAACGGGGGTGTATTTTCGAATTAATTTTCGCATTGACCTTCCGAAAATTCGTATTTCAAAAAGCGTCATTACGCCCCGGTTGGACTATTAGCCATTTTCATTTAGGTACGAGGGCAAGTTCAATTTGTTTGGACCTTGCTGAGCATTATTCAATTAACGTTTCTTTTTCTTGACTTATAATGATTCCGGCAGTAATTCGACGTTAAATGAACGGAAGCGTTAAATTGCCCGTACAGATAATTCCTCGATGTCAAGACCGACGGAGCGGCATTGTATCCGTGGACTTGACAGTTAAGCAGGAAATCGATAGACGTAAATATACACAAAACTGTCCAACTTGACCTCTTTTGCGAAAATAAGGTCATAGACTTAAGACAAAATGACTACTCGCCGGGTAAACAATATTGAGTGTCCATAAGCCTTCGTTCGCTAATCTGACTTTCGAGTAATTCGACATTCTTTGAATAATTTGTTATTATTGGGATAGAGAAAATATTTTTAGAAATCAATGATCATTTCTGCGCGGTTATTATAATGGGTGGGTGTAAACACCTGGTGCTAAAAGTTTTAGCGGTAGATGCGTATTAAAAATAGGGCACGATTTAACAATGCATTAAAATGAATACTTTGTTTCATAAAACGAATTATTTGTGCAATACAATAATACGAATTGAAATAAACCTAACATAAGCTAATCTAATCTTGCTATTTTTAAATTATTTATATTATAAGTATTATTCGTTCTAATTTTACAATATAAAATACAAAGTATTTGTTTTACTTGCCATCACGCCGTTTCCCCGTGGGTAGAGCGCCACACTCTTCTGTCCCGACACACAACTCTCGCCTCATCCACATTCATACATCTTCTCATACAAGCTCGCCGATTGTTGAGGCTTCTAACAGAACCATCCTCCATTATCTGGTTTACCTGGTTGTGCCAAGTCTTCCGCGGACGTCCTCTATTTCTGGTGCCATCAATACTTGCATCATATATCTTTCTTACCACTCTCTCCTCATTCATCCGTTCCATATGATCGAACCACCTAAGTGATCCTTTTTTAATCTTACTCACTATACTAACATCAGCTTTACATTCTTTCCTTATTTCTTCATTCTTTACTCTGTCATAAATAGATTTTCCACAAAACGTCTAAGTGATCTCATTTCCACTGCATTTGTTTATTAATTCGTATTTGTTTTAATCTACGTAATAATAATTCCCTTTAAAAAACGGGTTGAAAATATTCAAGCTGCATATACTTAGTTCACAGCCCAGTAAATGAACATAAATCCGATAGTTTATGACACATTTATGCATCAGTAAAAGTATTTACTATTCGAACATTAAATCTTGGTGTAAACAAGACGTATTTTTTACATTAATGCATATTATATTGTCAGCGTTTAAACTTTTGTTCTAATCGAGTCATATATTTAAAAAAAGTCACGTAGCTATTTGATTGCGTAAGTGGTCTATATATTTGGTGGTCTATGGTCTAATCGCAATCATGTCAGATATATAAGCATTTAAAAAAGTCGTATTTGTAGGATTATTTCGATTAATTGAAGTATTTTATTAATTTCTAATTATATTATACATTGAATACGAACAATAGGTTTTCGAACTTCTAGCGGCTAGACTATTTTTTATGTGTTTTAAGCAAATAAACAATAATAATGGATCAATCACGCAAGCTTTACCCGATTTTGTAAAAATGTCACACAACAATTTTTCGTAACGGTACATAATTTGTACATACTATCTGTAAATTTTCGACTTGTAATTTAGTCTCATAAAATATTGTGGTCTAGGTTTTGTTGTACCCCTTGTATAGATTCATCCCCCTACAAGCGTCTTTAGGCGAAGACACACCCCGTCCGCGTGAAGTCGTGCCGCACCCGAAAATGTTTCTTGGCAAGATTGCGCTTCAAAGATAGGATCGAACACAAATTAATAATTGCGCCCACGATAAGTATATCAAATGTCTTGTCAAATATGTCATTGTAATTTAGGATTTTGCAGGATGTGCAGGTTTTGGGTAGATGGAAAGTATGTACATATAACTTTTTAGAATGAAAAGTTGTCGGTAGGGCTTGCAATTTACCGTCGAATTGCAATTACCGGTAAACGGTTAATAATTCTTCCCATTACCGGTTTACCGGTAAATGAAAAAAAATAGACGTGGATTAGATGATTAAAGTATAACTGTATGTGGCTACCTTTACTAAAACGGTATCCTAATAAATAATTTCAAATACATTTTAAGTGAAAAATGTCATATAAATACATACATATATATATATGATGCCTTTTTTGTTTTTACTGAGATATGGTAATGGGAGATCAGGTAATTACTTATGTATATGCCACATCGAGCTTGATTAATTTAAATTACGACTGTGTAATATTTGATTTACCTCTCTGTCAAGAGATAATATTATTAACTTATTAGTTTATCAATTAACTTATTGATGTGTGTAAAACATACATTAGGTAATGTACTTTGTATGCACCTAACGTAAATTCGTAATTAAAATCAAATAAAATAATATTACAACTGAAAGTTTTTATTGATACGGATATATGTATATTGTATATATATTATATTTATTTATTTTATTTTATTTTTATATGGTATGTATATATACTGAAATAAAAAATAAAAATATATATTTACAATGAACTTTTGTTATAATATATCTATATCCATCCTTGATTCTCGGTAAATTAATTTCCGGTAATTATCTATGGTGAGTTATGGTTGATTTACCGGTTTACCGGTAAACAGGTAATGCAAGCCCTAGTTGTCAGATAAATTCCGCGAAACACGTTATCCGCCGTTCGCCTAGAATGCTTGATGCGGGACTCAATATTCAAGAAGTATCAAAACCACGTTTTACTTTGATTTTTCTTTATGATTTGGGCATTTCCAAGTAGAAGCTATTTTTACTTATCCAAGTGGAACATTATTGTAGTCTTGTTCCATTTTAGTAAGATGATTTAAATTTCACATATTTTTGTCTGACTGCGGATTATACCGATGACAAGCTGTTAATCATTGTACTTGAGTATTGAGTTTTTAAACAGAAAGTACTGTTTGAACGCAGTTTAAAAAATTGTTATTTTTTAATTTTAACATTTTTTCCAAGGATTGTTTACGGAAATATTCCTCCACACATTATTGCACAGTTTCAATAAACATTATTTAGATATCGTTGCTTTAATTAATTGTTTCCTTTTTGTACATTTGCAAAAATATTTTTTTGTAATAATGAATAATTAAAAATACATACGCATTATATTATAAATAATTTTGAATCGTTGGAGATAAATAAAGCGTGTAAGACTAATAAAAAAATTATAAACGACCAAATAAATTTAACCGCAAGGGCCATTGTAAATTTTTTTCCTAAAAATTATTCTAATAATTTTGTATCATCAAGTAACAATTTAAGTTAGGTACTAAATTTATTTTTTAAATATATATATATATATATATTTTTTAAATAGATTCTGTTAAAGAATATGTTTTTGATTAGTTATTGACATCCTGAAGAAGAAAACCGGTAGATGTATTTTAATTCAATAAGTTGTTAATAAAATAATGGATTTTAACCACAAAGTTAATTTTGCCAATATTAAAAACATTATATTATTATTATTAGTTTTATGTTTTAAATATTTTTGATTTTAAAAAAAACATACATAATTTTACAATTTTCAAACTAATCTAAACGCTTGTATTATTAAAACTTGGCGGTCTCGTCGAACGACGCTCGAATTCTCAACCACTAGTAGATCACCCAACTACAACGATAAATGCCTTAATTATTAAACTAATAAGTTTCTCATTATTTTTATTCTTCATTAATTTAATATTGAGATTAACCTACAAAAAACCTTTTAAGAAATAATTGACAAAAAACTTTATACGATGATATACCTCTAATAAGAAAGATTGAATATAATCATGAATATTGATTTAGTTATTACGTTCTAATATAAGTTTTAGTTAAATTTTCTTCTTTTTTTGTGCATACGGTATTAATTAAATAGTTTAGTAACGTTTGTAATAATGCATGGTTCACATACTTAATAGTACACTTCTGGTCTTGTAAGTAGATATGTACATTGAATCATATTTTTTTCCTACTTGTTTAATTAATAAATACTGCATTTAATTTATTTTTATATATAGTTATAATCAGTGGCGTGCAGTAGGTATAGATTTAGGTTATGCTGTTACTAATGATATTATACAGTCATATATAATAAATGTAATACAATATATGTACTTTTGTTTAACCAACGTCTTTGGACAAAATAAATCAGTCGTTCATACGACCCTATCATGTATATTTATTTATAATTTTAGAGTACTGTTAATAGTGTTTTTAAAGTTTACGTTTTAACGTAAAATAATACTTTCTTACCGATATAAAGTATTTATAGACGTTTTTAAGAACACATTTTTTATGACTGAACATGATTAATTGTTTGAAAATACTTCACGTAATAACTAAAGGAAATAATTATTTTTATTAAACGTTAACATAGGAAATACTTATGCTAATTGCTTTTTGTTTTTCTCAAATCAAAAATCAATCCATGCACAAAATTTAAAGAACAATCATGAAATCAACAGGTTAAAAACAGTAAGATAGTAAAATTCGCGGATTAGTAAAAGAGGAAGTACGCTTCAATGATTTGCACGCAGTTGTAACCCTTTCTAATATTATTCTGTTAATAAACAGCATAGGTAACGAATCCATACAAAACGGATCAACCTAAAGGAATTTTCAATTCAGTAAAGTAACCCTTTCTAATATTATTCTGTTAATAAACAGCATAGGTAACGAATCCATACAAAACGGATCAACCTAAAGGAATTTTCAATTCAGTAAATAGCCATTTATATGACTTGAGTAATTCACTAGCTTAAAAACAGAACTAAGCAATTAAAGTCTCTACTGGTACACAGATTGCACTAATTGCAAAATAATATTTTCGTTTATGTTAATCCAATTTTTTAATGTATATTTGCGTCCCAGAATTTTTAGTTATGCACGTGTTTTTTTTTTACTTGTATGCGCTGCACACCCCTGGTTATAATCGTGTTAAATTAAATTTGTCCGCTAGTTCTCAATTAAAATGCTATTTTATTTGCGACCAAATAATGTTATTTTGGTAATGGTGTATAGAATTTGGGATATTTTTTATAATTGATTTTGAAGTAAGATTATTTAAAAACACAATTTTTCTCCGCTGCTTCCCACTTATCAATAATAGGTGAGTAAACATATGATCTGATAAACTTTTTCTTGTACTTTTTATTTAACTTATCTATTAAATTATCTATTAATTTAATATTACAACCATTATTAATTGCAATTCGTTTTGTTTTTATCTGTGCTTGTATTGTAACATGTAGAATAATGAATAAATAGTGGTTTAAACAAAGTATTATGTATAATTATTAGGACTTACATATGTGCTTAAATTTTCCTATATCGAACGAAGATATTTATTTAGGTACCTTCTTCGATCCTAGCTGGATATTATTCTAGCTCGGGCAACACCGCGTATCCATATAATAGATGTATTTAATGAAAAACCAGTTTTAAAATAAACAGCACATGTTTTTATGTACTATGCGATAGTCAAAATCAACCTTTTGGCCACGCCATCAGTATTCTCGGGATAATAATGCTGTTATATAAAAGCGTATTTTTGATATCCCTGACATATTGAGCTGCCATTGGCCGAGGATTGAATAATTTAAAATAATTTCCATGTCCACATAGAGATTCCACTCCATGATGTAGGTAGGTACTGACGTACTCATTCATTTCCAATACCCATTCAGTTGGTAATATTATTTCACATCTCTCGGTGACCGCCTCCATATTCCGCAGCGGTCGGTAAAGTAGAACGCCGTTTTTCAACTCGTTTACCCGCGCTTTCCCCATTTGGACATTGACTTTGTTTCAGGCCAATAATTTAGTACAATTTCATTTACTATTATATTATATTGGTTTGAAGTGTAAATTCGTGGCGTCTTTGTTTTTCATTTGATGGCGTAGTATTGTTTTACTGAATACATATTCGATTTTTCAAATTGTAGAAGGTATGTTATGTTAGTGTTTGGCTGAAAAAATGAAGTGAAATGAAGGCGATTATCTTAGGTTCATTCCTAAACTGACCCTTCTGACGTAGAAAATATTCGCTTCCGAAGTATTTGGTTGACATTAAAAAAAAAAAAAATTATCTATAATATTAACATTTTGATGAAAAATATGGCCATCACATCTCTTAAAAATGTTCACACCGTGTCACACACATACACATTTATTTGTTGACCAGTGGCGTATCTATTACAACTGGGTCTCAATGTAAAATGTAAATGTCCACTGTTTATGTATTATGAATAAAATCTAAGCACTTCGCGATTTTAACCGTTAAATAGTATGAACAACATTATTTGTTTCTTGTCTCTTATAACGCTCATGAAATAAAAATATAAAAGTGTATTTTAAGGTATTTATATAGACTCGCAACTTTAGCTTTGCGGCGATGGTCTGCACCCTAACCAACCATATTGACTAGGTACTACTGTATACACCGATAATGTTTTTGTTGTGCACGTGGGAAATGATTTAAAAAAAATTATAAATCCATAAGTTGGGAAAAGTATCGAAATAACGTAACGTGTACCCCAATGGCGCATTGGCGTAGTTACGCCACTGGTTAAGAGATATTGTAGTGTATTGTGTGATATTATCTCCTGATCGTGAGAGGGACTACATCTCTGGAAACTATAGTAGTGACAGAGCAACCCAACGAAACTGTTTAGTGAAAACTAAAAGACGATCCTGAACGTGTTCCATTTTCTCAATGGCGATCGGTTGATACTTTATTTACCACGTTGGTTCCGACAGTTTCCTGCAGAAGCGTGTTGGCGGCGCTCGACAATCTTGATCTTGGCAATGATTTCTTTTCACCGTCCGGTTTTTTGCCTCAACAGGCTCGCCGGCCGGCCAGCCCGCCGTGCAGCCGGCCAGCCAGCCCGCCGGCGGCGGTCAATGTTCCAACTCCAACATGGCCGCGCCAGATTACGCCCGTGTGCGGCGGTTGCTGTTTCTATTTTAAATAAATGTATCCAAACCTAGATCTACATTCCGAACGGCTTTATTTGTTATTTATGTCATCCTTTGTTTAATGAATGTGGTTTTACCATTTGATTTGTGTGTGTTTGAATTGTATATTTACCGTTGTGTAGGTATAGTGCATTGCATTGTTGGACGGGTGTGAGCACATTTATTAAGTTTGTTTATGTTTTGATGATTTATAGACTGGCTAATTATCTTTCTTCTGTTTTTTTTTGTATTTCGCTGTATATATGTAATAAGATAAGTGTCATAATCATTGGTGGGAATAGATCTCGTGGACTGTATCGATTTAAATGACTGTTTAGTTCACGCAACCCGAATTGAAGTAAGAAAAAGATAAACTCAGAAAGGATCTGGCCTACCTTAATCTCAGCCGTGGGTTGGACGGCAATTTACACCCCCGGTTGACTCGCACTGTTGTGGTTAAGAACAGAGATATCGCTGCAGTTCAGGATGCTGTAGAAAGCTATTTTTCGCGGTCCAGATTAGGCGACACTGTAAACGGACAAAAAACAAACGTGTTGACACATCCGCGTTGAAATGCAGTCTGTACCACGTCGGCTGAAATCCCTAGGTATTAGTTAGCCAGAGCGGGACAGGTATATTATAGGATTACGAAACGACGGAAAAGAATAGCAAGGTAATATTCGACTTTCGTCAACATGTATTATAACCATTTATCAAAGAGATAAAAGCGCCCTAAAGGACGCCTAAAGTTTCCGCAGAGAGATGAAATTATTTGAGCAGTGAAAGTGACATGGCGAATATTGGCGCAAGACCGAAGGGAATTGACATAGTCGCGGGGGGGTCTTACGATGATGATTACGACGATCACAACCGTATTTACATAAATCGATCTTCAAAAATAGATCCAACTACCTCGTATATCAATTGTTTTTTAAATATTTTATTATTTTTTTCATTGGTGTGTTAATAATTTATCATTTTAAGATACACAATTTTATATTTCATTCAATCGTATCTAATTGAAATGTGATAACTAATTTTAATCGAAATGAAACCGAGGCGTGTTTTCACTTAATGTAATTATTGTTTTATAAACACAACTGCGTTATTTATTATTGTTCGCGTTTTAAAACATTCATATTACAAGTACGTCTCTCTTTTATAAAAACATATGGTAAACCAAGCTTTTCACAAAAAAGCATATGGTTTATGTTAGCGTAATTAAATAATAACGACTGCAATAATAATGCATAGCAATTATTGCACATTTTTGATCATATAGAGACTAAGACTAAATAATTTTATTAGCTTTTGTGGTTACTGGGAGAGATCATTAAATTAAAAATAGATTATAATGATATTGTACCGTTTTAATAATATATATATATATATATATGATACAGAAAGCATTCAGTTTCGTCCGTTTTGGCATTTTGCAGCAGCCATGGCCGTTTTTCCATAAAACATATTTTTCAACGCTAAAAATATAATTTATTATCAAAAAAAGAAAGTGGTCCCAATCAGAAATTTTATTATTTATGTATCTTAATAATTCCCGCGACACACGTGCCATCTGGTGACAGATTATATATACAATACTTCCGGAGGAAACCGGCATCTTAGACCACCCAGCTATTTATTGCCTACAATACGAAGTGCATCTATATTATCGTATTTATAATTAAAACAGACTGTACCACACGGGATCCAGTAGTCGTTCTATAATTTAGTTAAGGATTTTTTAAATCCATCTCAAAATTCGTTGTCCATTTCGAATTTGTTAATTTTCCAGTATGCATACGATATATTAACAAATTGTGGGGAATTTTTAATAATTAAAAAAAAATGTACGGATATTTTTTGATTCAGAGACAATGTGAGGTGTATTTATTCCAAAAATATTACTTATTACTGTCATTTGTAAGAATGACACATCGAAACGAGAGTGATTTCGTCAAAATATTTTAATGTAATATTACTTCATTGGAATAAAATGTTTGAATGTATTGAGCAATGTAATCTCAGTCGTAACGGCATATTTAAACAAAAAATGAGACACATTTTTGAAAGATGTACAACGAATATGTAAAAAAATAAATCTTGTCAAGATACTCGCATACGCAATACAATATTTCGGATTGACGTGTGACATATTTCATGAGACATTTATAAAAAAAATCATTAAGTTCTCACATTTTGAAAAAAAAAATTGAATTTAATTTATTACTGATTTACCGTCACACTAGTTATTCGCATGTGTAGGCAGAGGAGCAGAACAATACTTCTTTGTCCTGGTACACCGCGATTGCCTCATCCATTTTCATGTACGCTTTATGATTGTTGAAGCCTCTATCAGGTCTTCACCACCAACACACGCGTTGCAAATTTTTCTTACTATCTTTACGTCATACAACGTTCCACGTGCATGTTTTGTGATACATTAATTAACAATTGTAATTAAATTAAAACTCATTTTTTGAGTATGTCCAAATCTTTGTAGGAACTATATATACAGATAAGAAATATAGTCCCATACTTCCGCCCACAACCACGCATGTAGTCGATAATTTCTAGTTTAAGTTTTAGTTTATTACTGAAGATGACGCGGAAAGCGTCTAAAACGTTTTAATTTAATTAATTAGTGTGGTGTGAAGTAAACAACGTTGTGTTTTATTTGAATAATTAATTCATTTTTTTTAAAAGTTTAATATTTTTATAAAAATTAATTAAATAAAATCCCTACCTACCCACCGTACCTCTGTCGCAAATATAGACACAATGAAGAAAAGTAAATATACGACGTCACTGTTTAGAATTATTTACAACAGGCATTAAAGGAAGCGGAGAGATTTAAAAGCATTGTAATGAGCAAATAATCCTTCACTCTCGTGACTCGCTGCTCGGGAGGCCAATTCCTGAATCCTGTAGGTTATAAATACGTTCTCGCCACAAGTTGCGGAAGAGATTGCTTTATTTTTATATTTTTATTCAAGACACTAAACCTTTCCCTAGCCTTGTAATCGGGAGCAAAAAATTATATCTCCGTGATTGGTTTGTTTGAAAATCCTTCAGGTAATAACTAAACGAAATTATTATTTTTATTAAAGGTTTAACGTAAGAAATGGTTCTGCCAATTGCTTTTTGTTTTTCTCTAATAAAAGTCAATTCATGCACCAAATTTAAAGAACAATCATGAAAACAACACGTTAAAATAGTAAGATAGTAAAATTCGCGATATAGTAAAAGAGGAAGTAGACACTTCAATGATTTGCACGCAGTTGTAAACCTTTCTAATGTTATTCTGTTAAAAAATAGCAATATGTAACGACTACGTACGAAATGAATCAACCGAAAGCAATTTTCAATTCAGTAAGTAGCCATTTATATGACTTGAGTAATTCACTAGCTTAAAGACAAAACAGAGTAATTTGAATAGTTAAATGCGGCGAATATCAAAGAGCGCCATGGGTACATCGGTGAGTTGTCGTGGTAGTTTTTAGAACTATGCAATTAAAGTCTCTACTGGTGACACAGATGACGCTAATTGTAAAATAATGTTTTCGTTTATGTTAATCCAATTATTTAATTTATATTTGTTTCCCAGAATTTTTAGTAATGCGCATCTTTTATGCTCGTATGCACTGCACGCCCCTGCTATTTAACAAAATAAAAAGTTCGTAAACTCAAAAATAAGCATTAAAACAAGAAAAAAGTTCGTCGTAATATTAATCTGGAGCCACAGAATCACAATTATGGAAATGAGACAACCTTGTGGGAGAAAACAGGTTGAAAGTATGGCTGGAAGTATTTTAGATGTGCTGGAGAGGGATAGAAAAGCAAGTTGGATGAAAATGACAACATTGTCAGTGCACTGTTGCCCAACGACATTATTGTCCGAATAATGTAATTCAATACATTGGTCGCTGAAAATTGGCGTCATTCAATTCGGACAGTGCATTGGTCGTAACATATTATATATAAAAATGAAATTAACATGTGTACCCATGTTGATGTGAAAATACTTTTAGCTTAGATGAGTTGAAAGTTTCATGGATGAAAAAAATCCGAACCTTTTTAGCATTTTAATATAATGCAATGTTTTTCTATACATTATTTTTGTATACTACTTTATTATTTCGCCGATATGGTAGGCTTCAAATCTTACATTATAAGCCACCATACTTAGTATTCGAAATAATCACAAAAGTTTCAGACTTTTCAAATTAGATTTGGAATTTTCAGTTACGTTATGGACGTTGAAAGAAAATCAAAACCGTTTATTTTTTTAAAGTAGAACAGATTAGCGCGATGAAAGCGGTGAAGCGTTGTTTTATGCTCACGCCTATTAATTACTATACTGAATCAACGTAAGATCAAGTTTAGAAACTAGAGTGACTCGAGCGTTCAGTCTTCATTTATTCTAGGTGTCCAGTGTCTCGATAAGGCGCTTCATCATTTCTTATCTTGGTCTGCTAATAGAGGCCTAATTTGTTGTGTTAATAGAATCTTTGTTGCTGTGTCTCGGTAGTCGTTCCTCTGCAATTCGCAAGACACGTCTAAGCCACCTCAATTCTGATTTTCTGCATACAGAATTTCGCTTCATCGTTAACTTATTTTACTTTGTTAATCCTCATTTTTTTAGGTGGGTAACCTAAAAAAAAATTCACAACAAAAAGATTCGCTTTAAGTATTCGTTGTTTTTGCATACTTAACCCGAGACACACTTTATTCCGCGATTGGCGCCTACAAGCGTGTGGTCCGACTCCGCAGTGCGCGTCACTAGGCCGAAGCAATGCGTTAAACGAATACAATAAGCCGTAATATGCATAATGAAGGTGTTCGATACAAACATGTTTGTGGGGTCAACGCCCCGTACTCGTAACAGATCTTAAACGAGATGATGTATGTATGTACGAATATATGAGCTTGATGGAGCCAACGCCAACAGGGTAACTATGATCCTTAGATAAAAGCTGGTATATACCAAGTTTAGCATCCATAAACCTCGTATCTAAACTTTTATTATTTAGATATTATTTCGTTATATAATTAAATCGATCCTCAAAGCGTGTTGGTTCAAATTCTATTTATTAAAGTTATTCAAATCTCTATGATGGTTCAATACAATTCACGGATGGCTTCATTAATATTGATTATTTATAATACGATCATTTCCAATTGTTGAGTGAAATGTAGAATCGTAATTTATTTCTGACTCTTAAGTTTTCAACTGACATCGAATACAGTAAAATCTCGATCGATCGTTTCTCGAATAATCGTTTTCCCGCATGTATCGTTTATTTCTTCCAGTCTCGAATTGATTTCAAATTACAAAACACCCAGAAATTGATCGCGTGGATCGTTTCTCTATGCATCATTTTACCGCATTAATCATTTAAATTACGCACCATATTTCGTAGCTAAATGCTTAGTAACGATTAAGGGCACTCGTGAACAATGAACGGAACATTCGAGAGAGAGAGTGAGAGTTTAATAAAATAAAAAAATCTGTGCAGCTTTCTAATTTTATTTTTATTTAAACACAATTTTTTTTTGAATACGTATTAATGAATTATGAAAAATGTAACTTTTTTCTATATTCCCGCATTCATAGTTTATTTAAATAGGTCCTTTCAATAACGATAGATAGAGGTTTCACTTTATATGTTTTCATTTAAGTAAACCAGCCAGTATCTGTTTTTCATAAACAATTGCAATGTGCGATGGGTATTGTGATCAGTGGTTATTAAAATCAGCCGTATATTGTGCTCACAGAATCGTACATCAAAAACACACATATTTTATCGGTTATTTGAATGAGAAACTTCATATATTACTAGTATGTTTTGGAGTAAAATAATTGTCTAAATATTAGAAATTGAGAATTTAGTTTTTATATGATTTCTTATACCTTGTGTTACACTATTTTTAATTCAATACTTAAATGTTAATTTACTAATTCTATTTGTTTGTAAGATTTCTTTTACTTTACATTATTATATTTTTGTTAAAATATATTTTTAAACCATCTTAGAAATAGAAGACATAGTTTTTGTTCTGTTTTTGAATGGTTTCGTTCATTATTTTTGATTGAATTATTTTACTAATGATCTTAATACGCATTTGATATGTGAGAAATTTTATTGTCTTCCTCTGTCTATTTACTACAATATAAAATTCATCAAATATATTCACACATCTCGTTTGGTAACAAATTTAAAAAAAAATTCTTTCTTATACGTTCGCCCCTACCAATGATGGAAGATACAATAATTTGGGGTATCCGATTTTGTTGTACAATGATGCTTGATTGATTGAGAACATTTTGATTAAAATTAAAGGAAGCGAGACTTAACAACTAATATATATCGTTGTAATCAATTACTACTTCCCACGATATTTCATCGAACATGGCTAAATGTAGTTAATATATTAAAGTATCTAATCATTCAGTATACCCCAGATATCGAACCGTATCATTCTGTAGGCTTTCGATAAATATACATTTTTTTTAAAGAATTATTTGCAATTATTATTAGTTTAATCTGTATTTATGCAACCATTACTCATAATTTATATACGAAGCAAATCTGTGAAATTGTTTCAGAATAATATGACTACGATTTTGAAGTGGTCGATGACTTCACATACCTTGGATCCAATATCACTCGATATCATGAAGTATCCAAAGAAGTTCTTCAAATAATATCCGCAGGAAAAAAATAGATGCCTCTCCTTTCTACCAATTTCAAGGTCCAATGCATGAATTACAATGCGTCGATTGTAGCTATTCACTCTCTTTTATTTTTAAGCTAGTTAATTACTCAAGCCATACAAGTGGCTATTTACTGAATTGAAAATTTCTTTCGGTTGATCCGTTTTGTATGGATTCGTTACCTATGCTGTTTATTAACAGAATAACATTAGAAAGGGTTACAACTGCGTGCAAATCATTGAAGCGTACTTCCTCTTTTACTAATTTGCGAATTTTACTATCTTTCTGTTTTTAACGTGTTAATTTCATGGCCGTTCTTTGCGTTCGAGGTGCATGAATTTGTTTTTGATTTGGGAAAAACAAAATGTAATTGGCAGAACTATTTCCTAGGTTAAACCTTTAATAAAAATAATTATTTCGTGTAGTTGTTACGTGAAGGATTTTCAAACAATAAAATAATCATGTTCAGACATAAAAAGTGTTCTTAAAAACGTCCATACATTTTTTATATTGATTTTTATATGGGTAAGAAAATACGTAAAAACTTAAACTTTAAAAACACTATTAATAGTACTCTAAAATTACAAATAAATACATGGTAGGGTCGTATAAACGACGGTTTCATTTTATCTGAAGACGTTGGTTAAACGAAAATTCATAATCCTATGTGCAACATATATTGTAGTACATGTATTATATATGATTGTGTAATATAATCGGTAACAGCTTAATCTAAATCTATATCTACTGCACGCCACTGCTCGTTAATGATGGAGGAGTATGGAGAATCCTGTGCAATGATGAATAGTCTGTACAAGGAGTCCAGACTCAGAGTTGGGTGGGGGAGACACATGCAATAGATACATGATTCACGAATCCCAAAAATGATACTATATACCAAAAATATATACCAAAATGCTGATTTAAAATGGACAACGGAAGACCGAGTATCATGGAGGCGGAAGATGGACGAGGTCAAGGTCTGATTTGGACTATAGCTAGATTGAAGAAGAATATGACGAAAATATATATGTTTCGTAATATTACTGTGATACATTAATCAAATGATATTAAAAAAAACTTGATTATCAAGTAGTCAAATTGGCTATCGAAGGCGCTGGAGTTCTTCAACTTTGTTATCTAAAGCGGCCGTCTTTACCGTGAACGCTAGACTAGAGGCCGACAACCTCGTGTCATTTTTGACATAACATTATATTATATAAAATTTTCTTAATAATAAAATGTTAATAATATTTATCCCTTTGTAATAAAACAAAATGTAATACATACAGGGTGCGCCGTTAAAATCCGAACAAAAAAATGTTATTGCAAAAAGTTGTTTATTTAAGCCAATATACAAAGATACCAAAAAATGCTGCTATATCTCATCTAAAGGATCCTTGCTGGGAACTTTCGTTCTATATAGCCACCCTGCACCTCTATCACCTCCTCGATCCTCGCCCTAAAGCGCGAGCATGCCATTTTCAACTGATCATGATTCATGGCCTTAAATTCTGTACCTAAACCTCGATAGTGGCCCGAAGGGAGTTGACGTTAAGGTGCCTAGACTTGTTGGTTTGTTTTTCGACTACGTCCAGAGGGTTTAGGTCGGGACTATTAGGGATCCAAAAGTCCTTCGACCAAAATATGTCAACATTGTCAGATCGCCAATTTTGCAATAAATGGCTCGTGTGAGCGGGTGCTCCATCTTGTTGATAGATATACAGTCTACCAGAGGCCACAATCTCCATCCACGGCTTTACCACTATCCTCAGGGGCTCTAAATAAACCTAATTCGTGACCGTTTCGCTCTTCTGGATGAAGCGAGACGGCATGACATCACCCTCACTTGAGACGACGCTCAGGATGTGGATATTGGCCGGAAACTTGGTCTTGCCCACCAAAGGGACGTCTTTGGGGTAATGGGCGTTCCGTACAATCATACACAGTCGATCTGGGGTACCTGAAAAATTTAGTATTTTCGGTGAGAGTTCTTCCGGCACGAAGGCTTTCTATAATCGCCGCTCTTCTATCGTACTCCATGCTCGGGTTGACAGGCTCACCATTTTGAGGTTATGAAAGTCTTACTGACATATTTGGCTAAGTTTAGCGCTAACTAACGCCTAACCATGAATTCAAATATAGCGGGAACTTCAAATACAATTTTGTCTGGATTCTAACGGCGCATCCTGTACTTATTTCTTATGTCGTTTTATAACATGGCGAAAGCCTCGTGTTGTCATATTTTAATTTCTTAATCATTATTTAATTAAATTAATTAAAATTAATTAAAAGGAGGTTTGATGGTGTTGTGGGGAGTTGTGAATTCGAGGGAGGGGATCCCACCTCCAATCCACCCGTCTCATCAGTAGTGCAATGCCGGGTGTGTCGGCTAGTTAAACATAAGAATAGGCGTAGCGCTAAAAGTTCGCGTATATTTAGATATAAAATGAAATAACCACCTAAAAATACAGTACTTGAAAAACATGAAACATAGATATAATTATATACGTAACAAGTATTTTATACATAGTTTCACGAAAAAATACAAGGCTGTGGAGTCCGATGATTCGCTCTCGCCCCAGACTTTTGAATCATATACATTCGTTATTTTAAAAAGTATCCATGACATCAATTAATTAATAAAAAAAGGAGGCAGTGTCGGTTTATTTGTGATGACTCCGACTTCACAGCCTTGAAAAATAGGCAAAATACAGAGTTTAGTGAGTAGAATGTATGATGAATGCAAGGAAAGCGACCTTATTATGAATGTTAAGATGTCGAAAGCGATGGTATTCGAGAAGAAGGAAAGCAAGACACCGTGCAAAATACTTGTAGCTAATGATTGTTTGGAATAAGTAAATGAGTTTGTGTATTTGGGAAGTACGTTTGATAGATACGGAAATGCTGAGAATGATATCGAAAGGACGGTGACTGCAGGAAATAAAGTGAACGGCGCTTTGAATGGAATTATATCTAACGGGAATTTGTCAACCGAGGCAAGACTAGCGTTGTACAATGGAGTCCTGGTACCGACACTGAATGCAATGAAAATGAGATCACTTAGGCGTATATGTTGCAAATCTATTTATGACAGAGTAAAGAATGAAGAAATATAGAAAGAATGAAGAAATATAGAAAGAATGTAAAGCTGATGTTAGTATGGTAAGATTAAGAAATGATCACTTAGGTGGTTTGGTCATATGGAACGCAAGCGTTGATGGCACTAGAAATAGAGGACGTCCGCGGAAGACTTGATACGATAATGGAGGATGGTTCTGTTAGAAGCCTCAACAATCGGCGAGTTTGTATGAGAAAATGTATGAATATGGATGAAGCGAGAATTGTGTGTCAGGACATAGAAGTGTAGCACTCTATTCTATCTGCCTACTCCTGCGAGGAAACGGCGTGATGGTAAGTACGTAAATATATATAGTTATAAGAAAATAAAATTGTGCCTAAATTTTTCAATAATTTCTAATTTTTCAAGCTGTTTTGACATATTATCATATGAACTACACATTCGGGAATCGGAATTATGGTGCACAACAGTCTGGAATACCAAACCACTCGATATTATGCAAATATATGCCTCTTCTATTCTTCCGTGGAGAATGAATGTTTGCTCCCAAGCAAGTGTTCCACCGAGGGTAGCCCTAATCACGGCGAGCCATTACCACACAAAAGAGAGAATTAAACGAATCCTGAGAGTGCCCAAAGGACTTCCCCGCCCGTGTTTGTATTAAAACTGACCAATATCCTTTAACTAAACGATTCACCTCCACTTAATCGAGTTACGTCTCCTTTATAAGGATTAACCGCTGGCCAGGGTTGGCAGAAACCTATTCAAATGTTTATTTCACCCGACGTGTTGTTAACGCATCCTCTGCGGTGGTGGGTCAGATCTGATCCGGATGTTTGTAAAAATATGAATTACGCTACAAGTATTCGTTTAATGCTGTTTTCCTTCTAGCTAATATTTTATTAATTATTTCCAAATAATTTGAGATATAAATAAATGTTATCTGACGAGATTCAAATTAGTTATTGATAAAAATGTGAAAAAACGCTCAAAAATTGACGTAAGACAGTCGCTTTTACGGGATTGAATCTCAGCGCTTACGCCAAAACATATATTGTTAACATTTTGAGCATACGACGGGTAGGCAAAGGATACCAGGTATGCGTCCATTTATTATTGTACAGGTTTTTATTGTTATTTGTTTTTACTTATTTTCGTCTGGCGGGCCCTACACCAATGTCAGTAATATAATTATTTGAGGGGCGTTGCGCCTACTTGTAAGTTTTATGACCCTATTCTCGGGTTTTCAATATTGTTGTTACTAATTATCAATGGATGTTTGTATTTTAGATGTGTAGGGCGTCTCTTGATGCGTGAGAAAACGTACGTTATTATAATATTTTTTAATTTTTAACTTTAATTTCTTAGCATAAACATTACAGCACATCATGCCATTTCATTAAATCATATTTAAAATGAAAAAACTATAAAAAGTTTTCCACAAAACGGTTGAAAAATCGAAAACTTGAGGTGGGTCTAAAGTGACCCACCACCGCCGGACGTGTTTTGTTTTGACCCACCGAGCAGTAAGTGTTAAAGGTAAAAAGGTACAACGAAACACCTTCAAAGATTGTCTTGTAATTAACACAGGCGGACGACGGCGCTTCGTACGGAAATGAGTCAGTTTCCGCACGAAATCTCGGAGCTCTCGTTAACCGGAAGATGCTTTCTAAATTTAGCTCGTTTATTTATTGATTCATTCAACTATTTTCAGATGGATCTTTCAATTTTTTGAGCGCCTTGCGAAAAGAGGGACGGCTTGGTGAAGCTTGTTGCGGGAGGCCACGGAGAAATACGCGTGCGATGACTAAAGACCGGTTGTGTGATCAGTAGTAAATTTTTACTATGGTAATTTTTTACTAACTCCTGTGGTTAAAATCGTTTGCGGGTTGTTCAAACGTCAAATTTGCTATTGTCAAAGCATAGATAGAGATGTCTGTAGGCACGACAAATAATCTTGAAATATGCTTTATTTTATGCATTATCTATGGATTTTTTCTCTTATGCGGCGTTCGAAATCTGTCACTTTGGTGGTGGAATTTTTTCGTATTATATGCTAATGTAAACAACGAGGTCATCATCGAATGAACTCTCATCACTAAAATAGCGGGATATTGAATGATTAATTGTCGGATGACTTTTGGAACACGTGTGAAAAGCCCGCCGTATTTAACTATCGATTGTCGTTTTTTACTTTCGCATATCGGTGAGTAGAATGAGTTTACTACGGGAGTAAATATTTTTTTACCAACGATTAAACAAGCCGTTTTTGCAAAAAAATTTACTAAAGTAAAATGATATTTTCTGATCACACAAGTCTACATCTGAGATTCATGTCTAGTACTATAATATTGAAAAAAAATACAAGATTCTGTTAACGTAGCTAATCAAACAACACTGATTGATGGGTTAATTAATATCTATTTCTAATTAACTCCCTGATTTTGATCTGTCAAGAGTCTGGAGTAGATGTTCCGCATAGAGATTGTCCGGGTTACCAGTAATTAATCTGGTCCTGTTCCGAACAATTCCTGTTTGGGTAGGTGGTGACGGTAGACCGCTCTCTAACCCCGATGTCCTTAGTTACCGTGTCCTCGGGCGAAATTGCCGTTCCCGGACTCAATTTCCCAGGCCATTATCTGCAGGGTCCGAAGTGTCTAGACGCTTGCTACCGCTGCGCCAAAAGCTCATTGAAGCCTGCTGCATTGTTAGGGATAAACTCGGTTCGTATTAACGCCGATAACGGGAGAAGTGCGGCACGTACCTTCAGAGTGCTTTATAATGTGTTGCCGCCTCATGATGCCGCGTATTGCAAGTGTAACAACATAAGATAATATATAATAATCTACGGCATTGATATTATTGGGAAAGAGCAAAAACGACATAAGTACAGGGCGCGCCGTTAGAATCCAGACAAAATTGTATTCGAAGTACTTGCTATATTTGAATTCACGGTTAGGGGCTAGGTGACGCTAAAGTTACCGAAATATGTCAGTAAGACTTGCATAACCTCAAAATAGCCGACTCTGTCAACCCAACCATGGAGTACTCACGCCGAAATTATAAAATTCTTTAGGTATCCAAGATCGACTGTATGGGACGCTCACAACCCCAAGGACATCCCTGTCGTGGGCGAGACAAAGTTTCCGGCCAATTTTTAACGTATTTATTTAAACAATTCAAACTTCATTTGCGTAAAAAACGTATTCTGAATTTAATCTCATCACAAAGAGAATGAAAACCCTTGAAAAAGTGTGAGATTATTTTTCGGATTAAAGTCTCAGCGTTTCGGGTTAAATGCGTAAAACGTTTTGGCAGATTTTACTAGATGGCGCTGATCACGAATTATAACGTCATTTCTACATGAATATTTTCGTCTCATATGCACATGTGCCGAATCACGGTTCACAACCAAACATAAATAAATTTAAAAAGTGAATCACGAATCATAATATTTCCAGATATTCAATCACTGATGGTGAGTGTGACTCAAAGGTATCAGTGATTGACTCACGGTTCGTAATTTTGGGCTCATCACTAATAGATACATACGTTGAATTATACTTTTGCCACTACTATAGTTTTGAGAGTATAAATGATAACTTATCCAAGATAATTAGTAAGATTATTAATGTTACCATTTACACCTGATGGTGAGAGCGACAGCACCTCTCGAAACCATATTATTCATATAACTCTCTCTCTAGAAAGCACGAAATAGACAAAAGTTTTTCAGAAATTTTCGTGCTCATAACAAATATATAATTATTAAGGAGAACACATTCTTATTGTGAAGTTGTAATTATTCAGAACAGACGGTCTGTGATGTTTTTAAATTCTAATTAAATGTATTAATTATAAAGATATACATATAAAATTAATTTTATCGAAAAATATTGTTGTTGCGCTACCGGGATTCGAACCTGGATTTTTTTTTCCAATCCGTGGAAGGTGCTTTACCAACTATGCTACAGCGTTAGTATTTTTGACGACAAAGTTTCGAACCTATATGTTACACTTTATCAAATTAATACATCTGTCGTTCCATTATTTGAAGCGTATTTGGTAATGCGCCTACCCCGGATTGGAAAAAGAGATCCAGGTTCGCATCCCGGTAGCGCAACAACAATATTTTTCGATAAAATTGATTTTGTACGTACATCTTTCTGATTAATATATTTATTTTGTATCGAAAATATATAATTAATTATTTTTAAATGTTCGTTGCTTGCGCACACCTTTCGACAAAATCGAGATACAATGACGTCACAAAATTGCAGTTTGCCATTGTGAAATTTTGCAATAAATTTTCTGTAATTAGAGGACACCGCATGCCGTTTGTGACAAGGGCATCGTTTGCCTCCGGAGCCCTCCCAGCTTACGTGCTCCACTGCCTTCCACATGCGAAGGGTGTAGCAAGGGTGTCCAATTTTGCGTTCCGTCTCTGGACGAATGATTATTGTGAATCGGGCTTTACGCCAACTATGCAATATTTTGGATTATATATCATTCACCGCTGGTTAGAGCTATCTCATGAATAAAGTGTTGATTATCTAGTCTTATGGACACTAAGAAAATTTAATATATATCGACGAGCCATGTCAGGCGGCCTAACCATCAAATAAATTTATCTGCGGAATAGTTACCTATGTAAAAGTCTAATAAAGAAGACCCTGAAGGGACTCACCTTATCCCGGAACCGTTATCGGAGTTGTGCAGTCTCGTTTCGATTCCACTCAACAAAGCAACGCGTGCATTACGTACTTGCTTATCATCACGCCGTTTCTCCACAGGGGTAGGAAGAGAGGATAGAGCTCCATACTCCTCTGTCCAGACACACACAATACTCGCCTCATCCACATTCATACAAGTTCGCCGATTGTTGAGGCTTCTGAGAGAACCATCTTCCATTATCTGGTTTACCTGGTCGTCCCAAGTCTGCGGACGTCCACTTGCGTCATATATCTATCTTACCATTCTCTCCTCATTCATCTGTTCCACATGATGAAACCACCTAAGTAATTCTTTCTTAATCTTATTCACTATACTAATATCAGTTTTACATTCTTTCCTTATTTCTTCATTCTTTACTCTGCCATAAATAGATTTGCCACATATACTCCTAAGTGATTTTATTTCCACTGCATTCTGCTTTCGTTTCTCTTCTGCCAGCTCCAGGCCTCACTTCCATACATCATTGTAGGTACCAGGACTCCATTGTGCGCCGCTAGTCTTATCGCGGTTTACAAATTCCAGTTAGATGTACTTCCATTCAACGCGCCGTTCACCATATTCCCCGCAGTCCCTCTCCTTCCGATATCATTCTCGGCCTTTCCGTTTCTATCAAACATACTTCCCAAATACACAAACTCATCTACTCGTTCCAAACATTCATTATCTACAAGTATTTAGCACGGTGTCTAGCTTTCCTTCTTCTCGAATACCATCACTTTTGTCTTGTTAACATTTATCATGCGGTCGCTTTCTACAAAGCGTATTATTATTATTTATTGGGAGAGTATTATAAAATGAGTTCTCGATTAGTTTTGTTCCTACAGTTAGTTATATTATGCCTTGTGGTTTTTCTATATATCCTAATAAAGCAAGAAAGTTTTCAAATTCATTATTAATCAGACAACATAATGTATAACAGAAGATGTTCAGAAAACGAGTTAAGCAGTTGAACTGTAGTGGTTAAAAGATATCAAAATAGTTGAAAGGCCCGGACTGGACTACCTTTGGGAATTCCGAGAGGGTAAAAGATGTTAGAAATAACTTATATGAATTATTTAGAAATATATATTGCCTATCGAGAATATATATCTGATATTCTAGATCCTTCTTGATTTTTCAAAGAGCGCACTTCGGCATGAGACGAGGGCCGTTTTTAAACATAATAAATAGCCACATCACCCCAATATATTGTTTTTCAACAAAAAAAAATCTTCTTAAATTGGTTTCGTCAGGAATTAAACCATTGATCCTTGAATAAGTTAATAGACCTTTGATTTATAGATCATAGACTAGCTTTATTGAACAAGAAGAATCATATATCGCCGATATATTATTTATGGTCATAGGGATGACTCAAGAACTCAGTCAGAATGAAGAGTGAAGGGGTCCAAGGATATTTGATTACATACAGTGTTTATGTATGAAAATAACTTTATCATTTTTTTTAATTACGATTTTTAATTATTATTTTACTAATTCGTAATTTTACAATTACAGTAGAGCCCTGATTTTACATACTCGGAATTTACGTTTTCCCTCCATTTCCGTATTATTTCTGCAGTCCCGTGTCATTTTAATATATTTTAAACCCCGTTTTACGTTTGTTTTTCCCGCAATTAACGTCTAAAATTTATTCAAATTTCGACAAAAACTTGACGGTGACTCCAACATGGAAATTGATGAAATAGTGGACAGTCGCATAAACGAAAATTTGACAGATGAAGAACAAGTGTCTGCTTATTCCATCAACCCAGTTTCTACAAAGGACGATGCCATGAGGCATATTGAATGCCTCGAAGGATATTTTACTAGTATTAGTAATGACCACCAGAAACCTTTAATATCATTTATAATATTGAAAGAACTATTCAAAAAGAGTATGCAGCTAAAAATATTGTTTGAATTTTTCAATAAAAAATCCGTAATAATATTATAAATTTTATTTATAATATTGTTACGTTGTTCCTCTGTTTTATATTTTTAAGAAAAATAAACAATTATTTAATGTTTTATTATCCATAATGTTCTATCTTTTGTGTATCTTTACGCTATTTTATAAGCGCATCGTTTTATTATTGCGTGCTGAAATAATTAACAACGCTTATCACTTCAAGCATCCTTACACTGATTTAAAATTGTACCATTATTCCAGAAACTTCTATTATAAGGTCACATTCAGTTAAATCTTAATGAGATACGGGAAGTTGTGGGAGTAGACGTATTCATGTATGGCGACGTCGCCAGTTAAAACAACAACACAAGTTGTTTTTAAGTGGATTCGCTGTAAAATATGTTATACTGGATTAACTTTAAATATCTACAATCTGCCCATAAAATACAGATAATGTTTATTCGAATAAATGTTTGTAAGCCCGCGTAGACTAGTTTAGAACTAAAAATCAAATTGCGTACATGATTTGTGATTCTTGTCTGAAAATATTGTCGAATTGAATAGCACAATCTAATGGAATCTACCAAAATATTTTTTGTATGGTTGCTATCAGTTCGTATTTTTATATGAAGGTTATTTACTAAAAATGGAGTACGTAAATGGAGTGATTTTTACATGTCGTGTCGCTGCAAATGTAGAAGAAACGTACGGTCGACTGGTTTTTATTACAGTTTACTATTTGCGAGACTAATATTGAAAGTCTCGAATAAGTAATAAAAATCTCTATACATGTCTTTAAAATGTATCTATTTGGTGGCCATTACGTGGAACTTAGTATTATCACCTTACTAACCAAGAAGCATACATAACACCTTCAGGCCTTCACCACTTATCCCCAATTATGATCATTGTAGTTGAACATGACTAATTGTATGGCGCAGTACGTGGGAAGAGGAGAGGAGTTTAGTCTTTACAGGTATAGGGTGTCCAGCGGAAAAAATTCAAGATTAAATTGTAATTGCTCGTAAACGACGAAGCACATTTTCATATCGATGGCTATGTTAATAAATGAACATGAGATACTGGTGCCCCGACAACCTGAGGGAACGCCATCAAAAACGTTTGCATTGTCCAAAAACGACAATGTGGTGTGCAGTTCCTTCCCGAGAGATAATTAGCCCTTATTTTTTTTACCAGCGAGAGACAGTCGCTGCTGACGTGTATTATTATTAATAATAATAATCTGTTTATTCTAGCATGAACAGGTTTTTTTAACCCGATTCACCATAAAGATAATACATATAACTATATACACTATACACTAAAGTTACGAAATAAATATAATGCTATGAAAAGGAAAATGAAATTATTAATAAATAAAAAAATTTAAAAAGTAAAAAGTTCACACATGTTATATATATTGCCGAATGATGGACGAGTCTTTGGTACCGCAACTGCAGCTGTTTCCCGGGTTTGACAATAGAACACAATTTTAGCAAGACGGGGCCTCTCCACACACAGCTAGAGTTTCAATGGAGAAACTGAGGGGAATTTTTCTCAATAAATTAATCAGCAAGTACGGAGACACTCTGGGCACCTCGGTCACCGGACCTTACACCGTACGACTTTTTTTTGTGGGGATACCTTAAGTTGAGAGTTTACAGCAACAATCCTCGAACAATTCAGGCCCTACGAGAAAATATCGGCCGTGAAGTTGCTGCCATCGAACTAACGCTTTGCTCTCGCGTGATCGCAAATTTAATTTAATTTAAGAAATGGACGACATTTAGATGATACTGTTTATAAAACATAAAATCCGCATCGTTAAATTCCATTTTGCATAAATAAAATATAAGAATTACATTGTAGTTTTTTATTTAATTCAATATTAAACTTGATAATAACCCTTTAGTAAGTCTAATGCGACAAAATAAAGCTATTACTTTAAAAATATTAATATAATGCTACACAATTATGCTAGACCTATCTAAAACAGCATTTTATTTGTTATAAATGGTCAGGCAAGGTGTTAAATATTACGATATAAGAAAATATGATGATTTATATCTATCAACAGAATTATTAAAAACTAAAAAAACGCTCGATTTACAGAGAAAAAGCCAAAAAAATAGGTGGCTGAGGTGGCTATGTGTTTTACCGACGGTTAAGATAGAAGATTCGGAGGAATTTTATGTACACGAAAAATTTCAAAAATGCGAAAAGCGCTCAATCACAAAGAAACACACAGAAAATAGATGTTATAAAAAATGTTAAAACATTATAGCTGTATATCGCGAAATACCCAAGTTCAGCGTCACATGACTGATGTACATTTCTGTACTTCAATCTCTTCTGTAGTAAAAATAAGTACGTGTTATTATCGAATTATATATATTTTATTGGGAGAACACATTCTTATTGTGAAGTTGTAATTATTCAGAACAGAGCTCTGTGATATTTTAAATATTAATTAAATATATTAATTAGAAATATATACATAAAATCAATTTTATCCAAAAATATTGTTGTTGAGCCACCGGGATTCGAATCTGGATCTCTTTCCTAACCGGGAAGGTGCATTATCCAACTATTCTACAGCGACAATATTTTTAGCGACAACTTTTCGAACCTATATGTTACCTTCTTTGATATTAATACGTTCAATCGTTCCATTATTTGAAAGAGCCATCTACCTTATTTTTACAGAATCTCAAATACCTTTGAGTAATCTGATAGCAGACGCCAGAATTATCAATTCACATCTTCCCCAGGAAAAAATGTATAAGAAGAACATATTTTTTTGCTTGATCTTTTTCGATATTTCTTCAGGACTTAATAAATACGGTTGATTTTCAATTCCCGTTGAGATTAATTTAATATCGAATTCATGTAATCATATAATGTAGTAAGTTCATCGAGCTGTTTGAGTTTTGGCTTCTAATTGAATTGAGAAATGTAATTAGAATTTACATTGTGATGAAACCCTATTGAATGACGGGTTCAACACGGTACCATCTTGCCGAGCTACATGAGTAACGATTATATTTAAACAGCCTAAAGGAAAAATTGTAAATCCAAGAGAGCAGATTTAAAGGTCGAGATGAAATAAGATAAGTGCGAATTTCACTATATTTATTATGTTTTAAATGGGGTACTTTCTTCTCGTTTTGTTACAACGTAAAATACAACGTTTTCGGCCATTAGTTTCAGGATTACGTTCTAAATTTCCGAGAGTATCAAACTCTGTTTGTGATAGAAATATTTTCAACGCATGTTTGATATCGAGCGTGTACAGAATAGTCGGTTGTTCATAACTTCTGTTTTTCTAATAAATTTTTGATTAAATTAATTCTGATGTGTTTTCTAGAAGGCTTGCCCGGTGACCGAGGGCTCAGGGGTTCGATCCTCGTACAGGGGGACTAGAATGTTAGTAATATTTTCATAATACAGGAAAATATAACATGAATATTGATGTGACATGTCGACGATGTCATGTAAGCGTCTCTATTCTGAAAATGTGGTGTTGAGTGATCGGGGATTTGATCCTTTTCCCGCGAGACCACTAACTTAAAGTATAAGTTCAGATTTAAAAATTGATGTAATATATATTTCGTGTACGCATTTACTGCATTTATAAAAATATTTATATTCTATATCTATTTTACAAAAGATGAAATGTCTGAGACCAGTTATATAAATATGTTTAAATTTATAATCACTAGTATAGTGGCTAGGGTTTCCGTAAAACATTTTTCAAAGATGAAATTATTATTTTCAATGAATAGGAGGATGTACGCTACCACAGTACGACTTGACCAATTCATGCAAATAAATACCTAATTAGACTTATTATTAAAATGATTTAAATACGCAATGTTTTGGCGAAGACGCGACACACGTGCACTACCTTCCATGGCTTGTTGCGTCGACATTATATTCGGGGGTCTCTCCGTCAGCCCGAAAAGCCAAATAAAGCGATTTATGTCTTAACTAAGTATGCAGGGCGAAAATAAAACTGGAAATTTTTCCTCGAACACCGTAACTCGCTAATTGAAGAATTTTAATACTTAAGTGTCAATTTTTGGCAAAATTTCAAATGTTTAAAAAAATTTTGGCCCAAAAAAGGTGTGATGTTTCGTAGAATTTACATTATTTCTTATTTTTCCGCATTTCTCTATCAATTTTCCTTAATGTGTTTTCCCGTTTTGCGGTTGCCGAATATATTTAGGTGTCCACACGGATCGTCAAGCGCTACTTCTTAATGCGTCACAGATATCTAAAACACTCTGTTCCTCTCGCTCGATCGGTCTCTTGAAAATCGATAAGTTCTTTGTCGCAATTTAGTCTCGTCATGCGGGCGGGCCTCCGTCAGACGCGGCTACCGGGTGTTTCCGCCTGACGTTCCCCTTTCACCGCCGAATCAAACGGGTCACCGGTCACGTGGAATCGTGAGGTGGGATTGGCGCATACCGCCAAACAATGTCGTTAATGGTGGTGATTTTGATCCAGGTATTAGTCAACCCCATGATTTTAAACGTAATATAATAAATAATGTATCGGCGTGCCATTAGTGAAAAATATTTTACTTAATTAATTTTTTTTTTATCTGTTTATAGTTTATACTTGTATTACGGCTGCTATTAGGGATTCTTTATTTTCGACATTTTCCAATTCGCGGAACTCGAGAGTCAAATTTTTCAAATCCCGGGAATACCCGAAAATCGTATCCAAGAATTTTATTTAATTAAAAAGAAAATATATTTTAATAAATATTCATAATATGCTATTAGGGATTTTATCCGTATTAAATCGAATAAAAATTGTTTAATAATATAATTATAAGCAGTGTTCTTAAATAAACTTAAGCTTACATTTATAAATTGATTACAAAAAACAAATACATCTATAAAAATTACAAAACGTAAACTTTTTTTAAGTATACAAAAAAGAGCAATTAATACAAATTAAATGTATTAATTAGAAACATATAAAAATATATAAAAAATATAAATATATCAAAAATAAATGTATTAATAGAAATATATGTTACACTATATATGAATTAGAAAAGATCCAGGTTCGAATCCCGGTAGCAACAACAATATTTTCGATAAAATTGATTTTATATATGTATATTTTTCTAATTAATACATTTAATTTATATTAATAACATGACATATATGTTCTGAATAATTACAACTTCAAAATAAGGATGTGTTCTCTTTAATAAAAAACAATTGATAAATAAACATATCCGAAGTCAATAACGTTGGTATATATTTGGTCAAAGTCAATAACAAACTGAAGTCCCCTTATAACCAATTTCAAATAATTTCATCTCATCTAAAGTTGTTTCGTCAAAAGATGGCACGATTTTATCTTAAATATTTACATCACATTTTACAAGGAAACATAATCCCCTGTTTTAACAAACCGAAAATACTATTCCCTTCAGAATCTTTATAGCTGACCATATATGTACTCTTATTTCTTATTTCGCTTTATTAGTACGTAGTTAGAAGCTATAAGCATTGTCACGTGCACCGTTCAGCGCTAGATGGCTACCTGCTGTACCGCAATGGTCAGTCAAAAAATATTTTTTCGATACATAGATTTTTTTCTATATATATTTCTAGTTGATTCGATTAATGTATATAATTTAACTTGTTTAAAGTGAATAATATCAAGAAAAATTAAAGTCTCGTGTTTTTTTTAGACTAGAGACTGCAAAAAAATCATGGGATTCCTGGGAAGTTATTCCCGGGCTCTCTCAAAACAGAATCCTTAGACGTTATGTGTTCTCTATATATTATGTAATGGGAGCATGGACACTTACTGAAAATAATACAAGACGTTATGGATCTATAGAAGAGTGCTAAAAATAAGCTAAATGAAGATGTATGGTTCGGATAAATGTGAACATGTGATGAAGGAAAGATTGCTGGAAGTGGAAGAAGGAGAACATCATGGCTGAGGAGCCGTTTAGGAGCCTTGAACGTTATCCGTTCGAGAAGAAGAAGACTCGTCGATGTGATAAAATCAGCACGTTGTATGAATTAGTGTCACTGATGGTAATGTCGCACTTGACCGAGTCGATTGGACAGCAGATCTCTGAACAGTCATTGGGGCCAAGACTGTCTTTCAAGTTGATAAGTTACGCCATTTACAAGTTGCCCGGGTTTAGTGGTATTTATATTAAATAGTGATTTATCTATTAATTTGAGATATATGCACTCGCACAATTATTTGGAAAACTATTAAATTGTATATACATGATTTCGATATATTTCTTATAACGTAATCTGCCGCCCTGTACGATTTTTTTCGACATGTTTCTTCACTGATCAGCCTCCTGATGACGTACTTGTCGGTTCAACCATTCTTTTTTAAGGTCATAGACAGACAAACAAATAAATATTGTTTTGAGGTAATTATTAGTATTAAAATAATTTAACGGTGAAAAATTCAAATGTGTTTTATCATTCTAAAATGGAAACCGGTAATATTTATTGTGCATTTAAGTATTTTTTGTTTATGGCTTTATTAATTTTATTTTATATACATATATGTATTTGATACATTTTTAAGTGAAATTCTACACCTATCGTTAGTGTCGGTAGAATAGGTCGAAATTATCTGTTTTCCTAAACATTTGATATTTCTTTTAAAGATAGGTAGTTTGAGCAGGTCACAAAAATTTATTCTTGGTTTTTTTTGTGTTAGGAACTTTATTGAAAATATGTGTATTAAAAATGAATATGTGGTTAAAAAGTACAAGTCCTTTAATATTTGATTAATAAACCGATTAATTTTATACCCTTGAGCCGTTTTTACCCTTGAAACGAGTTGTTAAAAGGAGCGGATGGTATGAAATGTTTTGGAGATAAATATCTTACCGAATACTATTTTTCATGTCGGGATAATTTCATTTAGAAAAATATACTCCCCCCTCCCACCTCTGACCACGAATGCTCGAGATTTTTGCTATTAAAAGATCTACCCTTTTCCTAATATTCACCCTGAATGTGCACGGGTTGCCACCCCAAAGTAACATCCCTTTAATAATAGTGAAATTATTATTTTACGTTCAGATATAAACTGCTTTTGCAATGTGAGTAGTTAATAATTTTGTTATGTAAGGTTCAGAAATATTCACGAGCGTTTTGATTTTCTGTCGACTAGACACTAAAAGAAACGATAAATTTTTTAATGTCTGTATTGTACTTGAATATCAAAATTAATATGCACAGATTGTTTTGCTCGAGAGTTTAAGCGAAAAAATTGATTACAATTGAGTTTGAATCTATTCATGTTTCTAAGATGGCAACCCTAACCTCGGCTCGATTTCTTTTTACCGCCGCCATTTCCGGTGGTGTTATCTGAAAATTCAAACGTCTAAATCGTATCATTTCCCGCCCTTTTGAATGTTTGATAAATTCCCGCTTTCAATTTATCCTGCGAAAATATACTCTTTGTCTCGTGGGAGTTTTATACATAACGGAAACGGATATTTTGTACACTTTGGATGTAAAGAATAGGAGTACCTATTTATGGACTATGAAAGATAAGTATAATAAATAATACGAACCTATTTGGTTTTTTTTTGTCATATCATGGCGATCAAATTTTCATCTAAGAAAGTGGGCGAAAACGCATTCAATAAAAAATCTCTTTTCATGTGCCATCTAGATCAACCCGGCAATCCGTACTCTTCCACATTCCCAGAAGTAGAATATCTTACATACAAAATTCATTCATTCACCGGTCATGCAAATACCATAATGAGAAATTTACAGAAATTGACTTGTTCAACATTAGCCTTACTACGCTCAAAGGGTTCTTCTTATGAACCACCACAATCTAAACTTTGGCCATTCACTATACCTATAAGAACTCATGTTGCTCTTCCTTTACCGCAACATTAGTTGCAACCCCCCACCCTTCTCCTTCTTTCATCTAAACATACTTTTATGTATCCAAATATTTTTTGTGGATTTTCATTATTAGTATCGCATGTTAAATAGTTATTATATTTATTACAATATGTTTTCACTGTCAAAATCCCAAAATAAAATAAAATAAAATAAAAAAATAAAATGTTAAAACTAGTTTGACAACGGAATAGTTCATTTTAATATCATTATTGATGTCGGAATCTGTCGCAACGAACGTTCGATTTATCAACGACTTCTTTGATTATCACTTTAAAGTCATGCCTATTGATTTTGACCCCAAAAAATTATAAATGTAATAATGCATTATTACACTTTTGATAAGAGGCAAGTGGTCTGTAAATTTAAATATTAATTCTAATAAATAAAACGATATGTACCAAAAAGAGACCAACCAAACAAAATTTTTAGTAAAAGTAAAATTATAAAAAAATTAATTAATTATCTCATAAATCTTGGTAGACATTTTTAATTCTTATATATTTGTAAGTTTTATCAGTTTTCATATACGGATGAATATTATGTTCCAGGCCGATGTTGTTTTTGAATAATTAGGAAATGAAACACATTTTTTTAATTTGGCTTTTAATTTTTGATTATTTGATTTATTACAATTATGTATGGAATATAACATTTGCCAAGTGGCCGCCTTTGGCAGCGGAAAATATTTATCTGGCATCTTGGCAATATTGTCCTGTAGCATTGGAATTTTTGTTGGCTTATTGACGTAGATCTTTCCTTTCAAGTACTCCCACAGAAAATAGTCGGGAGTATTCAAATCAGGTGATCGAGGAAGCCAATCGATATCATCGCTTTTTGACATTATGCGGCCGGAAAAAATTTCTCGCAAAACTCGCAAAGCATTAGATCAGGCTGTGTTTGAGGTGGCACCGTCCTGTTGAAAATAGATGAGATGCAGGTCCAATCGACTCAATTCGGACACCAACAAGTTTTCCAACATGTGACAATAGCGGTCGCCATTAATTTTACAGAATTGCCATAATTTTTTTTATATAAATGAAACTTACAGTTTCAGAAGTGATACTCTAAAATCTCCTTACTACCATTATCTAACATTATATTTATCTAAGTTCAGTTCTGTTGGATTATTTAAAATTATGCTAGTTATTATAATAATTATCGCGGTCGCTATCTAGTGAAGTCAGCGAAGCTGGAGGTAGTTTAAATTAGAATATATTATGAATTGTGGGCATTTATTTATTTAAAGAAGATTTATTCGAAGTTTTTGAATTAAGTTCCAAAATAAACGAGTGAGAATTTTCAATCACTGTTTTAGATTTCGTGTAAGTGTGGAACTGCATTTGAATGCAATCTTTTCGGTGCAGGGCTGCGGAATGGATTTGTGACTATCTTTAAACCTTTCCAGTTTCTGTTGCAACTGGAGATTGCATCTGTGATTTATTTCTACCTTTTCAATAAACACCGACCGGGATATCGTTCCACGAACTGAACGGGATTTCTTTTACTTCAATAATGTATTCTAATCTTTGTTACCAAACAAATTTTCTTATCCCCGATTGACAAATAGGTGGGCGCTCTGCAGCCGTATTGTTTTCCTATTTGTCTATTATTTTGTAAGTTCTTGAAGATAAATACTAATACTAGTAACATGATTTTAGCATTAGATCCGGAGGCTAATCAAGGTATATTGAGCGCCTCGGTAACCACGGAACGCTATTTGCCACCTAAGTTTAATCAGCTTCATCAGCCGAACCACGTGCAAGGGTCACACGTGCAATACTCAATTAGTCAAGGGGGCTAAATAGAGGGTATAGTGGGTACTACATGCCTATTATGTTGGTATATAATGTACCTATTTCTACCAAAGGCGTCTTCGGTATTTCGACCATTTCAGTTGTTTAATAGAAAAACAAAATTAAATTTATGAAAAATTTTCAAGATAATGTGGGGAACACGCTGGCCAATGAAAATCAGAATTTATAGAAATTAGGCTCTTCCTCACAGACTATCAAATATGTAGACAATATTTTCAATTTTATGTCATCCATGTGATCAATTTGGTACCACTTGCGCAATCAAATAGCTTCGCGACTTTTTTTAAATGTATGACTCGATTGGAACGAAAATTTAAACTCTGACAATATAATATGCATTAATGTAAAAAATACATTTTGTTTACACAAAAATTAAATTTTCGAAAAGTAAATACTTTTATTGCTGTATAAATGTGTCATAAACTATCGGATTTATATTTCGACCACATATAGTTTTGTCTCTATGAGGTATCTGATGTTTGTTCGATAAATAATTACATAAATAATTATACAAAAATTCATTTTTACATGGTAAGGTGACCTTAGGCCCACCAAGTTATTATGACTTACAGATATCAGTGACTGACTCACAGATTGTGATTTTAAGCTCGTCACTACATAATATTAACATTAGCATAACATGATATGTAAATGTTTTAATATAACATTATGTGCTCGTATTTTAGGTGTCTATTTTAAAGATCGTTTTTTGATACATTTACCCGTGTAATTAAAATTTAAATAACGAATTATATTAATAGACAGAATAAACTTGTATTATTTTAATTGAACTTGTTCGTAATAATATGGTGTATATTTTTTTTGTACCATTATAATTTATACAAATTAAATGTATCGATAAATTGAAATTTCCTGTACATCTTTCTGATTGATACAATTAATATGTATTAACATACCACAGAATTATGTTCTGAAGAAATCTGCAACTTCACAATAATAATGTGTTCTCCTTAAATATTTATTTAATCATTGTTACAATGTGTTTTTTTTTTACAATTTTCCAAGTGATACAGTAAATAGCATATTAAAAATATATAATCCTAAATCTAGGTACACTTTTAATCCGTTTATCGGATGACGCTGCTCAACTAGGCAACGCCTGTATCAGAGCAGCCTGATTATATTTGCTTTATTTCATTGTAATTCGTTATTCACATCAATTAAAACATGTTATACATAAGAAAAAAATAAAGAGTATTGGTCTGTACGTAGTAAACATAAAATATAACAGTAATTCTAGAGTGAGTCCACTTCGGAAGCCTAATTTTGTGTATCGTGTAAAAAGGAGTAATTTCTGCAATAGAGTCCTGGTACCGACATTGATGTATGGAAGTGAGGCCTGGAGCTGGCAGAAGAGAAACGAAAGTAGACTGAATGCAGTGGAAATAAGATCATTTAGGCGTATATGTGACAAATATATTTATGATAGAGTAAAGAATGAAGGAATCAGGAAAGAATTTAAAGATGATGTTAGTGTAGTGAGTAATATTAAGAAAGGATCACTTAGGTGGTTTAGTCATATGGAACGGTTGGATGAGGAAAGAATGGTAAGAAATATATATGACGCAAGTGTTGATGGCACCAGAAATAGAGGACGTCCGCAGAAGAGGATGGTACTGTTACCTCAACAATCGGCGAGCTTGTGTGAAAAGATGTATGAATGTGGATGAGGCTAGAATTGTGCGTCGGGACAAAGGAATGTGGCGCTCTATCCTCTGCCTAAACGGCGTGATAGTAAGTAAGTCAATAATTATTTTATTTTTTAAGTTCTGATATAGAGTAAATTTTCAGTTTCTTTTCTGCCTTTTTTTTATTAACCACCAGTTGGCGATTATTTCTTTAATTTAAAATTTATAAATATTTATCTCTTTTGATGCACGTTCTAAAAACTATCAAATTATAAGAATGTTTAGGTATTTAAATATTTGGGACATGATTCGTTTGCAAACTATATATATATATACACCTACTTATGCATTTATTTATACACACACATATATATATGTGTATATAATAAACACTAATTTAATGTATTAATTATAAATATACACATATAAAATTAATTTTTTCGAAAAATATTGTTTTTGCGCTACCGGGCTTCGAAACTGGATCTCTATTTCCAATCCGGGGAAATACACTACCATTTGTGTCATAGCGCCAGTATTTTTCATGACAAATTTTCGAACCTATATGTTACACTTTTTGAATTAATACATCTGTCGTTCCGTTATTTGAAAGCCATCTAAATTGTTTTTACGGAATCTCAAACACCTTTGAGCAAACCGATTGCAAACGCCAGAATTATCAATTCGTTTTTATTAAATTTTGGATTTGTGTTTAAAACATCACAGACCGTCTGTTCTGAATAATTACAACTTCACAATGAAAATGTGTTCTCCTTAATAATATGTATATTACATACACGATTGTCGGTACTATGAATAACACAATATTACATAACTTGCCGACATTTTTTCTAATCATAATTTTTTTTACAGTACCTACTGTATCACGGCTATTCATTTTGCCGCAAATAACTCGCTAATTGATTTCTCGAGGTGTAACTTGCTCTACTCGTAGACTGAATATATTACACTCAAGTAATTTGAACACGCTCCGAATTTAAATATTATAATAATGGAAACGACACACTTTCCGCTGTGGATAGAAATTCCGTATTTATCTATGCATTACAGACACTCATGAATGTGCTCTAAGTCTAGCTATATTCTAAAATAATACCTATACCGATAAAATGTAGGTATTTCAAGACGATAATGTATCTTATGACAATAATTTAAAAAAAAACCATTCATAATAATAAATATAAATAAATTTCAGTAGCGTTTCAAACGTCAGAATGTCACATGTCACATTATTAATTATTCTCGCCTTTTACAATGCGTAATAATATAACAATATTGATTCTAGAAACTGACATGTTTGGATAGTGACTTAATTAATTGCGATTTATTATTTCTGAATATTTTTTATGTTCATTCATTGTTTAACCAATTACTTATCTCTGATACCAACCAGATGTGGTATTAAATTAGCCAGGTTTTGTTCCTTTTTCTTTTCTATTTTACGAAATTAAAATTAAAAAAAAATGAGAATGACCTCATTCCATTATGGTAAAATCATTTTTCGTCATCAAAATCTAAATGTATCAAACTCAAAATGTTTCATTTCTCTCTATTACAATACATATATACGTAACCAATTGAGAGAATAATGATTTCTTAAGATTCGTTTACTTTTAATTAAATCTGTACATTGCATCAATGAATTTCAACCCACTTTTAAAAGCATTTAATATACATGTGCCCATTATTATTTTATATAGTTTTTAAAATGAAGTTTTGATGGGTGGTAGGTACGATCATATTAAAAAAATATTTTATTGACATGATAAATATAAGATAAATGTCATATGTACCTATTATTATGAAAGTGGTCTAAATCAAGAAATTGTAAAAATGAGTTTATCAATTATCATGTTATTTTAAATTAATATATGATGTAAATTGTAATTGTGAAAAATTTGAAGCGTGCTATATTTAGTGTTTATATATATAGTTATAGTATTTTGATGTTCAACGGTATTCCGCTAGTGTTTATTTTGATAATGAGTAAGTCATTTCAACCTGAACATTTTTTATTTCCTCATAAGCAACGTGCAAGTTTTATATGTCAAAATAAATTATAAATCTAGTAGATATTTTTAATCAATTCAAACGCAATCCTTTAAATATCTCAAAACTTACTTAGATACTTTAATAAAAATGGACACACATATCAGCTCTATCAAATATGGGAGACTGGGAGACTTGGTTTTCTTACACAAAATTATCAATTATTACCCTGCTCTCCTTGCAGAAGTAAGACTCAAGAATTTCTAGATTAACGCGTCTAAAATATATATTTTAATACCATAATGGAAGGATGAACTCCACATTCACTCACCATTAACCAGATTACAGTATAGGCAAAGAGTACAGTGAGTTTGTTGACAAATTATATCAAAACCTGTCATCTTTTAAGAGACACCTGCAGTCAATTGAGATGTTAATTATTTTGTGGTAACAACTTTTAAAGCGAATTTCGCCTAGTAATTTTGTTATAATTTAATTATTTAATTATTTATTGAAAAAATACTACGTTTATATTTACTTTTATTATTATGTTTTATGTAAAAAAAGTTTTGTACAGTAATATGTTTGGGGAATACATGGAACGCCTGAGTTACCAGTTAAAGGAGATATGTGATGATGCGGTTAAGATTGAATGTTACGAATCGGTATATATGTTGTAAGAATCAGAAGATTATGGGTGTGAGCGCTTAGTACCCACTCAGCGCTCACGTGTTCTTTTGAATATGATCGCGGAGTGAGTGTGTAGCCAGAGTGGTTTGAATTTTACTAACTTAATTTATCTTCTTCTTTTTATTTTAAATAACTGTGTTGTCTATTTGACGAAATTTTAATATAATAATAAAGGAGCATTTGAGATGTTTGAATAATAGTGGGTTTTCAAAATTTTCTAATCATTTGATAGAAAATGGTCATGGTTTTGATAAAAAATAGATTCTGTTAAAGAAACAATAACATATATTTTTTGATTAGTTATTGACATCCTAAAGAAGAAAATGACATTTTTCGAAACCGGCAGATGTATTTTAATTCAACAAGTGGTTAATAAAACAAAGTTAACAAATAAAAATAATTAATGAATTATTTTTGGGGGTGGTCATAACAAATTGTCATACGACTGTATATTCAAAGTTAAACACATTTCGTTTAAAACACCCCGTATAATATTATATCAAGACGAATGTGAATGCTATAAGAAATCTGGAACGACCCCGTATAACCTGGCACCACCAAATACAGCACATTTACAGACTTTTAACACCCGGGCTATATAACAAGATGTAAGATACGGAGTGTGTATTTTTCTCTACAAAATGAAATGACATATGTACACACATACATTTTCAAGGGGTAGAGCAATAAATTTATAACGTACATTAAAATTAAAAGCACACGTATAAACACCTACGTTCATGGAAAAGCTATTTATTACCTCGCGGCTTCCCCGGTAGGGATATTTAATGTTTTCCTCTTCATAGGTAAACTCAATAATTTATTTATAGTGCAAAGATTTACTGCCGCATTATAAAACCATTTTTTCCCATACATATTTTACGCCTGTCTTGTTTCGTGGAATGTGCAATATGTACAGCTAATGTTTTTTTCTCTCTTTCGTGTTTCAGGTATGTTTCGCCACAAGGAATGAAAATAATTCGTAACCCGGATAAAAGCCCGTAAGTTATTCAAAACCTTTTTGTTTTATTAAGTTTTTAAAATTTATTTTTAATGGATGGTAGGTACGATCATATTTTAAACATATTTTATTGACTCGATTGATCATTATTATGAAAGTGGTCTAAGTCAAGAAACTGAAAAAAAATTGCGTTGCATTGTTATCAATTAATATAATATGATGCAAATTGTGAAGCATTATATTCAGTGTATTGTTAGAACGTTCAATGGTATTCCGTTAAGTATGTTTATCTTGATAATAGAGCAAATCATTTCAACCTTAAATAAAATAATTAAAATACAAACAATATAAATGTTATATTTACAAGGATCATTTGAAAAGTTCGCGACCTGGTGTATAAATTTAATATCGGTAATATATCCAACACTTTTATTGCCTTGTATTGTTACACCTATCGTATAAACAGGTCTCACATGTCAAGTCAATTGACCAAGCAGTTTTTTTTTAATAAAATTTTATTTAAATAAAGTCATTCTGATTTGAAAATGGATAAAATTGAATATCTTGCTGTGTTCAAGTTTTTATTTATTTTTATGGTCTAACGTCAACGAACTTTAGTATTGAGTTCGAATGTGTTGAACCATGTGTATCTTTCTTTACATATGTATATGTAAAAATGAGGTGTAGAATATAAAAACAGTCATACGAACTAAAACGATGACCTTGTAGTGATGTTTTAAAAGTGAAACGATACCAGAAATCATTAAAAAGTGCACTATATTTTAGAGCATCGAATGCAACTATTAAACTCGCAACTGCATTAAAAGTTGTTGAAAAACGCTAACTTTTTAACACTACAACAGGCCTTAAGGTTCAACAAAAAATCTAGGCTTGAGAAAATTACATAGATGTATTGTGTCCTCATTGGGAATCGAACCCGGAGCCCCGGGTATGAGAATGATTATATCCTAATCAAATAATTAGGTATGATAAAACTATCGGCAAGATGGGTGTCGCGTTTGTTAACAGTTAATCCTAAACGCAATTCTGATTAATCCGGTTATTCAAAACTGTTTGAACTATTTAAGTATGCCGTTGATTTTAATTCAAATAATTTTCTTTTAAGTTTGTATAAATTTCTTATTTTGATGCCAAAACAAAATTTTTTAACTCGATTTCTTGCTCAAAACAATTTAAAAAAAAAAAATTGTTACCGTTAATTAGTGGAGTGAATTATAAGTTATAATTTTTTTTTTTAACTAAATTGGTGTCTCCAAATAAATATTTCGCTAATTTTTATCCTGGCCAATCGCGGTGGCTTCTATTAGGGTTCAAAAGCATGCACACAAAATACTCGTGGACATTTAGTACTGTTCGTGATATATCTTTTTAAATACACACAAATTGCAACCAACGATTATTTAAGCCGCCGGGGCTTTGTGTGTTTATACAATAACATTATTAGTTAGCTTAGAAAACTGTTTTAAATTATTATGTTTTCCGCTTGTGGTTTAACATTATACGGGACCTAAAATGCATCGCCAATATAATGATTTTTAAAGATTAAACTGACTTCTAAAATAAAAATATATTAAATTGCTATAAAAACTCTCTGTCGATTAAAATTAAGGTCCGACGGGGATAGTGGGGAACTGGACCACCGCCGCGTAAACATGTTTTTCACATCGAAGCTGATAACTTTATATTTTCTTAGGGTGGATTCTTCGCAGCAATATGATATCCAGTAATATTTTTCAGGATACGCCGTGTTAAGTGCTTTTTGAAAGATACCCAGAAAATGACGAGGCCGAAGTTTCGCGCCGAGCGTCGTTCGACGAGACGTTCGTGAATACAATAAAACATTTATTGAATTAATATCCTAGATGACAAAGCTGGCGCAATCTATGTACTTATTGATTCAAATTTGTGGTTCTTTTACTGTGTGATAAGTACTCTGATACCGATTATTATATTACTATTCCAAAAACATCTACATATATAAAAAAACGTGTCTGTTGGTTTATTTGTTTTTATACAAATCTACAATTCCGAGCTTGATGAAATTTTGCATACTTGACTTTTAAAACAAGAGGAAGATCACTGTCTACATGAGATTTCGAAAATCCACCCCCATCCCCCTTTCCCACCCCTTAAAGCAGAATTTTGGTACTTCTTGATGAATTTTTGCACACTGGACGTGCAAATTAATGTCTACATATGATTTCGACAAAAAAAACTACCCCTATACCCTTAAGAGATGCCTTTTCACTCTGCATAAATCCCGGGCAATGCTGGGTACTTCAGCTAGTATTATATAGAAGTAATTTACAGCATTTAAGATAATAATTTCATTATTATTTATTGTATAAAAAATATATTATTTTTTCAACTAAAAATAAACTTTTTTCTTGTAGATTAATTTGAATGGAAAACCTACTCTATTCGTCATATAACATTTTCATATGTATTGTGGTCATTTACTAATGATATGAGTTTAACCCATGGTCCCAATTACGGACTACCCATGGTCCCAATTAGTCCGGATAACCGAGGTTTTACTGTATATATGAAATAACGGTAATAAATTAAAACTGCTCCAATTTACCTTGTTAAAAAATATCGCAAATTTAACAGAAAACTAAGACAGAATAACCAAATGCACACTACACACCGCACAACCGCACTCGACAAAACAAATATTAATACTGATCCGCCAGTTTTCGGACATCTCTTTGATGCAGCCGCTATCTTTTGTTTTTTTGTTTTTCGGGTCAGCGTCTTTTGTCTGTTTAAGTGCCGGCCGAGTGCATCGATTCCTTTCACGAAGGCGTTATCTCTCTACGTCGCTTTCTAGAAACGATCCCTTCGGAACGTAGTTGTTAGATCGTAAAATATTTCATTTTTATATATTTATAATTCGGAATTTGCTATAAAATTTTCGGATTTCTTTATTATATTTACGAGAACGAATTCAGGATTTCTCAAAATTTCGAAACTACATATGCAATGCTAATTGTCCCGATGCAACATCCAGTTATCGAACACGCTTGACTCGCACTCGTAACCGTTTCATTACCTCCAGATAAAATGTTACGTTGGTTGTTAGTCTTTTGCAAAAATTGTCGAGGTACAATTCTCCTCCTTCTAAATTGAAAAGAAAAAAACGATTAACATGTTCTTCCCAGATCGATAGGTAACATACAATTGAATATAGCCGGTTTGACTACACCCAATCAATGGCGGGTTTCTGCCGGTACATTTATAAAGCAATCGTGTTTCTGACACTAAAATGATTTTATTCGTATTGACGTGTAATGATCGTATAAATGCAGCGGAGCGAAAAGTTTATTTGCTTTTCCAACGCTTTATGATTTCAATATAAAAACAAAACATATAACTAAGAAGGCCGGTGCTGTGTATTTTTCTGTAATTGTATTTCTTTCATATTAATGAAATTAGTGTAATTATATTTAAAATAAGCCTTTACTTTACTTACTGTAATTACAGTTGCTGATTTTTACTTCGAAAGGTACAATCCAACGATAGCAGTTACTAAGAGTCGCAATACCGGTCTTTTTTTTATACCAAAAACGGTATTTTCGATATTGAAGTTTTACGAATACCGGAATCCTGTTATTTTCGATATTTAGACAAGCTTTCGTCGAGATTAGAGCTGACGATTTATCGATGAAATAAAAATATTCAGAAAAAATCACATTTTAATTTTGAATAAACTTTTAACAATAACACTAATTAAATGCATATAAAATCAATTTTATCGAAAAATATCGTTGTTGCGCTACCGGGATTCGAACCTTTTTCAATCCGGAGAATATGCATTACTAACTATGCTACAGTGACCATATCATAAGTTGACGGGCTACCTCAAGAGGAAGATGTCTCTGAATCATCAAAAATAGAGGACGTACGCTGAAGATTCGGCACGACCAGGTTAACCAGATACTGGAAGATGGTCCTATTGGAAGTTTCAATGTATGAGAAGATGTATGAATGTGGATGAGGCGAGAATTGTGTGACAGGACATAAGAGTGTGGCGCACTATCATCTCTGCCCAATCTCCGCGAGGAAACGGCGTGACGGTAAACAGCAGCTTATCAGGGATATTCACGATTTTTAGGTTAAACTTTTATAAAAATTAACACCCAAGTGTTTTTAATTATAAACAATGACGCTAAAGCTAGCCTTATATATTTAAGTATTTTTACTAAAATGAAACGATAAACGAAAATTTGGTTTCTAGATCTCTGGATGAATGAATTATCGTGTCCTATCGAGTGGATGAACCAGTTGAAATCGTCGACCATATTTATTGCTTATCGAAATGTTCGCCCAGTTCTCAATTCAACTTCGCGGTTTATAAATCATGTTACTCAACCCCGGATACGTAAGCTTGATAATTTCTCGGCTATATTTTGTCATTAGATTCCTTCCTTATCTTTCATTTCATCCACATCTTGACAGGTGACGTGTATATACACTAATAATGGATTTTACTACTAAACGAGAACACATAAAATTAGCGTCTAAGCACCAAGATAATTGAAACTCAGTTGGATTTAAAGCCATCTTCGAACTACACATATAAGAGAGTGAGTCAAAAATTATCTTCACTTTCACCATAACACACTTTCAAGGTTGTCATACTAGTCGGTACGACTGCGGTCACGTGTGCGAAATTTGATCCCGATCGCGTCATTAGCCTTCCGGCCATCATATTGTAAACAGTTTGCACCGAGGAGGAACGACTAGCAGTGATCCGATTTCTCTGGTCGGAGTGTGTGAAACACTAGAAATCGTAGACTTTTATCACAATACGCGGACAGTGCTTTATCACTTATAAGTGTTTTTTTTATGGATCGAGAAGTTTAGTTTAAGTGGCCGGATGAGTATGACGCACGAGGAGGGAGCAGAGACTCCCGTCAACCTCCACCACGGACTACAAGATTCAGCTAGCTCGAGAGATGGTTCTAGTGAATAGGCGAGTTACCATCGGTGAGGTAGCGTCTTCTTTGAACATCAGTCATGGTTCTGTCCATCAAAACATCCACGATTAGCTTGGCTTCCGTCAAATCTGTGTAAATAAATTATAGAACGAAAAATGTAGATAATTTTTGACATTCGATGTAACATGTTACGTTTACGCCTACTAATTTACTGTAACAAATGACAGAGGTAAGAATGCGAAGTAGAACTTTAGTACATAAACCAGTTTACGCTCAATGATTATTAGGAATTAATTTCTCGCGGTTGTGTTACCAATTGGTTTTACTTTAGTATGAAAAATATTTACGGGCAATTTCATTGAAATCTCAGATATGCGGATTGTTGATGTGCTTACGAGTAGTACTCTTAGCGAAGATGACGACGAGATAAATACGATGTCGGGACCATAAGACAAACAAATACAAAGGAACAAACAAAGGTAACTTAGGTAACAAAGGAAGAACGGGACTAAGACATTATATATGTTGCGGGAACTCAATGGAGTCGCCTGGAGCAAGATATGGGTGAGTGGATAATAAAAGGAAATACCTATGTCCAACCCTGGATTATTCAATGCTGAAGAGGATTATATCATTTTTAAAACTATTCTCAGACAAATTATATTATACGTTATCGAAATATAGGCCTTAACCATGGCAAAAGAAAATATGCTAAATATCTGGGAAGAAGGGTACTCCGAAATATTTTAGAGCAGTGGAACTAGAAGGACCCACCCTTTCAGTCTCTCTTGTCGGTTCCACTCAACAAAGCTAATGTAAATCGCGACTAGATTCAACTAAAATATTAACAGAATAACTTAATATCGTTGATGTTCGTAGCGTTAACTTTGTGGTTAGACGTAGTTTAAAATTATAATTATATTTAACTTTAATTAAACCGCTGTGTTGATTTTACGTCAACTGATTTTGATACTAACGTATCTTCGTCAGGGCTGGCGTACAATTTGTAGTTGTCAGTCCAAAGAATGTGTTGTTCCAGGTACACTCACAAGACTGAATTGTGAAAGGTGCACGAAAATTGCAGTGGCGAAAACTACTACATAACTAACTAACCAACTTATCATCACGCCATTTGTCTTACAGTTCTCGCCTCATCCACATTCATACATCTTCTCATACAAGCTCGCCGATTATTGACCATCCTCCAGTATCTGGTTTACCTGGTCGTGCCAAGTCTTCCGCGGACGTGTTCTATTTCTGGTGCCATCAATACTCGCATCATATATCTTCCTAATCAATTCTCTTAATCTTACTCACTATACTAAGATCGGCTTTACATTCTTTCTTATTTCTTTACTCTGTCATAAATGGAACTGCCACACATACGCCTAAGCGATCTCAAACTACAGCACGAGAAGACGAAACTCCTCAATGATGATGATAGGTTCAGTTTGGCTCAACAACGCACATAGTAATACATTTTCACATAAAAAAGTTTAAATCCGTTTTTATCAGTTCTATTTAAAACCAGATTATCGACAATGGCAGAAACGAAGCAGTCAATTCACTTTCTCGGTTTTTATTATTATGCATGGCGACCATTTCTCATTCTTCGCCGGGAAAACAAATGCCATTTCAACATTCTTCTTTGTTTATTTTATCACCTGAAACTGCAATAAATATCGCCGTGGTTCGCTTCCTACTCCAAACAATGCAGCGGGGAATTAACGGGGAGTGTTGTGAGCGGTACACTTATTTATACTCACCTTGTCTAAAGGTAAAAATGTTTCGGATTAATTTTCCCCTCTCACATACGTACACAGTATAGTAAACATAAAATTAGTATTAATTAAAAATATATACATATAAAATCAATATTATCGAAAAATATTGTTGTTGCGTTACCGGGATTTTCGAACCTGGATCTCTTTTCCAATCTATCCAACTATGCTACAGCGACAGTATTTTTGACGACAAATTTTCGAACCTATATCGACCCATTCGTTCCATTATTTGAAAGCCAGCGTTGTTTTTACGGAATCTCAAATACCTTTGAGTAAACCGATAGCAGACGCCAGAAAAGTACTGTCACTGTAGCATAGTTCCCCGGATCGGAAAAGAGACCCGTGTTCGAATCCCGATAGCGCAACGACAATATTTTTCGATAAAATTAATTCTATATGTATATCTTTATTATTAATACATTTAATTAGTATTTAAAATATCACAAAGCTATGTTCTGAATAATTACAACATCACAATAAGAATGTGTTCTTAATAATAAAATGCGTGTTTTACTACATTAAAAGCAAACTTTCGTATGATTATGTGCAAATGTATTAGAAAATTTTTGTATTTTTTCAAAACTTTTTAATCCTCTTGACATTGCACACAAGACAATCAGAAATTCTATCCTAAAAAAATTCTGATAATTTCGGATCACTAAGTCAATTTTCACATATTCCATCATAACAATTTTAGTCAAATACTAGATTTATTTTTTCATTAATTTCTTAATATTTTAAAAATTGAATTTAAAAACATGAAAATAATTTGATATATCGTCTTCTTAGAATAACAAGGTTCCAACTAACATTTTGGGCTAATTTGAGTTATTGCGTGAAAAGGGTTCCAA